>CM075770.1:33085000-36027500 GCA_037974665.1 Ehretia macrophylla
GAGGAGTAGTAGATAGAAAGCAAACGTACTAAGATGAATATCAGGTACATAAGCCCGCCGGTCCACGGGAATCTCGATTAAGAAAGTGCCACTCATAGTATGTTGACGCTATCCATCCTTCCAGCGCATGCTACGTGTTGGTTAATCAAAGCTTATATTCATTTATTAGGCCCCAAGTTGAGCTCTCCCACATTCCGAACATGAGACTTCTGGAACTCGATGCCCCATTGTTCGTACCTAGCTGCATCCAGCCACACTACATAGTAATGTGACTAAAGGTCAAGGAAGGAGAAAAGAGAGAGCCTTTAGCTTAAAGTGGACCAGTCACAAAAGAAAGATCCGAATGACGCTTTACCAAATATGATAACACCGATGAGTACCAACCCACCATAGACTGAAGACTGATCTTACTGGCGGTGGTCTCAAAGAAGAAAATCTGGATAATCATCAACAAATTAAGAGCCTACCTAGCTTTTTCACTTTGACACCGTTCTCATTTTCCTTCTTCTACCATACCAACCCTACCCTTAAGAAGGTGGTACTCTTTAGGATTGAGTGGGTTGCAGACTCCTTTTCAATCTACCATATGGAAGCTACTTCCATGTTAGGAGACACTCATCCCTCACTAGACGGGAAGCGTGGTATGGCAATAGTCTTTTTCGAGATAAAGGAAGTCTGAGGGAATATGTAAGATATTCTTGACCATTGACACCACAAAGACTATAGGTCATTTTTGACTAATTAAACGGAAGCGGTAAAGATGATCCGCCTTCTCATTCCTTCTTCTGGAAATGTGTAATAGTCCTTGCAGGGAATGAACCCCTATCCGGGGAATTCATGTGCCCTTTCAATTCTGGTAGCATTCCGGGTGAGATGCCAAAGCCAAAGACACAAACTAAAGTCAAGAGCTTTCTGGGACGCGTCAACTTCGTCGGCTGCCCTAATCACTTCTACCTGTGAGCCTCTGTTCAAGCTGTTTCAGAAGAATGCTCTGATGGAATAGAACAAGGATTGTCAATTTGATAAGAAAGATCAAGACATACCTCTTTAACCCACCTGCTTGTACTTGTTCCGCCAGAACCCGGTCATCCCCTATTAATTATCTTTCAGTCTTGGAAACCTCAATGGGTTGTGTACTAGGGTAGCACAATAAAGCTGGTCGAGGAAAACAGGATATGCCAATGGCGTCTATTAGAGATAGAGTGGTTTCCTGTGTCGGATAGAAAAGAACTCTCACTCAGAATGGAATGTCAACACTTACCCAACTTTTTTTTAGTATGCCCAGCATAGTTGTCACAGTCAGGTTCAGTTGGATCGTTTATTATAAGATCGTAGGAAGTTCGAACGAAGACGCCCTTTGAAAAGAAGTAGGTTTACAACGTTCATTCTCTAAGAAAGAAGGGGTCCTACTCAAGGACGAAAGAAGCAAAAAGGCAGTTCTACGAGCTATCTCCCAACGTTTTTTGGTATTCTAGTTGGGAAAGCTCATTAGCAACGGGTTGTGCCAAGCATCTAAAAGAAGCCTGAATGGCAAATCATACGACTAGGTTCAGAATAAGCTAATAGTGGTCCTAAACTCGATTACATGTTCGTCTTTCTTCAAGCTGTAAGCTTAGCAGATAGATAGTCCTTTTAGTTCAATGCCAGCTCTTTCACGCCTTATAACACTTAGAAACCTGTGGTCGAAAAGAAAGATTTTTCTCATACCTGTTCAGCTATGGATCTCATTTTTCTTGGTGGAGTTTCAAGTGAAAATTGGCCTGAACTAGGACTTGAATCTGAAGAGCTTGGAAAAGCTGATCTATTTCTGAATTAGAATCTTGATCTCTTTCTTCAACTTCATCAGCTTGCATTGGCACTTTTTTGAATTGTTATGACTAAGGAATTATAACAAGCTTCTTATCCACTTTGTTTGCATCCCAATTCCAAGATAAAGATTCATCAACACAGATGCATAATTCAGACAAACGCCAGCGATGATATGTGGGCCACTTGCCTCTTAGAATAAATAGATGGAAAGAGTGGATACAGAAGCGGCATGTTCAAACGATCTGAGCAAGACAACCATTCGACATTCAAGGAGATTCTCGTACTCAGAAGAGGCATCCAAAAATTTGAATTTCACTTTCTGGGGCACTAATAGCGATACACATTCCCAGTGTCTTGATAGCTCTTAGGCTGCTCTACGAAGAGCAACTATGTCACTTCTGTCTATTAATGAAAGGCTAAGGCTTCATCCTAACTTTCGAAGCTCGTGGAAAGAAAGGAAAGGATAGACAGCAGGGAAGGAATGCTTCTTTGATTAAGAAGAAAGTCCGATTCCTCTCGGCAGCAAGTAAAGAAGTTGATTGTGAATTATTCTTGGCTCTTAGCTCAAAGGGAGTGAAGTCCACCTATCAATCAACATAAAAGTACTCCCTCTCCCTTGTCAACTATGAACGAATGTTTAGTTAGCCGTGAATGAGAACTCTTGTTTCTTGTTGGTAGGTAGCTCCATGGTTGGTTAGCTCGAAAGCGAGTTCTTACTCTTTGACCTGTGGGGAAGAAAGTTGTAATTACCTGGGGTAAGGTTGACCTTCTTTCTATGGTATGGCTATTAGTCTTATTAGAGTTAGTAGCTGGGAATCTCTTCTTCTGCCTATTAGCAGTGTGACTGTAACTTTCTTCTTGAAAAGACAGCGTTTCTTTGGCGGTATCGTTTATAATAATAAGGCTTCATTTAAGAGCGCTCTTTTTATCCAACAACTAGAAATCTCGTAAGAGAAGAAAACAACTTTACTTCACCGAAAGGGCATGTCTTTCTTTTTATTGCTGATCTTCTCAAGTGCGGGATTTGCTTTGATAAGCCACCGCCCAATAGAGCAACACCATGTGTAGATCGAAAAGGTCTCGCGAAGCCGATCACCGGTAGGTCTAAGAACGGATTTCAAGCTTGATAAGCTGTAAAACAATCCATTCCTTCAGTAGGGGGATCCTTGTTCACATGCTTAACAAATGCAAGTAGAATCTTCGAACCTAAAAAAAAAATGAGACCGTTATCCGTCTAAGGAGAAAACGGAGGCGTCGAGTTATTCGATGACTAAGGCCTTGTCATGAGCTGGGCTCGAACCAGTGCTTTCCAAATGCAGTCTGAATTTCAACACCTTTCTGATCGTGACTTTAAAAAATAAAGAAAATAAATTGGACCAAGGTAGTTGGTGCCTGCTTTGCTTGCTTACCAAGCGACTCTGGCAAGTTACTTGGCAAAATTGAAATGAAAAACACCGGAGACCCATTAGGGGTCGTGGAGCTTTCATCCAGCATATCCCCCCAAACAACTTCGTGAACGAAATGCCCACTCATTCACTGCGCTAATTTCTCTAGCCAAAACACATAAGATAAGACACATAGGAAGATTACAACTCGCACAAATTCCATTGGACTGAAAAAGCCCGCAGAATCAAAACCATCGACCATTCCTTCTGTCTAAATGAGTATGAGAGTTAGTTCCGAAAATTCTCGCCTCACATGCTAATCTTTCAGTTCACTGATCTACTGCATCAGAGAGCATATCGCCTTACTATTAATTCTTTGACCCAGACTTGGTATCCATGTTAGGAAGTAAAAAAGACCCCTTGCCGCTGCACTAATTTCGTTCATCAGTCAAAAAAAGTCGGGTGAGGACTAGCTCTCTTAGGTTAAGCCCTGGTTCATGTTGAAGTGTAGCTACGTCCTATAAGGTCACTTTACCCGAATACCTTACTTATATAGAACTACCTTCGACTTGATCTATCCCAATGATGGTAGGTACGCAACTCTTCTCCAAAAGCGCAGTTGAGAAAGATTTTGTATTGAAACCCTAGGAATCTGTCCGCTTCCGTCGAATGGATACTAACCATTATTCTGGGTGGATCTTGCAATAATACCCTTAGCCCAGTCTTTATAGCCAATCCTCGGTGATAGATATTTTATAACAAATTCTACCAGGATAGAATAAGGCTATAAGCAAACCATTGAGAACCCTATAGCCTTGCCAGGAAGGCAACTAACCCTTCGCATAAAGATTCTATTCTAGAGTAAGTTTACTTGAGAAGGCTTAAAGCTCTACCTTGTAGTTCAAAGTCTAGAAGCAATTCCCGTCCTTGTCTGTCTATCGGGCTATTCATTTTTTCCTTCAATTTGTTCGGAGAGAAAGGGAGGTATAGTACCATTTCCTACGCCCTATGCTTTAGTCGTAGCTTTTGAGGGGGGCCCACCTCACCTCTTCCCCCTCCTATGGCCAAGCACATCTTTTACTTAATGCGTTGACCATGGCCTCCTTACTTTATCAAAACTATCTTTCGGTACAATCCTTCCTTCGTTCTCAGAACTATCTTTTTAGAAGTTTGATCCTTGCCCCCCATTTCTTTCCTATTATTTTCTTACATTAGTTGTCTTCTTGATAATAAGACTCTAAAAAGTTCTCTAATATGATTTTGATCTTTTTATATTTACCAATGCAAGCCGTAAGATCGGTCATTTCACTATCGGCTTTCGTATCAATATCAAATTGGGAAATTGCAAGATTTTTGGCTAAATAGTAGTGATCCACCTCTGTGGAATTGAGTTGCGGATACTTATTATACACCTCCATTAATTGACAATGCCGCTTCACGTGTTTAAATAGGACGACTTCTAGTTTCTTTTGACCAGCAGCCGTGACCTGGGGGGCGGACGTTTGGTCCTGCTGTTGATGGACAAGTGGGTGTGAGCCCCGGGGCGAGTTCTCCTCCGGATCTTGCGAAACTAGAGGAAAGGGATCCAAAGGAGAAGGAAGCGGTAGTTGCCCACTTGATCCAAGATTCATTCCTCCCAACGAAGGATAGAACGGATGGAGAGCTATACTAAGTTCGTCCATAAGGAGCAACCCGGTCGACAAGATTATTTTGTACATCAAAAGAAAAAAGAGAAGTTCATATAAACAATAAAGAAAAGTTTTTTTTTTTTGAAATAAGACCCTCCTTACTAGGGGGAGAGAACTAAATTGACTCCATATATACTCCTTTGGACTACTATAACCAAAAAAATAAAAATAAATGCTCATCCAGACCTTTATCTCGTTCGTGTAAGCCATTGTTTCCACACCTAGGCACCGCATTCCGTTTCGCCAAATCTTGTAAAATTCCATGAGAAAACTGAGTAGAAACATGAGTTGGCTTTATAAAAAAGTATCTATAGAATAAGCACTGTGAACTATCTGCTTCAAAAAGATAGGAGGTCCTTCTATCACTAATGATACCATTTTAAGACTCAAGTAGACTTTAATGCACTAAACACTAAATAAATCTCTCGACAAAGAAAGAGAGAGGCTTATTCCAGTACATACTATAGAGAGTTGGGGTTGGTAGTTGACCAACAAAAGACATGGGCATAAAGAAAAGATTGGCTGCTTCTAAAGCTCTCTTTCTTCTTTATATAAATAGTTAATATCCACTCCTAAAAGCAACCGTGATCTTATATACGATACCACTAAATAAAACTTCCTTCCTGCTTAAGGCACTAGTTCGGATGAAAACCCTAATCAGGCGGGTGGCCTAGCTTGCTTCTGTCATCCTCTATTTTATCATACAGCCTGGACTTTCCACATGAGCTAGGGGGCATGGCTAAAATCCTTGCTCCGGTGGATGAAGTTGATCTTAGGCTTTCGTGTATAGACTAGGACGATATATCTTTCCTCACCCGAAGACCTGACCAAGGGAGATTGAATGAGCTATCCTTATGTAGATAGATCGATTGAAGAACCCCTGCTTATGATCGAGTCTGTTGATAGACTCATGCCTTGCATAAGTACTTTATTGGAGAAAGGGAAAATCTGTCCCCCCTACGCCTTCGTTCTCCTGTCGTATGGATGTCTGTTTTCCCTCCCAAGTCCCTTCAATGTTGTCTCATTGTTGCCCCTTTCGGTATGGTCCTTCATTCAGGCCTTTCCTTATGCACCGATAGTTTCATGATTCGGGTTTATCTTTGAGTTCAATGTTTGCAAGCGTCAAAGCACCTAACCAATCATACTTACACCATACACTTTGTCGGTAAGCAGCCCGGACATAAACCCGAACTGGTTGTTGAATAAAAGAAGACATACCTGCTTTTAGTTGGCTTGCTTTGAGAAAGTTGTAAACATAAGGAATATACCCTTTCATTATATATTCCAAAGGCTTATAGTTAGTAAGACAGGTGTCAATACCAAATACTTAATTAGTAGTTCACTACTAGTTAACGCACTACTAAAGCAGAGTATCCAGCATGCGCACATCATGATTTGCCAGAGGAGAAAGATCGAATGGAAGAAGTAGACAAGAATAGATAGAATTTTTTAGGGAAAAGTGCTTTGAGATCAAAGATCTTTCAACGCGTTGATTTCCTACTAAAGAAACTGGGCTTCTATTAGGTTTGAAGATGCTCGAATGATAAGGTGTTTACAAGCTTGTTTGATAGAACAAGGTATGAAGTAACTCGACTAATAAGGAGAGGAAGGTAGACACTCGACAGAGGAATGGACTTTCTTTAAAGTGTTAAAAATAGGCAAGTTAATTTAATGAAGTTGAAAAAAGGTATGAAGTAACTCGAGTGATAAGGAGATGAATTATCTTTTTTTATTGCTTGTCGAGTAAAGTGACTCAGTCTTGGAAGCAGTCGAAGTCTTCTATCTAGGTTATGAGGTTTCTGGTCTTTCAACATCCGCCCTACCTTTAGTGGTATTAGGGCAATTTTCTTGAGCCAGTCTACCTGCTATCCCTAAGCAAGTATAATTTCTTTATTCTGGCAAATGGTCTAATAGCCTCATGTCGGATAATCGGCTTCCATGATCGGATAAGAAGCTACTTGGATGCATGCACCCTCAGTTGATGTCTTTGATCGTGTAGCTGGCCCCGCTCGTAGTTAATCAATCCTCTACAAGCCCCTAAGGGAACCCCTTGTTAGGCTAACTTATCTTTCTATCTTTCGAAGTCTTTCAATCCTACCAATGACTTTCTCCGCTTAACTACAACAAACAATTCTTTTTATTCTTTTTCACCAGAGCGAATCTCTGCCAACTCAACTCCTATCTCGCCTACTAACTATTCTCGATCTCGGTGGGCTTACCCTGATAGGAGATTCGATTTATATCTATCATAGACTTCCCAAAATCGACTTTTTCATCTCTTCTCCGTGATCAAATACTTTTTCTTTCTAGACGATACCGCCCAAGCAGGGAAAGAGTCAAAGTCAAGACAAACTAAGGCAATAAAGAGAATTCCTATTGAGTTACCTTTCCTGAGGTCACTCCCTTTGAGTTGGGGATATGTCGACAACAGCTGAAATAGCAGCGCTTAGGCCTAATCCCAATGCCCTTACTCAAGGATTCATAAAAGAGAAAAGTGGAGGCGTAAACAAGAACAACTTCCTCTTATGACCATGCTACCATAAGTGAATTCCACTTCATTCTCCTTCGGACCCTCGCCGCTAACCAAGAGCAGTTGATAGGAGACATAGTCTTTCATTTATGTTGATGGATAGGCGAATTTCACACCCATTGATCTAACAACATGGGATATGATCACAATAGCTGATTCAATCGGGTTAACAACATCGGCTCACTACTTGCAATCCAGTTAGTTAGGTCTCATATGCCTATTATACAGTCTTACTAATAGTTCATATTATCTAATTTGATTTGAAAACGAAATTCAAATAAATTGAAAATGTGAACGACAGTCAAACTACATGCAATCGACAACTAAAAGAGAGAAGGTCCAGCTTTACTTATTCCACTTTCTTTAGGAATTAAAGAATCACCAGTTGATGCAGAAGAAGGGGTCTTTACTGCTATCTTACTTCCTGACTTCCCTAGGGGAGGAAAAAGAAGCTCTTCTTACTAACGTTGAATCAGCTCTCTTCCTATTGTTGACTCGGGCTTGAATGAGTTGAATTTGGGAAGGTGGTTAAGTCATTGATAGAGATGAATCGAATCACCTAGCATTAGACTAGCTAAACTTCATTTTCTTGGGTGGCTTGGTTAGATTGGTTTGAATAGCCCTATCTTTTACCTGGAAAGGGAATCGAGCCCACACTTAGTTTAAGGCTTTCAATAAGGAATACTAGGCTTAAGGGAATGGGAATCTACTTACCAGTTGATCCTACTCTTCCTTAAGGCACAGGTTCAGCTTTCACTAGATTCTCTAAAGCTAAAAAGGTAGTTGACTTGAGGGATAAGCTCTTTCTCTTTTTACCTGCGTATCCGGGATTAAGAGTCAAGTAAGCGCATGGCTGAAGCCAGCTCCTAACCCTAGGATGAGGTATCGTAATAGAGTAAAGTAGGACAGAATGATTAGCTTAGCAGTGAACAAAAATCATTCAATCAGCCCTAGAGTTGGGAGTTCTCCTTCAAGATTTCAGAATAGAAGGAATGAGGCTCCTGGGGGGTCATTGTCAGTCCTGCTTGAACACCGCCGTTTCCACCGCCTTCATTGGAAAGAGAAATATTTTCCATGACGGACAAGGCCATCTCGATGCAGTCTACTAACCTTTCCATATATAGAAGAAAGAAGTCAGCCTTCTTCCAATAAAAAAAGAAACAACTAATGTTGAGTACGGTGATACTGAAAAAGAGTTTTCGAACAGGAAACATGAGTTGGCTTTATAAGTATATATAGAATAAGCACTGTAAACTATCTGCTTCAAAAAGATAGTTGTAAGAAATGAGACTTCGACAAGCCCTTTCCTTTATGAACATTTACTTGCCTTAGCCTTTCCTTCCTGCCTTAAGAAACAAAGATAGACCAGTGCCAGCTATTGATAGGCTTACTCCTGCCCTGGGATGGGAGATGATAAAATAATATACTACTTTACTAGGCAGGAGAAAAAGAATGATTATCCCAAGTCGAGTGACAGGGCTTGACCTTGACAGATGGCTTAACTGATCTAATTAGAATTACATCGCTAATAGGTTTGCTTGAAATACGCATTTCAATCTCTTACTTATTTTCCTAAGCAAACTCTCATCGGCTGGCCAGAAACTTGTAATGAAATGCTCCATCGACATCTCTGATAAGCATGCTTCATAAATAAGGAGGTCCCGGCACGTGAGACCTAGGTCGGGATAGATTATGCATGTAGGAAGGCACAAGGCCCTTTCCCCATAAATGAATTGGGAAGCCGACTGACGCTCTACAATCGTACTAGAAAGACGGCTTCTTGGTCATCATCCGTCAAGGCTGCCCCTATTTATTTATACTGTAACTGGACCGATAACCAAAGGAAATTCCCTCTTGATTAAAGGAATTCCCAAGGGCAGTAGTAGAACTCCAACTAAAGATGCGCTTAGAAATTTTTCTCATTTTTTAGCAAAGAGCAGATGAAGACCGATGGACTTTAAGATAAGGGACGGATATGAAGACTACTAGATGAGGGACTGGTGGATATGGATTTTTACCTAGAACCGAAACTTACCCTGACTTTCGATCTGGTAGTGATGTTGCGGGCGTACTTACTTAAATAGAGCCATTGGTTCTCGTACATCTATGTAAAAATATTTCAAGGTGACATATGTTATTGATGAAGCCATCCCTAAAAAACTGGACAAGCACGCGTCCGTACAGGTTAGCTATCTAGTGAAATAAAGACCATACTTTTCTTTTACCGTGGTATGGAGCAAAGAATGGGTTCTGCTGCTATCGACACCTACCCAATTAACCAACGATAGAGACTGAAGCTTAGCGAGCATCTTCGTTATAAGAACTTCTCGCTCAATAAGACTAAGCGAGCAAACACCCTTACTCTAATGGCATGGTCTTCCTTCATCATTCCACGAAACTATAAAAAAGAATTTATTTAATAGACTGAAACCCCATCCTAAAAGGGGCACTCAAGCTCGAACTTACTTTTTCAACGGCATTTTCCTTGTCCCAGAGTTTATCGATTAACCCAAAAGTTTACAATTCAATCAACACCCTATTCAGATGATGCTGGAATAGTGTAAAAGCTTACGATAAGACCCAGCGAAAAGCTACCTTTAGTCAATTTCTTATTTGATCCAAGGTGGCCTGCTTCCTGCTCTAACCTGTCTTCTTCCTTTTTTTTGTTACAAATACCATAGGTATAAAAAAATGCCCATACAACCATGTGGGTTGTAGCATAAGGTTGGAATGCACATAATGTTACAAATGCCCTTACATATCCCTCTTCTATTGTTCTTAGACATCTTGATGAACTTGAAGACTTCAGCTTTCTACTTTATATTATTATAAGTAGACTGGATCTTGTTACTGGTTTGTTCCTATCCCACTTTTGCTTTCTTCACTCCCCGGGTTACTTGCATAGTAAAAAGAAAAAAAGCGTCTATGGCAGATGGAATAGGAGATCTAGGCAAGCCATTCTTGTTAACTTAAAGGCTATGTAGAATCCTAGGTTTAGCTTTCTAATACTTGTCATTAGTTTTGGCTATCGCTCAAAAGTGTTAGCGCCATCGAAAAAGAGAGTATAAAACAGTCAAACTTCGATACCTAGCATCCAATTTTCCATTCCCTGATAAGTGCCTCTTTAACAAAGACTTTATGAATAGTGGCTAGCTTTCGACTTGGAAAGATAAGAAGAGCTTGACCGATCCATTCTGAAGGGAAGAAGCACATTGCTTAAGATATAAAGCACAGTGCAGCCACCCTGACTTCTGTGCTATCCTAATAATAGACCTGGAGAACAGTTAAGCTCCAATACATAGTTCCTTGGTTAGACCATCAGTGATAATAAGAAAAACCTTCTTTAGGTAACCTCCTCGAGACTGGCACTTTTGGCATCACTGCCTCATGGCAAGCTTATTGAGTATCCACCACATCCATTTCCAAAGATTCATTCTGATTGGTTTTTGCCATGAACTCTCTTGGAAAAGTCAGGATCATCTTGCAATCCACCTTATTAGGTAAGTTACCTAACTGAACTTGAAACTTTGGCTCATTTTCTTTAACTTGGGTCTAACTTACCAACCATCAAGTCTTCCTCCATCAGGTCATCTTCCGGAGCCAAGCCTTCTGAAAGAAAGCTCATAAGAAAACCCTGTTGACGAGGTCTATCCCTTCTTGTGGTCTTTCCCAGCCTTACCTTATGCTGGGTACTTTACCATCAGACCTCCCTTCGGTCGCCTTCTCTGCTTCAGTCTGTATTTTGCTCTTCACTGAAGCCTTCTTCTTCTGACTCCTCCTTTTCAAGGTCCTTGTCAGCTTAGATGATTTTAGCTATGCTGGACTCTCTCCTACAACATCATTCTCAAGTCTCGATTTATGTGCGGCATGAACCCACTAATTAGTTGGTGGGACAGTAGACAGTGTTTGAAATAACCATTGTTTGCTATTAAATCGAAATTTTATAAGAGAAGAAAATTGTTAACGTAGGTCGGTGTAGATAAATGCTATCTGACTTGAATGATCGAATCGATTCTACTTTTCACTTTGTCGAGATTGGCTTGGTATAAAGTGTACCAAACCCTGGGTACAAGATCGAAAAGAACCCTATAGGCAGGCAGGCTAAAAGCGTTGTCCATCTTCATGGCCTCAATAAGACTCAGTATTGTACTGGCCGAATCCATTTCGCAGCACGGAGTATACCTCAATCTCCGTTAGTTCAGTTTCAGCTTTTTCCCCAATCTTCTGTGAGGAAAAGCCTCACCACACTACACTTCAACACAAGAAAATAGGACCGGGCGCTTTGCTTGTCTTGTATCTTTGGGATACGAGTTGGCGGTCTTATTTAAGAGCACTTTTTTCTAATACTCATTATGGATCAACTCGTTGCTGATTTCATTTCTAGGATAGGTTTGGCTCTGCCTGTAGCTATTCTTCTAGCCGTTAGGGCTAGCTGAATGATCCATCAAATAAATAGTCTTAATATGGAAACAAAGATAACATCAGTTACCATAGATGTTGTTAAGGAAAATATCATTGAGCAACCCACAATTCTTTTGAGAGTCTATAGAGATACTATTGAAGATGTGAACTTACCAACATGAGTCAATCTCCAAGAGGCAAGCGCATCTATTTTTTGCAGACGAGACCTTCTGCACGATATTTATTGTGATCTTATTTCTTAGGGAACACAAAGTGAATACTTTCTCCAAGTTATACAATTTCTTGGTGGGTAGTATTTCTTTTTCTGATGGTTCCTGACGTACTGGAGTTATAACATTTGAATTTCTCTTACATTCTATTTTCCAAAAACGGATCCTATCAAATATTTCACATTTTCTATGATCATCTCTATTTCAGGTATTCGGGGAATCCTCCTTAATAGATGAAATATTCCTATTATGTCAATGCCAATTGAATCAATGTTATTAGTTGTGAATTCAAACTTTTTGGTATTTTCCGTTTCTTCGAATGATATGATAGGTCAATTATTTGCTTCATTGGTTCCAACGGTGGCAATTGCCGAATCTACTATTGGGTTAGCTATTTTTGTTATTACTTTTCGAGTCTGAGGGACTATTGCTGTAGAATCTATTAATAGCATTCAAGGTTAAACATTACTCCGTCAGAGTTACCAAAATACGAAGTTCTCTTCTCCTTTCATTCTCTTCTTTCTTTTTGATTTTGACTTGGTTGGTAGGGTCAGGGCCTTTCTCGCTGGGCGAGCGCATCTGATTCTAAAGTCCTTTCCTAAACCACTTCCCGTTCAGTTGCTGAAAATTAGAGATAAGGCTTTCTAAATGAGATTGAGTTCCACGAATATGCAGGCTAGAAAGATGTTATTTGCTGCTATTCTATCTATTTGTGCATTAAGTTCGAAGAAGATCTCAATCTCTAATGAAGAATTGATAGTAGCTCGTTATTTTATAGGCTTTATCATATTCAGTCGGAAGAGTTTAGGTAATACTTTCAAAGTGACTCACGACGGGATAATCCAGGCTATTCAAGAAGAATCGCAGCAATTCCTCAATCCTAACGAAGTAGTTCCTCCTGAATCCAATGAACAACAACGATTACTTAGGATCAGTTTGCGAATTTGTGGCACCGTAGTAGAATCATTAACAATGGCACGCTGTGCGCCTAAGTGCGAAAAGACAGTGCAAGCTTTGTTATGCCAAAACCTAAATGTTAAGTCAGCAACACTTCCAAATGCCACTTCTTCCCGTCGCATCCGTCTTTAGGACGATCTAGTCATAGGTTTTCACTTCTCTGTGAGTGAAAGATTTGTCCCCGGGTCTACGTTGAAAGCTTCTATAGAAGAACTCATTCAAGAGGGCTTGGCGGTCTTAAGAATGGTTCGGGTGGGGGGTTCTCTTAAGAATAAAGAAGACGAATAGAATCTAATTCATGTCATGCTAACAGAGGAGTGGATCCAATACCAAGACGACTTCTTTCTCAGGAAGTGTAGCAAGTACTTGAGGATGTTTGGGATATCATGCCCCACGAGTTAGTTGCCAAGTGCCCCCTAGGAGGGCAGTCCACCACAAGATTGAGTTGAGGCTTGGAGCGCCCTTTAACTTACTTAGACTGGGGCTGGGTATCACGCCGCAATCCGACCTATAGAGGCTAGACTAGGGTATGACCTAAATCATTATCATTATTTTACAATTTTAATGTTTTGACTATGATTAATGCTTATTCATTAATCAAACACTCCAAAAGTTTTTGGAAAACCGGCAGCATAACGGTTGTATTTAGGGCTTTTGGTTTTATCTATTTTCTAGAACACCTCAAAATTTTCGAATCTATAATTTGCTTACAACTAAAACTTTCGTTCTACCATCGATTGATATGCCTACTAGTTTATCTTGAAGGTTCTATCTAAATTATCAAGCCTATCATGACAACTACATCCCATTTCTTTGTCTAACTCCTATTTATGCAAGTACCTATTATCTTTAGTTTACAAATGAGTACCTAAGTGAGAGTAGGTAGGGCTAGTTTAGTTAATTCTTCACCTATTTGTTCAAATGCCTAATGATAACTACTATCCATAACGATGAAAACAAACGACCGAAATAAAAGAGTTCATCCGGTTTATAGTTAGCACAAGCCAAAATTAGACCCAAAATTACAGCGGGAGTCATTTACAACAACAAATAAAACAGTCTTCAAATAATGCAACATCCCTAACAACATCCATATTCACGAAAAACCACGTATTGCACATAGTCATTCCAAAGGTTCATCAACTAGCATATTCTCTTCTGGCACCTGTTCCAAATTTGCTTCACTTGTGATGACAAAAGAGGGTGAGTCCTTATGAACTCAGCAAGGGGGAACAAGTGACAAGGTTTTTGAAATCTTTTTCTGCTTAACTTATGAAAACTTCTTTGAAAACATGTCATGTAATACAAATAAGAATGTAAGCATAGTATAATAATCAAATTGAACAATAGATACATTTACCAATCATTTCAAGGATACGGTGATCTTTTGCTCTCAAGATCAATCGGTAAGCATTTGCTCTCAAGATCATTTCAAATAACCATTGTTGTAGCTGGCATCAATCATCCACTTATCACTCCCAAATAGGTGTACTCCGGATTGTAGACCAAACCTACGGCCCAATGGAAGCCAAGCAAGAGGGGGAATTGGACCATAATAGTCACAGGAGCACCGGCAAGCCCTATGCCGCCCGGCGTTTGTGAAACGATACCATGCCACAATGAAAGGTTGCAACCTTGTATGCAATGCACATTTATGCCATTTAACATTTCACATTAGGAGGTCAACAAAGTAGGTTTCCTCCGAGCAAGTATATGATCACATTTTGACATATTGGCACAAAAGGCATTGTAAGAACATATAATCATCTCATATATCAATTTGAAAGCAATTTAATTTTCACGGGCAGCCAAGTAATCAAGTTCAAAATAAACCATAGAATATCTTTTAACAATTCAATAAACGCATAAAAAGTAGACAAAGTGTAGTAATATCATATGCAAGATCGGGTGCACGAATAGTTAATGTATGACCTCGTAATCAATATAATTCATGCATGAGGCTATAATAACTTTTCCGGGCAGTCCACAACTTCAATTAAAACTTCAATTATAAGTTATGTAAAGCATGATTTAACACTTAGAAGACCTAGTTTGCAATTAGGGTTTTAGGTTCATGCTCGGGTGCAAGATTCATCAACTATTAGCTACAAGGAACACTTAGATCATCATCGTCCATATCTAACAATTATTGGACAGCCTTGAAACATTGCAATTATCATCATGAAAACCACATGCAAGCCATGAAATCTACCGATACGAACACGAAATCATCAAAAGACATCATATACGTGTTTACCACTATGATTCAACCACATTCAACCCTAAAATCAACATGGAACAATGTCCTAAGTATTTAAACATTTCCTGGCAGCATACTACGCAACTCATATAAATCAACTAAAGCCATGCAATAAATAGTGATCACCTCAAACAAGCATTTCAACCGACTAAGGGCTTCAAATACATAACCACGTGCAATAATAACCACCAATCTTCCAAGATATCATCAAGAATCGAACAATAACATGCTAAACATTTCTTGGCCAGCCTATAACAACTCAAATATATTCATTTTAACCATAGGGTAGTAACTTAGGAAGCATGCATGTATAGTAGAGCCTCAATTTCACGCTTACACATACAATTAGACAAGAATCCGTCATATAACGAACCTAAGTCATGCATCAAGTCATTTGAGTAATCTCAATCAACCAAAACAGTCCATGCAACTCCTAATTTCCACAAAATCCAAGGATACAATACTTCAAGGTACAAAACATTATGATTTGAAACAAGTTTCCAAACAAAACCCTCCTACAATAGTCTACATTTCCTCATTCAGTTGACCAAGAAAATAATCTCCAAATTCAGTGAATCAAATGTCAAATCGAATCTTAATGAGTTATTTAAATCTAGGAACAAACCTCGCTGCATTTTGAGTTCAGACTTAGGAGTTATGACGAATACCGGGAGACCACGCAAAATTGTCCAGATTTAGACACATTACGATATTTGCCATTGTTGGGGGTCTTAAACTCAAAACTAGCCTTAGCCTATTTCAGCAAGATATGTTCAAAATAGAACAATCTAGTGACTCACCAAATTTCATTCATTTTTTATTATCATTTGCTAGGTCAAAAGTATTTCGTTCTAATCGGAGAGAAGACTGCCAGAAACTTAACTTCATATTTCAAGATTTCTATCAAGTTTCAAGCCATACAGGGTAGATATACTCATCTAAACACATGCACATGAACTTCAAGAGTAAATACAGACATATAAGTGCATGCATGTGAGTTTTTGAAGCATTTAAAAATATTAAAAGCCTCACCTTAGCAAATCCCAGTCAGAATGCAAGAAACACTTGTGAAATGCCCTTGAAGGTGTCAAATCCCCTCTTTTCCTAGCTTGGCCGAGTGGTATCTTGACTTTTCCTTAAATTCTAGTTTAGTTAGTGGGTGTAGGAGGTGTGCATGTGCTTAAGACCAAAAGAAGGAGAAAATGTAGCAACAAACTTACCTTTGGCCGAGATTGGAGTGTCCAAGAGCTATCCTAGCTTGAATTCTTGCTATGGCCAAGAGTTTGAGGGTCTTTGGAGCTTGCATGAGTCTTGGAAGCACAAGCTTGGTGGTGGAGGAGCTAGGGCTGAAAATGGAGAGAATGAGAGAGTTGAATGAAGAGTTTTTGAGAGTTTTGTGTGTATGTGAGGGTGTGCTCGTGTGACACCCCAATCCCTCTCGAGACCGGGAGTTCTAACAATCAATCTATTCACAACCCAAACCAAAACCCGGGCATAATTTTTAGGAAAAACGGACGGAGTCTCCCCTGTTTCTAGGCGAGATGTAAAACCTGCGACAACATATAAGTGGACCAATAGCATGTCCAAACATTCAACCACCTCAAGGCCATCCGAGCCTTGGTTCACAACAAGCAAAACACAAGTAAATATACATTCAAGCTTAGCAATTAAACTACACCAACCTATTTCATAAGCTAGACTAACATACCTTTCTATCTCTTTTCCTTTGTCATTACAAGTATACATTGAAGTTAAGCTACATTAACTAAATACACAATCTAGTGAAACTTAAATTACATCCCCTTTAATTTTAAATAGATATAATACATAAAAGCATACAACTTTACAACTTTGACAACTCAAGTCACATAGGCACGCAGGACAACTCTTCAAGCACGGACTTTCACGAAATCACGAACTTTCCAGCTAATATGGCATTTCCTGAAATATGGTGGTGAGGAGTGAGTATACACAACACGTATACTCAGTGAGGGCGAGACATATATCGAATTGGAGAGAAAGAAAGTCGTGCAATGCAAATAAGACAGTTAAGCAATATAACTGATAAATAAGCAACCAAAACAAACAATCGATACAATAAGCAATTACTGAAAGCATTAACACAACCATTCAAAGCTATACCACACTCTGAAGGCTATGGTTCACTCTTACGAGCAATATACCATTTCACGAGCGATACATCAATCTCGAGCTTCATGTTTGACAACGATGACAATAAGCGCGCATCCACCTTATAACACCAGTTTGGAATACCCCGGAAGTATCCATCAATTCTACGACCCAAATCTCCCTAGGAGGCAACCCAAGCGAGAAAGGGAATAGCAGCGG
Organism: Ehretia macrophylla; assembly: GCA_037974665.1. Classification (NCBI taxonomy): domain Eukaryota; kingdom Viridiplantae; phylum Streptophyta; class Magnoliopsida; order Boraginales; family Ehretiaceae; genus Ehretia; species Ehretia macrophylla. The sequence continues at coordinate 33,102,610 of CM075770.1, forward strand.
AGCTAGAGCAACCAACATTGGCAACCCGAGGCTACCCAGAGAGGCCCATCACTCACGCGCGAGACACTATGCAATGCAAAACTCGATACAAGGCAATAAACGAGCGATAGCACAACAATACAAACTAGTGACAACAAACGAGATAACAAGCAACCACAATTAATACTAGCATTCATCTAACTTTTCAAGCATAACAAGCAATAATAAGCAACAATAACACCAAACAAGTATATCAAATAACCCTAAGCATTCTATAGGCATAATATCAAGATAACAAGCAAAATCACAAATCGGCCCCAACTAACAAAACACTACCATTTCCAAACGAGCCACGAGTTCTGGAAACCGACTTCGCCAACCCTCCTAGGTCACCATAAGGCACGTCTAAGGACCCCGAAACCCTACTTTACCCTAGAATTCGTGCAAAGCCCCGATTTCCCCCTTTGCTCGTTTGAACTACAACTATACCAACCGAACACCCAACCAACGCCATAATCGCACCAAAAGTGCTTCCATGGCCTTCCGAGACAATGCCAACACGCAAAATGAAAAAATGCTAAACTCGACCTAAACGACCCCAACTTTCACCAAGGTTTAATTCCCATTTTTTCCCATTACGCAACCCAAACAAACCACACATTTAGTCATTCTAGCACACCTAGCACATTTCTACATCAACGGACAGCATAATGGAGCAACTTTATCGTTTCAAGGGTTTACTATTCATAAAACACTATTCAACAACCAACTTAAATTGCAATCTCAACATTTAACCGTAGAAAATGTTAAAAAGCTATACATACATGTTCTACAATTGCCAAGGAACATTCTAGAAGCATCAAAACGCTTTAAACAACAATCTATGGATAAATTTTAAAAATCAAAGTTTAGATACAAATATTTCAAATGCACAAATAACGATGAAACCCTCACCTTAGACGCTCCTAGACGCTAGGAAAACCTCGTAGGATGCCTCGGAAACCACCCCGTGGAAGCCCTCGCGAAGAATCGAAGATTTTGGATTGAAATCTTTTTTTTTTCTTCCCTCATATTTTCGGCCCTGCTTGCTGCTGTTCAGTTCTGTTTTTTTTTTTCTTTTGCTATTTTAGGCTATTAAAAAGGGCACAAGGTCAAAACAATCCCCTTGGTCAAAGCTCACTTAAGTTGGTCAAACTAGCTTATTTTATGCATTTTTAGGCTAAAACAACTAAGGAAACATCAATTCTAGCTAACAACAATTAAATTATAAAATTTAAGGCACTAAAATAATAGTTTCACTATTTGCTGAGGACTCGAATTCATTTCCTAACTATCTCTCTCGATATGCAATGCACGTTGCGACAACAAAAAAGTAACAATTAATTCTCAAAGAATCTAGGAAATATACCATTTTGGAAAGCATCATAGTTTAGAATTTACTCCGGCTCGGAGTTACCTTTCTCATTTATTTGAAAACCGAGTGATTTTAACGCAAAACAACCAAAACCGATTTTTAAAATAATCAAAACAATCTAGGTAATCAATATTCATTTTAAAATAATTAATTTCACTAGTTCTAGAATATTTTAAAAAATTATGAAGTTAATATCAAGCTACAAATGAAGGTTAATATAATCACATAGTCAAACACAATTAAACCCTAACATTTAAGATAACACTTAATTAATCACAAGAAAAGAAATTCAATTACTATAATTATCAGGAATAGGTAATAATCTTTTAATTATTCAATTTACAACTACTAAATGCTTCCAAGAGGAATATTAAAATAGTGCAAATTGGTTGATTTAACTAATTAAACATTTAATCAAATGCAGTCAGGTGCTATTAAATGCATGCCGGATTCGGGTTATCATAGCTCGGTTTTGGTGAGTTGAGAGAGCATGTGTGAGTTATTTTTTGTGTAATTTGAATTTTGTGACTGTGTGTGGTGTATAGGCCGAGAAATGGAAGGGTTTGGGTAGAGTGCAGGAATATTTTTATGCTTCTAGTGCTTTGTGAGGAATATTTTAGTGTTTTTGTGTTTTGTGTGTATATAAATTATAATTTTGTGTGTGTGGATGTGTGGATTTCTTGTTGGCCGTGTAGGGCATGTGTGTGTGTGTGTTGTTTATATTGTTTTTTGAATTCTAGTGTTTGGTGACAGGATTTAGGGCTTGGTGAGCTTTTGTCCTTTAGTGGGTTGATTTAGGATTAGAATAATAGTTAGTGGTTTGTGTAGGATTAGTTTATTAGTATTTTAGTAGTTAGTGGAGTTTGTAGGATTTGAATTAGGGAATATAATAATGCATAGTGCTTTGTGCAGGAATCTTTCTAGGTTAATGTATAGTTACGTTTTCCTATGTTTAGGGCATGCACTACGAGGTAAGGCAAACACTTCTAGGTAAATGCACAGATTCCAATGTAAATGCATGCAATCCTAGGTGAATGCACGTAAACCAATGCAAGGCACGTAATTCAATGCAATACACGTAAATCAGGGTATGACACTTAAATCTAGGTTAAAATACGCAGTTCAAGGTTAGTGCACAAAAATTGAGGTATCACATGTAAATCGAGGTTTAGGGCACACAATTCTAGGTCAAGGCACGTATGACGAGGCATGCACGAAAACCAAGGAACATATCTACGGTATTACATGTAACCCAATACTAATATACTTAATCCTAGGTTAAGGCTTGTGCTTCGAGACGAAAGTATACTCTTTAATACAGGTGCACGTAAACCAAGACAGGGCACATAATCCAAGGTCGGTCATATAATTCTGGATCTAAGGCATGCAAATTGAGGTAAGACATGTTATTCAGGGTCGGGCCTCACATCCTCCCCTCCTTAAAAGAATTTTGTCCCGAAATTCATTCTTACTTGTTGAGGTCATTTAGATGGGTTCTAGCCTTTGATATTTCTATTTCGGGCATTGCTTGCTCCGTGATCCCATTTGCCAAAACCGATTCACTTCCAAACTTTCTCCAATCGTTAATTTGGTGTGACCCCTACATTCAATGCTCGTCCTCTTTCTATGTTTTTCCTTATTCAAATCTCTATTTTCAAATCACGAGGCTTCAGAATTTCTCTTAATCTTAACCAAGACTCTTGAGGCGAATTGTTTCAACCTCAAATAAATTCCACTCACCTCAATCCAAGGTTACGTCATACTTAAGAAGACAATGGTCCTACTCACTTAGCGACCTAGTCATTCATTCGAACACTTAATGCCCACCAATATATCTTCAACATTAGTGTTACTAAGCTACGGCAATAGCCAGGTAAGTGATGTTAATGCCCACTAGGTTACCGGTCATACAACAACAATCCTAGGACTATAAATGGGTACCGAAATGATCTAGCTCATAAGATACTTACCATACTAATCCAAGTAGCTTGTTACACGAAATAATTTCGAGGTTGTATTAACATAAGAATTATGACTGCGAGGCATCCTTCAATATAATCTAATGGAACTTCAAAAGTAATCAACCTCTTATTTGACTATCACTACAAGATCCACCCTCTATTCAACGACCATGATTCGAAGTCTACCAATAGCTAGTTTCTAGACGTGAAATGATGCACATAAATACAGTTGTCTAACAGCAGTCTCTTGGGTCGTTATGGCTCTAATTCATCTCTATCTTAACTATATGAAATCTTACTCTCCTCATTTACATGTTCAACTATCTAAGAGCATCAAGACTCATCAACCTTAGGTCCTAGGGTTTACCATGAATCATCATGCATACTCACTATTAGCTATTTAGGGTTACTAATCATACCCTAACGACTCCACATTGCAGCCAAATGCTTTAATCTCACTTCCATGGTTTATATACTAGGACCATCGGTATTACTTAGGGATATATGCTTCCTAACATCCTCTAGGGTATCCAAATAACGAGTGTGTAGAATGACTTACTTTGCATAATCATAACTAAATCCGAGGGGGCACCAAATCAATACCATGATTCTTAATATCTCCAATATCCAACTTAGGACATTTAGCAACGTTAGTCATCTAATGCATAATTCAATACCTTACACCTCTATTCGACATAACATTTTAGGTGTAGTCCTTCGAACACAAGTTCTAGCTATATGAATTCCTTGATTCCAACATCCCTATATCTTGTTATACTACAGAATCATCAACCTTGTTCAACTAAGTCTCCAGAGTTGCCTACATGTCTAGAGGTTATCCATTTTTAAGTCACTTAAATACATTATCAATGTCTTAATAATCTAACCCCTAAAAGTAACTATCGTCAACTTCCACGAATTGATCTCTTAATTTCTAGGTCACGATCTTACCATTTAGTGAACTTGAAACTCGCTAGTATACACCATATTAGAATCATCAATGCTGAATTCCAATCAAGTAAGGATTCAATTAAAGAAATAGTCTATTACATCAATTTAAGATATAAGAATTTGATTCAAAAGCAACTCCTAAGTCAAATTCCCATAATAAGCATATGAATATATATATACTACTCAATATATCCAATAGTATACTCTTATAGCTTAAGGAAAGTTGTATGTCATTAACCTTTATACTTGAAGCACAATTAGAAGAACGGTTTAACGGAATCAAGAACTTCATAGCTATAAAATTGATAACTTAATCATAGGTATGGGTATTCCAAAGATAAGGAGATAACTTTACCTCAACAATTATACATGTGCTATGCATTTTATATATGCATATCCAATAATACATACGATTCATCGAGTACCTGTGAAGATGCGTGAAATCTCTAACCAAGCCTTTTTGTTATTCCTGCATAAATTCACTTCCCTGAAAGTCCTAATCCTAACTATCTATGTGTATAAACAGTCAGTGATGGTTATATAACATGCACAAGTATCAAGGAAGGAGTATAAAAGTATGCATGCATTATTGAGGGCACTAATGTTTCGGTGTGCATAACACATAATACATATGGTCCACAAAGGCACATGATATTCAATGCTCAAATCAATTAAAACACAATAGCACACATTAACACATATACACAAGACATCATAATTACCTTAGGGCTTCTACTCACGGTCTGAGAGTTGAACCCAACTAATGCGAAAACTACGCTCTGATACCATTCTAGTATAGGTGTCACGCCCCAACCTGACCTATAGAGGCTAGACAAGGGTATGACCTAAATCATTATCATTATTTTACGATTTTAACCATTTGACTATGATTAATTCTTATTCATTAATCTAACACTCCAAAAGTTTTCTGAAAATCGGCAGCATAACGGAAGTATTTAGGACTTTTGATTTTATCTATTTTCTAGAACACCTCAAAATTTTCGAATCTATAATTTGCTTACAACTAAAACTTTCGTTCTACCATCGATTGATATGCCTACTTGTTTATCTTGAAGGTTCTGTCTGAATTATCAAGCCTATCATGACAACTATATCCCATTTATTTGTCAAACTCCTATTTATGCAAGAACCTATTATCTTTAGCTTACAAATGAGTACCTAAGTGAGAGTAGGTAGGGCTAGTTTAGTTAATTCTTCACCTATTGGTTCAAATGGCTAATGATAACTACTATCCATAACGATGAAATCAAACGACCGAAATAAAGAGTTCATCCGGTTTATAGTTAGTACAAGCCAAAATTAGACCCAAAATTACAATGGGGTTCATTTACAACAACAAAATAAACAGCCTTCAAATAACGCAACATCCCTAACAATATCTATGTTCACGAAAAAGCACGTATTGCACATAGTCATTCCAAAGGTTCATCAACTAGCACATTCACTTCGGGCACCTATTCCAAATCTGATTCACCTGTGATGACAAAATAGGGTGAGTTCTTATGAACTTAGCGAGAGGGAACAAGTGACAAGGGTTTTGAAATCCTTTTCCGGTTAACTTGTGAAAACTCCTTTGAAAACATGTCATGTAATACAAATAAGAATGTAAACATAGTATAAGAATCAAATTGAACAATAGATACATTTACCAATTATTTCAAGGATACGGTAAGCTTTCGCTCTCAAGATCAATTGGTGAGCATTTGCTCTCAAGATCATTTCCAATAGCCATTGTTGTAGTCGGTATCAATCATCCACTTATCACTCCCAAATGGGTGTACTCCAAATTGTAGACCAAACCTACGACCCAACTCTCCGAGGGTGGAATGTCAAGCGAGAGAGGAAACTGGACCATGGTAGTCACGGGAGCACCGACAAGCCCTATGCCGCCCGGCGATCGTGAAATAATACCATGCCTCAATGAAAGGTTGCAACCTTGTATGCAACGCACATTTATGCCATTTCCATTTCACATTAGGAGGTCAACAAAGGAGGTTGCCTCCGAGCAAGTATATGATCACATTTTGACATATTAGAACATAAGGCATTGTAAGAACATATAATCATCTCATATATTAATTTGAAAACAATTAAACTTTCATGGGCAGCCAAGTAATCATGTTCAAAATAAACCATAGAATATCTTTTAACAATTCAATAAACGCATAAAAAGTATACAAAAGTGTGGTAATATCATATGCAAGATCGGGTGCATGAATAGTTAACGTATGACCTCGTAATCAATATAATTCATGCATGAAGCTATAATAACTTTTCTGGGCAGTCCACAACTTCAATTATAAGTTATGTAAAGCATGATTTAACACTTAGAAGACCTAGTTTGCAATTAGGGTTTTAGGTTCATGCTCGGGTGCAAGATTAATCAACTATTAGCTACAAGGACCACTTAGATCATCATCCTACATATCTAACAATTATTGGACAACCTTGAAACATTGCAAATATCATCATTAAAACCACGTGCAAGCCATGAAATCCACCGATACTAACACGAAATCATCAAAAGACATCATATATGTGTTTACCATTTTGATTCAACCACATTCAACCCTAAAATCAACATGGAACATTGTCCTAAGTATTTAAACATTTATGGGGCAGCCTACTACGCAACTCATATAAATCAACTAAAGCCATGCAATACATAGTGATCACCTCAAATAAGCATTTCAACCGACTAAGGGCTTCAAATACATAACCACATACAATAATAACCACCAATCTTCTAAGATATCATCAAGAATCAAACAATAACTTGATAAACATTTCATGGCCAGCCTATAACAACTCAAATATATCCAACTTAACCATAGGGTAGTCATTTTGGAAGCATACATGTGTTGTAGGGCCTCAATTTCACGCTTACACATACAATTAAACAAGAATCTGTCATATAACGAACCTAAGTCATGCATCAAGTCATTTGAGGAATCTCAACCAACCAAAACAGTCCATGCAACTCCTAATTTCAACAAAATCCAAGCATACAATACTTCAAGGTACAAAACATTATGATTTGAAGCAAGTTTCCAAACAAAACTGTGAAACCCCACTTTCTTGCTTATCTCGTTTTACGTGCTATACCTCGTTTTTCGTGTATATGATCTGTTTATGTGCTATAGGACCTAGAAAGTTATAATTTTGATGTCAATACTTCTAATACGTGCTAAATGTGCATTCATGAAATTTTCATCAAAAACGGAGTCAGAAATTTTATCGTCGATTTTCAGTGAATAGTGTTTTCGAAACACGTCCGCTATAATTTTGAAACTGGTCTTTTTAACCCTTCTAGACCTAGTCCACGGACTTTAATAGACCTGTGTTTGATGAAAATGGTTTTAAAATCGGCTTAAGAATTTATTAGGGTTTTCACACCGACTTTTACGAAAATCGAGTTTTAAGCCGACTCGGGTGAAATTGTTAGATTGTAAAACTTCTTGTCACCTAAAAATAATCCACTTGAGATATCTTGGGGGTGGCATAATTATTTTTAACTTGGTGAGCACTAAAATGCAATTAAAGTCATTAAAAACACAAAAATACCTATTAAAACTAACTTTGACTTTGCATTTTTTTAATTGACCAAGCTTTTTATTATATAATGTCATCAACACACACTCACACAACACAAAACACACTCCACAAACACACACATTGCCGTGAGAAAGAGGGAGAAAAAGAGAAGAGAAAACTCAAGCTTTTCAATCCAATTTTTCAAAGAAAAACCTAGTTTTTGTCCATGAAACTTCGCACCGACTTGGATTCTGCTTGTTGGGCACGCATAGCACGCATTCCTAGGCTTATATCGCATCTAAGGTGAGAGAAAAATTCTAGATCTCAAAATGTCATTTTTGTGTTTTTGCGTATAAATGAAGATTGAACCGTTAGAATTGTAATCTGATGTTAGATTATTGCTCCATGCATGCTAGGGATCGTTATATACCAATACTACGAATTTCTGTCGGATGTAGCATAATTTTTATTTTCCGGGTATTTAATTTTGATTAAAATGTTCAAAGTTGAATTAAATGAGTTGTGTTGATCGAAATCGATTGCCGTCGATTTCTAAATACTTGATAATTACGTGTTAGCACTGTTGTAATGCCGAATTTTCGATTACATTGTTCGTGTGAAAATCCGGAAAATCCAGCCATGACATCTTAGAGTTTTAGGGTTATCGGGCATGATTTGGAGGTGTTATGGTGGATTTCCGAGAGGGTTAATGTAGTAGGTTGAATGGGTGAGTGATAGGAACTGATTTGACAATGTTTGGATTAGTAGATTGTAAGTTATGAATTTTAGAAGTTTAGGTTGTCATTCTTTAATTTCTTGAACGATGCCTTTAGATGGTTGGGTAGTGTTCGAGTGATGAATGGTGAGTTGTTGATGAGTAATTTAGAGTTTAATTATGTATATTATGCATGTCCGGTTAGATGGCCTACTTTGTCATCTAACTACGTTGTTTGTTGTTTAATTTAATATTGATGTTATATTGATGTTATTGATTGATTATTATTGAATGCGGGAATCGGGCACTCTTGTTGCTGATCTCCCAATTGATTGATTGATTGATGATTGATTGATGATTGATTGATGATTGATGATTATGGAGTCTTGGTATGTGTGTGCCACCTCTCGGGCAGCGTCGGGCTGTCGGGTTGATAACGGCATGACTGCCATAGGCTACCCCCAGCTTGCATGACGGAGGTGTCATGGAGGGAGGGGCTAGTGAGGTACCTCGGGTGCGTGAGTAATGGGGAGTTATAAGAAGAACGGTTGAGATCGTGATGGCGTTTGGAGCTACACCAACTAGAGAGAGTATCCTTTATTGAATGGTCATATAGTTATGTGATGATAGTATTATTTGTGTTTTTGTGTGTTTACTGACTCAAAGGATTATTCCAAGGAGTTTAGTAGACCTTGCTCGAGATCTATCGGATCCTCACTGGGCTTATGTATATAAGCTCACTCTCTATTAATGCATGCTTACAGGTGTTGCAGAGCCGGATTACGGGTATGTGCCTCCTGAAGAGGAGAATATGGAAAATGTGCTTTACGTGGACGAGTCATATGTTCCCGAGTCTTATCCATGATTATATGTTGTTTAATGTCATGTATATTAGCTTAATAGACTTTTATATGCTTTGTGGTTCTTATTGTAATAGATGTTGGAAGATGATGATCCAAATGGTGTTAACTTAGTGGCTTTCTTTTGTCTATGGTTAAGTTGTAAATATGTCTCAACTTATTTTTGAAATGTATGATAAGGTTGAGGTATTGTATGTTATGTTGGAACGGAGGCGTATAACGAGGATGGTTTATTGTATATTATGATTGTGTCGTATGTTGTTGTTTGAATTAAGGAGTTGCTGGATGTATGATGTTTAATGAGGTTGGTTTGGAACCTCGGTGTCCTATTTACTGTCGTTATACTGCCGAAATTCCGTTGCGTCCTGACTGATCATAGGAGGGGTCGTGTTGGGGCGTGACAGTTTAAGTGGTATCAGAGCGCATGTTAGCTGTCAGCCGGGGTATCCTCGGAATGTGGGTAGTGGTCTAAGCATGCAAGTATGTATTAAGTGAAAGAAAAGTGAAACATATGTTAATATGTTTATGTGATTAATTTACTTATGTGTCTAACTTTCTATGTGACCAGTATGCCTTGTGTGTTAAGTGAACTAATGTGGTCAATATGTTTTATGTGACAACGTGTTATACGTACTCAATGTGTTGTAATTAATGTGCATTATGTGATTAATGTGTATTATGTGACAATTGTGTTTTATGTGATTTTGTGCCTTGTGTGAAGTTAGTTGTTTATGTGCTTTTAATTATTTATAACTAGCTTATGTGAAACAACGTGCTTTAGGTGCTCAATGTACTTTAAGTGACCAATGTGAGTTACGTGATCAACTTGTCTTATGTGAAGTTTGTTGCTTATGTGACTTTAATTGTTTATAACTTACTTCTGTGATATAACCTGTTTATGTGATGTTGGCTTCTTATATGTTGAATTGCGTGTTATGTGATAATGTTGCATTGTATGATAATTGCGCATTACGTTGTACTTGTCTTTCATATGATATAGTTGCATACATGTTTTAACTCGTGAGTGACCTTTTAATGTCTAGGGTGACTGCAAGAGTTTTTGGAAATAGTGGTAGGCCATGATTTTGAATTATTATTATTCTAGAAGTTTATCAGTTAGATTTTAATTGTTATGTTTATGGATTTTAGTTTCGGCTTAGTGAATTGATCTTGATGTTCCTTTAGCGAGAATGAAATTGTTCGGGGAAATAGCAATGTATCTTGATGATTATAATTACTTTTGTTGCCATGTTTAACTTGTTATTACTTGGAGATGAATTATAAGTTGAGGTTTCCATGAGGTTGTGATTAGACATTTTTGGAGTCTCAACTCAGATTATACTTTCTTGAGGTTAATTTAGAATGAATTTATTTGAGGAATTAGTGATGTATATTTGTGAATGGAATGAAGTGTTGTATAACATGTGAATACTTCTACTATTTGGGATTGCTATATTATTAATGGATATTTTGGAGTTTTGATCTTTAAATCTTGGAAACAATTGGAGTGATTCCTGACTAAAGTTACTTTATTTGAAGATGTAATTGTTGGGAGATAGAATTATTTGAGGAAATAAGAATGCATTTCGGTGGCTGAACATTTACTTACCTACATCAAGCTTTTGAGTTCTAGGTGGTATGACTTTCTAAATTGTTGATTGAGGATTCTCTTGTGTTATAATGGGTTAGTATGAATCTGTATTGTGTTATCAGATTTTGGAGTCTTCATTAGTTAATCTTGTTGGGTAATCGGTGAATTATCTTGTTTAGTGATTGGTCTGGTACGGAATGTAAAATTTTGGAGTGATTTATCTTGTTTGGTGATTGTTATGACTCCTTAGGTTCTTTAGATCTCCTTAGTGTCTTGTTTTGGAGGAAGATAGATTGTAGGATTTGACTTGTTGGTGTTTAAGTGTGTAGGTGGGACACCCTTCTTGTACTCCATAATTCTATCGGTCTTATTATTATCTTTTACTCTATTCTCACTTATTTGAGAGAGAGTTACACTTTTCTAGCCTATCAATTGTTTCTTGAAAGTTTTGCTTATTGGATTAATGGATCCTATACTCATTTGACATTGTTTCCATTCCTAACATTCATATTTGCTTCTTATAGCAATGTCGCTTATTGGAGTTAAGGTTTGAGACTTCTATATTTCATTCTATATCTCTAGCCATTCGTTTCAATATTTCATTTCATCATATTACTATTCATTTGAAAGTAATTTTTCCTTTGGTATACCATTTTACTTATTCGATTTCACTTGTTTGATGTACTCCTTACCTAAGTACATCATTGTCATTCTTGTTGATCTTTGTTAATCCTATTGTTTTATTATTAAATCCAGAGTCATTACTTTGCTTGTAATTGCTCACTCAAAGTACTCGGCACTGTCCTATTGTTATCATTTCTTATTCGTACTTCTTTGGTATTGCGTGCTGAGATACTCTTGCCACTCATGTTTCTATTGAATTAATCATCTCTTATTTCTTAATTTCATTTCGCCTCAAGTACAACTTACTTGTTGGTTCCTTGAACAATCATCGAGAATTGAAATATCTACTTGTTCAGGAATTTTTGTTCAACATACTCAGCACTGTTTTGACTCATCATCATCCTTTGTTCGTACTTATTTAATTGATAGGTGCTGAGACATTTCTTATCTTAGTTATCATGCTTCCTTATTAACTATTAGCCTCTTGATTCTCTAACCTGTTTGACATCTTGTTCACTTGATTGTTGGCTCGAATGTGACTTTCCATATTCTTATTTCCTTGTAAATTTTATAAGAGCCATATTCTGACAAATGTCACTTTTGAGATATTCTCTTGATCAGTAATCATTCATGTTATCGTAAATGAGTTTTCAAACCCTCGGGGTGTTCATAGAGCTCTTTTGTGTAGTAGGGGATGATTGATAAGTAGTGGTCTCATGCTAGGACTTTGGAGTTGTGATTTCTTTCATATGCAATAAGATATTAGGTAGGAGAGAATTATGAATTGGAGATTGTCTTGGAACTATGATCATCAACTTGCAGTCAACAGAGGTTGTTCTTTTGAGGTCTTTGGTTAGGTGTCATCCTAGGAGATAAATGAGAACTAAGAGAAGTATTATTAAGTGTAACGATTGAGGATTTAATTGTCTATCAGTTCGAGAATTGCGCGGACGCAATTGTTTTAAGGGGGGGGAGAATGTGAAACCCCACTTTCTTGCTTATCTCGTTTTACGTGCTATACCTCGTTTTTCGTGTATATGATCTGTTTATGTGCTATAGGACCTAGAAAGTTATAATTTTGATGTCAATACTTCTAATACGTGCTAAATGTGCATTCATGAAATTTTCATCAAAAACGGAGTCAGAAATTTTATCGTCGATTTTTAGTGAATAGTGTTTTCGAAACACGTCCGCTATAATTTTGAAACTGGTCTTTTTAACCCTTCTAGACCTAGTCCACGGACTTTAATAGACCTGTGTTTGATGAAAATGGTTTTAAAATCGGCTTAAGAATTTATTAGGGTTTTTACACCGACTTTTGCGAAAATCGAGTTTTAAGCCGACTCGGGTGAAATTGTTGGATTGTAAAACTTCTTGTCACCTAAAAATAATCCACTTGAGATATCTTGGGGGTGGCATAATTATTTTTAACTTGGTGAGCACTAAAATGCAATTAAAGTCATTAAAAACACAAAAATACCTATTAAAACTAACTTTGACTTTGCATTTTTTTAATTGACCAAGCTTTTTATTATATAATGTCATCAACACACACTCACACAACACAAAACACACTCCACAAACACACACATTGCCGTGAGAAAGAGGGAGAAAAAGAGAAGAGAAAACTCAAGCTTTTCAATCCAATTTTTCAAAGAAAAACCTAGTTTTTGTCCGTGAAACTTCGCACCGACTTGGATTCTGCTTGTTGGGCACGCATAGCACGCATTCCTAGGCTTATATCGCATCTAAGGTGAGAGAAAAATTCTAGATCTCAAAATGTCATTTTTGTGTTTTTGCGTATAAATGAAGATTGAACCGTTAGAATTGTAATCTGATGTTAGATTATTGCTCCATGCATGCTAGGGATCGTTATATACCAATACTACGAATTTCTGTCAGATGTAGCATAATTTTTATTTTCCGGGTATTTAATTTTGATTAAAATGTTCAAAGTTGAATTAAATGAGTTGTGTTGATCGAAATCGATTGCCGTCGATTTCTAAATACTTGATAATTACGTGTTAGCACTGTTGTAATGCCGAATTTTCGATTACATTGTTCGTGTGAAAATCCGGAAAATCCAGCCATGACATCTTAGAGTTTTAGGGTTATCGGGCATGATTTGGAGGTGTTATGGTGGATTTCCGAGAGGGTTAATGTAGTAGGTTGAATGGGTGAGTGATAGGAACTGATTTGACAATGTTTGGATTAGTAGATTGTAAGTTATGAATTTTAGAAGTTTAGGTTGTCATTCTTTAATTTCTTGAACGATGCCTTTAGATGGTTGGGTAGTGTTCGAGTGATGAATGGTGAGTTGTTGATGAGTAATTTAGAGTTTAATTATGTATATTATGCATGTCCGGTTAGATGGCCTACTTTGTCATCTAACTACGTTGTTTGTTGTTTAATTTAATATTGATGTTATATTGATGTTATTGATTGATTATTATTGAATGCGGGAATCGGGCACTCTTGTTGCTGATCTCCCAATTGATTGATTGATTGATGATTGATTGATGATTGATGAATATGGAGTCTTGGTATGTGTGTGCCACCTCTCGGGCAGCGTCGGGCTGTCGGGTTGATAACGGCATGACTGCCATAGGCTACCCCCAGCTCGCATGACGGAGGTGTCATGGAGGGAGGGGCTAGTGAGGTACCTCGGGTGCGTGAGTAATGGGGAGTTATAAGAAGAACGGTTGAGATCGTGATGGCGTTTGGAGCTACACCAACTAGAGAGAGTATCCTTTATTGAATGGTCATATAGTTATGTGATGATAGTATTATTTGTGTTTTTGTGTGTTTACTGACTCAAAGGATTATTCCAAGGAGTTTAGTAGACCTTGCTCGAGATCTATCGGATCCTCACTGGGCTTATGTATATAAGCTCACTCTCTATTAATGCATGCTTACAGGTGTTGCAGAGCCGGATTACGGGTATGTGCCTCCTGAAGAGGAGAATGTGGAAAATGTGCTTTACGTGGACGAGTCATATGTTCCCGAGTCTTATCCATGATTATATGTTGTTTAATGTCATGTATATTAGCTTAATAGACTTTTATATGCTTTGTGGTTCTTATTGTAATAGATGTTGGAAGATGATGATCCAAATGGTGTTAACTTAGTGGCTTTCTTTTGTCTATGGTTAAGTTGTAAATATGTCTCAACTTATTTTTGAAATGTATGATAAGGTTGAGGTATTGTATGTTATGTTGGAACAGAGGCGTATAACGAGGATGGTTTATTGTATATTATGATTGTGTCGTATGTTGTTGTTTGAATTAAGGAGTTGCTGGATGTATGATGTTTAATGAGGTTGGTTTGGAACCTCGGTGTCCTATTTACTGTCGTTATACTGCCGAAATTCCGTTGCGTCCTGACTGATCATAGGAGGGGTCGTGTTGGGGCGTGACAAAAACCCTCCTACAATAGCCTACATTTCCTCATTCGGTTGACCAAGCAAATAATCTCCAAATTTAGTGAATGAAATATCAAATCGAAGCTTAACGAGTGCTTTAAATCTTAGAACAAACCTTGTTGCATTTTGAGTTCAAACTTAGGAGTTATAACCCATATTGGGAGACCACGCAAAATTGTCTAGATTTTGACATATTACGTTATTTGCAATTGTTGGGGTCTTAAACTCAAAATTAGCCTTAGCCTATTTCAGCAAGATATGTTCAAAACTGAAAATTATAGTGACTCACCAAATTTCATGCATTTTTTTTATCATCATTTGCTAGGTCAAAAGTATTTCGTTCTAATCAGACAAAAGACTACTAGAAACTTAACTTCATAGTTCAAAATTTCTATCAAGTTTCAAGCCATGAAAGGGTAGATATACTCATCTAAACACATGCACATGAACTTCAAGAGTAAATACAACCATATAAGTGCATGCATGTAGGTTTTTGAAGCATTTGAAAAGATTTAAACCCCCACCATAGCAAATCCTAGCAAGAATGCAAGAAACACTTGTGAAATACACTTGAAGGTACCAAATCCCCTCTTTTCCTAGCTTGGCCAAGTGGTATCTTGACTTTTCCTTAAATTTTAGTTTAGTTAGTGGGTGTAGGAGGTGTGCATGTGCTTAAAACCAAAAGTAGGAGAAAATGTAGCAACAAACTTACCTTTGGCCGATAATGGAGTGTCCAGGAGCTATCCTAGCTTTAATTCTTGTTATGGCCAAGGGTTTGAGGGTCTTTGAGAGCTTGCATGAGTCTTGGAAGCACAAGCTTGGTGGTGGAGGAGCTAGGGCTGAAAATGAAGAGAATAAGAGTGTTGAATGAAGAGTTTTTGAGAGTTTTATGTGTATGTGAGGGTATGCTCAGTTTTGGTGAGTTAAGAGAGCATGTGTGAGTTATTTTTTGTGTAATTTGAATTTTGTGACTGTGTGTGGTGTGTAGGCTGAGAAAGGGAAGGGTTTGGGTAGAGTGTAGGAATATTTTTATGCTTCTAGTGCTTTGTGAGGAATATTTTAGTGTTTTTGTGTTTTGTGTGCATATAAATTATAATTTTGTATGTGTGGGTGTGTAGATTTCTTGTTGGGTATGTACAGCATGTGTGTTTGTGTTGTTTATATTTTTATTTGAATTCTAGTGTTTGGTGATAGGATTTAAGGCTTAGTGAGCTTTTGTCCTTTAGTGGGTTGATTTAGGATTAGAATAATAGTTAGTGGTTTGTGTAGGATTAGTTTATTAGTATTTTAGTAGTTAGTGGAGTTTGTAGGATTTGAATTAGGGAATATAATAATGCATAGTGCTTTGTTCAGGAATCTTTCTAGATTAATGTGCAGGCACATTTCCCAAGGTTTAAGGCACACACTACGAGGGAAGGCACGCACTTTTAGGTAAATGCACAAATTTTAATATAAATGCACGCAATCCTAGGTGAATGCACGTAAACCAATACAAGGCACTTAAATCAATGCAATGCACATAAATCAAGGTATGGCACTTAAATCTAGGTTAAGACACGCAATTCAAGGTTAATGCATAAAAATTGAGGTATCACACGTAAATCGAGGTTTAGGGCCCACAATTCTAGGTCAAGGAACGTATGATGAGGCATGCACAAAAACAAAAGAACATATCTATGATATTGAACATAACCTAATACTAACGTACTTAATCCTAGGTTAAGGCTCATGCTTCGAGACGAAAGCATACTCTCTAATATAGGTGCACGTAATCCAAGGTCAATCATATATGGGTCTAAGGCACATAAATCAAGGTAAGACATGTTATTCGGGGTTGGGCCTCACACTGGGTTTAGTGGATGGCCTCCCCAACTAGCATCTATTAGTCTTGGGGCTAGGTTGAGCTCATGAAAGAATTTAAGGAACTCATTGAGGCCTATTTCTATTCCAGCTGAACATGCAGTTTTTCCCTATCTTGTTGGGGAAAAGGTTAGGGAGCCCCTGTTTTATTCTAGAAAAAGCGGGAGCCTTTGCATTGATTATCGGGCACTCAACAATGTAACCTAACCATCAAGAACAAGTATCCACTTTGATTGCAGACTTCTTCGCCCTAATCAATAAGCGCAAGATACTTCTCGAAGTTGGATCTAGGGTCGGGCTACTTTCAAGTGCGTATCACGGAAGAAGATGAGCCAAAGACGACCTGTGTGACAAGCAAGCAACCTTACTAATAAAGGGGCATTTGATAATTTTTTTGTTATGCCTTTTGTACTCACCAATGCCCTTGCCACGTTCTGTACCCTCCACAATGAGCTATTCCACCCGTACTTAGACCACTGGTGGTATACTTTGATCGTGGGCTATAGCCATTCACTAAATGACCATGTTAGCCACCTCCAGACCGTTAAGGAAGATTCACCTCTATGTAAAGAAAGAGAAATGCTCATTTGGATAGACGGAGATCCTTTTCCTAGGGCATTGGACGGGCATCAGAGCCATCAAGGAGTGGCAGGCACCTCCTACCAAGGTGAGTGATCTAAGATCATTTTTAGGGCTCGTGAACTATATTACTGAAGATTAATCGTAACTCGAAGAGGGCTGCTCAACTCAAAAACCTCCTAAAGAAAGACGTACGGACCGATCATGGCACTGCACTTTTCGAAAGAGTGTCAAAGCGCTTTTGAAGACCTAAAGCAAGTAGTGATTGATGACCCCATATTGCAATTGCCAGATTACAGTAAGCCATCTAAAGTACACACAAATGCGTCAGACTATGCCATAGACGATGTGGTAGTACAATAAGGTGACCCTATCGCATATGAGAGCCGAAAGCTCAATGAGACCGAGAGGCACGGTCCAAGAGAAGGAGATGACAGCAACAGTGCACTACTTCAAAACATGGAGGCAAGTCATGATTCGTGACAGATAATGTGGCAACGAGTGACTTCCTGACCTAGAAGAAATTCAGGCCAAAACAAGGACGATGGCAGCAAGATAAACTTGCCAAGTTTGATTGATATGGTGCTAGAGTATAAGCTTGGACGGACCAATAAGGTCACGGATGTCTTAAGTAAAAAGACGGAGCTGGCGGCATTTAAGTGTGAGGCAGTGGCAGCCACCAGTAGGGTCACAAGGACTCTACCGCATCGTATTCGAGATGGGCTTAGTGTTCCGGAGAAATGAAAAGCTTATTTCTTTGTTATATCATTCTTAGATTGCCAAACATATGAGATGTCCGGTTTTCTTCCCTTCGTTCCTTTGGTTCTCGACAGTTACCAGCATCTTTTTTGGATCAAAGTGTGTTACAGGCCATGGAAATAGCTTTCTCAAGTGACAATGATTCTTTATCTGGTGTGCTCACTATTCCATCGTAGCTTTATAAGTTGGGGCGATAACGAATTCATTACCAAGAATGGTAGGGTTCTTAAGGTGTGAGCGGTATCTTAGAGATAACTATAAAAGCACACTTTGCTGGCTTTTCGTAGTTAGCCTGAAAACAACAAGCAAGAAGCAAAAAACAACGAAAGAAGAGAAGAGAAAAGGAACCTACCTTACTATCTTACTCAGGGAAGGAATAGAGCGATGAGAGAGAACAACTTCTTCAATCAATTATAATAAGTGCGAAGAGGAATTCTAATAACTCTAATAAACCCATCCCCCGACTTTCTCTTTTTCTATACAAATACTACTTGCTTGCTTGAACTCAGTCTTACAATCGACTAAATGAAGCCTAAAAGGCCGAAAGGTCGTTAAAGCTATCTTTCGCCCCCCCTTAAGAACCTCCCGGTGGTGAACTAGAGCTGGAAATGAGCCCTCGTCATAGATGCGGGAATTAGAAGGAAAAACCAGAGATTGAGTTCTATTGTCAGGGGATGGGGATATTATAAACACCAATGTCAGACAATTCACCGATTCAAAGAATAGTCTTATTTCTGTAATTAGGTTAGGAAGAAGAAAGGTTGATATACTGTAGGCCAGTAAGGGGGATGCCACTGCTTTGATGAGTGTGGTGCCGTATGGGCCTTGGGGAGCGGATAACCTTGTGCTGGAGGTACTGCATAGCCTTGCTGAGGGAATTGTTGTGGAGTATGGGAGCAGATAAACTGATGACGGATCCTATGCTACTTCAAATAATCATCAAACTCTTGCAACGTGTATTCTTTACCTGACGGAACGAAATGAAACTTAAGGGGAACCCTCTTTCTTTAGTGCCAACCGGGGGATCCAATAGAGATGCCCTTGTCAAGTGACTCCAATCGAATCTGAATCTCTTTTAATGACAGAAAGGTAACCCCAAAGATTAGTAGTTTGCTATGTTGAACGTAACTATAGGGTCTCTACCTTGAACTGAATGTCTGATCCCGGCTTCTCTGTCCCCTTCCCTATCCCCTAAACCTCTTCTTTTCCTCTTGCGGGTAGAAAGCGGTAAAAAAAAATTGTTGGTAAGCGGTTCGGCTTCTAGCTCAAGTTCAGTCTCAAGCAAAGTCTCAGTCTCTAGCTAGCACGACTCCTGGCATTGATTTTCCAGTAAGAACAAGTGCTAGACTGAAAGATTGGAATTGAGCTACCCAACTTACTGAATACAACTATGGACCTGAAATGATGTCTTTCAACTATTCATGGTAAGGAAATCTAACCTTCTTCTACTCAGTTAGTTGGAACGAAAACTATTCCTTCATGTGCTGGTAGTTTTATAAGGCCAGTGAAAGCAGTATGTTATAGGTAATTACTACTTATCCTATGCTTATCTACTTGTAGTTCTTAGTTGTAATTCATTTGATTTGAATCCTTACTACATGAAGGAAGAATATAAGAGCGAGAGGGCTAACTACTATCCTGGTATAAAGGCTTTGTTCCGTTAGGTCTTCTTGCCATATCAAAAAAGAGAGGGAGAAGGCGACCGAATGGAGGAGTTGGATCCAGGCTAAGAACTAAGGATAGTTATATGCTTAACACATGCAAATCATAGAAATACCACTCATAAGGACAGTGAGGTTTTGATCCCTATTATTAGCTTTTAGTGATCTAGTAGATGGAAAGCTAGCAGCAGTCTCAACTAGAGAAGTTAGAACTCTGATACAAGCATATGTACCAACGAATACCAACAAGTGGAATTAACACTATATCTCATCATTTCCTTAGTAGGGGTTATCCCTAAACAAAATATCGATTCAAGCCCCTTTACTAGGTTGGGCCAATCTCACGATTCTCAATTTCCAAAAATCTTAATTAAGAGATGAGAGAACAACGACTGAACTTCGTCAGCTCTTTTTCAAATAAGAAAGCTTCTATGTCTCTAATGCAAATGAGGAATGCAAGATAACATAGTAGTTTACGCCCAAAGGGTCCTCTACTGGACCGGTCCCCGAGGATGAAGTCAACTTGCTACTGATTGATTGAGCATCAAGACAGTCTGCTTTGAACATGAATGAGATGTGTTATTAGAGTAGAGAAGGGATAAATTGTTCAAGTTGCCACTGATGTGAACATGTGAATGAATATATGAACATCTTACACGCGTATATATGACACATGTGTAGCACCCTGGGGTTGTCAACTAGAAGGAAGATGTTAGGCATCCGGGTGTCCTATCTAAAAGAGGGCTAGAAAAGTTTGATCTTACTAGCCCATGTGGGAGAGCTTGTTCAGTTTTAACATCCTTGTAAGGTGGTAGAGCAAGTTCAGTTTTCACTTACTTGTCGCAAACAAGCAATCTCTTCCCTTCCTATCCCGTTGGTTGAGAAAAGAAGTTCAATCATCTAAGATAAGAGAAAAAATTTCATATAGAGAGAAAATGGCGTATACAGAGAGAGAGAATAAGATATATGCTTAACAACATGCAAGTCGAAGAACTTAGACCAAAAGGAGCTTTCCCTCGAGTAAAGGGAGAAAGTTGATTTATGCAATTTCAATCTCATTCATTTCTTATAGTTGTTAAGTCGTCTCGTTCTTGAGTATAGGTTCGTGCCAAAGAATTGGGTTCAACTCCCATAGCCCCCTTGTGGTGAAATAGCATGATCTGGCCCGGAAAGCTCGAATGTTAACTAATGATGTATTGTTATAATATCCAGCGTTCGGAACCAGCTGTGACAATTGGAATCTCTATCATGAAAAAGCTCTTTTCGGGCATACTACGGATTTCTTTGATTAAATTCTTTGTCAGTATCTCCTTCATCTTCTTAACTAGCGCACTTTGGGACAAGGGCTTGTCTTGGTGTGGCCCTCTCTATCTTGACTTTCTCGATTTTCTACTCTCTCAAATGGAGAACCTGCCTCTCTTCATTGGAGGCGGCGGAAGCAATGCCAGCCCTTCAAGATGCCTGGTTCTCGATCTTAACCTCCCCACTGAACCGGAGCTAGATCTCAACGAACCTCCGACTCAGGAGCCGAAGCAGCAACCTGACCCTTCTCTCGGGTTATCAAGGGAGGCTATTAGAGATGGATTGCAGAAGAACGTAAAACATCTCCGCGTTGCTCAGGGGCTTCTCAATTATTGGGAGGACCTTATGCGGATAGAACTTCGCAAAGAACGAGCTAGTCTAGAAAGGAGGAGGGTTTTCCGTGAATGGTGTGAATCTTGGCAGAGGCACTAATAAAATCAAAAAAGTATATTCGTTTGAGTCCTGATTTCGGGACGGAGCTGTATAACGTGAAATCCCCATGTATGGTTTTGAAGTCGAGCCTTTCCAGCAATGTATCATATCTATTTAGTGATCAGTCTGCTAGTTTCATTGACTCATTTCTTTTTTCAGTATACCGTTCTGTGAGCAACGAGTACCACGCACGAGCGGAGCGAAAAGAAAGCAAAGGAAATTCTTCGATTTATGCAGGAGAAATCCTTTGATTGCGTATTAAATATAGATCCATGTCTTTCTTGTTCCACTAGCTAGGACCAAATTTACAGATATCCCTTTCGGTATTACAACCTTTTTTTTAATGTCAAAGACTAGAAGCTACACACAAATTCTAATTGCATCTTGGTTGTTTTTAACAGCGATGGCTATTCATTTAAGTCTTCGGGTAACACCACTAGATCTTCAAGAAGGTGGAAATTCCCGTATTCTGTATGTACATGTTCTTGCGGCTCAGATAAGTATTCTTGTTTATATCACTACGGCTATAAACACTTTTTTGTTCCTATTAACAAAACATCCCCTTTTTCTTCGCTCTTCTGAAACCGGTACAGAAATGGGTGCTTTTTCTACGTTGTTTATCTTAGTTACTTGGGGGATTTTGGGAAAGACCTATGTGGGGCACCTTTTGGGTATGGGATGCTCATTAAACCTCTATATTTATCTCATTCCTTATTTACCTAGGTGCACTACATTTTCAAAAGCTTCATGTCGAACCGACTCCTATTTCAATCTGTGCTGGACTGATCGATATACCAATAATCAAGTCTTTAGTCAACTAGTGGAATATATCGCATCAACCTGGGAGCATTAGGCGATTTGGTACATTAATACATGTTGCTATGCCCATTCCAATCTTGTCTAACTTTGTTAACTCCCTCTTCTCAACCCGTATCTTGTTCGTTCTGGAAACACGTCTTCCTATTCCATCTTTTCTCGAATCTCCGTTAACGGAAGAAATAGAAGCTTGAGAAGGAATACCAAAACCTAGTTCACTCACTGAGACTCTTTGCATCCATGGCTGAATGGTTAAAGCGCTCAACCTAGTAAAGGGGCAAATTCGTAGGTTCGATTCCTGCTAGATGCACTTGGAACATTCAGTTCAATCGCTGCCCACAGAATTTATACATATGGCTCACCCTTATAGCTTATGGGGCACTTCACTGGCTCAATACTTGTTCAAAACATCTACTCGTTCTTCATTCGCTAGGGAAAGAAAAAGGATAGATGACTGAAAATCCTGCTTAGAGATCGCAATTCTAGTAAGAGTAGGAGTTTCCATCCATCATCTCCGTTGAGGCCTCATTTTACCTGCCAATTATGGTTGACTCGTCGGATTGAAAGCTCTATTAGATTTGGCAACTAAGGACGAGATTACTTGAGTATCGGCTTGATGTCCCAAATGTTCTCTTTAATAGGGTCGCCTTGACCGGGCTCTTCACCGTAGAACTTTTACTTGTTCAACTAGAGCACAACTATATTTTCATCGCTTTCACTAGAAAGTCAGTCATAGGGGCACTTTTTTTTTTCCTTCCTTATTAAGTCCAGGGACGACCTCTATGTTTTTTTGTGGAGCGCATAATTTTCCTTTATTGGCGAGAGTATATACAATCTATTCCACTGGCAAGAGCATGATTGAGGACTTTATACTGTAGTCTCTAACTCTTCGACTCTACCTCCAGCCCCTTCATATTCTGTATCCTGCTGCTTCTTTACTTGCTTTTCTCGATCAAGCATTCCTGTGCTTAGCAAAAAGGTAGTAGCATTTAGGGTGGCAAGAATTTCATTTTTTGAATAAGCCGATGCAACTCTTGCTTGCTGTTTGTATATGGTAGGGCCTGGTCAACTGCTCGGCCGCCTTTTTAGCTCATCTCTTGTCAACGCTAGAACTTTGGAATATTTAATAAATGATGTCATTCCCGACTCGCGAAGTGTAGCTCAATCTCTATTCATTAATTCAGCTCTAAGATGTAGAACTGAATCGTATATGGGTCTAGAGATCTTCAATTTGGAATTCTCTTTTTTATATAGCAATCCTTCTTAGTGAAAAATGGCTCTAAATACTATGTAGGGGAATGAATGAACTATGGGGACTCAATAAAAGACATTATCTGATACTTAGGAAATGAAACTTCCATTCAACTTCGAGAGGAAATAAGTCTCAACAGGCACTAAGAGGGAAACTTAAAGACGAAATTCGAATATAAGAATAGAGGAGTATGTAGGGGGTGAAGTAAACATAACTAACGCAATATAGATCGGGCTTGCTTCCCATTTATTCTTTTATAAGGATGCTCTTCGGGTCGATAATAGGGCACATTGCTTTCGCTTCTGTAATAGGCGCGCTTGGCTAACGAATAAAAACCTTGGTCCGCTTTCATTGGTCTAGTCCAGTCATTGCTTTTCTTTTTCTTCTCTATCGGTGAATTAGGGGAAAGAGTGCACCAATAAGAGGAGGTAAAAAAGTAAGAAATAAGAAAGTAGAATAGTTCGCACACGCTAGTCAATCCAGTACGTACGTCGCTTTCATTCTTTACATTCAATATGTCCTCTCCTCCGGTAATACGTCCTCCAGCCTTTCTTTCTTATTTGGAAACTCTCGCAAAGTTTCATCCCGCTTGGATAGCGAAGTGAGTAAAGAACATATCTGACTTTATGGTAGGTGCAAGCAATAAAAGGAATATCATTCCAATTAGTAAAAGAATAGTTCTTCTTTTAATGATATATCGAAATATCTATTTTTTCATTCAAGGTTATGGAAGTTTAGTCAAGTCTTCTATCAAGGTAGCATTTGCCTTTCCGGGAATCAATCCCTTTTGGAATTGGGTAAATCTCCACTCTTAACTAGCAAGGCCCAAGTCCAATAGCACTTCCTGTCTTTTTCAAAATCTTCCCTGTAGCAGCAGCGGTACTCGAGTTTTTAGTGCCAGGTGCAATAAGTATGCCATTTCCAAGCCTCCTTGTCTAAATTGAAGGTATCTCAATAATTTCATTGCCTAAGGCCTCTCTGACCTTGGTTTAGTCTGATTTTACGTGAACTACTAATGCGGTTGTGGCTGGTTGAGGGGCCGCTCTTCTTTTTGATGCGGGAGCCCCTTTTTTCGTAAGCGAGAGCACTAGCACTGTCCGAATCCACTGGTATTATTCATCTATATATGGAACACTCTTGCTTTCTCCCCAATGGAATGATCTGGACTTTTGCGAAAGAAAGGACCTCTAAATCCGATGACCTTGACTAAAAAGCTCCCAATTAGGTCAATAGCTGGCCGAGTAGCTGAGACACCAAATAAGCACAGTAGCTGTTTAGAGCCGAAGGAGCTCTATTTGGGATTCTATAGCCTATGGACTTGCCTTTAGGGGATAGAAGTTGGATGAATTTCCAATGGTTCCTTCCATCGGCGTCATCGAACCACGTTAGCAATCCAGAATAACTGGAAGCTCGAAACGACCGGTCAAAAGAATTGATCCGTTTAGTTCTATTCTTCTCCTAGTTTTTATAGCACACCCATGTAGAGCGACGCTAAGTGTGCTGCATCTCCTGTCCAAGTAAAGAAGATCTTGTCCAAGTCCTTTCAGCTTGCATCCTTTTTTTGCCATTGGGAATGGAACATCTCTCAACTTGTAAGTGGTAGAAATTCAAAATGTTGGACTCTGTTGCAGGTTTTGGTTGATTAAAGAATCCTCTCGTATATATTAGTCAAAGATGTGACTTTCACAGGTTCGATTGCACTTTGACTAGTGTGCTTGAGAATGTGATTGATAAATAGGATTTTGAAACTCGATTTGTCACAACAAGAGGTATTGTCTCCGCCTTTTCAAGTAGGGATCATCTCTCAAGTGTTATGATCCTCCATTGTTACTCGGTAGTGCCCTGAGGCTCAATGCAATGCTTGATCTTCTGCGCTAAGGCTAGTATCTCATCCCATCTTTCATCTAATTACTTCGAGCTCTTTTCAAAAAAGTGTCAAAGTATAACCTGTTGCTCCTTGATTTCACATAAACAACTGAGTGCCTTCTGCTCCTTTTGGTCTTCTCTTTTTGTGTCTATTGATCTCCTGCCCATTCATGTTCTCTTTATCGAATCCTTCTAGGCAGATAGGAGTATTCCTGTTTACTCTTGGCCTTGGCTGCTTATAGACATCCCTTTAGTTCGTCTTCGAGAATGGAAGACGAAATTCGATTTTCATCTTATTGTAGGTCGGTCATCTGTTCAATCTGGAATTCCATCTCTTGTTTACTTTCTGGTACCAGTTTAAGTTCCTTTGTTCAAATCAATATCTATGTCAGGCTTCCCTTTCTAAAGAAGTTTTTATCTATTGCAAGAAGTTCCTCCAGCCGCTAACTCTCTCTTTGGCAGTGATGAAAATGAATCTGGGTCTTGATCGTGAGAAGAAGTCAATACGGGCTCTAGTGAATCAGTCAAATCGAGTGGTTCAGCCCTACTGTAAAATTCCACAAGATTTGTTACTGATTCCCACTTTGCTAAATCTTCCTGAAAGGGATTGCGAAAGCCCTGTCTCCTATTGGCTAAGAAGAAAAATCAGAATCAGAATTCGAATTTTTGACCATGCCTCAGACCGGAATACAGAACATAGTCACT
The DNA here is from genome assembly GCA_037974665.1 of Ehretia macrophylla. Taxonomy (NCBI): domain Eukaryota; kingdom Viridiplantae; phylum Streptophyta; class Magnoliopsida; order Boraginales; family Ehretiaceae; genus Ehretia; species Ehretia macrophylla. The sequence continues at coordinate 33,128,913 of CM075770.1, forward strand.
TACTGCATGAGCACCTTGTTGGAGAAGATGCAGATCTTGAGCTAATAAGCTCAACGGATCCTTCCCACACATTGTCAACATCAATGACGGTTTGCTTGAACTTCGGGGCAGTGAAAACTTGCCCGCCCGAAGAAAGGTGCAGCGGGCGATTATTCGTATTGGTGACTCTTAGCTTCTTCCTCTTCCCAGCAACATAGGGCAATTTATCCCCTATTCTACTAGTTCTGATGCGTACTGCGTAAAAAGACTCCTCTAGTCACCTTCTTATTTATATTATAGCCTGCGCTCCTCTCATCAATCGGGCTGTCCATTCCTCCTTCTTCCATCTGTCTCTGCTCCGGCATCTTCCACTTTGCCGCTTCTTGCTACCTAATTCGAGTGCGCTTTTGAGGTCTTCTATCTTAGGCAAAGGCGAATCCCTCATACTGTATACGGTTGAGCTGGCTTGGTTGGTACATCAACCATATCGATATATTCTTTGTTCGGTCAGGTACACGTATCTGTCAATGTCAATCAAGTAATAGAATTCATTCCCACTATCTGAGGAAAGCGTGAAGAATTTCCATTTTATGAGCTTGTAAGACCTTAATAAAGGGGAAAATAGGGCTATAAGTAGGCTAGTTGCAATTACTATAAGGACTGCTTGCCTGCCATACCAGAATGCCTATTATCTAGTGCCAGAAGCAGGCAAGATAAGGTCACTCTGCTTCGTAGACAAGGCTCGTTCCGTACTTTACTTACGAGCTCGTGTAGTACTCGCACATACCTCTAAAGGGGCTTATGCACTCCACTCGCTGTCTACTCAACGAGCGTTAGAGCGAACGAACCCTTCAATTTAGTGGCTTCCCCCCTTTTCCCTCACCCTACTCTTTCATTTTTGCTTAAGCTTCACTGGTTTGGGGGATTAATTGATTGGATAACCAAGAACCATAATTTTTACTAGGAATAGCTTCTACGACGATAGATAGGGGTCAGTTTTGTTTGGCATCTATGCCCACTGCCCTTTAAATAATATGGGAGCTTTTCAGCTTGTACTGCTCACACTCCTAGATCTTCACGGCGCCTCTTCCACCATAGTATAAGCTGGGAGCTGCTCAGAAAAGCAAGACCTAATTCAAAATTCACTTTCAACAAATGTCAACAACACCATGAAAAAGGTCAACTATGGTTGTCCACTGATCTGATCATAGGTGAAATCCAGTCCATTCACTTTGCGCCAGGCTTGGAAACCGTAAGTCAGGCACCCTTCGCCTCTCGGCAGTGAGAAAGCGAGCAACAAGCTGAAAAGCCAAGTCCCTTTTTAATAATAATAAGGTAAGCTTTATAGCTTCAACCTATCCAAGGGGAAAGACAAAACTAGCTGAAGGAAAGGTTTCATAGCCTTACCTTTTTCCTTATTAAAGGGAGAGCTTTTTCTTATTATTCTTCAATTTTAGTATTTTATGAATATAAGAATAAGCTAAGAAGGCTGGGAATCATAAGAATTGAGAAGTCCTCCATTGAATTGAATTGAGTAAAACAGACAGGTTCGGAAATGGCCGGATTAGCAGGAAGAAAGACGGCCCTACCCTGAAACAAAAGTATACGTACATAAAAAAGAGACTGGTTATGGCATTTACTTCATAGAGCTTATTCCCATCTATCTTGACCAGGAAGAGGGTAAGTAGTCTCTGCCATTGCAGGTCCTTCTCCTTCTATTGAGCCGACCCTCTTTTTCATTTTTGTTTGTTCACCGCGGCACAAAATCATAAAGAAGATAGAATAACTCAGAAAGAGAGTGGCGCCTAGCGAGAGCGTCTCTTGTCTTTGTAGAGGAACAGTACGATTTTGGACTGGCCCCCTTCATATGACATAGAAAGAAAAAGAAGTTCGTGCTACTATAAGGCCTCTAAACTCCTCCCTCAGGACACTCTTGCGTTGCGCATGGGGACGAGGTAGCCCCGACTTCCATAGGTCCTTGGTTTGACCTCCAAATGAGAATCGAGGTCCTTGTACAGGTGTTTCTTCCCTAAGACATGCTTGCTCTGTATGGAGTGCCCCGTGGTTCCTCGAGTGCCAGCCGCAGAGAGGAATGCCATCAACTAGGGCACTATTGGCCATTAACCACTCGTTCACCGGCTGCTCGGGCTCCGCGTTTCAAGTTCATTATCCTAACCGTCTCCTCTGCTCCACCGGGAGCCTGGCCTCTTCTTCTATCTTATCTATTGCCTTGTTCTTCGGTTCCATACTGCTCCAGCCGCTTGCTGTAATAGTTTGCTTCTCGGGTGGCTCGCACCCTGGGCGGTGCGACACACCTAGAGTCGGCTCAGCAGTTGGCCTATATTTTCGGGTGCACGCATAAAGGCATGATTAGTTCCACAAATATCATAGCACTGACCATAGTAAACTCTATCTCGTTGTACCGAAATAGTGATCTGATTTAACCGACCAAGCATAACATCACATTTGACACCTAAGGAAGGTACAACCCAACTATGAAGTACATAAGCAGATGTTACAATAATACGTAAATGCATTTTGGCTGGTACAACCACTCTATTGTCCACTTCTAATAAACGTGATTGACCCAATTCTGAATCATCTTCTGGAATCGTATAACTTTCAAAAGTGAGTGACTGCTCATCGAAACTGTTATAGTCCGAATACTCATAAGGTTGGGTTGACGCCTGCCTCCCCCAAAACTGTACTTGCAAGTTTCCCCGCAAAAAGCTCTCCCCGCCTACTCTTAGAGAGAATACTATTTTTATTTAGTTAGGTAGTTCTCCCGACCGTAAGCCCCTTTATGAGTAAGGGTAATCGAGGGCCGGGAAAAGTAGATTGGCAATAGGGAACCGTTTCTCACCCAACCCTACTTACCCTATGTATTCGAGGGGGAGGCTGGAACTGAAAAAGACCTAGTTCTACACATATGAGACAAGCAGAAGATATGGGATGACCAGTTTACCACGGAAAGTGAATTCGATCCTACAGTCGTCTTCTTTGTTCAAAAAATGCACAGTGGAAAGGGATGCTAGTCGGCTTGGCAAAGTTGTAGGCCCCAATAAATCAGATCCAGAGTGATTCCTCACCTATCCTGTCAGGGGCCCAGTTGCACACTCGAGTATAGATTCCCTATGCTCATGTGAACGACCAGGGCCTGTAGATCTTAAAGGATCCATCCATAGGCCTGACCGGATATCCTTTGTCCACAAACAAAAACAAAGTATGTTTTTAGTAGTAGTTCATGAGACCTCAAATTCCCACATTCCAGCGTGCATTATGCCAAGAGGTCCCACCCCCAACTCTAACTGAGAAGTTGAGTCACCCTTCTTTTTTTTTGTTACAACAAGTTAGTTACAAGGCGCTCTAGACCTGGACCTGTTCGGATATGAGTTGAGCTTCCAACAATAAGATCCAACTACTGCTCATTCCATCGGACGGGACGCTTTCCCTAGCTTGTGAGTTTCACGTACTTTTTTTTCAGAAAAAGAATAGAATAAAGAAATAGAGAGTCTATATCCTGTATCGATCATAGGATCACTCTATGAATAGGTAAATTCTCTATGACCTCCCACCGTTCACGACATTCTTTGCTTCTCACTACGAACGGTTCCTCGGTGGAGGAGTAGAAGCGTTGGTCCTTTTCGGTCAAGTTGCTTGTGCCTGTTGTTACCTACCATGGGACCTCCATCCCCGAAGTAAAGAAAGAGGAGCAAGAACAACAGGTTGTCCTCTCACGGCCCAGTAGTTCTGCAACTACTACCGTGGTTGTTGCCAACGGGGATCCCCCATTCCAAAAGGTTACTAGGCATATGTACCTCCAGCAACAACAAGAATGGAACCATAGGCTCTTATGCTGGGAGCATTTTTGGGTATATGTCTAACCACCTCAACTCCCCATTTCTGGAATGCTATAGTTATTAAAGTCTCTCGATGGCGGGAATGGGAGATTACCGGTAAGCCAGATGCTTCGCGAACCATATTTTACTTTAAGGCATTTCGTTGCACTTAAATTACCCTCGTGAAGAGGTGCACTCTGATACCATTGATGTCCAATACCTTTGATAGTAATGGCTGGATCTACTACTACCTCGTCCATTGAGTATAACATAGCAAATGATAGTATAGCAATGAATATCGGGATGATACTAGGAAATTTGGTCCGAAGAATCTCGATAGTAGTTCCATGAACAATCCTTTGCGGGATTGGATTTTTTTATCATGGAAATGCCATAAAGCACGAACCAAGATCCATGATACGAAAACCAAAATCAGAATGAGGAAGAAAAAGATATCGTGTTGTAAGTCTATTATTCCTTGCATCATGGTGTTGTTGCGTCTTGAGATCCTAATTGCCATGGTTTCGCTGCATCACAAGGAACAATTGTGAGGAATAGCCATTCTAGAACAATCATTTGATTTGGCTCATTCTATCACTACTCTGCTCCCCTCCCCCAAAAAAAAAGGAGACTTGTTCTTGCTCTCCTAATTCAGGAATACGAAAATCGCCGGTTGGGTTGGTCCGACCAAGAAAGGCATGGGAGTCTTTAGACATTGGTTGGGTCGAGTTAAGTAAAGAATGGCTACCTAGCAAGAAAATGGATGCGCGTTAGCACAGCGGTTTTCGCGCCCCTTGCTTGTTCCCTCACTGTACACTTTTTATATATCTGTCTTCATTATCGGCTGCATGCTATTGGAGATAGAGCAATGGGAGGTTACGTCTTACCGTGCACCGCACTCAATTCAATGATCAAGCAATACGAATCTCTTTCTCTTTCTAGATGAAATTTCAGGGTCGGTAGTTAGTTGTGCGGCAACCAATGCATCTAACAGGAAAAAGAAATCCCAGATAAAGTCCATGTGGCCTCGTGATTAGACGAAGAGATTACTCTATCATGCACACCAAACCCAGGGTTTAGGCTCCATCTTTGAGATACGCAGCCTCTGAGATAGAAGGAAGATCCATGTCACACTAGGAATCAACCACCACTAACCAAAGAAAAGAGCGTATGACTGTCAGCCATACTAGAACCAGTCTCCAAGAAAGGAAATAACAAAACGTGAGGAACTAACCAATCGGCAGGAACTCCCAAGATTGAGAGATTCAAAGGGAAGGATGCCAAAGAAGGGCTAAGCACGAAAAATGATAGGAGTTAAGAAGCAGAAAGAGAAGCCTAATTTCCTTTTTTCACTAGAGTATGGACCCAAGTTCATCAGAGGACTCATCTGACTTTTAAGTGAAGGCCAAGGCGGGTTCACAGTAAGGAATAGTAGTATCAGTCGGGGCAAGCACAACACTTGTCCCCGCCTCTTTGTTTGAATCACTGACAGTTCGGGTAGGCCCGCAGGACTGGAATTCTAAAAAGAATGAATGTCTAGCTTTTCCTATTCTAGTGCAGGTTCTTGTTCAGTATAAATCACTTCACTTTGACTTGGCTTGGCCCGCGCCTTGACAAGGTTGTTGCCCTTCCTTCCACCCGTAGAGAGAGCCGGAGTTAGGCCTTTGTATGACAGATTGATTAATAATATGATTAATCATGTTTAGTTTCATTCAGGATCGACATGCCCCAGGTTTGAAGAATTCGTTGACAGGCCTTCGCTGCACAAGATCCCATAATTGGTCGATTCGGAATCGACTGGATTGGAGGGATCTGGAGCCACAAGGATCTTCAACAAGTTTGAAACTCTTTTTATTCTAGGCGGCCGACCCAATTCTATGGAATTAACTATAAGTCAAGCTTGTCGACGATACATCTTATATGAAGCAGTACTGCAGCCTTACAAGCTGTTTGAATGGGTAGTGGACTTTCTATCTACGCCGAGTTTTGATGCCCGACTCAAAGCCTCTTAATATTCCCCTTCCGCGAAGACACCCTCTGCCGCCTAGTTTGCTTGCCTTTGCGTCCTAAAATGAGATGGACAGACCGAGATTGTTGTTGGTTGACTCAGCTTGATGTCTTTTCGACGGTTTGATCTTGTTCGGAACTAGGTCTATCTATATCTTTACCTAAGTCCCTGGTTTCCGAGACTAGTGGGGCTGAGTTTGCTAAGAGATTCAGGTGTAAACATTTGACTAAGGATTTCTCTCTTGTGTTAGTGCGAAACTTATCCAACTCCCATCATCTACCAAGTGTCTTTTCCATCATTCACATCTATAATATGAAGAGGTTCACGCACTCTTTGTCGAATACATGGAGTTGGATTTAGAGTTTTCTCGCTTCTCAACCACTCCCGATCGCATTGAGTTTTGCGGCTTGCGGTGGTCTGGTTAAAAATTAGGGTTCCCTTTGACTTATGGCTTGGTCGCTTGCGCGCTTCTATCGCCTTACCTTCGAGGTATCTTGTTAGAGATGCTTAGAAAGGCTTTTAAGCCTAAGGAATTGAAAGTAGCGCCTCTTCACTTATATGAATATGAGGATTGAAGATGCTCGACCGATAGGGAGAGGTCTTTGAGGTACTATAGGAGATTACCTTGGTTAAGGCGTAGATGTACCAATGCTTCGTTTGTTCCTATGGTACTCTATTGATCGTAGCCTTGCATCCAGGTGTCTCTTTTGAGGACTTCTTTAAAGCTCCCGTCGTAACAACGCACTTTCTAGTGCGTCATGAGGATCCACATTTGATCTATTTTGGTATCATATGGAAACTCTATGATGAGGTTGTTAGGCGTCGAGTTGACTATAGGCCTCCAGTATTAGAGGCTGTCAGTCTTCTTCACCCAGTAGTCCTTCTCGGAGGAGTCTCTGGTACAGATTTCCCTGCTCCATCTGCTTTTGACCTGGCGAGAAGTCCAGTATTGGTTGTCGTCCTTTGAGCTACTAGCGACCTTTGTGAGAGAAATTCCCTTTTGCTACCGACTGAAGCGAAGGTTAGCAAACTTTAGTACCGTATGTCCTAAGTTTGACTGTGCTTAGGTCAGTGCATTGGTAGCTACTGAGTGAGAGATTTCTAGTTGAGCTCTGTCTGTACTGAACAGAAGCAATAGGCTTAAAGCGGTTCTTCCTACCTTTCACTCCTTATCAGTCGAGCTGAATTCCATCCAGCCTCTCCCTATCAATTGAGTTACTTCATAACTTGTTCTATCAAACAAGCTTGTAAACACCTTATCAGTCGACTTACTTCATACCTTTGACTACTCCTGAGATATAGTGGAAACATTTTGTTATGGTGGAGAGTGGGGAGTGAAAAGACCAATGTAGTAGAGAACGACCGCATGAATCAGAATCCACTTATTAAGACAGATGACTGATTTAGAAAGGCTCTGCATTCTCCAAGTGGTTGATCTTAGCTTAGCGTGCTAGCCGCTGCTTCATTTCGTATAGTGATAATGCTTTCTCTTTCTTAGAGCTCCGCCCCCTCTTGTATAGTAAGTGGAACTTTGATTGCGTGACTTTCTCTTATAGGGGTCTATTTTCTCTGACTTGACTCAGCTGTTAGAGTATCACTTTCATACGATGAGAGTCATTTGTTCAAATCTAATAGTAGGTAAAACCGATCAAAGCCCTATGTTTTTGCCAGCATGACAGCAAGCACGGACTGGCAGCAAGGAGTCAACTGAATGATCAAAGTCTCGGTTGCTTCCACTTGTGGCCTTCTTCGACCGCCTTGACACCTTAACATCAAGGAACCCCCCTATTCCACAAGTAGGTAGAGACTTGGAGGGTTGAAAACCCCAACGGGAAACCTTTCACCGTGCCACACGATTCTTTCGCGAAGTACTCTCTCAGACGTTTCCACTCCCGTCACCGCAAGAAAAGAGGTTTCCAGATACCAGGCAACCAAGTGAAAGTGAACAGCTCCGAGCAAATCTTTTGAGCGTACCCTTTATTTCTACTCTTTTTCTCTTCTAAAAACAACTAAAAATAGAAATCGAAAAAGCAAAATAAGCAAATTTGTCTTCTTTTTGGACCGCCGACCAATCAGGTGATGACACATGCACATGAACTTCTAAAAAGTGGGTTCCAAACCTGGGTGGCACTATATAACTCAGTCCATTGGTTGGCTATTGGTGGATTTTTTTGATTTTAGAAAAAACTCTGAGATAGATGAGAAATTGACTTGAATTGCCCCTTCTGCCCTTGCCTTGGGGAAAGAAAGACTGTATGACCGTACTTTTAAAGCACTCATTCTATGAGATTGGACGATAGGGATTTGTCCCAGCACTCTCAGGCCACTTTACCAAGACAATAGGGTAGGGAGCGGGCAACCTTAAATGAGGAACCAGCCCAGTCTATTACATACGATCACTGATCGAATCGGGAATCCGGGCTTTCTCCTACTCCTCCAAGTCAGTAACATGCACTACGGGTATTAGTTTCATGGTGATTTTTTTTCACCTCTTTCCCCTACACCTCTATGGCATACTACAAGCACAGAAGCTAAGGGAATGATTGCCCTACGGAGGAATGCCCGAGTTTCAGAGCGGAGGTGAAGAAGCTTTCATTTGACAAGAGGAAGCATCGTGGGAGGGTGGAACTCTACTTTACATAAACTATTTAGAGCGATCCGTGTAGATTAGAGAAAAAAGGGAAATTGTAAAAAATGAGCTGGACTTTGCTACAGAGACATACCAGGGAAGATTCTGACTATTAGTTGTAGGGATCCCGTAGGCCTCACATTCGATTAGGGAAGGAAGTCTCGAGATGACAATAATTAGTGGACTTCTCATCACATTGATTCTTTATCCCTGGATAGATATTGATAGATTCCTAGTACCAACCTTACTTCAGGGTAAGGGTCAGGAAGAGAAAACATTCGACCTGGTTCAGGTTCACCTATATACCATTAAGCAAAAACGAAAGCAAGTTTAGGGTTAACCTTTAGCTATTTCCCTATCTGCCTTTTGAAATGCACCCAACTCAAAGCATTTAGTCTCAAAGGATCTCATTGGGGAAACACTCTGTCTAGCAGCCCATGTTCTACACTGGCTTAATGGCTTGGTGGATGTCAGAGAGGTTTCAACTGTTCTCACTCTTTCTTTGACGGCTGAAGACCAACCAACACAAGAATTGAACAGAATCGTGAAGACTTGACCAATGAGGTGCAGGATCGATAAGCAGCTCAACCAATTTGCAATTTAACTAAAACTAAGAGAATTGACATTGGAGAACAGACCAATGGCCCAAAACAAATGAGAAGAAAAGGTAGGGGGTCGGCCACCAACTGGCACGCTAACCTCCCATCGACTAGGGCCAAGACAAGTAGGGGAGCGAGGTACAAGCTTCTTCTTATTTATTTTCTTATACATTTTCCTTCTCTTCCTCTATTCTTTCCCTTGCTACTAAGGCTGAAGGGACCTCATCTAACTTTTCTCCTGATGCTGAGCCTAGCTCACTTAGGGGTTACTTGCCTTTGAAATAGCAGCATTTCTCATCCAATATAGAAGACAAATTATCCTTCTACAGATCATGATGATGAGAGTTCTGAACTAGGGCCTATAGATAGATAGAGGGGTCCCATTTAAAGACTGAACTTCTTCTTTGATAGAAGGGATGATGGGCTTAGCACTAGGATCGATAGATTGGATTAGGACAAACCAAGCTAATCGCCTACTTGGAATGAAAGGGGAAGTAAGCGAAAGTAATATAGGTCAACTATCTAGGCCATGAAAGGAAAGAAGACATGGTCAAATTTACCCTATTCTTACCTAAGATGCTCTCACCTGAACTTAGTCTCCTTTCCAAGCCAATCTCTATCAAGAATGCTGGCCTATTATTAGTACCTCTATATGGTTTCCTCAAGCTAAGATTTATGAGAGATATTTTCTCCATCAGAATTAGAATAGAAAGAACTTAACTCTGCCTCATCCCCTAAGTCATGAGGCCCTAATTTGTCCATCAATTCATAGCGATTGGTCTATGGTTGACCTAGTCTAAAATAGTGGCTAAAATATGAGTGGAGAGAATGAGAAGTTTCTTACCAGACCTCATTGGACCTTTACAAGGCAGTCTACTTGTCCCTGGACGTCTTCTTATTGTTTGTTAGAATGTCCTAGTATATATAGTGGTGCAAGAAATCAAACATACTTTTAGTAGGAGCGACACAGGTTGAGGAACGATGGGCCTTCTCCTTCTGGCCATCAAAGACGATCTTGACAAAGCATATGGTAATAGATAGGAATGAAAATTCATTAAAGAAAAAGACATGCTCTCTCATCTTACCATTCCTCTCCCTATCGGTCGAGCATCTTCAAACCTCTATATCTCACTCTCAATAAAGTCATTATATAATGAATTTAGATTCCAAGTCCTATTCTATCCTTACTAATGGTAGTCAAAGAAAAGCTTCCAAGCCATCGAGAGGCTGAAGACAGTCTCCTTGTTGACCAATTCCTTTTGTCTTAGTAATATAATAAAAGGTCTTAGGCATATCATGGAAGCTGGAGTAAGGGAAAAAGAATGGAAAGGAGCGAGTTGTAGAGCTGGTAATGAAGCTTTGTTGTTAGACTGTGGTATACGAATCACTGAGTTGTTAAACTCTGAAGAATAGAAGGAGCGCATTAAGGATGACGGAACGAGGGCTTCCCCTTTTATCTGGAAAAAGCTTGGCCTTCGTCTCTATTCTATTTTATGATTGGTCCCTTTGGCTAAAGTGGATATCCACCTCGCTCAACTTGGCTTCAATAAGTGGGACCCCTTGGCTACCCATCTCAGTGCCCGCGAGTTCAAGGACGATCATGCCGCGGGACAATAGAATGGCATCCCCGAAACTATAATTAGCTGTCGACTTCTTGATCACAGCCAGGGTCAACTCTAGGCTAGGAAGTAGCGAACCTGAGACTAAAGGGAGGCTACTATGCAAGAAAGCCTAGTTTAAGAAGGACGGAAGGTAGAGCGTGGAACATTTTATTATTATTTTTTTTTCAAAGTATTTTATTTCTTTTTCTGACTAGCTCTAGCCCTAGTAGAGGTCCAAGTAGACTATACTATAAGGGCCAGCGTCCAAGGACCTGCCAGACCGCTGATCTCATTTAAGTACTCAACGTCACAGATAGTAATAAAAAGGGGCAAGCATAGGCTCAACGATCACTCATGTCACGGGCAGCAGATCTGACGAGCTCAACTTCCACTGAAAAGACAGGCTAGACCTCCTTTGAAATGGGGGATGCCAGTCTTTTTCTCTTCTATGTTTATTGTATTTTGGACAGAAAGACAAGAATGCCAACGACTTCTCCCTTTTCCTCATCCCTAAATGCGAGGACTGTCCATCCCCTATCTATTCATCGGGCTTTGGCATGCTCTCTCTCTAGGAAATTGGGGCCAGAATACCTGGACTTCGGGTTAGAAGGCAGATTGTCCTTTCTCCATTATAGTAGGAGTGTTCAATTTCTCTTCTTTGAGGGCTAAAAGCATCCTTAGGTTATTGAGGATGGTCAAAGCAATGGAGTTTTTTGAGAGGAGTAGAGAATTCCACTCCTCGATTAGGAGGTTACAGCCTTTTTTTATGAATAAGCCGAGAATATGAATAGTCAGGAGCGAGGTTACGAGCTGGCAGAGACAGAAAACCTAGGCACTGGTGACTAGTTGAAGGTGTACTCATTCCCCGAGAAAGGAAAATGTGAGTACAACGAAGGGAATCCAAGTTTCTTGGATTGTGCTGATATGCGGATAGGGATATCAATAGGAATCTTCTCAGGAAAGAAATATCTTTTTCTATTTTCTTTCCAAGTCCGAATGGGATTGGCTTGCTTTCTCTGTCCTACTAGTAGGATACATCGGCTACATCTCAACTAAGACTTTCGCCAACGAGGAGCTTTTTTCAAGACTGACTAACTAAATGTCTGAACTAATGAATGGCCGAAGCAGGGTCTCGACACAAAAGAAAGAGCGGGCGAAAGCGCTTATTGGACCATTCGATATTCATAGCCTTTCAATCCTATTCGGATTTTGTGCTACAAAAAAAAAAGAATAACCATCAGAGAAAGAATCATCACTAGCGGCTGTTTAGGTGCCATAGACTGCTTGTCAAAGTTTCCATAACATAAGGATGAGAAGTCTGATTAAGGCTAGCTTGTTGTTTTTTTGTGGAAAAAATACCCATCAAGTTGGATCTTATCCTTCTCAATAAGGTCTTGAACAAAATGCCTAATAGTTATGCATCTCTTAGTATTATGCCCAACATAACGATAGAATTTTCAATCTTTTTGGGGGTAGTCTCTATTTTTCTTTTCTTTCGAGAGTCCTCCGATATTCCAAAGATTTTCTCTCTTGAGAACTCCCCCCATACTAGGGGTTCCTTGTCTTCCTTGGTTATGTAAGCAAGATAGGCTCCCCACATTTTCATGAATTTGATGTCACATTGTCCTCCTTCAAACTCCGGATACAGTTCTCTGATTCTCTTTTGCTACAACCACTGACGTACACTTAAACGCTCCATAAAAGATTTTCCCGACTTCTTCTTGAGAGACATTTCTGGTTTTTGCTTGACTTAATGTTATTGCTATAAAAGGTCGCACTATACTTGGTGTATTATTTTTATTGATATTTTGATTAGAATTATTCTGACTGCTTCAAGGAAGAAAGACAAGCATTGAACCATAAATAAAGAGGTTCGACTAACGGGAGAGAAATAGACATTCATCTATATTGTCAAAACAGATCAACGAAGGCATACCGTGCCACCGAGGGTGATGAGAGCGCGTCGTATTGTATGAGGGAAGGCAAGATAGCTCTACCCATGCCATCCAGTCAAGCCCCAAGCACTAACCTCAACCTGCACTCAAGAATGCTATAGAAAGCACCCATGTTTTTCTTTGTCTATACAGACAGTAGTTATAAGCAACTATAAGTAAGCTGATTTCGCACATCACAAAAAGCAAAAGAGGTCGGAATTTGTGTAACTCAGGAAATTGGACAAAACCATTTTGGAATGAAGTGGGACTTCCTTTTGTTTGAAAGAACTTCCTTATGTCTAATGTTAACAAAGTGGGAGCCGAGTGCTTCATTTGATGGAATCACAAGGTGAGCTGTGATACTTTATTATCTTTCTCTATAAACTGAAAACTGATTTGCCGATAGGGAGTATAAGAGTCTAGTAAGATCTTCCTTGAAGAGCTAAGAGCCCAATGGGGAAGTTGAAACCCGTGTTCAAGTAAAGGAGATACTAATTCATTAATGAATTTTGACAGGCAAATGCCACTAACAATGTGTTGAATTGGCAGGTTACCTGATAAAAAAGTTGGGAAGGTACCAGCCGCCTACGTGGTGTTAAACCAAAATGCTAAAGAGAGTGAAGAGGAAATCATGAACTATGTTTCATGTAATGTAGTATACTATAAGAGAGTTATAGTACTGTAGTGGACACAATTAAAAAATTTCCTTAAGGAAAGGGCTTATATAAAATAAAGAGAAATTCAAAACAAGTTACATGCTCGTGACCTACAACAACTAATAGGGCCAACATTTGATTTTATAACTACTCTTTTTATTTTATTTTTTCAACTACATACTTTCCTAGAATGAGAAAGCCTGAAGATGACTTAACTACTTTTTATTAATTTCTTCTAGTCTCCCAGGCGACCGAGTGCTCCATGAACAATGAGAGCTTGCTGCTCCACCCGCAGCGCCTAGTGCCTCTCCTTCAAACCTTCTATGCGCTCTCTGGTAGCACGAATGCGCGCTTCTTTACTTGCAAGATCCATTGTTCTAACACTTCTCAAAAGGAAGTTTAGCATTCTACGGTGCTCTTGAATTTCATTTTGCAGTTGCCCCATTTCGGCAGCAATTGTAGAAAGCCTGTTTGCAGCCATACGTGCTAGTACTCAAATTCTTTGATTTGAATTTGATGAAGACACTTATCGAGCCTCTATTTATAGAGTGGTAGAGGAATCTTGCCATGCGTCACGAATTAGATGGCAGGCATAATTCTTACTAGTTCTCCGCACTACTTTTCTGCAGTTGAATACTCTCATGCCTTTTTAATGAAAAACTGGCTGGCTCCTACTACCTTGGGGAGCAAACAAAATATCCCCAAATCACACTGCATGTATGAACAAACAAACTTTGCACAACCAGCTTACGTAGAAACGATTTCATATTCTATACCAATGGACTCGTGACATCCATGTACTGAGTCATCAAATGAGTTGCATTAAGAAAGCACAAGCTTATACGCATTGGCCCACAGGGTATCCCAAGAGGGCCCGAATGAAAGACCCAAGCTTACATGATGAACCATCAAAGAAAGTCCTACAAATGAAGACTTGGGCCTATCAAGCCTGCTTTCCTCGATGAAAGACCACAAAAGGGCCAAAGCACAACAAGGCCTATCTATTCTCCTAATACAACCCGGCTTTGTAGATGATTCAATCTTATCTCAAGATATGCTTCCCCAAGGACTAAAGGTTAAGGGTGATCCTATCCAGCATAGGCAGGTAGAGTTCACTCATCCTGTGGCGAGGGGAAGATAAACAATGAAGTTATAGCTACTCACATTTCCACTATCCGCCTTGTTGTGATAGGGGACTTAACATCCCACTAACCAATCTTTCTTTCTATCTAGAATTCTTGATCTTTGGTGCTAGTGGAGCAAAGGAAGCAGGGAACAAACTCCTCTATCTACCCTACCCTAGAAATGGGTTGGATCTATTGAATGAGATCCTGAAGAGAGGGCTGGAAGGTATGAGTTGATCGAATGCAGGGAAGCCCAGGCAATCCGTTCCTATCAATCATTCGTCATGAAGCAGTGGAGAAAGAATTGTCTTTTGAAATCTCATTGTTGAAGGCGTAGAGAGGGCTGGAAAAAGATAGGAGAAATTTTTATAGCCATATCGTTAATAAAGAATTGTGTAATTAATTGGACCAACAGTCTTCTGTCCGGCAGGCAATTTCTTTGACTCTATGGTTTTTGTAGTCCCTACCATGCCAGCAATAGGGAATCCTTAGAAAACCGAAACTCTCCAATTCGATATGTAGAACCAGAATGCAAGTTGGGTGATAGTTTGATTCCCCACAAATGATTAGTCTCCAAGCTTGACCCCTCCTACACAGGGGCGACTGGCTAGGGAAAGAACCCTAAAGTCATAATTGCAGTCTCGACACAGCCTATTTCGGGCCCTATTGATATAAAAGGGGATGAACACAGTCCGGAATATGAACCGTAAAAGAAAAGACCTATTGAACCGATCATAGGAATACCAGTTATAGTACCTATCAGCCGAAGAGGAATCCTTCCAGTAGAGTACTTTGAAGAGCTCCCTGGTCCTGCTTTTTCCTTCCTCTTAAATTGAATTTGGATGTAGAAGTGAACAAAAGTATATCCCTAGGATTAGGATCTACACTTTGTCCAGACAGGCTCAGCCACCTATACGTAAATGTCTTATCATGCACCTTTGCATTAAGAAAATAAGGAAGGGCTATGTTGATACAGTAGCAAAGACTTCCTTATCCCATTAGATTTTTAAATTTATACCCTTCATGATCTGACTAAGATTATCGGCATCATAGTTTTTCATACCAGGAGCCTCTAGCTGATCACAAAGGTTCTTCACCTTAATACAGTAACAAGAATCAAACTACCCCACTTCAGGCCATGTTGTTCAGACTCCAGGCACTGACACTTCCTTGCAGGCGCATGTTCATTAACTTCCCTCAAAGTACGCCATGCCTTTCTTGGGTCTGTAATGCCCCAATATAATATATATGGAGGCACATCTTATCAGCTACAGATACTATGATTGCATGCATATAGCCCTACCAGACCAGAACAACATGAAAATGGCTTCTTACTCGCTACATCATCTAGTTTACCTTCCACACCACTAATAATTATCTCACATTCCTGGCCCATCAAGAAGCACTTTACCTCTTCATGAATATTTACAAAATTTTTCCATGTTGGAGTGAACGGCATACAATCGACAAGCCAGACATTATTTCAAATGCAAAAAAAAGAATTTGACGATCTGATTTTGGAAGAGAATGCATGTCCACATAATTTTCTCAATATCTTATTTCCAGAGGCACCGTTCATCAGAGATCTTGTGCGTATAAATAGCTAAGAGGAAAAAAAGATACTTATTGGAAACAGTTAGAGCTATAATGTTTGGAATGAATGTAGCTCATTTGGACAGAAGCTGTGTTGATCGTAACTTGATCAATAGCATACCGTCTAAGTTCTTGGTAGAAGCATCCCTGATTATTATCATTTAAAACTCTTTTGCTGCTGTTCATATTATAATTTTTTTTAGTTTATTTAAAGAAAGGAAAGGAAACTAACGAAAGAAACGAAGCAAACAGCAAGGAGAAGATCAGTAATAGAAGGTAACGAACTAGAGACTCAGAGAGAGATTAGAAGTAAAACTTAGCAAGGAGAAGGCTGAACCCAGGTACTACACTAAAATAGGCATTACCTGGGGCCGGACGACTCAAGCAGACTCTCTACCCGTACGCGTGCCTATTTCACTTTAGGAGGTATCAGAGCTGAGTTTTGGGTAAATCCTTTTCGATTTCTACTAATTCTCTTCGTGTTGACCCATGTCCAAAGCATGACGGACCTGTCATACTCTAATTAAGAATCTCAGTTCCCAGGCTATTAATGAAGATGAGAAGCAAAATCGATCATAACAACACTTCCAATAGTGGAATTGGAATCGAGGGATGAGGAATCGATAGATTCTTTAACTCAGGCTTCAGGGCAAGGACTAATCAGAGCTTAGTAGAAAGACTAATGGGCGAAGCGCTTAGTTATTAGTTGAAAGAAACTGGGCCTAACACCATAGAAGGATGATTGCTTATATAATAACCCATACATAGATGAAAGTAGCATTCATGCATCGGTACAAGCGCTAAGCGAAAAAAGTGAAAAAGCATTGAAGCCGATCGAACACAACGAGAGTAGCAAATTAGCGGCTCATCTTCTACCTGATCTATCTACCATATTGATGTATTAGAGAGACCAAGTTCCTACGAGGGAAGAAAAGATTCACCAGCTCTATCGATTATCAAATCCCTGTACCTTTGTGAAAGACATCGCATGGAATAGCTTACACGGAAAGGAGCTTGGTACAAGCTCAAATTCAAAATAGAAGTTCCAGAGCTAGAAGGAATAGGATCATGGATATGTAATAGACTGAATGCCAAGGAGCGGAGCAACTCGACCAGAGGGAGAGGTTTAAAAATGCTCTAACGGATCTGAGTTCAGTTGCTGTACCAATAAGTGAAAGAAAATAGCGGACCATAACTAGACTTGAGAAAACAATAGCTTTCAGGCATCCTCTCATTGAAGAGGTCTTAGATAGAAGATGAGCCGACAGTAGGACTCTCTTAGAGTGTGGGAGTATAACAGTAGCAGCAGTTATGGCCCTATACCCATGAGCATTGGCGTGAGCAACTAAGCTAAGGTTTGAAATGAATAATGGGTGGGCTTACAAGCTACCTATTTCCTCAGCCAATAAGAGAATCTGTCTTTAGCACAGATCGAGGCTTGTCGAAGATAAGTATCAAGTCCTCTATCGCTGGACTAGACTAGATTTCGAAGATTAAGGAGTGGCAACTCTCAATGGAATTCCTGAACCAACTCCCAAAAGAAGGGTAGTCAAAGACTACCTCTTTCTCTTAGCCTGGCTGGCTCTCCTACATGGGATCCCAACTACTATCCATATCTGTTTACCATACCTGCTATCGACAGTCCTTCCACCTGTTACTCACTCTCCGAAGGGAGATGGATGGATCGTGCTTGTGCTATCAAGCCGAAAAATGACTGCTTTTGAGCGGTACGGAAAGGAAAAAGATTGAAGTAAACAGATTTGCTAGTTAGGTCAATTGGCACTCTTTCACTTGTGATTGTAAGCAAGGTACCCTTAAATGACAAGAGGGGAATAACCTCTAACGGAAACATCCAATCCACTGGGAATCCCACCTTTTAGATTCTACATATGCTACTATTACAGTGGAGAATGAATCTACTACCTGTGCCAGCAAACAAACAAATACTATAAATAAGAAAAGGCTAGGTCTCCATGCTACCAACCTACTCCTGAAAGAAAAACAAGAGCTTCCCTGACAAACCACTAGAAGTTACCCATCGAGTCAAGCATTGATCCAATTGGAGAAGCAAGCTGCTCTTTGTCACCCCATTTCCATTGGGACCAAGAACAAGCTCCAAAGAAGAAGGACTTATCGCAATCTCAGGTACAATGGCTAGTTGGAAAGTCTTTCAAGCCAATCTCTTGATTCACATGAATGTGAAACTGTTGCAATCAATCCTGCATACCAATCATCCGCCGCTTACAGTAATGGCACTAAGCCGAGGTTTCTATGGATTCAGTCCTGTGGAAAATACATATATTAGGGCAATTCAATTAGTAGTATCACCGGTCAATCCTTGGGGCAGATGCGAGTGAAAAGGAGAAAAGCCAACACATATAGATATCATGTTTAAGCATATATCATGGTTTGATTCAAGATCTAAAAAGTTATGCATGGATACATAGCTATGGCCGAAACTAGGCAAGGCATATTTCAAAACTTTCTAGCTAAGATCAAAATGCATTCTTTCACATATGTCCATAAACTAGCAAGCTAGCATTATATATCTACTATATGCAATGAAATAGCAAGGTCCTTAGGTATACCTTTCATAGACAACTTGGTTGATGGTGTGGCTTGAAGTTGGAGCAATGGAGTCCTTCTAACTTGAAAGGTCTAGTTTGTCCACAAGCATCCAAAGTCCACCATTCACTTGAAGACAAATATGTGCTAGTATATATTCTAAGTGTTAAGCTATGTGTATGTGGTGTATAATCAAAATCCAAAAGCTCCTCAAAGTTCTTGCAATGGCCGAGAATCACCAAGCAAGAGGAAGAAGATGATATTTCTCTCTCCTCAATTGCCATGGCCGAATTGTGTGTTGTTTCATGAGAGAGGTTGCCATCTTTTTAATCAAATAATATATTAACAATATCAAAAAGTATAGCCAATCACAATTGATAACTTTTCTTGATAATGCGTGCACATCATAGGATCACAATCATTGCAATTTGATGGCATGATGAATGTCTTCTCTCTCCTCTTCCTCTTGGCCGAAAATCTTAGTGGAAAGAGAGAGAAGATTGTCATCTTTTAAATATTATTTGATAACTTATTATTTAATTGCTTTTATGCATTCAAGAGCCAATCAAACCATTTCTCTTTCTTGCTTGAATCAACCAAGCCATGCATAGCCTTGGATTGTAATCATTACAATCCAAGGGACACCTTTTTCTCTATCATTACACTTGGCAATAATGTTCTATCCTCAAAAGCAATGGACAAGATTTTTTTGTCTTTATTCAAAAGTCAATCTCGTCCATCCAATTCAAATTCAAAGGACTAGGATTGATGACATGGACGATCCTACATCTCATATGCCATATGTCAATGCCTTATCATTAATTTGCCTTTTTCATTTAATGACTAGGATGATATATATAAAAGGTGTTTATATATGTATATGTGTAATGATGATGTAATTTGTGAAATGCCACGTCATCATCCTAGTCATTAAATGAAAAAGGCAAATTAATGATAAGGCATTGACATGTGGCATGTGAGATGTTGGATCGTCCAAATAATATATATATATATATATATATATATATATATATATATATATATTATTTTTGCCCATTCTAAACTCTATTAGAATAAAAAACAACTTTTCAATATTTGCAGTTTGGCCACAAAAGTTTTGGTAATTACAATTTGACCCCAAAACTTTCCAAAATTATACTTTTGGTCCAAATACCAATATAGATGACTCTTAACACCTTAAAGCCACCAACCACATAATACAAGCTCCCGGTGAACTTATTCATGATACTTATTAGTGTGTGACCTTCTAGATTCATAATTACGTACAGATGAGGGACCTAATAAAACTCCTTATCTATTTCGGAAATGTCTCCGTCAATTACCGAAATACCCTCATGCTCATAAGTGATACACTAGCAACGAACGTATCATGAGAATGTAAACGATAATGAAGACGACGTCTTTCATGAATCCATTTAACCGTCGAGAATTAGCGTGCAGTCCGATCCTTCTGTTACAAGTGCCCCGATCGGGAAAGGACCATGAAATGGTTAAGCCCACATCCGATACTATGTATAAATATGAATCGGTGAAACGAGAGATGACTACCATGGAAAAACTCCTTTCCATCACTTCATACTCTCCTTGGCCAAGTACTTGCTCGTTTACCAACCGATTTCAGATATCATAAAACATCGCCTCACGCCGGAGGTTAACAGATCATATCTTGACAATTACCTGTCGATTCATACCACAAGATTAAAACACGAAAAGCCGTATCCCACCTTATAAAAGACGGGCATTGTCCAGATGCAGTATTTAGCCCCTGATATAACTGACAGCCATAATCTCTCAAGTCTGAGAATTAATTTGCACAATTCTCATCTAAATAGTAAACTATGAACCTGAAATCATGTAGTTCACTATTTATTGTCACATTCAATGATCCGTACACAGACGATCACTCATATGTTTATTAGTCCACATCACCATGATGTTCTGGCATTTCGCACGCCATCCTTTATCATTAACATTACCATGTGAATTAAAGGTAATAACATATGATAACACATACTCGATTATTCTAGTCCCAGTCGAATAATCTGAAGGGCTATGAATTGTTTCATAATGCTTATCATATCGAAGAGAAAGTGCGAAATATCCTAAACCCTTTTAGAACATTTCTCTTCTTGGATAAACATTAGGGATATATTCATATCGAAGCGGAGAATATGAATATCCTACAAATCACATAGTGTATAAAACACATAAGCATATTCTTATTAAACCCTAATAAGGTCATCTCAAACTTTAGCATTATGGAATATCTCCAACAATCTCCCACTTGCACTAATGCTATCAACCATAGGATCTAATGCATGTTACATTTGTATCTCTATACTCATCTTCCCAAAGATGGTTATCAACTGTAAATGTCTTTACAGGATCAGTGGGTCATCTATAGAAACAACTATAGGATCTTTATCTGTAATTTCATTTTCTTATCAAGAAAGAAACTTTTGAATTGACTCTTTACAAGTTCGGATTCTTGATGAGATCGTGTTCTTCTAAGCTTGTGCAAAAAGCCTCTATGACAGCCACCTTATTATATCGGCTACTATCAATAGACAGAACATCATATTATCCAAACATCATAAAAGTCAAGCAACATCTAGGCTCAAATAATAATATAACTATTATTTATCAGTATTCGAAACTCTTTCCAATAATTCACAAATCCACTTAAAACACTCTTATCCTTTTTAAGTGAATTATTCACTAGAAACTTCACTACACTCATAAACCTTAAATTCAGGGCTAAAGTTCTTATAGAGATCATTATAACAATAAGATCACCAGAACTTATATGTATTCTCTCAAATATCTATCATGTAACTCGTTATATCATATCGTGCCAAGTACTTGCCATTGCATTTAAAGGAGAATGCAAACAACGCAAGGATTAGGTGCAAAAACCATTCGCAACCTTTCCTTAATAGTTAGAAGGAAATCTGCAAGAAAAGACAGATACCCTGTCATTAAGACTAGAGACCAAAATTTCTTAGATTCCTACATTTTAAAGAGAACTTTAAGATTGTGACTGGGTGTACAGGACGTGAGAAAACAATCAATCATATCATTGTACTTTCATGTTCATGATACTTACAAGACATGATCGGTTTACCCAAGAAATACAACATGATATTTAAATTTGATTGGACCTTGGCAAACGAAGATATCATAAATTCACAAGACTTGTTAAGGGCATCAACTCCCACTAACTTTCTTATAAATTTAGATATCACATTCATTTATTAATGAAAATGATCTCTATCTTTTCATTTTAACCATTTCATCATAGTTACCTTTCTCTAAAGAAACTATGCATGAAGGAGTTTAAATTCTATATAGCCATAGAATTAAAACATGGTATAAGTTTAAAATCAATTTGAAAGATTTTGGTGATAAAAATGCATTCTCTTATCTTTTTTTATAACCCAACATAATCTGGACAAGTCTCATAAGCACCATTTCAATTATTTATTTTGAACAAACTCTTTTGTCAAAAGAATAATTAATCTATCAAACTCATTTGAATAGATATAAAACAATTCTAGTATTTAACTCTTGACCATTTCAAAGTTCAAGACATTATAAGTATGATTTGGTATCTAGCCATTTCACTAAATGCTAAGCATATGAAATATAAATGTTTGAGTTTGAAAACATTCTTTCTTCCGATATGCATTCCGACCATTTCATTACTATTAATGAAAGATATACAAAATGCCAATCATTTCTTACAAAGGATCAATTCCAAAATTACCCATAGTAAGAAAAGATTGATAATAATCATTACTATTTAAAGAAACATTCAAACTAATCTAAAACATTTATAAACATATTTCAAAATTGGGATCGTATACCAAGCCGATCCAAAACAACCAAATCATGCATAAACAATGTCAACTACTCAATCCCCTCATGATGAAAGATCTCCTGGTAAGAATGCCACAACCCAGCTTTTCCTATGTCTCCTCCTTCTCATTATTCTGTTTCTGTTTTGGCTTGGCGTAGCCACAGAATTAGAGGACTCAACATGGGGATCGGGCCCTGCATCCAAACCAAGGTTCTGCTAGCTAGTCAAATATCTGGCAACTCATTTAGTGTGATCTCAATTTTGTGCACGTGAAAGTCCAAGATTAAAGGAGAGTAGGATGGTGGAAGAGACTGCAAGATCAAGTCTACCTGAAGTCGGGGATCCATAACAAAACCAAATGCCTCCAATTGAGTTACCAAGTAAATTATTCTGAGGCAGTGCTGGCTCACATCACCCCTTTCCTCAAGTCTCATACTAAAAAGCTCACAGGTGAACTAGAATCTCATAGACTGACTGTGCTCGCCAAAGGATTCCTCCAAACAATGAATGATATCTACGGAATGTGCCAACCCCTCATAGAATCGACGCAGATCATCACTCATTGATGAAAGAATGTATCCCCTAGCACGCATGTCATCCTGGACCTACTTATAGTAAGTGACCTTGTCAGTCTCGGAAACAGTCTCATTAACAAGAACAAATGTCGGGACATCCAAAATATACTCAATTCTCTCAAATCGGAGAACTACCCTTAAACTTTTGTACCATTTTTCAAAGTTTGGTCCAACTAAATAATCATGATTAAGGATGGACAAAATAGGATTTATGAATGAAGCCATTAAACTGCAGAAAAAGTAAATATAACAGAAAGTAAGATTGCAGGCTAACAAGAATATATAAAGCTATAATATTGCAAAATAAAATAGCTACTCCCACTATTTGTTTTAAATCTCATACTCCCTAAATGAGAAAACATGAATCTATGAGAAGACTCTTAGTGGGATGACCAAGTTCCTATGATCAGACATATTCCTCAAACCTTTGTGGCTATGTTGAAACATGAATACCAAAGGTCAACAACTCTTTGTTATCTATTTCTCTAAATAGGGTATGGTCTACTTTAGTCCCTAAATCACTTGATCTCAAACCTTTGTGGTTATAATTGATTAGGTGATCTAGTTAGATTGTATCCGCCATCACTTAGATATCCCACAAATTGAATCAATAGTCTCAAGCCTTTACGGCTATGTTGACCGCTAGATTTTGGCAGACAACCACATCACTATGTTTCATTCTAGTGATATTAATAAACTTACTTTGAAACATATCCTCTACCATTGGGTAAGAAGGATCGTATTCATTTGGGTCTTATTAAATATCCTAGGATGGCGGAGGACTACGATAAAACCCTTTTTACCATTTGAAAATCTAATATTCACGTAGGGAGTAAACATAATCTCATCAAATAATTGAGCATTCAACATACTATAAGCTAACAATCACTACTATAGCAATTTAAATAGTATGAATGGTGGATCATGGGCTTGGCTTTTGGGCTTAAAGAAATAAAACTATTTACTTTAAAAGATCTTCAACTCCTTGAAATCTCCATTGGGCCTCCAACTCCTTGGAAATGTCCATTGGGCTTCCAACTCCTTGGAAATGTCCATTGGGCTTCTTTTCTAATTTCTCTTGAAGAATTACATATAAGTCCTCACTACATAATTCTCTCAAATTTTAAGAAATAAATTGAGACTTATGTCTCATATTATAACCCAATAATGATTGACCCTAAAGCCCAAATCCATGATCAAATTCACCATTCTCAAGATATAAATATATGCACGATTATTCATATCAAGTATATAATAATCCACATATTAGTTAGCATATAAGTTTAATCAACTCATCATCATGAAAAATTAAACTTTATCTATACTTATTTCATTTTCTTGAAAAACACCTTGTGAAACCCCACTTTTCTATCTTATCTCATTTTGCGTGCTTTATCTCGTTTTGCGTGAATTAACCTGTCTATGTGCTATGTGACTTAGAATGTGATAGTTTTGATATCTATACTCCTAGAACATGCTAAATGTGCATTCATGAAATTTTTATAAAAAACGGAGTCAGAAATTTTATCTTCGACTTTCAGTGAATAGTATTTTCAAAACACGCCTATCTTATCTCGTTTTGCATGCTTTATCTCGTTTTGCGTGAATTAACCTGTCTATGTGCTATGTGACTTAGAATGTGGTAATTTTGATATCAATACTCCTAGAACATGCAAAATGTGCATTCATGAAATTTTCATAAAAAACGGAGTCATAAATTTTATCGTCGACTTTCAGTGAATAGTATTTTCGAAACACGTCCGCTAAAATTTTGAAACTGGTCTTTTTAACCGTTCTAGACCTAGTCCACGGACTTTAATAGACCTGTGTTTGATTAAAACGGTTTTAAAATCGGCTTAGGAATTTATTAGGGTTTTTACACCGACTTTTGCAAAAATCGAGTTTTAAGCCAACTCGAGTGAAATTGTTTGATTGTAAAACTTCTTGTCACCTAAAAATAATCTACTTGAGCTATCTTGGGTGTTGAATAATTGTTTTGAACTTTGGTGATCAAGAAAATGCATTTAAAGTCAAGAAAACACAAAAAAATGCTAAGTTAATTCAACTTTGACTTTCATTAAATCTTGACCAATATGCATATATCACCAACACACACAAGCAAAGCACAAAAACATACTCATTTGCACACACATTGCCGTGAGGAAGGAAAGGAAAAATAGAGATAAATTTTCAAGGTTTTCAAAGCAAAATTTCAAAGAAAAACCTAGTTTTTGTCCGTAGAATTTCGTGCCGAGTTGGATTCCGCTTGTTGGGCACGCATTGCACGCATTCCTAGGCTTTTATCGCATCAAATATGAGAGAAAAATTCTAGATCTCAAAACTCATCTTTTGTGTTTTTGCGTAGAAATGAATATCGAACCGTTAGAATGTTAATTTGATGTTAGATTATATCTGTAACACCCCGATCCCTCTCGAGACTGGGAGTTCTATCAATCAATCTAACCACAACCCAATTCCAAACCTGGGAAAAATTTTAGGGAAAGACGGACGGAGTCTCCCCTGTTTTAGGCAAAATGTAAAACCTGTAATAGCATATAAATGGACCAACACCGTGTCCAACCATACAAAACTTCATCAAGGCCATCCGAGCCTCGGTTCTCAACAATTTAAACTTAGCAAGTATACATACATTTCCAATTTAAAAGCTAACATATCTCTTTTCATTTTTGACAAGTACATTCAAACTAGACAATAAAACCACACTAAGCTACTGTATAAAATAAACTATCATGCCATTCTAACTCTTTTCCTCTAGACATTACAAACATGCTGTGAAGTTAAGCTATGCTAACTGATTACATAAACTAGCTTATCAATTTAAATTACATTTCTTTTAACAAGAAATACATACAACATATGAAAGCATAAATCTTTACAACTTCAACACTCAAGCCACATAGGCACGCAAGACAACTCTTAAGGCACGAACTTTCACGAAATCACGAACTTTCCAGCTAACATGACATTTCCTGAAATGTGGTGGTGAGGAGTGAGTATACACAACACGTATACTCAGTGAGGGCGAGACAGATATCGAGTTGGAGAGAAAGAAAGTCGTGCAATGAAAATAGACACAGCTAAGCAATAAAATCAATAAGAAAGCATTCAATACAAACGACAATATATTAAACATTCAAGAAAGCATTAACACAACCATTCAAAGCTATACCACACTCTGAAGGCTATTGTTCACTCTTACGAGCAATATACAATTTCACGAGCGATACATCAATCTCGAGCTTGATGTTGACAACGATGACAATAAGTGCACAACCACCTTATAACACCAGTTTGGAATACCCCGAGAGTAACCATCAATTCTAAGACCCAAATCTCCCTGGGAGGCAACCCAAGCGAGAAAAGGGAATAGTCATGGAGCTAGAGCAACTAACACTGGCAACCCGAGGCTACCCAGAGAGGCCCATCACTCACGCGCCGGACACTATGCAATGCAAGACTCGATACAAAAAGATAAACGAGCGATAGCACAACAATACAGATTAGAGGCGATAAACAAGATATCAAGCATTATCAACAATTGATAAACATTTCAATCAACAATCAACTCTACAAGCGTAATAAGCATTTACAATCAAATATGTAACAAGAACAACACCAACAACATTATCAATCAATAATAAGTATTCTATAGACATTATAAGCATTCTATAGGCAACATACTATGAAAACGCACAAAATCCCAAATATGACCCCAACTTTCAAATGAGCCACGAGCTTTGGAAACCGACTTCACCAATCCTCCTAGGTCACCATAGGGCACGTCTAAAGACCCCGAAACCCTACTTTACCCTAGAATTCACGCAAAGTCCCGATTTCCCCCTTTGCTCATTTGAACTACAACTATACTAACTAAACAACCAACCAATGCCATAATCGTACCAAAAGTGCTTCCATGGCCTCCCGAAACAATGCTATCAGGAAAAACGAGAAAATGCTAAACTCGACCTAAACGACCCCGACTTTCACCAAGGCATTTTTCTCATTTTTTCCATTACGCAACCTAAAAAAAACCATGCATTTAGACATTCTAGCATACCTAGCACCTTTTCACATCAACAGAAAGCATAACAGCGCAACTTCATCGAAATGGGGGTTTACTATTCACTATTTACTATTCATTACACAATTTATATTTCAAATTCGATATTCAACCGTAGAAAATGTTAAAAAGCTATAAATACACGTTCTACAATTGCTAGAGAACATTCTTTAAGCAATGAAACAGACAAAATAACAACCTACGGTTAAATCACAAAAATTAAAGTTTATGTTCAACATTTTTAAATGAGCAAATAACGATGAAACCCTCACCTTAGACACTCCTAGACGCTAGGAAAATCACCCCGCACAAGCTCTCGCGAAGAAATTGAAGTTTGAAGTTGAAATGTTTTTTTTTATTATTTTTCCTCCATGGTTTCAGCCATGGCCTTCTTTATTTCCTGATTTTGCTCTTTTGTTTCTTATTTCATACTTAAATAAAAGATGACAAATGGTCAAAGCTTCGGTCAACTCGCTAAACCAAAACAGTTATGCGCGACCTTACGAAAAAGGCCATAACTTCTTCTAGAAAACTCCAATTCACGAACGGTTTGAAGCCTCAGAAACTAGACTCATAGAGCTTTCCAACCATATATAATTTGCTACTAACTCCTCCCCAATTGGTTCAAATTTAATTCCAAAGTTGATCCAAAATTTGACTAACTTAACATTGCATTTTTTTATTTCTAATCCCAAGTTTGCCCTTTATTAAACATTTCAAAAAATTTCACCTTGTCCTAGTTGGTCATTGTAGATGAAAAGTCAACTAGTTTGGTCAAAGAAGCTAAAAGGTCAATAACATGCAATTTAAATGAACTTTAAATGCTATTAAATACATGCCAGGTTCGGGGTATCACATCCTTCCCCCCTTAAAAGAATTGCATCCTCGCAATTCTTCTTCCAATAGAACTCTGCATCCACTGAAATCCAACTCTGACTAATCTTCTTCAGCTGCTGAGCAAATATATTAATCAAGATAACCAATAGGGAAGTTTAAGAAGAAATTCCAAGTAGTAATGTCGAATAAAGGCTCAAATGTAGATACCGCACAAGAATCCCATTGACACGAATAACGAAGAAGAATAAAATTCCAACCAAAAGCGCCGAGATTATACCAATAAAGACTAAAACAAAGATACTGTAGATGTCATTAATACCATACAATAACGACAAGAAGAATACCCCACGCACGAATCTCCAATAGAAGCCTAACTATTATTGCCCGAGAATCCCCAAGCAAAAAGCCAAATAAAGGCCCAATCAAAGGTTCTATCTAGAGGTCCAAAGAATTACCCCACTGGTCATGAATTTCATAGAAGAATTCCCTGTTAAGAGTGCTGGAGAAAATACTAAGAAACCCAATCAAATATACTTCAAAAGTTCCAAAGAAGCCTTCCAAACAATAACCCCATAGGACAACCAATTAGATTCCGAGTATCGCTATCAAATGCTGAGAAGAAGGTCTAAGGAATAGCAGAGAAAATATAACGTGCCCAATAAGACAATCAAGTTGAATAACAAACATAGCTTCCCATATGGATGAAAACTCCAAGGATAAACACCGAACTGGTGAACAATATACCAAAACCAAACTCTGAGGCCTCTTCACTGTTTGCCAAGTGAGAACTTCATACAACCTTGCTAATAAGGAAAATACCAATAGAACGCCCAATAAGAATTTCAAAGAATACCATAAGTAGTATTATACAATAAGTCTGATAGGAACTTCAAATACCAAACCTACTGAGGAACACTGAAAAGGATATCCAAAATAATGCTCCAATAAGAAAGTAGCCAAGTTTGCCCAATAAGTAAATTCTAAATAATTGGCCACTGAGAATTCCATAAAATACCATTGAAGAATTTCCAATCAGGAATGCCAGTATCACACCAATAAAGACCGAGACACATATGCCATAGATAATACCATACAGTAAGTCTGATTGAGATCCCAATAGCCAAGTCCACCGAGAAGTGCCAACAAAAGATTCCAAAGAATACCCAATAAGAAAACCAAAGAATGCTCTCCAAAGAACAGCCAAATAGAACCTGAAAAGAAAACTACTCTTTCATAGTTGTTAAGCACAGAAGAGGACCCTAGAGATTCGCCAATAACCGAGCTCCAAAAGCAAACACCAACTTCCAAATCAAGGCTAGTTAAATGCCATTCATTTCCTGTCACGCCCCGACCCGACCCCGCAAAAGGCCAAGCCCGGACCCGACACACGGACAGAGTCTCCTCTGTACCGCAGACGATCCGAAAACCCTAAAATCATCATAATACTTGCGAAAGCCATAAAACAATTCAAACAAGCCAACTTTTTTTGAAACATACATTTCTTATTAACCAACTTTGCAACCCATAAATGATATGCATACTACACAAGTATTTATGCCACTAATCAATTCCATTAGCATGCATTTCCTTACTAGTCGCAAGAGTATAAGTTTACAACTTTACATTCTTTCAACTTATACAACATAAGTCCGTAGAGGCCTCAAACTAGAAAATACAAACAAGGCTACAAGCCTCAAAATTAAGCGACTTCCAAGCAATATACATATCAAGCAAGCCTCGCACAAAATCTGGTAACCAACCACCAACAAAGCAAAGAAGTGCTATCACGGGAACACCTCCACCTGTTCCACCTCCTCAATTACCTCAAGAGGGTCTGCTTCAACTACTCCTGTAAAAATATAGTATAGAGATGAATGAGCAAAAACTATTGCTCAGCGAGGGCAATTGGTCTCAAGGACGGAGATGAGAGGAGTATGCAATGCAATTAGCCAAGCAATGCATACAATTATCATTTAAAGATACAAACAAGTCAATATTATAACAAGGCAAGCATTAAAGACTATAAACATTCATTCAAAGGATACGGTACTCTTTTCACGAGCAACTTTCATTCAAGAATTCGATGACGACGCGCCGGCCCAAACCACCTTATAACACCAGTTTGGAATACCCCGAAAGTATCCATCAGCCTACGACCCAAAACTCCCTGGGAGGCAACCCAAGCAAGAAAAGGGAATAGCAGCGGAGCTAGAGCAACCAACACTGGCAACCCGAGGCTACCCAGAGAGGCCCATTACTCACGCGCGAGATACTATGCAATGCAAGACTCGATACAAGGCGATAATCAAGCGATAAAGCCACACGTGGGAGAATAACAAAATAGGCTACTCTCGCACGCAATAGCAACAATTGATAAGCATTTCAATCCAAATCAATTCAAACAAGTATTTCAAGCAACCCTAACCATTCTATAGGCATAAAATCAAGAAAACAAGCAAAAACACCAATCGGCCCCAACTATCAAAACGCTACCATTTCCAAACGAGCCACGAGTTCTGGAAACCGACTTCACCAACCCTCATAGGTCACCATAAGGCACGTCTAAAGACCCCGAAACCCTACTTAACCCTAGAAACCACGCAAAGTCCCGATTTTGCCCTTTGCTCGTTTGAACTACAACTATATCAACCAAACACCCAACCAACGCCATAATCGCACCAAAAGTGCTTCCATGGCCTCCCGAAATAATGCCAACACGCAAAACGAGAAAATGCCAAACTCGACCTAAACGACCCCGACTTTCACCAAGGCTTAATTCCCATTTTTTCCATTACGCAACCCAAACAAACCATGCATTTAGGCATTCTAGCACACCTAGCACAATTCTACATCAACGGACAGCATAACAGAACAACTTCATCGTTCCAAGGGTTTACTATTCATAAAACACTATTCAACATCCAAATTTAATTGTAATCTCAACATTTAACCGCAGAAAATGTAAAAAAGCTATAAATACACATTCTACAATTGCCAAGGAACATTCTAGAAGCATCAAAACGCTTTAAACAACAATCTATGGATAAAATCTAAAAATTGCAAAGTTGACATACATATCATTTAAATGCACAAATAACATTTTTTCCTCACCTTAGGTACTCCTAGTCGCTAGGAAAACAACGCTAGTTGCCTCGGAACCCACCCCGCACGAGCTCACGCGAAGATTGATCGATTGGAAGGTTGAAAGGTTTTTTTTTTTCCTTGGAAGCTCACGGCCTGCACACTGTATTTTTTAGCTTCTATTTTTTTTATTTTGTTTTGTTTTAAGCTTATTTAAGTGCTAAGTCTTTGGTCAAAGGTCAAGCCTTGGTCAACTACTTAAAACTTGGTCAAAAGGCCTTATTTCAATGCATTTTAAGCTAAAATAACTAACACCAATATAAATTTCAGCTAGCAACAATTAAAATATAAAATTTAAGTCATCTAAATACTAGTTTCACTATTTGCTGAGGACTAGAAACCGTTCTCTAGCTATCGCTCCCTAAATGCAATGCACGTTGCGACAGCAAGAAAGTAACAATTAATTCACAAAGAATTTAAGGAAATATAATTTTAATAATAATAAACAAGGAATTTTCACATTCCGGGCTCCGGTATTACACCCTCTCCCCCTTAAAACAATTGCGCCCACGCAATTCTTACCTGGTCAACAAACAACTCCGGATACTGATCCCGAACTTGGTCTTCTCTTTCCCAAGTTGCTTCCTCAAACCCATGATGATTCCACAGAACCTTTACTAACGGAATACTCTTTCTGCGAAGCTCTTGAACTTTCCGATCCACAATTCGAATCGGTTTCTCTTCATAAGACAACTTCTCTTCAATCTGCAAAGGCTTTGGTTCAAGTACATGTGAAGGGTCTGGATGGTATTTCTTCAACATAGACACGTGGAACACATCGTGCAGTCTCGACAAGCTCGGAGGCAAAGCTAACCGATAAGCCAAAGGACCTACCTTTTCGGTGATCTCATACGGACCCACATACCTGGGACTAAGCTTCCCGCTCTTACCGTGCCGAATCAATCCCTTCTGAGGAAAAATCTTAAGAAACACCCAATCTCCCAAATCAAACTCAAGATCCCAACGGTGCTTATCCGCATAACTCTTCTGACGACTCTGAGCTATAAGCATACGCTGGCGAATAAGGTGAATATTATCTACCATCTTAATCATCTCAGGTAACACAGTCGGATCAACTGTTCTCATCTGTCCCACCTCTTCCCAATATAATGGGGATCTGCATTTCCGACCATACAACGCCTCGTAGGGAGCCATACCTATAGTAGATTGATAACTATTATTGTAGGCGAACTCCGCTAAAAGCAAAAACTTCTCCCAGTTCTTCCCAAAGTCTAGCACACATGCCCGAAGCATGTCTTCCAAGATCCTGATTGTTCTCTCAGACTGGCCATCAGTTTGTGGATGATATGCAGTACTGAATCTCAACTTAGTTCCCATGGCCTCTTGCAACTTCTGCCAAAAATGAGATCTGAATCTGGGATCTCTATCTGACACTATACTCTGTGGCACACCATGCAATCTCACAATATTAGCAGCATAAAGCTCAGCTAGCTTATCAAGGCTATCCTGTTTGTTCACGGGAATAAAATGTGTAACTTTAGTCAAGCGGTCCACAAAAACCTAAACAGAAGCACATCTTCTCGGAGATCTAGGAAGATCGGTCACAAGGTCCATTGTTATATGTACCCACTTCTATTGCAGAATCGACAACGGCTGTAGAAGTCCGGCTGGCCTCTGATGCTCAACTTTAACCCTCTGACAAGTCAAACATCTGGATACATACCCGGCAATCTCCCTCTTCATATTGTTCCACCAGAAGTGTTGTTTCAAATCTCTATACATTTTTGTACTGCCCGGGTGAATCGTATACCTCGAATTATGTGCCTCGGACAGGATCTCATTCTTCAAAGTCAAATCATCAGGAACACATACTCTATCCCTGAATCTGAAGATGCCATTTGCATGTAATTTAAACTCCGACTCTCCCCCTTTTGATTTTTCTTGGATTTTCAAGATGTGAGGATCAGTCTTCTGAGCCTCTCTGATCTGTGCTAGCAACCCTGATTGAATCTATAAACTAGCAAATCGAATCCCTACCTCAGTGGCTTCTGGTTTTCATGAACAAATTTCTTCCAAAGTCTCTCAATCCTTGATAATCAAGCTTGCAACAGTAGCCTTTCGGCTCAAAGCATCAGCAACAACATTTGCCTTACCTGGCACGTAGTTAATAGAACAGTTATAACCACTCAATAGCTCTAGCCACCTCCGCTGCCTCATATTCAAATCCTTCTGTGAAAACAAATACTTGAGACTCTTGTGGTCAGTAAATATTTCAAATCTGCTACCCCACAAGTAGTGACGCCACTTCTTTAATGCAAACACAAATGCAGCTAACTCGAGATCATATGTAGGGTAATTGACTTCATAAGGTTTCAACTTCCTATAAGCATAGGCAATCACCTTACCATTCTGCATTAAAACACAGCCCAATCCTTGAAATATCCCACATCGGATGTGAAGGAAGTGAGAGAGCTGGTTATAAGGGGGCGACTCCTTGTAACAGCCAGGACGCATTTTCACGTGGAGACACGTGAGGAACAAAACCGTGAGAGTATTGGTGCCCTCGTGGCCTTGCTCAAAGCGGACAATATCCTGGTAGTCTTGACTCGTGCGCCCCTTCGTGGGAATATTGATCGGGTCATGACAAATAGTATTAGAGCCGACGTGTCCGTTGGCCAGCGGGGACGCTGGGTCCCTATGAGGGGGCGGGTGAAATATCCCACATCGGATGCGAAGGAAGTGAGAGAGCTGGTTATAAGGGGGTGACTCCTTGTAACAGCCAGGACGCGTTTTCAAGTGGAGACACGTGAGGAACAAAACCGTGAAAGTATTGATGCCCTCGTGGCCTTGCTCAAAGCGGACAATATCCTGGTAGTCTTGACTCGTGCGCCCCTTCGTGGGAATGTTGATCGGTTCATGACATTTCCTGCCAATCCATACACCTTGGAAGGCCAGCTGTGAACCACTTCTTTAGGGGAGAAAGAGGACTTACTTACCATTTCCACGGAACATGTATGAATGCCAGGATATCACATTTATACACATGCCTTATACTATTATGCAAGCAAGTTTACAAAAGAGTTTATTCAACAAAGTCACTCAAGCACGACAATCAAGTCAAGCACAACATAATAAATTCAAATCACGGCATAACCAACTCAAGACATTTCAATACACACATTACAAGAAATACTTCAAGCAAATAACAATTCATGAGGTCGATTCAATTCACGAGGTCGATTCGATAGGTCAATTCAATGCACAACTAGACACTTCACTTTACTTGAGAAACATTTAACACATAACACATAACTATATCACATAGGTGCATACTTTCAAGTCAAGACACACAATCTCACATACAAGCATACACTATCAAGACACACTTCACAAGCACACATTCAAGGGTCACTACCCACCAGACCGAGGACCCTGTCCTGGCTTATGAGCTAGACAAGCTCTGATACCACCTGTAACACCCCAATCCCTCTCGAGACCGGGAGTTCTATCAATCAATCTAACCACAACCCAATTCCAAACCCGGGCAAAATTTTAGGGAAAGACGGACGGAGTCTCCCCTGTTTCTAGGCAAAATGTAAAACCTGTAATAGCATATAAATGGACCAACACCGTGTCCAACCATACAAAACTTCCTCAAGGCCATCCGAGCCTCGGTTCTTAACAATTTAAACTCAGCAAGTATACATATATTTCCAATTTAAAAGCTAACATATCTCTTTTCATTTTTGACAAGTACATTCAAACTAGACAATAAAACCACACTAAGCTACTGTATAAAATAAACTATCATGCCATTCTAACTCTTTTCCTTTAGACATTACAAACATGCTGTGAAGTTAAGCTATGCTAACTGATTACATAAACTAGCTTATCAATTCACCTCAACTACTTAGCTAAATTTAAATTACATTTCTTTTAACAATAAATACATACAACATATGAAATCATATATCTTTACAACTTCAACACTCAAGCCACATAAGCACGCAAGACAACTCTTCAGGCACGAACTTTCACGAAATCACGAACTTTCCAGCTAACATGACATTTCCTGAAATGTGGTGGTGAGGAGTGAGTATACACAACACGTATACTCAGTGAGGGCGAGACATATATCGAGTTGGAGAGAAAGAAAGTCGTGCAATGCAAATAGACACAGCTAAGCAATAAAATCAATAAAAAAGCATTCAATACAAATGACAATATATTAAATATTCAAGAAAGCATTAACACAACCATTCAAAGCTATACCACACTCTGAAGGCTATGGTTCACTCTTACGAGCAATATACAATTTCACGAGCGATACATCAATCTCGAGCTTGATGTTGACAACGATGACAATAAGCGCGCAACCACCTTATAACACCAGTTTGGAATACCCCAGGAGTAACCATCAATTCTACGACCCAAATCTCCCTGGGAGGCAACCCAAGCGAGAAAAGGGAATAGTCACGGAGCTAGAGCAACCAACACTGGCAACCCGAGGCTACCCAGAGAGGCCCATCACTCACGCACTGGACACTATGCAATGCAAGACTCGATACAAAAAGATAAACGAGCGATAGCACAACAATACAGATTAGAGGCGATAAACAAGATATCAAGCATTATCAACAATTGATAAACATTTCAATCAACAATCAACTCTACAAGCGTAATAAGCATTTACAATCAAATATGTAACAAGAACAACACCAACAACATTATCAATCAATAATAAGTATTCTATAGACATTATAAGCATTCTATAGGCAACATACTATGAAAACACACAAAATCCCAAATATGACCCCAACTTTCAAACGCTATTACTTTCAAACGAGCCACGAGCTTTGGAAACCGACTTCACCAATCCTCCTAGGTCACCATAGGGCACGTCTAAAGACCTCGAAACCCTACTTTATCCTAGAATTCACGCAAAGTCCCGATTTCCCCTTTGCTCGTTTGAACTACAGCTTTACTAACCAAACACCCAACCAATGCCATAATCGCACCAAAAGTGCTTCCATGGCCTCCCGAAACAATGCTATCACGCAAAACAAGAAAATGCTAAACTCGACCTAAACGACCCCGACTTTCACCAAGGCATTTTTCTCATTTTTTCCATTATGCAACCTAAACAGACCATGCATTTAGACATTCTAGCATACCTAGCACCTTTTCACATCAACAGAAAGCATAACAGTGCAACTTCATCGAAATGGGGGTTTACTATTCACTATTTACTATTCATTACACAATTTATATTTCAAATTCGATATTCAACTGCATAAAATGTTAAAAAGCTATAAATACACGTTCCACAATTGCTAGAGAACATTCTTTAAGCAATGAAACAGACAAAATAACAATCTACGGTTAAATCACAAAAATTAAAGTTTATGTTCAACATTTTCAAATGCACAAATAACGATGAAACCCTCACCTTAGACGCTCCTAGACGCTAGGAAAACCACGTTGGATGCCTCGGAAACCACCCCGCACAAGCTCTCGCGAAGAAATTGAAGTTTGAAGTTGAAATGTTTTTTTTTTCTTTTTCCTCCATGGTTTCAGCCATGGCCTTCTTTATTTCCTGATTTTGCTCTTTTGTTTCTTATTTCATACTTAAATAAAAGATGACAAATGGTCAAAGCTTTGGTCAACCCGCTAAACCAAAACAGCTATGCGCGACCTTACGAAAACGGCCATAACTTCTTCTAAAAAACTCCAATTCACGAATGGTTTGATGCCTCAGAAACTAGACTCATAGAGCTTTCCAACCATATATAATTTGCTACCTAAATCTTCCGCAATTGGTTCAGATTTAATTCCAAAGTTGACCCAAAATTTGATTAACCTAACATTGCATTTTTTTAATTTCTAATCCCAAGTTTGCCCTTTATTAAACATTTCAAAAATTTTCACCTTGTCCTAGTTGGTCATTGTAGATGAAAAGTCAACTAGTTTGGTCAAAGAATGTGAAAGGTCAATAAAATACAATTTAAATGAACTTTAAATGCAATTAAATACATGCCAGGTTCGGGGTATCACAATTGCTCTATGCATGCTAGGGATCATTTATATGTAATCCTACGAGATTTGAATGATTGTAGCATAATTAATATTTTTCGAGTATTTAAAGTTGATTAATTTGCTAAATGTTGATTATTTTGAGTTGTGTTGATCGGAATCGATTGCCGTCGATTTCTAAAAGTTTGATAATTATGTGGTAGCGCTGTTGTAATGCCGAATTTTCGATTGTGATGTTCGTGCTAAAATTCAAAAATTTCAGCCATGAAACACTAGAGTTTTGGGGTTATTGGGCACGATTTGGATGTGTTTTGGTTGGTTTCCGAGGGGGCTAATGTAGTTGGTTGATTGAGTGAGTAATAGAAACTGATTTGGAGTTGTTTGGATTAGTAGAATGTAAGATATGATTATTTGAAGTTTAGGTTGTCTTTCTTTAAAATGTTAGATTATGCCTTTAGTTGATCGGGTGTGGTTTGAGTGATTGAATTGTGAGATGATGATGGGTAAACTAGGATTTGATTGTGTGTTTAATGCATGTTCGGTTAGATGGCCTACTTTGTCATCTAACTTAGTTATTTGTTGTTAAATTGGTTATCGATGTTATTATGATGATAATATGATTATTGACGATTATTGATTGATGATTGATGCCGGGAGGTAGGCAGTTCTTCTAGACTGTGTCACGCCCCTACCCGACCCCGCAAAAGGCCAAGCCCGGACCCAACACACAGACGGAGTCTCCTCTGTACCGCGGACGATCCGAAAACCCTAAAACCAACATAATACTTGCGAAAGCCATATAAACAATCAAACAAGCCAACTTTCTTTTAAAAACATACATCCTGTTATTAACCAACTTTCCGAACCAAAATGCCATGCATACTACACAAGTATTTATGCCACTAAACAGTTAGCTATTAGCATGCATTTCTTTACTAGCCATAAGAGTAAACTTTTACAGCTTTACATTCTTTCAACTTATGCAACATAAGACCGTAGAGGCCTCAAACTAGAAAATACAAACAAGTCAATATTATAACAAGGCAAGCATTAAAGACTATAAACACTCATTCAAAGGATACGATACTCTTTGCATGAGCAACTTTCAAACTCGAATTTGATGACGACGCGCCGGCCCAAACCACCTTGTATCACCAGTGTGGAATACCCCAGAAGTATCCATCAATCTACGACCCAAAACTCCCTGGGAGGCAACCCAAGTGAGAAGAGGGAATAGCAGCAGAGCTAGAACAACCAACACTGGCAACCCGAGGCTACCCAAAGAGGCCCATCACTCACGCGCGAGACACTATGCAATGCAAGACTCGATACAAGACGATAAACAAGCGATAAAGCCACACGTGGGAGAATAACAAAGTAGGCTACTCTCGCACGCAATAGCAACAATTGATAAGTATTTCAATCCAAATCAATTCAAACAAGTATTTCAAGCAACCCTAAGCATTCTATAGGCATAAAATCAAGAAAACAAGCAAAAACACCAATCGGCCCCAACTATCAAAACGCTACCATTTCCAAACGAGCCATGAGTTCTGGAAACCGACTTCACCAACCCTCCTAGGTCACCATAAGGAACGTCTAAAGACCCCGAAACCTTACTTTACCGTAGAACTCGCGCAAAGCCCCGATTTCTCCCTTTCTCGTTTAAACTACAACTATACCAACCAAACACCCAACCAACGCCATAATCGCACCAAAAGTGCTTCCATGGCCTCTCAATACAATGCCAACAGTCAAAACGAGCAAACGCCAAACTCGACCTAAACGACCCCGACTTTCACCAAAGCTTAATTCCCGTTTTTTCCATTACGCAACCCAAACAAACCATGCATTTAGGCATTCTAGCACACCTAGCACAATTCTACATCAACGGACAGCATAACGAAACAACTTCACCATTCCAAGGGTTTACTATTCACAAAACACTATTCAACAATCAATTTAAATTACAATCTCAACATTCAACTGCAGAAAATGGTAAAAAGCTATAAAGACACGTTCTACAATTGCCATGGAACATTCTAGAAGCATCAAAACGCTTTAAACAACAATCTACGGATAAAATCTAAAAATTGCAAAGTTGACATACATATCATTTAAATGCGCAAATAACATGCTTCCCTCACCTTAGGTACTCCTAGTCGCTAGGAAAACAATGCTGGACACCTCGGAAACCACCCCGCACGAGCTCTCGCGAAGATTGAACGATTGGAAGTTGAAAGGTTTTTTTTTTCTCTCTTGAAGCTCACGGCCTGCTCACTGATTTCAGCCTTGTTTTTTTTTGTTATGTTTTAAGCTTATTAGGTGATGACTTGGTCAAATGGTCAAAGGCCTTCGTCAAACAACTTAAAACTTGGTCAAATGGCCTTATTTTGTGCATTTTAAAGCCATTCTAACTAGAGAAAAATTAATTAAGGCTAGCAACAATTAAAATATAAAATTTAAGTAATCTAAATACTAGTTTCACTATTTGCTGAGGACTAGAAACCGTTCTCTAGCTATCGCTCCCGAAATGCAATGCACGTTGCGACAGCAAGGAAGTAACAATTAATTCTAAAGGAATTAAGGAAATAGAATTTTCAAAATAATAAACAAGGAATTTCCACATTCCGGGCTCGGGTATTACACCCTCTCCCCCTTAAAACAATTGCGCCCACGCAATTCTTACCTGGTCAACAAACAACTCCGGATACTGATCCCGAACTTGGTCCTCTCTTTCCCAAGTTGCTTCCTCAAACCCATGATGATTCCACAGAACCTTTACTAACGGAATACTCTTTCTACGAAGCTCCTAAACTTTTCGATCCACAATTCGAATCGGTTTCTCTTCATAAGACAACTTCTCTTCAATCTGCAAAGGCTCTGGTTCAAGTACATGTGAAGGGTCTGGATGATACTTCTTCAACATAGACACGTGGAACACATCGTGTAGTCTCGACAAGCTCGGAGGCAAAGCTAACCGATAAGCCAAATGACCTACCTTTTCGGTGATCTCATACGGACCCACATACCTGGGACTAAGTTTCCCGCTCTTACCGTGCCGAATCAATCCCTTC
Organism: Ehretia macrophylla; assembly: GCA_037974665.1. Lineage (NCBI taxonomy): Eukaryota > Viridiplantae > Streptophyta > Magnoliopsida > Boraginales > Ehretiaceae > Ehretia > Ehretia macrophylla. The sequence goes on from CM075770.1 coordinate 33,169,025, forward strand.
CGAGGAGAAATCTTAAGAAACACCCAATCTCCCAAAACAAACTCAAGATCCCGACAGTGCTTATCCGCGTAACTCTTCTGACGACTCTGAGCTGTATGCATACGCTGGCGAATAAGGTGAACATTATCTACCATCTTAATCATCTCAGGTAACATAGTCGGATCAACTGTTCTCATCTCTCCAACTTCTTCCCAATATAACGGGGATCTGCATTTTCGACCATACAACGCCTCGTAGGGAGCCATAGCTATAGTAGATTGATAACTATTGTTGTAGGCGAACTCCGCTAAAGGCAAAAACTTCTCCCAGTTCTTCCCAATGTCTAGCACACATGCCCGTAGCATGTCTTCCAAGATCCTGATAGTTCTCTCAGACTGGCCATCAATTTGTGGATGATATGCAGTACTGAAGCTCAACTTAGTTCCCAAGGCCTCTTGCAACTTCTGCCAAAAATGAGATCTGAATCTAGGATCTCTATCTGACACTATACTATGTGGCACAACATGCAATCTCACAATATTAGCAACATAAAGCTCAGCTAGCTTATCAAGGCTATCCTGTTTGTTCACGGGAATAAAATGTGTAACTTTAGTCAAGCGGTCCACAACAACCCAAACAGAATCACATCCTCTCGGAGATCTAGGAAGATCGGTCACAAGGTCCATTGTTATATGTACCCACTTCCATTGCGGAATCGACAACGACTGTAGAAGTCCGACTGGCCTCTGATGCTCAACTTTAACCCTCTGACAAGTCAAACATCTGGATACATACCCAGCAATCTCCCTCTTCATATTGTTCCACCAGAAGTGTTGTTTCAAGTCTCTATACATTTTAGTACTGCCCGGGTGAATCGTATACCTCGAATTATGTGCCTCGGACAGAATCTCATTCTTCAAAGTCGGATCACCAGGAACACATACTCTGTCCCTGAATCTGAAGATACCATCTGCATGTAATTTAAACTCCGACTCTCCCCCTTTTGATTTTTCTTGGATTTTCAAGATATAAGGATCAGTCTTATGAGCCTCTCTAATCTGTGCTAGCAACCCTGACTGAATCTGCAAACTAGCAAATCGAATCCCTACCTCAGTTGCTTTTGGTTTCCATGAACAAATTTCTTCCAAAGTCTCCCAATCCTTGATAATTAAGCTTGCAACAGTAGCCTTTCGGCTCAAAGCATCAGCAACAACATTTGCCTTACCTGGCACGTAGTTAATAGAACAGTTGTAACCACTCAATAGCTCTAGCCATCTCCGCTGCCTCATATTCTAATCCTTCTGTGAAAACAAATACTTGAGACTCTTGTGGTCAGTAAAAATTTCAAATCTGCTACCCCACAAGTAGTGACGCCACTTCTTCAATGCAAACACAATTGCAACTAACTCAAGATCATGTGTAGGGTAATTGACTTAATAAGGTTTCAACTTCCTAGAAGCATAAGCAATCACCTTACCATTCTGTATTAAAACACAGCTCAATCCTTCCTTAGATGCATCACTGTAGACAACGAAGTTCTCTGTTCCCTCAGGTAAAGCTAGTATAGGAGCTGTAGTTAGTCTCTTCTTCAACTTTTGGAAACTGGATTCACATTTAGCATCCCAGTTGTAAGCAACTTTCTTACGAGTCAACTGGCTCAAAGGCCCAGAAATTTTGGAAAAGTCTTTAACAAACCTCCGGTAGTAACCTGCCAATCCAAGAAAACTCCGATCTCTGACACCGTCTCAGGTCTCTTCCAAGATGAAACAACTTCAATCCTTGCTGGGTCCACTGAAATTCCTTGATCTGAAATGATATGGCCTAGAAAAGATATCTGATTCAACCAGAACTCGCACTTACTGAATTTAGCAAAAAACTTGTTTTCCTGCAAAGTCTGTAGCACAATACTCAAGTGTTGTTCATGCTCAGCCTCATTCTTCGAGTACACTAAAATGTCGTCAATAAAGATTACGAAAAACTGATCAAGATAAGGTCGGAAAACTCTCTGCATCAAGTCCATGAATGCGGCTGGTGCATTCGTCAATCCAAACGGCAACACAACAAATTCATAGTGGCCATATCTAGTCTTGAATGCCGTCTTTGGTATATCGTCACTCCGAATCCTAAGTTGATAGTAACCCTGCCTCAAGTCAAATTTGGAGTAAACACCCGTACCCTGCAACTGGTCAAACAATTCTTCAATCAACGGCAATGGGTATTTGTTCTTAATCGTGACTTGATTAAGTCCCCTGTAATCAATGCATAACTGTAGCGTGACGTCTTTATTTTTTACAAACAACACAGGCGTACCCTACGGTGAAGAACTAGGTTGTATAAACCCTTTCTCAAGCAAGTTCTGAAGCTGAATTTTTAACTCCTGAAGTTCAGCCGATGCCATTCTATAAGGACTCCTAGAAATTGGCGTGGTGCCTGGCACAAGATCAATCATGAACTCAATCTCCCTATCCGGTGGTAAACCCGGTAATTCCTCGGGAAATACACCAGGGAAGTCTCTAACAATCGGAACCTCATTCAAACTCAACTTATCAGTAGGCTGATTGATCAAATAAGCTAAGTAAGCTTCACAACCCTTATTCAACAACTTAGAAGTCTTGATTGCTGATAAAAATGGAATTCGGGCAGCCCTGCAGTTCCCAACAATCTCCAGTACCGATAGGTCAGGAACCTGAAGATAAACAATCTTTCTTCTACAATCCAACTGAGCATAATACTTCCCCAACTAGTCCATTCCCAAAATGATTTCAAAGTCACAGAATGGCAATATAATTAAATCAGTAGGAAATTTACGGTTCTCAATGCATATATCACAAGATTTGCAAATAGACTCAGTAACAAATTTTGCACCCAAAGACGTACTAACTTGAACTTCATGAGGCAGTTTATCAATGCAAACATTCACAGATCGTGCACATGCAGGAGTTATAAACGAATGTGTAGCTTTGGGATCAATCAAAACTTTAACTGGCTGAGTATTGAGAAGAAAGGTACCTTCCACTATAGTTGTAGTATCGGATAGCTCCTCTGCATCTAGTGCAAAGACCCTAGCCTGAACCCTCTGTGCTGGACGTGCACCTACAGCCCTATTTTGAACACCTTGGCCTCCACCACGGCCCTGAACATTGTTATACTTAGGGAAATCTCTCACCTTATGATCATCGCTTCCACAGCCTGTGCACTTACCACTCTTCCTCCAGCAATTAGCCTCAATATGCCCCGATCGATTACAATAGTTACACTGCTGATTTTGCCTAACTGCAGTGTTTCCCATAGGTGCTGGGGCTCTAGCAGGGGTAGGAACTGTACCTCCCTGCTGGGGTCTAGTCACAGCTGGCCTAGCCTGAATCTGCTGCTGTGGCTGATACGGACGTTGTTGAGGAACCTGTGTAGAAGTTTGATACTGCCTCGGCTGACTCTGGCTGCTCTGGCCCAAATACTGCTTCTTACTCGGCTGACTGCTCTCAGCTATCATCTTAGCCTTCCATTTCTCAAACTTCAAGGCTGCCTGAAATGCCTCGGGAAAAGTAGTATAGGTCTGCCTAGTAAAATGCAATTGTATGTCCAATCTCAGCCCACGGACAAACCTATGAATCATCCTCCTAGCTGGCCGTACCAACTCGGGCATATACCTCGACAGGCTAACAAACCTAGCCTCGTACTGTGCAACAGTCATGTTTCCCTGCTTCAGGGCCACAAACTCATCTTCCCGCCTTTCCATAGCCATCTCGGGAATATACTTGTCCCGAAACTCACTTACAAAATCATCCCATAAATGTGGAACATCCTCACAATCCCACCTCATCCTGACAATATTCCACCACTGCTCTGCATCACCCTCAAACAAGAATGACGCATAATCTATTCTTGCCTCATCAGTGTATCTCAAAGTGGTGAAAATTTTCTCAACACGATTAATCCATCTCTCGACTGCCTCATCATCCGGCTCTCCGAATAACTTTCCCGGCTCGTGCCTCAAGAATTTCTCTAACTGATTATTCTCAACTCTATACCCTTGTCCACCAGGATTAGCTTGATTTCCCTGGGGATTATTCCTGTCCTGCCTCTGCTCATGCAGCACCTGTGTAATTCGGTCAACCGCTGTAGTCATAGTAGCCATAAACTGCTCAAGCAACGGTTGCTGACCCTGTTCTGCTGCCTCTTCATCTGACCCTATACCTTGAGTACCACGACGTGGCGGCATAGTAGCAATTCACAATAGCTGGCAACATTTAAAAGCAGTTTATAGACAAAAATATAGCACATAAGATTAGATAACACTCAAGTCAATAACAATCCAATATTCTATCACACAATTCACATAAGACAAGTTTAACTTGCCAAACTATTTCACTTAAACACATAAACACTCCAAGTTCACAAAGTCATGCTATAACACTTTCTTTCCACTTAACAATTATACAATAACATTCTAGCATTTTGGACCTTTACCCCACAGACCGAGAAACATATCCCGGCTCATGCAAGACTATCATTCTCTGATACCACCTAAAGATGTCATGCCCCGACCCGACCCCGCAAAAGGCCAAGCCCGGACCCGATACACGGACGGAGTCTCCTCTGTACCGCGGACGATCCGAAAACCCTAAAACCTACATAATACTTGCGAAAGCCATATAAACAATCACACAAGCCAACTTTCTTTTAAAAACATACATCCTCTTATTAACCAACTTTCTGAACCAAAATGCCATGCATACCATACAAGTATTTATGCCACTAAACAGTTAGCTATTAGCATGCATTTCTTTACTAGTCATAAGAGTAAACTTTTACAGCTTTACATTCTTTCAACTTATACAACATAAGACCGTAGAGGCCTCAAACTAGAAAATACATGCAAGGCTACAAGCATCAAAATTAAGCGACATCCAAGCAATATACATATCAAGCAAGGCTCGCACAAAATCTGGTAACCAACCACCAGCAAAGCAAAGAAGTGCTATCACGGGAACATCTCCACCTGTTCCTCCTCCACAATTACCTCAAGAGGGTCTGCTTCAACTACTCCTATAAAAATATAGTATAGAGAGGAATGAGCAAAAACTATTGCTCAGCGAGGGCAATTGGTCTCAAGGACGGAGATGAGAGGAGTATGCAATGCAATTAGCCAAGCATTGCATACAATTATCATTTAAAGATACAAACAAGTCAATATTTTAACAAGGCAAGCAGTAAAGACTATAAACACTCATTCAAAGGATACGATACTCTTTTCACGAGCAACTTTCAAACTCGAATTTGATGATGACGCGCCGGCCCAAACCACCTTATATCACCAATGTGGAATACCCCGGAAGTATCCATCAATCTACGACCCAAAACTCCCTGGAAGGCAACCCAAGCGAGAAGAGGGAATAGCAGCGAAGCTAGAGCAACCAACACTAGCAACCCGAGGCTGCCCAGAGAGGCCCATCACTCACGCGGGAGACACTATGCAATGCAAGACTCGATACAAGACGATAAACAAGCGATAAAGCCACACATGGGAGAATAACAAAGTAGGTTACTCTCACACGCAATAGCAACAATTGATAGGCATTTCAATCCAAATCAATTCAAACAAGTATTTCAAGCAACCCTAAGCATTCTATAGGCATAAAATCAAGAAAACAAGCAAAAACACCAATCGGCCCCAACTATCAAAGCACTACCATTTCCAAACGAGCCACGAGTTCTGGAAACCGACTTTGTCAATCCTCCTAGGTTACCATAAGGCACGTCTAAAGACCCCGAAACCTTACTTTACCCTAGAACTCGCACAAAGCCCCGATTTCCCCCTTTCTCGTTTGAACTACAACTATATCAACCAAACACCCAACCAACGCCATAATCGCACCAAAAGCGCTTCCATGGCCTCCCGATACAATGCCAACATGCAAAATGAGCAAATGCCAAACTCGACCTAAACGACCCCGACTTTCACCAAAGCTTAATTCCCGTTTTTTCAATTACGCAACCCAAACAAACCATGCATTTAGGCATTCTAGCACACCTAGCACAATTCTACATCAACGGACAGCATAACGGAACAACTTCATCATTCCAAGGGTTTACTATTCATAAAACACTATTCAACAATCAATTTAAATTACAATCTCAACATTCAACCGCATAAAATGTTAAAAAGTTATAAATACACGTTCTACAATTGCCAAGGAACATTCTAGAAGCATCAAAACGCTTTAAACAACAATCTACGGATAAAATCTAAAAATTGCAAAGTTGACATACATATCATTTAAATGCACAAATAACATGCTTCCCTCACCTTAGGTACTCCTAGTTGCTAGGAAAACAACACTGGACACCTCGGAAACCACCCCGCACGAGTTCTCGCGAAGATTGAACGATTGGAAGTTGAAAGGTTTTTTTTTCTCTCTTGAAGCTCACGGCCTGCTCACTGATTTCAGCCTTGTTTTTTTTTTATTTTGTTATGTTTTAAGCTTATTAGGTGATGACTTGGTCAAATGGTCAAAGGCCTTGGTCAAACAACTTAAAACTTGGTCAAATGGCCTTATTTTGTGCATTTTAAAGCCATTCTAACTAGAGAAAAATTAATTAAAGCTAGCAACAATTAAAATACAAAATTTAAGTCATCTAAATACTAGTTTTACTATTTGCTGAGGACTAGAAACCGTTCTCTAGCTATCGCTCCCGAAATGCAATGCACATTTCAACAGCAAGGAAGTAACAATTAATTCTAAAGGAATTAAGGAAATGGAATTTCCAAAATAATAAACAAGGAATTTTCACATTCCGGGCTCGGGTATTACAGACTGTCCTCTTGTGAATGATTGATGTTTATTATTATTGCTGAGTCTTTGGTACGTGTGTGCCACCTCTCGGGCAGCATCGAGATGTCGGGTTGATAACGGCATGACTACCAGAGACTACCTCCAAGCCGCATGACAGAGGTGTCATGGAGGGCGAGGCTAGTGAGCTACCTCGGGTGCGTGAGTTTATGGGAGTCACAAGAAGGCTGTTATGATCGTGATGGCGTTTGTAGCTACACCAACTAGTGTATCCTTTATTGAATGGTCATTATAGTTTATTTGATGTTAGTATTACTGTTGTTATTGTGTGTTTACTTGCTCAAAGGATTATTTCCAAGGAGCTTAATAAACCTTGCTCGAGATCTATCGGATCCTTTCTAGGCTTATTTTATATAAGCTCACTCTCTATTATTGCATGCCTACAGGTGTACTTTCGCAGGATTACGGGTACGTGCCTCCTGAAGAGGAAAATGTGCCTTACATGGATGAGTCTTATGTTTCGGAGTCTTATCCTTGATGTTGTATTGTTTTACTATTTGTAAATTAACTTAGTAGACTTTTATATGCTTTGTAGTTCATAATGTAAAAGATGTTGAAAAGATAATAAATTAGTTGATGCTATTTTAGTAGCCTTTCTTTTGTTTATAATTAGGTTGCTAGATTGGCTCAATATGTTTTTGTAATGTATATTAAGGGTTCATGTATTATGTTGGAATGGAGGCATATAACGAGGAATGCTTATTGTATAATATGGTTATGATGTATGTTGTTATGTTATTGAGGAGTTGTTTGTTGTATGGTTTATGGAGTTGATGTATGATGTCCTATTGAGGTTGGTTTAGAGCCTCGGTATCCTATTCACTGTCGTTATACTGCTGAAATTATGTTGTGTCTTGACTGATTATAGGAGGGGTCGAGTTGGGGCATGACATTTAAGTGGTATCAGAGCGCATGTTAGTTGTCAACTGGGGTATTCTCGGAATGTAGGTAATGGTCTTAGCATGAAAGTATGTATGAAAAGAAAGAAAAGTGATCTATGTATTAATATGATTATATGATTAAATGATTAAGTGATTAAGTGATTATGTGATTTAGTGCTTATGTGATTATGCGATCAATTTGTTTATGTGTTTTATATGACTTTGTTGTTTATGTGCTAATAGTTGTTCATAACCTGTTTACGTGCTGTAACCTGTGCTAACTCTTTGATTAGTAGAATGACGGGTAGACCGAGAACCAAAGGTAGGCCTGAGATGACTGATGAGACTCCTAGTAATGCGGTACCGGGCCATGATAGGGGTGATGACCGTTTGAGGGCAGCTATGGAGAGGATTGTTGAGTTAGTGGCCAGTCAGGCTCAGTTGATAGCAAGGCAGGCTGCCCAGACTCAGGCTTGGCATGCTCAATTGTTGAATGTGCAGGGTGGAAACCACGGGCGTGGTACCCTGAAAGAGTTCTTAGGGTATCATCCACCTAGATTTCAGGGCGAACCGGATGATAGGAAGGCTGAGGCGTGGATTAGCAAGGTGGAGAAGATTTATGATCCTCTTGATTATACCGATGAGCAGAAGGTCTCTTTTGTCGTGTACTTGCTAGATGATGAGGCAGAAGAATGGTGGCGCACAGCGAGAACTAGCTGGATGACTCAGGGTATTCCGTATGTTTGGGGTACCTTTCTGATGGCTTTCCAGGCAAAGTATGTCCCGAGGATCGCAAGGGAACGGAGAGAGGCAGAGTTTCTAGCCTTAGTACAGGGATATGCTTTAGTGGCTCAGTATGAGGCCACCTTTACTCAATTGTCCCGTTATGCACCGGAGTATGTGGCTGATGAGGAGCGGAGGACTCGTAGATTCATGTTGGGGTTGAGGCCCGAGATTCAGGATGTGATGGCTCTTAATCGGTATGATATATTCAATGAGGCTTTTTAGGCAGCTTCTAGACTGGAGAAGAGAAAGGGGGATCAGCTTGTGTCTAGTCAGCCCAGTAAGAGGCCGTATCAGCAGCAGTATCAGCAGGGTATGTATAGGCCTCTTGTACAGTAGGTTGTGTACAGACCACTAGTTTAGCAGGGTTCTTTTAGGCCACAGGGGTAGCAGAGTTATTATCGACCTCAGTTTTAGCAGGGGTCATATCAGGTTCAGTCCCAGTTCAGGCCAGCCCAGTCTCAGGGTCAGTACAGGCCCAGTTTGGTAAGGCCTCAGCAGCAGCAGGCTAGATCAGCTGTTTCTTCAGCTCCTGGTTCTTCTAGGGGCAGTGTTAGTGCATCATCACCGCAGTGTACTCACTGCAACCGAACGGGGCATGTGAAGGCCGATTGTAGAGTGAAAGCAGGGACGTGTTTAGGTTGTGGCAGCAATCAGCACAGGGCGAGGGATTTCCCTAGGTATGTGAGGACTGAGGGTCGGACAGCGACTCAGGGTTATCAGGGCCAACATGTGGCCAGTGTACCTCAGCAGCAGCGGGTTCAGGCTCAGGCCTACGCAGTTGACTTAGAGGAGATGCCTGAGGATACTGCAGTTGTGGAAGGTAACTTCCTTATACTTGATCAACTTGTTAAACTGTTGATTGATTCTGGTACTACGCATTCTTTCATTACTCCTGCTTGTGTGCAACGTGTTAATTTGCAACCTGAAAGATTGCCTTATGTGGTTGAAATTAGTACCTCTTTGACTGATAAGTATGTGACTGGCCTTGTTTGTAAATATTGTATAATACATGTTAAGGGGCATAATTTTCCTTCGGACCTTATCTTATTTCCTATCCAGGGGTATGATGTTATCTTGGGTATGGATTGGCTTTCTAAGTATGATGCCCAGTTGAACTGTAGAACCAAGGTAGTACAGTTTTGTTTGCCAGATCAGCCAGTAGTTGATGTCACGCCCCGACCCAACCCCCAAGCTAAAGGTTAAGTCCGGACCCGACACACGGACAGAGTCTCCTCTGTACCGTGGGCATTCTAAAAACCTGTAAACACTTAAACAAGGTCTCTACAACACATACAAGCTTAATTTAATTAAACAATAAAGCTATAAGGCCATCCGAGCCTTATAGTACACAATATCTCCAAAACACACAAGCATGCAAGAACTGGTTGTCAGCATAGACTTATAATCATTACATTCTAGGAAATCAATATAACAACTTAAAGAGTAAAGCATTCTACATTAACCATCCACTCACAAGCATGCAAGGAAATAAGGCAAGAATAAAAGTTATTACAGATCATAGACTTTCAAGGCTACAACCCAACCATCTAATCTTCGACTTATACAACAACATATACAAAGCCCTTGGGCTACAAAATAGTACATAAAGTAATCAGAGAAGTCTTCCACATAGCAACAAAAATCATTAACCACCTCAAGTTATCAGACACAGCAACTAAGGTAAAGGCTCGATCTGAACTTCTTCTTCCTCAACTAAATCAACAAGCTGGGGATCACCCTCAGCGTCTCCTGAAACAGATATCGAGGTATGAGCAACCACTGTTGCCCAGTGAGGGATATAGTCCCGGGGCGTGCAATGCAACAGATAATACAATTACACAACAATAACACTTTAACAATTTAAGAATCAATGATAACTTAAATAACCACACAATTAAAAGGATACATTTCAACAATCCCCTATACACCAATCTTCACTGGTCTTCAATCACGATCCACGAACCACGAGCACGATCACGATAAGCCGGCATAACCCCAATCACTCCAGTGGGTGTACTCCGGATGTACCCCGAATCCTACGACCCAACATCCCCTGGCAATCTCCGGACCAGGCGAATGAGGGAATAGGGTACGGAGTTTGAATATCCACCGGCAAGCCCTCTGCCGCCCAGCCGATATTCAACACATCCGCCCCGACACTATGGTTGCGCAACCACTATGCAATGCACTTAACGATGGCAAGTTAATAGCAATAATATAAGCATTAACACATATGAGGATCAACAAAGTAGGTTGACCTCGTTGCAATTAGGATAGAAGCAAATATAGAAGTTAATAAGCAGTTTACAAATGAACTTATACCATATAAGCATAGAATCATTTCAAAAGCTCCAAATCAATCTAAACTCATATATAAACACTCATGAAGTCATGCCGTGGGTTTAGAAATGTGAGACAAACGAAATTGCACTTAAACCCCTTTATTTTACATACTATTTCTCTTCCAAACCCAAGTTAATGATTTCATTTTCAAAAGAAACTCTCCCTACCTTCTAACTAACCCCCAAGGTACCCTTTCAACCCTCGAACTCAATCAAATGCTCGCGTTTACCCCGAAAGCCCCAATTTAAAGTCGGCTATTTTCCATTTTTAGGCGATTTAGGGGCAATGCAAGTGCACGGGGTTATTTACTTTTCTTCACTCGTACGTAAGGCATCATTTAGAAGCATTAATTCAAGCCAATTCGAACAATTACACAAAACCCTAAAAAAAACGTCACTATTCACCCTAAGAATCAAACTATCGATTTCTACCGTTTAATTCATGAAACAATAGCATAAAAGTGGTCTCTACTATGTGTACACAACATATATAAGCTTATTTGAGCCTTGCAATAGCATTAAACATCATTTCTAACAAATCAAGAAAATAGCAATTATTTTAAAATGCGAAATTAAGCCATGAAATCCCTCACCACTACGCGTAGAAGCACCTAGGGACCTTGCAAACACCCTACACTAGTTGCTCAAGGCTTGGAGAGGCTTGGATTGGAGGCTTGGTGAGCAAAATTCTCCTCCTTTTCTCCCTAGCTGCTGTCGGGTTCTTCACTGTTCTGTTCAGCTTTTATTTTTTTTTTTTTTGTGATAAATGAGCTAAAGTGTGATATAATAAGGGTTTGAGTTGAGGTGGGGTCCTTTGGGTGCTTAAGTGGTCTAATAAAATGCGCGTTGCTAGCTCCAAAACGAGCTTAGATGTAAAAATATATGCTAGCTAATTAATTACCTAAGTTAGTTACGTAACACTATTCACTTGACTTCTAAAATTATTTTCTAAACGAGCCTTCCTAACGCCTTAAGCTCAAAAGCACATTTTTCCCACTACTTTTACAATTAATATGATTTAATAAAAATGCTAATTAACTAATAGAAAGCATTTTAAAAACGGAGTGAATAGTAGTCACAAAGTCAATTAATAAGGCATAGAAGTAAATGCACAAACAAGGGATGCAACAGTAATTAAATGCATGGCAACTTCTCGGGGGTCACAGTTGAGGTAGTAGGGAATCGGGGTGCAAAGACGAGTTTTGTTATCTCAGCAACTAAAGCTGTTAAGTTGGTGAGTAAGGGGTGTTCAGGTTATCTATCTTATTTGATCAACAAGCCATCAAATAAGCTACAACTGGAGGAAGTCCCTATTATTCGAGAATATCCCAATGTATTTCCCGAGGAGTTGCCAGGGTTACCGCCAGAGAGAGATGTGGAGTTTGTGATCAATCTTATTCCCGGTACTCAACCTATTTCTAAATCAGCATACCAGATGGCACCAGCTGAGTTAAAGGAGTTGAAGACTCAGTTGCAGGAGTTATTGGAGAAGGGATTTATTCAGTAGAGTTCTTCACCTTAGGGAGCTCCTGTTTTATTTGTGAAGAAGAAGGATGGTACCTTGAGATTGTGTATTGATTACCATGGTTTGAATCAGGTGACCATCAAGAACAAATATCCTTTGCCACTGATTGACGAGTTTTTTGATCAACTTCAGGGAGCCAAAGTCTATTCTAAATTTGATTTGAGGCAGGGGTATTATCAGCTTCGGATTCGTACGGAGGATGTTCCGAAGTCTGCCTTCAGGACTCGGTACGGGCATTATGAGTTTGTTGTTATGCCCTTTGGATTAACTAATGCACCGGCAGCATTCATGGATCATATGCATCGGGTTTTTTAGCCGTATTTAGACCGGTTTGTGGTAATCTTTATTGATGATATCTTGGTCTATTCTAAATCTGAATCGGAGCATGAGCAACATCTACGGCTTGTCTTACAAAAGCTGTAGGAGCATCAGTTGTTTGCCAAGTTCAGCAAATGTGAATTTTGGCTGCAACACATATCTTTTCTTGGCCATGTTATTACACAGAGCAGTATTTCTGTAGATCCCACTAAGATTTAAGTGGTGATGTCTTGGAAACGTCCAGAGAATGTTTCAGAGGTTCGTAGCTTTCTTGGCTTGGCGGGTAATTACCGTAGGTTTGTCAAGGACTTCTCGAAGATTGCTGGGCCACTTTCTAAGTTGACTCAGAAATGGACTATCTTTGCTTGGGATAAGAAGTGTGAGAGTGGGTTTCAGGAGTTGAAAAAGAGGTTGACTACTGCTCCAGTACTTGCTCTACCAGAGGGGACCGATAATATGGTTATTTACAATGATGCATCCAAAGAGGGCGTGGGATGTGTTCTTATGCAGGATGGCCGAGTTATTGCCTATGCTTCCCGGAAGTTAAAGCCTTATGAGGTGAATTATCTGACTCATGATCTTGAGTTGGCAGCAGTTGTCTTCGCACTGAAGAAGTGGCGTCATTATCTGTGGGGCAGTAAGTTCGAGATTTTCACTAATCATAAGAGTCTAAAGTGCTTGTTCTCATAGAAGGAGTTGAATATGCGCCAATAGGGGAGGATGGAACTTCTTGGAGATTATAATTGTTCTATCAATTATCTGCTTAGCAAGGCAAATGTTGTAGCAGATGTTCTCAGCCGGAAGTCGAGTGTTGCTTGTTTGGCTGTCAAGAAATGGGAAATTCTTGAGGAATTCACTTATTGGAGACTGGAGTTGACTCAGGTTGGGGTGATGTGTTCACATCTCCGTATTCAACCTTTATTGCTATCTCAGATCAGGGAAGCTCAGCAGCTTGATGTTAAACTTCAGAAGATCAAGGATCAGATCACAGATGATCAGTCTGACTTTAAACTGCATGAGGATGGTATTCTTCGGTTTCGGAACAGGGTTTGTGTTCCCGATGAACCGGGCTTGAGGAGAGGTATTCTGGAGGAAGCTCATAGTTCTAAGTATACTATTCATCCCGGTGGAACCAAGATGTATCGGGATTTGAAGCAACATTATTGGTGGAATAACATGAAGATGGAGGTTGCTCAGTTTGTATCTAGATGTTTGACTTGTCAGAGGGTGAAAGCCGAGCATCAACGACCTACAGGTTTGCTTCAGCCGTTGGCTATACCAGAGTAGAAGTGGGAGCATATTACGATGGATTTCGTCACTGGTTTGCCTAGAACACCGAGAGGTAATGATGCAGTTTGGGTTGTCGTGGATTGTTTGACGAAGACAACTCATTTTATTTCGATGAGGATGGGAGATGAGGTTACAAAGTTGACGGATCTTTATTTGGATCAGATTGTTAGACTTCACGAGATTCCATCTAGTATTGTCTCAGATCGAGATCCTCGATTTACTTCTCGTTTGTGGGAGAAACTTCAGGAGACCTTGGGTACTCAGTTGAACTTCAGTACAGCGTATTATCCACAGACCGACGGTCAGTCTGAGCAGACTATTCGGATTCTGGAAGATATGCTTAGGGCTTGTGTTCTGGACTTCGGGAAGAACTGGGAGAAACATCTACTACTTGCCGAGTTTTCCTATAACAATAGTTATCAAGCTACTATTGGGATGGCACCTTTCGCAGCTCTTTACGTTCGTAAGTGCCGTTCACCTTTATATTGGGACGAGGTAGAGGAGATGAAGACTATTGATCCGACTATCATGCCAGAGCTTCTTGAGAAGATTGAGAATGTTCAGTTGATTAGGCAGAGAATGCTTACGGCACAGAGTAGATTCAAGAGTTATGCTGATAAGCGTCGTCGGGACTTGGAGTTTGTAGTCGGAGATCGGGTTTTCTTGAAATTGTCTCCTCGTAAGGGGTTTGCTCGTTATAGTAAAGGTGGAAAGCTGAGTCCGAGATTTGTTGGGCCGTTTGAGATTAGTGGCAAGGTTGGTAAGTTGGCATATCGGTTGGCTTTACCGGAGAACTTCTCTAATGTCCAAGATGTATTTCACATGTCTAATCTGCGGAAATATAATCCGGATCCTTCTCATATTCTTGAGCCAGAGCCATTACAACTTCGTGAGAATCTGACTTATGACGAGCGTCCAATTCATATTCTTGATCAGATGGAATGAGAGTTGAGGTCGAAGAAGATTCCGATGGTTAAGGTGTTGTGGAAGCATCACAGCATTGAGGAAGCGACTTGGGAGAGACGAGATCAGATGCAGCAGCAGTACCCAGATCTGTTCAGTACATCAAGTAAGAATTTCGAGGATGAAATTTCTTTAAGGGGGGAGAATGTGAAACCCCACTTTTCTATCTTATCTCGTTTTACGTGCTTTATCTCGTTTTGCGTGAATTAACCTGTCTATGTGCTATGTGAATTAGAATGTGGTAATTTTGATATCAATACTCCTAGAACATGCTAAATGTGCATTCATGAAATTTTTATCAAAAACGGAGTAAGAAATTTTATCATCGACTTTCAGTGAATAGTATTTTTGAAACACATCTATCTTATCTCGTTTTGCGTGCTTTATCTCATTTTGTGTGAATTAACCTGTCTATGTACTATGTGACTTAGAATGGGATAATTTTGATATCAATACTCCTAGAACATGCTAAATGTGCATTCATAAAATTTTCATAAAAAACGGAGTCATAAATTTTATCGTCGACTTTTAGTGAATAGTATTTTCGAAACACGTCCGCTAAAATTTTGAAACTGGTCTTTTTAACCCTTTTAGACCTAGACCACGGACTTTAATAGACCTGTGTTTGATTAAACCGGTTTTAAAATTGGCTTAGGAATTTATTAGGGTTTTTACACCGACTTTTGCAAAAATCGAGTTTTAAGCCGACTCGGGTGAAATTGTTTGATTGTAAAACTTCTTGTCACCTAAAAATAATCTACTTGAGCTATCTTGGGTGTTGAATAATTTTTTTGAACTTTGGTGATCAAGAAAATGCATTTAAAGTCAAGAAAACACAAAAAAATGCTAAGTTAATTCAACTTTGACTTTCATTAAATGTTGACCAATATGCATATATCACCAACACACACAAGCAAAGCACAAAAACATACTCATTTGCACACACATTGCCGTGAGGAAGGAGAGGAAAAATAGAGAGAAATTTTCAAGGTTTTCAAAGCAAAATTTCAAAGAAAAACCTAGTTTTTGTCCATAGAATTTCGTATCAAGTTGGATTCCGCTTGTTGGGCACGCATTGCACGCATTCCTAGGCTTTTATCGCATCAAAGATGAGAGAAAATTCTATATCTCAAAACTCATCTTTTGTGTTTTTGCGTAGAATTGAATATCGAACCGTTAGAATGTTAATTTGATGTTAGATTATTGCTCCATGCATGCTAGGGATCATTTATATGTAATCCTACGAGATTTGAATGGTTGTAGCATAATTATTATTTTTCAGGTATTTAAAGTTGATTAATTTGCTAAATGATGATTATTTTGAGTTGTGTTGATCGGAATCGATTGCCGTCGATTTCTAAAAGTTTGATAATTACGTGGTAGCGCTGTTCTAATGCTGAATTTTTGATTGTGATGTCCGTGCTAAAATCCAAAAATTTCAGCCATGACACACTAGATTTTTAGGGTTATTGGGCATGATTTGGATGTGTTTTGGTTGGTTCCGAGGGGGCTAATGTAGTTGGTTGATTGGGTGAGTGATAGAAATTGATTTGGAGTTGTTTGGATCAGTAGAATGTAAGATATGATTATTTGAAGTTTAGGTTGTCTTTCTTTAAAATGTTAGATTATGCCTTTAGTTGATCGGGTGTGGTTTGAGTGATTGAATTGTGAGTTGATGATGGGTAAACTAGAGTTTGATTGTGTGTTTAATGCATGTTCGGTTAGATGGCCTACTTTGTCATCTAACTTAGTTATTTGTTGTTAAATTGGTTATCGATGTTATTATAATGATAATATGATTATTGATGATTATTGATTGATGATTGATGCCGGGAGGTAGGCAGTTCTGCTAGACTGTCCTCCTGTGAATGATTGATGTTTATTATTATTGCTGAGTCTTTGGTACGTATGTGCCACCTCTCGGGCAGTATCAGGCTATCGGGTTGATAACGGCATGACTACCAAAGACTACTTCCAGCTCGCATGACGGAGGTGTCATGGAGGGCGAGGCTAGTGAGCTACCTCAGGTGCGTGAGTTTATGGGAGTCACAAGAAGGCTGTTATGATCGTGATGGCGTTTGGAGCTACACCAATTAATGTATCCTTTATTGAATGGTCATTATAGTTTATGTGATGTTAGTATTATTGTTGTTATTATGTGTTTACTTTCTCAAATGATTATTTCCAAGGAGCTTAGTAAACCTTGCTCAAGATCTATCGGATCCTCACTGGGCTTATTTTATATAAGCTCACTCTCTATTATTGCATGCCTACGGTGTACTTTCGCAGGATTACGGGTACGTGCCTCCTAAAGAGGAAAATGTGCCTTACGTGGATGAGTCTTATGTTCCGGAGTCTTATCCTTGATGTTGTATTGTTTTACTATTTGTCAATTAACTTAGTAGACTTTTATATGCTTTGTAGTTCATAATGTAAAAGATGTTGAAAAGATAATGAATTAGTTGATGCTATTTTAGTAGCCTTTCTTTTGTTTATGGTTAGGTTGCTAGATTGGCTCAATATGTTTTTGTAATGTATATTAAGGGTGTGATACCCCGAACCTAGCATATACTTAATAGCATTTAAAGTTCATTTAAATTGCATTTTATTGACCTTTCACCTTCTTTGACCAAACTAGTTGACTTTTCATCTACAATGACCAACTAGGACAAGGTGAAAATTTTTGAAATGTTTAATAAAGGGCAAACTTGGGATTAGAAATTAAAAAAAAAATGCAATGTTAAGTTAGTCAAATTTTGGGTTAACTTTGGAATTAAATCTGAACCAATTGGGGAAGAGTTATGTAGCAAATTATATATGGTTGGAAAGCTCTATGAGTCTAGTTTCTGAGGCTTCAAACCGTTCGTGAATTGGAGTTTTCTAGAAGAAGTTATGGCCGTTTTCGTAAGGTCGCGCATAGCTGTTTTGGTTTAGCGGGTTGACCGAAGCTTTGAGCATTTGTCATCTTTTATTTAAGTATGAAATACGAAACAAAATAGCAAAATCAGGAAATAAAGAAGGCCATGGCTGAAACCATGGAGGAAAAAGAAAAAAAAAACATTTCAACTTCAAACTTCAATTTCTTCGCGAGAGCTTGTGCGGGGTGGTTTTCGAGGCATCCAGCGTGGTTTTCCTAGCGTCTAGCAGCGTCTAAAGTGAGGGTTTCATCATTATTTGTGCATTTGAAAATGTTGAACATAAACTTTAATTTTTGTGATTTAACCGTAGGTTGTTATTTTGTCTGTTTCATTGCTTAAAGAATGTTCTCTAGCAATTGTAGAACGTGTATTTATAGCCTTTTAACATTTTATGCGGTTGAATATCGAATTTGAAATATAAATTGTGTAATAAATAGTAAATAGTGAATAGTAAACCCCCGTTTCGATGAAGTTGCGCTGTTATGCTTTCTGTTGATGTGAAAAGGTGCTAGGTATGCTAGAATGTCTAAATGCATGGTTTGTTTAGGTTGCGTAATGGAAAAAATGAGAAAAAAGCCTTGGTGAAAGTCGGGGTCGTTTAGGTCGAGTTTAGCATTTTCTCGTTTTACGTGATGGCATTGTTTCGGGAGGCCATGGAAGCACTTTTGGTGCGATTATGGCATTGGTTGGGTATTTGGTTAGTATAGTTGTAGTTCAAACGAGCAAAGGGGGATTTTGTGTGTTTTCATAGTATATTGCCTATAGAATGCCTATAATGCCTATAGAATACTTGTTATTGCTTGATAATGTTAGTTGGTGTTGTTCTTGTTGCTTGTTTGATTGTAAATGCTTGTTAATGCTTATTACGCTTGTTAGAGTTGATTATTGATTGAAATGTTTAACAATTGTTGAATAATGCTTGATATCTCGGTTATCTCCTCTATCTGTGTTGTTGTGCTATCGCTCGTTTATCGCCTTGTATCGAGTCTTGCATTGCATAGTGTCCAGCGCGTGAGTGATGGGCCTCTCTGGGTAGCCTCGGGTTGCCAGTGTTGGTTGCTCTAGCTCCGTGGCTATTCCCTTTTCTCGCTTGGGTTGCCTCCCAGGGAGATTTGGGTCGTAGAATTGATGGTTACTCCTGGGGTATTCCAAACTGGTGATATAAGGTGGTTGCGCGCTTATTGTCATCGTTGTCAACATCAAGCTCGAGATTGATGTATCGCTCGTGAAATTGTATATTGCTCGTAAGAGTGAACCATAGCCTTCAGAGTGTAATATAGCTTTGAATGGTTGTGTTAATGCTTTCTTGAATGTTTAATATATTGTCGTTTGTATTAAATGCTTTCTTATTGATTTTATTGTTTAGTTGTGTCTATTTGCATTGCACGACTTTCTTTCTCTCCAACTCGATATCTGTCTCGCCCTCACTGAGTATACGTGTTGTGTATACTCACTCCTCACCACCACATTTCAGGAAATGTCATGTTAGCTAGAAAGTTCGTGATTTCGTGAAAGTTCGTGCCTGAAGAGTTGTCTTGCGTGCCTATGTGGCTTGAGTGTCGAAGTTGTAAAGATATATGCTTTCATATGTCGTATGTATTTATTGTTAAAAGAAATGTAATCTAAATTAGCTAAATAGTTGAGGTAAATCGATAAGCTAGTTATGTAATCAATTAGCATAGCTTAACTTCAATGCATGTTTGTAATGTCCCAACGAAAAGAATTAGAATGGCATGATAGTTTATTTTATGCAGTAGCTTAGTATGGTTTAATTGTCTTGTTTGAATGTACTTGTCAAAATTGAAAAAAGATAGGTTAGCTTTTAAATTGGAAATGTATGTATACTTGCTGAGTTTAATTGTTGAGAACCGAGGCTCGGATGGCCTTAAGGTAGTTTGTATGGTTGGACACGGTGTTGGTCCACTTATATGATGTCGCAGGTTTTACATTTTGCCTAGAAACAGGGGAGACTCCGTCCGTTTTCCCTGAAAATTATGCCGGGGTTTGGTTTGGGTTGTGATTAGATCGATTGATAGAACCTCCGGTCTCGAGAGGGATCGGGGTGTTACAGGTGGTATCAGAGCTTGTCTAGCTCATAAGCCGGGACAGGGTCCTCGGTCTGGTGGGTAGTGACCCTTGAATGTGTGCTTGTTAAGTGTGTCTTGAAAGTGTATGCTTGTATGTGAGATTGTGTATCTTGACTTGAAAGTATGCACCTATGTGATATAGTTATGTGTTATGTGTTAAAAGTTTCTCAAGTAAAGTGAAGTGTCTAGTTGTGCATTGAATTGACCTATCGAATCGACCTCGTGAATTGTTATTTGCTTGAAGTATTGCTTGTAATATGTGTATTGAAATGTCTTGAATTAGCTATGCCATGATTTGAATTGATTATGTTGTGCTTGACTTGATTGCCGTTCTTGAGTGACTTTGTTGAATAAACTGTTTCGTAAACTTGTTTGCATAATAGTTTAAGGCATATGTATAACTGTGATATATTGGCATTCATACATGTCCTATGGAAATGGTAAGTAAGTCCTCTTCCTCCCCTGAAGAAGTGGTTCACAGCTGGCCTTCCAAGGTGTATGGATTGGCAGGAAATGAATGGCATTTAACTAGACTTGATTTGGAAGTTGGTGTTTGCTTTTGGAGCTCGGCTATTGGCGAATCTCTAGGGTCCTCTTCTGTGCTTAACAGCTGTGAAAGAGTAGTTTTCTTTTAAGGTTCTATTTGGCTATTCTTTGGAGAGCATTCTTTGGTTTTCTTATTGGGTATTCTTTGGAATCTTTTGTTGGCACTTCTCGGTGGACTTGGCTATTGGGATCTCAATCGGACTTACTGTATAGTATTATCTATGGCATATGTGTCTCGGTCTTTATTGGTGTGATACTGGCATTCCTGATTGGAAATTCTTCAATGGTATTTTATGGAATTCTTAGTGGCCAATTATTTAGTATTTGCTTATTGGGCAAACTTGGCTACTTTCTTATTGGAGCATTGTTTTGGATATCTTTTTCAGTGTTCCTCAGTAGGTTTGGTATTTGGAGTTCCTATCAGACTTATTGTATAATACTACTTATGGTATTCTTTGAAATTCTTATTGGGCGTTCTATTGGTATTTTCCTTATTAGCAAGGTTGTATGAAGTTCTCACTTGGCAAACAGTGAAGAGGCCTCAGAGTTTGGTTTCGGTATATTGTTCACCAGTTCGGTGTTTATCCTTGGAGTTTTCATCCATCTGGGAAGCTATGTTTGTTATTCAACTTGATTGTCTTATTGGGCACATTATATTTTATCTGCTATTCCTTAGACCTTCTTCTTAGCATTTGATAGCGATACTCGGAATCTAATTTGGTTGTCCTATGGGGTTATTGTTTGGAAGGCTTCTTTGGAACTTTTGAAGTATATTTGATTGGGTTTCTTAGTATTTTCTCCAGCACTCTTAACAGGGAATTCTTCTATGAAATTCATGACCAGCGGGGTAATTCTTTGGACCTCTAGATTGAACCTTTAATTGGGCCTTTATTTGGCTTTTTGCTTGGGGATTCTCGGGCAGTAAAAGTTAGACTTCTATTGGAGATTCGTGCGTGGGGTATTCTTCTTGTCGTTATTGTGTGGTATTAATGACATCTACAGTATCTTTGCTTTGGTCTTTATTGGTATTATCTCGGCGCTTTTGGTTGGAATTTTATTCTTTTTCGGTATTCGTGTCAACGGGATTCTTGTGCGGTATCTACATTTGAGCCTTTATTCGGCATTACTATTTGGAATTTCTTCTTCAACTTCCCTATTGGTTATCTTGATTAATATACTTGCTCAGCAGCTGAAGAAGATTAGTCAGAGTTGGATTTCAGTGGATGCAAAGTTCTATTGGAAGAAGAATTGCGAGGACGCAATTGTTTTAAGGGGGGAATGATGTGATACCCCGAACCTGGCATATATTTAATAGCATTTAAAGTTCATTTAAATTGCATTTTATTGACCTTTCACCTTCTGTGACCAAACTAGTTGACTTTTCATCTACAATGACCAACTAGGACAAGGTAAAAATTTTTGAAAGTTTTAATAAAGGGCAAACTTGGGATTAGAAATAAAAAAAAATGCAATGTTAAGTTAGTCAAATTTTGGGTCAACTTTGGAATTCAATCTGAACCAATTGGGGAAGAGTTAGGTAGCAAATTATATATGGTTGGAAAGCTCTATGAGTCTAGTTTCTGAAGCTTCAAACCGTTCGTGAATTGGAGTTTTCTAGAAGAAGTTATGGCCGTTTTCGTAAGGTCGCGCATAGCTGTTTTGGTTTAGCGGGTTGACCGAAGCTTTGACCATTTGTCATCTTTTATTTAAGTATGAAATACGAAACAAAAGAGCAAAATCAGGAAATAAAGAAGGCCATGGCTGAAACCG
Source organism: Ehretia macrophylla (assembly GCA_037974665.1). NCBI lineage: Eukaryota > Viridiplantae > Streptophyta > Magnoliopsida > Boraginales > Ehretiaceae > Ehretia > Ehretia macrophylla. Next base: position 33,191,281 of record CM075770.1, read on the forward strand.
TGGAGGAAAAAGAAAAAAAAAACATTTCAACTTCAAACTTCAATTTCTTCGTGAGAGCTTGTGCGGGGTGGTTTCCGAGGCATCCAGCGTGGTTTTCTAGCGACTAGGAGCGTCTAAGGTGAGGGTTTCATCGTTATTTGCGCATTTGAAAATGTTGAACATAAACTTTAATTTTTGTGATTTAACCGTAGATTGTTATTTTGTCCGTTTCATTGCTTAAAGAATGTTCTCTAGCAATTGTAGAACATGTATTTATAGCCTTTTAACATTTTCTGCGGTTGAATATCGAATTTGAAATATAAATTATGTAATAAATAGTAAATAGTGAATAGTAAACCCCGTTTCGATGAAGTTGCGATGTTATGCTTTCTGTTGATGTGAAAAGGTGCTAGGTATGCTAGAATGTCTAAATGCATGGTTTGTTTAGGTTGCGTAATGGAAAAAATGAGAAAAATGCCTTGGTGAAAGTCGGGGTCGTTTAGGTCGAGTTTAGCGTTTTTTCCGTTTTGCGTGATGGCATTGTTTCGGGAGGCCATGGAAGCACTTTTGGTGCAATTATGGCATTGGTTGGATGTTTGGTTAGTATAGTTGTAGTTCAAACGAGCAAAGGGGGAAATCGGGACTTTGCGTGAATTCTAGGGTAAAGTAGGGTTTCGGGGTCTTTAGACGTGCCTTATGGTGACCTAGGAGGATTGGTGAAGTCCGTTTCCAAAGCTCGTGGCTCGTTTGAAAGTAGTAGCGTTTGAAAGTTGGGGTCATTTTTGGGATTTTGTGTGTTTTCATAGTATATTGCCTATAGAATGCTTATAATGCCTATAGAATACTTGTTATTGCTTGATAATGTTAGTTGGTGTTGTTCTTGTTGCTTGTTTGATTGTAAATGCTTGTTAATGCTTATTACGCTTGTTAGAGTTGATTATTGATTGAAATGTTTAACAATTGTTGAATAATGCTTGATATCTCGGTTATCTCCTCTATCTGTGTTGTTGTACTATCGCTCGTTTATCGCCTTGTATCGAGTCTTGCATTGTATAGTGTCCAGCGTGTGAGTGATGGGCCTCTCTGGGTAGCCTCGGGTTGCCAGTGTTGGTTGCTCTAGCTCCGTGGCTATTCCCTTTTCTCGCTTGGGTTGCCTCCCAGAGAGATTTGGGTCGTAATATTGATGGTTACTCCCGGGGTATTCCAAACTGGTGTTATAAGGTGGTTGCGCGCTTATTGTCATCGTTGTCAACATCAAGCTCGAGATTGATGTATCGCTCGTGAAATTGTATATTGCTCGTAAGAGTGAACCATAGCCTTCAGAGTGTGATATAGCTTTGAATGGTTGTGTTAATGCTTTCTTGAATGTTTAATATATTGTCGTTTGTATTGAATGCTTTCTTATTGATTTTATTGCTTAACTGTGTCTATTTGTATTGCACGACTTTCTTTCTCTCCAACTCGATATCTGTTTCGCCCTCACTGAGTATACGTGTTGTGTATACTCATTTCTTACCACCACATTTCAGAAAATGTCATGTTAGCTAGAAAGTTCGTAATTTCGTGAAAGTTCGTGCCTAAAGAGTTGTCTTGCGTGCCTATGTGGCTTGAGTGTCGAAGTTGTAAAGATATATGCTTTCATATGTTGTATGTATTTATTGTTAAAAGAAATGTAATCTAAATTAGCTAAATAGTTGAGGTAAATCGATAAGCTAGTTATGTAATCAGTTAGCATAGCTTAACTTCAATGCATGTTTGTAATGTCCCAACGAAAAGAATTAGAATGGCATGATAGTTTATTTTATGCAGTAGCTTAGTATGGTTTAATTGTCTAGTTTGAATGTACTTGTCGAAAATGAAAAGAGATAGGTTAGCTTTTAAATTGGAAATGTATGTATACTTGCTGAGTTTAATTGTTGAGAATCGAGGCTCGGATGGCCTTGAGATAGTTTGTATGGTTGGACACGGTGTTGGTCCACTTATATGCTATCGCAGGTTTTACATTTCGCCTAGAAACAGGGGAGACTCCGTCCGTTTTCCCTGAAAATTATGCCGGGGTTTGGTTTGGGTTGTGATTAGATCGATTGATAGAACCTCCGGTCTCGAGAGGGATCGGGGTGTTACAAAGGGTTCATGTATTATGTTGGAACGGAGGCATATAACGAGGAATGTTTATTGTATAATATGGTTATGATGTATGTTGTTATGTTATTGAGGAGTTGTTTGTTGTATGGTTTATGGAGTTGATGTATGATGTCCTATTGAGGTTGGTTTAGAGCCTCGGTATCCTATTCACTGTCGTTATACTGCCGAAATTCCGTTGCGTCCTGACTGATTATAGGAAGGGTCGAGTTGGGACGTGACACACCTTTCATTAATGCAAATCAAAATGGCCCATTAATTCATAACCCTTTATAATTAACAATAATCACATGCAAGCCCAAAACTTTAAAGAAAACACAAGTCTATGGCCCAATCACATAAAGTGGCCCAATTAGGCTAAAATTTAATCCAAAACATGCACACAAGGCCCAAGCCCAAATCAATATGTCTCTTTGGCCTACGTACATTCATTTTAGCCCATTAATTCATTAAAAGACATTATATCATCATATAATAGCTTTTAACATTTCTTAAACTTAGAAATATCTAAATAAAACACAATAGACTATTTCCAAATTCAAGATTAGAATATAATAGTCTTCTATTATGTGAAATTGTTTTTGCAATTTTCAAGACATGTAACTAGTTTCCTATTTGACTATTAAACTCCTTTAAACATCAAATAGTCCTCAACATAATTATATGCATGAACTAGTTAAAATAAGCTTAAAACAACTTTTTAAACTTTCATTTTAACACATGCTTATAATCTATTTAACTTTTTGAAGACTTCAAGGCAACCACTAACACATTACCATGTCCAACAAAAACAACACCCCAAGCCCACACGCATAGGGAATTTCGGCCATCTCAGAATAACAAGGGCACATTTGTCTTTTCTAAGTTTTTTACTTTACTAATATGCATAAAAGATCATTTCAAGAAACACCTTTTAAGCTATTAGTATGATCTTTTGATTCAAGGTCATATGCCAACATGCAAAGATCAATCTCAACAATTATCTTCATATTTTAGCATATTCGACAAGAAGATCAACTATTCTTAACATGCATGTGACAAATAGCCATTAATAAGTATAGATCTAACATGCAAGCTCAAGTTTATATACATAAGCTCAAATATCCATAAGATCTACACATACAAGCATGGATCAAGACTATATCTAAGCATGCAATCATGTAGGCTTATCATAAACTTCAGAAACTTGCACATTTTAAGAGCTAACAATTGGCCTAAGTAGCATGCATACACACGGCCAAACCAAGATATCAATACAAGACCATTATGTTTGTTCTATGGACATCAAAAACCAAAAGGCTCTGATACCACTTGAAAAGGAGACAAGCCCACACATATAGATATCATGTCTAAGCATATATCATGGTTGGATTCAAGATCTAGAAAGTTATGCATGGATACATAGCTATGGCTGAAACTAGGCAAGGCATATTTCAAAACTTTCTACCTAAGATCAACATGCATTCTTTTACATATGTCCATAAACTAGCAAGCTAGTATTATATATCTACTATATGTAATGAAATAACAAGGTCCTTAGGTATACCTTTCGTAGACAACTTGGTTGATGGTGTGGCTTGTGTGGCTTGAAGTTGGAGCAATGGAGTCCTTCTCACTTGAAGGGTCTAGTTGGTCTACAAGCATCCAAAGTGCACCATTTACTTGGAGACAAATATGTGCTAGTATATCTTCTAAGTGTTAAGCTATGTGTATGTGGTGTATAATCAAAATGCAAAAGCTCCTCAAAGTTCTTGCAATAGCCGAGAATCACCAAGCAAGAGGAAGAATATGATCTTTCTCTCTCCTCAATTGCCTTGGCCGAATTGTGTTGTTTCATGAGAGAGGTTGTCATCTTTTTAACCAAATAATATTAACAATATCAAAAAGTGTAGCCAATCACAATTGCTAACTTTTCTTGATAATGCATGCACATCATAGGATCACAATCATTGCAATTTGATGGCAAGATGAATGTCTTCTTTCTCCTCTTCCTCTTGGCCGAAAATCTTAGTGGAAAAAGAGAGAAGATTGTCATCTTTTTAATATTATTTGATAACTTATTATTTAATTGCTTTTATGCATTCAAGAGCCAATCAAACCATTTCTCTTTCTTGCTTGAATCAACCAAGCCATGCATAGCCTTGGATTGTAATCATTACAATCCAAGGGACACCTTTTTCTCTCTCATGACACTTGACAAAAAGGTTCTATCATCAAAAGCAATGGACAAGATCCTTTTGTCTTTATTCAAAAGTCAATCTCATCCATCCAATTCAAATTCAAATGACTAGGATTGATGACATGGATGATCCTACATCTCACATGCCACATGTCAATGCCTTATCATTAATTTTCCTTTTTCATTTGATGACTAGGATGATAACGTGGCATTTCACAAATTACATCAGTATTACACATATACATATATAAACACCTATATATATATATATATATATATATATATATATATATATATATATATATATATATTTATATTTATATTATTTTTGCCCATTCTAATCTTTATTAGAATAAATATATTGAAACAAATTTTCAATATTTATAGTTTGGCCTTAAAAGTTTTGGTAATTACAATTTGACCCCAAATTTTTTAAAATTACACTTTTGGCCCAAATACAAATATAGATGACTCTTAACACCCTAAAGCCACCAACCACATAATACAAGCTCCCTGTGAACTTATTCATGATACTTATTAGTGTGTGACCTTTTAGATTCATAATCGCGTGCCAATGAGGGACCTGATAAAACTCCTTATCTATTTCAAAAATGTCTCCGTCATTTACCGAAATACCCTCATGCTCATGAGTGACGCACTAGCAACGAACATATCATGAGAATGTAAACGATAATGAAGACGACGTCTTTCATGAATCCATTTAACCATCGAGAATTAGCGTGTAGTTCGATCCTTCTGTTACAAGTGCCCCGATCGGGAAAGGACCATGAAATTGTTAAGCCCACATCCGATATTATGTATAAATCTAAATCGGTGAAACAAGAGATGACTACCATAGAAAAACCCATTTCCATCACTTTATACTCGACTTGGCCAAGGACTTGCTCGTTTACCAATCGATGTCAGATATCATAGGACATTGCCTCATGCCGGAGGTTAACAGATCCTATCTTGACAAAACACGAAAGGCTGTATCCCACCTTATAGAAGACGAGCATTGTCTAGACGTAGTATTTAGCCCCTCATATAACCGGTAGCCATAATCTCTCAAGTCTGAGGATTAATTTGCACAATTCTCAACTAAATAGTAAACTATTAACTTGAAATCATGTAGTTCACTATTTATTGTCACATTCAATGATCCGTACACAGACGATCACTCATATGTTTATTAGTCCACATTACCATGCTGTTCTGGCATTTCGCACGCCATTCTTTATCATTAATATCACCATGTTAATCAAAGGTAATAACATATGATAACCCGTACACGATTATTCTAGTCCCGATCAAATAATCTGAAGGGCTATGATTGTTTCTTAATGCTTATCATATCGAATAAAAAGTGTGAAATATCCTAAACCCTTTTAGAACATTTCTCTTCTCAGATAAACATTAGGGACATATTCATATCGAAGCAGAGAATATGAATATCCTACAAATCACATAGTGTATAAAACACAAAAGCATATTCTTATTAAACCCTAATAAGGTCATCTCAAACTTTAGCATTAGGGCATATCCCCAACAGCGAGTCCATCCTAAAAAGCCTTAAAATTTGGGTCCATGAAGCCTTAGATACTCCAAGCCTCAATCTTTATTGTCCTTGAACCTAGACCATGGAAGTATGGTTATAGTCCCATTCCATTATTGGGATCCATAGCCTACGAGTCTTTCCCAAGTTAGTAAAAGAAGAAGGTTTTCGAGGACTACCCTAAGCCTACAAGTAGGCAGGACTTTCAGTTACAATGTGACGGTTGGGAAAGCCTTTCTAAAGCCAATCGATTATCGAATTTCACTAACCCAACTACCACTACAAAGGGATTCCTAGATCCTCTCTCAGATCGCATTAAGATTCCAGTCTTCAATCAAACAGAATGAAAGCAGGAGATTGATTAGTTATAGTAGCTGCAAACAAATCTCGTGACGGTGATCAAACATCATTGCTATTGAATAGGCAGCTAGAAGTGAATTCTTCCCTTGCTTTGAAAGCTTCTTCGGAAGTCTCTACTCAGACGGGGATGGGTTTTGTTAATCCAGGTCGTACTCTATTGACTCAAGAAAAGTAGGTTTAGAAGGTGACACATCCGCTAATTGTCAAATTGCATCTATCGGATAACTACTTTAATCAAAATTCTCAGGTTCCTCAGTGCTGGCAAAAGAGCATTGAGACTTCCCGCCTGAGGAGATAATGTGAATCAATAATGAATGCGATGATCAAAGAAGCGGTGTCACATAGGTCAAAAGTACAACCGCTACCTCCAGTAGGATTTTCTTGCTTTACTAACGAGCTAACCTACGAACCACTCCGTGGGCTACACGAAGGGATGAGTTAAGGAACAAGAGTCAAAGACGACATGGACATCATACTACAAAACACAAGCAAAGACAAGAGGCCATTTATATAAGGGCGCGCCTTACGTGCCACTATCAACACTCGGAAGCTTGCTAGCCTTTCTTTTTAAGCTGTGGAGCGTACCAACTTTAATTAACATCAAGTTGTATGTTTCGCTACTGTCTAATGAGGTGCAGTATCATTATGTCCAAGGGACTGGATCCCAAGGCTTTTCTTAGTCTAACATGATTGTTGTAACCTCGGTAGGTTGCTCATTAGATTTTGATGGAATTCAGTGACAGTCAACTCCTTAGGTCATACCAAGGTGCCCTCCCCTACCTATAGGGTTCCCCGTAATGAGGGATCCCATATAGGGGAGAACGCCGTGTCAGCATACTAGAATTAGTGGAGGATTGACTCTTTGTCTAGTGAGGAAATCACGGGACAACAAGTCGGTCACCAACGTAAATCTAACTATTGATAACAGATTTGCACCTGCTAGCTCTGTAGATCTTAATTATATTGTATTTTGATATTTATCCTTTGTGGGCATTCCCCTATCTAATTTTAATGGGACAAGGGTACTAGGAGGGAAGAGGGCGTTAAATGATTGATATGAATCATTTTACAAAGCTCTTTCTTTCCCTAATTCGTGTGTCGCTGCTGAGATGACAGTTGTTCGAAGACTTTCCGGTCCTAATGGGATTCTTAAAATGAATCTTATTAGTGGCTGCTGATAGTCTTACTAAGGAGTCGTGCATAGCCGTCTACTTGTATGCGAAGGAAATCCAACGGCTTATGCAAAAGTCTGGTGCTTTGCATGTTACGCTTTATCTAAAGCAATGTTCTAGCTCTTTACGATTAGCATATGGAGGAGATTAACGCCCTCCTGAGCTTCTGGTTGTTCCCGTCTCTCTAACCCTAAAGGGTTATCCTCACATCATCCCTCTGTTCATCCGTCAAAAGATGTACCGAAAAGATGAGACTGCAAATCTATTGGTCAAGTGTTGGTTGTCTTTCTTCTCTCTATCAAGAATTATCTTGGTAGTGAATAAGGTTGATAAGTTTTTATTTGGGCCAATAACCTCACCAGTTCGTGATGCAGACCGAGCTGACGTGATGGTCAATCAGATAGCTAAAAAGATACCTTCTTTGATAGATATCATGGTATACTCCCTGGATAGATCGTATTCCCCTTTATCAAAGGATAACGTGGGAACCAACTTGGAACAAATCCTGTGCCCAATTGACTAAGAAATTGATCAAGGACTGCGTCAACCCTGTCTTAGCGAAAGCTAAGTCTTGATTCACTGTTTACCCGTATAAAATGGGTGCCTTCACTTTCTTGGTGAAGTTTGTCCATGCGTACGACCAACAGTGGTCACAAGGGATCGTCTGGCACCACTATACACGAGATGCCTTAGACCCAGCTAATAAGCTATTATCAGGTTGGTTGTTGGATTGGTACCAGGCATATGTAGGCCTAATACTTTCCCATAGTATTGGCTATGAACGGATCGTCACAGGACGTTTGGGTTGCTCACTTGAAAGGGCAGGAAAACGACTTGTATTCACCATAGGGAACTATGTGAATCAGGGACTTCTTAGACCTATTCACAAGTGGCTTTGTGCTATCTTACGAAGGTTGCCTACTGATGGCACCTTTTGGTAGACAAAGCAAAGCCTCTTGACTGGTTGATAGGCAGGTAGACATGTTACTCCTAGTACTTGAAGTTAGCCACTGATCGGTGGCCATTGTACTTCTTGTTTAGGGTCATGTGCTTCCTTTTTGATTGATCTTTCGCATCTAGTGAATTCTACTCTAGCTAGGAATAAGTTCGAGGTACCGTTTGTAAAGAAGTTTACCACTGTCTCATTTTATGCCGGTCAACCCCTTGGCTATTATGCTTCGTGGCCTCCCTTTGCCTTCTCCCACCACATACTCGTGTGGTGGGCGGCAGAACATGTATATCCTAGTCGACTCTTCCAGGATTACATTGTCTTGGGGACAATGTTGTGATTGTAGATGAGAAGGTGGCCTTGATGTATAGCTCCGCTCTAGGGAACTTGGGGTTGATATATCCTATCAAAAGTCCCTGATCACCCATACGGGCTTTGCCGAGTTTGCTAAGAGATTCAAGGTTCATAGTCTTACTGTGGATTTATCTAGGTATCTGCTAAATCTTGTTTGAACGCTCACAACCCGGGGCAATGGCCATTCATATGAAGTATTCCTGCGCTCGCTTTTCGACCTTGTGTATTCTAGCTGGAGTAGGGTATCGGTCTCTTTCAAACTTGGCACATTCCCACAATCTAAAAATTGAAATATTGTGGGCAATGTACACTAAGGCCTCATTTCCCCTTGACCTGTGGTTAGGTCGGGGTCTACTGCTGGATCCGTATGTTAAGGGGGGGGGGGTATTAATGTCCTCCTCATACGTGAGCTTAAACAAAAATAATTGGTTCTCCCTCCGGATAAGGTCTTCCCTGGCTTAGAAGCCAACTTCATTCCTCTCTCCATCGGTCGAGCATCTTCCACCCTCTCCCTATAGGTCGAGCGTTTACCTTCCTCTCCTTATTAGTCGAGCTGAATTCTATCCAGCCTCTCCCTATCGGTCAAGCATCTTCAAACCTCACTAAGCCATTCCCTTACTCACCCTAAAGCCAAAAGCAGCGTCAGCAAGATTGACTGAGTACCAGTACTACTTTGCCCAAAGCTACCAAAGCAGAACATAGTCTTGATGTGGGCTGCAAGAGTCCGACAAGAACCCCTTATTCCCGCGAGTAAACTACCACTTGCTATTGCTACTCTGACTATGAGAGCTAGGAGTTTACTTTTACAGTGTAACATAAATAATGAAAGAAAGCAATAGAAAGCTTTCGCCTGTATTTGGGTATGGAGCCTGCTTTCTAGGGCTAGGTACTGGAAACATATAACCTTCTAGTACACCATAAGAATCTCTCCCATGCTCCCAACCTTGTCCAGTTCGAAATGCATGTGTTAAGCTTGTTCTTGATCTTTTTCTTCATTTCTGACTGTGAATTTGCTTTCTCGAGCCTAACTTAAGCTCGAAATCGACAGTGGGACTGTTTGAATAAGCAATAGCAGCACTCATCATTAGCTTCTTCTTTGTCTTTGACTGGGTCCTTGAGCTAGAGTTCGTTCAAAAGCACATAAGATGAGTTGAATAGCCTAAGGTAAGGCAATGTAAATTACAATTTCGTCTTGACTCCGGTTTGATTATATAATGCCCTAATTTCCCCGTTTGAATCCCGAAAAAGATGTTATACTATGCCTTTTCATTCTCATTCAGGTTCTGGATGTTCACCTTCAATAATGATTTTTGATCCTCTCCTGACCTTGCCAAGATCAATTCAAGTAGAAAAGGTGGGTAAAAACCTACCTCTAATGGTTTAACTAACCGAAAGTCCTATTTTGGTAATGATGTGGAGGAATTGGTACTAGCCTACTCAATATCTTCATTTCGTCAATGGTTGAACCTTCTTTTCATTTGTATGCCTGTGATGTTTGAATATGCTTGACCGATAGGGAGAGGAATGGAGTATGGATGAACATCTTTACCATGACGGCCCAGCCCAGACAGTGATGGATGATGAAAGCCCGCCAGTGAAAGCCGAAGCACAAGGCCAATGCGCCTCTCCGAATCCCAAAGTCAAAAGCTAAGAGATTTAGGGTCAACGCTATCTCAAAGAGCATGAACCCATTGACGAAATCTCTAAATTGGGCCTAGGGGACGTACTTCAACTCTCGGTAAAAATGCCACTTCCTGCATTACAGTAACCTTCTCAAGCAGAGGACCCTAATGGAGCGACATTCGTCCTCTCAATGGAAGGTTTTTTTCCTTATCTTTCATAGGGTAGCCTAGAAGTATTCTTCTATGCTAGAAAGAATTGTCACTGATGGTGAGATAAGAAAAAGAAAGTACAGTCCGATTGCAAAGAAGCGAAGAACATGGGCTACGACCTTGAGAAGCCTGTCAGCTGAAGTGAAGTGAAGAACGGGAGAGGCAGAAAAGTACCCCTCGAGCCACATCTAAGTGAAGAAGAAAGGGAAGCTTGGCTAGCCGGCCAGTACGTCGATCTCAGAAAACATAGGCTTGGGCTACATGCCAACTCCGCTCCTTGTGCCGAAAACTTTGTCTGACGCTGAAAGTTCTGGAGATCTTTCTTTCAGATCTCTGAACATTGTCTATAAACTTTGTCTTCGTCAAAGAGCAAAGAGACGAGAGTCAGTTCAAGAATAGGATGTAAAGCATGTGCCCCCTACAGAGGACGAGGTCAAGTAAATGGATCTCGGGACTGTTGACAATTCTCGCCCTGTATTCCTAAGTGCAAGCTTCTCAAATGAAAGAGATTTGACAGTATATGGATCTACTCAGATAATTCTTTGATGTTTTCGCTTGGAGCTATGCCGAACTGGACTAGACCAAAAGATAGTTATGCATCGGCTAAACATCCAAGAAGGTGCTAAGCCATGTTTCTTAGTTTAGTAAAAAACGAGACTTTCATAGGTCCGATAGGTTTTTCTACTATACTAGTAGGGTGGTTATCATCAAATGCGTTAATTTTCCTTTTTAGACCTTCTTTGTCAACAAGAGCCCTACGTCTTCAATCCCCTTGAGCTGTTAGCGAGCATCCTTATTTGCTTTCTTTGAAGCGTGCATTAGTCACATAGATGACTTCGTTAAGGAAAGCTTCTTGAAAAGTGTTCATCTCTTCGCTCTCCTCCTTCTGCTAATGTGAATATCCCGTTCTTGGTTCTTAAAGATATGTCTCCTGCCCCTGTTATGTTAGCGTCTCTAATCCCATCTATTGGTTATAGCTCTATTCGGGAAAGAGTCTAAGCTGCCCGCCCATTTCTTCTTCAATTTCACAAAGAAAATTTGATCTCCTTTGGACCCTTCTCTTATAATGTTAGGCGAGGTACCTTCTGCTCTCTTCAATTTAGTAAGCAATTGAGTGCCTTTTGCTCCTTGGTCTATTGTCTATCGATGTTCTGCCTCACCTCTCTTTTGTGCTTGAGTTAGTGGATAGAGACTTGTATTGTAGGAATAGGCCACTTGTTGGCAAGTTCGGAAGCTTTGGTGAGATGGGAACTAATGTTAATGGTCTTGGATATAGCTCAGAGTACTGCCTCACTTAGTCCAGCTGAGTTCTACTATTAACTAATAAGACTTACATAGAGTACTTGTTACAAATACATATAAAAAGAGTGTATGCGAGTAAGTGCGAAAGCTTTTGCATCTTCATTTCCATCTACTAATTTGAGATCTTCCTGTCAATCAGTGTGACTCAAAAATCCACATACAGAGAAAGCTGATGTGCCCTTATTAGTGCAATTGAAATATCAATATATAGTGTAGTTGCAAGGCTTTCTTTCGTGAGCTAGCCTTGTTTGTTTCCTCTTTTCCTCTCTATTCCGGATGTCCATCCAATCTCTGATTCCAGTCCATAACTTCCTTGAATATAGCTCCTGTTGCTCTTCTCTAGCTAGGATGTCACAACTATGGCCATCTTTTCTTAAGCCTTAGGGTATGTTAAAGTAATCTCATTAGGGACTAAGGCCTGTAAAAGAAGTCTAGATTATAAGACCTAATCGGGCTTTCCGCGCGATATCTCCTTGCTAAAGGCCTATCTCTCATCTTGAAGGCTAGTTGAATGGATCATAGAAGGTGCAAGATGTGCTTCCATTCCTTTACCTATTTCTGTGCTTTTAGCAGCTTTTGCGCTTATTTACCAATATGTGCTTGTTTATCTGGCTTATGTCATTCTCATTAGTTTATTAAGTGTTGTAAGATCCTCTTTCACCTCCCTCTGCTTGGGAATCAGTGTCGGGTACATGGAAGGGTTAGATTGAGAAAGATTGGGTACGTAGAGGGGTCAGAAGTAGGAACGAGTTAATCAAAAGTGGCAAGTTTGTTTTGTAGGCTTTTGTGAATAGGACGCATGGCTTTCGAAGTCGAAATCACCTGCTGATAGTGAAATCTTTCATTCTTTCTCAAAGGGATCGTATTGACCCTCTTCTGAGCCTATGGGAGAAAAAGCTTTTACATTCTGCTTGTTCAGTGCTATTTCCCGGTCATGCAACGATCTTTAGTCGTTATTAAGCCTGGTATGCCTCCGCCCTGTGTCCATAATTCCAGACCTTCAATCAAGGATCATGCCTTGGGCTTTCAATCCGAGATCATCCTCTCACATGTTCCTACTTAGTTCGCATTTCGGGTATGTGACAAGCAATAAAAATGTATTCAAATAGTTACGATATCCTTTGCGTAACGTACTAAAATCTCTTGACTTAAGGGGCAAAGCGCATTTCAAGATGCCTTCGGCTTCAAGAAAGATGGGATTTTAGAGCCTTTAGGTCCCAATCCTAAGATCTAGGAAGAATCAATGCTAGAATTGCCGAAGGCCTTAGCGCATATTCTCCTTCTGTCTCATATTTCGGAAAGGAACAAAAAGAAGAGCTAAAAGGAAGAGCCTTCAGTCCTTTCCTTTCTCTTTTGTCCCATCCTTAACTTAAGAGTGAAACTCGAACTCGCATTTGCAGGAAAGAGAGCGGAGCATCTTAGTTAGCCTTCTTCTTCCCTCGGGTCCAACAAAAAAAGGCCCCTTACTATAGAAATGTGCAACCGCTTTCGCTAAGGCGCGCCGTTATCATAAGTTGCCTTTGGTTGTAAATCAGACGCCCCTACTCCTATAAAGCAAAGGGAGGCCAACATAATGAAGCTTGACTAATAAAAGGTACGCTAACGCGCACTTCCATTTTCTACACTTGGTCTGAGCCCGTGATAGAAAGATGGAGAAGAAATACATCTGGGTACATGGATCTCCAATCTACATTAACCAGAGTTCTGTTCAAATGCTCAAATATTGCTGCACTACCTTCCCTTTTGTTAGACCAAGTATAGGGATTACCTGAGTAGCCAAGATCATGAAGTCCACATGAATCCATACAGGTTCGGAAGGCTTCAATTTGAGATAGGGATACTCTTTGCTCAGCTGGATAGAGAATTGTGTTAAAGTCCCTAATGACCAACCATGGGAAAGAGATAGAATTTGTTATCTCAGAGAATTCCTGCCACACCTCATGCCGATAGCAAGCTTGAGCCCATGCATAGACCACGGAAAAGATCCAAGAGTGCCCTAGTTTTTTGTCTGGAATGAGAATTCATTGTCCTCCTCCTTAGCCGATCGCTAATTATCAACCACTTAATCATTTTCAGACATCTTCTCCTCCTCGATAACCTTACTAACTGATTCAAGTTCAGGCTGCACAATAGAGATCGAGATAGCCTAGTGAGCGTGATTCTAAGTCTCGTGGTTGATATCTGTGAGCGAGACCCAAGCAGGAAAAGCAAAGGTAGAAAGAGCAGAGAGGCAGCATCACATATTTCTCTGCTACTATATCAAGATGATCTATAGCATCACAGATAGAGACAAAGTTTCCTTCACGTAGTTCCACCAGCTTCATAACATATCGATACCTGGGCTAGTAGATGTATACCAATATGACTAATAAGGGCGATGGCCTACAAGGCATACTTAAAACTCGATAAGACTCAATATTAAGGTATCGATTCTCGTTGGGAGTGAAGGAACGTACTTATAGCACTCTCCCTATAGCCCAAAAAGAGTAGAGGAGAGTACATACGAGGTAGTGACCGAATGACCCAATGAAAGTAGCTAATCTTCGCGCCATTTCTTTTTGGAAATGGAGTAAGGGGAGCCCTTATAGGAAGGGATGGGGGTTTGGGGGAAGGGAAACCTTTCATGTCCTTCCTGCAAGGCTACTATTCCTTTCAAGGAATAGAGTAAGACCTTTACCTATTCGAGTTAAGGAGCTAATCCTCCCCGCTATTCCAGACTTTAGGGAGGAATAGAGTAAGGGGATCCCCGCTATTAGGGTTAGTGAGTTTTAGACTTAGTGTCACTCCCCGACCCGACCCCGCAAAAGGCCAAGCCGGGACCCGACACACGGACGGAGTCTCCTCTGTACCACGGACGATCCGAAAATCCTAAAATCAACATAATACTTGCGAAAGCCATAATAAACATTTGAAACAAGCCAACTTTCTTTTAAAAACATCCATTCTCTTATTAACCAACTTTGCAATCCAAAAATCTCATGTACACTACACAAGTATTTATGCCACTAAACAGTTAAACCATTAGTATGCAATCCTTTACTAGTCATAAGAGTATAACTTTACAATCTTTAAACCTTTACAATAAAAGCCATTAAGGTCTCAAAATAGAACTACATACAAGGTTATAAGCCTCAAAATAAAGCGACAACCAAGCATTAAACACATCAAGCATGGCTCGCACAAAAAGTCTGGCAACCAACCACCAGCAAAGCAAAGAAGTGCTATCACGGAAACACCTCCACTTGCTCCTCCTCCTCTATTACCTCAATAGGGTCTACTTCAACTACTCCTGTAAAAAATATAGTATAGAAAGGAATGAGCAAAAACTATTGCTCAGCGAGGGCAATTGGTCTCAAGGACGGAGATGAGAGGAGTATGCAATACAATTAGTCAAGCAATTCATACAAACATCATATACAGATACTAACAAAGCCATCAATAAAGCAAGGCAAGCATTAAAACTATAAACACTCATTCAAAGGATACGATACTCTTTCCACGAGCAACTTTCAATCTTGAATACGATGACGACGCGCCGGCCCAAACCACCTTATAACACCAGTTTGGAATACCCCGGAAGTATCCATCAATCTACAACCCAAATCTCCCTGGGAGGCAACCCAAGCGAGAAAGGGAATAGGACACGGAGCTAGGGCAACCAACACTGGCAACCCGAGGCTACCCAAAGAGGCCCATCACACCGCCCTGACTCTATGAATGCAATACAATATACAATGCAACAATTGAGCGATAAAGCCACACGTGGGAGAATAACAAAGTAGGTTACTCTCGCTCGCAATACCAACAGTTGATAACCATTACAATCAAAATCAACTCCAACAAGCATATAAAGTTCAATTAAACATTCTATGGGCATAATATCAAGAAAACAAGCAAAATCACAAATCGACCCCAACTATCAAAATGCTACTACTTCCAAACGAGCCACGAGTTTTAGAAACCGACTTCACCAATCTTCTTAGGTCACCATAAGGCACATCTAAAGACCCCGAAACCCTACTTTACCCTAGAATTTGTGCAAAACCCCGATTTCCCCCTTTGCTCATTTGAACTACAACTATACCAACTAAACACCCAACCAATGCCATAATTGCACCAAAAGTGCTTCCATGGCCTCCCGAAACAATGCCAACATGCAAAACGAGAAAATGCCAAACTCGACCTAAACGACACCGACTTTCACCAAGGCATATTTCTCATTTTTTTCCATTACGCAACCTAAACAAACCATGCATTTAGGCATTCTAGCATACCTAGCACATTTTTACATCAACAGAAAGTATAACAGCGCAACTTCATCGTTTCAAGGGTTTACTATTCACGTTTTACTATTCAATTTAAATTTAAATTCCAATCTCAACATTCAACCGCAGAAAATGTTAAAAAGCTATCAATACATGTTCTACAATTGTCAAGGAACATTCTAGAAGCTTCAAAATGATTAAAACAACAATCTACGGATAAAATCTAAAAATCAAAAAGTTGACGTACATAACATTTAAATGCGCAAATAACGTGCTTCCCTCACATTAGGCACTCCTAGTCGCTAGGAAAACAACGCTGGTTGCCTTGGAAACTGTGAAACCCCACTTTCCTGCTTATCTCGTTTTACGTGCTATACCTCGTTTTGCGTGCATATGATCTGTTTATGTGCTATAGGACCTAGAAAGTTATAATTTTGATGTCAATACTCCTAATACGTGCTAAATGTGCATTCATGAAATTTTCATCAAAAACGGAGTCAAAAATTTTATTGTCGATTTTCAGTGAATAGTGTTTTCAAAACACGTCCGCTAAAATTTTGAAACTGGTCTTTTTAACCCTTCTAGACCTAGTCCACGGACTTTAATAGACCTGTGTTTGATGAAAAAGGTTTTAAAATCGGCTTAAGAATTTATTAGGGTTTTTACACTGACTTTTGCGAAAATCGAGTTTTAAGCCGACTCGGGTGAAATTCTTGGATTGTAAAACTTCTTGTCACCTAAAAATAATCCACTTGAGATATCTTGGGGGTTGCATAATTATTTTGAGCCTTGGTGAACAATAAAATGAGTTTAAAGTCAAGAAAACACAAAAATACTAATTTAAACTAACTTTGACTTTATTTAATTGTTGACCATATGAGCTTATATCACCTACACACACTAAAAATAACACAAAACACCATCACAAACACACACATTGCCGTGAGAAGAAGGAGAGAAAAAGAAAAGAGATTTCAAAGCTTTTCAATCCAATTTTTCAAAGAAAAACTTGGTTTTTGTCCGTAAAACTTCGCACCGACTTGGATTCTGCTTGTTGGGCACGCACTTCATGCATTCCTAGGTTTATATCGCATCAAAGGTGAGAGAAAAATTCTAGATCTCAAAATGTCATTTTTATACTTTTGCTCATAAATGAAAATTTAACCGTTAGAATTGAAATCTGATGATAAATTATTGCTCCTTGCATGCTAAGGATCATTTTGATGCAATACTACGAATTTCTGTCGGATGTAGCATAATTTTTATTTTTCGGGTATTTAATTTTGAGTTGTGTTGATCGAAATCGATTGCCGTCGATTTCTAAATACTTGATAATTACGTCTTAGCGCTGTTGTAATGCCAAATTTTCGATTACATTGTTCGTGTGAAAATCCAAAAAATCCAGCCAAGACATCCTAGGGTTTTAGGGTTATCGGGCATGATTTGGAGGTGTTATGGTGAATTTCCGAGAGGGCTAATGTAGTAGGTTGAATGGGTGAGTGATAGAAACTGATTTGGCAATGTTTGGATTAGTAGATTGTAAGTTATGAATTTTTGAAGTTTAGGTTGTCATTCTTTAATTTCTTGAACGATGCCTTTAGATGGTTGGGTGGTGTTTGAGTGTTGAATGGTGAGTTGTTGATGAGTAATTTAGGGTTTAATTGTGTATATAATGCATGTCCGGTTAGATGGCCTACTTTGTCATCTAACTTCGTTGTTTGTTGTTTAATTAAATATTGATGTTATATTGATGTTATTGATTGATTATTATTGATTTTGGGAATCGGGCACTTTCGTTGCTGATCTCCCAATTGATTGATTGATGATTGATTGATGATTGATGATGATTATGGAGTCTTGGTATGTGTGTGCCACCTCTCGGGCAGCGTTGGGCTGTCGGGTTGATAACGACATGACTGCCATAGGCTACCCACAGCTCGCATGACGGAGGTGTCATGGAGGGAGGGGCTAGTGAGGTACCTCGTGTGCGTGAGTAATGGGGAGTTATAAGAAGAACGGTTGAGATCGTGATGGCGTTTGGAGCTACACCAAATTGAGTATCCTTTATTGATTGGTTATATAGTTATGTGATGATAATGTTATTATTGTTGTTGTGTATTTACTTGCTCAAAGGACTAAATCCAAGGAGCATAGTGAATGCTGTCGAGATCTATCGGATCCTCACTGGGCTTATGTATATAAGCTTACTCTCTATTATTGCATGCTTACAGGTGTTGCAGAGCTGGATTATGGGTACGTGCCTCCTGAGGAGGAAAATGTGCCTTACGTGGACGAGTCATATGTTCCTGAGTCTTATCCATGATTCTATGTTGTTTAATGTCATGTACATTAGCTTAGTAGACTTTTATATGCTTTATGGTTCTTATTGTAATAGATGTTGAAAGATGATGATCCAAATGATGTTAACTTAGTGGCTTTCTTTTGTCTGTGGTTAAGTTGTTAGATGGGTCTCAACTTATTTTGAAATGTATGATAAGGTTGAGGTATTGTATGTTATGTTGGAACGGAGGCAGATAACGAAGACTGATTATTTTATATTACGGTTATGTTGTGTGTTGTTATGCTGTTGAGGAGTTGTTGTTTGTATGGTTATAGAATTGGATGTTTAATGTTATTAATGAGGTTGGTTTAGAACCTCGGAAATCTATTTACTGTTGTTATGCTGCCGAAATTCCGTTGCGTCCTGACTGATTGTAGGTGGGGTCGAGTTGGGGCGTGACATTTAAGTGGTATCAGAGCGCATGTTAGTTGTTAGCCGGGGTATTCTCGGAATGTGGGTAAAGGTCTTAGCATGAAATATGTATGAAAAGAAAGAAAAGTGAAATATGTATTGGTATGATTAAATGATTAAGTGATTATGTGATTTAAGTGCTTGTGTGATTATGTGATCAATTTGCTTATGTGATTGAAACTTATGTGATCTATGTGCTTTATATGAGTTTGTTGTTTATGTGTTAAAAGTTGTATATAATCTGTTTATGTGCTATAACCTGTGCTAACTCTTTGATTAGTACGATGGCCGGTAGACCGAGGACTCGTGGTAGGCCCGAGATTGTAGATGAGGTCCCTAGTAATGTGGCACAGGGCAGTGATAGGGGTGATGTCAAGTTAGGGGCAGCAATGGATCGGATTGCAGATTGGATGGCTGGGCAGGCCCAGTTGTTAGCAGGTCAGGCTGCTCAGACTCAGGCGTTGCAGGCTCAGATACAGAATGTACATGGTGGTAATCACGGTCGAGGTACTATGAAGGAGTTTCTGGGGTACTATCCTCCTAGATTTCAGGGAGAGCCTGATGATAGGAAGGCCGAGTCGTGGATTAGTAAGTTAGAGAAAATTTTTGATTCTCTCGGGTACATTGATGAGAGGAAGGTGACTTGTGCTGTCTATTTGCTTGATGATGAGGCAGAGGAATGGTGGCGCACTGTGAGAGCCAGTTGGGAGACCCGGGGTGTTCCGTATGTTTGGGATGCCTTTCTGACTGCTTATAGGGATAAGTATGTCCCGAGGGTTGCACGGGAGAGGAGAGAGGCTGAGTTCTTGTCTTTGGTACAGGGAGATTCTATTGTGGCTCAATATGAGGCTACATTCGCTAGGTTGTCCCGGTATGCACCGGAGTTTGTTGCTGTGGAGGAGAGGAAGACCCGTAGATTTATGTTGGGATTGAGGCCCGAGATTCAGGATGCAATGGCTCTGAATCGCTATGATATCTTTACTGAGGCTTTTGATGCAGCTTATAGGTTAGAGAAGAGGAAAGGGGATTAGATCGTCTCCAGTCAGCCTAGTAAGAGGCCGTATCAGCCACAGGGCCAGCAGGTTATATATAGGCCTCCAGTACAGCAGGTTGTCTACAAGCCACCAGCCCAGCAGGGTTCTTATAGGCCACAGGGTCAGCAGAGTTACTATCGGCCTCAGTTTCAGCAGGGGCCATATCAGGTTCAGACTCAGTATAGGCCAACCCAGTCTCAGGGTCAGTACAGGCCTAGTGTGGTGAGACCTCAGCAGCAGGCTGTATTAGCTGCTTCATCAGCTTCTGGTTCTTCTAGGGGCAGTGTTAGTGCCACATCATCGCAGTGTAATTACTGCAAGCGCCCAGGGCATGTGGAGTCCGACTGCAGGGTAAAGGCAGGGACATGTTTGGGTTGTGGTAGCATCGAGCATAGGGCGAAGGATTGCCCTAGATATGCGAGGACTGAGGGTCGGGCAGCGACTCAGGGTTACCAGGGTAGGCCTACAGGCAGTGTACCACAGCAGCAGCCGGTTCAGGCTCGGGCTTATGCAGTTGATATGGATGAGATGCCTGAGGAGACTGCAGTAGTGGAAGGTAACTTCCTTATACTTGATCAGCTTGTTAAAGTGTTGATTGATTCTGGTGCTACGCATTCTTTCATTACTCCTGCTTGTGTGCAACGTGTTAAATTGCAACCTGAAAGATTGCCTTATGTGGTTGAGATTAGTACCTCTTTGACTGATAAGTATGTTACTGGCTTAGTATGTAAGAATTGTATAATACATGTTAAGGGGCATAATTTTCCTTCGGACCTTATTTTATTTCCTATCCGGGGGTATGATGTTATTCTGGGTATGGATTGGCTTTCTAAGTATGATGCCCAGTTGAACTGTAGAACCAAGGTAGTACAGTTTCGATTGCCGGATCAGCCAGTAGTAGAGGTAGCGGGTAACCGGGGTGCTAAGACGAGTTTTGTTATCTCAGCAACTAAAGCCGTTAAGTTGGTGAGTAAGGGGTGTTCGGGTTATCTAGCTTATTTGATCAACAAGCCATCTGATAAGCTACAGCTAGAGGAAGTCCCTATTATCCAGGAATATCCTAATGTATTTCCCGAGGAGTTGCCAGGGTTGCTGCCAGAGAGGGATATAGAGTTTGTGATTAATCTTGTTCCCGGTACTCAACCTATTTCTAAATCGGCGTACCGGATGACACCAGCTAAGTTGAAGGAGTTAAAGACTCAGTTACAAGAGTTATTGAAGAAAGGATTCATTCAGCAGAGTTCTTCACCTTGGGGAGCTCCTGTTTTATTTGTGAAGAAGAAGGATGGTACTTTGAGATTGTGTATTGATTACCGTGGTTTGAATCAGGTGACCATCAAGAATAAATATCCTTTGCCACTGATTGATGAGTTGTTTGATCAACTTCAGGGAGCCAAAGTCTATTCTAAATTTGATTTGAGGCAGGGGTATTATCAGCTTCGGATTCGCACAGAGGATGTTCCGAAGTCTGCCTTCAGGACTCGGTACGGGCATTATGAGTTTGTTGTTATGCCCTTTGGTTTGACTAATGCACCGGCAGCATTCATGGATCTTATGCATCGAGTCTTTCAGCCGTACTTGGACTAGTTCGTGGTGATTTTTATTGACGATATCTTGGTCTATTCTAAATCTGAATCGGAGCACGAGCAACATCTACGGCTTGTATTAGAGAAGTTGCAGGAGCATCAGTTGTTTGCCAAGTTCAGCAAATGTGAATTTTGGCTGCAACGGATTTCTTTTCTTGGCCATGTTATTACACAGAGCGGTATTTCTGTAGATCCCACTAAGATTGAATCGGTGATGTCTTGGAAGCGGCCAGAGAGTGTTTCTGATGTCCGTAGCTTTCTTGGCTTGGCAGGTTATTACCGTAGGTTTGTCAAGGACTTCTCGAAGATTGCGGGGCCACTATCTAAGTTGACTCAGAAACGGACTATCTTTAATTGGGATGAGAAGTATGAGAGTGGGTTTCAGGAGTTGAAAAAGAGGTTAACTACCGCTCCAGTACTTGCTCTACCGGAGGGGACCGATAATATGGTCATTTACAGCGATGCATCCAAGGAGGGCTTGGGACGTGTTCTTATGCAGGATGGCCGAGTTATTGCCTATGCTTCTCGAAAGTTGAAACCTTATGAAGAAAATTATCCGACTCATGATCTTGAGTTGGCAGCAGTTGTCTTTGCACTCAAGAAATGGCGTCATTATCTGTGGGGCAGTAAGTTTGAGATTTTCACTGATCATAAGAGTCTTAAGTACTTGTTCTCACAGAAGGAGTTGAATATGCGCCAGCGGAGGTGGATGGAGCTTCTTGGAGATTATAATTGTTCTATCAATTATCTGCCTGGAAAGGCAAATGTTGTGGCAGATGCTCTCAGCCGGAAGGCTAGTATTTCTTGTTTGGCTATCAAGAAGTGGGAGGTTCTTGAGGAGTTTAGTTATTGGAGACCAGAGTTGACTCAGGTTGGAGTGATGTGTTCACATCTCCGTATTCAGCCTTTATTATTGTCTCATATCAGGGAAGCTCAGCAACTTGATGTTAAACTTCAGAAGATCAAGGATCAGATCACGGGTGATCAGTCTGACTTCAAACTGCATGAGGATGGTATTCTTCGGTTTCGGAACCGGGTTTGTGTTCCCGATGAGCCGAGTTTGAGGCGAGGTATTCTGGAGGAAGCTCATAATTCTAAATATACTATTCATCCCGGTGGAACCAAGATGTATCGGGATTTGAAGCAACATTACTGGTGGAACAACATGAAGAGGGAGGTTGCTCAGTTTATGTCTAGATGTTTGACTTGTCAGAGAGTGAAAACCGAGCATCAACGACCTGCAGGTTTGCTTCAGCCGTTGGCTATACCAGAGTGGAAATGAGAGCATATTATGATGGACTTCGTCACTGGGTTGCCTAGAACACCGAGGGGTAATGATGCAGTTTGGGTTGTCGTGGATCGTTTGATGAAGACAGCTCATTTTATTGCAATGAGGATGGGAGATGAGGTTACAAAGTTGACGGACCTCTATCTGGATCAGATTGTTAGACTTCACGGTATTCCATCTAGTATTGTCTCCGATCAAGATCCTCGATTTACTTCTCGCTTGTGGGAGAAACTTCAGGAGACCTTAGGTACTCAGTTGAACTTCAGTACCGCGTATCATCCACAGACCGACGGTCAGTCTGAGCGGACTATTCAGATTCTGGAAGAACTGGGAGAAACATCTACCACTTGCCGAGTTTGCCTATAACAATAGTTATCAAGCTACTATTGGAATGGCACCTTTCGCGGCTCTTTACGGTCGTAAGTGCCGTTCACCTTTATATTGGGACGAGGTAGGAGAGATGAAGACTATTGATCCGACTATTATGCCAAAACTTCTTGAGAAGATTGAGAATGTTCAGTTAATCAGGCAGAGAATGCTTACGGCGCAGAGTAGGTTCAAGAGTTATGCTGATAAGTGTCGTCGAGACTTGGAATTTGCAGTTGGAGATCGGGTTTTCTTGAGATTGTCTCCTCGAAAGGGGTTTGCTCGTTATGGTAAAGGTGGAAAGCTGAGTCCGAGATTTGTTGGGCCGTTTGAGATTACTGGCAGGGTTGGTAAGTTGGCATATCGGTTGGCTTTACCGGAGAACTTCTCTAATGTCCACGATGTATTTCACGTGTCTAATTTGCGGAAATATAATCCGGATCCTTCTCATATTCTTGAGCCAGAGACGTTACAGCTTGGAGAGAATTTGACTTATGACGAGCGTCCGATTCGTATTCTAGATCAGATGGACCGAGAGTTGAGGTCGAAGAGGATTCCGATGGTTAAGGTGTTGTGGAAGCATCACGGCATTGAGGAAGCTACGTGGGAGAGACGAGATCAGATGCAGCAGCAATACCCAGATCTATTCCGTACATCAAGTAAGAATTTCGAGGACGAAATTTCTATAAGGGGGGGGAGAATGTGAAACCCCACTTTCCTGCTTATCTCGTTTTACGTGCTATACCTCGTTTTGCATGCATATGATCTGTTTATGTGCTATAGGACCTAGAAAGTTATAATTTTGATGTCAATACTCCTAATACATGCTAAATGTGCATTCATGAAATTTTCATCAAAAACGAAGTCAGAAATTTTATCGTCGATTTTTAGTGAATAGTATTTTCAAAACACGTCCGCTAAAATTTTGAAACTGGTCTTTTTAACCCTTCTAGACCTAGTCCACGGACTTTAATAGACCTGTGTTTGATGAAAACGGTTTTAAAATCGGCTTAAGAATTTATTAGGGTTTTTACACCGACTTTTGCGAAAATCGAGTTTTAAGCCGACTCGGGTGAAATTATTGGATTGTAAAATTTCTTGTCACCTAAAAATAATCCACTTGAGATATCTTGGGGGTTGCATAATTATTTTGAGCCTTGGTGAACAATAAAATGAGTTTAAAGTCAAGAAAACACAAAAATACTAATTTAAACTAACTTTGACTTTATTTAATTGTTGACCATATGAGCTTATATCACCTACACACACTAAAAATAACACAAAACACCATCACAAACACACACACTGCCGTGAGAAGAAGGAGAGAAAAAGAAAAGAGATTTCAAAGCTTTTCAATCCAATTTTTCAAAGAAAAACTTGGTTTTTGTCCGTAAAACTTCGCACCGACTTGGATTCTGCTTGTTGGGCACGCACTTCACGCATTCCTAGGCTTATATCGCATCAAAGGTGAGAGAAAAATTCTAGATCTCAAAATATCATTTTTATACTTTTGCTCATAAATGAAAATTTAACCGTTAGAATTGAAATCTGATGATAGATTATTGCTCCTTGCATGCTAGGGATCATTTTGATGCAATACTACAAATTTCTGTCGGATGTAGCATAATTTTTATTTTCCGGGTATTTAATTTTGATTTAAATGTTCAAAGTTGAATTAAATGAGTTGTGTTGATCGAAATCGATTGTTGTCGATTTCTAAATACTTGATAATTACGTGTTAGCGCTGTTGTAATGCCGAATTTTCGATTGCGTTGTTCGTGTGAAAATCCGGAAAATCCAGCCAAGACATCCTAGGGTTTTAGGGTTATCGGGCATGATTTGGAGGTGTTATGGTGGATTTCCGAGAGGGCTAATGTAGTAGGTTGAATGGGTGAGTGATAGAAACTGATTTGGCAATGTTTGGATTAGTAGATTGTAAGTTATGAATTTTTGAAGTTTAGGTTGTCATTCTTTAATTTCTTGAACGATGCCTTTAGATGGTTGGGTGGTGTTTGAGTGTTGAATGGTGAGTTGTTGATGAGTAATTTAGGGTTTAATTGTGTATATAATGCATGTCCGGTTAGATGGCCTACTTTGTCATCTAACTTCGTTGTTTGTTGTTTAATTAAATATTGATGTTATATTGATGTTATTGATTGATTATTATTGAGTTCGGGAATCGGGCACTTTCGTTGCTGATCTCCCAATTGATTGATTGATGATTGATTGATGATTGATGATGATTATGGAGTCTTGGTATGTGTGTGCCACCTCTCGGGCAGCGTTGGGCTGTCGGGTTGATAACGGCATGACTGCCATAGGCTACCCCCAGCTCGCATGACGGAGGTGTCATGGAGGGAGGGGCTAGTGAGGTACCTCGTGTGCGTGAGTAATGGGGAGTTATAAGAAGAACGGTTGAGATCATGATGGCGTTTGGAGCTACACCAAATAGAGTATCCTTTATTGATTGGTTATATAGTTATGTGATGATAATGTTATTATTGTTGTTGTGTATTTAATTGCTCAAAGGACTAAATCCAAGGAGCATAGTGAATGCTGTCGAGATCTATCGGATCCTCACTGGGCTTATGTATATAAGCTCACTCTCTATTATTGCATGCTTACAGGTGTTGTAGAGCCGGATTACGGGTACGTGCCTCCTGAGGAGGAAAATGTGCCTTACGTGGACGAGTCATATGTTCTTGAGTCTTATCCATGATTCTATGTTGTTTAATGTCATGTACATTAGCTTAGTAGACTTTTATATGCTTTATGGTTCTTATTGTAATAGATGTTGAAAGATGATGATCCAAATGATGTTAACTTAGTGGCTTTCTTTTGTCTGTGGTTAAGTTGTTAGATGGGTCTCAACTTATTTTGAAATGTATGATAAGGTTGAGGTATTGTATGTTATGTTGGAACGGAGGCAGATAACGAAGACTGATTATTGTATTTTACGGTTATGTTGTGTGTTGTTATGCTGTTGAGGAGTTGTTGTTTGTATGGTTATAGAATTGGATGTTTAATGTTATTAATGAGGTTGGTTTAGAACCTCGGAAATCTATTTACTGTCGTTATGCTGCCGAAATTTTGTTGCGTCCTGACTGATTGTAGGTGGGGTCGAGTTGGGGCGTGACAGAAACCACCCCGCACGAGCTCACGCGAAGATTGAACGATTGGAAGTTGAAATGGTTTTTTTTTCTCTTCAAACTCTCGGCCTGCTCTTGTTCTGTTTCAGCTTTTATTTTTTTTCATTTTGCTTTGTTTTAACTATTTAAGGTGATTAGCTTGGTCAAAGTTGGTCAAGCCTTGGTCAACTAACTTAAAATTGGTCAATTGGCTTATTTTTATGCATTTTAAAGCTAAAATAACTATCACTAAATTAATTCTAGCCATCAACAATTAAAATATAAAATTTAAGTCACCTAAATACTAGTTTCACTATTTGCTGAGGACTAGAAAACACTCTCTAGCTATCGCTCCCGAAATGCAATGCACTTTGCAACAACAAAGAAGTAGCAATTAAATCTCAAAAAATCTAAGAAAATATAATTTTCAAAATAATAAACAAGAAAATTCCACATTTCGGGCTCGGGTATTACACCCTCTCCTCTTTAAAACAATTGCGCCCTCGCAATTCTTACCTGGTCAACCAACAACACCGGATATTGATTCCGAACCTGGTCCTCTCTTTCCCAAGTTGCTTCCTCAAACCCATGATGATTCCACAGAACCTTTACTAACGGAATACTCTTTCAGCGAAGCTCCTGAATTTTTCGATCCACAATTCGAATCGGTTTCTCTACATAAGACAACTTTTCTTCAATCTGCAAAGGCTCTGGTTCAAGTACATGTGAAGGGTCTGGATGGTATTTTCTTAACATTGACACGTGGAACACATCGTGCAGTCTCGACAAGCTCAGAGGCAAAGCTAACCGGTAAGCCAAAGGACCCACCTTTTCGGTGATCTCATACGGACCCACATACCTGGGACTAAGTTTCCCGCTCTTACCGTGCCGAATCAATCCCTTTCGAGGAGAAATCTTAAGAAATACCCAATCTCCCAAAGCAAACTCAAGATCCCGACGGTGTTTATCCGCATAACTCTTCTGACGACTCTGA
Organism: Ehretia macrophylla; assembly: GCA_037974665.1. Lineage (NCBI taxonomy): Eukaryota > Viridiplantae > Streptophyta > Magnoliopsida > Boraginales > Ehretiaceae > Ehretia > Ehretia macrophylla. The sequence goes on from CM075770.1 coordinate 33,218,518, forward strand.
GCTGTAAGCATACGCTGTCGAATAAGGTGAACTTATCTACCATCTTAATCATCTCAGGTAACACAATCAGATCAACTGTTCTCATTTCTCCAACCTCTTCCCAATACAATGGGGATCTGCATTTACGACCGTACAATGCCTCGTAGGGAGCCATACCTATAGTGGATTGATAACTATTATTGTAGGCAAACTCCGCCAAAGGCAAAACTTCTCCCAATTCTTCCCAAAGTCTAGCACACATGCCTGAAGCATGTCTTCCAAGATCCTGATAGTTCTCTCAGACTGGCCATCAGTTTGTGGATGGTATGCAGTACTAAAGCTCAACTTAGTTCCCATGGCCTCTTGTAACTTCTGCCAAAAACGAGATCTAAATCTGGGATCTCTATCTGACACTATACTCTGTGGCATACCATGAAGTCTCATAATATTAGTAACATAAAGCTCAGCTAGTTTATCAAGGCTATCCTGTTTGTTCACGGGAATAAAATGCGTAACTTTAGTCAAGCAGTCCACAACAACCCAAACAGAATCACATCCTCTCGGAGATCTAGGAAGATCGGTCACAAGGTCCATTGTTATATGCACCCACTTCCATTGCGGAATCGACAACGGCTGCAGAAGCCCGGCTGGCCTCTGATGCTCAACTTTAACCCTTTGACAAGTTAAACACCTGGATACATACTCAGCAATCTCCCTCTTCATATTGTTTCACCAGAAGTGTTGTTTCAAATCTCTATACATTTTAGTACTGCCCGGGTGAATCGTATATCTCGAATTATGTGCCTCAGACAAAATCTCATTCTTCAAAGTCGGATCACCAGGAACACACACCCTGTCCCTGAATCTAAAGATACCATCTGCATGCAATTTAAACTCCGACTCTCCCCCTTTAGCTTTTTCTTGGATTTTCAAGATGTGAGGATCAGCCTTCTAAGCCTCTCTGATCTGTGCTAGCAACCCTGACTGAATCTGTATGCTAGCAAATCGAATCCCTACCTCAGTAACTTCCGACTTCCATGAATAAATTTCTTCCAAAGTCTCCCAATCCTTGATAATTAAGCTTGCAACAGTAGCCTTTTGGCTCAACGCATCAGCAACAACATTTGCCTTACCTGGCACGTAGTTTATAGAACAGTTGTAGCCACTTAATAGCTCTAGCCATCTCTGCTGCCTCATATTCAAATCTTTTTGTGAAAATAAATATTTGAGACTCTTGTGGTCAGTAAAAATTTCAAATCTGCAACCCCACAAGTAATAACGCCACTTCTTTAAAGCAAACACAACTGCAACTAACTCCAGATCATGTGTAGGGTAATTGACTTCATATGGTTTCAACTTCCTAGAAGCATAGGCAATCACCTTACCATTCTGCATCAAAAGACAGCCCAAACCTTCTTTAGATGCATCACTGTAGACAACAAAGTTTTCTGTTCCCTTAGGTAAAGCTAGTATAGGAGCTGTAATTAGTCTCTTCTTCAGTTCTTGGAAACTGGATTCACATTTAGCATCCCAGTTGTAAGTAGCTTTCTTTTGAGTCAACTGGCTTAAAGGTCCAGAAATTTTGGAAAAGTCTTTAACAAACCTCCAGTAGTAACCTGCCAACCCAAGAAAACTCTGAATCTCTGACACCATTTCAGGTCTCTTCCAAGATAAAACAATTTCAATCTTAGCTGGGTCTACTGAAATTCCTTGATCTGAAATGATATGGCCTAGAAAAGATATTTGATTCAACCAGAATTCACACTTGCTGAATTTAGCAAAAAGCTTGTTTTCTTGCAAAGTTTGGAGCACAATCTTCAAATGTTGTTCATGTTCAGCCTCGTTTTTAGAGTACACTAAAATGTCGTCAATAAAGATTACGACAAACTGATCAAGATAAGGTCGAAAAACCCTCAGCATCAAGTCCATGAATGCGGCTGGTGCATTCGTCAATCCAAACAGCAACACAACAAACTCATAGTGGCCATATCTAGTCCTGAATGCCGTCTTTGGTATATCGTCACTCCGAATCCTAAGTTGATAGTAACCCTGGCTCAAATCAAATTTGGAGTAAACACTCGCACCCTACAACTGGTCAAACAATTCTTCAATCAACGGCAAGGGGTATTTGTTCTTAATCGTGACTTGATTAAGTCCCCTGTAATCAATACATAACCGTAGTGTGCCGTCTTTCTTTCTCACAAACAACACAGGCGCACCCCACGGCGAAGAACTAGGTTGTATAAACCCTTTCTCAAGCAAGTTCTGAAGCTGAATTTTTAATTCCTAAAGTTCAACTAATGCCATTCTATAAGGACTTCTAGAAATTGGCACAGTGTCTGGCACAAGATCAATCACAAACTCAATCTCCCTATCCGGTGGTAAACCTGGTAATTCCTCGGGAAATACACCAGGGAAGTCTCTGACAATCGGAACCTCATTCAAACTCAACTTATCAGTAGGCTGATTGATCAAATAAGCTAAGTAAGCTTCACAACCCTTATTCAACAACTTAGAAGTCTTAATCGATGATAAAAGAGGAATTCGGGCAGCCCTGCAATTCCCAGCAATCTCTAGTACCGGTAGATCAGGAATCTGAAGATAAACAATATTTGTTCTACAATCCAATTGAGCATAGTACTTCCCCAACCAGTCCATTCCCAAAATGATTTCAAAGTTACGGAATGGAAATATAATTAAATCAGCAGGAAATTTACGGTTCTCAATGCATATATCACAAGATTTGTAAATAGACTCAGTAACAAATTTTGCACCCAAAGGCGTACTAACTTCAACTTCATGCGGCAATTTATCAATGCAAACATTCACAGATCGTGCACATGCAGGAGTTATAAACGAATGTGTAGCTCCGGGATCAATCAAAACTTTAACTGGCTGAGTATTGAGAAGAAAGGTACCTTCCACTATAGCTGTAGTATCGGGTAGCTCCTCTGCATCCAGTGCAAAGACCCTAGCCTGTACCCTCTGTGCTGGACCTGCACCTGCAGCCCTATCTTGCACACCTTGGCCTCCAGTACGGCCCTGAACATTCCTATACTTAGGGCAATCTCTCACCCTATGGTCATCGCTACCACAACCCGTACATTTACCACTCTTCCTCCAGCAATTAGCCTCAATATGCCCCGATCGGTTACAAAAGTTACACTGCTGATTTTGCCTTACAATAGTGTTTCCTGTAGGTGCTGGGGCTCTGGCAGTAGTAGGAACTGTACCTCCCTGCTGGGGTCTAGTCACAGCTGGCCTCCCCTTAATCTGATACTGAGGCTGATATGGACGTTGCTGAGGAACCTGTGCAGAAGTCTGATACTGCCTCGGTTGACTCTGGCTGCTCTGGCCCAAATACTGTTTCTTACTCGGCTGACTACTCTCAGCTAACATCTCAGCCTTCCGTTTCTCAAACTTCGAGGCTGCTTGGAAAGCCTCGGGAAAAGTAGTATAGGTCTGCCCAGTCAAATGCAACTGTATATCCAACCTCAGCCCACGAACAAACCTATGAATCATCCTCCTAGCTGGCTGTACCAGCTCGGGCATATACCTCGACAAGCTAACAAACCTAGCCTCATACTGTGCAACAGTCATATTTCCCTGCTTCAGGGCCACAAACTCGTCCTCCCGCCTTTCCATAGCCATCTCGGGAATATACTTGTCCCGAAACTCACTCACAAAATCATCCCACAAATGTGGTACATCCTCACAGTCCCACCTCCTCCTGATAGTATTCCACCACTGCTCTACGTCGCCCTCAAACAGGAATGACGCATAATCTATTCTTGCATCATCAGTGTACCTCAAAGCAGTGAAAATTTTCTCAACACGGTTAATCCATCTCTCGGCTGCCTCATCATTCGGCTCTCCGAAGAACTTACCTGGCTCGTGCCTCAGGAATTTCTTTAACTGGTTATTCTCAACCCTGTACCCCTGTCCACCAGGATTAGCTTGATTTCCCTGGGGATTATTATTCCTGTCCTGCCTCTGCTCATGCAGTACCTGGGTAATCTGGTCAACTACTGTAGTCATAGTAGCCATAAACTGCTCAGGCAACGGTTGCTGACTCTGTTCTGCTGCCTCTTCATCTGACCCTAGACCTTGAGTACCACGATGTGGCGGCATAGTAGCAATTCACAATAGCTGGCAGCATATAAAAGCAGTTTATAGACAGAAATATAGCACATAAGATAAGATAACACTCAAGTCAATAACAATCAAACATTCTAACACGCAATTCACATAACACAAGATTGACATGCCAAACTAATTCACTTTAAACACATAAGCACTCTAAGTTCACAAAATCATGCTGTAACACTTTCTTTCCACTTAACAATCATACAATAACACTCTAGCATTTTGGACCTTTACCCCACAGACCGAGAAACATATCCCGGCTCATGCAAGACTATCATGCTCTGATACCACCTAAAGATGTCACGCCCCGACCCGACCCCGCAAAAGGCCAATCCCGGAACCGACACACAGACGGAGTCTCCTCTGTACCGCGGACGATCCAAAAACCCTAAAATCAACATAATACTTGCGAAAGCCATAATAAACATTTGAAACAAGCCAACTTTCTTTTAAAAACATCCATTCTCTTATTAACCAACTTTGCAATCCAAAAATGTCATGCATACTACACAAGTATTTATGCCACTAAACAGTAAAACCATTAGTATGCAATCCTTTACTAGTCATAAGAGTATAACTTTACAATCTTTAAACCTTTACAATAAAAACCATTAAGGTCTCAAAATAGAACTACATACAAGGTTATAAGCCTCAAAATAAAGCGACAACCAAGCATTAAACACATCAAGCATGGCCCGCACAAAAAGTCTGGCAACCAACCACCAGCAAAGCAAAGAAGTGCTATCACGGAAACACCTCCACTTGCTCCTCCTCCTCTATTACCTCAATAGGGTCTACTTCAACTACTCCTGTAAAAAATATAGTATAGAAAGGAATGAGCAAAAACTATTGCTCAGCGAGGGCAATTGGTCTCAAGGACGGAGATGAGAGGAGTATGCAATGCAATTAGTCAAGCAATTTATACAAACATCATATACATATACTAACAAAGCCATCAATAAAGCAAGGCAAGCATTAAAACTATAAACACTCATTCAAAGGATAGGATACTCTTTCCACGAGCAACTTTCAATCACAAATACGATGACGACGCGCCGGCCCAAACCACCTTATAACACCAGTTTGGAATACCCCGGAAGTATCCATCAATCTACAACCCAAATCTCCCTTGGAGGCAACCCAAGCGAGAAAGGAAATAGGACACGGAGCTAGGGCAACCAACACTGGCAACCCGAGGCTAGCCAGAGAGGCCCATCACACCGCCCTAACTCTATGAATGCAATACAATATACAACGCAACAATCGAGCGATAAAGCCACACGTGGGAGAATAACAAAGTAGGTTACTCTCGCACGCAATAACAACAGTTGATAACCATTCCAATCAAAATCAACTTCAACAAGCATATAAAGCTAAATTAACTATTATATGGGTATAATATCAAGAAAACAAGCAAAATCACAAATCGGCCCCAACTATCAAAATGCTACTACTTCCAAACGAGCCACGATTTTTGGAAACCGACTTCACCAATCCTCCTAGGTCACCATAAGGCACGTCTAAAGACCCCGAAACCCTACTTTACCCTAGAATTCGCGCAAAGCCCCGATTTTTCCCTTTGCTCGTTTGAACTACAACTATACCAACTAAACACCCAACCAATGCCATAATTACCCCAAAAGTGCTTCCATGGCCTCCCGAAACAATGCCAACACGCAAAACGAGAAAACGTCAAACTCGACCTAAACGACCCCGACTTTCACCAAGGCATATTTCTCATTTTTTTTCATTACGCAATCTAAACAAACCATGCATTTAGGCATTCTAGCATACCTAGCACATTTTTACATCAACAGAAAGCATAACAGCGCAACTTCATCGTTTCAAGGGTTTACTATTCACGTTTTACTATTCAATTGAAATTTAAATTACAATCTCAACATTCAGCCGCAGAAAATGTTAAAAAGCTAACAATACATGTTCTACAATTGTCAAGGAACATTCTAGAAGCTTCAAAACGATTAAAACAACAATCTACAGATAAAATCTAAAAATCAAAAAGTTGACATACATAACATTTAAATGCGCAAATAACGTGCTTCCCTCACCTTAGGCACTCCTAGTCGCTAGGAAAACAACGCTGGTTGCCTTGGAAACCACCCCGCACGAGCTCATGCGAAGATTGAACGATTGGAAGTTGAAATGGTTTTTTTTTTCTCTTCAAACTCTCGGCCTGCTCTTGTTTTGTTTCAGCTTTTATTTTTTTTCATTTTGCTTTGTTTTAACTATTTAAGGTGATTAGCTTGGTCAAAGTTGGTCAAGCCTTGGTCAACAAACTTAAAATTGGTCAATTGGCTTATTTTTATGCATTTTAAAGCTAAAATAACTATCACTAAATTAATTCTAGCCATCAACAATTAAAATATAAAATTTAAGTCACCTAAATACTAGTTTCACTATTTGCTGAGGACTAGAAAACACTCTCTAGCTATCGCTCCCGAAATGCAATGCACTTTGCAACAACAAAGAAGTAACAATTAAATCTCAAAGAATCTAAGAAAATATAATTTTCAAAATAATAAACAAGAAAATTCCACATTTCGGGCTCGGGTATTACACTTAGACTTAATCTCGTTTGTACGAGATTAATCTAAGTGAAGTCCTCTCATAATTGAAACTCTAAGGCCGCAATTCCAGTGATGGAATTGGGTAAGGCCTTTACATATACTTGTTCTTATCAAGGTCACTATTCCTGCTAAGGAATAGAGTAGACCTTGCCCTTTCCTTGTAGCTAATGCAGTTAATGTCCTTGTAGCTAATGCAATTAATGCAGCTAAGGAGCTCAAAAAGAACCTCAATAAATAGGTATTTTTGCCAAAGAAACCCATGAGTTTTAATACGCCCGAATACTCTGCTACTTGAGCCTTTTCAAAGTATTTTCTGTATAGAAGCTTGTTGTAATCCCAAGTGTCACGCTCCAACTCGACCCCACCTACAATCAGTCAGGACGCAACAGAATTTCGGCAGTATAACGACAATAATTAGGACACCGAGGCTCTAAATTAGCCTCTTAAAAATATCATACAACTAACTCCACAAACCATTCAACAATCAACTCCTCAATTAAATTAACAACATACAACATAACCATATTATACAATAATCATTCATTCAACAACCCATTCATAGTTATACACCTCCGTTCCAACTTAGTACATAGGCTATACATACATTTCAAAGTAGGTTATAACCAACTCAGTAATCTAGTCATGATCAAAATAAAGACTACTAAATCATCATACATATGTCTTTATATTAAGATAGGTTATACAGTACATTGGTTTACAACAACTAAGATAATCACATGGCAATGACTCCTGCACATAAGACTTATCCACATACGGCACATTTCCCTCTTCAAGAGGCACGTACCCATAGTCAGAATTAGTAACACCTGCATGCATGGAATAATTGAGAGTGAGCTTATATAAAACAAGCGTAGTGAGGATCTGATAGATCTCGAACAGTATTTACTATACTCCTTGAAAATGATCATTTGAGCAGTAAACACACAATAAGCATCAATAACACTATAAACATATAAGCTATAATGACCATTCAAAAAAGGATACTCTAGTTGGTGTAGCTCTAAACGCCATCACGATCTCAACCAACTTCCTATCACCCCCATGACACACACACCCGAGGTACATCACTAGCCCTGCCCTCCATGGCATCTCCGCCCATGCGAGATGAGGGTAGCCTCTGATAGCCATGTCGTTTTCAACTCGACAGCCCGATACCGCCCGAGAGGTGGCACATGTATATCAAGACTCAGCATTAATAATAAACATTCAATCATAGGAGGACAACCTTTTCCGTTGACTATCTCCCGGTTCATCAATAATCAATATTCAATAATCAATAATCAATAATGCATCAATCAACTAATAATATTACAACAATACAACATCAATTAATCAACTAACAACTAAACAACTAAGTTAGATGACAAAGTAGGCCGCTCAACTTAACATGCATTAGACACACAACCAAACCCTAATCTAACTATCAACAACTCACAATTCAATCACTCAAACACCACCCAATCATCTAAAGGCATATAACAACATTTTAAAGAAAGACAACCTAAACTTCTAATAATCATAACTTACATTCTACTAATCCAAACAATTCCAAACCAATTCCTATCACTCACTCACTCAATCAACTACATTAGCCCCCTTGGAAACCAACCAAACTACATCCAATTCAAGCCCAACAGCCCTAAAACCTCAATGTACCTAGGATGAAATTTTTGGATTTTCGTACCAACATCTCAATCAAAATTTTAGCATTACAACGGCACTACCCCGTATTTAACAAACTTTTACAAATCGACGGCAATCGACTCCAACCACTACAACTCAAAATAATCACCAAATAGCTAATAACTCAACTTTTAATACCCAAAAATAATATTTCATGCTACAACGGTTCAAATCTTATATAAACGCATATAAACGATCCTTAGCATGCACTGAGCAATAATATAACATCAATTCAATTTTCTAACAATTCAAAATGCAATTATACGCAAAAACATAAAAATGTCATTTTGAGATCTAGAATTTTTCTCTCACCTTTGATGTGTTTTGAAGCTAGAAAATGCTCAATGGATGCTCAAGAGGTGGAATCAAGCTTTGGTTGAAGAAGATTGGCCTTTAATTGCCAGTTTTATTGAAAAATCTCCTTGAAAAACCTTGAGTTTTCTTTCTCTTTTTCTCCTATGGATGTCTCGGGCTTGTGTGTGTGTGTGTGATGGTGTTTTTGTGCTTTGCAAATGTGTGTTGATGCATAATAAGTAAAGGTCAAACAATTAAAAATAGTCAAAGTTAGTTTCCTTTGTTTATTTTTAGTATTTTTAGTCTTTTAAATCCTACTTTTGACTATTTCTTGCTCAACTATTAAATTGACACCTAAATTAATTCTAGAGAATAAAATTTAGGTGACAAAAAGTTTTACATTTACACATTCACCCGAATCGGCTTAAAACTCAATTTCTTTCAAAAGAAAGTGTAAAAACCTTTAAAATTTCAAAACCGATTCCAAATCCGTTTTAATCAAACACGGGTCTATTAATACCCGAGGACTAGGTTTTAAAATGTTTAAAACACCCCTATAAAAATTTTAGCAGACAGGTGCTCAAAATACTATTCACTAAAACCGGCGATAAAATTTCTGATGCCGATTTTGATGAAAATTTTATGAATGCACACATAGCATATATTAGGAATATAAATCAAATATTTAACACATTCTAATTTATATAACACATAAACATGTCAAATCACACAAATCGAGACAAACCACGCAAATCGAGGTAAATAAGAAAACTGGAGTTTCACATTCTCCCCCCCTTAAAGAAATTGTGTCCGCGCAATTTTCGAACTGATAGATAATTAAATCCTCAATCGTTACAGTTAACAATACTTCTCTTAGTTCTCATTTATCTCTTAGGATGACATCTAAAAAAAGACCTCAATTGAAACAACCTCCGTTGACTGCAAGTTGATTATCATAATTCCAAGACAATCTTCAATTCATAATTCTCTCCCACCTAACATCATATTGTATATGAAAAAAAAAAATCACAACTCTAAAGTCTTAGCATGACACCACTACTTATCAATCATCCCGTACTACACGAAAAAGCTCTATGAACACCCCGAGGGTTTAAAAACTCATTCACGATAACATGAATGATTACTGATCAATGGAATATCTCAAAAAGTGACATTGGTCAAAATATGGCTCTTATGAAATTTATAAGGAAATAAGGATATGGAAAGTCATATTCGAGCCAACAATCAAAGGAACAAGAGGTCAAACAAGTTAGAGAATCAAGAGGCTAATAGTTTAATAAGAAAGCATGATAACTAAGATAATGAATGTCTCAGCACCTATCAGTTAAATAAGTACGAACAAAGGATGATAAAGGATCAAAACAGTGCTGAGTATGTTGAACAAAATTCCTAAACAAGTAGACATTTCAATTCTCAATGATTGTTCAAGGAACCAACAAATAAGTTGTACTTGAGGCGAAATGAAATTAAGAAATAAGAGATGATTAATTCAATAGAAAATATGAGTGTCAAGATAATGAGTATCTCAGCACGCAATAACCAAAGAAGTATAAATAAGAAAGGACAGTGTTGAGTATATTAAATGAGCAATTACAAGCAAAGTAATGGCTCCTGATTTAATAATAAAACAATAGGATTAACAAGATCAGCAAGAATGATAATGATGTACTTAGGTAGAAAGTACATCAAGCAAGTGAAATTCGAACAAGTAAAATGGTATACCAAAGGAAAAATTACTTTCAAATGAATAGTAATAGGATGAAATGAAATATATTGAAATCAATGGCTGGAGATATAGAATGAAATATAGAGAAGGGTCAAAACTTAACTTTAATAAGTGACATTGCTATAAGAAAAAAAATATGAATGTTAAGAATAGAAACAATGTCAAATGAGTATGGGATCCATTAATCCAATAAGCGAACTTTCAAGAAACAATTGATAGGCTAAAAAAGTGTAACCCTCTCTCAAATAAGTGAGAATAGAGTAGAAAAGAATAATAAAACCGATAGAATTATGAAGCACAAGAAGGGTGTCCCACCTACAAACTTAAACACCAACAAGTCAAATCCTATAATCTATCTCTCTCCAAAACAAGACACTAAGGAGATCTGGAGAACCTAAGGAGTCATACAATCACCAAACAAGATAAATCACACCAAAATTTACATTTCGTACCAGACCAATCACTAAACAAGATAATCACCGATTACCCAATGAAGACTCCAAAATCTGATAACACAATACAAATTCATATTAACCCATTATAATACAAGTGAATCCTCAATCAACAATTTAGAAAGTCATACCACCTAGAACTCAAAAGCTTGATGTAGGCAAGTAAATGTTCAGTCACCAAAATGAATTCTTATATCCTCAAATAATTCTATCTCCCAACAATTACTTCTTCGAATAAAGTAACTTTAGTCAGGAATCACTCCAATTGTCTCCAAGGTTTAAAGATCAAAACTCCAAAATATCCATTAATAATATAGCAATCCTAAATAGTAGAAATATTCACATGTTATACCACACTTCATTCTATGCACAAATATACATCACTAATTCCTCAAATAAATTCATTCTAAAATAACCTCAAGGAAGTATAGTCTGAGTTGAGACTCCAAAAGTGTCTAATCACAACCTCGCGAAAACCTCAACTTATGATCCATCTCCAAGTAATAACAAGTTAAACATGGCAACAAAAGTAACTATAATCATCAAGATACATTGCTATTTCCTCAAACAACTTCATTCTCGCTAAAGGAACATCAAGAACAAATTCATTAAACTGAGACTAAAATCCATAAACATAACAATTAAAATCTCATGAAATTATGACCTACAGTTATAGCATATATACAATTATATCTCATGAAAACAAGTACCAACATATTACATGATTATCATATATTACAACATTATCACATAACACACAATTCAGCATATAAGAAGCCAATATCACATAAACAGGTTACATCATAGAAGTAAGTTATAAACAATTAAAGTCACATAAGCAACAAACTTCACATAAGACAAGTTGATCACGTAACTCACATTGGTCACTTAAAGTACATTGAGCACCAAAAGCACGTTGTTTCACATAAGCTAGTTATAAACAATTAAAACCACATAAACAACTAACTTCACACAGACATTCCAATCACATAAAAAACATTTGTCACATAATACACATTAATCACAAAATGCATATTAACTACAACACATTGAGTACATAAGACACGTTATCACATAAAACATATTGACCACATTAGTTCACTTAACACAAAAAGCATATTGATCACATAGAAAGTTAGACACATAAGTAAATTAATAACATAAACATATTAATATATGTTTCACTTTTCTTTCACTTAATACATACTTGCATGCTTAGACCACTACCCACATTCCGAGGATACCTCGACTGACAGCTAAACATGCGCTCTGATACCACTTAATGTCACGCCCTAACTCAACCCCACCTACAATCAGTCAGGACGCAACGGAATTTTGGTAGTATAACGACAGTAATTAGGACACCGAGGCTCTAAACCAACCTCTTAAAAATATCATACAACTAACTCCACAAACCATTCAACAATCAACTCTTCAATTAAATTAACAACATACAACATAACCATATTATACAATAATCATTCCTTCAACAACCCATTCATAGTTATACGTCTCCGTTCCAACTTAGTACATAGGCTATACATACATTTCAAAATAGGTTATAACCAACTCAGTAATCTAGTCATGATCAAAATAAAGACTACTAAGTCATCATACATATGTCTTTATATTAAGATAGGTTATACAATACATTGTTTTACAACAACTAAGATAATCTCATGGCAATGACTCCTGCACATAAGACTCATCCACATAAGGCACATTTTCCTCTTCAAGAGGCACGTACTCATAGTCAGAATCAGTAACACCTGCATGCATGCAATAATTTAGAGTGATCTTATATAAAACAAGCCCAGTGAGGATCCGATAGATCTTTAACAGTATTTACTATACTCCTTGGAAATGATCCTTTGAGCAGTAAATGTCACGCTCCGACCCGACACACGGACGGAGTCTCCTCTGTACCGTGGACGATCCGAAAACCCTACATTCAATATAATACTTGCGAAAACCACAATAAACATTTGAATTAAGCCAACATTCTTTTAGAAAACATACATCTTTTCATTAACAACTTTTCAACCCAAAAATGTCATGCATACTACACAATTATTTATGCCACTAAACAGTTAGCTATTAGCATGCATTCCTTACTAGTCACATGAGTATACCATTACAACTTTACATCCTCCAAACTTTTACAACATAAGACCATTTAGGCCTCAAAATAAAAACTACAATCAAGGCTACAAGCCTCAAAATAAAGCGACAACCAAGCATTAAACACATCAAGCATGGCTCGCACAAAAGTCTGGCAACCAACCACCAGCTAAGCAAAGAAAGTGCTATCAAGGAAACACCTCCACTTGTTCCTTCTCCTCAATTACCTCAATAGGGTCCACTTCAACTACTCCTGTAAAATATAGTATAGAAAGGAATGAGCAAAAACTATTGCTCAGCGAGGGTTATTGGTCTCAAGGACGGAGATGAAAGGAGAATGCAATGTAAATAGTCAAGCAATTCTTTCAAGTACCATATAAAGATACAAACAAAGCCATCAAATAAGCAAGACAAGCATTAAAACTATAAACACTCATTCAAAGGATACGATTCACTTTCCACGAGCAACTTTCAATCACGAATTCGATGACGACGCGCCGGCCCAAACCACCTTATAACTTCAGTTTGGAATACCCCGGAAGTATCCATCAATTCTACGACCCAAATCTCCTTGGGAGGCAACCCAAGCAAGAAAGGGAATAGGACACGGAGCTAGGGCAACCAACACTGGCAACCCGAGGCTACCCAGAGAGGCCCATCACTCCGCCCCTGACTCTATGAATGCAAGACAATATACAATGCAACAATCGAGCAATAAAGCCACATGTGGGAGAATAACAAAGTAGGCTACTCTCGCATGCAATAGCAACAATTGATAAGCATTTCAATCAAAATCAACTCCAACTAGCATAATAAGCATTAACAAGCATTCTACAAGCAAAATTCTATGAAAACCAACATAAACACAAAACGACCCCGACTTTCCAAACGCTACTACTTTTAAACGAGCCACGAGTTTTGGAAACCGACTTCGCCAATCCTCCTAGGTTACCATAAGGCACGTCTAAAGACCCCGAAACCCTACTTTACCCTAGAATTCACGCAAAGCCCCAATTTCTCCCTTTGCTCGTTTGAACTACAACTACCCTAACCAAACACCCAATCAACGCCATAACCGCACCAAAAGTGCTTCCATGGCCTCCCGAGACAATGCCATCACGCAAAACGAGAAAACGCTAAACTCGACCTAAACGACCCCGACTTTTACCAATGCATTTTTCTCATTTTTTCCATTACGCAACCTAAACAACCCATGCATTTAGGCATTCTAGCACATCTAGCATCTTTCTACATCAACAAAATGCATAACGGAACAACTTCTACGTTTTGAGGGTTTACTATTCATATTTTACTATTCAATTGACATTTTAAATTACAATCTCAACATTCAATCGCAGAAAATGTTAAAAAGCTATAAATACATGTTCTACAATTGTCAAGGAACATTCTTGAATCATCAAAACGATTAAAACAACAAACTACGGATAAAACCCAAAAATCATAAAGTTGACATAAATGATATTCAAATGCGCAAATAACGTGCTTCCCTTATCTTGGACACTCCTAGTCGCTAGAAAAACTTCGCTGGATGCCTCGGTAACAACCCCGCACGAGCTCACGTGAAGATTTGAAATGTATTTTTTTTCTCTTCAAGGTTTCGGCCTGCTTGTTCTGTTTTTCAGTTGGTTTTATTTTTTTTTCTTTGTTATTTTGCTTAATAAAGGATGACAACTTGGTCAAAGGTCAAACCCCTTGGTCAACTAACTTAAAATTGGTCAAATAGCCTATTTTTATGCTTTTTTAAAGCTAAAATAACTAATTAAATATTAATTCTAGCTAACAACAATTAAAACACTAAAATTAAAACACCAAATACTAGTTTTCACTATTTACTGAAGACTAGAAACCACTCTCTAACTATCGCTCTCGATATGTAATGCACTTTGCGACAATAAAGAAGTAACAATTAAATCTCAAGGAATTTAAGAAAATATAATTTTCAACATAATAAACAAGAAAATTCCACATTCCGGGCTCAGGTATTACAGTAAACACACAATAAACATCAATAACACTATAAACATATAAACTATAATGACCATTCAAAAAAGGATACTCTAGTTGGTGTAGCTCCAAACGCCATTACGATCTCAACCAACTTCTTATCACCCCCATGATACATACACCCGAGGTACCTCACTAACCCTGCCCTCCATGGCATCTCTGCCCATGCGAGATGAGGGTAGCCTCTGATAGCCATGTCGTTTTCAACCCGACGGCCCGATACCGCCCGAGAGGTGGCAAACGCATATCAAAACTCAGCAATAATAATAAACATTCAATCACAAGATGACAACCTTTTCCGTTGACTATTTCCCGGTTCATCAATAATCAATAATGTATCAATCAACTAATCATATTACAACAATACAACATCAATTAATCAACTAACAACTAAACAACTAAGTTAGATAACAAAGTAGGCCACCCAACTTAACATGCATTAGACACACAACCAAACCCTAATCTAACCATCAACAACTCATAATTCAATCACTCAAACACCACCCAATCATCTAAAGGCATATAACAACATTTTAAAGAAAGGCAACCTAAACTTCTAATAATAATAACTTATATTCTACCAATCCAAACAACTTTAAACCCATTCCTATCACTCACTCAATCAATAAACTACATTAGCCCCCTCAGAAACCAACCAAACTACATCCAATTCAAGCCCAACAGCCCTAAAACCTCAATGCACCTAGACTGAAATTGTTGAATTTTTGCACCAACATCTCAATCAAAATTTCGGCATTACAACGGCACTACCCCGTATTTAACAAACTTTTACAAACTGACGGCAATCGATTCCAACCACTACAACTCAAAATAATCACCAAATAGCTAATAACTCAACTTTTAATACCTGAAAATAAAATTTCATGCTACAACGGTTCAAATCTTATATAAACGCATATAAACGATCCTTAGCATGCACTGAGCAATAATATAACATCAATTCAACTTTCTAACGGTTCAAAATGCAATTATACGCAAAAATATAAAAATGACATTTTGAGATCTAGAATTTTTCTCTCACCTTTGATGTGTTTTGAAGCTAGAAAGATGCTCAATGGACGCTCAGGAGGTGAAATCAAGCTTTGGTTGAAGAAGATTGGCCTTTAATTGCCAGTTTTATTGAAAAATCTCCTTGAAAAACCTTGAGTTTTATTTCTCTTTTTCTCCTATAGATGTCTAGGCCTTGTGTGTGTGTGTGATCGTGTTTTTATGCTTTGCAAATGTGTGTTGATGCATAATAAGTAAAGGTCAAAGAATTAAAAATAGTCAAGGTTAGTTTCCTTAGTTTATTTTTAGTATTTTTAGTCTTTTAAATCCTACTTTTGACTATTTCTTGCTCAACTATTAAATTGACACCTAAATTAATTCTAGACAATATATTTCAGGTGACAAAGAGTTTTACATTTAAACATTTTTACCCGAGTCGGCTTAAAACTCGATTTCTTGCAAAAGAAAGTGTAAAAACCTTTAAAATTTTAAAACTGATTCCAAATCCGTTTTAATCAAACACAGTTCTATTAATACCCGAGGACTAGGTTTTAAAATATTTAAAACACCCCTGTAAAAATTTTAGCGGACAGGTGCTCAAAATACTATTTACTAAAATCGGTGATAAAATTTCTGATGCCGATTTTGATGCAAATTTCATGAATGCACACATAGTATATATTAGGAATATAAATCATATATTTAACACATTCTAACTCATATAACACATAAACATGTCAAATCACACAAAATCGAGGCAAAACATGCAAATCGAGGTAAAGATGAAAACTGGGGTTTAACACCAGGAACTACTGTAGCTCCCCGACCAAAGGGCTAGGGGAGCGAGTTGAGCAATGCAGCTACAATCCTACTAGCGAGGGCCTCCTCTCTGCTTTTCTTCACCTCCTGGGGTTCTTAGGGGAAAAAAGCAGCTTTTACGAGTACATTAGATAGTCCTTACTATTATGTGTCAAGAGTGCAGTGACCCTTTATATGGGGCACGCACGGTACTAAGGCCTATCTGGAGTTTGTGATTTGTGGGTATGGAGCACGCACTCTAGACAATAATGGGAGCACCGGACTTCCAACTGGTACATTTGTATGTCTTAGGGGTAATGGCCTAAGCCTCTTAATTAACTCCTTTATTGCTCGATTCTAACCAACCTCACCGTAAGAATAACATTTATAACTCCCTGTAAAACATCCCTTTAATAAGACCTTAGTTTCCTAACAACACAGTAAGGCAGGTTTAAACTCTCTGCCACTTTGACCATCCCTAAGAACAAGTCCCAGTATGGAGCCAGGTTCTTCAAGTATGGCACACCGCTACCCGATGCTTGAGGACACCACCCTCAGAGGCTTGGGCGCTTAACAGAACTTCCCAACAGGTCGTTTTAATCTGAGCCTTCTACCTATACTACGCTTTGCACGGTCGCGAGTTTCCATATTCCTTATTGCTACTGTCTATAAATAACTGCAGTTAGATGGGACAGCTTGGCGTGAACAGTCTCAGATCACCTATGCAAATACCAACTTGATTGAAACTCTATGAAGCAGGGAATCCTAATTGGTATTGAAAGCAGTGAAGTGACCCATTGGTATGGGGCATGAGCGGTACTAAGGAATGTCTAAAGTGCAGTGACTGACTTCTGGGAGAAGGCAGGAATGGAACCTCCCCGAGGATCCTTCCATAAGGGAGACTATGAGGCCCAACCTTGAATTGCGTGCGATATCTTGATTCGTGTACCCTAACCTTGATATGCGTGCCTTAACCTACGTTTAAGAGTCGTGTCTTGATTTACGTGCCTTGCATTGATTTACCTGCATTCATTTAGGGTTGCATGCATTTACTTGGAATACGTGCATTTGTCTCATAGTTCATGCCTTACCTCGTAGTATGTGCCCTAGACCTAGAAAAGCATTCCCGCACGCTAATCAATAAAGCATCCTACACAAAGCACTAGACTACTAAATAATCCTACAACTCCACTAACTATTATTTTAATCCTAAGTCAATGCACTAAAAGACAAAACACTAAACATTCTTTATTCCTTATTCTTTTTGCAAAATTCATGCACCTCAAATACAAAATAAGCTTTAAACAAAACAAAAAAATTCAGATTTGTTAGCCTAGATGGCCGGCCATACCAAGGCCTTTTGACATGCTTTGCAATTTCAAAATCATCCTAGACAAACTATGATACAAGCTCAAGACACCAAGCATCAAAAAACTCCAAAGCACCCTATCCTAAGCTACCTTTCTCGGCCTACACACCATGCCCATCCCTCATAATTCAAAATGTTCAAAAGATGACATAATTTCATATTTTGAAGAGCTCTAGGCCAACACACACACACACACACAAGCATCAACACTCTCAAAAATTCTCTCAAGCTCTCTTTCTCTCTCATTTTTGGCCATGGCTGCATCTTGAATCTCCATAGGTCAAGCTCATATTCTAAGGTTCACCTAGACTCTCAAGGACTCTAAGAAACTCGACCATAGCAAGCAAAGCAAGAAAAACACATGCAAGCTCACAAAACTCATCATTCTCGCCCATAGGTATGTTTTGATAGTTTTGTTTCATTTCTTTTTGTTCTAATCACATGCACACACTAAGAATATGATAACTAAGCTAGGAATTAAGAAAACAACAAGCTATCTCTCGGCCAAGCAAGGAAAGAAGACCTTTTTGTGCATCTTCAAGAACATTTGTGCATCTTCATCTATCCACTTGCTAAGGTGAGGGTTAAACTATTTTAAAAGCTCTCAATACTCATATGCATGCTCTCATATGGCTAGCTTTGCCTCTGTAATTATTGTATATGTGTGTATATGAGCTTATCTTCTCATGCATGGCATGATAATGGCTAAACTTGAAGATAGGTAAAAATGTTTTGCTGGCAATTTTCTAATCTTGTAGTACGAAGTGCATTTGGCTTAGTAAAACTTGATAAAAATGCGTGAAATTGGTAGACCACTAGTTTTGTCAGTTCTGAACATTTTTTTTGTAGAAATAGGCCACGGCCAATTTGGATTCTAAGGCTTTCAAAATGACCAAATATCGAAAGGTGTCTAAATCTGAAAAAATTGGAAGTATGAAGTAGGATCTGGCAGTCTTCTAACCTTGTAGAACGAAGCCGTTTTAGCCTAGCAAATGATGTAAAAAATGCTTGAAAATTGGTAAGTTGCTATATTTTTCCGTTTTAGACATTTGTGTCAGAAATAGGCCAAAGCTAAATCTGACTCTAAGATCCTCAAAAATGGCAAAACTCATAATGTGTCTAAAACTGGACAGTTTTGCGTAGTCTCACGGTTTTGGCCATAACTCCTAAGTCCGAACTCCCAATGATGCAAGGTTTGTTCCTAGATTTAAATCACTTATTAAGATTCAATTTGAAATTTGGTTCACTGAAATTTGAGATTGTTTACTTGTCAAATCGAATGTGGGAAAATAGACCATTGCAGTGAGATTTTTGTTTAGTAATATGGTTAGAATCATGTTGAGACCTTGCTTGAGGTATTGAATGCTTGGAATTGTGGCACTTAGATGTTGTATGGACTGTTGTGATTGGTTGAGGTTGCTTAATTTGATTGATGTATGGCTTGGGGTCATTAATTGATGAAGGGTTTGCTTAATCGCACGTTTAAGCACGAAATCGAGGCCCTAACGCTTATGACTATTTGCTAAGAGATTATCTATTGGTTAAATATGTTAAATTGTGTGGTTAATAGGCTGCCCGTAGTTGTCCTTATAGCTCTAAATATTTCCGATGATTGCATGTTGCTAAGTGAGCTATTCTTGCATCCGGTCTCGTATAAATGTCATTGCATGCTTGTATAATGTTAATACTTGATACGTGAACCCCGAAATGAGTTATATGACTTGATTTATACGTGTTACTTGGCTTTCCGTTTAATGTTCATATGACTCTACATGTTCTACAAAGTGAAACTTCATGTCAAGCATGCCTCGTTCATTTACTTGGCAATATGTGATCTTGAAATTGCTCGGAGGCAACCTGCTTTGTTGTCCTTCTAATGTGAATTGTAAATGGTATAAATGTACATTGTATACAAGGTTGCAACTTTTGATTGTGGCATGGTAGCGTTTCATAAACGCAGGGCGGCATAGGGCTTGTCGGTGCTTCCGTGACTACCATGGTCCAATTCCCTCTCTCGCTTGGCATTCCACCCTCGGAGAGTTGGGTCGTAGGATTTCAGGGTACATCCGGAGTACACCCAATTGGGAGCGATAAGTGGATGATTGAAGCCGGCCGCAACAATTGTTATCGAAAATAATATTGAGAGCAAATGCTCACCGATTGAACTTGAGAGCAAAAGCTCACCGTATCCTTGAAATGATTGGTAACTGTATCTGTTGTTTAATTTGATTCTTATACTTTGCGTACTTTATTATTTGTAATACGTGACATGTTTTCAAAAAAGGATTTTCATGAAATTAACTGGAAAAGAGTTTCAAAACATTATCTCTCGTTCCCCCTCGCTGAGTTCATAAGGACTCACCCTCTTTTATCATCACAAGTGAAGAAGATCAGGAACAGGTACCCGAGGAGAACGTGCCTGTTGATGACTCCTCGGAGTGATTGCTTGTCTTACGTGCCTTGCTTGATTGTGGCTATTTTGTGAACGCTATGTTGTTTTTAAGACTATTTCTTATGTTGTTTGTTGTTGTTGTAAATGACCCCCATTGTAATTTGGGGTCTAATTTTGGCTTGTACTAATTATGACTAGACGAACACTCTATCTTGTGGGTTGCTTTTGCTATTTTGATTTAGTAACTATCATAGGCAACTCAATCACTAGGTGAATTAATCAAATGATGTAACTCTATCTAATTTCATCTAGGTACTTAATAGTAAGCTAAAGATCAACAGGTACTTGCGCCATATGAACCGATAAGTAAATGGGATATAGTCATCATGCTAGGTTTATTAATCAAACAAGACTTTCAAGATAACTAGTAGGTATATCAGTTGACGACCAAATAGAAGTTCTCAATGGAATTGGATTGATGATTGGTATATTGAGGCATTTAGAAATTTAGGTCAAACAAAAAGGTCCTAAATGCAGCTGTTATGCTGCTGGTTCTTCGGAAAATCTTTCGGAGTTCTAGGCTAACGTTAAGCGTTAAATCTTAACAAATGGTTAAGTATGTGAAATAGTATAAACGATTAGATCACACCCTAGTCTAACCTCTATAGGTTGGGTTGGGGCATGACAGAGACTCTAGTACCAGACAGCTCTAGAAGTAAAAATTAAAATCTTTCCTTCCTATCCTAGCAAGTGACTGTCTTTTGGGGGAAGGAAAGAACGAATCTAACTAGTCTTTCTTCGCCTTTGGCTTTGGATTATAAACATCTATAACTATTGTGTAAAATGCCCCATTAAGGACTCCTTCTTGCTACAAAATGGGAATGAAGGGACTTCTGGTGGAAGGCCTAAACAGTACTAAGGACATTAATGGTAGCTCTTCCGGGCCCCATAGGGCATACTTCAAACTCGCTAAGACTCAACATTAAGGTATCGATTCTCGTTAGGAGTAAAGGAACGTACTCATAGCACTCTCCCTGAAGCCCAAAAAGCATAGGACATAGTACATACGAGGTAGTGACCGAATGACCCAATGAAAGTAGCTAATATCCCCGTCATTTCATTTTGGAAATGGAGTAAGGGGAGCCCTTATAGGAAGGGATGGGGGTTCGGGGGAAGGGAAACCATTCCCTTCCTTCCTACAAAGCCGCTATTCCTGCCAAGGAATAGAGTAAGGCCTTTACCTATTCGAGTTAATGAGCTAATCTTCCCCGCTATTTCGGACTTTAGGGAGGAATATAGTAAGAGGAGCCCCTCTATTAGGGTTAGTGGGTTTTAGACTTAGATTTAATCTCATTTGTACAAGATTAGTCTAAGTAAAGTCCTCTCATAGTTGTTACTTTAAGGCCACAATTCTAGTGATAGAATTGGGTAAGGCCTTTACCTTTACTTGCTCTTATCAAGGCCGCTATTCCTGCTAAGGAATAGAGTAGGCCTTGCCCTTTCCTTGTAGGTAATGCAGTTAATGTACTTGTAGCTAATGCAATTAATGCAGCTAGGGAGCTCAAAAAGAACCTCAATAAATGGGTATTTTTGCCTAAGAAACCCTTGAGTTTTAATAGGCCCGAATACCCTCCTACTTGAGCCCTTTCAAAGTATCATTTTTCTGTATAGAAGCTTGTTGTAATCCCAGGAACTACTGTAGCTCCCCGACCGAAGGGCTAGGGGAGCGGGTTGAGAAATGTAGCTACAATCCTACTAGCGAGGGCCTTCTCTTTGCTTTCATTCACCTCCCAGGGTTCTTAGGGGAAAAAAGCGGCTTTGACGAGTACATTAGATAGACCTTACTGTTATGTGTCAGAAGTGCAGTGACCTTTTTATATGGGGCACACACGGAACTAAGGCCTGTTTGGAATTCGTGATCTATGGGTATGGAGCACGCAATCTAGACAGTAATGGCAGCACCGGACTTCCAACCGGTGCGTTTGTATGTCCTTGGGGTAATGGCCTAAGCCTCTTAATTAACTCCTTCCTTGCTCGGTTCTAACCAACCTCGCCGTAAGAATAGCGTTTATAACTCCCCATAAAATATCCCTTTAATAAGACCTTAGTTTCCTAACAGCACAGTAAGGAAGGTTTAAACTCTCAGCCACTTTGACCATCCCTAAGAACAAGTCCCAATATGGAGCCAGGTTCTTCAAGTATGGCACGCCGCTACCCAATGCTTGAGGACACAACCCTCAGAGGCTCGGGCACTTAACAGAACTTCCCAACAGGTTGTTCTAATCTGAGCCTTTTCCCGGTACTACGCACTGCATGACCGCGAGTTTCCATATTCCTCATTGTTGTTGTCTATAAATGACTGTAGTTAAATGGGACAGCTTAGCGTGAACAGTCTCAAATCAGCTACACAAATACTAACTTGATTGAAACTCTATGAAGCAGGAAATCCTCACTTCACTACTTTCAGTACCAATAAGGATTCCCTATTTCATAAAGTTTCAATCAAGTTGGTATTTGCGTAGGTGATCTGAGACTATTCACGCCAAGCTGTCCTATATAACTGCAGTAATTTATAGACAACAGCGATGAGGAATATGGAAACTCACTGTCGTGCAGAGCATAGTACAAGGAGAAGGCTCAGATTAGAATGACCTGTTATGAAGTTCTGTTAAGCGCCCGAGCCTCTGAGGTTAGTGTCCTCAAGCATCGGGTAGCGGCGTGCCATACTTGAAGAACTTGGCTCCATACTGGGACTTGTTCTTAGGGATGGTCAAAGTGGCCGAGAGTTTAAACCTGCCTTACTGTGCTGTTAGGAAACTAAGGTCTTGTTAAAGGGATATTTTACGGGGAGTTATAAATGTTGTTCTTACGGTAAGGTTGGTTAGAACTGAGCAAGGAATGAGTTAATTAAGAGGCTTAGGCCATTACCCCTAGGACATACAAACACACCGGTTGGAAGTCCAGTGCTCCCATTACTGTCTAGAGTGCGTGCTCCATACCCATAAATCATGAACTCCAGACATGCCTTAGTACCGTGCATGCCCCATATAAAGGGTCACTGCAATTCACGAGCAATTCTCAACCAACATATGCGATTCATTCCCGTAAAGATTCTAACACACAAAATACTTCTTACCTTAGAAGCGGGATGAGTAATACATCCGTCGAGCACCAGTGAAGAACGCAAGCAAAGCTGGAGCTCGGGTATTGATATATTCCATCAAGAGAAAGGAGGCAGACTGGTAAGAAGGTCGACCACATAGGGGAAGCGAACCAAAAAACTCAGCTTTTCGGAGCGGACCAATCTTCCGTACCGCCCCCATTACTCTCTCTCTATAAAAAAAAAGCCTACGAGAAGCGCGAAGAGTTAGCTAAGTCACTAATCTCATGGAGAAGGTTATACCTCAGAAAGTTAGCGAAGATAAGGTTTTGTATGTGTTATATCCTTTTGATCGAGCGACAACTTCTAAGGAAGGCCTTCATTGCCCTTTGAAAACAGTAAAAAAAAAAAGCGCTAGGGAAATGGAGAGAGAGAAAGTTGCAGAAGTGCTTCTAGATCTCATGGAATAAGGCAGAATTTATAACAACACTTTTCCATCTCTTGCTTTCATAGAAAAAAAGAATTTAGGAGATGAAATCCCGATTCCATTATTGCAGGCCAAAATTCTATTTGAAATAGCAGTCCATAGAAAAAAAAAAGTATTCTGAAGCCAAATGCTCTTGGATGGGTAGTTGAATAGGGAGATAAATCCCTTTTTCTCCTTAATATTGAATGTAATATATCACTTTGAGGTCATGAGAACCCTGTGATTTGATATAAATTATGGCATGCATCTCTGAGGAAAGTGGTGCGGCCAAACATCATCCCAGAAATGAATCAACTAACCATTGCCCAAGTTCTTCCTGAAAGTCTCTCTATATCAAATAATACCTTTCGTTATGCAGGATATTTAAGAAGTGGGTTGGTCAATCCATTTTTGCCATTGGAGAGGTACTTAGCAGCCAAATAGGAGCACCATGGCTTTTTCTTTTCCTTTGGAAATATCCATAGCCACCTCATAAGAAGGGCTGACTTGGTTGAAGTCTACCTCCTTCATTAAGGTTTTTGAAAAAATCCATACCATAAAAAGATTTTCTTTTTTGTATGGGATGTTAGTAAAGATGAATATGACGAGGTCTTATTGCTTTACTTTTTTTTTTTGAATTGAAATTCAAACATATCTATCTCAATCTTGTGGCAATTTTCTCTTCAAATCACATCAAGATGAACTTTGAAAGAGTAGGGAAGGCTACTCTGGGAATTCAGATTATGGTAGGGTCATAAGATATGGCAATGGTGCTGTCATGTGGAATTGAACAGATCTCCTCTAGGAATCAAAGATGCAACCTCTGCAGAAGCAGAAACTCTCCTGCATGGCCATAGTTTTGTCCAAACTATTGATTCTTTTCAAGTCATCATATCAAATTTCTTTTTTTTCTTTTGGCTAAGAAGCCCGTAGGTTGTACGCCAGCCATACGTAACTTGAACTGTGATGGCCACAATGCTTAGGCCGATCCCCAAGACGCTTTTGGTTGAATGCTCACACTTGATCCACCGTCTGCACTTCCTACATTCATTCACGGAAATTGAAAAGGAAAACAGGAATTGTAACCTCCCGGTCTGCTGTAGTTAGCCTCAGGCTGTGCCTGACCAGTGAGTCTGCCATCTCCAAGGCTTTCCATTTTTCGGGCTGCTCGTCAAGCCTTCGAGTGCCGAGCTTCGCTTGGGCTAGCTTTGAGGCTCTACCATGGCTTTTCATTGGTTTTTCCCAGGGGACTTTATCGTATCGCACTCGCATCTACAAGCAATCGGGAGAGACGCCTAATAGATAGACGAGGCGGTCCATGGAATGAAAGTCGATTCCCTCGTACTCTGGAACTCCTTAACTTCGGTTGAACAAATAAGGTTCAATCTTGTGAAAGCGTAGCATAGGCGAAACCTGGCAGCCCGTCTAGAGTTTGACCTTCCCCAGTCCTGGAAGGAAGCCCTACTTTCCTTCCTTCCCCTAGCGGGCAACAACACTGGGAGGAAGACGATCAGGATCTCACGTATGGCAACTCTTGGAACAAACTCCAAATCCAAGAGGTACCTACCTAGAAAAAAAAAGAAAAATCACCACTTACTGGTGAAAGAGGATAGAGAAAGGACCAATTGAAGTCCCCGGTGACCAACCATGGTCCCTGGATACGTTTAGACACTTTCTTTAGCTGCTCCCAAAGACATCTCCTCACAGATATCAGGTTTGAGGCATTTTATCTCGTCCAAGGTAGAAAAAATTGTTTATTTGTCTCCGCAACTAGAAGATAAAGCCGGATTAGATCTCTGTATGTTGTTAATGTCATAGTTATATTCCACATCAGCCAAATTCTATCATTCCCGGCTTCATTCTTCATAGTAATGGCTTTACTAAAAACCTTTCCTAAGCATCTGGTAATTCTGGCCGCCTTTCCACTCCTCACTTTGGTTTCTACCAAGCCAATCAAATATGCCTCTTGTGCTATTATATAATCTTTGGCCTCTCTCTGTTTCACGACTTTACCGATCTTTTTGAGATTTCATATAAGGACCTTCATGTGGAACTATTGTTATTTTTACATTCCCCTCGCACCTTAGCGCTGCCTCTAGTTTTTCATCTTGTGCAGCCCTTATTTGTCTTTTGTTCTTTGGCCTTGACTTTTCCCCTCCCCCCTCTGTCTTAGAATTCAACATCTCTTATATGTTCTGCATGTTGTTCGCCCACTCTTCTTTCAGAGTAATTCGAACTAGGGGAGCATCTTCCACCTTTAAGGTCATAGTACCAGTACCTGAACGCTTACTCTTACTGCTCTTCTCAGGTTCACCTCTTTTCTTAGGATTGGCTGCCCTGAGGTTCTTCTTTGAAGTCATTTGTTTATCACAGAACAAGTCCCCCTCAGTCACTGCTATAGTTGACCCAGTATCAACCCTCTCTTCCAGATCCTCGCTTCTATGTGTCAAATCACTCTCCTCGCGAGTTATCTCCTTGACTACATCCTCCTCGACTTTGTTACCCAGACACTAATCCAAAGCAATCTCTTCCGATTCAATAGTGTCCAGATCTAGCATCTTTGCCTCTTCTTGTTCAGGGTCCTCTAGAACCGCAAAACGGTTCGGGCTGACTAGGTCCAGTTGGGTCATTCCACTAGTACAACTAGTATCCAGCTTCCTCCCCCCTTTAGCATTGTCACTACTGGTACTTGACCCCGTCGGCTCGACATTTTTGAAAACACTGACCCTTAGTCAATAGGGCAATTCAAAGAGGAGAACGAGGACGACTGACTACCCCTAAAAGTCAGACTACGAGTACACATTGTCTGATTGAAAACTATCGCTGCATACTACCCGGTGCTTGCAGGTCTAACTGGTGCCTTCTCTTCAACAGCTGCTTCAATCAATGTTAAGTCTGACAACGAGGCTTCTTAGCCAGCAGCTGACTACTTATTGAAAGACTGAACATGAAATGAAAAGTCATACTACAACAAATGTAAACATTCATTCCTTGCTCTGACTTTGATCGACTTTCCCGCACAGCATCTTTTTTTAGAGAAGAGGTCAAGGGGCTAAGTGACTCTCGAAAGTCATCTTTTGTATTGTATCGCGTCAAAAGAAATGGCATAGATAAGATCACTGCTTAGAGAGTTTCATTGTTGAATTGATCTCGGAATTTGATCCCAATAGTAGCTGCTGCCCAAAGGTGCTTTATGAAAGCCGGTCCACAGTAGTGAAACTACGATAGATTCTGTCGATCGACCGAAAACTGCTTCTTCCTTTTTTTTGCCTCTCTGGCTTGACTACTCTGCTTGATTAACACAAGTCATATTTCACCTTTACGAACCACATCACTACTAGCAAGCTCCAGCTCGAAAGCAATAAGCAAGGGGCACAAAAACCGTTGCGCTAACGCGCATCCATTTTATTGCTCGTTAGCGATCTTTTTTGATTGCTGGGCCTTTAGGCTTTACTAATACTAATAAGATAGAAGGGGCTTTTCTCACTTGTTTGAGACCATATATGGCTTTCTTCAATCGGCAAACAAGGGATAGAATAGAAGTTTGATAGGGCTTTAAGAGATAGGGACTCCAGCGATAAGAAGAAGTCACTCAGTGAGTCGGTGGATCACACACTTGGAGACAGGGACAGGGGGATGCCTGAGTCTTTAAAAAATATACAAGTGTTGACAGAGTGAAGTCTGGGGGCAACGGTAAACGTGAGGAATAGGACCTCCAAACAAACCGCCCAACTAAAGAAGTTCGCAAAAAAGGGACATGTCAAACACCTACCTTTCCAACTAAGTCCAACGCGACATAATTGACTATGCGTTCCGTCGTCAGCAAGCAGTGGTTGACAAGGCCCTTTTCTATAAATATCTTGGGAAGCGAAGGGGACAGGTTTAAAACTTATTCGGTAAGATTTTCCTAAAGGTAGGCATTTACCTAAGAAACTAATATTTTAAGTCTCTCAATTACACGTGTTTTAGGGAGTTGAACGTCTTATTCTTACGAGTGGCCCATTTGAATATAAGCCAGGAGCAAGGATTCCAGAAATTCAAATCCAATTCGATATTTCAAATGCAAGTCGACGTTCCTGATACGAAAGTGAAAGTGGAGTGAAAGCCGACCGTAAGCAGGATCCAAAGATGTTTAAGTCCAATTTCAATCAAGATATAAAAGTCAAGTTCAATCATCGAAAGTGATCCCTCTTTTAGTCTGGTTTTCTTTTTTCTTTGGAGTCGGGTTCTTAAGACAAGAAATCAGGTTTTCTGAATATCACTCTTCTAGCCTATTAAGTAAGTTAGTTCGAGATCGAAACTGGACCTGAGAGAGACTAGTAAGAGTAGGTGCGCCTTCAGTTGAGGAGAGTTGTTCACAAGTAGTGGTTATGAGCTCTTTCTTGTTCCGATTCAGAAGAGGTAATTCCTTCAGTTGCACTAGTGGATTGAATAACCTTTTTTTAGTGCCAAGAAAGTGCATGTGTTGTTGGTTAATAAAAACATGAGTTTCGATAGGCTGGAGGACTAATCTAGAAGTAGGACAGAGGTCTTAAAAGAGAAATGAAAGGCAGTTTTTAGCATTTTTCCACTTATCCAGGGTATGAAGTAACTCAACTAATAAGGAGAGGAAGGTAGACACTCGACCTATAGGGAGAGGATGGAAGATGCTCGACCGATAGGGAGAGGAATGGTTTCTTGGCATTTGTATTTGAGAGAGAGCTATGCATAGGTCAGTTCTTTCAGTAAACTTTTTCGGTAAGCCAAAAGTGAACTTTAGGTAAGTAAGTAGTCCCATATGAAATTCATAAAACAATTCATATCTGGCACTTGAGGAGGTCAATCTTAAGTGTTGGAAGCTACTACTAGGGGACTCCCCCTCATCTATAAAGGATATGCAATTGAGAGAGAATAGGGAGATAGCTCAGTTTTGATTGAATATCATTTCCTGTGCTTGTCTTGTATTGAGGTATACCGAAGAAATGAGTAAAAGTAGGTAACAGAAGGGAAGGGATTGTTGTTTTTTATTAGTGAGGGCAAACAGCTTTCAATTTATTAAATCTAATGGTAGGGCTTTAAAGAGTAGGTGGTTCGTATCTTTCTATGAACCCCAAAATAAGAAGTAGGAGGATAGGCAGAGCAAAAGCTCTTGATGTCTACCAGGGCGCGCTTTTTCATTCATCTATTTAGGCCCGACTAGGAACACGTGGATCATCTAGGGAACCTGTCTCGGGAATAGTTTCTTACTAGTACGAGCTAATCACAGTAAGAGAGTCCAATCTCTAAAATAGAGCTTAGCTCTCCATAGTAGCATATTAGTAGTTGGCTTAGGTTATGACTTGATCCAATACAATAGAGTCAGAACACCTTTCTATCTAAAAGAAATGGTACTCGATAAAAGGATCCAGATTCCACACTAGAAAATAGAAAGGGCCTTCAAAAAAGAGCTAGGGAGTGATGGGCAACCTTAGTCTATATGTTGCTCATGAGCCGCCAAGTACCAGTCTCGAAACAGTATTGGCGCAAAAGGATCGGTCCTTCACTTGTTGATCGTTCGCAAGTTGAACTTGCTCTCTTGCCACGCCTTTTACTCACTCGCTTAAGTCGGACTCAATCACTCTATTTGTTTGGGGGATCATTCGTTCTTCACTCTCTTGCTATTACCTGTAGGGATCGCAGCAACCAAGGTGCATATTATCATATAGAAAGAGGCAAAGCGTAGTGATTCATACTATTGGAAAAGTTTTGCTAACCAGCAGGCAATAGAATCAGCCGATATACGCAAGCAAGCATAGCGAATCAACATAAATAAGCCCCTACCTGCCAGCACGTGGATAGATAAGGCTTTTCAAAGGGGATGGATGTTTGAGCGGTTGAAAGAGTCGATCTTGAAAACCAAAGTATTGATAAGAATACCGAGGGTTCGAATCCCTCTCCATCTACAAGGTCATAAGTTCTCTCTTGCGTTATCTATAGATAAGAATGAATCTGATCGACTTGACTGATATGATAGATGGAATGGTAGTTTGTGATATGATTTAGTTAGGACCTTGTCTCCTTTTCGTTATCTTCCACTCTCCTTGTATAGGATGGGAAATGGCCGGGTGGATTACCTTTGGGAGCTAAGTCGAAGATCTTGGTGGTCTGGAGAGTGGGAGTGTAACACCCCGATCCCACTCGAGACCGGGAGTTCAATCAATCAATCTAATCATAACCCAATTCCAAACCCAGGCAAAATTTTTAGGGAAAGACGGACGGAGTCTCCCCTGTTTCTAGGCAAAATGTAAAACCTGTAATAGCAAAAAAGTGGACCAGCACCGTGTCCAACCATACAAACACCTCAAGGCCATCCGAGCCTTGGTTCTCAACAAGCGAACACAAGTAATTACATATTTCCAGTTTAAATGCTAACCTACCTCTTCTCATCTTTGACAAGTACATTCATGCTTGACAACTAAGCTATACTAACTTATTGTATAAAATAGACTATCATACCATTTTAACTCTTTTCCTTTGGACATTACAAACATGCATTGAAGATAAACTATACTAACTGAATACATAAACTAGCTTATCATACCACTTCAATAATCTAGTAAAACTTAAATTACATTCCTTTTAACATTAAATACATACAACACATGAAACATACATCTTTCCATCTTTGACAACTCAAGCCACATAGCACGCAAGACAACTCTTCAAACATGATCTTTCACGTAACCACGAACTTTCCAACTAACATGGCATTTCCTGAAATGTAGTGGTGAGGAGTGAGTATACACAACACGTATACTCAGTGAGGGTGAGACAGTTATCGAGGTGGAGAGAAAGAAAGTCGTGCAATGCAAATAAGACAGTTTAGCAATATAACCGACATGTAAGCAATCAATATAAACAATCAATACAATAAACAATTAATAAAAGCATTAACACAACCATTCAAAGCTATACCACACTCTGAAGGTCACGGTTCACTAATACGAGCAATGTACCATGCAATTCAATTCCACGAGCAGCTCTCAATCACGAATCCGATGACGACGCGCCGGCCCAACCACCTTATAACTTCAGTTTGGAACACCCCGGAAGTATCCAATCAATTCTACGACCCAAATCTCCCTGGGAGGCAACCCAAGCAAGAAAGGGAATAGGACACGGAGCTAGGGCAACCAACCCTGGCAACCCAAGGCTACCTAGAGAGGCCCATCATACCGCCCCTGACTCTATGAATGCAATACAATACGAGATACAAGTAATAAACGAGCAATGGCACGAAAATGCAGATTAGTGGCGATAAACGAGATATCAAGCATTTACAATCAATAATAGCAATCAATTAACTTTACAAGCATGATTATCATTAACTTCAACAAGAACATCAATGAAACACGTAATAGCAGTTCAAACACGAAAACAACATATATCACTATTCAATCCCCAACTTTCAAAGGCAATTACGAGCAAATGAGCTACAGGATTAGGAAACGGATTTCACTACATTCACTTAGGCACTACAAGGCACGTTTCTATGTCACTAAACTTCATTTTCCCAACCGAAGCCCGAAAGTCCACCTACTACGTTTGAACTGCAAGTATACTAATCGGTCGCTTAATCAACGCTACAACAGCGCCAAAAGTGCTTCCATGCCCTCAATAGCAAAACCCCCAACTCAATTCGAGCACAGTCAACTTTTGGTGAAACGGTCCCTTTCCTTTTCTTTGTCTAATTTCTAATTTTAACAAAGGCCGATCCTTTTTCATTGCACATTTTATCTTTCTATTATTAATGGCACCTATCCAAATCAAGAAATCGCAATTCGGATCAAAATCCAAAATTCTAGGGTTTTACTATTCAAAATCACTATTCATGTTCTTCCCCAATTTCAAATATGCAATTTCAGCCGTAAAAATTGCTAAATAACTATCAAACAATGCTCTATGAACTCAAAGGAGCTATATCAAGCAATTATAGGCATTATAACACATTATATATCAAATCTAAAAATTTGAAACAATAATCAAATTTCACAAAATATGCACAAAAGCGTGAAAACCCTCACAGAGATTAAAGAACAAGACCCAAAAGGACCCGAGCCACGACCCCCGAGCAATTCCACACATGATTTTGGCTCAAAAATGGAAAATCATTTTTTTTCTTTTCTCCTTAAACCTTCGGCCAAGGGGGGGGGACTAAATGGGAATTTGGCAATTTGTTTTTTTGACAATTTTCGCTTGTTTTTGTTTTATAAGGTGACAAGGGCAAAATGGTAAAAAATGCATGGTCAAATTCAAGTTAAAAATGGTCAAATTAGCTTATTTTGATGCCATTAAATCTAATTCAAGTTAAAGCAATGCAATTTTAATGAAAACCAGCTAAATTAAGCTATAAACATTTTTTTATGAAATTCGGGAAATATTTCTCAAACTCTCATTTTCGACATACTACGATCGAACGGTCAATAAACGATCGCAAATCAAATGATGTGCAATAATATAAAACTATAATTTTTGAAAAGTAGAATAGTAGAATAGTTTAAAATTCACTCCGGCTCGAAATAACTTTTCTCATTTAATTGAAAACCGAGTAATTTTAATGCAAGACAATTAAAACCGATTATTAAAATAATCAAAATAATCAATATTCATTTAAAAATAATTAATCTAACTATTTCTAGAATATTTTAAAGAATTATGAAATTAATGCTAAGATACGAATGAACAAGTTAATATAAACACGTAATCATATGTAATTAAATACTAACATTTGATATGACACTTAATTAAACACAAGAAAATAAATCTAATTACTATAAACAATAAAAATAGGTAATAATCTTTTAAATGATTCAAAATAAAAATTATTTGAATATTATTAAAAGAAATATCAAGATAGTGCAAAAATGGATGATTAACTAATTAAACATTTAATTAAATGCAGTCAAATGCCATTAAATGTATGCCGGGTTCGGGTTATCACATCCTTCCCCCCTTAAAACAATTGCGTCCTCGTAATTCTTCTTCCAATAGAACTCAGCATCATCTGAAATCCAACTCTGACCACTCTTCATTGGTTGCTGAGCAAGACACATAATAAGATGCTCGTAGGAAAACCCAAATAGAAATCCCATCCAAGAATGCCGAGAAAATACCAACTAAAGACTGAAGCAGAGATACTGTAGATATTATCAATGCCACATATTATTGACAAGAAGAATACCGAAGGAATATCCTATATATGAATCCCTAATAGAAGTCCAACAAGTACCAAATAGGAAATCAAAGGATAGCCAGAGTAGATGCATCAAATATAAGACCAAACTCAAAGACCTCATCACTATTTGCCAAGTGCAAACTTTATACTACATACTACCAAGAAAACCCAAAGTATTCCACAGCTAATCGTAAACAATGTGAAATAATAAGTCTGAACAAGATTCCAAGTGTAAAACTTCCAATAAGTGCCATCAAGCGAAATACTAGTAGAATGCCCATCGAAACAATGCTCCAATAAGAAAGTAGCAAGAATTGCCCAATAAGTGAGTACTAGATAAATGGCCACCAAGAATTCTATAGAATGCCATTGAAGAATTTCCAATAAGGGATGCTAGTAGCATACCAATAAAGACCGAGACACATATACCATAGATAATACCATGCAGTAAGTCCGATTGAAAATCCAATAGCCAAGTCTACCAAGAAGTGCCAACAAAAGTCTCCAAAGAATACCCAATATGAAAACCAAAGAAGGCTCCAGAGAACAACCAAATAGAAGCCCTAAAGAAAGCTACTCTTTCACAACTGTTAAGCACAGAAGAGGACCTTAGAGATTCGCCAATAACCGAGCTCCAAAAGCAAACACCAACTCCCAAATAAAGGCTAGTCAAATACTGCTCATTCCCGTCAATCCACATAACTTGGAGGGCCTGCTACTAACCACTTCTCTTCAGGGAAGGAAAAAGTCTTTCTTACCATTTCAACATGACATGTATGAATGCCAAGATATCACATTTATACATATCTGCCTTAAACTATTATGCAAACAAGTTTATAAAACAGTTTATTCAACAAAGTCACTCAAGCACGACAATCAAGTCAAGCACAACATAATCAATTCAAATCACGGCACAACCAATTCAAGACATTCCAATACACACATTACAAGCAATACTTCAAGCAAATAACAATTCACGAGGTCGATTCGATTCATAATGCCAATTCGATACACGAGTAGTCACTTTACTTTACTTGAGAAACATTTAACACATAACACATAACTATATCACATAGGTGCATACATTCAAGTCAAGACACACAATCTCACATACAAACATACACTTTCAAGACACACTTAACAAGCACACATTCAAGGATCACTACCCACCAGACCGAGGACCCTATCCCGGATTATGAGCTAAACATGCTCTGATACCACTTGTAACACCCCGATCCCACTCGAGACCAGGAGTTCTATCAATCAATCTAATCACAACCCAATTCCAAACCCGGGCAAAATTTTTAGAGAAAGACGGACGGAGACTCCCCTGTTTCTAGGCAAAATGTAAAACCTGTAATAGCATATAAGTAGACCAGCACTGTGTCCAACCATACAAACACCTCAAGGCCATCCGAGCCTTGATTCTCAACAAGCGAACACAAGTAATTATACATTTCCAGTTTAAATACTAACCTACCTCTTCTCATCTTTGACAAGTACATTCATGCTTGACAACTAAGCTATACTAACTTATTGCATAAAATAGACTATCATACCATTCTAACTCTTTTCCTTTGGACATTACAAACATGCATTGAAGATAAACTATACTAACTGAATACATAAACTAGCTTATCATACCACTTCAATAATCTAGTAAAACTTAAATTACATTCCTTTTAACATTAAATACATACAACACATGAAACATACTTCTTTGCATCTTTGACAACTCAAGCTACATAACACGCAAGACAACTCTTGAAACGTGATCTTTCATGTAACCACGAACTTTCCAGCTAACATGGCATTTCCTGAAATGTGGTGGTGAGGAGTGAGTATACACAACATGTATACTCAGTGAGGGCGAGATAGTTATCGAGGTGGAGAGAAAAAAAGTCGTGCAATGCAAATAAGACAGTTAAGCAATATAACCGACATGTAAGCAATCAATATAAACAATCAATACAATAAACAATTAATAAAAGCATTAACATAACCATTCAAAGATATACCACACTCTGAAGGTCACGGTTCACTCATACGAGCAATGTACCATGCGATTCGATTCCACGAGCTGTCACGCCCCGACCCGACCCCGCAAAAGGCCAAGCCCGTACCCGACACACGGACGGAGTCTCCTCTGTACCTCGGACGATCCGAAAACCCTAAAATCAACATAGTACTTATGAAAGCCATAAAAATAATTAAAACAAGCCGACTTTCTTTCAAAACATACATCCTCTTATTAACCAACTTCCCAAACCAAAATCTCATGCATACTACATAAGTATTTATGCCACTAAACATTTAACCATTAGTATGCAATTCTTTACTAGTCATAAGAGTATAACTTTACAATCTTTAAACCTTTACAATAAAAGACCATAAAGGCCTCAAAATAGAACTACATACAAGGCTACAAGCCTCAAAATAAAGCGTCATCCAAGCAATATACATATCAAGCAAGGCTCGCACAAAAGTCTAGCAAACAACCACCAGCTAAGCAAAGAAGTGCTATCAAGGAAACACCTCCACTTGCTCCTCCTCCTCAATTACCTCAAGAGGATCAGCTTCAACTACTCCTGTAAAAATATGGTATAGAAAGGAATGAGCAAAAACTATTGCTCAGCGAGGGCAAATGGTCTCAAGGACGGAGATGAGAGGAGTATGCAATGCAATTAGTCAAGCAATTCATACAAATATCATATAGAGATACAAACAAAGCCATCAATAAAGCAAGGCAATCATTAAAACTATAAACACTCATTCAAAGGATACGATACTCTTTCCATGAGCAACTTTCAATCAAGAATTCGATGACGACGCGCCGGCCCAAACCACCTTATAACACTAGTTTGGAATACCCCGGAAGTATCCATCAATCTACGACCCAAATCTCCCTGGGAGGCAACCCAAGCGAGAAAGGGAATGGGACACGGAGCTAGAGCAACCAACACTGGCAACCCGAGGCTACCCAGAGAGGCCCATCACTCCGCCCCTGACTCTATGAATGCAAGACAATATATAATACAACAATCGAGCAATAAAGCCACACGTGGGAGAATAACAAAGTAGGTTACTCTCGCATGCAATAGCAACAGTTGATAACCATTCCAATCAAAATCAACTCTAACAAGCATATCAAGCTATTTTAAACATTCTATAGGCATAACACCAAGAAAACAAGCAAAATCACAAATCGGCCCCAACTATCAAAACGCTACCATTTCCAAACGAACCACGAGTTCTGGAAACCGACTTCGCCAATCCTCCTAGGTCACCATAAGGCATGTCTAAAGACCCCGAAACCCTACTTTACCCTAGAATTCACGCAAAGCCCCGATTTTCCCTTTTGCTCGTTTGAACTACAACTATACTAACCAAACACCCAACCAACACCATAATCGCACCAAAAGTGCTTCCATGACCTCCCGAAACAATGCCATCATGCAAAACGAGAAAATGCTAAACTCGACCTAAACGACCCCGACTTTCACCAAGGCATATTTCTCATTTTTTTCATTATGCAACCTAAACAAATCATGCATTTAGGCGTTCTAGCATACCTAGCACATTTTCACATCAACAGAAAGCATAACAACGCAACTTCATCGTTTCAAGGGTTTACTATTCATATTTTACTATTCAATTGACATTTTAAATTACAATCTCAACATTCAACCGCAGAAAATATTAAAAAGCTATAAATACATATTCTACAATTGTCAAGGAACATTCTAGAAGCTTCAAAATGATTAAAACAACAAACTACGGATAAAATCTAAAAATCACAAAGTTAACATACTTGACATTTAAATGCGCAAATGATGTGCTTCCTTCACCTTAGGCACTCCTAGTCGCTAGGAAAACAACGCTGGTTGCCTTGGAAACCACCCCGCTCGAGCTCACGCGAAGATTTGAGTTTTTGAAGATTTGAATTGTTTTTTTTTTCTCTTCTATGTCTCGGCCTGCACAAAGGCTGTTTCAGCTTTTATTTTTTTTCATTTTTCTTTGTTTTAACTATTTAAGGTGACAAACCTTTGGTCAAATGGTCAAACCTTAGTCAAAATAGCTTAAGTTGGTCAAATTGCCTTATTTTCATGCATTTTTAAAGCTAACAAACATCACCAATTTAATTCTAGCTAACAACAAGTAAAATATAAAATTTAAGTCATCTAAGTACTAGTTTCACTATTTGTTGAGGACTAGGAACCGCTCTCTATTTATCGCTCTCGATATGCAATGCACATTGCGACAGCAAAGAAGTAACAATTAAATCTCAAAGAATCTAAGAAAATATAATTTTCAAAATAATAAACAGGAAAATTTCACATTCCGGGCTCGGGTATTACACGAGCAACTCTCAATCATGATTCCGATTACGACGCGCCAGCCCAACCACCTTATAACTTCAGTTTGGAATACCCCGGAAGTATCCAATCAATTCTACGACCCAAATCTCCCTGGGAGGAAACCCAAGCAAGAAAGGGAATAGGACACGGAGCTAGGGCAACCAACCCTGGCAACCCGAGGCTACCCAGAGAGGCCCATCACACCACCCCTGACTCTATGAATGCAATACAATACGAGACACAAGCAATAAACGAGCAATGGCACGAAAGTGCAGATTAGTGGCGATAAACAAGATATCAAGCATTTACAATTAATAATAGCAATCAATTAACTTTACAAGCATGATTATCATTAACTTCAACAAGAACATCAATTAAACACGTAATAGCAGTTCAAACACGAAAACAACAGATATCACTATTCAATCCCCAACTTCCAAGGCAATTATGAGCAAACGAGCTACAGGATTAGGAAACCGATTTCACTGCATTCACTTAGGCACTACAAGGCACGTTTCTATGTCACTAAACTTCATTTTTCCAACCGAAGCCCGAAAGTCCACCTACTACGTTTGAACTACAGCTATACTAATCGGTTGCTCAATCAATGCCACAACAGCGCCAAGAGTGCTTCCATGCCTTCAATAGCAAAACTCCCAACTCAATTCGAGCATGGTCAACTTTTGGTGAAACGGTCTCTTTCCGTTTCGTTGTCTAATTTCTAATTTTAACAAAGGTCGATCCTTTTTTATTGCACATTTTATCTTTCTATCATTAATGGCACCTATCCAAATCAAGAAATCGCAATTCGGATCAAAATCCAAAATTCTAGGGTTTTACTATTTAAAATCACTATTCACGTTCTTCCCCAATTTCAAATACGCAATTTCAGCCGTAAAAATTGCTAAATAACTATCAAACAATGCTCTATGAACTCAAAGGAAGCTATATCAAACAATTATAGGCATTATAACACATTATATATCAAATCTAAAAATTTGAAACAATAATCAAATTTCACAAAATATGCACAAAGCGTGAAAACCCTCACAGAGATTGAAGACCAAGACCCGCAAGGACCCGAGCCACGACCCCCGAGCAATTCCACGCATGATTTTGGCTTAAAAATGGAAATTCATTTTTTTTCTTTTCTCCTTAAACCTTCGGCCAACGGGGGGACTAAATGGGAATTTGGCAATTTGTTTTTTTGACAATTTTGGCTTGTTTTTGTTTTATAAGGTGACAAGGGAAAAATGGTAAAAAGGCAAGGTCAAATTCAAGTTAAAATGGTCAAATTAGCTTATTTTGATGCCATTAAATCTAATTCAAGTTAAAGCAATGAAATTTTAATAAAACCTAGCTAAAAACTAGCTAAATTAAGCTATAAACATTTTTTTACGAAATTCGGGAAATATATTTCTCTAACTCACATTTTTGACATACTACGATAGAACGGTCAATAAACAATCGCAACTCAAATGATGTACAATAATAGAAAACTATAATTTTTGAAAAGTAGAATAGTAGAATAGTTTAAAATTCACTCCGGTTCGGAGTTACTTTTCTCATTTAATTGAAAACCGAGTAATTTTAATGCAAGACAATTAAAACCGATTATTAAAATAATCAAAATAATTAATATTCATTTAAAAATAATTAATTTAACTATTTCTAGAATATTTTAAAGAATTATGAAATTAATTCTAAGATACGAATGAACAAGTTAATATATACACGTAGTCAGATGTAATTAAATACTAACATTTAAGATGACACTTAATTAAACACAAGAAAATAAATCTAATTACTATAAACAATAAAAATAGGTAATAATCTTTTAAATGATTCAATATAAAAATTATTTGAATACTATTAAAAGAAATATCAAGATAGTGCAAAAATGAATGATTAACTAATTAAACATTTAATTAAATGCAGTCAAATGCCATTGAATGCATGCCGGGTTCGGGTAATCACATCATTCCCCCCTTAAAACAATTGCGCCCTCGCAATTCTTCTTCCAATAGAACTCAGCATCATCTGAAATCCAACTCTGACCACTCTTCATTGGTTGCTGAGCAAGACACAGAATAAGATGCTCGTAGGAAAACCCAAATAGAAATCCCATCCAAGAATGCCGAGAAAATACCAACTAAAGACTAAAGCAGAGATACTGTAGATATTATCAATGCGACATATTATTGACAAGAAGAATACCGAAGGAATATCCTATATATGAATCCCTAATAGAAGTCCAACAAGTACCAAATAGGAAATCAAAGGATAGCCAGAGTAGATGCATCAAATATAAGACCAAACTCCAAGACCTCATCACTATTTGCCGAGTGCAAACTTTATACTACATACCACCAAGAAAACCCAAAGTATTCCACAGCTAACCGTAAACAATGTGAAATAATAAGTCTGAACAAGATTCCAAGTGTAAAACTTCCAATAAGTGCCATCAAGGGAAATACTAGTAGAATGCCCACCGAAACAATGCTCCAGTAAGAAAGTAGCAAGAATTGCCCAATAAGTAAGTACTAGATAAATGGCCACCAAGAATTCTATAGAATGCCATTGAAGAATTTCCAATAAGGGATGCTAGTAGCATACCAATAAAGACCGAGACACATATACCATAGATAATACAATGCAGTAAGTCCGATTGAAAATCCAATAGCCAAGTCTACCAAGAAGTGCCAACAAAAGTCTCCAAAGAATACCCAATATGAAAGCCAAAGAAGGCTCCAGAGAACAACCAAATAGAATCCCTAAAGAAAGCTACTCATTCATAACTGTTAAGCACAGAAGAGGACCTTAGAGATTCGCCAATAACCGAGCTCTAA
Organism: Ehretia macrophylla; assembly: GCA_037974665.1. Classification (NCBI taxonomy): domain Eukaryota; kingdom Viridiplantae; phylum Streptophyta; class Magnoliopsida; order Boraginales; family Ehretiaceae; genus Ehretia; species Ehretia macrophylla. The sequence goes on from CM075770.1 coordinate 33,259,107, forward strand.
AAACAAACACCAACTCCAAAATAAAGGCTAGTCAAATACTGCTCATTCCCATCAATCCATATAACTTGGAGGGCCTGCTACAAACCTCTTCTCTTCAGGGAAGGAAGAAGTCTTTCTTACCATTTCAACATGACATGTATGAATGCCAAGATATCACATTTATACATATATGCCTTAAACTATTATGCAAACAAGTTTGTAAAACAGTTTATTCAACAAAGTCACTCAAGCACGACAATCAAGTCAAGCACAACATAATCAATTCAAATCATGGCACAACCAATTCAAGACATTCCAATACACACATTACAAGCAATACTTCAAGGAAATAACAATTCACGAGGTCGATTCGATTCACGATGCCAATTCGATACACGAGTAGTCACTTTACTTTACTTGAGAAACATTTAACACATAACACATAACTATATCACATAGGTGCATACATTCAAGTCAAGACACACAATCTCACAAACAAGCATACACTTTCAAGACACACTAAACAAGCACACATTCAAGGATCACTACCCACCAGACCGAGGACCCTATCCCGGCTTATGAGCTAAACAAGCTCTGATACCACTTGTAACACCTCGATCCCACTCGAGACCGAGAGTTCTATCAATCAATCAATCTAATCACAACCCAATTCCAAACCCGGGCAAAATTTTTAGGGAAAGACGGATGGAGTCTCCCCTGTTTCTAGGCAAAATTTAAAACCTGTAATAGCATATAAGTGGACCAGCACCGTGTCCAGCCATACAAACACCTCAAGGCCATCCGAGCCTTGGTTCTCAACAAGCGAACACAAGTAATTATACATTTCCAATTTAATTACTAACCTACCTCTTCTCATCTTTGACAAGTAAATTCATGCTTGACAACTAAGCTATACTAACCTATTGCATAAAATAGACTATCATACCATTCTAACTCTTTTCCTTTGGACATTACAAACATGCATTGAAGATAAACTATACTAACTGAATACATAAACTAGCTTATCATACCACTTCAATAATCTAGTAAAACTTAAATTACATTCCTTTTAACATTAAATACATACAACACATGAAACATACATCTTTGCATCTTTGACAACTCAAGCCACATAGCGCGCAAGACAACTCTTCAAACATGATCTTTCATGTAATCACGAATTTTCCAGCTAACATGTCATTTCCTGAAATGTGGTGGTGAGGAATGAGTATACACAACACGTATACTCAGTGAGGGCGAGACAGTTATCGAGGTGGAGAGAAAGAAAGTCGTGCAATGCAAATAAGACTGTTAAACAATATAACCGACATGTAAGCAATCAATATAAACAATCAATACAATAAACAATTAATAAAAGCATTAATATAATCATTCGAAGCTATACCACACTCTGAAGGTCACGGTTCACTCATACGAGCAATGTACCATGCGATTCGATTCCACGAGCAACTCTCAATCATGAATCCAATGACGACGCGCTGGCCCAACCACCTTATAACTTCAGTTTGGAATACCCCGGAAGTATCTAATCAATTTTACGACCCAAATCTCCCTGGGAGGCAATCTAAGCAAGAAAGGGAATAGGACACGGAGCTTGGGCAACCAACCCTGGCAACCTAAGGCTACCCAGAGAGGCCCATCACACTGCCCCTGACTCTATGAATGCAATACAATACGAGACACAAGCAATAAATGAGCAATGGCGCGAAAGTGCAGATTAGTGGCGATAAATGAGATATCAAGCATTTACAATCAATAATAGCAATCAATTAACTTTACAAGCATGATTATCATTAACTTTAACAAGAACATCAATTAAACACGTAATAGCAATTCAAACACAAAAACAACAGATATCACTATTCAATCCCCAACTTCCAAATGCAATTACGAGCAAACGAGCTGCAGGATTAGGAAACCGATTTCATTACATTCACTTAGGCACGACAAGACACGTTTCTATGTCACTAAACTTCATTTTCCCAACCGAAGCCCGAAAGTCCACCTACTACGTTTGAACTACAACTATACTAATCGGTCGCTCAATCAACGCCACAATAGCGCCAAAAGTACTTCCATGCCCTCAATAGCAAAACCCCCAACTCAATTCGAGCATGGGCAACTTTTGGTAAAACGGTCCCTTTTCGTTTCTTTGTCTAATTTTCAATTTTAACAAAGGTCTATCCTTTTTTATTGCACATTTTATCTTTCTATCATTAATGGTACCCATCCAAATCAAGAAATCGCAATTCGGATCAAAATCTGAAATTCTAGGGTTTTACTATTCAAAATCACTATTCACGTTCTTCCCCAATTTCAAATACGCAATTTCAGTTGTAAAAATTTTCAAATAACTATCAAACAATGCTCTATGAACTCAAAAGAAGCTATATCAAGCAATTATAGGCATTATAACACATTATATATCAAATCTAAAAATTTGAAACAATAATCAAATTTCACAAAATATGCACAAAAGCGTGAAAACCTTCACAGAGATTGAAGACCAAGACTCGCAAGGACCCGAGCCACGACCCCCGAGCAATTCCACGCATGATTTTGGCTTAAAAATGGACAATCATTTTTTTTTTCTTTTCTCCTTAAACCTTCGGCCAAGGGGAAGGACTAAATGGGAATTTGGCAATTTGTTTTTTTGACAATCTTGGCTTGTTTTTGTTTTATAAGGTGAGAATGGCAAAATGGTAAAGAGGCAAGGTCAAATTCAAGTTAAAAATGGTCAAATTAGCTTATATTGATGCCATTAAATCTAATTCAAGTTAAAGCAATACAATTTTAATGAAAATCAGCTAAATTAAGCTATAAACATTTTTCTACGAAATTCGAAAAATATTTCTCTAACTCTCATTTTCAACATACTACGATCGAATGGTCAATAAACGATCGCTAATCAAATGATGTGCAATAATATAAAACTATAATTTTTGAAAAGTAGAATAGTAGAATAGTTTAAAATTCACTCCGGCTTGGACTTACTTTTCTCATTTAATTGAAAACCGTGTAATTTTAATGCAAGACAATTAAAACCGATTATTAAAATAATCAATATTCATTTAAAAATAACTAATTTAACTATTTCTAGAATATTTTAAAGAATTATGAAATTAATGCGAAGATACGAATCAACAAGTTAATATAAACATGTAGTCAGATGTAATTAAATACTAACATTTAAGATGACACTTAATTAAACACAAGAAAATAAATCTAATTACTATAAACAATAAAAATAGGTAATAATCTTTTAAATGATTCAATATAAAAATTATTTGAATACTATTAAAAGAAATATCAAGATAGTGCAAAAATGGATGATTAACTAATTAAACATTTAATTAAATGTAGTCAAATGCCATTAAATGCATGCCGGGTTCGGGTTATCACATCCTTCCCCCCTTAAAACAATTGCGTTCTCGCAATTCTTCTTCCAATAGAACTCAGCATCATCTGAAATCTAACTCTGACCACTCTTCATTGGTTGCTGAGCAAGACACAGAATAAGTCGTAGGAAAACCCAAATAGAAATCCCATCCAAGAATGCCGAGAAAATACCAACTAAAGACTGAAGCAGAGATACTGTAGATATTATCAATGCCACATATTATTGACAAGAAGAATACCGAAGGAATATCCTATATATGATTCCCTAATAGAAGTCCAACAAGTACCAAATATGAAATCAAAGGATAGCCAGAGTAGATGCATCAAATATAAGACCAAACTCCAAGACCTCATCACTATTTGCCGAGTGCAAACTTTATACTACATACCACCAAGAAAACCCAAAGTATTCCACAGCTAACTGTAAACAATGTGAAATAATAAGTCTGAACAAGATTCCAAGTGTAAAACTTCCAATAAGTGCCATCAAGGGAAATACTAGTAGAATGCCCACCGAAACAATGCTCTAGTAAGAAAGTAGCAAGAATTGCCCAAGAAGTAAGTACTAGATAAATGGCCACCAAGAATTCTATAGAATGCCATTGAAGAATTTCCAATAAGGGATGTCAGTAGCATACCAATAAAGACAGAGACACATATCCCATAGATAATACCATGCAGTAAGTCCAATTGAAAATCCAATAGCCAAGTCTACCAAGAAGTGCCAACAAAAGTCTCCAAAGAATACCCAATATGAAAACCAAAGAAGGCTCCAGAGAACAACCAAATAGAATCCCTAAAGAAAGCTACTCTTTCACAACTGTTAAGCACAGAAGAGGACCTTAGAGATTCGCCAATAACCAAGCTCCAAAAGCAAACACCAACTCCCAAATAAAGGCTAGTCAAATACTGCTCATTCCCGTCAATCCACATAACTTGGAGGGCCTGCTACTAACCACTTCTCTTCAGGGAAGGAAGAAGTCTTTCTTACCATTTCAACATGACATGTATGAATGCCAAGATATCACATTTATACATATATGCCTTAAACTATTATGCAAACAAGTTTATAAAACAGTTTATTCAACAAAGTCACTCAAGCACGACAATCAAGTCAAGCACAACATAATCAATTCAAATCACGGCACAACCAATTCAAGACATTCCAATACACACATTACAAGCAATACTTTAGGCAAAAAACAATTCACGAGGTCGATTCGATTCACGATGCCAATTCAATACACGAGTAGTCACTTTACTTTACTTGAGAAACATTTAACACATAACACATAACTATATCACATAGGTGCATACGTTCAAGTCAAGACACACATTCTCACATCCAAGCATACACTTTCAAGACACACTTAACAAGCACACATTCAAGGATCACTACCCACCAGACCAAGGACCTTATCCCAGCTTATGAGCTAAACAAGCTCTGATACCACTTGTTACACCCCGATCCCACTCGAGACTGTGAGTTCTATCAATCAATCTAATCACAACATAATTCCAAACCCGGGCAAAATTTTTAGGGAAAGACGGACGGAGTCTCCCCTGTTTCTAGGCAAAATGTAAAACCTGTAATAGTATATAAGTGGACCAGCACCGTGTCCGACCATACAAACACCTCAAGGCCATCCGAGCCTTGGTTCTCAACAAGCGAACACAAGTAATTATACATTTCCAGTTTAAATACTAACATACCTCTTCTCATCTTTGACAAGTACATTCAAGCTTGACAACTAAGCTATACTAACCTATTGCATAAAATAGACTATCATACCATTCTAACTCTTTTTCTTTGGACATTACAAACATGCATTGAAGATAAACTATACTAACTGAATACATAAACTAGCTTATCATACCACTTCAATAATCTAGTAAAACTTAAATTACATTCCTTTTAACATTAAATACATACAACACATGAAACATACATCTTTGCATCTTTGACAACTTAAGCCACATAGCACGCAAGACAACTCTTCAAACATGATCTTTCACGTAACCACGAACTTTCCAGGTAACATGGCATTTCCTGAAATGTGGTGGTGAGGAGTAAGTATACACAACACGTATACTCAGTGAGGGCGAGACGGTTATCGAGGTGGAGAAAAAGAAAGTCGTACAATACAAATAAGACAGTTTAGCAATATAACCGACATATAAGCAATCAATATAAACAATCAATACAATAAACAATTATTAAAAGCATTAACATAACCATTCAAAGCTATACCACACTCTGAAGGTCACAGTTCACTCATACGAGCAATGTACCATGCGATTCGATTCCACGAGCAACTCTCAATCACGAATCTGATGACGACGCGCCGGCCCAACCACCTTATATCTTCAGTTTGGAATACCCCGAAAGTATCCAATCAATTCTACGACCCAAATCTCCCTGGGAGGCAGCCCAAGCAAGAAAGGGGATAGGACACGGAGCTAGGGCAACCAACCCTGGCAACCCAAGGCTACCCAGAGAGGCCTATCATACCGCCCATAACTCTTTGAATGCAATATAATACGAGATACAAGCAATAAACGAGTAATGGCGCGAAAGTGCAGATTAGTGGCGATAAACAAGATATCAAGCATTTACAATAAATAATAGCAATCAATTAACTTTACAAGCATGATTATCATTAACCTCAACAAGAACATCAATTAAACATGTAATAGCAGTTCAAACACGAAAACAACTGATATCACTATTCAATCCCCAACTTCCAAAGGCAATTACGAGCAAACGAGCTACAGGATTAGGAAACCGATTTCACTACATTCACTTAGGCACTACAAGGCACGTTTCTATGTCACTAAACTTTATATTCCCAACCAAGGCCCGAAAGTCCACCTACTACGTTTGAACTACAACTATACTAATCGGTCGCTCAATCAACGCCACAACAGCGCCAAAAGTACTTCCATGCCCTCAATAGCAAAACCCTCAACTCAATTCGAGCACAGTCAACTTTTGGTGAAACGGTCCCTTTCTGTTTCTTTGTCTAATTTTCAATTTTAACAAAGGCCGATTCGTTTTTATTGCACAGAGATTGAAGACCAAGATCCACAAGGACCCGAGCCACGACCCCCGAGCAATTCCACGCATGATTTTGGCTTTAAAATGGAAAATCATTTATTTTTATTTTCTCCTTAAATCTTCGGCCAAGGGGGGGACTAAATCGGAATTTGGCAATTTGTTTTTTTGACAATTTTGGCTTGTTTTTGTTTTATAAGGTGACAAGGGCAAAATGGTAAAAAAGAAAAGGTAAAATTCAAGTTAAAAATGGTCAAATTAGCTTTTTTTAATGCCATTAAATCTAATTCAAGTTAAAGCAATGCAATTTTAATGAAAACCAACTAAAAACTAGCTAAATTGAGCTATAAACATTTTTTTACGAAATTCGGGAAATATTTCTCTAACTCTCATTTTTGAAATACTACGATCGAACGATCAATAAACGATCACTAATTAAATGATGTGCAATAATATAAAACTATAATTTTTGAAAAGTAGAATAATAGAATAGTTTGAAATTCACTCCGGCTCGGAGTTACTTTTCTCATTTAATTGAAAATCGAGTAATTTTAATGCAAGACAATTAAAACCGATTATTAAAATAATCAAAATAATCAATATTCATTTAAAAATAATTAATTTAACTATTTCTAGAATATTTTAAAGAATTTTGAAATTAATGCTAAGATACGAATGAACAAGTTAATATTAACACGTAGTCAGATGTAATTAAATACTAACATTTAAGATGACACTTAATTAAACACAAAAAAATAAATCTAATTACTATAAACAATAAAAATAGGTAATAATCTTTTAAATGATTCAATAGAAAAATTATTTGAATACTATTAAAAGAAATATCAAGATAGTGCAAAAATGAATGATTAACTAATTAAACATTTAATTAAATGCAGTCAAATGCCATTAAGTGCATGCCGGGTTCGGGTTATCATAGGGAGTATATGTTATGCCAGTAGGCAAGTAGGTGACTCAAATTATTGCGTAAAGAAAGAGAGAGTCAGAACTTTAGAGAGCTATCGACTTGTATCGTTTTCCTGTACTGACCTGTGACGTGAGTGCTTGCTGTACGGGAGATAAGAAATGGCCGTCATCAAGAGCAACATATAATAAGAAAGAACTGGAGGTTCGGGCGAAGGAGATGCATTTATGGTACTGGTGGTATTGGACAAGCTCTCAGGAAATAATCTCTTTCTTATTTTTGCATTTCTTTCCCATGACGACTAGGAACAGGGAAATCCAAAATTTCACTTCGAATTTTGGACCTCAATATCCTGCTGCTCATGGTGTTTCACGATCAGTATTGGAAATGATCGGAGAAGTGGTGGAACGTTCGGAACCACATATTGGATCACTCCAGTGCGGCACAAAGCTGCTAATGCCGAGCCGGCTTCTATGCCGATAGCTATGCCTTGCTTGGTCCCCCGGTACGGTGGAGGTTCCATAGCGTGTCATGAGCACCGGGCTAAGGGGTGGTTGATCAACTCAAGCGAACCGCCCGATCTTATTACAACATAGGGACAGAAGGGAGAAGGTTGTGAAGGTGGCCTCGCTATCCACACCTCCGGTCGGATGAATGGAGGACCGATCGACCTGGGTTTCCACGAGTGTTGATAGGTTTTGGAGTTCCTGTCAAGGGCGCTAGCGTATACCCTAGGGTGATCATCACCACCTGCACCTCACATCTCGGCATAATGAAACGTGTAACCCGCCTACTATTTCATTCAACTACATTTGTTCCTGTAATCCATAGCCTAACAAAACGCAGCAGCGAGGGACAACCCGCCCATACAACCAGCGGGGAGGATGGCACTACTGGGAAACCATCTAGCAAAAACGCTGCAGGCGCGAAGCGTGGTAGGCCTGCATTGGGGAAGCATAGCATAGGGATAAAAAGGAGCCCGGACGATGGAAGAACAAGGGGAGGCCGGGTTAGTTGATGGAAATGGAAGGCTTTTCCCTATTAGAGAAGGTCCTATGGAGTAAAGGGAAGTGCATGAATTCTTAGGGAGCGAGCCTATATAAAAAAGAAATGCAAGAAAGTAAATTCAATGAATAGATAGAATCAATGGTTCGAGAGACAGCGCTACCTACACGCAAATTAGCTTCTGAGGTTGAGCAGTCTCAATTTTACTATAGGATTTAGTAATGAATGCTGGGTTGGGCCACCTCGAATGGCATGAGCCGCATGCGGGGAGACCCGCACATATGGTTTTTAGGGGAATTTGGTCGAAAGACCGGTCGGTGCCCACCCAACTAGAGGGACTGAGAAATTAATAGAGTACAAAACATATCTTCAAGCTTTACCTTATTCTGATCATTCAGAGGGCGTCTGATCGTTCAGAGGACGATTGTAGGGTCACTGAATGAAGTCCTTTGTTTCTTTTGGATGTGTTGACCCGCAGCGAGGCAGAGATGACTAAGTGACATATGGAATATAGCGACGACAACAATATGTTGTAGAAAGAGATAAGAGGTGGAGCCAACGACCCACTAAGACTAACCTATCTACAACTACACCCCCGAGCGGCAGTCAAACGGGGGCGTGAATGCGAGATGCCAACAGAATGATTGGCAGATAGAGGCTAGGGCTACTTCTTTCCCACCTTGTCCTTCCCTGTGTATCAGAGATATAAAGCGAGTGCACCAAAAAAGAACAGGAACTGGGTCGATCTATTCTATGGTGAAGCATCCAAAGCATAACTGCACACTCACACGATCTTTGCCGAGAGATAGGAGCATTCAGTGGAACTGGTGAACTATACTTGTTTCTGGATAGATGTGTGGGACAAAGGGCTCATGGTACCTGCTGCCCACCCTTCCTCCTCTGCTTTGAGAACCGTGTGAATGGAGAGTGGGCAGAAGAGAATGAGGTCCTCATACGGACTTGCATACTTACTTGAGCAGTGTGGGAGACTGGGGAATGGGTCGAGTAAACTCCCCTGAGGGAGAAAAAAGAACAGTTGAAGCTTTACTTAGATAGGGTTTTGATTGGTATTTCTTTTTCTTAGTGATTGGAAAGGAGAGCGCCTGGGTATGTTATAGAAAGGGAAGGTGGAGGCATTGAATGGCAAAGAGAGGCGGCTCGGTAGGTAAGGAATGGAAAATCGTAAAGGATGACTTCTTTGTTGGAGAAACAAAGGTTGCGTTAGCGCCAGTAATTCTTTGAGCCGATGTGGATTTGCAAGGCCTCAGGAAACTGGTCGAGATAGATGACAGCATCTTTTTCGCCTCTTCCAACACGGGAGGGAAATCTTCTCTTATGGGCTTCACCTTCCGCCCGACCCGAAAATAGAGAACCAAGCCCACTTCTAATCCATTCATTTCTGAAAGCAACAAGGATCCAGAGCTAAGCCCCCTCTTATTCGAGGCCGGGTGGCCTCTCCCCACAAGCACCCAACCTTTCTTTTGCTATTTCTTTAGGTTGCCTCCACAAAAGCGCCACCTAGGAGCCCTACTCTCCAACCACATGTGTGATAACCCGAACCCAGCATGCATTTAATGGCATTTAATTGCATCTAATTAAGTGTCATCTTAAATGTTAGCATTGAATTTTGTGTTTATTTTTAGTTAAACATTCATTTGTAGCTTTATTTTCATATTTCTTTTAGAAGTAATTAAAATAATATTTGAGTTAATATGTTAACAGAATATCAACTACCTTCATATTTATATTAATCGATTTTATTTTTTTTCCTTGCACCTTAATGCTCGGTTTTCAATTAAATGAAAAGTGGCTCCGAGCCGGAGTAAATTTTGAACTATGTTACTTTTCAAAAATTATATTTTCTTAATTTTTTTGAGATTTAATTGTTATTCTTTTATTGTCGCAAAATGCATAGCATATCGAGAGCAATAGTTAGGAAATGATTTCTAGTCCTCAGCAAATAGTGAAAACTAGTATTTAGTATTTTAATTTTAGTATCTTAGTTGTTGTTGATTAGAATTAAATTTGTGTTGGTTGTTTTAGCTTTAAAATGCCTAAAATAAGCCTAATTGACCAACTTAAGCAACCTTTGACCAAGCCTTGACTATTTGACTTGAGTTGCCATCTAAATAAATAAATAAATAAAGCTGGAAATAGAAGTGAGCAGGCCGAAAATACAAGGAGAAGAAATAAAAAAAGATTTCAACATTCCAAACTTCAAATCTTCGCGAGAGCTTGCATGGGGTTGTGTCCGGGGCTTCCAGCGTGGTTTTCCTAGCATCTAGGAGCGTCTAAGGTGAGGGTTTCATCGTTGTTTTCGCATTTGAAATATGTATGTACAAATTTTAATTTTTGGGTTTTAGCCGTAGATTGTTATTTAATTCGTTTTGATGCTTGAAGAATGTTCCCTAGCAATTGTAGAACATGAATTTATAGCTTTTTAGCATTTTCTACGGTTAAATACAGCGATTGTAATTTAAAATGCCAATTGAATAGTAAATTATGAATAGTAAACCCTTGTTTCGTTAAAGTTGCTTCGTTTCGCGTTCTGTTGATGTAGGAAGATGTTAGATATGCTAGAATGCCTAAATGTCTAGTTTAATTGGATTGTGTAGTGGAAAAACGGAGAAAAATGGCTTGGTACAAGTTGGGGTCATTTCGGTCGAGTTTAGAAATTTCTCAATTTACGTGAAGGCATTGTCGAGGTACATCATGGAAGCACTTTTGGTGCATATATGACATTGGTTGGGTGATCGGTTGAGGTAGTTGTAGTTCAAACGAGCAAAGGGGGAAATCAGGGCTTTGCGGGAATTCTAGGGTAAAGTAGGGTTTCAGGGTCTTTAGACGTGCCTTATGGTGACCTAGGAGGATTGGTGAAGTCGGTTTCCAAAACTCGTGGCTCGTTTGAAAGTAGTAGCGTTTTGAAAGTTGGGGTCATTTTGTGATTTTGTTTGTTTTCATAGTGTAATGCCTATAGAATGCTTAATATTGCTTGTTATGCTTGTTAAAGTTGGTTATGATTGAATTGTATATCAATTGTTGATAATGCTTGTTAGTGTTGTTCTTGTTACTTTATAGATTGTAAATGCTTATTATATCGTAGGTTAGCATGTTGTTACTAACCTGCACTTCAGTGCCTTGCTCGATTATCGTTATGTGTCTCGTATTGCATTGCATTAGTGTCAGGCGCGTGAGTGATGGGCCTCTCTGGGTAGTCTCGGGCTGCCAGTGTTGGTTGCTCTAGCTCCGTGTCCTATTCCCATTCTCGCTTGGTTTGCCGCCCAGGGAGTTTTGGGTCGTAGAATTGACAGAGTATGTCTGGAGTACTCTAACAGAAGTTATAGGGTGGGTGAGCCAGCGCGTCATCGTTAAAGTCATCGAAATCGTGATCGGTACATTGCTCGTATGAGTGAACCATAGCCTTCAGAGTGTGGTATAACTTTGAATGGTTGTGTTAATGCTTTCTTTAATTGTTTATTGTATTGTCGTGTATATTGAATACTTTCTTATTGATTATATTGCTTAACTGTACCTATTTGCATTGCACGACCTTCTTTCTCTCCACCTCGATATTTGTCTCGCCCTCACTGAGTATACGTGTTGTGTATACTCACTACTCACCACCACATTTCAGGAAATGCCATGTTAGCTGGAAAGTTCATGAATACGTTAAAGTTCGTGCTTGAAGAGTTGTCTTGCGTGCTATGTGGCTTGAGTTGTCAAAGATGCAAAGATGTATGTTTCATGTGTTGTTTGTATTTAGTGTTAAAAAAAGAATGTAATTTAAGTTTTATTAGGTTATTGAAGTGATTTGAAAAACTAGTTTATGTATTCAGTTAGTATAGTTTAATTTTATTGCATGTATGTAATTGTCTAAAGGAAAAGAGTTAGAATAGTTTGGGTACTTGGAAATATGTATATTGTTGTGTTTAATTGTTGAGAACCGAGGCTCGGATGGCCTTGAGGTGTTTGTATGGTTGGACACGGTGCTGGTCCACTTATATGCTATTACAGGTTTTACGTTTTGTCTAGAAACAGGGGAGACTCCATCCGTCTTTCCCTAAAAAAATTTCCCGGGTTTGGAATTGGGTTGTGATTAGATTGATTGATAGAACTTCCGGTCTCGAGAGGGATCGGGGTGTTACAAAATGCGCTACTTTAATTCAAGCGCAAGCCCCTCTCCTATTGCATAACCTAAAAAAGCTATAAACAAAGTACCAAAGTGGTTGCGGGAACAATACGCTTTGGTTACCGGCAAATTCTTCTAAAGGCGACCAGCTTTCAATACTAGTAGTTACCTTACGCTGCCATTTTTTCAATATTATTGAATTGAATAGCATGGCCTGGAGCTAAGATAACTCAAGTGGGAGAGCCGTGTTATGGGTGACCTTATTGCACGGTTCAGAGAGTGCTTGTGTATGTGATGCAAGTGAACGTGTATGAAAAAGTTGTCGTAAAGTTTCATTGTTCGTTCCATTGTTGACCCTATCTATGTTTCTATGATGGCCCAAGAACATGCTCATTCTTCAGCCGTAGAGAGACTTTTGAATTGCGAGGTACCATTGCGAGCTCAATATATATGAGTGTTATTCCGTTAAATAACTTGAATTTTAAATTATTCACTTGCTTTAACTACTCATGCTATGGATGTGGGAGCATCAACTCCGTTGCTATGGGCTTTTGAGGAGTGGGAGAAATTTTTGGAATTCTATGAAAGAGTCTCAGGAGCCAGGATGCATGCCAGTTTCATACGACCAGGTGGAGTGGCACAAGATCTACCTTTTGGCTTATGTCGAGATATTGATTCTTCCACACAACAATTTGCTTCTCGTATCGATGAATTAGAAGAGATGTCAGCTGGAAACCGTATCTGGAAACAACAATTAGTGGATATTGGTAATGTCACTGCACAGCAAGCAAAGGATTGGGGATTCAGTGGTGTAATGTTAAGAGGTCCAGGGGTATGCTGGGATTTGCAAAAAATAGTACCTTACGATTTTCATGACCAATCAGATCATGACATACCAGGAGGTACCAGAGGAGATCGCTATGATCGTTACTGTATTCGAATCGAAGAGATGCGACAAAGTGTTCGGATCATTGTGCAATGTCTTAATCAAATGCCTAGTTGCATGATCAAAGCCGATGATCGTAAGCTATGTCCTCCATCACAAGGTCGATTGAAACTATCCATGGAATCGTGCACCGTGTAAAATGTAGATAATCGCCATTCTTAATCGAGACTCAGGTTAAGTTTCATCTCGGAACCTTGTGGGGCTAGGAGTAAAGCATCCCGAGGTTGATGTATCTCGTTGAGCATAGAAAAGCATTGGGAACCCCAATTTCTTTCTTCGGAGCCGTTTCTTTTCCCGTCCCCCTGCCCCAGTATAGCGCTTCTCTTCCGGTTCTTCAAAAGAATCAACTTACGTCTCCCTTCTTCATTGATCTGGGGGAAAAGGAACCGTCTACCAGTTGGGAAGCTAGACATCACATAAGTGGCTTGATGAGGATAACTAAGCTGACACGCCGGAGTTGGCTGTTGGCACAACAGGGTGGTGCCTTACCGCATCGCAGACGGGTGCGCAGTAGCGTTCGTGGTGGTGCTTCAGAATTCCAATGTACTGCGTCCAAGATCAGAATGAGCTTGCCGGCAGATCACTACCGTCCTATTCTTGAGTGAGCTAGAGCGCAGCCATCTTATCCACTGAACTAGCTAGAAGCTATCACTTCGGGTCGAAGCACTAAAAGAAAAGAACCGGGAAACGCGGTGGTATAGGAACCATGGGACCCCTACTAGTAAAGGGAAAATGGAAATGCGCTCCTACTCACCAGCTGAACAAGCCAAGTCCCTTTTTAATAATAATAAGGTAAGCTTCATAGCTCCAACCTAGTAAAGGGGCTTTGATACCCTTTGTATAGGTTGGGTTGTTGGATACGGGATCCTCATAGTAGGCTAGACCAACATCCAGCCAAGAGAGGGCAATCTTTAGAAACAACAGGTTGGGAAAGCAAGAGAACGCTTCACCTTTTCTTATCTTCTTCCTGCCCTAGGAGTAGGAGTAGCAAGAGCCCCAAGAAAGCGAGAATTTTCGAGGACTAATGGTAACTAAGCATAGTATAAGACGGAACAACATATGAGCGTAAGCTATAGAAGGGCAGCGAAGGGAAATCGGCCACTAGTTACAAAGCTCCAATAAGGTATCGAGAGGGCTATCACAGTCAGGTGCGGAGCAATTACCCCTATTCCTATTTAGGGAGTTGAGGCGAAAAATGGCTTGATGAACCGTTCTGTTAATTCATCTCCCTATCGGTCGAGCATCTTCAAACGTCGCACTGGCCCCTATTCACTTACTTCTCGTAGTGGCTATAAGTACACTGTGCCCCACAACTATGAATCGTATAGTTGGGTTGAAAGACAAGAGTGTTGGCCACTTTTTTCGAAACGCTGTCCGAGATAACCGTAACCATGTATATATAAAAATATATCTTCGATGCTGTCACTTCGAAATGTTTACTTAAACCGCTGTTTCACCTCCCAAAGAACAAAGTTGGCTTGATGAGTGAAGATAAGGAAGTGGGAGCAAGAAAACCAATAATATCTTTCTTGTCCTTCTACTTAAGGGGAAAATAGAAGCGCTTTTGCTACAGAGAAAGCGAATGGTCACCGCGAAGGTTTCAAGACTTAGCCTAGCGTTAGCGAAGCTAGATTCTCATAGCGAGGTACTTCGAGTTAGCGAAACGTTGTAGTAGTGCCGAAGCCCTATGTGCTATAATGCTGAGCCAAGGACGCTCTGCCTTATCTATAGAAGCAGTCAACTGAGTTCTAAACGAATTAGCTCCTTGGTAATAGCTCAATCTATAGATAGAAAGCCCTATGATGGGTAACTACCACGTTAGGTTTGGAGAGAGATGGAACTGGTTATATAATAGGAGAAGCAGATGCAAGCTTTTGCTTTCAATAGCCGGCCAAATGAGTACAGGATCATCAGTCTACTCTACCTCAATTCACCATTTTGAACCTTATACATAAGGTTTTTCCATACCAGCTCATTCGACTTATACCACAGTTGAAGCACCAAAGGGAGAATTTAGTGTCTTTCTGGTCAGTAATGGAAGCAATCGTCCCTATCGTCCTAAAATAAGAGTACCTGGCTTTGCCCATTTACAAGGACTCGATTCTATGTCCAAACATCACATGCCAGCAGATGTGGTCACCATTATAGGTACTCAAGATATTGTGTCTGGAGAGGTGGATAGATAGGACTACTAGTTGCTCGATCAGGACCCTAGCTTTATTGCGAGCCAAAAACCTTGATAGATTCCCTTTCCCCTTCTATCCTCAATACTAGAGATGAACGAATTCTATACGCTCGAAATTTAGATCAAAGAATTTGATTTATGTTGTTGCTCTTGGAATTTCATGAACGCGGAGCCAAGGAGTTCAGTCGAACAGCCTATATAGTAAATAGAAGTGGAAAAGCCTTTCGCTTCGTTTAGAGTTGTTTAAAACAAAAGGAGCCACCACAGTTGTATGCACAATGATTGGATTTTGGTTCATACAGTAGTGAATTGAAATGCGTACGCCCCTTTAGAGCAGAGATAGGGCGGGCCATTAAATAAATCGAATCAAAGAATCCACAAAAAAGCAGAACAAAAGAAGCCTATGGAGAAGGACATAGCCCACACTAAGCCGCAATGGTGTAACGCCCCGATCCCTCACGAGACCGGAGGCTCTAATAACCATGCTATTCTCAACCCAATACCAAACCGGGTCACAAAATTTTAGGGGAAAAACGGACAGAGTTTCCCCTGTACTATGGACATTCTGAAAACCTGTAAATTCTCAAATAAGGTAACTACAAGGTAAACAAACTTTTCATAGCTAAATATTTAAAGATTCACGGGCATCCGAGCCTTGAAGCAAACAACAGTTCCAAAACCACACAAGCATGCAAGTAACTTGTTTATAATATAGTCTAATAACCATGCCATTCTAGGATAACATTAAAACATACTTAGAGATAAAACATTCTACACTAAGCCATTCACTCCCAAGCATGCAAAGCAACTAGAAATAGAAATATAAGTTATTACAAGCCATAGAATTACCACTGCTACTACATTATCAGACTTCCAGCTTACATATTACTCAAATACATACATGAGCTTTAAGGCCCCAAAATAGATTATACATAGGACAACAAATTCTTCACATAGCAACCAGAAAGCACATCCACCTCAGACAAATATCACACAGCAGCTAAGGCAACTCCACCAACTGTGCCACCTGAAACATGTTAGCGAGGTATGAGCAACCACTGTTGCCCAGTGAGGGATATAGTCCCGGGGCGTGCAATGCAACAGATAATACAGTTATACAACAATATCACTTAGACAATTTAAGAAGCAATGATAACATAAGTAACCACACATTTAAAAGGATACATTTCACACAATCCCCTATACACCAATCTTCACTGGTCTTCATTCACGATCCACGAACCACGAGCACGATCACGATAAGCCGGCATAACCCCAAACACTCCAGTGGGTGTACTCCAGATGTACCCCGATAATCCTACGACCCAACATCCCCTGGCAATCTCCGGACCAGGCGAATGAGGGACTAGGGTACGGAGTTTGAATATCCACCGGCAAGCCCTCTGCCGCCCAGCCGATATTCAACACATCCGCCCCTGACACTATGGTTGCGCAACCACTATGCAATGCACTTAACAATGGCAAGTTAATAGCAATAATATAAGCATTAACACATAGGAGGATCAACAAAGTAGGTTGACCTCGAGGCAGTTAGAATAGAAGCAATTATATAAGCTAATAAGCAGTTTTACAAAGGGACATTTACAAAATAAGCATAGAATCATACCAAAAGCTCCAAATCAACTTGAAACCACATATAAACACTCAAGAAGTCATGCCATGGGTTTAGAAGTGTGAGTCAACCGAAATTGCACCTAAACCCCTTTATTTTTCAAACTATTTCTCTTCCAAACCAAGGTTAATGATTCCATTTTCAAGGGAAACTCTCCCAACCTTCTAACTAACCCTCAAGGTACCCTCTCAGCCCTCTAACTCATTCAAACGCTCGCGATTACCCCGAAAGCCCCAAATTCCCTCTTATGGTTTTAAACTACACATACCTTATCCGGGCTTCAAACAAGGGTTATCAAAGCTTCTATAGCACCTAGGTAGCCTAAGAATACTAGAAGTGAAGCCCGAATCCACCCGGATTCGTATGAACCCCGAAACTCCTTTGTTAAAGTCGGCTATTTCACATTTTATGCGATTCTAGAGCAATTCAAGTGCACGGGGCTATTAGACTACCTTCATTAGCACCTAAGGCATCTATTAGGACTGTTGAATCAAGCTAATACGTGCAATTACATAAAACCCTAGAAAAACGTCACTATTCACCTCATAAATTCAAATGACGATTTCAACCGTTTAAAATGCGAACTAATAGCTCAAATGTGTTCTCTAGCACTTATATACAAGGTATAATAGCATAGATAAGCTTTGCAATAGCATTTGATAACATTTTCAACAAATCAAGAAAAATGTAACATTTTAGATATGCATAAAAAGTCATGAAAACCCTCACCAATTGCGCGTAGGAACTCTCGGGAGGCTAGCAAACACCCTAAACTACTTGCTCCTAGCTTGGCTTGGCTTGGCTTGAAGATTTGATGAGCAAAATCCTCTCATTCTCCTCCTACACTATTCTCGGATTTGCTACAGTGATTTTTCAGCATTTTTTTTGTTTTGTTCTTTGCTAGTTATGAGCTAAGGTGGGTAATATAGGGTGCATAGTTGGGTGGGATCAAGTTTGGGTATTTAAAAGGTCACTTATAATGCGCGTAGTAAGCTTAAAACGAGCCTAAAGTGAAGCATGTGTGCTAGTTAATTAAAACTCTAAGTTAGTTACGTAACACTATTCATTGAACTACTAAAATCATTTTCTAAACGAGCGCTCCTATCGCTTCTAGTTCAATTGCACATTTTTCTCACTCCTTTAACAATTAATATGATTTAATAAAAATGTTAATTCACTAATAGAATGTAGTTTGAAAACGGAGTGAATAGTAGCTACAGAAGTCAGTTAGTAAAGTACAGAAGTAAATGCGCAAGCAAGGGATGCAACAGTAATTGAATGCATGGCTAAATCTCGGGCGTCACAAATGGACTATCAAAAAAGGGCAAATTTTATTAGAAAAAACCTTTTGATAAAAAAAAAAGTCCACCGCTCAGTTACGTACTTTGCTCGCTGCAGAAAATAAAACAAAAATGCAGCTGAAAGCAATGAAAATAGAGCTCTGAAGGTGCCAAGTTCTTGCAGGAGAGGACTCTAACTCATGCCAATGGAAGTAGTTTCAAGGGATGAACATGCCCATCTGCCTTTCTGACCTGCCTGCATACTTGGTAAGATTGGATGTTAAAATGGACTAAGGCTTCATCTACTTATTATTCATATTTTTCTCCATCCATCTTAATTCACTCACTGATTTCTGACGGTTGCTTATCATATTAAGGTACTTATGATCCTGTAGGTTAAGATTCTAGAAAAAGAGTAGAATCTCTTTTCTTTCATACCATTCTATTGTTGTGGCTTCTGGTTGTTCATGCTAAACTTTTCTAACACTCTGAGTAGCCCAATGGACAAAGCCTATTTATGAGTTCTTGTTTTGCTCTCGTCACCCCTTGGTTGCCAATGTTGTCATTTCCTATGACAAAGCAGTATGATACATGGAATATCCTGTATCTCACCTTATAGGCGCTAAAAAAACTAAAAGCTTTGTAAAGAAACTAGTATCCCCAGGAAGTATGAAGAAACAAGTTATCAAGTTTGAAAACTATTCTTAAGGCCATGCGATCAACACTTTTCTTCGCCTTACCGCGACCTCTTTGAATCAAACCTAAATGCGAATGGGCGAACGAATCCGCTTTGTGATCGACTTTTTGGATCACGTTAATGCGAATCGGTGAGAAGTCGACTCGGCGATTTGACGACCCAAAAAGAGATGTTCTTTACAAATGGACACCACGTGTTTTGATTTTGATCAGGCGGGCGAACCCCGGCGAATGAATCAGCTAATGGGCAGATCGAAGACTGAGGCAGCAACCATACTAATCCGACCTGAAGATGTCGGATGGACACCGACTGTGTCGACTTAGTCACTAGACTTAACAGTCGTTTATCTGGTGACTCCTGAATCACCTATTGGCTAGTTGACAACAACGACTGTACAAGACCTAGAAGTCAAATCTGCTGAACTTAAGTTGCAACTCCACTTCACTTAAGGCAGGATCCCGCTTTGAGAAATCCTCTGCCTCTATCGGTCAAACAAGATTTAGCAAAAATATATTGTTCTTAAGACTTAACCACCATACTCTGGGGTTTCAACCAACCATCGGTGATTACTAAAAAAAATGGCAAATCGACGCATACAAAATCAAATTCTTTTTTTTTAGACGGGGATTTCAGAATCAGTTAAGGGAAGACGACTCAAACCAAGTGGTACTACTATTTGTCCAACCAGGATCAAACCGCTGTGGAAATCTGCACTCCCTGGATCAACCATATAAGGTACAGAACAGCTACCTTGCTATCCCTGTGAAGAAACTGAAGACCCGCCCTCAGCAAAGAATGCGTAATCGTGTGTACTGAAGTCAAAGACCGCATCGCGAGCTCTTTTCACTTTCGCAAACTGAATATGCTCGTATCGCACCTCCCCTGTCTACCTTTTCTCATTATCTTCCTTAACAAGAAGCATTTTTGTTGTGAACTTTATCACGTAGTACCCCATCTGCTCGCACCTAAGACACGCATCCCATTCCACTTATTCTTCTTGGAAGAGATCCCTGATCCTGCTTTTGCATTTCCCTTAAATTGAATTTGGACGTAGAAGTGAACAAAAGTATATCCCTAGGATTAGGATCTACACTTTATCCAGACATGCTCAGCCACCTATACGTAAACGTCTTATCATGAACTTTTGCATTAAGAAAATAAGGAAGGGTTATGTTAATGCAGTAGCAAAGACTTCATTATCCCATCAGATTTTTAAATTTATACCCTTCATGATCTGACTAAGATTATCGGCATTATAGTTTTTCATACCAAGAGCCTCCAGGTGATCACAAAGGTTCTTCACCTTAATACAATAACAAGAATCAAACTACCCCGCTTCAGGCCATGTTGTTCAGTCTCCAGGCACTGACGCTTACTTTCGGGCGCATGTTCATTAACTTTTCTCAAAGTGCGCCATGCCTTTCTTGGGTCTGTAATGCCCCCATATAATATATATGGAGGTGCATCTTATCAGCTACAGACACTATGATCGCATGCATATAGCCCTACCAGACCAGAACAACATGAAAATGGCTTCTTACTCGCCACATCCTCCGGTTTACCTTCTGCACCACTAATAATTATTTGACATTCCTGGCCCATCAAGAAGCACTTTACCTCTTCATGAACATTTACCAAATTTTGCCATGTTGGAGTGAACATCACACAATCGAAAAGCCAGACATTATTTCAAATGCAAAAGAAAAGAATTTGACGATCTAATTCTGGAGGAGAATACAAGTCCACGAAATTTTCTCAATATTTTATTTCCAGAGGCACTGTTCATCATAGATCTTGTGCGTATGAATAGCTAAGAGGAAAAAAAGATACTTATTGGAAACTGTAATACCCGAGCCCGGAATGTAAAAATTTCTTGTTTATTATTTTGAAAATTATAGTTCCTTAAATTCTTTGAGAATTAATTGTTACTTACTTGCTGTCGCAACGTGCATTGCATTTAGGGAGCGATAGCTAGAGAACGGTTTCTAGTCCTCAGTAAATAGTGAAACTAGTATTTAGATGACTTAAATTTTATATTTTAATTGTTGTTAGCTATAATTAATTTTTCCTTAGTTAAAATGGCTTTAAAATGCACAAAAATAGTCTAATTGACCAAATTTTAAGTAGTTGACCAAGGCTTGACCTTTGACCAAAGACTTAACATCTTAAATAAGCAAAATAACAAAGGAAAATAAAACACAAAGCTGAAATTTCAGACCTTGAGCTGGCCGAAATATTGAAGAGAGAAAAAAAACCATTTTCAACTTCTAATCGTTCAATCTTCGCGTGAGCTCGTGCGGGGTGATTTCCGAGGTGTCCAGTGTTGTTTTCCTAGCGACTAGGAGTGCCTAAGGTGAGGGAATCACGTTATTTGTGCATTTAAATGTTATGTATGTCAACTTTGTGATTTTTGAGATTTACCGTAGATTGTTGTTTAAAGCATTTTGATGCTTCTAGAATGTTCCTTGACAATTGTAGAACGTGTATTTATAGCTTTTTAACATTTTCTACGGTTAAATGTTGAGATTGTAATTTAAAATGTCAATTGAATAGTATTTTATGAATAGTAAACCCTTGAAACGATGAAGTTGCGCTGTTATGCTATCCGTTGATGTAGAAATGTGCTAGGTATGCTAGAATGCCTAAATGCATGGTTTGTTTGGGTTGCATAATGGAAAAAATGAGAAATATGCCTTGGTGAAAGTCGGGGTCGTTTAGGTCGAGTTTGGCATTTTCTCATTTTGTGTGTTGGCATTGTTTCGGGAGGCCATGTGTGATACCCCGAACATGGCATGTATTCAATAGCATTTTAAGTTCATTTAAATTGCATTTTATTGACCTTTCACCTTCTTTGACCAAACTAGTTGACTTTTCATCTACATTGACCAACTAGGACAAGGTGAGAATTTTTGAAATGTTTAATAAAGGGCAAACTTGGGATTAGAAATAAAAAAATACAATGTTAAGTTAGTCAAATTTTGGGTCAACTTTGGAATTAAATCTGAACCAATTGGGGAAGAGTTAGGTAGCAAATTATAAATGGTTGGAAAGCTCTATGAGTCTAGTTTATGAGGGTTCAAACCGTTCATGAATTGGAGTTTTCTAGAAGAAGTTATGGCCGTTTTCGTGAGGTCGCGCAGAGCTGTTTTGGTTTAGCGGGTTGACCGAATTTTGACCTTTGACTTCTTGACAATTTTTTTTAAATAAGCAGAATTGCACGAAAAAAAAACAGAGAAGAAAGACTTGAAAACATGAGGAAAAGAAGGAGAAAAAAAAAAGAAAACTTCAACTTCAAATCTTCGATTCTTCGCGAGGGCTTCCACGGGGTGGTTTCCGAGGCACTCTACAAGGTTTTCCTAGCGTCTAGGAGCGTCTGAGGTGAGGGTTTCATGCTTATTTGCGCATTTGAAAATTTTGTATCTAAACTTTGATTTTTAGATTTTATGCGTAGATTGTTGTTTTAATCGTTTTGTTGCTTAAAGAATGTTCCTTGTTGATTGTAGAACATGTATTTATAGCTTTTTAACATTTTCTGCGGTTAAATGTTGAGATTGCAATTTAAATTGATTAATGAATAGTAATTAGTGAATAGTAAACCCTTGAAATGTTGAAGTTGCCCCGTTATGCTGTCTGTTGATGTAGAAATGTGCTAGGTATGCTAGAATGCCTAAATGTGTGGTTTAATTGGAATGTGTAATGGAAAAACGGAGAAAAACGGCTTAGTGAAAGTCGGGGTCGTTTAGGTCGGCTTTAGCGTTTTCTCGTTTTGCGTGTTGGCATTGCTTCGGGAAGCCATGGAAGCACTTTTGGTGCGGTCGTGGTGTTGGTTGGGTGTTTGGTTGGTATAGTTGTAGTTCAAACGAGCAAAGGGGGAAAATCGGGCTTTGCACGAATTCTAGGGTTAAGTAGGGTTTCAGAGTCTCTAGACGTGCCTTATAGTGACCTAGGAGGATTGGTGAAGTCGGTTTCCAAGACTCGTGGCTCGTTTGAAAGTAGTGGCATTTTGAAGGTTGGGGCATTTTTGGTGATTTTGTGTGTTTTATGTTTATATTGCTAAAAGAGTGCTTGTTAATGCTTGTTATTTTGCTTGTTATGCTTGTTAATGCTTATTACGCTTGTTAGAGTTAATTGTTGATTGAAATGTTTATCCATTGT
This sequence comes from Ehretia macrophylla, assembly GCA_037974665.1. NCBI lineage: Eukaryota > Viridiplantae > Streptophyta > Magnoliopsida > Boraginales > Ehretiaceae > Ehretia > Ehretia macrophylla. The sequence continues at coordinate 33,282,516 of CM075770.1, forward strand.
TGAGAATGCTTGATATCGCTCGTTTATCGTCTTGTATCGAGTCTTGCATTGCATAGTGTCTCGCACGTGAGTGATGGGCCTCTCTGGGTAGCCTCGGGTTGCCAGTGTTGGTTGCTCTAGCTCCGTTGCTATTCCCTTTCTCGCTTGGGTTGCCTCCCAGGGAGATTTGGGTCGTAGATTGATGGATACTTCCGGGGTATTCCAAACTGGTGTTATAAGGTGGTTTGGGCCGGCGCGTCATCGTTAAAGTCATCGGAATCGTGATCGGTACATTACTCGCTCGAGTGAACCATAGCCTTCAGAGTGTGGTATAGCTTTGAATGGTTGTGTTAATGCTTTTATTGATTGTTTATTGTATTGATTGCTATATTGATTGCTTTTGTCAGATATATTGCTTAACTGTTTTACTTGCATTGCACGAACTTCTTTCTCTCCACCTCGATATCTGTCTCGCCCTCACTGAGTATACGTGTTGAGTATACTCACTCCTCACCACCACATTTCAGGAAATGCCATGTTAGCTGGAAAGTTCGTGATTTCGTGAAAGTCCGTGCTTGAAGGGTTGTCCTGCGTGCCTATGTGACTTGAGTTGTCAAAGTTGTAAAGTTGTATGTTTTTATGTATTATTTGTATTTAATGTCAAAGTATGTAATTTAAGTTTCATTAGATTGTTGAAGTAATTTGATAAGTTAGACATGTATCTAGTTATTATAACTTAACTTCAAATGTATGTTTGTAATGTCCTAAGGAAAAAGAGTTAGAATGGCATGATAGTTTATTTTATGCAGTAGCTTAGTATGGTTTAATTGTCTAGTTTGAATGTACTTGTCAAAAATGAAAAGAGATAGGTTAGCTTTTAAATTGGAAATGTATGTATACATGCTGAGTTTAATTGTTGAGAACCGAGGCTCGGATGGCCTTGAGGTAGTTTGTATGGTTGGACACGGTGTTGGTCCATTTATATGCTATTACAGGTTTTATATTTCGCCTAGAAACAGGGGAGACTCCGTCCGTTTTCCCTGAAAATATTGCCCGGGTTTGGATTTGGGTTGTGATTAGATTGATCGATAGAACTCCCGGTCTCGAGAGGGAACGGGGTGCCACAGGTGGTCTCAGAGCTTGTCTAGCTCATAAGCCGGGACAGGGTCCTCGGTCTGGTGGGTAGTGACCCTTGAATGTGTGCTTGTTAAGTGTTTCATGAAAGTGTATGCTTGTATGTGAGATTGTGTGTCTTGACTTGAATGTGTGCTCCTATGTGATATAGTTATGTGTTATGTGTTAATTGTGTGCTAAGTAAGGTGAAATGTCTAGTTGTCTATCGAATTGACTTATTGAATTGGCATCGTGAATTTTATCGACCTCGTGTATTGTTATTTGCTTGAAGTATTGCTTGTAATGTGTGTTTTAAAATGTCTTGAATTGAATATGTTGTGCTTGACTTGATTGTCGTGCTTGAGTGACTTTGTTGAATAAACTATTTTGTAAACTTGCTTGCATAATAGTTTAAGGCATATGTATAACTGTGATATATTGGCATTCATACATGTCCTATTGAAATGGTAAGTAAGTCCTCTTCCTCCCCTGAAGAAAGTGGTTCACCTCTGGCTTTTCAAGGTGTGTGGATTGGCAGGAAATGAATGGTATTTGGCTAGCCTTTATTTGGAAATTGGTGTTTGCTTTTGGAGCTCGGCTATTGGCAAATCTCTATGGTCCTCCTTTGTGCTTAACAGTTGTGAAAGAATAGCTTTCTCTTGGGGTTTTATTTGGTTATTCTTTGGAGTATTCTTTGGTTTTCTTAATGGGTATTCTTTGGAGACTTCTGCTGGCATTTCTTGGTGGACTTGGCTATTGGGTTTTCAGTCGGACTTACTGCATGGTATTATCTATGGTATATATGTCTCGGTCCTTATTGGAGTATTACTGGTATTCCTTATTGGAAAATCCTTCAATGGCATTCTCTAGGATTCTTAGTGGCCAATTATTTAGTATTATTTATTGGGCAATTCTTGGTACTTTCTTACTGGAGCATTGTTCGGGTATTTTCTTTGGCATCCCTCAGCGGGTTTGGTAACTGGAATCCCTATTAGACTCGTTATCTCATGTTACTTACGGTATTCTTTGGAATTCTTATTGAGCATTCTACTAGTATTTTCTTATTTAGCATTTATTGGAAGATTTCATTTAGAGGTTGGCCTTGGGTATTCTTCTCTATATTCTTTTACAGAACTATCAGCTGGGTCTATTTACTGTAGTCAATACTGCATGAGGTGCACCTACTCTGGCTATCTTTTAACTTTCTTATTTGGTACTTGTTAGACTTTTATTGAAGATTCTTAAATAGGGTATTCTTTCAGTACTCTTCCTGCCATTAGTATGTGGTATTGATGACATCTACAGTATCTTTGCTTTAGTCTTTATTGGTATTATCTCGGCGTTTCTGGTTGGAATTTATTCTTCTTCGATATTCGTGTCAATGGGATTCTTGTACGGTATCTATCTTTGAGCCTTTATTTGGCGTTACTACTTGGCATTTCTACTTGAACTTTCCTATTGGTCATCTTGATGAAATACTTATTCAGTAGCTAATGAAGATTAGTCAGAATTGGATTTCAGATGATGCAGAGTTCTATTGGAAGAATAATTGCGAGGACGCAATTGTTTTAAGGGGGGAAGGATGTGATACCCCGAACATGGCATGTATTCAATAGCATTTTAAGTTCATTTAAATTGCATTTTATTGACCTTTCACCTTCTTTGACCAAACTAGTTGACTTTTCATCTACATTGACCAACTAGGACAAGGTGAGAATTTTTGAAATGTTTAATAAAGGGCAAACTTGGGATTAGAAATAAAAAAATACAATGTTAAGTTAGTCAAATTTTGGGTCAACTTTGGAATTAAATCTGAACCAATTGGGGAAGAGTTAGGTAGCAAATTATATATGGTTGGAAAGCTCTATGAGTCTAGTTTATGAGGGTTCAAACCGTTCGTGAATTGGAGTTTTCTAGAAGAAGTTATGGCCGTTTTCGTGAGGTCGCGCATAGCTGTTTTGGTTTAGCGGGTTGACCGAATTTTGACCTTTGACTTCTTGACTTTTTTTTTTAAATAAGCAGAATTGCACGAAAAAAAAACAGAGAGAAAAGAGCTTGAGACCATGAGGAAAAGAAGGAGAAAAAAAAAAGAAAATCTCAACTTCAAATCTTCGATTCTTCGCGAGGGCTTCCACGGGGTGGTTTCCGAGGCACTCTACAAGGTTTTCCTAGCGTCTAGGAGCGTCTGAGGTGAGGGTTTCATGCTTATTTGCGCATTTGAAAATTTTGTATCTAAACTTTGATTTTTAGATTTTATGCGTAGATTGTTGTTTTAATCGTTTTGTTGCTTAAAGAATGTTCCTTGTTGATTGTAGAACATGTATTTATAGCTTTTTAACATTTTCTGCGGTTAAATGTTGAGATTGCAATTTAAATTGATTAATGAATAGTAATTAGTGAATAGTAAACCCTTGAAATGTTGAAGTTGCCCCGTTATGCTGTCTGTTGATGTAGAAATGTGCTAGGTATGCTAGAATGCCTAAATGTGTGGTTTAATTGGAATGTGTAATGGAAAAACGGAGAAAAACGGCTTAGTGAAAGTCGGGGTCGTTTAGGTCGGCTTTAGCGTTTTCTCGTTTTGCGTGTTGGCATTGCTTCGGGAAGCCATGGAAGCACTTTTGGTGCGGTCGTGGTGTTGGTTGGGTGTTTGGTTGGTATAGTTGTAGTTCAAACGAGCAAAGGGGGAAAATCGGGCTTTGCACGAATTCTAGGGTTAAGTAGGGTTTCAGAGTCTCTAGACGTGCCTTATAGTGACCTAGGAGGATTGGTGAAGTCGGTTTCCAAGACTCGTGGCTCGTTTGAAAGTAGTGGCATTTTGAAGGTTGGGGCATTTTTGGTGATTTTGTGTGTTTTATGTTTATATTGCTAAAAGAGTGCTTGTTAATGCTTGTTATTTTGCTTGTTATGCTTGTTAATGCTTATTACGCTTGTTAGAGTTAATTGTTGATTGAAATGTTTATCCATTGTTGAGAATGCTTGATATCGCTCGTTTATCGTCTTGTATCGAGTCTTGCATTGCATAGTGTCTCGCACGTGAGTGATGGGCCTCTCTGGGTAGCCTCGGGTTGCCAGTGTTGGTTGCTCTAGCTCCGTTGCTATTCCCTTTCTCGCTTGGGTTGCCTCCCAGGGAGATTTGGGTCGTAGATTGATGGATACTTCCGGGGTATTCCAAACTGGTGTTATAAGGTGGTTTGGGCCGGCGCGTCATCGTTAAAGTCATCGGAATCGTGATCGGTACATTACTCGCTCGAGTGAACCATAGCCTTCAGAGTGTGGTATAGCTTTGAATGGTTGTGTTAATGCTTTTATTGATTGTTTATTGTATTGATTGCTATATTGATTGCTTTTGTCAGATATATTGCTTAACTGTTTTACTTGCATTGCACGAACTTCTTTCTCTCCACCTCGATATCTGTCTCGCCCTCACTGAGTATACGTGTTGAGTATACTCACTCCTCACCACCACATTTCAGGAAATGCCATGTTAGCTGGAAAGTTCGTGATTTCGTGAAAGTCCGTGCTTGAAGGGTTGTCCTGCGTGCCTATGTGACTTGAGTTGTCAAAGTTGTAAAGTTGTATGTTTTTATGTATTATTTGTATTTAATGTCAAAGTATGTAATTTAAGTTTCATTAGATTGTTGAAGTAATTTGATAAGTTAGACATGTATCTAGTTATTATAACTTAACTTCAAATGTATGTTTGTAATGTCCTAAGGAAAAAGAGTTAGAATGGCATGATAGTTTATTTTATGCAGTAGCTTAGTATGGTTTAATTGTCTAGTTTGAATGTACTTGTCAAAAATGAAAAGAGATAGGTTAGCTTTTAAATTGGAAATGTATGTATACATGCTGAGTTTAATTGTTGAGAACCGAGGCTCGGATGGCCTTGAGGTAGTTTGTATGGTTGGACACGGTGTTGGTCCATTTATATGCTATTACAGGTTTTATATTTCGCCTAGAAACAGGGGAGACTCCGTCCGTTTTCCCTGAAAATATTGCCCGGGTTTGGATTTGGGTTGTGATTAGATTGATCGATAGAACTCCCGGTCTCGAGAGGGAACGGGGTGCCACACCATGGAAGCACTTTTGGTGCGATTATGGCGTTGGTTGGGTGTTTGGTTGGTATAGTTGTAGTTCAAACGAGCAAAGGAGGAAATCGGGGCTATGCGCGAAATCTAGGGTAAAGTAGGGTTTCGGGGTCTTTAGACGTGCCTTATGGTGACCTAGGAGGATTGGCGAAGTTGGTTTCCAGAACTCGTGGCTCGTTTGGAAATGGTAGTGTTTTGATAGTTGGGGCCGATTTGTGATTTTGCTTGTTTTCTTGATATTATGCCTATAGAATGCTTAGGGTTGCTTGATATACTTGTTTGAATTGATTTTGATTGAAATGCTTATCAACTGTTGCTATTGCGTGCGAGAGTAACCTACTTTGTTATTCTCCCACGTGTGGCTTTATTGCTCGTTTATCGCCTTGTATCGAGTCTTGCATTGCATAGTGTCCCGCGCGTGAGTGATGGGCCTCTCTGGGTAGCCTCGGGTTGCCAGTGTTGGTTGCTCTAGCTCCGTGGCTATTCCCTCTTCTCACTTGGGTTGCCTCCCAGGGAGATTTGGGTCGTAGATTGATGGATACTTCCGGGGTATTCCAAACTGGTGTTATAAGGTGGTTTGGGCCGGCGCGTCGTCATCGAGTTCGTGATTGAAAGTTGCTCGTGAAAAGAGTACAGTATCCTTTGAATGAGTGTTTATAGTTTTAATGCTTGGTTTGCTTTATTGATGGCTTTGTTGTATCTCTATATAATATGTGTATGAATTGCTTGATTAATTGCATTGCATACTCCTCTCATCTCCGTCCTTGAGACCAATTGCCCTCGCTGAGCAATAGTTTTTGCTTATTCCTCTCTATACTATATTTTTACAGGAGTAGTTGAAGCAGACCCTATTCAGGTAATAGAGGAGAAGGAGCAGGTGGAGGTGTTTCCGTGATAGCACTTTTTTGCTTTGCTGGTGGTTGGTTGCCAGACTTTTGTGCGAGCCATGCTTGATGTGTTTAATGCTTGGTTGTCGCTTTATTTTGAGGCTTGTAGCCTTGTATGTAGTATCTATTTTAAGTCCTAGATGGTCTTATGTTGTAAAGGGTTAAAGGTTGTAATGTTGTAAATATATACTCATGTGACTAGTAAGGAATTGCATGCTAATGGTTAATGGTTTTGTGGCATAAATAATTGTGTAGTATGCATATCATTTTTGGGTTGCAAAGTTGTTAATGAAAAGATGTATGTTTTCTAAAAGAATGTTAGCTTGTCTCAAATGAATGTTGTGGTTTCTCAAATATCATATTGAATGTAGGGTTTCGGAACGTCCGCGGTACAGAGGAGACTCCGTCTGTGTGTCGGGTCCGGGCTTGGCCTTTTGCGGGGTTGGGTCGGGGCGTGACATCTTTAGGTGGTATCAGAGCATGATAGTCTTGCATGAGCCGGGATATGTTTCTCGATCTGTGGGGTAAAGGTCCAAAATGCTAGAGTGTTATTGTATGATTGTTAAGTGGAAAGAAAGTGTTATAGCATGACTTTGTGAACTTAGAGTGCTTATGTGTTTAAAGTGAATTAGTTTGGCATGTCAATCTTGTGTTATGTGAATTGCGTGTTAGAATGTTTGATTGTTATTGACTTGAGTGTTATCTAATCCTATGTGCTATCTTTCTGTCTATAAACTGCTTTTAAATGTTGCCAGCTAATGTGAATTGCTACTATGCCGCCACGTCGTGGTACTCAAGGTATAGGGTCAGATGAAGAGGCAGTAGAACAGGGTCAGCAACCGTTGCCTGAGCAGTTTATGGCTACTATGACTACAGCAGTTGACCGGATTACCCAAGTACTGCATGAGCAGAGGCAGTACAGGAATAATAATCCCCAGGGAAATCAAGCTAATCCTGGTGGACAGGGGTATAGAGTTGAGAATAATCAGTTAGAGAAATTTCTGAGGCACGAGCCGGGAAAGTTCTTTGGAGAGCCGGATGATGAGGCAGCCGAGAGATGGATTAACCGTGTTGAGAAAATTTTCACCGCTTTGAGGTACACTGATGAGGCAAGAATAGATTTTGCATCATTCCTGTTTGAGGGCGACGCAGAGTAGTGGTGGAATACTGTCAGATTGAGGTGGGATTGTGCGGATGTTCCACATTTATGGGATGATTTTGTAAGTGAGTTTCGGGACAAGTATATTCCCGAGATGGCTATGGAAAGGCGGGAGGATGAGTTTGTGGCCCTGAAACAGGGAAACATGACTGTTGCACAGTATGAGGCTAGGTTTGTCAACCTGTCGAGGTATATGCCCAAGTTGGTACGGCCGGCTAGAAAGGATGATTCATAGGTTTGTTCGTGGATTGAGAATGGATATTCAGTTGCATTTGACTGGGCAGACCTATACTACTTTTCCCGAGGCATTCCAAGCAGCCTCGAAGTTTGAGAAACGGAAGGCTGAGATGATAGCTGAGAGTAGTCAGCCGAGTAAGAAGCAGTATTTGGGCCAGAGCAGCCAGAGTCAGCCGAGGCAGTATCAGACTTCTGCGCAGGTTCCTCAGCAACGTCCGTATCAGCCACAGCAGCAGATTCAGGCTAGGCCAGCTGTGGCAAGACCCCAGCAGGGAGGTACAGTTCCTACTACTGCCAGAGCCCCAGCACCTACGGGAAACACTGTTGTAAGGCAAAATCAGTAGTGTAACTTTTGTAATCGATCGGGGCATATTGAGGCTAATTGCTGGAGGAAGAGTGGTAAATGCACAGGGTGTAGAAGCGATGACCATAGGGTGAGAGATTGCCCTAAGTATAACAATGTTCAGGGCCGTACTGGAGGCCAGGGTGTTCAGAATAGGGCTGCAAGTACACGTCCAGCACAGAGGGTTCAGGCTAGGGTCTTTGCACTGGATGCAGAGGAGCTACCCGATACTACAGCTATAGTGGAAGGTACCTTTCTTCTCAATACTCAGCCAGTTAAAGTTTTGATTGATCCCGGAGCTACACATTCATTTATAACTCCTGCATGTGCACGATCTGTGAATGTTTGCATTGATAAACTGCCGCATGAAGTTGAAGTTAGTACGCCTTTGGGTGCAAAATTTGTTGCTGAGTCTATTTGCAAATCTTGTGATATATGCATTGAGAACCGTAAATTTCCTGCTGATTTAATTATACTGCCATTCCGTGACTTTGAAATTATTTTGGGAATGGACTAGTTGGGGAAGTACTATGCTTAGTTGGATTGTAGAACCAAGATTGTTTATCTTCATGTTCCCGACCTACCGGTACTGGAGATTGTTGGGAACTGCAGGGCTGCCCGAATTCCTCTTTTATCAGCGATCAAGACTTCTAAGTTGTTGAATAAGGGTTGTGAAGCTTACTTAGCTTATTTGATCAATCAGCCTACTGATAAGTTGAGTTTGAATGAGGTTCCGATTGTTAGAGACTTCCCTGGTGTGTTTCCCGATGAATTACCGGGTTTACCATCGGATAGGGAGATTGAGTTCGTGATTGATCTTGTGCCAGGCACTGCTCCAATTTCTAGGAGTCCTTATAGAATGGCATCGGCTGAACTTCAGGAATTAAAAATTCAGCTTTAGAACTTGCTTGAGAAAGGGTTTATACAACCTAGTTCTTCGCCATGGGGTGCGCCTGTGTTGTTTGTAAGAAAGAAAGACGGCACGCTACGGTTATGTATTGATTACAGGGGACTTAATCAAGTCACGATTAAGAACAAATACCCCTTGCCGTTGATTGAAGAATTGTTTGACCAGTTGCAGGGTGCGAGTGTTTACTCCAAATTTGATTTGAGGCAGGGTTACTATCAACTTAGGATTCAGAGTAACAACATACCAAAGACGGCATTCAGGACTAGATATGGCCACTATGAGTTTGTTGTGTTGCCGTTTGGATTGACGAATGCACCAGCCGCATTCATGGACTTGATGCAAAGAGTTTTTCGACCTTACCTTGATCAGTTTGTCGTCATCTTTATTGACGACATTTTAGTGTACTCGAAGAATGAGGCTGAACATGAACAACACTTGAGGATTGTACTACAGACTTTGCAGGAAAACAAGCTTTTTGCTAAATTCAGCAAGTGTGAATTCTGGTTGAATCAGATATCTTTTCTAGGTCATATCATTTCAGATCAAGGAATTTCAGTGGACCCAGCTAAGATTGAAGCTGTTTCATCTTGGAAGAGACCTGAGACGGTGTCAGAGATTCGGAGTTTTCTTGGATTGGCAGGTTACTACCGGAGGTTTGTTAAAGACTTTTCCAAAATTCTGGACCTTTGAGCCAGTTGACTCGGAAGAAAGTTACTTACAACTAGGATGCTAAATGTGAATCCAGTTTCCAAGAATTGAAGAAGAGACTAACTACAGCTCCTATACTAGCTTTACCTGAGGGAACAGAAAACTTCGTTGTCTACAGTGATGCATCTAAGGAAGGATTGGGCTGTGTTTTAATGCAGAATGGTAAGGTGATTGCTTATGCTTCTAGGAAGTTGAAACCTTATGAAGTCAATTACCCTACACATGACCTTGAGTTAGCTGCAGTTGTGTTTGCTTTGAAAAAGTGGCGTCATTACTTGTGGGGTAGCAGATTTGAAATTTTTACTGACCACAAGAGTCTCAAGTATTTGTTTTCACAGAAGGATCTGAATATGAGGCAGCGGAGATGGCTAGAGCTATTGAGTGATTACAACTGTTCTATAAACTACGTGCCAGGTAAGGCAAATGTTGTTGCTGATGCTTTGAGCCGAAAGGCTACTGTTGCAAGCTTAATTATCAAGGATTGGAGACTTTGGAAGAAATTTGTTCATGGAAGCCAGAAGCTACTGAGGTAGGGATTCGATTTGCTAGTTTGCAGATTCAGTCAGGGTTGCTAGCACAGATCAAAGAGGCTCAGAAGACTGATCCTCACATCTTGAAAATCCAAGAAAAATCAAAAGGGTGAGAGTCGGAGTTTAAATTACATGCAAATGGTATCTTCAGATTCAGGGACAGAGTATGTGTTCCTGGTGATCCGACTTTGAAGAATGAGATTCTGTCCGAGGCACATAATTCGAGGTATACGATTCACCCGGGCAGTACTAAAATGTATAGAGACTTGAAACAATACTTCTGGTGGAACAATATGAAGAGAGAGATTGCTGGGTATGTATCCAGATGTTTGACTTGTCAGAGGGTTAAAGTTGAGCATCAGAGGCCAGCCGGGCTTCTACAGCCGTTGTCGATTCCGCAGTGGAAGTGGGTGCATATAACAATGGACCTTGTGACCGATCTTCCTAGATCTTCGAGAGGATGTGATTCTGTTTGGGTTGTTGTGGACCGCTTGACTAAAGTTACACATTTTATTCCCGTGAACAAACAGGATAGCCTTGATAAACTAGCTGAGCTTTATGTTGCTAATATTGTAAAATTGCATGGTGTGCCACAGATTATAGTGTCAGATAGAGATCCTAGATTCAGATCTCATTTTTGGCAGAAGTTGCAAGAGGCCTTGGGAACTAAGTTAAGCTTCAGTACTGCATATCATCCACAAACTGATGGCCAGTCTGAGAGAACTATCAGGATTTTGGAGGACATGCTTCAGGCATGTGTGCTTGACTTTGGGAAGAATTGGGAGAAGTTTTTGCCTTTAGCGGAGTTCGCCTACAATAATAGTTATCAATCTACTATAGGTATGGCTCCCTACGAGGCGTTATATGGTCGTAAATGCAGATCCCCGTTATATTGGGAAGAGGTTGGAGAAATGAGAACAGTTGATCCGACTGTGTTACCTGAGTTGATTAAGATGGTAGATAATGTTCACCTTATTCGCTAGCGTATGCTTACAGCTCAGAGTCATCAAAAGAGTTATGCCGATAAACACCGTCAGGATCTTGAGTTTGATTTGGGAGATTGGGTGTTTCTTAAGATTTCTCCTCGAAAGGGATTGATTCGGCACGGTAAGAGTGGGAAACTTAGTCCCAGGTATGTGGGTCCGTATGAGATCACCGAAAAGGTAGGTCCTTTGGCTTATCTGTTAGCTTTGCCTCCGAGCTTGTCGAGACTGCACGATGTTTTTCATGTTTCTATGTTAAAGAAGTATCATCTAGACCCTTCACATGTACTTGAACCAGAGCCTTTGCAGATTGAAGAAAAGTTGTCTTATGAAGAAAAACCGATTCGAATTGTGGATCAGAAAGTTTAGGAGCTTCACAGAAAGAGTATTCCGTTAGTAAAGGTTTTGTGGAATCATCATGGGTTTGAGGAAGCAACTTGGGAAAGAGAGGACCATGTTCGGGATCAGTATCCGGAGTTGTTTGTTGACCAGGTAAGAATTGCGTGGGCACAATTGTTTTAAGGGGGAGAGGGTGTAATACCCGAGCTCGGAATGTGAAAATTTCTTGTTTATTATTTTGAAAATTATATTTCCTTAAATTCTTTGAGAATTAATTGTTACTTCCTTGCTGTCGCAACGTGCATTGCATTTAGGGAGCGATAGCTAGAGAACGGTTTCTAGTCCTCAGCAAATAGTGAAACTAGTATTTAGATTACTTAAATTTTATATTTTAATTGTTGTTAGCTATAATTAATTTTTCCTTAGTTAAAATGGCTTTAAAATGCACAAAAATAGTCTAATTGACCAAATTTTAAGTAGTTGACCAAGGCTTGACCTTTGACCAAAGACTTAACATCTTAAATAAGCAAAATAACAAAGGAAAATAAAACACAAAGCTGAAATTTCAGACCTTGAGCTGGCCGAAATATTGAAGAGAGAAAAAAAACCATTTTCAACTTCCAATCATTCAATCTTCGCGTGAGCTCGTGCGGGGTGATTTCCGAGGTGTCCAGCGTTGTTTTCCTAGCGACTAGGAGTGCCTAAGGTGAAGGAATCACGTTATTTGCGCATTTAAATGTTATGTATGTCAACTTTGTGATTTTTGAGATTTATCTGTAGATTGTTGTTTAAAGTGTTTTGATGCTTCTAGAATGTTCCTTGACAATTGTAGAACGTGTATTTATAGTTTTTTAACATTTTCTGTGGTTAAATGTTGAGATTGCAATTTAAAATGTCAATTGAATAGTGTTTTGTGAATAGTAAATCCTTAAAACGATGAAGTTGCGCTGTTATGCTATCCGTTGATGTAGAAATGTGCTAGGTATGCTAGAATGCCTAAATGCATGGTTTGTTTGGGTTGCGTAATGGAAAAAATGAGAAATATGCCTTGGTGAAAGTCGGGGTCGTTTAGGTCGAGTTTGGCATTTTCTCATTTTGCGTGTTGGCATTGTTTCGGGAGGCCATGGAAGCACTTTTGGTGCGATTATGGCGTTGGTTGGGTGTTTGGTTGGTATAGTTGTAGTTCAAACGAGCAAAGGGGGAAATCGGGGCTATGCGCGAATTCTAGGGTAAAGTAGGGTTTCGGGGTCTTTAGACGTGCCTTATGGTGACCTAGGAGGATTGGCAAAGTTGGTTTTGAGAACTCGTGGCTCGTTTGGAAATGGTAGTGTTTTTATAGTTAGGGCCGATTTGTGATTTTGCTTGTTTTCTTGATATTATGCCTATAGAATGCTTAGGGTTGCTTGATATACTTGTTTGAATTGATTTTGATTGAAATGCTTATCAACTGTTGCTATTGCGTGCGAGAGTAACCTACTTTGTTATTCTCCCACGTGTGGCTTTATTGCTCGTTTGTCGCCTTGTATCGAGTCTTGCATTGCATAGTGTCCCGCGCGTGAGTGATGGGCCTCTCTGGGTGGCCTCGGGTTGCCAGTGTTGGTTGCTCTAGCTCCGTGGCTATTCCCTCTTCTCGCTTGGGTTGCCTCCCAGGGAGATTTGGGTCGTAGATTGATGGATACTTCCGGGGTATTCCAAACAGGTGTTATAAGGTGGTTTGGGCTGGCGCGTCGTCATCGAGTTCGTGATTGAAAGTTGCTCGTGAAAAGAGTACAGTATCCTTTGAATGAGTGTTTATAGTTTTAATGCTTGGTTTGCTTTATTGATGGCTTTGTTGTATATCTATATAATATTTGTATGAATTGCTTGATTAATTGCATTGCATACTCCTCTCATCTCCGTCCTTGAGACCAATTGCCCTCGCTGAGCAATAGTTTTTGCTCATTCCTCTCTATACTATATTTTTACAGGAGTAGTTGAAGCAAACCCTATTGAGGTAATAGAGGAGGAGGAGCAGGTGGAGGTGTTTCCGTGATAGCACTTCTTTGCTTTGCTGGTGGTTGGTTGCCAGACTTTTGTGCGAGCCATGCTTGATGTGTTTAATGCTTGGTTGTCGCTTTATTTTGAGGCTTGTAGCCTTGTATGTAGTATCTATTTTGAGGCCTAGATGGTCTTATGTTGTAAAGGATTAAAGGTTGTAATGTTGTAAATATATGCTCATGTGACTAGTAAGGAATTGCATGCTAATGGTTAATGGTTTTGTGGCATTAATAATTGTGTAGTATGCATATCATTTTTGGCTTGCAAAGTTGTTAGTGAAAAGATGTATGTTTTCTAAAAGAATGTTGGCTTGTCTCAAATGAATGTTGTGGTTTCTCGAATATCATATTGAATGTAGGGTTTCGGAACGTCCGCGGTACAGAGGAGACTCCGTCCGTGTGTCGGGTCTGGGCTTGGCCTTTTGCGGGGTTGGGTCGGGGCGTGACAGAAACAATTAGAGCTATAATGTTTGGGATGAATGTACCTCGTTTGGTCATAAGCTGTGTTGACCGTAACTTGATCAATTGCATATTGTCTAAGCTCTTGTTGGAAGCATCCCTGATTACTATCATTTAAAACTCTTTTGCTCATGTTCATATTGTATTTTTTTTTAGTTTGTTTAAAGAAAAGAAAGGAAACTAACGAAAGAAACGAACCGAGCAGCAAAGAGAAGATCGGTAGTAGAAGGTAACAAACTAGAGACTCATAGAGAGATCAGAAGCAAAATTCAGCAAGGAGAAGGTTGAACCTAGGTGCTACACTAAAATAGGCATTACCTGGGGCCGCACAACTCAGGTAGACTCTCTACCCGTGCGTGTGCCTATTTCGCTTTAGGAGGTATCAGAGTAGAATTTTGGGTAAATCCCTTACGATTTCTGCTAATTCTCTTCTTGTTGTACCATGTCCAAAGCTTGACGGACCTACCATACTCTAATTAAGAATCTTAGTTCCTAGGCTATTAATGAAGAGGAGAAGCAAAATCAATCATAACAACACTTCAAATAGTGAAATTGGAATCAAAGGATGTGGAATTGACAGATTCTTTAACTCAGGCTTCAGGGGAAGGACTAATCAGAGCTTAGTAGAAAGACTAATAGGCGAAGCGCTTAGTTGTTAGTTGAAAGAAATGGGCCTAATACCATAGAAGGAGGATTGCTTATATAATAACCCATACGTAGACGAAAGTAGCATTCAGGCATCGGTAGAAGCGCTAAGCGAAAAAAGTGAAAAAGTTTTGAAGCCGATCGAACACAACGAGAGTAGTGGATTAGCGGATGATCTTCTACCTGATCTATCTACCATATTGATGTATTAGAGAGATCGAGTTCCTACGAGGGAAGAAAAGATTCACCAGCTCTATCGATTATCAAATCCTTGTACCTTTGTGAAAGACATCGCATGGAATAGCTTACACGGAAAGGAGCTTGGTACAAGCTCAAATTCAAAATAGAAGTTCCTGAGCAAGAAGGAATGGGATTAGGGGTGGGTAATAGACTGACTGCCAAGGAGCAGAGCAGCTCGACCAGAGGGAGGGGTTTGAAGATGCTCTAACAAATCTGAGTTCAGCTGCTATACCAATAAGTGAAAGAAAATAGCATACCGCAACTAGACCTAAGAAAACAGCAGTGTTCAGGCATCCTCTCATTGAGGAAGTCTTAGATAGAAGATGAGCTGACAGTAGGACTGTCACGTCCCAACTCGACCCCACCTACAATCAGTCAGGACACAACGGAATTTCGGTAGTATAACGACAATAATAAAGACACCAAGGCTCTAAACCAACCTCTCATAACATCATACAATCAAACTCCTCAACCAAACAACAATCAATTCCTCAATACCATTAACAACATACAACATAACCATATTATACAACAATCATTCTTAGATGATCCATTCATAGTTATACGCCTCCGTTCCAACATAATACCTTAACTTTAACATACATATCAAAATAGATTATAAACTAACTTAGCAACCTAGATCATAATAAAAGAAAGACTACTAAGTTAGCATCATTTAGTTCATTATCTTTACTACAACTTATACATTATAAATTACAAGGAAAAATAAAAGACAACTAGTTTAATATACAAGATAATAGAGTATACAACATCTCAAGCATCAAGAACACGACTCTAGTACATAAGACTTGTCCACATACGGTACATTATCCCCTTCTGGAGGCACGTACCCGTAATCTTGCTCAAGGACACCTGTATGCATGCAATAATAGAGAGTGAGCTTATATAAAACAAGCTCAGCGAGGATCCGATAGATATCTAATTGTGTTTACTATGCTCCTTGGAAATGATCCTTTGAGCAAGTAACGCACAAATAAATATCAATACAATATAAACATATAACTATAATGACCAATCAATAAAGGATACTCAATTTGGTGTAGCTCCATACGCCATTACGATCTCAACCATTCTTTTTATAACTCCCCATTACTCACGCACCCGAAGTACCTCACTAGCCTCTCCCTCCATGACACCTCCATCATGCGAGCTGGAGATAGTCTCTGGTAGTCATGTCGTTATCAACCCGACAGTCCGACGCTGCCCAAGAAGTGGCACACACATACCAAGACTCAACAATAATAATAAACATAATTCACAGGAGGATAGTCTAGCAGAACTGCCTATCTCCCGATTCATCAATAATCTTCAATAATCATCAATTATCATCAATTATCATCAATATAACATTAAGTAATCAATTAAACAACAAATAACTAAGTTAGATGACAAAGTAGGCCATCCAACTTAACATGCATTAAACACGTAATCTAACCCTAATCTAACCATCAACAACTCACAAGTCAATCACTCAAACACCACCCAATCATCTAAAGTCTCAATTCAACAATTTAAAGAAAGACAACCTAAACTTCAAATAACCATATCTTACATTCTACTAATCCAAACAATTCCAAATCAGTTTCAAACACTCACCCATTCAATTAACTACATTAACCCTCTCAGAAACCAACCAAGACACATCAAAATCAAGTCCAACAACCCTAAAACCTCAATGTACCTAGGCTGAAATTTTCGGATTTTCATCCAAACATCGCAATTGAAAATTTGGCATTATAACGGCGTTACCACGTAATTAACAAACTTTTAGAAATCGACGGCAATCGATTCCAACCACAACAACTCAATATAATCCTCAAATATCCAATCTATCAACTTTAAATACCCGAAAATAAATAATTTCGCTACAATGGCTCAAATCTTGTAGTAATACACATAAACGATCCCTAGTACGCATTGATCAATAATATAACTTCAAATTAACATTCTAACGGTTCAAAATGCAGTTATGAGCAAAAACATAAAAAATGAGTTTTGAGATCTAGAATTTTTCTCTCACCTTTGATGCGATATAAGCCTAGATATGCGTTCAATGCGTGCCCAATAAGCGGAATCCAACTTGGCATGAAGTTCTACTGACAAAAACTAGGTTTTTCTATGAAAAATTGCTTTGGAAACCTTGAAAATTCTTTCTCTTTTCTCCCTTGAACCTCTCGGCCCTTTGTGTGTGTTGATGAGTGTGTTTTGTATTGTGTTTTTTGTTTGTTGATGCATATAAGCTAAAGGTCAAACTTATTAAAATGGTCAATGTTAGTTTATTTAGTCCTTTAATTGTTTTTCTAGTCTTTTAATTCATTTCTTGAGTATTTCTTGCTCAACTATTAAATTAACACTTAAATTAATTCTAGACATTATATTTTAGGTGACAAAGAAGGTTACATTAAAATAGTTTCACCCGAATCGGCTTAAAACTCGTTTTCTTGCAAAAGAAATTGTAAAAATCTTTAAAATTCTAAAATCGATTCCAAATCCATTTTAATCAAATACGGGTCTATTAATACTCGAGGACTAGGTTTTAAAACGTTTAAAACACCCCCGTAAATATTTTAGCGGACAGGTGTTCAAAAATACTATTCACCAAAATTGACGCTAAAATTTTTGATTCCGTTTTTTATGAAAATTTTATGAATGCACACTTAGCATGTATTAGGAGTATTAATCACATAATTATCACATTCTACGTCATATAGCACATAAACAGGTTAGTTCACGTAAAACAAGGTAAAGCACGTAAAACGAAATAAAGCAAAATATAGGGTCTCACATTCTCCCCCCTTAAAGAAATTTCGTCCCTGAAATTCTTACTTGCTGATCGGAAAAGATTTGGATACTGCTGCTGCATCTGATCTCGCCTCTCCCAAGTAGCTTCCTCGATACCGTGATGCTTCCACAACACCTTGACCATCGGAATCTTCTTCGACCTCAACTCTCGTTCCATCTGATCAAGAATACGAATCGGCCGCTCATCATAAGTTAGATTCTCACGAAGCTGTAACGGCTCTGGCTCAAGAATATGAGAAGGATCCGGATTATATTTTCGCAAATTAGACACGTGAAATATATCGTGGACATTAGAGAAATTTTCCGGTAAAGGCAACCGATATGCCAACTTACCCACTCTGCCAGTAATCTCAAACGGCCCCACAAATCTCGGACTTAGCTTACCACATTTACCATAACGAGCAAACCCCTTACGAGGAGACAATTTCAAGAAAACCCGATCTCCGACTGCAAACTCCAAGTCCCGACGATGCTTATCAGCATAACTCTTGAATCTACTCTGCGTCGTAAGCATTCTTTGCCTGATCAACTGAACATTCTCGATCTTCTCTAGAAGCTCTGGCATAATAGTCAGATCAATAGTCTTCATCTCCCCTACTTCATCCCAATATAAAGGTGAACGGTACTTACGACCGTAAAGAGCTGCAAAAGGTGCCATCCCAATAGTAGCTTGATAACTATTGTTATAGGCAAACTCGGCAAGTGGTAGATGTTTCTCCCAGTTCTTCTCGAAGTCCAGAACACAAGCCTTGAGCATATCTTCCAGAATCTGAATAGTCCTCTCAGACTGATCGTCGGTCTGTGGATGATACGCTGTACTGAAATTCAGCTGAGTACCCAAAGTCTCCTGAAGTTTCTCCCACAAATGAGAAGTAAATCAAGGATCTCGATCTGAGACAATACTAGATGGAATCCCATGAAGTCAACAATCTGATCCAAATAAAGATCCGTCAACTTTGCAACTTCATCTCCCATCCGCATCGAAATAAAGTGAGTTGTCTTTGTCAAACGATCCACGACAACCCAAACTGCATCGTTGCCTCTCGGTATTCTAGGCAAACCAGTGACGAAGTCCATAGTAATATGCTTCCATTTCCACTGTGGTATAGCCAATGACTGAAGCAAACCTGCAGGTCATTGATGCTCGGCTTTCACTCGCTGACAAGTCAAACATCTAGACACGAACTAAGCAACTTCCCTCTTCATATTATTCCACCAGTAATGTTGCTTCAAGTCCCGATACATCTTGTTTCCACCAGGATGAATGGTGTACTTAGAATTATGAGCCTCCTCCAGAATACCTCGCCTCAAGCCTGGTTCATCAGGAACACAAACCCTGTTCCAAAACCGAAGAATACCATCCTCGTGCACTTTGAAGTCAGACGGATCATCCGTGATCTGGTCCTTGATCTTCTGAAGTTTAACATCAAGTTGTTGAGCTTCTCTGATCTGAGACAACAATAAAGGCTAAATACGGAGATGTGAACACATCACCTAAACTTGAGTCAACTCTGGTCTCCAATAAGTAAATTCCTCAAGAACTTCCCACTTCTTGACAGCCAAACAAGAAACACTAGCCTTACAGCTAAGAGCGTCTGCCACCACATTTACCTTTCCAGGCAGATAACTGATAGAACAATTATAATCCCCAAGAAGTTCCATCCACCTCCGCTGACGCATATTCAACTCCTTCTGTGAGAATAAATACTTAAGACTCTTATGATCAGTGAAAATCTCAAACTTACTGCCCCACAGATAATAACGCCACTTTTTCAGTGCGAAAACAACAACTGCCAACTCAAGATCATGAGTCGGATAATTCACCTCATAAGGTTTGAACTTCCTAGAAGCATAGGCAATAGCCCGACCATTCTGCATAAGAACACATCCCAAGCCCTCCTTGGATGCATCACTGTAAATGACCATATTGTCGGTCCGCTCTGGTAGAGCAAGTACTGGAGCAGTAGTCAATCTCTTTTTCAACTCCTGAAATCCACTCTCATATTTCTCATTCCAAACAAAGCTAGTCTGTTTCTGAGTTAACTTAGAAAGTGGTCCGGCAATCTTAGAAAAGTCCTTGACAAACCTACGATAATAGCCTGCCAAGCCAAGAGAGCTACGAACCTCCGAAACATTCTCCGAACGTTTCCAAGACATCACCGATTCAATCTTAGTGGGATCTACAGAAATACCACTCTGTGTGATAACATGACCAAGAAAAGATATGCGTTGCAGCCAAAATTCACATTTGTTGAATTTCGCAAACAACTGATGTTCCTACAGCTTCTGTAAAACAAGCCGTAGATGTTGCACGTGCTCCGATTTAGTCTTAGAATAAACCAAGATATCATCAATAAAGATCGCCATGAACTGGTCCAAGTACGGCTGAAAAACCTGATGCATAAGGTCCATAAATGCTGCCGGTGCATTAGTTAATCCAAATGGCATAACTACAAACTCATAATGCCCGTACCGAGTCCTGAGAGCAGACTTCGGAACATCCTCCATGCGAATCCGAAGCTAATAATACCCCTACCTCAAGTCAAACTTAGAGTAGACTTTGGCTCCCTGAAGTTGATCAAACAACTCGTCAATCAGTGGCAAATGATACTTGTTCTTGATGGTTACCTGATTCAAATGACGATAATCAATACACAATCTCAAGGTACCATTGTAACACCCCGATCCCTCTCGAGACCGGGAGTTCTATCAATCAATCTAATCACAACCCAAATCCAAACCCGGGCATAATTTTTAGGGAAAACGGACGGAGTCTGCCCTGTTTCTAGACAAAAAGCAAACCTGCAACAGCATATAAGTGGACCAATATCATGTCCAAACATTCAACCACCTCAAGGCCATCCGAGCCTTGTTCTCAACAAGCAATCACAAGCAAATATACATTTCCAGTTTACAGACTAACCTACCTCTTCACATCTTTTACAAGTACATTCATGCTTGACAATTAAACCATACTAACCTATTGCATAAGTTAGACTATCAAACCATTCTAGCTCTTTTCCTTTGGACATTACAAACGTGCATTGAAGTTAAACTATACTAACTAAATACATAAGCTAGCTTTTCAAATCACTTCAATAACCTAGTAAAACTTAAATTACATTCTTTTAATATTAAATACATACAACACATGAAAGCATACATCTTTGCCACTTCGACAACTCAAGCCACATAGCACGCAAGACAACTCTTCAAGCACGAACTTTCACACAGTCACGAACTTTCCAGCTAACATGGCATTTCCTGAAATGTGGTGGTGAGGAGTGAGTATACACAACACGTATACTTAGTGAGGGCGAGATAGATATCGAGGTGGAGAGAAAGAAAGTCCTGCAATGCAAATAAGGCAGTTAAGCAATATAACTGAAAAGTAAGCGATCAAGACAAACAATCAATACAATAAGCAATTACTGAAAGCATTAAAACAACCATTCAAAGCTATACCACACTCTGAAGGCTATGGTTCACTCGAGCGAGTAATGTACCGTTCACGATTCCGATGACTTTAACGATGACGCGCCGGCTCACCCACCTTATAACTTCAGTTTGGAATACCCCGGAAGTATCCATCAAATCTACGACCCAAATCTCCCTGGGAGGCAACCCAAGCGAGAAAAGGGAATAGGACACGGAGCTAGAGCAACCAACACTGGCAGCCCGAGACTACCCAGAGAGGCCCATCACTCACGCGCCTGACACTATGCAATGCAAGACACGATACAAGGCGATAAACGAGATAACAAGCATTTAAAATCAATAAAGTAACAAGAATAACGCTAACAAGCATTATCAACAATTGATATACAATTCAATCATAACTAACTTTAGCAAGCATAACAAGCAATATTAAGCAATCTATAGGCATTATGCTCTGAAAACACACAAAATCACAAAATGACCCCAATTTGTAAAATGCTACTACTTTCAAACGAGCCACGAGTTTTGGAAACTGACTTCACCAATCCTCCTAGGACACCATAAGGCACGTCTAAAGACCCCGAAACCCTACTTAACCCTAGAATTCACGCAAAGCCCCGATTTTCCCCGTTGCTCGTTTGAACTACAACTACCTCAACCGATTACCCAACCAATGTCACAACTGCACCAAAAGTGCTTCCATGACGTACCTCAACAATGCCTTCACGCAAATCAAGAAAATTCCCAACTTGACCGAAACGACCCTAACTTTCACTAAGCCTTTTTCTCTGTTTTTCCATTACGCAATCTAATTAAACCATACATTTAGGCATTCTGGCATATCTAGCACATTCCTACATCAACAGAGCGCATAACAGAACAACTTCATCGAAACGGGGGTTTACTATTCATAATTTACTATTTATTAAACAATTTATATTTCAATTTCGATATTCAACTGCAAAAAAATATTAAAAGGCTATAAATACATGTTCTACAATTACTAGGGAACATTCTTTAAGCCTCAAAACGATTTAAATAACAATATACGGATAAAATCCAAAAATTAAAGTTAATATATAAAACTTCCAAATGCGCAATTAAACATGAAACCCTCACCTTAGACGCTCCTAGACGTAGGAAAACCACGCTAGATGCCTCGGAAACCACCCCGCACCAGCTCCCGCGAAGAAATTGAAGTTTGAAGTTGAAATATTTTTTTTTTCTTTTCTTCATGATTTCGGCCATGGCTGCTCTATTTTTAGCTTTGTTGCTTATTTTACAATGTTTTATAAGCTTAAATAAGTAGTCAAGCCTTGGTAAATTGGTCAAGCTTTGGTCAAACTAACTTAAACTTGGTCAAATAGGCTTATTTCATGCATTTTAAAGCTAAAACAACTAACATAAATCCCATTCTAGTTAAATCCAACTTAAAACACTAAATACTAGTTTTCACTATTTGCTGAGGACTAGAAATCATTTCTTAATTATCGCTCTCGATATGTTATGCACTTTGAGACAATAAAAGAATAACAATTAAATCTCAAAGAATTTAAGAAAATATAATTTTTGAAAAGTAACATAGTTCAAAATTTACTCCGGCTCGGAGCTACTTTTCATTTAATTAAAAACCGAGCACTAAGATGCAAGAAAAATAAAACCGATTAACATAAGTATGAAAATAAAGCTACAAATGAATGTTTAACTAAAAATAAACACAAAATACAATGCTAACATTTAAGATAACACTTAATTAAATGCAATTAAATGCCATTTAATGCATGTCGGGTTCGGGTTATCACATCCTTCCCCCCTTAAAACAATTGTGTCCTCGCAATTCTTCTTCCAATAGAACTCTGCATCCACTGAAATCCAACTCTGACTAATCTTCATCAGCTGCTGAGCAAGTATATTAATCAAAATAATCAATAGGGAAGTTTAAGAAGAAATTCCATGTAGTAATGCCGAATAAAGGCTCAAATGTAGATACGTTACAAGAATCCCGTTGACACGAATACCGAAGAAGAATAAAATTCCAACCAAAAGCGCCGAGATAATACCAATAAAGACTAAAGCAAAGATACTGTAGATAAAATCATATCACATATTAATGATAAGAAGAATACCGAATGAATACCCCATACACGAATCTCTAGTAGAAGTTTAACTATTACTGCCCGAGAATTCCCAAGCAAGAAGCCAAATAAAGGCTCAAACAAAGGTTCCATCCAGAGGTCCAAAGAAATACCTCGCTGGTCATGAATTTCATAGAAGAATTCCCTGTTAAGAGTACTGATGAAAATACTAAGAAACCCAATCAAATATACTTCAAAAGTTCCAAAGAAGCCTTCCAAATAATAACCCCTTAGGACAACCAATTAGATTCCGAGTATCGCTATCAAATGCTGAGAAGAATGTCAACGAAAATAACAAAGAAAATATAATGTGCCCAATAAGACAATCAAGTTGAATAACATATATAGTTTCCCAGATAGACGAAAACCCTAAGGAAAATACCGAGCTGGTGCACAATATACAAAACCAAACTTCGAGGCCTCTGCACTTTTGCCAAGTGAGGACTTTATACAACTTACCACCAAGAAAGCCCAAGGTATTCCACAGCATACCGTAAGCAATATGAGATAATAAGTCTGATAGGAATTCCAAATACCAAACCTACTGAGGAACACTAAAGAAAATTCCCGAAACAATGTTCCGATGAGAAAATACCAAGGACTGCCCAATAAGTAAGTACCAAATAAATGACCACCAAGAATTCTATAGAATGCCATTGAAGGATTTCCAATAAGGAATGCCAATAACACACCAATAAAAACCGAGACTCATATGCCATAGATAATACCATACAATAAGCCTGATTGAGATCCCAATAGCTAAGTCCACCGAGAAGTGCCAACAAAAGTTTCCAAAGAATACCCAATAAGAAAACCAAAGAATGCTCCAGAGAACAACCAAATAGAACCCCAAAAGAAAACTACTCTTTCACAACTGTTACACACAGAGGAGAACCTTAGAGACTCGCCAATAACCGATCTCCAAAAGCAAATACCAACTCCCAAATAAAGGCTAATTAAATGTCATTCATTTCCTGCCAATCCATACACCTTGAAAGGCCAATTGTGAACCACTTTCTTCAGGGGAGAAAGAGGACTTACTTACCACTTCCACGGGACATATATGAATGCCTAGATATCACATTTATACACATGCCTTAAACTATTATGCAAGCAAGTTTACAAAAGAGTTTATTCAACAAAGTCACTCAAGCACGACAATCAAGTCAAGCACAACATAATCAATTCAAATCACAACATAACCAATTCAAGACATTCCAAGACACACATTACAAGCAATACTTCAAGTAAGTAACAATTCACGAGATCAATTCGATTCACGATGCCAATTCGATAGGTCAATTCAATGCACAACTAGACACTTCACTTCACTTAGCACACAATTAACACATAACACATAACTATATCACATGGGAGCACACATTCAGGTCAAGACACACAATCTCACATACAAGCATACACTTTCAAGACACACTTAACAAGCACACATTCAAGGATCACTACCCACTTGACCGAGGACACTGTCCCGGCTTATGAGCTAAACAAGCTCTGATACCACCTGTAACACCCCGATCACTCTCGAGACCGGGAGTTCTATCAATCAATCTAATCACAACCCAAATCCAAACCCAGGCATAATTTTCAAGGAAAACGGACGAAGTCTCCCCTGTTTCTAGGCAAAAAGCAAACCTGCGACAGCATATAAATGGACCAATACCATGTCCAAACATTCAACCACCTCAAGGCCATCTGAGCCTTGTTCTCAACAAGCAATCACAAGAAAATATACATTTCCAGTTTACAGACTAACCTACCTCTTCACATCTTTTACAAGTACATTCATGCTTGACAATTAAACCATACTAACCTATTGCATAAGTTAGACTATCAAACCATTCTAACTCTTTTCCTTTGGACATTACAAACGTGCATTGAAGTTAAACTATACTAACTAAATACATAAGCTAGCTTTTCAAATCACTTCAATAACCTAGTAAAACTTAAATTACATTCTTTTAATATTAAATACATACAATACATGAAAGCATATATCTTTGCCACTTCGACAACTCAAGCCACATAGCACACAAGACAACTCTTCAAGCACGAACTTTCACATAGTCACGAACTTTCCAGCTAACATGGCATTTCCTGAAATGTGGTGGTGAGGAGTGAGTATACACAACACGTATATTCAGTGAGGGCGAGACAGATATCGAGGTGGAGAGAAAGAAAGTCGTGCAATGCAAATAAGGCAGTTAAGCAATATAACTGAAAAGTAAGCGATCAAGACAAACAATCAATACAATAAGAAATTACTGAAAGCATTAACACAACCATTCAAAGCTATACCACACTCTGAAGGCTATGGTTCACTCGAGCGAGTAATGTACCGATCATGATTCCGATGACTTTAACGATGAAGCGCCGGCTCACCCACCTTATAACTTTAGTTTGGAATACCCTGGAAGTATCCATCAAATCTACGACCCAAATCTCCCTGGGAGGCAACCCAAGTGAGAAAAAGGAATAGGACACGCAGCTAGAGCAACTAACACTGGCAGCCCAAGACTACCCAGAAAGGCCCATCACTCACGTGCCTGACACTATGCAATGCAAGACACGATACAAGGCGATAAACGAGATAACAAGCATTTAAAATCAATAAAGTAACAAGAATAACACTAACAAGCATTATCAACAATTGATATACAATTCAATCATAACCAACTTTAGCAAGCATAACAAGCAATATTAAGCAATCTATAGTCATTATGCTATGAAAACACACAAAATCACAAAATGACCCCAATTTGTAAAACGCTACTACTTTCAAACGAGCCACGAGTTTTGGAAACCGACTTTATCAATCCTCCTAGGACACCATAAGGCACGTCTAAAGACCCTGAAACCATACTTAACCCTAGAATTCACGCAAAGCCCCGATTTTCCCCTTTACTCGTTTGAACTACAACTACCTCAACCGATTACCCAACCAATGTCACAACTGTACCAAAAGTGCTTCCATGACGTACCTCGACAATGCCTTCACGCAAATTGAGAAAATTCCTAACTTGATCGAAACGACCCCAACTTTCACTAAGCCTTTTTTCTCTGTTTTTCCATTACACAATCTAATTAAACCATACATTTAGGCATTCTGGCATATCTAGCACCTTCCTACATCAACAAAACGCGTAACGGAGCAACTTCATCGAAACGGGGGTTTACTATTCACAATTTACTATTCATTAAACAATTTATATTTCAATTTCGATATTCAACCGCAAAAAATATTAAAAGGCTATAAATACATGTTCTACAATTGCTAGGGAACATTCTTTAAGCCTCAAAATGATTTAAATAACAATATACGGATAAAACCCAAAAATTAAAGTTAATATATAAAACTTCCAAATGCGCAATTAATCATGAAACCCTCACCTTAGACGCTCCTAGACGCTAGGAAAACCACGCTAGATGCCTTGGAAACCACCCCGCACAAGCTCCCGCGAAGAAATTGAAGTTTGAAGTTGAAATATTTTTTTTTCTTTTCTTCATGGTTTTGGCCATGGCTGCTCTATTTTCAGCTTTGTTGTTTATTTTACAATGTTTTATATGCTTAAATAAGTTGTCAAGCCTTGGTCAATTGGTCAATCTTTGGTCAAACTTACTTAAACTTGGTCAAATAGGCTTATTTCATGCATTTTAAAGCTAAAACAACTAACATAAATCCAATTCTAGTTAAATCCAACTTAAAACACTAATACTAGTTTTCACTATTTGCTGAGGACTAGAAATCATTTCCTAATTATCGCTCTCGATATGCTATGCACTTTGCGACAATAAAAGAATAACAATTAAATCTCAAAGAAATTAAGAAAATATAATTTTCAAAAAGTAACATAGTTCAAAATTTACTCCGGCTTGGAGCTACTTTTCATTTAATTGAAAACGGAGCATTAAGATGCAAGAAAAATAAAACCGATTAACTTAAGTATGAAAATAAAGCTACAAATGATTGTTTAACTAAAAATAAACACAAAATTCAATGCTAACATTTAAGATAACACTTAATTAAATGCAATTAAATACCATTGAATGCATGAGTGGTTCGGGTTATCACAACCATCCTTCTTCTTCACAAATAAAATAGGAGCTCCCCAAGGTGAAGAACTCTACTGAATGAAACCCTTCTCTATTAACTCCTGCAACTGAGTCTTCAGCTCCTTCAACTCAGCTGGTGCCATCCGGTACGCTGATTTAGAAATAGGTTGAGTACTGGGAACAAGTTTAATCACAAACTCCACATCTCTCTCTGGCGGTAACCCTGACAACTCCTCGGGAAATACATTAGGATATTCCTGAATAATAGGAACTTCCTCCAGCTGTAGCTTATCAGATGGCTTGTTGATCAAATAAGCTAGATAACCCGAACACCTCTTACTCACCAACTTAACGGCTTTAGTTGCTGAGATAACAAAACTCGTCTTAGCACCCTAATTCCCTACTACCTCAACTACTGGCTGATCTGGTAAACGAAACTGTACTACCTTTGTTCTACAGTTCAACTGGGCATCATACTTAGAAAGCCAATCTGTCACGCCCCGACCCAACCCCGCAAAAGGCCAAGCCCAGACCCGACACACGGACGGAGTCTCCTCTATACCGCGGACGATCCAAAAACCCTAAAATCAACATATTACTTACGGAAGCCATAAAAACAATTAAAACAAGCCGACTTTCTTTCAAAACATACATCCTCTTATTAACCAACTTCCCAAACCAAAATGCCATGCATACTACACAAGTATATATGCCACTAAACATTTAACCATTAGTATGCAATTCTTTACTAGTCATAAGAGTATAACTTTACAACTTTACAATCTTTAAACCTTTACAATAAAAACCATTAAGGTCTCAAAATAGAGCTACATACAAGGCTATAAGCCTCAAAATAAAGCAACAACCAAGCATGGCTCGCACAAAAAGTCTGGCAACCAACCACCAGCAAAGCAAAGAAGTGCTATCACGGAAACACCTCTACCTGCTCCTCCTTCTCTATTACCTCAATAGGGTCTGCTTCAACTACTCTTGTAAAAAAATATAGTATAGAAAGGAATGAGCAAAAACTATTGCTCAGCGAGGGCAATTGGTCTCAAGGACGGAGATGAGAGGAGTATGCAATGCAATTAATCAAGCAATTCATACAAATATCATATAGAGATACAACAAAGCCATCAACAGAGCAATGCAAGTATTAAAACTATAAACACTCATTCAAAGGATACGGTACTCTTTTCACGAGCAACTTTCAATCACAAATTCGATGACGACGCACTAGCCCAAACGACCTTATAACACCAGTTTGGAATACCCTGGAAGTATCCATCAATCTACGACCCAAATCTCCCTGGGAGGCAACCCAAGCGAGAAGAGGGAATAGGACACGGAGCTAGAGCAACCAACACTGGCAACCCGAGGCTACCCAGAGAGGCCCATCACACCGCCCTGACTCTATGAATGCAATACAATATACAATGCAACAATCGAGCAATAAAGCCACACGTGGGAGAATAACAAAGTAGGTTACTCTCGCACGCAATAGCAACAATTGATAAACATTACTACCAAATCAACTCTAACAAGCATATCAATCTATTTTAAACATTCTATAGGCATAATATCAAGAAAACAAGCAAAATCACAAATCAACCCCAACTATCAAAATGCCACTATTTCCAAACGAGCCACGAGTTCTGGAAACCGACTTCACCAATCCTCCTAGGTCACCATAAGGCACGTCTAAAGACCCTGAAACCCTACTTTACCCTAGAATTCACGTAAAGCCCCGATTTCCCCCTTTGCTCATTTGAACTACAACTATACCAACCAAACACCCAACCAACACCATAATCGCACCAAAAGTGCTTCCATGGCCTCCCGAAACAATGCCAACACGCCAAACGAGAAAATGCCAAACTCGACCTAAACGACCCCGACTTTTACCAAGGCATATTTCTCAATTTTTCCATTACGCAACCTAAACAAACCATGCATTTAGGCATTCTAGCATACCTAGCACATTTTCACATCAACAGAACGCATAACAGCACAACTTCATCGTTTCAAGGGTTTACTATTCATAAATTACTATTCAATTGACATTTAAATTACAATCTCAACATTCAACAGCAGAAAATGTTAAAAAGCTATAAATACATGTTCTACAATTGTCAAGGAACATTCTAGAAGCTTCAAAACGATTAAAACAACAATCTACGGATAAAATCTAAAAATCAAAAAGTTGACATACATAACATTTAAATGTGCAAATAACGTGCTTCCCTCACCTTAGGCACTCCTAGTCGCTAGGAAAACAACGCTGGATGGCTCGGTAACAACCCCGCATGAGCTCACGTGAAAATTGGAAGTTTGGAAAGTTGAATTTTTTTTCTTTTTTTTCCTTCTTGGTTTCGGCCTCTTCAAGGTTCTGTTTTTAGCTTTTATTTTTTCATTTTGCATTGTTTTAACTATTAAAAGATGACAACTTGGTCAAAAGGTCAAAGCACTTGGTCAATATAGCTTAAGTTGGTCAATTAGACTTATTTTTATGCATTTTTAAGCTAAAATAAACATCACCAACTTAAGTCTAGCTAACAACAAGTAAAATATAAAATTTAAGTCACCTAAATACTAGTTTCCACTATTTGCTAAGGACTAGAAAACACTCTCTAGCTATCGCTCCCGAAATGCAATGCACTTTGTAACAACTAAGAAGTAACAATTAAATCTAAAAGAATCAAAGAAAATATAATTTTCAGAATAATAAACAAGAAAATTTCACATTCCGGGCTCGGGTATTACACAATCCATACCCAAGATAACATCATACCCCCGAATAGGAAATAAGATAAGGTCCGAAGGAAAATTATACCCCTTAACATGTATTACACAATCCTTACAAACTAGGTCAGTCACATACTTATCAGTCAAAGAGGTACTAATCTTAACCACATAAGGCAGTCTTTCAGGTTGCACATTAACACATTGCACACAAACAGGAGTAATAAAAGAATGCGTAACACCAGAATCAATTAACACTTTAACAAGTTGATCAAGTATAAGGAAGTTACCTTCCACAACTGTAGTCTCCTCAGGCATCTCCTTCAAGTCAACTGCATAGGCTCGAGCCTGAACCCGCTGCTGCTGAGGTGCACTGCCCGCAGGTCGACCCTGATAACCCTGAGTTGCTGCCCGACCCTCAGTCCTCTGATATCTAGGGCAATCCCTCGACCAATGCTGATTTACCGCAACCCAAACAAGCCCCTGACTTCACCTTGCAGTCGGCCTCCACATGGCCCTGGCGCTTGCAGTAAGTACACTGCGGTGATGATGCACTGACACTGCCCCTAGAAGAACCAGAAGCTGAAGAAGCAGCTATACAAGCCTGCTGCTGAGGTCTAACAAAACTAGGCCTGTATTGACCCTGAGTCTGGGCTGGCCTGTACTGGGACTGAACCTGATAAGACCCCTGCTGAAACTGAGGTCGATAATAACTCTGCTGACCCTGTGGCCTGAAAGAACCCTGCTGAGCTGGCGGCCTATACGCACCCTGCTGTACGGGAGGCCTATGCACTCCTTGCTGACCCTGCGGCTGAGATGGCCTCTTACTAGGCTGGCTAGATACAATCTGTTCCCCCTTTCTCTTCTCCAGTCTAGAAGCTGCATCAAAGGCCTCCGTAAGTATATCATACCGATTCAGGGCCATCGCATCCTGAATCTCGGGCCTCAACCCCAACATGAACCTACGAGTCTTACGTTTCTCGTCAGCCACATACTCTGGTGCATACGGGGACAACCTAGTGAAAGTGGCCTCGTACTAAGCCACAGAAGCATTTTCCCTACACTAAGGCTAGAAACTCTGCCTCTCTCCGCTCCCTCGCGATCCTTGGGACATACTTTGCCCCGGAAAGCTAATAGAAAGGTATCCCAAACATACGGAATACCCTGAGTCTCCCAGCTAGTTTTCACCATGCGCTACCATTCTTCCGCCTCATTATCCAACAAGTACACGGCAAAAGTGACCTTTCGCTCATCGGTATAATCAAGAGGGTCAAAAATCTTCTCCACCTTACTAACCCACGCCTCAGCTTTCCTATCGTCCGACTCCCCCTGAAACCGGGGTGGATAATACCCTAAAAACTCTTTCAGTGTACCACGACCGTGGTACCCACCTTGTGCATTCAACAACTGATTCTGCAGTGCCTGATTCTGGGCAGCCTGCCCTGCCAGTAACTGTGCCTAACTGGCCATGATCTCGTTCATCCTATCAAAAGCTGCACCTATACGATCATCATCCCTAACTTGACCGGGTGCCACATTTCTCAGAACCTCATCAGTCATCTCAGGCCTACCTCTGGTCGTCGGTCTACCCGTCATTCTACTAATCAAAGAGTTAGCACAAGTTATAACACGTAAATAGGCTATAGACAATTATTAGCAAATAAGCAACAATTCACATAAACACATAAATCACTTAAGTATCAATCACATAAACAATTAATCACATAATCACATAAGTACTAAATCACATAATCACTTAATCACTTAACCATATTAACACATAGTTCACTTTTCTTTCACTTCATACATACTTTCATGCTAAGACCATTACCCACATTCCGAAAATACCCCGGCTAACAGCTAACATGCGCTCTGATACCACTTAAATGTCACGTCCCAACTCGACCCCACCTATAATCAGTCAGGACGCAACAGAATTTTAGCAGTATAACGACAGTAATAAAGACACCGAGGCTCTAAACCAACCTCTCAGAACATCATACAATCAAACTCCTCAACCAAACAAC
Organism: Ehretia macrophylla; assembly: GCA_037974665.1. Lineage (NCBI taxonomy): Eukaryota > Viridiplantae > Streptophyta > Magnoliopsida > Boraginales > Ehretiaceae > Ehretia > Ehretia macrophylla. The sequence continues at coordinate 33,314,405 of CM075770.1, forward strand.
AATCAATTCCTCAATACCATTAACAACATACAACATAACCATATTATACAACAATCATTCTTAGACGATCCATTCATAGTTATACGCCTATGTTCCAACATAGTACCTTAACTTTAACATACATATCAAAATAGATTATAAACCAACTTAGCAACCTAGATCATAACAAAAGAAAGACTATTAAGTTAGCATCATTTAGTTCATTATCTTTACTACAACTTATACATCATAAATTACAAGGAAAAATAATAGAGTATACAACATCTGAAGCATCAAGGACAAGACTCTGGCACATAGGACTCGTCCACATTCAGTACATTATCCCCTTCTGGAGGCACGTACCTGTAATATTGCTCAAGGACACCTGTATGCATGCAATAATAGATAGTGAGCTTATATAAAACAAGTTCAGCGAGGATCCGATAGATCTCTAACAGTGTTTACTATGCTCCTCGGAAATGATCCTTCGAGCAAGTAACACACAAATAAACATCAATACAATATAAACACATAACTATAATGACCAATCAATAAAGGATACTCAATTTGGTGTAGCTCCATATGCCATCACGATCTCAACCATTCTTCTTATAACTCCCCATTACTCACGCACCCAAGGTACCTCACTAGCCTCTCCCTCCATGACACCTCCATCATGCGAGCTGGAGGTAGTCTCTTGTAGTCATGCCGTTATCAACCCGACAGCCCGACGCTACCCAAGAGGTGGCACACACATACCAAGACTCAACAATAATAATAAACATCATTCACAAGAGGACAGTCTAGCAGAACTGCCTATCTCCCGGTTCATCAATTATCAATCAATAATCATCAATAATCATCAATTATCATCAATATAACATTAAGTAATCAATTAAACAACAAATAACTAAGTTAGATGACAAAGTAGGCCATCCAACTTAACATGCATTAAACACGTACTCTAACCCTAATCTTACCATCAACAACTCACAATTCAATCACTTAAACACCTCCCTATCATCTAAAGGCTCAATTCAACAATTTAAAGAAAGATAATCTAAACTTCAAATAATCATATCTTACATTCTACTAATCCAAACAACTCCAAATCAGTTTCAAACACTCACCCATTCAACCAACTACATTAACCCTCTCGGAAACCAACCAAGACACATCAAAATCAAGCCCAACAACCCTAAAACCTCAATGCACCTAGGCTGAAATTTCTGGATTTTCACCCAAACATCGCAATCGAAAATTCGGCATTATAACGGCGTTACCACGTAATTAACAAACTTTTAGAAATCGACGACAATCGATTCCAACCATGACAACTCAAGATAATCCTCAAATAGCCAATTTATCAACTTTAAATACCCGAAAATAAATAATTTTGCTACAATGGCTCAAATCTCGTAGTAATACACATAAACGATCCCTAGCACGCACTGATCAATAATATAACTTCAAATTAACATTCTAACTGTTCAAAATATAGTTATGAGCAAAAACATAAAAAATGAGTTTTGAGATCTAGAATTTTTTCCTCACCTTTGATGCGATATAAGCCTAGATATGCGTGCAATGCGTTCCCAACAAGCGGAATCCAACTCAGCACGAAGTTCTACGGACAAAAACTAGGTTTTTCTATGAAAAATTGCTTTGAAAACCTTGAAAATTCTTTCTCTTTTCTCCCTTGAACCTCTCGGCCCTTTGTGTGTGTTGATGAGTGTGTTTTGTGTTGTGTTTTATGTGTGTTGATGCATATAAGCTAAAGGTCAAACTTATTAAAATGGTCAATGTTAGTTTATTTAGTCTTTTAATTCATTTCTTGAGTATTTCTTGCTCAACTATTAAATTAACACTTAAATTAATTCTAGACATTATATTTTAGGTGACAAAGAAGGTTACATTAAAATAGTTTCACCAGAATCGGCTTAAAACTCGTTTTCTTGCAAAAGAAAGTGTAAAAATCTTTAAAATTCCAAAACTGATTCCAAATCCATTTTAATCAAACCCGGTTCTATTAATACTCAAGGACTAGGTTTTAAAACGTTTAAAAGACCCCTGTAAAAATTTTAGAGGACAGGTGTTCAAAAATAATATTCACCAAAACCGATGATAAAAATTTTTGATTCCGTTTTTTATGAAAATTTCATGAATGCATACTTAGCATGTATTAGGAGTATTAATCACAGAATTATCACATTCTAAGTCATATAGCACATAAATAGGTCAATTCACGCAAAATGAGGTAAAGCACGTAAAATGAGATAAAGCAAAATATGGGGTCTCACAAGGACTCTATTAGAGTATGGGAATATAACAGTAGAAGTAGTTATGGCCTCAAACCCATGACCATTTGCGTGAGCAGCTAAGCTAAGGTCGGAAAGGAAGAATGGGTAGGCTTACAGGCTACCTATTTCCTCAGCCGATAAGAGAATCTATCTTCAGCACAGATCGAGGCTTGTCGAAGATAAGTATCAAGTCCTCTATCGCTGGACTAGACTAGATTTTGAAGATTAAGTGGCAACTCTCAATGGAATTCCAAAACCAAGTCCCAAAAGAAGGGTAGTCAAAGACTACCTCTTTCTCCTAGCTTGGCTGGCTCTCCTTCGTAGGATCCCAACTACCATCCATATCCATCTACCCTACCTGCTATCGACAGTCCTTCTACATGTTACTCATTCTTCGAAGGGAGATGGATGGATCGTACTTGTGCTATCAAGCTGAAAAATGATTGCTTTCGAGTGGTATTCACGGAAATGAAAAAGATTGAAGTAAACATATTCGCTAGTTGGCTCAATTGGCACTCTTTCACTAGTGATTGTAAGCTAGGTGCCCTTAAATGACAGGAGGGGAAAAAGCTCTAACGGAAGAATCCAATCCACCGGGAATCCCACCTTTCAGATTCTACATCTGCTACTGCTGGAGTAGAGAATGAATCTACTACTTGTGCCAACAAACAAATAAATACCATAAATAAGAAAAGGCTAGGTGTCCATGCCACCAACCTACTCCTGAAAGAAAAACAACAGCTTCCCCAGAAAACAACTAGAAGTTACCCATCGAGTCAAGCAAAGATCCAATTGGAGAAGCAAGCTGTTCTTTGTCACCCTATTTTCTTTGGGACCAAGAACAGGCTCCAAAGAAGAAGAAGGACTTATCGCAATCTCAGGTACAATGGCTAGTTGGAAAGCCTTTCAAGCCAATCTCTTGATTCACATGAATGTGAAACTGTTGCAACCGATCCTGTATACCAATCATCTGCCGCTTACAGTAATGGCACTAAGCCAATGTTTCTATGATTTCAATCCTGTGGAAAAATACATATATTAAGGCAATTCAGTTAGTAGTGTCACCGGTCAATCCCTGGGACAGACGTGAGTCCATCCTTAAAAGCCCTAAAAATTAGGTCCATGAAGCCTTAGATATTCTAAGCCTCAATCTTTATCGTCCTTGAACCTAGACCATGGAAGTATGGTTATAGTCCCATTCCATTAGTAGGATCCATAGCCTACGGGTCTTTCCCAAGCCAATAAAAGAAGGAGGTTTTTGAGGACTACCCTAACCGTACAAGTAGGCAGGACTTTCAGTTACAATGTGACAGTTGGGAAAGTCTTTCTAAAGCCAATCGATTATCGAATTTCACCAATCCAACTACCACTACCAAGGGATTCCTAGATCCTTTCTCAGATCGCATTAAGATTCTAGTCTTCAATCAAACAAAATGAAAGCAAGAGATTGATTAGCTATAGTAGTTGCAAACAAATCTCGTGACAAAGATCAAACATCATTGCTATTGAATAGGCAGCTAGAAGTGAATTCCTCCCTTGCTTTGAAAACTTCTTCTGAAGTCTCTACTCAGACGGGGATAGGTTTTGTTAATCCAGGTTGTACTCTATTGACTCAAGAAAAGTAGGTTTAGAAGGTGACACCTCCGCTAATTGTCAAATTGCGTCTATCGGATAACTACTTTAATCAAAATTCTCAGGTTCCTCAATGTTGGAAAAAAAGCTTTGAGACTTGCCGCCCGAGGAGATAATGTGAATCAATAATGACTATGATGATCAAAGAAGCGGTATCACAAATGTCAAAGGTACAACCGCTACCGCCAGTAGGATTTCCTTGCTTTACTAACGAGCTAACCTACGAACCGCTTCGTGGGCTACGTGAAGGGACAAGTTAAGGAACAAGAGTCAAAGATGACGTGGATGTCATACTACACAACACAAGCAAAGACAGGAGGCCATTTACATAAGGGCACACATTACGTGCCACTACCAACCCTCGCAAGCTTGCTAGCCCTTCTTTTTAAGTTGTGGAGCTTACCAACTTTGATTAACATCGAGTTGTATATTTTGTTACTATCTAATGAGGTGCATTATCGGTATGTCCAAGGGACTGGATCCCAAGGCTTTTCTTAGTCTAACATGATTGTTGTAACCTCGGTGGGTTGCTCATTGGATTTTGATAGAATTCAGTGACAGTCCATTCCTTTCGTCATACCAAGGTGCCCTCCCCTACCTATAGGGTGCTTTGTAATGATGGATCCCATATTGGGGAGATCGCCGTGTCGGCATACCAGAATTAGTGGAGGATCGACTTTTTGTCTAGTGAGAAAATCACGGGACAGCAAACCGTTCACCAACGTAAATCTAAAGATTGATAACAGATTTGCACCTGCTAGCTCTGTAGATCTTAATTATATTCTATTTTGATCTTTATCCTTGGTTGGCATTTCCCCATCTAACCTTAATGGGACAGGGGTACTAGTAGGGAATAGGGCGTTAAGTAATCGATATAAATCGCTTTACAAAGCTCTTTCTTTCCCTAATTCGTGTGTCACCGCTGAGATGGCAGTTGTTCGAAGACTTTCCAGTCCTAATGGGATTCTTAAAATGAATCTTATTAGTGGCTGTTGATAGTCTTACCAAGGAGTCGTGCATAGCCGTCTGCTTGTATGCGAATGAAGTCTAGCGGCTTATGCAAAAGTCTGGTGCTTTGCATGTTGCACTTTATCTAAATGAATGTGCTAGCTGTTTGCAATTAGCATATGGAGAAGATAAATGCCCTCCTGAGCTTCTGGCTATTCCCGTCTCTCTAACCCTAAAGGGTTATCATCGCATCATCCCTCCGTTCATCTGTCAAAAGATGTACCGAAAAGATGAGACTGTAGATCTATTGGTCAAGTGCTGGCTGTCTTTCTTCTCTCTATTAATAATTATCTTGGTAGCGAAGAAGGTTGATAAGTCTTTATTTGAGCCAATGACCTCACCAATCCGTGATGCGGACCGAGCTGACGTGATGGTCAATCGGATAGCTGAAAAGCTACCTTCTTTGATAGATATCACAGTATACCCCCCGGATAGATCGTTTTCACCTTTATCAAGGGATAACTTGGGAACCAACTTAGAACAATCCTACACCCAATTGACCAAGAAATTGATCAAGGACGGCGTCAATCCTATCTTAGCGAAAGCTAAGTCTTGCTTCTGTGGTGAACCGCATCCCACATCGGAAGGCTAGGATGCTGGGCTGCTTGATATAAGTGGGTAAGTGCCCCTTGTATCGTGATGACGCGTTTTCACGTGCAGTGCGTGCGTGGGAGACAAAGCCGTGAGGTGTATGGGCACCAAAGCGGACAAAATCGTCATAGTGCACTTTCGGGCAGGTTCGCCATGGCCTCGGTGCACGCTCGTCCCCTATGGGCGGGGTGTATCCTGCAGGCGTGGGAGCTGGGTCCGGGGCGTTACAAAGGTGGTATCAGAGCCGACCTTCCTTTGTGCCGTTAGCCCACGAGGGCGCAGGCCTCCTTAAGGGGGGGGTGAATGTGGTGAACCGCATCCCACATCGGAAGGCTAGGATGCTGGGCTGCTTGATATAAGTGGGTAAGTGCCCCTTGTATCGTGACGACGCGTTTTCACGTGCAGTGCGTGCGTGGGAACAAAGCCGTGAGGTATATGGGCACCAAAGCAGACAAAATCGTCATAGTGCGCTTTCGGGCAGGTTCGCCATGGCCTCGGTGCATGCTCATCCCCTATGGGCGGGGTGTATCCTGCAGGCGTGGGAGCTGGGTCCGGGGCATTACAACAGTAATGGTAGCTAGCAAGATAAAACATTGAAAATTAAGAACCAAAAACAATGTTATAAGGACCTTCCATTCTGATAAACTATTCTGGAATCACCCATTGTTTCTCATCATCCAGTAAAAATTTCAAATAAACCTGCATAATATTTCTAATTAGATAAATCAACCTTTTTTCGAAGAAAATAAGTAGAACAAACTTGACATGTACACATACTTTATCCAAACTTGAACACCCTATATGCATCCCATATCGAATGAATCCTAAACTCTATAACCTATACTCTAATCCCTAAACCATATATACTATACCAAACCTTATGTCCTATACCCTAAACCCAAAATCTAAAGTCCTAAATGTTATGCTAAGTAAACTGAAACTAAGCTAAGCTAACTAAGCAAACTGAGTAACTAAGTTACGCTAAGTAACTAAACTAAGTAAACTAAATAACTAAGCTAAACTAAGTAAACAAACTAACTAACTAAACCAAGTAAGTCTAAGTTAAGCTAAACTAAATAAGTAAACTATACTAATTAACTAAACTAGGTAAAATCTAAGTTAAGTTAGACTAAGTAATTAAGCTAAGTTAAGTTAAATAACTAAACTAAATAAGATAAAATAATTAAACCTAAGTTAAGCTAAGCTAAGTAAGTAAGCAAAAGTAAGTAATTAACTAAGTTAAGCTAAGTAAGCTAAACTACAGAAAGCTAAGTCAAGCAAAGGTAAATAAGCTAAGGTAAGATGAGCTACAATATTCAAAGTATGCAAAGTAAGATAAACTAAATAGGTAAGCAAGCTAAGCTAAGTAGGTAAGTAGGCTAAGAAATTTATTAAATTAACTAATATAAATAAATTAGCTAAGAAAACTAAGAAATAAGTAAGTAATTAATTAATTTGAGCAAGTATATAATAAATAGTGCTTTGAGTAAGTTTAAAGTGTGACAACTAAGACCCAAGAAAATGACTAATTACCTTCAATTCCGATAGACAACTATTCTGAAATTGACCGTTGTTTTCTTATCTTCCAGTAAAAATTTCAAACCAACCTACATAATGACTCCAATTAGACAAAGCATCTTTTTTCTTCGAAGAAAATAAGTAGAACAAGTTTGCCATGTACACGTACCTTATCCAATCTTGAACACCTTATATGCGTCCAATAGCGAATGATTAACCTAAAACATAACTAAGCAAACTAATTAAGTAAGCAAGTAATCATATAAACAAGCTGAGAAAATAAGACTAAGCAAGTAAAAGCAAGTAAGCAAGTTAAAAGAATAAAACTAGCCACTAGGGCTTCAGTCTAGTGGTATGTAACTCGCTATGTATGCGAGAGGTTGCAAACTCAAGTCTCGGTGGTTACATTATACGCCTTTAGGCCTCCCCTGGATTATTATTAAATAAATAAATTTAAAAATAAAAATAAAAGAAAGAGAGAGAGAATAAAACTAGGTAAGCAAGCTAAATAATTAAGTAAGCAAGTTAAGAAAGTAAACCTAATTAAGCAAACCAAGTAAATAATAAGTAAATAAGCAAGCTAAGTCGGTAATAAGTAACCAACAAAGCAAGCTAAGTAGGTAATAAAGTAATTAAGCAAGCTAAATAAGTAATTAAGTAAGTATGCAAACTAAGTAAACTAAGCCAAGTAAAAAAGTAAACAAGGTAAGTAGGTAATTAAGTAATTAAGCAAGCAAGGAAGCAAGTTAAGAAAAGAAAGACTAAGTAAGTAAACAAGGGAGTAAGCAAGCAAAGAAAAATAAGACAAAATAAGCACGCAAGCTCAGTAATTAACTAAGCAAGCAAGCTAAAAAAATAAGACTAAGTGAGAAAAGCTAACTAATTAAGTAAATAAGACTAAGTAAGCAAACAACCAAAAAAATAACACTAAATAAGTAAACAAGATGAGAAATGACTAATGCGATTAAATAAGTAAGCGAGCTAAAAAGAGAAAGTAAATAAGTAAGCAAGCTAAGAACGCAAGATGAATAATAATGATGATGGTGATAATGAATATTGATGAATGAATGATAATGGTGAATGAAACAAATGGTGATGAATGAATGATAGTGGCGAATGAAATGAATGATGATGAATGAATGATAGTGGTGAATGAAATGAATGACGATGAATGAATGAATGGGGATGATGATGATGATGATAATGACGATGATGAGATGAAGAGATGAGATGGTAAATGAAATGAATGATGATGAATGAATGAGTGAATGTAATGCCCCGATCCCTCACGAGACCGGAGGCTCTAATAACCAAGCTATTCTCAACCCAATTCCAAGCCAGTCTCAAAATTTTAGGGAAAAACGAACAGAGTTTCCTCTGTACCGCGGACATTTTTTGAAACCTGTAAATGCTCAAAATAGCCACAATATACTAAAACAAGCTTTTATAATTAAAATTCAAAGGTTCAAGGTCATCCAAGCCAGGAGACAAACAACAGCTCCAAATCACACATGCATGCACCCAACTTAACTTTTCATTAAACCTTTTTAACATACCATCCTATGATAACATTAGAGCAATTTTTTTGAAGTTGAAATCAACACCTCTAAACATACACCCCCAAGCATGCAAGAACTAAAAGGAGAATTAAAAGTTATTACAAGCCATAATATCTCAAAGCTAACATTACAACCAACAACTTTCAACTTGCAACTACAAGAATATACATAGCTCTTAGGCCACAAAATAGATCATAAAATAATAATACAAGTGCACCATATAGCAACAAGAAAGCAAATCCACCTTAGACAACAAACACACAACAACTAGGGCAAAGGCTCAGCCTGAACTTCTTCCTCTTCCACTAGCACCTCAACTAGTTGGGGTTCACCCTCAGCACTTCCTGAAACATGTTTAGCGAGGTATGAGCAATCACAATTGCTCAGTGAGGGATAAGGTCTACCGGGGACGTGCAATGCAGCAACTTAACACAATTAATACAATAGATAAACAGTGAATAACAATTCTAATACCACATTTTAAAAGGATACAATCGATAACCCTTATCACTCCAAATCTTCGATCCCCGATCCACGAACCACGATCTCGATCTCGATATGCCGGCATCCCTTACACCAATGGGTACTCCGGATGTACCCGATCCTACGACCCAACACCCCCTGGCAATCTCCGGACCAGGCGAGTAAGGGAATAGCAGACGGAGCTAAGGCAACCAACACTGGCAAGCCCGATGCCGCCCAGCGAGGCCATCGCATCCGCCGCGACAATGAGGTTGCGCAACCACGATACAATGCAAGAATGATAACAATGACAATATAATCAGGAAACACATTTAAGGACAAAAAGTAAGTTGTTCTCGCACCAAGTTACAATTTAGCAACAATAAGCATATATCAATTTCACAATTATACTAAACAATATACTCTTTTAGAAAGAAAATAAACTATGATGCACGTAAGGATGCAGGTCCCTCACCTCTACCGAGCTCCAAGATGTAAGTTTGAATCACATCATTTCCAGTCACCTTGAACCTATGAGCAAACATTACTTCAATTACTCTTTAACTACAACATTCATTAATTATTCAGCTAGGTTAGCTAACTTATAACTTCGCTTATTTAGCATATATACAATATCTATTAGAATTCTATTTTTAACAAAACACCACTTTTATATACTTTAACTTAACATATATTCCATATTTTCAATAGTCTACAAGTTAATTAAGAAGATAGTTCAAAAACTTAAAGGAGAATGATTCAACCAGCATGCTATAACTAGATATAAACCGAGCTAGAATTTAGTTTAACTAAGATCAACACATGAGCCTGCAGTTACTCATACTATTTCTCATTTTACTTTAGTTAATAACTTGTACAAGAAACTAATTCACTCCATATACAATAAACTAGCCATTAACTCAACTCAAAGAATTTCTCCAAAGAATTTGTAGATAATAAAGGTTAGGTTACTTTAATATTCAAATGACACATTCATTCACAATGACACTACCCAGTCTTTTACTACTTTAATGAACTTCTAATTCATATTCTACTTTACTTACAATAGTTAGTAATATCTCTATGAAGATAACCCAACATTAGCACATAGGGAAAGAAATGCATTTATCAACTAATAGAAAAGTTAACTATCAACCATTTAATAACTAACATGCTTTTTTTTTTAGTAAAATAACTATACTTCAAGCTAATATTCTAACATATCACTAGTAGTATTAACTTAAATTAATTACATTTAACATATAATAGACAACTATCAACTTACAATTAACCTTACATGTAGTTTCAAAAAGCATTAAACACATTCTTCCACATAGTTTACTTGACCTTTCTAAGTGTTCACTAGTTGCACATTGATAACAACTAATTCTAACAGTTGAATTGTTTAGCATATATAGAAACATTACCTATGTCTAAAGGTGGTGATCATCACAACTCTACTAGCATTTCTCATTCACAGTCGAATAGAATAGCTTTCAATTTAAATTAACTTTACTAGCAATTATATATCATTTACAATTTATGAAAACAACATAACTATAAGAGTCTCATTACGTTATTAATCATCCAATGACACTACACAATAAGGTCTTGATCGAATACATCCAATTAGAACTGAATTATATCATTACTATAGCAAAATAACAACAAAATTCAGATTCTCGCGTAACAGGGCATTTCTGACACATCTCACCAAAATGATCATAATTTGCTCTAGACAACTCCGATTAATGCACCGTAAAAAGCTGTAGAAACTAGACTCGTAAGGATTTCTAATGGTATATAATTCAACCCCTAATCCTTCTCCAATTAATACAGTTTTAAGCTCGAAGTTGCCTCAATGCAGTTAGAATAGAAGCAGTTTAAGCAGTTTTACAAAGGAGTATATACAAGACAAGCATAGAATCATGCCAAGAGCTCTAAAACAACTTGAAGTCACATTTAAACACTCAAGAAGTCGTGCCAAGGTCTTAGAAGCGCGAGACAACCGAAATTGCCCCTAAACCCCTTTGTTTTCCAAGCTATTCCTCTTCCAAACCAAAGTTAACGATTCAAATTCAAAGGGAAACTCTACCAACCTTCTAACTAACCTTCAAGGAACCCTTTCAACCCTCAAACACATTCAAAAGCTCGCAATTACCCCGAAAGCCCCAAATTCCCTCTTATAGCTTTACACTACACCTACCTCATCCGGGCTTCAAACAAAGGTTAGCAAACCTTCTATAGCACCTAGGTAGTCTAACGATACTAAAAGTGAAGCCCGAATCTACCCGAATTCGTATTAACCCCGAAACCCCTATTAAAAAGTCGGCTATTTCACGTTTTATACAAGTTTAGAGCAATTCAAGAGCACGGGACTATTGGTCTACCTTCATTAGTACCTAAGGCCTCTATTAGAAGCAATGGATCAAGCTAATACGCATAATTACACAAAACCCTAAAATCCCGTCACTATTCACCTCAAAAATCAAAGTAACGATTCCAACCGTTTAAAATACGAACCAATGGCTTAAATGTGTTCTCTAGTACTTATATACAATGTATAATAGCATAGATAAGCTTTGCATTAACATTTGATAGCATTTCTAACAAATCAAGAAATGTGTAACATTTTAAATATGCATAAAAAGTCATGAAACCCTTACCAATTACACGTAGGAACTCTCGGGAGGCTAGCAAATACCCTAAACTACTTGCTCCTATCTTGGCTTGGCTTGGCTTGAAGATTTGATGAGCAAATCCTCTCATTCTCCTCCTATGCTATTCTCGGATTTGCTACAGTGATTTTTCAGCATTTGCTCTCTTTTTTTTTTTTATGAGCTAAATGGTCATGTGTTGAATAGATATACTAAATGGCTAAGTTGGGTGATTAAATGGGTTACTAAAATGAGCGTTGTTAACTTTAAAACGAGCCTAAGGTGTGAAACATAGGCTAGCTAATTAAATCTCTAAGTTATGTTACATAACACTATTCATTGAACTACGAAAATCATTTTCTAAACGAGCGCTCCTATCGCTTCTAGTTCAATTGCACATTTTTCCCAATCCTTTAACAATTAATATGATTTAATAAAAATGTTAATTCACTAATAGAATGTAGTTTGAAAACGGAGTGAATAGTAGCTAAAGAAGGCAGTTAGTAAAGCACAGAAGGAAATGCGCAAACAAGGGATGCAACAGTGAATGAATGTACGGCAAAAATCTCGGGCGTCACAGTGAAGATCATGATAATAATGATAATAATGATGTTCATTAGATGAGAGGATGAATGAATCATAAGGGTGAATGAAATGAATAATGATGAATCATGAATGATGATGATAAACGAAATGAATGATGATGATGAATGAAAAGATGATGAGAATGAAGTTGATGAAGAATCATGAGATGATGGATGATGACGAGAATGAATGATTGGCATGATGATGATGGGTGAATGAATGAAAGATGAATGAATGATGATAATGAATGATGAACAAATCAATGATGACTATGAATTATGAACAAATGAATGACGACTATGAATGATGAACGAATGACTGATGATAATGTATAGATTCTGGGAAGACCCAGTTGGTGGGTTATCTTCCCCAGCATGTGGGTGGCCTAAGTAAGTAAGCTTAGTAAGTCTAAGATAAACCAAATAGTAACCTAACCTAAGTAAGCTAAGTCTATGCTAAGTATGTAACCTAAGTAAGGTAAACTAAACTAAGTAAACTGAGTAAAGCTAAGTTAGCAAGCTAAGCTATTTTAAGCTAAATAAGCTAGACTAAGCAAAGTTAAGTAAATAATCTAAACTATGTAACCTAAGTAAATAATCTAAGCAAAAGAAATTAAAAAGATAAGGTAAGCTAAATGTAAAGCAAGCTAAGCTAAACCTAAATCTACATAAATCGAAATCTAAATATAAATATCGATAAAACTAAATGAAACTAAATCTAAGTAAAATCTAGTCTAATCTAAAACTAAAACTAAAAATACAACTTAATTTCGCATCCCCCGAGCATAAGACTAGTATAATCTAAAACTAAATCCAAACAAAAAGAACAATAAAATAAAACTAAAACTAAATCTAGATAAATCTAAATAAAACTAAATATAAATATAAATCTAGATAAAACCAAATAAATAAATTAAATTAAATCCAAACAAATCTAAAAATACAAGTCTAATTCCAAATTGATAACATAAATCAAAATCTAAATAAAAATATACATAAACAGATTTTCAATATAAATCTAAATTACACTAAATCGAAATAAAACTAAATAAAGAATAAGTTAATAACATAAAGAAAAATCTAAACCTAAATTACAAATATACATAAATACATTTTTAAATATAAATCTAAGTCTAAATAAATACATAAATGTAAATCCAAATCTAGGAACTAAATCTAAATTATTTTAGTTCATGCAGCAAAAATAAGAAGCAGGCGGTTTATTGACATTAAACCAACTTGGTATCCTCAAGTGTTATTTCCAATGTTTGGATTTTCTATGACAATATTTCATAAATGTACTTAATTGCACCAGATATGTTGGTCCCTTCGGGGGAGGTTGTCCTTCCATGTGTTTGGTAAAAATATAGGTAAAGTGGAATTGACAAAGTGGAAACTGCATCAGAAGTATTGAGTAACTAAAAAGTAGATCTTTTTCAGTAGATCTTAAGTTAAAAGAGAAGTAGGAATGAGATAAGCCTCTATCAAATTCATGGTCGCACTATTTCCTGTCTATATCATGGTCCCTTTCTCATCTGTTCTGGTCTTTGTCACAGTCTCTATCTCTCTCCTTCTATTCCACTCCTCTCTGTCCTTATCCCTCTCCTTATCTCTGTGCTCCCTACTACCTCTATGTATATCCCTCTCACTCCTCTCTTTGTCTCTTTTAGATGAATGCCGACGCGAAATCCTACTCATTAACTAATTGTCATTTTCACGTCAAGTGTGATGCTTGTTTAGTAACAAAATAGCAACCATTATATGCATTCAACAAAAGGCATCAAGGAGAGAGCAAATAAATAATTAGCAGAAAAACAAGTAGGAAAAAACTGCTTTATATTCAAAATTGAAAAGCTACTTTTAATTCCTAATTCATACAAGCAATCTTTGCTATCCTTTAGCTTCTATTGTAGTATTACTAATTGATATTTAATGAATTTTAACATGGGAAGTGTTCAAACTGTAACTCCTCGAACCCAACCCCACGCTAAAGGTCAAGCCCGGACCCGTCACTCGGACAGAGTCTCCTTGTACCAAGGACTAAACTGTTACCTGCGAATAGTCACATATATCATTGGTACCACAAACAACAATTTACACAACCTATCTTCTAACATTTCCAAAGCCAAGTCAAATTCACAAGGTCATCCGAGCCTTGGAGCAACATCATTCTTTACCTAAGCACACAAGCATGCGAGATAAGTTATCTTTAACTAAAGTATTTAGATACAGCTATAATCAAGTTCTTCTGGAAGATAACACCCAAGCATGCACTAGTAGAAAAAAAAACTAAAGTTCATTATTACAATCCAACAACTCTCGCTACTATACAAGATTTCATTTGTCAACATATACAAGACCCCAAGGTCTCAAAATACAACATTTCACATGAACTCCAAGCAAATTGCACATAAGATCCACCTTATCATACAAAGTCACGAATTCTGATCTACGTGAACTTCTTCTTCTTCCTCTACTTCTAACAGCTGGGGATTCACCTCAACTTCTCCTGAAACATGACAAATGAGGAGTGAGCAACAATGTTGCCCAGCGAGGGAGGTGATGCAACATACCGGGCGTACAATATGATATACAAACACAAGAAAACATATATATTCAACATAAACTAGCAAGATAGAAAGCCAAGTAATTAACCACATTAAAAAGAATACGGTTCCACTTCAAGTCTTCAATCACGAACCACGAGCCACGAGCTTCACGCAAATGCCGGCAAACCCCTTACTCCAATAAGTTGGGATACTCCGGATGTATCCCGATTCCTACGACCCTTTCTCCTGAGGTAGGTCCATGCCCAGCAGGTGAACCACGCCTTTGGGGTAGTGGAGTATGCCTCAGCGAGAAGGGAATAGGCACCATGGTAGTCGAGGGAGCACGACAAGCCCGACGCCGCTCGTGTTTCTCGACACTACCATGTCCGAAAAGGTTGCGCAACCCCGAGACAAACCACAAGCATTCAAGATATCAAATAACACATAAGAGGGCCGACAAAGTAGGCCGCCCTCACATATATGCACAATATAAGTTCACAATAGCATGAACTAGCTTTATAGAATTAAAAGTAGCATTCAACATAACCTTGTCTCACAATCAATTCAATTAGATTTATTAACTTTAGATAATCAATACAATACAAGACAACTCAACAACAAGTTCCAAAAGCTACAAGAATGGCTAAAAACTACTTTTCCCCTTTTTAAAGTCGACTAATTACACAATTTAGCTCGGTTTTGGTTGATTCAACTTCACGTGGCTTTTCAACTAGCTTCACTAGGGCCTAGAGCATCTATTTGAAGTCTCAATTCAAGCTAATTAGCAAATTCATTCAAAACCCTAACAACAAGCACTATTCATCATCTTCTTTGTTCAATCTCTACAATCAACCATAGCATATGTTATCAAGCTATACAAAAGAGTTCTATAGGCTTCAAATACCATATAACAAGCATTTATAACAAGCAATATAGTTAAATTCAACAAGATAGAAAATTTCATATATATGCACCAACTTTAAAACAAGAAATATGTAACTCCCTCACATAAACAAGCTTAGTAGATACAAGAACAAGCTTGGGCTAGGTTGATATCACTTGTAGAAGCTTTAGGGAGCATCCAAGATCAAGTTTTGAAGATGAAAAATCCTCATTTCTTCTCCTAGAGGTGGACGGCCAAGGGGGGGGATATAAGGGTAATTTTTGCTTTTGTTTGATGATCAATTATTTGTGTATTGTTTTATTTTATGAGTTTAGATATTATATGTATATGTATGTCTATTAATTAAAGTTAAATAGTCCCAAAAACTTGATCAAACTAGGGCCAAAATGCAATTTTAAATGGGTGTAGTTGCAATTAACACTATTCTTACGTAACACTATTCAAATGACATGTAAACTATTTTCTAAACGCACGCTCCCAAGCTCGAAAGTCCAAAATAACTAGGTCTCGATTCCTTCTAGATGTCATATGATCTAGGAAAAATATGAAATCTAACTTTCGAGGCGGTCAAAAATTTTATGAATAGTAACCTCTAATAAAAGCAATTAGGCAAAAAAGATGATGCACGTAGAAATGCGCAAATAGATATGCAACAGTTATAAAAAGATTTATGATATAATTCTCGGGCGTCACACCAAACTACTTTAAAAAAGTGGATGATACAGTTTTAGAGTAAATATTTTAATTTTGATGAGCAAGTTAACCAATTGTCACATTTTCATGTAAAAATGTGATGCTTGTCGAGTGACAAGAAACTAGCAACCAATGTATGGTATAATTAGCCAAACTAGAATGATTACATTGAACCAAAGGCAATGAAAAGTGTTCAGCTTTTGGTGGTTTAACCATCTCTAGTTGACCGAGAAGAGGCTGACCAGCGAGGGCTATTGCCATAGGGACAGACATAACATTATAAAATTCAACATATCTGCAGAAAGACCATTTGGCATCAAATAAATATAGCATAACTATTAAATGATATGCAGTCTCATAAATATTTCCATTTTACTCTCTTATGATATGGGTGGAATGGATGTAGGTCCTTCGGCCAGGGACGGGGAAGACTGGAGAGTGAAGGGAGATTTGAGGTTGACCACTACAGTAAATGTAAAACTTCAACATAAACATGCAATAGAGAACTATATCTATGACCTAGGACTAAAAAGCTGATAGGGGAAAGTACTATACTTTAGGTTGGAAGGGGTTAAATAACATTTGTTTGTATGGTAGACAGAATACAGGCAAATGTTAAGTCAACCATCTACCTGACCAAAAGAAAACCAAAGTATACTTACATTTTGTTGAGTATCCACTGTGCAGTTTATTGAAACTGTATATTTTGAGTGCTTCAGACAGTGGCATTGAGTTCTCCCAACTTATGACTCCTCATTTCTTTGGATCAACATTCAAGCACAGGAGATGACAAATCACCTCCGAAGAGTTTTCAGTCTGCTTGTCTTTGAACTTATGAAAAAAATAAAAAGAAAGCATTTTATAAATTTCTTTTCTTATTAGAGAGGAAAAACAAGGAAATTATGAAAAAAATAAAAAGAAAGCATTATGTGTACAACCAAACACAAGCAGATTATGTCAATTTCACGTGGATTTTATCTCTCATCAACTTTTTGGATAGGTATTTAGTTTTGGCTATTTCCATTTTATCAATTTGAAATGCAACTCCTACACAGCTTCAAAAGCTGCTCGTTGCTCTAAAGAAAAATTTATGATACACTAACACAACAACTTGTTGAGCAAATTATTTCAGTACACTATTGTACATTAATATCATTGTTCCTATTAAAAAAGAAGAGGAAAAAGTTGTTTTACAAAGAGAAACATTACCCAAATCCCTTGGAACGCTTGGAAATGCGGTCCATTATAAGGCGCCCATCTGTGACCTGAAATTGCAATTAGAGGATCACAAGAAAAGTCTTGCAGGCAATGAATCAACTGTGGAGAGCGTGGTGACCTATATCACCTTTGAACTACATTGACATACCCATTGCTATTACCAATTATCTCACCTTTCTTGGTACTTTTTAATTTTTTCAATATATAAATTTTATTTTCACTATAATTTTTATTTTTTAAAAAAAATTGCCTCAATCCAGGGGGTGCATGTACATCCCTTAGTCATAAGCTGGCTCCGCCAGTGTTTGTGCGTTTGTTGTTGGTGTGTGTTGTGTATGTGTGTACGTGTATTTCGTGTGTGTTGTGTGCATGTGTGTATATGTGTCTGTGTGCCGTGTGTAGTGGTGGCGGTGGTGGGGTGTGTGTAGGAAGGCTGGGGAAGAAGAAGGGGAGAAGGGAAAAAATAGAATTTTTTTTATTAAATTATGAGGGGTAATTAAGTAATTTTGTTTTTTTTGATAAGGGTAACATGGTCATTTCAAACTAGTCAATGGTTTGACCCTTAAAATTAATTAAGGCGGTGATTGGTATGTGGGAATGAGTTAGGAATGGAATGACATTCCCCATTCTATTTTAGCTCCCATGTTTGGTATGAGAGAATGAACTTGAGAATCTCATTCCCAAAGGAATCTCATTCTCATATACATGAGAATAGTCATTCCATACCAAATACATAGGAATAATCCATTCCGATGTGTTTGAAAATAAATTTGACTACCATACTCCTATATAACATAACTTTTATAAATAGTTTATTTTACAATAATAATAATAATAATAATTTAAAAATATAATAATTATTATTTTGAAAATAATAATGAAAATAAATATAAAAACAAAATTAAAAATAAAATAATAAAATAATACTCAAAACAAAAATAAAAAATAATAATAATGAATAAAAAAAAAAAATAAAAATAAAAATAATATAAATAATAATTAAAAAATATAATAATATTATTATGAAAATAATTATTATTATTATAAAATAAAAATAAAAATGAAAATAATAATAATAATAAATAAATAAATAAAAATAATAAAATTATAATAAAAACAAATTTAAAAAATAATAATAATAATAATAAAATACTAATAAAAATAATAATGATAAAAATAAAATAATAATAAAAATAATAATAATACCAATATAATAATGATAATAATAATAATAATAGTAATAATTTATTATTGTTATTAAAATAATAAATAATAATAACAACAACAATAATAAAAAATAATAATAATAATAATAACAATATAATTTATTATTGTTATTATTATTATTATTATTATTTATTGTTGTTGTTGTTGTTGTTGTTGTTATTATTATTATTATTATTATTATTATTATTTATGTTTATATTGTTTATGGTTATATTTATATTTATTCTTATTTTTAATACTATAATAATAAAAGGACAATCATGTCAAATTATACAAGTCGTTCACATTACTACTCTTAATTTCTAGAACATACCAAACATGTTATTCTCATTCTCAAATTCATTTCATTCCTTAGCTCATTCCATTCCTGCCCAAATACATTCTAATGTATCAATCGCTATCTAAGAGAAGTTAGCCTCAAGGACCAAAATGAGCATTTTGCAGACCTCAAGGACTAATTTGGAATTATGTAAGACCTCAGGGACTAAAAAGTTATTCTCCCTCCGGTTAGCTTTAAGATATAAACTAAGCTCGGCCTGATTCCTCAAAACTAGAATTTATTCAAAATAGAATTACAGCTGGTGATTTAATCGTGTCACATGGTAAATTAATAAATATAGCACTTAAAACATATATGTTTCATGTTCATAACAATTCTTAAAAAGATTATATTGTTCGCCTATTAGTCGAGTATGATATTATTTATATTAATTAGCTTTATTATGATAATAGATTTACTTAAACATATATTATTTGTTTCATGGTCGTAATGATTCTCATAAAGATTATATTCTTTGTGTATCGCTCAAGTATGATATTATTTTCTTTTGTTTCGAGTGATAAGGGGTTGAGGAATTTTCGAACACTTGGTAATGCTAAGATTGAACTATAGACAGAGTTCTGTGAGTGGTCAAACTTATAATGTTGTGTTATTGGAGCTCAAGAACTAAGATTGAACTATACTAGGGTTTTTTTTTTTTTTCTTGTGTTTAATACGATTTACTCGTGATTCTTTCAAAAGCTTCCCAACGTCGATTTACATGCTAACCCAACCCCTCGTGAACGCTGCTTTTCTTATTACATTGCAAGATCTTTTCTAATAACACTAAATTACTATCGGCAATACCGCCAGAAATTTGATCTTTCGGGATTAAAATTCAATTAAAAAAATTGACGTTAAACTAATATAAAAAATTAAGGAAATCCTAGCATTTTCTTTTAAAAACATATATATATATATATATATATATATATATATATATTAAACTTAGCCCCCTCTAAATGGGCTAACTTCGCCCCTACTCACTTGTGCATGCTTCTTAATTTCTATGCTCTCTATAGGATTTCTCAACTTTGCCTTTTGGCCAAAAAAAAAAAAAAACCTTTGCCATTTGCCCTTATATCATGCCATCTTGTTTTTCACGAAATACCTCATTGCTTTCTTCTTCTTCCTTTCATCTTGTTTTTGTTCTCTATACTGAACGCTCAAGCTTCTTCGTGGGCTCTGATATAACAGTTGACTTGTAACGTTGTTGAATTTCGAGGATTACATTGATTACAATAGTTTTCTTTTTTTTTTTGGGTCAAAGATTACAATAGTTGATATATTGTGGCGGAGGATCTCTTTGATATTGATTTGGATATCATGGCTCAATGGCTCATGACTCCATGATTGTGGAGCTCTCGTAGGCTCCTTGAATATGGAGCTCAATGGCTCATAATTTAGGAGCTCTTATTGGCTCCATTCTTGAAGCTTTTATGTTTTTAGCTCAATTTACAATTGTATCACACATCTGCTATGTATAACATGCATAAGGGGGTGATGAGCCTTTGAATTCTCTATGTGCTGATTAAATAATTTAGCCGCTATTAATGGTTGGCGATTGAAACACAATCATTGTAACTTTTTAATTTATTGATCATATCTCTTGCCTTTTGCTCTAAAATAATCCAGCATAATTGAGCACTAACAAATGAGTACCAATAATTCCAACAAAACCTTCATGATTCTTTCGGTTATAATTTTGTATAATCAAAACAAGGGAGTTTCCCTTACCTTCCTTCATGATTCTTATATTTCATTTCTTTTCCTTAACTAGATAAAGATAAAAAGACGGTTGAAGATTTGTCTTTTCTCCCATAAATCCACATATAGCCCTATTATTGAATATTGATTAGTAAAAATAAAATCATTATCGATTAAACTGGGACACAAAAGCAGTATATATACGTTTATCGACGTACGTGTTTCTGTTTTGCTTTTTCACTTGCTTTATTTAATAACTACAACAAGTTTTAATTTTTTTTAGTTAAAATCACGAGGTTGTCCCTACACCTGAAGGCAAGGGACTAATCTCCGCTCGGAGTTCGAGAATACCCTTAATTACGAACTACTTCCATTGAATTTCAAAACACCAAGCTCCATTTTATTAGTTGAGACTAATTTGTAGATGAAATATTTCAGTGATTTCCCAAACTTCAACCGTTGACTATTGTAGCTTTGAACATTCAACACATACAAACATTTCTCCATCATGCGTCACTTTCTCCACCAACAACTAGCACAACATGATAGCGCAATAACAACGTTATAAAACAAGGATGCCAATGTGCACCAATCATGCACTCAGAGAGACCATGGACCTTCTACTCGTTGTGCTTACACTACTGTTTGCCTTAACATTGTTCCGTGGCCTCAGTACACTATCAAGAAGAAGCAAAAAACTTCCACCGGGGCCAACTCCCTTACCCTTAATTGGAAGCCTTCACTTACTCGGTGACCAACCCCACAGGTCCTTAGCCAAGCTAGCCAAAACCTATGGTCCAATTATGTGCCTAAAATTAGGTCAGATTACTACAGTGGTCATCTCTTCACCAGCCGTGGCCAAAGAAGTTCTTCAAAAGCAAGATTTAGCCTTCTCTAGCAGATTTGTTCCGAATTCAGTCCGAGCACATGACCATTCTAAGTACTCTGTTGTGTTTCTATCTGTTGATTCGCGGTGGCGAAGCCTTCGGAAAATCTTGAACTCTAACATCTTTTCAAGCAACAGGCTCGATGCTAACCAGGACTTAAGGTTTAGAAAGGTCGAGGAGCTGACTGCATATTGCCGAAAAATTAGTCAAACTGGCGAAGCTGTTGATATTGGCCGTGCTGCTTTTAGAACATCTTTAAATTTGTTGTCTAACACCATTTTCTCTAAGGACTTGACCGACCCTTATTCGGATTCAGCAAAAGAATTTAGGAACGTAGTATCGAATATCATGGTGGAGGTTGGTAAACCCAACTTGGTGGATTATTTTCCTATGCTTGAAAAGTTTGATCCTCAAGGTATAAGGCGCCGTCTAACCAACCATTACAGCGAGGTGTTGAAGCTATTTGACAGTCTGATTAATGAGCGCTTGGAGCAAAGGAAATCGCAAGGTGTTTTGAAAAACGATGTGTTGGATGTTCTACTTACGACGAGCGAAGAAAATCCGGAAGAAATCGATAGACCTCACATTGAGCATTTGTGCCTGGTTTGTACTCTTCTCTTTCCCTCATCACAGTTTCCCCAATTTTTTACTCAAATCTTTCATGGCAGTTCCAAAAAGAATGTTATAATATATATGTATACACTTATTCACTTAACAAATCACAAATTTTAACACGGACTATTTTATTAAGCTCCAATTAATTTTAGGATAATCCATGATTCTTGATTTAATATTAGAGTAGGACCTTAGTTTAGTATTTTCCATCAATACATCTGTTAAAAATTATGGCCTTCTATATTAAAATTAATTGATGTCAAGTGGAATAACTCAAAATCTTATAAGGTGATCTTAAAATTTTTGATTTTTCGATGTGGGACAAGTATATATTCTAACACTCCCCCTCACGCGTACCTAATTTTTTAGATGAGTCACACTTGAAAGTTTGAATACATGTGGACCAAATTTTGAAATGGGTCGTACATGAAAAATTGAATACACGTGGGACACACGTGACAGATCAAAGATGCATAGAATATGACACACGCGAAAGATTGAACACAAGTAGACCTAATTTAAGATGGGTCGCACGCGGATGAATATGACTAGACCAAAGGCTCAACTCTGATACGATGTTAAGAAGCCTAAGGTTCCATCTTAAAACCAATTAGTGTCAAGTGAAGTAGCTCAAGATCTTATAAAATGATTTTTAAAATTTCTAATTTTTTTATGTGCAACAAGTGTATATTCTAACAACATCTATTCATGTATGACCTATCTATCTCAGTATAGTTGCACGCATCTTCAATCTAGGTTCCTAGTCCCAGACATTTCCCATACCATTTAAAAAAACTACATTTTCAAACCAAGTGACACGTTTAGACCAAAACAAACAAATCAAGTGACATGTGAGGAGGTATTATATCACATAATTTCTCCTATTGCTAGAATAACCTTGGTGTACCATTTGAATGTTTGTCGTTCCACTGAGTTGATTTCACCCAACTATTTCACCGTCTAGGACCACTTAAAAATCCATCAATCCAACTCTCATGTTGTTTGATAGGCTTGGCTTGCAACAGTCTTTATGATATTTTTTTCAAAATTAAATTGTTTCTTAGTCACAAAGTTTTTCACAATAATTTTGTCTCACGCATCAATCAATCATGTTACTGTCACAGGACCTATTTCTTGCGGGGACGGATACAACTTCTAGCACATTAGAATGGGCAATGACAGAAATACTTAAGAACCCAGAGACCATGAAAAAAGCCAAAGAGGAACTCACGCAAGTTATTGGAAGAGGAAAATCAATACAAGAAGCTGATGTTGCTAACTTGCCATATTTGCAATGCATTGTTAAAGAAACTTTAAGGATACACCCGTCAGCTCCGTTCTTAATTCCGCGTAGAGTGAAACGAGATGTTGAAGTGTGTGGATACATTATTCCAAAGGGGTCACAAATACTTGTAAATGCATGGGCAATTGGGCGTGATCCAAGTGTGTGGAAGAATTCATTTGCATTTAAACCTGATAGATTTTGGCAATTAGAGATGGATGTTGGAGGTCACGATTTTGAACTAATTCCTTTTGGTGCTGGAAGAAGAATTTGCCCAGGCTTACCATTGGCTATGAGAATGGTTTCACTTATGCTTGGTTCTCTGCTGAACTCTTTTGATTGGAAGCTTGAAGAGGGCATTGCACCTGATCAATTGGATATGGAGGAAAGGTTTGGCATTACATTGCTAAAGGCTCATCCTCTAAGAGCTATCCCGATTTCTTTGTGACCAAGTAGTGTTCTTTGCGCTAAATAAGGCCCACAACCACGTTGTCTTTGTTAGAATTGGGCACTATGTGAAAAATAAAAGCTTGTATAACTATGAGAAGTTCCTTCTTTAGTTCATTTTAATGGTGTTGCATTTTTTGTATGGACAGAAGACAGCAGTCATCATACAAACACATGCCCCTCTATATATTTCTTTATCTCATCTTATTCCAAAAATAGAGAGTCCAGTTGGCTTTAAGAGACTAGGGTCGGCCTGATTCCTCAAAACAAGAATTTATTCAACATAGAATTACAGCGGGTGATGTAATATATCATGTCACATGGTAAATTGAATAAACATAGCGCTTAAAACATAAATGTTTCATGTTCATAATGATTCTTAGAAAGATTGTATTGTATGCCTATTGATCGAGTATGATATTGTTTATATTAGCTTTATTATAGTAATAAAAGATTTACTTAAACATATATGTTTCATGATCATAATGATTCTTAAAAAGATTATATTTTATGTCTATGGTCAAGTATGATATTATTTTCTTTTGTTTTGAGTGAGTGATAAGGGGTTGAGGAATTATGAACACTTAAGACTGAGCTATAATTCTAACTACGATCTCGGCCTCTATTGAAAAAAAATAAAAAGAAAGAAAAACAAAGCCCTTCTTCTTCCATTCTCAAATCTAACCTATAATAACAAAGCTCTTGCAGGAAAGCAAAAGTTTCACGAATTGCAACCACAACCAGTATATATGTGTGGTACGAGCATAGATTAAAACGGAGCAAAAACTTACCATGGACATACAAGCTGCACAAGATCACGACATATGCTTTCGATTTCTTATCATGTAAATACATCCACATACAAAAATATAGAATCAAAAGAAGGCAAAAATATTAATCTTGCGGAGGAAAATCCCGGTCTGAAATGTCCGGAACGGTCATTGTCCTTTACAAACTTATCTCCCTTATCTCGTATATGTAAAGTAATCTAAGTAATTAATGCATACATTGAACAAGACCAGGAGTTATTTGTGATTGGACCCACTTCTCTATTTCATAACCGCACACTTGTTGTTTCCGCACAGAAAAAAAAATCTTTCAATGAAATATACCTCAAGAGAAACTATTCAAAAAGTATTATTGATCGAAACAACACTTATATAGAATGAACCCTTTATGTATTAGACAAACTGACGGTCAGTCAAACGTTTTAAAAAAAATTTCACACCTCACCAATCGAAGAAAAGTAGTCATAATAATATATTAATATTTTATTATCTCCAACAAGTTTCCTTCTCTTTGTTTATTTTCAAACTTGACTATTGTAGCTTTGAACATTCATAACATTACAAACGTTTCTCCATCATGCGTCATTTTCTCCCTTATCTTTATTTTAAAACAAGGAAGCCAATGTGAACCAATCTTCCGTAAGTGTGAGAGAGACAATGGACCGTCTACTCGTTGTGCTTACACTACTGTTTGCCTTGACATTGTTCCATGGCCTCACCACACTCTCAAGAAGAAGCAAAAAGCTTCCACCAGGGCCAACTCCCTTACCCTTAATTGGCAACCTTCACTTACTCGGTTCCCAACCCCAAAAGTCCTTAACCAAGTGCTTCAAACGCAAGATTTAGCCTTCTCCAGCAGCTCTGTTCCGGATTCAGCCCGAGCAAACGATCATTCTAAATACTCTGTTGTGTGGCTCTCTGTTGATTCCCAGTGGCGAAACCT
The DNA here is from genome assembly GCA_037974665.1 of Ehretia macrophylla. Classification (NCBI taxonomy): domain Eukaryota; kingdom Viridiplantae; phylum Streptophyta; class Magnoliopsida; order Boraginales; family Ehretiaceae; genus Ehretia; species Ehretia macrophylla. Next base: position 33,340,274 of record CM075770.1, read on the forward strand.
TCGGAAAATACTGAACAACATATTTTCAAGCAACAGGCTCTATGCTAACACGCACTAGAGGTTTAGAAAGGTCGAGGCGATGATTGCATATTGCCGAAAAATTAGTCAAACTGGTGAGGCTGTGGATATAGGCCGTGCTGCTTTTAGAACATTCTTAAATATGTTATCTAACACCATTTTCTCAAAGGACTTGACTGACCCTTCTTCAGATTCAGCCAAAGAATTTAAGAACTTGATAACGAATATCATGGTAGAGCTTGGTAAACCAAACTTGGTGGATTATTTTCCTGTGCTTGAAAAATTTGATCCCCAAGGTATAAGGCGCAGACTGGCCATACATTTCGGCGAGGTGCTAAAGTTATTTGACGGTCTGACTAATGAGCGCTTGGAGGAAAAGAAATCGCAAGGCAGCGTTGTGAAAAACGGTGTGTTGGATATTCTTCTTTCCACGAGAGAAGAAAATCCTGAAGAAATTGATAGGCCTCACATTGCGCATATGTGCCTGGTTTGTACTCTTCTTTTTCCATCATCACAATTTTCCTTATTTTTTACTCAATCTTTCGTGGCACTAACTTCCAAGAAAAATGTTAGGATAAATATCACTCCGCCCCTCTATATTATACAAAACTATCACGTTACTCCCATATATATACAAAACCATCACAAATCCCCATGTATTTTTAGAAAAACCTCACACTACCCCACTTTATAACATTTTTACCGTTTTATAATTTATTTATTTTTTCCTTTTTTCCTCTTAATTTTCAATTTTTTTTATTTATTACTAAATAAATAATAAATAATAAATATTGTTCATCTTCTCCACCCCTACCCCCTCGTTGCTGTTGCGCCAACGGCAGCAGCAGCTAACACTAGTGAAATGGAGGTACTTGTGTCAAATAATAACAAATCTAAAGGAATAGCATGTAATGCTCTTGATTAAAAGAATATAAAATCCTTTTGAATAATCTTTTCTTCTCCATTTTTATAATACTTCGTCTAATGTCATTTTTTTTATACTTTTATATTTATAACTTTAAATTTTCAGTATATATGTAAAATTAAAGGTATAAAAATAACTAAATATATATGTGATGCGGGTTATGCGAGACGGCGAATAATTATCCCCGTGTCCCGTCCAATTCCCGCACGCGGATTAAAATTATCCCCAACCCCCACCCCATTCCCCATTTTCTCGCCAATCCCCACCCCGTTTGGGGTAGGGATGAGGCGGGTATCCGTAAAATCCGACCCATTGTCATCCCTACTTCCACTCCGATAGAAAATTATTCTAGATATGACCATTATTTTCTTGTCATCCAATAAAAATTTCAAATAAACCTACATAGTATTTCTAATTAGACATAATTAAGGCTGGAAATAAAGAGAGAATGAAGATAGCAGCATAAAACATTGAAAATAGGATAAAATTTTGACAATTAAGACTCCCAAAAATGATATAATTACCTTCCATTCCAATAGAAAACTATTCTAGAGTTGACCATTGTTTTCTCATTGTTCGGTAAAAACTTCAAATAAACATGCATAACGTTTCCAATTAGACAAATCATCTCTATTATTCGAAGAAAATAAGTAGAATAATTGACACGTGCATATACCTTATCGAAACTTGAACACCTTATGTGTGTCTCATATCGAATGAATCCTAAAACCTAAACTCTAGTCCTTATACCCTGTATATAAAACCTTAGACCCCATACCCTAAACCTTAAACTCTAAATCTTAAACACTCAGTTAAGTAGGTTAATTAATCTAAGCAAAACTAAATTAATCTAAGCTAAGCTAAGAAACTAAACTTTATAAGTAAGCTAAGCAAAATAACTAAAGTAAACTAAGTAAATAAACTGTTCTAAAAAAAAAAAAAAAAACTAAGTAAATAAGCTAAACTAACTAACTTAATTAAGTAAGCCTAAATTAAGCTAAATTAAGTAAGCTAGCTAAGATAAGCTAAATTAAGTACGTAAGCCAAGATAATTAGCTAAATTAAGTAAGTAATCTAAGATAAGCTAAATAAGCAAAAGCTAAGCTAAGTAGAACAAGGCCAAGCTAAGTAAAGTTAAGCCTAAAGCTAAGTAAAGTTAAGCCTAAGCTAAGTAACTAAACTAAGTTAATTAGTACTCTAAGCAAGCTAACTTACGGTAAGCTAAGCCAAGTTAAGTAAGCTAAGCTAAATTATGCGAAGTGTAAGTAAAGTAAAGTAAGTTGAGTAAGTAAGCAAACAAGGAAGCAAGTTAAAGAAAAATACAATTAAATAAGCAAGCAACTAAGGAAGTAAGCAAGGAAAAAAAAAAGACAAAGTAAGCAAGCAAGTTAAGTATTAACTAAGTAACCAAGTTGAGTATTAACTAAGCAAGCAAGCTAAAAAAACAAGATTAAGCAAGCAAGCTAAGAAAATAAGATTAAGCAAACAAGCTAGGTAATTAAGTAGAAGCAAAAAAAGTTACGTAATTAATTAAATAAGACTAACTAACCAACCAACCTAACAAAAGAAGACTAAATAAGTAAGCAAGCTAACAAAAAGAGACTAAATAAGTATGCAAGCTAAAAAAATGAGATGAATGATGATGATAATGAATGATGAGGAATGATGATGTAAATGATTAATGACGACGATGATGATGATGATGATGATGAATGATGAATGAATGAATGACAATGGTGAATGAAATGATGATGAATAAATGATAATGGTAAATGAAATGAATGATGATTAATGAATGGGGATCATGATGATAATGATGAATGAATGAATGATAATAGTGAATGAAATGAATAATGATGAATGACAAGGATCATGATGATAATGATGAGGATGATGAGATGATGATGATGAGAATGAGAATGATGTTGATGATGAATGAAATAAGTGAGATGTTGATGAATGATGATGAGAATAACGCAATTAGACAAATCATCTCTTTTCTTCGAAGAAAATAAGTAGAATAATTGACACGTGCACAAACCTTATCCAAACTTGAACACCTTATATGCATCTCGTATCGGATGAATCCTGAAACCTAAACTCTAGTCCTTATACCCTATATATAGTACACCAAAACCTTAGAGGCTATACCATAAACCCTAAACTCTAAATCCTAAACACTCAGCTAAGTAGGTTAATTAATCTAAGCAAAACTAAATTAATCTAAGCCAAGCTAAGAAACTAAACTTTATAAGTAAGCTGAGCAAAATAACTAAAGTAAACTAAGTAAATAAGCTAAATTAACTAACTTAATTAAGTAAGCCTAAGTTAAGCTAAATTAAGTAAGCTAGGATAAGTTAAATAAGCAAACTAAGCTAAGTAGAACAAGGCTAAACTAAATAAGCTAGCTAAGGTAAGCTAAGTAAGCTAAGCTACGCGAAGCTAATTAGGTAAACTAAGTTAAGCTAAGTAAGTTAAGTTAGTAAGCTAAGCAAGCTAAGTTACGGTAAGCTAAGCTAACCAAGCTAAGTAAGCTAAGTAAACTAAGCTAAGCTAAATTATGCTAAGGTAAGTAAAGTAGGCTAAGCTAATTAAGTAAGTAAATAAATAAGTAAATCTAAGCTAAGTAAACTAAGCTTAAGATAAGTATATTAACCAATCTAAGTAAGTTAGCTAAGTAGCAAGTAACTTAATTTAAGTATATAATAAATAATGAAAGCGTGGGAATAAAGAGAGAGTAAGGGTATTAAAAGAAAATATTGAAAACAAGTTAAATAATTTGAGAATCAAGATCTAAGAAAATGACAAAATTACCTTCCACTACGATAGACAACTATTATAGATTTGACCCTTGTTTTCTCATAAATCAGTGAAAATTTCAAATAAACCTACACAGTATTTCGAATTAGACATAATTAAGCTTGGAAATAAAGAGAGAGTAATGGTAGCTAGCAGGATAAAACATTGAAAATTAAGAACCAAAAAAAATGTTATAATGACCTTCCATTCTGACAAACTATTCTGGAATCGCCCATTGTTTCTTATCATCTAGTAAAAATTTCAAATAAACCTGCATAATATTTCTAATTAGATAAATCAACCTTTTTTTCGAAGAAAATAAGTAGAACAAACTTGACATGTGCACATACTTTATCCAAACTTGAACTATATGCATCCCATATCGGATGAATCCTAAACTCTATAACCTATACTTTAATCCCTAAACCATATATACTATACCAAACCTTATGTCCTATACCCTAAACCCAAAAACTTAAGTCCTAAATGTTATGCTAAATAAGCTAAGTAAACTAAAACTAAGCTAAGCTAAGTAAGCAAACTAAGTAAACTAAATAACTAAGCTAAACTAAGTAAACAAACTAACTAACTAAACCAAGTCAGTCTAAGTTAAGCTAAACTAATAAGTAAGCTAAACTAAATAAGTAAACTATACTAATTAAATAAACTAAGTAAAATCTAAGTTAAGTTAAACTAAGTAATTAAGCTAAGGTAAGTAAGTTAAGTTAAATAACTAAACTAAGTCAGCTAAACTAATTAACTAAACTAATTAAACCTAAGTTAAGCTAAGCTAAGTAAGCAAGCTAAAGTAAGTAATTAAGTAAGTTAAGCTAAGTAAGATAAGCTAGGGAAAGCTATGTCAAGCTAAGTTAAGCAAGGGTAAATAAGCTAAGGTATGATGAGCTAAAGCAAGCAAAGTATGTAAAGTAAGATAAACTAAATAGGTAAGCAAGCTAAGCTAAGTAGGTAAGTAAGCTAAGAAATTTATTAAATTAACTAATATAAATAAATTAGCTAAGTAAGAAAACTAAGAAATAAGTAGTAATTAATTAATTTAAGCAAGTATATAATAAATAGTGCTTTGAGTAAGTTTAAAGTTTGACAACTAAGACCCAAGAAAATGACATAATTACCTTCAATTCCGATAGACAACTATTCTAAAATTGACCATTGTTTTCTTATCATCCAGTAAAAATTTCAAACCAACCTACATAATGACTCCAATTAGACAAAGCATATTTTTTCTTCGAAGAAAATAAGTAGAACAAGTTTGCCACGTGCACGTACCTTATCCAATCTTGAACACCTTATTTGCGTCCTATAGCGAATGATTAAGCTAAAACATAACTAAGCAAACTAATTAAGTAAGCAAGTAATCATATAAACAAGCCGAGAAAATAAGACTAAGTAAGTAAAGGCAAGTAAGCAAGTTAAAAGAATTAACATCAAAAATTAAGTGCAAATCCAGAAAATTTCCACATATAGCTAAAAGAAAATGAAACTAAGCAAATGATCAACAAAAAGGAGATGCAGTTGATGCAAAGCAGATTATTATAAGGACATGACAAATACGACCTATTTAATGTTGCTGAATGGAAAACAGATTGAAGATTCCACTTACTGACAGTTCTAGAATTCTAGGTGGACATTCCACGCTGGTATCCCCAAGTGCAGCTTCAAATGCTTGAATTTTCGTCATCAAAGACTGATCCATAGTCCTTTTGTAATTAAGTCCTCCGGGGGTGTCATCTCTTGTTGGAGTAACATCATGAATAGACATCCTTAATATGAACACTGTCCTGCATTTAGTGATTTCAGGCTCTAATAATCACATCAAGAGGAAAGCCAAAAACATCCTTGGTCCATACATAAGCTTGACATACAAATTCAAGTCTTCTTTGGTGAAAAGTAAATTTCATATATTAACAAAAGAATGATTCCAACAATGTGTGAACAAAATTTGAAACTTACCATATTGCGGCGGCAGTGGTGGTGGTGTTGGTGTTGGTGGAAAAGCGTAGCGGCAGTGGCTGGGTGGTCGGTGGAGGGGTTATTTAGCTATATCTCAATGAACTTTCATATGCAAAAAAAGCTTCAGTTAAAAGATTCAATTCGTTGTGCACAGAACATTGGAAATATATATAATTTCAGGCCTATGTTGACTTGCCCTAAGAGAGGATACAGAAAATATATAAGAACTGAATTTCAGAAAATGAATGGTATACCTAGACGGGTTTCATTCTACTCTTTTCTTCTCCAGATTAAGAAGAGTGTATTTTACACATTTTCAAAAGGGCGAGATCAGTGAGAAAATTTTCATGGGCTTTAATGTGTATCAACTTATTATCAACCATTGGTTTGTAAACCTCTCCTCACTGAAATATATTTAACTCCGGTGCACAATAAACAAACATAAAGAGAGAAGTGTTGATTGCTCAGGTAAAATCAACAAGAAGCGATATTGAGAGTACTAGTAACCTTGCAACCTTGGAGAAGAGCTCGTTGACTTCTTGCCATCTGCCTTCAGAGAAATCTGAAAAATGCATCAGAAAAAAATATGTTAGTTATCAAACCTAGTGTAAAAAGCAACTTATTCACCAGGATAAATTTCAAGACACACAAATTTTCTTTGTAAGTTAAGCTGATGAGCAAAACCAGTCCGTTGACCTCATTCAGGATCTGCTTGTGGTTCCACCTTTTCTTCCTTTTTGTATTTATGTCTTCAACAGATAAAGAATACCTCAAATATCAATCTGTACCTGTGAATCAACTTACTAATATGAAAAATGGTCATGCTTTGACTAATAGAATGGCCCAGAAGCCTGCGATATATCCGGGTAAACTAAGACACAGAAATTTCTCCGTCTTTCAAACGAATTAAAGAAATTATGCCAAAAAAATGCCTCAATGATCAAATAGAAAAGAGAACAATCCCAAAAGGCAGTAAAACGTTCTTTGGTATGTGTATAATGGCTAAACCCATGCAATATAACCCTGCAGAGAGCACCATGAAGTCAAAATTACAGGACCAAGGTATGGACTTGGTAAAAACAAGATACTTCTCTAAGAGCATCTCCAATGATTTAGAGACCCAAAAATTGATTGGGTCTCTATTTTAGCCAAAAAGTTGATAAAAGTGGCGGGCCCTAAGTATTTTGACTCTAAATTTAGAGACCCGGTCTCTAAAAATTGCCAAAAATAATATATTTTTGTAAATAGTGTCTCCCATTGGAGATACACTAACAAAGTAATGAGAACCAACCTGGGGAAGAAAGTAGCTATTAACAGATATGGGAACATTGAGACCATATACTGAATTACGACATCGAACGTCAAGGCAGTGAATTAACAGGCTTTGTCCCTTCTACAAACCTAAATTTTCATTTTTCACCACCACAAAACAAAAATAAATTTACATTGCATGAAAGTAACAAATAAATTATTAAATATGAAACAATAGCTCAGTTCAGATGAAATTACGATTTTTTTCTTAGTTTCCACATATACAACAGAGAGGACGCCTGCTTTTCTTTTGGGAGAGGGTAAGAAAAACAGAAAAAGAACATTAGCAATGAAGTAGTAAACGAGTTTCATCCATTAAGAAGAGAACCAATGACCTAAAACCAAACACAAGAGACCATTTTGTTAGCACAGAGTAGTAAAAAGTTCAGACTGCAAACCCATTGTTGTAACGCCCCGATCCCTCACGAGACCGGAGGCTTTAATAACCAAGCTATTCTCAACCCAATCCCAAACCCGGTCTCATAATTTTAGGAAAAATGGACAGAATTTCCCCTATACCGAGGACATTCTGAAAACCTGTAAGTAACCAATAAAGCCACAAAATAACCTAGAACTCCAATTCTAATTAAAGACTCAAACTTTAAGGCCATCTGAGCCTTAAAACATTCAAACAGTTAAAATCATGCAAGCATGCATCCAACTTCACTTCTTTACCAACCCGCTTATCATGCCACTCCATAATAGCTTTTAAACATTCTTATAAATTGAAAACAACCAGTCATTCACTCCCAAGCATGCAGAGAAGCTAAGAGCAGAAATATAAGTTATTACATGCCATAGTTCATATCTCCTACTACAATCAACTAGCATTCAGCTTACAATCACTCAAACATGTACATAAGTACTTAGGCTACCAAATAGAAAATAAGGTAGAGCAAACAAGATCTCCATATAATAGCAAGAGCCATAAATCCACCTCACGCAATTAGACACTGCAACTAAGGCAACCCCTCCTCCAAATGCACCTCCTGAAACATGTTAGCGAGGTATGAGCAACCACGGTTGCCCAGTGAGGGATAAAGTCTCCCGGGGCGTGCAATGCAACAAGTAATACAGTTAAACATTAATAGCAGTTAAAAACATTCAAGAATGACAATAGATTAAGTAACCACACATTAAAAAGGATACATTACACTTAACCCCAACACTCCAAATCTTCACTTGATCTTCATTCTCGATCCATGAACCACGATCACTGTGCCGGCATAATCCCAATCACTCCAGTGGGTGTACTCCGAATGTACCCCGATAATCCTACGACCCAACATCCCCTGACAATCTCTGGACCAGGCGAATGAGGGACTAGGGCACGGAGTTTAAATATCCACTAGCAAGCCCTCTGCCGCCCAGCCGATATTCAACACATCCGCCCCTGACACTATGGTTGCGCAACCACTATGCAATGCACTTAACAATGGCAAGTCAATATCAACAATATAAGCAATAACACGTAGGAGGATCAACAAAGTAGGTTGACCTCGAAGCAGTTAGAATAGAAGCAATTTATACAAGCAATTATGCAGTTTTACAAAGGAGCATATTCAAAATAAGCATAGAACTATACCAAAAGCTCCAAAACAACTAGAAACCACATTTAAATACACAAGGAGTCATGCCATGGTCTTAGAAGCGAGAAACAACTGAATTTGCACTTTAACCCTTTTGTTATTCAAGCTATTTTCCTTCCAAATCAAAGTTAATGTTTCAAATTCAAGGAGAATCTATACCAATCTTCTAATTAACCCCTAAGGACACCCTTACAACCCTCAAACACGTGCAATTACCCGCAATTACCCCAAAAGCCTCAATTTTCCTCTTATAGCTTTGAACTACACATACCTTAACCGGGCTTCAAACAAGGGTTAGCAAAGCTTCTATAGCACCTAGGTAGCCTAAGAATACCAAATGTGAAGCCCGAATCCACCCGGATTAACATTAACCCCGAAACCCTTTTTAAAAAGTCGGCTAAATCACGTTTTATGCAAGTTTAGAGCAATTCAAGTGTACGGGGCTATTGGACTACCTTCATTAGCACCTAATGTAACGACCCGGCTAAGCGAATACCCCGCAGGGCAGAGGTACACCAGCGTCGCACATAAAGAGGTATTGTCCGCTCTGGGTTACCACGGTGGGCCCCTCACGGTTTTGTCCCTTCAAGGATTTCCCCCAAAAGGCGCCTCTTCGAATATAAGGGAGAACCCTCCACTATATATTCAGTTGGCCCAACTCGTAACCTTCTGATATGGGATAGGTTCACCACATCCACCCCCCCTTAAGGAGGCCAAGCGCCCTCGCGGGACACTGATACAAAGGAAGGCCCGCTCTGATACCAATTTCTGTAACGACCCGGCTAAGCGAATACCCCACAGGGCAGAGGCAAACCAGCGTCACACATAAAGAGGTATTGTCCGCTCTGGGTTATCACGGTGGGCCCCTCACGGTTTTGTCCCTTCGAGGATTTCCCCTAAAAGGCGCCTCTTCGAATATAAGGGAGAACCCTCCACTATATATTCAGTTGGCCCAACTCGTAACCTTCCGATGTAGGATGGGTTCACCACACCTACGGCATCTATTAGAAGCATTGAATCAAGCTAATACGCACAATTACACAAAACCCTAGAAATTCGTCACTATTCACCTCATAAATTCAAAATAACGATTCCTACCGTTTAAAATGCTAACTAAAGGCTTAAAGGTGTTTTCTAGCACTTATATACAATGTATAATAGCATAGATAAGCTTTGCAATAGCATTTGATAGCATTTCTAACAAATCAAGAAATGAGCAACAATTTTAAAATACGCAAACAAGCATGAAAACTCTCACCAATGCGCGTAGGAACTCTCGGGAGGCTAGCAAAACACCCTAAACTACTTGCTCCTTGCTTGGCTTGGCTTGGCTTGAAGATTTAATGAGTAAAATCCTCTCATTATCCTCCTATGTTGATTCTCAGATTTGCTACAGTAATTCCTGCATCTTCCCTCTTTTTTTTTTTTTTTTGCTAAGTTATGACTTGTTTGTGTTTGGTTTGCATATATATTAGGGTGGGCCTATTTGGGTGAGTGTATGGTCTATTAAAATGAGCCTAGTTAACTTAAAAACGAGTCAAATGCGCATAAACTAAGTTAGCTAAATAAAACACTTAGTTAAGTCACGTAACACTATTCATTAGATTGACAAAACATTTTCTAAATGAGTGCTCCTATTGCTCTTAGCTCAAAAGTATATTTTTCTCATTCCTAAAACAATTAATATGATTTAAGAAAAATGCTAATTCGAAATAATTAAGTGGTTGAAAAGCGTGATGAATAGTAATTAAAGAAGACAGCAAGCAAAGCACATAAGAAATGCGCAATTAATGGATGCAACAGTGAATGAATGTATGGCAAAATCTCGGGCGTCACATCCTCTCCCCCTTAAACAAATTGCATTCATGTAATTCTTCTTCCAAGAGAACTCCGCATCAACTGAAAACTAACTTCAATTACTCTTCATCAGTTGTTGAGCAAGAATACCGTATACGAATGCTCGTAAGAATCCATTAAAAAATCCCAGTAGTACTGCCAGCGAATCCCAAGTAATAAGGCCAAGTAAAGGCTCAAATGAAAATACTATCTCGGAATTCGAATAAGAATCTCGTTGGCAATGAATACCATAGAAGAACAGAACCCCATCTAAGAGCGGCGAGAAAATACCAATAAAAGTCCCGAGTAGGAGTACTATAGATAATACCGAATAATAAGGCTGAAAAGAATCCCATATACCAAGCCTTCTGAGAAATGCCAATAAGAAAATACCAAAAGAATGTCCAACAAGAAAATACCAAGGGAATGCTTCAGAGAACCGTCATATAGAACCCGAAGGAAGCCACTCATTTAAGACTGCTGAGCATAAAAGAACACCTTAATAAAATGCTAATAACCGAGCTCCAACTATAAACACCAACTCCTAAATAAAGGTTGATCAAATGCCTCTTATTTCCGCGAATCAACATAATTTGGAAGGCCTGCTACTAATCACCTCTCTTCAGGGGAGGAATAAGTTTTTCTTACCATTCGATGGGCTATGTATGCATGCCAAACTATTGCATATCTATAAACATTCTTTAAACTATTACGCAAACATATTAATAAAAGAGTTTGTGAAACAGTGTAATCATCAAAGTCATTCAAGCACGACAATCCAGTCAATCATAACACAACTCAATCCAAGACATTCAAATACACACATTACAAGCAATAGTTCAAGCAATTAACAATTCACGAGGTCGATTCGATTCACGAGGTCAATTTGAAGCACAACTAGCTACTTCACTTCACTTAGCATACATTTAGCACATAACACATAACTATATCACATATGTGCACACATTCCATCCAAGACATACAATCTCACATACAGGCACATACCTTCAAAACACACTTAATAATCACACACGTAAGGTTTACTACCCGATAGGCCGAGGACCATGTCCCGGCTTAGAGCTAACTAAGCTCTGATACCACCTGTAACGCCCCGATCCCTCACGAGACCGGAGGCTTTAACAACCAAGCTATTCTCAACCCAATCCCAAACCCAGTCTCATAATTTTAGGAAAAATGGACAGAGCTTTCACTGTACCGAGGACATTCTGAAAACCAGTAAGTAACCAATAAAGCCACAAAACAACCTAGAACTCCAATTCTAATTAAAGACTCAAACTTTAAGGCCATCTGAGCCTTAAAACATTCAAACAGTTAAAATCATGCAAGCATGCATCCAACTTCACTTATTTACCAACCCACTTATCATGCCACTCCATGATAGCTTTTAAATATTCTTAGAAATTGAAAACAACCAGTCATTCACTCCCAAGCATGCAGAGAAGCTAAGAGCAGAAATATAAGTTATTACATGCCATAGTTCATATCTCCTACTACAATCAACTAGCATTCAGCTTACAATCACTCAAACGTGTACATAAGTACTTAGGCTACCAAATAGAAAATAAGGTAGAGCAAACAAGATCTCCACATAATAGCAAGAGCCATAAATCCACCTCACGCAATTAGACACTGCAACTAAGGCAACTCCTTCTCCAAATGCACCTCCTGAAACATGTTAGCGAGGTATGAGCAACCACGGTTGCCCAGTGAGGGATAAAGTCTCCCGGGGCGTGCAATGCAACAAGTAATACAGTTAAACATTAATAGCAGTTAAAAACATTCAAGAATGACAATAGATTAAGTAACCACACATTAAAAAGAATACATACACTTAACCCCAACACTCCAAATCTTCACTTGATCTTCATTCTCGATCCATGAACCACGATCACTGTGCCGGCATAATCTCAATCACTCCAGTGCGTGTATTCCGGATATACCCTGATAATCCTACGACCCAATATCCCCTGGCAATCTCCGAACCAGGCGAATGAGGGACTAGGGCACGGAGTTTGAATATCCACTAGCAAGCCCTCTGCCGCCCAGCCGATATTCAACACATCCACCCCTGACACTATGGTTGCGCAACCACTATGCAATGCACTTAACAATGGCAAGTCAATATCAGCAATATAAGCAATAACACGTAGGAGGATCAACAAAGTAGGTTAACCTCGGATCAGTTAGAATAGAAGCAATTTATACAAGCAATTATGCAGTTTTACAAAGGCATAGAACTATACCAAAAGCTCCAAAACAACTAGAAACTACATTTAAATACACAAGGAGTCATGCCATGGTCTTAGAAGCGAGAAACAACTGAATTTGCACTTTAACCCCTTTGTTATTCAAGCTATTTTCCTTCCAAATCAAAGTTAATGTTTCAAATTCAAGGGGAATCTATACCAATCTTCTAATTAACTCCTAAGGCACCCTTACAACCCTCAAACACGTGCAATTACCCCAAAAGCCCCAATTTTCCTCTTATAGCTTTGAACTACACATACCTTAACCGGGCTTCAAACAAGGGTTAGCAAAACTTCTATAGTACCTAGGTAGCTTCAGAATACCAAATGTGAAGCCCGAATCCACCCGGATTAACATTAACCCCGAAACCCTTTTTAAAAAGTCGGCTAAATCACGTTTTATGCAAGTTTAGAGCAATTCGAGTGTATGGGGCTATTGGACTACCTTCATTAGCACCTAAGGCATCTATTAGAAACATTGAATCAAGCTAATACGCACAATTACACAAAACCCTAGAAATTCGTCACTATTCACCTCATAAATTCAAAATAACGATTCCTACCGTTTAAAATGCGAGCTAAAGGCTTAAAGGTATTCTCTAGCACTTATATACAATGTATAATAGCATAGATAAGCTTTGTAATAGCATTTGATAGCATTTCTAACAAATCAAGAAATGAGCAACAATTTTAAAATAAGCAAACAAGCATGAAAACCCTCACCAATGCGCGTAGGAACTCTCGGGAGGCTAGCAAACACCCTAAACTACTTACTCCTTGCTTGGCTGGGCTTTGCTTGAAGATTTGATGAGCAAAATTCTCTCATTCTCCTCCTATGTTGATTCTCGGATTTGCTACAGTAATTCTTGCATCTTCCCCCCCCTTTTTTTTTTTGGCTAAGTTATGACTTGTTTGTGTTTGGTTTGCATATATATTAGGGTGGGCCTATTTGGGTGAGCGTATGGTCTATTAAAATGAGCCTAGTTAACTTAAAAACGAGTCAAATGCGCATAAACTAAGTTAGCTAACTAAAACACTTGGTTAAGTCACGTAACATTATTCATTAGATTGACAAAACATTTTCTAAATGAGTGTTCCTATCGCTCTTAGCTCAAAAGCATATTTTTTCTCATTCCTAAAATAATTAATATGATTTAAGAAAAATGTTAATTCGAAGTAATTAAGTGATTGAAAAGCATGATGAATAGTAATTAAAGAAGACAGCAAGCAAAGTACAGAAGAAATGCGCAATTAATGGATGCAACAGTGAATGAATGTACGGCAAAATCTTGGGCGTCACAATTGTTGCTTTTCTTTTTTTCAAAATACTCAGTTGTACCTAGCAACACTAATACTATTCAAGGCACGTTTGTTGTAGCTTAAGCTTATTGAGAAGAGATTATGAAATAGAACATTGGGGTTATTGAATATGAAACAATACAGTTTCCATGATCTGCAGCTTCTTTGGATTATTGGGGGTATTGAATTTCTGAAATGGACTATTTTTTGTTTTAATCACGGGATAAATGTACAAATCAGAAGCTTAGGGTGTTTCCAATTTAAGCTTTTCAGCTTATTAGCTATAAGCAACATCTATGATCTGTAGCAAAAAGTAACTAACAGCTTAATTTAAGCTAAAAACTAGAATATGGTAATCATAAGCCGCAGGAAATAGGCTCTCATTGAGTTGAGGTCCGTTACTTTAAGAGGAACAGATTATAGTTTTTAGGAGATTGCCCTGTCTGCCTCTTTTGGTCAATATGTAGTGACTTTTACTCAAATTTATGTTTAGAGTAATGAATATGTACCATAATTTTTTTCAACTAAATCATCAATCAACAAGATAGTGCAGCAAGTACTAGGTACACTGAGTCCCAACTTTGAACTGCTACTCTAAACAGAAGGTGAGGCTCAAGGCATCTTTACTGGCATTTATGTCATCTTATGTTGGTCCCTCACACCTTGTATGATATAAGCCATATAAACACAACTGGATCAATTATAAATAGATTGATACCAAAACTTGTTTCTGACCAAAAACAAAATTATAAAAAAATAAAACTGTTCAATCAATTAACTTCAACACTGAAACAAACCGACCCGTCTCTAAGCTCCCTATCCCTACTCCTCTCCCTGTCATCATTTCTCTCCCTAACCTGCTCATCACAATGCCGCTCTGAGTGGCTTCTGTTCCTCCTGGACCCCTCTCAATCTTTCTCCTGATCCTTGTCTAAAGACTAGGAGTCTGGTTGAAATGATATGGCTTATGAAAACGAGACCTATAAACGCAACTGTCTGAACGTGTGATGTGATGCATCAATCAAGGTTGCCTATCATAAAAAGATAGAAGGAAATCCAAAAAGAGTTGAGAGGAAAACTCTAGAAGAAAATCATGCTCTTATAGAGAATACAAATATATCTCAATAGGGGATTGGGTGGCCTCATTAAGTTTATATAGGATCCTACCTAGTAACCCTTAATTAGCTTTGGTTTGTACTCGAGAACAACTGAATAGATTATATCATTTTACATCATTTCACTATACAGAACAACTGAATAAATTATATCATAAAGGCTTGAATGATTTCGATATCAAGGAGAAAACCTGAACGAAACATACAGGCAAATGAACTCAAACATCCTACTTAATTAACTATAGACTGAAATACCAGAAAACCACTGTTAGAGATATTTCAGTATTTTCAAAGTTGTCAATTTGTTTGTGATTCATTAATTGCAATTTTATTAAACTTACCAAGTATGTTACCAAAAATCTCATTCATATAACCTGGCATACTACAACATTTTTCCTTTAGAGGTTCCGACTTTTCAATCAAGACAAACAAATACTAATTCAAAAAGAAAAATTAACATCAAAATTAAGTGCAAATCCAGCAAAATTTCCACATATAGCTAAAAGAAAACTAAAACTAAGCAAATGATCAACAGAAAGGAGATATAGTTGATGCAAAGTAGATTATTATAAAGACATGACAAATACAACCTAATTAATGTTGCTTAATGAAAAACTGATAGCAAGCAAGTAGATTGAAGATTCCACTTATCGACGGTTGTAGAATTCTAGGTGGACATTCCAGACTGGTATCCTCAAGTGCAGCTTCAAATGCTTGAATTTTCGCCAACAAAGACTGATCCATAGTCCTTTTGTATGTAAGCCCTCCGGGGGTATCATCTCTTGTTGGAGTAACATCATGAATAGACATCCTTAATATGAACACTGTCCTGCATTTAGCAATTTCAGGCATTAATAATCACATCAAGAGGAAAACCAAAAACATCCTTGGTGCATACATAAGCTTGACATACAATCAAGTCTTCTTTGGTGAAAAGTAAATTTCATATATTAACAAAAGAATGATTCCAACAATGTGTGAACAAAATTTGACGTCTTTGTTATTGTAATTCTCCTTTGGTCCAAATCATATATTAAAACTTATGTCTCCTTTTTACAAGTTAAAATAGTGAACTACCTTGGTGTTCTTCAAAAAAGCTCATTTTTTCCCGAAACACAAGGACAAGAATGAAACTTTATTGAAGTAGATACCTAAACAAACTGCCACCTAGGCTCTTTGAAGAATTTCTACTAGGCTCTTGCTTGAAAATTTTCTCCCAATTGCAGTCTGAAAATGCCATGTTTGCTATAGATCCAGGATTCAACCTACTGAACTTATCACCAACTTCCTTCCTCCAGAAAAGCAAAAACCATGAAAAGTTCAGGTTTTATCTGACGGCTCATTCTACTCTTTTCTTCTCCAGTGTCAAAAGTGTATATTTTACACATTTTCGAAAGGGCGAGATCAGTGAGAAGATTTTCATGCGCTTTAATGTGTATCAACTTACTATCAACCATTGGTTTGAAAACTTCTCCTCACTGTAGTATATCTAACTCTGGTGCACATTAAACAAACATAAAGAGAGAAGTGTTGATTGCTCAGGTAAAATCAACAAGAAGCCATATTGAGAGTACTAGTAACCTTGCCAACCCTAGAGAAGAACTCGTTGACTTCTTGTCATCTGCCTTCAGAGAAATCTGAAAGATGCATCAGAAAAAAATGTGTTAGATATAAAACCTAGTGTCAAAGCAACTTATTAACCAGGATAAATTTCAAGACACACAAATTTTCTTTGTAAGTTAAGCTGATAAGCAAGACCAGTCCGTTGACCTCGTTCAGGATCTGCTTGTGGTTCCGCCTCTTCTTCCTTTTTGTATTCATGTCTTCTACAGATAACGAGTACCTCAAATATCAATCTGTATCTGTGAATCAACTTACTAATATGAAAAATGGTCATGCTCTAACTTATAGAATGGGCTGGAAGCCTGCAATATATCCGGGCAAACTAAGACAGAGAAATTTCTCCATTTTCAAACGAATTAAAGTAATTATGCCAAAAAAATGCCTCAATGATGAAAAAGAAAAGAGAACAATCCCAAAAGGCAGCAAAATGTTCTCTGGTATGTGTAAAATGGCTGAACCCATGCAATATAACCCTGCAGAGAGCACCACATATAGCTAAAAGAAAACCAAAACTAAGCAAATGATCAACAGAAAGGAGCTGCAGTTAATGCAAAGTAGATTGTTATAAAGACATGAAAAATACGACCTAATTAATGTTGCTTACTGAAAACATATAGCAAGCAAGTAGATTGAAGATTCCACTTATCGACAGTTGTAGAATTCTAGGTGGACATTCCAGGCTGGTATCCTCAATTGCAGGTTCAAATGCTTGGATTTTCGCCAACAAAGACTGATCCATAGTCCTTGTGACGCCCGAGATTCTACCGTACACATTTTTAACTATTGCATCCATTATTTGCGCATTTTCACTGTGCAATACATGTTACTTTTTGTAATCACTATTTATTCCGTTTTTCAACTACTTAATTATCTTGAATTAGCATTTTTCTTAAATCATATTAATTGTTTTAGGAATGAGAAAAATATGCTTTTGAGCTAAGAGCGATAGGAGCACTCGTTTGGGAAATGTTTTTTTTAGCAAACTAGGAATAGTGTTACGTAACTAACTTAGAGTTTTAATTAGCTAGCTTACATTTCTTCACTTTAGACTCGTTTAAAGCTAACTACGTGCATTTTAGTGAACCACTTAAGCACCCACTTGACCCCACCTTTAATAAAACTCACCCCACATACAATTTAGCTCATAACTTAGCAAAAAAAAAAAAAGTGCAGGAATTACTATTCAAAAACCGAACAGTCCTCTAACAGCCAAGAGAAGTGATTTTGCTCTTCAATTCTTCAATCCAAGCCTTCCCAAGCCTAGAGCAAGTAGTTTAGGGTGTGTGCAAGCCTCCTAAGTGCTCCTACGCGCTTTAGGTGAGGATTTCATGACTTTTTGCGCATTTTAAAATTGTTGTTATTTTCTTGATTTGTTAGAAATGTGTTTCAATGCTAATGTAATGCTTGCCTATGCTATTATACCTTATATATAAGTGCTAGAGAACGTATTTGAGCCATTGGTTCGCATTTTAAACGGTAAGAATCGTTAATTTGATTTATGAGGTGAATAGTGACGAAATTCTAGGGTTTTGTGTAATTGCGCGAATTAGCTTGATTCAATGCTTCTAATAGATGCCTTAGGTGCTAATGAAGGTAGTCTAATAGCCCCGTGCAATTGAATTGCTCTAAATTTGCATAGAACGTGAATTAGCCGACTTTAACAAAGAGATTTCGGGGTTAATGTGAATCCGGGTGGATTCGGGCTTCACTTTTAGAATTCTTAGGCTACCCAGATGCTATAGAAGCCTTGCAAATCCTTGGTTGAAGCCCGGTTGAGGTATGTGTAGTTCAAAGCTATAAGAGGGAAATTGGAGATTTCGGGGTAATTGCGGGTAATCGAATGTAATTGCGAATTGTAAGCGTACCTTAAGGGTTAATTAGAAGATTGGTATAGCTTTCCCTCGAATTTGAATCATTAATGTGAGTTTGGAAGGAAAACGGAAGGAATTACTAAGGGGTTTAAGGGTAAATTCGCTTGTCACTTGCATCTAAGACCTTGGCATGTCTCTATATGTGTTTAAATGTGGTTTCAAGTTGTTTTGAAGCTTTTAGTGTAGTTCTATGTGTATCTTGGATTTTTTCCTTTGTAAACCTCTTAATTGCTTATATTGAACTGCTTCTAATCTATCTGTTGCGAGGTCAACCTACTTTGTTGATCCTCCCACGTGTTATTGCTTATATTGTTATTGATATCTTGTCATTGTTAAGTGCATTGCATAGTAGTTGCGCAACCATAGTGTCAGGGGCGGATGTGTTGAATATCGGCTGGGCGGCAGAGGGCTTGCCAGTGGATATTCAAACTCCGTGCCCTAGTCCCTCATTCGCCTGGTCCGGAGATTGCCAGGGAATGTTGGGTCGTAGGATTATCGGGGTACATCCGGAGTACACCCACTGGAGTGTTTGGAGTTATGCCGGCTTATCGTGATCATGATCGTGGTTCGTGGATCGTGAATGAAGACCAAGTAAAGATTGGAGTATAGGGGTTATGTGAATGTATCATTTTTAATGTGTGGTATTCATTCTTTTGTTCTCCTTGAACGGTTTTCATTTCTATTAATTCTTAATTGTATTACTTGTTGCATTGCACGCCCCGAGAGACCTTATCCCTCACTGGGCAACAGTGGTTGCTCATACCTCAATATATGTTTCAGGAAGTGCTGAGGGTGAACCCCAACTAGTTGAGGTGCTAGTGGAAGAGGAAGAAGTTCAGGCTGAGCCTTTGCCCTAGTTGATGTGTGTTTGTTGTCTAAGGTGGATATGCCTTCTTGTTGTTACATGGTGTACTTGTATTGCTATAGCATGATCTATTTTGTGGCCTTAAGGCTATGTATATTCTTGTAGTTGCAAGTTGAAAGTTGTTGGTTGTAATGTTAGCTTTGAGATATTATGGCTTGTAATAACTTTTAATTCTCCTTTTAGTTCTTGCATGCTTGGGGGTGTATGTTTAGAGGTATGTTGATTTCAACTTCTAAGATTGCTCTAATGTTATCATAGAATGGCATGTTAAAAAGGTTTAATGAAAAGTTAAGTTGGGTGCATGCTTGTGTGATTTGGAGCTGTTGTTTGTCTCCTGGCTTGGATGGCCTTGAACTTTTGAATTTTAATTATAAAAGCTTGTTTTAGTATATTGTGGCTATTTTGAGCATTTATAGGTTTGCAAATTGTCTGCGGTACAGAGGAAACTCTGTCCGTTTTTCCCTAAAATTTTGAGACTGGGTTGGAATTAGGTCGAGAATAGCTTGGTTATTAGAGCCTCCAGTCTCGTGAGGGATCGGGGCGTTACAGTCCTTTTGTAAGCAAGTCCTCCAAGGGTGTTATCTCTTGTTGGAGTAACATCATGAATAGACATCCTTAATATGAACACTTCCTGCATTTAGCAATTTCAGGCTCTAATAATCACATCAAGAGGAAAGCCAAAAACATACTTGGCCCATACATAAGCTTGAACAATTTTTGAGAAAATAACGGTGTATCTTTCGTTTCAAAATGAGATAAGCAAGAACCATGAACCTACTCCATGAATTTCTCACAGTATATTACTTATCTTCAATTTTTATTTTTATTTTCAAATGCTATTTCATCCTAAACACAAGTATTCACTGTCACTACTATTTTCCCTTATAGTATAAATCAGATTACTAAAGATTCATCACTTCTCACCCCAATGCATTCAAAAGTATCAAATTTCTGTAAAAGAATAGTAATAACTTTTCATTGAAAGACTTCCCTCGAACACTTATATTGTAGGTTATAGCTTCATCACATGCAAACATCATCCATACATTTCCTTGCCAAGCTGATGATTACTAAAAGCTGAGAGAGTGAGAGAATAGTCAGATTTGTACTTTTTGCTTCAAAAACTAACCAAAATATGCCTTAAAATCACCCGCACTAGCAGTTAGAACTATACAGAAAATAAAACTACCCAAGATCAGCCAAAAAATTTGATGCTGCCATTGTTTGCTCCCAAAACTTGAATATAGATATCATGTCAAACTGAGGACCTAATGCGAATCACACTAAAGAACTTATGCTATTATCACCCTACACATCCTATAATAGCATGTGAATCAAATTTGAAGAGTAATATGTTGATGATCACAGATTATTAAGCATATATAAAAATTTACCTTATAACGGACTAAATGAAATAGATAAACCAGGTAATGTAAGTACATCAATTTCAAATCAGGTAAGGTTGCTGAACACTATCCATTGTTGGTTCTCCTAATATCAGAGTACCCTAACCATTTTCCATAACATCAACTTAGGATGAACTGAAGTACTGTTACTGGGAGACTTTTTACTTAATGATTTCAAATTTCTTGGTACTTAATAAAAATAAGGATTACTTTATTCCAAGATAATCAAGATTTCTAATCATAGGATGCCTCATTTTGCTTTTCAGTTTTCTTATAAATGCATAAACAATACCACCATAGCTGAGTATGGAATGTCAAACACAAGACAGCCACATAACAAATGTCCCTAGCAAATTTCATGCAAGTATTCATATATCTAGTAAGTATAACTCAATCAGGTTAAGAAATGAAAGCCAAAACTTAAAGAGTCATATAATCACGACCAAGTATATGTCTCTCATCCTTTGCAAATTTAATATGTCAAATAGACGCTATTATCTTAGTGAAAAGGATCTTGATCCAGGTGCCTCCTATTCCTCAAACCTGATATACAATAGAGATCTCAGCAAGTGTTATATTGGTTAAACACATATCAAAAAATGCTTTAAGCAAAAAGAGACTGCTCAACAAAACAAACAATTGGCACCACCTTCCGTTTCCTGTATTCTGTAACCAATTACTACAAACATCTCAATCATGCAAATTTGGATCATGGGTCAGATTTGAACACAAAAATCACACAAAATAATGCAAGCAAAAAACAACTACAAGATTTAACATGGTTTGGCTACTATTACATCCATATAGCAAATCATTCGTACTATACAACAAAACCCAATGACAAACCCTTTCCCTCACACAATCACCTCTCATATCATAGAACCTCTTTATGCATAATTATCAAGGAAAAACTATCAAAATTTGGGCTGGGGTAGGTACTGCCCTTGGACCCTCATACAATATCAGTACAAGCTCAGGATAACAAGAGGGTAAGAACAGTACTTCCCTTGAAGGGGAATCATTTGGGGAGTCCAGTCTAAGGATATACATCTCACAAGCACAACACCACTTTATGTCATAGTGCACATATAATGAGAATATGCCAATCAGTTGAAGCTTAGATTACATTCTTACATTTATGCCCCTTATCTATATCGAATTCACCATGGAAATATTTTTAGAATCTAAACAACATTTGCAGAAAAGTAGGATCTCCATATATTAAAGGGAGATAAGATTCTTACACATATGCAATGGTACCAACTACGGCACCAAATATTCCTTCAAGCAGCTGCCCTAGACCCTGTACAAAGACGGATTACAACTTTTATGTAGCTTTCTACATAATAAAGCATTTCCAAATTGCAAAATCTGAAGGAGAACTTCGAGAGAATATAAAAAAAAGTCAAAAAATAATATTGTGAATTCAGCGACAGCAAGAACCTGCAAACCAATTCTCCGGTTGAGTACATGCAATGGAGGAAGTGTAGCTCCTGCTAGCCGTGAGGCAGCGTAAAATGCTCCAGTGGACTGCATAACAGTTATAATGTAAGTAAAGAGGCATATAATTTAACAATGAATTCCTTCAACTTTATTCCAGAGAACTTGTCACATCAGGCGCGTAAATCTTATACAATTCCTTTATTACCACTTGTTGGTTATTGTCATTAAAACCCCCTGATACGTTGTGGTATTCATCAAATGGCACAACAAAGCATTTTAAATTCTCTTAAATGCAAATGAGCAGGTAATTTATTTGCCCAGAAAAGAGAACCAGAGAAGTGAAATATTATTCTCTTAAGTTAACTGAAGTTAGCAAACGCACCTCTGCTGATGAAACGAGTGCAGCCCCAATCATTCTAAAGACATTGCTTGCTCTGAATATTGGGGTACCCCACTAGAAAGGATATGGAATCTTGATCCTATATTGAAGCAACACCAGGGAAAATATCATAAGAAACTAGAATGCTGAAACCAGACTTCTTAAAGTTCTTTGTGACAACCATGGAGCAGATGACATGAGGAACAATCGGTATGTGCAGCAACTAAGCTGAGTTTGCCGCCTCACATTGTTGTAAGCACTAGAGATGGTAAGAATAGCAACAAAAGCCTAGAAAATTGCAAAGCAGAAAAGCAAAGGAAACCTCTTGACTATGGAATGGGCAGAATGATGAATGCGTTATAGATATTACAGCGCATGTGTAGATATACTTTATAAAATAAGTGACAACAAAATAATTTATAAACTATATTACTTGCTGGCAAACAACTAGTAAAACTAGCATCGGCAAGCCAATCTCCACACAATTTGCAATCTGTAAAGCACACATGAAAACATATAAAAACATAACAAAGTTCTTTCTCTCCCAAGTTTTAAATTTAATCTCACAGAAACTGTCAAGGAGATGCATGTATACCTGTGGAAATCCCTTACCAAACAGTCCAAGGCCGACCACACAAACCACTGGCACTATAACAACAGGACCGAATAGTCTGCAGCGAGGATGCACAACTTGAAGTCAAACTAGAATATAAGGAATGGATAGAAATGCTAAAGAAAGTACATGGTAACAAAGATGATGTCTACCTTGTGAGATTCCCCCAAACCTTGCCATATCCAATTATAATATTGATAAAGGAAGAGACAATCAGAGATCCTTGAATGGCTCTCATCATATGAGTGAATCTCTGCAAGCATCATATTCAAGCAGTCAAGCAACACACAACATTTATATCCTTAAAAGTAGCATTGCTTCGGCACCGTGCCCCCCGTCCTTCTCTCTTTCTCTTCCCATTGTATAGAACAGGAAAAGAAAAGAGAAACAAAGAGAGGGACGTTTTGCTTCAGAGTGTCTTATGCAAGAAAACCCAAAAACTAGAGTTGGAAAAACATAATGAAAGAAACTAAGGATGCTTCCAATTAACTGAAAATTCAGATTAAAAATATAAAAAAAAGGTCATTACCGGTTAGATCTTCCATATTTTGCTGGCTTCACATCAACAATATTGGAACTTTGATTATTATTTCCAAGTTCCACAACTTTATTCACAAATCTTCAGCAGATATAAAAGTTCACCATGATCACTACAAAGTACAATAAAGAAATATACCAATTAAAAACTTTAGGAACTCAAATTACATCAAACCCAGTTAAAATTACTCGCTGCAAAACCAATAGCTCCTTTATAACTTGCAATTTTATAGGGTGATGAATTATATAAAAATAAAATAATAAATAAACCAAAGTTACTTAATCAAGGTAATCAATGCACAAATAGACATGCACTAAACATATAATCCGAACAAGAATCTTCAACAATCTAACTTAAAGAGATCATAGAGAATTTGTGTGTACTTGCTGGTGTGAACCTTTCACTGCCCGTAGCGCAATGGATATTAGCACTTACTGATCAAGAACTTTGGGCAACAATAAATAAAAAAAGTAAATATTGTAGAAAATTATTATCATACCACTTACATTCAATCAATATAAAACATTATTCAAAAAGATATTAAACTATAACTCGAGTAACATAATATATTACCCTAATAGATACGTAACATAATATATTACTGCACTTCCGTGTGTTTCTTGCTCGATTTTCTCACGTACCTCCAAAAGCTTCACGACTCATTGCGAGAACAATCCACCACCCATAAAGAGGAGAGGAATGAGAGAGAAGAGAGGAGCGTAAGACGGTGTGTGTTTTTTAGTGGAGGAATGAGAGAGAAAAAACATTCTCATACACCTGTAAATGGATACTGACCAAACAAGAACAAACAAACAAACAAACAATTAGTTAATTTATAAGGACACAAAAGAAATATACTACAAAAAATAGACGAAACAAATAAGTCCTACCATCACTGCCAACTAAAGTCATGTTGACGTCCATCATAGTCCGTATATATTTAGAAGCAATTTCAAAAACTGTAAAGCATCATGAGTGAAGTAAACAATATCTTAAAAAGCTTATATAAATAAGTTTAAGCATGATACCCTTTTTCTTAAAGTGAGAAATAGTAACTCATATGTTTAGATGCTATCCATCTGTAATTGAAAAAATAAAAACCATGAGCATAATTTCAAATATATTGTAGATTAATCTATCTTCAATTTCTTTTCAAATCCTAATTTCAAATAATAAACCCAAGTACTCCTCTCACTATTATACACCCTAAAAAAAAAATCAGATTACTAAAGAATCATCACGTCGCACCCTAATGCATTCGAGAGTATCCAATTTCTGCAAAAGAATAAATAGGCTAGCAGAATTTTCTTACCAAACCCAATAGCTAAAAGGAGTATCTACTGCACAAGAGCACTTCCAACAGCCAGTAAAAGTCGGCACCTTAAAAATCGTCACTCTTTCCACTATATTCTGCATAGAAGAAAGATAAGGACTCATCACAAATTTGCTACCCTTGTTTTTATGCTAATACGGATCAGTAGGCTTAATTTCCAAAACCGACATAATGAATCTTTTTAACTTTTCAAAACTTACCTCAAACATTCTTGCCAAAGCTGTTGATTACTAGATGTTAGAAAAAAGTAAAGAGGACCAAAATATTACCTTTGCTTGAGAACAGGTACCCCTTAAACAACCCCAGCCAAAAATCGATGGAGCCCTGGTACGTTGTTGGCATGGATCCTTTTCGAGGACTCTTGCAAGATTTGTTGATTTGTCCACATAACAAAAGGTTAGACTTGATTTGTATACTTAAAAGTGAACATTTATGTCAAAGAAAAATTCACCATAAAAAATATTTTTTTTATGTAATTGTGTGGTTAGATATCGGTACATCAATACTTGAATTTTTTATGTCAAAGAAAAAAAAAAACAATTTTACTTAATCAAGGTTTTTTTTTTTTTTGGTCGCACAAATAGACAAGCATTCAACATATAATCCGAACAAGAATCAATATTCAACAATCTAACTTATAGAGATCATAGAGAAATTGAGTGTACCTGAACCTTTCACTGCCCGTAGCACAATGGACTGATCAAGAACTTTGAACAACAATATGCGATTGTAGGAAAAAAAAAAAAGAATAAAAAACAATAGAAAATTATTATCATACCAATATAAAACATCATTCAAAAAAATATTAGACTATTATTCAAGAAACATAATATAAATTACCCAAATAGATATCAACGTAACATAATATATATTACTGCACTTGCGTGTGCTTTTTGCTCGATTTTCTGACGTACGTCCAAAAGCTTCACGACGACTCGTTGCGAGAAGAACCAACGCCCACAAAGAGAAGAGAGGAATGAGGGAGAAGAGAAGAGCGTGAGACGGGGTGTGTGTGTGTTTCAGTGTGTGTTTTAGTGGAGGATTGAGAGGGCTGAGAAGACATGACATGAGAAGACAGTAATTGCTATATTTATAGAGGACCCACTAATTGAGTCATGTGTGTAGTTGCCTAATGTGAGTTAATGTTGTATTGTAATTTGTACCGTTATATTATACTTGATGACAAAGTAAATGTGTTGATTTTATTTTACTTGATGACAAAGTAAATGTGTAATGCATTACTTTAATTCCAAGTAATTAATAATATCACTTAAAAACGTAAACCTTTGTCCAGGCTAGTGCAGTTGGCTCTCTATAAGTTGAGGCGTTGAAGAAATTGCAAAGAACTAAAAAGTAGAAATTAATAATAATGCAAATCGAATAATAAAATTGATAAAGTATTCGTTAGGATTTTATTTTTATAAGGTGTAATTAACGATTACTCCAATAGATGTTCCTCTTAGACATTGATCAAAACTCGATTATTGATTTATATGACACGTATATATATGTGGGTGAGTGTATGTGTATATATATACACACATGACATCCATATAATATAATGTTTAATATTGATACAAAAATTATATTAGCTTAATAAATTAATTCTTAAAATTACAATTCTAAATCCATGCGTGTTCACGCAGTAGTATTCTTTCAATTATCATATAATTGATATTGTATGATTATGCAATTTAATTTAAACTTTATCATCTTATTGTTTAGGCATTTTAATTCATTTTATTTTTGGTCTTTTTTTACTTTAAAATTTGAATTTTTATTTATGAAATTTTAAATTACTTTTCTATGTAAACTAATTTTTTATTTTTGTTCAAATTAATCAGTTACAATGACGAGTATAGACAATATTTTGGACATTTAACGATTACCTTATGGCTAATAATTCCCCAAGCCTTTAGATTTCGGTTATAGTATTGGTTATAAATAAATGGGATTGCACACAAAGCATCCCAATTCCTAAGGCTAGAGAGGTAGAACTAGTTTTTTTTTTTTGGGTCAAGTACGATATATTAATTAATAAAAAAGATACATAGATTTTACTAAGCTTTACATTGTATACGAGCCCAACAAAAGACACAAGTACAACAACTAGCAAACACTCAACAAATAGTACAATTCTAAGGCAGGTGAAAATCACCAAAAATAGGAAGGGGGACCTATCAGAATTATAAAAACAATTCAAGTTGTCACACGGTTAGCTCGAGCAAACAGGAGCCGATAGTGGCTAGATGAGGAAGATAGACAGAATTGATAATTGTGAACATAGAGAAAACTCTAGGGTCATGATTTGAAGAACCCCGAATAGCATTCAAAACCAACTATGTTGCAGTGTCCAACACACCAAAATGCAAACCATTACCAATCGCAAGTCACCGCTATTGGAGCTGGGAAACACCATCACCAGAGGAAAAAAACCAAACAAAAGGGCAATTGTTGTGGTTGATGGAGCAAAAAAGGCCAAGAACCAAACACCAAACCCGAGTTTTTACATAAGAGAGAAAGATAGAAAAAAATAGAAAGACCAAATATATAAGATGGAAAAAAAAAGAGAGAAAAAAATATAAAAGTCGAAACCGGTAGTAAGAGATGAGTTCTTTCGAGGCGGTGAGAGATAAATTATCTCGAAAACTCAAGTAGAACTAATTCATTACTCGAATCGACAAGTATAAATAAATCATAATAATATTTTCAAAATAAATTAGCAACAAAGTACACTAGTGTTAGTAAAAAAAGGGAAATGGGAAAAAGCCATTTTAGTCCTTGAGTTTATTTATAGCTAGATACCAAATTCTTGTGTTTTGGGATAATTTAAATTGGTCCCTCCATTAAGTGGAGAACCGTTAAACTTAACCGATGCAAGGGTAATTCGGTCATTTCAACTTAAAAAGGAAAAAGAAAAAAAAAGACATCTCTCTTCTCTCTCGTCTCTCTCGTCTCTCTCTTCCCTTACCAAACACACGCACACGCAGCCTCTCCCCTTGCCCTACGACACACACAAGCAAACCCTTCCTCTTTCCCTCACCAAACACAGAGCGACTCTCTCTTTCTCTCTCTCTATCACACACACACAGAGCTCAGCGACACATACACAAGACACACCAATGAATTATTTGAATTATTTTTTCTTTTACCAAACTACAATTTTTATTAAGTTAATTAGTTTAATTAATTAAATTATTAGTTTTAATTAAGTTATTAATTTATATTATTAATTATAAAATAATTAATTAAACATGTTAATCAATAAGTAATGAATTATTAATGATTATCAATTTAATTCACTTAATTTTAACAAAAATTATTTATTTATTAATTATTATTTTATAATTTAAGGATTTTAAAATTTCTAATAAATTAATTTAATTAAAGCTTTTAATCATAAAATAATAAATTACCTAATAAAAATTTATAAAAAATAAAAACTGATTCAATAGTTATTATTAATTTAGTAATTTATTATTTAAAAATAATAATTAATTAATTTAATTAGTAACTAAAAAAAGTTCGAGTTAATAAATAAATAATTAATTAATAAAGACTCATTAGTTAATAATTAATTAAATAGTAATTTATTAAATTTATTAACTTAAAATTAAATCAATAATTTAGGAATTATTAATTAATTAGTTTTTTTTTGTTTTTTTATTTATTGAATAAAATTTATCAATTATTAATTAAATAATAAATTTAATTAATTAACTATTATTAATAGTTAGCGTTTCATGGTTCAAAAATACTGAATCTCGTATAAATCATCATTTATCAGGATTATTTGGAGTAAGTTTCTTGGCTTGGATAGGATATTTAGTCCATGTCGCTAACCAAAAGCAAATGAACTTAAGGGCCACCTCCGAGAGTGAGAGATTGTATTGTGCCTATGTAGCGATTGGACAGAAACGCTCAACTGTGGCACAATTAGTTCAAATTCTTTCAGAAGCGAATACTTTAGAATATTATATTCTTATCGCAACCACCACTTCAAATCCTGCTCCTGTGCAATTTTTGGCTTATTTAAAATATGAACAAGAGTGTGCGGGGTTGTTGCTGGAGACAATAATAACACATGAAAATATATAAAATGTGTTTTTGTTTTCTTATTTTTTAGAACAGATTTTTCAAAACAATTTTTGAAAACAATTACCGAAACAACTCATGTTAAACAAGTTTTTTTATTTTTTTTGTTTCGAAAAACAAAGCAGTTTTCGAAAGCACTTCCATACAGCCTTGATCTAATGTTTCTTTTTTACTTTATATGGTATGGGTGCTAGAACTATTAATCAACCGATGATTCCAAAACATAAATTTGGTGCGTGTAATATCATTTAGGTCCTAAATCATAAAAAATATATATATATCATTGAGGTCCATTAAATACCTTTCATTTATCGGGAAATATGTTCATAATATTATTAACAAGGTTCAACTGTTACAAACTGATGTGGATAATTTACGATAGTTAGATCTCACTCACAGTATTATGATATTATAAAAGGATTTTTAATGTCATTTATTAGAGTAGAAACATGAAAAGAAAAAGAGTAGCAAAAAAGGGCTAAATCTTATGAAATTTCCACTAGTTATATAACTCTTGTGTGAATAAAATAGATGTTTCTAATAAAGCTTGATAAAAAATTCATGATAATTATCTCCTTTTGATATTTGGAAGATGTGTTTTTTTTTTTAAATTATAATTTTAATGTTAGTTGGTATTGTAAAATAACATATTTCTTTCCTTTTAAATTAGGAATAAGTGAGGAAATAAAGATTATAAGTCAGTTCCTCTTACTTTTGAAATAGTGAAGAAGGCTTTCAAATGCTTATTCTATCTAAAACTCTTTTTTTTTTTTTTTTTTTTTCTGCATAGGGTAGATTTGAAGTCAGAAGTCCTATTTGTTATTGACAAGTTTAGAAGCTTTGGTAAGAGATGAACTAATAACAATAACAAACCCAATTCTCATAAAATAAATGGCCAAAAGGGTCGAGAAGTTAATTAATTTCTCATATGCTTTAAATTATACCATTGGCCATGGCCTCATGATAGTTGAAAATGATATGAAAATCATGCTCCTACATGGAAGACAAATAATTAATCGTTTCCATAAAAATTGGCATGAATATGCATGCCCCATCAAAGCGAAACACATATATTATCACGTTTTAAAAATATGTAGTTAATTTATTTTTTGGTTCGTAGTGTTACTTTTGTATAAAATCAACAATTATATCTCTTATGACCAAATAAAAGGAAAAAAAAAAGATAATTACACCTCTCAGTAAAATGAAAGCGACTTTTTGAGATCCGTAAATAAAATCTAGGCTTTCATCATTTGAAAATAGGGTTTGACTCATATTGTTGGAATATATCTTAACAATCATAAGCAATTGGGGATATTTAAAATTTTCCAAAATCGCTATTGTTGATTTTAAAATGCACTATCGAAGGAATAATCGTCAATAGCGGATTTGGAATGAAAGGAACAACAAGCTTTTCCACATGATCAATTACTTGACTGAGTACCAACTTTTTGGTAGAATTACTTAAGATATTAAAATGAATTTGTGTAGAAGGAGAAATATAGGTCCAACAATCTTTCATTCAGCCATAGGTCGCGCCTGAAATTTGGATGAAAATATTTTTTTACAAATTGGAGATGTTACATTTGTATATGTTTCATATATAGTTTTCGGAACTAAACGGAACACTCACTTATTTAACAAGAAAAAATTTATCAGCGACATATTTATTGCAAAGTTCACATGAGTAAAAAGGCCAAATCTCACAAATGATCCAATTGTTTACATGTTGTCCTAAATTAGTCCTCATTGTTTCAAATATTACACTTTTAGTCCTCAATATTTATAAAGGTCACACTTTTAGTTCAATGTTTTCAAAAGTTATGCAATTGATCATTGTCGTTAACTTCTTGTTAAAATTTGACATAAAATATCACTATTTCTTGTGAAATCTAATAAGCAAAATTACTTAATTACTCTTATAATTAATAAAAATCTCATTTTATTTTTACTTTTTCATTTTCTTCTTGTTCCGCAAGCTTGCACACCCAACCACCACCGTCATACACCAACTATTATTTTTCTTCCACCTTTCATGCATAAACACCAACACCACTACCACCAGCCTACCACCAAACCGCCAACACCAAAAATTACCACCCTCACTAAACCTCCAATATCAAAATCCACCACAACACCATACACTACCACGAACACCACAAAGCACCACCATTAAACGACCAACACCCCAAAGTACCACCACCAATACCACATATACACATCACTACCATTACCCCACCACCACACACACACAATAGCACCACCACCACCCACGACACGCATACAACACATACCCACCACCACTATTGCATACATACACACAACACACAACCCATATACCCACGACATTTGACCAAAAAAATACACCTACAACACATAGCTTACCCATACCTATACACATACACACCCTTACGACACACACAGGCACATAACATGGGGTAGAGATGAGGATGGAGTTAAGGGTGACATCAAAGAGGTTGATTTTGGGGTTGAGGTAGAAGGAGAATTGTAAAAAAAATTAAAACAAAAATATATTAGAAAAAAAGAAATATTTTTTGGTAAGATAACCGTTTTACCCCTCAAACAGTGTCATTTTTTGTTAAAGTTTAACCGCTAGTTGACGATAAGGACCAATTGCATAACATTTGGAATATTGGGGACTAAAAGTGTGACATTTGAAAGCATTGAGGAATAAAAGTGACTTTTAAAACAATGAAGAGTAATTTTGGACAATATGTAAACAATGGGCACCATTTGTGATATTTGCAGTAAGAACCTGTGGGTCACATAGCTAAAATATTATATAAACATATCTCACAACAATTTGTAATAATTCAAGTTTTAAGGGAAAGTCCAACAAGAAGACTAGTCTATTACCTATCCAAAATGAGGTATAATTCTTACACTTAAGAATCTTCCGTGTGAGGGTAAGTAACAAATATCTGACTTTAGTCCAGGCTACACCTCTAGCACTCATTGTGAGTTGACGCAACTAATACACATATTCATTGTTCTGGCGACAAATTATTAACTAGATTCAGACTATCACCTGTGGTTTAGTCCTATTATATTTTGCATGTTATCGTCCCATTTACATTTGTGATGTATTTGTAATCATCAAAATAACTGTCAATCATATAACAAAAATTATTAGTCCAAACCAAAAGTAAGCCTAGTTGGTACATTTTTTCTGAGTAGTGGTCATATATTAACTTATTATTGAGCATAATCTTAACTAAATGTGTTTATCTTTTGGGGGTTTATTGTCAATTTACCTATCCAAAATGACAGGAAAATATTTGAAAATGTCACACCTCGAGCCTATAACCTAAGACCCGCATGCGAGACTGATGTTGCAAGCATAAGTAATAACTATTTGGACTTCTTTTCTATTAATCCAAAATGGTTAGTTCAAGTTATTCTTTATACCAACAACACTCACTTATAAACCACACAATCACACTATATTCCACCGATATGTGATATTACATACATCCCCCGTTAAGGACATAACGTCCTCGGCAAGGACACACATACCTAGGACTAACTTGCACACATACCCAGGACTAACCAAGCAGTGCAGGATTCTAGAGATGGCTCCTATGAGTTTAAGAGGTGGGCTTTACCGTCTCCTTGGTGTAGCACTTTGCCCTGCATAGCACTTAGTTTCCACACCGGCTAGTGACCTATTTTTTTATACTGACCTAAAATGATTAACCCAAGTTATTCTTTATATCTAAAACACCTACTTATAAACCACACAATCACATTACTCCCACCGGTGTGGGATGTCACATAAAATGTACTTAGAGGATACAACATGCATTATGCTATTTTTTGGGTAGTTGAGGCGGTTTGATGCAGATTTAGATCCTATCCTTATCTTATTATTTCATCTACTAGATGAGACGATTCTCGCTGAAGTGCGAAAAGCCCGAGATCGATTATGGGACTCAACATTCTAGTGACATAACATTCGATTGTAAGTCTACCTTAGGAAAAAAAAATGATTCTGATCTAGTTCATGGCCTATTAAAAGTAGAAGACGCTCTGGTAGGATCTTGATGGACAGAAAAAAATTGCAATTAATTTGATCATAATTGAGTGACATTGCTTATTCAGCCCGAACCGAGAAATTCCTTATATATGATGCAAAATGGATCTTGTTCTATTATTGATCAGAGATTTATCTATCAAGAATAGAGATTTAGAGTTTGAAGAAAGGGAGGGAGAAGGAGCCCTTGACCTACAATTCAGTTATAAAAAATGTAATTAAAATAACTTTGAAATGAATTGTTGAGATTTTATTAATTATTTAGAATTAGTGTAATGCATTAAACATTTACTTTGCCATTCAATAAATAGTAAGTATCAATTAACGCATCAGAATGTTGAAGGTTCGAATTCGAGTTCAATCTTTTACTTGGAACCCAAGTTTTATTCTCAAAAATGCATTAAAACATTTACTTAGAATTATACTATGTATCTCTTTTATTAATTAATATATTGTACTTGACCAAAAAAAACTAGTTCTACCTCTCTAGCCTTAGGAATTAGGATGCTTTGTGTGCAATCCTATTTGTCAATACTTGTCATTGTAACTGATTAATTTGAACAAAAATAAAAAATTAGTTTACAGAGAAAAGTAATTTAAAATTTTAAAAATAAAAATTCAAATTTAAAAGTAAAAAAAGACAAAAAATAAAATGAATTAAAATGTGTAAACAATAAGATGATAAAGTTTAAATTAAATTGCAAAATCATACAATATCAATTATGTGATAATTGAAAGAATACTACTGCGTGAACAAGCATGGGTTTAGAATTGTAATTTTAGGAATTAATTTATTAGGCTAATATAAATTTTGTATCAATATTAAACATTATATTATATGGTTGTCACGTGCATATATATGTACACATACACTCACCCACATATATATACGTGTCATATAAATTAATAATCGAGTTTTAATCAATGTCTAATAAGAACATTTATCGAATTTTTCGTTAATTACACCTTATAAAAACAAAATCTTAACAAATATTTTATCAATTTTATTATTCAAATTTAAACCGTACATATTATTATTAATTTTTACTTTTTACACCATTTGTTATTTGCAATTTCTTTAACCACTCAACTTATAGAGAGCCAATTGCACTAACCTGTACTAAGGTTTACGTTTTTAAGTGATATTATTAATTACTTGGAATTAAAGTAATGCATTAAACATTTACTTTGCCATTAATGCATTACACATTTACTTTGTCATCGAGTAAAATAAAATCAACACATTTACTTTGTCATCAAGTAGAATATAACGGTACAAATTACAATACAACATTAACTCATATTAGGCAACTACACTCATGACTCAACTAGTGGGTCCTCTATAAATATAGCAATTACAGTCTTCTCAGCTCTGTCAATCCTCCACTAAAACGCACACACAAACACACACACACCGTCACACGCTCTTCTCTTCTCTCTCATTCCTCTCTTCTCCCTCATTCCTCTCTTCTCTTTGTGGGCGTTGGTTGTTATCGCAACGAGTCGTCGTGAAACTTTTGGACGTACGTCAAAAAATGGAGCAAAAAGCACACGCAAATGTGGTAATATATATTATGTTACGTTGATATCTATTCAGGTAATTTATATTATGTTTCTTGAATAATAGTCTAATATCTTTTTGAATGATGTTTTTATATTGGTATGATAATAATTTTCTACAGTTTTTTACCTTTTTTTTTCCCTACAATCGCAAATTGTTGTTCAAAGTTTTTGATCAGTAAGGGCTAATATCCATTGTGCTACAGGCAGTGAAAGTTCACACGAGCAGGTACACTCAATTTCTCGCTGATCTCTACAAGTTAGATTGTTGAATATTGATTCTTGTTCGGATTATATGTTGAATGCTTGTTTATTTGTGGATTGATTACCTTGATTAAGTAAAATTGTTTTTTTTTTCTTTGACATAAAAAATTCAAGTGTTGATGTACCGACATCTAACCACACAATTACATAAAAAAATATTTTTTTTGGTGAATTTTTCTTTGACATAAATGTTCACTTTTAAGTATACAAATAAATCAACAAATCTCGCAAGAGTCCTCGAAAAGGATCCATGCCAACAACATACCAGGGCTCCATCGATTTTTGACTAGGTTGTTTAAGGGGTACCTGTTCTCAAGCAAAGGTAATATTTTGGTCCTCTTTACTTTTTTCTAACATCTAGTAATCAACGGCTTTGGCAAGGATGATTTCTTGCATGTGATAATGCGATAACCTGCATTGTAAGCGTTTGAGGTAAGTATTCATTATGTCGGTTTTGGAAATTAAGCCTACTGATCCGAATTAGCATAAAAAGAAGGGTAGCAAATTTGTGATGAGTCCTTATTTTTCTTCTATGCAGAATATAGTGGAAAGAGTGACGATTTTTAAGGTACCGGCTTTTACTGGCTGTTGGGAGTGTAATCACTTATAAAATCTATGTATTCCAATATGCATGATTTGGCAGCACAACAGGCATAAACATAATTAGCAGGGGAATTACATACCTGTTTAAGCCATGATAAAAGCAAGTTGAAATCGTTACCCGATTACTGACGAGGTCTTTCTCTACCTTGCTCTATCCAGGAACAACTAATGTTTATGGAAACAATTAGTTTAGGGTTAGAGCAGGAGAGGGGACCTAGCCATATATTTATAATTATTCTGACGGGCCCTCCTATAAAAGGCTTAGTCAGAATATAAGGCCTACACACAATTAACCGTATACGAATTTATGAGGTGGGCTTAAAAGCAATATGATCACAATCCAGTCTCTATGAATCAGATATTCAGCCTATTTTATAAAACCAAAAGTAATTAACGGTAGCCCACTTAAGAGAAATATTCCAACAGTCTCCCACTTGGGCAACGTTAATTGTTTTGTTTGTTTCTAAAAATATTTTGAAAATATTTATTAGGCTGAATAAGTAAACTTAATGTGGCCACAATTTTGAAAACCCTGATTCATAGAACAACACCTCGAACGCAATCCTGTCCAATAAGATTATCAAACATCGAATCATGGCGATCGTAGTGTTCTATATTGACACAGGACCTTCCATGGTTACAAATGCCAACAACCCCATTGACATGGATTAATATACGGCAGTGTAGCAAGAAAATAGCACCAACATGTGATCAATGTACTCTTTCTTTGTCAGTCCTCAACATGATTTCCCTAAAATTGGCGGTCGATATGCCAAGGAAATCAACCATTCATATCCTCCCAAAATGGCAGTCAATAGGCCAAAGGAAAGAATGCATATCTCCGATCAAAATGGTGTCCTCATTGAGATATTTAAACTCAATAGATGGTCTTATCAGTATGGACACCAAACCAAGACCTTCAATATACACATGAGTGTTCACAGAATAACCAAGTATGTTATAAAACATAAACAATATGCTATTTCACAAATGCACAAAAGTGCGAAACAAAAACACACAATAACGAGAATATTCAACAATGCATGAAAATGTCAAACTCCCACTAGTCAATAGCATCAAAAGACAGTAGAACACTCATATACAAAACCAATACCAAGCCTAGTGCGCACTTGAACATACATCAAGCTCTCAATAACACTAGCATATGGTACACGTCTCATGGATCTCTTTATGTCATGGACTCCATAATACCCATATCTTAACATACTATTTAAAATTATGATCTCAAACATTTAATTAGAAGATCAACAAGCATTGAGTTTGTTTTATATTCTTAATAACAATGTCTTCATTTTCTTGTCAAATTCATGACTTTTCATTCATAAGGGAAACTAGATTAAAATATGGATAATGACAATAGCTCCCAATAAAAATAAGTTGTATTTGAGATTCAAGTGTATCATCATATTCTCCCATTTGGACAGAGGGTACAACATATATATTATAATTATCCCAATCATAAAGGTGAATGACAAAAATAGACAACATTCAAAAAGTTGATCACCTTTAGGCAAACAAATCCCTGTAGGGCATGCATTATCATAAACCAGTAGAGTATGCACAGACTCATAAATACATCCCTTTGGATAAAGAAATTTCTTTGACTATACATCTTTGTTACAACTATTCATCCACCCAAAATAACACACAAAATGGACCCCTTTGGGCAGGCTATTGCATGTATTAATCTGGAAAATACAAAGAATGTATATTGAGTCTTAGTTCTTTTTATAGAATATGGGAGATCCATTTAGAATATAAAACTCACATGCTCGAATTATAACTTCAATAGAATCTATTATGGGATCTATGCTTCAATAATATTCATAAAGAAATATCATAAGGCCTACAGTTCTCCATATTAAATTATTTAAGAACTCAATCAATATAAGCCTTCTTCGATAGACCCAAAAGATCATGAGACCTATCTTAGTGTATCTAGATACTAAGACCGAAAAGGGTCTATCTAAGATTATCTTAGAAAAATACTAAACTCATGGAACATGTCCAAATTATTTATACCTAGCAAAATATCCTCAACACAAAATATCAGGAAAATAAACTTACTCCCACTGATGTTGAGGTATATTGCTTCAATGTATAGATATATCCTCAAAGTCTATAAACAAACTCCTCAATAGAAAAAACCCCATAACATGAAAATGGTTTAAGCTAGGTTTTTCTTCCAATCAAATTTCAATAGGAGTTTTAGGAATAGACTTGCTAGTAACACAATTAGGAGTATAGAGAGTAGGAAGTTGTTATAATGGTTTCACACCAAAAAGTATATTAAGCTAGTGGCATTCATCATGCTCCTCATCATATCCTTAAAGGGTGCAATTTTGCCTCTTGACCACACCATTACGTCAAGGGCTAAAAGACATAGTATATTGGGCAACAATCCCACAATCCTGTAAGTACATGGCAAACAGTCCTATATGCTGCCCAATGACTGAATGTCTACCAAGGTACTTGTTTTCCGGTCAGATCTTACAATTTTGATGACCTTCTCAAGTCCTTATCTACCTCAATCTTAAAGAGTTTAAATTTATCAATAGTTTCAAATTTCTCTTTAAGTAAATAAAGGTATTCATAATGAGAGACGTCATCAATAAATGTAACAAACAACTTGTTACTACACAATGTAACAAAATAAGGTCCACTGATATATATATATATATATATATATATATATATATATATATTACTTGTAAAAAGGTCAGAGCTATGGGTAGCCTATTCTCAGTCACTATTAGTGAGCTTACCTCTAATGCTCCCAACACAAGTTTCAAAATAATTAAAATTTAGAGAAAGAAAATATCAATTTTAGTGAGTCTTTCAACCCTTCTTCAAGAAATATGACCTAATCATTTATGCCGCAGTAAAGAAGAAGTTTCTTCAATTAAGCTCGTTTCAAAAGCAAATTTTTTGAAAAAAATAGTCATAGGAATTTTTTTTTTTTATAGAATAAAGGCGGTTGATAAAAACTATTGGATCAAATACATTCACCAATAATTTTGGAATTAAAACCAATTTCGTTTTGCCATTGTCAAAGTTAAAACATAACAAAACTTGTTCAAAACGAAAACATAGATTAAATTTTGTCTAAAAATAATACATAAAATGTTCTTCAAAATAAGTTGAAAACTAGTCTTTAAACATAGACTAATAGACCCTATGAATTCAACTTCCAATGACAAAATTATTCACAACTTTAATTCCGGATTCTAATTCACTTGGCCTTAGTTTGTTTTCAAAACTATGTCAACATGAACAATTGCATCACTGTCAATCCACCAAATATTTGACAAAACATAAACTAAAAAAAGATTTTAAACAAACATAGGCTAGTAAATTATCGTATTCAACTTTCTTTTCTCTAACCATGATTTGTACTTAGCACAATCAGCTCTTTTATGACCCTTTCACTTATAGAAATAACATTTGTTTTCAAATGCAGCAAACTTGGGGCCTCTTACATATTCCTCTTTTGATTTTGACCCTTACCACCTTTTTTAGAACTCTGACCTTTCTTAGAAGCATGACCCTTAAATGTTGAGGTACTAGCCTTATCATATTTCAAAGCTATAAATTCACCCATTAGGTCTCGACACATATAACATTTGTGTTTCCCTCATAACTATTCTAATCAGTTAAAGTAATAAGTGCATCAGAATCCAAGGCTAAGTCAAGGTCAATTATCCCCAGGATCAACTCAGTGACGACCTTCAATTTATTAAAATTTTGCCTATTCAATAACTAAAAGGTAGTGCTCACATTATTCAAAGCAAGAGAGACTGTTCAAGGAAAGAATGCAATGTCGTCAAACAATAGGCATACATGTTTTATCCCAAAATAAGCACTTCAAAAAAAAGAGCCCAGGCACATCATTACATTCCCCACCTTTGGGCAGGAAACATAACATGTAAATAGGTACTCTTTTAACATAAAGCGTCAATGAGATCATCCTACTAAAAGAAAAGGTCAATCACCTTTGGGCAATTGAACTCCCTAACAATAGTATAATCTCGACCCATACTTTATGTTCGTGCTACCTGGCTAAAGTCGTATAATGACCTCCTTTGGGTGATCATTGAGCACTTTACCATAGTAGTTTCCCAACCATTAAGAGAAAAGCCACAAATTTAATCAGACTAGTCACTTTGGTGAATTTCGCCCAATCAAACTAATGTTGTCAACTCATTGGGAAAATTAGTGCTTAACATAAATGAAACTGTCATGCATACAATTAACCACACAATATGAAACACTCCAATATAATGTGTCTCTGTGATCAATATAAAATTGCATTCGACAATAATTTTGAACAAATTCCATTGATGCACATATAATATAGAATGAAAAGTACATAAAATTCCAAGTTGAATTGAGGAATATCACAAATTTTCATTAAATTCAAGGATCTAAATTATTTAAAACCAATCCCAATTCATTTTGCCACAATTCAGTAGTACCATGGAAAATTATGTACACAATATAATATTTCAATAAGGAGATAAAACAATTAAGCTTATTTTTAAGCAAAGAGTGACAATGTTTTGTTTGCCATGTGTGAAAAATGACATTATTAGGATTATAGAAAATATCCTCTAGTCAAACATAATCTTATCCCACTTAAAATAGGTATTGTTTGGTTTCATACAAATTTTCACACTATTCAAATTAGTTTGCTCTTAGCCAAACAAGGCTCTGTTTGGTTGGATACATGAATTCCAAAGCCTATAGACCAAAATAAAATCAATTGCCAAACGCGGCCCTTCTTTTAATTTTAAAACTAATTAAATTAAAAGAACAACAACCTTAAAATATATTGCACAAGCCAAAAATTGAAACCCATGACATGCCACCAATTATGCAAGTCTTTAATCAACAGTGCAAGAGCCTCTATATGCAATAAAATAGAACTAGAATAATAATATTACGACTATGCATATTTTTGCCATAAGATAATCAGTTCTCCACCTGCACTGAATCAAACT
Organism: Ehretia macrophylla; assembly: GCA_037974665.1. Taxonomy (NCBI): domain Eukaryota; kingdom Viridiplantae; phylum Streptophyta; class Magnoliopsida; order Boraginales; family Ehretiaceae; genus Ehretia; species Ehretia macrophylla. Next base: position 33,381,072 of record CM075770.1, read on the forward strand.
CACGCAATATGTGGTCATGTCTGTGTTTGACCAAGACAGCTGCCTTTGTTTGTGCAATAAAAGTAAAATGAATATGACCCAACTTTTAACAGCCATCTTAGTAAAATAAAAGATAACATTGCAGCTACAAAGAATCGAACCCAAGTGCACAAACACTAACTTGCAGGCTTTTAACCATTAATGATAACCATTACATTGGAATAAAGGAAGACTTATAAATAAAGTAACACGCACTGCTCTACTGTGTAGCTACTGGAAAAATAAGAAAAGGAACAAAACAAAATTATGGTGCTATCAAGACTTGAACCCACATGCTCAAAGTCACAACCAAGCACTTAACCAATTATGCTAGTCTTGTTCTTGGTACAAAGTTGGGAATGCATTATCAATAAGTAGCGGTCCTTATCAATTTGTTAGCAAGCTGAATTAAAATAAAGATTTCATGACAGCAAGAGTCAAACTCAAGACCTCCTATAGTCTATCCAAGAATTCAACCGATTGAGCTAGCTTGGATTTTGGGATCAGAATCTCAACGCTGTAATAGTGCCTACTTATATATCTCTGCTAAAACAAAAGGAGTTAAAATTTATGCACCTGAAAGGGCTCGAAAACTAAACCAACTATTTGGTTATGTGCGCCTCTATCCAACAAAGCTAACCTGCTTGTTTGAAATAAAATGCAACTAAATTTACAAAACTACGAAGACACAGAAGTCGTCTTCAACCTACAGTTTGGGCCGATGCAGCCCATTTAAGTTCGAATCAAACCCATAATGCAAAATCCTCAAAACAGATCCGTTTTTTCACAAATAAATACTCTAATTCCAGGTTTTTGGTATCAAGAAATTCAAATTTAACATCTATTTTATCAATCAATCATTAGATTTTACTGAAATATGCAAGTGGGTCTCGGATTTAAACCCAAAAATTAGGGTTCTTAATATTTTCAACCTTATAAATAATTTTCAGCAATAATCAATAATTGGAAAACATGTATGATGCCAAATAAATTCATATAAGTATGTATATATCATCAATTATATAATATACACATAAAAATTCAAAAACCAATATAAACTATTTCATGCTTATATAATAACATACCAATTACAATAAATAACATGTTATATATCAGAAGAGCAAGCAGAGAGTGATTCACGAAAACCCTCAATCAATTTCATGAAATGACCATCAATAATCATGAATTAAAATTAAGAACTTTCATAGTTTATTCATAGCAAAACGAGAATCACGATTTTTTTTTAAAAATTATATGGCTGAAAACCATGCATAATTGGCTCTGATACCACATGTAATCACTTATAAAATCTATGTATTCTAATATGCATGATTTGGAAGCACAATAGGCATAAATATAATTAGCAGCGGAATTACATACCTGTTTAAGCCATGATAAAAGCAAGTTGAAATCGTTACCCGATTACTGACGAGGTCTTCCTCTACCTTTCTCTATCCAAGAACAACTAATGTTTATGGAAACAATTAGTTTAGGGTTAGAGCAGGAGAGGGGACCTAACCATATATTTATAATTATTTTGACGGGCCCTCCCATAAAAGGCTTAGTCAGAATATAAGGCGTACACACAATTAACCGTATACGGATTTATGAGGTGGCTTAAAAGCAATATGATCACAACCCAGTCTCTATGAATCAGATATTCAGTCTATTTTATAAAACCAAAAGTAATTAACGGTAGCCCACTTAAGAGAAATATTCCAACAGGGAGTGCTCTTGCGCAATAGATAATCCTTTTAGCTGTTGGGTTTGGTAAGAAAATTATGCTAGCCTATTTATTCTTTTGCAGAAATTGGATACTATCAAATGCATTAGGGTGCGAGGTGATGAGTCTTTAGTAATCTGATTTGTTTTTTGAGGGTGTATAATAGTGACAGGAGTACTTGGGTTTATTATTTGAAATTTGGATTTGAAAATAAATTGAAGGTAGATTAATCTACAATATATTTGAAATTATGCTCATGGTTTTTATTTTTTCAATTACAGATGGATAGCATCTAAACATACAAGTTACTATTTCTCACTTTAAGAAAAAGGGTAACATGCTTAAACTTATTTATATAAGCTTTTTAAGATATTGTTTAATTCACTCATGATGCTTTACAGTTTTGAAAATTGCTTCTAAGTATGTACGGATTATGATGGACATCAATATTACTTTAATTGGCAGTGATGGTAGGACTTATTTGCTTCATCTATTTTTTGTAGTATATTTTTTTTGTGTCCTTAGAAATTAACTAATTGTTTGTTTGTTTGTTTGTTCTTGTTTGGTCAGTATCCGTTTACAGGTGTATGAGAATGTTTTTCTCTCTCATTCCTCCACTAAAACACACACACACACATGCTCCTCTCTTCTCTCTCATTCCTCTCCTCTTTGTGGGTGTTGGATTGTTCTCGCAATGAATCGTGATGCTTTTGGAGGTAAGTGAGAAAATTGAGCAAGAAACACACGTAAGTGCAGTAATATTTTATGTTATGTATGTTAGAATATGCACTTATCCTACATAGAAAAATCATAAAATCTTAGACTACTTAATAAGATTATAGGCTACTCCACTTAGTACCAATTGGACCCAAAAGATAGGTAAATGATCAAAATGCCACCCTTCCTTTCGGAGGAATTAAAAAATACTATGATGGCTCCATTGCAGTATATATTTATTTTGTTGTCTATGATTCAGCAATCCCAAAGTTTCTTTTTGATTCGATCAAAATCTTGTTTTTTTTTTTTTGCGCTCTTTCATAACATAAATCTTGTTAAGAGCCACCCGGTGTGAAAACAAAAAAGTTTGTGACGCTGAACTGGACTCCCGATAGATAAGAGAAAATCGGAAATACCTTTTATCTCATACTACTCTTTCGATACATAATCTAATGTTTTGGAAAAACAATACAAAAAAATTTCTCATATCGAATTTGAAGTGCCATGCTATTATTACTTAATATTCATATGGCGAAGGCATAGTCTTATTTTTTCTCTCAAATAAAAACCTCATTGGCACCAAGCGTGAGGGAATGCTAGACGTTTGGTAATTTCTCCTCCGACTAGGATAAAAGGTCCCATTGAAGTGGCTAATCCCATGCATATTGTATAGACATCTGGTCGCACAAATTGCATAGTATCATAAATAGCTACTCCAGGTATTACCCAGAAACACACGTAAGTGTAGTAATATTTTATGTTATGTATGTTAGAATATGCACTTATCCCACATAGAAAAATCATAAAATCTTAAACCATTTAATAAGATCCTGGGATACTCCACTTAGTACCAATTAGTTTTAAGATGGAAACTCATGATTCTTAGCATGATATTAGAGTTAGGCCCATGGTCTAGTCTCATTCATCTTTCGCTTGCGACCTATCTCAAATCAGATCCACTTGTCTTCAATCATTCGCGTGTGCGCATAGTCCACGCACTTTTATCTTCCACATGTGTTATCTACCATATGTGTGTTCAATCTTCTATATGTTACCCATCTCAAAAAAAATCCGGTCTACATGTATTTAATCTTCCAAGTGTGACCATCTGAAATAAGGTCAATGCGTGTTCAATATTTCATGTGTAACCCTTCTCAAATCAAGTTCCACGTGTAACCCCTCTCAAATTAGGTCCTATCTCAAATCAGATCCACTTGTCTTCAATCATTCGCGTGTGCGCATAGTCCACGCACTTTTATCTTCCACATGTGTTATCTACCATATGTGTGTTCAATCTTCTATATGTTACCCATCTCAAAAAAAATCCGGTCTACATGTATTTAATCTTCCAAGTGTGACCATCTGAAATAAGGTCAACGCGTGTTCAATATTTCATGTGTAACCCCTCTCAAATCAAGTTCCACGTGTAACCCCTCTCAAATCAGGTCACACCTGAAGGGGAGTGTTAGAATATGCACTTATCCCATATAGAAAAATCATAAAATCTTAGGCTACTTAATAAGATCCTGGGCTACTCCACTTAGTACCAATTGATTTTAAGATGGAAACTCATAATTCTTAAAAATGTATCTATTACGGTAATATATTATGCTACTCGAGTAATACTCTAATATCGTTTAAATAATATTTTATATTGATTGAATTGTAATTGGTATAATAATAATTTTCTACAATATTTACTTTTTTATTGTTGCTCAAAGTTCTTGATCAGTAAGTGCTAATATCCATTGTGCTATGGGCAGTGAAAGGTTCATACAAGCAGGTACACACAAATTCTCTATGATCTCTTTAAGTTAGATTGTTTAAGATTCTTGTTCGGATTATATGTTTAATGCATGTCTATTTGTGCATTGATTACCTTGCTTAAGTAACATTGGTTTATTTATTTATATAATTCATCACCCTATAAAATTGCAAGTTATAAAGGAGCCATTGGTTCTACAGCGAGTGATTTTAACTGGGTTTGATGTAATTTGAGTTCCTAAAGTTTTTAATTGGTATATTTCTTTATTATACTTTGTAGTGATCATGGTAAACTTTTATATCTGCTGAAGATTTGTGAATAAAGTTGTGGAACTTGGAAATAAGTAATCAAAGTTCCAATATTGTTGATGTGAAGCCAGCAAAACATGGAAGATCTAACTGGTAATGACTTTTTATTTTTATTTTTTATTTTTAATCTGAATTTTCAGTTAATTGGAAGCATCCTTAGTTTCTTTCATTATGTTTTTCCAACTCTAGTTTTTGGGTTTTCTTGCATAAGACACTCCGAAGCAAAGCGTCCCTCTCTTTGTTTCTCTTTTCTTTTCTTGTTCTATACAATGGGAAGAGAAAGAGAGAAGGACGGGGGGCACGGTGCCGAAGCAATGCTACTTTTAAGGATATAAATGCTGTGTGTTGCTTGACTGCCTGAATATGATGCTTGCAGAGATTCACTCATACGATGAGAGCCATTCAAGGATCTCTGATTGTCTCTTCCTTTATCAATATTATAATTGGATATGGCAAGGTTTGGGGGAAATCTCACATGGTAGACATCATCTTTGTTACCATGTACTTCCTTTAGCATTTCTATCCATTCCTTATATTCTAGTTTGACTTCAAGCTGTGCATCCTCGCTGCAGACTATTCAGTCCTGTTGTTATAGTGCCAGTGGTGTGTGTGGTCGGCCTTGGACTGTTCGGTAGGGGATTTCCACAGGTATACATGCATCTCCTTGACAGTTTCTGTGAGATTAAATTGGAAACTTGGGAGGGAAAGAACTCTGTTATGTTCTTACGTGTTTTCATGTGTGCTTTGCAGATTGCAAATTGTGTGGAGATTGGCTTGCCGATGCTAGTTTTACTAGTTGTTTGCCAGCAAGTAATATAGTTTATAAATTATTTTGTTGTCACTTCTCATTGTTTCAAATTTGAAATCATTTCTAAAGTACACCTACACATGTGCTGTAATAACTACAACGTATTCATCATTCTGCCCATTCCATAGTTGAGAGGTTTGCTTTGCTTTTTTGCTTTGCAATTATCTAGGTTTTTGCTGCTATTCTTACCGTCTCTGGTGCGGGTAATTTCTAGGCTTAATATATGGAAATTATAGTTTCCTTGTTAGGGCATTAATTTTAAGGGAATATTTTGGTCCTCTTTACTTTTTTCTATCATCTAGTAATCAACAACTTTGGCAAGGATGATTTATTGCATGTGACGAAGCGATAGCCTGCATTGTAAGCGTTTGAGGTAAGTTTTGAAAAGTTAAAATAATTCATTATGTTGGTTTTGGAAATTAAGCCTAGTGATTTGTATTAGCATAAAAACAAGGGTAGCAAATTTGTGATGAGTCCTTATCTTTCTTCTCTGCAGAATATAGTAGAAAGAGTGACGATTTTTAAGGTGCCAACTTTTACTTGCTGTTGGGAATGCTCTTGCACTGTAGATAATCCTTTTAGCTGTTGGGTTGGTAATAAAATTCTGTTATCCTATTTATTCTTTTGCGAAAATTGGATACTTTCGAATGCATTATGGTGCGAGGTGATGATTCTTTAGTAATCTGATTTGTATTTTAAGGTGTATAATTGTGACAGGAGTACTTGGGTTTATGATTTGAAAAGAAATTGAAGATAGATTCATCTACTATATATTTGAAATTATGCTCATGGTTTTTATTTTTCACTTACAGATGGATAGCATATAAACATACAAGTTACTATTTCACTCTTTGAGAAAAAAGGGTATCATGCTTAAAACTTATTTGTATAAGCTTTTTAAGATATTGTTTACTTCACTCATGATGCTTTACGGTTTTGGAAATTGCTTCTAAGTATATACTGATTATGATGTTCGTCACCATGACTTTAATTGGCAGTGATGGAAGGACTTATTTGCTTCATCTAATTTTTGTAGTATATTTCTTTTGTGTCCTTAAAAATTAACTAATTGTTTGTTTGATTGTTCTTGTTTGGTTAGTATCCGTTTACAGGTGTATGAGAATGTTTTTTCTCTCTCATTCTCCTCTCTTCTCTTTGTGGGCGTTGGTTTGTTCTCGCAATGAGTCGTGAAAGTTTTGAAGGTATGTGAGAAAATCGAGCAAAAAACACATGTAAGTGCAATAATATATTATGTTATGTATCTATTAGGGTAATATATTATGTTACTTGAGTAATAGTCTCATATCTTTTTGAATAATGTTTTATCTTGCTTGAACTGTAATTGGTATGATAATAATTTTCTACAATATTTACATTTTTATTGTTGTTCAAAGTTCTTGATCAGTAAGTGCTAATAACCATTGTGCTACGGGTAGTGAAAGATTCACACAAGCAAGTGCACACAAATTCTCTATTAACTCTTTAAGTTGGATTGTTGAAGATTCTTGTTCGCATTATATGTTGAATGCCTGTCTAGTTGTGCATTGATTATCTTGATTAAATAAAACTGTCTTTTTTTTTTTTAAATATAAACTTTATCACCTTATAAAATTGCAAGTTATAAAGGAGCCATTGGTTATGCAGAAAGTAATTTTAACTGGGTTTGATTCTGCAGAAAGTAATTTTAACTGGGTTTGATGTAATTTGAGTTCCTAAAATTTTAATTGGTCTATTTCTTTATTGTACTTTGTGATGGTGAACTTTTATCACTACGGAAGCTTTGTGAATAAACCTGTGGAACTTGGAAATAAGTAATCAAAGTTCCAATATTGTTGATGCGAAGCCAACAAACCTGGAAGATCTAACTGGTAATGACCTTTTTTATTTGAATTTTCTACAATCTCATATCGTTGTTCAAAGCTCTTGATCAGTAAGTGCTAATATCCATTGTACTACTGGCAGTGAAAGGTGTGAACATGAGTAGGTACACGCAAATTCTCTATGATCTCTTAATGTTAGATTGTTGAAGATTATTGTTTGGATTATATGTTGAATGTCTGTCTATTTGTGCATTGATTACCTTGATTAAGTGAAATTGTTTTTTTATTTATCACCTTATTTGTGTCATAACTGCCTAAGTTGTATCCTGCCCTGGAATTGGATAATGAGAAGTACGATGGGAATTACTTCTTTGGTTCCAGTAATTCAGGTGGAAGTCCAACAAGAACGGAATTCCCCAGGACAGAGAGTATCTTCAAAAAGAGTAGTCCATTTACTTTTGAAGACCCTGTTCTTTCCACTCTCAAGGACGGGCAATTCTCCACCAAGATACAATGCTGGATGAGGGCATCCCTTCTTTGACAGTTTCTCAAGATACGATTCCTTTAGTACACATGATCGGGGCTCCTGTCTTGGAGGGGAAACCTTCACAAGGTTTGGCTCTGTTAACAGGAGCAGGGGTTTCAATGATAGTCGTCGTTTTTCCTTTGATGACTTGGATCCATTTGGTTCAAGTGGTCCATTCATGTAATCCTAGGCAATTCTTTCTTTTCTTGGCTAACTCAAAGTATGTGATTATTTTCTTTAATATTTGTTAAATGCTCATCCACTTTTCCTTACTTAGAGATTATATGTCCTTCAATTCATGTTTTGATGATCATGGCTGCAAGTTATAAAGGAGCCATTGGTTCTGCTGCAAGCACTTTTAATTGGGTTTCATGATATTTGAGTAACGTAAATTTTTACTGGTCTATTACTTTGTTGTATTTTCAAGTTTTACTGCTTCTGTATTTTGTTCAAATCCAATAGTCTCAATTTTTTTAATAAATGTTGGTGAGCCTAAGGTGAAAAATTCCCCACCTGTCTGCAAATTCATATATAAAAGAAATGCTGCAGACTTTATGCACCTTTTAAAGGAATGAATAGATATGATGTCATAAAGTTTTGGAGCTTTACATGGTCATGATTGCAAATCAGCTAACCATGTCAAATTTCATGAACCAATTTGGCCAGCATTGAAATGCATTTCATAATGCCAAGCAGGGAATTGTGAGGACTAATTATATCTGAATATATTGCTCTTAATTTAGAAAGATTGTGATGGATGCTCGGTTGAGAGAATAATGGCCTGCTGTCATCATATATGATCTGCAGTATTACCAAATTTTCATATATAGTTGGAGATTATTTGAACTGCTCTTAGTTGGTTTGCATATCTGATTCATCTTTACATTAAATCCGTAATGTCATTGTTCTAAAAATGCGTGTCATTGTTGACTATTATGGATTGAGATATTCTCATCAGTTTGTTTATCTTTGGTTTTGCAGTTGATATCATCTCTGCTATCGAGTTTGATAAAACTGGTGACATCTTGTTACTGGTGACTGTGGAGGCCGGGTGGTGTTATTTGAGAGGATTGATACAAAAGAGATAGGATGTTTACCATGCATTTTCATTTATCAGTTATGGAGCCCACATTAATTTGGAGTTATTTATCTGCCTCAACTTTTTTTTTTTTCCTCTTGTTTTGATTTCTAGCATGGCTGGAACTGAAGATATTCAGAGAGGATGGACTATTCAGTTAGTGGACATCCAGAATTTCGCTACAAGACAGAGTTTCAGATCCATGAACCTGAGATATTTCACGTGACTTTTCCATTCTAACCTAAGTATTTTCTTTAGATACACAAATTATGGATATGTTTTCAATACTATGAAACTCTTGAAAACCAGATTGATATAAATTGCCTTTTAATCTATAGGTTTTTTTTTAAAGAGATTATTTTTTCAATGTATTGAATGTCTCCTCCTAGGATTCAACAGTTATGTTGTCCTTTGGATGGATTTTTGGCCTTCCTGAGAAAGCTTTTTCTGTCGTTCTCCTACTCAATTTTCCTTCTCTTTTTTCTTCTCTTTAATCTAATATACATGGAGATCTTGTTGTTCAGCTTGACTATCTCAGGTTTGGAAGTTGGAGGAGAAGATAAACAAGTTCCAGTATTTCCAGACAGCTAAAGGTGCCCTCTTTCTTCTGTTTACTAGATAAGACCATCAAATTGGGAAGTTACAATCTTAGTTCTCATTGTTACAATCAATCACCAGTTTTTTATGAGGTAGTCAGCGATATTCTTGGGTAGCAAGTGCAACTACCTAAAGTTTTCAGCTTCCTCATCCTCTTTGTATAACAAGCATGTTTATTGCCTAGTGATGCTGATGCCTCAGCATCATGTGTCATGTTATTTTCCCTTCTCATTTCGTACCCATTTTTTTGGGTTGTCCTGTTGTTGCTGGAATTTTGCATAATCCAGATAACTAAAGAACCTGCTTTCTTTTCTTTTTTCCTTCTTGCATTTTATGTCTTCGATGCATCATTTTGGATTTTTTTTGTCTCTTCCTGGATAGATGTATTCTTTTCCAAAAACTCTGGTTACCATTCCCAGCGTAGATTAGTTTTTGCGTTCTTGGGTTGATTTGTGTACCATTCAACTTTTAGATGTCGCTTAGGATATGGTTTTTAACATTTTATCTGACTCCTATGTCTTTCAGAACTATGTTCTCTTTTATCTTGTTTATGCTTATCAACATGTTCATTTGTATTTCTCTTATTCAACAGGTCCAAGAGAAGAAAGTTAATTTTTTACATGAATATGACCTGTCTAAAGGTGCTGGAAATGGTGATGTTGCAAACAAAAGCATTTCTTCCGGTCCTAAACCATATCTTGCAAATGGAGCCTCTGTGGATGGATCTTCTAGTTGTCTAACCAATGACTTATCACCTCCTTGTGGAGGCATTTCCTCACTACGTTTACCTGTGGTAGTTGTCCTTAACTGAGCTATATATATGCAGTTCTTTTGGATGCAACTATATGATTTTTTTTGTTAGTCCTGTTTCGCAGATTGATTTATTTATTCTCTGAAGTCTCTTGCACTTATATTGAGAAAATATATGAGGAGATTTAGATTATCTGATCTTCTTGTTCCAACTAGTTACATTTTATTCACTCTCTGCAATTAGCTCATGTCTATAAGCAGGCTTATATTTTGAACATTATTGTTGATTTTTGTCCTAAGGTAATAATCTGGAATCTTCGACATAGTTGACATAAATGTTAATGCTTCGTTTAAGCATTTAATTTTTCGTAAAGATGGTATAAGCATTGACTTATCTGAAAAAAGAGAATGATAAATCATTGTCTAGTGTCTCTCAAAGTTGCATGTTATATTCTTTTTCCTTAGTTTGTGTTTCATTATTTTTCCATTAATGCCTTTTTGGTCTTTATAGGACTTACATATTCTTTTGTTAGTCACGAGCAATGGAACTAGCCTTGTTGCAAGATGTAGACGAAGAGTAAATGCAACATACATATCAATTTAATTGTAAGTAACAGGTGAGAATCCATATTTATATTATGTTACTCGAGTAATAGTCTAATATCTCTTTAAATAATGTTTTATATTGTTTGAGCTATAATTGGTATGCTAATAATTTTTTACAATCTCATATCGTTGTTAAAAGTTCCTGATCAGTAAGTGCTAATATCCATTGTGCTATGGGCAGTGAAAGGTTCACGTGAGCAGGTAAATGCAAATTCTCTACGATCTCTTTAAGTTAGATTGTTGAAGAATCTTGTTCGGATTATATGTTGAATGCCTGTCTATTTGTGCATTGATTACCTTGATTAAGTAATTTTTTTTTCAAAGATTTATCACCTTATAAATTGCAAGTTATAAAGGAGCCATTGGTTCTGCAGCAAGTAATTTTAACTGGGTTTGATGTAATTTGAGTTCCCAAAATTTTAACTGGTCTATTTCTTTATTGTACTTTGTAGTGATGGTGAACTTTTATATATGCTGAAGATTTGTGAATAAACTTGTGGAACCTGGAAATAAGTAATCAAAGTTCCGATATTGTTTTCCCAACTCTAGTTTTTGGGTTTTCCTGCATAAGACACTTCTCTAGTGGTGGTTTCCTTTCTTAGGATGAGCTAGGGGTAGTAGTTTAATTTTACTTTGCACAATATGGTCTTCAATTGATCTTGTTAGTATGTGGAAGCACCTCACTTTCTATGTTTCTCTTTTCTGTTCTTGTTCTATACAATGGGAAGAGAAAGATAGAGGCAGGAGGAGGAGGAAGAGGAGGAGGAGGAGGAGGAGGAGGAGGAGGGAGGGGGGGTTGTGGATGGGGGGCTCACAATGCCGAACCAATGCTACTTTTAACGATATAATGTTGTGGAACCTAGCTTATTACTCAAAGAGACTATCATGTTTAAGATTTACTAGTTTCTTCTCAGGTCTTGACCCTAATATTTGCAACTTCTTGCAGACATTCTCGGAGTTTCATCGTACCTGTTGTTACTCTTCAGTGTATAGTAGTTCAAAAGCATTGGTATGTCTCATTGATATGCGCAATCAGTTTTGTGCAACTCAAGTACCAAATTGTAGTTCTCAAATGAAGTATACTCATATGTCATGCTTAAGTGTTGCTTGAGACAGTGATACATGAAAAGCCCTTTTCTGATCAAGAAAAGGGAACGAGAATGGAAGGTGGTGCCAATTGTTTGTTTTGTTGAGCAGTCTCTTTTTGCTTAAAGCATTTTGTTGATATGCATTTAACCAATATAACACTTGCTGAGATATTGATACTTTATTGTATATCAGGTTTGAGGAACAGGAGGCACATGGATCAAGATCGTTTTTCACTGAGATAATAGCATCTATTTCACATATTAAATTAGCAAAGGATGAGAGACATACACTTGGTCGTGATTAAATGGCTTTTAAGGTTTGGCTTTCTTTTGACCAGATTGAGTTATATTTTGGTCGTGATAATATGGCTCTTAAGGGTTGGATTTCTTTTCTTGAGCTGATTGAGTTATATTTACTGCACATATGAATACTTGCATGAAAATTGCCTGGGACATTTGTCATGTAGCTGTCGTGTGTTTGACATTCCATACTCAGTTATGATGATATTGTTTATGCATTTATAAGAATACTGAAAAGCAAAGTGAGGCATCCTATGCTTAGATATCCTGATTATCTTGCAATAAACTTATCCCTATTTTTATTAAGTACCAAGAAATTTGAAATCATTAAGTAAAAAATCTCTCAGTAACAGTACTTCAGTGCATCCTAGGTTGATGTTATGGAAAGTGGTTAGGGTGGTGGCTTGGCCATTTACCTATACCATGGTACTCTGATATTAGGAGAACCAACAATGGATAGTGTTCAGCAACCCTACCTGATTTGAAATTGCTGTACTTACATTAGCTGGTTTATTTAGTTCGTTTAGTCAGTTATGAGTTAAATTCTTATATTTGCATAATAATCTGTGATCATCGACATATAACTCTTCAAATTTGATTCACATGCTATTGAAAAAGGTGAAGTGGTTAGGGTGGTGGCTTGGCCATTTACCTATACCATGGTACTCTGATATTAGGAGAACCAACAATGGATAGTGTTCAGCTACCCTACCTGATTTGAAATTGCTGTACTTACATTAGCTGGTTTATTTAGTTCGTTTAGTCAATTATAAGTTAAATTCTTATATTTGCTTAATAATTTGTGGTCATCGACATATTACTCTTCAAATTTGATTCACATGCTATTGAAAAAGGTGAAGACAACATTTAAAAGAAATAATCTGTTCAATAGGATGTGCAGGGTGATAAGAGCATAAGTTCTTTAGTGTGATTCGCATTAGGTCCTCAGTTTGACATGACATCTATATTCAAGTTTTGGGAGCAAAAAAAGTATCTATGGCAACATCAATTTTTTTGGCTGATATTGGGTAGTTTTATTTTCTGTATAGTTCTAACTGCTGGTGCGGGTGATTTTAAGGCCTATTTTGGTCAGTTTTTGAAGCAAAAAATACAAATCTGACTATCCTCTTACTCTCTCAGCTTTTAGTAGTCAACAGCTTGGCAAGGAAATTTATGGATGATGTTTGCATGTGATGAAGCTATAACCTACAATATAAGTGTTTGAGGTAAGTCTTTCAATGAAAAGTTATTACTATTCTTTTACAGAAGTATGATACTTTTGAATGCATTGGGGTGAAGTGATGAATCTTTAGTAATCTGATTTATACTATAAGGGAAAATAGTAGTGACAGTGAATACTTGTGTTTAGGATGAAATAGCATTTGAAAAAAAAAATTGAAGATGAGTAATATACTGTGAGAAATTCATGGAGTAGGTTCATGGTTCTTGCTTATCTCATATTGAAACGAAAGATACACCCTTATTTTCTCAAAAATTGTTCAAGTCTTATTCTTTAATCTTTAAGTTGGCTTGTTCGTGCTTCATTTTGATTTTGTTGTGAAAATTTTCAATAAATACTAATCACACTTAAGCAAATCTCTTGCCATATCAATTATTTTCTGGAATTTCCATTACATGTTAGTCATACTTCCTTAATCTAGTACTATATGTGATCCTGGAATATATTCTTTTGTAATTATCAGTTATATTATCACCTATGCTTCTAGAAGTATTTATGATGCACCAGCTTTGCTCCTACATTTTTATGCCATCTTCATTTTTGCTTCTGACAACTTTTTATACTAAATCAGTATGCCTCTGAACTTTGTCAGATCATTTTTTGAATAGTTTCCTCATTAAGTCTTAGTATTCATATGCATCTTCCATCTTTATTTTAAAAATAAAAACTGACCTCATGCATGTGAAGGGCGTGGGATGGAGATTAAGATAATTCTATGGAGAAATTCAATTTTAGAATTTTGTGAACGTCTAATTTCTTTAATATCTATCTAATGCAAAGAAGTAGGGCTGAAACTAATTTGCTTCGTAAGTATTTGGGTGAATATGTACATGGATTTGTCTTCACATCAAATATCGCTCTCTCTTCCTCAGTTCCTCCATCAATAAGTTGTTTTTTTTTTTGGTTTTTTTCCTTGTATGTTTTAATTTCTTAATTTCATGCAAATTTCTGCATATAGATGGGTGTTGTGGTTGTATATAATTACTTGCGGTTGCACTTCTAATATTTATCGGTTCTTTGCCATTTTATGTAAGACTGTTCTATTAGTCATTGATTCTTTTGAGAAAGAAAACTACAAAGTAGGTATTGTTGGTTCTGTGGCATTCTATAGCAACTAATAGACATTACGAACTGAGAATATACTTATGAACAACTCAAAATGTTTGTATCACTGTAATAGGCCTACAATAGATATCCACTCGACACATTAAGGTCTTTTTGTGTGAGAAAAGAAGGATTTGTTCACCTTTTATAGTCGGAACTAATTAGGAATAATAGTTGAAGTGTTAGTGGTAATATAATGCAATCAAATTGGCATTGCTATTGCGATTTTACAAACCCCTGGTAAAGTTAGATTAGCTGATGGGAGAGAGGGATGGATTTTCCCAGGATGGTTTGTGATGTCATTATCATCATGATCCTAGTTTTGTTTTTGGAAGGTATTAAAGTGTGAATGCCAGAAATTCGTTTTCTGGTAACATGTATATATAGAAAGCTCAAAATGATAATATATTATTATCAAAAAGGTTAGTTCATCTAATTAAAACCGCAGTTCTGCAATGAGCATAGAGAGCTCAAAATAATAATATATTGTTATCAAAAAGGTTAGTTCATCTAATTAAAACCGCAGTTCTGCAATGAGCTATTAAAACTCAGAAAATTCTTAAGAACTATAGTGAATTTTCTCATGTCAAACATCAGTACCCTCAATTTTCTGATGCCTCATTTGTAGGGGAAGGAACACTCAATTTGGTTGGTTTTCTATTTATTGCTTATGTCTTGCTTCTCTTTTGAAGTATTTTAGTTCGTAGCTGCAGTTCTCCATTACAAAAATCAATGTACTTTAAAATATTAGTTCCAAAAGTGGGATCAGTAGAGTGAAACAATGAGATTGGTCTCAATTGGGGTGAATAGAAGAAGTGGAAGGGAGAACAAGCGCTGCAGGAACATTGAATGTAAGAGAAATTCGAATTATAGGCAGAAGGTCTGAGAATCAGTGTTTGAAAAGGTTTTCAACTTGCAACTCTCTGTTTTGTATTTTTAAATTTTGTTTTGAGCTTCAATTTGTCATTTTATATTCAATTGTTCCTCCTACAGTAATCTAGTAATCTCATATTATCTTGTGTAGAATTTGCTACTTATCAGTTCTCTACGTATTGAAGATCAAATGAAAACTAAGTTGGTTTGATACCTTGCATCTAACTTGTTTCATCTTTGTCATTTTGGTTTTGTCCTTTACAGATTATCTCGAGACCAAGATGGACTAGTTTTTCCTCTTTTGTCCCGCTTTCTCTGTGCGGTTGCAGATCCTTCACAGATAATGTAGTTGTAACAGCCAAAAGCTTCCCACTAGTCCCGCTAAAGGTAGTTTTATAATCTGTATGGTCCTAATTCCTTGTGCTGGTGGTTTTAAGGCTTATGTTTTCTCTTTTTGAAGCAAAAAACCTGCAGAACAACAAATCTGACAAGGAAATTCATGGATGATGTTTGCATGTGATGAAGCTATAAGCTACACCGTAAGTTTTTGAGGTAAGCCTAAATAATCTACAAAGTAAACACAACTCCTCAATTACTCTTAAATACAGAATTCATTCACTTATGTTTTTCCATACCCTGATTGGGATTATGATGAAATTAGGATTCAAAAAAAAGAAAAGAAAATTAAAGATAGATTAATCTGCTATGAGAAATTCACAGTACATGACTTATCATTCTTGCTTATCTCATTTTGAATTGAAAGACACGCCCTTATTTTCTTGGAAATTGTTCAAGTATAGTTCTTCAATCTTTATGTTAGCCTTTTCTTTGTGCTTCTTTGTGATTCTACTGTCAAAATTTTATATACTTTTGCAAATCTCATGCCATATCAGTTATTTTTTGGAATTTCGATTACATGTCAGTCATGCTATAGTTTGTTCTTGGAATTCTACCATTTTATTGTTGTCAGTTATTTTCTAGACATATTGATGATGTACCGGCTTTGCTTCTATATTTTTATGTCATCTTCGATTTTGCTTTTGAAATTTTCTTTTTACTATATTAGTGCGCTCTAAAACTTTGTCACATCATCAATATGCACACTGTGGAATTAGGCCTTTTACCATATACATCATATTCATTTAAAGTTTGATGCCATTTTAAAAATTTTGTTTTCTTCTCTTTCGAAACCCGTGAATTATGCTTGAAATTTTTTGAATTAATTAATATGCAATGGTTCTACTTTCACTATTTTCTATTTAGTTATCTAAATTAATAAATCTTTAACCTTTAATTTGTTCCTTTACACTTTTCTGCTTATCGACCATTGAAAACTTAGATAAGTCAAACTGACCTCACTCATAACAAGGGTGCATGTTCTCTTAAAAATAACTGATAATCATTATGATTTTCTTTTTTCTTTTATTTCTTAATTATAAATATGCATCTTGACTATACAACTCATGTGTTCACAAAATAGTTTAAGGTTTAGGGATTAGGTTTAGTAAATAGTTCATAATATATCAGGTTTAGGGTTTAGAATATAGGATTTGAAGTTTAGGATTTAGAGCATAGGATTTAGGGTTTAAAGTATAGGATTTAAGGTTTAAGGTTTAGGGTTTTAGGATTCATCCGATATGGAAAGTTTATTCTGTGACTCAAGTTTCGATATCGTGAACACACTAGCTGTATAATCAAGACGCATATTTATAATTATGAAAAGAAAGAAAAGAGAACATGATAATGATCATGATTTACTTATAAGTGTTTGAGGTAAGCCTAAATAATCTATAAAAATATACACAGCTCCGCAATTATACTAAGATAGATAATCTTTCTTTTTCCATAAATATCTTTATTCCTGCCTAAAAGTGAAAAACATACGGAAATGTTAAATGCTTTATTAGTTGTGACTTTATTCCAAACAATCACATAATCCTATAAATGATATTGATCCTGTTACTACTTTCTGCTTTTTAATATTTTGTCACCAAATTGCTTTGTATGTTCAAAGTGTTAACATTTAATTTCTTCTTGAATTTAAATCTGTCTTTTCATGTTTTGACTTTATTACTTTCTTTTTCTTTCCTTCTGAAAGGTTAAAAGTAGTTCTTTTTGTTTCACTATGGAATACTTTTCAGCTTTTTTATCTTATCTTTCAAGAGTTAAATCTAAATTATTGTTGTTATGTAACATTAGCCTTTTTAAAGTGTCACAGGGTGATTTTATGACAACAATTATAGCTCAAGTATCCTTTATCGAGCATTGTTTTATATAACAAGTATCATACTATGGTGGTTACTGGTTTTGCTATAGCGAACTTCATGAGATGATATATTCCATAATGTATATTAGATCCAAATCCAAGTATTGATATACTGACTTCTGACCACACAATTACATAAAAAAAATATTTTTTTATGGTGAATTTTTCTTTTACATAAATGTTCACTTCTAAGTATACAAATCAAATCTAACCCTTTGTTACATGGACAAATCAACAAATCTTGCAAGAGTCCTTGAAAAGGATCCATGCCAACATCGTACCAGGGCTCCATTGATTTTTGGCTGGGGCTGTTTAAGAGGTACCTGTTCTCAGGCTAAGGTGATATTTTGGTCCTCTTACTTTTTTCTAACATCTAGTAATCAACAACTTTGGCAAGGATGATGTTTGCATGTGATGAAGGCATGAAGCGATAACCTGCACATTTTAGTTTGAGGTAAGTTTTGAAAAGTTAAAACAATTCATTATGTCAGTCTCGAAAATTAAGCCTACTGATCCGTATTAGCATAAAAACAAGGGTAGCGAATTTGTGATTAGTCCTTATCTTTCTTCTATGCAGAATATAGTGGAAAGAGTGACGAGTTTTAAGGTGTCGACTTTTACTTCTTGTTGGGAATGCTCTTCCGCAGTAGATACTCCTTTTAGTTGTTGGGTTTGGTACCTATTTATTCTTTTGCGAAAATTGGATACTCTAGCAATAGGGTGCGAGGTGATGTTTCTTTAGTAATCTGATTTGTATTTTAAGGGTGTATAATAGTGAGAGGAGTACTTGGGTTTATGGTTTGAAAAGAAATTGACAATAGATTAATCTACTATATATTTGAAATTATGCTCATGGCTTAATTTTCCAATTACAGATGGATAGCATCTAAACATACAAGTTACTATTTCATACTTTTAAGAAAAAGGATATCTTGCTTAAACTTATTTATATAAGCATTTTAAGATGATGTCTACTTCACTCATGATGCTTTATGGTTTCAGAAATTGCTTCCAAGTATATACTGACTATGATGGATGTCAACATGACTTTAATTGGCAGTGATGCTAGGTCTTATTTGCTTCATCTATTTTTTGTAGTATATTTCTTTTGTGTCCTTAGAAATTAACTAATTGTTTGTTTGTTTGTTCTTGTTTGGTCAGTATCCGTTTACAGGTGTATGAGAATGTTTTTTCTCTCTCATTCCTCCACTAAAAAACACACACGCACACACACTGTCTCATGCTCCTCTCTTCTCTCTGATTCCTCTCTTCTCTTTGTGGGCGTTGGTTTGTTCTCGCAATGAGTCACTTTTGGAGGTATGTGAGAAAATCGAGCAGAAAACACATGTAAGTGCAGTAATATATTATGTTACGTATCTATTAGGGTAATATATTATGTTACTCGAGTAATAGTCTAATATCTTTTTGAATAATGTTTTATATTTCTTGAATTGTAATTGTTGTTCAAAGTTCTTCATCAGTAAGTGCTAATATCTATTGTGCTGCGGGCAGTGAAAGGTTCACAGGAGCAGGTACACATAAATTTTCTATGATCTCTTTAAGTTAGATTGTTGAAGATTCTTGTTCGGATTATATGTTGAATGCCTGTCTATTTGTGCATTGATTACCTTGATTAAGTAAAATTATTGTTTATTTTTTTATAAAATTTATCACCTTATAAAATTGCAAGTTATAAAGCAGCCATTGGTTCTGCAGAAAGTAATTTTAACTGGGTTTGATGTAATTTGTGTTCCTAAAATTTTAACTGGTCTATTTCTTTATTGTACTTTGTAATGAGGTGAACTTTTACATTTGCTGAAGATTTGTGAATAAACCTATGAACCTGGAAATAAATATGTGGAAGCAACTCTCTCTCTATGTTTCTCTTGTCTTTTCTTGTTCTATATGATGCCGAAGCAATGCTACTTTTAAGGTTATAATGCTATGGAACCTAGCTTATTACTCAAAGAGAATATCATGTTTAAGATTTACAAGCTTTTCCTTGGGTCTTCACCTTAATATTTGTAACTTCTTGCAGACATCCTCGGAGTTTCATCCTACCCGTTGTTACTCTTCAGTGTATAGTAGTTCAAAAGGATTGGTATGTCTCATTGATATGCGCGAACAGTTTTGTGCAACTCAAATATCAAATTGTAAGTACTCAAATGAAGGATACTCATATGTCATGCTTAAGTGTTGCTTGAGACAGTTATACATGAAAAGCCCTTATCTGATCAAGAAAAGGAAACAAAAACGGAGAGTGGTGCCAATTGTTTGTTTTGTTGAGCAGTCTCTTTTTGCTTAAAGCATTTTGTTGATATGCGTTTAACCAATATAACACTTGTTGAGATATTGATACTCTATTTTATATTAGGTTTGAGGAACAGGGGGCACCTGGATCAAGATCATTTTTCACTGAGATAGTAGCTTTTATTTCACATATTAAGTTTGCAAAGAATGAGAGACATGTACTTGGTCGTGATTAGATGGCTCTTAAGGTTTGGCTTTTTTTTCTTGACCAGATTGAGTTATATTTTGGTCGTGATTATATGGCTCTTAAGGTTTGGCTTTCTTTTCTTGACCTGATTGAGTTATGTGTACTGCGTATATGAATACTTTCATGAAAATTGCCCGGGACATTTGTTATGTGGCTGTCGTGTGTTTGACATTCCATACTCAGTTATGGTGATATTGTTTATGCATTTATAAGAATACCGAAAAGCAAAGTGAGGCATCCTATGCTTAGATATCCTGATTATCTTGCAATAAACTCATCCCTATTTTTATTAAGTACCAATTAATTTGAAATCATTAAGTAAAAAGTCTCTCAGTAACAATACTTCAGTTCTTCCTAAATTGATGTTATGGAAAGTGGTTGGGGTGGTGGGTTGGCCGTTTACCTATATCCATGGTACTCTGATATTAGGAGAACCAACAATGGATAGGGGTCAGCAACCCTACCTGATTTGAAATTGATGTACTTCCATTAGCTGGTTTATCTAGTTCGTTTAGTCAGTTATAAGTTAAATTCTTATATTTGCTTAATAATCTGTAATCATCGACATATTACTCTTCAAATTTGATTCACATGCTATTGAAAAAGGTGAAGACAAGAAATAATATGTTTAATAGGATATGTAGGTGAGAATATCATGAGTTCTTTAGTGTGATTCACATTAGGTCCTTAGTTTGACATGATATCTATATTCAAGTTTTGGGAGCAAACAAAGTATCTATGGCAACATCAAAATTTTTGGTTGATATTGGATAGTTTTATTTTCTGTATAGTTATAACTGCTGGTGCGGGTAATTTTAAGGCATATTTTGGCCAGTTTTTGAAGTAAAAAATACAAATCTGACTATCCTCTCACTTTCTCAGCATTTAGTAATCAACAGCTTGGCAAGGAAATTCATGGATGATGTTTGCATGTGATGAAACTATAACCTACAATATAAGTGTTTGAGGTAAGTGTTTCAATGAAAAGTTATTACTATTCTTTTACAGAAATTTGATTCCCTTGAATGCATTGGGGTGAGAAGTGATGAATCTTTAGTAATCTGTTTTATACTACGAGGCTTGGGTTTATGATGAAATTAAGATTTGAAAAAAAAAATTTGAAGATAAGTAATACACTCTGAGAAATTCATTGAGTAGGTTCATGGTTCTTGCTTATCTCATTTTGAAACGAAAGATACACCCTTATTTTCTCAAGAATTGTTCGTCTTAGTCTTTAATCTTTAAGTTGGCTTGTTCATGCTTCATTTTGATTCTGTTTTTGCCATATCAATTATTTTCAGGAATTTCCATTACATGTCAGTCGTACTTCCCTAATCTAGTACTATAGTTGTTCTTGGAATATATTCTTTTGTCATTATCAGTTATATGATCACCTATGCTTCTAGAAGTATTGATGATGCACCAGCTTTGCTTCTACATTTTTATGCCATCTTAGTTTTTGCATCTGGCAACTTTTTATACTAAATCATTATGCCTCTAAAACTTTGTCAGATCATTTTTTGAATAGTTTCCCCTTTGAAGTCTTGGTATTCATATGCATCTTCCATGTTTATTTTAAAAATAAAAACTAACCTCATGCATGTAAAGGGCGTGGGATGGAAAATGAGATAATTCTATGAAGAAATTCAATTTAGAATTTTGTCAAAGTCTAATTTCTTTAATATCTATCTATTGCAAAGAAGTGGGGCCGAAGCTGATTTGCTTCATAAGTTGGGTGAATATGTACATGGATTTGTCTTCGCGTCAAATATCATTCTCTCTTCCTCGGTTCCTCCATCAAGAGCTTTCTATTGCCCTCTTCTGTTCCATTTATAAAATGATCCTTTATCCAGCAATAAGTTCTTTTTTTCTTTCTTCCTTTTACGTTTTAATTTCTTAATTTCATGCATATTTCAGCATATAGATGGGTCTTGTTGTATATAATTACTTGTGGTTGCACTTCTAATATGTATCGGTTCTCTGCCATTATATGTAAGACTGTTCTATAAATCATCGTTTCTCTTGAAAAAAAAACTACAAAGTAGGTATTGTTGGTTTTGTGGCGTTGTATAGCAACTGATAGACATTACGATCTAAGAATATACTTCTGAACAACACAAAATGTTTGTATAGGATTTGATTCACTATAATGGCCCTACAATTGATAGACACATTAAGGTCTTTTTGTGTGAAAGAAGAAGGATTTGTTCACCTTTTATAGTCAGAACTAATTAGGAATAGTAGTTTGAAGTGTTAATGGTAATATAATGCAATCAAGATGGCATCGCTAATTGGATTCTACGAACCCCTGGTAAAGTAATGGTAATATAATGCAATCAAGATGCCATCGCTAATTGGATTCTACGAACCCCTGGTAAAGTTCGATTAGCTGATGGGAGAGAAGGATGGATTTTCTCAGAATGGTTTGTGATGTCATTATCATCTGGATCCTAGTTTTGTTTTTGGAAGGTGTTAAAGTGTGAATGCCAGAAATTCGTTTTCTGTGGTAGCATGCATATATAGAGAGCTCAAAATAATTTATGATTAACAAAAAGGTTAGTTCATCTAATTAAAACCGCAATTCTGCAATGAGCTATTAAAACAAAGAAAATTCTTAAGAAATTATAGTGAATTTTTTGATGTCAAACATCAGTGCCCTCAATTTTCTGATGCCTTATTTGTAGGGGAAGAAACACTCGATTTGGTTGTTTTTTTCATTTATTGCTTATTTCTTCCTTCTCTTTTGAAGTGTTTTAGTTTGTAGCTGCAACATTCTCCATTACATAAAATCGATTCTCTTTAAAATATTTAGTTCCGAAAGGGGGATCAGTAGAGTGAAACAATGAGATTGGTTTCACTTGGGGTGAATGGAAGAAGTGGAAGGGAGAACAAGTGCCAGAGGAATGTTGAATGTAAGAGAAATTCGAAATTATAGGCAGAGGATCTGAGAATCGGTGTTTGGAAAGGTTTTCAACTTGCAACTATCAAAGGAAAACAAAGTTGGTTTGTTTCATCTTCATTATGTTAGGTTTGTGCTTTACAGGTGTATCTAAAGACTTAAAGGACTATGACTCTTTTTCCCCCTTAACCTGTGCGGTTGTTGGTCCTTCACAGGTAATGTAGTTGTAACAGCCAAAAGCTTTCCGCTAGTCCCGCTGAAGATAGTTTTAGGTTGTTTTATAATCTGTATGGTTCTAAGTGCTCGTGTGGGTGGTTTTAAGGCTTATTTTTTCTATTTTTGAAGCAAAAACCTGCAGAACTACAAATTTGACAAGTTGATTCATGGATGATGCTTGCATGTGATGAAGCTATAAGCTACATCGTAGGTTTTTGAGGTAAGCCTAAATAATCTATAAAAGTAAACACAACTCCTCAATTAGTCTTAGATACAAAATCCATTCACTTATCATTTGTTTTTCCATTCCCTGATTGGGATTATGATGAAATTAGAATTCGAAAAAAAAAAATTGAAGATAGATTAATCTGCTATGAGAAATTTACAGTACATGGCTTATCATTCTTGCTTATCTCGTTTTGCAATTTGGATTCAAAAAAGAAAAAGAAAAAAAAAGTTAAGATAGATTAATCTGCTATGAGAAATTCAGGGTAAATTGGCTTTTCTCATTCTTGCTTATCTCATTTTGAAATGAAAGACACGCCCTTATTTTCTTAGAAATTGTTCAAGTATAGTTCTTCAATATTCAAAATTTTGTATACTTCATTATAATTAGGGTTTATGACCTATCAAGTCCCTCATCTTTTTGGGTATTGTCTAGTTAGTCTTTTATCTTCAAAACAACCATATATCAATCCCTTATCTTTCAAAGTTGTGTCACTGTCGGTCCTTCCATCAATTTTCTAACACATTGAACACGTGTCGTGCATGTGAGTCAATTAATTGAGGGCAAAATCGTCTTTCAGCCATAATAAGCCTTAGTATCTATCTATCAGACCCGATTCTACCAATTTACCCCAAATGTCTGATCGACAAACCTATTTTTTTCACTGGCATTTGCAGTATTCCCCATGAAGAGTAAAGCTCAAGGAATAAAATCCTCTCGTCTTCTTGATCTTGTCATCAGAGATTACACATTCAAATCCTACAACAAAAACTTCAGGACTGGTAAATTTCACACTATAAATTTACCTTCGTACTCATTTGATGTATTTGCTCTCTTCTGATTTTCTTCGTACTACTGTCAAGTTCAAGGCAGTTGTCAAGGGCATACTTTTTGACACAGTTCATGCAGAAAACAAGTCCATAGTTCAAATGAGCCAAAACTATATAGCAGTAATGTGTATGTAAACCACTAATGATTATATTAATATTACAACATTGGTACAAATTACAAAAAGCTGAAGATGATTGAATGAATAAGGTAGGGATTGTAAAGATGTAACTGTTACAAGGACAAAATAGTGCACATTCATACGTTGAAGTAGAAAAAAACACGCTTATGAAACTAATAGCGGAGAGAACAAGCGACTGAAGAGGCGAAAAAATGCCCATCACACACCACACCTTACAAACTACTCACAAACAGATGTGAGGATGCAACTTACGACAGTTTGTTGTGATTTGAAACTCACAAGAGATCAAAACTAACTTTCGCTTCCAACAAGTTTTTATCGATATGCAGATTATTCAGGGCATGAAAGAATGGAGGCAAATAGGTTTAAGGGGCTGGAGCCCTATGAGCATATGCCAACACCATCACGAAATCCTTTGCTGATGAACCAATTGTTGTTGATACTCTCTCTGAAGTTATATTTTGAAGCCATAAATCAACTAGATGATTTAGTTGCCATGTGGGTAGTATTGAGGGATTTGGGGCTATAGACACGATTTAGGGATTTGGTTTATGTGGGTTTTGAATTGGGTAGAGATTGGGTATGAAATAGGGAGAGAATATGCTGATTAAGGTTGAAATACGATTTTGCCCTCAATTAATTGACTCACATGCATGGCACGTGTTCAATCCGTTAGAAAATTGATGAAAGGACTAACGGTGATACAACTTTAAAAGATAAAGGACTGACATATGGTCGATTTGAAGATGAATGATCAACTAGACAATAGCCAAAAAGATAAGGGACCCGATAGGTTATAAACTCTTATAATTATGTTGTCAAAATTGTTCAAGTATAGTTCTTCAATTTTAGAAATTGTTCAAGTATAGTTCTTCAATCTTTAATCTTATACTCTTAGCTTGCTTACTTAGTCTTGTTTTCTTAGTTCGCTTACTTTTCTAACTTACTTAATTACTTAGTTTGTTGTTTACTTGGTCTTATTTTGTTAACTCAGTTTAGCTGAGCGTATCTTATTTTCTTAGTTTGCTTACTTTTCTAACTTAATTACTTAGTTTGTTGTTTACTTAGTCTTATTTTGTTAACTTAGTTTAGCTGAGCATAGCTCAACTTACTTAACTGACTAACTTAGCTTAAGCCTTACTTAGCTTAGCTTACTTAGTTTGGCTTAGCTTAGCTTATTTACTTAGTGTAGTTACTTAACTTACTTAGCTTAGTTTAGCTTTCTTACTAAGCTTAGCTTACTTATTTGCTGAATTTGCTTGCTTGCTTAGTTATTTATTTACTTAGTCTTATTTTCTTAGCTTGCTTGCTTGCTTAGTTTTATTTTCTTAGCTTTGTTTAATTACTTAAGCTGATTTTCTTAGCTTTCTTACTTGCTAGTTAGCTTGTTTGCTTATTTTTTTAGGTTGCTTACTTGTCTGCTGCTTAATTAATTAGCTTGTTTGCTTACTTAGCCTTATTTTCTTAACTTCCTTGCTTGCTTACTTTCACAATTACTTAGCTTGCTAACTTAATTAGTCTTATTTTCATAGCTTGCTTACTTGCTTACTTGCTTACTTACGCAATTACTTGGTTGGTTACTTGCTTAATCTTATCTTCTTAGCTTGGTTATTTGTTTACTTATTTACTTGCCTACCTACTTAACTGGCTTACCTAGTTAGCTTGGTTGCTTACTTAATTACTTATGTTCTTAATTACTTACTTACTTAGCTTGCTTACTTCCTCGCTTAGCTTGCTTACTTACTTGCACCACCTACCTAGCTTGCTTACTTACTCACTTACACCACCTACCTAGCTTGCTTAGTTACTCACTTATACCACCTACTTAGCTTGCTTGCTTACTCACTTACTTATTTACTTAGCTTGCTTATTTACATGCTTACCTATCTACTTAGCGTGCTTATTTTTACGTAGTTAGCTTAGTTTTTTACTTATTTTGTTAGCTTTCTTACTTGCTTTGCTAATTTACTTACTTTGCTTACTCATTTAATTAATTAATTACTTAGCTTGTTTGCTTACTTAATCACTTATTAGCTCACTTCCTTACTTAATTAACTTGCTTATTTACTGAGCTTAGTTAATCTACTTACTCCCTTAGCTTAGATTACTAGCTTACTCACTTTCTTAGTTAGCTTATTTAGGTACTTAGTTCTTAGTTAGTTAGTTTTAGTTTTCTTAGTTACTTACTTTTAGTTACTTAATTACTTGGCTTACTTAGTTACTCAGTTTACTTATTTATTTAGTTATTTACTTGTTACTCATTTAGTCCTTAACTTGCTTAGTTACTTAGTTGTTTTTACGTATTTAATTGCTTAGTTATTTACTTAGTTACGTACTTACTTATTTAGTTACTTGGTTTAGTTTGCCTTCTTAGCTAAATAAAGATAAAGTGTTCAAATAAAAAAGGATCCCACTCATATTAATCAAAAAGCGAGGCGCTTTCTTTTCTTACTTGACAATTTAGCTTAGTTTTCCTACTTAGTTTGGAGTTTAGAATTTGGAGTTCAGGGTTTAGGGTTTAGGTATAGGGTTTACATTTTAAGGATTAAAGTTTAGATTTTAGGATTCTTCCCAGGTGATGCATATATTGTGATTCAAGTTTGGATAAGGTATGTACCCGTGTTAAGTTTGTTCTACTTATTCTCTTTGAAGAAAATGGATATTTGTCTAATTGGAAGCACTATGCAGGTTTATTTCTAATTTTTATTGAAAGATGCAAAAACAATGTCAATTCCCGAATAATTGTCTACCGGAGTGCAAGGTAATTATGTCATTTTCTTGGGTCTTAATTCTTAAATTTTTATCTTATTTCAATGTCTTCTCTTGCTACCCTTACTCTCTTTATTTCTGGGCTTTATAACAGTTTATCATATATTTAGTTTATTTACTTAGCCAGCTTACTTAACTTAGTTTATTTACCTTTTACTTAGCGTACTTACTTAGCTAAGTCTTAGCATGTCTCTCAGCCAGCTTAATTTATAACTATTTACCATATACTTAGCTTACTTGCTACTTTGTTTACGTAGCTTATTTAACTTACTTTGCTTACTTAGTTTTCTATTTAGTTGACCCCAGTTTAGCTTAGCTTGCTTACTTATTTTTGCTTAGATTACTTATTTTACATAGCTTAGATTATTTACTTACCTTAAATTGGCTTACTTAGCTTAGCATAGCTTAGCCTACTAACTTAGTTTAGCTTACTTAGATGACTTATATACTAACTTAGTTTAGCTTACTTAGATGACTTATATACTAATTACTTGTTTAACATATAGGTTAGTTTACTTATTATAGTTAGTTTAGCTTAGCTTACTTAGCTTCGCTTACGTACTTAGCTTACTTAGCTAAATAAAGAAAAGTCTTCAAATAAAAAAGGAGTACTCACTCTTATTAATAAAAGAAAATAGACACTTTTTTTTTTCTTCCTTGACTATTAAACTTAGTTAACTTAGCTTGCTTAGCTTACTTCACTTAGAATTTAGAATTTAGAGTTTAATGTTTGAGGTTTGGGTATAGGATTTAAGGTTTTGGTATAAGACAGGATTAGAATTTAGGTTTTAGGGTTTTAGGATTCATCCGGTATAGGACGCATATAGTTTGATTCAAGTTTGGTTTTATTCTATTTTATTTTTTTGGAAGAAAAAGATGTATCATCTAGTAAAAATTTCAAATAAACCTACATAGTGTCTATCGGAGTAAAGGTAATTTTGCCATTTTCTTGGGTCTTAATTCTCAAATTTTTAACTTATTTTTTATGTCTTGTCCTGCCACTCTCACTGTCTCTTTATTTTTAAGCTTTATCAAGATTCATCATATAGTTAGCTTACTTGTTTCGTGGTTTAGTTATTTTGCATACTTAACTTAGTATGTAGCTTAACTTAGCTTAGTGTAATTACCTTACTCTACTTAATTGGCTTACTTTGCTTACTTGCTTAATTAGCTTTAACTTAGTTAACTTACGTAGCTTAAATTCTTACTTGTCTTAGCTTAGCTTGCTTAGTTTAAATTTATCAATATACTTAGCTTACTTATTTGCTACTTAGTTTACCTAGCTTACTTTGCTTAGTTTATTTTAGCTTAGGTTATCTTAGTTTACTTCGCTTAACATATCTTAGCTTAGCTTGCTTAATTACTGTATGCTTGGATTACTTACTTACTAATAGCGTAGCTTACTAACTTAGCTTTTTAAATTAGTTTATCTTACTTAACTTGCTTACTTAGCATGACTTAGCTTAGTTTAAGTACTCAACTTATTTAACTTATTAAGCTTACTTACCTTAGCTTAGACTTACTAAGCTTAGCTTAGTTACATAGGTTAGCTTACTTAGATTACTTACTATTACCTTGCTTTCTTATTTTTTTAACTTTCTTAGCTTGTTTACTTCCTTATTGTCCTTTTCTCAAATTTTTTTTTCTTCTTTTAACACCCCCCTTCCCCCCCCCCCCCCCCCCCTTTTCAACCCGTAGGATTTGAACCCTAGTCAACCACACGGTAGGGGAGAGAACCAACCAACTGGGCCAACTTAGAATACCGTCATTTTTCATTCATCATTCATTTATCATATCATTTTCATTCAATTCTCATCATCATCCAACATCATCATCTCATCATTCCTCGTCATCTTACTCGTGTCATTCATCATCATCATCTTACTATTCTCATTCTTCATCATCATCATCATTCATTCATCATCATTCATTTATCATCATTCATTCATTCATCTCATTTTCTTAGTTTGCTTACTTATTTAGTGTTATTTTCTCAGCTTGCTTTCTTATTTTCTTAACTTGCTTACTTGCTTTGTTACTTAATTACTTAGTTTGCTTGGTCTTATTTTCTTGGTTTGCGTACTTAGTCTTACTTTTGTATCTTGCTTGCTTACTTAAGTACTTAGCTTGATTGCTTTCTTAGTCTTATTTTCTTTGTTTACTTACTTCCTTACTTA
The DNA here is from genome assembly GCA_037974665.1 of Ehretia macrophylla. Taxonomy (NCBI): domain Eukaryota; kingdom Viridiplantae; phylum Streptophyta; class Magnoliopsida; order Boraginales; family Ehretiaceae; genus Ehretia; species Ehretia macrophylla. Next base: position 33,410,413 of record CM075770.1, read on the forward strand.
GCCTGCTTACTTATTTCTTTGCTTGTTTACTTGCTTACCTACTTAGTTAGCTAGCTTGCTTGCTTAATTGATTACTTAGCTTGCTTAGTTGCATAATTACTTACTTAGCTTCGTTAGTTATTTAATTACCTAGCTTGATTTGTTACTTAATGATCTACTTTGCTTCCTTGCTTACTTAGGTTAGTTGACTTTTTTTATTTTTATAGTTTACTTGCTTGCTTGCTTACCTGTATACATACTTAGATTGTTTGCTTAATTAATTACATACTTAGCTTTCTTACTTAATTAATGACTTAGCTTACTTTACTTACATATTAGCTTGTTTGCTTACTTAGCTTAGTTTACTTTTCTATTTTCTTAGCTTTCTTAGTTGCTTGCTTACTTAGCTTGCTCACTTAGTTTTTAGTTACTTAGTTTACTTGCTTACTTAGCTTAATTAGTTTATTTTATATTAGTTTACTAGTGAGCTTAACTTAGTTTAACTTATTTAGCTTACCTTAGCCTTCTTACTTCCTTTTGCTTAAATTGCTTACTTAGTTTACATAACTGAGCTTGCTTACTTAGCTTACTTAATTTAGTCTAACTTACTTAGCTTAGCATAGCATAGTTAATGGCATGCACACATAGTACTGAATTTCATTCAAGGAGTGATTTGTTCGTGGTTGGCTATATTTAAGTCATTTATGGTTTTTGTTAATTGATTGAGGGTGTGTGTATATGTTCTAGTTTGTTTATGCGTGTATGTGTGTATTTAGATAGGAAATAAGATTGGAATTCTTTGTCTCTGTGTGTGTGTATTACTGTGGAACATAACTTTTTGGTTTTCTTCGTTTGTGCATCAGTGTGTTTGTATGTGCCTTCAGATGGGAGATGAGTATTTAGTTTCTTTCTATTTTTATCAATCCGTTTTGTATGTGTTTTGATTGGAAATAAGTTTTTGGTATCATATATCAATGTACTTGTGTGTATTCAAATGGTGAATGAGTTTCCAATTTCTTTTTTACGTGCATCAGGGTGTGTACATGTGTGTGTTTTCATATTGGATATAAGTTTCTAGTTTATTTATGAGTGAGTGTTTATGTTCAGACGAGAGTTGAGTTTTTTTATTTCTTAATTAGTGTGTGTCTATGTATATATTTGTTCAGTTCATTTTTTGTTTCATTATTAGTGTCTTAGGTGTATGTGTTTCCTTCCTCATATGGGGCATATGTGTGTTTGTTTCATTTTAATTTGTATGCGTGTGTGTTGATGGAGATATGTTGTGATTTCTTTGTTTGTGTATCTGTTCGTGTGTGTAACTGCATTAAGTTGGATATAAGTTTTTGGTTTCCTTTGTATGTGTACCACCTGTGTTGTATGTGTGTTCAGATAGGAGATGAGAATTCTTATTTTGTGAATTAGCGTGTTCATGTGTGTTTTGATGGGTAGATCAGTTTTGGGTTTATATGTTGGGGTGTGTGTGTGTGTGTTTAGATGAGAGATAATTCTTTGGTTCAATATAAGTCTCTGTGTGTGTATGAGTATGTGTTGTTAGACTAGGTCCTAAAAGCCAATATTTTGTAATTTTAGGAAATGATATTTTTATTATTTCATTTATTTATGGGAAATTATTAATGAGTAATTAATTTGTTAATTATATTTAAATAAAGCTTTTAAAATTATCTTATAGATCTTATTTTTAAGTTGTTAAGAATATAAGTGACAAGATTTATCTATTGACGGTATATTCTAAACAAGTCCTCGGTCTATGATGAGTTAATTGAGTGTTAATTCATCCAAAGATAGATCGGTATACGGTCTACTACCTTGATTAATATAAGACATTACTAATAAGACAACGAGTCTCATGTTGCCTTAGTGAATATATAAGTAATTGTTAAGAACAAGTGATTGGACATAAACTTATTATATAACAAATTGCATTGATGGTCAATAATTTGTTATATAATATAATTATGTAATTATTCCTTAGACTTGAGATATCACAGTTTTGTTTTGCATCGGATATCATGATTTGATACTATAATACTGTCAGTTCTAATTATGGATTAGCTCATGTACTTGGCGATTATTTTACCATCAACCACCAAGGGCACAAGGTGGCGCTATCATTTTAGGAGCGAGTCTATTTTATTTTTCATTGTTTCTTGTTTCCTCTTTTAAATTAATTTAACTCTTGTAACTCATGCCTATGTAAAACATAATTGGTCCCAGCCCGGGAAAAAGAGGGGGGAAAGGGTCCAGAGATCGATCTTTCGAGTAATCATTCTAAGTAATGTAATGTTAATTTATAAAACTCCCACAAAAGTGAACAAAATCGTATAAAAGCAAACAAAAACATACAAAATTGTACAAAAGTATACAAAAGAGTGTACAAGTGTACGGAACCGTAAAATAGTCGAGTTAAATGTCAAATATTGGGAAAAATGAAAGTAGGAAACGGAGCGTAACCACTATCCATTTGATCTAGTGGTGTGATTCATTTTAAGTGTGAGAAATTTTGAGATTAATACTCAGAGAATACGTGGAGTTGGGCTTAGCCTTCCTTAAAATTTAAAAAAGGGAAATGACGCAAAAAATCGTAATAGCGGTTTTGGAAAATTATGTATTATCGACATCGATTATTTAGTTACGATTTTACTATTTATCAAACACATAGATGTGTATAAGAAAATCATTTATTTCTACACATATATACTTAAATGAAATTATGTCACTTTTAACGGTTCTAAATTCTTGTTCTAGTGTTCAAAGTCTCCAACTATTAAATCAGTTGAAAATATTGGTTGCGGTTCTTTTTTCTATTTATTTTCTTATCTATTAGATAAAGTGTAACATAAATCATGAGATTCGATCTTTTAAAATCTTAATTATTTATTTGAACTATCGGTTTTCAAAATTGATATTTAAAATGAATGATTAAGATTTAAAAAAATCAAATCTTGTAGTTTATATCACACTTCATCTTGTTGACAAGAGAATAAGTAGACAAGATGATCCAAATCCTAGACGGACCTATGAGTAATATAGATTTATGTTAACAAATGTAATCTGGAAGTTTCAAAGACAAGTTAGAACCCCATTCAGCTTCAGAAATGGTTTTCTTTTTTCTTTCAAATGTCCTAGTGGACGAAAGTTTAATCAATTTGGAGAAAAGTATTAGCAAACCTGAAAACTCCGATTTGCTATTTTGTTCTAATAGACAAAGGTACAGACCAGGGACATCTGTGTTGTGCGGTTGCGGTGGTGAAGGTGGGGTAGAGTGTGTGAAAAATATCTTTTACTTTTTTAACTAAATATTTTTTTTTTACCAGAAAATTTTTTCGATTGACAAATTTACAAAAAAATGACAACGGATTGATAGATTTGAAAACCTTCGATGACTTGTGGTGCTTTCTCTTTCTTACTCGTTAATCTTTCTAGTGAACCCTTAAGCTTCTTCTTGGGCTCTAATATTGGGCTTCCAATTCTGGCTCCTTAGCCAAAATGGTCTCACTCTTTAGAGGTGACATTTAGGCTAGGCTAAAACAGGTTCAATTCAGCTCAGCACACGAAAATTTAAGCTCAACTCAACTCAGTTGAAAGTGAGTTCGATTCGGCTTAACTTACCACATATAGGTAGACTGAGTTGGGTCATATAATTTTTAACCCAATCCATTTGATCCTAGTTCCATTTAAACCCAAGCTCAACTTAGCTTAGCCTAGCACATGTCCAACTTGAGCCTAGGTGAGGCCCATTTCGAGCCCAAATAAGGCCCAACTTGGACCCAGCACAAACTAAGTACAATTTGAGCTCACTTATTAAAAGAAATTAAAATATTATGTTTTATGAATGCAATGTAAGTCATAATAACTATTTAAAAAAAAAAACAAATTAACAAGTTGTAGTAATTATTTTTTAAAACAAATTAATAATAACAAATAACAAATTTATTTTTTAAGTTGATAGTAAATGACTTATTATCAAATCTTTTTTTATGATATTGCAAGTTTGCAACTTACAACTTTAAGTCCCTTCATATTATTTTTAAAAGATTTTAGGTACAACTATTTTTTACAATTTTTATATTCGGATATTTAATTTTTTCTATAGATACTTAGTAATGTAGTATTTTTGTCAATAAGGACATTTAATTTTATTTTAGTTCAAGTTTACAACATTATATATAATTATATCCATAGAAGAAGAAATTCTTTCACGACAATTACATTCGTCAGAGGTTTGAAATCATTTTACGTACTTTAAATACAAGAGTATTTAATTTGTAACTATTGCCAATATGAATTTATATTTCGACGTGAATTTGGAATTAGGACACTTTAAAGACACCTTGCATCTCAACACCCAAAGTCACAAACTATTTTAATCCTGAAGTGGTTATTCAATTACCGCCACTGCCAAGCACACCACAACCACTAACAGGTGCAATACCCGTACAAGGAGTATAACAAAATAGAGAATTTTTACAATAACTTTCTTTAAGCGTTTATATAATATTTTATTTTTATGTTTATATCACTAATGTACTCCAGTCTCATTAACTTGTAGTTTGTTATGTAGTGTTTTATTATTTATGTTAATTGTTAATGTTATCAATCAACTTGTGTACTATCTCGTTAATAGTTAAATTAAATTTTCTTTAAAAATTTAAGTTTTTTTTTTAATTATTAATTTAACTATCCAAGTAATATATATATATATATATATATGTGGGAAAATGAACTACATAATATAACCTTGTTACAAGGAAAATTGAACATCTTCGTTAAAATTGAAGAGTAAGCCATGTTTGTAAGATATAATCATTCAATACTGCAGAATGCTAACCTACATTAGGCAACCTTTTTATGTTTTATTGAAGTCACAAATTGGACTATTTGGCCACAGAAAAAGAAGGCTCCCGTAAAACCAAAAATGAATCCCTTAGGTAGCGATTGCTACACTGGAATGGATTTGAGCAAGAATAGAATGAACCAAGGAATAGAATGAAATTGGAAATGGAATGAATTTCGGAATGAGAATGACATATTTGGTATGCTTTAGGAATTAAAATTACACTAATCACAAAAAAAAAATGGATTGACCCTGCCCAGCTCGAGACTTATGGTAGCAGGTTCGTGGGCCGAGTTGGATACTATATTTTGAGAAATAAGTGTAGCTCAACTCAGCCCACTAAATATCTGTGCCGAGCCGAACTTAATTTTCTCAATTCATAATTCGGCCGAGTCATGCCGGCTGTATCACTCCTTATCATTTTTTTATTATTTTATTTGTTGTTTAAAATATAGTTTTATGTTTTAGCTTTAATTTACTACAAAATCACAAAAGTTTATGATTCTACTTTTATTCTTATTTGTTTCTATTTTAATCCTATGTACTAGATTTTCAATAAAAACTAACGTTTATATGAAAAATGTTAATAACATGATGATTAATACTATAATATTATAATTAACATGATAGTTTATTTCTAAATGTTAAATGTAAAAATTAATAACATGATGATTAATACTATAATATTATAATTAACATGATAGTCAAATTCGCACCTCATTTCCCCACTTGGTAAGATTTGCTCTCAACCAAAGATGAGATCTCGTGGTGATAAACATTGTAGTTTTCAGTTTAGAGTAATAATATACTAATCTTTTATAATTTATAAAATTGTAGCTCATTGTTTATGTTTGTCGGATAACAACGTGAGTTTTTTTTTTCTTCATATTATTATGAAATATAAGAGTTATTAAATTGTTATGCCATCAAATAGTCCAATTTGTGACTTCAATAAAACATAAAAAGGTTGCCTAATGTAGGTTAGCATTATGTAGTATTGAATGATTATATCTTACAAACATGGCTTACTCTTCAATTTTAACGAAGGTGTTCAATTTTCCTTGTAAGAAGGTTATTTTATGTAGTTCATTTACCCATATGTATACGCCGGCTCGACCAATTTAACCCTATGAAATTGATTGTGGATACTTGGAGGGCCTTGCGAACAATCACGTTGCACAGTCGACGTATTTATTGATAAATTTGGGAAGCAGTAAAACAACTAATGCAAGATTCACATTGCATTCTATATATCCTCAGTCAACCGGGATGTAAAGGCAGCATATATGTATACATTCATATATGTACAGGCATTTTTTACGCTTGAATTTCTCGACGTGTTTGTTTTTCTTCAAACTTTCAATTTCCCAAAAAAAACACTGTTTCTACTAAAAAGAGGCAATCTACTTTTTCTCTCACTTGCTTCATAATCGTTTTTTGGCTTGGTTATCTTTAGATCTTTGCCAACTAAATTCTTTGATTTAAATAGTCTAAATTCATCTCATTATCTGCTCTGATCCGTCTCCAACTACATAATAAGCCTCATTGATTAAAGTCCTAACAATTTAAGATGAATGGTCAAGTTTGTGGGTGATCGATATTAATTAAATAGGATAGTCTAGAATCTTATAAGATAATTTTAAAAATTAATGATTTTCAAATACCAAGGGCAAATCAAGAGTAACTCTTACTAACAGGGTAGGACACACATGTATAGTTATTGCCAAAAGTTCATTTAGACGGTTTTAAGAAATTTTAGCATGTAAACCCCACTCTACATAATTATAACGGACGTTTCTTTGTACGTTTTTAAGAGTTTTCAGCAGACCAAACGTCAATACACCATGCTAGTCAGGTGTGAGATGAAACATGTTCATGTGAACCATGTCCAATATGAATGACGAAACGCTTTACTTCTTCCATCCAACAAAGAAAAGATGTTTGACCTCGACTTGTAAAACAGTCATAAAACAATTTAATCAAGAGAAGCAACAATCTTATAAATTTGTTCATATCTTCAAGGATTCTAAAAGTCAAATCAAACTCTAACTTGAAACAAATAAAACTACGAAGTGTCATTTTCTGTGTGAATCAGAAATTATTCTTTCATAATATAATATGTTTAAGTCCTCCGTGACTTATGTAAATTCTTGTGTGTGCCACTTTACACGTTTTATATAATTCTATTTGCTTTCGCCGCTATTCATCCACGTGAAAATGTGGCAATACGACATCCTTGTTAGTATGAAGTGCGAAAACACCGGCGCACATCAGAAATATAGGCAAAATTTAATTTTGAAATATAAGAGAACGGATAGATGACTTTCCACACGACTCCATGCCTTTATGAATCTTCTCAATCCAAACTCGTATAGTTAGTAAATATAGGAAATTTTAATATTTGTAAGGCTTGGAACTTTGATGATACCTAAATAATTTTTTAGTGTAATTGGTTGATTGTGTTTTTTATATGAGTTTGTTGAACTTTATAAATCTACTTGCTAATTTAGCCACACAAAAAAAAAAAAAGCTCCCGTAAAACCAAAAATGAATCCCTTAGATCCATACATCCCCCCACCACATCGAAATTCCCTAATAACAAAATAAATCTAATAATGTAACAACTCAAGCTCAAAGGGAGAGCCCATTCCAAAAAACATTAGTCTGTTAGGTGGAAAAACCTCTTGTACTTAAGAAGCATCCCTTGTGATAGTGAGATTTCTATGTGGAATCATTACATTCCACCCTCCTTAAATCAATAGCCGACGTCCATGTCGGACTAGCCTATCGACACTGACCCGATGGTAGTCATTTTTTCTTGGCAGCTGCACTAACTTATTAGTATTCAGCGTGACATTTACCACACATTAATCTAGCCTATAGTTTCCCTTCTATAGAGTGCACTCTCAACGAAAGTATTAATGTAACAAAATAAGCTCAAGAATGTAATAACTCAAGTCCAAAGGGAGAGTTCATCCCAAAAGATTAGTTTGTTAAGTGAGAGAACCTCTTTTACTTAAAAAGCACTCTTTGTGAGTGTGAGATTCTTATGTGAGATCATTACATACAAGTTGGTCTTTAGTTTTGGCAAGGAGCTTCGTAGATACATTGCTACATTATTGGGGTCTTGCAATCTTGAATTGTTAGTCATTGTCTGTTTTTTTTTTTTTTAACTAAACTAATAAGAAATTTCATTCCACTTCAAAACAAACGTTAATATCTATAGAGAGTCAACAACTAACTACCAAAACTTGAAACTAAGCTAGAATTGCATTTAAATTCTAATTGTCAGAAAAGATTCTATTACAATGATTATCTCTATAATGTTTCCCGGCAAACATTTTCATTCTAATTTCTTCACAGATCTTCACCACAATTATGTCATTGTCTGTTTTTTTGTTGCATTTGACCATTTGTATATTTCTTTCTTGGGGTTGTATTCCCATCTGGATTAGCTTGTTGGTTATCCGGTTGTAATTGTGGTTATGTATAGTTCCACGGGACCAAGATTACTGGTTAGCCAGTACGGTTATCGGCTATCTAAACCAAATGGATCGGACTACTTCTTGATTATCTTTTGTTAGGCCAGCTTTTTTGACATTTTGTTTCTCTTTTTTTTGTTAATGTTCGTTAGACCCATTTATATACATTTTTATTTTCACCGAAAGATAAGCGATTTACTTTTTAAAAAAAAATGGATAGATGAGAGATTCTTGCATAGACTTATACTATAGGCCCACTTAAAGTGTAGTACCATTTGTAGATTTCAGCTATTATTTTTTAGGGACCTATTTTTTATCACATTATTCAATCACTTGTACAAATGACATTTTTATAATGGGTAAATTGCATACAGCTCCCTGTGTTAGATCGAAAATGTGCATCAAATTCTGTGTTATAAAAAGTAACAGTTACCCCCCTGTGTTTTATCAGAATGTTGCATATTACGTCCCGCCGTTTAAAAATCCGTTATAGTTAACGAAAATGTAATACACGCGCGTGACTCTCGTCTATCATAGATTTGATGGACCAAAATACCTTTGAGTGAAATATAGTTTACCCCTTTATGTTTTGCGAAATGTACACAATAGACCTCGTGTTATGAAAAAGTAGCAGTTAACCCTCTGTGTTTTATCAGAATATTACATATTACACTCCGCCGTTAAAAATCCGTTAATCAAAGTTGACATAAATAAATTTTGAACGAGTATGCAACATTTGATATTAACACAAAGAGTTATATTTTACTTTCCATAACACAGAGACTATGGTACAATTTCTGTAAAACATAAAAAGATAAACTATATTTCACTCTTTTTATAATTATCCTTGTCAATGATGCGACAAAAGTGAGGCCACGATTTTAACTTACGTAAGTGGTATAAAAAGAAGAATACCAGAATGGCTCCCAATACGAACCACTTGCTTCTATCTTGTAATGATTATCAGTTCAATGATATGTCTCAGCTATTTCCTGCAAAGATAGGCTAAGCTCCTTGGGTTTTGATAGCATGACCATGTGATCAGCTCCAGATATGGTCCTCACTTCTTGAGGAGGGCTATTATCAACCACAAACCTCTGAAACTTTTCATCCATGACTCGATCATCTTCACACACAATGTAAACACGTCTTACTGAACCATATTTTTCTTCTTTGAATAAAGATTTCATGGCCATGTCCTCAAAGAAGAACCCATTTGGCCGAACCAACATCTTAGCCAATTCCAAGTCCTGCATGAACAACATATGAGTTCAACTAAATTCTATTTGTTAATTACAAAAGAGGCAAAATAGTTAAAATAAAAATTAAAACACTATATTTAAGAGAAAGTTTCTCCTGGTTTGTCCTTCTCCAGAAACGCTTTTTAGCTGTGATGGAAGAGAGCCATCAACGTATTTTATCAAGTCACTGAAGGTGAGAAAGTGAATAACTTAGAATTTTTCAGGTGAGATAATTCGTATGGAGAAAAAGAGTCCGTGGAAGAGGATGCCATGGAGTAGCAGAAATTAGAAAAAAGAATCAGGAAAAAAAGACGTTAGCCGTTAACTTTTGATACATGAAAGATTTGACGAAATATATTTTTTATATCTCCTCACAACTGTATTAGTATTTATAAGTATGCCTATACATATAAAGATTACAACAATAATTTAAAAATAACAAATATGATAGATACAAATATCAAGTCATGATTATCCGTTTTCAATTCAAAATAAACGAGATTTAAGTCTATAGTTGGTAAACCAATCTTTTAATTTGTTATTTAATAAAGAAATAGGACTAAACGCTAAAAGATAAAACATTAACCTGCTGTTCACAGTGTTGATAAAGTTTCTGTGCCATGTAATCTGGACCGTAAGTAGCTGAAGTGGGAGCTTTTTCTGAGGCTTGACCGAATGTAAATTGGCAATCCATAAAAGACTCCTTGGAGTTCATCTTAAAGAACTGTTTAATTTAGAACATAGAAAAGGTAAACTTGAGTAGAAAGTATTTATAAAATAAAACGAAGCTTGCATGTATATTTATGGGAACATCTTCCAAACGATTAAGCCAGTTTTAAGCACGTGTGTCTCACGCAGACACATCTAGCTTGATCGTTTGGAACGACAATCGCTTCAAAGTAAAATCCGTATATTCATGTTCTTCTGACCTCCTGCACAAGATTTTCTGGGGGATCTTTGCAATTAGGCATATAGGCGGTGATGAAAACAGCAACTGAGATCTTCTCAGGAAAATTTTCCATGGCGAGAGATATGCAAAGACCGCCATAACTATGGCCAACCAATACCACCTTCTCATGACAAGGAAGAGAGGCCATGAAATCCATCAATGGCTGCACATACTCAGACATCAACTTGATATCTTCAAGCCGCTTAGGGTGAAGTCCACAGCCTCCAAGGTCCAATGCAGTAACATGGTGGCCCGCCAATTTAAGCAGTGTAACAAGTTTGTACCAGCACCAAGCTCCATGGCCTAAGCCATGAACCAAAACAAAATGCTTCTTCGGCCTTCTCTCCATATATCAGTCGTGGGGTCTTAAAATTTTCCTTTTGGTGTATAACAATATAATGGGATATATATATATATATATATAGTTGGTGCGCTTGTATTGCGTGTTTCCACAAGGAAAAGAAGTATTCTTTATTATTATAAATGAAAAGGACATGTTTAGTTACCAACAGATTCAGAATTTTGTTTCTATAAACATTAATATTTTCTACCATAATGAATAATTTGATTTTTCATATAAAAATACACATATTTTGAAAAAAAGTAAGGTATAGAAATACGGGGCCACAACATTGCCTTAACCCTTGTATTTTGCTTTTTTGGTATGAAGAGAGGTCTAATCGACCGTACATTAGCCCTTGCATTTAGTCAGAAAATTTATGGTATTAACATATATATATATAGGGTATTAAAAGTTGGTGCTTGTATTGCCGGTTTCGATAAGGAGAAAAAAAATATTATGGTATATTGTTATTTGTTAATTTTATTATTATGAAAGAACAAGGAGATGAGTTGCTCGGAACAGTTAAACCCTAACTTAACAAGATTTCAAGAAAATGAATTTAGACAAATGAAAATGTAAGACGCATGAGTTTTAAGTCGAGTTTCAAAATATTAATATGTTACAAACCATTAATGGATTTTGCAGCCTATTAGCATTTAGTGTTTTAATTCTCAAAGTCTCCATTAACAAAATGTCTTTGATTTGAGTCCAATAAAAGAGTTTTATGTGGTTTATGTGCAAGTTACATGATCAAAAGCTTTTCAAGACTTAGAGTTAGTAGGTAGATTCATCCATCATTTATATTTTATGAGAGAATAGTTCGGAAATTTCTGAGAGTATATTGTAGACTTTATAATAATCCAACTTCATGCTTATGTTCAAACTTTTTTTATTTTTTTATTCAAGAGAGGTCTAAGTCATACAACATTACATATCAAAATAAATTGCTCACAAGAATTAATTTTACAATCTCTTATACTTATTGCGAGTAGCACATTACTAGATCAAGGACATACTATTTCTATGTTCGAACTTCTATCGTCCCTATTTCTCTTTAATTCCACTTCATTGGTTATGGGATCTTTTATTTTCTTCCGTCTACTAGAGAGGCAAGATTCAATGGATGTTGACTTCTTTACCTTGGGTTGGTGCGCCCCATCTTTACGTGCCTTGTCCTTTATTGCAAGTTGAGGCTTGTTGCCATTGTTATGGCTTTTGTAGTGAGGCATGTGTGGGTTTAAATTCAGACTCTTGTGGCTAGGATTGATTTTTGGCATCTCGCATTATAATTAGGGTGAAATAGAAAAGTTTGAAAAGAAACGAATCTAAGAGTTGACTAAGTAAGCATTTTAATAAAAGAAATAATTATGAACCTTGTAAACCATCTCCATTAGGGTGATGAAGGGAGAGCCGCAATTGGTAGAAAAACAAAAATAAAAAAACAATACAAACCCCACAGCCCTTCAGGTTACCTTGCACTTGGAAGAAGTAGCAAAAGGCAAAACTAGTAGAGTGATAATTTGACTAATTGTTGTCATAGTAAATAGGAGAGAGAATTAAATTTATTTCTTTGTTTTTATTTACCAAAAAAAAGGAACTAGTTGTGACACGTTCACTAAAAATAACATTCTTTTGTATTGTTTTTGTCTGGTTGAGAACTTTTGTATTCTCTGTTTTAATGCATTATTCTGGACTTGACCAACTTATTATTCTTTTTTGGGCCTTTAGGTTTGAGCCTTGATATTGTAATCTTCAGTTATTGATATATATTTTTCTCTTGAAAAATAAATAAATATCTCCATACTCTTTGAACCACCCGTATGTAAACATCAAATTACTGTATGAAATCCTGTAGATTGGTACAAGGAAAGAAATCTATGTATTATAAAAAGAATATATACAACCTCAGTACACGCACTCCCTCCCCCAGTATCATTTTCGTCGTTGAAAATTGGAACTAGAAACAGTTTACACTAGTAGTGAATGGGCCCTTTTCATTTTCATTAAATACACTTTTATTGGTCCTTATCTAGAAATTAAATACCGGATAGAGATGGAATCAATGCAAGCACGTGCATTTTTTTTTTGTCATTCAAGCATGTGCATTCAGCAACATAAGCTTCCACCTGTATTGATTGTCTTATGGTCTGCGTGTGGAGTGAGAATTCTAGTCGTAATAGAATATTGGAACAAATTCAGTTTACTATCATTGAATATTACGTAATATTTATTTTCTTTTGTATGAAAGGCCTACGGAGGGTTAATGTTGGTTTGGTGCTCGGAGGAACATCGTGTAGGGCAGACGAATTCAAAGACACTGCAAGCTAAGCAGTTTTGATTTTATTTTTCCTTTTGGGGGAGGCTAAGCCAAATTAAGAAATAAGATATTTTTCATCCATTTTATCTTTTTAAAAGAGAACCAGAAAAGTATGAGGCAACATTATTGTGTAGACCAACTTATGTGGGTTGGTAATGTTTTTACTTTTGCTTTTGCTTTTTGACCAAAACAAAACAAAACAAAAAAGAAAAAAATAATAAACAAAAAAATGGTTCTGTCATGTGGTGTGTGTGAGAGTGAAAGAAAAAACGAGAGAGAGAGAGAGAGATAGAAACAGAGAGAGAAAGAAGAAGAAGAGAGCAGAAATTTTAGCCTGCGCAATCTTCATCAAATCGATGATCGGAGGGTCATTTGTGGTCCGACCGAGCTGAAATTTTGCGTGCATGGTCACAACTCGTGGATCTTCAACCTGAACGGTGGAAACAAATTTGGAGCTCTCTACAGCCCGTTTTTCTGACGTGAACAGTGATAATATTTTTCGTTATTTCTCTTCTACTTCTCGGTTTAATCTCTTTTGTTGATGCAATATTTGCAAGAATATGTTATTCTTGGTGAATATATTGTGTATGCCTCTAGTTGTAACTAAAAAAGATTCTCTTGTACCTATTATTTATTGATAATAGAAGTTTTTGGGTGGACTACGATCCCGTGGTTTTTACTCTCCACGTTTGAAAGGTTTTTCACGTTAAAATCTTGGTGTTGCTCAATTTTCTGAAATTTTCAGATTTGTGCATATTGTTGTTGGCTCTATTTGTTGCTTCCTAAAAGGTTTATACAAGGTAGGAGGGTGTTATTTCCGCTGTGCATTTGTTGTTTGTACTTTGATTTCGGGTTTCCTCCCAACAAAGTGACCTCAGAGCTTGGTTATTGAATTGTTGTCTTGTGTAAACAATAGAAGTTAATACAAGTAGAATGATATTTTTGAATGGTTTGAATTATGCCATGTGGAAAAGAAAAATGGAAGACTTGTTATATGTGAAAGATTATTATCTACGGTGTTTACTACTGAAAAACCCAAAAATAAAACTGATGAAGAATGAGAATTATTTCACAAACAAGTGTGTGGTTATATCAGGATATGGGTAGATGATAATGTAATAAACCACATTAGTGAAGAAACACATGCACGCACATTATGGAACAAACTTGAAGAATTGTATGCACAAAAGTGTGGGAGCGACAAGTTATTTTTGATAAAACAATTGATAGGTTTGAGATACCGAGATAAAACCCCTATAACTGATCATGTAAATGAATATCTTGGAATTATAAATCAGTTAGCTGCCACTGAAATTAAATTGGATGATGAACTTAAGAGGTTATTACTTCTTGGTACTTTACCGAACTCATAGGAGACATTTAGAATGTCATTGTGTAACTCAACCCCAGATGGTGGAATCACTTTGAATCTAGCTAAAAGTAGACTTTTAAATGAAGAAGCTAGAAGAAAGTCATAAAATTCCTCTTCAGAGTCAGATGTTTTGGTTACTGAATTTAGGGGGAGGAATAAGCAAAAGGGTTCAGAAAATAGAAGAAGTAGTAGAAGCAAGTCAAGAGGGAAGTACAGTAATCTCAAATGTAATCACTGTGAAAAAAATGGGTCATATCAAGAGATTTTGCATAATATTGCAAAATGAAAATAAAAACAAAGATAATGATAAGAAGAAAGATGATGATAGTCATATAGATCGAGTTGCTACCACTGCACATGAGTTTTTCATTGTATATGACAGTGATGTTATTAATCTTGCATGTCATGATACATGTTGGGTGATTGACAGTGGTACTTCTATTCATGCTACTTCTTGAAAGGACTTTTTTATGTCTTGTACAACTGGTGATTTTAGGGTTGTGAAAATGGCTAATGATGGTGTCTCCAAAGTTGTCGATACAGGAGATGTTTGTTTGGAAACCGAAAATGGCAGCAAATTAAATCTTAAAGATGTGAAACATGTTCCTGACATTCGATTGAATTTGATCTCTGCAGGTAGACTTGATGATGAAGCTTTTCTCAATACCTTCAGTAATGGTCAATGGAAACTTACAAGGGGTTCTATGGTTGTAGCCAGAGGTAAGAAATGTTTAACTTTGTATTTGATGAACTCAAAGGTTTCCAGGAGCATTGTTAATGCAGTGGAGAATGAAGATGCAACAGAGTTGTGGCACAAGAGACTGGGTCACATGAGTGAGAAGGGAATTTCAGTTTTATCCAAGAAGAAAATTTTATCGAGACTAACAGATCCACATATGAGAAAATGTGATCATTGCTTTGCAGGAAAGCAGAACATGGTTTCTTTCCAAAGTCATCCACCTTCCAGGAAGGAAAATGTACTTGAGCTGCTACATTCGGATGTGTGTGTTCTGATGAAAATTAAAATACTTGGTGGTTCCCTTTACTTTGTGACGTTTATTGATGACCACTCCAGGAAGACTTGGGTTTATACCTTGAAGCCTAAAGATCAAGTGTTGGATGTATTCAAGCAGTTTCAAGTATCCGTTGAAAGAGAAACAGGAAGAAAGTTGAAATGCATCTGTATAGATAATGGAGGTGAATATTGTGGTCCATTTGATAGGTATTGCAGAGAGCAAGGTATCAGGTATCAAAAGATACCGCCAAAGACACCATAGTTGAATGGTGTTGCTGGGAGAATGGATAGAACTTTGATTGAAAATGTAAGATGTTTGCTTTCACATGCAAATCTACCACATTCATTTTGGGGTAAGGCTTTGAATACAGTTGTTCGTTTGTTAAATCTCTCACCATGTATTCCATTAAAGCTTGTTGTTCCTAATAGAGTTTGGACAGGGAAAGATGTTTCTTATGATCATTTACGAGTCTTTGGATATAAGGCGTTTGTACACATTCCAAAGGATGAAAGGTCCAAACTTGATGTGAAGACACGACAATGTATATTTGTCGGTTATGGCCTTGATGAATTTGGTTACAGGCTATATGATCCAGTTGAGAAGAAAATTGTCAGGAGCAGAGATGTTGTATTTGTATTCAGGACATTGGCAAAGCAGAAAAATAGTTATCCCCACAGTCAGATGAATTGCCTGATCTTGATATAGTGCCTTCAACGCCACCAGCAACAGATAATAATGATCAAGCAGAAAGTCCTACACAGGTTGAGGAAGGTGATGATGATAGTCAGCCTGAGACTCCACCAACAGTTCCACTCAGGAGATTCGTTAGAGACAGACAACCTTCAATGAAATATTCTTCTGATGAGTATGTTTTATTGACAGATGGAGGTGAACTTGAAAGCTTTGAAGAAGTTATGGATGATAAACATAAAAATGAGTTGATGGAAGCTATGCAAGATGAGATGAAATCTTTGCATGAAAATTGTACATTGAGTTGGTGAAGTTGCCTAAAGGCAAAAGAGCTTTGAAAAACAGATGGGTTTACAGGTTAAAGCAATAAGAAAATACTTCACAGCCACGATACAATGCAAGACTGGTTGTGAAAGGGTTCAGTCAAAGAAAGGGTGTTGACTTTGATGAGATTTTCTCTCCAGTTGTGAAAATGTCATCCATTCGAGTTGTTCTGGGTTTGGCTGCTAGTCTTGATCTGGAGATCGAGCAAATGGATGTGAAAACTGCTTTTTTCACGGTGATTTGGAGGAAGAAATTTATATAGAGCAACCAGAGGGGTTCAAAGAAAAAGAAAAGGAGGATTATGTGTGTAAACTAAAGAAAAGTCTTTATGGCTTGAAACAAGCACCTCGACAATGGTATAAGAAGTTTGAATCTGTTATGGGGGAGCAAGGCTACATGAAAACTTCTTCGAACCATTTTTACTCAAATTCTCTGATGATGATTTTATTATCTTGTTACTATATGTTGATGATATGTTGATTATTGGCAAGAATTCTTCAAGAATTGACACGTTGAAGAAACAATTGAATAAGTCTTTTGTTATGAAAGACTTGGGACCGGCAAAGTAGATTCTTGGCATGAGAATCAATCGAGACAGAAATGACAAAAAGGTGTATCTGTCGCAGGAGAAGTACATCGAGAAAGTACTTCAAAAGTTCAACATGAATAAAGCTAAAGTGGTTAGCTCTCCTCTTGCTATTCACTTTAAGCTAAGTATTCAACAGTGTCCTTCTACAGATAAAGAAAAAAGAGATATACAGATGTTCCATACTCTTCGGCAGTGGGAAGTTTGATGTATGCTATGGTGTGTACACGGTCAAATATAGCTCATGCAGTTAGTACAGTGAGCCGATGTCTCTCAAATCCTGGGAGAGAACACTGGAATGCAGTGAAGTGAATTATGAGATATCTTCGAGGCACATCCAAATTGAGACTTTGCTTTAGATGTGAGAAGCCTATGCTTGTGGGTTACACAGATGCTAATATGGCTGGAAATATTGATACTCGTAAGTCTACTTCGGGTTATTTGATTACCTTTGCAGGGGGAGCTGTGGCATGACAATCGAGATTGCAAAAATGTGTTGCCCTTTCTACCATTGAAGCGGAGTTCCTTGCAGCAACTAAAGCATGCAAGGAATTGCTATGGATGAAAAAGTTTATGGAAAAACTTGGGTTTGAGCAAAATGAATATGTCTTGTATTGCGACAATCAGAGTGCAATACATCTTGGTAAGAATTCTTCATTTCATTCAAGATCGAAACATATTGATGTGAGGTACCTTTGGATCAGGGATGTTTTGAATTCAAAGTTGTTGAAACTTGAAAAAGTTCACACAGATGACAATGGCTCCGATATGTTAACGAAGGCGTTGCCAAGAGAGAAGCTTGAGATATGTCGTTTGGTTGCCGGTTGATTGACCCACCCACATGAGTTGGTAGGGGAGTTTGTTATGTAGACCAACCCATGTGGGTTGGTAATGTTTTTGCTTTTTGACCAAAAGAAAACAAAACAAAAAAGAGAAAAACAATAAACAAAAAAAAGGTGAAGACAGATCAGTCAAGTTGACTGATCTGTCATGTGGTGCGTGTGAGAGTGAAAGAAAAAACGAGAGAGAGAGGGATAGAAACAGAGAGAGAAAGAAGAAGAAGAGAGCAGAAATTTCAGCATGTACAATCTTCATCAAATCGATGATCGGAGGGGCATCTGTGGTCCGACCAAGCTGAAATTTTGCGTGCATGTTCACAACTCGTGGGTCTTCAATCTGAACGGTGGAGATCAGATTTGGAGTTCTCTACAGCCCGTTTTTCTGACGTGAACAGTGACAATATTTTTGGTTATTTCACTCATATTTCTTAGTTTAATCTCTTTTGTTGATGCAATGTTTGCAAGAATATGTTATTCTTGGTGAATGTATTGTGTATGTCTTTAGTTGTAACTAAAGAAGACTCTCTTGTACCCATTATTTGTTGATAGTGGAAATTTTTGGATGGACTACGGTCCCGTGGTTTTTACTCTCCAAATTAGAGAGGTTTTCTACGTTAAAATCTTGGTGTTGCTCTATTTTCTGAAATTTTCAGATTTGTGCATATTGTTGTTGGCTCTATTTGTTGCTTCCTAACAGGTTTATACAAGGTAGGAGGATATTATTTTTACTGTCCATTTGTTGTTTGTGTTTTGATTTCGAATTTCCTCCCAACAAACATCTCAATACCGTGGGATGCTATTGGCAACTTCAAAGCTTCTCACATTGATTAGCTTCTCTATAACTACAAGCTAGCCTTTAAAGAAAACATGTGTAAAGCAAATGGTCGCTAGAATTAGGCAACGCTTCAATGAGTACAGAGAAAGAAAACAACATTCCATTGTTTCGTTACAATATATTGATCGCATAATTCTCCTCTTATCAACATCAACATCCCACTGCCTCTGACTTGTACAGGCACACCCACAACCAACTTCAACTCTCCGTCGACCATATACTTCAAATGGAAAATCAAGCCATCCGTGTTCCCTCCACAAAAATAATTTACTAAAGTGGAGTCCGATCTTCCTCATCATCCATTAAATTTGGTAATAACTCGTTGATATTGAAATGGAATCTTTAGAAAGAGGTTCCGGCCTTCTTCAACATCCATCTCTAAATGTGGTAATAACTCATTGATATTGAAAGATTAAATTAGAATAATTTTTTTGAATTGTTGAAATGTCGTATTTGATTGGAAGAAAGAGAATTATACAACACATTACTCCATCTGAATCCAATTAAATTTGAAATGAAGATATTTTTTTATTTAAAATAGTTCAAACACATTGCAAAAGGATATGAGATGTTATATAACCACCTCATTTAAAAGTTTAAATTGCTAAAAAAGAATTCATTATAATTATTTGTTGTTTTCATTACATCCACACAAGTATAGGCGGGTTCCATTTTGAACCTGACACGTGGACAGTTTTTAATACTTTTAAACAGATGGTGACAAGACTTGAGTGCTTCAATAACTCGTTGATATTGAAGAGTTTACTATTGGGTGCTTCTCGCATAAGACCCACTCGCAATGGCCACAATTTCAAGCAGCAGAAAGAAAAGGTACAATGAAAGAATATACAAAACGAAGCATGAAAAGGTTAGGTATTTGATGTACAGTAATTCGATATGTACATAAAAGACATTTTTCCATGAAGAGCTTCAAGTTCTGCGCTCCTAATAGCCAAAAGATTCCGATGTTCACATCTAGAGCTTGTACTATTCACATTCGCAGAAGATAAGTAACGCTGTTACCTTATGAACAGGAGATATTGATTGTTAGCTGAGCATGGACGGATGCCCAGTCTGGAGCATCCTCTTTAACATGTCCATACCAAATGCAGAATCTGATGAACTGAAAAGCAGGGCAACAGATAATTTAGTGGACCATACTTTGCTTCGGGCACATCTTAAGGAAACACATACACACACAGAGAACGGTATGAAAAAGTAGAGTGACGTGCTGATAAGATAAGCGGGCAGTATATCTAGCTACATCATTCTGAGAATACCAATTGCACAAAAGAGAGAGAAATTACTACATTGAAAATGAGCTTGCCCAAATAAAATAGTTTTTCATAAGCTTGTCATTAGAGCATGACAGGAGATTCTCGAGGGGAGGATCTATTGGGAGAAGATTATCTAACAGAACAAGAAACAGAATAAAGTCAAGATGTAGGCACAAACACTATCATCATTGACTCCATTTTAAATCGAATAACAGTGTTTGTATTTCAGAAGAACCTTAGGTAACATGATAAGCAATAAAGATGTTCTCCTCTTTCCTTCAACTTAATAATGGGCAAAATATTGAACTGCCTTAGGTAAA
Source organism: Ehretia macrophylla (assembly GCA_037974665.1). Taxonomy (NCBI): domain Eukaryota; kingdom Viridiplantae; phylum Streptophyta; class Magnoliopsida; order Boraginales; family Ehretiaceae; genus Ehretia; species Ehretia macrophylla. Next base: position 33,430,838 of record CM075770.1, read on the forward strand.
ATTATTGAAGTTTTGAACTTTAGGCAAAATAGATTCAAGCTATGTAGCACAGAACAATTTTAGAAGAACTGAGTGCGAGAGAAGAATCCAACACACATACAACCCCCTTAACATTGGGCGCCATTCACTAGTGAATTTAGCATTAAGATACTGTAGGCTTAAAATCCAGCAAACCCAACCGTATTTGCTGTATATTGACATATATAAACTTGTAAAGAAATGGTAAAAGAAGCAAAGATAAGAATCTACAGACAAAAGGAGTGAGACAATGCGGACATCTGAAATCATATGACAGCGAAATAAGTAATAGCAACATTTTGAACACTTACTCATGCAAGACTAAGTAGTGGATGAGGAGGGGGTGAAAATTTACCTTGAGATAGTGATCTCATAAGGGAATGAGACACCCTCAAGGTTTGGTATTGGCGGGACATGATCCTTTTTCTCATTTACAAATTTGATTATCTGAAACAAAACTTCCCGCAAAGATGACTCTAGTGCCACTCGGCGAGCATTTCTCTCCTCTGATGCAATCTCTGTTATTATTCATAGAGATGAGCAGAAGTCAGAGAAAGATATTGATTAGTCCTTTACAAATGACCAGAGAGCTGATTAATATCGTAAGGCAATGAACTAATCTAACATCACCTCCTGGATCAACCACTATTTTGGAATGATAAGACTTGCCCAAATGTGCTTTCGGGTGTTGTGCCACATTCAAATGTATATACCACTGCTCCCAGACGTGGCGTTCAACCTTGTTGGTGAACCATGTTGCCTGCCTGTTTTTCTCTTCATAAAAGGATACACATACCTGCACTATTATCAAGTCCATCAATAAAGAAGACAGAAAGCCACACTCTCATGCTATCCAAGTAGAAAAACCATCACCAGTGCCAACTATTTCTGCAACCCTAAACTAATAAATGATATAGGCACATTTGAAGGATGCCAAATACTATGTGACTACTGTTACCAGAATCCAAAAATGCTAGAAGTAGAACATCATTTGTATGAACAACTACACCTTACCATGATAAGCATCATTAGAAGGCAAATATTGCATGACCAAAAAGAACGAAAACTTGTGATTAGCTAAAACTTTGACAATTATGATACCAAAATCAAAGCAACTCGCAAATTAAACTCATGTTATAGGTTTTAAGCTTAAAAACGGTCGACGGCAGTTTTAAGATTTTAGGGTCCGTTGAGATGTGGAGATCATCTTCCATTTACCATTTCGGAAAATGAATGGTGTTAGGGGACGGAAGTGTATTTAATGAGGTTGCAATAGACCAGGATCCTAGTAAAAATAGAGAAAAGTATTAGAAAACAATGGAAACTACAATTTGACCATTTCCAACTTCACTTAAAACTAATACTCCTTACTTATCCAAATTTCTGAATTCCAACAAAAAACTTGTCATTTTAATAAGCTAGGGCTCAATTTTCCAAAATAATAGGTTTTGGCAATTTAAATGGCCCTAAATGTTTCGACAGGTCACAGGTAACAGCGGTACCACAAAACAATTAATAGGGTCTTCAGATGGGGATTGGGACTTTCGAGATTTAGAACAGAATATGTATTGGAAAAGTGTACACATGAAAAAAGTTTGAGGAGTTAAGTAGAATAACGTCATCCATATGAAACTTCAGGGTGCCCGTGCCCTGATTGACGGAGAGACATACTGATAAACAAGAATGTGCATTGTCCCCTTTTTAATTCCCGCATAGACAAATAATGCAAACCAAAACAAATTTGAACCCACACCTGTACAAGATCCAGTAGAGATGTCAACACGTATACAGAAATTAAAGTTGATGGGTTGGTATCTCACCATATGGAATAGCTTGAACACAGCATCAATTGTGTTTATGGAATATTAGTGCCCATATATGAATATGGTAGGAAGCACAATGTGAGAGATCTGAAGAAAGCTTGGATTCATCTTAGGTACCAAGTAATAGCAAAAGACAGAGAAATTAACTAAGCAACAATCTTCCTGACCGTTTGTATATGTTGTTTAGAGTCCATTAGCAATTTAATGAAAAGGGAAGTGCAGGCAACATGACTCTACTAGATAAATGTGTAAACAAATCAACTGCAACTCCTATGAAATACAAAGCACCATTGATCTATATAAAACACACATATGTTGAGAAGCAAAATGGAAAATATGGATGAATCTAAATAAAAAGAGAGAATATATAGAAGAGGCATGCCCATTTTGGATGGACTCTAAATATCAGCATGCAGTGCACAACCCGAGCACAAAGTACCAACCTAAAAGCAGTGGTGATACGAACCTGATTTTTCTTGTTTGGGTGCTTCTCCACCTTGTCAATGAAATGATCTATTTTCTCATCTATTTTCTTCTCAAGCTCCACATCACCACATTGCACCTGTAAAATAAGGATAAGAATATTTGCTTAGAATTTCCACATCAACAACACAACCTTAGGACAATTAACACATATAGTCCCTCTGTTTTTTTCCCCTTTTGATTAGATAATTTGTGATGCAAATGGGAAATTGGACCCTCAAAGAGAAAGGCAGGAATTTTGAAATTAATTGCACTTCCAAGTACTTGAATTTTACAGTTGGGGGGTGCACAGAACTCCTAGTGTACCAACCAGGCAATTGATTAGCAAGACTGTGATTCCTGTTAAAGAATGTACTTATCAAGGTTTAAGCCTATTTCTTTATTTTTCATTTTTTTTTGGGGATAAATGAATAGGAACATATTCAATTGTCCTAGTGAACCTACGATTATCGTTATCTTTCTTTTCCTGATGATTATTATATATGGTGATTAGTTAGACATTGAGAGGCATCAGACAAAAGATATTGACATTCAAGAATAATGAATGTAGTGATAGACCTGACTCAAGGTATTGCGTATTCAACAACTATGAATATGAAGAGAGACATTAGCTTCTCTATCCCTTTTCACTTGGAGGAAAACATTGTGAACCCTTTCTCCCATAGAAAGACCCTTCCCAGAAGAGTCACCACAATCAATTTTTGCCTGTTTCTGAATATATACTCTACTATTGACAGCAGAGAAAGCCAATGGGAGGAAAAATAAAAAATTCGCAGAGAGTTGCCTTCAAGCACATAACCCACAGAAGACTAGGCCGATAAGATTGTCCAGATTCTGAATATTAAAGAAATCAGCTATTAACAGAAAAAACAATCTGACTAGTACATTAAACTTCAATAAATAAGATTGGAACAACATAAAAGCATCGCACAATATAAATTTCCTCATTATTCAAAGAGATCAGAAATTACTCACATATGTAATGTCAAAAAGTTCCAAATCTATGTCCTTTGGCCGCACCAGACCTAAAGCCCTGTGGAACAAAATTGTATGCAGAATGCCTGCATGCATTTTGACCTTATTATTGCTGGGCCAGAGGGAAGTAAGACTCTGCTAATCAAGAGTATGAAAGATATGCAATGGAAACTACCATTAGAAGTTACAGAAAAGAAAAGTAGGAATGGACAAGTAAATAAAAAGAATTGACAGAACTGCAATGCCTATCGACGAGTGTGTGAAACTTCATAGTTATTATATTCATAATCATATGCAAACCTCTCCACTCGATAGAATAACTGATAGGTTAGATAATCAAAGAATCATCAGTTGATTTTCATTGCTACCGGGGCAGGGGGGAGGCTGTCCCTCTCGGGAAAAAACATTCACTTGCTCATACTATATAGTTTTCAAGCTAGATGGAAAACCAGAAAGTAAAGTTTTCCTTTGCACTTCCGCTGCCACCATAAACAGAAACAATTCATGGAGATTATTTTACTCTCGGTTGAGCACTGACACGGAAATTCAGGGCCAGGACCACAGTAAAGTATAATCAGGCAGAAATTATACGCCTAAAACATTAGCATGGCTTTAGTTTATGGGATGGCGAATACAATTCGGTTTTTTTGTTATTAAACTTTCTCATTATTTGATCGTAATGAAAATAGAAGATGATTTTTAAGCGCACCTTATTAAAAGAAAAAACTAGTCTTACTTAATCGCAAAATTACTGTATAATACATCAGCTATATAATAATTTCATTAATATTCAGTTCAAAACATAAGTAATTAATCTACACAATCCAATACTCGATACCGGTTAATTCTCAGACGCTAGCGTAGATTCAGTTTTAAAAGTCCAAGCAATTCACAACTACATACTACAATTATGTAGGAATTAAACTATATTATGCACCATAAAATCGACTAAAAATGCATAATTAATTATCAAATCTCAAATTAGTTAGCATAACAAACTCACATCGCAGAACTTCCCGTATCTCAAAGTGCTCCACTTCCTACAAAATTGTAAAATCACACGATCACAACCAATTGCACAAATCAAAGCCATAATAAAATCAACAATATATATTGACTTATATATCACACATGTGTGTGTGTGTGTGTTTTTGATGAGGTGATTTACGAGTTCTTTGAGGTGACAAGTTTCGCAATTCATGGTGGCGATGAGATGATTTGAGGTCGAGCTTTGATCGGACGGCTAAGAAGAAGAGAATGAAGACGCTAGGGCTCAGTGGTATGATCGGACGGCGGCGATGGAGGAGGGAATCGAACAGAAAATTGGCTTTGCCTTGTCGAATACAACTAATGATAATTATGTGATTTTCAAGTTATTCTAAATTTTAAATGATTTGATTTTAGCTGAGTAACTTAATGCTGCAACTAAAGATAATCTTACGCGGAAATTTACTTAAGAAGATAAGCTTATTAAAGCCCATTTGGTTTTTAGTTATGTTGAGCTTTCTCTCTTCTTTTTTTTCTTCTTTTTCTTCTTTGTCGTGTTGAACATTAGTTTTATTTTGGTCTTTTTTCAATAAGTATAGAGGTCGAATTCATAATTTAAATTTAAAACTATTGAGTCTAAAGTTATTATTTAATCATTCTAATTAACACTTAAGCATTTTATTTTGGTATTCTATAAGGAAGAAATTATATATTTTTCTTCAAATCGTTTACTTTTAGTACTATTTTCTACAACCAAATTTAGTGGTACAAAAAAAAAAGAATGTTTTCACCATTCTTTATTTGTTTTCTTTTTATGAATGACACCAATTCTATTGGTGTTTGTAGAAAGACTAAAAAAAAAAAACAGTAACTAAAAAGAAAATCATCTAATGAGAGTAATTGATTGAGAAAGGCATTACGCTTAATGCATTATCTTTTAGTTGGACTTGCTAGTCAACTTATTCTAAAATAATCTTTTAGTTGGTCTTGCTAGTCAACTTATTCTAAAATAATTTTCTAAGAGGTTATATTGAATTACAAAAAGGGAAGTTAGTAATTTTAGTGAAACGTACGCATTTTAGCAATGTTCATCTTAACGAAAAAACTGAAATACAGAAACAAAAGTTAGTGGTTTTGGTGCAATGATGCATTTCCTTTTATCCTATTTATTACTAGTTAGGTAATACTTTGTCATTTTCATTGATTGATCAAAGCAAAATCAGCCAATATTTCTTTTGTCTTTGAACTTTAATGAAGTTAATTAGTTTGGAATTTCTTTTAAATAGAAACATCTTTATGTCATGAGGCTTTAATTAGGAAAAAAAAATTGAAAAGTGTAATATGCTATATATTAGATGTAGTTAAAAAAAAAATAATAATCCTCAGTTAAACATGTAACTCCAATTATATACGAACTTTATTAGTACTATCATAATGGGGTCTCTTTCTCCTTATGCATTCATTTCAAATTGTTAGGTAGAATTGGAAAAACAAGTATATACACAGGGAGCTGCTGGCAATTCATCTAATTCTATTTGGTCTAGTACTTAAGAACATCTTTGTCTGTTGCTTGCACATTTTTCTTGCTCAATTAATTATGTGTAATATTTATTTCTTCTTCTTATCAGCCAACATTGAAACGAGTAAAAGAAACTCAATTGGAGGCGCTAACTGGAGAAATTTGTGCATGAAAAAAAGACCCGAGTTTTTTTCGGCCATAGCCTTGTAATTGTGGGCCTAGCCTAGCTAATTTATGTTGAGTTTTAAGTCCAACTCATTTTTTGCAACCATTATGTTTTGTTTTTCAAATTCAAAAGGAGGTTTAAAGCCAATCTGATATCCATTTTAAACAGATGTTACATATTTTAATAATTAATTTTGAGACTTCTCGCGTCCAATCCAAGAATTATACCACTAGACAAATGTTTAGTGACAAATACAAATTTTACATCACAAGAACGTTACGTGTTATGAAAATCAATCTCAAAATTTTACGCACCTAAAATGAGAATCATACCACTAAACCAAATAGTCAGTGGTAAGTATTATGTTTTTTTGTTCTCATAATTTTTGTAGTTCTCTCTAGCAAACAATAGAAAAAAATTAAAAAATAAAAACTGTCTTAGGAAATAGAATTTAGCCGCTCGGACCAGATTGACAAAAGCCTTCTCTTTTACACATTCTTTGTCCCTTTCTGGCTCTAGCACTTCAGTGAGATATAGATCTTACTGAAGTCCTTGATTGCTCTTTAATTTTCCACACCCTAGGGCCAAGTTGTGAATTATATATAAATATATTTATAAACTGTGCTTCTTATAGATAGCCACGCGATCTCTTTCATCAAAATAGACAGTCAAAAGTCTATCTACTTCACAAGAAACAAAAACTTACATGATGGATAAAGAAAGGGTATTTGTTTTTTTATGAAACTTGTGGTCTTTGCAATAACCATTGGACTGTAATCTCTTAACTCTGCCCATTATAGATGGTTCAATCACGCCCGATGCTATGTCAAATATTCAATTAGATTACGTGTTCTGAATCTACGCACATTTTAAATTTTTATGAACATAATTATGAAACAAGTGTGAAACCAGCACCTGAAATTTCTTCACAAGATACTGGGTCTGGATTCTCAAGAGATTATTCTTTTTGGGATCGATCTGATAAATTTTGAGTAAAATTATCTTTTAATATTATAATATTATGAGTGATATTGAATAATTATAAATTATTTATATTAATTTATTATTATTGTATTAATAATTATAACTATTAAATCTCACTCATAATATAATAATATTATAAGCATATCAGTCCATCCATTGCGGACGCAATGAGGTTCTCTGATAGCCAAAGAAAAAAAAAAAAAGTGTGAAACCAGCAGCTAGATGACGCAGATATTAATTTGGTGCCTTTGCAGAAACGAATCTTTGTGGTGGGAGTATAGGATAAAGCAAGTGATAGAGATGTCGTATAGTAAGAAGAGAGCCCGAGGATCGAGGGGCTCACAGTACATTGACGACTGCCCAAACCGCCCGGCCACGATTTCTCTCACGTCTTTTTCTTCAGCGGGAGGCCCCCACCACTACAATGATAATGGATAAAAAGTCACAGACACGAGAGCCTCAGTGTGCGTTACATGTTGTATGTTATCAGAGAAATTCTCTGAGCTAGTCTTGCATTCCGGACGGCACGCGCGGTCTGGTCACGATCAGGGTCAGGTCACGTACACACATCTTTTTCTTTTTGGCACAATAAAAAACGAAATTATGAGTTGAATATTGATTATAATATGTCGTTACTTGATCGTATCGCTTTTTTGTTCAAAAGTGAGAGAATTAGTGAGGTGTAGTTGTTGTAGTAGCGCACAGCAGCATAGCATGAAAAGCATATCTTATGCAACATTCCAGACATGGAAAACAAGAATAGATGTTGTAAGAACAAGTTTCTCCATATTTGTACCAAATTATCTATTATTGAACTGTCACTGGCAAGTGGAAAACTAACATGAAATATAATTTTGTCATGGTTCTCCTTTTGCTTTCCCTGTGTATTCACATTTCGTTTTCTACTTTCACTACTTCATTAGCCTCTGACAGTAAAGACCTTCAATTTTCTTTTTTTCTTTTTTTATTTTATCCCTTAATTGTTTTCGGTGAAAATACGAGGCTACACCATCCATATGTTCCTTAATTTCAATTTGGTAGGGACAAGTTCATGATTATTGTCCAGATGGATAAATCTTTTTAATGGAGGTTAAATTAATTTTTCAGTTTAAAAATACTTAAAAAATATACACCTTTTCAAAAAATGTAATTCCAACACTCTTTAATAATTTTGTTCTTAGAGAGGGATTGTTTTCCCGATGACCATAAGGTAAAATTATTCTAATTAAAGACTGTCATTATTGTTGCTGTCACGTGTAAATATTATTATTTTATGTATTACTATTGTTGTCATGTGTAATCTGAAGAGGGGAAGAAAAGAGAAAGGAAATGTGTTGAGAGTAGCTTTGATTATTTTATATTGAGATTAATTAACAAATAAAAAGAATTCTTCATCAAGAGTTTAAACCCAAATCATTCATCTTCCATATACTAGCTAATATGTTATTATTAAAGTCAAAGAAGGGTCAAATGACAAGCCAACAGCAAATACTTTTGTTGGGCATGACATTATCTTGTAATGCAAGTGAGATGATTTGCTCCTCGGTGCAATAATTGTTTGTATCATTATGGTGATTGACAATATTGTGCCATAAATCATAGACATGTAGACCCCTCAGCGTTTGTAGTTGATGTTGTTTTCTAATTATTATTATTATTCTAGGAGGCCACAAACTGCATAATAAATAAATCATATTGTTTCGATCAGCGCAGTGTGATTGCATAGGTTGTAATTAAGACTTTGGATTCAACAACGTAACTATACTCACTAAAATAAGTTTAAGATTGATTTAGAGTTTGGTAGAATAGTTAAGTTATAACCTATTACAATTATTGTGATTGACAATATTGTGCCATAAAAAAATAAAAAAATAAAGTTCAAGATCTACCTCGAAGGGGTTTAAAGTTTTCTGATACATGGTGCTTGGCTAAAGTAATTTGGGCCCCAAGCTGTTGCCACCTCAATTAAAAATACTACATAAGAGCATACGAGCTTGAATTCCTCATAATTTTATAATGTTATAGAATTATTCAAGATCAATCTAGGAATGTTATGTTTAAAACAAGTAAGAAAAAAATAAAGAGTAGATGTCTTTCGATAAATTCTAAGAATTTATCCAGTTGAGACATTCAACCGTAAAAGAATAGTAAATTACATTTGATCGAGATTAAAATCCCAACAGAATAAAGAAGATTTAGTGACAAAGAATATCCATACAAATATAATAAAACAATACAAATAGATCATAACAATTAATTATCTCTCGTGAGATTAGGGATCCAAATTCATAGCTTTCTTGACATGGATCACAATGATCATATCTTTCTGGTGTAATTAGTCATGCCCAAGCACAGAGATTCACAAATCAACACACGTGTGAATAATTAGTGAACAAAGCCATAATGGGTAACTCAGTGTCATACACGATGACAATCATATTGATTCACTCTAGTATCTATGTTTTGAGCAGGCAAAATTTAAGCCATATGTTTCGGGAACTTTTTTTTTTGTTTTTTTGTGGAAAACAGTATTATTAATTAAAAACAAGTTATACAATGATTAATCAGGTTTGAATTATACAAGAGTTTAGAAGAAACACACTCATACTAATAAGAAAATATACAATTAATACAGACCAGACTAAAGGGAATAAAAACCACCATACAAAATAAAAAAAACCTATTAAAATCGTTAAAATAATCCAAACTATCACAGAGGTAGCTCACTGTGAGGTAGGTGGGACATCATCTTTACACGAATTTCAACATGATTAGCCCTCTCCTTGATCTCGCAATCATTGCCTTTGAACAGCATCTTTGAGCAGTCGACCACAAAGCTTAGCAAAGACTACTCCTTTTTCTGGACTTGATTATCATTATCGACTTCTGGCTCTCCTCCCACTTTTAAGTAATAAAAATTACATTATGATCCAAGCGAATCAAATGTTGATAAGATGCAATAGCACTTAAGTTCTACTCCTAACTACTATTGGGAACTATACTTTAATTAATTTGATATATACTTAGGTCGAGTGACTATATTTTCGGATTTTGAAATGTAGGTGTTTTATCTTTAGAGTGGTGGCTAAGCTAATATATGCATCGTAAATTAATTAAGTAGAGATATTTTTGAAGGTTAATCAAAAATAAAAAAATCTTCACAGCTTTCGAGCCAATTTTATAATACGTATTACACTCTAGTTGTCATGTAACAAGTCTAGAACTTCATACATCGAGTCAATTCGTAGTATCTTAAACTTAAGAAATTACTAGTCGAGTCTAAAATTTGTTAGTCCAAAATGATTAAAATAAATTATTATTTAAATGAGTTAATGTCATTCTGCCCCATGAGGTCTTCACAAAGTCTCAAAAACTTCCATAAATTTTAGAATTTTCTTTGAGATTAACTCATTTAAATGAGTTAATCATCTGCTTCCGGAAGAAATCAAATAATTTCTTGAGAATCCTATAAGATCCGTTCGTTTTTTTTTCCTTTAATAGATGGTCAGAACTTCATCAGGGTTCGAATCCTACTGAAAGGTCCACTAGAGATCAAAAATTGTTGAAGAAATTAACAACAAGATCTTTCTTGAAAAGAATCAATAGTTTGGACAAAATTGGGAACATTGGAATTTTATGAAGAACTTGTGGAACAAAATGAAGTTTGTTACTATTTAAATTCACTACACTCACTTATAAACCACTTAGTTTACATATTTTCCACTAATATATGATATTACTGTAATAGCTGAGAAAATCAAAAAAAATTTAAAGCTAGAAGTTCCTAATATTAAATTTCAAAGTCATTTTTCTTATTGGTATCAGTGGCAGAGCCACTCTTAAGATTGTGGGGATTGCAGTCCCCACTTAACTCAAATTTTATAACAAAATATTTGTATTTTTAAGATATTTTTAGGTTAAAAATTTAAGTTAACCCCCACTAAAAAAAATTTATCTATATATAAGTATTAAATTATATAATTTTAATCCCCACTGAAGAAAAATTATGACTTCGCCTCTAATTGGTTAAATAGAAAATATTCTACCAAAGGAATAGTTTAGCTTTATCAAATTTGGAATTTTCTCACGTATTAATGTAGAAAATAAGACAATTAGATTGGTAATGGAAGAAGTGTGACTTTAGCATCACTCCAAGAACCGCTGGCAACTAAATTCCAAAACAAAAAACCATTTGCTTAGACAAAGACAACACAAAATCGTTTGTGATCTTTTGATTGTGTTTCTGTATTAAAGCTTCCCAACCCTTTACTTCTTAGCTCTACCAAAAGCCTTTCAACTGAACAAAAGGCAAGTCATATTCACATCTTCTCCCCATGTTTCACGTAGAACACATAGTAACATACAACAAAACCAACTTGCTTATTAGCTTTTCCACTGTAAAAAACCTAACTTTTTTTCTTGTTTTTTTTTACTGTTTGCAGATCTACAAAGAAGAAAAGATGATCCAGGAACTGTTAGGTGGATCAAAGCTATCTGTTGCTTCAGTTTTAGAAGGCACACCTTCTTCCAATCCTTCTCCTTCGCCTTCGCCATCGCCGTCTTCTTCTACAATCTCCACCCCTACAAGCTCTTCAACCTCAGAAAATCTGAGGTGCCCTAGATGCGATTCTTCAAACACAAAGTTCTGTTACTACAACAACTACAACCTCACTCAGCCTCGCCATTTCTGCAAAACTTGCCGCCGCTACTGGACTAAAGGTGGTGCACTAAGAAATGTTCCCATCGGAGGTGGATGCAGGAAAAACAAGAACACTAGCATAACAACCTGTGTTGCAAAGTCAAGTGCTGCAAAATTGAAGACTGTACCATCAACGTCTGATATAGGAAAAGCAAACTTCATTTACGGGCTTGAACATGAGCTTTCTTCAAACCCTATTCTATGGACGTCCACGCCTCAGCATCATACTCATCCGCTTTCTTTATTGAGAGCTAACAGAAACCCTAACCCTAATCCTCCAGCTATTTCAAATTCAATTTCTGTAAAGGAAGAAGGGTTTCTGTTAAGATCCCAGATGAGCACAGGGTCGCCAATGGCTGCAAGTGGTGCATTTGATGCTAAAACACTTGGTTTTTGCAGTTCTTACTGGAGAAACAATCAGCAGCAAGCTCAACAGAACCAAGGAAACCCTCACCATCAGCATCACCATAGTGGCTTCGCACTTGGAGAAACTCAAAATACAGGGTTTCAAGAGCTGTATCAGAGGCTTAGATCATCAACAAATTATTATCCTGATCAGGCAACAGCAGTACTATTAGGGAATGTGGCTTCTTCTTCAACAATTCTTGATTCAGCTCCTGTTGCAGGAGGTCATGAAATGGGTTTATGGGGCAATCCTGTGTCATGGTCTGATCTGCCGACAAGTACTAGTGGTGCATTACCTTAAAAGAGTACTGTTCCTCTTATAATTGTACTTTCGAAAGTTAGGTTTTGGTGTTTTTGTTGTGTTCTAGCGGGGTTGGTATATGGCTATCGTTGTAGGGTCAGGTTAATTAATTTTTCTTTGCTTCAATAGTTCCCTTTTTTTCCTTTTTTCTTTTTTTGGGTTAAGTGTGCTTTATGGTGTGTTTAATGTATTATCGATCATGTACCTTAAAACAGAAAAGTTTCGGGAAAAAATGGAAAACTTTAGGTGTTTTTAGACAATGTTGATTGTATTTCTAGCTCTTACATATATATAATGATAGCAGTTGATCTTGCTTAAGGCTTAACACACAACCAAAAATCTGACGCTGTTAAATTAAACCTAATATTTTTGTCGTACTTGATTAATCATCCTTAGTTGTTCAAATTAAATAGTTTCATTTTTTTCTCCACCCCCAGCCCCCAGTCCGCCCCCCATCCCTGAGATTCGAACCATAACTGCTCACAAACTAAGGGAATGTTAAATTAAAGCTAATATTTTTGTGGGAAAATTTCACATTTAATTCTCTATTGTTTGTAAAAAAAAATCAGTTTGGTCCTTATTATTTAAAATGTCTCAATTTAGTCCCTATTATTTTTTTAAAGTTTTAATTTTATCTCTATTATTTAAAATTTTTCAATTTCGTCCTTATTGTTTGTCAAAAAATTTTAGTTTTATCCCTATTGTTTTTAAAAATTTTAATTTCGTCACTATTGTTTCTCAAAAAAATTCAATTTAATTAGTCCTTGAATAATAGGAACGAAATTAAAACCTTTTAAAAATAATAGGGACAAAATTGAAACTTTTTGAGAAACAATAATAACGAAATTGAAAAATTTTAAACAATAGGGACGAGATTAAAACTTTTGGTAAAATAATAAGGACTAAATTAAGACATTTTAAATAATAGAGACTAAACTGAAATTTTTTTACAAACAATAGGGACTAAATGTGAAATTTTTCCTATTTTTGTTGTACTTGATTAATCATATATCCTTGGTCGTTGTTCAAATTAAATAGTTTCATTTTCTTTTTTTTCCCGCTTGGCCTGGCCCATCCCCTACCTCTAGAATTCAAATCATGACCATCCTTTGTTAGGAGAGGTATCCCACCAACTGAACTACTCCAGAATCCGGAATAGTTTCATTTTTATAATTCTCACACATTGTTGCAAGGTCTTATAAGTTGAATTTTCCCTTTATCTTTGTACAATAGGTACGTAATAATAATGCAGAAAATGCGCACAAGAAATTAATATTTTTCATAGTAAAAGCAACAATATATTGTGGTTATGTTGAGTAGCTGATGAGTCGAATACTCATTTGTATCTTTGTGACTTGTGAAGGACTGATGAGCGGAAGAAACAATGTAGCAGCCTTTGGAAAGAGTCACCCTAAAGCAGCAAAATGATTCTTACAGTTGGGATGATTCCACTGGCAGCTTTATATGGCAGAATTGCGTATTTGCCTGCTCCTCATATTTACTACATATATTAATCTTGCATGCAAGTTGTTTAAAACTTGCATAAACATAGACATTTAATTTATGTTATTAAAGGTTTAATTCTAAAAATTAATTAGAATCATAGTTCAATATCGAATCGATCGCTCACCGAATCTATGTTGATATCCATAATTAAACGGACTTTAATTAATTAATGTTTATATAGTGGCCTTACGTAGTTCTAAGCATATCCATTCATGGTTTGAACCAAAGCAAGTACGATTTAATTAGTTTTACAATAAGTAAACACTATGAACATCGTTAACGTTCTCGATCCTTTCATCCGTAATTAAATAACTATTTAGTTCATGTTTCACATTTTTATTTTTAGTTCTCATTGTTTATATTGACAAATGTCACAACTGGAAACAATTAATTAGTGCTCTGAGCCTATTATTGTGCCCATCTATACGAGGAATATAGGTGCGATTATAAATGGTCAAGTAATGATCTATTTATAATAAGATGTTTTAAGTCTGAAACCATGAATTAGACTTTCATTATACAAAAAAAAAAAAAAAAGAAGATTTGTTAAAACAAGGCTGTATATACAGACGGTTATAATTTAATTTAATTATACTGCATAAGGTAGTAATTTAATATGATATTAGAACCCAAGTTATCGAGATGTCATCAATTGAAGTATTACCGCTATTGATTTATAAAATTACGTTCACGTGGCTCAATCAAAAATAATAAGAGCATTGGTATATATCACTTGTCACTCTTCCTTATATTTTGAATCTTTACCATGTACATGAAACATTTAACATTTAAGACATGAATTCTTATAATACAAATGAAATGTGAAGGGATAACATAAAATATTACTCAAATAATAAAACCTACATGTGAATAGACGTGTTAAGGAATAAAAAATATAATAAACCCAAAGACAATAAAGAACTCTCTTACGTATTAAACTTTTAGATGTAAGTGGTAATTTAATAAAAATAGATTATCATTGTTTTACTGTTTCATCCTTTTAGTACTCTTCGTTATATAATATAATTTCTAATATGTATATATATAACTAAAACTCAATACATAAATTTTTGTCATACAAATAAGAGATAAAATAATAAATGAGTGACATAAAGTATTACCTTATCGTTGTTGCTTGTTTCCTAGAAATTTCTACTGTTTGTGCCAAAACAAGCCCAACCCAGTTCCTAGGTCCTGACCCAAGAGGGGTTTTGATCGGATAATTGTTCACCCACCATCGATTGGTGAAAAATCTGGCTGAGAGCAGCAGCTTCAGGAGAAATAGGCCGAAAATTTACAACCACACATATTTATGCAACTTTACATGTGACCCATGATTAATTGATAAAATACAAGACGACGTGGTAGAATAAGCTCTGATGACACCATATTAAGAAACTTGAAATTACGTACATCTTAAAAATAAAATTAGTATTAGGTGAACTAATACTAAAATAACCTTATATACTAATTTTAAAAATTCTAATTTGTTCAAGTGAGACGATTAGATTTTGTAATGATATCCGTATAACCAATTTCCAGCATCAACGTAGTTGAGATAAACAGGTACCAAGTTCATAGTGGCAATAACTCACAGAGAAGGCAAAGAACATATATATGTAAGCCTACGAGAACACCAAAAATTTAATCAAAACAATCTCATTGAGTGATCATATCACATGGACAATTCTGTATGGAATGTTTTGAGATTTACGACTTTTTGAGTGTGTTTTGTCTTTCGGCTTCTTTTTCTAGCAGCAGCCAAAATCTCATGACTGGAAAATAGAAATGGCTAAACAGATGATGGATGGCCCTTAGGCGATTTTGCCGCAAACCAAAGCATTGGTAGGTTTGTTGTATTCTTCAGCAAGACTCTTGACAGGGTCGTAGACTCTGAGATAGAATTGTTGTCCAAGATATTGCCTTTCCCACATTGCAGACCTCAAATTCCACATACCTTCGTTGTCGAAGGAGACCAATATAGCCGTCCATGACTCAGGATAAACCTGCAAACCCGTTTCATAAATAGACATCAGAGAAATTGCCACAAAGTTTCATTACAGAATCGTTAAGATATGAAAACAGATATCGACATTCTGGGAAATACAAAGTTACCTCTGTTGTATGTCTGGTTGGGGCATCAAATAGATTGTAATCTTTCCTGCTGCCTGGTGTCCACCTCCCGGGTCCAAAACTGTACATTGTTAAGAAAAGAAAGAAAGGATGAGAAAATCTGCTTCACAGACCGGGTTACTTACAAGGAGTGAGTTGAGGCAGATGACTACTTACCCGACAACCCAGAAATCATATCCATCAAGGTGCCATGTCTGAATAGTTTTCTCAAGGTTTTGGAAAACAATTTCAACGAATTCGTGGAGATTAACTTTCATTACAGATGTAGCCAGACGAGGGAGATTATCAGCAGGGGCATCCTTCATGGAATTCACGTCGAAAACTCCAGAAATATTGAAATAATCAGCGAGCTTCAGTGGGGTGTCAGGATTAACATAAGAAACCCCGTTGACAGTGTATCGTTGCTTCCCGTCAATAAGAGGTGAAGTATTCGCGAGCACGATTGTCCTTGTTGTGTTAATTTTTCCATAGTGGTAAGAACCTTGAGGGTTTGGCCTGGCTGCATTGGCAGTTAAATTCCACCTTCAACACAAAATAGTGCAAATCAGTCAATTGAACAACTGTGAGCAGCCACAGTTTTGTAACCATGAATAGCCATTGGAACATCTTTAATAGCCTTTGGTCTTGGGGAAACATCAGATCGATAGTTGTATTGATTCTGCAATTAGTTGTAACACTATGCTTCTAATTAAAGGGAAATGACCGTATCTAAGGTCTATATAATGACTAATAGAGCTCGAGTAGTGCGATGCGCCTAACATAATGCCAACTCATGAATACGATTCTTTTAAAATAGACGATCGAATACCTGAAGCTTCTAGCTTGTTCCAAGGACTTCTCGAACTGTAAAGTTGGATCAAATCTGAGAGGACCAGAAACTGGAGCACGAGAGTTTGTGTAGTGTAATACTGCAGGGGCAGTAAGAACTTCCTGCGTAAACAGCGACTTGGCAAGAACATGGTAGTCTTGTGCTGGTTGATCGAAGGTCACAAGGACAGCTACGGATTGACCCACGTGCACATCAATAGAATCATAAGTGCTCTGGATAACATGAGATCCTTCAATCTCAACTACTCTCAGTGGATGGTTTTCAATTCTGAAGTTAATGGAGGTCGACAAGCCCACATTTGAAATCCTGAACATGTAAGTTTTACCTGAAAAGAGGAAAACAAGACAATTGTAGTCAGCAACGCTCGCTTAAACAGGGATGAAACTGCAATTTCCATCCAAAGATACGGCTTATCACTTCAAAACATCTCATCCTCTTTTAAAATAGGCTACTCCATGAATTCGGAATCTACAGTGCAAGAACACAAGACAGAGGAAATACAAATAGGTATCGAAGAGAAATAGGCCTTGCAATAAAAAGGAAGGGAAAAAACCTTCTGATACATTGAAGATTGTCTCAGCCTGGCCATTTATAAGGAGGCCATCAGGAAAAGGCAAAGATTTTCCTGAATCTAGAGTTTCCTTCAATGCCTGCATAACAAGAAGATAATCTTGTAAGAATGCAGCTTCTATAATGCAGATGAATAATTTCATCAGACTCGTCAGAAAACCCCACGCACGAATATTATCTTCCAAGACGTAAGATTTTCCCTAATGGTCACTAAACAATGACAACAATGAACAATGATTTTAGTTACTCGTCAAGGCCTTCTTCAAGTTTTCGTCATCTAGACTATAGCATTCTTCTGAAATGGTAGAATACACGACTAGCGAAAGTGACACCATTTAAGAATTTTAGTTAATTCCAGGAAAAACACAATGTTGAAATTGGTTTAAGAGAATATAAAGGTCAAGAACAATAAGAAACATAGAAAACACTCACCTTGTGACTGGTCTTGTACCAATCACCAATAAGTAGATTGAACTCTGCCTCAGGTTTAGGATATGGAACTGGAATAACAGATCTTGAATGCACATTGAGTGCTCCAAAACCTCCGGCAGCTCTGTGCATCGCGGTTGATGGAAAATACGTGTAGCTTCCAATTTGATCCTTCGTCTGGAACTTGTACGTGTAGTTTGAGTTAGGAGGGATAGGGCAATTTGTTCCCAAAACTCCATCTTCCCATGAATTCTTCCTCTGTTTGATACCATTCCTAATTGTCCAAGTGAAAACTCTCATAGGACAATTTTGATCTATTGATATAGTGAAAATCAATTGCTATCTTAACCATAACTTAGCATGAATGGTGAGAAAAACTCGAACATCAATAAAAGTGGTACAATCTAATGTAATTGGTTCCGTAGTATTCACAATCCTCTGTTTTCGATAATCTATTAAATCACTTTAATAAAAGTTGATTATCTAGGCCATTGAACTTTCAGCCAAATACTAAAGCATCATCATTCCCAGAAAAGAACTTTCAAGAGTAACATCAGAAGGGGACTCAATAAACGGTAAAGATCAGAGGGGGTGTGTGTGTCTGTGTGTAGCGTGCGCGCGCCTGGGGGGTGGGGGGTGGGGGGTGGGGATAGGAACTCACCATGTCAAGAGAAAAGGCTCATCCAACTTGTTGATGAGGTTGAGAATTATGTTATCGTTAGTGATGGTATCCAATGTAGGACCAGGAAATTGTCCATTGATGAGAATGACCTTCAAATTCAGACATGAAAACATTTTTTAGTCACCTTAAATCTTCATATATATATATTTTTTCCGAATTAACAAAAACAGAACAAAAACCAAGTCCAATAATGTTTTACAGATTATGGCCATACCTGTTGAGGATCACTCTGTGGAGAAGCCGTTCCATACGTGACTGTCCATTCGTAGTATTTATATTCATCCTCTGCTTTCACCACAGAAACACTCCATAAAGCCAATGTTGCACAAACCAAATGTAGCATTACTGCTCTTTCCATCGTACTAATCAACCCCCAAACCTGAAACCTCTATATCTGCAATGTTGAATGTATCTGCAAAAATGAAAGTAAAGTTCTAAATCTTGAAAGTTTTAACGTTATAACGTTACGAGGAGATCGAAATCGCAATAGCAGAAACAGAAACGTACCAGGTTTGGATGGCTATACTACATTAATGGAAGGAATGCAAGAATGTGAATGAACGAATGAATCTTTCTGTGCGTTAAGTATATATATAGTAAGCGTAAGCTATCATGAGCACCGCATTTCACGAGTTTTCACGTAATAATGAAAGGCTTCGCATACTCATAGGCACACGAACTGGGACAAATGAAGTGTATTATACGCTATTAAATTTGACTCTTTTAAATTTTAACAATTAGATTTATAGTAATAAATTCATTATCTATGATAAATGTTTAAAAATGTTTGAAATATATGGTTGAGATTTTCAAAAAAAAATCAAATCTCGTGGATTATCATACACGTTATCTAGTAAGAAATTAGTAATAATAGGATTTAAACCCGGATCTTGTACGGTACATCACTAGATTTACGTAAAAGTAGGAAAGGGAGGAAAAGAAAAGAAAAGAAAAAAAAAAGAATAAGTTATGGATTACAAATATTAAAGGAAAGGAAAGTATGGTAAAGGATTAAGTACTCCCTCCCTTTGTTTGGATTACAATTTTAAAGAAGATAAAAGTTAGAACCGATGATTTTGTAATCCTTTTAAATTAGGGTGTTTTGGAGGAAAATAAAATATTATGTTTTAAAAAAAAAATTTGTCTCTACATATTTTATGGTCTTTAAAATAAAAAGCGCACTTAAGTAATTTTGAATATAAAATTATCCTATCCTTTCCTTTCCTTTTCTTTTCCCAATCCAAACAAAAAATCATGAAATCATTTCATTTCCTTTCCATTATTATTTTTTACAGTCCAAACAAAATAATTCATTTCATTTCATTTTCTTTATTTTTCTTCCTCCACTTTACTTTTCTTTCCTTTCCTTTGTGCAATCCAAACAGTTAAATTAAATTGAGTATCACAAATTTTAATTCTCTTTTTTTATTTTTTATTTTTTTATTTAAGGGAGATTTACAAGTCAATATCACATTATTTAGGATATTGATTTCAAAAATTAATTTCGTAATCTCTTACACTTAAAGCAAAAAATCATACTATTAGACCAAATGCCTAGTAAATTTTAATTTGTTTAGTCTTGATAGTTTATTGTAATGAATATCTAGAATTTATGGAACTATTAAGGTTTTGAATATGCGGATGTGAGCCTTTGACAAGGTCCAATTTACAAAGCAACCATGCATATGGTATTCTTTTAATTTGTTTTTGCGCGATCGATTAATAAATTTGGAAGGAATATCGTATCTAAGGTGGATCTATGTGTTATCTATTCCTAATGACAACAAGAAGAAGAAATAATATCTGTAAGTGGCCATAGCATCAATACATAATGTAAAACCATTTATACATGATAGCATAGCAGCGTTACCGATAATCATTTAAAAAAGAAGGGATATTTTGAATGATTTTCCATAATTTAAATTACAAAACATGGGATATTTTTTTCTTTGTTTTTGTAGAAATAGTAGAGTTTGTTGAAATAAAAAGTATTTACAAAATGTCGGAGTCACCCAAGTTTGTTGGCAATCATGTATATTTTTCAAGGCTATGTGCTGTAAATTACTGTTTCAAACATGATAATTCATTTATAAACATAGATTTTCACGAAATTTATTTACAAATTAAATGAATTTTACAATATAAGTGCTTCCAAACACTATGTAACAAAATTTGAGGATTAGGATGGGGGTTTAAGGAGATAAGGCACGTGACTTTGGGTATGTGCAACGTGACATCAATATCGGGCTGGGCCTTGACTATTTATGATATATACTAATTTCATATTTTTATTTTTATTTTTTTAAATGGAGCTCTAACCAATTATACCAGCAAATATAAGAGTAACTTGAACCAGGTTACTCAAGCATAAAAATCCGTCAATAAGAAGTTTCTCCGCTCCTATATCTTCCTCGCGAGAGTCTCAAGAGCTATTGATGATTAGTCAATAACACGTTCTTCAAATACTTTAACTTAATTCAAAGTTCACTAACTAGGTGCATATTTTTCGTCTTACGATAAACGTGTCTATCATTTTCTGACTTCTACATTGGAATTACTGTGAATTTAGTTTTCCTGTAAAAAAACAAAAAAATTAAAAAATTGTAAACTTGGTTTGCTGGTCATAACATCAATGATAAGTTGTTCTTATCTAAGAGCAACTCATGTACAATGCACGATTGAATTTGCATGTACGACATATACAACAAGCTCACGCATTTATAAATATACAACATTGATGGACGATACTTGTTTTGGTGCGAAATATAAAATGTACGTGATGAAATATATATATATATATATATATATATATGAATACTCTTTTGAATGACATAATTTGCATAGTTTGGAAGGTAAATGAATGAATTGTTATCTAGAATCGTTTCTTCTAATTAGTTGTACAATTTTCGTGTAGATTAATACTAATGATGTCTCTGTTAACTTAGAAGAACAAAGTAAACAGGTTTAGTTAAGATTTTTCCTTGAAATGACGTTGTCGAGGTTGAAAATCTCACAGTTGAATTTGAGAGCTGCTTTCGCCGAGCTGGACTTTTCAGGTTGGCCTTCGAGCTGTACTTTCCTGGTCGGCTATCAGACCTGCACAAGGAAAGGAAGGAAAATGCGGGGTGACGATCCGGATTTTCCCCTCAAGCTTGCAAATGATTAGTATGTCCGAGTTGGCAAAGTGGCTGAGAGCATTTAATAGCGAGATCCCCCCTTTAAATGAAGAGGGTGGAGCTCTATTTATACTAAGTTCTGGTCTGACAGCATTTAATGCAGCGCAGCTTTATGTCCCATCGGAACAGCTGGAACTGAGGTCGGGGTATCCGGGGTCGGGCCAGTCATCCTGGTTGGACATTCAGTTCCACGCGCTGGTCTTGGCACTGATTAGCCCGCTTCGGCTCAGGACGGATTCGTACCTCAGCTCGGGAACCCCTCGTCAATTCCTCCCCCCCCCCAAGTCGAGATCGAGAGGGTGAGATCTAGAATTTGGCGGTTCCTCCTGAGCTGTAGGTGTCCGACCCCGAGAGAGCAGGGATGACCATGTCAGCGGTGCACGCCCAACGGATGGCTGACACGTCACCTAGCGGTTCTGATGAGACACGACGTTTGGGCTTCCCGATGCGACTTTCAGGGGTGCCTATAAATAGGGCCTTAACATCCGAGATTCATTCCACATTTTGCTTTCAATCCCTCAAGAATTTAGGTCGGACACCAGAGTGGTCGGACGCAATTAGCTCGGAAAGAACCTTCTCGGGATTTTTCAGCTCGGAGCCAGCTTAGTCGGTCACACTCCGCAGTCAAGAGCAGTAGGTACGTCCTGACTCCCTTTAGTCATTCCTGTTCATTCATATTTACTGTAAGCAGGATGGGGAGGTCGGAATCGGAAGATTCTCAGGCGATGGAAGTTAGGTCCTATGGTGGAGATGAGAGTTCGCCGAGCTCGGCATCCACCTCAAATAGGGCCCGTGGTGGAGGGAGCGCCAGTTTGTCTTCAGGGCCGGCTCAGAGATTTGGTCGCGGGGAGAGCGATGATGACTGCCAAGTTATTGGGGTCAGATTGGCGCAAGAAGAGGCCGAGGCAGATCCTTTGGCCGACCTGGGAGACTTGGGGGATGGAGAGGACGACGAGCCATTGAACAAGTTGGAGGGGGTCGAGATACCACATGAGTATTTAGCTGGAGTTTCCACCTCGGAGCCGACTGCAGCAATCCCGATTAGGGCAGTCCGACCACGGAGCTCAGCTACAGCCAGTGGTTCGTCAGGTCGGGGGAAGAGGATAGAGCAGTTATTTGCTTGTTGCCAGCGCGAGTATCATTCAACCATAGAGATGGCCAACGTTTGGCTGAAAGACTGGTCAGTGGACCGGCACCACAAACTGAAGGTCCCTGGTCGGAATGACCCTGCATGTTATCCTCCACCCGATCACTTTACGATGTACGACCTCGCCTTCGATGTCGTCCGCCTTCCACTTCCCGGCTTTATTACAGGCATTCTGAACTACTTTGAGCTCAGCCCGGGTCAGATGTCGCCAAACGGTTGGGCCATAATGGTGGCATTCTTCGTGTTCTGCCTCGAGAGGAAGATAGAGCCGACCTTGCGCCGTTTCAGGCATTTTTTCGTTTGCAAGCCCAACCCGAAGCAGCTAGGCTGGTTCCACTTCGCGGCTCGGGTCAACAATGCCATATTCACCAAGTGGTACTCCTCTAACAAGGGCTGGCACAACGACTACTATTGGGTCAAGTCGACAGTGAACCCGGGGTGCAGGATGGACTGGAATCTTTCACTGAAAAAGACTTTAAATGACGACCCCAAGCTTTCCAAAGAGGAACTCGCAGAGGTCAGCGTGCTGAGGCCTGAGCCGGGTATGCTGATCGACATCGAGAGTGTCCTCAGGTGGGATAGGATATGGAAGTCCAAGTTATTCGGGAGAGAACCCGACCTGAGTGAAGAGCATCCACACTTGCTTCCCAAGCCTGAAGAGAACGCTCATTCCGACTCAGAAGAAGGTCAGTTCGAAGGATCAAAGCCCGACCTCCCCGTCTCCTAGTTTGTCGTTGCTCTTCTCGATTGGTAATCGGTCATTTTTCACCTTCTTTTCCTTTGTTTTTACAGGCATGGCAGATACGGTGAAGCTCGCGTACCTCCAGAGAAGGAGAAAGCCCGACGCCAGCGGCGAGGTGTCGGCTCGGTCCGATCTTGGCTCCGTCCCTCAGGAGCAGAGGCAGCGGCCCGGGGGCCATGTGCGTGAGGTAGGCGCAGAGGTCTCGTCGGGATCTCCCTTGACGAAGAAGACGAGCTCGGGTGTGGCGATCCCTGAGCGCTCGGCATCCCGCCCTGACAACAAGAAGCGGCCCCGGCCCGAGAACTCCTATAGGGGCAAGGTCGCGGAGGCGAGCCCTCCAAATAAAGATTTTGTGGAGGCTGCGAAGGTTGCCCGTGATCCCAAGTTGGGGTCGGTCCTGGCGGAGCAACTTTCACTAGACCTGAGAACGGCCATAGTTACGGTAAGACATACCCAGACGTGCTGTCATGGTTTCTTTTGTTGATTACTTTGACTAACCGCTTTGCTTTCTTCCGCGCAGGCTGAGTCCCATATCCTTTCGGCGCCTGGCCTGCTTGCCAGGGCCCAGACTTACTGTGTGGAGCTCAAGCAGCGCTACACAGATTCCCGAGCCGAGCTAGAGTCCTTTAGGACGGATGCGGCCGAGAGGCATAAAGCGGATGAGGCGGAGATCGCCCAACTAAGGAAGGAGCTCGAGGCTTAGAAGTCCAGGCGCGAGGCTGTGGCCAAGGACGTTGAGCGCTACAAGTGGGAGAAGCGCGAGGCTGAAGCAAAGCATAAGGACCTCTTGGATCAGGTCGGCCCGCGAGGGGAGAAGGCAGTGAAGGCCTTTAAGTCCAGCCAAGAGGCTATGGACTGGCTAGCCACTGAGGGTGGGGTGATGGCCCGGTACGCTGAGTTGGAGTACTACTTCCAAGGCCAGGTTGCAGCTCGCAAGAGGGCGAAAACCTTTTTCCCCGCCGCCAAGAATGATTATATCGAGATCTTGGAGGCCCCGCCCCCGGAATTCTGGGAGATTCCCGAACTACCAGCCGATCTGACGTCCCAGGCCAAAGAGGTGCTAGCGTTCGTCGAGAAGGGTATGGACCAGGTCGGCGACGTAGCCGAGGCCACAACCTCCACCGCTACTCCCAAATAATAATAATTTCTTTTGTAGTCGCCCGGGTCGAGCTTTTCTAATTGATTTCAGCATTAATGAAATGTTTGCTTTAATGAAATGTTTGCCTTATTTTCATTTGCGTTTTAATTGAGTTCGTACACATGTACTTTTCTTTTCGCAAAATTTTTTCTCAAGTAAGTGGGGTCGGACCAATTTTAATGGACCGTACAAACTTAAGCGTAATGAACCGAGCTGGACGCGACTAGTGAATTAACACCCTAATCCGAGCTGGTTAATTGGGCGACTTATTTAATTGTCGCCGACCTGGACTCGTCAGTTCGATTTAAAACTGGTCAAACTAATGTTGACAAATGTTGAGCTCGAGTTCGGACCCCAAACTAACATATCGACCCGAAGCCGGACTAAACCTAGTTGGAACTTAATCCGAACTGGCAAAACTTAAATCAATTTGTTATTGATTATACCCGAGCTGGAACTTAGTCCGAGCTGGTTTACTTCGTGATTAAGCGTGGCCACTGCGTTAATCCGAGTTGGAGTAATTTTGTAGTTGAAGCACTTGGGCCCGGGTCGGGCATTGCGCCGGTTTGTGTACCGATTCCCAGGTCGGGCATTGCACTAGTTTACAAAATTACATTGTATTAAATTTGTACAAGTAATGTCTTGGCCCAGGGCCTCTACAAGATACTTCGACTCGGGGCCTTTTACAAAATGTTTCGGCTCGAGGCCGTTTACAAAATATTTCAGCTCGGTGCCGTTTTTAGACAAAATACCGCTTCAGATGTTCTGAATGCCATGCATTTTTCAACAGTTTTCCGTTCTTGTCGCGAAGGTAGAAGGTCCCGGGTCGGACTTCTTTCATGACTTCATAGGGTCCCTCCCAGGTCGGAGAGAGCTTGTTAACGGAGCGCGGCAAAAAGATGGCCTTTCTGAGTACGAGGTCGCCAACCTTAATAGGCTTAGGCTTGACCTGTTTGGCAAAGGCTCTTTTCATGGCAGCTTTGCTGGCCAGCATTCTGATTTGAGCTTTAGCTCGGAGCTCTTCTGCGAGGTCGAGCTCTTCACGAATTCGTGCTCCGTTTGTTTCTGGATCATGGTGGAGGGTTCTATTGGTCGGAGACCCGATCTCCACTGGCAGCACCGCTTGAGTGCCGAAGGTCAGTTCGAAGGGCGATTCTCCCGTGGCCGAGCTGGTGTTGGTCCGCTAAGCCCACATCACCTCGGGAAGAATTGATGCCCATTGGCCCTCTGCTTCCTCCAGCTTGGTTTTCAGGCCCTGCAAAATGATTTGGTTAGTCCTTTCAATTTGGCCATTACTTTGAGGGTGAACAATGGATGAGAATCTGAGGTCGATCTCAATCTCAGCACATTTGCCTCGAAAGTATGCACTGTCGAATTGTTTGTCGTGGTCAGTGACGATAACCTTTGGCACCTCAAATCGGCAAATGATGTTTTTCCATACGAAATCCCAAGCTGCCTTTTCTGTTATTCTAGCAACACCTTCAGCCTCGAGCCATTTAGTGAAGTAGTCTACAGCCACGAAGGCATGCTTCTTTTGGCCGACACCGGTCGGCAAGGGGCCGATGATGTCTAGACCCTACTGATAAAATGGCCAAGGCCTTACCATCACTGTGAGGTCCACAGCAGGCTTCCGTTGCACGTTGGCGAACCTCTGGCAGGTGTCACACTTCTTTACATACTATTTGGCATCTTGTTCTAAGGTTGGTCAGAAATAGTCTTGCCTTAATGCCTTCCGAGCCAGAGCTTTACCCCCCAAGTGGTTTCCACATACCCCTTCATGAATCTCCCGGAGTACCTAGTTTCCTTCTTCGGGTCCTACACATTTCAAAAGGGGCCAGGTGTAAGCTCTTATATAGAGTTGCCCGGCGATGATGACAAACCTTGAGGCCTGTTTCATGAGTTTCCGAGCTGCTTTTTCATCTTCTGGGGTCATACCCCCCTCAAAGTAGTCCATGATTGGTTTGGTCCAATCTGGACTTAGATTGAGCTCGGCTACTGCCTGTACTCCCAACTGAATACTAGGTTCGGATACTTCCTCCACATGGACCAGTGCAGGTCGGCTTTCGCCCAAGGCTAACCTGGACAGGGCATCAGCCTTCATATTCTCTTCCCTGGGAATCTGCTGTATCGTGAACCTATTGAGTGCTGAGGTCAAATCCTTGACTCTGTTGAGGTAGGCTAACATAGCACTGTCCTTGGCTTCGAACTCTCCCGATATCTGACTAGAGACCAACTGAGAGTCGGTGCTTAGGTCGACTGTCTGTGCCCCAAGTTGAGCTGCAATTTTCAGTCCTGCAATCACCGCTTCGTATTCTGCTTCGTTGTTGGACGCCGGGAAGGTGAACTTGAGGGAGTACTGGTGCTCATGCTGGTTTGGGTCGAGGATGACCACCCCAACTCCGCTTCCGGACTTCCCCGAGGCCCCGTCCACATGGACCTTCCACACATCCTCCGGGTCATGCTCTTCTCGGCCAGTGCATTCTACAACAAAGTCCGCAATGGCTTGGGCTTTGATGGTTGTCCTGGGCTAGTAGGTGATGTCGAATTGACTCAGCTCAACTGCCCATTTTAGTAGCCTGCCCGACGCCTCTGGCTTGTGCATGATGGACTTGAGCGGAGCATCAGTCATGACCTTAACTGGGTGAGCATCAAAGTATGGTTTCAACTTTCTTGCCACTGTGATGAGCGTGAGGGCGAGTTTTTCCAAGGAGGAATATCTCGCCTCGGCTCCTTGCAGGGTTTTACTAACATAATAGACCGGCTTCTATTCCTTTCCTTCTTCTCGGACTAGTGCCGCCGCCACTGCTGTTCCCGAGCATGCTAAGTATATTATTAGCTCATCCCCTTCCTCAGGTCGGGATAACAGGGGTGGCGAGGCTAGATACCTTTTCAGCTCTTGGAAGGCGTTCTGGCATTCCTCAGTCCATTCAAAGTTCTTAGGATTCCTCAATATTTTGAATAGAGGAGCACACTTGTCAGCCGACCGGGACATGAATCTGCTCAGCACCGCGACCTTGCCTGCTAACACCTGGACGTCCTTCAGGCAGGTCGGTGGCGCCAGGTCCAGTATCGCCTGGACCTTCTCTGTGTTGGCTTCTATTCTGCGGGCTGTGACCATGAAGCCCAGGAACTTGCCTGCCTTGACGCCGAATGCGCACTTTTCTGGGTTCAGTTTATCCCAAAGTGCTCCATTACGGCGAAGGCTTCAGCCAGGTCGGCTACATAGTCTTCCGCCCTCCTGCTCTTGACCAACATATCATCTACATAGATTTCCATATTCCGGCCGATCTGACTTTTGAAGACCTTGTTCACCATCCGAGTGTATGTGGCTCCGGCATTCTTGAGGCCAAAAGGCATGACCTCATAGTAGTAGAGTCCTTTATCGGTGGTGAAGGCGGTCTTCTCTTTGTCTCCGGGAGCCATTTTGATTTGATTATAACCTTTGAAGGCATCCATGAAGGAGAGCAGCTCGAATCCGGAGGTGGCATCCACCATCTGGTCAATCCGTGGTAGAGAGAAGCAGTCCTTGGGGCAAGCTTTGTTGTGGTCGGTGAAATCAATACACAATCTCCATCCACCCGAGGACTTAGTAACCAGCACCACATTAGATAACCAGGTTGGGTACTGTATTTCCTTTATGTGGCCGGCGTCCACCAACTTGTCCACCTCTTCTGCTATGATTTGTTGCTTATCATAATGAAAGTGCCGGCGCTTTTGCTTTACCGGATAGTGATTTGGGTCGGCATTCAGATGATGCTCAATCACATTCGGGTCAATTCCTGTCATGTCAGAGGTAGACCAAGCGAATACATGTTCATTCTTTAAAAGAAATTGGTTTATACCTTTCTTGAGGTTGGCAGATAGTTCACTCCCGATCTTTGCTCTTTTGGTTTCATCGGAAAGCTCCACCTCCTGAAGGTCTTCAGCCGGACTTCCTCTCTTAGCATCTCTCTTTTCTTCGGGCAGATCTGGTCCCCAGCCGGTTTGATATTTGGGCCGGAGTGAATGTTCATAACATTCCCGAGCTGAGAGCTGGGCTCCGCGAATGGTGGCTACCCCG
This sequence comes from Ehretia macrophylla, assembly GCA_037974665.1. Lineage (NCBI taxonomy): Eukaryota > Viridiplantae > Streptophyta > Magnoliopsida > Boraginales > Ehretiaceae > Ehretia > Ehretia macrophylla. The sequence continues at coordinate 33,459,610 of CM075770.1, forward strand.
GCCGGGGTCGGGAATTTCAGGGCCTGGTGGTAAGTTGAGGGGACGGCCCTGAAGTGTGAAGTGGAATTACAATCCATTACAATGAAGTTGGCTTGCATCGACACCCACTTATCCCCATCCTTCAGTTTCAGGGGGAGGTTGATGACTCATTCGGCTCGGTGGGACTGTCCGGTAAAACCTGCTAATGTACCCCTCAGTGGCCTTAGTCGGCTCCTGTCCAACCCCATTTGCTCAAAAGCGCTGAGGAATAAGACTTCTGCCGAGCTCCCGGTATCCACCATCAACCTTTTGACGGTGAAGTTGGCTATTTCTGCGCTGATCACCAGTGGGTCGTCATGAGGCAATATCACTCCTTCCAAGTCTTCTGAGGAGAATGTGAGCTCCTGCATCCCCAGGGCCGGTCCCTGCATTTGTCCATACTCCCTCCCAGCACGAACATAACCCTTCCTTCCTGCTGAGGTCTCACCCCCTGACGCCAAACCTCCCGTAATGGTTTCAATCACAGCCAAGCGTCCGCCCCCAGCCTGGCGCCTGGGCGGGCTCCTCTCCCTATCCCTTTGGTCCGGATTTCGAGTCGGCTGCGGATCTATATACCTCCGGAGGTAGCCTCGGCCTATCAGTGCCTCAATCTCCTGTTTCAAGTCTTTACACTCTTCGGTGGTATGGCCGTAGTCCATGTGGTAGCAGAAATATTTGATCCTATTGCGTTTCTCGGGTCGGCCTTTCATTCTCGGAGCTGGAGGCAGGTGGTTCTGGTGCTGGATCTCCATCAGGATCTGCTCCCTCAAGGTGTTAAGGGGAGTGAACATAGTGAACCGGGAGTTCGGCTTCAGCTGTTGAGGCTGCTTGCCTCCGTCATTCTGGGCTTTGGCCCCAGGTTGGGCTCGGGAGGCCTTTCATTTCTTCCCAGCTTCCTTCTCCTTGTCATCATCCATTTTCGCCTGATGGATTTCTTCCGAGTGTATGTACCCTTCTGCTCGTACCATCAGCTCGGACACAGTATCCACGGGGTCGATTGTCAAGGAAGACGTGAGGGGACCCGACCTGAGCCCGCTCTGGTAAGCCATCAGAGCCATGGAGTCCTCCAAGTTGGGAATTCGGAGGGACTCTTCATTGAATCTGGCCGTGTAAGCCCTCAAACTTTCCCTTCTATGCTGCTTCACCAGCAGCAATGTAGAAGTATGGCGGGTGGCGCGGCGGCTTCCCGCGAAGTGGGATAGGAAAGCCTTAGCCAGTTGATGAAAACTTGCAATTGAACCAGGACGAAGTTTTTGGAACCAATCCAAGGCATTGCCAACCAGGGTGGTCGGGAATGTCTTCGCCTTCATAAGATCTGGCATGTCATGCAGAGTCATGTGGTGATCGAAATTGAGCAAGTGGCTGGCTGGGTCTCCATCTCCGTTGTAGACGGCCAGGTTGGGCATTCGGTTGCCGGTGGGCAGAGGCGTAGCCAGTACCTCGGAGGAGAGTAGGCTTACGCCGAGCTGGTTGATGACCTTGGCTATGGCAGCCGCGGTCTTTGCCTGCTCGGGGTAGGCTAGAGCCGCCCTTTTACCTCTCGCCGCATCGGATCTTGGTACCGGTTCAAGGAAGCCCTCCTCGTCCTGCGTCCGTTTTCTCCTAGACTCTGGGATGTGGAATTGCGGGCGCGATGGCCGCGGCACAGCCTCTTGTGGAGCCAGGGGGCCCTCAGCTAGCCGGGCTACCTGCTCCTTAAGTTCTTCGAACATCCTCAGCACCATCCTTATCTCCGGTGACAGGCTGGAGTTGGGGTCTCCTTCTGCTGCGGGGTTGGTTTGAGTGACTAGGTGTATACGTTGGCTCGTTCCAACGTCGGCTTGGGTTAGGTTTTGGCTGGGCGCCTGCGTGGTTTCGAGGTCCCCTTCCAGGTTGGGCGAATGCTCTACTTATATGTTGTGACTTCTAGTTTGCACCATAATGGTTTCTCAATGAGTGGTGAAGAGAGTTATAAAAGAATTCGTCGCTTCTCACAGACGGCGCCAAACTATCGAGGTTGAAAATCTCACAGTTGAATTTGGGAGCTGCTTTCGCCGAGCTGGACTTTTCAGGTTGGCCTCCGAGCTGTACTTTCCTGGTCGGCTATCAGACCTGCACAAGGAAAGGAAGGAAAATGCGGGGTGACGACCCGGATTTTCCCCTCAAGCGTGTGAATAATTAGTATGTCCGAGCTGGCAAAGTGGCTGAGAGCATTTAATAGCGAGATCCCCCCTTTAAATGAAGAGGGTGGAGCTCTATTTATACTAAATTCTGGTTTGACAGCATTTAATGCAGCGCAGCTTTATGTCTCATCAGCGCTTTATGTCCCATCGGAACAGCTGGAACTGAGGTCGGGGTATCCGGGGTCGGGCCAGTCATCCTGGTTGGACATTCAGTTCCACGCGCTCGCCTTGGCACTGATTAGCCCACTTCGGCTCGGGACGGATTCGTACCTCAGCTCGGGAACCCCTCGTCAATAAGGATAAAACATATCCATATTTATTTTATTTATATTTTTTATTTTAATTATATGAGTATATACTATTTTCATTGAAAACTAATTAATTTTTTTAAATTAAAACCCATAAAAATTTATTTTTTTGGGAATTGTTTTTAACGTTTTTCAAAACAGTTGGGATTTAATCCGCCAATGCGAATACTGATGTACATAAAGCCTCAAAAGTTAATGCATAGTGTAACTTTTTTAACAAAATTAGTTTTTTTTTTTGGAAAAAAATATCACACTTAGTCTCTATTATTTAAAAAATGTTTTAATTTGGTATTTATTATTTAAAATTTTTCAATTTTGTCACTATTGTTTCTCTAAAAGTTTAATTTGGTTCTTATTATTTAAAGTTTACAAATTTCATCCCTATTATTTTTTCAAAAATTTTAATTTTATCCCTATTATTTTTCAAAAATTTTAATTTCGTCCTTATTATTTTTTAAAAAAATTTCAATTGGTCCTTATCAATTTTTTTAAGTTTCAAATTCATCCATATTAATCAAGGATTAAATTAAATTTTTCTAAAAAATAATATGGACAAATTTAAAATTTTTTAGAACATAATAGGGACTAAATTTACTAATTTTGAACAATAAAGATGAATTTAAAACTTTAAGTAACACTAAGAACGAAATTAATTTTTTTAAAAAATAATAAAAACGAAATTAATTTTTTTAAAAAATAATAAAATAAAAATTAAAAAATTTTAAAAAATAAAAAATAATTAAATTCTTTAAAAAAATAATAAGAACTAAATATTATCTTTTTTCTTTCTTTAGCACCAAGAAAAAAATTGTCCATCCCGCAAGTAACAATTAATGTATGACATTTTTCCTTTCTTTAGCGTCAAGAAAGTAGTCCACAACGCAAGTAATAATTAATGTATCAAACGGTAACTCCACTTTCCCTCTATTTATCAAATCAAACGTTAACTCCACTTTCCCTCTATTTCTTTCTATAAATAAATACCACGTCCATTCAGATTCAGTGATGATCACACTCTCCTCTGCTCTTTCTCTCACATCTCACACACCTCTGTCTTCCACTATTACCACTCGCGCACACACACACACCGTCACACACCGTCACATTGTGTTATATATATATATATATATAGATTACACACACATACACCTTTGTATATAGGTGATAACACACACGCACATACACACATTTATATATGTATACATATGTGTTTATATATCTGATCTTTTTTTTTTTTTTTTGTAGAAGAAGAAGAAGAAGAAGAACGAGAACAGCAGGAACAGAGCAACAAAGAAAAGAGTAAAAATTGTTTCTTGCTATTTTTGTTTTGCTTCTGGAGGTATATATATATACATATTAATATTCGTTTCTTGCTATTTTTGTTTTCTTATGGTTTTTATATATCTTAATTATTTGTATATTTGTTGTCTCTTTCCTTTTTTGTTGTGTAGAAGAAGAAGAGTAAAAAACGCTACTTGTAGATTAGCATTGTGGTAAGTTTGTTCTTGAGTATTGCTGAGGGAAGTCTGTGATGTTTGTTGGTGACTCATTGAGGGTTTTTTTTTTTTTTTTTTCTATTTATGTTAAAAAAAAAAAATTATCTGTGGTGCCATGATCTCAAACACAAGTTAACAGAGGAGATATAATTGTCAACCTCTAAGTTCTTGGTAAGCATGTAAAGTTAATTCGAGTTTATTGGTGCTTTTTATTCATTGAATTGTTTTGGGACTTTATATTCAAAAGCTAGCTCTACAGATGCAATACAACGGAAGAGAGTGCTCAAAATTGGATGATATAACGGGTTATGCAGATTTTTTATTGCAGTCTGCGCCTAAGAAACAGCGATAGATTTGGATTGTGAAGGATGTGCCTTTGAAGTCTTTGGAGGTACAATATAATACTCTTTCTTGATGTTTGTAGCTGGTTATGTTTACGTATTGTGCAAATTTTGTATTGCAATATGTGGCTAAGAAATAGCAATAGATTGCACCATAACTATACTTTTTTGTATCTGGTATTGCGTGTATCTACTTTGCGATAAAAGAAAAGTTTTAATAGAAGAAGAACAGAAATTGAAGAAGGATGGAAAAATAGTGTTATATGTGTAACATCACCAAAATAGAAATATATGACATCTCAACTTTTCGTTTAGCTGGAAATAGGGTTCCATGAAGTGCAAAAACTATTCAATGACAGAAACTAAGAGAAATAAGTCTCTGTTGAGTTGAGTTGGCCTCATAGGCACACTGTGGAAGTAGATTAGTTGAGCTCCAGAGTCTGAACTTGTCTAGATAATTCAGTTGCTGTGTTTGTTTTTCTTCATGTTGTCTCATTTTCGTACATATATATGCCTGCTTTAGCTGTCATATTGAAAGCCAACCTCATTACTTTTTAAAAAAATTTAGCATCTTTACATGGACTATTATTGGTTTCCGCAGGTACAACTCTGATTGATGTCTCTTGCATGCTCTTACTGCTGTTGGAGGAAGAATTGAATGTGTTTTGATAAATAAGAAAGTAAAATTATAGTTGTTAAATATGTGGTGGTTTGTCAATAGCTATGGTTGCTCATTAATTATATTCCATGTTTGATTTTCTTGCAGGATCAGATGGACATTGAAATGAAAATCCAAAATATTCATTCCATTGGAGAACTTTGTGTTAGGATCTGATTTTTATTATTGTTGGCTGTATTTTGCAAAAATGTGGATATTGCGTGTGGTAGTGTGATATTGCAAGCATCTTTGAAGCAGTCACGATTAGAAGAACTTTCAGTTCTGATGAGTTCTATTCCTAGCAGTATTCTTGAAGAGTCCATGTGCTTATAAAGAGATCTTTGGCGATAAGGTGATAAGGTGATAAAGTTCAAGCATTGCGTAAGTTTCCATTGGTGTCTGTAATCTCTTGAAACTTAGTGGATTGGTTTGTTGGCCAAGGAATGGCCGCGTGGACGTAGACCATGTTGGTTGAACCACGTTAAATTTATGTGTTCTTACTTTTGTTGAAACAAATTTATTTACCTGCAAATTTACTTTATCGATTTGTTTAATTATCAAATAGATTAAAGAGGCCAGAAACCTAACAAGTGGCATCATATGGACACATTTCGGGAAGGACACATTTCGGGAAGGAAGTTCAATCACCAAAGGTAGATCTTTGGGAAAAGTTTTTTTGGTTGTTTTGCAGATATGGACACATTTCGGGAAGGAAGTTCAATCACCAAACCACCACTAGTGTTTAAAAAGGCACAAAAAAGGCGCGCCTTAAAGGTGAGGCGCACCATCAGTGCCTTAACAAGCTAAGGCAAGGCGTTTTGATCAAGGCGCACCAAGGCGCACAAGGCGCTGAGACACGCCTAGGCACGCCTCTTTGCGCCTCTTTAAAATTTTTTATTTCTGTCAAATAATTTTTTTTTAATATATGTGCAAAGTACTATTTTACCCTTGACTTTTAAATATTTCAAAGAAACCCCAAAAGAAGAAAAAGAAGACAAAAAGAGGAAGGACAGATTTGATATGTGCAGTCAACAAAAGAAAAAAAGACAGATCTGATCTTTGCAGTCAACAAAAAAAAAAAAGACAGAAGACTGAAGAAGAACCGAGAACGACAACTCAGGTACGATTTATTTCTTTTCTTCTCTCCTCTTTCTTCTCCTTCTCTCCTCTCTTTTCTCTTTCTCGCCTCTCTCTTCCCCTCATTTTCTTTTAATCAAATTTCGATCTCTATTCCTTTTTTTTTTCCTTTTTGCTGGGTACTGTCCCTAGTGGGTACCATCTCTGCTGTTGTCTTCTTCTTTTTTATGGGTAGTGCGGTAGTGGCACTCTCTCTCTTTGTTGTCTTTTTTTTTTTTTTGGTGGTCTACCAATAATGCTCCCCTTTTGACAGACAGTGCATACTTTTATTTTTTTTATTGCTGCTTTTTTTTTTGGTCACCCTATATGCTGGACAGTGCATGCTTTTCCTTTTTTATTGTTGCTTTTTTTTTTTGGGTCACCCCACATGTTGGCTAGTTGGTTTGTCTTTTTCTTTACTTTGAATTTTTATATGCATTGTTAGGCTGCCTAATGTTACAGATTATTGTCTTTTATCTCAAAATTGTATTGAAATTATAAACTATGTACTTTTACAAATTATAAAACTTGTATAATGGAGAACAATGATGGGAATGTCAATACTAATGCTGATTATAATGAGAAGAAGAGCGATATTGGCTGGAAATATGGTTATTTAGGTGATCCTAAAAATAAAAATGATGTGACTTGCAAATATTGTTCGATAGTGACAAAAGGAGGAATTTTTAGATTGAAGAAGCATCTTGTTGGGGGATATAAGGACATAAAGCAATGCAAAAAATGTCCTGAACATGTTAGGGAAGAAATCAAATAGTTCATGGAGAGTAAAAAGAAACAAAAAGAGCAGTTGAACTTGTTGTCTGATTATGATAATTTTTTAGAGGAGGATGAAAAAGATGAGTTCTTAATGAGTATGGCAGATCGTAAAGGGAAAAGGCCAATCAATCCGAATCAAATTACTGCCTACAACTCAATTAACAAAAAATTGAGACAAGTTGGTCCAATGGATTCCTTTGCTAAGCCAAAACCATCTACAATGTTGGAAAGGGTACACAAGCAACAATTAATCAAACCTATAAGAAAGAATAGAGAGAGAAGGCATATGTTGATTTGGCTCGATGGATGTATGATGCAGGTATTTCATTCAATGCTGTCATTTATCCTAGCTTCAAAGTTGCACTAAATTCTATTGCTAGAGCTGGAATAGGAATGAAACCACCAAGTGCTTATGACATAAGAGTGTCCTTCCTAAGAAAAGAAGTACAAAACACTAATGATTTGATGAAAAGCCACATAGAGGAATGGGCAAGAAATAGTCTATTATGTCAGATGGATGGTCTAATCGATGTCATAAGCCAGTGATTAACTTCTTGGTGAATTGTTCAAAGGGAAGTATGTTCATGGAGTCGGTTGATGCATCTTCTTATATAAAGACCTGAGAGAAGTTGTTTGAGCTACTTAGCAAAATTGTACATAAAGTTGGAGAATCCAATGTTGTGCAAGTCATAACAGATAATGGAAGCAATTTCATTGTAGCTGGTAAGAGAAGTAATATTAGTATAAATCACGTGTTCTTAATTCTTACTACTTTTGTATTTTAAAGTATTAATCTCTTTGACTTTTTATGGTTTAGGTAAATTGTTGGAAGCAAGATTCTCACATTTGTACTAGACACCATGTGCTGCACGTTGCATTGATTTGATGCTTGAAGATATTGGAAAAATTACCTCGATCAATAGGGTAATTAAGAGGGCAATTCAAATGAATAGTTTCATTTATCAAAGGCCGAGTCTTTTGAACTTGATGAGGCGCTTTACTGGACAAAGAAACTTGTTGCGGCCAGCCAAGACTAGATTTGCAACTTCTTTTATCACTTTGTCTTCGATACATAAGCAGCGAGATAGCTTAAGAAAGCTTTTTACATCCCAGGAATGGGTCACTAGTCGATGGGCAAAAGAACCTGGGGGGAAGAGAGCACATCAAACTATTTTAATGCCATCCTTTTGGAATGGGGTGGTTTATGCTCTCAAGTTAAGTGGTCCTTTAGTTCGTGTTCTCAGATTAGTTGATGGAGAGAAGAAACCATCTATGGGGTACATATATGAAGCCATGGATCGAGCTAAAGAAGCCATTGCTGCTTCATTTGTTGAAAATGAAGACAAGTATTCAAAAACATTTGAAATAATTGACAAGAGATGGGAATGCCAACGCCATCATCCTTTGCATGCAGCTGGGCATTACCTAAATCCAGAATTGTTTTATGATAATCCCGAGATTGAGCAGTGTGAAGAAGTGATGAAAGGTTTATATGCATGCATAGAGAGGTTGGTTCCAGAGTTAGAGAAGCAAGACAATATCACAGATGAGTTGCCAAGCTATAGAAGAGCTGAAAATTTGTTTGGAAACTCGATGGCTATTAGGCATAGGAAGACTAAAGCACTAGGTAAATTTTTTCAGCTTAATGGTTCCTTTTGTTTATCAATATTTCATTGAATATCAAACTAATAGTAGTTGTTCTCCACTGGTTAACTTCAGCTGAATGGTGGGCTGCTTATGGAGCTTCTACTCCTAATTTACAAAAATTTGCCATAAAAATTCTAAACCTTACATGCAGTGCATCGGGATGTGAAAGAAATTGGAGTGTCTTTGAACAGATTCACAGCAAAAAAGGAACAGGCTTGCACACTCCCGTTTGAATGATTTGGTGTATGTCAAGTACAATCGAGCATTGGTTGAAAGATACAAGATGCGTGACAATATTGATCCTATATCTTTGAAAGACATTGATGATAGTAATGAATGGTTAACTGGGAGAATTGAAGAAGATTGTGCCGAGGATGATTTAGTGTTTGGGGATGATGAAGATAGAGGTTTAAATTGGGGACAAGTTGCTAGTGTTTCTGGAGTTGATGAAGAAAGATTTAATTTTAGATCAAGAGGGAGTAAGCAATTAGGTTCAACCTTTAGCTCTCGAAGACAGCCCTTACATGAAGATATAGAGGAAGAAGAGGATGATGAAGACTACCAATCATTTGATGGGGATGAGGATGATGGAGTTGCTGCTTCCTTCCAAGAGGAAGATGATGATTATATTTGAAATAATATCATTTGTCTTTTAGTACATAGTATTACATAGCATATTAGTAGCCAAGTATGATTGACTTATATTTATTTTGATGTGATGGAAGAGAATGACATGGATATCATGCATTTTTTGTGAATTTTATGATGCTTAGATGATACTAGTGATATATAATGTAACACTTTTTGATGAATATATATATATATATATCTCTTTTAGATGTTTTTTAGTTAAAGTATTATCTAATTAAAACTTCTATTTTAGTATCTTACATAATTTTTTGATTTCATAGTATAAGAAACGCGCCTCACTTCGCTAAGGTGCGCGCATTTGCCTTGTGCCTTGCACCTAGGCATTAGGACCCCCTATCGCCTTAGTGCGCCATACGCCTTTTTATACACTGACCACCACTACTGGATGGATCAAACTACTCATATTGGAAGGCTCGGATGAAAACATTTATCATATCCATTGATGAAAAGGCTCGGAGGGCAGTTGTCGTAGGATGGGCGCATCCTAATGAAGAATGATGAAGGAATTGATGTGCCGAAAAATGAGGATCAATGGACCGCAAATGAAGATCGTTTGGCTAACAATAATTCTAAGGCTTTAAATGCGATTTTTAATGTTGTAAATCTAAATCAATTTAAACTGATTTCAACTTGTGAAACTGCTAAAAATGCTTGGACTATTTTACAGACTGCATATGAAGGAACAACAGCTGTCAAAGTGTCCAAGCTTCAAATTCTTGCAACAAGATTTGAGGAATTGAAGATGCAAGATGATGAGACTATTGTTGATTTCAATGGCAGGTTGTGTGACATTGCAAATGAGGCATTTGCACTAGGTGAAAAATATTCAGATTCAAAGCTTGTGAGGAAGGTGTTACAATTACTTCCCGAAAGATTTGCCATCAAGGTTGCTGTCATCGGAGAAGCAAAAGTTGTTGATGACATGAAGCTGGATGAACTTATGGGGTCTCTCCAAACATTTGAGATGAAGTTCAAACAAAAGAGAAAAGAGAAAAACATTGCATTCCTAGCAGAAGTTCAGAAACAAGATGATGAAAGCTCACACGATGACGATGATGCTGAGTTAACTGAGTCATTAGCATTGCTTATGAATAATTTTAACAAAGTGCTAAAAAAATGGAAGAGGCAGAGAAATTGATCAAGGCCAGGCGTGTTTAAAAAACCATCTGTTGTAATAAATCCAGAGACAAACAAAAGGCAAAATGGTAAGATGTTCGAGGAGAAAAATAAAAATAAAGGTATCCAATGTAGGGAGTGCAAAGGCTTTGGTCATATACAAGCAGAATGTGCGAATACCTTGAAAAAGAAGAACAAGGTCATGAACATCACCTGGAGTGATGAAGATTCAGATGACATTTCTGGGGGTGATGAAGGATACAACAGCAACTATGTTGCATTCGCTGTTACAGCAGGCCAAGATGACAGAAAATCAGGCTCAGCAAATGTTGCACCATTTGTTACAACATCTATTATAGCTGAACATGTTCTTTCTGATGGCAGTAGCGTGAGTTTAGAATCTGGTAGCGATGATGAGCTGGATGAGGAAGGAATTATGAAAGCATACAAGGAGATGTACAAAAAATGACTGATTGTATGCAAAAAGAATCAAGAGTTAGAAGAAAAAAAACAATGGTTTGGAGGAACAAAACGCTGAGTTATCAGAATGTGCAGCCAAGAGGCAATTAAAGATTGAAGAGTTGCAACAGGTGCTGAAACAAACGCAGCGAAATGTGCAGATACTAAATTCAGGGACGTTAAAGCTTGATCATATGCTGTCAATACAGAAACCAAATAGAGATCATACTGGACTTGGATACCAAGGAGGTGCATCAACTGGAAAAACCGTGTTTGTCGCGGAAACTGAGGAAGCAAAGCCAGAATTGAATGTTGCAACATCCCTTGCGATAAAGGCAAAAATTTCAGAAGGAAAACAAAGGAGATTTGTTCCAATCTGTCATTACTGCAGCGTTCCTGGACACATCAGACCACGATGCTATAGGTATATTGATGATCTGAAAAAAGGTATGTTTGTCAATCCCTTCTTTTATAAGCCTAGGAAATCACCAAAAGTAAATGTTGATTTGTCGCATGAGAACTTGAAATAGATCTGGGTAAGAAAATCTGACACATCTGATGCATTCAAAAATTTGTGCTTAAGGTTAAAAACAGAGAAAAGTTGCAACATAGGAAATGTTGTTAGAATGAAAAATGATCATGGTAGGGAATTTGAGAACTTTGCATTTTCTAAATTTTACACTGAACAAGGTATAACACATTAATTTTTAGTCCCGAAAACACCACTTTATTCGTGAAACAAAAAAAAAACAAAAAAAAGGAAAAAAAATTGTTCTAGAATATGTTGCAACAGAACATCAACTAGCAGACATTTTCACTAAGGCACTTGACTCTGTGAAATTTGAAGTTTTGAGAAAAGCTATTGGTATTTATATCAATTATTGTTGGCACATGCATTGAAACATGAATGTGATAAGTCTCAAGAGATGTGAAAGTTTAATAATTAAATCAACTTGAGATTTATTATTTGAACCATACTTCTTGTGCACACTATATTTTTATCTGATTGAGAAACTGATTTTAATGGTTTGCAAGTGCAGGAATTTGAACTTCCTAATGACTTTGGATATAAAGAGAAGTCTTTTTATCCATTTCTGTACTCTATTCTCACATGAAAAGAAAAGAAAAAAAAAGGAAAAAAAAACAAACGCGAAAAAAAAAGAAAGTGAAGACTGGAAAAAGCTACTTAGACCAGATTGAAGGTTCTAGAGTGAAAGCTACCAAGTCCAATATTCATGTGAATTTTTTTTTTGCAATGTGATTAGACGATCAGGTTGTTTGAACAGGTTGTTTTAAATTCTAAATCTTGCAATGCCTGATTCTGAGGAATTTCAAGAAAGATCTTTATATAGCTTTCACACACACACATGGTTCAAGTTATAAATTCTTGTACGATTTAAGTATTGAATAAATCTTATTTCTTGTTGATGACATCATAATCAATGTGGATTTTATCTGACATTCATTGTTTTATGTTTGAGAAATAATTCATAAGTTTGAGTGCTTAAGTGTCTAATTGGTGAAGTAATGTTTCAACATGGACTGAAACAATCTTTTTCAACTAAGCTTGTGTTGTAAGGAAAAAAAAATGGGAAGATAAGTTTTTCTTTGACGTCAAATCTATTTGTTGACATGACAAATATATGTTGACATTGGTGAGTTGAAAAGTGGTGACTCTTCAAGAGAGTTTGAGTTCCATAAAACTTATGGCATTGTTGCATGTTATTTTAAGACTCTAATCATTGAAAAACTATTTTTTTCTACAAAGTTTGTTCATCTAAGGTTTCTTTTGTCTCATACGGATTTCTCTCTCTTTTATTTTTTACTCACCATTTATTTTCTTGAGAAGTTGCTAGGGCATTGTTCTGAAGGGTCAACATAAAGTAGATATTCAGGGGGAGCCTTGAGCTGAAGGGCATGTTAGACCAACTTCTACAACAGTTTCTGATGTGTTGTTGCAACAAGTGCAGAAACATCAAGGTGAAGTCTATGAGCTGTGCAATGATCAAGCCACTGTTAAAGCTAATCAGCAGACGCTCATGGCTGATCTTGAGAAGTTGATGGAAGGACAATAGACCCTACTTAATTTCGTCTCCAAATTCGCTATTTGAATGTTCATTTGCTTGATGATTATTGCTCTGAAACTTTATTGGTTTTGTTTTTGCTCTGATATTTTGCTATGTTTAAATTCTACTACTTTGCTCTGGGTTCATATTTCTGTTTGATGTTTTATGTTATGCTTTTATTGCTCTGATATTCTATGTTACTGCTTTGGTTTCTTTTGTCAAAGGGGGAGATGGATCCCACAAGACAATGGTTTGATTTATAATGGTTTGATTTATTCTTTGCTAAGTTTTGTGTTACACTGTCTTTTTGATGATTGAATTTGGCAGGATGATTTATAATTGTTTGGTTTATGTTTTGAGCTTTGCTCGATTATGAGTTACCTTGCTAAGGGGGAGATTGTTTACATTGCTTATTTTGATGTTAACCATTGCTTGTGAATTTTTGCCAAAACAAAGCTAAAGGGGGAGATTGTTAGGATCTGATTTTTATTATTGTTGGTTGTGTTTTGCAAAAATGTGGATATTGTGTGTGGTAGTGTGATATTGCAAGCATATTTGAAGTGGTCACGATTAGAAGAACTTTCAGTTCTGATGAGTTCTATTCCTAGCAGTATTCTTGAAGAGTCCACGTGCTTATAAAGATATCTTTGGAGATAAGGTGATAAAGTTCAAGCTATCAAGAACTCTTGTGCAAAAGAGATAACTTTGATGACACTCCTATCTATACTCAACGTCTGCAGCAAATCCTTTATATAGGCGTATCAATTTGATTGCGAGCAATGAGTATAGAATAAAAAGCTGCAACGTGAAATTAGTTGTAGATAATCTGTATCAGGTTGTGTTGCAACATGCTGTGTAACAGAGTTTGCTGAATATTTTAATTAGTGTTGGAACACAGTCAGTTTTGAGTCTAATGTTTTGACCAATCTATCTAGAGTTTCAAGACTCTTTTTATTATGTTTTTAGTGTACATTCTTCGGGAGAAAAAGGTGAGATATCGGAAGAGAACTTTGTAAGTCGAGGGGAGTTTGCCAAACTAGAGAATCTACTAAGAAAGTCTTACACCTAGGCGGCAAGGGTTAAGAGGGAGTCTTCAATTGCGTAAGTTTTCATTAGTGTCTGTAATCTCTTGAAACTTAGTGGATTGGTTTGTTGGTCAAGGGATGGCCGCGTGGACGTAGACCATGTTGGTTGAATCACGTTAAATTTATGTGTTCTTACTTTTGTTGAAACAAATTTATTTACCTGCAAATTTACTTTATCGATTTGTTTAATTATCAAATAGATTAAAGAGGCCAGAAACCTAACACTTTGCAACTTCAAAATTGCACCACCTGGCCTTGTTTTCAGTTGCTTGAAGGTATGATGCGTGGGTATTTGATATGCTATATATCTATTCTAAATATAAGTTTGTTGGAGGCACTCCCTCGGGATTTCACTCAAGAGCAAAATCTTTGACTTAGAATTGGACAAATTTCTTCTTTTTAGTTCTCAGACCATGTTTAATATGTAGGAGTGGATGAGATAAAATAATTATCCTCTTCGGTTTTGTACTGTGTTTGTTGCTGTCGAAATGGAATTAAACTACCAACTTATCTTTCTAACCTATTTTGATGGGATAACTGTCCCTCCTAACAGGTGGTGGTAGATGGAGTTATACCATTTTGTGGTATTTGATTCCAAATTCCAATGTAATACACATGTACATGGGCTTTATTTCTGCAAATGGCTTTTATAGATCCATACTATGTCTCCTGATTCCTAAACCCCTCTTAAAGATAGTATTTATACCTCACTATAGTGCTGAAGGTTTTTGGTTTGTAGTGATCTGGTGCCTCGTATCTCTTAGGTTGCTGGTAGACAATCTTTTCCTTTATGTGAGCATGTACAAAAAGGGCTGATCTCAGGACATTTATGGGGTATCCATGTTCACCGTAACCAATTTGTTGACTTATGATGACTATTTTGTGATAGTTTTGCTTCTTTTTTGGGAACTGGGATTGGAGGTGATTACTCGAGTTTGAGACAACACTCTTGACTGATGGAAGGGGCTATTTTCTGTGCCAGTCTTGTTTAGATGATTTTACTCTTCATAATATCGACGTTGCTTGCAGTCTTCTTGAGACTCGTGGTCGCTTTCTCCACCGTTCTTTGGAGACTACAGTGCAGATGGCTACGGATGCAATACAACGGAAGAGATTGCTTGAAATTGGATGATATAAGGGGGAATGCAAATGCACAGATGGATGTTGATGTTCTGTCTTTCAACATGGAATACTTGGCAACTATATTATTTATATATGCTTTTGATTCAAGTATTTATATGATCTGATATGTGTCATGAATTTTTTTTAGGTGCGACTATATGTAGTAATCAGGAGGGGAGCCTACATCGAGATATGGATCAACCATGCTCTGCATTTATGTACATGCTAGTCCAGGCTTTTACTTTTGCCAACTTAGATTAACAATGACGATGGAGATGCAATTGCAGTAAATATTATCTCATGGTGTTACCCTATTTAAGACGTTTGATTGCTGTTTAGCTTGTTCTAATCTCAACAGTTTGTCTTTGGTAAAACAGTGGTTTGATGACTGTACCAATGAAATCAGAAATTGCTGGCACCAAGAATTGGCAAAATTGAATGATAATTAATATTGTCTGGAAGGTATAATTTTTATCATTGACTTTTCTATTTTTTGATATTATCCTTATATTCACCCAGTGCTCTCATGATTTGCTGAAATGTTATGCAACTTCAATTTTGCAATTCTTCCTCCATATAGGGACAGGTCACAATATATAATTCCGAGAAATGCATATATGACATTGATATGCTGAAGCTGCTGAGGTTTCGCATAGCTGATGAAAGTCAAACGCTAGGTATGATAATGTGTAGTTGAATATCTAAGTGAGATTTTTTTTAATGTGATTAAATGAACGTAGTGAATTTGATTGTTTTGTTGAATTGGTTTTGATCGGTTGACTGACTGTATAATTGTGATCTACTGATTGAATAATTGTGATTGTTTGGATCTAAATGTATAGGAAGGGCGTGAGGCAGAGGGATTGACGTTACGTGAAGTGAAGATGAGCGAGAGAGCAAGGGGATTTAGCTAGGGACCATCGGGGCTTTAAGCCTGTCAATGGTTTCGTCCGTTTTGATTGTGATTTGTAACAAAGTGCTTGTGAGCACTTTGCATTTCAATTTCGGTGAGTTAAAGAAACTGCTTCGGATGTTATTATTGATTGTGATTTGTGTAGAATTATTGCACACCTTTTTTTTAGTGGAACAAGTTAATTTAGATGATTAGATTGATCCTGTTGGAGATGGATGTAAAGACTAAAGAACAAGTTAATTTTGATGATTAGATTGGTTCTGTTGGAAATGGACGTAAAGACTTAAAATCCTGTTGCAAGAAAAATTAACATGCTCATTGTTGCGTGCTATGTATAAGAAGAGAAATTTCATTGTAGGAATATCAAAGTCGGGAGTATTTAAAATCTTGCTATATCATGTTGAGAAAAAAAACAGAACTATGAAGCATAAACTACCAAAGATGCAGCAAAATAGGAAGTTTAGGATGTGGTCTAGATCTATTCACTTTGTCGAATTTGGGAATTAGTTTACTCTTGTTTCTTTCCTCGTTTAACTATTTGCAAGATCAGATCTGCCTTCAAATGATAAATAGATCACAGAGTAGTGAGAAGCAATGTTGAATTTTGTAAGTCTTAATTTAAAATGGGTTGATCCACAAGTTAATAAATGTCTACTTGATTTGAGCTTTTATTTTCCGAATATGATGCATTGTTATATTTTCTTGTGTTATTTAGATTGAGGGAAGAAGGTCCTTTTCTAAATATAATGCGTGCTTATATATTCTTATGTTATATAGATATATGTATATATGACAATTTTGACCCTCCTTTTTTGTGTAGAAGAAGAGCAGGAACGACGAGAGGAGCAGGAACAGAGCAACAAAAAGAGTGAAAAACACAAGCTTTTGGACTGAAGTCGTGAAGCTTTTGGAGGTGGAAGGTTTTGGAGGTATAATGTTACTCGTTTCTTGCTCTTTTTTTTATTATTACTATTATTTTTACAGTTTGTTTTTGTATTTTTATTTTTTTCCCTTCTTAATTATCTTAGGATTTCTTACCACCAAAATGTATCCACGAAAGGGTGAGTAGGAGAGCGGAGGTGAAGTAGAGGGGTCTAAAGGAAGATCTCCCCCAGCTTCTTGCTAATGGCCTCGATGTCAATGCCTATAGAAGGGTATAAAAGCTATCTCTACATTTTTTTCCCTTTTTTTTTCTTTTTTCTTGTTTATAGTTTCTGTTTTATTCTCACTATTTTTTACTCTGGAAGTTATTAGAATTTTTTAGTAAAATTTGATTGTTCATTTATTTATTTGGTTAAGAACTATATTTTATTTTATTTCTAATCACTGAGAAAACGTGTAAATTAAAAGATTTATTTACAGCTAGATTGATTTTTTCTTAGGTATATATACTAAAAAATTATTTTATTTTTGCATGCTGGAATTTGTTAACAAATTATTTATTTCTTACTAATTTCAACTAGATCTTACATGTATTAGTATTGTGTTTTCTATTAGAAACTGAAAATGTAAAAAATAGCATCATTAGCGTTAGAGAAACTAATATGATTCTGAAATCAATTATCGATTCAGTCTATAAACTAGTAATATTTAAGGAATGCTTGTACTCAACTTTGAGCTATCTTTTTTGGCTTTGAGAAAAAGTTCTGTAAGTAAATTTCAATTGTTTCTATTATTTTTAATTCTGTTGTGTTCATTTTATCTTGATTTTGTTTATTATTTTATGAAATTGATGATATGAGACTAATTGCATAATAAAATATTTAGATTTTGACGATAGTTTCCAGGTACAAATAAATTGACTTGAGAATAGCATAAGACAGATAAAAAATGACTTTGTTGATGGAGTCGTTTGTTGTCCAATATGGCTAAAGATTATAACAGCTTAATAATCAGCATCCCTAACAGTGCTAGTTACGTTTCTAATTTAAGCATAACGTATATGCATATTTAGTTTTGAAAGATAGGTCCGTGTTATGAATCCCTATATCAAAAAGAAACCTTTAAGTTACTCGGGTTTGCATGTCTAATAATTAGTGCATTACAAGTCCTTATTGCAACTTTGCTCTCTACATGTTATCATATAAGAATGACTATTCATGCTTTCACCCTTTGAACTTTGAACCTTCTGATAATATAGGGCCTTCCGTGGATACGCTGTATGTAGTCTGCTGTTATTTTAGTTTTTTTTTTTTTGGTAAAAAACAAAATATCATTAAATAAAAAGCCAAATACAACTTAACCGACCCCAGTGGGGTTGAAATCCTGATCAAGAAGGTACATCAAATAGGGGGAGGGAGGGGGAGGGGGAGGGGGAGGGGGGGGAACATGAAAACCAATTATTAGGCAGCTCATCTCTACGCCTACCCTTTGCCAACCAATCACAAGGTTTATTGGCCGTTCTTCTAACGCATTGGAACCTCACTTGCGGGTTCTCTGCATCAATCTTTTTAATATCCTCCACAATGGTGATTGCTCTCCAACAAAGGACATTCACCGGAGAAACGATTGCTTTAAGAACGTCCTGTGCATCGCTTTCAATGATGATGCTAGAATGCTGTATTTGTCTCACGAAGAGACATGCACAGCGGATCGCAAAGGCTTCAGCTTCCACAGCCGAGAAACTGCGAAAAGACTCAGTATGCCCAAATAGAGCTGCACCATCCCATCTACGTCCGATAAATGCAACAGCAGCTCTTCCATCCTTCCCAAAAGATGCGTCTACATTAACCTTGATCTCCCCTGACGATGGAGAAGTCCATTGCACAATCTCTCTCTGCACGTCATTAACCCTCATGACACTTCTACTCCACCCTCTATTCTCCTCACAGAACCATTCTGCAATAGAACATTGGGCTCTGATAATAGCTTTTTGCACATCAATCTTCATCCCATTATAAGCTACATCATTTCTCTCTTTCCAAATTTGCCAGCGGCACAAAGCATATTTGGTAGATGCTTCCTCCTTGCAGTATCCCACCTCGCAGCACCGTCTAGTGATGTCCAGGAAACATTCACTAAACCTCATTGAAACAACTGGATTAAAGGAACACTGCAGGGGAGAAGCACACCAAAATCTTTGCACCTACGGACAGAACAAAAACAGATGCTCAACCGATTCTTCATAGAGATTGCATATAGGAAACAGTGGGGAGGATGCTGACTTCCTTCTAAAACGATTGTCCCAGGTCGAGAGGCAGTTCCTACATGCTTTCCAAATAAAGAACCTTACATTTGGCAGCACCCTAAGAGACCATTTAAGATTCCAGACGTCTTTCGGCACTTGGAAAGATGAACTTGCTTGATTACTAACACCCAGCTCTCGATTGAAGTAGACTTCCCTTGCCGTATGATATCCCGTCTTAACAGTGTACACACCCTTCTTGCATGGACTCCACACCAGACAATCTTCTCTCTCGTGTAAGGGGATATAAGTAGACAAGATCAGCCTCGCCGTCTCCATGTCAACCAGACTTTTAATCATATATTCATTCCACTTCTTTTGTCCCTGTACCATCAGCTCACAAACCCGACTTGGACTGCTCTGCTCCCTTTGCTGCCACAACCACTCTCCTGGTAACCATTTGTCCTTCCAAATGTTAACCCTCCTACCATTACCAATCATCCACATAGCCTTACTCTTGATGAAATTCTTCCCTTGAACGATACTTCTCCATGACCATGAGGATTGCATCTTAACATTTGCGTCCCAGAAATTTCCATTTGGAAAGTAAATGCCTTTAAGAATGGATGCTGAGAGACTCTCTGGCTCCTTAAGGATCCTCCATGCTTGCTTCACGATTAGAGCCAAATTAAAGCAGAACAAGTCTCTAAATCCGAGGCCTCCATCAAACTTAGGTTTCTTCAACTCATCCCTGTCGGTGATGGCTGCTGTTATCTTAGTTCACAGTCTCTTTTAGTAAACGAAAAGTAATGATGAATGAAGGGTTATCAATCTGAAATAAGACAATTTAGCCTTGCTTTAATTCGGTTGATGATATCAACCAAGCATTTATTCATAAATCCATGGTGTCAAACTCAAGTCTAAAGTGCTCTTACATCAAGTGATTTTCTCTTTGATGAGATAATAACAAGACAACTTTCATGTATGCAAAAGGCAAAGGTATGATATCTTAAACTACCTAGCAACTTTCTCATGGTATGTAGTTTTAATGCTTTTATTAGAGGAGTCCCTTGATCTATAATGATCTTGAAGTAGAAGTTCCAGATTTAAATCTCCCACTAATCAAAATTGCCAACATAAAGCTCTACTCCACTAGAATTGGGGAGTTCTAAAGCTTCTAAGTACTTATACAACCTTTTCTCTGTCAGGTACAGATATTTAGTGATGATATGTTTTATGATTATCTCGTGCTTCCTGAAATCCAGAAAAGCTTTTGGTCCTTCTACTTCTTTCTGTTCATGTTATTCTGATTTTTCTTTTGCAATTTTCAGCAACCTTGAGGATTTATTTATTGTGTTTGTTTGTAGTTTAAGTACATTATCACGTATTGTCATGATTTAAAATATATTTCTTTTTGTCATGCTTAAGAACAACAACGAAAGTATTGTTTACACCTCTTAGCATGTGTGAGTTTACTCCTCCAAAACCTTCTCATGCAAATAGCTAAGCAATTCATTACCTAACCAAGTAACTATTGCTGAAACCTTGCACCATTATAAGTTAACCAAACTCAGAAATAGAAGCTGTTTAAAGGTCGTCCTCCACGACATCAGGTATTAATTGGTTTTTTGAGTCAATTATTTTGTTTCTTGAGATAACTATCTTAAGCTTTAAGCATTATCTGCTGTCTAATTTTGCAGTATCTGCTGTCTAATTTTGCAGTATATCAGGAAGCTGTTTTTCTTAGATCTCGATTAATCTTCTATTGAACATGTGTTATGGCAGTTGTGCGAACTACCTTAGGGTGAATGTGAACCGTACCTTTTAAAGTGTTCTTTTCATAAGGTAAAATATGGTCAATTTCATTTGATTGCTTCTCTTATTGCTGGCCTGAGTCGGTATCTTGATAGACTTTACAATTGCTGTTGTTGACGAGGTGTGTTTTCCCTGATTTGGTACATTTTCATTTCAACATTTCTGTTTCTGGGAAAAGTTGGTTTATTTCCCATTTATGCTGGAATTGAAATTTACATTAGCATTTTTTCTTCGAGAAGTTATTTGTGTGTGAATCGGGGTTAAAGTGGGACAATATTGTTTTTCAGCCTGCTATTTCTTTGCTTACTCTTTTCCCACTAATCTTACATAATTAATTTGGCAACGGTTCAGGTACAATTTACAAACCAACCATGGCTCATTCCTTCCACCCTTTTTACCCTTTCTCCTCCCTGTTGACGTGACAGTTTTTTGTTGTTCAGGTAAGCTTTGGTCAGTTAGAAGCAAAAGTTTGTATGCCATTAGTTACCTTTTTCGTTAACTTCTACTTGTGTTAAATCTCCTGTCCTAGTTTGTATATGCACTACTCATCCATGATACACTACTTTCCTCTGCCGTCCATCACAATTTGAAAAGGAAAGAATTTTGATTACATATTTCATTCTGTTAAACACTTCATTTGATCCTTCTCATAAATTCAATAATGTGCCCAAGAACTAGTTTCTACTTTTTGTTTCTTGGTAGCCCAGTGATGAGCTGTAGATGCCAGATGTTTGGTGTATACAGTGAACAACATTTGAACTTATCTTTCCGCCGCCTAAAAAGGAGAGCAAAGAGAAATGTTGTTGTTGATGCCAACAACAAGTCTTGCTTTGTTTGACCACCAAATCAGCCATACAAATAATAGACACCATATATACATATATATATACAATTATACTTAGCAAAAATAGAAGCCAAACACCCCAAAAAGGGCCTTGAACCCGTCGGACCTCTTAGCCAAAAAAGAGAAGGAGTCTTCAACTAGCTTGCAAGATTGATCACCTAGCTTGAGTTTGGAGGTTATTTTGGAGCATCCTAGGGCTTCTACAACATCCTACAACTAGTATATGTGAGGGAGTTTCATGATATTTGCATTTATATTTCTAGGGCTTTATTTGAATTTTCGATATTGTTACATATTGCCATATCTTTGCTTATATATGCTTGAAATACATCTTATGGAACTTGTAGAAAATTCTTTTGAAGCTTGTTAGCCTTTTGAATGGTTAGTATTGAAGAATTGATGTTGTAGAAGATGATGAATAGTGTTTGTGGATAGTAACCTACGAATTTTGGGGTTTTTGCATTTCTAGTTGTTCTAATGCTTCTATTAGTTGCTATAACCCTTAAGAATGTTATACATATCATAAAAATGGTTATAGTTTAGCTAGAATTGGAAATATAGCTTGAATTATAAATGAGACTTTAGAACGAAATGTTGAATTTGACTTGTTTGATTATGTAGATAGTCTTAGATAGGTATGGAAGCACTTAATATGTGGTTTTGGCGTGGTTTAGGTAATCAGATTAGGTAGCTGTAGTTCAAATCACCTAAGAGGCTTTTTGGTGTTTTTGGGTTAATAGGATTAAAAATGTGGTTTCGTGGCATTTATGTCCATCATAATGTGGCCATAGGTGATTGGTAAAGTTAGAATGGGGGTTCTGTGTCTTGTGTGAAGTTTAGAATCTAATTAATATGCATTAGAATAGTGTTTTGTTCGGTTTCTTGTGAATTGCTTGAACTTCTTGCATGACTAGCTAGTGAATTGTTTTAGTTGCTACATTTGATTGTTAATTAAGTAAACTATAAGTTAGTCTAACGCTAGTATATGGCCTTCATGTGATTAGTTAAGTAGTTAAAAAAAATGCTTAGTTAGAATGTTTAATTATTTGGTAAGTTTTATGAATTGGCTTGAATGTTACATTGTTGTAAATTGGGTGAATAAGCGTGAAAATGATTCTTAAGCTATGTTTTATAGTTGAATTAGGTTAAGTGTTAAGTGTAGTCATCTTGATTGAATGCTTAATTTGATATTCCTTTGTAATATAAATGAAGTTGTATTAGTTAGGTAGTTTAACTTGTTAAATGTTAATGTAGTTAATATCCTTGACAAGATTCAAGAAGTGTTTTAAAGTTACTTGTGTAATTACTTGGGTTAGGTGACAATATGAATTATATAAGTAATTGTATAGAATTTCTATTGCTAAGAATTGAATTGTATAATAGCTAAATTTGGCATTGGCATAACTAATTGTTAAAGTGTTAGGTTAGTTCACTTGCATAGTACATTGTCAGAATATGTTGTATCCTGTTTATATTGATAGTACTATTATGGAATTAAATGCCATGGAATATTTACAATTGCTTGATTCTTGAACATGTATGTAAATAATGTGGTTGAGTTATCTTTAAGTTGCATGGAATTGTTGTGTTTAGGTAGTAGTCTTGAATGGTATTTGGAAGGTGTTGATGCTTTGGAGTTGAATTGGAGGGAATCTTGGCTAGACTCCTATAGGTTTGGTTTATTAAAAATGAGGGAGTCTTCATCTCTTTTGTGCATCTTAGCTTATTTTATTGCTCTTAGATTGTATGATTTAGTTTAATTGATAAAGTTTATATACACTTATTACTTGTTATATCTTGATTGGGGACAACCTACTTTGTTGTCCCTCATTTACGTGTTGTCGTATTATCTTGTTATCTTGAGACTATCTTGTATTATCTCGTGAATTCTCGAATTCGTATCGGGTTGCGCAACCTTTTCAGACATGGTAGTGTCGAGAAACTCCGGGCAGTATCGGGTTGTCGGTCTAACTCAACTACCATGGTGCCTATTCTTTTTCTCGCTGAGTATACTCCACTACCCCAGAGGCGTGGTTCACCTCATTGGGGCATGCGGACCTACCTCAGGAGAGTGGGTTGTAGGATTGGGGTACATCCGGAGTACCCCATTGGAGGAATAAAGGGATTTGTCAGCATTTGTTATCGAAGATCATGGTTCGTGGTTCGAGATTGAAGACAAAAAAGATGAACCGTATCATTTTTAAATGTGTTTAAAGCTTTATTCAATAGTCTTGCTAACTTGTATTAGTTGGATTATTTGTTTAGTTGTTGCATTGCACGAAATGTTTTTTGAAAATCCCCGGTTACCTGTATCCCTCCCTCATTGAGTAACTTTAGTTGCTCATTTCTCGTTTTAACATGTTTCAGGTTGGACTACTTGCTGTGAGACTTGTTTGCTAAATTGATGTGCTGGTTGTGGAAGATCGTGTTCATGTTCTATTTGTGGTTTATTTGAAACCTTATGGTCTTGTGTATGTTCGTGTAATTCCGTAAGGATTGTAATTTTGCATAAAGTCTTGTATAATTAATAGTTAAAAGACGGCATATAATAACTTAAGGATTGACTTGTCTAAGTAGCCTGCATGCTTGTGTGAATTGAAATGAAAAAATGATTGGAAGATTTAACCTTTAAGTAGATTGAGTAGAGAAAATTCGATTGGTATGATAACCAATCTCATGATTTAGAAATTCTATGTCTTAATGCATGCTTGTTTGTGTATTTTTGTAGGATCCAAGGCTCGGATGGCCTTGAGGAGTTTGTTGTATGTGAAGATAGAGGAAGTTGGGAATTGCGGAAGAGGTTGGACTTGATTTTTGAGGTTTTAATTGCCTGAACATGTTTTGGATTGTTCTATAAATAGGGGAGACTCTGTCCGTTTTTCCTAAATTTTCGTGGCCGGGTTTGGAATTAGGTTGAAAATAGCGTGATCAATAGAAGTCCCGGTTCCGTGAAGGATCGGGGTGTTGCAATTAGGGTATAGAAGTTACAGTTTAAGATTGAGGATATAGTGTATAGCTTGAGGTTTAGAGTAAATTTAAGGCTCAACGATAAGATATAGAATTTTAGGTTAAGGATTTAGGGTACAGTTTCTAGGGATAAGACTACACTATTTTATGGTTCATCAGTATGGGAAGCATATTATGTGACTCAAACTTGGATAAGGTATGTGCATGTGTCAAATGTAATCTCCGTATATTCTTTTATGAAAAGGTGACTTGTTCAATTGAAAATATTGTGCAGGTTTATTTGAAATTTTCATTAGGCGAGAAGAAAAAATGTTGTCAATTCCAAATAGGTGTCTAGGTTTAGGTTTAGCATATAGGGTATAGGACTTGGGGATTAGAGTATAGGATTTACAATATAGAGTATAGGATTTAGCGATTAGGTTATACGAGTTAAGGTTTAGGATCTAGGGTATAGATTTAGGTTCATAGTATAGTATTTAGGGTTTAGGTTTAGGTTTAACATATAGGGTATAGGACTTATTGATGTAGGGTATAACTCTAGGTTTAGAGTATAGGATTTAGGGCTCAACAATGAGATAGAATTTGAGATTTAGGATTTAGGGTCCCGTGTCTAGGGGTAAGGTTATACTTTTTTATGCTTCATCTAGTATGGGAAGCATATTATGTGACTCAAGCTTGGATAAGGTATGTGCACGTGTCATATTTATTTTTCATATCTTCTTTTATGAAAAATTGACTTGTTCAATTGGAAACACTGTGGAAGTTTTTTTTGGAATTTTCATTAGGCAAGAAGAAAAAACGTTCTCAATTCCAAATAGGTGTCTACTAAAGAGTGGAAGGTAATTATGTGATTTTATTGTACCCAAATTTTTGGCTCTATCTCAGTATTGTCTCTAGATAACCCCCAGCCCCTATTTGTTCCAAAACTTTATCACTATACATCATATTGAAGGAAAGAATTCTTATTGATGAAGCTATATTATGAATTTGGGTTTATATTCCTACTAATGAAGTTATATTATGAATTATTTTAGTATAAAATCCTTTTATGTGTATATTTGGTGGCTTTTTTATCTCCTCAAATGCGTTATTCTTCTTCTCTAGTTTTGGATACGCAACGCTTGAAGCTGATTCATTTCTAGGTCAATGTAAAGAGTGACTGGTATGTGTTATTTGATTCAATCAAAACAGAGTTAAGTGTGGTACTGATTATTGAAAGCATGCTTTCAGATTTGTTGTAATTGATACAGGTCCAGTGGCTCATCCAGTACATTCTTAATCTAACATCAAAGTTTGTTATCAATTGTCCTTTCCAAAATTATATATTCTCAGCTTTTTGCAAATAATATATGGTTTATTCTTGATGTTTTTACTATTTTGGCTGTGGTTTTAAAATATGTACAGGTTATCATGGATGATGGAATAGCTGTTATTGATAGTGCTACTGTTTATCTACTTGATCTGTTTTCCAGTTGTATAGTTTTCTTTTATATCATAAGAAACTAACTAATTATCTGCTTGTTCTTATTTTGTTGGTATTGGTTGGGAGGTGTATAAAATGATTCTCTCTCTCTCTCTCTCTCTATTTACCTTTTATCGCAAAAGAACTATACAACTTGATCTAACTTCATCACTTATCATGAACTCACCCTATGAAACTGTTGGACAGGAAGCTGAAGTCATTAGGATGTACACAACTTTTATGGAAAGTCAAAGATTTAGAAATATTAAAGATATTGATCCCTCGCCTCAAATTACTAATGGTGTCTATGCAAAAGGTTTTTTTCTAGCATTTCTTTTGTTTATTAATGCATTTCAGGTGATTTATATTTCTGAAGGCATGATGAATAAGCTACAAAATGCATTTGGGATGTGGATTTATATATCCTGGAAACTATGAGCAATTCAAAATCTTTGTTTATATTTGTGTTATAGTTATATTGATATATAGGGTAAATGTATAATTTAGTCCATTATTTTTAATGTAATTTCCACTTTCATCCATTATTTTTCAAAATGAACATTTTAGTGCATTATCTTTGGTGTAAATGACACTTTCATGTATTATCTTTCGAAATGAGTCCTTTAATCTAATATGTTTCACATCAGTGATGCCATTAGTCCAATATATTTTCTCCAATATGTTTTGAAGTTGGACTAACGGCGTCACTGATATGAAACATATTGGACTAAAAGGTTCATTTCGAAAGATAATGGATAAAAGTATCATTTACAACAAAGATAATGAACTAAAAGGTTCATTTTAAAAGATAATGGATGAAAGTAGAAATTATATTAAAGATAATGGACTAAATTATACATTTACCCTTGATATATATTTTAGTATGTATGCTTTATGAAATGTTTGAATTCTTAGGATTTTGGGTTTAGGGTGTAAGGGTATAGAGTATAGGATTTAGGGATTAGACTATAGGATTAAGGTTTACGATTTAGGTTATAGAATATAGGATTCAGGATTAAGGTTTATGTTTAGTATATAGGGTAATAGGACTTACGGATTAGGGTATAGGATTTAAGGTTTTGGGTTGAAAATGTAGGGGGTACCTTTAGGTTTAGAGTATAGAATTTAGGGCTCATCGATAAGATATAGAATTTAAGGTTGAGGACTTACGGTCTTATGTCTAGGGGATAGGCTATACAGTTTTATGGTTCATTCGGTATGGGAAGCATATTATGTGACTTAAGCTTGGTTAAGGTATGTGCATGTGTCAAATTTATTCTCCATATCTTATGAAAAGTTGACTTGTTCAATTGGACAGGTTTATTTGAAATTTTCAATAGGCGGAAAGAAAATAACATTGTAAATGGAATCTTTCATTCGGTATGGGAAGCATATTATGTGACTTAAGCTTGGTTAAGGTATGTGCATGTGTCAAATTTATTCTCCATATCTTCTTATGAAAAGTTGACTTGTTCAATTGGACAGGTTTATTTGAAATTTTCAGTAGGCGGAAAGAAAATAACGTTGTCAATGGAATCTTTCATTCGGTATGGGAAGCATATTATGTGACTTAAGCTTGGTTAAGGTATGTGCATGTGTCAAATTTATTCTCCATATCTTCTTATGAAAAGTTGACTTGTTCAATTGGACAAGTTTATTTGAAATTTTCAATAGGCGGAAAGAAAATAACGTTGTAAATGAAATCTTCTTTTATGAAAAGTTGACTTGTTCAATTTTCTTTTGGTTTAGGTTTTACTGTTTAGCATTTAATATTTATTTTTGTACGGGAAGCATATTTTATGAGTCAAGCTTGGTTTTCTTTCAAGAAAAGAGATGACTTGTTTGATTGAAAACAGTATGCAAGTAGTTTTGAATTTTTTTACTATATGAGGATAAAACAATTGTCAATTCCACAAACTAGTAATTTTCTTTGGACTTACTTTTCAAAACTTTTTTTATGCGCATGTCTATTACTAATTAATCTTCTCAACTTGATTTTTCTTCTTCTTTGGTTATGGATGGGCAAGACTTGGAGCCCTTTTAACTTAAGGGGAATCATGAAGACTTACAAGTATGTGATATTTAATTGTCTAAACACAATTGGTCGCATGATACTAATTAATCATAACATTATGTGATGCTGGTCCAATAGCTCATCCTCTTCGTTTTCACTCTCACAAATATTATGCATTTAAAAGTTAATATACTTGAGATAAAACTCACAAATTTTCTTTTTTCCAACAACAAATGGATAATTTTTTTATGCAGGTTAGTTATTATATTATATAGCGCTTTTGTAAGAAGTATATAACACTCGGAACATATTTTAATTTGCCTTTTGAAATTATTTTTGCTTCAATCTTGATGATGATTTATTGTTTTGTCAATTGACTTTAAGTATTTATGGGTTGTTATGGATGATGGGATGACTTTGATTTGATGATTTCTTTTGTTCATATTGCGAATTTCAAGGCATGAATTTTTATACACAGAGGTATGATTGACAAACTGTGATATGAATTTCAGGCATAGATTTATATTTTGAAATTTGTGAGTAATTCAAAATTTTTGTTTAGAGATAATATTAATATAATTTTTTAGTAATCTCCTTTTAAATTAGGTAGGAAGGGAGCAATCGACACTTTCCTCCTAATAAATTCAGTTCAATGTATATATGTTTTTGTTATAGTTTATAATGATATATCAATTTAACAAAATATACACTCTTTTACAGGTTTGTCGGGAAAATTGCACAAATTGTCATTATTTTTTCTCTCACGGTTTAAATTTGTTACTTTTATTCAAAATTATCCCAATTGATTTCTTAAAAAAAACAATTAATTTAGTCACAATTTGTTTTAAACATTGAGACCAATTTGAGTTATAGATAAAAATAATAAGGACAAAATAAAAAATAAAAAATTGGAAAATAATATGGATTAAATTGATTAATTTTGAACAATAAAGATGAATTTAATTTTTTTTTAAATAATAAAGACTAAATTAATTGTTTAGCCTGATTGCAAGCTGTGTGCTTTTGGTTCACCTGTATGCGGAGCCTTGTAAACATGTGGTACCCCTTTAACAAGTTAAATTACCCATTCTTGGTTCACGGCATTAATTGGCTGCATCTGAAGTTTCTTCATATATTTAAAGAAACAATAATGATTAAATACTTGTGGTCTAGACTAAAATACCCAACATTGAAAGAAACAACAATGATTAAATACTTGGGGTATAAGTGATATATTTATAGCTTTACAGATTTTGAAATACTAGTAGATTTACAGAATTATAGTTGTGAAAATAAATTCTTACGTTAGGTCAACTAGTCGTTCAATTATGAAAATAAAATAGTGGGTCTTACTTAATGTGGGGTTCACCTATACATGTTTTTCGATAATAGAGTTTGCTCATCAAAATAATATTTTACCCACCTAAGCAAAACTCTATTGTCAATATTATCATTCCTTATTTATTCTACTTTATTAATTATTGTATTGTACAAGTAAATCAGCCACGGAAGGCTTGGAGGTAATTGAGAGATTTGGATCTCCAAATAACTTAAAAGTTTTAGTAGGGAAATTATTATATTAATAGAAAATTCAAATTTGTAATTGAGATTTTCCTTTTTTTAATTTATTCAACACTAACATCAAATTGCAACTCTTGATAGAGAATGAAAAAACGGGGAGAAACTTTTTGAAAAATGATTGTCTATTTTTTATTTTTTTGAATACAATAGCGGCTGAAACTGTAGTACGAACAAGAAGTCAAAGACCATTGGCTTTTTGGTTTAATGATATGATTCTCATTTGAGATGCGACATATCTCGAGATTAAGTGTCATGTGCAACATATTAAATAATGTAAAATGACTTAGGTATTCTTTAAATCATAGAAAAAAAAAAAAAAAAGAAGTCAAAGAATGGAAAATTTGTCACATTAAGACTCCGTTTGTTTGCAGTAAAATAATTTACTTGTGTAAAATATTTTCCGTGGAAAGTGTTTTCCTGAAATATAAAATATTTTACATGGCTCCGTTTGTTTGCCGTAAAATAACTTATTGAGGGAAAATATTTTACTAGAAAATAGAATACTGAAAAATATTTTCTGGTGTTTGGATGTACGGTAAGTTCGGTAAAATGTTTTCTTATCCCAAATGACATGAAAACATTTTACATAATTTTGTACTAGCCGCAATTGTTGACCGGAAAATATTTTACGGTTGACCAATTTTCCGGTGTTACCAAACACCGTAAAATTAAGAAAAAACAGCCGCAATTTTTGACTGGAAAACATTTTACAGTTGACCAATTTTCCAATGTTACCAAACACAGTAAAATCCGGAAAATATTTTCCGGTAAAATATTTTACAGCAAACAAACGGAGCCTAATTCACCGGCCACCAACCGTTATGTAACTTATGCGGACCATTAGGAAAAGAAAAACAAGTTTAAATCCATGCTATCTTCTTAAAGAATAACTAATCAACTACTATAATCTGTTAGCAGGCATTTTAAAACGAAAAAGAATTAATGAGTAAATTGAAATTTCATAAAAAAATTGGTGACATGTTGCGTAATATACCATTTTCAGAATAGTCATAAAACTAGTTGGACGAGAATGCCACTTGCTTTCAGTTTGTTTGCCTAAAAGATTTTCCTGAAAAATATTTTCATAATTTTCTAGTAGTACACTAGAAAATTGGTGTACCGGAAAATATTTTTCACTCACTCCACCCAACCCCACTCCAATCCCTAACCTCACCCCCATCCATAGCACCCTTGACCCCACCCACTAGAAATTATGTGTGTGTGTGTGTAATTTTGTGTTACTATAACCCTGAAGTGAATTTTGTTTTCTATATATGAGTTTTAAATCGTGTGATTTTATTTCAAGCTCAACATAAATTATGAATTCGCCTCAGTATATATGTGTTAATGAATCCGAATGTTGCGGATGTCTGTATTTTGGGCTTGACATCAATAAGGCCGGTCCAATTTCATCACTTCCAGACCTCAATGAAATGAGTAGGTTAACAACGCCACTGATTACCCAAATAACAAGCCCGTTTAGTTTTTTTTTTTTTTTATGAGATATCTACCAATATACAGAAAGGCCCAAATACATGGAG
Organism: Ehretia macrophylla; assembly: GCA_037974665.1. Classification (NCBI taxonomy): domain Eukaryota; kingdom Viridiplantae; phylum Streptophyta; class Magnoliopsida; order Boraginales; family Ehretiaceae; genus Ehretia; species Ehretia macrophylla. Next base: position 33,490,893 of record CM075770.1, read on the forward strand.
AGGAGACCTTTGGAACAGGTAAGATTATTCATCGCCATTAATGGCGGCACACATTGGATGGCTAATATCATTCTGCACAGATAGTTTGCAACTCGCATACTCTGTCACGTGAGCTGCGCGTGAAGAAATCATATACAGCTATGTATTGTACGAAGGAAACTAGGAGAGTACCGAATTATGCTTCCTCTTACCTAGAATGTCATAGGAGAATCATTTATAATAATGATGCATAAGTGATGAAGATGGTGACCATTGAATATGTTTCCCTCCTGCTAAGAAGATAAGTGATAAAGATGCTAAGGTTTTCCCCAAATGATTAATTTAGTGATAGAGGGTTTGAATTATAGACAAAAAATTCTTATTTATATTATCTCATCCGACTCGATCAAGTATATGATGTATTTGGAATTAATTTTGATAAACTGTGTATCTGATTAATTCAGAATATGTCTTCTTCAAACAAAGTCATATATCTCAGTGTTTGACACTCATAAAGTGAGCCCAAAGAAGTTCTTAGAGGAAAATGATTAATTAGTTTAGTAATAGAAGGTTTGAAGTATGCACAGAAAATCATGTTTACATTTCTCATCCAACTCAGTCAAGTAACTAATGTATTTTGAATCAATTTCGATAGACGACTTTGTCTTTGATTAACTTGAAACATGTCTCTTTTAGAGAAATTCATATATCTCAGTGTTTGACACCCGTAAAATGAGCCCAAAGAAATTGCCAAGGAAAAATTTTCCTTCATTGAAAGAGAGAGAGAGAGAAAAAAAAAGAGACGATGCCATGGCTGTTTAAGTTGTCAACATAGTTTTTTTTTTTTTTTAATATGCAAGTAATTCATTTCATTTCACAATAAAAAACCGTGTCAGCAATTACAAGTATTAAGTTAGGAAGTGGGAATGTTTTTACTATTGTCTGATGGAATCTCATGAAAATTGGGATGGATGGGTGAAAGAGTGATCAAGATACAAAGTGGAAACCACGTGGTATTGCCTAAAAAGGGTGGACACAAGAAAGAATTAAAGCGCAAGACTCTCTCCGGTTGGGATCATAGGAAACTGAAAGAAAAAGGAAAGCACCATGTGGCGAATGGATGATGTTGCAAATGCAGTGGAATCTCTGTACGTAATTTGAGGGAATAATTTCTTCAATATCTCGCCATGCTTGTCTAGTGGTGTATAGTGTGTTACTTAGGATAGATTGGTTGTGAACTTTATCGAAAAAGATCGAGAAATGGCTTTCCACCATTGATGGTCGCTTTCAGAAAATATTCTGCAGTTGACAAAATGCTCCAACTTATCCGATTTTCCATAGAAAATAAGAATATGTTGATCCTTCTTATTTAGCTTCGTTTTTATTAAAAATTACGGAATTTTATTTTAAAATTTATTTATTTATTTAGAAAAAGAGTGATTAAAAAGTTTATAAAAGTGATATTTGAGTATGCAAAATTTTATATGAGAGAGATTGTACATTCTTACATCCTATCTCACATGTGATTTAGTTTGAATACGAGAATCGAGAACTGAAATTGAAGAGAATAAAACAGGAAGGTTAAGAAAAGAGAAGGATCATACGTGGATGGATAAAATTAAATCAAGACACAACTTTGATATCATATTAAAAATGATGGGGATCTTTTCCTAAACTCATTTGGTACTAGGAAGAATGATTTAAAATTTAAATTGATATTTGAGCTTATGATTTTTTTTATATAAGAACGATTGTATATTCTAACACTTTTTATACCTCGTGGAAAGAAAATTGACTAGGTATTTAGGTTTAGAATAGAATAAAATATAAAATAAAAGATATGGTCACGACATCCAATATTGTTCAAGAGAATTGAGATCCGTCATTTGATTCGCCTTATCTAATCGAGCAACCATGATTCTTGTTTCACAAGCATCTAATGATTCTTGTTCCGATCATATGCATTTTTCTCGAGGATAATCCGTCTTTGTTAGTCTTGTCCTCAAATAGTGACATATGACATAGAACGCATAATAGGATGATATCAATGGCTCCCACATGAATTTCAACTTTGACCATGGACATATGGAGAAAATTGGGCATTATGAAAAGGACACATTCTCAAATCCTTAATAACAATTTGAACAATACACAAAATGGAGAATATTTATTCCCATCTTTATATCAAACAGGGTTGGAGAAATGTAAAAAGCCTTCTCCCCTTTACTACTCAAATGACAAACTACTAGAATTTTGATAATTTACGGTGTTCAAAATTTTAGTGACAACACTCTTAATTGATTTGTATTTTGTAATTTATGGATGATCGATTATAATATACCAGTTTCAAAAGAATTCAACGATGAGCCGTATGAGATGAAAATTTCTTATACGGTTTCATAGAATGTTAATAAGAGTGACTTATCTATTAACTTTTTCACTATTATTAGAATAAGAATTAGGCCAAAAATTAGGATACATCCTGAAAAAAATCAAACTTCCATCAAAGAAAAGCAAATGAAAATTTTTGTTTAACCTGGGGTTTAGGAATATTTCGACAATTTAATCTTGCCATGAATCTTACGGAGCCTACTCATGTACAATATGATTTGGAGGTTTCGTATGCTGGTGTAAGAATGTGATGCTAACAGTCTCAGTCGATTTAATAGATCAGATAGGGGTTCTGATATGTATAAAATCCCTAAATTTTTATAAAATTACAAATCAACCCCTCAGTCAGAAAGAAGTGTCTTCGTTCGGGGTCCGTGAGACCTCGGACAGGGGGACGTGACAACGTCCGAGGTCCAAGGACCTCGGACGACTACAGTCCGAGGCCCAAGGACCTCGGACAGCTCAGTCCGAGGTCCAAGGACCTCGAACAAGAAGAAGTCCGAGGTCCAGGACCTCGGACACATGCTGTCTGAGGTCCAAGGACCTCGGACATCTACAGTCCGAGGTCCAGGACCTCGGACAAGAAGAGTCCGAGGTCAAGGACCTCGGACACATGCTGTCCGAGGTCCAAGGACCTCGGACATCTACAGTCCGAGGTCCAGGACCTCGGACACAAGTTGTCCGAGGTCCAGGACCTCGGACACACGCTGTCCGAGGTCCAAGGACCTCGGACAAGAGAAGTCCGACGTCCCGGACCTCGGACACATGCTGTCCGATGTCCAAGGACCTTGGACATCTACAGTCCGAGGTCCAAGGACCTCGGACAAGAAGAGTCCAAGGTCTTGGACCTTGGACATCAACAGTCCAAGGTCCAAGGACCTCGGACGCAGTATTCTGAGGGCTACAGACCTCGGACGTTTATTTTCCGAGGCCCAGGACCTCGGACACACAATGTCCGAGGTCCAAGGACCTCGGATAAGAAGAGTCCGAGGTCCAGGACCTCGGACACATGCTGTCTGAGGTCCAAGGACCTCGGACAAGAAGAGTCCGAGGTCTTGGACCTCGGACATCAACAGTCCGAGGTCCAAGGACCTCGGACACAGTATTCCGAGGTCTACGGACCTCGGACGTTTATTTTCCGAGGTCCTGTTGACCTCGGACAGGTTCTCAGAGACAAGTTTAAGTTTTCGGACTTTGATCGTCGTGCGCAAAAGGACTCTTTCTGGAGCCAAGTGAGGTAGGACTGTCTGAGTTACCTTTTTTGCACTGGAATGCTTTGTTCTATAAACTCAGAGAATCCCCAGCTAATCTCTCACTAAGCCATCTAAATAATTATCCACTGGCCTTTTAATAATCCACACATGTTTGTAATGATGATCCACTACTGCACCTTTAATCTTTTGACTCAGCTGCAATGATAACATCTCCTTTGTGACTCAGCAACCATGTGATTTGTCTTTTAAACCAGAAGCCAAGGTGCCTATAAAAGGCAGAAGATTGAGCAAGGAAAGGGGAGAGACATCTAATACTCACATTTATACACATATATACATCTCCTTCTCTACAGAAGCACCAAGCTAACTTAAGCATCGGAGTGCTAATACGGGCTAGACCCGTCAAGCTCTCTTTGTTTTGCAGGCATTAAGGTGGTACGTGAAGGCCACTTGCGACACGTCATTTTTCTACCTTAACAGGTTGGCGCCCAACGTGGGGTCGATTCTAAATCCCCCACTGAGATTTCACAAGATCACACCATGGTGACTACCCGTAGTCATAATGTTGCAAGTATACATGAAGAAGAGGCTGTAGAGCAGCCAAATGTGCAGTTCTGTCCTGGTGAGCCCTCCAACCTCGGACAGACTGATCTACCGCCTCCAAGGGTGGAAATACCTACAGGAAACCATCCACCATACACCAATCCATACACAAATCTATACCCAAGCTACCTGCCTGCATACCCGCAAAACTATTCGCAGGGACCTACTTGGTACCCAGGGTGGCAGTATCCCACTGCCACAACACAAGCTCCACAGACTAACCAGCCAGTAGATCTTGGTTATATCCTACAAACCCTGGAGGAGTTGAAAAAAGCTATTAATAACCTGATACCTCAGCCAGCACAGCACTTCTCAGAAAACCAACCACGTCAAGCATCGCAGCAAAGTCCCACACACCAAAAAACCAAACCAACCAATAGCGCAGCCAACCCAAGAGAATCAGTGCAACAGATTCATACTGGGGGGCAACACAGAGAGGCAATAAACTCCACCGGATCTTCACAGGGCTCAGGTACAGCAGAACGAGGCCCATCTCGAAGTGGCCAAAAAGAAGGTACTACTTGTACTGTTTCAGTAGCAGGAGCTTTCAGAGGCCCAAACCCATTCAATCGTACTATCAACGAAGTTCCAAAGCCCGCACGATACAAATTGCCATATTTACCCACCTATGATGGGCATGGGGACCCCAAAGATCACTTGGCAGTTTTCAGACACAAGATGGAGTTCACGGAGTTGCCGGAGGCCTGGGTGTGTAAGGCTTTTGCAGGAACATTGGTGGAGGCGGCTAGAGTGTGGTACGATGAATTGAAAGAAGGATCGATCGATTCTTACTCACAACTGACAGAATTGTTTGTAGGAAGATTTTCTTCGGCTATCAAGCCGACACGTCATACCACCTCGTTGCTCGGTCTGAAGCAAAGAAAGGGAGAAACCCTCCGGCAGTATGCAACCCGTTTTAATGAGGCTACCCTGCAGTGTACGCAATTTGATCAAAAATTTGCGATACAGGCGTTCACGAAAGGGGTAACAAATGAGTTGCTCCAAGCTTCTCTAGCTAAAAAGACTCCACAAAATATGACAGAATTAATGACCAGGGCAGAGAAGTATATCAAAGTAGAAGAGGTGGCAATGGCAGAGAAGGAGGAAGACCCTAGGAGAAAAGGGCAGAGCAGTCAAGCTCATATAACCCAGAAAGAAAGAAAGGCTGAGGAGGGCCGACAAGAGCAGAGGGGAAGGGAAAGAAGAGAGCCACCTAGATGGAGAGGGTTCAACAACTATACTCCTTTGATGAAACCCAGATCTTAGATATTATCTGAAATCCGAACGCGGATGAACCTTCCAGATCCGCCAAAGATGAAAACGGAAAAGGAGCGCCGTAAGGGCAAAGGGCAATATTGCAGGTATCACAAAGATTTTGGGCACGATACCGAGGCCTGTAGGAATTTGAAAGATGAGATTGAAGCCCTAATCAGGCGTGGACACCTGCAGGCCTATGTCAGGAGGGACAACCAAGAAGGAAGACAGAGGGAGAGAAGCCCGAGACACTCTCAAGCAGCACGTGCTCAGGTGGAGGTTGATATGATAACAGGAGGTATGGCATCGGGAGGGGAAAACCTTCAGGCCAGAAAGGGTTACCGTAGAGCAGGTCACGAAGATCCCCCGATGAAGAGACCAAGGGTGGAAGAAGGTAGCACCTTTGGGGATGAAGATTTGAATGGTCTAGTATTACCCCATGATGACCCACTGGTAATTGCAGCGGACATCGCTGGGATCGTGGTGCGCAAGATCATGATTGATACAGGAAGCTCGGCAGAGGTCCTTTTCCTAAGCACATATGAGAAGATGGGGCTGAAAAGAGAACACTTGAGGATGATGAAGGGGACCTTATCAGGTTTCAATGGCAGAGAGGTAAGGCCCGAGGGTATGATAACACTAAAAATGATCCTCGTGCGAAATGAACAAAGCCGTAGTGAGATGCTTGATTTCATTGTGATAGATTGTGAATCACCATACAATGGGATATTGGGGAGAATAGCATTGGGAAAATTCAGAGCAGTGGTATCCACCTATCACCTGGCCATGAAGTTCCCGTCTGAGGCTGGGATAGTGACGGTTAGAGGTGACCAAAGAAGAGCCCAGGAGTGCTACGCAGCTTGTCTGAGGCTGCAAAAAGAGGAGGGGGAATTAATTGAAATCCCGGAGAAGAAGGTTAAAAAGGGACACGAGCTGAAGAAAGCAGAACCCGCGGAAGAATTGCAGAGAGTGGAGCTAACAACTGGAAAGGAGGTTCAGCTCGGAACAGAGCTTCCTCAAAACCTGGCGGAAGGTATAACTCATTTCCTATCTTGTAATAAAGATGTATTTGCTTGGTCTGTACATGATATGACAGGAATAGACCCACAAATAGCCGTGCATCGGCTAAACGTAGATCCAGCATTCAGGCCGGTAAAGCAGAAAAGGCGGGTCTTCCATGCAGAAAAAAATCAAGCAGTCAGAGAAGAAGTAAGTAAATTGTTGAGGGCTGGACATATACGAGAAGTGGAGTACCCTACCTGGTTGGCAAACGTGGTGATGGTTCCGAAGGCATCCGGGGCTTGGAGGATGTGTATAGACTTTACAGATTTGAACATGAGCTGCCCGAAAGACTGCTACCCGTTGCCTAGGATAGATCAAATGGTGGATGCTACCTCAGGTTTCGAGATGCTGTCATTCATGGATGCCTTCAAAGGGTACAACCAGATTAAGATGGCACCGGGAGATGAGGAGAAGACTGCGTTCATAACAGACCGAGGGGTGTTTTGCTACATGGTAATGCCATTCGGTTTGAAGAACGCAGGAGCTTGTTACCAGCGCATGATGGACAAGGTTTTCAAGGAGCAGTTAGGGCGTAATATGGAGGTGTATGTTGATGACATGTTGGTGAAAAGTAAGAAGGCAGAGACTCACATCGAGGATCTGTCCGAGGCATTCTCGATAATGAGGAAAGTCGGTATCAAACTGAATCCTGAGAAATGTGCTTTTGGGGTTCAGGCAGGAAAATTTTTGGGATTCATGGTTACTCGAAGAGGCATCGAAGCAAATCCAGAAAAGGTGCAAGCCATTTTGGACCTCGAGCCACCCAGAAGTGTTAAGGATGTTCAGAAATTGACGGGAAAGATAGCAGCCTTAAGCAGATTCATGGCTAGGTCAGCAGACAGGTGTGCTCCTCTGTTCAAAATTCTGCGTAAACCAAAGAATTTTCAATGGACGGTGGAATGTCAAGAAGCTTTTGAAAAGTTGAAGGAGTACCTAAGCTCGGCACCTTTGATGTCCAGACCAGAACCCGGTGAGACTTTATATGTATATCTGGCAGTATCCCCAGTAGCTGTGGCGGCAGCACTAGTCCGACAGGATGGAAAACAGCACAGGCCAGTTTACTATATCAGCCAAATACTTAAAGGAGCTGAGCTAAGGTATCCTCCTGTAGAGCGAATGACATTAGCTCTACTGGTGGCCTCAAGAAAGCTTAGACATTACTTTTAGGCACATCCCATATGTGTTATGACAGACATGCCGTTTAAACAGATGTTGCAAAAACCAGAGGCGTCAGGAAGGCTCTTAAAATGGTCTGTGGAGTTGAGCCAATTTGACATCACATTCAGACCAAGGACTGCGATAAAAGCTCAAGCTGTGGCAGATTTCATTGTGGAATTCACAGGAGAACCATCTGCGGCTAATCCAAGGCCGTGGAAGATTTGGGTAGATGGAGCCTCAGGAAAAGGCGGCAGCGGAGCTGGAGTCATACTACGGGATCCAGATGGCGACGAGTTGCAGTTCGCTTTGAAGTTCTGTTTCTCAGCCTCAAATAATGAGGCTGAATATGAAGCCCTCATTGCAGGTATTAAAACAGCTCAGGCGATGGGGGCTGATACAATAGAAGCTCACACGGACTCACAATTAGTGGCAAGCCAAATAGAAGGAAAGTACGAAGCCAAAGATGAAACCATGGCGGCCTACTTAGCCAAAGTAAAAAGTGTAGTGGCAGGGTTGAATCGATTCACAATCAGCCATATACCACGGACGGAGAACGAAAAAGCAGATGTTCTCTCAAAGCTTGCAGTAGGAGTAACGGGGCCAATAACGATAGAGGTTGAGGAGGTTTGCGAGCCAAGCATAGTCCGGGAGTGCAAGGAGGTAGCCCAGGTGGAGCACAGTAAGTCATGGATGCTGCCTATGATCAATTTTCTTGAAAAGGGGATCTTACCAGAAAATATTGAAGAGGCAAGAAAGGTGAAGAACCGAGCTCCAAAATATGTAATGCTCGGAAAGCAACTGTATCGAAAAGCATTTACTTGGCCCATGCTAAAGTGTGTAGACAAAGGTGAGGGCGATTATATATTCAGGGAAATGCACGAAGGAATTTGCGGTAATCACATAGGCCACAGAGCTTTGGCTCGAAAGATATTGAGATATGGGTATTTCTGGCCAACCCTGAATGAGGACGCTCGGCGCTTGGTGCAAAAATGCGATACATGCCAGAGATTCTCAAGAATCCCACGACAACCTGCAGTGGGGTTGACTGTGATGGTAAGCCCCTGCCCATTCGCTCAGTGGGGTCTGGATATATTAGGACCTTTCCCAATGAGCACAGGTCAGAGAGTCAAATGTTTTGTGATGGTGGATTATTTTACCAAGTGGGTGGAAGCCGAGCCCGTCGCCAAGACTACAGATAGGAATGCTTGGAATTTTGTGTGGAAACATGTCGTATGCAGATTTGGAATTCCAAGAGTGGTAGTTACAGATCACGGGACCCAGTTCGATTGCCACTATTTTAGGAAACAGTGCTCGGAGTTAGGCATTTCCCTTAGATTTGCTTCTATAGCACATCCGCAAACCAATGGCCAAGTAGAGAACGCTAACAGATCTATTTTGCAGAGTCTGAAAAAGAAGCTGGCAGCAGCCAAAGGCCTCTGGGCCGAAGTTTTGCCAGAAGTGCTATGGGGACACAGAACAATGCCAAATAAGTCGACACGCGAAACCCCTTTCAGCCTAACATTCGGGGTAGATACTGTCCTACCTGTAGAAATTGGCTCGACAAGCCAAAGAGTCGCTGAGTATGAAGAAGAAGTTAATAACCAGGCCCTGCGAGAAGACCTGGATTTGGTGGAAGAATTCAGAGAGAAAGCTAGAATAAAGATGCTCGAAGGCAAGAGGGCTATGGCTAGGAATTTCAAAAAGAAAGTAAGGAACAGAGAACTTAAAGAGGGGGATCTAGTCCTCAGAAGAGCAATCTTCAAACCTGATTCAAATCAGGGAAAACTCGGACCAAACTGGGAAGGCCCATACACGATAATTAAAGAGGTCAAACCCGGAACTTACAGGCTCAGAGACCTCGATGGCAAAGAGCTAAGAAATGCGTGGCATGTGGAGCATTTAAGAAAATATTGCATGTAATCATTTTCCTTGAATATTTGGGTACTATTTATGATTATTTCTTCTTTTCTTCCAAAGCTTCCGTTAGTGATTGTAGAAGAAGAAAATCAAGTCCCAATAAAGGGAAGCCGAAGTCCAAGGCTGGGGGCACGACCCCTCCCAAAGCCATCAAATTATCCTTCAATCAGATAAAGAGTTTTGAAAAGGCATGACCTAACAAAACTGAGTACGAAAAAAGGAAACGATAAATCAACAAAAAGAAAAAACTCTTTTCATTAAAGACGAAAGTCTTCATTACAAAAAGGCAAAGGTAATGCTTTAAATACAATGCCTATCACTCATCCTCAGAGCCCGAAGAGTCATCAAAAAGTACATTCTCCCTAAAAATTAAACTATGCCTTTTGGCATAACGATCAAGCTTCTTCTGAAGCGCAGCAGTGACGTCATTCGTGGTATCAGCAACAGATTGAGCATAAAGACTCTTCAAATCATCCTTGTATCCCTGCCCATAACGGAAATCCTCTACTGCCTGTTCTTTTATATCCTCTAGAGAAGCTTGCAGATCTCTGAATTGAATTTCCACGGAACCACGAGCTGTCTCTGATACCTCTAACTCAGACTGAAGTCTCTCATACTCAGACTGAAGCCTCTCACACTCAGCCTTGGCCTCCCCTTGAGCCCTCAGGGAGGCCATCCAGTCAGTCCGAAGTTGGCGACACTCAGAAGTAGCTGAAGCAGCCTCTTCTCGAGCTATTCTAGTTGTCTCGCGAGTGGCAATAAGCTCGGCCTGGATTGCAGCCTCCAAGCTCCTGGAACGCTCCTCAAATTCCTTAAAAGCAGCCTCAGCCCCAGTAAGTCGCTGCTCATATTGTTCCACAAAGCGGTTGGCCACACTGAGACCCACGGACATCTGTGACAATCAAAGCAAGGTCGGAAAAGCGCAACTCAGATAAAATAAAAAAAAATAAATAATAATAAAAAAAGAGGTACCTTGTGGCGGGCCTTTTCGAAAGCCTCTTGAGCAATGAAGTGTAACTGATCCCTCGGAAGATCATCCAGGGAACTCACCACAGTATCAGGATCCTCAGGAACAAGGGGAGACCTTGGACGAGGCTGAGTCGAGCCCTCAGAAGCAGGTCGAGATTTCGGACGAAGCGGGTCAGAAGATCTGGCAATAGAAAGAGGTGCGTCCTTAACCAAACTACTGCCCTCGGGCATGACACCAAGCACCTCTCCATAAGCGGGATTTTTATGAACGTCAGCAACCTCTTTAAAGGCCTCAAATCTTCGAGCATTGCTTTCAGGAGTAGGCAAAGAGAAATCCCGTAGGACAAAGGGCTCAATCGGAGTATACTCGGATGAACTATCTGACTGAATTACTTTCCTTCGTGGCCGAGCAACCTTCTTTAGTTTTTTGCTGGGACCACCTTTAACCTTCTTCTTTTCAGCTCGTTCAGCAGCGCGGGCTCTTTGTGCCTCAGCTCGGGATTCCAGAGCAACCGCTTTAACCGGATCGAGTCTACCAGCCCTGGTGGATCGAGCCCCGGAAGCGCCAAGAGGCATTTGCTGCTGAGCCTCTGGGATAGCGGTACCTGCAACGGCAAAATAAAGAGTCAGCTATGCAAAAAGAGAAGCTTAAAAATACATGTACGAAAATTTTAATTACCTTCATGGATCAGAACATCAGCCTGGAACCCAGTAACTGGAGAAGATGGAACCGCAGCAACAGGGCATCCATGTAATGGAGAGTGAGCAGCAGCCGAAGGTCCCACCTCGGCATTAACATACCTCAACTGACCATAAATGCCAGAAGCTTGAATAGCTTCACGTGTTAAATAGGGGATGCCGCACACAGGCCGAGCTTGACGAAGAATGAAAGAAGTCATAAGCCTCTCGGCTGGGGTCAGGAGAGGAGACTCGCGATAAGCATCAAGCTCAGTGCGTGGTAAATGCCTGAAAAGTCTTCTGACTGGGCATTTGAAAGGATGAGTGACGAATACAAACTTGTTATGCCATCCTCGGTTGCTAGAAGGCCAATTTAAAAATAAACGATGACTGGGCCTAGCGGAGAAAGAGTAGACACCAAAATTCTTGGAGTCATGAATCAATTGATGAAAGTGTCGGAAGAGGTTAAGGCTCGGAGTAAGACCAAGCGACTTGACCCAAACATAATAACCTACTACCTCCCTCCAGCCGTTAGGAGCAAGTTGACAAGGAGCAATGTCAAAGAAATTAAAGATGCGAACAATAAAGGCCGGGAGAGGAAGATGAAGAAACTGAAGAGCGAGATAGGGTAAGGCCACTTCCCCTACCCCGGGTCGACATGCCACATCCTTATGGCGAGGAATTCTGATTTCGTAATCATGAGGAAAGACACCTTCGTTGCAAAGCTCGTGCAATTCGGCTTCGCCAAAGGTACAATTGTAATGCAAGGCAGAAAAATCAGTTTGGGCGTCAGGGTCAAAATCAGGTGTTACGGCCCTAGAAGGAGGAGAAGACGGCTCGGGTATTTCAGGAATCATCTCTAGAGTAATGTAAGGAAGAAAAGGATTCGGATCACATTGAGGGATAGTTTGAGAAGTTTTGGACTCAGTAGGGTTAGAAGGACTAGACTCCGAAGGCCCGACCCTATCAGTCCTAAAAGACCTAAGTGGTCGAGCAGGAGCAGGAACCCCAAGGGGTGGAGGTGAAAAAGATGGGGGAATAGCTGAGACTAAAGGGTCAGTGTGAGTAACCCCCTGAAGGCAGAAGCCTAGAGTCGCAGCGGAAAGAGAAACAGTAACATCCATAATTTTAGAAGAAGAAATGGAAGAGGAAGACGCCATAAAATTATATATATATGAATGATGAATGTAAAAAGAGGTCAAATGGTAGAGGAAAGGGTACCGGAAAGATAGAGGTGTTGGCGGCGGTGCCGAGGTGGTTGGCGTCGACTGGGTGGCGGCGCCGAGGTGTTGGCGACGGCGCCGAGGTGGTTGGCGTCGGCTGAGTGGTGGTGCCGAGGTATTGGCGGCGGTGCCGAGGTGGTTGGCGTCAGCTGAGTGGTGGTGCCGAGGTGTTGGCGGCGGCGCGGGGGTGGTTGGCGTCGACGGGGTGGTGGTGCGGAGGTGTTGGAGGCGGTGCCGCGGTGGTTGGCGTCGACGAGGTGGCGGCGTCGAGATGGTTGGCGTCGATTGGGTGGTGGCGCCGAGGTGTTGGCGGCGGCGCCGAGGTGGTTCCCGTCGACGAGGTGATGGCGGCGGCGCCGAGGTGGTTGGTGTTGACGAGGTGTTGTACCGAGAATAATAAAACTAGCTTAAGGTATATGAGCCTTGGAGAGAGGGAGATGAGAGAATGAGGGAGAGGAGTGTTTGAAAATAAGGTGAAGTGTTTGAATGTTGGAAAGGGGTATTTATAGGAGTGAGTGGGAGGGAAACCAAGAGTTTCAAATTTGAAAATGGGAGGGAAACCAAGAGTTTCAAATCCTCACCATTCATTTGAAAGTCATTGCACCAGGTCTTGACAAGTGGCAAGACAATATTAATGGTGGTAGGTGGCAAATTGCACATATGGCAAGGTGATTTTAGAATGATTTGTCGACTAGATTCGACATTGCCATGGCATCACAATCAGTTCTCGAACCTATTTAATAGCTCCAAGAACTGAGGGGGCATCATGATATGTATAAAATCCCTAAATTTTTATAAAATTACAAATCAACCCCTCAGTCAGAAAGAAGTGTCTTCGTTCGGGGTCCGTGAGACCTCGGACAGGGGGACGTGACAACGTCCGAGGTCCAAGGACCTCGGACGACTACAGTCCGAGGCCCAAGGACCTCGGACAGCTCAGTCCGAGGTCCAAGGACCTCGAACAAGAAGAAGTCCGAGGTCCAGGACCTCGGACAAGAAGAGTCCGAGGTCAAGGACCTCGGACACATGCTGTCCGAGGTCCAAGGACCTCGGACATCTACAGTCCGAGGTCCAAGGACCTCGGACATCTACAGTCCGAGGTCCAGGACCTCGGACACAAGTTGTCCGAGGTCCAGGACCTCGGACACACGCTATCCGAGGTCCAAGGACCTCGGACAAGAGAAGTCCGAGGCCCGGGACCTCGGACACATGCTGTCCGAGGTCCAAGGACCTCGGACATCTACAGTCCGAGGTCCAAGGACCTCGGACAAGAAGAGTCCGAGGTCTTGGACCTCGGACATCAACAGTCCAAGGTCCAAGGACCTCGGACACTGTATTCCGAGGTCTACGGACCTCGGACGTTTATTTTCCGAGGTCCAGGACCTCGGACACACGCTGTCCGAGGTCCAAGGACCTCGGACAAGAGAAGTCCGAGGTCCAGGACCTCGGACACATGCTGTCCGAGGTCCAAGGACCTCGGACATCTACAGTCCGAGGTCCAAGGACCTCGGACAGCTCAGTCCGAGGTCCAAGGACCTCGGACGTCTACAGTCCGAGGTCCAAGGACCTCGGACAAGAAGAGTGCGAGGTCTTGGACCTCGGACATCAACAGTCCAAGGTCCAAGGACCTCGGACACTGTATTTCGAGGTCTACGGGCCTCGGACGTTTATTTTCCGAGGCCCTGTTGACCTCGGACAGGTTCTCAGAGACAAGTTTAAGTTTTCGGACTTTGATTGTCGTGCACAAAAGGACTCTTTTTGGAGCCAAGTGAGGTAGGACTGTCTGAGTTACCTTTTTTGCACTGGAATGCTTTGCTCTATAAACTCAGAGAATCCTCAGCTAATCTCTCACTAAGCCATCTAAATAATTATCCACTGGCCTTTTAATAATCCACACATGTTTGTAATGATGATCCACTACTGCACCTTTAATCTTTTGACTCAGCTGCAATGATAACATCTCCTTTGTGACTCAGCAACCATGTGACTTATCTTTTAAATCATAAGCCATGGTGCCTATAAAAGGCAGAGGATTCAACAAGGAAGGGGCAGGTACATCTGATACTCACATTTATACACATATATACATCTCATTCTCTGTAGAAGCACCAAGCTAACTTAAGCGTCGGAGTGCTAATATGGGCTAGACCCGTCAAGCTCTCTTTGTTTTGCAGGCATCAAGGTGGTACTTGAAGGCCACTTGCAACACGTCATTTTTCTACCTTAACAGGTTCACATACATTAGTTCGAGTGAAAAGATTCCACATTCGCCAACAAAGGCAGGACAACCAGTGCTAGAAGTCTTGAAATTCATATAGCTATTCGGAAAGAAAGAAAGCATGGGTTAATTATATTGAGTGGATAAGTCTTTTAGATAATTCCACAATTGCTCCTTAATCACAATACTAAGACTTGCATAAACTGTAAAACTCTAATAATTGAGAATTAAGGTTCTATAGTAAACTTAGAAACGAATCATCTATTTAGATATAGATGAATCAATGAGCTATCAAATTTTTTTAATTAATCTACTTGTAAAAATACTTTGATTTCGTCACACTGTCTCCCACCCTATAAAGTGAATTATGATGAAGAAATTGCGGATATCAAGGGGAGTTATTATGAGTTATCCTAGGAATATTTGCAAGGAGTTAAATAGATATGACCGTTGGGACATAATACTTGTTCGAGGAAGAAATGCATTGTATCTCCTTTATAAGAAATGTGTCCGTTCAATATGAATGCCTATATATCTATAGATATACATGTAGGCATGTAGGTCAAAGACGAAATTTCCAACATCCCGGAATAGTGAAGCCATGCACGCTATGGGATGGAAACGGATACCTCTCAATTAGATGAAGAGTTCTTACCCTTCAAAAATGGTGGGGTCCATCCGCATGCAACTCCACGCACAAATGATAACGGGTGAAAAGACTTGGCTCACTTTTTAGCCATTGGTCTACAATCATTCGCAATTAACTAATTATGCGGGAAAGGGAGTGAAATCACTTCTGTGAGATTATGAATTTGATATTTTTTATTATTTTAAAATTTTGTTCTTAATTAATTTGATACACGTATGAGAACGCTTCAAATTTATTAGTTGATAGTCAAGTACCGTCAGATAGTCCGATGATAGGAGCTCCGTTTTATTGGGTTCTTATGTTATCTAAAAAAAACTAATTATGTAGGAGCAAGACAGATAGAGAGATCAATTTTTTACCGCGAATGAACTGATTCAAGATGAGGCTATTAAGAAACCAATTAAGCACGAGTGAAGATATATATATATATATATATATATATATATATATATATATAACTTTTTCTTTTGATCTATCCTTAAGCTTTTAGAATTCTTTATTATGTAAGGAAACAAACTTTAAGCACAAAGCGAGATAATTAGAAGAAAATAATTTTATTTAAGATCGAATCTATGTAGTTCATTTAGATTAAAATATCATTTACCGGTACTAACTAGGTTAGTTTAATGGAATATTAATCTTGCCCAACGATATCAATCGATCATATGTGGTATTCGCCAAAATTTTAGTAGAAAGTATGGATTAAAAAGGACTCTGGCATATTGATTTGTTTATCAGAAAAGAACCAAAAGAAAGTTGATGGATAAAAAATTTTCATTGAATAATTTATAATTATATGTAAGGCTTATCTATCATCTCGTCAAAAATATTCTAACAACAACCGCTTCTTCTCTCTCATTTTCTCCATAACAAAATTCAGCTAATTAATGGTTTGTTCTCAGAACGTAAGGAGATTCATAAATCATTCTCTTTCATACTGTTGATAACCACCTCATTTAAAAGTTTAAACTGTTATAGATGAGTTCATTATATTATTTATTATATTCAACACATACACTATATATAGTGAAAATGCTTAACCAAATGAATTTGAAAGAATAAAATGCGTCATACTCCCTTGTGTTTTCATAAAGTTGCGTCATAAACCATGTGTTTTAAAAAGTAGCACCATAAACTCTGTGTTATTGAAAACGTTGCAAATAACCCCTTGCCGTCAATTTTTTTGTGTGTGTGATACATGCACCTATGATGCAAATATAAAACGTATCAAGCTATAAAACACATAGAGAAAGACGAAAATACCCTTTTCTCAAAAGATTATATAACCAAAATACCCTTGATTTGTTGTTAATTTTTTCGTTTATCTTTTTCTTTCACTCTCACTTCATCTTCACCAATACCACAGCCCACCTCCGCCTAATCTCTCGCTAGTGGAGTTGAAAATCATATATGCAACAAACAACCCACCTCTGTCGAATCCTTCCAGTTCTTCTCCAGAAATTTTATTCCTTTCATCATTTTTTATTTCATTTCCAATTATCATTTTGGTGGTTTGCGTTTAGTTAGTAAGATCTGCAAACGAAAGTTGACATATATATATATATATATATATATATATATATATATATATATATATATATATATATATATATATATATATATGTTATGTACGTATATATGTATAAGCTTATATTTAGTTAAAACTATCACTTAATTTTTAATCTTACATAATGTCTAATTGGTGTTTCCTTTCAGCATTATTAATCTTAAAATGTGGAGAAAAAGGTTAAAAAATTTCAGTTGTGCGTATAGAAGTGATGCAAATGGTGGTGGTGGTCCATTGCAAAGAGGAGATGGCAAATGGAGGTGATGAGTTGCAGGGTTTTTTTTCCACAATAAATATATTATTTTCTTTGCTAAGAAATAAATAATAGCAAGGCTCAGCTCAGTGGTTAACCCATCAATTTGCTATTAAAAGGTTGTGAGTTTGAATCCTTAGAATTGATGTTTAGCTTTTATTTTTTTCTCATGAACATCCAGTGCCATGTGTTGCCATTTAATTGGAGTAGATGGATAGAACTGTCACGTGTCACCACACATTGAATAAAGAAATAAAGATGATAAAACTGAAAAATAAAAAAGTGAAATTGAGAAAAGAAAGATAAATAAAGGATAATATGGTCATTTTAAACTTGTTGTTAACGGATATTAACAGAATTAAAGATTGGGGAGAATATACAACATTCGGTGTAACACATGGGCTTATTTACGACTTTTCAAAATATAGGGTTTATTGTGCAACTTTTGTCTAACACAAGGGGGTATGATGCACTTTACTCGAATTTGAAATAATCATAAATTTGTGTTTTTCAACGATAAACTTCTCATAATCATAAATCTACCACTAGTGGTCTGGTTTCGCTGACTGAGTTCCCATGTCATCCGAAAAGAAAAAAACAATAAACTTCTCATCAAAATATACTCTTTTTCGATATATAAATAACTAAATCCATGTTTATTTTGTGCAATTTCCAAGTATCGGTACTTTTTTTCTTTTTTCATTTCATCAAATTGCACTTGCAAAATATATTCAGCCAATTCTACAAGGCACATGAATACTTGCTCCATAAATATACACATCTTCAGAAATTATTCCCTATTATAACAATTCTTCATCTCTTTAAAACTTAAATATTAGATGATTGTTGGGTAAAAAATTGCTAATTATATTATCTGATAAACAATCAAAGAGCTTTTTAATTTAAATGTTAGATGATTGTTCGAGAATAATTTTGTTTCATTTATTTTTGAAGGGCAGTAGGATACTTTTCATATAATCGTATTTGACGCTCATAAGCTTAATTATATATAGCATCTTCTTTCCGCATCTTGTTTTCAAAATACACTAAAACCTCTTTAGCCGTAGGCCATTCTTTGGTGGGTCCCCCTGATCCATCAGAAAATGATTCCTTATCCCCAATTAACTTAATTGTGGATTAGACCAAAAAACGACGTCCTTTATTTTATCTCGCATGTCCAAACTAAGGTGTCAATTGGCATGTGTAAGAAAATGGGGTATGGCCTATGTGTGTCTCTTCATCTTCTATAAAGTTTAATAGTGATATGAAATCTAGAAGCAACGATTCTCTAATAAGATAAGAAAGAATGGAACCATGCAATAAAACAATGAATTGTATGTAGGGTGTACCGTTACATTCGAGAAGTTATCAATTGATAATTGAATTTTATTAAATAATTCAGTAACCGAATTATCTACTACTTAAATTCTTATGTCATCCTAAAAAAACCTGTGATATAAAGTTATAACTAGACCATCCAATTGTCACCAAGCGTCGGTATCGTATTGGGATTGACAAGTGTATAGGTCTTGTTTAGGAGTTGTGTTAGTTTGTGATGAGAATCTTGTGCTTTACAGATTTACAAGGGCCACAGAAGAGTGAGAACCATGCAATTCATGTTTGATGTACAACATCTGCAAGTGTTAGCTTTCCCCCAAAGGAATCTTTGATGTGTCATGGATACCCATTAATTTGTATTTAATTTTTTTATACAAATTAAATTTTATTATTATATGTGTATATCAAATCTTTGTTTCGAGTTTATTGTCTCCTCCCACGCCGGCCCCGCCCCCCCTCCCTCCCCCCCCCCCCCCCCCCCCCAAAAAAAAAAAAAATAATAATACAGTATAACCTCTTTAAATTAATATCGTTAGGATTACTAAATTCTATTAATTTAGCTAGATATTAATTTATCGATTAATTAATAACTATCAATTAATAGAGATATTTTTCATTTTTTTGATTCTATAGTAAACATATTATGATTATGATGTCTTTAATTTTTCAGTCCAATTTGAAAATATAAGTAATGAGAATAGAATATAAAATTTAATTTAGTTTGTAAGATTAGGATGAGAACTAATTTCTCTAATCTTGTATCATAATCCTTGTAGGATTATCTCAATTTTTTCTCTTTAAATAATTAAATATGAGATTCAACTAGATTTTAAGTTTAACAAAAGACGAGCTACTCTTGATTCATATTTTAAAAAAATCTCATAGTCAATTTATTATGTACTTTTTAGCTAATTATTAATTTATGAAATATTTGAATCAATAAAATACAAAGGAAATTTTTTTAAATGTATTATCTTATAATTTTATCGAATTTTTTAACTTTTTACACTGGTCCCAAGTCTGGACCGGACATTTTTATTAATTAAGAGAGATTATTAATTTATCGAGTATTAATTGAAAAGAGTTCTACTGTAATAAAAATAAAAATAATAATACTCCACCTTCATACCGGAAAAATTAAAAATAATTTTGGTCGATTAATGATAGGGTTACCATATAATCTTTGCCACTTGATTGAGTAATATTATACTAATTCAGTGATATCAAGTCAATCTTGAGAAGAGGGATAAAATTATTCTGGTAATGAAGAAAATTAGCGGAGTTCATGGAATTATATAACGGTATTATTTTTATCTTAATATATCTAATTTGACAAGGGGTATAATTTTTATTGGTAACTAAGATTAATAGAGTTTTGTAAATTGCTGTAAATTATATTGTTTGTCCCTAATCTCGAGAAAGTTATTAAATTTTTTGGTATTCACTTCCTAGCTAATCATGTATAAGAATCATAATATGTCAAGTGTAACAAGATTCATTAATACTCTTCCTTATTAATTTTTTTTTTTTAATTGGTAACAAGTTCATTCATTAGTTCAGTTACACAATTACTCCTTTGCTTTATTTCCTAATTCAAAGATATTCTACCAAGAAAGTTTATCACTTAATTCTTCCATTCTCTTTACTAAATCTTAAATTTAACTTTTACCAGTTTAAATTGGAAAAAGAGAAAATTGGATTGTAAAGTGGAAATTGGCATATTTAGATCCATACATTTACACAAGGGTCATCCTTCAACACCCTTGAAAAATGGTAAGGAAGAAAAAAGGAAAAAAGAATAATCCCAAACTGCATCTCATTTTTGGTTATATTTTAATTTGTGCACCTTATGAAACTGATTTGCATTAAAAGCAGTAGTTAAAGAACCTTCAAATTACAAAGAATCTGATCACATTAATCACTAACCAAAGTTTCAAGAATCCACAACTCCAAGGACAAAATCGTCAAACCATAATATCACATCCCATACTTTTTAATTTGTATTTTTTAACCTAGATGGTTAATTTTTACGGCAAAAGAACCCACATTTTTAGGTCAAGAAAAGTACCCATGTCCTTTAAGAATCTTGTACAAAATAATACAAATAGTTACTAAAATTTTTCAATTAATTTTAAGAAAATGTTTTAACAAAGTCCATAGGCATATATAGTCTCACATTTGACTGAGCCATACACAGTTTCACCAAATATGCGACGACACGAAATGTGAAAGCTCCTAAAACTTTTTGTTTCCAAAATGTCAAACCTTGTATTTTTTATTTCCAATTTTGCCCCTCCATCCCATTTTCACATGCTACTGTGCATATATAAATAAGTCTAGCTACTTCTCCTTTCCATCTCATCTTCACCTGGCCAATGCAAGATCATAAAACAGCGAAATCAACCACATAGCCTAAAAGAAAAACATAATATATTTATATTTTAGAATATTTAGATATATCTGAGAAACAAAAAGAATAAAAAAAAATTGACAAAGATGGGTGATTTCGGCTATGTTTTTTTGCCCAATAGCATTTCTGAATTTCTAAAAGAACTTTCAGTGATCGATGATTTTTCGCTGAAATTATCGAAGCTCAAAGTCTATATTCACCTTTATGAAGAAGAATTAAGAAAGGTCTATGCCTTCAAACGTGAACTGCCTATTTGTATGCGCCTTCTCAAAGATGGTATGTTCCCTTTTTTTTGTTTCTTTTGCCATTAAATTTTGTTTTTTGTTTTTTGTTTTTTTTTTTAATTAAATTTTGGTTTATAGTTATTGAAAGATTGAGGGAGGAGGTAGAGCAGTGTGAAGCAAGAGAGATGGGGTCAGTTATGGAGGAGTTCTTACCATTGAAGAAGAGTCATAATTGTGATGGAGATGGAGGATCAAAAAGGTCAAGTGATATCATTGAGAAGAAAGAGTGGATGAGCAGCGCACAGTTATGGAGCACACCTGTTCATTATGAGCATTTTGATCTCAATTCCAAACACTCTTTTTTACACCACCTCAAACCCGTAAGTTTTACATAAAAATTTTCAATCAGCAATGGTTTTTTTTTTTTTGTTACAATGACGGCTAAGTTCATGATTCAAACTTGAAACTTTTAATTACAACAGATCAATATACGACCATTCCACCTAACTCTTGGGTTGCAATGCTTTCTTTTTGTAAAACAACCACGTACATATATATATATATATGTTACTTTGAATTAATAATTAATGTGAATTTTGATGGCAGAGAGAGAAAGGAGAGTGTAGTGGAACTAGAGAGAACATGTTTCAGCCAAGTGTGAACAGGGGTGGGGCATTTGTGCCATACAAGCACCGTGATTATCCAGTGAAAATTGAAAAGGAGGTTGTGACATACGATGGTTTGACTTTATCAATGCCAGTGAAGGAGATGGGCTCAATAGATTTGTCTTTGGAAAGAAATGGTGGTGGTAAAAACAGTCATGGTGCATCGGGGAATAAGTCACAAAATAAGAAGCAAAGGCGTTGTTGGTCACCCGAGCTACATAAGCGATTTGTCAATGCACTCCAACAACTTGGCGGTCCGCAAGGTAAGCCACATTGGTTTCTACACTACTCATTAATTGTAGCATCTTCTCTTTTTTCTTTTTTCTTTATGCGTATATGGATATATACGAGGGGCTTATGACATATGATCACGTCTAGAAGAATCATGGTCTAAGTTAATGAGACATACGCCCCAAAAAATTAAGCAACTGATATGTGAGTAAATCACCATTCGATGCCCCCATAGAAATAATGATACTGATAGAACGAGGATAGATGGGGAAGCTTCAATTCCCCTCGCTTGATACTGTATGAGTTTCAAGTGAATGAATATGTGCAGGAATTACCTAATGAGTTGTTATTTTTTCTCAAGTCGCAGCGGCCACGCCTAAACAAATTAGAGAAATCATGCAAGAGGATGGCTTGACCAACGATGAAGTGAAAAGTCATTTGCAGGTAATGCATAACAACACTTTACTTCGATGATTCCAATATTTTCTGAAACAATAGAGATGAAAATCGTGATTCAAACTTAAAACTTTTAAATACAACAAGTCATTTTCCAATGAAAAATTGGATGATTCCAATTTTGATAACAGTTCTATTTAATTTGTGTAACTGCAGAAGTATAGGATTCATATCCGAAAGCTTCCATCTACTTCTACTGCACTACCACCGAGTTGCAAGTGGCTGCTCCCAACATCTCAATCAGGGGATTGTTCGACGTCAAGCATTGCCCAAACTGCCTCTCCACAAGGCCCTCTGCATTTGGGCGGCTCGGCCAGGCCGGCCTCCACAGCTTGCGCGGATAGCGCGGAAGAAGAAGAAGAAGAAAAGTCTGAAATCCATAGCTCGAAGAGTCGGCTTTCACATCGCGGTTAAGAATCATATTTAGCCAAACAGACCCAAAAATTCTGCATAACGTTCGAAAATAGAATATAAGAGTACTAGCATACTGTTTAATAGTAGTATCATATACAGTGAGGTGCTGACTAATTTTGTTTTTCTAGAGGCAATTCTACAAGATGTTGTTTGTCTTGGTTAGTTTTTGACACCTCCAATTTTGTTTACATGATGAGACAGGGCTGGGGATTACATGGACTATGTAGAATTAGCATTTATAACATTATAAATACAAAGTTCTCAGTTTTAAGTATTTGTTTTTTAATTTCACTTTTGTAGACTTCTATGACCGATTATTCATTTATCATATTCTCAATTGTGTTATCGTGCGTTTCTTAATTATTTACCTCGAATTGTTGTTATAAATTATATCCTAGGTGATGTAATATCTTAATTGTTACTCTTTTCTCTTATGGAAAATATACAATGACCATTTTTACTTTTTCTTTGTTAACACAAGATGGAAAAATAGAAAATTGTTGACCCTTTTGTCCTTTTTTCTTTTTCTTTTCTTTTCTTCGAAAAAAAGAAACAATAAATAGTGCCTCTTGAATATCATTATTTCTATACTCATTGTTCATTTCTTACTCCTCTTTTTTTGAAGTCAGAAGATTACAATGTGATGTTGGCCGGTACGCTAGAACAAGAGTATTTATATGAAACAGTCAACGGCTATCGCCTTTACATGGTTAACAAACAAGGAGAAAAAATACAAGGATACTAAATATATACAAAGCGATTGCCAATTATCCCAAATTAATTTATTGTGCCCAGTGGAGAGATCAAAATTTCCCAGCATGATTTTAGGATGCACATCCTAGCTCAAAGATTCGCATCTAGATTTGTTCTTTTGTAAGGGCACCATTGTTGAAGAAACTATTATTTCTTTCACACCAAATATGATAAATGAATGCACAGAAAAACAACTGGAAAATCTGTACCTTGAGATTACCTCTCCGGCTGAGGGTTGGAGCAATGTGAATGATATATCATGCAAACTAAAGTAAGATGAGTGGATACAATTCGTACATTTTTTCTTTCTTGGATGAAACCAAGCATACATTAACAAGGTGAAAATTACAATATATCAACATACCAAGGTCAAATTCTTTCTTGGGGGCCCATATAAGAAAAATATCAACATACCAAGGTCAATTTTTTTCTTGGTGGCCCATAAAAGAAAAAGAGTGGATCTGGGTCCACAAAGACTAAGGCCAAAAACAGCCCTGCTGCTTAATCTATGAGATTCATTCATTATTTAATATTTTAGGAGCAAAACAATATTCATTTTAACAGATTTGGGAGTTATTAACAACATATTCAGTAGGGTGTTTGGATAAACTTCTTTCGAGAGTATAGTAGAACCTCTTTAAATTAATAATATCTGTTAAATAATAAAAATATTTGGTCTCGACTTGGGACTACTGTAAAAATTTAATAATTTTGATAAAATTATAAGATAATACATTTAAAATATTTTCTTTATATTTTATCGACTCAAATATTTCATAAATTAATAATTAACTAAAAATTACATAATAAATGTCCATGAGATTAGAGAAACTTGTTATAATTCTACTAAATTACATTTTTATCTTCTATTTTTATTAGATTTTTCTCCTTATCTTTTCAAATTGTCTTGAAAAACTATGAGTCACTTTTCAAAAAAGATAGTCTAAATATAATGTGTTTCCTATTAAGCCAAAAAAACTAAAAATATATCGATAAATTAATAATTATTAATTTATTGATAAATTGATAACTCGTTAAATTAATAAAATTTAGCGGTCACAATACTATTAATTCAAAGAGGGTATACTGTAATTAATTAATCTTTATAGTTTATAAGCTTCATCTAAATAACTTATAAACTATCGTGATGCCAAAAGAAAAACACATTTCTATTTTTCTTTTGAGAGAATGGAAGTATTGAAACCGTAGTTTGAACTCAAAACCTCTAATTACAATAAGTTACTATTTAACTATTTCATCCAATTTTGTAGTTTATCACCATCTATCGTTGTCAATAATTAAACCCAAAAAAAGGGAAAAAGATAGCATCATACATGGATACGTGTAGACATCAACAGTAGCAATTTTTTTTTTTTTTTTTTTTTTTTGTTTCGTTAAAAGCATTGACGTGATTATGATGAAATTTTATTTTCAACAGTGGGATGCATTAGAGCCTACAAGATCAAAATCCAAGTAAAGAAAATTAGTTCCTCTGCAAAATGATTATTATTTTTTAAAATAAAATGTTGACAAGTGGTGACACAATGACTGATAAAATTAGTTTGTACAGTTTTTTCTTTCCCGGTATTAAATGCTTGATTTTGAGGTCTGTGGCCGCTGCTATATTCTAAATCAATTTTCTCAATATATTATTCAAGTATTAGAACGCGTATTAATTAGTAATAATGTTATCACATTAATTTCTTTTTTAGCCTAATACAATATGAGATTTTTATCTTTCGTAAGATCTTGTAAATAACTACTTTCAGATTTCAAGGCTGTAGTCCTTTAAAATTTTATTTTCTATCTTCGAACCAATGTATAAGTTCAAGTTTATTTCAACATGAATCTCGACTAGAGAACCACTCGATTGGGTTTGCCTCCTTTGCTATTAATTTTTTAAAAAAATCTCAACTATTCGTTTTAAAATTTTATTAAAACACCTTTTTCATAAATAATTAGTTTATTAGTCCAAATTTATTAGCTGAGATTCAAGAGGACCATATATAACAACTAACCCATAATTAACCTCATTTTTAAAATGAGAGAATTAAAAAAGGAGATATCCACATAATTAACTGTTATAAATATAATGTTCATTTTCTCCAGAAAATATAAAATAGTAAATAGTGTTTTGTCCGGTTCAACTTAAAATGTTCCAACTAAAGACAAAGTAGACCCTATTGTTAATGATGATTCTAGGCGTCATATTCATACTGCCCAATGAAGACAAAGCTCGTTGTTAATTACATGATGTAGAATTTCAGTGATCGGACTCAACAAGTTGGGTTCTCTTGTCAATAAAAAAAATTATATGATATAGAATGAATACTAATCATAAAAATGTCAATAATGTGATTGAATTAGGGAAAGAGAGAACAGAAAAATTTAGGGCCTATTTGATTTAATTTTTGAACACTTAAAAGCATTTTTTAAAAGTTTAAAAGTTGAAATCAATTAATTTGGCCCATTTTTGAAGAGTTTTTCCTTAAAAGTCAGAGCTAAAAAAATTAAAAATAAGAATCTCCAAATCGGAGCTTTTTAAAAAAGATTTTTGTGCAGTTATTTTTAAATAATACAAGAAACTATTTTTTCTTCTCAACTATATATCCTTTCATATTTTTAAAAGATCCACACTGCTCTCAGAAGTTCTAATTAAAAGACACATATTACCCAACGTACATCAATCCGTCTGTTGTGTGTATTATTGATATATTATTTCAACACTTTTTCACTTAAATTTTGTTAGTTCTTGAATAATTTATGAGCAATTTAATTGGTTTTATGTTTGATTTGCGACGTAGGTGTTTTCCGTAAGAAACTCTAAGTTTTGAGACACAATTGAAGAAAAATGGCTAAGGGCAAGCTTTCATGCGGCATGTGTAAAAATTGAAGAGAAATCACAAGTAGCGTAGTCATAGCGCAGCATCGCAGGAAATTAAAGGGCATTTTTGTAAAATGGCGTGAAAAGAAAATAACCTTAGGAAATAAAAGGCAACAAACGTTTTTGGCAAAGGGGGCTTTTGGGAGGTTGGTTTTTGCAATAGAAGAAACGTTCCAGAGGGAAATAAAGGGAGGATTCGCGAGTTAAAAACGGAGGAACGATCCGGAGACGGACTTTTTCCCCAATTCTTCTTCAAATCCTAATTTTCTTTATCTCTCTTGTCATGATTTACGTTACAATTGGAATTTTATTTAATTTCTTTATGACGTTCTAAGTTATTTTTCTAGAGCTACGATGTAGCCAAATTATGAATATTTTATATTTTTTTTATTTTGATTGATTGATGAACTATTCCATATATGTGTTGAGTATTTCATGTTAAGTTTAATGCTTGTGATTGCCTGATCAACAATTGCATGATTTGTGGTTTGGTTTGAGACTGAGAAGTGATAACTAAATTAGACCACGTATGAAATACCATTAAATTGTCATAAGCTAGAGATAGTTATGAGATCTAGTACAACACTTGAATTTCTAGGGCTTAATGCGTTTCATAAGTTAACAATTATCACAGAGATGTAGTTAGCTTGCTTATTGGGATAGATTATTGATGCTTGAGAAAGATTAATATCTACCTTAGCGAAATTGCTAGCAACGTAGGGAATAGGCGTCAATTGATTTAAATCAATAGTTTCAAATAGGATTAATCTTGGTAAAATCGGAATTCCTATAACTTTTTAACTATTGAATTACTATCTTTTATTAATTTCGTAGTTGTTTTAGTTGCTATTTTTATAAGTTCTATAACTTCTTTAGTCGTTAGTTACGAACTCTCAATTCGTGGTTGTCTAAATAAAGTTAGAGCTACACCAATTTCGGTACTTAATAATCATAATTCTCATGGGAACGATCTTTACTTACTACTTTATTATTTGTTGTGATACGTGCACTTGCGTTAGAAATTACACAACACCGTCAATGACCTTGTTCAATAATACTTCTAACTAAAATTTTATTACTATAACTTCTACAATTCAAAAGCAAAAAATTTACAGTTATGGCAAGCATATTCTTAATCTTTGAAACGTAAGAAAATAACAAAGAAAGGGTTTAATAATACCACTAGACTTTGCTTTGGTTCCTTAGTTTGGTTGATAACACACTGAAAAACAAGTCATTTTTGTCTCGTCATGGAAAAATCTGATAAGGGATGTCCATGCCATTCACGTCTCTGAAAAACAAAAAATCATTTGTACATGCTTCCAATGGCCGTTGGATGAAGCCAGTTACTTTTATTTGCTTCAATTTTAATTTCTAATTTTCTTTTCAGGCTGCGGTGTTGAAATTTAATCCCTTTATAATGTTATAATTTTATAAAAAATAATAAAAAATAAATAATAAATTAATTTTAAAATAAACAATATCGACAATTCATCATTATTAAATATCTCATGATATACATTTGAGAAAACTTAAATCCGATGAAATATTGGAATAGGGAAACAAATTGGCATTCATTCACACAAGTCATTTTTGCTGTCCAGCACGGAAAGGCCACGTGTTGATGACCGTGGAATTCTACAAACTTTCTTATATTGAGAACCTAATTAGTAAATTATCTCATTATAACTAATTAATTCGAAAGTGTATTATAAGCAACTGCAGATGGCCATCAAAGTCTAATGTCTTTCTTTTCTTTTTCTTTTTTTTAACTGATGGAAAACTCTATTAAAATGTCCTTTCAAGTTTACATTAAAAATCAAATCACAGGACTAATAATCTCATTCAAAATAGACATAATTCAAATCGCGGTTGACATCCGACTTCTTATCTCTTTTTAAATGACGAGAAAACTGATCATATTATAATCCTGGTCACAAACCTTATTCACCTTCATCAGAAGCAGGAATGCCTTGGCATGTGAAAACAAATACTGTAGGAATCTATACCACAAACTAAGACAATACATTTATGATTGATGTTTATTGTTACTACATAAATTTATGTTAATTATCAACATTAACTATTGCCAATGTATATATCTATAGCGGTGGCAGCAAACCAGGGTAATAACTTCACAACAAAAGGAATAATATCTATATAAAATATTAAAATCTTAGGAAAGAAAAGAAGACAAGATAAGAGCTTTAAAAATGACTATTATATAATAAAATGACTAAATGTTATATACTATGGTGCCGTCAGAAAAAAGCAAAGCTTGTGGAGATAAAATGACTAAACTAGTGCATTTAGTTTAGTTTATAGTTGAATTCAAAGCAGCTCCTACAATATAAAATGTAGTCTTCTTCAATACCACCCCCCCCCCCCCCCCCCCCCCAAAAAAAGAAAAGAAAAACTGATTACTCACAACTCTCAGATGTGAACGTATCTATCAAAATCTCTCGCTGTCACTGTGTCATTTATTCTTTCTCTGATCTTTGTACGCTTTTTATACGGCAAAATTTTGCTGCAATGGAGAAAGAAAAGAGGAAAAACGAAATAGTTAGGAGATGAGTGTGAAACAATCACGTAAAATAATATATATATCTCTCTTACCAACAAAATATTTCAACAACAAATTCTATGTAACTAGCAAATATAATCAATAGAAAAAAAATTGAAATCTACATCATTTTAAAATTATATAGCATATATATTCATAGATGTTATCTCCATGGACCCGAGATCATAATTGTAGATCTAGAGGTCTATAAAAGTGCCATTTAAGCTGAATTTTAACGACTCGAATACAGTGCTTTAACAAGTTTAAAAGGTTGCCCACCAGCATTGATGTAATATGTGTAGGGAAAAGCTTCTCATGCAATGGAAGTTCAAACACTACCTATCTAAAGGCCTAGTGAAAGGGCTACGAACACTGTTTGGCAGAAGCAGCTGAGTTGCATTTTGGAAAAAGCCTCTTGGCTGATGAAGAGCCGATATGATAATTTAGCCTGCAGGCAAAACGCTAGAATCAGGCCCCAAGGATTGCTGTGGAGTGGTCGATACTCGATAGTGACTCGTTATGTCTAAATGTTAAATGACCCAAAACATGTTTTAAGTTGTTTTAGTACACCACATAATTTATAATTTTGAAGTAATTTTAATGTAATTCTGGGTAGGGTAAATTTCTCATTATCAAAAAAAAAATTAACTCAAACGAGATAATTGTGCCAGTGGTAGGAGACAAGCTTCAAATCTTTAAATGCTCTTTAACACTTTTTGTCCCTCATTTGTCTTCTCTACAAAATCGCTACTGATGGAAAAGCATATTAATTCAAATGAAGTGCAAAAAGAGATAAATAAATCAAAGCACTTGGGTAGCACAGAAAAATTAGATTTTTCTCTAAGTCTAACTGTGCATGTGCACACCCTAATTACAACTGTACGCGGCTTCGCCCCTGAAAAGCAACACAAAAGAGATATAAGGAGAGTGAATGTTACCTGGATAGAAAAATTGTTGAAAAGAATAATTAAAAGCTTGGAGAGCATTTGAACAATCTTGGAAATTGCATTTTATTTAACATGAAGGACCCACATTCATGCCCTCCTCGCTTTTGTCTCTCTGTTGCTGATGCTGCAGTTGGGTTGTGGCGGCGGCAATGGCTTGTTGCTGTGGTGGCTGTGGTTGTGTCGGTTGTTGCGGAAGCATAAGCTGTGTCTGAATCTGAAGCTGATGCGCCAGGTGGTGATGTAAATGGTCTTGTTCTTGTTGCGGTTGTTGTTGCTGTTGAATCTGATAAGGATGATCATAGGACCCCAAAACCAAAGAAGGCTGCATTGCAACAGCAGTAGTGTTTATCTGATTAAACCCCGTGGTTGTCACCGGCCCGGCCGCGTCAAACCCATTATCAAACCTCACAATTTCATGCTGCTGCTCATAACCCCTGAACATCTCTTGTTGCTCCCTCGCAGCCACAACCGCAGCTAATTGCTGCGCCTCAATCATCTGTTGCTGCTGCTGCTGTTGCTGTTGCTGTTGTGGATCCCTAATCACCAATTGACTACCATGTGAGACACCCGTCGGCATAGCCATCATCTGTTGCACATTATTATACGGCATCACGGCCGATGAAGATGGATTATTCAGATGATTCTGAACAAATCCCGGATGTTGAATAATTGGCAACATCGCAGATGGCCCAATGTAGGTAGCCAATTCCTTTTTAGCAACTAACAAATCGCTCTTCACTTGTGCAAGCTTCTGCTGTAATATCGAAATCAGCCCAACGCAACCATAAACAGGGTCGCGCAAGCGGTACTCGGCCTCGTAAGCAAGTGAATTCACAGCGTCTTCGCGCTGCGACGCGTCGAGCTCGTTGAGGAGCTTCGTCACGTTGCTAGCACCGAACACCTTGTGTACATTGGCGAATTTTTGTGGATTATCGGGCGGGAAATATGGCGCAAACACACACTCCTGCGTGCATTTCCGCCGGAGAAACTTGCACGCTGCACAGGGTGAACTTGACGTTGACATCTTCTGTTTCTTTGCTTCTGTGCATATCAATTCCATCACCACATATACAATAAACTACAGTCTAATGTGTAAATGCACGCGCACACATGCATATAATTTATTTTAATACAAGATTATGTTTGGGTATAACAGAAGTTTCGTATATTAAATTGTATATTCGCATGTACAGACAAAAAGAAATGAAGTAATATAAGACTATTCTGGAATTAAGGGAAGCTTCGTCTACTAAGATAGAAAGTCGAAGATACATAAAATTTATCAAGAAATGTTATATATTACTAATTTTTTTATCAATTTTTATGTGAAATCCTACCTGATATACTAACTAGACTATTTTTATTTCCTTTCTTCTCTTCAATTCATTTTTCTGTCTCTTAATCAATATTTATTCAAAATACTTTTCTTTTTTTGTTTAACCATATCAGACCCTTTGACAAAAAAAAAAAAAAAACCATATTAGATCCAAATATTAGAAAAATAACAATAAATCAATCGGTCAAAAAAGTGAACCAGTCTTCTGCAAAATTTTTTCTTTCTTGCTATGTGCCGTTCTCAAATAATTCTTGAAGCTCTAGAATTTTTTTTTTTTTGAAGAATAATTTCGGATTTTTCTATACAACTACATTTGCTCTTCATGTTTTCTTTCTTTTAGAATTACTATTTGTTAGTTGCATTTCGGAGTACTTCTTTGTTTAGCTGCATTTGGACAAGAGCAAAAAGTTCGAAATTCAAAATGTTAAACTGATTGGTTCCATTACAGGTGTAAGAGTCTCATTGTTTCTTCGATTTCCTTTTCCTTTATTTGTTTGTCGTTCAGTTTGGAGTAGTTGATTTAGTGGACAAACTTTTAAAACTACGAGATGATATTTTGTCACTTTAAAAAATACAAAGTTTGGCGCAGATATTTGAATATTATATTTTACCCATTTTTTTATCTTGGTCTGAATGAATCTTAATGTAACACCCCGTATTTTGGACCTGATTTATCTGATTATATTATTATTGGACTAAGGGATAGGAATTTAGTTTTCTTGGATTAGGCCTTTTGATAGATTTTAACCCAACCCAATAAATTTAAATTTAACCTAGGATAGTTTATAGGACGTCTCTTACCTGTAACATCCTTAAAAAGATAGCAATAAAAAAAAATACATGGTATTAATACGCCAACATTGAATTTACTGTGCAACTCCTAAAAATGTGAAGTTAGGCTTGATTCATCAAAAGGTAAGTGGGATTGATCCTCACCTTCGAAAACTCCCTGTACTTTTATGTCTATTATGATTATAATATGTAAAATGATCAAAGTTATTTGGTTTTGAAATATATAGTGCATGTTTCAGAATTTTTGGCATAATTTTCTATATCACATATTTTGAGTTGGATTTCTGTAAAGAGATTTAGGATTCAATTTGAATTGATTCGTATGCGAAACCTAGAAAAGAAAAAAAAGTATTTTTGAATGCAAACAGTGACCAAAGTCACGTAACTGTTCACGTGAACAGTATTTGTCAAATATATATATATATATATATCTATGCTTTATTTGCACTTTTGTTTTGCAGTGTTTTCTTAAGAGTTGTGCATGCCTCTCAAAGGTCTAAAATTCAAATAAGCTTAGTACGTATTTTTGGCATATTGAAAGTTTGTAAATACTAAAAGTTTGTCAAATAAATGATTTTAGAAAATTGGAAACAAAACCTTGGGACTAAATTTTAGTGGAATTTCAAGAGACTTCATGAAAATATTTTGGTATCTGATATTCATTTTAGTGCATTATGTGACTATGGAACATATTTTGAACTTTCTGATACTTGAAACTTTGAAAAGGCTGTGAATTTAGGACCTTGTTGGTGGGGTTAAACACCAATATATTTGGGGTAGTGCACTATCATAAGAACTGGAATTCCATTTAGAGCTTTAGGTGGTTTTGTGCTTATCAAACCACACTGCGCCAGAACGGTACTACCCGTCTGTAGCCACGGCTGTCTCTTTGGACTTCGTGTACTGGACTCCAACTATTGATTTTTTAAGTTTTCTGAACATTTCACACATAAGTTTATTTTTGCATGAATTTTTAAGACTTCTGACATAAAGTGTTTTGGTTTTAGTATGAACAGTGAAATATTTATGAATTATGGCATTTAATAATTTTTTATAAAATGTCTTATTTTGACATATACGAATAGTTTAAGGGTCTCAAGAGGTTTTTTTGGGGATTGCCACTTACTGAGATTTGTGTCTCATTTTTGTAAAAATGATTTTCTTTGCAGAAGGTAAGAAGTAGACGTTGGCTATTACTTGTGATAGAGGTCGCTTTGACGAGAGACTGAATGAAAAATTTAGATTCTTAGCTAAGACAATTTATTTGTTTTGTTTAGACGTTGGATTATAATTATACTCTTGTTTAAAATATGTAAGAGATTACTTATGCTGGACATTTTATTTATTGAGTTCGGAGAGTTAATTCCATTGTATTTGAATTGGTTTAGATGTTCTGATGGCTTGTCACCCATTTACTATTGTGGTTTTTAGTTTAATGTTTGTTTAGCGCCTTGCGCATTTAGGAAGGTCGTACCTTGTTAGTGCGCGACAGTCACGTTCCTGGGATTCGTCTAGGCAAATTTTAGGGGCGTGACACTTAAATCATGAAAATCTCTTGAAATGAGAACATTAGTAAACAATGTCACAAAGAAAAAAAATAACAAATTGTTCAAAATTGGTAACGGGATGAGGGAGGAAAGGGATGGAAAAAAAACAAAAGACGCATATAACTATAACTTTTTGGTCTTTGATGCAAAATTAAGGCCCATAATCCTTGAAACTCTAAAAATTCTTGCACCTAATCAATATTAATTCTTCAATGAGAATAACACATAACAAGAAAAAAAAAAAGTTGCTTAAAACTGATTCTCTTTTTTTTTTTTGGACCGATTTATTGTTTTTCAATATTTGGTATCTTATATGGTTAAATAAAGAAATAAAAATATTTTGAGCAAATATTAATTAAGAGAGATAAAAATGGATTGAAGAGAGAGAAAAAGAATTAAAACAAAGAATAAAAGTAGTCTAATTGGAGGTCATGTAGGATTCTATATAAGAAGTGATAAAAGAGTGATGAAAATAGGGGTGATATATAATATTACTCAAATTAATCTATTTATACATTGCATTAAGGGAATTTTCATTATACCTATGATTAGATAATATCAAACCCAAAAAAGAAAATAAATAAAAACAGTTAACAAACTATGGAAACAAATCTGTTTCTTACAACATTTCATGAAACAAACCAAAAATTTCTTATAACATTTCAAGAAACACACCTAGAAAAAATGGGATGAGTTCTTATTTCATGGAAAATCTTTGATGGATTGTCGTTTTCATTTTGCGTTTCTAAGAATTTTCATGTAAAATTGATCTTTCTAGATCCTTGTCACTTCAAAAGAAAACCACAAAATCACACACAAAAACCCATACACAAACAGAAAAGAAAAAAAAAATAAATAAATAAAAACACATAAAAACCCTTTCCTTAGCCTCGAATCCAAACGTCAAAATCTTTCCGAATCCAAACCAACCAACCCTCCTTTCACATTCACATAACCTACACGTACACAATAATCGAAAATGAAAAACAACAAAAAAAAAAGAAAAAAAGAAAAGGATCTTACCTTTGATGTTAACTTCTTTAGGGAAAGAAAGAAAAACAAAAGCGTTCTTTAGATCAAACTTTTCATCCTTGTGTGTCTCTCTCCCTTGAACATGTATTGACTGCAAAGCAAGTGAATTCACAACGTCAACAAACAACGTTGGTTTAACGTTGAAAGAATGAAAAGAAATAAAAAAAGAGAGAGAAAAAGGAATGAATGAAATGGACCTTGGTTCATCGGAGAGAGTGAGGTGGTCTAAGGTTCGAGTGATCTGATCTTCAACTTTCGTGATCCCAAGAGAAAATGAAAAAACATAAAAATGAACGAAAGAGAAAACACAAAACAAAAAGATGCAAAAGATTTTTTTATACTTTTTTCTTGATAAGAGAGAATGGAGATGTAAATCTGTGAAAATGATAGTTTTGAGATTTTAACCCAAATGATATGATTAAGATGATCACATTGCCAAGACAGAGCTAACGTCATATGTTGAGATATATATACTCTAGTGTGTGTGTGCGTGTTTGAAAATGTGTGTCTAATCTGTACCGTAAATGTGGATAAAGAAGAAGTCTTGACCGTCAGATTGAAACATAGGAAAGGGTTTTGTTTTGTTTCCTTCAACGGAGATACAACTTTTTAACTTCTCTGAAGTTGCCACATTGTCCCCTGTACCCTATTTTACCTATTTTCCAATTTGCCCCTTCATTTGCTCAACTCATACATATAAGCACTGATCTTTTAATTATTTACATAAAGAAATTGCAATTATTGTTTGTTTTTGGAATTTAATTCTTGCTTAATTTAAATCAATGAGAATGTATATTATTTTATTGTATGTCTCACAAAAAAAAAAAAAAAAAGAACAGGGTTTCTTATCGGTCCTATGAGGATTTTTTGAATGGACAGTAACTTCTCTAGAGAAACTATGATAATTATGCTAGCCTTCTAATTTCTTTTAAATCTTAACTATCTCATCAATTTGTCATTGATAATGGAAGACTAGTTGGTTATGCATTTTGTTAGATTTGTTATGAAGTTGTGAATGAAGATTTGCCAACATATAATTAGCAATTATTTAACCATCACATAGATGGTCAACTAATCAGTTTTTAGATATTAGTTGGAATGGATTAAAGTTGTTGCAAAGAATCATTCAACTCTTCCTCTTTCACACATACTTGTGGGGATAAACATATTTTCTAATGCAAAATTCTTAAAAGGCACGAAGATTAGTTGTACAGCTCAGTGTGACAATAGGAAATTGGAAGTAGTGAAATTGGTTTCCTCTTTGCACCACCGCAAAGTCCACATTAATTTTTCTTTCAATGTGAAAAATATGAAATAATGGCAAGTTAAAATAAATACGCTAATTGTTTATGAGATTTAAACTTCACTTAATGTAATGTAATTATTGCAATTATGAAGTCGGTCTTCATTTTAAAATATAGTAATAATTTTATATGCAATTAGAAAGAATAATAATGGTTAGGTAATACCACTCAATACAATCCACATTATAACAATTAGCCAGAGAAATTCCATACAGGTATATGTTTAATAATGAATCCCTAGAAAACAAAATGGAAGTTGTAAAGATAAGATATCTTAATTAGCATGATCAAATTTACTTAATTTAGTTATCTACATGAATTCTCTTCCTTATTTTTAAAAAAGAAAAGAAAAAATACTAGCCTAAATTATCAAAGTTTCTATAAAATCATTGATGAAAATCTGTAAAATATAAGAATTAGGTTAAATAAAGTGTATTTGCAAAGCAATTAATATATGTGATCTAAGCAATATCAATACGGCTACTAATTTCTATACTTATTTAAATTAAAACAATATTAGATAGTTGATTACTATTTTAGAATTCTAGATATAGCTAAGCATTTATATATTTCTTTCTCATTGTCTAGAAGGTTATTCATAATTGCATGTGATTTTATGCATCACAACGTGTTAACGTTTCCCAGATGATTAGGGATAGAAACGCATCGTGAAGTATTATTGTTCAATCTCTTTTAAATTATACATGTTGTGTTAATTCTTCTTAATATGCAAACAAACTATCATTAAGTTGTTTTGACATTCTTTTATTTATGTTGACCTAGTAGCAATTGAGAAAAATCAATATGGATTCAAATGTTTAAATCCTATAGTTTATGGCCTTATATAACTTAATAGTACAAATGTGATGTGTTTAACACTTACGACATATCTCTCGGTATCTAGGTACAAGAATGCCTTTCAATTTCTAGGAGATTATTTTGAAATTCATTTTTCTTACTTTATGATATGAGTAAAGTGTCATTTCCATGTCAAAGTCTCTTGTCAATAGAATTATAAGAATGACATCAATTTGAGTTGTTTCTCTGTGTACTATATGTATACTCTTATGGTACAACTTGAAAATGTATTAAGAATCAAGAATTATCATTGGATAAAATTGTTATTGGATATTCCAACTTTTAAATTATACCAAAACTTATATGCATATGAGATTTAAAAATCTATTTCCAAGTTTATTTAGATGCAAGACCTTTTGTTGAAGCAATTTTAGATATATTAACCTTTCTAAAAGACCTATATATAACCATCCTTGGATTTTTTTGTTCCATTTGAAGGCAATTTAGTTAAAATTCTCTTATGCATGTCAATTTTGGGTCACTATTGACACAAAACTTGCCATGTCCAATTGTGTGGGAAGTTCACAAATTCTCCCCATGGAATGCAAGGTGAAAAAATAGGACAGTCCTAATTGTACGGTCAACTAATTAAAGTCACCCTTGGCCGTCAAAGTAGTCACTTACAACTTAAAGTCTAATTTTGTTGCTTTGAAATGTGGTTTGAGTGCAGTAGAGTATCTCAATACATGATTTAAATCAATCAAAGGTCGAATAATATTTATAATAGTAGGATATAGGTTCGAACTTAGAGTGTAATTCACAGTTCCAAGATGCACACTTTTGAGTAAATGCGAGTCATCATGTGATCAAAACGAGTATAACAACTTGGCTCTTGGCTTTGTTTAGAAAATAAAATATACATTTCATGTGATTATGTTATTTAATTTGTAATTTACGAAGGTTTATCACCACCTTTTCACTTTCATTTACTTTCAAAAGTAAAAAAAAATTAATTGAAAATAAAAGGTGTAAATTGAACTTATGAATAACTTGTGCTTTTATATTATTGGAACCTTTAATCAAGTAGGATGTTAAGATTTAAGATGTCCATTCTCAAGCCAACATCTATACTAATGTGAGAGTAAGGCTTTAAAACGGTTGTAATATTTTAAAAAGTCTTTAAAGTGGTTAGTGTTAATAGGTTTTACTTCATAACAAACATAACAACTGCAGGTAATAGATTCATTTTACAACAATATTATTATAGGCAACCGGTTTGAACGGTTGTTAAAGATTTGTGGAACACTACCCAAAAAAAATGAAATGTTGACAATATTGCAAGTCGAAATTGTTTGCAATCACATTGATGAGATCTTGTAAACTGATGACAATGTCATGATAGAAAGATCAACTACTCAAAAAAAACATTATATTATTTAATACACTATTTAGGCACCCCTCATGCACAATGAAATGAATGGAGAAAGTTTTAAATTCATTTGATTTAGTTTACAATACACAGTCCAAGCAGGAATCTGGATCTAAGCAACATATCTTCATGCAGTTAATGGAAAAAGCCACTTCTTTGTAGTTACTATCAATAATAATCTCTTCTTCCATCCTTAATTGAATGAGGCCATTTTGACTCGTCATTAATATTTTAATTCGGCCATCATTTGTGTTATTAAGATTATTTGATAGAGAATAAAGTGCTCTTTGAGTGTGCAAGAATGTTAGTACGTAGGAAAATTTGTGAACAAGACAAAAGTGCGGCCTTCTCATGTAGCACTAAATGCCATATTTATTCAAAAAATTAGATAATTTCAAATCAACTTGTCGTCGGAGGATCTAATATTGATTGTGAAGTCTTGAAGAAATTCGTTGCGTGAATCATTCTTTGGTTGGTGATTAGGTTGTTAGAATAATCTGCCAGAACCGAGCTGCATTCAAACAAGGACAAGATAAATTCAAAATGCGTAACAACATTGCTATATAACTAAAGATTTTTTTCATCATGCAAGAGAGAGAGAGAGAATAAGAATACAATTGCGTTGAATTTTGATCATGAGTAAAGTGCGCAATGCATCGCACGATCATTTTCTTCTTTAGCATGAGGGAAAGTCTTTCATCCAGCCAATTGAATGGAACAATTTTTTCATTATAACCATTAATCAAAAGGAATAAACATCAATCGTTGATCTTCATCCCTAAAATAATTATTTTGTCTTTAAATTAACTGCATATGGAACCACCATGTTGACAAGGTCCAGGAATAGAATAAAAGAATTTCCCTAAGACAGATGCTACAATATTTTGTGGACTTGAAGTCTTGGACCCGCAATTGAAGGAGAGAGAAAAGATTGTCCACATATGGTTTTTTTTTTTTTTTGCCAAACACATATGTGACAATTGATATAAGTAGGAATGGCTTAGGAATGAAATTGTGTTCCCAGTTCTATTCTAATTTCAATGCTTGTATAAAAAAATGAAATTAGAAATCCCATTCGTACGAAGATAAAAACACATATTTCTAACAAAACACATGAGAATAGCTTATTCTCACGTGTTTTAAATTAAATTTATTACTCAAGTATCTAAAATACACTTAAACAATATATTACATAATATTGAAATAAATCTAATTATTAATTTTATTTTGTAATATTATTTATTATTATTCTAACCATTATTACCCAATATAAGAAAAATAAAAATAAATGACAATAGTAATAAATATTAATAAAATATATCAATAACAATAATAATAAAAGAAATGTAATAATAATATAATATATAATATGATAATAATAATAATAATAATATGAAAATATATAAAATAATAATAATAGAACGTAATAATAATAATACAATAAGGTAAATAATGGTAAATATAAATAAAATATAAATTAATAATAATAATATAATTATAATATATAATCTTCTAATAATAATAATAATAAATATGAATATCAATAAATTATAAAAAAAATAAGTATAAATAATGAAATAAATATAATAGTGATAATATAAATAAAATCTAATAAAAATAAAATAAAATAAATAATAATAAATATTGCAAATAAAATAAAATATTATATAATAGTAATATGAAATAAACAATAATAAAAATGGATAAAGAAATATAATAATAATAATATACTTCAAACTAACCATTATTATTAATATGATGTTTATTTTTATTCTTAGGAGAATAATATATCTATAGCAATAAAAGGTTATTTTTGTCATTTAATATAAGTCATTCTCATTACTGGTCTGCTATACTGACTAACAAACATGGATTTGAAATTAATATATTCATTCATATCTTCATTCATAAAGCATATCCAACATGACATATTCTTCTTAACTTTATTCCATTTTCAGGGTCATTCTATTCCTCAACTCATCCTATATCCTTTCCAAAATATTCCATGATACCAATCACTACTATATGGTAATCATATGTAATTAAATAGGTAAGTATAAGGAGAAGCTCCTCTTCTACAATATTATTCCCTACAATACCATGCAATACACATCTGGATTATTCTCACCAAATATAAAGTACATTAAATCTTCTAATTAACTGAATCTTACCATATTTAGGACTCTAACAAGATTTAAATTAGCAGATGATTAAATTATGGAATACGAAAAAAGATTTCTTGGAATTCATTTGCAGTTGATTTCCTTTATCTTGCAAAATTTGGGGGGAAAAAAGAAGAAAAAAAAGAAGTCAATACTGATCATAGTTACAAGGCTAGCCTAAAAAGATTGGATTTGGATCCCCTAATAACACTGTTTGTATAATAATGTTATTAGAGAAGAATCTCAACGGTTTATTTGTTAACAAAACATCTAGACCCTTAATTAAATATCAAACAAAATCAACCTAAATTCTTTCCTAAATTATTTCTTTTCCATCGTTTCTTTTTCCTTGTTTATTTTCCCGCCAATTTTTTTTCTATCGTTTCTTTTCCTTCACCCACTTTCTCAAACTCTACCCACATGCTCTAATAGTATTATTTCAACCTGTAAATCTCCAACTCCTTCACACGAAGGAGAATGTACAAAGGCTCGCTCCTATTTACATCTGGTACAAAATCCATTCTTTTTTTTAACTTTATATTAGAAAGCAATCTGTTTGTAACCAATGATATCTACTTTGCATGTTTTTAGATAGTTGTTTTCTTATAATATATTTTAAATTCCTTGTAATCATGTGTACGCTGGGAGTTCAAGCTTATCAGGATAACTCTTAACATGTGTATTTATACAGAGTGTATTAATGAAACAAATATAGCAGCACTTTAAACTTATTTCCGTAATTGTGTTTCTATACTTTATTTGTCTCGTGGGAATCACAATCATCCAGATACCAATTGCAAGATTAAAGCTTTCTATGATGCATGACATTTTTTTGACAATTTCAATCTTATATTTCAGAGTTCCAATCATGGACAATCTATTAGAGACAACCAACATAGACGAAGATTGCAATAACGAAAGCAAGCATATACTGAAGATAGGTATGGTGTTCGATACTGTAGATGATGCATACGTTTTTTATAATGATTATGGTGGAATAGTCGGATCTAGTGTTTGAATTCATGCTTCTAGAAAGGGTAATGATGGGATGTGGGCAAACATGATATTTGCTTGTTCAAAAGAAGGTGTTCGAAAACCTGATAAACGCGAATATCTTGTTAAAAAGCCTAGAGCAGAGACAAAAATCGGATGTGGTGCACTTATGTCTATTAAAATAGATAGATCTACAGGAAAATACATAATTAATAGATTTGTCGCTGAACATAATTATAATGTGATAAGACCTGATCTTATACATATGCTCCCATCACAAAGAAAAATATCTGCAATTCAAAGTGAAGAAATAGAGTTAGCCAACGATTCTGGAATTGTTCTTCAACAGTCTTTCAGGTTAATGGGAAGAGAGGTTGGTGGGAGGGAGTCTCTTGGATTTCTAAAGATAGATCAGAAAAATTATCTCCGAACGAGGAGACAGCATGCTTTGAAATATGGTGAGGTTGGGTATATATTTAAATACTTTCAGAACAAAAGAAAAGAAAACGAATCATTTTACCATGCATTTCAATTGGATAGTGATGAACAAATCACTAATATATTTTGGGCAGATGCCCAAATGATTTTTGATTATAGGCACTTTGGTGATGTTGTTTCATTTGATACCACTTACAAGGTGCATAAGGATTGTAGGCCATTTTCTGTTTTCATAGGGTTTAATCATCATCGTGAGATAACAATTTTTGGGGCTGCCTTGTTTTATGATGAAACAGCGGATTCTTTTAGTTGGCTATTTAAGACATTTTTAGAGGCTATGTCAAACAAGCACCCCAAAACAATTTTTACTGATCAAGATGCTGCAATGGCAAAAGCTATATCACATGTTATGCCCAAAACATTCCACCGCCTTTGTAGGTGGCACATAAAGCAAAATACAATGAAGCATATCCACTATTTACACATTGTCTTTGGACGATTTTTTGATGAACCAGAAGAGGAAGATGAGTGGCTTGATGAATGGAATGACATGCTTGATGAATATAATGTCAGGGATGATTCGTGGTTAAAAATGATGTTTCAATTAAGGCATAAATGGGCATGGCCATATGTGAAATGTCATTGGTCAGCTGGGATGCAAACTACACAATTAAGTGAGAGTACTAATGCGGATTTGAAGCTCCATTTAAAGTCAGACTATAGTTTTACATAGTTCTTCACTCACTTTGAGAATATGCTTGAAGAAAAAAGATATAAAGAAGGCATAGCTGACTATACTTCTATGTATCAGTTGCCACAAAACAAATGTTTTGTTAGATGGTTGCAACATGCAGGTAAGATATACACAAAAAAAATATTTGAAGAGTTTCAGAAAGAATATGTAATGGCACTTGAAATGGATGTAAAGGAAAGTGGGGAAGAAAGAGGATATAAATTTTTCATTTTATCTCATCCCCCAGGGTATAAAAGATGCCATAAAGTGACTAGTGATGCAATGAACATGCTTTCATGCACTTGTCGGTTATTTGACATGCGTGGGATTTTGTGTGGCCATATTGTAAAAGTGTTAAAAGATGTTATGTGTGTGCATGAGATTCCTGATATGTATATTATGAAAAGGTGGACAAGGGTAGCCAGATCTGAGACTGTAAATGACATGCATGGTCGAAATATTAATGTTGATCGTAGAAAAGAACGGACTTTAAAATACAAGGCATTGATTTCTCTCTATCGCAAAGTTTCATCTAGAGTAGCTGAAGTTCAAGGAACTTATAATATGTGCTTTAAAAGAGGTGAAGAAATGTTAAAAAATGTCGAAAAGATGCTTGAAACTATTCAAATTACTGAGCTAGATCAGAGCAGCGAAGTAGTACCCTTTGAGGTTGGTTTAGAGGCCACAATTAAAAAACCTAAAGGAGTTGCTAAACGGGCCTGTAAGGGTCCACATGGTAGACAACGTGTGAGAAGCACGTTAGAAAAGTACTTAACGAAAAGAAGCAAAAAAACTATGAAGGTATGGTTGATAATTTTTTTTAATTTGATATAATATTTCTTATTTATGGGTGACATTTTAATACTTTCTATTGTTGTATATTAGACTATGCATGACAATGCCTCCATAGAAGAGCAGCCCTTAAGAAGCCAAAAACAATCGTTGATGGTCTCAGAACAACCATTGAGGATCCCAATATGTCTTCCCTTGCCTTCTCCTACCACGGATTTGTCTCAGTACTCCACTACACTTACTTTATCTTGGTTTTCTGTGTTGGATCGTGTACTAATTTGGTTTCTAAATGAAGGATGTGACGAGAACAAATGTGCCAATACCTATGCTTGTACCTTCGACTTCGTCATCTAATTACTTTAGACGGGGTTTGCCATATGACCAAAGTCAAGGACTTACTAGTATGGTCACTAGCCAGGTTAGCTTATAAACAAGAATTGTAATAGTACTTCTAATATACCTTATTGTTTTTAATATTTATAATTTTATGTTTTTGTTAGGCCTTCGACTTGAATTCAAGCTATTTCGGCTCAGATTTCATTCAATGAAATGATTGACTCTACTGTTTCTACAGCAGATAAAGACTAAAGGAATAGTTGTAATGTGAAGTTCACTAATAATTTATTTTTCAATCAAATTTGGATTGTTGATGTTGTGAGAATGGTATTTGGATTATTGATGATATGGTGTGAATGATGTTTGAATTGTTCATGATATCTCAATTGTACAAGTCTTTAATATTTGGCAAAACGAGCTAGATAATGCATATGATGATTACCAAATTATGCTTAAACTTAAACCATCGCACAAGACAACTTAATTTCCACTAGATAAACGTGATAAGTATTGGATTATGTCTAGGATCATCTATCAACATAGTTGAAGACTTGAAGACC
Organism: Ehretia macrophylla; assembly: GCA_037974665.1. Classification (NCBI taxonomy): domain Eukaryota; kingdom Viridiplantae; phylum Streptophyta; class Magnoliopsida; order Boraginales; family Ehretiaceae; genus Ehretia; species Ehretia macrophylla. Next base: position 33,535,165 of record CM075770.1, read on the forward strand.
AATATGAACCCACTAACTTAAAAAAAAACCATGAACTTAACCAATTTGAAGACTGGAATAGCTTTTTCTATAATAATCTAGTGACAATACAATCACTTAAAATGATTTACTACTATCAACCATTTTCTTCTAAAACATCGGTTTCTTTTTATATATCATGATATGTAAAAATTTCAAAACAAATTATGTTAATGATGCAACGTTCTTCCTTGCACTGGGGATGCTAAGTTAAATGATTTAGATTTTTAATTTGAAAAAATGGAAGCATATATTTGTTCACGTTCATGTCAAGTTTGAAAATCTATAACTATAATATAATGTCATTATATCATATTATAGTTCATTCTTATTTGTTAATGCTAATTATCGCTAGTGAGCTTGTGAATAATCTTCTATTGATTCTTATTTGTTGCTACTTTGATTTGCACGGTTGGACAAATGGAAAGAACTATGGAAAAAAAAAATAAAACAATTGGCAGGAAAATAAACTAGGAAAAGAAATAAATTAGGAAAGAATTTAGGTTGATTTTGTTTGATATTTAATTAAGGGTCTAGATGTTTTGTTAACAAATGAACCGTTGAGATTCTTCCCTAATATCGTATTCCATAGATTATATATGTGACACATGACATAAATCAAGATGTGTATTGCGTGGAATTGTAAATAATAATATTGTAGAGGAACCAAATCTTAAAATTCTAACTACTAAAGAAATTAACCTACTTGAAATTCAATCGTAATCGACTTGTTAAAAGTTCATTTTACATTGACATGGGTAGATAAACAAAGTCTATAATAAACGTTTGAAAAATTGGACTATTTTCATTCAATTAAAATGGTTAAGTGAAAAAAATAGGAATATGACCTTTTCATTCAATCAAAAAAATATTGTATAGTACAACATGACTTTTTTTAATTAAAGATGCACGTTAGAGCTTATATTGTTATTATGATCTAATAGTTCTTTATAATCCATAAGAATGTAGTTCATTATCCCTATGTGTCTTGTATCAGTAAGAGGCTTATTTGATATGTTCTTATAAATTACATAGAATTATTGAATTATTACAATATTACTAGGTTTAACATCCAATAGTTTACTCCCTTAATTTGATGAATTAACTTCTAATATGAAATCAACTCATCATTGGGTCTTTCTGATGTGGAGTTAACATAGCCAACTACTTTACACTTAAAACCCAAATAAATAGCCCGTTGTTAATGATTTAGCCTATGTGAAATGAATTTAGATCATTTCTTATTTTCATCATCTCCAATATATTGGAGGGATAATCTCATTCATCTATATCATATTTGAATCTAAATTATTAATCATTAGAATAAATAACTGTAATTTATTAAATCAAATTTATAAATACCATCATTTGAAAAAACTAAATTTTTCTTTGTAATGATGATTCTATATAATCTAAAAAATTTCTTTGTAGTGTGACTAAACCTAAAAAGTCTAGAACCTTTTTATGTCTTTCTACAATTTGATTTTGAAATAAAAAGGTTTAGATTGATTTAATCATTTTATCTAATGTTTTGATTTAATGGTTAATAACTTAGACTAAAATATGATATGGATGGATGAGATTATCCCTTTAATATATTAGAGAGGATAAAAATAGAAGAAATCCAAATTCATGCAAATTCATTTTCATTGATACCAGGGATGGGCTTACGTATTATGAATTCCACAGATGAACATGGTAAAAAATACAATAAGATGCTACCTATTTCGTAAGTAAAAGTTCAGTTTTAATACACAAATTCTCTTGTAGAATTTGAGAATAGTCAAACTCACTTTAAAATTTATTATACGTATTCTTATATCATATCATTTTGACAGAGGTTTTATCTCCCACTACTTACTAAACTATGAGAAGTTTATAACATTTAATTTGTTTCTCTGAGATAATGTGTAACTAAAGTGAGAAATGAAATTAATATGTGTCTTGCTAACAACCCAACGCTTCGCATTTAATTCGCATTTCCTCCCGTTAAAACTGGGTTAGGTAAAACATGTCCGGACCAGTTAGATTACGAAAAACAAAATCAAAATAAAAGATCTTACGACCGCCTCTTAAGATAATCATTATCCAAAACGAACTAAACAAACATCATCCAAAGAACAAAAAATAAATGAATAAAAAAAAAAATAGATAGACAAGACTAAAAGGAAGTTATTTTTGAGTTTAGAAGCTTGACTTTTTTTTTTTTTTTAACAACAGAAAAGGGAGGAGGAGAAGGTCATAAAAATGACCTCAAATTAGGGTTACAAAATAGACAACCTCCCTCCCTTTCTTTTTCTTGCATGGTGATCTTACGTTTTTTGTCGTTGTACAAATTAAACATGCAGCAGATTCGTGTTTGAACACCCTCCTGCGTTATCCTCATTCACGTATAATATTCTATGTCATTTAAAATTTTTATATTCTTGCATGCGAAACACCGGTTACATAAAACAACGTCCAAAATCAACCACCCACCGCCACTGCCACCGCCACCATCATCGCAATGTTGTGGTTTTCTTCTGCCGCCACCACCACCATAACATTGCACATGCACGTAGAATCCGATTCTTTCTTGTTATTGTAAACGTGATTATCAAACAACAAAGAATACAGAGAGCGCAATGCCTTGGTGGCAAAGCCACTTATTCTCGTCTTCGTCTTCGTCTTCGTCTTCGTCTTCCTCAAGCAAATCACATTCAGAAGATAGCCTCTTGGCAGGGAAACACTGCATGTTGAAATCTGGAATCTTCTCACGGAGGAACAAATGTCACCTCACGCATGGAAAGAAGCTCCGCCACGTCGTGGACAATGAGGTTGAAAATTCTTCAGCCCGGACGACATCTTCCGCCCATGCAACTCCACCATCACCACAGCCGTTGCCTCTCCCTGAATTACAGGTTCTTCTACGCCGCCATGCCAATAATTCATCACCTAACAACTACTCCAATGTGCCTCTGCCTTCACCCAGAGACGTGATCGCTCAATATCTTGAGAGGGAAAGAGCGAGAGAGAAAGAGGTCAGAGCCGATGTTATGAATGGCGCAGCGGATACTAACAATGGTCTTGGAAGGTATTAGAGAAAAACATGACTTTTTCGACAATCTATCGTTTTCGAATTCTATATATAAGCTTTTACCTTTTTCTCCAATTCAGAAATCAGCATTTCTTAAAGGAATAAGAGTAAAAAAAGAAAAACAAAATCAGCAATTTCGAAGGCATCATATGGCAATAGTAATTCTTTATCCTCATATCATTTCCAGTTTTCTTCTGTTAATCACTCGAGTAGATTGAATATAGTAGTTGAGATTTTTTTCTTTCTTGAAGGGAGTCATTTTGAGGAAAAAGATAATTAAGAACCATACATGATTGATGCCCAATTAAGTCAAGAAAGTTTGGTACGTGAAGTTTATGCTGCTACTAGTGAAGTATTAAACCCAATTGGAGAAAGAATTGGTTATCAATTATTGGGTCATACTTTAGACATTCGTGTTAAGGTTATATGCTCTATATGCTCTTGTCACTTGAACGCACAAAGCTTTTCAAATCTTTTATGGCATCAGGTCTGCCGATTAAGAATTAAGCAACAAATAAAAACTTTTGCAACAATTTGATACCTGCAAATATTACAGATTTCACCTATGTTGGATTTTTACCTTTTGATCTTATTTCAATAAGATAATTTAATCGATGGTTACCTAGCATGAAAACGGGTGCAATTTAGTGCAAGGGCTTTTGCGCTCCTTTCTCGTACGTATAATTCTGTGTTCTGATGGTAAAGGTATCACTTCTCAGGTTGCTGTGAAGCTGAAATCTATTGTTTTTCTTCTGATATCTGTAAAAATCGACCTTGATCATGTTTGAAATTGTCAGTCAATTGGTTTTTTTCATATGAAATGTCCTCAATTTTTAGCTTTTTTGTTGACTCGGCATTCAATTTTTTCTCACATTTCAGTAGGTTGGCAACCCAAGAGTCCCGAAGGAGCACAGATCATTCTGAAACTCGGTTAGCTAGGAGGTCTAACCGAGATGCAAATGGCACAGAAAGAACGCCTGATAACGTTGTGTACAACATTCCCCTAAGTGCTCCTGCTAGTCCTTATCCAAGTACTAGTAATGCACTAGGCCAGCACATTGGTCATGGAGATATTTCCAGTAATCAATATGTAGTTTCACCTTCTTGTTTGCACGTTTGGTCTGCACCAGAGATGTCTTCTGGAGATACGACTCTAGGCATAGGGTCCTCTAATCAGATATCGACAGAGAAAACATCGGTTAGTGTTGACAATTCTCCCCAGCAGAGTCCACGAGTAAGTTCCTGCAAATGTGCCAAAACTGCTAGTGGATCAAGTTTACCATCGCCGAACAAGTTTCCTTCCGAGAGCCCCATGGCGCGGCGAGAATGTAATTCCCAGGCTAATGTACATCCCTTACCTCTTCCTCCAGGAGCCGCAACTTCGCAGCCTGCTCCTGTTCCACATCTAGCACCTATACCTGAAGTGGTGCCTGTAAATAGTCAATGGCAGAAAGGAAAGCTTATTGGACGTGGGACATTTGGAAGTGTTTATGTAGCCTCCAATAGGTTCATACTCCATACCTCTAATGCTGATTAGTTCTTCCAGCTCCTCATTTTCACAAACTGACATAGTTTTTCTTTCGAACAGAGAAACTGGAGCGTTATGTGCAATGAAAGAGGTTGAACTTTTGCCAGACGACCCTAAATCTGCAGAGAGTATCAAACAATTGGAACAGGTTTCTAATTCTTTCTACATTGCCTTGATATTATAGTTCTTTCCCTAACGTCCCACCGGTCTATTTCTCCATTTTAATTTGTATCAAATTCGATCTGAAAGTTAGATATGTTAATTCGTTTCTTCGTTTTAAATAAATATGCTGAACCTCATCTTAATCACTTTCATTCTTCCAGGAAATTGAAGTTCTAAGTAATCTAAAGCATCCAAATATTGTGCAGTATTATGGTAGTGAAATAGTGAGTATTCACAGTTATCACTCTAGTGATCTGCTTCAACATCTGTTAGCATTTAGGCTCTAATTTTGCCTTTTTCTACGCTTATGCAGGTAGGTGATCGGTTTTACATATATCTGGAATATGTCCATCCAGGTTCACTTACTAAATTTATCAAAGACCATTGTGGAGCAATAACAGAGTCTGTTGTACGCAATTTTACTCGTCATATTCTCTGCGGGTTGGCTTATTTGCATAGCACAAAAACTATACATAGGTAGATAATTCTTGGACTTAAAAAGTGATGAGCTTCTGTTATATTCATATCATGACTCAGACATCTCCAGCGTGCCGAGTGTAACAATCATTAAATTGTTTAGGGACATCAAAGGGGCTAATTTGCTTGTTGATGCCTATGGAGTCGTAAAGCTGGCCGACTTTGGAATGGCAAAACATGTGAGTTCAAACTTAGCTTTCATATTTGACTCATTTCACATGTACATTAAACAAGAAAAGCAGTTGTAGTTGATATATACCAAATAGCTTAAAGAAACACTACTACATCTGCATTTTTTCTTCCAGAAGTATGTCTTAGTTTCTAGTTGTTGTCATTAGCTAAGCAGTTGTGGCTGCTGATCTTCAATGTTCTCTGGCCAAAAATTAATTTGGTTTGTTTGATATCTAACCTGGAAACTTGTCTTGTTCTGCAGCTGAATGAACACAGAGCAAATCTTTCCTTGAAGGGAAGTCCATATTGGATGGCCCCTGAGGTAAACTTCTCCGAGCAAAATCACTTTTTTGAAAGGGTGAACGGCAAAATAAATCCTCTGCAATTTGCCGAAAGTGCAAAACATGGAGGACTATGAGGGGTTTAAAAATCACAAGGGGATATTTCGCATTTTTGACAAACCATACGGGGTTTAGTATCATTCACCCTTTCTGAAACCACATTTTGAAATATATCCTTTCCAACCTTGCTCCATTTTCTGCAGCTGTTGCAATCGGTGATCGAGACGGATGCTACAGTGGATGTTGCTTTAGCTGTTGATATATGGAGTTTGGGTTGCACAATAATAGAAATGCTCAGTGGAAGACCTCCATGGAGTGAATATGAAGGGGTAAAGTAACACCATATTTCTCATTACCATTCATTCCATGTTTCTATGTTTGATTATATAGTTAAGCTGCGACAATTTGTTAACGCTCAGGTTTCATTTTCACTTACTTTTTACAGGCTGCAGCCATGTTCAAGGTTCTGAAAGAGAACCCACCATTACCTGAGAATCTGTCGGAAGAAGCTCGGGACTTTCTACAATGTTGCTTCAAGAGAAATCCGGCTGAGAGACCAACAGCTAGCATGTTGTTAGAACATCGGTTTGTCAAAGGTCCGAATCAACCAGATGTTCCATCTAGCTCTGGAATAAAATCCGGGGTAAGCCAGACCAAACCGCGCTATTCTCCCTCTGTTTTCTCGTCTACGCTGATTTATGCTCTATAGTATCTGTAATCTTTTCCAGGAGAACGTACGTTCGCAGAAAGAACGCCCGAGTATTAAAGTGGATCAAGTGCCTGTACTCTTTGATGCACAGTTCATGAAAGGGAACCTGGCAGACAAGTAAGAGTTGCATATTTATACTAATTTCCCCAATGTAAAAACGCATTCTCAAATTCGCATTTTTGTTTTTGCTATCTCCATCTGCTCCAGCTTCATGCCCGATTCTTTTTCTCCAGTGAGCCTGGCCAACCATGTCGTGTCGAGGCATCCGATCTAAGGGAAGTATCCCATCGCTCTCCTCGTTCAACTCTCGAAGCCATTCCGGGTTTATCCCCGCCGCACTCAGGCTACTGCACGAATCACTCCAGCACCTCAGGAACCGGTCCGAGTTCAATTGGAACGATGCTCAGAAGAAATTGTAAAGGACCATAAAAGAGAAGCATGAATTAACATTTTCTTGGTGTAGTTTTCCACCAAGAGCTCAGTTTTCATAGAACTCCCTCATCAATGTGCTGTTGTAGGTAGCTTGCAGCCACAGAGAGTTGGCGTCAGTAGGTCATATGTTGTCACCTTGAGAAAGTGAGGCATTGTCCAGGAAAGTTAACCTGGTCTGGGGATTTTTAGATTTTAGATTTTGTATAGACTTCATAACTTTCAAGTTACCTCCTCGTGTAAATTTCCAATGCTTGTTTTGAATCAGAATTTGATTACATAGATGTGAAATATGAACATCTATGATATTTCATATTTCATTTTCCGATTATGGGGAGAGCCCAAGTGTTCAATCCAAAAAACTAACCTATTAGGAGAAAAAATCTCTTACATTCAAGAATCATTCTCGATGTGAGATCATTATATACTCTTTTAACACTCGACTTTGCTAGTAGTATCGTGCATCAAGTGAAAAGGAGTTACTGTGTCTCCAATGTGTAGAAATACACAAAATATAAGCCGAAGCGTAAGCTAGACTGTTTACAATTTGTTGTAGAAGTTCATTTTTGCAATTATTTGTATTATTTCCATTATTAATAAAGCAACTACCAGAATCACTCTAGGTTATCATCACATAACAATAATTAAGAACTACTAAATCACCTATTCCAGCTTTTAACCTTTCGAACCGGTGAAAACCTCAAGTAACTTAGCCTGTTCAAACTCTTAGGGGAGCTCCAACAGTTCCCCCAAATGCCCAAAACCATCAAATTTGGGGGAGCTGTTGGTGTTATATAGCTCCAACAGCTCCCCCAAATGATCCCCTATATTTTAGGGGATAAACGATTTGATATTTGGATCCCCTATTGCTGGGGGATCAAATCCCATCCCCCATCCCATCCCCCATAGTTTTTAATGTTATAGAAGTAAGAATTTTCTATATAGGGGAGCTGTTGGAGTAAAACTAAAATAGGAATTCTATAAAATAAGGGATTGGTTAAAAATAAGGGAGCTGTTGGAGTGAAACTGAAATAGGAATCTGTAAAAATAGGGTAAATGCTTTAAATCCCCTAAATGTAAGAAAAAAATAGGGGAGCTGTTAGAGTTGGTCTTATGTATGTGAATTTGGGGACAGAGGCCTAGTGTGCATGCCTGTTTTCCACTATGATTCCTTTGGCCATAGCCATAGGCACAACAAGATTTTGCACAAAAGCCAGTCCTCTAACTCTGTGTTTGCTACACTATCGTAGCAATTGTGTTTGCGTCCATAAACTGACATTTCAACATGACATTATAAATTTATGATGTAGAATTGTACCTTAACTATTTATATGAATCACAGATTTGGTACAGGTAATTCCAAGATCGTGGTATAAAATTTTGGAATTATTTTTATCTAATATTAATTAATTCTAGCACATGACCCTTTTTTTCTTAACAAGTAAAATTTCAATTAAACGAGATGTTAAAATGTATTGGCAATTTGGTATATAAATATATGGGGTAAATTATGGATATAGTCCCTATTGTTTACACATTTTTTAAGTTGGTGTTGAATATTTAAAAAATAATAATTATAATAGTCCCTGATATTTATAAAAGTGATCCAAAATGGTTCATATTGTTCAAAATTAACCAATTTAGTCCTTATTATTTTAAAAAAATCAATTTAGTCCCTATTGTTTCTTTAAAAAAAAATCAATTAAGTCACTGCACGTGACTCATATTTGGGGACTAAGTTTAAATTTTTTGAGAAATAATAAGAACTAAATTGGTTAGTTTTGAATAATATGGGCCATTTTGAATCACTTTTATAAACATTAAGGACTAATATAATTTTTTTGAACATTAAGGACCAACTTTAAAAAATGTGGATATATACATAATTTATCCTAAATAGATGCTATTTATTATTATTATTATTATTATTATTGGTAAATAAGCAAGGATTTCATTAACTGAAAAAAGAAAAGATGTAAAAAAATATTTATAAGTGATAGACCCATAGGTCACCTATTTAATAATTCTTTCATCAAATATGCTATTTATTTAGTGTAAGGCGAATGATTTTCTCTTTAGGGAAAATAGCACATATAATCCTTATTATTTCTCTTAATTTTTAATTTTATCCATATTATTTAAATTTAGTCAATTTAGTTTATTTTGTTTCTCCAAAAGTTTCAAATTCGTTATTATTATTCAAAATTTGTCAATTTTTTCCCTATTGTTTCCAAAAGAATTCAATTTAGCCCATATTATTTCTTAAAAAAAGTTTCAATTTAGCCAATTCGGACATAGACTAATTTTTTTTATAGAAATAATAGGGACTAAATTAATTTTTTTGAGAAATAATATAGACTAAATTAACTAATTTTGAACAATATTAACTAATTTAAATTTTTTTTAAAAATAATAGGGACTAAATTGACTAATTTTAAACAGTAAAGACGAATTTAAAATTTAAGTGAAATAATAGAGACTATTTGTAACATTTTTCCTTTTATGTTATGTGGTTATAAATTGTAATCATGACCATGTCATCCGTTATAGGAATAGATATGATGATAATATTATGAATAAAATCTAATAATTATAAATCATTTGAGTCAATTTTAATAAAATGATTAAACAACTATAAATTTCACTTATAATATTACTAATAATGTTACGATTAAATTCGTAAATTAATTATATCATCTGCATCATGTAGTCTCGTACCTAATATCAATTAGAGTAATGATATATATCACTCTTTTTTTCTATCACGTTTTTATCACCTCTTACATAGAATCTTATATGGCATGCCAATTAGACTATTTTTATTTCTTGTTCTTCTTTTTAATTTTTGTTATCTGTCGCCAATTCATTTTTCTCTCTTTTAATTAATATATACTCGAAATACTTTTCTTTATTTGTTTAATCATATTAGATCCCTTGACCAGAAAAAAAAATTATATCCAAATATTGGAAAAATAACAACAAATCAATCGGTCAAAAGAAGAGAATTAGTCTTAACACATTTTTTTTCTTCCTTATTGTGTGTCGTTCTTATTGAAGAATTAAGACCAAGCCTTAGTTAGCCAACCACAATATGGTGGAAAAATATATGATTCGAATTCATAGTCACTATTTGAGATGACTTGAAACTATATGTTTAAGTTAAAAATAACGGCCACTTTTTGAAATAACAATATGACATATATTCATATCTCGATCTTGATCAAATCATGCAAAATCCTAGAATATTGTTTTTGAATTTTTTAAGATTTTTACATCGTAACAGACGTTTGAATCTGTTATTAGTCTTAAGTCTAATAAACTTTCAAGCAACTCATGGAAATATCATTCTTTCTGCTTTCATATTTTCTACAGAGATAGGATATAATTGTCTAAGACATCATAGGAAATTAGTATTAATTCTTTAATGAAAATGACACACAGCAACAAAGAAAAAAAAATTACTTAAGACTAGTTCTCTTTTTTTGATCAATTGATTTATTGTTATTTCTTTAGTATTTCGATTTGATATAATTTTTTTTTAGGTCAAGGGATCTGATATGGTTAAATAAAGAAAGAAAAGTATTTTGAGTAAATATTAATTAAGATAAAGAGAGAGAAAAATGAATTGAAGAGATAGAAAAATAATTAAAAAGAAGAAAGAGAAATAAAAATAGTCTAATTAACATGTCATGTAAAATTTTACGTAAAAATAAATAAATAAATAAATGACATATAACATTACTCTACCCATTATGATTAGCTTTAAGTGGTCAAAGAAAAGTCCAATACGTCAAAGGCTAAAATTAAGGTGAGAATTTAGGAAAGTTGAAAAGATTTTGCTTTACATAGCTTTTATAGCCACCCAACTCTAGCTAGAGCATAAATTCACGTGACATCTTCTTCATTATCCTTCTATTGCTTTTCTTGTGTGTCTTTAGGCTTCTAGAGAGAGATGGAACCACCCCAGGTCCAAGCCATAGACGCCTCCAGCAGAAACTACCCACCACCTCAGGAGGACATGCAAGACAAAGCTATTAATGAATGGTACACTTCAATCCCACGTTATAACTTTGATTTTGTGTTACTCCTTATAAGAAATGTCTTTTATCCGGCAATACCTAATACTGCGGCTCTAGTGGGAGTGTAGGACTCACGGATGTCGGGCCGTGCCGGATGTAATTCTTATCCAATCTTATAATCATATTTTCTTTGTTGTAGTTTTATTGATCGTTTATTTCATTTTCTTTTAATTATGTTTTCTGATCTGTATTTTTTGATGCAGTTGTTCTTGCTTTTATGACTGCACGGATGGCTGTCTTGAGTACCTCTGCTGCTACAACCTTTGTTAGCTTTAAGGATTACCAAATCTTTTATATTCAATATATTGTGTTGCTGACGTTCTTAACAGAAATGAGCGGTTATGTTAAATTTATATAGCCTATCTGTGAAATAATACTTAATTTGGTTTTTTTTTTAATTAGATTTTATATATTGTTAGCTATGTCATTGGCCTTGAAAGCTACATGAAGTGAGATGTTCACTTTGTAATTGAACTATATACTTCAAAGAACTGCCTCTTGGTTCTTGTTCACTATTTGCATGTTCTTTTTGGGTATTTGTATTTTTTTTTATTTTATAAAAGAGGCTGAAATCGTAGTGAGCTCGAAACTTCACCCAACTCTTTGTATGTAGTATTTCTATTTGCTGCAGTTTTACCGGTTTCAATCTGTCTTACTCTTGATTTCAACATCAAACTGTTATACAAAGGAATAATTGATGGTTGCGCGTCAAAAGTACGTGCAGAAATCATGTTGCAATTTAATTTTTGGGACTCCGACAGAATTTTTTTTTTTTTTAAATAGAATATTTTTTATTATTTAATTATTACTGTAAAAAAAAAATTTGTGTTGTTGAGATGTCATATTGGAATATATTTTTCAACGATAAATTTTTACAAAAACACATACAGACGTATATATATATATACACCTATATTTTCTCTTGGGAGTAGGATGTGGAACAAACAGTGGTTGAACCACTTTAAAATTATTATGTCGTTATTTCATTTCACGTATTTCAATGCACGATGAGAATACCCATGTTAACTAACGAAGTGGGGCTGATGGGTGTGTTCGGAAATGCTCCATGGCGGCTTGGATGAGGTTCCTGTGGACGATGGTGTTGTAAGAGGGTAAGGGGTGGATCAACTGGTCAAGTGGTGGAGAGTGGAGAGTGGAGAGTGAAGAGAAAGAAGTGGGGGGCGAGGTAACGATGCCGTAAGACTTACTTTAAGAGTAGTTATTATAGGGAGACAAATTAATAAAAATTGTTTCAACAGATTTTTTTTTATTACACTCATTAGACTTGTAAAATGTAAAGAGTCAAAAAGTATCCGCAAAAGTGCTCTAATAGTAAAAAATATGACTGTTGGAATGCTGAACATAATTTTTATAGGAGTGTTGTGGGAGTAAAATTAAAATATAATTTCCCTGAAATAAGGATATATTAAAATTAAAAAGGTTGTTGGAGTGAAATTGAAATAGAAAATTCTTAAAGTTAATGAGACAACTTCAAACTCTCTACACGTAGAAAGAAAAATAAAGAGGTTGTTGGAGTAAGTCTAAGGGTGGGTAAACAGAAAGAGGAAATTAAGGAAAAGGGAGAAGAAAAGAAAGACATTCAAGTAATTGTGGGGATATTTTTTATAAAAATGTGATCCATATACAATCCATTACGATCAAAGAATGTTAAGCGATGTCAGTAGAATTTTGGTCCAATAATATGTAACTCGCTATATAAGTTAGAGATTACAAATTTGAGTGTTGCTGATTACGGCCTTAGACCTTTCTTAAATTAAAAAAAAAATGTTAAACATTAAAATTCTAATAATAGTAATAAATTTGAATCATAATATTAAGTATCACCGAATTCAAACATGTGAAAATCCAAAATTGGAAGGTATTCTTTATATTTTTAAGAGACATATTCCTTTCCAATTCTGTTTTTTCATCATTTTTAGACAAGCAAAAGTTTTGATAAATGCGATAAATGCCCGTGTGATATCAAAAATCATATAACCAATGGTGTCACATATTAGACTTAGAATCTGGCTCTTGCAAATAAGGATTGTGTCATGAGTTTCAAAATACTTGTCTTAGTTTAAAAAATAATGGTTTTGGTCCAAATATTAATTAATAGAGTGTTGTGTTTTTGGTATAATCGAAGCGTTAACTATGTTACTCTCTAGGACATATCACAATTAAAGTATTAACAAAAAGAATTTACACAAGAAAGAGCAGGTAAAAAATAAAAAGGGAAACAAACATAAAAAAGAAAAAAGCGAAAATAAAAAGAATTAAGAAAAAGAAAAAAAAAAAATTAAAGACGCCATCAGAGAATTGTCTTTGGTGGCACACACTTATTGGATACTTTTGGAAGACGGGAAGAAGCGAAAGCTGATCAATGGCGGAAACCAATCGGAAAGGACAAAAACGACACCTCATTGAAATCTCTTCCTCTTCCGAAGAAGAAACCTCTGAAGATGACTACATCTCACAAGAGATTACTTCTTCAACTTCCAGGTAAATTAATTGTGAATATTTGGTTTTTTTTTTAACAAATAATTAGAGCTTATGTAATCTTCTCTCTTAATTAATTAATTAATTATTATTTTTTTCGTGTTGTTGGATGAGTGCAGTGAAGATGAGAATGATGAGAGCGAGTGGAATGAGTCCGATGATGAATGCTCTTCGTACAACAATGACGATGTTGATAGTCTTGACGACGACGACGACGACGACGAAGAGTCTATGTGCACCAGAGTTTTTCACCTCCTTCAAGGTTTAATTTCTTTTTATTTTTTATTTTTTTCCCTAATTTACCAAATTTTACAATGCTTGTATTTCCAAGTTTGTTTCTTATTCCTTTTGTTAGGTGCGAAAAAATTCATTGTTTTGTCAGAGTTGCAAATTAAACTTCCACTACTATTTTAACTGAATAATTCTTTTGATTTATAAGAATGAATTATAGGAATGTTGTTCAATGCCCCGTGTGATTTTCTGTCACATTTTTTTATAAGAATGAATTACAAGGATGTGGTTCACTGTCCCGTGTCCTTTTTAGTTACTAGCTTATAAACTATAAGATTATTAAATTATTACGGTAACACAAGTCATAATGTGTAACTTAGCAAAAGATAGGTCCAAGTGTAACTCCAGCAAAACATAGGTTTAAGTCTAACTTCGGAAAAACATAGGGATATGTTTTGCACTTGATCCCTTTCTAAGCATATACAAATTCTTACTGTAAAAATGTGCTCTTTTTTTTTTTTGGGTTAATGATATGATTGGCAAATTGTACTCAGTTGAGTTGTCCTCGAGTATTTTTCAAAAACTTTGAAGCTAAAATATGTGCTGAATTTCAAGAGTTGAATTTAGATTGGAAAAATCTCAAAATGTGTCCTTGCTTTTGAAACTCTACTCTATATTGACTAGCGTCTTCATAGTCCATTCTATAATCTCATTAGATGAACTCACTTCACCATTCACTTCTAGAAAATGATCTCTACAACTAAACGAGCTTACAAACATAAGTCGTTTGGTGTTTTGACAGAAAGAAGTGATTTACTAGATCTGAGTGTAAAAGAATGTAAAGCATATTTGCGAAAAAATGGATTGAGGTTATCAGGAACAAAGCTGGAGTGTATTAGGAGAATTAAGGAGCACTGGAGGTGAGTATTCTTTTACTCTATGTGAACTGTGATCATCAACATATCCTTCCGTTTTTTCCCATAAAATTGTAATTGCATATATAACCTTCTGTGATTATCTGACATGAATTAGTTTTTAAATTCTTGTGCATTTGTTATCCATTTCTCCACTTGAAACCCCATATATTCATTTTTTAGCAAGTCAAGTTTCGTGATATATTCTTTAATCTTTAAAGAAAGCTCATTTTAGTGTGTGTTGCCTAGTGCTTTCTGAAGTTAATTTTTATATTTCCTCATTTATTTTTTTGTCTTTGTCTCATGCATTATATCAGTCTCTCAGAGATTTCGAGAATTTACTAATACCATGACATTTTTTAATACCTGTAATCTGATTAAAAGGTTTCTTCAGAACTGATATTATTTCTCAGCATTCTCTTTTTCCCGAGTATTTCTTTTCCTTTTTCCTTTTGATTTCCTACTTATGTCCATGTGTATCAGGTAACTGAATTGTTCTTCATGTGTCTGAGAAATTTGTTATATGTAGAAATTTGATATGTCAATTAACCTGTATTTTTGCAATTCACATACAGGGTCTGCTTTATTCAAGTCAAGGTTTCTGGGTTCGTCTCCTTTAGTATAATTGTCTATAAGTGATATTATGTGTAAGCATTATCAACGACTAATAGTATTATTCCAGATAAATATCATTTATACCCATTTCAAGTTTAGATAAGTCAATGCATTTCTTTATTCTTAGACAAAAAGTACTAAGGCTACTTGTTTTTGACCTTGTACGTGGCTGGAAGGAGCACTAGTGTTTTTTTAAACATCAAGTTCCCGATTCCTTTATTGTCTTATTTGTCTATTTTCCTTTTATGAATCATCCTTATATACTTCTACATGATATGTGATCTGCAGACTAAAAGATGGTAATGGTGAAGCAGTTTATCGTAGATCATCATTTACCATAGACTGCACTGGTATATTTCTTTTCCCACCTCCCCTCCCCTCCCCTCCCCTTCCTCTCCCCCACCCTTTCCCCTGAAAAGGAAATTCTCAAGAACTCATTATTTTGTGTTCTCTGTCTTTGCGTAAGTGTCCGTGTGCCTGGTGTGAGTATGTCTTTACGGGTGTGAATTTCCATCTTGGCACCTTAACAACCTCTTTTATCTTCTGTAGGTGATGTGTGTAAAGGAGATGTTGTTTTGTTCACTCAGAAAGTATACAAGAAGTATGAATTTCCTTTTACCTGTTTACTTCTGTGGTTTCACTCTTGGTCTCGAGTGTTACTTAATTGACTGACAATCGACTTTTAAAGTTTTGACAAAGTGACTAGGAGTGGAAGTATTTTGGGGAAGCGAACTATCGCTGGGAGGATTGTTAAGGAAAGTTATGGTGCTGCCAAACAACAGCATACCTTCACGGTAAGACTGAGCGAAGCGATATACTTGTCATTTTCTTAGTTTCTGAGAGAAAGTTATAAATCATGAAGTAGGAAAAATCTTTGCCTCATATGTGATGCTTTCCTTCTTTTCTTTTTCCCTTGGTTTTGTGGTGTTGGGGTTAACAATCGGATGACAGGAAGGTAAATTTTGTTCTGCCCTCAACTTTCTGGACCGTCGTAGAGCTCAATTTTCAACTAAACCTCTAGGTTGTTGTTTGGTATCATGCAAGTATTTTTAATATCTGCAATATGACATTTAAACGTTATACCATGCCCCCATTAATCAATTTACTATTTTTGTTACGTGCACTAAGCAACAGCAGCTAACTTCTCTTTTAATTTTTTTGATGACTAACAAGGTTGAAGTGTTGTGGAGCAAAGGGGTGGAGAAAATACCGCCACTTTTTCCTTTGCTTGTGAAGGGACGCAACCTTTATAGACTGAAGACTTTCAGACAGGTGAATAATCATTTAGCAAACAAAAAGTAGTTCTGATCATTGAATTATTAATCATGCACTTGCTTATTAGCGCTGGGAGAACGAGGAAGAAAGATTGCGAGTACTGGATGAGAAGCACAAACGGGGAGCAGCAGCAAGATCTGTTAGAGCTATGAGAAAGATAGAAGCAGCCAAAAGAATGAACGCAAAAGCCTCTAGGAAGAAAGGTATGTTGTTTTGGGGGTGATGAGGAGGGTAAGCGATAGCCTGGATGTTCCTTGCTATTCATTTTCCTACAAAATGCCAGGTCCTCTTTATCTAATATAACTTGGGTCAATAATAGAAGGTGCAAAGCGTCAGAAGCATTCCCATCCACCGAGGCAAAATCAGAAAACTGAATTTGGAAATGAGAACTACGTTAATCAGAGGGCGTCAGCAAGGAAGAGAACATCAAGTTTTTACCATGAGAAGCCCCATCGAGATAGACATCTGCATTCAAAAGGAACTAGAGAGGCACAAGTTTCGACATCTCACCGGCATCAAATGCTAATCCACCCCAATAATTTTAGAGAACCTTCATTTCGACCACACCCTTATCCTCCCCCTAACTTCTACCATGCCCCGTCATCAGAAATCCATCCCCTGAGAGCACAAAACCATTTTCCTCCTATTTTAGATTCTGCATATCCCAACTCTTACTCTTTACCTTATGGAATGCCTATCGAACACCAAGAATTTAGTTATCATCGTGGAGCTTCTTCGTATTTTGCTTTTGGAGGGCCATTGAGGAACTTCCATCACTTCCCGAGCTGATGAAAGGAAGCAGCAGCAAAATGGTGGCAGCGACTCTCTATCGCTTTATATGACTGCTTTACAAAGGTAAAAAAAAAATGCAAGAGTTGTATAACTTTGCTGCATAACTTGGCTATTCAATATATCCCATCATTAGATTGTGTATATTAGTTGATGGGGCTGTAAGGCTGTTTGGTGATGGATATAACTGTGTTTTGCATGTTAATGAATATAAGGTTGTAACTATTGTACAAGTAGAGGATTAGAAAGACGCCTCGATATCACCTTGTAAAGCCGGACTTGGATAGCGATATGAGGAAAATTTAACAGTTTTTCATCATTGGATTTCCTTCAGAAAAGGTTTCTGATTCCAATAAAAACACTCTTGCCAAAGCATGAATTCCATTGCTGGGGGCATAATTTCCAACAGAATTTCATCTCTTTTGGGCACGTTAGGTCTCCGGTCCATATCAAGTGCCTTTTGAGATGAGACTCATATGGTACATCTGATAACGATTGATGCCATCATGCAAGTGACTTCAATGGCATACAAAATTAGGGGTCCACAAAATGACGGTTCTTAGATATTATTATTGATCAATTAATAACTTGTTGTAATCATGATTTTGTCTTTCATTATACAAAAAGGAAATTTTTTGACTTCTTTGGAAGGAAAAGATGTTTGTCAACAATATGGGCGTTGATAATCTTTGGCTTTTTAGTGGACCTTTTAGGTCTAAGAATGTGACAAAAGCGATGAGGGTTTTATATATTTATGTTTTTATGTAACAAAAAAAAATTAGCTTTTACTAAAAAAAAATATTATTTTTATAAATCCAAGATTGATACTTAGTAGTATCTAGAAAATAGTTTTTCAAAATGTTTGGAAGAATATCATATTGCCACTCCTTATCAAATCTTCAAAACACATGATTAACAAGACCAATTGTATCTAATTACAAAATACAAACTATAATCATACATAACGCTCCACACATAAGACAAAGCAATCAAGTATGTTACGTGATTTCGAATGTTTCCTCCTTCAATGTGAGCACATGGTGCGGCTAAGAGTTGCCACTATAAAATCATATAGTCCAAGTAAAAAAGAGGAACTATAGATGATAAATGCAATTAGTAGATGGGGGAGAATGATAAGAAGAAGGGCAAATTATAGTTTTCCTCACATTGCAACGTCTATATCTTAACAACATGATAGTATTAACCTAATTTTCATTTTTTTACGTTATAACATTTTAAGCTTTGTATGTTGCCTCGCTCCAAAAATTAGATACTCCATATTATCTCAATGTTGAGTTTGGTGGTAACATGGTTCCCCCCCACCCCCAAAACCCAAAACAACTTCTCCATCTACTCTTGTTAATAGGATATGGTAAATTGTTTAATACTCTCTCCAACTCAAATTAAATCTCGTTTAGTCACACGAAAATAGTTTTGAAAGTAATATTTCATATTCATTTCGATGAAACTTTGTACTACAAACTGATATGCTAATATTTTTCCTATCGTATACCATGGTCATAATAATATCTTTAAGGAAAAATAGTTAAAAAGATAACTAGTTTGGTGAGAAAAGTACGAAAAAATAGTGGAATTATCAATAGGATAAGTTGGGGGAAGGTTTCTAAATACTTTAAGCCTATAGTGGTTAAGCACATCTCAAAACTAATCCTCTGCAAAATGGTCTGAGTTTGAACAACTATGAGAACAAGCTCATAAAGCCCAATGACAGCATCAAGCTCCTAGGCCCACAGTCACAGCGTACAGACATACTCATTTCATAACCTTAAGGATAATTACTTGGGCTATTGGTTTAGATTTTATTTGGATTATAACCACGACCAAAGTCGCAAAGAAAATTCCATAATTGAAAACCACACATGCAAGAAAAAAAGCATAGATAGACTAACATCCAACCCAAAAAGGGATTGAGGCCAATCTTGGCCAGTAAATTTCTCTCGTGAGTTGCCCACAAAACACGGACGAGTAACATTATTAATACATCCTCTATCTTAGTCTTTATTACAAAAATAAAAAGTTTTACAATAAACTTGCAAAAAACGAGTTCATCTTAAATTTCTTTTATAATGTGTCCTGCCATAGATGAAAAAGAAAATAGTTTTGAAAACTTATTTTTATGATAGTTGGTAGGGATACTTATTGAGTGTAGTTTCTTTATACATTGTGAAGAACACAAATGATTATAGTAGTATATAGTAACATTTGAAATTTAATCTCGAAATAAAGTAAAAAGGGTAGAAAGGGTACTTAGTCCAAAAAAAAAGAAATATAAGTGACAACAAATATGTACAAATTTTTGAGTTACTTAATGATATTCCTCTTATTTTTAGTCAAAAAAAAAAAAGTCTTGTGTAATTATAAAAAGAAGTGAGGAGGCTACTGCAATTCTCCCAAAAGGAGGAGCTGAGCAGAAAAAAGCAAAAGAAAAGTCTCATTTGCTCTCAAGTCCTCTTCCTTCTTTTTGCTTTCTCCGTTATTATTTTTTTTAACCAAAGGTGGTATATTGTCATAATTTCCATAATTAATTAATTAAAAAAACTCATCAACACCTCTGGATCTAATACCAGACCACTTTACTCTTTCTCGATCTCAAAATCTCTCCATCTCATATTCGACCGTGATCTGAAATTCTTCACCGGCAGGTGAAGTTATCAACACAGCTCTACCTACTATGAGTTGATACAATTAAGATTAAAAAAGAGAGCACAATTGTAGCTGAAATTAAATTGAAAGAAAAAAAAAATGGAGTGGGCGACGCTTCAGCATTTAGATCTCCGCCACGTCGGCCGGAGCTCCAAACCGTTGCAGCCTCACGCCGCCGCATTTCACCCCACTCAGGCACTCGTCGCCGCCGCTATCGGCACTCACATCATAGGTATTAATGCTTGTTTCTTCGTATCTTTACCTAACTGCACGATAATTGAACATTTCTGTTTATTATTTGTTTTGATTTAATATTTTTTTAAAGTTTTTTATTTTCTTATATAATTATGTAGAATTTGATGCGTATACTGGAAGCAAGATCGCGTCGATAGATATCGGTTCACCGGTTGTACGGATGGCTTATAGTCCTACGAGTGGCCATTCTGTGATTGCTATACTCGAGGTCAGTTTCGGCAGTTTGATTTATCTTAAAATTCTGCTGAATAATTCGATGCAGATCTACATACGACATTGTTTTTTTGCGAATGAGATATTAATCATTCGTGTTTTGTGATCTGTTTCGTTGAGCTTCCGTCTAATGAAAAGTTACTAAAATACTGCCTAGTTGCCTTCTCCTTTTTCCGAATTTCGTTCTTCTACGAAAAAAGCAAATGAGAGACAACTGTTTCTAAGTTCTTGCCTTGACATATAAAAAGTGAGAGAAGCTAATAACGTACTATTGAAGTGATTTCCAATTGAATGTCGTCATAGTTGAACGTTGGATCTCTGTATTTCTGTTTATGGTTCTCTCCCTCTGCTAAGATAAATTTCTCCAAGTTCCTGTAAAAATTGAAAGAGAAGTTCTCGTTGAAGATTCATCATTACAGGTTTCACAGTTTACGGTGTGACTTTGATCATGCCTGTTTGCTTTTCCACATGAATTTACTTGTGTTTGTGTTGTGTTCGACTTAGAGATTAGCAGCAAAGGTTATGAAATTATTTAGTTAAATAATGTCAAGTTTGGTGGGAAAATCTTTTGCTCTTCTTTTCTACCTATCCTTCTTGGACCATTCATTCCAGTTTTGATGTTAGGGCTTTAAAGATGAGTTATCCTACTTATTCCACATGGTTTGTTACACTGTCTTTTTAAATTACTTAATGTATACCTTTTCTGTGGATCAGTTCGCGCCATTGTGTTTCATTCACGGTGTTACAAAATGCTGGTCACATGCCTTTATGGTCTTTTTGTTATTTCAATGACATTTATACTCTCATTTTGTAGGATTGTACACTTCGGTCCTGTGATTTTGATACTGAGCAAACTTGTGTATTGCATTCACCTGAAAAGAGCTCAGAACGTATCTCATCTGACACTGAAGTCCACCTTGCCTTGACTCCTCTTCAACCAGTAGTATTTTTTGGTTTCCATCGCAGGATGAGTGTTACAGGTCTGGTTTTCTGTTATGTGAGAACTAATCTGGTCTCATTTATTTATTGATTATTATTTTTTTTCTCTGTTAGACTTTTTCCTGGTTTAGCGTTATTTTTTAGCTTTGAAATTTAACCATTGCAAAAGAAATAAAAAAGAACATGAAGACATAGATCTTTCATCATCTCATATTCTGCACCGAAGGGTTATAAAAGTATCTGCTGTGCCCTAAATATACTCATCAGGTTATTTGAAATAGTAGTAGAGAAGCCATGACGGAATTGCAGGTAGTAAACAGTGGTTGTGTATGAGGAGGTAGCACAAAAATGTTGGTGAGATGGTGGAAATAGTTCTGACTTGTGAGAATGGATTGATTAGCTGATCTTTGCATGCCATGTTATATAAGTTTCTGGCACTATTGCTGTCATGTCATGCCTTCATCATCCTATTTCTGTGGGAGCTAAATTAAGAAAGGTGTAGGCTCAATCTATAGGATGTGTTCATACGAGAGTTGGCCTGGCAGAAATTGCTTGGTGAGAGAGGCTGTGGAACGTGGATGCTATTGTCTGACTTGGTATTCTCATTGTAGGCTTTGCAGCACGTTCTTCTCTGTTTAGTTTTACCATTTTTATTGCTGAAAAAAATACCATTTAGATGATTGCGTTGTTGCTTTTTTACTTTTGTATTAATGTTGTATACCCAAAAATAAGCTGCTCTGCTTATAATCCTCTCTCTGTCTCTCTCTCTTCTCTTATCTCCCGAAAAGGGAGATGCACTGAAATGAAATAACAGCCTTACACTGTAACCTACCAGCTTATAGATGTTCAACCATAATATCTATGTTTTGATCACTTATAGCAGTTCTTCTGAAGTGATATGTATGCTTGTGTGAAGTTGTTGGAACTGTGGAAGGTGGCAAAGTGCCAACAAAGATAAAGACGGACCTGAAGAAACCAATTGTGAATCTTGCTTGCCATCCACGCCTTCCAGTTTTGGTAAACTTTCTTTAAATTTTCTTTTTTTGAGATTGTAATTCACTGATTTTGCTGGCTGTTGGATTAGCAAAGCTTTCCTTGGCAATTATCAGCTTACATTTGTCTTGTTTTTTCTTTTGATTTCAGTATGTAGCTTATGCAGAGGGTTTGATACGAGCCTACAACATTAATACATATGCTATTCATTACACGTTGCAGCGTAAGATTGAAATCAATACCTTTATTTTGCTTGTATTATGGAAGTTCAGCTGTACTTATATAGAAATTTTCTTTCTCACTCAAATATTCTTTGGTATCATTTGTAGTTGATAACACCATTAAGCTAATTGGTGCTGGTGCATTTGCTTTCCACCCAATTTTGGAATGGATTTTTGTCGGTGATAGGCGGGGAACACTTCTTGCGTGGGATGTATCTACTGAGAGACCTATGATGATTGGAATGTAAGTTATATAGGGCTACAGCTTTCTGTTGTCCTGCTTTATGAAGAATTGTGACTTTTTATAGATTAAACTTTCCATAATACTAGAAATTAGGAAGGAAATCTGCACTAATTCAGAGTAAGGTCTATATCAAATCTGTTTAATACCTTAGTGGATTTCTCCTTGTTTCTTCCCGATACATTTTTTGACATGGTTTGTGCATCCTGAGTTCACCTTCTCTTAAGTGGTTTCATTTACTTGTATTTTCTTTTTCCTACCCCTTCCCGTTCTTTGTTTCTCTATCAATCAATCTGTTGATATATATCGGTAGAAGCCATGGATGGATCACAAAATGTTACCTCAAGGAGGCTGAAATGCATATATAAGTATAAAGGCATCACAAAATATGAAGCACATGGATAGATTAAGATTTAGGAAAATTCCGTTTACTCACTTAAAAATATCCAAAAATGTGTTTTGTTCCCTGCGTCCCACTTATATGATCTTACTTTCTATTTTGGGATGTCCCAAATTCAGGTCACTTTTCCAAAAATACCAACACATTTTCTCTCACTTTCCAACAATAACCTCATGTAACTAAACTATGACCATAAGTTTTACATAACAAACTGGGTCAGAACTTAGAACAACTACTTCTCTCAACACCAAAAACTAGTTACTTCGCCTTAAACTGTGCAAGCTTTCTCTTACTTGCTGCTTGTTTCAAATGATTGGCTTACATCTATTTTCTGCTTGCAAGTTCAGCAACAGTAGACCAAGCAATGTGGTAAAAATTAGCTTGGATTCGAAAAGAATACCTGATAAGGAAACTTTTCGATACCTTGGTTCTATAGTCCCACAAGATGGAGAGATTATTGCTGATGTCGGTCATAGAATTAAGACGGGTTGGATGAAGTGGAGAAGTGCATCAGGAATTGTGTTAGATAGGAAATTTTAAGTTAAAAGGGAAGTCCTACAAGATTGCCATGAGACCAGCTTTGAAATATTATGCTTTGTGGTGTTGAGCGGTAAAGTAGCAACATGTTTAAAAAAAGTTAGTAGCTGAGATGGATGTGTAGCAATACTAGAAAGGAAAAAATTAGAAACAAGGTGATACAAGGAAAATTAAGGGTGGCTCCAATTGAGAATAAAATGGGGGAGAATCATTTGAGATAATTTAATCATGTTAATAGGCTACCGGTAGAGCCACCAGTTAGAAGGTGCAAAGGTATAGAGTTTGAGGAAGAACTAAGATGGGTTGGATGGTGATACTCAGACAAGATTTCGCGTGCATAGAGTTAACAAAGGAGAAGACTTTCAATAAGAGTGAGTGGTGTTGTTAGATCCATATAGCAAAGTCCTCACGGTGAGATGAGGCTTGGTTTGGTTTTTCTATTTCCACTTGCATCCTTTTATTCCTTTTTAGAGCATGATGACGACCACCAGCTGTTTCTTCAATGCAAGCAATTTGTGTCGCTGTATCACTGACATGCTTTTTAAATGTAAATGCATTCTGGAAAATATTGAGTTACTTCAAAGGTTTTGGTTGTCGGATGAGCACAATTTTATGTTGTGACAAATATCTTGAAAATTGTATGGATATAATTGGATATCTGCTTGGTTGGTGTTTCTGGAAACTTATTACATTCCTATGACTTGGATAACTTTTGATCTCCTGTGAAGAAATAATATATCAATTAATAATTTCCTGAACTTCCATTTTGTATATTGTTGTGTTATCTTAGTGTTATTTGTTATTCTATTTTCCAGCTGTTGTTTTTTCATTCAGGTCATGTTTTCAGTTTTCCCATGCAATTTTAGTACGCAGGTGGGATCTCAACCAATCACATCAGTTGCTTGGCTTCCAGTGTTGCGGTTGCTTGTCACTTTGTCCAAAGATGGATTTGTTCAAGTGTGGAAAACACGAGTAATCCTGAATCCTGCTAAACCGCCAATGCAAGCAAACTTCTTTGAGCCTGCTGGTGAGTTAATTATGGTACACTCCTTCTGAATGTGATCATCTAATTACTAACATAGATTTGGTTAAAGTGTGAAGCCTTATTTAGATGTTGGGTATGGAAACAATCTTGTTGAGCTGGAGGGTGCTTGGAAGAGCAAACAATTGTAAGAAATGAAAAGCTTGTTGCTTATATTCCATAGGTGGAGTAGATTAACCATCGAATACCTCATCTCGAAAAGAATTAGACGTTTAGCAAGTACTGTTATGAGTGATTGGCTTCTTCTGTCTTGTGGTGGAAAGAATGAGTGTTGCATAAGATTGAATAACCAGTTTCGAGTCCTTGCCTGATGCTGGAAATGCTTTTTGTACAGGATGTTTGCTTTTTTAAGCCTAGATGTTATCTACAGGGAAGTTGAGTTAATCATGGTATTTATAGGAACAAGAGACCCTTCAGCACCTAACCTGCTATGGTGGTGCTTTCCTGATGGAATGCATTGCTATGGAGACAAATAGTTGCAAGCTTCATTCTTTCAATCGTTACCACTCTGTTACCAAGCTGAGAATGACCACCACAATGAAATGCCCTGCACCACCATATACCTCCTTTACTCTATTCTCTTGCCAGTGCCATGCGTATCCAATCAAAAGAGAGAATTTGCATTTTAAAGAACACGGTACCTCTGAAGTGTGCCAATGTGCAAGGAAAGAGTAGGTTCTTAATAATAGTGACATGGAGGCAATTGATGTTTGGCAACTATTACCGGGGTTGAAGATGATCTCTAGCTTGTCTTTGTTTATGTTTGTTGGATGGTATTTCTCCCTGTTGCTACCCTTGGAAAGGTCGCTTGAGTTGCTCATGTGGAGATTGGCATGTGTAAAAAGTGAGCCTCAGGTCTATCCAACAGCTCGGACAGGATCGGATCTTGGCCAACTGAGGCAACTATGTTATGGTTACAGAAGGCTGCCAAGTTGCTTTCTTCAGAGGGGGCATGATGGGAAGGGCTACCGGTGGGGCCCTAGAGCCTATATGTGGCAGTGAGTATGGTGAGATGAACAAGGTGGATTCAGATACTATATATACCATTTTGGAAATTGCAGAGAAAAGGAAATGAAGTGGGGCTGAGAAGGGTGAAAAGGGTTGGAGACTGGGAGCACAATGGATAATGGCACAGGGTTAAGTGAAAGGATGCGCAAGTGTGCAGCAAGATTGGGGATTGGCTGGGTTGGGTGGTGGGGCAGGTTGGAAGTTTTGAAAACTTAACGTATAATGGTGGTCTTGTTGTGGTTGTTCATGTCTGAGGAGGCATGGCCTGCCTTTAAGTTTTTCTTTTTTCATGCATATATATGTGTGTGTGTATAGATATTAATTCATGACTGAAAACTGAAGCTAATCTGGTTGACTGTAGCAGATTCAGATGCTGCTTATCCAATGGATTGGTAACATACTATTTACATTTTTGTGAGAGAAAATGGCTTTGACCAAACCTTGTAATTCTGTTGTTGAATCACGAATTCAGTTAAATTGAATGGAGCATGTATTGCAACATGTTAGTCCAAAAGTTGGATGGCCTTTATCTGTTAGAGTTTAATTTGTAAGGGGATTATGGGTCCTATTGGGATAAGCCCTACCATGTAGAGATTAGGATAATAAGAATGCTGTCCATTTTCCCATGAACAAGGTTTTTGCATCTAGTTTATACCATGACTACCTCTTCACCTCCCTAATTTATCATTGAGGGGTAATAATGAAGCTATGCCATCATCTTGCATAAGGCTTCATACCTTAACCCTGCTTGTCTAAATCTTGTCAATTCAGATTATGAGCATCTCAACTTTTCACATCTTTAAACTGTTAGCTGGCCTGGTCATTAAGATACTTCCTTTGCGAGACCATTTGGCTGCAAATCTTGAAGCATTGCATTGAAATCGCGATGGATTTCTCTTTTATGTTCAAAGTCAATTGAAAAAGTATCTAGCTCTGTGGTTAAGATTCTCATTTAATCTATAAAAGTTTTCTCAAATAGTATTCCTACTAAATGCAATGTAAATAAACATCTCTTAATGGAATTTGTAGAATTTATAAGTACTGCTGACAGTGGAGCCGTTCTTCAATGGGAAAAATGTTCTTACTAGAGACCCTTGTGGATTGATTAAGTTGGGTAATACCTGCTGGTATAAGTATTGGTCATTTGAAATAATTGAAGAATAAGAATTATCATTTTTTGCTTGCAAATTGTGATTGAATCTTGATCTACTTCTTCTTTTTCCTCCTTCCGTTTCTTTTTCACTTGTAATAATGTGGTTAAAGTATGAGTGTTGTGAAGATGGCTGGTGATCTGATTCGGAAGAGGTTTAATTTATTAAGTATGTAATTACACTGTTTTCTCATGTTTGAATGAGAAGACACTGAAAGTGGAACAAGTATCAGAGAATAAATGAATCCAGGGAGATAGTTGCATGAAAAGGAAGGTAATTTCCATTTAACAGGGTAAAAGAAAAGAAAAAGAAGTAAAAGAAAGACAAAGAAGGAAACTGATGCAAGTGCTTGCTGAGATATATGTAGACACACAAAAGTGCCTTGTCTGTAATGTCACATCATTATGTTTTCCATTTAATGCTTGCTTTTGTGCATGTCTTAAATTGCTTTATGGATCAGCTATGTGTAGATGATGCACTGACTTGAATGTTTTAAATGCCATCCCACAGCAATTGACTCAATTGACATCCCTGGCATTCTCTCTCAGCAAGGCGGAGAAGCTGTTTATCCACTGCCACGAATCAAAGCTCTAGAAGTTCATCCAAAACTGAATCTGGCAGCATTATTGTTTGCTGTAAGTATAAGGTTTAGCCTAGAAGTAGCCGAACTATGTCCATTGCTAACAAAAAGTTGGCTGCTTGGTTGCAGAATATGAGTACTGGAGACAATCAGAAAAACCAAGCTGCATACACTCGGGAGGGACGTAAGCAACTCTTTGCAGTTCTGCAAAGTGCTAGGGGATCTTCAGGTGGCTGTAATTTTTTTTAATTATTGTTTATTTTTCTGAGAAGTAAAGAATTTTATTGATATGCACCAAGGGGGTGCAACCCGAAAGTATTTACATTAATTAATTAAACTATCTATACATTTTTGTATGCTATCTACATCAATATCAAATTTACAAGAGCCCCTAATCCTAAAGCGAAGATCATTAAGCCTATAATATTTCAAAAAAGAAATAGACAACTCCTTCTCTTCGAATTTTCTCCTACTCCTCTCCTTCCATAGGGTCCAAATAATGGCAAGGGGAACCGTACAGATGATCTTCTTTTTGTGCTTGGATGACTTTAACCCACTCCACGTTCTAATCTCGTCACTAAAGGACTTTGAGGCAACCCATTGAAGACCCATAAGTTTTGAAAGCCATCTCCCAAAGATTTCTAGCCCAAGAACATCTAAGTAGTAGGTGGTCCACCGATTTTATATCATTCTTGCAGAGGAAGCACCTATTTGCAATAATTTGTCCTCTTTTTTGGAGGTTGTCCCAATGTAAGGATTCTTCCCCAAGCCACACCGCAAGCAAAAAAAGCAACTCTAACTGGGACACATGACTTCCAAATCTCCCTCCAAGGAAACACACCAAGATTGGTAGGCTCAATATCACCCACATGAGATTCCACTGTAAAAACACTACTTTTAACCAAATTCCACTTCATTCTCTAAAGGAGTGATTCCCCAATCTCTTCTCCTTGGCTGGGGATAAACATTCTACTGTTGATCGGTATGTGCAGTGGGTGAATGATAGTTTTGGATGGAATGTGATCTTCTCAAGGGAGACCAATGATTCGGAATTGGAGGAGTTTTCTAATTTTTTTGAATATCTTAATACCTGTTATGTCACTCAAAGGAGATAGCCTATACACTTATTTTCCATTGTCCTTTGTTGGATCTGATATCCATCTACATTCACTGGGAAGATGCTGATATTTAATCCTGCTGTTTCTTCATCAAGCTTCATTGGAGTTGTTTGAATAAAGTTTTTGTGGTAATTAATGTAACCAAGATTTCTAAAATATGGTAGAGAAGTTAAGGCGTCCAGCTCAATAAGTCTGTATGGATGATTGTGCTCACATGCCTGTAAGATGCTGTCTTCACATTACTGAACTCTCCTGAGATGTCTGGCAAAGTCGCTGTGAGGATCATCTTTGCCATTATAGAGGGTCAAGATGAGGGCATATATTGTTATTCTTGTAATTTATGATGGAGTGTAGTTAATTGTTGTATGATTTTGGTTAGGAAATTATACCGACATCTTGTAGTAGTATGTCAAAAGTTCAGATTTCTGCGAGCAATAAAGCAAAAGCCACAATGTACCTAAAAGAGGAAACAAGAAAAATTATCTATAAAACCTTAAAGCCTACTGCAGGCCATGCCTAGCAGACACAACAAAGAGTAGAAAATTGCACTCTCTATGGTATCTGGTGTTGTGTATTGATGCTTTTTGAAATGATTTTCTAGTTATGCTAACTTTTGAAGGGGCTATGCAGCATCTGTATTAAAGGAAAAACTGTCATCGCTTGGCTCTTCTGGAATATTAGCAGACCATCAACTTCAAGCACAACTGCAAGAGCATCATTTGAAAGGGTGAGTTGGGAATTGTTTTGGCATCTATTCGTTTGTACAGCTAAGACTGTACTTGAGCCAAAACTGAAATGTTATAGCAAGCCCCGATACAATTGTTGTTTATCTGTTACGTCTTTGTGAAATACTTGGGTTTTCATTAAATATACTTCCACTTGTTAGTCTTCCTCTTGATTCAATCATCTTGTAAATTGTCTGGTGAAAAGAACATGAAAATAAGAAACTTATGCCCATTGTCTTCATTGATGTACTTTTCTGAGCAGGAAATTTGTGCTTGCTATAGTCATTTAAGAGCTAATTATCTCTTTGTATTACATATCTTAAAAACCTACATCAATCTTCACAAATGTATATTTATGTATGTGTTTATTTTTCTCAAATTTAGCAGATATAAGTGTTTTACCATTTTTATCTGATGAAAGAGAACTCTTGAATTTACTGTGAAATAAATCTTCTTTTAGATCTTATTAGATTTTTAGAACGAATTCTTTTTATTTAATGGGTTTTAGTTATTGACTGTTGAATAGTTAATACTTTAAATTACATCATTGAAGAGTTTTAAATAGTTATTACTATAGGTTTGGTTATCAGCATACCCATTATATGCCCCCAAGACATTAAAGGCACTGCATTTTATGGGTTCATTGGTACAGATGGATACGTTGTCGGTCAGAACATGGCCAATTATAGATGAATAATTCTAGAACATCGTAAATTAAGTGTAGAAGTAAAATGTTAAATGCAGCCAGCATTCACATGTTGCAAATAATAATTCAATAACTGTTCAACCAGTTACAGGTAACTTCTGAATATTAGGTGAAAAATATACAGGAAAATGAGTCCCATTTTCTTGATTAGCAGTTAGTAATAATTGCAGTTTCATATCGAACAAGAGAAAAAACTTGGCCTGTTTATACTGTAATATTGTAGTTAGGAGGTTTTGATGCTTGTTTTCCATTGTGTACTTGGTAGGATGTCATTTCATACTAAGAAGTTCCTTAAACAAAGTTGTTCTTATTTTAGTTTTCTTAATAGGGATAACTTTATCATGGTTCTCTCTTTTTGAACTTTTAGTGAGTACCATCTCTCCTTTAATGTTTACAATAAGTTTTCATGTCTCTCTTGCTTGTAATTTCTTCGATCTTAAGCTCTTTCCACTAATATACTTCTTCCATTTTATTTGTGTCAGTATATATCTTTCTTGGAGATTTATTTGTTCATAAAAGAAGAATATTATGATTATTGACAATTTGTTGTTGTCATGACAGCCAAAGTCAGCTTACAATAGCAGACATAGCGCGGAAAGCGTTTCTTTCCAGTGTATGTCACTTTCTTATTTGATTTACCACACTTCTCTCTCCTGTATGTCCAGAACCTGTCTGGAACATGAACATTTGAATGCGAATTGCATCTCCAGTAGGTGTGCCCCTATTAAGGTTTCAAATAAAGCGAGTTCTTATTAGACATGATTTGTGTGATACTAGAAAAAGAATTTGTCACAGTTGGAAGTAATTGAAGTTTAAAAAAATAAGACCTAATTTAACAGCACCATGGAGTCTGTCAACTTGAAGAACTTAAATTGTTTGATTTTGCTGGGTTGTCAAAGTATGAGCAGACACCTGCATAAAATTTGTAGTTGTGTAGGCACTACTTTTTCTGAATTTAAAATTAAATTTGGTTCTGGAGTCATGTAATCATAATTGTACTATGCTATATGTCTATCTGCTCAACTTTTAAGATCTAATTTCCCCTTTTACTTCGTTTCCAATGTTATTGTTAGTTATTGTGGATGTTTTTGTTTTCAAAAAAATGCAGTGTGGTATTTAAATGCTATATTCTTTGTTAACCTTTTGTAATGGAGTACGGTGCTATTTGTCTTGCAACTGAAGTTTGAAAAAATAACATTCTATTTGATTTTATATTCCAAACAAGAATCTCTAAGTTTTTAGTTGAAATGATTTTATATTCCAAACAAGAATCTCTAAGTTTTTCGGTGAAAAAGTACATGACCTTTGTTGCACATGCCATGTAGACTTACCTTTGCACTGATATCGTCTATGTGAATATTGTTGAACTCCAGCATTTCATGGAAGGTCATGCCAGGAGTGCTCCAATATGTCGGCTACCTCTCCTCACTATCTTGGATACTAAACATTATTTGAGAGACATACCTGTTTGCCAGGTAACTACTTGGAAAACTCAACAAGTTCTGTTAATTATCTTTGAATTGCTTAAAATTTTCTGACGCACAAAATTTGGCAGCCATTTCATTTGGAGCTAAATTTCTTCAATAAAGAGAACCGTGTTCTTCATTATCCCGTCAGGGCTTTCTATGTAGAAGGGACAAACCTTATGGCTTATAATCTCTCTTCTGGAGCAGAAAATATTTACAAGAAGCTTTACAGCGCGGTATGTTTGGTGCTCCTGTGCAACTGATAATGCAGCGTACTTTAAGAATAACTTGTATAAGTTTGGATCTACATTCTTTTTTCTTCTTCTTTTTATCAGATACCTGGAAATGTAGAGTTCCAACCAAAGTGCATTGTTTACAGTAAAAAGCAGCACCTGTTTCTTGTAGTTTATGAGTTCAGTGGTGCCACACATGAAGTGGCTCTTTACTGGGAAAATACACACTCTCAGTTAATTAACAGTAAATTAACCACACTTAAAGGTATTTCCTGTTTGGTTGAAGTATCATTTTGTGCTTGTGAATGGTTCAATATGTATCTTCGTGTACAAGGAGAAATCACCTTACTATGTTTTGATGCATTCCAGGGCGTGATGCTTCCTTTATTGGTCCTAATGAAAATCACTTTGCAATTCTTGATGAGGATAGGACCGGACTTTCTTTATATATTTTGCCAGGAGCAACTTTGAAAGAGTCTGATAAAAAGAATGAACTCAATGAAGTTGTTGATCAAGAACAGACTGCAGATACTGAAGATTCTCCTATAAAGGGTCCATTGCAGTTTATGTTTGAAAGTGAAGTTGACCGCATATTCTCCACTCCAATAGGTACTCAAGGAAGAAATTTGATGATGTCTTAATATACTTGTCCACCCTTGATATCGTGCTGATGAAGTATTCGTCTTTCGTAGAATCAACATTGCTATTTGCTTCTAACGGGGATCAGATTGGACTGGCAAAGCTAATCCAAGGATACCGCCTGTCTAATTCGGATGGTCATTACATATCAACTAAAGCTGAAGGGAGAAAGTCCATAAAATTGAAAATCAATGAGATTGTTCTTCAGGTGATTACTTCAGGGGAAAATCTGCATTAGTTCCAAAGATTCTTCTCTACTATATTCTGGAATTCTTGCTATATAAATTAAGCACATGTTTCATTTACTTAGTTGTGTTGCTTTACTGCTCACATTTGGACTATGAAATGATTAGCACCAATTATTAAGACCCAAGAAAGTGGTTATCATTCTTCTGATATGAAGGAATAGCTGGGGCACAATTTTATTGGTAAGTTTAGTTACTAAAGTTTCATGGGTGCTGTGGTAGTTTATTCCATAATATCAGATTGCTTTTTGATTGAAGAAAATTGTCCTTAACATCAGAATGGGAAACCTGTTCTTTTTGTATTTGTTTATGATTCAATGAAGTCATATACGAAGAAGATAGTTAACATGTTAAATTAATTTCTTCCACTTTGATGCCCTTTCTTTAATATCTCATGGTTATTTACTCTTCCACAATGTATTCTGTTTGATTTACCTACTCGTGGAATTCTTGGACCACAGACTTGAACTTTGACTCAGCATAGTACCTCTTTTGTTAACTACCAGAGCAAGAATTAATAATTTATTTTTGTGACTTTTGTTCCATAAAGATGGATACATACATCATATTTCACTTTCTTCTTACTTTATGTTGCTCAACTGTAGCTTTGAACTCTGCAGTGCCTCGTTAAATCCCCTATACTCCACAATCTCAGAGTGGATTTTGTTCTCACTTCCCACTCTAAAATCATTAAATCCCCTATATTCACAATCTCAGAATGGATTTTGTTCTCACTTCGCTCAAGTATACCTTAAATAATTTTTGGTTATGATGCTGAAATGCAAATCCTTTGTTTCTGTTTCTGTACATTTGATTTGGGAGTTTTCCATATTCAGCTTATGCTTCACCATCTTTCTGGAACTGATATCTTGAATTAGCCATTTATGTAAACTGAGATGGTACTTCTGTTTCCAGGTACACTGGCAAGAAACTCTTAGAGGCTATGTTGCTGGTATATTAACAACACGAAGGGTGCTAATAGTTTCTGCAGATTTAAGTATACTGGCTAGCAGTTCATCCAAATTTGATCACGGGCTTCCTTCAATATCCTTAAATGTAACTGTTACCATTTGTTTCCTGTCGACCTCCGCGCTTCCTGGGATTCATGTCCACGCCCTGGGCCCCCTTGTGGAGGTCGTCATTTTCATTAGGAATTACATATTAAAGATGTGCGTCATTAATCTGTTTGAAATTTGTTGGAGCCTTAACTGATGATCACTATAGATCCCTTCTCTGGGTTGGACCAGCACTTCTTTTCTCTACTGCCACTGCTGTCAGTGTGCTTGGATGGGATAGCAAAGTGAGGACCATTCTTTCTATTAATATGCCTAATGCAGGTGGTTATCAAAAGCTTGCTTCATACTTTTGCTTTTTGGTTTTGTTTTTCTGCTCCTAAGAAGCCTTGGTAGAATATTGGATGCATCTCAATTACATTAGGATTGCCCTGAACTCCTACATTCTATTGCAGCATTGGTTGGAGCTTTGAATGATCGCCTGTTGCTTGCAAACCCAACTGATATCAATCCTAGGCAAAAGAAGGGAGTTGAGATAAAAAATTGTCTTGTGGGGCTTCTTGAACCTCTTCTTATTGGTTTTGGCACAATGCAGCAACATTTTGAACAGAAGCTTGACCTTTCAGAAGTACTATACCAAATTACATCAAGGTTGTCTTTCTATGCTCATACATGCTAAATAATGGTTAAAACTTGCATATGTATTTCTATCACACTGCATGAAAAATTGGCATTCAGTTTCACTTTAACATCTAGTTTTTATTCTTAACTGTGAAAAATGGTAGAAGCCCACTATTGACATCTTTAGTGTGTTGCCTGAATGAAGGTTTGACAGCCTACGGATTACTCCAAGATCACTTAATATTCTTGCTAATGGTTCTCCAGTTTGTGGTGATCTTGCTGTATCATTATCCCAGTCAGGCCCACAATTCACTCAGGTAATTTATACGATAGTTTCTACAATATATACTGCTCAAAATGGATCACAGTTTATGATGCATGGTGATTTGTGCTTTAGATGTTGCGCGGCATCTATGCCATCAGAGCCCTCCGCTTTTCTACCGCATTGTCTGTATTAAAGGATGAGTTCTTGCGATCTCGAGATTATCCACGTTGCCCTCCTACATCTCATTTGTTCCACCGATTTCGCCAGTTGGGATATGCATGCATCAAGTACGTAATTATCAAATCATTTCCTGTTTACTGCTTTTTGATTATGGTACAACTGTATGTTTAGAAACTTAATTTTTCTCAATTCTTCTCATTAGTATGTTCTTCATGATGTGACTACAACGTATTATCTCCTTTTTGCTTTTCTTATTCAATTTTAGCTCCTCTACCATTACACATCATTTATTTCTCTCCTCAAATGTTGATTGAATCTGTACTACATTCTGATGGTATTTTATTGCAAGTCTTCTGTAAAGCCCTATTGAGATGCATAGTTGAAATTGTTCATTTTCTATTATAATGATAATTTAAAGGAATTGTTTGGGTTTTATTATTCTGGCGTTTGCTCGGTTTATTATCCTGTTCAGGTACTTCAGTGCTTAACCATTCAGCAGGCACACGAGCTTTTTGTGGAATCTGGGAACTATCCGACAAGGATACTATAACAGTCTTTGTTGGTCAACATTTAAGCTTCTTGACGTTGTAATCTGTTGTTAATACTGAACAAGGACCATAATTTGTTGTTATTTTGGTATATATTTATTTGCAAACTATAACTAGTCACAAACTTACAACTTGAGAATTAGATAACTTTCATTTGTGCAATTTTTGACCTAGGAATGAAACTAGCTTATGTGTTTCAGAACTGAAAATTAGGTCCATATGGAGAATTGATTGTTTTGTTTTTCCCATTGCATGCATCTGTTCTGAACTCACTTTCAATGTGGTTGCACGTAAAATTGCAGATATGCTCATTTTGACAGTGCAAAAGAAACCTTTGAAGTTATAGCAGACTATGAAAGCATGCTTGACCTATTTATATGCCACCTTAATCCTAGTGCAATGAGGCGTCTTGCCCAGAAATTGGAAGAAGAAGGCACTGACTCAGAGTTAAGGCGATACTGTGAAAGGATTTTAAGAGTTCGCTCTACTGGGTGGACGCAAGGCATTTTTGCAAACTTTGCCGCTGAGAGTATGGTTCCTAAAGGACCTGAATGGGGTGGTGGAAATTGGGAGATTAAGACACCCATCAGCTTAAAAAGCATACCTCAGTGGGAGCTAGCTGCTGAGGTAACACCCTATATGAAAACTGACGACGGCACCATACCATCCATTGTCACAGACCATATTGGTGTTTATCTTGGTATAATTAAGGGAAGAGGTAATGTAGTTGAAGTGAGAGAAGATAGTTTAGTGAAAGCATTTAAGTCTGAAGGTGCTGATGTAAAGGCAAATGGACTTCAGACATCTCTTGTCACTTCGACATCTAACCAGTCCAAAGCACCTGATGGAGTAGCTAAGACTGATTCCTTAATGGGTTTAGAGACCCTCTCCAAGCAGTTTTCAGGTTCCAATGTAATTGACGAACAGGCCAAAGCTGAGGAAGAATTTAAGAAATCCCTTTATGGTTCTGCTGCGGATGGGAGCAGTAGTGATGAGGAGGGAACTTCAAAAGCTAAAAAGTTACACATCAGAATCCGAGACAAACCTGTTACATCTGCTACAGTGGATGTAAATAAGATCAAAGAAGCAACAAAGCAGTTCAGCTTACCAATGAGCAGAACCAAGTCACTACCTGGTTCTTCCCCTGATTTTAGCCAGCTTCTACCTCAACCTGCAAATGCAACCCCTTCAACTGCGACAGCTCCTGCGGTTTCTGCACCTGCTGACCCCTTTGGAACTGTCTCATTGATGCAACCTGCATCCACGCCTCAGACTGCTCCTACGGTAACTGGTTTTGGAGTTGCAGCCGGGCCAATCCCAGAGGACTTCTTCCAGCATACTGTATCATCCCTTCAGGTTGCAGCATCATTGCCTCCTCCTGGAACTTACCTTTCCAAATTGGATCCAACTTCTCAGGCAGTTCAAAACAACAAAGTCATGCCAAATGAGAGCAATGCAGCTGCGCCAGACATAGGTCTACCTGATGGTGGGGTTCCTCCTCAAGCAACTCAACAATCTATTTCACCTGGGCCAATTGGGCTTCCTGGTGGTGGCATCCCCCCACAATCAATGCCTCAACCTGTTGCATTGCCACAGTCTCAGGTTCAAATGGCCCAAGTCCCAATCACAAACCAGCCCCTTGATCTCAGTTCTCTTGAAGCTCCAGGTTCTGCAGTTTCAGGAAAAGCCCCTGTACGCCCTGCTTCTCCGCCAAAAGCTGTGCGTCCTGGGCAGGTGAATATATATGTTTTGCTTCTTCTGTGAGAACTGAATAGAACAATAGCACTTATAAGAAGGTTTACATTTTGATATCTCATTTATTTGTTAACTGCGAAACTTGGTGACCATGAAATCAGAATGCTTTTGTCTCATTGATATTTGTGGCATGTTTTCGAAACTAAGATATACTGGATAACACGTTGATGTCCAGCTAATGCCCAATATTGCTTCAGTAAAGTATACTTTAATGGGCTATGTTAAGGGTGGTCCTTCAAGCATTGCCCAACTATATATATGCTTTAACGGGCTGAAAATGGAGATGCACAATACTCCTACTCTGTATTTCTCCTTGGCATTATTTGAATCTCATTTGTTCATTCACTACATATGTTCTTCTATAACAGATTCCTCGCGGGGCCGCCGCTCCAGTTTGCTTTAAGACTGGCCTTGTCCATCTTGAGCAGAATCAACTTCCGGATGCATTATCCTGTTTTGATGAAGCATTCTTGGCGCTGGCCAAGGACCAATCTCGTGGAGGTGACATTAAGGCTCAAGCCACAATATGTGCCCAATACAAGATAGCAGTCACTCTACTTCAGGTATTAGTCTTGTATGTGTTTCTTGCATAATTGATGCTCTAATCTGTCAAAAGCTGGGGCCTACAGTATTCTAAGCTCTACTGTGTTTACGTTGTGAATGTTCAGGATGGTCCTCAAGATGTTGAATCTTTAATTTCACTATTTCTTAGTATGCCATATGGGCTTAATACATGTGAAGTCATCAGAAATGAAATTATTATTAACTAAGTTTTCTAACACGATCAGCCATCCTTGTTTTTTCTTCTTTGGTTAATAGCAGAAGAAGTTTTGAGAATAATGTTTTCAACCCTATAAAATCTTAGCCTTTCTCATGGTCAAATACAAAATTTCTGGGTTTGATAGATATTATTCCATTCAACTCTTTATAAGGTCACATCTCCAATAAATTTCTTTTCTAGTGCCACTCGAATGGCATGTTATTTTAGGGGTTGAAAAATCTATAATTCCTTGGATACACGATTGTCATAATTTTTTCCCTAAAACTTGAACTTTCTTGTATTATTCATCAGACTTGTACCGAAGGATATTAACGTCCACTTCCTAACTTTTTTTTTTTTTTTTTGAAATCCGTGGGTATCCGAGTTTTGCTCGACTAATCCCACGGGGCCCTGAAGTTAGCGGCCGGGTAAATCTCCAGTGGCTCTGAGGGGACTCGAGTCCGCTTCCTAACTTATAATAAGCACATTTACTCTTAATCAAGTATATCCATCTGGTCTAACCTCTATAATGAATTTTTAGCAGTATTTTTTGTGGCCTTGCTTTCCTAAATTGATGCCATTTCAAACTCAAGTATTCTTCACGTTAATCCTTGGTTTGCATTATGCTTGTGCCTGTTAAAATGTTAATTGCAGTTCACACTCTTGATGCTATATTTTGTTGGATAATAATCATAATCATACAAAGTCAAACTGCACTTTGGAACATCATAAACTTCTTTTTCTTTTTCGTATATTATACTGGCTAAATGTTAGATGTTGTCTACTTCGAATAAATTGAACGTGATAACTCTTCATGGCCCTATAAATTGTTGTGATGTAAAAGAATATGTGAAAATCTTTGAATAGAATAGTACTCTCCTGATACTAAAGCACTTTTTATCAAACAACATGTTTGTTATTATGCATGCTGCAACCCTTTTAATTAATTATCCTTTTGTGCTCCACCCCAGGAAATCAACCGACTACAGAAAGTACAAGGCTCCAGTGCAATCAGTGCAAAAGATGAGATGGCAAGATTGTCACGCCACTTGGGTTCGTTACCTCTTCTAGCTAAGCACCGGATAAATTGTGTTCGGACTGCCATCAAAAGAAATATGGATGTGCAAAATTATGCTTATGCTAAGCAGATGCTTGAACTTCTTTTGTCCAAAGCACCTCCTAGCAAGCAAGATGAGTTGAGAAGCCTGATTGACATTTGTGTTCAGAGGGGGTTGTCCAACAAATCTATTGATCCATTAGAAGATCCCTCCCAATTTTGTGCTGCTACGTTAAGCCGGCTATCAACTATCGGGTATGATGTTTGTGATCTCTGTGGGGCCAAATTTACTGCACTCTCAGCACCTGGGTGCATAATTTGTGGTATGGGAAGCATCAAGAGATCGGATGCACTTGCAGGACCAATTGCTTCGCCATTTGGATGAGGCCAACTGGTTGATAATACTTATAACTGAACTTAGATAGTATTGGCTTCTCTTTCATGCTCCCGAAGAAGTCATCATCTGATGGAAAATTCGCTTCATGAGGTTCACATCATACATGGAATGTTTTTTTCCGTGCATTGGGCTGCCCGTAGGCCTGAGGTGGTGAGGTTGTGTTGATAGTAACAAACATTTGGTAATTGTTTTTCTTTTTGAGGAGCCCTTTTTACCTTCTTTGATCACTTTTATGATTGAAAGTGTTCCTGTTCATTTATATTCCATTGCTGTATATCTTCTCATTTCTGAAGTGCACCATTTTTGTGGTGTAGATTGGCATTGTATATCTGAGATAGTTATGTCCCGCACCATTTTTGTTGAGTGAGTAGATTGGCATTTGTGTATTTGATTTAAAGTCCCGCGCCATTTTTGCCGTGTAGATCGGCATTGTGTATCCGAGTCAAGTCCCTTCACTTACTGAGACTCCTTTACAACTCGCAACAGTAGTGGCACTGACTGGCCGGAGATTGATTGAAAAGGAAGTCCAGCTGCCCCTCTCCTTCCTTAGCCACCTGCCTACTTGTGTTTGTAGCTCAATCCAGTCATCTCCGTTGGTGTCTCTCTGTGTGTTTTTCATGTATGGCATAAATCAAGTGCTTAATAGATTCAATTCCCATAACGTTGTGATAAAAGGGAACGTTGTTGAGATAAGCTTTTTTCCTTTTCTTTGGCCGTCCGCATATGTTTGCGCGGACATATTCGGTTTCAATAATGAGATAATTTGGGCTTTTTCCGCCATTGGAAATACCATTCTTTTTGGTACAAAAGTTCCTATAAAAGTAAAAAAATGCTCTCTCATAATGTTATATGTTATGAGCTGATTTAAATTCGTTCATTAGTGAATCAATATTTTCGAGAGTAGCAGCAAATTATATAGAAAAAAATCGTTAAGGATATACAATTCAAGAGAGTACAACGGTCCAATGAAAGAGTAAGAAAGAAAAGAGAGAAAAGAAAAGAGTGAAATGAAAGGAAAAAGATTCAAAAATAGTCTAGTGGTGAGTTATTTTCTTAGCAGTTGGGAGTTCAGGGTTCTAAATTCATGGAGGGTGGGTGGGGGGGTAAAAGGGAAAAAAAGAAAAAAAGTTTCAATGAAAGAGTCTTATCAACTAAAAGTAAAAACCATAAACATTTTTTTGGGACAGCAAAAACACAACCATAATTCACATTCTGATAACTAGGATTTTTTCTACTGGCTACTAATAGAATTCTTCGCTTATCGTATGTACTTATTCTGTGCATCTGAAAGCTCTACGCTCGAAGACACGTCTCTTACAGACGGGAAATTTTCCATATCTCAGCCGGATGGGTTTGGCTCTAACATGGAGTGGGCCAAACCGTCTGATGTATGGAATAATTTTGCCTGAAAATCAAAATTGTCACCTGTGTATGAGGTACCTGAAACTGAAGTTATAAGGCATTACATGTACTACATGTGAGAGGGGCTCTCCTCCTCTTCTCTCCAGGCATTTAACTATATCATTCCTGAGATTATCTGGTAGCTGCAAGCAAATCCAATCTAGCAATGCCTCAAAATCTTTCGCAAAATCGAGAAGATACCAATCCAACAACTTTGGAATAATCAACTTGTTTTCTGTTGAAATGCCAACTGCTGCTTGTAGATACTCTCTCTTTGCTGCTTCCAGTTGAGTTTCAACTTTAGATGCAGTATATACCCTCACCTTCATGTATATCAGAAACATTACACTTCACTTCTACAGATGTTAAACAAGTTCATGCCATGATCACATAATTTATTGACCCAAAACGGTTAATGGCGCGATAAACTTACTGCAGGAGAGGACCAACTTCCACAGGATAGTGCAAATGTTACTAGTGGTTCAGACCATTCTAGTCCAAATATGCTACGCGCCTTCATCTCGTCATTTTTTCCAGATTTTTGGCAAGACTAATGAAGGAATGGAAGAGAGAATGACAAGTTAAAAACTTTTTACTGAAGGTGAAAAAAATTCCCAATAAAGTTAAATGAATACAACTTACATATTTTAAGTGATATGGTAGCCTCAAGATGAAATGCTCAATTGCCATTGCATTTAGCAA
This sequence comes from Ehretia macrophylla, assembly GCA_037974665.1. Classification (NCBI taxonomy): domain Eukaryota; kingdom Viridiplantae; phylum Streptophyta; class Magnoliopsida; order Boraginales; family Ehretiaceae; genus Ehretia; species Ehretia macrophylla. The sequence goes on from CM075770.1 coordinate 33,576,553, forward strand.
CTGTCCCCCCACTGTTATTGTGGCCTGAAGAAAGCACGAGCGATCAGCAAACGAGGCATAAATCAATGTTGTGGTATGTTAGTTATATCTTGTTAAATTGTAATATGATCTTGAATCTATTTCTGAGAATTTCAACGATAACTCAACGTGAGGAAAACAGTGGTGAAAGCCTGAGAATGCAACTGGAAGTAGTTTAAATTCTTGTATCTTATTCTTTTAACTGTCATTCAGAAGTATAATCATCAGTTTTTTCCTGACAAAAAAAAAAAACTGTGAATGTGAGTCGTTAGCTGTTGATGGAGTTTAGAAAGATTGGTAAAATCTTGCCTTTTGCATCAACGCAACAACCATTTCCGGACTGTCAGGAATTCCCTGCTGTAAAAATGCCTGAAAATTTTAAAACACAGATACATTACTCTCTCATTACTCTGATTTGTTATAGACTATGGGATCTGCGGATGATATAAAGTTGAAAGCTTTTGGTTACGGTAAGCCTTCTTACATTCATCATGCAGGCATTGTAAGTATTTATCCAAAAAGCTAGCTTCTGCTGATGAGTGAGACCCTCCAACTTAACAGATGCGAGCTTGCCAAGGAGGAGCCTGAAGATTCAGATTTACACAGGTGAATATTCTTCCTATCAACTACTTCAAGCTGCACAATCACAACTAAGTTACTTACTTTAGTCTGCGGATCAGGAATGAAGCATTTGTTGTCCGTTTGAGGTCGATTGAGCTGGCTTCAATTGTATAAAGATGTCTGTAAGCCCCAATATCCCTCTTTTTAGACTTTGAAGAGATACAATAAGGGTCTCTAAAGTCCGTCCCTGTGTTGTTTCCACTAAAAGCCATAGCTACTACAGAGGAAAAGGACTTGGAGTCCATTGTCTTCCCCTTTGATGTGTTCAATCTTAAGAAGATTGTGAACAAACATTTCAAGGTATCCTCAGAGACTTTGTTTGCCGGGCTTTCAGCTTCCAAAGCTCTGTCATCTGAAGAAGTGGAAGAACTCTCCTGTGTCTGATCCATAACTCTGCACTGCAGCAGCAGAATTATGATTTAATCAATTTAGCAAAATTACGTAGTAAGACTAATGCCTAGGTGCTGCCGTGTAGTATATACCTGCAACTTTAGCGGATCAGCACAATTGCCTATTGATTCAGACTTCAATGAAGATCTTTTCACCGTGTTTTTTGCTGTATTGGATATCTTTTCTGGAGATGGCTTATCTTTTCTGGAATCAGAGTTTGCCATATGGAATGTCTTTTCTGGAGATGACTTATCTTTTGTGGAACCGGAGCATACATGGTTCTCTTTCCCCAGACCACCTTCCAGTGTGGAATTAGGCTTCATTAAAGCTTGACTTCCAATTGTGGACCTGTCGGAGCTGTACCTTGAGACATCAAGAACAGATTCAGATGACAATAGTCTTCTACTTGAAGCGCTTCTACCAAGAGCAGGCGAATACTGCGCCACAGATAATTCCTTATTGATCTCAGTTTGGGACAATGATCTTGAATGCTTATGTTTGGAGCTTCTAGCTGGCAATCTATTTTGCACAACTGTCAAATTTTCTGTATTCCTCCTGGAGGATGTGTAAACTGCTTCTTGATAAAGACCTTGTCTGAAATTCAAAACCTGTTCTTCGAGCCGAACAACCTCCTCTTCCAAGACGGCTACTTCAGCAAGAAGTTCCAGCATCTGCAACATCAGTAGCAGACTACATTTTACGTGCAAACATCAATGGCGAAGAGATAAATAATTAGAACCTATTGCACAAGATTAATGAACTGCGGCTTTCATTTGTGAGTATTCTCCTTCACTTCACAAATACATGGAATTATGCCATAGGCTATTTTCTACATTACAAATTAGAGACTTCAACAACCATACTTGCCACCATAAGGAAAGAATATATCTGTATTTGAACAATCTAAAAAGAATGTGAACTTTGTGTGCATGAGGACCCGAGATCAATTCTCGATATGTACAACATCCTTTAAAAGTGATGTAAAATTGGTTTAGGCCTCCCTTTGAATGGGAAAAGAAAAAAAATGTGAACTTTCATCGAAAAGAACTTACATATTGAGGAAGATAAGGAGGCAGGCGAGGAATTGCTCCTAAGGGTCTAGTGAAAGCCCTCTCTAAAGCTCTGTGAACATTCTCCTCATATCTTAGCTTCTTTTTTAGCTTATCAACCTGCCAATGTGAAGGGACAAAGAATAAAGAATTTTTTTTTATTAAAAAAAAAAAAAATTTGAAACATAACATAAATCAACAAATTATCTAGAAATTTATTCAAGTATTTGCATGTAGAATAAATCAACAAATTATATTGGATTACATCTTGCAGTAATGCCAACTTTCTTTCTCTTCCTGATCGACGACGATTCGCCCTAGCTTCTTCTGCAGGTTGTGTTTTTCTCCCCTGCAATTCCATCTTCTTCTCCTATGAAGATTCAGTGTAACAAACGTTTAATTACGCAATAAGTGCCACATTACAGATATTACCATATATCAAGAAAATGAGAAAGAAAACACATATAGACCTTTTATCTTCTGAAATGTACACCTATTATACCATTGCTGAATTCTAAAGCCTTACAAAGCTTGAAAAAGAGAAAAAGAAAACAGATAAAAAGACAAAAAGAAAAACTCACATTTTGAGGATGCAATGGAGCTTTCTTGGACTGAAAAGTACTTCGAGCTCTATTTCTGTTCATTTCTGCTTAGTTTGCTTATAAAAACATCATTAACATCTGCAGTATAATCTAACACTAATACAAGAAAAATCCGATACACCTTACAAAAATCCGATATTGTCTGATTTTTGGTACGTCGAAAGAATGTCAATTCAAAAAGAAATTAATAAGTTTTCCACTAGTGTCCGTTTGTCACCCGAACCATTCTTAACACCGCCAAGCCCTCTAGAATGAGTTCTACAAAGTGTTAAAGAAAAGCAAAAGGGTTTGGGAAGCAGACCCTTTACTGAGCAAGTGAACTTTCATTGAGTGAGAGCGGGAAAGTTGAAAGAAGGGAAAAGAACAACTAGTGTGCTCACTGTGCTGAGTGCATTATAGGAAGTATCTGAGAATAACGATAAGAAAAGCACCAGTGTATCGAATTTACCATGTTAAAAAATTTAGAAATACCCATGGGAATTGATTAATTTGTAGAGTTTGAAATATTAATGAAAGTATTCTTTTGTAAGTTCGGATCCTGAAGAGTTTTTGTGTGTCTTCTTTTTCTATCTTTTATATTGTAATTTCTGTGAATAATATACACTCTTATTTGTCTAGAAAAAAAAAAGTTCGTAGTATTTATTTAGTATTTTAGTAAATCTTGGAAGGCGTGAGAGAGAAGCTGATGCTATTTGTCACTTGACTACAAAACACCCAACAGACCAACCAAGCACTAGGTTGACCAAAAAAAAAAAAACTAAGCACTAGGCAGAGCCCAGAAGAAGAAAACGACGAGGTCTTGAAAGAGAATAATGTTACGAGAAAAGTTTAACGTGTTGTGATATAATAATATAAATAATTTATAATTTTAAGATCTTACTTATAAAATTATAATATTATATTTATAATTTTAAGATTTTACTTATAAAATTATGATATTATACGACAATTTTTTTCTTGTCTTTACGTTCAAGATCGGTTAGTCCACCAAAAGCAATGCACAAAGCTAGTAGTAGTCTTCAACTCTTTCATCATATGTAATGCTACAACCTATAAATTAAACTTGTACAACTAGGAAGTTAAGAGAACGATCCTTGTGGTTACAATAATTATACAAGAACTTAAACAATCAATTATGATGATATCATAAAGATATTATTCATCTAATGTATTATGATATCATTCATCTAATGTTGAAAAAAAAAATGTACCATCTATCTAATATATAGATATATAGTGATCAATTAATTCAAATTATATAATGGCACACACAATCGAGAGAAGTGATAAATGATTGGTTTATAAGTAGGTCACAATCGAGAGAAGTGATAAATGATTGGTTTATAAGTAGGTCTCGTAAATTCAAATGATAACTTAAAATTAATTATTTTGGGTCTCACAGGTTTAAAATTTTGAATCTCGGATGTGAACACTAGCAAACAGTCTTGTAGGGCAATAAATAAATAGGAAATAAGGTATGGTAATCAACTGAGTAGTAAAAACCAGATAGAAAACAAGAAGCAGCATAAACTTGAGATAGAGACAGACAGATAATGTGTTAATTTAGAAAGAGAAATGTGGGGAAGTGGAGGAGCTGTATACTACTCAGGAATGACCTGGAAATATTTGTGTGTGTTTGGTTTGGAGAAGTTTGTGTGACAACCAACGTCCATCATGATTGAACTTGCATTCATTGCCAAAATCTATTTTTTTTTTTTTGATAAAGTTTAAGTCGTACAATACCTATTAAAAAATATCATTAATAAAAATTAATTTCGTAATTTTTTACACTTATAACGAGGAGCATACCACTAAATCAAAAGCCCATGATCCAAAATCTCCTTTTTCTCTCAGCAATTTCACATTTCGTCCCTTTGCCTTTTGTTTTATTATCTTTTTCTTGATACACTTGGTTCCTTTTACCTAAAAATGGGCAATTGCGATCCCACCTTAGTTTGTATTATTTTCGTTTTCTTTAATTTCTTCATTTGGGATTTTAAAACGAGATGTAACACGATACTTAGAGACCGATCTATTTTTTTTTTAACTGGGCTATAATATATAATTCCACAACTAATATGAATATATATTCTTCTCAGCGGATGTAATTAACTTTTTTAGAAGAAATTTGCGGTCAATAGAAGCTTTCGCCTACACTGGCCATGAAGTACAGTTTTAGAATCTTATTCAGAGACCTTTAGCCACAAGTTCAATTAAGCACCTGAACTTGCTAGGTAAGTGACCCCTCACAAGCTTTTTTTTTTTTTTTCCTAAATCAGCAAGTAATATATTTCATTTCAATTTTAAATTTATAGGGGTGCTCGTAAGCAATTACATCAAAACAAACAATTCAAAAAGACGAGGCGATCATCCAATTGCCATAATGTAATCACCCAAAGGAAAAGAGAATCAACAACAAAAATATTCATAATTAATGTGGCGTCCTACCAATGGTGTTGTCATTAGTATCATTAATTAAGTTCCGATTATCATTAATTAAAGCTAGTTTTAAGGATTAAGATTCATAATTAAGATCATGGTCATCAATCTGAATAATTCGAATTTCCCAAAGAAGTAAAGGGTCAATTATCAATCTAAGCAACAAAATATATGTCGTAGAAAATTTATTCACGTCTTAAATTTAAATCAGTTAAGATTCCTTAAGGTCAGTCTCAACAAGCCATTTCTTCCGATATAAACTCAAAGGACTTCCATACACATTCCCCGTTCATCAGCAAAAAAATAAAAATAAAAATAGTTTTTAGCACATTAGTTGAGTTTAGTTGATTTAATCGATCCGTATTTTGAATAACATACGACAATTTAACATATTTTCTTTCTTATTTTTGCAACTATAATATTAATGATCACGTTAATGCATATTTTATTAGCAAGCACGTGAGGGCATCCCATGGTGAGTCCTTGAAACATACGTATTCTGGTATAAAGGTGCACCTCAAGATCAAGGTTTTGCAGGCCTTTTGATTCACACATGCTTTGGCCTACTCCTGCAAAATCATTGATGTGCAACCTTTTTGTCGGGTGAAATCAAGTATTCCTTTGCATTACGAAAGAATTTCTCTTATTTATTATATCAATTTTATCTCAATAATTAATATCGGACTATTTTTCTTTTTATTTTTGTATAGCTTATTACACAAATAAAAAGTTTATTTTTTATTGTCAAATTAAAGGTTTATTTAACACATTAGAAATTGAGAATTGTTACATTTTTTTTCTTTTGAGGAAGAAGTCACATTGGGTAGGACCACATTAAATCAACTTCAAAACTATAAATTTCACAGTCTAGTGACATGTTCCAATACATGTTTTATGACATTAAGGGTGATAAGAACTGCTAGACAATATTTGTCATAGAATGATATAAGTTTAAAGTCAACTTTGCTCTTTGGGAGGTGAAACAGTGGTTGAAGCAGACATTTCAAAATGACAGCATCAAGGATACATTTCTATATATACACAGTTACGATTGTCTAATATTGTGTTTCGAAAAAAGTGGCCTACACTCGTCTTTCAACCCCCACTATACTATTCATAGTTGTGGGACACTGTGTATTTATAGCCTCTATGAGAAGTAAGTGAATGGGGCCGGTGCGTGGCGAACGGAATGGTTCATCAAGCCATTTTTCGCCTCAACTTCCTAAATAGGAATAAAGGTAATTGATTCGCACCTGACTGTGATAGCTCTTTCGTACCTTATTGGAGCTTTGTAACTAGTGGCTGATTTCCCTTTGTTGCCTTTCTATAGATTATGCTCATACGTTGTTTTGTCTTATTCTACGCTTAGTTACCGTTAGTCTTCAAAAATTCTCGCTTTCTTGGAACTCTTGCTACTCCTACTTCTAGGGTGGGAAAAAGATAAGAAAAGGTAGAGTGTTCTCTTGTTTTCCCAACCTATTGTTTCTAAAGATTGCCCTCTCTCAATTGGATGTTGGTCCAACCTACTACAATGATCCCGTATCTAACAACCCAACCTATACAAAGGGCAGCTTACCTTATTATTATTATTATTAAAAAGGGACTTGGCTTTTTTAGCTAGTGCACAAAAGCGTACTTCCGTTTTTCCTTTTCTAGTAAGGGTCTTGTAATTCCTATGCCGCCGAGTTTTACTACAATAAGTTACTATTCAACTACTCCACCTAATATACGAGGGGTAAAAGGAAAGAAAAAAAAAGTGATTAGTACACAACTAGTCAGATAATTCAAAAAGGAAAAAAGATACAGTCGAGTTAAAAGGAAGAAAAGTAAAAGTTGATGGGTCATGGGTGAAATTAAGCTTCGTTACAATTCATTTCACCCGTGAAAACCAAAAAAGAGAGATGGTTTCTTGCTGTGATCAATTTATTTATTTTTTACTAAAAAAAATATAAATAAAATAATAATAAAAAATAAAATATTTTTTTAAAAAATGCCTCAATCCAGGGGGTGCACCTGGTCATAAGCTAGCTCCCCAGTGGATGGGTGCAATTAAACTTCGTTACAATTAATTTCACCCGTAAAAACCAAAAAGAGAGATGGTTTCTTGTTGTGATCAATTTAATTGCCTTAGCATGAAAGATGAAGAAGGCACCAAACAATTAGGTATACCTCATCATGAACTGAACAAAAACAGAAAAAGAGTGAAATAGAAAAAAAAAAAAAATATATATATATATATATATATCAGGATTTTAGGACCACTATTGTGAGAGAGTAGTAAGCTTGTTCATTTGGTACCCGAAGGGATAAGACGCGTAAGAAGGCAAAAGTGAAGCCATACGCTTTTCTTTCCTTTCCTTTTTCTTTGTTGTTTTGGGGCAAATGGCCAAAAATTGGACGGCGATCCCTTATTGCTAGGCTATGTCTCCGTTCAAACTAGAGATAGTAATGGATAGGATTTAAATTTAAATTTAACGGGTATCTGACTCAATTATAAACCCATTTATCAAATCGATGGAGTATCCGTTAGGGTTTAATTTTTACAAATAATTACTGACGAGTAGTCCGATAGGGTTTGGTAATAGCAATTTAAAAAAATTCGAAACTCGATTAGTAATTTAGTAAAAATAAATTAATAAAAATATTTATATATTTACATACATATACAAATAATATATTATTTAAAAAATAATAATATTTTAATATTAGTCCAAAAATAATAGTTGTGGGTTATAGTTCAAATTTTATTATCAGTTGTTAATCCTCATAGTTTAGGTTTACATATTCTTTTATCTAATTCAAATAACACAACCACTCAATTACTGAATAATTCAAACAAGAATAATAATTTACAATTGTGACAAGTACTTTATGTTTTTTTTTTCCCTCAAGTTATTTCATATTATTATGGAAGGATGATAACTTCTAAACATAAAGATTTTGTTGAATATTTTTAATAAGTTTAAATTTGTTTATAGACGAGAACTTTAAATTTTTTTTTAATCCATTGCAATTTGTCATTATTTTAGGACTTCTTTTCATTTCTCTTAAAAACCTTTTAAGTTTTTTTTTTAAAATTATTTTTTTATTCATTTACGGGTCGGGTCGGGTCGGGTACTCGCGGGTTTTTGAATATTTAATGGATTCGGGTTTGGTAAGCAAAATCTAAACCCGACGGGTTACCGTCACGGGTTTAGTAAAATATAATTTAAACGGGTTCGAATTTAGTTTTATAAATTTTAACGGGTATCCGACCTGTTGTCATTTTTACTTCAAACTAAAAATAAAAAAAATAAAAAAAGAATGGAGTCCTTTCAATTGTGGAGGTGATTTTTTTTTTTAATTTTTGTTTTCCAAACATGAATATATTTTTCTAAGAAAATGCATATGTTTATAGACGAAAATTCTAATAAATTTCTCTTTCCACCTTAACCCTAAACCAATACTAATCAATTTTCAAAATTTTTTATTATCTCTACACACTTTAAGATTCTGACTCAATCTATTTGTTCTTCTGAGAGCAAGATTAGGTAGGGTTGAGGTTCTTACCCACTTTTGAGTTGGTAATTGCCGGTTTCTTTATTAAGAAAATTAACTTATTTAATCTAACCAAAAAAAAATCTCATGTAACATCCGTAGGGTAACAACAAAATGGGCAGAACCATCACTCCATAAAAACTTTGTATCAAAGTCAACATCTACCACAGGCCATTTGGTTTGGTGGTATGATTTTCGCTTTAATTGCGATAGGTTTTGAAATCGATTTTTATGCGTAATATCTATATGATGTAATATAACTTAGGTCTCCCTTCAATCACAAAAAAAAAAAAAAAAAGAAAGAAGAAGAAGAAGTAAAAGGTCAACCTCTACCAATTGAATCCATGCTCTAATGTCACTAGACTCACCACCATCTTCATGTAAGTTGATAAATCAAGCCCATTACTGTTCATAAATTGTTTTTCGTACTAATAATAAACATAACTATTGAAATAAAGGGGTCACAAAAGTTTGGACCCATTGCAGTCCTTTGCTGTTTGATGTGGTCATAATTAACGGAAAATGGACCACAATCAAGTGGGTTATCTTCGAGACATGCGCAAAAGGGCCTTAAAATCCACACACATCATGTCTTTTTCTTCTTCTTTTTTATTTTTTGGACCATATGTCTTTTTCTTCATCTCTTTTCTTTAGTGGGACAATGTGCTTTTTACTCATTTTCTAACCTAGAAGATATCCTAGAGTTCAGTAAATCCCAACGGGTTATATTAGTGATGTAGTACTTTTTTTTTTTTTTTGGTCGAAAAGATCAATTCATAAATTAATCAAGAGTACAGGAGGGTTTAAACCCAAAAGTGACTGGACAAAAGGAGTGGACTGTGGCCCATAACACAAAAATAACAAAACATTGGGTCAACGCCCAAACAACGATCCAAACATGATAGGCCCAAAACAAATTGGCCCAAACAACAAGAAAAACCTCAAGAATAGATCCCGGAAACAAAGATAGTGGCAGCCAACAGCCAAGTTCTGGCCGAGACCAAGGGAGCCAACACCAAACCATCAAATCAGAAGCAACATTCATGGTCACAGTAACATCAGCTGAAAAATGCCCTTGTAAGTCCGCTAAGCAGACTGTCAATTTGACAGCCCAAAGAAAACACCAAACACAAACCACCAAGATGAGTTCGACGGGACTCATCAACCCGGATAGAGGATGGGCCTGAGATTTATAAAACCCAAATGGTCTAAACATTCCGAACAAAGAAACAGATCCTCTGAGCCCCAAGCTTGAACAGGTGGTGACAAAGACCACCTTATCTCCTCCACAGCTAAAAATGACAAATGCGGGGTCAAGAGCACAGAACCAACGATGTTGCCTGAAACTTAAGAATGAAGCGTCGGAGTGACGCAAATAGGTAATGGATCTGAAAAAATGATATGCAACCCAGGATCTTGTCTTAGATCTACCATCACTAAAGAGAAAAACAACATAAGGAAATGACATATGTCCCGAACTCATGGACAGATCTACCATAGCAAATAAATCTTCATCATCCTCCGAATCTGGAAGAAAAAGGAACAAGGGGCAGGGGGAGGCCATGGCCATCTCAGGGATGTGCTGTTATTTTAGCTACACTGAAGGGTGAAAAACAAAAGATTTTGAAAGGGATGAAAGAAATTCAAAGTGGGTTCCTTCAGATCTGTTGGGGAACTCTCAAGAGAGAGTTAAGAGTGAGACAACTAGTGTCTGATCAGCCTGAGTTCCTCCGCCTTTGTTGATGATGATGATGCTTTGGTGCGTTTTGTTGATGCCGATGTCTGTTGGGAACTCTCGGGAGAGAGTTAATAGAGAGACATGAGGAGAGATGCTATGTTGATGTTGATGTTGATGTTGATGTTGATGTTGATGTTGACTTTGGTGTTTTTGTTCATGACGGAGCTGCCATTCTCATAAGATGAGTAGGAAGCCATTTCTTTTGGTTTGTTGCTGTTGATGATGAGCTAAGGTGGGGGGTGGGGGGTAGGGCGTAGGGGGGGCGGCGGCTAGGTCATCTTAAATTTTTGTTATATTCAAAAATCCATTTTCAGGCATTGAATAGAATGGTGATGTAGTACTTGACCGGGGTAAAGATTTACTTACATTTCAGATTTAAATCAATTAAAAATATAATTTTTTTAGAGTCAGTTTTAAAAATTTTGTATCTAACTAAATTGAACTATATCCTTTTCGTATAGGGTCATATTGTAGATAAATCAAGATATTCAAGATCAGTATTTAAAATCTTAAGATATTATACTTAACACCAATTAATTTTAAAATAGAATATCATTATTATTAACACATGTATCTCATCTCATATTTGGACTTCAGTGTAGCCTGAAATACTTTCAAGAGTTGTTCCCACCATTAAAAAAGAAAAGATCAAGAAAAACGAGAGGCTAATCAAATTGAAGGGGAGAGTCTCCACAATGTCCATATTCACTCTAACATACGAGACTCACATTTCTATTCCACAATTGTTCAAAAGAGTTTGACTTTCTAGAGAATTTTCCCAAATTAAAGACTCATGAATCAAGACACTTTATAGCACACAAATACACAGTTCAAACACTAAAAAATAAAAATAAAATAAAAAAAGGCTAAAAAATTGAGAGAATTGCAACAATAGTCCACATGTTTCTCTAAAATTGAATTTAATCCTCAGTGTTCTAAAAAGTACAAATTAGTCCTTAATATTTTTTAAAAGAATCAATTTAGTCCTTGTCCTTAAAAATTCAATTAATTTTAACGGATTTAAACAGTGTTTTAGGAGTAAAATTGGAAGATCATTATATTACGTGTATGTATATATATAGCAGAGAAACCCATTTCTCTAAAAAAAGAATTTCTCAAATTTCAAAACGCATCCAATCTAACACAAGGCTAGGAGAGCCTTTTAATTCCCATCCAAAATTAGCGAATTTATATTTTTTATTAGTTAAGAGCGCTTGTTCGGAATGGAATAAATTCTTGTAATGGGGGGTAGGGTGGTGGTGGTTCTGGGAATGGGGGGTGGGCATGGTGACGGGAATAGGGGTGGGTAGGGTGGGGGTGAAGAGGTGGGCAGAGTGAGGAGTTGATTGGGGAGAGGGAAGAAGGGGGTATAAATTGAGATTTTTATTTTTATTTAGTAGGGATAGTTTAAACATTGTATACTTTTTCTATTAGTGAATTAACAGTAAGGACTACATAGATTTTTTAAAAAACATTAAGGACCAATTTATATCTTTTAAAACAATAATGACCAAATTAAATTTTAAGAAAACAATAGTGACTATTATTGCAATTCTCCCTAAAAAATCCGGAGAAGCCAAAGCTAGAGCAACAGAAAATGTGTAGACATATATGGTGGGGCTAAAACAAACAAGAAAAGATTGGAAGTTAATCATGATGCTAGAATGGCAAAGTCATTTTCGAAGCTGCAATTTGTCCTTGCCAGCTCTTTGTGTGGCGGTAGTAGATGGTCCCAGTAAATCTCATATATGACGAGTGCTTGTACGTTAAAGTTAGTACCTTCATCTTTCATCCATTGTCGGCTATTTCCAACACCTCCATTGACATTCTAATATGTTGTCAACATCACTCTTAAAGAAGTGAATACTGCCTTATCTTCTCTGCTGCACTCTAAATTCTTACATCCATAACTAATACAACATGCCATGTCGCAACCGGCCAGTGGTATAAAACAAAACATGAGCCCCACGACACTTATGTATTAGAAGGCCGGATAGAAACGAGAAAGTAAGCATGTATGCATGCTAACAATCTTTCTCGGAAAAAATCCTTATGAGCGTTAACAACAGTACATCCAGGCGGTTGTATACTCTTTTTGAATAAAAATCTTAAAGGATGCAGAGTTTCTGAAACTTGTTGCATCCAACAAACACGTATATTACGCGCATATGCATATTATTATCCAACTCCAAACCCAAATTCGGAAAAAAATAATTATGATTCCATTTTAATCATGAATCACCACTAGGCAAAAGAAAAATATGAATCACTAATACCTAATAGGTATCTAAATTACCTGCTGATCATTTTTAAAGTTAGAAGTAGTGATTTGTTAACCAACGGTGGACTCTAACAAGAGGATTATGAAAAATAAATTACTCGATCAGTTTTTGCCCCTCGGTTCCCCAGTAATGACATTCGAGAAGTCTTGGATCCCCTCGTAACATTATGAGGGAAATCAAATGGACCACAGTGAGAAGAATTTAGATCCTCTCGTATCATATATCATTACAAGAGAGATCTAACGATAGTAAACTGTTCAGATCATTGCATCCTTATTGCTCAATTCACAACTATTCAGATCCTTATTGCACAGACAATTTACAAACTATTGCATCTCTTTTATAGCGTTATGACGTTATGAGAGATCTAATTCCAGCATTCGAGAGTCCATTCGAGGGTCTCTTCGATCTCCCTCATAATGTTATGAGGGAGATCCAATGGCGATGAACTCTTATCTCCCTCACCTAGAAAAGTTCATCTCAAACAGAGTGCAAGCACACCTGAGATTGCATGAAAAGCTAAGAATGACTTCCAACAGGTTTAGAAAAGGAGAACACTTCATAATTGTTACTGGATAAGGATAGAGATGTACAACGTAATTGAAGACTCCTAGCGAGGGAAAAGAGAAAACCTTCCATTCCACCTCTTAGATTATTTAATCAAAAGAAAGAACGGAAATTGAGAATTATCCAAAATCCTGATTGATGAAAGAAGATTCCATTAAGTTATTACAGAGCCCAACTACATGAACACATAGTTGACATCAATCATGACAGGCATGTACGTGTATATCTAAACGCAAAAACTGAAATAGTTTTGACACAACATTTTATTCAAACCAGGACGTACTAAAGGTCACTACACTTCTATTAGAGATTTCCACAAAGTCCAAAAAGAGGAGCTATCACTTATGGATATTACTACAATGCAAAATTTTGCACAATCTTACTTATAATTTAATGGAGGGCCAATTATTTATGTACTTCTATAACGGAAGGAAAAAAAAAAAAAAACCTCGTAAAAAAGAAGAGAAGCATATATTTCAAAATATTAGATTTTACTAGCCAACTTGATCAGGATAACTTACAGATTTCTGTTGAGAGTTTGTCATCAGGGTTTGCAGATCCCTTACAAAGAAGCTATTGGAGTTATTTTCAGTAGCATGGGGCTGCTTCTCGGAGACATTCCTTGACTGACCTGTTAGAGGAGGTCCAAAAAGATGGTCGCCCCATATATCATATGTGAATTTTTCCTCAAGCCCTGTCTTCTCCTGAGGTTTAGCGGCTTTTTGATCATGAAGTTTGGACCCAGGAGCCTTAGCATGTGGAGCAATCTTAGGTGTTGACGCCAGAACAGGAGGATGGTACATCAATTGTGGGGCAGGCCTATCAACACTTGGGAATGTCGCGGAAAGAAACAGAACAGGTTTGCCAGGAATTTTTCTTGGTTCAGCGGGCTTTTTGTGAGTAGGAGAACACCAATTGTCACTGCCATACTTCACAGAACTCTCAGGTTCCAAGACATTAGCCTTAGAGACAGGCCTGGAGTCTGGCCTCTTCTCAAACTGCAAGTCAGCAACTTGGGCAAATAGATTGCTAGCCCGAAAAGATTGATCCCTATCAGAAGATAGCTGCCATGGGCGTGTAGGTGTCAAAGACATCAGAGGTGACAATGGAGATGAAGGTGTAGAATTGCCACTTTGACTACTTGACACTTCAAAACTTGCAGCTAGTCCTGCCCCAGAATTCCTCTTCTTCCTGCGCCGCCTTCTTTTCTCGTTTCCAGTTTTAATTGTAAGATTTCCAGCTTGTACTGCCTCTTGCATATTAGAACAGTTGAGCGCCTTCGTGTTTGATGCTACAGACAATGGTGAGATAATTTCTTTTTGAGTATCTGGGAAATAGTTGGTTTGCTTGCGAATTCCCAGCACAGAATTTACACGTGACAATGTCAAATCTGGTTCCTGGGCATCAATGTGACCCTCTGGAATCCCACTCAAGGATCCCAACCCCTCTTGACCTATTGATTTTAGCAGACCATTCATCTTAGACGCACATTTGCTACCCTTCTTCTGACTACAATGCACAGGAGAAGACTTCCCTGCATGTCTTACAGTGGCAGAGGAGTCTTTCCCATCCTTAAATAAGTAACCAAGCGAGCCAAAAGCCACCAAATGGGGAATGATACACCAAACTATCACAAACAAAATGGAAGCAGCAAGAAAGACTGGGAAAATGGACTGCGTCCAGAACATTGATCTTTTACAGAAATTAAACATGTGCATAGAGACACTTGCTTTCATGGGTATTACAAGAATACCAGCAGTCAAAGTCAATTCCAGATCTCTGTGTAATGTGGCTGCAGATAAATCAGTTTGATACGATATAATAAGCTTTTTGGATTCCCCAGGTTCAAGAGCAAAACCTTTGCAAGTGTGCACCAGAAACCCGTCCAATCCACATTCTGTTCCGGAAACTTCAATCCTTCGAACCTCGAGAGGCAAGTCTCCAGTGTTCTTTGCATGCAACAATTTAGATGACGACTGGGAACAGGCATAACTTCTGTCCACCATGTGGTACATATCAGGAGAAGAGAAATTAAGAGGTGCTGGCAATTTCAACTTGAAATCTAGAGTCTGCACAGGTTCAGCCTCCTCAAGCACTATCATGGAAAATGACCCACCAATCCCCTGAAGATATAGCCACTCCACACCAGTTAGATTGTTCCTTATCAGGGCTGAACTTTTCCAGCCACATCGATTTGAGGGTTGGAAGAAAATTGGACCAAGAGATGCTCTGCCATAAGGATGGACAAAGGCCTCAGTCACAGCATTTTCTGCTAGTGAGAACCCGTAACTTGTTGGAGCAACTGATTTATTACCAACAAGGCTGCTGGATGAAGAGATCACCAAAAACTCATCCAGTTCCCGGCACTCATCAATAATTTCTGCAGAATTCAAAATGAGCTGCATCACTACAGGTTGTTGGCTTGGATTTTTGACAGTAATCCACTGAGAACAATGACTACCAACTGAAACTGTTGGGAAAACCACTACACGGTCATCAAGGACAGACATATCACTAGCAGTGGCTTGAGATTTCCAGTTCCTCAGCACCAAATCGTCTGCTTTTGCCGTATTCAGTGCCTTCAGATAAACATACAAAAGAACAAATCAATTAAAATACTTGCATGAAAAATTCAACTGCAACTTGCAGGAAGCTAACATGAAGTTTCATCTCTGTACTTCCTATTTCATCTAATGAATATATGACAGCAACTAGAAAATTATAGTAAGAAGAGAAAAATTGCAGTAATTAATGTCATCGTGTTTCTTGTTATCTCATTTCCAACAGAATATGATTTAGGAACGTATCAAGATTAGGGGAGAACTTGTACAAAATAAAGACAAATGCACCACAAAATTGAAACTCTGGAGGGCAAAAAGAGAAAAAAAATTATGTGCTATTCATTGGACACAAATGTTTCAGGTTTTGCTGGGTAGAAATAGTATATGATTTGAGGAATTATCAAAGGAAACACCGACATTAATCTACAGTCATATAATAATGAAACATTTGGACTAGTGAGTCACATAAACTATGTAAAGTAATTTGACTAGGAAAATTTGTATCCCAGGCAACCATAAATTTAGATCCTCCTCACTTCTTTAAGAATTAAAATCATGTAAGGCAATTTCATAATTCTTTTCTCAAGTGACCTTGAAAATAAATCATCTATGCAATTACAGCAATGAATTTTTAACCAATCGCAATGTCATATGAACTTGATGTGACAAGCAATGCTCGACAAACAAAAGTTAGATGAATCAAATTGCAATACTGATCCAAATATTTTGCATCAAACACAGTAAGCTGGACACCACAAAACTGTAAGATGCTCTACATTAAGCTACATCTAAAATTTGATGCACTGATATTACCGCTTGGAAAATCCTCTGGAAGCATGTAAACCTAATTAGCAAAAATAACACCTGATTGGAATACAGATCTTAAAATAGTAAAACAACATTAGTTTAAGACCCAGACCACTATAAAATGAAAGCTTGCAACATAACACGTCATAGTTGCTAATCGGTATCTCTGAAGGAGATATGGATCAGAATCTGCAGACCTTTAAATGTGATGGTGACGGTATACTGCTCTCTGTATTCTTTGTTCTCATATTGTCATCATCGACCTCTTCAGATTGTTGTCTACAACCAATCGAAGAATCTAAGTTATGTCTTGAACATAAACTAACCACATCCCTGCAAGGAATTTCTGTTTGTGAACTTCTGGAATCATTTGTCAGTATTAGTAATTTACAGTTCTTGTTAATTTTTGGAGTTTCAGGCAAAAGACCAGCTTTTTCAATGGCCGTTGAAGTATAGGTAACCACAGCCACTTGTGTTGTAGCGCCAGGAAATAATATTAGCCCTTCAATGTATCTAATGTTCAAATGCTTTGTGTTCCCACCTACTTCACTAACCTTTACAACACTCAACAGATAGGGAGCATCATTTCTAACAGACAGAGCAATGACAACAGTTTCACTAGTGTCACATTGCACGAGGAGTTGGAGAGATACAGATGCTGAATTTGACAACTCATCAGAAGCTGAAGTCCCACTCCATTCTGCTTCGAGAGGAACCATAATTGCATCAATCTTCTTCCTTGAAGAGCTTGACACCTGCATAAAAAAGCCGCCAAAAACTCTTCCTTCAGAACGATAAGAAAAATCTAACTCCACAATTGCTTCTGTTTTGCCAGGGCCAACCTCCCAATTTCTGTGGGGCCTCATAGCCATTATAGGTAGATCAATTTCATTGCTTCTGACATCTGACCATTCCTTGACCCTCAGCAACCTAAAATCACTAGAATCTTCAATGTTCTTAATACTACAAGTTGCTTCTGTCAAGCTGGATCTATTCCCTGAAGAAACTGATAGCCAAGCCGTTAGCTCCTCCACAGAGATGGTTTCATTAAATGGATTAGACAAGGACAAGTTCTTCCTCCACTTTCCATTTGGGGAAACATCCAGGCCAACTAAGGGCTCAATTCTGTATGGTGATTCTACAGCAAGGCCTTTAGCATGAATCAAGAAACCACCATAGCTTGTCTGCAAAACTATCTGTGCTGACAATAAGCCAAGCGATCTAGGCAAAAATGCAAAAAAAATTGATACAACTTCACCAGGTGCCAGCGAAATTTCACTAAAATTGCAGGGGTAAAACTGCGAACTTGTACTGTAAAGTTCGTATATATTCAAAAAGCGGTCCTTATGGGTGTTCCTCACTGTCACAGAAGCTGACGAAGGAAAATACAGATATTTTTGTCCCCAATCCAATAGGGGAGGGCTTACTTCTACATGCAACGAAGAACCGTCGAGAAAGCCAGATTTTACTGTCGCACTATGCTCTTTCGACTTAAAATTTTGGGTTTGGGGATCATGTAAAGGTCCTCTGCAGAAAGAACTATCATTTTGTGTAAATCTTTTAGTATGATGACTCCGCGATTCATTAGAACCATCTTGGTGCCTCAAGGAACAAGAGATGGTCCTTCCCCCATATACCTTAAAACTACCTGAGTCCGATAACCAGCTTATATTAGACTGAAAGCCGGAAACTTCTAAACTACTCGATTTAGCATTACTTCCTTGAGAAAAATACCCAGGCAATGTTGAAAGAAAGCAGAACAAGTTTGACTGTGGACATATATTGGCAATATTTGCCGGTGCCATTCCATTATCGAATTTATACACAAAACTAACATCATCACCAAGTCCATTTCGAAAATCTGTATCAGGATTTTCTCGATCGAACCCACATTCAGCATACTCCACTTGTTCCTTCACCCCATATTCTGGACATGGTTCGCATGTAGCTACGATCAAAAGGGTAAAAGCCAGAACTAACAAAACATAAAATGCTTCAGCATACTGAAAAGCTCCCCTAGAAAATCATAAACACAAATCAATAACTGATTTTTATATGTCAACCCAAAGCACTAATTACACAAACCATAAATAGCACTAATTATATGACAAGGGGCATATTCAAAAAAATTTAGTTGATGACAATCAACTAAATTTTGAAAATGTAACAATATAGCAATATCTAACTATGCATACACGGATTGCATACAAATTCATACATATACTTATGTGTGTGTGTGAGTGTGTGTGTGTGAGTATGTGTTTTTTGTATATATGCAAATATACGTGTATATATATGCATTTAGAGGCATATCTTGAGCACATATATGCATACATACATATATACACACACGTACATATATTTAAGTGCGTAGTGAAGAAGAGAAGTAACACCCAGTAGCTAAAAATATAATAATAAGTCACGCAGAGCTAAATAACACCTTCATAAATAGCATTTACTAAAATTCAACTAAAAACGCCTTAAATAAGCAATAAAAGCTCAAATTTTTTTAAAAAAAATTAGAAAAAAAGAAGAGAAACTAAAAACAAGCAAACAATACAAAACTTTCTACAAAACAAACATCGTAAAAAATATTCAAACACATGAACTTTTTTTTTTTTTTCAGTAGCCAAATATATATATAGATAAGTAGTAGAAAAATAAAAAAAAATAAAAAAAATTGGAAAAAGATGAAGAGAAAGTGATGAAGTTACCGAGGTTTGATCATTGTTAGGGTTTGAGGCTTCTTCATGTTGTTGTAAGCAGGCTGAAGGCTAGCAAGCTAGACCATCACTGTAAAATTTCTATATTTAGACTATTTTTTTTCTTCTTTTTTTTTTAATTTTAGACATTTATAGGGATTTTTACACTGCCAAGTAAGCACAAGGGTGCATACGTAGTACGTACACCTGTTAACAGCGAATGATGCCTCGAAAACGAAAGAAAAAGAAAAAGGAAAAGGCAACCCTTACCCTTGGCTATTTGGTCTAAGGTATGAATCGTGTTCTAAGGCTATTTTTAATGAAGTTTTTAAAATATATAATTTTTTTAATTTGAGTGTTTTTATAGATTTTATTCTTTAAAAATAATACTATTTATGATAAAAGTATGTAGAGTTTATCATTTTTAGTTTAAAATATACCAAAATAGAAACTCAATCTCTATTTTCTTCAATAAATTTGTAAAATAAAATGGAGACTGAGTCTCTATTTTGGCATCTTTTAAACCAAAAGTGATGGATCTCACGTATATTTAGATCATTAATATTGTTTTTTGAGCCATTGAGTCTCTAAAAATATCTAAATTAAAAAAAATTTGTATTTAAAGACTCCATTGAAGATGCTCTAAATATAAGAGATCTCAATATTTATTTTTGTATATAATATTTTAATGCTTCCTTAAATAAAGAAGAAAAAAAGCAAACCATTTTGGTATAATTACATTTCAGTCCCTAACGTTTTACTGCTGCTAACTTTTGTTACGGGTATTAATTATGATTAGGTGGCTCCTAGGAGCATGATTTAAAAGTCGTGTGGATAAAATTATTTTTATAAAATTGCAAATTCAACACATTCCACTATTCTAAAATTTTATTCTTGGTTAAGCTAATATATATGTAAAAATGCACTACTATATGAATAATTTATTAATTAGTAATTAAATTTTATTAAATAATTCAATAATCAGAGTTGCCAATTGTATACAAGTATACAACTCCAACCATGGTTCTATCTTCCACTATGGCAGCGTGGGGCTCGAGGTTCAAGGATTTAGGGTGATGCCTTTGAGATCATTTGTACCTGTTTTGGGGGTAAAATGGAAAATTGGCATCGAAATTCAAAGTAAGTTTATTAAAGTTGAACTGGAGATTATTTAATGCAGGATTTACAAGATAAAAGTTTACATTAATAGTTCAAAAATGAGAAGCTACAATGGTGTAATGGGTGAATAGTCATGTCGTGGACCCACATGTGTTACATTCCTGGAGGTAATTATACGGCCATAATTTGATTTTGTCTATTAAGAATAGGCAACATATTTTTTTTCTCTTTTTTGTACGATTATA
Source organism: Ehretia macrophylla (assembly GCA_037974665.1). Taxonomy (NCBI): domain Eukaryota; kingdom Viridiplantae; phylum Streptophyta; class Magnoliopsida; order Boraginales; family Ehretiaceae; genus Ehretia; species Ehretia macrophylla. Next base: position 33,597,230 of record CM075770.1, read on the forward strand.
TTATTTTACGAGTATATTACTTTTCAATCATGAAGAAACAAATAATTCTCAAATTTGTTGGAGAAAACAACACTAGCTTGGTAGGAGTAAAAACTTTACATAAATATTTTATGCACTGTTTAGGTTTCAAGGATATAGAAGTTTCGTTTATAGATTATTTTAATGTTGAAATTAGTCTAAGCAATTAAGTTTTATTTTATTAGATAAATATATACATGATCGCATCATCTTATTCAAACACATTGTATTATATATATATATATATATATATATAACCTCCTTTCTTCCTCTTGAATACAATTTTCTCAATGTTGTCGTGAAGATCAAAGTTATTAAGATATAACATAAGATTAGACACTATGACAAAACTTGAAAATCAGTGTTGTTGAAATAAGTTACGTAATACTTTTACATCTTCTATTGTACCTGTTCCAATTCTCTGATGAATGTTTCAATATCAACATTTCACAAATTAATTAAACGATAATAAGATAATCTAAGTTCAAACATCTCAACATTTTAAGGTTGAATATATGCTCTATTTTCCCATCTTCAAGTGAAGTTCCATGAACTTATTCCTCCAATAAAATCAATGAAAAATACATCTTACTCCACTAATTACATGATAGGTTTTTTTTTAAAAGGAAAACCGTGTTTTAGGACATGCATATACGGTCCTATTTAGTTGATATTATTTTAATTAATTTTGTGATTATTTGAAAAAAAAATCATTATATATATATAAGCAATTTTACAAATTCTTGGTAATTAACTCATCATGGGGCATCAATTTTTAATAAATTATCAATTAAGTTCAATTTAGTTTCAGCTTGATTTTTAATACTCATTTTTTTTCTAATTCAATTAGCTAAACAATCTAAAATCAAATTTCACCCTAGTATTCTATAAATGAAGATTAATATACACTATGAATTTACAAAGAGTACACTTTGTGACAATTTTTATTTATTTATTACGAAATACCAAACCTTTACAATAGAATTGAAAAGATTATAACATTAATTTTTTACAACGAATAAGTAATAACAAAAAAAAAAAACTTTGACATAGACTAATTTTGTGGCAGTACATATAGGACAAGACACATGTTGGTACAAGTATGCGTCAATCGTCATTGTGCATTAAAATACAAATTTGACGGCTTGAAAAATGAAATGGCTGAGGTGTCACATTAAGGTGCGGTCAAGGAAATCTTGCTAGCCCTGCATGACCTGAAATATACAGATGCGCAATCTTGACAGTTCAACAAATAAAAAAAAGATGCACGAATGGGATTGAAGGGCTGGAGTCATGTGCAGACGACAGAATAGAGGCAGGGCCACGCACGTGATTAGACGGAGAATCTTATGAGGGGTCGGCCACAAACGGTAAACGCCAAAAGAAAAACATGGCGGCGCAGTCAGGGTCACAGGTTTTTGGGACCCGTTGCTGCGCCTAGTTGGCGGAAATGTTTACGCAACCGCTAGTTTTGCATAAGCGGCCCCCTCAACTAACTGCTCCAACAATGTGGGGACAACGTAACTCTATTGTTATTATCAGAGAATCGAAAGGGTCGCGTGAATCACACTTCCTACCATTTAGTTACGGTGTTGGTTGCCTTACATTTGTATGTGTTTCATAACGGTTTGCCAGTCTAACAACCAAAAAAAAGTAAATTCTTAGGTTTTGCCTTCTCGCGGAAAAAAAAAAAAAAAAAAAAAAGTTCAAATTTATCATTAGGATTTCGGTACATAAAACTAGTAGTTAGAGTTTATTCCAGAGGCACCATGATCGACAATTGAAGAGAATTTGACAAGATTTTGACAGAATACTAATATAGTGTGTATTACTTGCTTATTCGTTTGAAATCAAGATTTATTTATAGTTATTTCTAAATTAGTCTCTTTCTTTCACCTAAGGGTTTTTCTTACTTTATATATTATTTCCTTTTTCACGTGTCTTAACAAGATTCTTTTTCACGTGTCCTAATAAGATAGTTACTAATGATAGACATACTAGCGAGAACTAAGAAATAATTATACTAAACTCGATACTTCAATTTTAGGTTAACCTGTTGTGAGGAATGGTACCCAAGTGCCTATCTTTGGTATATCATGCCTTCCTCGCAAGTTCAATGCTCTACTTGTGTACCTCGAGCCATTTACGAAGCCTCCCAAGACCTTTACCAAGCTTTCCGAACCATTTACTACGCCTTTCGAGCTATTTATTGAACTTTTTTGAGCTACTTACCTAGCCTTTTGAGCCATTATATTGACTGCTGGGTTGGTTGGATTCTCTTAGGCTTTTCTTTAGCTTTGGCTATGTGGACTCTAAATGTACGCTATCTCAATCCCTTTAGGACTGTTACCATAGTTTTCTAGATGGGTAATTAAATGTCAGATTTCAAGTAAGCTATCTTCAGATTGGATTTTCAATGTTCTTGCTCCTTTAACTAGACTGTTAGCTAAATAAATTTGTAATTTTTTTTTGTTGCTAAATAAGTTTGTAATTTATTGTGTTTGTTGATTTCATTCATTTGAAGTCAATCTGTGAAAATGATGTGTCGAGGTTGAAAATCTCACAGTTGAGGTTGGGCAGCTCCACTTGCTAAGCTGGACTTTCAGGTCGGCCTCCGAGTTGAACTTTCAGGTTGGCCACTTAATCTGCACAAGGAAAAGGAAGGAAAAAGGCGGGGTGACGACCCGGATTTTCCCCTCGAGTGTACGAATGATTAGTATGTACGGGTTGGAGAAGTAGCTGAGAGCATTTAATGACGAGTTACCTCAGAAATGAAGGGGGGGAGCCCTATTTATACTAAAATCGGGTATGACAGCATTTAATGCAGTGCAATTTTATGTCCCATCAGGGCTTTATGTTACATCAGAATAGCTGTTTGCTGAAGTCGGGGTTTCCTGGGTCGGGGTGAGGTTAAATCAACATTCAGGTAGGGCATTAACGGAATGTGCTGGGCTTGGCTCGGATTAGCCCGCCTCAGCTCGGAGCGGGCATCACACCTCAGTTCGGGGTCCCTCTCGTCAATCTCTCCCCCCCTCCACCCAAGTCGAGATCGAGAAGGCGACATCTAGATTTGGGAGTTAATCCCGAGCTGGAGGTACCCGACCCCGTCAGAGTGGGGATGGCCACGTCAGCAGTGCATACCCTTCAGATGGCTGACACGTCACCTAGCAGTTATGACAAGATGCGACATTTGGGATTCCCGAGGCAGTTACCAGATTTGCCTATAAATAGGGCCTTGACATCCGAGATTCATTTCATACTTTGCTTGCGAAATTTGGAGCTTTCAGGTCGGCAACCAGAGTGGTCGGACACTTTTAGCTCAGAAAATATCTTCTCAGGGTATTCAGCTCAGAATCTACTAGCTCGGAGCCAATTAGGTCGAAGGCAATTTGGTCCGGTTATCTTCGACAACTAGAGCGGTAGATACGTCCTAACTCCCTTTAGTTATTCCTGCACACATATTTTAATTTGTAAACAGGATAGGGAGGTCGGAGTCGGAAGATTCTCAAGCGATGGAGGTGAGGTCCTATGGAGGGGATGAGAATCCGTCGATCTCGAAGTCAACTTCATATAGAGGCCGCGAGGATGACATCAAAGGTGCATCTCAAGAATCATCTCGGCAATCTGGGCTTAGGGAGAGTGATGACGATTGCCAAGTGATCGAGGTCAGGCGAGTGCAAGAAGAAGTCGAGGCGGATCTTTTAGCCGACCTGGGAGACTTGGGAGATAGGGAGGACGAGGAACCATTGAACCAATTGGAGGGGGTTGAGATACCACAAGAGTACTTAGCTGGAGTCTCCGCGTCAGAACCGATTGAAGCGGTCCCAGTTAGGGCGGTCCAATCTCGGAGCTCAGCTACAGCCAGCAGTTCGTCAGCTCGGGGAAAGAGAATAGAGCAGTTGTTTGCCTGCTGTAGACGCGAGTGCCACTCTATCGTCCAGATGGCTAACGCTTGGCTAAGGGACTGGTTGGTGGACCAACACCACAAGCTGAAGGTTCCAGGTCGGACCGAGCCTGCTTGCTATCCTCCACCCGATCATTTCACCATCTACGACCTCACATTCGATGTCGTCCGGCTTCCACTTCCTGACTTCATCGTCGGCATTTTGAATTACTTCGAGCTTAGCTCGAGTCAGATATCACCTAACTGTTGGGCCGTGATGGTGACATTTTATGTGTTTTGCCTTGAGAGAAAAATAGAGCCGACCCTGCGTCGGATTAGGCAATTCTCTGTTTGCAAACCCAACCCGAAGTAGCCAGGGTGGTTTCACTTTCCAGCTCGGGTCAACAATGCCATATTCATCAAGTGGCACTCCTTCAACAAGGGCTGGCAGAATGACTATTATTAGGTTGAGCCAGCCGTGAACCCGGGGTGCAGAGTGGATTAGAGTCTTTCCTTGAAAAAGACTGTGAATGACGACCCCAAGCTCTCAGAAGCAGAACTTGCTGAGGTCAGGGTGCTGAGACCCGAGCCCGGTATGCTGATTGATATTAACAGCATCCTCAGGTGGGACAAAATCTGGAAATCCAAGTTATTCTGGAAAGAACCTGACCTGAGAATGTAGTATCCTCACCTACTTCCCGAGCCCGAAGAGAATGCGGAGTCTGGCTCAGAAGAGGGTCAGTTCGCAGGATCAATGCCCAACCTCCCCGCCTTCTTGTCTACCGTTGTTCTTTTTAGTTTATATTTGGTTATATCTCACCTATTTCCTCTACTCCTTTACAGGTATGGCGGATACGAGAAAACTTGCATATGCCCAGATGAAGAGAAAGACCGAGGCCAGTAGCGACGACTCGGTCTGGCTTGGGCTTCACCGTCCCTTAGGAACAAAGGCAGTGACCCGAGGTCTCTTCCAAGGGGATGTCAGCATCTCTCCAGACCAAAAGATCGACTCGGGCGTGACGATCCCTGAGCACTCAGTATCCCGCCTCAATAATAGGAAACGGTCTCGGCCCGAGTACTCCGGGAAAAGCAAGTGTAATACCTGAGCCCGGAACATGAAATTTTTCTGTTTCTTTTTCTGAAAATTATATTCTTCTTAGATTCCTTGATATTTAATTGTTATTCGTTCTTTGTCGCAAAATACATTGCATAACGAGAGTGTTAGTTAGGAAATGATTTCTAGTCCTCAGCAAATACTGAAAACTAGTATTTAGTGTTTTAATTTTAGTAGTTTAGTTGTTGTTGACTAGAATTAAATTTGTGTAAATGTTGTTTTAAGTTTAAAATTCATAAAATAAGCTTAGTTGACCAACTTAAGTAAACATTGACCAAGTACCTTGACTTTTGACCTTGTTGTCATCTTTTAATAAGCATAATACATTCAAAAACAAGCAAAAAGCTGGAAAATTAAAGAGAAAACAGAAACTTCAAAGGAAAAAAAGAAAAAAAAAATTTCACCTTAAATCTTTGATTCTTCACGAGGGCTTGCATGGGATTGTTTCTGAGGCTTCCAACGTAGTTTTCCTAGTGTCTAAGGTGAGGGATGCATCGTTATTTGCGCATTAGAAAATATGATGTCAATACTTTAATTTTTTTAAAATTGTGTATAGAATGTAGTTTAATTCGTTTTGTTGCTTGAAATATGTTCTATGATGTTAGTAGACCTTACTTTTGTAAGTTTTTAACAATTTATGTGGTTAAAATTGGTTATTGCATTTTAAATGTTGAGTGAGTAGTGAAAAATGTGAATAGTAAACCCCCGTCCGAAATTTTGCTCTGAGTTGCATTCTATTGATGCAGAAAGGTGCTAGATATGATTAAATGCTAAAATGCATGGTTTATTTTGTTTGTGTAATGAAAAAATGGAGAAATTGTTGAGGCTTATGTTGGGGTCGTCCCGGTCGAGTTTAACATTTTCTCATTTTGCGTTAAGGCATTGTCGTGGTATACCATGGAAGCACTTTTGATGCAGTTATGACATTGGTTGGATGATCGGTTGAGGTAGCTGTAGTTCAAACGAGTAAAAGAGAAAATCGGGGCTTTGAGAGAATTGTAGGGTAAAGTAGGGTTTTGTGGCTTCTGGGTGTGCCTTATGGTGTCCTAGGATGAGTGGTGAAGTCGGTTTCCAAAACTCGTGGCTCGTTTAGAAGTAGTAGCATTCTGAAAGTTGGGGCCGTTGTGTGATTTTGTTGGTTTTTATGATGTTTGGCTTTTAGAATACTTAATGTCGCTTATTATACTTGTTGTAGTTGATTGTGATTGCAATGTTTATCAACTGTTGCTATTGCGTGCGAGAGTAATTTGTTATTCTCCCACGTGTGGCTATATCGCTTGATTGTTGCATTGTATAATGTATTGCATTCATAGAGTCAGGGGCGGGTGTGATGGGCCTCTCTGGGAAGCCTCGGGTTGGTTGCTCTAGCCTCGTGACCTATTCCCTTTCTTGCTTGGGTTGCCGCCCAGGGAGATTTGGGTCGTAGAATTGAATGGATACTTCCGGGGTATTCCAAACCGAGGTTATAAGGTGGTTGGGCCGGCGCGTCGTCATCGGATTCGTGAATTGAAGTTGCTTGTGGAAAGTGAATTGTATCCTTTAATTGAATGGTTATAGCCTTAATGCTTGTCTTGATTTATTGTTAGCTTAGCTTGTATTTCTATATGTTCATTGATGGATCTACTTGACTACTTGCATTGTATTCTTCTCTCACCTCCGTCCTTGAGACCAATTAACCCTCGCTGAGTAATAGTTTTTGCTTATCCCTTTCTATACTATATTTTATAGGAGTAGTTGAGGTTGTTCCTATTGAGGTGATAGAGGAGGAGGAGGAACAAGTGGAGGTGTTTCCTTGATAGCACTTTTTTTGCTTAACTGGTGGTTGGTTGCCAGACTTTTGTGCAGGCTATGCTTGATGTGTATATTGCTTGGTTGTCGCTCTATTTTGAGGCTTGTGGCCTTGTATGTAGTTTCTATTTTGAGGCCTCTATGGTCTTATGTTGTAAAAGTTGAAAGGTTGTAAAGTTGTAAAAATGTACTCACGTGACTAGTAAAGAACTGCATGCTAATAGTTTAACTGCTTAGTGGCATGAGTACTTGTGTAGTACGCATGACATTTTGGGTTGCAAAGTTGGTTAATGAGAAGATGTATGTTTTTAAAAGATAGTTGACTTGTTCAAATGGTTACTGTGGTTTTCACGTATATTCCGTTGAATGTAGGGTTTTCGGATCATCCACGGTACAGAGGAGACTCTGTCCGTGTGCTGGGTCCGGACTTGGCCTTTTGCGGGGTCGGGTCGGGGCGTGACAGCAAGGCCATGGAGGTGAGCCCTCCCAACAAGGATTTCGTGGAAGCAGCTAAGGTCGCCCACGATCCCAAGCTGGCAACGGTCCCGGCAGAGCAGCTTTCGCTCGACCTGAAGACGACCATAGTCACGGTAAGGCATATTTGACTGCGTTGATATGGTTAAGTTTTTTGGCTCGACTAATCATTTTGTCATCTTTCGTGCAGGTCGAGTTCCATATCCTTTCGGTACCTGGATTGCTTGCCCGAGCCCAGGCTCACTGCGTCGAGCTCGAGCAGCGATTCATCGACTCTCTAGCCGAGTTAGAGCCCCTGAGGAAGGGTGCCGTATAAAGGCACAAAGCTGACGAGACGGAGATCGACCGGCTGAAGAGGGAGCTCGATGCAGAGAAGTCCCGAAGCGAGGCCGCGACCAAGGATGTCGAGCGCTTCAAGAAGGACAAGCGCAAGGCCGAGGCGAAGCTTAAGGATCTGTTAGATCGGGTCGGCCCACAGGGGAGAAGGCGGTGGAAGCCTTTAAGTCTAGTCAAGAGGCCGTGGACTGGTTGGCCACGGAGGGTAGGGCGATGACCTGGTACGCTGAGCTGGAGTACTACTTCCGGGGCTAAGTCGCAGCTCGGGAGAGAGCGAATACCTTCTTCCCTGCCACCAAGAATGATTACATCAAAATCTTGGAGGCTCCACCGCAGGAGTTTTGGGAGATTCCTGAACTTCCTGCCGACCTGACGTCCCAAGCCAAGGAGGTAATTGATTTTGTTCAGAAGGCCATGGATCAGGTCAGGGATAAAGCCGATGCCACCACCTCCACCGCCGCTCCTAAATAAATTTTTATAAACTCGCCCGGGTTAGGCTCTTGTAATCTCACCCAATTCGGGCTTTTTGTAATTTGTATTTCAATTATGATGAAATGAATATTTTGCATTTTATTCGAGTTCATACTTGTGTACTTTTCTCTTCGCAAATTTTTCTTAAGTAAGTAGGGTCGGACCAATATGATGAACCATTCAAACTTAATTTAAATATAAAGAACCGAGCTAGACACGATTAATGAATTTTCATCCTAATTCGAGCTGGTTAATCCAGACAACTATTATCGTTGCCGACCTGGACTCGGCAGTCTGATTTAAAATTGGTCAAACTAATGTTGACAAATGTTGAGTTCGAATTTAGACCCAAACTAACATACTGACCTGAAGCCGGCTAACACCGAGTTTGACCTTAATCCGAATTGACAAAATTAATCAAATTGTTATTGATTATACCTGAGCTGGAACCTAGTCCGAGCTGGTTTACTTAATCATTAGCTCGTAATTAAGCGTGGCTACCGCGTTAATCCGAGTTGGCAGTAGCTAAGTAGCTGAGGTGCTTAGGCCCGGGTCAGGCATTGCACTGATTTACAAAATACATTGTATTAAATTTGTGCATGGAGTATTTGGGCTCAGGGCCTCAATAAAACGTTTATAAAATATCTCGGCTTGGGGGCCGTTGCAAGAGATTTAGACTCGGGGGCCGTTACAAGAGATTTCGGTTCGGGGGCCGTTATATTGTATTTCGGCTCAGGGGCCGTTACAAAATATTTTAGCTTGGGGTCCTAGACAAAATACCGTTTCAGGTGTTCTGAGTGTCATGCATTCTTCAGTGGTTTTTCGTACTTGTTGTAGAGGTAAAAGGTTCTAGGTCGGATTTCTTTCACGACTTTGTACGGTCCCTCCCAGGTCGAGGAGAGCTTGTTACCCGATCATGGCAAAAAGCTGGCCTTTTTGAGTACGAGGTCGCCAACCTTAATAGGCTTAGGCTTGACCTACTTGGCAAAGGCTCTTTGCATAGCAGCTTTGCTGGCTAGTATTCTGATTTGAGCTTTTGGTCGGAGCTCTTCAGTGAGATCGAGCTCTTCACGGATCAATGCTCCGTTTATTTTTGGATCATGGTGGAGGGTTTTACTGGTTAGAGACCCGATCTCCACTAGCAGCACTGCTTGAGTACCGAAGGTCTGCTCAAAAGGCGATTCTCCTGTTGCCAAGCTGGTGGTGGTCCGTTGAGCCCACAGTACCTCGGGAAGAATTGATGCCCATTGGCCCTTAGTTTCCTCCAGCTTGGTTTTCAGTCCCTGCAAAATGATTTGGTTAGTCCTTTCGACTTGGCCATTACTTTGAGGGTGAGCAATAAATGAGAATCTAAGGTCGATCCCGATCTCAGCACATTTGCCTTGAAAGTATGCACTGTCAAATTGTTTACCGTGGTCGGTAATGATGACCTTTGGTACCCCAAATCGGTAGATGATATTTTTCCATACGAAATCCCAAGCTTCCTTTTCTGTTATTCTAGCAACACCTTCAGCCTGGGACCATTTGGTGAAGTAGTCTACAACTACGAAGGCATTCTTCTTTTGGACAACACTGGTTGGCAATGGGCCGATGATATCTAGACCCCATTGATAGAATGGCTACGGGCTTATTATCACTGTTAGGTCTATTGAAGGCTTTCTTTGTATACTGGCGAACCTTTGGCAGGTGTCACACTTTTTTACATACTCTTTGGCATCTTGTTCAAAGGTGGGCCAGAAATAGCCTTGCCTCAATGCCTTCCGAGCCAGAGCCTTGCCACCCAAGTGGTTTCCACATACCCCTTCATGAATCTCTCAGAGTACATAGTTTCCCTCCTCGGGCCCGACACACTTTAAGAGAGGCCAAGTGTAGGCTCTCTTGTAGAGTTGTCCAGCTATTATGACAAACCTTAAGGCTTGTTTCATAAGTTTTCGAGCCGCTTTTTCATCCTCCGGGGTCATACCCTCTCCAAGTAGTCCACGATTAGTTTGGTCTAATCTGGGCTTAAGTTGAGCTCGGCTACGACTTGCATACCTAGCTGATTATTTGGTTTGGAAACTTCTTCCACATGGACCAGTGCAGGTCGGCTCTCGCCCAAGGCCAACCTGGACAGAGCGTCAGCCTTCATATTCTCCTCTCTCGGGATTTGCTACACCGTGAGCCTGTTGAGCTCTGAGGTCAAATCCTTTACTTTGTTGAGGTAGGCTAGCATAGTATTGTCCTTGGCTTCGAACTCTCCTGATATATGACTAGCAACTAATTAAGAGTCGGTGCTTAGGTCGACTGTTTGCACACCGAGCTGAGCTGCAATTTTCAATTCCGCAATCACTGCTTCGTACTCAGGTTCATTGTTCGAAGTCGAGTAGGAAAACTTGAGGGAGTATTGGTGCTCATGCCAGGTCGGGTCAAGGATGACCACTCCGGCTCTGCTTCCAGACTTCTTTGAAGCCCCATCCACATTGACCTTCCACATATCCTCAGGGTCATGCTCAGCTCGACCAGTGCATTCTACCACAAAGTCCGCGATGGCTTGGGCTTTGATGGTTGTTCTAAGCTGGTAGGTGATGTCAAATTGACTTAGCTTAACTGCCCATTTCAGCAGCCTGCCCGACGCCTCCGGCTTGTGTATGATGGACTTGAGCGGGGCATCCGTCATGACCTTAATTGGATGAGCATCAAAGTATGGCTTCAGCTTCCTTGTCGCTGTGATGAGCGCGAAGACGAGTTTTTCTAAGGAGGAGTACCTCGCCTCGGCCCCTTGCAAGGTTTTGCTTACATAATAGACCAGTTTTTGGTCCTTCCCTTTTTCGCGGACTAGTATCGCCGCCACTGCTATCCCCGAGCATGCCAAGTAGAGTACCAGCTCTTCCCTAACCTCAGGTCGGGATAATAGGGGTGGCGAAGCTAGATACCTTTTCAGCTCTTGGAATGCGTTCTGGCATTCTGTAGTCCATTCAAAGTTCCTAGGATTCCTCAATATTTTGAACAGAGAAGCACACTTGTTGGCCGACCTAGACATGAATCTACTCAATGCTGTGATCTTGCCTGCGAGCACCTGGACGTCCTTCACATAGGTCGGTGACGCCAGGTCAAGTATCGCCTGAATCTTCTCTGGGTTGGCTTCTATTCCGCGGGCTGTGACCATGTAACCCAAAAACTTTCCTGCCTTAACGCCGAATGCGCCTTTTTCGGGTTCAGCTTTATCCCAAATTGCTCCATTACGGCAAAGGCTTCAGCCAGGTCGGCTACATGGTCTTCCGCCCTTCTGTTCTTGACCAACATGTCATCTACATAGATCTTCATATTTCGGCCAATCTGATTTTTGAAAACCTTGTTCACAATCTGAGTGTAGGTAGCTCCAGCACTCTTGAGGCCAAAAGGCATGACCTCATAGTAGTAGAGACCTTTATCGGTGGTGAAGACAGTCTTCTCTGTCTCCAGGAGCCATCTTGATTTGGTTATAGCCTTTGAAGGCATCAATGAAAGAGAGTAGCTCGAATCCGGAGGTGGCATCCACCATCTGATCAATCCAAGATAGGGGAAAGCAGTCCTTAGGGCAAGCTTTATTGAGGTCGGTGAAGTCAATACACAATCTCCATCTGCTTGAGGACTTGGTCACTAGTACCACGTTGGATAACCAAGTTGGGTATTGGATTTCCTTTATGTGGCCTGCGTCTTCCAACTTATCCACCTCTTCTGCTATGATTTGTTGCTTATTATAATGGAAGTGCTTGCGCTTCTGCTTTACCGGATAGTAGTTTGGGTTGGTATTCAGGTGATGCTTAATTACTCCCGGGTCAATACCTGTCATGTCAAAGGTAGACCAAGCAAACATGTGTTCATTTTTCGAAAGAAATTGGCTTATACCTTTCTTGAGATCATTGGGGAGTTCACTCCCGATCTTTGCCCTCTTTGTTTCATCGGAGAGCTCCACCTCTTGAAGGTCTTCAGCCGAGTTCTCTCTCTTAGCATCTCTCTTCTCCTTGGGTAAATCAGGTCCCCAGCCAACCTGATATTTGGGTCAGAGAGAGTTTTCATAACATTCCCGAACTGAGAGCTGGGTTCCTCGGATGGTAGCCGTACTGGCCGGGGTCGAAAATTTCAAGGCCTGGTGGTAAGTTGAAGGAACAACCCTGAAATAATTGAGTGCCACCTGACCCAAGATCCCATTGTAAGTGGAGTTGCAATCCATTACAATGAAATTGGCCTGCATCGAAACCCACTTGTCTCTGTCTTCTAGCTTCAGTGGGAAGTTGATAACTCATTCGGCTCGGTGGGCCTGTCCGATGAATCCAACCAAGATGCCCCTCAAAGGTTTGAGCCGGCTCCTGTCCAACCCCATATGCTCAAATGCCCTTAGGAATAGGACTTCTGCCGAGCTCCTGGTATCCACTATCAGCCTCTTCGTGGTGAAATTGGCTATTTCAGCGCCGATCACCAATGGGTCATCATGGGGAGATATCACACCCTCCAAGTCTTCTGAGGAGAAAGTGAGCTCCTCCACCTCCAGAACCGGACCCTGAGCTGGCCCATATTCCCTTCCTGCCCGAACATAACCCTTCCTACCAGCCGAGGTCTCCCCACCCGACGCCAGCCCTCCCACGATAGTCTTGATCACAGCCAAACATCCGCCCTCAGCCTGGCGCCTAGGTAGACTTCTCTCTCTGTCCCTCTGATCGTGACTCCGGGTCAGCTGTTGATCTACGTACCTCCGGAGGTGGCCCCGGGCTATCAGTGCCTTAATCTCTTATTTCAAATCTTTGTATTCCTAGGTGGTGTGGCCGTAATCCATATGGTAGCAGTAATACTTGGTCCTCTTACGCTTTTTAGGTCGGCCTTTCATCCTCGGTGCTGAAGGTAGGTGGTTCTGGTGCTGGATCTCCATCAGGATCTGCTCTCTTGAGGTGTTGAGGGAGTGAACATGGTGAACCGAGGGTTCTGCTTTGGCTGCTGAGGCTGCTTGCCTTGGTCATTTTGGGTCTTACCCTCAGGTTGGCCTCATGAGGCCTCTCCCTTCTTCCCGGCTTCTTTCTCTTTGTCATCGTCCCTCTTCGACTAATGGATTTCTTCCGAGTGTATGTACCCTTTTGCTCGTACCATCAACTCGGTTATGGTATCTACGGGGTCGATGGCCAAAGAGGATGTGAAGGGACCCAACCTGAGCCCACTTTGGTAAGCCATTAATGCCATGGAATCCTCTAGGTTGGGGATTCTGAGGGACTCTTCATTGAATCGAGCTGTGTAAGCTCTCAAACTTTCCCTTTTATGCTACTTCACCAATAACAGTGTAGAAGTATAGCGGGTGGCGCGTCGACTTCCCATGAAGCGGGACAGAAAAGCCTCAGTCAACTGATGAAAACTTGTAATAGAGCCGGGACGAAGTTTTTGGAACCAGTCCAAGGCATTGCCAACCAGGGTGGTCGGGAATGTCTTCGTCTTCATCAAGTCGGTCATATCATGGAGAGTCATATTGTGATCGAAGTTGAGCAGGTGGCTGGCTGGGTCTCCGTCCCTATTGTAGATTGCCAAGTTGGGCATCCGGTTGCCCGTGGGCAATGGCGTTGCCAGTATCTCGGGCGAGAATGAGCTTACGCCGAGCTAGTTAATGACATTGGCTATGGCAACCACAGTCTTAGCCTGCTTGGGGTCGGCATGGGCCGCCCTTTTACCTCTCGCCTTCGCTGGTCTTGCCTCTGGCTCCTGGGAGCCTTCTCCATCTTGCGCTCGAGTTTGCCCCGGGGCTGGGATACGAAATTGTGGACAAGTGGGCCGCGGCGTAGCTGCTTGTGGAGCTGGAGGTTCCGTTGCTAACCGGGCTACCTACTCCTTTAGTTCCTGGAACATCCTGAGCATCATCCTCATCTCCGGTGACAGGCTGGAGTTGAGGTCTCCATCTGTAGAGGGGTTGGTTTCTGAGGCTAAGTGTATACGCTGGCTCGTTCCAACATCGATTTGGGTTGGATCTTGGCTAGGCACCTGAGTGGTTTCGATGTCCTCGCCCAGGTTGGGTAAGTCCTCTACCGGTGCGCTGTAACTTCTGGTTTGTACCATGTTGGTTTCTCAATAAGTAGTGAGGAGAGTGATAGAAAAAACTCCGTTTCTACAGACGGCGCCAAACTGTCGAGGTTCAAAATCTCACAGTTGAGGTTGGGCAGCTCCGCTTGCCAAGCTGGACTTTCAGGTCGGCCTCCGAGTTGAACTTTCAGGTTGGCCACTTAATCTGCACAAAGAAAAGGAAGGAAAAGGAGGGGTGACGACCCGAATTTTTCCCTCGGGTGTATGAATGATTAGTATGTCCAAGCTGGAGAAGTAGTTGAGAACATTTAATGATAAGTTACCTCAGAAATGAAAGGGTGGAGCTCTATTTATACTAATTCAGACCTGACAGCATTTAATGTAGTGCAGCTTTATGTCCCATCAGAATAGCTGTTTGCCGAGGTCGGGGTTTCCTGGGTCGGGTTGAGGTCGAATCAGCATCCAGGTAGGGCATTAGCGGAATGTGTTGGGTTTGGCTCGGATTAGCCCGCCTCAGGTCGGAGCGGGCATCACACCTCAGCTTGGGGTCCCCCTCGTCATTATGGAAACAAACTTGGACACTTTCAAGTGTGGTCACTCGATTACTTATTGATCCATGACAAATGTTAAAATTACTTAACCTACTATTAAGATAATTGGGTTTCTAACTTAAAATCAATTAGAGACAAGTGAAGTAACTCAATATCTTATTAAGTAGTCTAAGAGTTTATGATTTTTCTATGTGGGACAAGTGCATATTCTAACACTCCCCCTCACGTGTGACCTGATTTGAGAGGGGTCACACGTGAAATATTGAACACACGTGGACCTTATTTTGAGATGGTCACACTTGGAAGATTGAATACATGTGGACCGAATTTTTTTGAGATGGGTCATACATGGAAGATTGAATTGAAAGTGCATGGACTATGCACACACGAAAGATGGAAGACAAGTGGACCGAATATTGAACACGCGTAGACTTTATTTTGAGATGGTCACGCAAGGAAGATTGAATACATGTGGACCAAATTTTTTTGAGATGAGTCACACATAGAAGATTGAACACACATGTGGTAGATAACACATGTGGAAGATTGAAAGTGCGTAGATTATGCACATGCGAAAGATGGAAGACAAGTGGACCTGATTTGATATGAGTCGCACGCGAAAGATGAATGAGACTAGACCATGGGTCTAGCTCTGATACCATGTAAAGAATCATGGGTTTCTATCTTAAAACCAATTGGTGCCAAGTGGAGTAGCATATGATCTTATTAAGTGGTCTAAGAGTTTATAATTTTTCTATATGGGACAAGTGTATATTCTAACACTCCTCCTATTCTAACACCTGCGTACTCAAGGTTGGCCTAATGAAACTTCATTGAGATTGATTCATAATTAGGCAAAACAAGCTTAACTTGGTATTATTTTTTCACAAGTATTAAATTGTTTTAAACAACTCTAAAGTCTAAGCAAATTTTTTTCATCGGATTAATTAAGAAAGTAGACACAAAATAAGCTATAGACAGATGGACACAAATTTCTTGATGAGTTCGATATATGAAGTCTCTCCTCATTCGTACAAGAGGTTACAACTAGAGATGGCAACGGGTAGGGTTTAAATCCAAATTTGATAGGTATCCGACTCGATTATAAACCCGTTTATGAAACCGATGGAGTATTCGTACGGGTTTGGTTTTTATAAGTAGTTGCCGACGGATAGTCCGATAAGGTTTGGTAATTCCAATTAAAATAACCCGAAACCCGAAAACTCGATTATTAATTTAGTAAATAATAAATTAATAAAATATTTATATACATACACATATAACATATTGTTTAAGAAAATAATAATTTTTTAATATTGATCCAAAATTAATAGTTGTGGGCCTATAGCCCATCCCAATTATTATTATTAGTTGTTAACCCTGGTAATTTATATTTACCTATTGTTTTGCTAATCTAACATTACAGCCACAGAGCCGCTTAATTGCTTAACTTTTGTAACATCCAAAGTGACCGAGTACTCCAAAACTTTCAATCCTCTTGCTATCACGTGCAAATTGAAGGTACTGTACAACTTTTTTTATGCATCATACTTGATTTGTTTGCATTTTTTTTTTATGTTTTCATTCAATACTGAAGAAGATGAAAGATATTTAGAAGAAAATAGTTATTAGGATGCTCCGTAGATAGACCTATCTAAAGCTGACTAAGCATAAAGGTAATTAAAATGGCCATACTTTATATGCTGCTCCATTGTTGTATTTTTAAGGCTTACAAAACTTGGACATGTATGATATAGAATGCCTAGATTCATAGTTAAGCATATATGCATTAAAGGAAGATAAGATATATCACCACAATACAACAGAACTTGAGTTAATGCTTATGTACTGCATGACGCATATTTGCTTTTGTAAATCAGATTGGTGACTTGGTGTTAGCCTTATCACTACCTAAGAAAACCAGCCATCCATCAGTTGATTTCAGATTTTCAAATCTTGTCAAAATCCTTCACTCTAATACACTCTAATTGTTCAGGGCACTTAACTAACTGAATGATTAACCCTATGCTTTTATATTATGTATATGCTTCCTTTATTTTTATTCTAGTAAGAATACTCTTATCTATGTTCTATTGCTAATTTTCTTGAATTTAGAGTTCGAATATTTTGCATTATTATTTCAGATTGGAATTTTGAATACAAAATGTCATCTCCAATGGATGTTGACGGAAAAATTAAAAGTCAAGACGAATGCAAAACACCTTTTTATACACAACTTTCAAGTTTAACACAAGAAGGTTTGCAATCCCAAGTTTTATAACCTACGTCATCCCAAGGCCAAGATAATGATAGCAAGAAAAGGAAGTTGACTAGTACTGTGTGGGAGCATATGAAAAAGATCAAAAAAGACGATGGAGAATATGCAATTTGTAATTATTGTCAAAAATCTCTAAAATCATCAAGTAAGCTAGGAACTACAAGTTTGAGGAACCATTTGAATCCATGCTTAACAAAGAGACATGGAAGCATCGATGTGGCGATTCAACAACAAAAGCAAATACAAATGGAAAAACAAAGTGATGGAAAGGTTCAACTTAAAAACTTTACCTTTGACCCTGAAATTTCAAGACAAAAGCTTGCTTGTGCTATTATTTTTGCATGAGTATCCTCTTTCTATTGTTGATCATGTTGGATTTAGAAGATTTGTTCATAGTCTTCAACCTCTTTTTAAGAAGGTTTCGCGAAATACAATCAAGAAAGATATATTCAAAGTTTTTGACAATGAGAGAAAAAAATTGCAAAATCTTTTACAAAATAACACAAGTCGTGTAGCT
The DNA here is from genome assembly GCA_037974665.1 of Ehretia macrophylla. Taxonomy (NCBI): domain Eukaryota; kingdom Viridiplantae; phylum Streptophyta; class Magnoliopsida; order Boraginales; family Ehretiaceae; genus Ehretia; species Ehretia macrophylla. Next base: position 33,614,675 of record CM075770.1, read on the forward strand.
ATTACAACTGACATGTGGACTTCTAGCCAAAAGAAGGGTTATATGAGTATCACTGCTCATTTTGTCGACAACAACTGGGTGTTGCAGAGTCGTATCTTGAGGTAAGATTAATTTTTTTGTGGTTTACAAGTATTTTCATATTTCATAGTGCTACAATTTATAGCATGAATGTGACTAGTTAAATTAATGATATTATATGTAGGTTTATTTATGTGCCTGCACCTCACACTATGGAAGTACTAGCTGAATATTTGTCTAATTACTTAACTGAGTGGAATTTAGAGACTAAATTATCTACTATTACTATGGATAATTGCACAACAAATAATGGGATGATAAAGATAATTGTTGACAAGTTACTTTCTGATTGTTTGCTCGGTGGGAGGTTTGTTCATATGCGGTGTTGTGCTCACATTTTAAATCTTATTGTGAAAGATGGATTGACGATTATAGATGATGCAATTGCAAAAATTCATGATAGTGTTTCATTTTGGTCTGGTAGTCCATCTAGAGTTGAAAAGTTTGAGGAGATAACACGTCAAATGAAAATTTCTTGTTTTAAAAAGTTGGCTCTTGATTGTAAAACTCGATGAAATTCTACATATTTGATGCTTCAAGTTGCTTTACAGTACAAGGATGTTTTTCCTAGAATGAAGCTTAGAGAAAAACAATATTCAAGTGTTCCATCTGAAGATGATTGGAATATTGTTGCCAAAATTTGTGGAAAGCTTAAGCTCTTCTATAATGTGACAGAGCTTTTTTCTAGTTTGAATTATCCAACTTTAAACACTTATTTTGTTAAAATTTGTGAGATTATGGAAACTTTGTGTAAATGGATGTTGTCAGAAGATGGATTGATTGCTTCCATGTCAAAAAAAATGTTTGAAAAATTTGAGAAGTATTGGAGTGTTGTGCATGTTGTTATGGCAATATCAGTTATTCTAGATCCTAGATACAAAATGAAAGTTGTTGAGTTTTATTTTCCTTCCATTTACGGGGAATATGCAATCGAAGAGATTGAAAAGGTTAAAAGATCTTGTTATGATTTGCTTCAAGAGTATCAGTCAAAGAATTCCATTGATAAATCTAGCATAAATGTTCATGACCTACTTAATCAATTTGATTTGGGGGATTCAACTCTTTCTGATGGGGAAGCAGAAAATATGACAAAATTGGTCCAGTTTCTTAATTCTAGTGCTACTACAATGCATGTGAAATCAAAATTAGATCATTACTTGGAAGAGCCAGTTTTACTAAGGACTCAAGACTTCGACATTCTTAATTGGTGGAAGACAAATGGAATAAAGTATCCTACTTTGTAGCTGATTGCGCGAGATTTATATGCAATTCCGGCATCTACAGTTGCATCTGAATCAATGTTTAGTACTGGTGGAAGAGTGGTTAGTCCACATAGAAGTAGACTTCATCCAAAGACTTTAGATGTTTTAATGTGTGCACAAAACTGGTTATAGAGTGAGATGGAAGGTAAAATAATAGTATTTATCATACAAAATTGCACTTATGTTTTATATGAAATTCATCGCCCATTTACATATATGTCATTTTTGTAGGTAGCAGCATAGCTCTAGATTGGATAAAAGTTTCTTATGCCGAGGAAGATATAGATTGAAGTATTTATAATATTTTATGTACTTTTAATAAGTCAAACTAGAATGATTGGATTTTGTTGAGTGTTTATGGACAAAAAATTTAATTTATTATTTTTAGTTTTATTGCGATTGGTCATTATTTTAATTATTTTTAAAAACATTTTAAGCTTTTCTTTATAAAAAAAATTATTCATTAACGGGTCGGATCAGATACCCACAGGTTTTAAAATACTTAACGGGTTCGGGTTTGGTAAACAAAATTCAAATCCGACGGATATCCGTGACGGATTTGGTAAAAAATAATTTAAACATGTTCGGATTTGGTTTTATAAATTTTAATAGGTATCCGACCCGTTGCCATTCCTAGTTACAAAGTTGGTCACACACTTTGTTAGGGCCCGTGTAAGAAGTTTTACGAAGGAAAATTTTATAGATAAGCTTCAAATTAGTCAGTCTTTTTGGACTGCAATTTTCAAAGAAAAGCGAAGAAAGGGAAGAGATTAAGGAATACATTTTCCTATTTTGATCGGTTTTTAAGAGGAATGAGAGTTATGGATGGATCCTTTAATTGGGAGATTTTACAATCCTCTTAATTTGGTGTGAATTAGTTTGAGAAATGTCTATCCTATCCCTATTTTTTTGTTAAAACATATCTCTATATATGCCTATGGATGTATAAAGGATATTTAAGTAACTGTTTCTTAGAATAAGAGTCAATTTAAATCAAATTTCAATGTATAATATATTATACTTCATTATGGATTCTCATACACTTGTAGACATACAATTGATAACCTTCGAACATCATAGTTATATATTGGAAGCTCGACTTGTTAATATACAAGTATATACAAACGAATATATATGACAATTTATCCCTCTATTCTACAAAATTTATTTAGTTTTACTTTCATACGGATAATTTGACTTTTGGGGTTCAGCTATAGTTTGATATTCATATCATCTTATAAACATAAAGTAAAGGTAAAATTGTATATAACTTCAGCTAAAAAAAAAAACAAAACTCCTCCTTGTACACAATTTCAAGGTTGTCTTAGAAGTACTCTAAAAATATGTAGTCAATTTCAAGATTCACTTAAATGACCTAACTTCTTCCCCCCCACACAAGTCTATTTTGAGCTAAATCCTGTTTTATGGTGTTTGGTGTTCTCACTGTGCGCTTGTTGGGTTTTTGGATCTAGTCCAAACCCAAATGGAGGTTTGAAAATAAGTAAAAGTTCAGTCTAAAGAGAGTAAATGTAAGAGTTCTAATCCTAGTAGAGTTAGGTTTTGGTTTCTATAAATATGAATTTTAGCTTATAATTATTTGTCACGAGAGCCACACTCCGTGGGACTTATTGGAGGGTGAGCCGAGAGTGTTTTTCGTTCTTTTGCTAGACAAAAGACGAATGGGGAGAGTTTAGACTTTAGCTTGCTAGACAAAAGATGAGTGGTGGAGGTATAGACTTTAGCTATAGATTAAGTCATGTGAGCAAGGGTTTAAACTTTTGTGTGCATAAAGTCATATGTGAGTGTGAGGGAGACTTTGAATATTTGTCCGTTCAAAAGATCTGTTGCATTTTAGCCATTATTGATGAATGGTGATTTTTCAATTCTTTGGTTTGTAGACGTAAATAGAGGATTTAACCATATTAAAAATATTTTGTGTTTGTTTTTTTCTTATTCCAGGTATATGTGTGTACGATCCTATTCCTATCAGCGCTCTAGCATGATTGTTTTTCTCTCGATCTTGATAGTGTGCTTAGGACTAGGATTTGTTGTTGGGCTTGTTGACTTGGCATTTATATGGGTGTTTGTTTTGTTGTTTTGAGCTTAGGCCCACTTTTTATTTCGTGTTAGTTGTTTTCGGCTTTGACCCATCTTGTTTGTCGAGTTATTTTTGGACTTAAGACTCTTGTTTGTAATGTGTCTTAGCTTCAGCCTTTTGTTTTTCGGCCAACTCAGTTAGGTTGGGCCTTGGTTTGTAGTTTTTTTTTACCTTAATTTATGGAAGTTTTCCCTTGATAAAAAAAAAAAAAAAATACTGGTTGAGCTTCCTTGTACCGAAGGAGAAAAAAAAAAAAAACAAAATGTATTAAGAAAAATTTTACCATAAAATAATTTATTTGTGAAAAATATTTTTTTTAAAAATAAAATATTTTTTTGTGCTTCGTTTATTTGTCGTAAAATAACTTGATGGGAGAAAATAATTTTTTGAAAAATAGAATATTAAAAAATATTTTATAGTGTTTGGATGTACAATGAAAAATATTTTTCGACATTAAATTTTATAAATAAAAAATATACACATAATATATATGTTAACCGTGAGAGTGGGGTTTGGGTTGGGTGGGTGGGGGGTATGGGTGGGTGAGTTCTAGAAAATATTTTTTTCTTTTAAAGAATATAAAAATATTTTTTTAAACTTTATATTAACCGTAATATTTGATTAAAAAATATTTTTTAGTTGATTAATTTTTTGGTGTTACTAAACACCCAAAAATTAAACAAAAGTAACTTTTATTTTTTACTAAAAATATTTTTTAATTAATTAATTTTTTTGTATTACCAAATATTAAAATATTTTACGACAAACAAACGGAGCTTAAATGAATTTTCAGGGACAAAAACAACATTACCTAGTCAAAGTCACCGTACAACCCACGAGTCGCTGTCTCCATGTAGTGGGCTAGAACCTAAAATAGAAAGATACCTATATGCTAAACTTAGGCCACCTTTGGTACCTTAAAATAATTAATCGTATCTTTGTCTCTAATTAAAAACTTAAAGCAAGTATCAAACTGGGGTTCAAGACTCATCATGCCTTGAGCACAAACTAACTTAACTACCACTTACATCCTAATTCATGTGGGTCCAAACACCCCTCATGTACCTTAATTTTTTAGAAAATACCTTAGTTTTTGTTCTGTGCATTACAGCTTCAAGATTCCATTTCAACAGTGAGTAAGTCACAATCTGGTTGGCATATACGATGGGTCTCTTTTTGCTCTTTTCCCCCCAACAAATATCTCAATTTAATCTGCACTTTATAGTCAAAATATAGAGGTATCTTATTTTTGTCTTTGATTTTAATATTCTAGGTATCGAACAGGGATAAACAGTGTCAGAGTCACATGATCGGGAGGGTATACATAATTAGAACTTTTTTAGTCAAACCATTATGTGAGATTTCTCTCATTATATGAGTACACATGCAAATCTCTTTTATTATATGAGTGTACATGTTATGGGTCCTGGCTCTGCCCCTAAGAGTAGATGTATCTTTTGGAAAGTGGAAGTTGTATTTCCTACTGAATTTGAAATTTTTAATAATATATGAGCAGTTTGAGGTTATTTTGATGATATATTTAATCTAAAAATCAATTAGTTTTAAGTGAAATTTAATTTTATATATAAGCATTATATTGTGTTTTATACTCTCATGAAACAAAATCATAAATCTATCCTCTACTCGAGGAAAATTAAAATTGTTAGAAAATACTATCTCTTATATTGATACATATAAAATATTCCAAAATCATTATTTAAAATCTTGAGTTACTTATCTAGTGTCAACTTATTTTATGATGGAATTCCTTATTTTTTTATTGTGGTCTCATTTTTATACGTAACTAAAAAAATTACTTAAATTCTAATGCTAGATCTTGCTCACACTCAAGCACACTGTTCAAAAACACACACAGAACCCTAAGATTTTGACATGTCCAGATACATTCATCCTTCAAAATTAATCCAGGTTGATTAATGATGTACATCATAAAAGCGAGAGAGACAGATTCATGTTTCAACATGTCCAGATACATTCAGCCCTCAGAATTAACCCAGTTGCGATGCTGTAGTACATCATATAAGCCGGAGAGACAAATTCATGTTTTACTCATTTAATTAATGAGAAACTCTTTAATTAGTTTGAACTAATATCAATCTTATACATATTAATTAGATTTACACGTATAAATCTCACCAATAATATAAGAAATTAACCCATTAATCCGGACGGATGTAATATATATATTTTTAATTATAAAAGACTGGCAGCCGTATGTTTGAGTGGGGTGGAAGCTCTCATGTGAGTGGGCTGTGGTGAGAAGACTGCATGTGCGACGACTGAAGCAATATGCTAGGCAGCATGATTAGTCACATAAGAAAATTGTTTGTTTGACACCTGTATTCTCATTGTCAATTCGATGACTCGCTCTTATATACGTGTAGGGTTATAGGTGGACAAAATGTAGGAACCGATGTTTTTAAAAATTATTATTTAAAATTAAAATTGATAAATATAAAAAAAATCATGAATAACCGAAATAAAACTGTTAATTTTTAAAAAATTAATTTAAATAGAAAAAAGTCCAAAAATATGAAAAAAAATATTAATTTAAATGTAAAAAAATTAAAAATACAATAAATCAAGATCCATAAATATTAATTTAAATAATATTTTTTTTAGTTGGGCACTTGGGCTAAGCCCAATAACTTTTTTTTGTTGTTTCTATTTGAATAATTGTATTGGGCCTTAATTTTTTTTTACAAAAATAGCTCATTTTTAATTATCTATTATTATAATTTTAGATATTAGTATAAAAATAGTTTAGTATAATAAATTAATAATCGGGTTTTGGATTTTTTTTTTTTTTAACGTCTAAAACCAAAATTTATCTGTTTACCCGTTAGTTACTACTTATAAAAACTAAAACCTATTGTTTTATCCATCAGTTTTTGTTATCGGGTTTTTATTGAGCGGATACCTGTCGGTTTTGATTACAGCAGTTACCTATTGTCATCTCTAGCAAAAAAAAAACATCTACATATGCACATATAAATACATAAATACAAGTATATATACATAAATATCGATATGAATATTAAGTTCACATTCTACAGTGTATTTCACTCCTTAGGTTAGTGTATCATGTGAACATTCTGTCTCACGTTAATTCTATAAGAGATATGTATTCAATTTATATGTTACTACTGTAAATATGAATTTAAACATTTTAAATTAGCTAATTAAGTTCAACGTGCTAACAGGTCAATAGTTGAACTTAGATCTTTACATATGGTATTAGGCTATCCTCAATGGAGTTTTTATAATGGGTCTCTATCCATCATTTTAGAGACCGATATAGAGACCAAGATCAATTTTAGAGACCCACTTAGAGACCAAAAGAAAAAAACTGTTTTAGAGACCCATTTAGAGACCAAGACAAAAAAAAACATCCCTAATGACGGTATCAATAAAATTGAGTCTCTATATTGTGTTAATTTTAATTTTACATAATAATTTAATTATGTGTTATTTTTTCTCGTGTGTTACTTTTAAAAAAATATAAGTGCCTAATTTAAACAAAAAAAACCTAATTACAACGATAAAAAAAAATCCTATAATTACAATTAAAAAAATTAAAACTATAAAAAAACATATAAAATATAACTAAAAAAAAACTTAATTACAATTAAAAAATAACCTAAACAAAAAAAACATAAAAAAAACAAATAAAATAAAAAACTATAAAAATGAAAAAAGTTTACCAAACCAAAAAAACTAAACTAAAAAATAAAATACAAAACCATAATAAAAAAAAAAGTCTATTTAAAAAACCCTTAATACAAAACCTTAATTTAAAAATCTAATTAAAAAAACCTAATTACAAAATCATAATTAACAAACCCTAAATATATATATAAAAAACTTAATTACAAAAAAAACCCTAAATATAAAAGCCCCCCTTCCCCGTCATTTCCTCACCCCACCCCCCATCCCCCACCCCCACCCTCACCCTTTTTTCCTTTCCCGTTGCACCACTGTCCCCACCCTCCACCCCCCACCCCACCCTCCTTCTCCATTGCCCCCCCACCACCTGCGAAACCACCACCACATGGGTTTTTTTTCTTCTTCTGTGCTTACCTTTTTTTTGTTGTTGTTGTTTGTTGAAAAAGACAATTGTTGTTTATTGGTTTTTTGTTTATTTTTGTTAGATCCGTGACTTTAAATTTTTTTGTAATTTTTTTTTTCAGATTTGACGATGTCAGACAATTTGACATCGTCACATCTAACATTTTTTTTTCTTTGCTATGTTTTTGTCTTCTTGTATAGTCTCTATTTTTTTCAACAAAATTGTTGAAGAAAATGGAGACTAGGTGTTATTTTGGAGACTCAAAGCTTGAATGATGTCATGATTTTGCCAAAATTATCAAATAGTGTTTTAGAGACCCCCATTGGTGATGAATTTTGATCAATGGAGTCTCTAAAAATAATAATTATTGCTGTTTAGAGACTCCATTAAGGATGCCCTTAGAGGCATGTGACTGTCGAACGGGACTCCACTCAACCAACATCGTCTCACTTCAAATTGTTCACATTTAGTTGTTCTATACAAATCTAAATTCACTTAATATAATACATTGCAATTTATTTAATCTTAAGGTTCACTTCTTGGAAGCGGATAGGTTTAAAATCGAAATTCTTGCCAAGGTTGTATATATATATATATATATATATATTCTAATTTTGAATTAGAAATGTTCAAAATATCGTGCACTAATGCTTGCATGGAGGCTTCTCTAAATTCCTAAGTACATGATTTTAGCAGCTCGACCAAACCAGTTCATGTATTTTTGAATATGTTGTTACGTCAATCCGAAACCAACCTAAGGGGCATAGAGGCAGCAAGTACGAAAATAACTAAAAACCCCCAGTACTGGTTTTATGAAATTTCTGAGAGATCACACATTGTATGCTAGGGTCGCTTTTGCCTACTTTTTCTCATATCTTATTAATAAAACTGAACACTTGAAATTCAATAGTATATGCCCCTGACTTACAATTTAAAAGAATGACATCGACTAATGTTATGAAAAATCCGATTGATAACAATTCTGGTAACAAAAATCAATGGGATATGTGTTAGGTATTGTGTTTTTAAAAAAGGTAATCAACGGGTAATTCAATAATTTTGGGCATTATAACAAATCGAAATTCAAAACCTAATTATTAGTTTATTATATATATATATATATATATATATATATATAGAATTTCTGAAAAATTGGTTCACAGACGGGATTCAGATCCCAACAGTGCTAAGCTAGTAGGATTTCCTCTTGGAAACGGAAGAAAGGTCGTGGATCCCGGATAGCCTAGTTGGTTCGAGCTTAACCCCTTGCTTGCAACAAAAACAATACCCGAAGAAAAGTTTCTACGCATATAAAGCCATTGCCCCTACGCCAAGCCCCGAAATAAAGAAGGAGGTTAGCCATCACGGGGAAGCGCAGTAAGTTATCTAGGATATTGTAGATAAAAATGGAAGGAGCGACCCTTGGACCTATAACCTTACCTTTTTGGGGCTCACTCATTTCCTACTCCTATTTTTTTGATAAGACCAACTTCCTAACCCCTTTATATATATAAATGTATATATATTAATTTTTTTTATATTGACCTAATAAAATAATACCTTTAATTATTTTAAAGTCAAGCCCAGTAAAGAGATGGGCTAAGCCCAAATACCATTCCTCTAAGCTCTAAAAGTTACTTTTTTTTTTTTTTTTTTCTTATCAAAAGCCCTAAGATAGCGATTGGTATACTGGAATGTATTTGGACATGAATAGAATAGGCCAAGGAATGAAATGAAACTGAGAATTGAATGAATTTGATAATACGAATGACAAGCTTGATATGTTCTAGGAATGAAGAAATTATGGGAATGCCTTGTATAATATATATGACAGGATTGCCCTCTTATTTTTATAGTATTAAAAATAAAAATAAATATGAATATAACTGTAAATAATATAAACATAATAAATAATAATGATAATAATAACAACAACAACAATAATAATAGTTGTTGTTGTTTGTTTGTTATTATTATTATTATTATATTTGGTATTATTATTATTATTATTATAATTATAATTTTATCATTATTATTTTACTTTATTATTATAATTATTATAATTATTACTACTAAAAACTAATAATAATAATAATCATCATTTTAATAAATATTTTTTTTAATTTTAATAATGATTATTATTTTATTTATTTATTTATTATTATTATTATTATTATTATTTCAATCAATATTATTATTTTTTATTATTTTTTATTGATTATTATTATTATTACTTTTATTTTTAGTTTTTGTTTTTATTTTTATTTTTATAATAATAATAATAAATTTTTTTTGTACTAATAATAATTATTATATTTATTTATTTATTTATTTATTATTATTATTATTATAATTATTATTATTGTTTTTTTTTTATTATTTAAATATAGGGGTATGGTAGTCAAATTAATTCTCAAACACATGAGAATGACCCATCCCATATGTTTGCTCTGAATGGCTATTCTCATATTCGCGGGAATGAGATTACCTTGAGAATGAGATTCACAAGTTCATTTTTTCATACCAAGTATGAGAATTGAAAAGAGATGGGAATGTCATTATATTCCAATCTCCATTCCAGTATACCAATTGCTACTTAAGTTACTGACTAGATCGTAGAATAAGTTATACATTTTTATCATTGTCCTTAACACTCTCTTTCTACACATATAAAATTTATTTTTTAATTGTGTATGAACAAATATTTTTATCAATGAAGGCCATATTGATGAACAAATTTTGGAGAAGATTAGTGCGGATATGACTAATGACTCAAGGAGAGATTAGATTTGCTACCACAAGCATCAACAAACATTTTGCCAATAGAATTAACTTGAGCATCGATTAGTCTTTTTTTGCTTTTTTTCTTCACTTGATTGCTTGACCCCATCGGGGATTGTTTTGTTGTTTGTACTTATTGGTTGGCTTTGCAAGTTGCAATATTTGTTTGTTGCTAATACTTATTTGTTGCACGATGTTTCTTAAGGGGGCTTGGCAAGCTTCCTGCTTCATCTGTTTGTATGAATTCTTTGTATTGTTTTTTTCCTCAGGAATACACAATTTTTCTTCCTTTGCAAAAAAAAAAAAAATTATCAATTTTATTATTATTGAGTATTTATTTATAGACAATATTGCAATAATTATATAATTTATTTTGAATTTTTTCATCCTATTGTACATGGGTTTTCATTCCTTTTATTGTGGATTTTTTTGACATTTAAATTTATCTCTTTATATTTTCTTATATTGGTTTTTATATTTAAACTATTTTTTTAATTTCCTTTCAAAGTAAATATTTACGGTTACGATTAATTGCAGTTTTTGCATTCATAACGGTTATAGTTATGATTGGCAATTTTTAAACCCGCACAATTAAGATTATGATAACAAGTTATGTTACACAATTTTGATTACGATTATTCTATTATTTGCAATTAACCAACCCGTTATCCTCCCTAAGTGCATTGGCTCAGGTCGCAGATGAAAAAAGCTGCCAGTTAACTTAAGCTGCGGCCCTGATCCAATCGCTCGAGAGAAGAGAGAAGAGACCCAGAGAGTGAGAGAGAGGGTCCTTGAGGAACAAACCACACTATATACATGACATGAAGAATACAACTTGGTGCTTCTTTTTGGAAAAATACAATAGCATTTCTTTCATGCTTACAGGAAATATAAATTAAACCCAAAGTGTACGTAATCAGAAGCACTCTAGTCATGAATTGAGTGACCAATGCCTGGACTATGCCCTGGAGCCGTGGGTCGAAAACCATCTACATACCCGACCTCGGTTGTATGTAGTTGTGTCGAACTAACTTGAACCATATTATCCATAGCTTTTAAAGCGTTTCGTTGTCCTCTTGAACAACGCTTGCAGTGCTTAGGCTTCAAGTGCCTGCTCTGGACACATATGATTTCATGGCATAAGATCAAAACAAGCACAAAAGCGAAAAAACTCATCGATTTGATATTTTTTGCCATTGGTGAAACTATTATAAATTCTAAGGATTGTAAGAGGAGAGCAAGAAATTAATCTAGGAAGACGAAGAGAAAGTTGGATGAAACTCTACTGTACTAGTTTGAGGTTTTAAGAGGTCCGTGTAAAACCCTATTGCAATTATAGTCTTTTTATAGTCCTGTGTAGCGGGAAGATTCCATCGAATTATCACTTAAGAGTTTTGAAATGTTACCTAAATAGCGACCTGGTGTAACCAAATATTTTAAGTTCGAATTACAGATTCGGTCTCCTTTGTACCAAAAAACAAAAGATTCCATCCAATTGACAAATTAGAAAAGACTGAAAGTAGAATTGGATGGCTTGTTTTGGGAGTTTAAGCCCGACCTCTCGTGAAGAAAAAGCTCACATGCATGCACTTTCTTAAGCCATTAATCCTAGTTGTATATATTCTCTGCGGCATGGTCTCATGGCCCTGATCTCTCCAGTATCATATTTCAATGGACTAAGTTATATAGTGCATGTCTATCCGTGCAAATTGTTGGGTTCATATTGTTATACCATGCCACATGAACTTGTAAAGGAAAGAATCTAAATACCCTTTTTATTATGTGTATATGAATCAATTCATTGATCTTCAGGTTCCAGGAGAAGGAAAAATGGGGGAGAAATAAGATCCTTTCTTTTATATGCTTGGGAGAGGAAAAAGGAATTTGATTCTTAGAGGGAGCAGCTGAATCATATATACCAAATCAAACTGAGCTCCAACCATATAAAGTGCTGAGATATTTTTCTGATTAAAAACTTTATATTGGCAAGAGAAATATTAGATATTACACATTTCTTATCACTTATTTATCACCTCCTATGAGTATAGTTACTTAATTACTTTTTCTCCAAACTCTACCAATCAAAATGTCTTCTATTGCTTGTAAGAAGCTATATCCATAAAATGGAAAGCGCCATAACTAATATTACTAAAATTACAATTACCACTACAAATTAAGGAAATTTTCTCCCAAATGATGGATGCTTTTATTGATCTTGTTCATATTTCTTTTGCATAAACATTTCCAATTGCATTGGCATATGCATAAATAATAATTTTAGCAGTTTAATTTCTACAATTTCTTACTCAAACATGTTCTCTTTTATTCTTAATATTCTTTTTTTTTTTTCATTTGTGTCGTGAAGAACTTATTTATATTGTATAAAAATTTGTATACACATGGATCTATATTGCAACTCCGGATTAGTATATTAATTCAATAAATTTCATTGATAAATCCCTCCACAATGAAGTCCTAAGAGACTGTCAAGTGCAAAATGAATTTCGTATTCCACATTAGCTCTTCAAAAAATATATATTCCAAGTTAGCTCTTGACCCAACGTGCTTATGAAACCATGTCTATATGTGCATCTTTTAAAAATGAGCGAGAAAAGCTTCCTAAAACAAAATAGTACTCTAATTGAGATCTTCAATGGTGATCGATCGGATCTAGCTATAAGGTAGTTTATTTCATGAATTATGATTGAAAAACTCCAAAATACCTTTCAAGAACTCAAGGGTCACATAAAGTTTTAAATATACAAAGTATTTACACCTTTCTAGCAGTTAGACGAGCCTTCAAAGAACTTGGGATTCTCATGCGGCACACCATTCCCCATCCCACTCGCAATGAAAGTAGGAATTTAATGGTTGGTTGCCATGAACTTTATCTTCCGACCATTGTTATATAACACCCTATTTTTATTGCTTATTTATTATTTCTTATGTGAATATTTAATCGGTATATTAAAAGAATAAAAAAATATAAAAGATGGTTATTTAATATGTTAACTAAATATGAATATAAAAAACTAAAAATAAATAAATAATAAAAATAAGGCGATATATACTATTTCATTTTTTCAAACTTTATATTCTTTTGCAGCTAGACAAACCTGACCTGTCTCTATACAGCCAGAGAGGCAAATTAATGTTAGCTTTTGCAGTTGGTCTCCTCTAATGTCTGAGAGCTAAAAAATGATACAAATTAATTGGTTAACAAGTGAGGAAGATTCCTTTGCAGTTAGTGGCAAAAATATAGAGCAAACGAATCGCGACCATAAAAAAGGAGGAAAAGAAAAAAAGAAGCAAAAAGTAAACAATTTAATGGCGGACTCCACAGCCTATGGAGCAAAAAATGTACTTGATATACATACAATCTTTGAATGTGTGTCCCGCGACAAAAGATAGTGGACCCAAATTCACTTAGTACCAGTGCACGCTGATTCCAATGTGATATGATTTTAATTTGAGAAAGACCAAAAAGATATGTTTTAATTTTGCTTCAATGCGGTAGGTGAAAGATTTCTTTAGATCGCTGCTTTTCCATGGAAGTTTATTTCTTGCATATTCAAGGGGATTTAAATCTAAGTTTTGGAAAATGCTTTACAAAGGAAGTGTGTGGACGATTTTTTTTTTTTTTCTTTTTTTAGTACTCATAAAATATAAATTGGAAAATTGAATTCATCAAAACTGTTATATATAACATTATTTGTATCTAGAATCGAGAGCTCATATATACTCTAGAATTTATTTGCTAGACCATGAATGAAGGCGTTATTCTATAAAGTAATTTATCTTATTTTCTTCAAGCATATGCTTCAAGGGCTTATATGAAATATTCAAGGATAGAATATGGAATTTTATTGCCAATGAGTGGCCATGTAATTCTCTGATCCAGTGAATATTTACAATAAATTTGTGAGGTAGCTAGTAATACAGAGTATTTTTAAATTTTGTAGCAATTTTGTGCTACATAGTTTTGTCTTTCCAAAAAATACCCTATATTTGACGTAACAATCGTTAGATTGTGTAATTTCTTCCGAAAAAAATTATAAACTCTAAAATTATTTTATAAGATCAAATGATTTTAAGATGGAAAGCCATCATTATTAATACAATATTAGAGCTAGGTCCTTGACTGAGTCATATTCATCCATGTGTGCATGACATGTTTCTCATTTCAGTGTCAGCTCATATATGCAACTCATTTCTCTGACTCGCTCACCTCGACTTGTCCTTGACCTCAATGTTAGCTCATATATGCAAACTCGTTTCTTTGGATCACTCACCTCAATATTAACTCACGTATTTGCTCACCTCAATGTCAACTTACCTTTTCAAAAAACTACTTCTTCAAACTAGGTCACGTATAGGAAGGACTAGAGGGAGTGTTAGATTATACAAACTCTCCATATGGAAAAATCATAAACTCCAAGACTACTTAGTTATAAGATCTTTAACTATTTCGCCTAACACCAATGAAATTTAGGTAGGAATTCCATGATTATTAGCAAAGATTTGAATGAGGTGGAAATTTATTATTGTATCAAAACCAATGGCGGATCCATTGTTATATGAGTGCAGGCTGCTAACCGTACTCACTCATTTCTAAAACAATATATGTATTTTTGAAGTATTTTTAGGTTAAAAAATTAGTTTAGCCCCCACTAATTTTTTTTCGACATGTGAGAGTTAAATTGTATAATTTTAGTCCATATTGAACTTATATCCTGGATCGCCCTTTCATCAAAACCCAAGTAATTAAAATAGTTATGGGTTTAAGTCTTGCCATCACTCATTAATATCTCCAAGTGATGGGCCGTGTAAGTACATAAATGAGCATAATAAACCTCTCTCTTTCCTGTTTAAACTTTTAGATGAGTTGGTTTTATATTTAACAACAACAATAGTAACATTTTCATACATAAATTTTTTAACGTTGATATCTATAGCTAGAACGACAAGCAATGTGCAAAAGACTAACGATAAAATTTGAGACTGCAATTATGATTTGCTAATATTGCTTACTTCTTCTAGTATATGTTGACGCTAACATCTATGCATATTTATTTCATTCAAAAGAAAACGAACCAGAAAAACAATTGAGGAAAATGTGCTCGGTTGCCTCTTCATGTGCTAAGAATACATCACACAAATCTTAAAAAAGGAAGAGAGGCATTACGAAGAAGTTTCGGGAGTTATGAACGGCAAAAAATCCTTAGCATAGTTCTTCTTACTTTTAAATATAATTCCGGCCACGTGAGTTTAATTAGCTTGTTAAATTATTAAATCCTAATAAACTAATGATGCAATTTATAGGCTGCAAGATTTTGAAGGAATTGAACCTTTGGGAATAGAATATCGTAGGGTGAAATATAATGCAGCCTGGTACGTTCTCCTACGATTTCTTAAAGTATACTCCAACCAGTAGAGTCCTTTGAAGTTATAATCTCGTCTGTCATTTTTACTGTGCTAAAAAATTTTCGGGCTTGAATTTGATAACCGTGGATTTAAGCTCTAGTGCAGCTTAAATTTCACTTTGTTGCGCATGCATGTTTTATCAGGACATGTATGTGCAGGTGCCGAGGCACTTTATTGCTATTGGAGGACGCAAACCCCCACCCCCCCCCCCCCCCCCCCCCCACCAAAAAAATAACAACTCCATATATTTCACAAAAAAAAAAAAAAAAATTAATTACTTCGTGTTAGAGAAAATATATATTTTTAGAGTTAAAAAATTTTGTATTATATCTTCCATCAAAAAGAATTCTTAGATCTGTCACTATAAATTTACATGGTCAATCTTGTTAAATTTCTAAGCTCAAACAGATCAACATCCGTAATTGCACAAGAAAAACGATAATATAAATTAGCATATAGCTTCGAGCCACATGTCAAAACCATTTTAGTCCCTGAGGTTTACTCTAAAGACCAAATTGGTCCCTCAGGTTTGCAAAAAGACCAAAAAGGTCCCTCTAGTCAAATTTTGTTACCCAAATATTAATAGTCAAATGGTTGACTAAGTTAAAAGACCATTATATCCTTAGGCAACATATATTATAAAAGAAAATTACAATAAAAGTCTAAATCAGTTTAAAAAAAACATAACTCACATAATTCGCGTAGGAAAAAAAAACAAAAACTAAAAAAAATCAGTTCATACATAAACAAATTAAAGATAGTAATATATCGTTAAAAAATGAACAATCATGATTCATCCTATTTTCTGGCTGGTACCCTTACTGTTAATTATGTCGATGATGATTGTTCATTTTTTAACGATATATTACTGAATTTAATTTGTTTATGTTTGAATTGATATTTTTTAGTTTTAATTTTTTTTTTCCTGCACAAATGTTGTGAATTATGTTTTTTTAGACTGATTTAAACTTTTATCGTAATTTTCTTTTATAATATATGTTGCCAATGATATAATAGTGTTTTAACTCGGTCAACCCTTTAACTATTAACATTTGACTAATAAAAATTAATTGGAGGGACCTCTTTGATCTTTTTACAAACCTGAGGGACCAATTTGATCTTTAGAATAAACCTCAGAGACTAAAATAATTTTTGCCCCTTAATAAACTAGCTGCGCATAATCATACATTTGTTCCGTTATGCATGTTACATTAGGCAAGTTATGTCAAGCTTATAGTTCATAGTCGTAGAGTACTTGAAGAAATATACATAAATCTCAAATAGTACATAAGAACAATCTTAACATGAAACGTTAATAAACCCTAAACACACACTGAAGTTGACTGAAACTAATTGTTTTGAAGCTGAATAACAATTACAACATTATGCTTCAAAAGATAAGAGAAAATACATGGCTAACGAATAAAATTACAAAATATCCATTTCAAATGACATGGTGGAACCCGGTAAACCGCAGCGGTGCGCTCTCACATATGCACCAAGTCAGTTAAAGGCAAAACACTAAAACAGTAGAGAAAGTCAAACCTATGACCTGACAAGAGCGATTTCACCGCCATTACTGCTGGACCATCCCCTTGGGGGCAATGCCTTAGTCATGTTTAGAATGTCCAATACCAGGACTGTGACCTGGTTTTGTAGGCCTAAATGCATCCACATCTCCATCCGTGAGTACAAATGCAGGCCTTTTCAACAAGCGATTAGGGTTTGCAACATTTAAATTAGTCTCTGCCATTATTTTTCCGTCATGACTCAACCTATGTCCAATACCAGGACTGTGACCCGGGCTCGTAGGACTAAATGCTTCCACATTTCCGTCTATGGTAACAAATGCAGGCGTCTTCAACAAGCGACTAGGGCTTGCAACATCTGCATTAGTCTCTGCCATTATTTTTCCGTCATGATTCATGCTTCTTTGGGTCACCAAAGGTCTTCCTTGGGAGCAAGAAGCTATATATGAAATGACAAGTACTAGGAAAAACAATTTGAACATGTTAGCCATATGAAATTATCAGAGCTTGAGAGGAGAGAAAGAAATGGAAGCCAAAGGAATAGAGAAATTAACAATGGAGTCACTTGAGAGAGACGACGTGGAAGTGAAGTGAACGTCACTTGCATCGATCTCTTCTATTACGTTGGCTATTTAAAGAGTTAAAAAGCTTTTACCCCTATTAAAAAGAAAGAGAGTTCAAAGCTTTTTTTTTTTTTATTATTGAAAGGAGGAATATAAGGACATACATATCTAACTTGTAAGAGTCGAGTTCACACTCTCTTATAAATACTGTAAATATCATGCCGTTAGATGAATTGGTCCAGCATGTGAAATCCCAGATCCAAGGAAGATTCCATAAAAAAGGTGTGCTACTTGGAATACATCTAAGAAATTGAAAAGGTCGATTACAGCAAGGTCGTTGACATCAAGGACGACTGCATCAATGTCGACATTTTAGAGTTTAAGTACAACATGCATGTTACATGCACCCTTTCTCTTCCCTAACACCCTCTCTTTAATTTATTAATTTAAATAATTTAAGGGGATGAAAAATGAGACGACCCCCTGCAAAAAAAAAAAGAAAAAAAAAAGAAAAGAAAAAGGATTTAGACGCATTTTCTTTCTCGTCCAAGCTTTTTCAATTAGTTAGCAGAGTCAAGGTTAGGAGGTAGTACGTAAATTTTAAAACCGAAATCGATGGATATAGACTAATAACAACTCCAATAAAAATCCAATGGATACTCAGTAGGTTTTAAATTTATAAGGAATAACTGATAGGTAATTTCATAAGTTTTGGTGTTAGACGTTAAAAAAATAAAAATTCAAAACTCAATTATTAATTTATTAAATATACACATACCTACATACATATAAGCTTTTTCTTATATATTTCTTTATATTATCCTAATAAAATAATGGCTAAAAAATTACATTTTTTAATTCTATATTTATTAATCCATATATATACATAAGTTTTTATATATCTATATATTTTTTCATATTAGCCTAATAAAATAATAGCTAAAATTACATTAGTAACTCTATATTTATTAACCCAATAATGAACATTGCTCCTAGTAAGCAACTAAAAGGAACAAAGGGAGGACCAACCCCAAATACTATTCCTCTAAGTCCTAAGTTACCTTTTTTTTTTTCCTTTTTAAAATCAAAGGTCCTAAACTGCCTAAATGGCTAAACTCTAATGTAAGTCATACATTTTCATCGATTGTCCTCAATTCTTCTTTCTATATTTGTTGGATGCTTTCTTTATCAATTCTATTATCTTATTGTCTATAGACAAATATGTTATCTGTTTTAGTTTTATTGAGATTAAGTATGTATTTATGCACAAATATTACAATGATTATATTATTTATTTTGAATTTTGTCATCTGATTGCATATGGATTTTTATTTATGTACTTTTTTTGACATACAATTGAATTTCTTTTTTACACTTTTTATGTTGAATTTTCTATTTAATCTTTTTTTTTTTCAAAGCAAATGGATACGGTTACGACTACCTACGATTTTATAGATCCCTATCGGTCATAGTCATGATTTTAAAACCGAACAGCTATGGTAGAGTTATGGTTACAAGTTATATTAAATAGTTTTAATTATTTACTCTTTTTTTAATCGAAACACCTAACTAACCTAAATAATAAGAAATTTCCTTTTTACCAACCACACAATATTTATTTGTGTCACACATGTCAAAGGCTTTTTACTTGACACCGAAGAACATTGAGCTAGCGTATGTAGTTGATTTTTAAGCAAATAAGTTTACGGCGTGCGGTGAAGAGCAGTTTACTTTGGAAGTAGCTCGACCTCTACATGGTTTTCGTTTTCTTTTTCTTTTTTTTGCTTTACGAACTTAAAATCAGAACTCAAACTAATTTGATAAATTACGTATATTTCATTGTGTATTTTATAAAACTTTAGAGCTTATAATCAATAAGAGAAGCAGAATCTAAACCAGACATGTTAATAAGTTTTTCTCTAGTCACTTTTCGTTACCCATCGATGTACAAAGTTTTTTGTGTTAAAATAACTCGTACGACCATAAAGGTTTATATTTATGTTTATAGAATTTGTAATAAGAATTTTTTAAGACCTACTTGTTCCAAACTTTGATGCAAAGAAGTTCGATAAATTTCGCGCTTCTTTTATTTTATTTTTAATTACAATAGGTCATTATCTGATCATTTTGTGTCCAATTCTTGAATCAAGTGGGTACTTTTATAATTAACTCACGTGCCTCGACAATCGGTGCATGAGTCTTTTGGCATTTCCTCAGTTCCCTTTTGGTTGGCAGAATTATTAAACTCAAAAAAGAACGGTCCTCGTCGTCTTAACAGAAACACCTTAGTTGTATATGGATTGGCTGCTAGCAGCTAGCGACATTGAGAGGAGAAAATTAATAGTTTCCATGCTGTTGATAGAGGATTTTAGGGTTGCACATGGAAGGCTTAAATTCTTTGATCCACCGCAACTTGTTGTAAACTGTGTTTACACGCGCACACATTCAGGGTTTTCGTTCATTGGTGATAGTTCCTGGTTCAACAAACTTGTTAAAGTTAAACAAAATAAATAAACAAATGCAGAAAATAAAGATACCGAGATTTAACGAGGTTCAACCATGCGGTCTACGTCCACGGGACCTCCCTTGGTTCAACAAACTTATTCATTAATAAATAACAAGTTACAACATCAATGGACTTATACAAGTAAGGACTCCCTCTTGACCTTTGATGCCTAGATGAAGTATTCCTTAACGAACTTCAGTTTGGTGAACTCCCCTCAACTTGCAACATTCTCTCCCGAGAACTACTCCTTGTCCCAATGAATGAACAAAATAATAAACAAACTAAAGACTCTTCCTATCAAAGATTAAAACAGTATACGTAGCGAAAGCATAAATGAACTGCCTGTTTCATGGTTTGCTGTAGCAACGCATGCTCTATCAGATTCATGCGTTACTGACTTTTGTTACACCACATCATCAATCTATTACAGCAAAACCTAACAGTTTTAAAGACTCAAAGAAATCTTTTTTTTTCAGCACTCTCTCTATGTCTTCTCTCAGACGTGTGAGGCTCTGTATATAATGGTGAATTAGTTGCCTAAATCTCCAAAAAGGTAATCCATGGGAGGAGGCATGTTGCCTCCCATGTATGCACAGGCATACACTGAAGGCAACATGCCTTGAGTGTATTAAAAAAAAAAAAAAAGAAACTCTCTCTATCTTCTTCTTTTTTTTTTTTTGTCACCAACTTTGAAAATCAAAAACTCCAAATTTAACATCACATTCACTCTCAAGATTCGTTAAAAATTAAACCATGTTGGTGTATTGTTTATTAAAAAGGGTAGGAAATTTTGGTTTTGTTTTGGTAATTTGGCTAGCTAAATAATAGAATTTATGGTTAAAATTTGTTATTTTTTGCACAATAACACACTGTAAATTCTTTATTTTATCACTCTGATTAGTGTTTAATGTTGTGATAATATATATATAGACATAGTTTATGGTATCGACAATGAGTTGGTTATTCAACGATTTCAAAATATAAAATCACGCCGAGAAAAATTATAAAAGGTACGTTTTGTATTAATAAAGTTATTTATTTTTTTCTCTTCTATATGTTATGTTATTATTATATGAGAAGAGTTATGTCTTGAAAACTCTGTATACGTTTTGGTGTTTACATATTTATAATTATTATAATGTTCATAAATTAATTATTAATTTATGTATAAATAAGTTTTTCGAACTTTTATTTATTGATTAGGCTCCGTTTGTTTGCCGTAAAATATTCTTCCGGAAAACATTTTCTTACTTTTACGGTGTTTGGTAACACCGGAAAATTGGTCAACCGAAAAATATTTTCCAATCAAAAATAGTGGGCTACTTTTTGAAGATTTTCCGGTGATTGGTAATACCGGAAAATTGATCAACCGTAAAACATTTTCCGGTCAAAAATGGTAAGCTACTTTTTAGAGATTTTTCGCTGTTTGGTAACACCGAAAAATTGGTCAACTGGAAAATATTTTCCGGTCAAAAATGACGGCTAATTCAAAATTTAAAAAAATATTTTCATTTCTTTAGGAGATGAAAACATTTTCCGGAACTTAACCACCCCTATTTTATGTGTATATATATTTTTTTTATAAATCTTATGTCGAAAAATATTTTTCATTGTACATCCAAACACTAAAAAATATTTTTTAGGAAAATATTTTCCCCTAACAAATTATTTTACGACAAACAAACGGAGCTCAGGAAAATATTTTCTAAGAAAATATTTTTTACAAACAAATTATTTTACAGTAAATAAACAAAAAAAAATATTTTAATTTTTAAAAAAAATATTTTTCTCTGTAAAAATGTTTTATAAATAAATTATTTTACGGCAAACAAACAAAGTGTAAGTCACTGTGGTGTTTACTCTGCCCCAGTACTTAACTCGGTCCCTGAATGCTCTGCCATTGTTGTTACACATTTGAGTTGGAGTAACATGGGGTTAACTAAAAGCTTTACTAGTGTTTAAAGGAGTATAAACTCAAACTGTTGTGGCATATTCTTGTTAAAATATTGGAAGATAGCGGCTGTGACCCTAGGAGATTCTTCAAGATTCGCCTTTTGACATTGCGGCTGATTAATTTACACTGACTGTCGTCTGTCAAAGCGATACTGGCCTCAACTTTTTCTGTTGCTAGAAAGTAAGTTAAGTTTAGAAAGCAACTTGAGATTTTCTGACTTATGAATCCTTGTCTATTAATATATTAGGCTATTTATTTACTGGACTTTTTTAGATTTTTAAAAATGTAGAAATATAATTGAACTTTTTTAGATTTTAAAAAATGTAGAGATATAATTGAACGTTAAAAAAAATGAGAATATGAAAATTGGCATGACAATTTGCTGCCCCATGAATATTGTACTGTATTCTATGGATATTAGGCTAATATACAAAAGATGTGATGTTTCAGTTTAAAGAATAATTAATAAGCCCTAATAAAAGGGTCTGGTTGTTACATCGTAAGGAATTCAAAGTACCGCTCAACAAATACAGTTTCGTTTCTAATCGCTCATATTTTTTTCCTCCATGCAATTCTTCCTTTCCTTAATTTTCTAATTGTTGTTAATTGTAGGGAAAATGTCACATTTAGTCCCTATCGTTTCCCTTTAGTTTCAATTTAGTTCTTATTGTATAAAATATATCAATTTCGTCCATATTATTTTAAAAAAAAGTCTTAATTTCGTCTCTATTATTTTAAAAAATCTTAATTTTATCCTTATTATTTTCCTAAAGTATCAAATTCGCCCATATTATTTAAAATTAGTTAATTTAGTTCTGATTGTTTTAAAAAAATTCAAATTTGTCTCTATTATTTCTAAAAAAAATTTAATTTAGTCATTGAATAATAAATACGAATTTGAAACTTTAAGAAAACAATAGGGATGGAGTTGAAACTTTAAGATATTAATAATAGGGATGAAATTGAAACTTTTTAAAAATAATATGGACAAAATTGATATTTTTAGAAAATAATAAGGATGAAATTAAAATTTTTGGGGAAACAATAGAGACGAAATTGAGATATTTTAAATAATAAAGACAAAATTGAGACTAAAAAGAAACAATAGGGACTAAATGTAGAATTTTTCCTCAATTAATTGTATATATAAATTTATTAGTACATGTATTTTTGTTTATATCACAGGCCTGGCCATGTCAACTACTAATTATTTTGTTCTGCAGCATATGTATGATCTATAAACAAATTTAAAAAATAAGAATTACCAAAAAAAGCTATATATTTGAGGTTAATGGCTTGCATATGCGACCTGATTCTTCCTCTGAAAGGAAACGGGAAAAGTTATCTATTGGCTCTCACCTGTGTAAAAAGCTCGTTTCTTCAAGTTGGCTACCCTTAGATTTGTTTAAAGTAGCATTTTGCTCCATCGGGAAACCTTTTCTATATATTCATTTCCACTTTAATAAACTTTATTTGCTCTTTCTGTTAATTAATATTTTTTTTTCATTATTCATACATTTTGATGGGAATGCAATGCTGTTTAGATTTGAAATGATTGCCCCACGATGATGGGGGAAAATAATTATTTTTTTTATTGATAATTGGTGTACCTTTCGTAGAGGTAGGATCCGATGATGTGATAGTTGTCTAAAAAGAAAAGGACTTAATTTGTTAGACTATTATATAAGTGTGCACAATATTCAATTTTAAACCTACCATTATTTTTACCCAAAAAAAAAAAAAAACCTAAGTTATTAATTACAATAAATAAATACAACAAACTTATCTCTGCTAACATATTTTTTAGATGAAATAATAACTTAATATATATCAAAATCTAGGTATCAAAAGGTCTTAGGATCAAACTTACAACTATCCAGGGGCGGAGGCAAGGGAGGACTGCCCCCCCCCCCCCCCCCCCCCCAGCCTTTAACTTTTGTTTAAAAAATCTATGTATTATTTTTAAGATAGAAATTACGGGTTCCTCTTATTTCTTTTTTCTTTTGTCAATGGCTCTCTCTAATTGAATCTTAGCCCCCTACATACTCAGGGACAAAGGCAAGGGAAGAGCGGGGGGGAGCCCGGGCCCCCCAAGCTCTAACATTTTTTTTGAAAATTTATGTATTATTTTTAAGAGTTAAATTATACGCACTCCCTTATTTCTTTTTTCTTCTATCAATGGCTCCCTCTAATTGATTCTTAGCCCCT
Organism: Ehretia macrophylla; assembly: GCA_037974665.1. NCBI lineage: Eukaryota > Viridiplantae > Streptophyta > Magnoliopsida > Boraginales > Ehretiaceae > Ehretia > Ehretia macrophylla. The sequence goes on from CM075770.1 coordinate 33,639,168, forward strand.
TCCCCCTGCCAATATTAAAATCCCAGTTCTACCCCTGCTACCACCCATTTGTAAAATTACGTTCATGTGTAAGACTCAATAAAAAATTATCTAACATATACGTGAGACGGCGTGTTAAACACAATAAAAACTACAACAAATTTTTCTCTAATAGTTTAAACTTTTAAATGAGGTGATAACTTTAAGATGAAATCTCAGGTCTTTTATCATGGTATTAGTCAATTTTTTGTCCAATTTTATCCGATCGCATTTATGTTTCAGGTGTTGACTTTAGTATATAATTCTTCCAAATTGACTTGTTCTTCTACCACGTCATTAGTTGTGTCTTTAATCATGAGTTACACATAAAATAATGTGTTGGAGAATCTAACTGTCTCTCATGAATAAATTGTGACAATAAAAACTAGTATATAAGATTCAAGTATTTCGAACTGTCTTCTTAATAACAATAGTTGAATGCTTTAGTAATATTTTGCTTGAGCACAATAACAGAATCCATGGTTCCAATGTGCATATGGAGGAACAAATTATTTGGAAAATCTCTTATGATGTCAATGATAAAATTAGCTTACAACGTAAATATATATACGCGTAACATTAAAAATATGGTTTTGTGTAGAAATTGGAGAATCAGTTTTCTTCTTGATTATTTTTATGTTGTTTGTTGACTGATTGTACATCCAGTAAATGTTACAAATTTGTAGAATGATATGATTTACTTACAGGACAAAAAGAATAGTTGAATATTTCTTGCGTAAACTGGCATATAAGTTTGAATGGAAATATATCGGGATAATACGTCATGGGGTTTTCATTTATTTATTGGTTTGGAGTGCCATTGGCATGCTAATACAAGCAAGCAGAGGCGGTTCTAGTGTACATAATTAATTACTTTACATAATCTTGTGTCATTTTGTTAAATAGTATTATTTACATGTGTTTGTAATTATAATATATTATATCATTAATATTTTTAACTAAATTTTGGCCCCAATGTTAAAATTCTAGGACCGCCCATGCATGCAAGACATGAGAATTTCCCAAATACGCATGTGCAAGCCAATGAGTGGAAATATATATACACATAACACTTCTATTTTATAATGAAATTGATGAAAACATACAACACTTGTAATACAGATTAAAGTAAGCTGGCTAGGACATAAATGGATTGCTAATTTTACAACATAGATATCTTCTTCCTCGTACCCTAATTATTAAATATTTAACTAAGCATCTGTTTATGCATACCCAACCACTCTCGACGATTCATGCACAATACATACAATAAGTTGCAATACATAATTTTAGACATCCATGGAAATATATATATATCTATGCTTTTGGTCCTACGATTCTGGTCGTAAAAGAATGGCCAACGCCTGGACTGTGACCTGGTGCCGTGGGGCGGAAATCATCTACGCTTCCGGTGGAAGAGTAGGTAGCACTAGCTGCATTACCTTGTGGTTTTGCTTTGGCATTATCTTTAAGGCCTACAAATGGTGACAAGTTCAAATTGTACTTTTTGTGACCAATACCAGGGCTGTTTCCTGATGGTGTAGGTCGAAAGCCATCGGTGTCAGCTTCGACAAGCATCGCTGGTGGAAAAACGCCTTTTTTGGGTGCAATTTTAATGCTGTTTTCATGATTTTTGGCTACCCTTTTGGTTTCAGCAGAAATGAAGTCTTGTTTTTTTAAGGCCTTCACTTTCCTACCCTCAACTGATAGGAGTTCGTGGCAGGCAATTATTGTCAGAATGAGTGCACAGATGCATAAGTGTTGGAGGGAAGCCATGAAACGATGAGAAGATAGTGTGAATTGTTGTTTGAGTGTGTGTGGAAGATTTTGGAAAGTGAGCTGCTCAAAGAGAGGGCAAGAAATAGAGGGAATCAAGTATCTCTCTTTGAACCACAATGGTAATTGTCTTTCACCGCATTGGTATTTATAACCAGTTTCTTCACTGTAGAAGCTTACAGAGTCGATATGAATTTGAATGGTCCTTGTTCCTCTAGGTTCATTGAGGACCATATTTTCAATGCATAAACATAGTGGCTATCTTGATGATCTTTCACCATATATTGCATGTGTTTAAACAATTTCTGCTTTTCAATTTTCCTTAGTATTTCTCTTCCTTGTACCTTTCCTTTTTCTACAGGGAAAATCACAATTCTTCAATGAAAAAGTGTCAGTATATATGAATTTACTGCACAATATATAAATATAAGTAGAGTAACAGAATCATATGCCTGTTTAAACCATGATGAAAACAAGCGATAATCGTTACCCAATTATTAATAGAGATGTCTTCTTCCCCTTCTCTATTCAGAATCAACTACTATTAATGGAAACAACTAGTTAGGACTAAAGTAGGAGAGGAGACCTAGTCATGTATTTATAGTTTATTCTAATATGTATTCTCATAAAAGACTTTGTCTAAATATACATGCCTACACATAAATTAACTATATGGGTTTATAATGTAAACTTAAAACAATATGATATAATCACTGACCAATCCGTGAAATAGATATTCAATCTATTTTATAAATATTCCAACATAAAGGACTAATAATGATATGCTCTGACCATCTTGAATATATTTTAGAGAGGCACAAAGAGTGAAGTGTGTAATTTGAGGGTTGATTCTTGATGTACCAATTACCATGGCCTCTCGTTGTGGTCAACCGTGCTTTATTGATCAAATATGCATGATTGCATGGGTATATATAGTTGGAATTTGGATTTTAAACAAAGTGAATATGCACTTTTTGGCTTAATTTGGAGTGGGTACTAAACTTTTAAGTGAGAAAGATTTGGTGTGTACAAATTTGTCTATGCGAGTAGATGGATGTAGCATATTCATGTATTAAAATCAAATGAATAATGAATGATAAAGTTAGAGGAACAACAAGGGAATTGAAAAAGTGGGTTTGTCCCACATAAGAAAAATAATGCTAATTGTATCAATCATTGACGGCGCATCACTTGGTTTGGTTTGGTTCGGTTCGGTTCGGTTCGATTCGATTTATATTCGTGCGTGTGAGTCTAATTATGGCTTTATAATTTTTGGATGTAATGTTTATTGGAATTTATTCCAAAAATAAATATATTTATGATTTATTCTCAAAACAAATATAAAGTATAAATATTCTGAAAGTTATGTCAAATTTATTTTTGAACAATAAATGTCATTACTCAGAACTCATTCCAACAATTTAATGCTCATTATTGGGTCAGGGGTCAGAATATATGTTACAAAATTACCCTAAAAATAACTAGGTCATTGATCTTTTCAAGTATAGATTTTCAAAAATTACTTATATGCATAGTAGGAATAGAGAGAGTTAAACATTGTTTTGTTTGTCAGTTTTTGCAATATAGAATGCTCATATTGTAAGAAGAAGATCATTATATTTTGAGAGACTTGTGCCAGTGATGATAAACATCTTGATCATAATTTAAGTTTCCCACAATTCTGTTTGGTATTTTGGTATTTATTGCTGATTTGGTATTTCTGGTCTTCTTTTTTGTATTTATTTTGCAAAACTTTCGACAATCCAACATGCATGTAAGTTTTTTTTTTCCAGATTTTCTTTAATAATTTATTTTCTATTGTGCAGTGAAATCAAATTCTGGTTTTCAGTACATATTCAATTATAATTCATCAAGCAAGATATATAAAACAATTTACCAACATATAGATTATTTAATCAAATAATTAGGGCAGACCAAATAGAGAACTTAAATTTGTTGGTAATAAATCCTCCATATGCAACAGAAAAAGGACCAGGATTCTGTTGTACTTCCCACTTAGCTATGTCGTCTATTATTTTATACGGACGGTTCATATGCAAGCTTCAAAACCTTTAGGTAGGTCAACAAATTATAGTTAAACCCATATAATGTATAAAACCATTAGGTCATATCAAAATCTGTGCAAAGCTTAGTCTATATAAGGAAACTAAATATGGTTATTGGCCATTTAGTATAATAGTATGATTCTCGCTAGGTAGGAGAGATCTTGAGATCAATTCTTATATATAACATCTTATGTAATATAAAGGCTTCCCTTGAATCCCCCAAAAAAAAAAAAAGTGAATATGGTTTGCTATGGATTTTGCAGAAAGTGATTTCTTAATTAATGCATTTTCCTTTTTTGCTTTTAATTATGACCCTACTATTTTGCTTCTTCCGAAATTACTGCCCCTCAGTTCATTGTTTTCTTGATATTTGGCAATTTATTGCAAGTCTTCAAATGCAATTTCTTTTTTTTGTTGTCTTCTTTTTGTGTTAGCTCTCGATTTTGGCAGGACATATTTTCTCTACTTTGTATACCTCCCAAAGACTAATGATATTTTCAAAGGCGCAAAAGGACTTCCGATTGCTAATGGATGGTTAAGGTGAGAGCCGTAAATTGACCAACTATCATTATTATGCGAAAAATGCTAATTATCATCTCATTTTTATCATTGATTTATCACTTTCTATTTGGATACTCAGTTGGCACACTTAAAGCAGAGAGAATATAAAATAATTTGTTATTTTAGTATGTCAACTAAATATTCACATGCGAGATGATAAACGGGTGATAAAAATATGAAATAATTACGCGATTCAAGCTATACCACATACAAACAATTCAAAACCCTTATACGTTTCGTATTGTTTTTCTTTCATTGATATCATCATGGTGATATTTGACTTTGGAATGGTATAATTCATCATAGGAAAGTTCTTGAAGATTTTCGCTCATTTGACTGTGCCTGCAAGTGCATTGTGAGCGGCTGCTGTAAAAACTTACCTTTCAGCAAAGACTATCATTCAGGAAGATTTTACGCACACACATGCATAACCATCCATTGTGGACGGGCATATGCAGTATTGCAATTGAAATAGTCAATAGACATTCAAGCATGTGCCCCAACATTTATTTCTTTGCGCAAAGAAGAAAATATTTGTGTGAAGCTCATTAAACATCAATTGATTTTGTCAAAAGTGAAATTCAATTACTTGTACAACTTCTCCTTTGTCTTGTTATAAAAGATAGAGTAGGGTAAAGCAAATTCCGTCCTTGGAGGAAGATGGGCTTACTCAAGTAGAATCGACTTGCGCTGCTTGATGCTCTATTTAAAAATTTATAAACAACTTCTCCTCAGTCTTGTCTTCTATGTATCTAGCTCATTCAAAGTCTTGGTTTTATTAGTATAGTTATTACGTAGCGTATGAATATCTCACAGAACGGAATCCAATTACATACCTACCTGATTGATCAAGGTGCTTGCTCAAATCCGAAGTAGTCCATTTTGCGAAAATTTGAATCCCCGGCTTTAATATTATAAAAAAAATTCAATAATAACGAACTTATATTTATACAATTATTATGAAATAATCTAGATATACAAGTCACTAATCCAAATCCGCTAAATGCACTTTGTTAGGTTCATTCCCTCCCAACTCCCAAAACTCAAAAAAAAAAAAAAAAAAAAAAAAAAACTATTGAAAGAGAAAGAGAAAAAGAAGTAGAAAAGTAGAAGTCAAATATTTGAAAGCCACCAAACTCCATGAGGGCCCTAGCTAGTGGACCACATTGTTATAAGATCCAATTAAAATCTTTTACGTCCTAACAAGTCAAATGAATCAAATGGTGAGCATCAAAGTATAAGTGCTCTCCATTCAGTCTTGTCTCTTCATTCAACTGGAATATTAGAAGAAGATTCGACAACGAAAGACAATTTGCATGGTGTGGCTCCTCGAGTTGCGGAACACTCTCTCAGTGGATCTCACTAAAGTAGTAAAGATCCCAACTGAGTCATATATAGTTTATTAGAATGTACATAAAATGTATTTGATTCTCTGCTGTGCTAGGCTGTAGTGCATCGGACTGTTAACATTAGTTAATATTCATAATATGGAAAAGGTGGAAAGAGCTTAGCGTGATAGCGACTTTCTTAGGACAAAGGATCTTCTCAGTGCTAATGATCCCAATATAAAAATTGCATCGATTTGTTTATTGTTTAATACAATAAATAAACATAACAAAACTCTTTTTAACAGTTTAATTTTTTAAATGATATGATTATTTAATGTGGTATCATAGTCTAGTTGTTGAAAGATTATAACTTCTAAATTAAAAATTCTTTGTCACCCATTTATAAAATTATGTCCACGTGTAAAGTTCAATCATAATATTATCAACCCTACACATCGCCAGCCATTTATAATATTAGGTTTAATCAAAATGCTATAAAGTCTATATGTAAAGAGATGTGTTGATCACTATAAATAAAACTAATAAACTACTATATAACAGTTTAAACTTTAGATGAGACAATCACTTAATTCTCATTCCCTTTTGTTCTTCTTTAATGTTGAACTTCTGTTGTCGATTTTCTTTTTTTTCTTTTTTTTTTTTAATTTGAAAGGAGGCTTGACTGAGATTACATATCAACGGGTGAGAAGGTGCTCACCCGAGCTACCCATTTACTATCCTGGGCGATTGTTTCACCCCTCTTATCACTCTCCAATATAGTGAGAAGTTCCCCCTAAAACCTGAGTAATAGTGCAAGCACAAAGTGTTCGATTCAACCCTAGTTAGAGTTAGACAGACTAGTACAGACCCACATGCTAAAAGAGAATCATTCTACGTTGATTTTTGAAGTATAGCATGTTAACTCTTGAAAGCATGTGGTGTACTTGCTGGCTCCTTTTGCAGTAGGGTTTATTCTTTCTTGGATACGGTTAACCAAACACTCAACTTCTACACATTTTTATTTATTCTGATTTTCTTTTTAGTTACACATGCGGAATTGTGGTTTTAATTTTCACATATATATTCAAATTCATTTCAGGAAGAAAACCCTACGTGTGCCACATTATTGTGCATAAAGATGTGACAAAAATAGTGTATGTTTACAATTTTTCTCTACGACTTATTTGTTGCTGGCAATGCATTTGTAGATATCAACAAGAAAAGGGGAGGGCATGCAATTAACAAGAAACCACATTAGATTCGCTACAAGGATGTGTTACGTTTAATATATTAAACCTCTTGCAAGCATTAATAAATAATATCGTTGTCTCAAATTAAAATTTTCCTTTTCAGTATATATTTAAATTTCCTTTTGATCAGTATATACCAAAATAATCTCATACTTTTTTTGAAAATGAAATTTTTTTCCATTAATTCAAGCCAAATTATATGCACAATATTCTCTTTCAGAACTTAATTATTCTCATTTTTCTACTTTTAAATGATCAAAGACTAAATAAAAACCATTTATGTAATGTAACTCAAAATTCACTTCCCCTTAATTAAAAACATGATATTTTCAAACAACGGTCACGGTAAATTTAAAAAATAAAATAAAGAAAAGCTTCAGCTATTAATTGTGGACTAAGAAATGCAAACGTTCAACTAATTGATGTTATGAATTGAGTAGCAGTAAACGAGGGCTATATTAATTTGAGATATAGAACTTTATTTGAGCCTGATTTCTAACTTTTAGAATGAAGTGCTTTATTGTAATTAAGAACATTATCACTCTTAATCCTCGCAGCAAAATATTTTATACTTTTTACTTCCTTTTTATGAGTTCTTAAGAGCTTCCTAGTGATTAGAGGCGTTTATACTAGTTCTTAAATTTAATTAATTTATGATTTATGTCTTTCATTGCTCTCCGCATTTGTAAAAGTTCTTTAGATTAGCAATATTAATTTACAAACTTACTCTCATGGACTTTTACTTGTGTATTTTCATCTTCTTAAACTTGCAATCATCCTTTATTCTTTCTCCTTCTTCACACTAAATATGTATAGAACCCTGAAAATAGCTTTCCTTCCTAAAAATTATAGTTGGCCTTGTTTTTCATTTTAAAATATATCTTGAATTGGAATGGAAGGGTTAATACATTCATTTACATGGATATATTTAGTTATAATTCCTATAGATTTACCTATAAATTTTTGTAAATAAATAGGATCATATAGAGGGATGAAAAACTATTGAATTACCACCTTATCTAAAAGTTAAGTTGTTAAACCGGGATTCATTTTTTTAGTCTTACATGTGGAGAGTTTTAATATTTTCAAATGAGTGACACTGATACTTGAACTCAAGACTATTTGGTAACCTAAGCTCTGATACCATATTAATTTATCACATTATCTAAAAGTTTAAATTGTTAAAGATGAGTTTATTATATTTATTTATTATTTTCAACATAAATAAAGAAAATTAAGAATAACGAGGAAAGAGAGAAGTAGCGAGATATCTAAAAATGCTTATTATAACATTCATTAAACATCAAACTGAGAAACACTGCATCAATTGAAGATAGAATACAAACACAAAAGAAAAATGAAATCCATATCTAGAACGAACAAACGAGACATGCACATCTAAGCAGGAGTGTTAATTAAACCACATTATTTCTCATAGCCGTTGCATGCAGCATGCAAATGCATGTGCATGTGCTAAACCTAGTTTTGAATAGAATGCCCAATCCCAGGACTGTGGCCTGGTGTTGTTGGCCTGAAGCCTTCCGCACGACCCGATGGTGGCGGTGTCTGTGAAGGCGACGGTGCTGATGGTGCTGTGACGACTATAGATTCACTGTTCTTATATGTTGTTTCACTCTCGCTATCTTTCTGCATATTATAACTATCATGTTCAGAAATCATTGTGCGAGTATGAAGTTTAAGGAATTTATTCTCCTTTTTGGCCTTCAAATATCTTATTCGCTCAGTAGATTGAATGGTTTCAGAGAAAACCATGACAAGGAAAAAGGCTACAAGGATCAGCTTTTTGGGAGCCATGGAAGCTGAAGGAGAAATAGAGATGGAAATGCAAGTAGCAGTGCCTGAATTAAAGAGTAGAGAGATCTAGTGGTGATGGCAATGAAAGTAGCTAGCAATGTTAGGATGCTGTTACATTGCTATTTCTCTTGGTATTTATAGAAACGAAAAGTAACTAGTGCGGGTTTTTTTTGGGTCCTCATTGGTTGGAGATTCTTTTGAGATACAATAGAAATATAGTTGCACACTTGCACACCTAACCTTCTGATTTCTTAATTCTTTTGTCTCTATTTTTTCTCTTTTTTCCTTTGAGAAACCATTTTCATCACCATACTATTTCCTTCTATGTGGTGCTTAAATATTAGATGACAATGTAAAAAAAGAGAGAGAATTTATATATATATATATATATATGTTATTTTAGCATGTCAACTAAATATTAATATAAGAAATGATAATGAGTGTAAAAATAGGATGGTATTTAACACGCTCTTTTCCTTTTTCTAGGTAAACAAAGTTGTTCATAGTAATTTTGGGATGAGAACATGCATAAACACATAAAACAGTAGTATAATCACAACCTACATTCACGATTCCACCTCTGATATAATTCATTATTTATAAATAGTAGTTATAACTATATCCTTACGCCATGATTCCACCTCTGAGATATTAATCTAGTATTTTTTTAATAATTATTGGCTTTATACACAAAAAAAATTTTAAGTCTCCTTCACACCATCGTTTTTTTACTACCAAAAACTCTCTAGATTCACACTCATTTGTACGGTGTGTAACAATTACCTACAAGTCAATTATTCATATATATAAAAAAATATTCTCAAATCTATTCTCATTGGACTTTTACCCGTTCGAATATGGACTTGGGCTTAGGCTCGGATTTTGAACTAAAACCCAACAAATATTTTGCATGTCCTTATTTTACCTTTATTAACCTGTTTAATTATGACAAGGGAGAGGCAATGGATAACCAGTACAAGCCGGATTTGGAGTACTTAATCATGCTCACTATTTTCCAACAATATTTACACAACTTTCTGGCACGTTCAGAACTAGGCTGAACTTATATCTGTCCAATAAAACCACCAGGTCCAAAGCCACTTACAGGTCTCATAAACATTTTAATACAGTTGTTTAGTGGTTAGAGGTTAACGTTTAATGTTTAATGTTTAATGTTTAATGTTCAATGCTAGTGGGATATTGGCGGCAAATTGGTGTTATGGGAGCCCACCATTTACTTAGTAGTTAAGGAGGGCTATATTATTTTGAGATATAGAACTTTATTTGAGCCTGATTTATACTCTCTTCCTTTTAAAGTGAAGTGCTTTATTGTAATTATGAACATTATCACTCTTAGTCCTCGCAGCAAAATATTTTATACTTTTTACTTATTGGTTTTTATGAGTTCTTAAGAGCTTCCTAGTGATTAAAGGCGTTTATACTCGTTCTTAAATTTAATTTATGATTTGTCTCTTTCATTGCTCTCTGCATTTGAAAAAGTTCTTCAGATTAGCAATATTTACAAACTTATTCTCAAGGACTTTTACTTGTGTATTTTCATCCTCTTAAACTTGTAATCATCCTTTATTCTTTCTCTTCTTTCACACTAGAGTCTAAATATATATATAGAAAAGGAAACATTACTCCACTTTAGAACTTCAAGCCGTAAAGTTATCTCTAGCTTGCAAGTAGTGCAATATTATATATTATTTCTCTTAATGCAAAATGTAGCTTGGAAGAATTATCATTGTATAAATGAAAATAACTTTCCTTCCTACAAATTCTAGTTGGCCTTGTTTTTCATTTTAAAATATATCTTGAATAGAATTGGAAGGGTTAATACATACATTTGATGACAGAAAGCCTCCGTTTTACATGGATATATAGTTATGATTCCTATAGATTTACCAACAAAATTTTGTAAATAAATAGGATCATATAGAGGGATAAAAGTTATACTCTAGTGAGAAATTATTAAATTACTACCTTGCCTAAACGTTTAGCTGTTAGAAATGACTCAATGAGCTTATTATTTATATTTATTGTTTTCAAAACACCCCACACGTGTAGGTGAGATTCGTTTTTTTTTTTAGCCTTACACGTGGACAGTTTACTCTAGACCATTTGGTAACCAGAGCTCATGATACCATATTAAAATATTAACTTATCTAAAAGTTTAAATTGTTAAAAAGAAGTTTATTATATTTATTTATTTTTAACATAAATAAAGAAAATTAAGAATAACGAGGAAGGAGAGAAGTAGTGAGATATCTAAAAATGCCCATTATAACATTCATTAATTAAACGTCAAACTGAGAAACACTACGTACATCAATTGAAGATAGAATACAAACACAGAAGAAAATTGAAATCCACATCTAGAACGAACAAACGAGACATGCACATCTAAGCAGGAGTGTTAAACCACAATATTATTTTTCATAGACGTTGCATGCAGCATGCAAATGCATGTGCATGTGCAAACCCTAGTTGTGAATAGAATGCCCGATCCCAGGACTGTGGCCTGGTGTTGTTGGCCGGAAGCCTTCCGCATGACCCGATGGTGGCGGTGTCTGTGACTCGGTGGCAACGGTACCCGAAGGCGACGGTGCTGATGGTGCTGTGTGACGACTGTAGATTCACTGTTCTTATATGTTGTTTCAATATTACTTTTCATAGAAGTTGCATGCAGCATGCAAATGCATGTGCATGTGCAAACCCTAGTTGTGAATAGAATGCCCGATCCCAGGACTGTGGCCTGGTGTTGTTGGCCTGAAGCCTTCCGCATGACCCGATGGTGGCGGTGTCTGTGAAGGCGACGGTGCTGATGGTGCTGTGTGACGACTATAGATTCACTGTCCTTATATGTTGTTTCACTCTCGCTATCTTTCTGCATATTATAACTATCATGTTCAGAAATCATTGTGCGAGTATGAAGTTTAGGGAACTTATTCTCCTCTTTGGCCTTCAAATATCTTATTCCCTCAGTAGATTGAATGATTTCAGAGAAAACCATGGCAAGGAAAAAGGCTACAAGGATCAGCTTTTTGGGAGCCATGGAAGCTGAAGGAGAAATAGAGATGGAAATGCAAGTAGTAGTGCCTGAAAGAGTAGAGAGTGGTGATGGCAATGCAAGTATCTAGCAATGTTAGGATGCTTAGACATTGCTATTTCTCTTGGTATTTATAGAAACGAAAAGTGACTCGTGAGGTTTTTTTTAGGTCCTCACTGGTTGGAGCTTCTTTTGAGATACAATAGAAATATAGTTGCACACTTGCACACGTAACCTTCTGATTTGTTAATTCTTTTGTCTCTAATTTTTCTCTTTTTCCTTTGAGAAACCATTTTCATCACCATGCTATTTCCTCCTAGCTATGTGATGCTTAAAACTTAGCAGACATATATATATATATATATATATATATATATATATATATATATATATTGTTTTAGCATGCCAACTAAATATTAATATAAGAAATAATAAATAAGTGTAAAAATAGGATGATATTTAACAATGTTGTTTTCCTTTTTCTAGGTAGACAAGGTTGTTCATAGTAATTTTGGGATGAGAACATGCATAAACACATAAAACAGCAGTATAATCACAACCTAGGTTCACAATTCCACCTCTGATATAATTCATTATTCATAAATAGTAGTTATAACTATATCCTTACGCCACGATTCCACCACAACCTACGTTCAGGATTCCACCTTTGATATAATTCATTATTCATAAATAGTAGTTATAACTATATCCTTACGTGAAGATTTCACCTCTAAGACAATCTAGTATTTTTTAATAATTGTTGACTTTATACACAGAAAAAGTCTTAAGCCTCCTTCATACCATCGACTTTTTACTACCAAAAACTCACGAGATTCACTCTCATTTGTACAGTGTGTAACAATTACCTACAAGTCAAAAGTTCCTATATATAGGAAATTATTCTCAATTCTATTATCATTGAACTTCTACCTGACTTGGGCTTAGGCTGGGATTTTGAACTAAAACCCAACAAATATTTTGCATGTCCTTATTTTACCTTTATTAACCTGTTTAATTATGATAAAGGAGAGGCAATTGATAACCAGTACAAGCCGGATTTGGAGTACTCAATCATGCTCACCATTTTCCAACAATATTTACACAACTTTCTAGCACGTTCAGAACTAGGCTGAAATTATATCTGTCAAATAAAACCACCAAGTCCAAAGCCACTTACAGATCTCATAAACATTTTAATACAGCAGTTTAGTGGTTAGAGGTTAACGTTTAATGTTTAATGTTTAATGTTTAATGTTCAATGTTAGTGGGATGTTGGCGGCAAATTGGTGTTATGGGAGCCCACCATTTACTTTGTCAAAAGATACTTCAGTGGAAGTCATAACAAGTAATTTGAAGATGATACTAATAAATATGTATTTCGATCGGGATTATTTTTTTTTTTTTTACTAAAAATACCTATAAATTTTAATTTTAATATTTACGAAGGTTACAGTCTCCAATAACCCTATGTTGATTTTCTAGCATTACTTGTTAGTGATCACCGTTCTAAAGAATTGAGTTCTTTTGAGTCAAGCTATGGCACTTTCCAACTAGAAAATATGAACGTCTCTTTTGTAGTTTTGTTGCCTTGCTGAACGTGCTCTTGCAAGTATTCAATACGATACCTTTTCTAACTTGTAGTTGCTAAACTAAGCCAAGGAAATATAATCTTAGAATATTAACAACTTTTACGTTTTACCAACTGATTCTAAAGAGTTGAGGAGTATATTGGTTGGGCACTACCGACATGTAGTTTTCCATTATTATTTTCTTGCACACTGAGTTGTATTCTAGCTCACACTAAGAATACTGAACTCCCGAAATACATGATCCCATTGAAAACCGAATGATTCAAATTAATCAAACATAACCTTATCAAAATTAACCCCAAAGAAATTAATTTCTAGACATATCCAAATTTGATACACGAACAAGTCTCTTATTCATGTTCAAATACTCTTACCACTAAATTAACCACTTGAAGTTTAAGATTGAATATTTATGAATGAGATGTCTCCCTTTAGAGTTCTAGGATAAGTAAAATTAAGTTCAAATTTTTTGGATAGAAGAATATTTTTTTATGAATATTTTGGTATTCGATATATCCTTTTCTTTTTCTGTTATTAGGAAATAAGAATCCCAAGATACCATATCCTTTCGATGGTTTTACATAACTTGATGATAAATTTATAGAACTAGTCCTAAAAGTCATTTTACATCATGTAAAATATTACATACAAAATTTAAACTCGAAACCTCTCGTATCTAAAACTTCTTTTTTTTTCTTTTGACAAAACTACTTTTTCAAACTACACTAACAGCCTTTAGCAATATTACTCAAGAAATTAAGCTTGCATTTGCTCGTATTATTAAACCTTCCGAAGCTATCCCAATTGCCCACTTTTTCCGAAGCAAATCATAAAAATGTGGGCTAATTTTTCATTACGACCCAACAAAACTGAAATCGAAAGGACTCAAAAAAAAAAAAAAAAAAAAAAAAAAAAAAGAAAGAGAGAGAAAATTCTATCAAAATATGCTTTTACTCATTTCACTTGCATTGTCCTTGCCTAAGACAATACACTTACATGATTTTTTCTGTGAAAGGGGATCAAAAAGAACCAAAAATATAAGATGGTGATTTGAATGATCAGCAAAGAAAACAAAATGTGGTGGTGCTAGTTACAATTTGCTGCATGATTTGAGTAAGAGTAAGCCGAATATCCTCAGGAATATATATTGGAGAGCCAAGTATACTGGTTAGCTTGTGCAGAGAAATTAGTTGAAGTTTATATTCACACCTGACAACTATACTTGGTAGTCAGCGCGAAGGAATCTCTCGTACAATGTTCCTCTAAGCGTCCTGCTGATGATATCCCAGTTCTTGATGTGCTCTGACAATGGACCTTTGTGTATCTTGACTTGCCGACTAGTTAGGACCATCTCCGGCACCCCCAAAAAGTGCTGAACATCTGCTAGTTTCTGCACACAAAGGGAATGAGAATCAACAATCAAGGAGGACTGAAGCACATAGCTAATGATGATAAACGGAAGTAGGACTGAGATAAATGATGCCATTCCACAATTGGAATATTAGCAACCAGTCACAATAGTTTCACGAATATCTATAGAGAAGAAATCCAAAATTTTGAGGACAATCAAAGACTGAGGTGGAACCATTTTTTCCCCTTTTTCCTTGAACAGTGACAAACTGTCTGCAGACTCGGTACTTAATTTTGAAACTTTCAGTGGAAGAAGCTCCTTACTGTTAGATTTTTCATGAGATCTTCATAGTACAAAATGATGTGCCTGGTGCTACCAAAGTACTCCAGTGCCTTCATTGCCGTTCCCTCCATTTGCTTTAACTCCATTGTCAATGATGTTGAATTAATTATTGGTTTGTATCTGGAAAGAGTATTAGCCTGCAAGAGGCACGTAAAGAGATCAGGACCAAGCAAAGCTGTATCTGAGAATGTGCGTAGATGCACATGCCTGAGAGACGAGAAACAAGGGAGTGAAACAAACCTCTTCTGGTGAGTGCACATGAGACTTGTGTGTCCCATTCAGAACCTTAGCATATCGATCATAGGAATTCGCAAGTAGTGAAACCATCCTGCGAAGTAGGTTCCTTCGAAAAAGAAATATTACAGAAACACCTTGATTCTTGAAATATTCAGCAATTTCTTTATGGTGCTCCATCAACCCCTGCTTCAACCAAGAGAACAGATTACTATCTTCCCCAGAAGACCACTAATGACTGAATCGAAAACTGTGCAAACGGGATACTACGTAAATCTCAGTCATCATTACTTAGCAAAAAAAAAAAAAATCTCAGCCATCATTACGAACTCCCAAAGGTAAACAAGCAATGATTACCAACAAACACCCGGTTAATTTGTCCCTATTCTTGAGAGACCCTTTACACATGAATCTAGCTTATTTCAGCATTTACAATGTATTAAGATGTTATTAATAATCACAAAGAGCAGAACTGAAACCAGATTAATGGGATTAGTTTCCGAGGGAGATCCCTATTCTGGAAAAATCAATAAAGATGGTTTGAACCTGATACCCTAAAATTTTCAGTAGACAGTTTGCCAAAGGATGTATTTCTACAAGAAAAATAAACGGGACAATTTTCTGACAGAAATCATCTGCTCCTACCAATGCTGTTTGTCTTATCAAAGTTTTCATTGGTGGATTAATGATAGTATGTATCTCGCTAATTGCAAACATCATCACTTGTTCTTGAACAGACAACCAAGTTGGTGAATATCCAACTGTAGTGGAAATTACCTAGCCAAGAGACTAACTTCTTGACCACCTCCTCGAGGAACTCCAGGTAGTTATCATATATAATCTCAGAGTAAAACAACCCCACAACAGGAAATCAACCTGTCTTTCCGGAATGAAGAAAGGAATCTACTCCGAAGAATTTTTTCTGGCCACTTACTTGTTAGAGATGAATAAGGTGCCCTCGCTAGTATCATGCACAAGCTACTGCACTTTTTAGGAGATTTTATTAGACATCTAATCCGCTATACCCCTATAGCAGGAAGGAGAATGCACTGCATTTTAGGAGAACAAACTTCAAAGGGATGGCTTGGGAAATATCATATTGCAGTCACTCTACATTGCCAGTTAAAAAAGAGAAGCTGCAGAAAAGATCATAAATGCAACATATCCATCAATGTTATTTTTTGGGGGGATCTCACATAGAAAGAAGCAAATTTCAAAGGTTCAATCTACCTCTGCAAGGACATAGGGATTGAGCATAATCGAACAGAGGTGTTACACAGAATTGTGACATCAGGGGATCCCACATGAGATTGCAAAAGGAGGTCCCAGGAGTTACTAAACAACACCTGGTAATTTTGTCTAAGAGGTGGTTCCAATTTAGGCAGCTTTGTGTCTTTCATCATAATCAAGTTTTCTTTTCTCCTCCTTTTACCATAAAAACCCAAGCTAATCCGAGTGTTTTTATAAACACAATGGACAACCAAGAGAACGTCCTAAAATTGAACTCCACATTTCAGCACCACAATTATATGAATGCCCCGTAATGGTTTCAAATTTGATAACATGATACCTGATTAAGCATCCACTTGAAGCCAACTGCAGCTGAGCACTGATTCTTGGAAGCACTAGTAAACCAGTCCAAGTTATAGACTCTGTCCAGAGTCGTCATAATTGAGGAAATGTTGTCCCTCCTCTCTTTAACAGAGAATATTTCACCATTGGAACTCACATTTATATGACTATTCAATAGTGTCTCAAACCATCCACTGCCAGACCTCTGCATTGACAGAATCACAAAGAGCCGGACAGGATTACAGGCACATTCAGCCCTGCCATAAATAGACGAACACAGTTCAACAAATAAGTCCCAGAATAAGCAACTATAACAGAGACTCGATAAATTAAAATAAGTTAAAGTTTAGTTACCGGCTAAAGCTTTTGGGATTTGGGTAATGCAAGTATGGAATTTGGGAACGGCCAACGCCATACTCATGACAAGGCTTTTCAATAACTTCAATGTTCAATAATTTACTATTGGTACTCATCTTAGTTTGCTTTAAACTAACTGAGCAGAGAAAAAGGCTGCAGACCGTTGCAAAGACTAAAACTATTATCCTGGACAATGCTGGAGATTTCTTCGGCGGTTTGATAATGAAAGATTCCTGTCAGCGAAAGAAAAGCAAATGTAAGTCCGTGGCAATTATAAAAATTGTAGAATACACATTAGCACATCTATTCCATAAATAAGAATAATAGTGTATCCACTAAGTTTCCCCCTGGGTAATGCCTTGGGATTATCCATTACCTGGCTAGAAAAATTGTTTTTATGGTAAATTTATAATAAACCACAACAATTGAAGATAAGGATGCAGAACAACAATTTCAGCTACATATTTTCTTTGAATTCAATTACACGAAAACGAAGAAAAGGAAATGAAAGAAAGATTCACGAGAACTAGAAAACCTGCATCGAAATAACAATTCAAAGGATAAATACAGCAAGTAAACTCAAAATTACATTTTCTGGGTGCACATTTTTAGTAGTAAAATTCAAAAAATTCTTTTCTCTGAAGTAAGTTGTTCGCATAATTATTTCTTGTTCACCCTGTACATTAACACTAAATTGTGACAATAAATAAGAAATTTAGCATTCAATTGTTTTATCTAACTCAATCATATCACATATCAAAATACATACAACTAAAAGAAAATAAATACAACTAAAAGAAAATAAATGCAATGAGTAATCCACTCTGTTACATTTAAAGTTGCACCCAAAAGTAGCCAACTGTTCACATGCATTTCCACTAAATATCCATACCCATCTAAAAATTGTTCCACACCCACCAAAAATTACATTTTTTTCCCACAAAATCTCAACATAATCCCCAAAAAAAAAAAAAAGCTTTAAGAATTTCAAGAGCAGAACAAACATGCATAGAAATTAGTTGAATCTACAATAACCCATCACATCAAATTACACCACTATAAAACAAAAGATATGCAAAGAAACAGAAAATTAGAAAGAAAAAAAAAATGAAAAATGAAAAGAAATAATTACCTTGGTGAAGATACAGATTTCTTCAGCCATTGTAGCTGAAAAAAATTCAAAAAAAAACCCAAAAAATAAATGTTTCCAGTGTAAATAGCTCAGCTTCTTCTTCTTCTTCTTCTATTCCTCAACCCCAAATTCTTTTAGTAGTTCACTCAGCTCTCTGAAGCCTGAACACTGACCCCTTAAAATACAATAATGTTATATACGTCATGTGTGTGAGCGTGAGTGTGTGTGGTGTGTTCCTATATTTAGCAAGAAAAACAACACAAAATGATGTGTGAGTGTGTGTGTTTTGTGGAGGGTGGTGGGTTGGTGTGGTTCTTGAGTCAGCAGTATGGATTTTTCCAAGAGAAGAACAAAGGCAATAATGGTAAACAGCTGGGTGGCGCTTTTCTCTATAAGTTCTCCTCTCGGCTTCTCTTTGCTGCTCTCGTCTGGTCCCTTTCACTTCAGATTCGTATGCTATGTCCTAATGCTTACTTCCAAGTACTAATACGTAGTATTTACAACAAAAAAAAAAAGTTACTAATACGTAGTAGAAAGAACATAGATTATAGGGTAAATGTCTAGTTTAATTCATTATATTTAGTATAAATGATATTTTTATCTATTATTTTTTAAAATGAATTTTTTAATTTATTATTTTTGATGTAAATGATATTTTTATCTATTATCTTTCAAAATAAACTTTTTAGTTTAATATGTTTCACATAAGTAATATCGTTAATCTAATTTTAAAATATATTAGAGGAAATATATTAGAATAATGACGTCATTGATATGAAACATATTAAACTAAAATGCTCATTTCGAAAGATAATTGATAAAAGTGTCATTTATATCAAAGATAATGAACTAATATGTTCACTTTGAAATATAATAGATAAAAGTGTCATTTATACCAAATATAATTAACTAAACTAGAACTTTAACCTAGATTATATGATTTTTCTTTTGTAGATAAATCGTAGAAAGTTTTGTGTTTTGTTCAAAATTATACGTTAAATTTTACTATGAAATTTTGTCATTCAAAATTTATTAATTAATGGTCAAATTTTATAAATAATTTAGTAATCAACTGAATTCTCATATATATATATATATATATATCTTAAATTATAGACTTTTAACAATATCTAAAAAGCCCACGAGTTACATTCTTTAAAATAGAGGAGGTTACGATAGTATCATAAAACTTAATGTACAATTTTTATAGAGAAAATTTCTTTTGTTTCACTAATGGCCCATTTGGCCGCAAAACCAAAGAATAAAAATAAAAGGAAAAAGAAAACACTTGTGAATTAGTGGGTCGAACAATTAATAAATTGATTATTTTAATAAATACATATTTTTTTAATAATTTACAAATTAATATTATATTAATTAAATATCGTTACTCTCAATCGATTTCAAAACTTTTTATATTTAAACCGAAATACTACTGGATCTGAAGATAAATACACATTTTTGTAACTTATGTTAGGTTTTTTTTTTTTTTTTTTTTTTTTTGGGTCAAAGATTTTTTTGTTAGATGGACTGACAGACACATGGCTCCGAAGTGCATGGCCGACGTGTTACGTCGTACCTAAGTGCCGTAATCTAGTAAAAGGTAGTGTTGTTGTATAGACTATAGTACTATGTTGTTGTTCTCTAGTAACTGGCTCAAAGAGGTGAAACGAAAGTGAGCAGTGACCCAAAGCTAGATTTCAGGCGTGCAAAATGCGAAAGCTGACAGCATTTGATGTCTTTGATTAATAATGACACACAAATAAATAACACATAAATGGTGGCGGCACCCCGTAATTTGTTCCTATTGGTTCAATGTTTTATAAATTTTTCACTTTCATTAATAATGAAATTATCATAATATCATGAAGAAAGAATTATTTTAGGACTTGAACTTAGTATAATATATAATTAAAGATTTCAACTTCAAAACTATTTATAAAAGGACTTAAATTTTTAAATAGAATTTATTTTACACATTATTTTTTTGAATATCTTAAATTAAACAATAACATAATAAATTTTAGAACTAAAAAACAATATATCAACATATATATATATATATATATATATATATACAAACCTATATATGCATTTTTTATTATTGAATTGCTTTTAGGCAAGCACCTAAAAATAGTTACGTGCCCATATAATTTAAAGTTATGATGCGACATCATATCAGCACTTCTTTATGTTTTTTAGTAAGAGGAGATATATAAAGATTTTTTTGTTAGTTTACTGAAACTTCATTTAAGTTTTTTTTTTTTATGGAAACTTCATTTAAGTTTTTCATTTATTTCTGATACTTAAATTCCATATTTAATACATATATTTTTTTTATTTCAACTATGTATGGAGTTTTTTAACCAAAAAAAAAAACTATATATGGAGTTTAATTGTATGTCAAAATTAAAATTGTATAAGCATATGTATCAACAATTAAAACTTCCCTTATTATTTAGGCTCAAGAGGCTTTCAAATTTATAGTAATTCTTCCCTTAGGCTATCCTCAATGGAGTCTCTAAAATGTAAAATCTTTTTAATTTGGGTATTTTTAGAGACCCAGTCTCTAAAAACAACACTATTCATGGCAAAAGTACATGGGGTCCACCACTTTTGGCTTAAAAGATGCTAATATAGAGACCCAGTCTCTATTTTTTTCAACAAATTTGTAGAATAAAATAGAGACTGGGTCTCTATTTTGACATCTTTTAAGCCAAAAGTGGTGGACTCCACGTACTTTTATCATGAATAATATTATTTTTAGATATTAGAGTCTCTAAAAATACCTAAATTAGGAAAGTTTTGCATTTGAAGACTCCATTGAGGATGCCCTTATTATTTAGAACTCCTAAATAGAACATCTTATTATTTTTTTTTTCTTTAAACATAAGATAACTTTTATTATTTCTACATTTTTAAAGAAATATAGGGAACCTATTATCAATTTTGTCTCTCTATCATGACTAACAAGTTATAATAGGGTTTAGGGTGAAATCTACAGTTGACACATGGCTGCATGCATCTTCAAAATACTGGTAACTAACGATGTTAGTACAAATGGAGGATAAATTAACAAGGGCAATATTTAATGAAATATAGAATTAAACATATTTGACCCGGATTTACTCTTCTCTCCCCCCTAAAGTGAAATGAACTATTGTATTCAAGAATATTTCCATCATTAATATGTTGTGCAAAATCTAACGTAAGTGTACGTATCGTAACAAATAATAAAGTAATGAATCGAGATCGTTTTTATAAGAACTGTGATTATTAAGTACCGAAATTAATCTAACTTTAACTTTATTTGGATAACCAAATTGAGAGATTGCAGACAAAAAGTAATAACTAAGAAACTTTTGAAATTAACAACTAACGCAATTACGAAATCAATAAAAGATAATAAATCAATAATTCAAAGGCTCTAGGGTTTCCGACTTCACCAAGATTAATATCACTTGAATCCCTTGATTTGAATTAACTAATGTCTACTCCCTATGTTTCCACCAATTGCGCTAAGCTGGTTATTAATCTTTCTCAAGTATCAATAAATATCACAATAAACAAACTAACTACATATCTGTGATAACTGTGAACTTATGGAACTCATTAAGCTCTAGAAATTCAAGTATTTCGCAAGATTTCGTAAATATCTCTTTCTTATAATAATCTAACGGTATGTAAAACGTGGTTTAATCTGATTATCACTTATCAGTCTCAAATCAAACCACAAAATATGCAACTATTGGCCAGACAATTACAAGCATTAAGTTCATAATGAAATACTCAACATATATTTGGAATAGTCATCAATCAATCAAAACATATAGAATTCAAGTGTTCTTAATCTGGCTATATCGTAGCCCTAGAAAAATAACTTAAAACATAATCACGAAATTAAACAAAATTCAAAACTTAATATAATTCATTGTGAAAGAAAGAGAAAAAACTAGGATTTTCAAGAATAATTGTGGTAGAAGTCCGTTTCCAGATTGTTCTACATTTTTAACTCGTGAATCCTGAAATTTCTATCTCTCTGAAATGTTTCTTTTCTCCCAAAGTCGGTTCCCCTTTTCTATTTCAGACTTTTCTTTTATATGCTAGAATTTTTCTCTCTTTTGTCTTTTGTCTAAAATAACCCTCTGATATAAGAGACAATTTATCATTTTAGTCCCTGTGACGTAACACAACTGACCTATGGCTGGTCAGAAATTGGTGTGCAAGTCCTATGCGGTCCACGATTTAATACTCGATTAGTCCTTGATATTTCTCCCTAATTTAGCTCAGAAGTTAATCTTGCTCCCAAATATAATATATGCCATAAAAAGAGCGAAAGACCCATAAGATTGCTTATAAATTAATCAAGAACTAACAAAAATTAAGTAAAAAGGTATTGAAATATTATGTAAATAATTCACCCAACATAATGCTTAGAGCAAAATACTTTTGTATATGTCACCACTAAGGTTTTGATTCAGTGACAATGTTACTTGTTGTATATGTAGGAGGATAGCGAAAAGTTGTAAGCTCTAGTCTCGCTGGTTGCGTTGTACAACCTTAGTCATCCTCTAAATAAATAAATAAAAATACTTTTGTTCATATATATATATAGGAATTGGCAGCAATTTTGAGCATTTTCCGCGGCGTTTTTGAACTGCCACAACATTTCTCAGCGATTTTTTACCGCCATTAAATTTGGGTATTGTTGGCGGTGGTAAATACGCTGCAAGATTTAGCACACACACACTATTCAAGTAGACAAAAACGGAGCAAAGAAAAAAAAATGCCAGATCTGGAAAAAAAATTTAAAGTCACGAATCCAACAAAAATAAACAAAAAACCAATAAATTCTAACAAAATAGCCATTGAACCTTTGCAAATTTGAAAAAAAAAAAAAATTAAAGTGACAGATCTGACAAAAATACACAAAAAATCAACAAAATCTGATAAAAAGAAAAAAAATCGTTGAAATTTTTGTATACATGCAACCAAAAATCTCAGAAATCAACACAGCAACATATTTATCTTGTATTTGGAAAAAAAAAACAATTACAATTGTTTTTTTCAACAAATAACAACAAAAAAAGGTAAACACATTAAAAAAAAAACCCATGTGGTGGTGGTTTCGCCGATGGTGGGGGGGTAGCAAATAAGGAGGGTGAGGTAGGGGGTGGGGACAGTAGTGTAGAGGGGAAGGGGGTGGGGGGTGGGGGATGGGGTGTAGCAGGGAAGGAAAAGGGAAAAGGAAAAAGAAAGGAGGTGGGTGGGGGGAAAGGGAAAAGAAAGGGGGGGGGGGGGGGGTGTTGGATGCAGCGGGGAAGGGAAAGGGAAAGGATAAAGGAAAGGGGAAAGGGGGTAGGGGGAAGAAATGACGAGGAAGGGGGGCTTTTATATTTAGGGTTTTTTTTGTAATTAAGTTTTTTTATATATTTATTTAGGGTTTTTTAATTATGATTTTGTAATTAAACTTTTTTAATTAGATTTTTTAATTACGGTTTTGTATTAGGGTTTTTTAATTAAACTTTTTTTTAATTATGGTTTTGTATTTTATTTTTTTAGTTTAGTTTTTTTGGTTTGGTAAACTTTTTTAGTTTGTGTAGTTTTTTTATTTTATGTTTTTTGTTTATGTTTTTTTAGTTTAGGTTATTTTTTAATTGTAATTAAGCTTTTTTTATTGTTTTATTTTTTTTGTTTCTTTTTTATTTTTATTTTTTTTAATTGTAATTATAGTATTTTTTTATAGTTGTAATTAGGCTTTTTTTTTGTTTAAATTAGGCACTTATATTTTTTTTAAACATGGTTTTATTTATTAGTTTTTATTAGTATATGTTTAAATAAATCATCCTAACTATCTTTGAGATTAAATTAATAAATTAAATTAATTAAGAGATTTGAGATTAAATTAATAAATTAAATTAATTTACAAATTGAATTAAAATAAAAAAGAAAAAAACAAATATAAACGTAACACACGAGAAAAAAATAATTAATGGATAAATTTAATTAGGGTTTTTAATTAAGATTTTTTTATGTAAGATTTTTTTTAATTAGAGATTTTTAATTAGTTTTTTTCATTCAATTATGTAATTATACGTAATCTTAATTTTTTAAATGTTATTTTCCTCGCAATTTATTTATTTTTTGGTTGAAATATTCGTTAAAAAAGTTGAGATAATCTAAATAACAATTAATTAAAAAAAACACACGAAAAAAATAACACATAATCAAATTATTATATAAAATTAAAATTAATACAATATAAAGACTCATTTTTATAAATACCGTCACTGAAATTTTTTTTTTTATCTTGGTCTCTAAATGAATTTCTAAAACAATTTTTTTGCCTTAGTCTCTAAATGAGTCTTTAAAATTGATCTTAATCTCTATATAGATCTCTAAAATAATAAATAAAAACTCATTATAGAGATTCTATTGAGAATAACCTTAGCAGCACTAAATTACCGACATTAGCAACATTTTGTGGTCGAGCATTTTAAATGCCAAATGCTCAAACCAAAAAATCCGAGCCTATAACAAATCCTCATCAGCAATTATAAAACATTAATAATATCATAAGCTTCTTTCATCTTGCAAATCCTCATAAGCAATTACAATAAAATATTAAAGATAACTAAAATTTCATGTTAAAGATCATAAAAACACATTTCACCAAAAGTTTTACAGAAACAACAATAGTGTAAAAATTCACAGTACTCGAAACATTCAAAAGAAAACCAATGGCTAACTGTGCTCCTCTCGACTAATGTTCTGTTCCAAAAAAAGCTAGTGCATTCTACCCGAATCACACTGCTGCACATTTAAACTAAGTTTGATTAATTGTGTGCTCGCCGTTCACTAGAAGTCCGGGATAGCTTGAGAAGTTGAATCCATTGAATTACAAGCCTGTAATAAAGAAAAATTTACGAGGCAAAATTATGACTGCTCTTGCTTGCAATTTCAACTGAATTCACTAAGCAAAAAAGCAAAAAACTCAAGGGTGGATGCAATTTATGTGTGAATAAGTAGTACCTTTGATGATAATATAATTTGCTTCAAGAAATCTAGCTCTTCTTCCACTTGTTTCACTCTTCTATCCTTTTCCTTGTTCTCTTATTCCATTCTTTCATTCTCCTCTCCTTTTCCTCATTCACTTGCTCCATTTGTTCGATCTTTCTTCTCAGCACTTGTACCTCTGAACTTTCTGACTAAGGTGTCCTAAAAGACCCATATACTAGAGAAGGGGTGGCCCCAAACCCCAAACCCCAAACCCTTCCTTTAGCTGACGTACACTATAAAAAAAATTGAATTTTGCGACGGGTTGTCGTCAATCCGTCGCCAATATGGCGACGGTACAGTGAAGGAAAAATTTGACACTAATTTTATGACGGAAAAGTGACGGTACAGTTACGGGCAACAATAACTGTCACCGAGCCGTCGCTAACAGTGACAGCTTATTAGCCGTCACTCATTCGGTGACGGCCCAGATACGACCGTCACTAATATGGTGACGGGTCAGTGACAAGTTTGTCCCCTTCCGATATATAGAAACGGTTTGGTAACGGTACGGTGACAGTCCGTTACCATGCCTTCACCAAATAGTTTGCCGGTCAATTTGCCATATTTCTTTTAACGAATAATGTCTTTAAACACTGAGTAACAATATCAGTTACTAAGTGTTTCAGTGACAATACCAAGTACTCATGTATTCTTAACTTCGAGTATATAAGTAGTCATTAATTATTTAAACACAATTTGTAAATACCACCATTAAATTTGTCTACATATATAGTTTTTACTACAATATTATAGAAATTTCATAACATAATTTACAATGAACAAGATTTTATTGCATAACATTTGATAATTAGGGATTACATTAACAGACAGTTAACTTAATTAGATGGAAACCATACAAAAGTCCATAACAAGTTACACACACATATTTTGTGAATATATGACATATTTGTTAACCTTAATTACTTACTACATTTTTACAATGTTTTTCACTCGAACAACTTCGGCAGAAGGATCCGATACATTTGCTCCACATTCCTTTGATGGTGTTGAGCCATCGAAATGTAACCATCTTCTTTTGGTGGTTCGTTTAGATCAAATCTACCTTCAACTTTGCTACTGCTTGCCTTCGATAAATCACATTTCTTTGTCGTTTTCTTTTTTTCACGGTGACCCACTCACTTTGAACTTCCTTACTCATCGTTTAGTTTGATATTTAAGTATCGATGAATAAAGATGGCTGTAAATATGGATGTCTTGAACATACGGGATGGTTTACCCTTTATATAGAACTCAAATGAGTGAAAATTTGGCGACGGCACGGTGATGGGTTTTTCCCCAAATTATTGATGCCATCTTCACGTGACTTCCAACATTGAAGACGGGTTGGAGACGGGTTGCCAGTCTCCACAATGGAGACGGCTTTTCCCGTCTCCAATGGAGACGGGCTGGCGACAGTAGGCCGTCACAACGTTCGAGACGGGCGTCAAGCCCGTCTCTATATTGGAGACGGGCCGACGCCCGTCTCCATGTTGGTGACGGGCATCAGCCCGTCTCCAAAAATGGAGAGGGGCGACTGCCGGTCTCCATTTTGGAGACGGGCAGATGTCCGACTCTAATTAGAGGCCCACAAATGTGGGCCTCTATAACTGGAGACGGGCGTCCGCCCCTATCCAGTTTTGAGACGGGTAGATGCCCGTCTCCAATTATAATAAATGGAGACGGGCATCAGCCCATCTCTATTTTGGAGACGGGCATGCCCGTCTCCAATAAGAGGCCCACAAACGTGGGCCTCTCTAAATGGAGACGGGCTGTCATGTTGGAGACGGGAGTCTGCCCATCTCCAACAAGAGGCCCATAAACATGGGCCTCTCTAAATGGAGACGGGCGTCAACAAGAGGCCCACGTTTGTGGGCCTCTCTAAATGGAGACGGGCGTCAGCCTGTCTCTAATAAGAGGCCCACAAACGTGGGCCGCCCGTCTCCATGTTGGAGATGGGCTGAAGCCCGTCTCCAATAAGAGGCCCACAAACGTGGGCTTTTTTAAATGGAGACGGGCATGCCCGTCTCCACGTTGACGCCCGTCTCCAATTTAAAGAGGCCGTAATTGGAGACGGGTTGACGCCCGTCTCCAACGTGGAGAAGGGCATCGGCCCGTCTCCAATTTAAAGAGGCTCACCGCGTGGGCCTCTTTAATTGGGTGACAGCCCTAGCTCATGCAGGGTTGTCGCCCAATTTTTTTCATTTAACAGAGGGCAGAACCATTCTGCCCTCTGTGACGTTTTTTTTTAAAAACTTTGAGAAAAACCCCACCCCACCCCTTACGCCGCACCCCCCTCCCCCTCTCTATATACCCTTCACTTGCATCTTTTTTGAGGTAATACCTTGGTTTTTTTTTGGTTTTTATACATGTTATGTATATATATATATATATATATATATATATATATATATATATATATGTATGTATGTATATATATTTATGTATATATATTTATGTATGTATATATATTTATGTATGTATATGTATGTATGTATATATATTTATGTATGTATATGTATGTATGTATATATATGTGTAGATCTAGCTAGCTATATATATGTATGTATGTATATATATGTGTATGTAAATATGATACATTTTTAGTTTATTTATATGCACATTTTTATGATTTTTTTTTCGTTTTTTTTGTCTATTTTGTTTATTTGTTAAAATTTCTTTTTTATTTATTTATATGTTTTATTTTTAACACATTTTGGTTTTGTTTTTATGAATTTTCTTTTTTTTAATTTTTTTCGGATTTAATTGTTTTTTTTTTGTTTTCGTTTTTTTTTTGTCTATTTTTGTTATTTGTTATAATTTCTTTTATTTTTATTAATATGTTTTATTTTTAACACATTTTGGTTTTTTTTATTGAGTTTTCTGTTTTTTTTATTATTTATTTTCGGATTTAATTTTGTTTTTATGATTTTTTTTTTTAGTTTTTTTTGGTATCTTTTTTTATTTTGTTATAATTTCTTTTTTTTTCGTATTTAAATTTTTTTTTTCTGATTTTTTTTCGAGTTATTTTGTATATTTTTTTATTTGTTATATTTTCTTTATATTTTTTATTAATTTGTTTTATTTTTAACACATTTTAGTTTTTTTTATTGAGTTTTCTGTTTTTTTTATTTTCTATTTTTTTATTTTCTATTTTTTTATTTTCTATTTTTTTAAATTTTCTGATTTAATTTTTTTTCTGTTTTTTTTTCTTTTTTTGGTTTTTTTATAATTTTTTTATTTATAATTTGTTTTATTTTTAACACAATTTATTTAATATGATTTTATTTTTTTATTTTTTGTATTTTTTGTCGGATATTTAGTTTTTAAAATTTCAGCATTGTTTGTATTTTTTTATTTTTTGTTATTTTTTTTAATAATGTATTGTTGCTATGTAAATCTCTTAATTGCAAGTTATTAAATTATAAGGGGTGTTGCGGGGAACTGCTTTCCGTTTGTCCCGTCCGGAGTCTACAGATTTGAGGGTAATTATTTTTTGAAACTTCGCTTACTCTTATATTATATTCACAATTTGGATATATATATTCAGATTCAGATAATCGTCAACCATAAAATTATTAATTTCAATGTCACGTCATAGCCCGGATCAACTATTAACCTGTTTTATAATGAATGCTTGTAACTTCATTTTTATTGAAGTTTTCTCATATTTATGTTGAGTAACCTTGTACATTGTACTTTACGCCCTTCAACGCTTTATTTGTGAACATTATACCTTGCACACGAAGATGTTTTAATTATTTGATTAATATTTGTCAAATAATTTAAAGTTAATTTCATGTCTGTTTTTTGTTGCACAATTTTTAATGTTGATATCATCTTCTGCATTGAATAACATTGTTGTTGGTTTGGATTGTTCTGTATCTTTGCCATGTTGTCAAACTCATGCATGATAAGTCTCACTCATCGAATTCGGATAGTTCTTTTACATAATAATATATTATTTAAAAGGAAATGATACATTTAACAAATTTCTCAGTGTATCATTTCATGGAATCAAACCGGGAATGGATGTATCAGAAATGGATTGACGGTAATTTTAATGAGGCCTTTATCCAAGGTGTTTCGAATTTTGTATCCTTCGCAAGTAACCAACACTATTATATGGATGGCACCAAGATAAGATGTCCATGTGTAAGATGCCGAAACTTAAAATTCCAAACAACAGGAATTGTGGTAGATTATCTGTATAAGAAGGGTTTTATGCCTTTTTACTATCAATGGATTGCACATGGCGAACATGTGTATAACAATAGTAGTCAATGTGCACCAACATGGGCGTATAATGAAGAACAACAACTTGATCAAACGAATAATTACCGAACATTAGTTTATGACACTGCCGGTATGCAGTTCATCAACGATCATAATGTTGAGGTTAATGAAGAACCTAACATGGAAGCACAAGCATTTTTTGAGTTGTTGAATGCCGCTGATAGGCCATTGTTCGATGGTTTTTCTAAACTTACTCAATTGTCAGCCGTGGCTCGCTATATGAATATGAAGTCCGAGCATAATATGAGCAACTCCCTATTTAATAGGTTCATAGAATAATTAAGGGAAGTGATGCCCAAGAATCATAACTTGCCTAAAAACCTTTATAGATTTAAGAAACTAATCAAGCCATTGGGGTTGGGATATCAGAAGATCGATGTTTGTGTAAATGATTGCACCTTGTTTTACAAAGATCGGAGACTCATGGAACATTGTCCGCGCTGTGACCACGCACGTTTCAAGGATATAGCTGGTGGTAAAAAATGGGGCAAGCCTATTTCCCTTAAACAGTTAAGATATTTCCCTCTGACACCAAGGTTGAAAAGATTGTACATGTCAACTGCTACAGCGAGACACATGACGTGGCACAAATATCACAATGTGGAGGATGAACAGATTTGTCATCCATCAGATGCCGAATCTTGAAAATATTTCGACTCCGTGTATCCAGAATTCGCAGCAGAACCAAGAAATGTTCGGCTAGGCCTTTATTCAGATGGTTTTAACCCGTTCAATTCAAATGTTAAACCTTACTCTTGCTGGCAAGTTATCATGACCCCATACAACTTTCCACCATGGATGTGCATGAAGGATCCCGTAATGTTTTTGACACTAATCATTCCTGGTCCCAAGCATCCCGGTCAGAATATTGATGTCTACCTAGAGCCTCTAATAGATGAATTGATAATTCTTTGGTCGGAAGGAACATTATGTTATGATATTGCTACGAAGTCTAATTTTTGTTTGATGGCAGTCTTGATGTGGACAATAAATGACTTCCCGGCTTATGGTATGTTGTCAGGATGGAGCACACATGGGAGGTTATCGTGTCCTATTTCCATAGAAAAGTCAAAAGTTTTTCGCTTACCAGCGGGGAAGAAACATTCATTCTTTGACTGTCATCGTCAATTCTTACCACATAATAGTTCATTAAGATGTGACAGAAAAAAAAATTTCAGGGATAGGCACGAGATATCTACACTTCCACCACGATTATCTGGGCAACAAATTTGAGAACGAGTGCAAAATTTACCAACAATCCAAGAGATATCTTGCAAAAAGCTAAATGGGTTTGGTATTGATCATAATTGGATGAAAAGAAGTATTTTTTGGGAATTGCCATACTAGAAGACGCATCTTGTTCGTCACAACTTAGACGTGATGCATATTGAGAAAAATATTTTTGACAATGTATTCAATACTATAATGGCAGTTAAGGGTAAGACTAAAGACAACCTTCAAGCTCGAAAAGACATGTACACTTTTTGCAATCGGCCAGAGTTGTGCGAAGACAATACGAACATGTTAGGTGTATACACCCTCACCAGAGAAAAGAGAAAATTGCTACTACAATGGGTTGAAGACATAAAATTTCCCGATGGTTATGCTTATAATCTATCAAATTGTGTCGATATGAAGGATTTGAAAATGTCACACATGAAGAGTCACGATTGTCATATCTTTATGGAGAGACTACTTCCCATTGCATTGAGAGAATTAATGCCGAAACAGGCTGCAGAGCCATTTGCTGAACTGAGCTTATTTTTTAGCAATCTTTGTTGTTCAACATTGCAAAGAACCGATTTGGAAAGGATGCAAGATAATATTGTCATGACACTGTGCAAACTGCAGAAGATGTTGCCTCCTGCATTTTTTGACTCAATGGAGCATTTACATGTCCATTTGGTTTATGAAGCTATATGTTATGGACCTGTTCAATATCGGTGGATGTATCCTTTCGAGAGGTTTTTGCAAGGCCTGAAAAGGGTAGTTAAGAATAAAGCACGTGTTGAAGGATCGATTTGTGAAGCTTATCACATCCTAGAGACATCAACTTTTTGTTCATATTATTTTGAACAACACGTGTCAACTAAAAATAGAAGGTTAGGTCGAAACAACCAGTATAACGAGGTAGAATATCCTGAGGGTTGCTTATCTATATTTACTTGTCCGGGTTGTCCAATTGGGGCGAATGCAGAGATCTCATTACCGGAGTATGATCTCCATTTGGCACACTTATATATACTCATGAATTGCCCAGAGGTGCAGCCTTATGTAAGGTATGTTCGTAACGATTTGTTATGAAATTTCCTACGTTGGGATTATTACACATTGTTTAATGAGCAGTTTGAAAAATTTAATGCAGATTGTTTGAGAAATACTTGGAAGAACAATATGGCCCTATTAACAATAGAGATAGACAGTTACATATTGACAAATCTTTCCCGAGATGGTTATATTGGCAGGTCAGTATTTTGTATGCAATTTATGCCTATTCATTAAGGCCACGAGTAGTTGAGTATTAACCAAATGTAATCACTTTGCAGTTAAGAGATCGGTATGATGTAGATGATCGTGTGAAATGTCTCTCCAAATGGCTGCACAGAAAGGCACGAAGATGGTGTAGATACATGGTAAACGGATACAGGTTCTCTACGATCGAATATGGGTCTTCAAAATTCACGAACAATAGTGGAATTTTTGTAAGAGGTACAAGCGATGGTACAACTTAGGAAATATGGTACTATGGGGAATTGAAAGATATTATTGAACTAGAATATCCTAATCCAACGTTACAACATACAAGAGTTGTTCTATTTAAGTGTGATTGGTATGATACCACAAATGATAGAGGTGTGAAGTCAAATCATAGGACCGGATTGGTTGAGGTGAACGTGAAAAAAAGATATCCCAAGCACGAACCATTTGTATTGGCAGGTCAAGCCCAACAAGTGTACTATTGTGTTTATCCAGGGGCCAAGAGAGATAGAGTGGATTGGGTGGCCGTCGTTAAAATCCGTCCAAGACATTTTTTTGACATGGACAGACAGGAGATAGATGTGGATGATAACACAAGTTTTCAATCAGATCACATGAATGTGCCCCCAGTGGAACCGAATGTTTTTATTCTAATTCACATATTAATTATTCGGATGTATATAGTGAAAATGTAAGTGAATATCTTAATGATGAACATAGAGAAGTAGAAGAATATGTCCATGACGAAGAATATGAGCAAGAAACAAATGATAATTGTGATGATGATGATGATGATGATGATGACTATGATGTTGATTGTGACCCATATGATGATGAAGATGACGATGATGATGAGGATGATGAGAAGGAGGAAGATGGGGAATGTTCAACCAGTTTTTAATCATGACGATGATAATGAGGGAAATGATGAATTTTGAAAAAAAAGATAGGCCAGTGAACAAATATTTGTTTGAGGAAGTATTTCAATTGATCAAGCAATGATTGCTAGTGATATACATATATATATGACAGTTATGGTATGTTGTGTTACATAATTACATGTATTCAGTCATTTTATATTATTTATATATTCTAATGCTATTGTGTAAAAACAGGCAATGGGAGGCGGTGAAGATCCAGCTCGCAAGGGGAAAAAACAATTGAAGCAGAGCAGTTTGTTAGGAAAAAGGACATCATCGACAAATACCCCCCCCCCCTATTGTGCCCGAGACGCAGCGATTCAATCAGGCTGGACCGAATGACGCTCAACATATGGGTGGCCGTGGATCTATAGGTGCACATCATATGAGTGGACGTGGTTCCACAAGTGCACATACAACAACTGATCATGTTCGTGGTAATGTCCCTGTGGTAATTGGGCGTGGTTCATCTAATTCATCAGTGGGAATGCGACATCGGATCTCAGACGATGCGGAACCCCAACAAGAGCAGCCATATGTACAGGCCACATCCACTAGTCATAATGAACAACACTGTTCATCAGCTGGACTGCCACAGGAGCTACAAGACTTATGTGTAGATGGTGATGGCTCTTCAATACCCGGTGGTGCGCAATTTTCTAATATGCCCGAGTTATCGCACGCTGCTGAGAGACGGGCTGCAGGTATTGAAGATTGGAAATTTTATGGATTCTAGTCTGAAGCCGAATATTTGGTATGGCAAAATGACAAGCGACGCTATGTGAAGGTGGTAGGAAACGGGTATGTAATAATTCCAATTTGAAGTTTAAATATTCTCTTTGTTGTACCCTAATGTATCTGTTTGAATTATGTTATGTTACAGATAAGAACCATATAATGCTGTCAAAGGTGTTACAAGAGCTCTACATGCTGGGTATGTAGAGTCGTGGTTGACATACAGACATGTTCCAAGTGATACAAAGAAATTATGGTTCGAATATTTCAGGGTATGAACTGTTAAATCAATAGATATTGTGAGAACTATTGTGTAATTGTATATTCCATTGTTGAATTAGATGGATGATAGTATTAACGGTTTCAGAGGGAGTACAAATGGCTTCCAATTGATGAAGCTGAAGTTTGGCGCAAATTTGAATCAACTGCAAGACGCCGAATTTCAGATCTGACAAACAAAGGACGGACAAGAATGAAAAAGCCAGATTTCATACCACTGGACATATGGAACGAAATGCTGGAGCAATGGCAAAGGCTAGAATGGCAGGAAATATCAAAGAGAAATTCAGCTAATCGAAAGGCCAATCCGTCTATTCATCATTTAGGTTCAATCCCAACCCATGAAGCAGCTAGAAGAATGGTTTTGATTTCGTCATATAATCTTGTTTACTCTTACATGTTATGTGTACAAAAAAAAATTCGTAGAACTACACAAATATATGTAAGTTGATTTTGGGCAATTGCTATTGTAGGAAAAAGAATTAGGGAGGAAAGTAACTTATGCGGAGGTTTTCAAGAAGGCTCATCGCAAGGGGACTGACGGACCGTACACAGACTCTCGGGCCGAGCAGACAATGGTATGTATTTTTCATGTATTGTCTATAAGAGGAAGGAAGACATAGGGTTTATATTGAAGATAATATGGGATTCACAATTTTATCCAAGGTTCGTTGGTTTTGCAAAGTATCTATAATTGTTAAAGCTACAGTGACGGAAAACATATTTCGTGATTAGTGAGCATGAATACGTATGTACACGGTGCCAAAACATTGCACAAATGTACTTTGGATACCTGTTTTCCTCCGTTGTGTTGTCTAATTTTTTTAGAAATGTCTCATTATGGTTGTAGTAGAACATGATTAATTTGTTGAGATGAAGTGTGGTACTGTATGAGCTTGGATACTACATAGTAGGTTGACTTGATTCAGAAACAGGTAATTGGGAAAAGTCCTAAATACAGAGGAGACTCTATTCGTTGTATTTTATTTTTACGAGTAAATATTGATTAAACACAGATGTGGTAACTTAATAATGTGTGTTCGTATATTAAGTATGTGTAGCTTAACAAAATTTGGTGGTAACTCACATCGATTATGTAACAGTTACTTGTTGTGTTTTATAAAGGATTTAGAAATGACTCATTATGGTTGTAGTAGTACATTATTAATATGTTGAGGTTAAGGGTGGTAATGTATGAGCTTGGATACTATGTAGTAGGTCGGCTTTATTCACAAATAGGTAATTGAAAAAAGTCCTGAATACAGAGGAGACTATGTCCCTTTTTTTTTTTTGGAGTAAATATTGATAAAAGAAAGAGGTGGTATCTTAATATTGTGTGTTTCAATATTAAGTATGTGTGGGATTATAAACATTTGCATGTTGACTTCGGTTATTTAACACTAACTTGTTGTGTTGTCTAATATAATTAGAAATGTCTTGTTAGCGTTATAGTAAAACATGATTAATATGTTGAGGTTAAACGACGGTACTGTATGAGCTTTGATACTATGTAGTAAGTTGGCTTTATTCACAAACAGGTAATTGGGAAAAGTCCGAAATACAGAGGAGACTCTGTCCGTTTTTTTTTTATTCATCTAAAAAATACATTAAAGACACATGTAGTAATGTTAATATTGTATGTTTCAATATTAAGTATGTGTAGCATATAAACATTTGGTTGAAACTCCGTTTATTTTTTGACGAGTAAATGCATTAAAGACAGATGTAGTAATTTAATATTGTGTGTTACAAAATTAAGTATATGTAACTTGTTATCATTGCGTTTTAACTAACATCGGTTATTTAACAATAACTTGTTACTACTGTCTTTGTAGGCTCGTTACGACGAAATGCTCCAAACGGCAAGGAATGCATCTGAATCATACTCGAATCTAACGCCTGTGGATGAGAACGCAGTATTTTTGCAGGCTGTTGGACTACCACGAAAAGGTCGGCTGTACGGGGTAGGTTCTCAGGTATCCGTTGAGTCCGTGTCAAATACCACATCCCATCATCGACGTGTCATGACAGAGGAACAACTGGCTGCCGCCGTTACACGTGCCACAGAGAATTTGAATGAAATTGTACGAAGTCATTGCCAGCGGATCGAGAGTCAGGACGAGTTAATCATTCAACTTCAGCAACAAATAACGAAGCAGAACAAAATGTTGGAAGTTCTCTACGCGAAAGTATATGGTCAATCTGAAGACGGACAATCTTCATCTTCACATAGTGGTGAAGATGGAGAGTAGTTTGTGAGAATGTTATCTTTGTAGTTTGATATTTAATACACTGGCATGTACAATACATTTTCTTTTGATTACAGTTTAACATAACAGTCTGTATTTTAAATATATGTAGATAATATCGTATTTGCGTCATTATTGGAATTGTATTTCATATGTGAAATAGGTTCAATTTGGGAAAAAATTTCAGGAATTTTTCAAGGAATTATGAGTAGGTTAATTAGCTGGAATGGTTAAATTGGCGAGGGCTATGTGAAAGGAATGGTTATTGACGGTTTGGTGAGGGAAAATATTAGTGAAGGCTCGGCGACGACAATTTTGTGACAGTTTGGTGTGGGGTTAAGTTGGCGAGTGTTCAATGATAGCAAATAATGGTGACGGCCGAGTGAGGAGAAATGTTGGCGAGGGCTTGTCTATGGGATATACAGTGACAGTTGTGAGACGGCTCTAATTGATGAGGGGATAGTGACAGGAACGTTTGGTGACGGCCTGGAGACGGAAAGTGATGGTGAGGGTTTGGTGAGGGCGGACTAACAATGACGGCCTGGAGACTGGAACTGATGGTGAGGGGTTGGTGGGCACGGTGACAGGAACCATTTTGGTGACAATCTCCTGTCTGACGGACAATTCCCTTCATGGTGCCGTCGCAAATTACACATTGAAGACGGCACGGTGAGGGGAACCGTCTCTCGCAGAATCCAGTTTTTTTTGTAGTGGTAGAAAAAGTAACAAAACACTCCCATTCGCTTGCAGGCACACCATGTGGTTTGTTCTTAATGTTCAACCCTTCCTTTAGTTGACATAGAAAAAGTAACAAAACGCTCCCAGTCACTTGGCACACCATGTGGTTTGTTCTTAATGTTCTCCTCCTCTGATTTTTTTCCTATCCAAATACTCTTTCCTCAACCTCGCTTTGTACTCTCTCCATTTTTTACCAATAGATTGCTTCACAAGCCTTTCCATCTCCTTTCTCGAAAGCTTAAAAGAGAATTTTCCCTAGCATAACAACGACAAAAATGTTTGAACACAAAATCAATAGATTAAGATAACTTGATTAAAAAAAATATCAAATCAAACAACCTCAACTAGACGAACATATTTTTCTTTTAAGGTTTTCGACACGTCTCCAATCATCAAAGCCAATAGGACGAGTCCTTGCAATTATGCGCAAAAAGGTTTGTAGTACCTTCTGTTTGAGAACTTTCTGCAACAAGCATATTAAAACTAAGAGATGGAACTTCTATTTTTTGAGAAGTAAAACCAAGAGATGGAATTAAAAGAATAAGGACAATGACATTAAGAATATTCTGACCTGCTTCAGATTCGTCAACTGTTTCTATGCTTTCATTATGAGTAGTACCTTCTGTTTGAAGGCTACTCTTTAATGTAGTTTGCAAAACATATTTTTCTCTCGCCACGATGCACTTAAAGCATAAAGAAAGGAAGAGATGATGGGAACTGCTACAAAGAAGGAGATGTTACCAAGCAATGACAAAAGGAGTAAATGAAGAAGATTACCAGCAAATACCATGTGGATTGAACAGATGTATTTGAATTTTCTTTTCAATTCCTGGCTATATTGAGTTCCAAAAAAATAAAATAAAACCAAATCCTACAGGTGCACTTCACATAAGACAATAGAAATGAAGCCTAGTATAAGTAGCAATCCCTTGTTGTCTTCATTTACAAAGGATTTGAACTGGAAAAGATAAAACTTGATCATAATTATGAAAATAGAAGTTTAGACCTCATTGAAAAGATTAAGGCAATCAATTGATCCACTTTGCAGCCGGATATAAAACTAAAAGTTCACTCAAGAATGTCACTATAACATCGTAACCTAAAGGCGAAGACATATTTCAGAAAAAACTAAACGTGAAGACATATTTCAGAAACAACTAAACGTGAAGGCATATTTCTGGAAGCTAAAATGTCACCACTGTAACCTAAGTTAAAAATCATTATATTTGATTGAGTTACAGGTGTGTCAATTGATTTAGCTAATTTAGATAAGAGCAATTCTTAAACTCAAGTTTTATTCTCTGTCATTAGATCATCAATTCTCCTTATTTTCCAGATATCACAACTAAGAAATATGAAAGTAACATCATAATATGAGGATCAACGATATAATAGAATATAAAACTAGTAAAACTAAACATGAATTTCTAAACATTGGATTCGAAAACTCGTGATCTTCTGATTGTTAGATCTAGATCTATAAATTAAATACTTGTTAGATCTAAATCTGAAATTTATGCCTTGTGAGATTAGATCTACGGATCTAGATTTAATTTCATGCTTCGTTTAGATTATCAAGATTACATAATGAAATGATAAGAATGGTATACCCGAATCCATGACGACAAGATGAATATGATCCGGGAAAAGGTCTTCCACAAGCTCACACTTCTCTCTTACTTGATGTCTCTCAATTATGGGATTGAAGACTAGAGAAAATTAAGTGTGGCCTTGGGGACCAATCCCATGTTATATAGGCAACTTAATTAGAGACCCATTAACTCTAGTTAGGTTCTCTATTATTGGTACAACACATTACAAAGTCCATACGTTCTAAGATGTTAATTAGGATCAACTATATTGGATCACTTAATTATCCTAATTAGAATAGAAGTCCAAATATAATTGTGAATGATTTGTAAGCCCATATTAAGTTATTAATAATAATAACCCAACAATCTCCCACTTGGGCTACAAATTGATACCGAAGACAATTATATTTGTTAACTGTAGGTGCGCACAAAATTACTTTCTATTCTTAAAACATCTTCTAAATCAATCTGGTCCATCTCCTATACCAGCATGAGACCAAAGCGACCTTTGTTACATTTTATCGTAACTCGATCCACCAATGATCACCATACCAAATATAATCAACGACATAGATCAAGTATGGATGTGTGGCTGGAAATTACATGCAATGTGATCTCAGACATGTCTATTTCCAATTGGTCCTTAACTTTATTCCGTAGTGAGATCAAACCTTAGTCTTTCAAACTTGATGCCAAACCGCAATTGAAAGATAACACATTTAAAGTAATAACTAACAGTAAAACCATCAACTTTGTTCTGCAGAAAAGCTAAACATATAGTGTCAAGAAAAGAACTGAAGATATACACAGACTCCCACTAAAACTGCATACCATCAAATAACACAACACCCATATGAGCAGTATCCTCATGAAAGACCTTGGGTGGTAAACCTTTAGTAAGTGGATCTGCAAGCATGGAGTTTGTCCCTATATGTTCAATTGACACTAACTTACTCTGAACTCGTTCCTTAACAACTAGAAATTTAATGTCTATATGCTTAGACTTTGATGAGCTTCTGTTGTTGTTGGAATATAGAACTGCCGATAGATTGTCACAATATACTTTAAGTGGTCTTTCAATACCATCTACAATACGTAGTCCAGTGACAAAATTTTGCAGCCATATCGCATGATTAGTTGCCTCATAACATGCTATGAATTCTGCTGCCATAGTGGAAGGAGCTATAAGTGACTGCTTAGCACTCTTCCAGGAAATAGCACCTCCAGATAACATGTAAACATAGCCAGAAGTAGATCTTTTAGAATCTTGGCAACCCGCAAGATCGGAGTCAGAATACCCAATGATCTCCAAATTATCTGACTTTCGATAGGTGAGCATGTAATCTTTTATTCTCTTTAAGTACCTCATAACCCTTTTGACTGCTTTCCAATGATCCATCCCAGGGTTACTTAAGTATCTTCCTAATATGCCAACAATGTACACTAAATCCGGACGCGTACATACCTGAGTATACATAAGACTCCCTACAGCCGATGCATAGAGAACTTTTTGCATCTCTTTTCTTTCAATTTCATTCTTGGGGCATTGGTTGAGACTAAACTTGTCTCCTTTAGCAACGGGAGTATTTCCTTGTGCACAATCTATCATGCCAAATCTAGCAAGTACCTTATTGATATAGCTCTTTTGTGATAGCCCAAGGACACCCCGAGAGCGATCTCGATGTATCTTAATTCCTAATACAAAAGAGGCATCACCAAGATCTTTCATTTCAAAATGCTTAGTTAGAAATTTCTTGGTTTCGTGCATTAAGCCTATATCGCTGCTAGCCAGTAGTATGTCATCGACATAGAGTACTAGAAAGATAAATTTACTCCCACTGAACTTGTGATATACATAGTCATCAACAACATTAACCTCAAAACCATACGAGACAATGACTTGATGAAACTTGTGATACCATTGACGAGAAGCTTGCTTGAGACTGTAGATGGACTTCTTGAGTTTGCAAACCATAGACTTTGAGTCATCTAATACAAAGTTTTCTGGTTGCACCATGTATATGGTTTCCTCAATGTCACCATTGAGAAAAGCCGTCTTAACGTCCATCTGATGTAACTCTAAATCAAAATGAGTCACAAGTGCCATTATCGTTCTAAAAGAGTCTTTCGTAGAAACTGGAGAAAAAGTCTCTTTATAGTCAATGCCTTCCTTTTGAGTGTAGCCCTTAGCAACTAGACGTGCCTTATATCTTTCAATGTTGCCCTTTGAATCCCTCTTGGTTTTAAATATCCATTTACAACCAATGGGCTTCGCACCTTCAAGCAACTTGACGAGATCCCAAACGTCATTATCCTTCATGGACTTCATTTCCTCATTCATGGCATCGATCCACCTTTGACAATTAGCACTTTGTTTGACTTGTTGGAAGTTGATTGGATCATCTTCCATTGTCCCTATGTCAAACTCATGCTCTTGAATAAATACAATATAATCACTTGAAATCGCACTTCTTCTTTCTCTAGTGGATCGCCTAAGTGGCACTTCCTCTTGAGGTTGTTGAGTTTGTTCTTCTGGAGCAACACCTTGATTTTGAGTAGGAAGGTTTATAGGGATATCCTCATTGTTGTCTTGAATTGTGTCTTGAACAATGTCAGTAGACTGATCACTGTCAATAATAATGTTTGGAAAATGAATAGATTCCTCTTCAAAGACAACATTCCTAACTTTATCTTCCCCCTCAAACACAACATCCTCAAGAAATCTCGCATTTCCCGTTTCGAAAAAGGACTTAGTTGAGGGATTATAAAACTTAAAACCCCTTGACCATTCAGCGTACCCAAAAAAATAGCAGTTAATTATTCTTGAGTCTAGTTTCTTTTCATGTGGCCTATAAGGCCTCCCCTCAGTTGGATAACCCCAAATGTGTAAATATTTTATGCTAGGCTTCTTGCCTAACCATAGTTCATAAGAGGTTTTAGCTACCGTTTTACTAGGAATTCTGTTCAGTATATATGCTGCAGTCTTTAGTGCCTCTCCCCAGATTGACTCTGGTAATGAAGAATGACTAATCATGCTTCTTACCATATCCTTAAGAGTCATGTTTCGTCTTTCAGCAACACCATTCATGCTAGGTGAACCCGGCATTGTGTATTGTGGGACGATTCCACATTCTTCTAGGAATTTGGCAAAAGGCCCTAGACGTTGTTCACCTGATCCATCATATCTACCATAGTATTTACTACCACGGTCAGATTTGACGGCTTTAATCTTCTTGCCTAGTTGATTTTCAACTTCAGCTTTGAAGGCCTTAAAAACGTCCAAGGATTGTGACTTCTCATGTATCAAGTATAAGTATCCGTAACGAGAATAATCGTCTATAAAAGTGATAAAATACTGTTGACCATTCCAAGAAGCCGTAGGGAATGGACCATAAATATCAGTATGAATCAATTGTAAGACACCAGAACTTCTCTTGGCACTTAACTTTCTGTTGTTTGTCAGTTTCCCTTTAATACAATCAACACACACATTATGGTCTGTGTAATCAAGGGGTTCAAGTATTCCGTCTGACACAAGTCTTTGAATTCTCCTTTCAGAAATGTGACCTAAAGGCTTGTGCCATAATGTGGCGGAATTCTCATTTGTTAATTTGCGTTTTGTACCTTTTGAACTTATTTGCAAGGATTCATTAAATAAAGCAATGGTATTGAACATATATAGTTTATCAATTAAGGAGCCAGTTGCAACTAGAGTATAATTGAGGAAAAGACTAACTTTATTGTTTCCAAATGAACAAGAATAACCATATTTGTCCAAAATAGAAACAGAAACCAAATTCTGTCTAAATGACTGTACAATATAAGTCTTTCTCAATTCAACATAATGACCAGTCTCAAAAGATAATCTAAAAGTCCCAATGGCTTCAACCGGAACTGCTTTGCCATCGCCCACATAGATGAATCTTTCAGCATCATTTGGCGGTCGGCTCCACAGGCATCCCTGCATAGACATACTTGTATGAGTAGTAGCACCTGAATCTACCCACCAAGTATTGCTAGGTACAGAAGTTAAATTAACTTCAGAACAAACCAAAATGAGAAGCATACCTTTCTTTACACGCCATGTGGCGTACTTGGAACAATCCTTCTTCACATGCCCAGGTTTCCTGCAAAAGAAACAGGTAAATTCCTGATCCTTATTCTTTTGAAGTTTGTTGGGTTGTGATGTTCTTACTGCAGCTTCTTTACCTGTATTCCTTTTTCGCTTATTGTCCTTTGAGGTAGTTGCAATATGAGCACTTTCGATATTCTTATCTCGCTTCAATCTATCCTCTTCTTGCACACAGTGGGAAATGAGCTCATTAAGAGTCCATTTATCCTTTTGAGTGTTATAACTCACAATAAATTGTCCATAGTGTGCAGGAAGGGATATAAGTACCAAATGCACGAGCAAGTCATCAGACAGCTCTAACTTTAGTGCCTTAAGTTTTGAAGCGATATTAAACATCTCCATAATGTACTCCCTTATGTTTCCTTTTCCTTTATACCTCATCTGGACAAGGTCAGCTAAAAGCTTGCTTGTCTCAGCCTTTTCGTTCTTTGCAAAACGTTTTTCAATTTCTTGAAGGAAACCTTTAGCAGTTACCTCATCGGGCATACCGCCCCTGAATGCATCTGGAACGCTGCGCTTTAGCATCATTAGACTAATGCGATTGGAACGATCCCACTTCTCAAAGTTCCTTTTTTCCTCAGTGGAACTTGACTCCGTAAGAGAAGCAGGTTGTTCTTTTCTTAATGCATAATCTAAATCCATGCAGCCGAGAACCAACTGAACGTTCTTTTTCCAGTTCTTAAAGTTTGTGCCGTTAAGCACAGGGATTAAGTTTATGTTGGCAGTAACATTAGCAGCAGTAGCAGTAACTGAATCCAAATAGAGAATAAATAAATAACATAAGCTCACAAATAGAATTTATGTCAAGACACATATACAAGTTAAAACCAAATAAACATGTAAATGCAAGACATATATATATATATATATATATATATATTTTTTTTTTTATACAACTGTAGTGATGGGCCCATTAAATAAGATACCTAGCATAACATCAATGACCTTCCTTTGGGCCAATCATTAACTTGTAAGTGGTACTCTCCATGTAGAAATCAAATGTTGATAATAAATCCGGTCAAACAACAGCCTTCCTTTGGGCCGACGTGTTGTCCACATAGAAAT
Organism: Ehretia macrophylla; assembly: GCA_037974665.1. Classification (NCBI taxonomy): domain Eukaryota; kingdom Viridiplantae; phylum Streptophyta; class Magnoliopsida; order Boraginales; family Ehretiaceae; genus Ehretia; species Ehretia macrophylla. The sequence goes on from CM075770.1 coordinate 33,683,151, forward strand.
TTTATAATTATCACACATTTATTTCCACAGGTGTGTTTGTTATTTGGCCAATCAATGACCTTCCTTTGGGCCGATCATTAATTGCATAAACAACAAACACACACATCTTATTATCTCAAAATAAATCAATCTACACAAAAGAGGTTACTTTGGCAACATTAAGTTTCAATCAATTTATTTTTAGGTAAAAGACGCAAGTTCAAAATTTGAAATCAATTATCAAATCTCATTTTGCACATTATTCCATTTAGCATGCATCAAATATAAGACAACTAAATAAACATATATGCAACAACATGAACTTGGTGGATCATGGACTTAGTGGTTGATCAAATCCGAGCGATATAAATTGGATCAATCACAAAACCTAAGCAAATACTTCAAAAAATCTTCAACACCTCCAAGTTCATCAACTCCTTGATTGATCTTGTACCGCTAGCAAGGTAGATTATATAATTATTACATCATATGTCTCACTACAAATTACACTCTTGCAAGAAATAAAAAAATGAGACTTATGTCTCAATTACAAACTAAATGAATGGAAAAAATATTATTACAATCATTCAACCATTCGTCTATAAGTCCATGATCCATCCAAACATCCATAATGTCAAGTTATAATTAAAACAATTAACTTGCATAAAGGACATAAGGGCAGAAAAATAAAAACAAAATCTTAATTTTCCATTGCAACCAAATATCTACAAGTATATTTGTTGGTCCAATTTAAACATTAGTATAAGTGTGTTGTTGCTGGTCAAAAGCTTTAATTTCACGCAGAAGGTCGTGTGTTCAAATCACAGTAGAGGCTTCTGTTTGGTTTTATTTTCCTTAATTTTCTGTTGAAGCCAAATACCTAAGTATATGCAATTAGTGGTCCAATATTGACACAACAAAGGGCCTAGTCCAGCTGGATAAGAGTTCCATTATTAGGCAAAAGGTCTTGTGTTTGAATCACGCTGTATACCCGCATTATGTAAGTTATTATTTTAGTCTTTAGTTACAAAATTAAAACTAAAATAACTATCACATTGGGGGTTCGAACCTAAGACCTCAAGATCCATTGCAAGCTCCCTAACCGTTGTGACAGCCACAGCTATAGGGGTAAAAACGAAAGCTTAATGATATAAACCCTTTGGTTTCACGTCATAGAAAAACAACAATTCCAGACTAGCAAGAATCGAACCCAGGACCTCAAGACAAAATTACATGCTGTTAACCACCAGACCAAGATAGCATATTTGTATCAAATTCTACCGAATATAATGATATAACCGTTGACAGTCAAAACAGTACATTCGAATTTCATACTAAATCTATGCATCAACCGTGTATAGATCTAAAGATCATAAATCATAAACTTCACAGATCTAAGATCTAAAACCATTCTCAAACCAAATCAATCATGTGAATCATGTATAGATCTAAAGATCATAAATCATAAACTTCATAGATCTAAGATCTAAAACCATTCTCAAACCAAATCAATCATGTGATCAAAATTAATGAAGATCAAAATAGATCATACACATAATTATGTATCAAATCCTAAAATCATATGGATCTAAACATACAATCATGTGTATTTGTGATATAATCATAAGATCTACATTAATCATAATTAGATCTACATAATCAATCCTAATAATCTAATACGAAGGTGGCTCTGATACCACTTGTTAGATCTAGATCTATAAATTAAATACTTGTTAGATCTAAATCTGAAATTTATGCCTTGTGAGATTAGATCTACAGATCTAAATTTAATTTCATGCTTCGTTTAGATTATCAAGATTACATAATGAAATGATAAGAATGGCATACCCGAATCCATGACGACGAGATGAATATGATCCGGAAAAAGGTCTTCCACAAGCTCACACTTCTCTCTTACTTGATGTCTCTCAATTATGGAATTGAAGACTAGAGAAAATTAAGTGTGGCATTGGGGACCAATCCCATATTATATAGGCAACTTAACTAGAGACTCATTAACTCTAGTTAGGTTCTCTATTATTAGTACAACACATTACAAAGTCCATACGTTATAAGATGTTAATTAAGATCAACTATATTGGATCACTTAATTATCCTAATTAGAATAGAAATCCAAATATAATTGTGAATGATTTGTAATCCCATATTAAGTTATTAATAATAATAACCCAACACTGATTCCATCTTGTGCTTTCTCAAGAAACCAGAACTGTCAAAAGCACGTAGAGAGCACAACATTTACAAGAAAATTTCTGATCGACGATGAGAGTAGTCGTTGACTAGAAGTCAAAACTAACCCTAATTTACTGTGAAGTCACACATATACACAAATTGTACTTGAAAAAATTATGTTAACAACTATAACAAAAGAAAATATCAGATCTAATCAATGAAGCCCTAAATCACAAATAACATTCCCAAACCTAGCCTTAATTTAATTAAAAATATCTAATATACAAATGCATTCATATAAAACTAATAGAGCTGAGATATATGTATACATTGTATCTAACTAACCGGAGATTGAGAATTCGACGGAGCTGATGACGTTGATCGGAGATTGCGTGCGGCGGAGCTATCGAGAGAAGAAAGAATTGTGAAGAGAGAGAAAGAACCCTTCTCTAGAACGTTTGAAGAGAGAGAAATGAGAGAAAGTGAAGTCAGATCTAAAGTGGGATTAGATATTTTGGTTGTTTCGAATCCTACAATGCATTTTTTTATGCATAAGGGCCGTGCTAAATTGGTTTTAGCAGCGGTCTTCTCTTCCGCCATTGAAGAGAGCAAGTATATTGAAATTTTTGCAGCGATTCTGAAAACCCCCGCTAAAAATGTACTGCGAAATCGCTAAATTTTTGTAGTGATACATTGCACATCAAACTATATTGAAGTTTGAATACGTACCAAAACCCATATCCAAGAGTGTAAACTTCAATTGGCGAATATAGAAATTCTTTCTAGTAAAGATTAAAATGCATAATTTTTCAATTGTACAAATATATTTCTTTTCAATGAGAGTTAATTGTTTTTTTTAATTAAAAATATATAAATATTTAATTTTTCTTTTGAACAATGCATAAAACTTTTGAAGCTAGTACTACAGGAATCGCTTGCACATAGAAAATGAGACTCAACTCTCTTATTGCAAATTTACAAGTCGTTTTCTTTCACTCATATAACCATTAATAGTACAAATTAGTACTATAACGAAAAATGAAATGTCCTCCTGCAAGCATTCGTCTACTACTACTAACAACATTTCTTTCTGGTGTTTGAGCACCACAGTGGCCTCCATATAAATCTGCAAGTGCTAGTAGGCGAATGCAGGCAAGTGCCCAGGACTGTGTCCGGGAGTCTGCAAGTGCTAGTAGGCGTACGCAGGCAAGTGCCCAGGACTGTGACCGGGATCAGTGGGCCTCAAGTCTTCCATATGCCTTGGTGGTTGTGTCGGTGACACCTGTTTAATGATGTTTATGGTCTCTTGTTTGGAAATATTTATGCGAATATAAAGTACGGGAAATTTATTGATCTCCTCTTTGGACTTCAAATTTTGAGAGAAAACCATAACAAGAAAAAAGGCTACAAGGATGACTTTTGTGCGTGCCATGGAAACAGGAAAGAAAGAGAGAGAAAGAGAGAGAGAGAGAGAGAGAGAGAGAGAGATTGAAATGCAAGAATTAAGTAGTTTCTTGGATGCTTAGACAATATGACCATCCTTCGGTATATATAGAAGGAAGAGTGCTATGTGGGGTTTTTCTCTCGCGTTTTGAGTTATTAAATTTGATCTTTTAAAATAATATATGATTTATTTTGAATTTATTTTAATTGTTTTTTTTTCAAAATTAAAATTTAAAATAAATAGTTGAAATTTAAATAAACCAAATTTCATGACTTGTAAAACATTTCGTCTAATACAAAAAAAAAATTAGTAAAAAAGAGGATCCAAAAAACTCCGGATCCTCATTGGTTGGAGATACTTGGAAATGCAATAGTAGTGGCATGCATAACCTATTTATTTGTTTATTTTCTGTCTCTTTTTCTCTTCTCTTCGCTAATAATGATTTCTAAAAGCATTTGCTTATGATGATGATGCCATCAAGCAAATGGAAACGCAAAGTGATGAATAAAAAAATGTTAAGTTAAACATTCTTTTTATCAATTGAGAATAGATAATTTTCCATTGGAGGTGTTTAAATATCTTTCATTTAAATAAAATCACAAGTTCGTGATCGGATGTTTTTAGTGGTTAAAGATTGACGTTTATTAAATGTTAGTGGACTTGGCGGAATCATTTAAGTTGTTAAGCTAAGTACTTTTTAAGTATGACCTAATTTCTAATTTCTATATGTATAATGGAATCAAAAGTGATTCCATGTAATATCTCGTGCTTCATTAATTGAAAAGGGTTCATGAAAAGAAAAAGGTACAATTTTTCTTTTTGTATATTAGTCTCTAGTGACCATCGTCAAAAAGCATTATTTCTTTCGGTCATGCCAGAGCATTTTTCCACTAGAACATGTGTATTTTTCCAACTGTTTCTCATTATCCCATTATGTCGTCCATTTGCATTAGTTTAGAGACCAAAGTTCCCAATTTAGGGTAAATTGGACAAATAATTTTTATTGTTTATAAATTTTAGATAAATAATTCTTATTATTTTAGAAGTTATACGGTTAGTCTCTATTATCTTAAAATTTTATATCAATGGTCCCCATTATTTTAAAAAATCCTACCAATAGTCCCTATTGTTTCAAAAGTCACTCAATTAATTCTTATTGTTTGTAAAAATCTCTCCATTAGTTCTCAATGTTTATAAATACATTTACAAACACTGGGGGTTAATGGAGAGACTTTTGCACTCCATTAGTCCTCAATATTTGTAAATGCGGGACTAATGGAGAGACTTTTACAAACAATGATAACTAATAGAGAGACTTTTGTAAACAATAAGGATTAACTGAATGACTTGTGAAATAATGAGGACTATTGGTAAAATTTTTACAAATAATAGGAATTAATGGCGTGACTTTTAAAATAATAAGGACTATTTATCAAAAATTTATAAACAATAAGGACTATTTGTGAGATTTGTCCTAATATCTACTTAGGCGTACGAAGTAGTAGTATTACCCAAAATGCCCCTATAATGTTTCGAATTCATTCCGTTAATCAGATACTCAAAATGAGCTCAAACAACTTCCTTTTCAAGGCTTCTTAAAATTGAAAGTTCTTATTTTTTGCGTGGACACCTCAATAAATATGTGACTTCTTTTTCTTTTTGACGTGTGGAGGGTCCCATTGGAAATAAATTGTAGTAGAAAATTTTTAAAATAAAAAGTGACTAAAAATAGAGAGTTGTGACATTCCATATAAGCAATAGATAATGTATATGTGTGGTTTATAAGTAGATATTATGGATATAAGAGATAACTTGAGTTAATCATTTTAGGTCAGTAAAAAATAGGCCAAAGCAATTATTTCTAATGTTTATAATACTAGTCTCGCCTGCGGGGCTGAGGGTTCGGGCTTAGGGTATGGCAGAATGGTAGTGTGAGAACTAAATGCTATACGGGACAAAGTGCTACATCAAGAAGGTAGTGGAAGACACCTCTAGAATCTTGTATCACTCAGTTGGTCTTGGGTGTGTGTGTCCCTAACGAGAATGTCTATATGGGTAGTTATAAGTGTATATTGTGAGTGTAAAAAATTACTTGGGTTAATCATTTTAAACAAGTAAAAAATAGGTTCAAGTAGTTAATTTCTTATGCCTACAATACTAGACTCATTCTCAGGCCTAGGGTTCCAGGTTCGAGGCCTACCAAATGCGGAAACTAAGTATTATGCGGGACAAAGTGTTACACCAAGAAGATGGTGAGAGTCACCTCTAGAATCTTGAATCGCCTGGTTGGTTCTAGTTGTATGTGTCCATGACGAGGATGTCAGGTCCTTAATGGGGGGTGAATGTGACATGCCACATCGGGGAGAATAGTATATATTTGTGGTTTATAAATGAGTGTTGTAGATATAAGAAAAACTTAGATTAATCATTTTAAACCAATAAAAGAAAGTCCCAAGTAATTATTATCAGTAGCAATTTGGAATTCTCCTTTTGAAGGCCTTTTCACCACGGATCAGAATCTTTCCTAATCGTAAATGCACAAAAATCATAAATTTATAGATATAAAAACCTGAAAAAGGACATTAGACAAAGTTTGACTAGAGTTGAGAGAAAAAGAAAGATAGTTCATAAGAGTTTTATTATTATTCTTTTATTCAATAGACTACACCTATTACTTAACCTCTATAATAATTTTACATAAATACCCTCTAACCATTGTTGATCACATCAACTTTTAAAAAAAAAATTGTTTGTAGCCTCCAACCACGCTTAAAAAAATAAATCTCGAAGATTTATAACGTTGACAAAAACTTATTGAAATTGAGATCGCAACAGATATGACGATATTTTAGGGTAGAAAGAAAGATTTTATAGTAATTAATGTGCATCTCATAATACACAAAGATACTTTTTTGCATGTAGTTCTCGTAGTTAGTAGTTTTAGTTTTAACTTGCTTAAGATACTTATAACATTATTATTGTTATTTAATTCGAGGTATGCAACTCAATTTGTATTCCATATTTGACATCTTTTCAATATTTTATTCATCTCATTTATAATTCTAGTTTAGCCTTAAAGTTATGTGTTTTTAATTTTACCTCAATTTACTTAACAAATAGAAACTTTTGCTCACATTGACAATTAGGTTTACAATGATATAAATGAACTTTTGTATATCACGTTTTTAATTAATTGGAATGAAATGATTATTTGTCCAAAAATTTTTTTTTACCTCAATTTAGTATATTTTAAAAGAGTAGAAAAGATCCACAAATACTCCCCATTTCCCTCAGGGATTTGGGCATGGGACTGGAGAGGGCTGAAAGAAAAGAAAGAGGGCGAAGCAAGTGTTTAAATAACCTTTTAAGTGAAAAGGCGTAATGTCATAATAGGTCTACTTGGCTCAAATATGCTCCATTGCCCTTCCTAATTCTAGTGCTCTAATAGATATTTCGGTGTAATATTAGATACTAGTCGGTGATTTACATATTTTTAAAGGAGACTTAAATTGTACCACACCTAATAAAATATATCGTTTATGAAAATTAATATTGTTAACTCTCACACTCACAATAAATAGTATACTACTAGACCAAAAGCCTATTGATTGGTCGCTTACAGTCTACAACCTTATTGTACATACCACCTCCCTCCACCATCAATTACTTTTGGAAAAATAATCTCCACAGAAGCGCGATTAAACTAGCCTCAAGTATATTTTAGTTTATAATTTCTTTGAGATCGTCCAGTACAAATTACTGCACTGGTTCGCTTGCATGCATTATCTAATGAAAAAATTACTTTATGATCAGTAAAATTAAGATCAAATTACACAATCACGTTCACAAGTGACGGTTGCAACTGGCGCGGCTTAAGCTTCTTTAATCACCAGGTATATATATATATATGTTAGAGGAGAGGATCCAAATCCAGATGGTGATGGTTTTTTAGATGTTTCATGAATTTCTTGAATGTTGATGGCCTCCTAGAGTAAAATATGTGGTTTGACTAACAGACTTTTAGTCTAGTGGTATATCCACGTTGTTAGTGTAAGAAATTGTGAGATCAATTCTCGTTATGACAACTTTTAATATGTGTTCTACGTATGGCTTAAACCTTCTTTAAATCAGAAAGAAAAAAGCGTGGTTTGACGTTCTTTAATTACGTCCAAATACACACAAGAAATACGTTCATTCCCTAGACTTTTATTCAAGAATTGCATAAAATGGTGGGATAGCAACCTGTTACTAACCAAATGTTCTAACTTTAGACTACGACTTTGACCTCCAATATACCAAAAAGAAACAAAAATAAGTTCACATTATTTTGTATCACCTAAAATCATTTGCTCAAATTGTCTTTTCTTTCTTTTTTGTTTCTTTTTTCTTTTTTTCTTTTTATTTTTTGGGTGCCATTGGCTCTTAATTGGCATTTGCTTACTACTTCATGCACCATATGAGAATTTGCCAAAATGCACATATATGCAAGTCAATGGAATTGATGGAAATGTGTTTCAATATGAAATTGGTGGAAATATGCAACACTTCATAATATTTCACATTACAAGTTGCCAAAGAAAATAAATAGATTACTAATTTTAAGCATAAATACATAGCTTCTTCCTCATACCCAAATAGTAGAATTTCGTTAAACTAATCAGTTGTTATGCATACTCAACCACTAAAGAGGATCATTCCAAATCCATATATACAAGTTGCTTTATTAATACATTTTAGGCATCTCTAGAAATATCTATGCCTCTTGGCCTATGTTTCTTTTCTGAAAATAATGGAATGGCCAAGACCAAGGCTGTGTCCTGGGCTTGCGCACTTAGGGCTTGCGCACTAGCCCAAAAACCCGATGGGTGTTTTCTTTTACCAACTCGTTGAGGACAGGAGATATGTCATTAAGTGAATATATACCATTCAAGAACTGATCAATTTCATGTGGAAGATCTCAAACTGATGCCTGATCTGATAAGGATTTTGATATGGCTGGACAACTGATTCATATACAAGCAACAACAAGGTGCTAGGAGGGCTATTTCTTAAGGCGAAATCAAAATGTCAGACTTGATTTAAGAGTGCAAGAAGTGCTAGGATACATAGAGTGTTCAGGAACGGATGTATATTTTTGTATTTCCGACTAATGACATAAAATACTTTAATATAATACAGTATTTTTAATATGTAAAACTACTTAAGCCCTATAGTGCACTAATTTTAATTTTTAGAACTTTACTCGTGCTAGTGGACAGCAAGAAAAGTTTACGCCAAGTGCGACCCCGACAAGTAAGCTTCTCCACCACCTCGGTTGTCCCTATCACCTCCCCCTCCAACTCGTCTTTAAGATCAAGGGGTGGTGATAATTTTAGAGTTGGAATTCAAAATTTTTTTTTTTTCCAAAAAAATGCATTTTGAAATCTAATCCGCATTCCAAGGACAAGACACAATCCAATTATTATTAGCTTAGTATAGAAAGTGTGCAAGTCATTTGCCTAAAATTATCGTTTTCCTTGAAAATTATTGTTAATGCATATAGGTTTCTTGGTAGGACATGAATTTAATTGTTCTTGGTTTGTACATCAACACCATTGAATGCTTATCATCAAAAGGAAAGTGGCACGTCACCACATATAGTATGATACTAATTGATATAATTTGCTTGATGTTGCACGACAAAGAAATAATGATAGAAAGGGTAAACAAAAAGGAAGATGATTAAAATACCAAGTCTTCTTAATTTGTGAGTAGGTCAAACAAATAAACAATGACGTCCAAAACTGCCAATCCCAGAAACAGAAGAAACAATGGCTGAATAATTCCTGAAATGACACAGCTTTTTTATTTATTATTTCTATAATAGAGTTAGAATTCAAAATCTCTTATTACAATAGGTCACTATCCGATCATTCTCCCTAACTATTGAGTAAATGATACAACCTTTCCTAATCCTACTGCAAGTCACAGCAAAATGATGTGTCCTTTATTATACATGAACTTAATTCGGGTCAAGTTTGTAACCTAAATTCGAAATATTAATTAATTAGTTAAGAAGCAATTAATTTTAAATTTCTTAACCTACTTTACATCATCTTGTCCGTTGGCTGTGTGCCACATTTCCTTTCTTGCTTCTTTATCATGTTGATGGAATTTTGTTCAACTTAGTTAATTATCGTCATGACGATGGAAGCCATGTCATATCATTATTTTCTTAAGCATATGAACTTATCCTTAAGAATGCAATGTCACAAGCTATAATTTTCTTGAAGAGATTCAGGAGCACTCAAGTGGTAAGTTACTCTTCTTGACAGTTAAGAAATTAGGATTCAAATCTCACGAGGGGATAAAAAAGAAAAAAAAAAAAAAGCTATAACTTTCTTGAAGTGCTATCTCACTCTAGAATATTTTACAAGTACTAACATATATAAGAAATTTTCTGTTGGTAAAAATGGGATTGTGTGTCTCCATGGCTAGAAATGTAGTGTATGATGCAATTCTACTCATTTCTTGTTTTACCTAAATGTTAAACGTGAACAAAGTTGTGAATTCTTTCTAATCCATTGAAACAATAGCTTTACGTTTTTGCTATATAATGCAAATTTGTTGATCTCTTACATTTTGTGACTCATTTTGTTCCAATTCCCTAGCATCATGTCCCAAGTTAAAATACGAGCAATTGCGTCCAAAATCCAAACTATGACTAATAGGTTATTATTTAGTAACCACCTTATTTAAAAAATTAATTGTTTATTTTTTACTGAACTTTACACGTTTGCTTAATTTTAGAAAAAGGATGTGAACTATACATGTTGACATAATTTTACAAATAAGTGGTGGCGGGACTTAAAACTATAACTTTTTGGTAACATGGACGGTAAAGTAATACAACATTAAATAATCATCTCATCTAAAGACGTAAATGATCATTTGGTAACCTGAGTTATAATACCATATGAAATGATCGTCTCATCTACAAATTTAAGTTGTTATAAAGTGGTTTGTTGTATCGTTTAATATTTTCAACTGTTACCATCTAGAACCGAGTTGTGGAATCGATGATAATCAACAATGCAATAACCAATTTGGTGCGTTGTTTCTCATTTTTTATATGAGAAAGTTTCTTTTTAATTTGACCATGTAAAGATCAAGGAAAGTAGATATATATTCTGGGAGATCTTAAGCTTTCTCTTTCGTGTGTATTATTAGTAAGATACATTCTCAAGCTAAATACGTGGCCTTGTAACCATGAGACCGAAGAATATGTTCCTTCCGTAAACCCCATGAGCGATTAACTTAAAATACTAGAGAAGACTTAGTGTTGCCTGCTTCTCCACTTGCCAGGAGCCATATCATTAACTTAAAATACTAGAGAAGACTTAGTGTTGCCTGCTTTCTCCACTTGCCAGGAGCCATATCACTTTCTGTACAACCATGCAAGATCTGGACTTTCACCCTTTATTGATCTGGTATATGTGTGGAGGCGTATCATTATACTCGGGAGTTTATCAGTTCATGGTCAAGTTCTATCAGTTGAATTTTCACATCATCCAAAAAAAACCATACAAGATCTGCTCATGTGTTTATCAAGAGAAGAAACAAAGAAAAACCAAAATGTTCGTTCATTTCAAAGTGAATATTTTAGTTTGACCTAATAAAAGATTTAAAGAAAAAAAATTGAAGGTAGAAAATAATCTGAAGTCAGTGTAGTATATATACCGGAACTAAATCAGATATTTTGTTTGTAAACTCGGTGTTGGGTTCTATCATAGTGGAAGTTACTCAGAGGAGATCCTTTACTATCTAAATAATTAATAGTTAGTTTGTGAAATTATGTAGATCCAACAAAGTAGACTTGTATACATATTATTCGTTAAATAATAAATAATATTTCTATTTAAGAAAATTATATATTATTTTGAAAAACTATAAAAATGAAAGAAACTATTTGAAACTCATTAGGAGCTTAAATGAGTTAGAAAACATTAATGGGTGACAAAGTTGGTAAGATGCAACCGGCCAATTACCTAATGATTGAGTTAGCAATATTCTTAACCAACTTAGAGCGTTTCTGTTTCATGTAAATTCCCATGAAGGGATTGATTAATGTACTCAACTCTTTGAAGTTTAACATATAATCTTTATTTTATTTTTAACAAAATAAAGAAATAAAAGAGTTACAAAAGACATTTTTTTGGGTCAAACAACTGTTGGTACGTGGTTCAAGTGAATAGGTCCTCGAATCTTTGTACAACGTTTCGAATTTAGAAACATTATTTTATAGTTCAATATGACCAGTTTCAGTTATCACCTTCGAATTTAGAAACATTATTTTATAGTTCAATAAGACCAGTTATCACCTAGTGAACACCCTTATCTTACAAATTATATTAATGTATACTCCTGAAAGTAAACGTTTCTGCAATTCCACAAATAAAATCTTTGAGTTCAATGTCATTATTACTTGTACTCAATCGCATTGCATAAAAAAATAATTGGAGATCAACACACTTGTATATATTGTGCTCATCACCCCTTATGTCTTCGCCTTCGTTCATTAGACAAGTAATGGCAAATACAGCTGCTCCAGCCTTACGAATTCGTCCACCCAACAATGGAAATGTGATAACGATTCTGAGTATAGATGGAGGTGGAATAAGGGGAATCATACCTGGAGTCATCCTCGCTTACCTAGAATCGCAACTTCAGGTAAGAAATTATACACTTACGTGATTCTCTCGTAATATTATAATGTTATTATAATAATATCACGATGTTGCAGGAGCTTGATGGTGAGGATGCAAGGCTCGCGGACTACTTTGATGTTATTGCAGGAACAAGTACAGGGGGTCTTGTTGCAACTATGATAACTGCACCAGATGAAAATAGACAACCTTTATATGCTGGTAAAGACATAACTTCCTTCTACCTTGAGCAATGCCCTAGCATCTTCCCTCAGACAAGGTAAAGGACTTTGCTTAATGCATCATCATCTGCTTGAGCCTTGAGGTGTGATCTATCATTATCAAATCCAACTTTACTTTCCATTGCATGTTACACAAATATCAAATAAGGTGTATTGATCCTACATATCGGTATCAACCCTCACAAGGGTGGTTTTTAAGTGTAAATGGTCCTTCTTCATAATAAACTAGTCTTTTAAGTTGGACTCTCCCCTTGGACTTGAGTTGTTACATAAGATCTCTGGTAAAAAATTTGTCAAATTCACTCTATCAGTTGTTGACCTAAGATTATTTTTCAATAGCGTTTATAATACATAATTTCGTAATTGTACTAATATATTATATTTTCAATGGGGTAATATATAACACATAATTTTACAATTTTACTAATATATTATGTTTTTAGTGGGGAATAATTAATTTTTAGACTAAAAATATATAAATATTTAAATAATATTTTAAGACTAACATAAAAAGATACATAGATATTTAAATAAAGTGTCAATACCACTTTTGGTCCTTTATCTTTAACTTCATTGACACTTTGGTCCCTTATTTTCAAAATGAGACATTTCAGTCTCTTATCTTTTAAAGTTGGGATACCGTTAGTCCTTGTCGTTAATTCCGTTAAAAAAAGACAGAAAAATACGTAATTGACCAAAATACCCCTACCACCACCACCGCTACCACCACCAAATTGCAGGGACATTTTGGTCAACCACAAGTTTTTTTTTTTTTTTAACGGAATCAGCGACAAGGACTAACGGTGTTCCAACTTTAAAAGATAAGGGACTGAAATGTCTCATTTTGAAGATAAGGGACCAAAGTGTTAATGAGGTAAAAAATAAGGACCAAAAATAATATTAACCCTTAAATAAATTTTTGTGTCCAGCTTGAACTGCAACCCGCGTTGGACACGAATTGAATCTACCTATGTGTTAGTAGCATGTCATCATGCTGTCGATGTATAGAATAATTTTTCCTCTCTTAAGGGTTCTATTTAATAGCAACTTTGGCTAAAGCCCTTGTGAATATTCACCAGCAAACATTTGCAAATCAAGGAAGACCTATGGTAATTTTACAAAATTTTGTGCTAGGAGTTTTACATGTTAAACTAATGAGTAAATAAAAGGATTTCTTCCACATAAAAAAATTAGCAAAAAAATGAGTTATTAATAAATAAAGGGTAAATAGCACCGTAGCCCCTTATGCTTTGCCTAAAGTGCGTAATACCCCCCTGTGGTTTCAAAAGTGCACCAGAACCCCTTGTGCTTTTTAAAAGTGGCACACGTGCCCCCTCTGTCTATTTTCTATCAATTTTTTAACAGAAAATGTTAAATGACGTAACTACCCTCAATTCTTTCTCTTTTCTCTCTTTTCTCCTTTTTCCTTTTGTTTATTTATATATATAAATATATTGGACCAAAAAAATATATAATATACCTATACACACACCACACCGAAAAATAATATATAACATATATATACACACACCACACCAGAAAAAAAAGAGAGAAATATATACACAAAAACATCTGAGGTTTGGGGGGTAGGGTGGGGGGAATTCGACAGGGACAGAGGGGTGGGGTGGCGGATCCGACGGGGCTGGGGGTTGGGGAGGCGGAACTGACGTATGCACAGTCTTCTAATTCCAGCCTCTTTCGTGAAACTTGAATATGCTAACCCACTATGAAAAAGTTCTGATTTGATCAGTTTTTGCTTATTCAGGATTTTATCTTTCAAGGACGATGGCTGTCATGATATCTGATATAATGCTTAAAATTTGATCTACATTGTTTTACTCAAAATACTTTCACATATTCACACAGTAATTATATACATATACTGTAATTGTTTCATAAGGATCAAATGTATGGTTTATTATAAGGAATACTTTAATTTGTGTTAGAAAATTACTTGTTTGACGAGGATGAAAAGGATGCTTCATTCTTTCGTCAACTTTTACATGTACAGATGCATGATGAAGATCTTTTATCTTGGCTGGGTGGGGACGACGAAGAGAAATGTGTTGTTCTTTTCGTTTTTTTTTTTTTTGGGTTGAAAAGGGCTTTTTGGTCAATTAGTACACATATTTTATTGACAAAATTGTTTAAAAACAACCAAAGTTGCATGAGCAGCGCGTGTATCTCACATGCCGTTAAAATTAACGGATTTATGGACGGAGGGGGCTGTGGTGCTACGTTTTTAAAATCACAAGGGGTTCCGATGCACTTTTGAAATCACAAGGGGGTGTTGTGCACTTTAGACAAACCACAAAGGGTTCTGGTGCTATTTACCCTTAAATATATGTAGGCTCAAGATTCAATAATTTAAACTTTTGGATCAATAATTAAATTCTACATATGTGTATTAAAATCTATTTTTCTCAGATTCTTAAAATTCGTCACAGCATTTCGGTTTTCGGGTTGATGATAAACCCATTTATTCCCTTTTTTCATTGTACTTTGCCATATTGCAGCGGACTTTTTGCTTGGTTGATAAACCTATTTAAAGTGATGATGGGACCTAAGTATGATGGGAAGTATCTTCATGCACTTATAAGGGACAGACTGGGAAGTACCAGGTTGCTCGATGCCTTAACTAATGTTGTTATTCCAACTTTTGATATTAACAACCTCCAGCCTACAATTTTCAGCTCATTTGAGGTAGTTTTTGCCCTTTCTAACTTGCTCTATAGAAATCTCTTTTTCAAACATTTGAGAAATTGTACTAGAATAATACTAATAAACATCGACGGTCACTACAACATTTTAGCTCTTTTATAAAACTCCAATTAGAAATTAAAAGAACATGAGATGCAAAAAGGCCGTGTCTTATTTTTATGGCTTTTTAACTGTTGTACAAATCAAAACTTTTTGCAACAATTATTGTCTTTATCACTTTTTATTAATATTATTTTTTTGCGATGATTTTAAAATTATTATTTAATTCTAAAAACTCATTGCTTAATATCTATAAAAAAAACCAGTAAATCATTCACAACGGGATCATATGCAACGGCTAGCTTTTCTAACCATTTTAAGTGTTGGAAGAGAAAAAAAAATATCGTACGTAGCGAATCCTGACCTGTATATACCTTTCCTTTTTATAATCTCGTCTTTTCTAGGCAAGGAACAATTCTGTCTTGAATGCACAACTATCAGACATCTGCATTGGTACCTCAGCTGCACCTACTTATCTTCCTGCCTACTATTTTACGAATACGGATGCAGACGGAAATCAACGCGAATTTAATCTTATTGACGGCGGTATCGCTGCCAATAACCCGGTACGCAATTCTGCAATAGATGTCAAAGTCGTGGTTCGAACTCAAAATCTCCGATACTGATACTTTACGTTTACTGAACTATTTTTCATGTTTACAGACCATGTTGGCCATCAGTGAGGTTAATAGACAAATTTCGAAGCAGAACCCAGATTTTTCTCCATTCCAGCCTTTAGACTATACGCGTTTTCTAGTGGTCTCACTAGGGACGGGCTATGCAAAGAATGAACACAAGTTCAATGCTGCAATGGCTGCTAAATGGGGAGTTCTTGGGTGGCTATATGACAATGGTTCCACTCCAATATTACAAGCTTTTAATCAAGCAAGTGCAGATATGGTTGACTTCCATACTTGTGTGGTTTTTGGTGCCCTTCAATGTGCAGATAGCTACCTGCGAATCCAAGTAAATTTGATTAAAAAATACCTTTTCCATTTTTTATTTTATTTTTTTGGTTTATCTTGATATTTATTAAAATACCACATCATCTAAAAATTTTAGCTGTTAGAGTAAATTTTAGGGTAAAATGCAGCAGTAGTCCCCATTGTTTACTCAAAAGTCAATTTAATTCCCATTGTTTTAAAATGCTCAAAAAGGTCCCCAATGTTTGTAAACATGCTCATTGTGGTCCCTACCATTAAAATTTTAACAGAAAATTTATAAAATAACTAAACTACCCTTACTTAAAAATAAAATACCCAAACTATCCATTTCTTCTTCTTCCTCTTCCAAACCCTCAACCCACTACCACCAAGCACCACCAAGCACCACCACCACCCACCACCCACCACCCACTCCCTGCACGCGACACAGCCCCACCCCCCCCCCCCTCGCGCGACAGCGCCTCCCCCCCCCCCCCTGCGCGCGACAGCGCCCCCCCCCCCCACCCCCCCCCCTGCACGCGACAGCGCCCCCCCCCCCACCCACCCCTGCGCGCGACAGCGCCCCCCCCCACCCCCCTGTGCGAACAGCGCCACCCACCCCCCCCCCTGCTGCGCGAACAGCCCCACCCCCCTCCTTGTGTATTAGTGTGTGTTTTGGTGTTAGTGTGTGTTTATGGGTGTGTATTTTTTGGTGTTAGTGTGTGTTTTTTGGTATTAGTGTGTGTTTGTGGGTGTGTTAATGTGTGTGTATTAGTGTGTTTTTTGGTGTTTCTGTGAGTGTGTGTGTTTGTGGGTGTGTTAGTGTGTGTTTTTTGGTGAGTGCGTGTGTTTGTAGGTGTGTTAGTGTGTGTTTTTTGGTTTTTTTGTGTGAGATTTTGTGTTTTTTGTGATTTTTCAAATTTACCCTTGAAATACTATTCACATCTGTTAAAACTAACCAAAATTTTAACGGTAGGGACCACAATGAGCATGTTTACAAACATTGGGGACCTTTTTGAGCATTTTGAAACAATGGGGATTAAATTGACTTTTGAGTAAACAATGGGGACTACTGTTTATCTTGATATTTATTAAAATACCACATCATTTAAAAATGTCTCATCACATACAGACATAATTGTTTTTTATTGAGTCTTGCACGTGGATACATTCTTTTAAATGGGTAGCGGTAAGAATTGAATCAATAACCATTTTGATAACTTGAGATCAGATACGGTATCAAATTATCACATTACCTAAAAACTAAAACGTTGTTGATGTTTACACTGATGGATGGATCATAGAAGAAAAATTATGATTCATTCTAATTAAGTTTTCTTCCATTGTTAAGATGAGTTTATTATAACATTTATTATCTTCGATAATATTGACTCCTCCACCGCAAATAACATGACGGTACATTTCAACATGCCCCTATCACGTGCAAGCAAGATTAGTTTTTATTAACCCTTGCACGTTGCTTTTAAAAAAGGTAAACGAGACTTAAGCTCATAACCATTTTAAAAACTTAAACTCTTATACTATATTAAATTATCAACAAGTGGATTAAATTATTTGCCCCTCCATGGCAAATAACTTGATGGCTAATCATTACATGCAAAACCAGGATGACACCTTGACGGGGACATTGACTTCTGCTGATACTGCAACAACTGAGAATCTGGAAAATCTTGTAAAGGTTGGAGAAGAGCTGTTGAAGAAACCTGTGTCACGCGTGAATATGCTTACCGCTATCTATGAACCAGTACCCAATGGTGGAACCAACATGGAAGCTCTCAGAAGGTCCACATTAATCACATACAAATATTTTTTAATGATTTTTCTACCATTTCCATTTCCATTTCCAATTTAAATTTAATGTGGAGATCATTTCATTTCTTTATCAATTCTCTAAATTTTAATAACAAGGAAGATTTCAATTTTCTAAAAGGTTATGGACAAAATCTAATTATATTTTTCTGGTGGTTGCAGGTTTGCTGAAAAACTATCAGAAGAAAGAAAGCTCCGGGGACAAAATGATGACTCCGTCACGTTAAGCAATTAAATTGGAGAAGAATTTATACTTCTTATTCTTTAAACCTGAACTGTACATGTAACATATTGAGAAAAAGAAAAGGAAACACGAGATGATTACAAGAGAGAAAATTATTGCATCTGTTATCTCACATAGTGTGTAAATTTCACTAATATGTAAAAAACTAATATTAATCGGATTGATTGAATAGGTGTGTAATCATGTCATTATGTAACAATATTGTGAAATAAGAGAACATTATGTCACCTTGTTTTATTTTTATATATTCTTTTTGGTACTACCTGATCCCTAGCTGACTGCCCTCTCTGCCAATTCAAGAAAATTGGGCAAGTAAAATATTATTTTTGCTAGATAATAGAAAAAAAGAGTTATATCTACCATTTCACTCACTCACTACTAACCAAGGAATCTGAGCATGAGTGTTTATCATAAGCATTTCGTCAATACCATTAAGGAAAACCAACTACTTCACCATTCTTGCTGCAGCGACACGCTTCGTCTGACAAAATTCCTTTCAATATTTGCACAGAATCAAAGATTTTCTTAGTCGACTCTTGCATAGATAGATTGGAAAGTATATGGTACAAATTGAATCAAGTTATAACCAAAATAAACGAATAACTACACTAGATTCTTGCTAAAATGTAAAATCTTACACTATGCAAAAATCTGCTGGATTACAGTTTCCGCATTCCCATTGTATTGTGAGAGGAGGTGGATGGCATCTGCTCTAGGCAAAGCAAGGAATTCCTGCACAAGAAATCACGATATTATTAAACATAATATTTCCAGTCGACAAATATTAGATCCTGCTGAAACAATTTTTAAACTTGTAATCACCAAACAACAGAACAAGGAAAGGAAAGGGAAGTGTTGGTGGTTGGAGGTGGGGTGTGTCGGTATGTGTGTGTGGTGTCGGGGGCGGGCTGTGTGTGGAGAGAAATGCAGCAATGCTTGAACAGCAATTGTCTGTAACTGTTGGATCGGTAAGATGATTATTGTCTTTCTTGCCTAAATGCAACAGGGACACGAGTACACTTGCAAACTAATATATATTTCATAGACACGATAACTGGGAAGAGAACAGATAAATTCGTGATGCATGAATTCTTCACTCCAAATAAAGCAGCAGCAACCACAAGTAATTAGTGAAATGACAGAAAAGTGCAATTCATATCCAACCAAGAAATGCGAGTAGATGGACCAGAGGTATTAACAACACTACTACGATTACAAAGCAAGATGACTTACCATAACTTTAAGTATCGCATTTTCATCCCAAACGACATCTCCAGATGACATTTGGGTAGGACTGTTGCCATCTTCTGGCATTCTAACACTTGATGATACTGTAACCTCCGAAGATCCATGGGTGAAGGTGTCAATGTTTGACTTAGAAGCAGCATCAGCGAGCAAAGGAGTACCACCTTCTTTCAATGAATTGATCCTTAAAACGCCTTCAAAACGATCCTTACACATTTGTAGTTTAAACCATTCACTATGAGTGTAGAGGGTTGCCCTCACAATCTTCATAAGCTGGGGTTCCTCGATACCAAGCCTTCTACCAACAGCAACCTTTGCAGAAGTAAATAGTATTAATATTTCAAAGAAAGAAAGAGAAATACCACAACACTATCATGACTTGAGATAAATCACTGCAAGGAGACAGACTATCAGAACAATTTTACGAGCTGCTAGTTTCACGGTGCATCAGCTTTTTCTCCTGTTATTAATAAAACATTACCTAATCTTAATAATCTCACTGACACACCCTTATATTATTAACCTAAAGAACCTCATCTCAAGGTGAATCATCAACTTTTAGTGTAATGAAGATTGTGGTATTATTATTGACCAAGGAAGCTGCACCAATGTACTGAAGATGCTGCTCAAAAACTAGGACTAAAGAAGACCAAAGATGTCCTAACTTACAGTCGCTTGACTGAAGAAAATCAATCTAAGGTTGATGAGAGGTTTCTGCTGACCTATTTAATAGGATGTTTGACGGCAATGTGCAACTTGATGCACTACTAGTGAAAGTCTGCCACATTTTATTAGACAGGCCATGCTCTATGACCCACTTAGAGCTTCAAGCATGGGAATCTTGAAGAAGTCTATAGAAAAGTGATAACATGATTTCATTAATCTGTAAATGATTACATTGCAGATATATATATATACTATTCTGCAGCTGATACAAATGCTTTACAGCTGTGTTATAAATGCTTTACAGCTGTCATTAGGCTAACTGACTCTATTACACATTGACTGCATACAATCAGATATTACATGTGCTAAACTAACTGTGAGCTAATGCTCTATACTCTGCCTCTGTTGTTGACCTTGCAACTGTAGGTTGCCTTTTAGAGCACCAAGAAATAAGGTTAGACCCTAGAAAAATGGCATAGCCTGTAGTTGATCTCCTGTCATCTGAATTTGTGGCCCAATCTGAATCTGAATAAGCTTGTAGATGGAGAGGGCCTGGCTGAAAGAGAATACCCATATGCAAAGTACCCTTAATGTACCTCAAGGTTCTTTTGAGGGCTGAATAGTGAGCAGTGGTAGGAGCATGCATGTACTGACACAAGGTGTTGACTGCAATTTGGATGTCAGGCCTTGTGATGGTAAGATATTGCAAGGCTCCAACAATGCTTCTATAGTGTGTAGGGTTGGCATAAGGTGTAGTGTCATGATTGTGAGAGTGTAAGGACTTAGAAAATGTAGGAGTATCTGCAGATTTGCAGTCTGAAAGCCCTGCTTTTTGCAGAATATCTTTGGCATAATTTGTTTGATGAAGAAGAAGAGATGTCTTGATAGGACTGACCTCGATGCCAAGGAAATAAGATAAGGAACCAAGTGATTTCATAGCAAACTGAGTGTTCATAGCTGAAATAAGAGTTTGTATGGAAGTAGGAGAAGACCCTGTGATGATAATATCATCAACATAAACTAAGAGTAGAGTAATGTAAGTGGAAGTTCTTTGAATGAATAAAGAGGTGTCGGACTGACTGCAAGTAAAATTTTGTGCTAGCAGAAATGTTGAGAGTTTAGTATACCAAGTTCTAGGGGCTTGCTTTAAACCATATAGAGACTTATTGAGTTGACAGACATAGGAGGGGTAGGAAGGATCTTTAAAGCCCTGTGGCTGTGTCATGTACACTTCCTCCTGTAAATCTCTATGGAGGAAAGCATTGGACACATCCAGTTGTTGTAGAGGCCAGTCATTGTGCAAGGCCAAGGAAAGAATTAGTCTAATAGTTTGTTGTTTTACCACTGGACTAAAAGTCTCAGTGTAATCAATGCCTGGTTCTTGATTGTAGCCTTTGGCTACTAATCTTGCTTTATACCTGGCTATTGACCCATCTGAGTGCCTTTTAATCCTATAGACCCATTTACATCCTATTGGCTGTCTAGTGGGAGGAGGAGGGACTAGAGTCCAAGTATTCTGTTGTAAGAATGCTTGATATTCCTCTTGCATTGCTCGAACCCAATGAGTGTATTTTGAAGCTGCTTTGTAAGAGAGTGGTTCAGTGGAAGGAGGAGTAGAGATGAGGGTATGTAGTTGATATAAGGGTTGAGGAAGACAACCTGTTTTTGATCTAGTCAACATAGGATGTATTGACTGTGGTGCTAAGGCTGAGAAAGATGGAGAAGAGTCAGATGTTGGTATCTTAGTTGACTGTTCAGAACCAGAGGATGATTGAGGTTCTGACTGAGTGGAAGATGAAGTGTTACTAACAGACTGGGTAGGAGATAATGGTTGTTCTACAGACTGAGTAGAAGAGGAGACACCTGTAGTAGGAGGGCTGTGAGGGACTTTATTTGGCCCCTGAAGGCTGTGTTGTGCAGTAGTACTTTGCGAAGGAGAAAGATGTTGCTGAGGAATTAGGGATAAGGACTGAGCAGGAGGAATAGATGCAGCTTGAGAGCTAGGAACTGATTGTGGAACTTGAGATATAAGGATGGGTGAGAAAAAGAGTGGTGCAAAAGTAAAAAGGTTGGAGTCAGGAGTGGAGGATGTCCCTGACTGAGATTTGAAAGGGAAAACCTACTCATTAAACCTGACATGTCTAGAAGTGTAGACTTTGTCAGTGGAGGGATCTAGACACTTGTATCCTTTAGTGTGAGAGCAATATCCTAAAAAGACACAAGGTATGGATTGAAATTCCAGTTTGTGAGAGGTATATGGCCTTAACCATGGATAACAAAGGCGGCCAAAAACTTTTAAGTAGTTGTAGTCTGGCTGTGAGTGGTAGAGAGCTTGAAATGGAGATTGATTTTGGAGTTGTGAATGGGGCAGCCTGTTAATGAGGAAATTTGCTGGAGCCAAGGCATCTAACCAATATTTTGATGGCACACTTGAGTGGTGGAGAAGAGCTAGGGCAGTTTCCACTAGATGTTGATGTTTTCTTTCTGCCTTTCCATTTTGTTGGGGAGTGTATGGACAGATTGTTTGGTGAATAGTGCCTTGACTTTGAAGTTGTTGACTGAACTGATTGTTAAGATATTCTCTACCATTGTCTGTCCTAAATGTTTTTATGATAGCATTGAATTGAGTTTTAATTAAAGCAGTAAAGCGTAAGAAAGTAGGATAAGTGTCCGACTTTGCTTTCAAAGGATAAAGCCAACAATACTTAGTAAAATCATCAATGAACAAAAGGTAGTATCTATAGTTTTGACAAGAAGGATAAGGGGAAGGACCCCATACATCTGAATGTACTAAATCAAAAGGAGTTGTGGTAACATTGCTAGACAATGAGAATGGTAGTTTGTGTGATTTAGCTATACTACAAGAATCACAATGAATTGTAGTAGGCAATTTTACGTTCAGTAAAGAAGATAAAAGTTGTGCAGAAGGTTTAGAAGGATGCCCCAACTTCAGATGCTATTGCTCAGTTGTAGTGAGTGATGGTGAAGGTGTGGTGCAAGTGAAAACAATGCTTGCAACAGATTTGGAAAGAGCAGACCGGGAAGGAATGGGATAAAGTCCTCTTTCACAGGGGGCCTTGAACAAAGTCTGCTTGGTAGTATTGTCCATGATGATGACCTCCTTGGCATTAAACAAAAGGGTGCAGTCATTATCACGGGCAAGTTTAAAAACAGAGAGAAGATTTTTGGAAATCTGAGGAATATAAAATATGTTCTTTAAGGAAAGAGATGAATGAGGAGTAAGAATAGTACCAGTACCAGTACCAACTTGTTGGATGGGCAGAGTACTGCCATTGCCAACTGATACCTTTTCAGTGCCAAAGTAGGGCTAGGTAGAAGTAAGAGTGGAAGGATCATGTGTGACATGCACATTTGCTCCCGAGTCTAAGTACCACTGGGATTCAGCACCAGATTAAGGGCCTAGATGGGCAGCCAAAGCCTGTTTATCCTCTTTAGGCTTAGAGTAGTTTGTGACATCCAATATGTGCCAACATTCAATAGCGGAATGGTTGGGTTTCCCACAGATTTGGCAGAAAATCTTAGCTTCTGAAGTGTTGCTAGCTCTCTGTGAATTGTTAAAAAATTGAGAGTTGTTTCTACCACCTCTGCCATTTCTGCCACCTCTTCCTTGGTTTTGATTTCTGCCTCTACCTCTTGATGAATTAGAGTTTGTTGTAGTAGTGTGTAGTAGTGTAGAGAGCATTATGAACATCTATGGTAGCAGAGGAACTAAGTTTGACTGAATTGAGAAACTGAATATGTAGCTCTTCTGTGAGTAGGAGACTGCTCAGTTCAATGAGGGAAAGAGAATCTTTTCTGACCCTAAGAGAGGCCCTTAGTGTCTCATATTCAGGAGGAAGTCCTCTGAGAATTTGAATGATGAGATCTTCTTCAGGAACTTGAGCTCCAGCTGAAAGAAGGCTGTCTGTGACAGATTTGACCTCATCCAGATAGGTTCTCATTGTTTTGGAACCTTTGTTGAGGGAATAAAGTTGGACTTTCAGTTGATATAGATGAGGTCTGCTCAGATTATTGAATCTGGCTGCCAATTCACTCCAAATCGCAGAAGTAGTAGGTCAATGAAGAATATGAAGAAGAACAGAAGGGGTGATTGTGGCTATGAGACATGTTTTGAGATGTTGATCCTTCAACATCCAGGCAGTGTAAGCTGGATTGAGTGTTGAAGAAGTAAAATTTGTGGAAGAAGTTTCTGAGTAAAATTTGGAAGGACAAGGTTGAGCTCCATTGATGTGATCCAAGAGCTGATGAGCTTAAAGAACTATCTCCATCTGTGCTTTCCACATGAGATAGTTGTTGTTATCAAGTTGAATTCTGACCAGATTATGTAAGTTCTGAGCCAGTGCCTTGAGTCCTTGGGGAATATCAACTTCAGAAGAAGCCATGGCTGAGAATTAGGGTTTTGAAGAATGAAAAAATTGCAGAAAATTAGGGTTTTGAAGAATGAAAAAATTGCAGAAAATTAGGGTTTTGAAGTTTTGATTCGGTGAAAAGATAGAATATTGAAGTAGAAAGTGTGTGAAGTGAAGTTTTGTGTCTTCGCAAGCTTTCGCAGAGTGTTTTAATGGTGAAATTGCAAGCTGTTACAGAGATCTGTAATGGAGTTGCAATAATGATCTTCAAAGTATAGAGATATGCCTACTTGAATATCAGAGAAGAAGAGATTTGAGAATAGAGAGGTGCGGAAGAGAGAGTAGAAGCTTCGCAGTGGAGCTTTAATGGAGGTTGAGAAGAGCTTCAATGGAGGTTGATGTTCTCCAATGGAGATCTTTCTCGAAAAATTTCCTCAGGATCAAAAATGCTCTGTGATACCATGAAGAAGTCTATAGAAAAGTGATAAAATGATTTCATTAATCTGTAAATGATTACATTGCAGATATATATATATATACTATTCTGCAGCTGATACAAATGCTTTACAGCTGTGTTATAAATGCTTTACAGCTGTCATTAGGCTAACTGACTCTATTACACATTGACTGCATACAATCAGATATTACACGTGCTAAACTAACTGTGAGACTATTACTGTACTTTACTGTACTCTATCAAATCTAGATATGAAATTCATTCCTGATCACCAATTTAGCACCATTTATACTCAAGCTTGCTGACACATTTATGACGGAGATGGTATTCTTACTCCAGCCCTTAAATTGACAGGATCGTGTTCTTCCCAGAGGGAGAGAATAAATAAAATCTCCACCAAATTGTTTAAATAGTAATATCGGACATTGGAAGCCTAAACCAGGGGTTGCAAAAGCTACTTCATGCAAGAAACCTTTTAGGTCCAAAAGGATGTGTCCATTAGAGACAAATTGTGTATTTGAGCAACTAATTTGAGGTTAACTAAGCTCATCATCTTAGGTGGTGTCCCTTGGAGTCGAGGCATTTCAATAATTCTGTAATGTTGCAGAAAATCAACAGAAAATTTTGTTAATAGTCAAACATAACTTGATCAATGATGTTCTTCAACTCATTCTTCTTGAGAATTTTCTGCAATAACCCAAGGACCCAGATCTTCACCATTAGAATTCAAAAACCTATAATTCTTCCAATCCTAACATAAAACTCATCCCTAGTGACCCTAAGGACCAATAATACTCTTCTTGGATTCTTGTTTAATCACCACTTCAAGCCCGCTGATTTGTTCTCAAAGCCCTTTCTTTTCAAGTCCTAAACATTTCTAATATTTTTCCTAACTCTTTGGCCGCTTAATTAGCACTTAACCCACCACAAAAAGTCGTATGCAGAATTTCCAAACTTGTCTGGCATACTCTCCATTTAAAAAATCTTAACTGACGTTTATGTTTATGTGTCTTGGAAGAGTAACTAAAGGTGTGACCGAGCTACAGAGACAAATTGTCTCACTGTTGTATCTAAAATCACATCTGATATTGCACACACCTGCAGAGACGTTGCAAGAGCCTGTAAGGGCACGCGTTCACCCAAAGCCTCTTCATTAGGTCTGAGCAGAGCCAACAAAGTCTCCTTTAAGGGCTTCAGCAAAGCTGGATCCTTGGCTGCCAAAGGACCTAAATGGGTACAGGCTACTCTTAGTGCATGAGAGTGATCACCAGACCTCACCAGCTTCAAAAATTCCACCTGCAACCAACATTGGGTTCAGAAAATTGTACTTATTCATTAAAAAGTGCAAGTAAAGCAGCCAAATTGACCATTAGAAGATACAGATTGACCAACCTGCTTAAGTTGGAAAAGCAAAGCTGGGTTCTGCCCGAAAAAGTCAGGGTCCATGGCATTTATTTCTTCAACAACCTCCGCCGTCATTCCTCTGCTTGCTAGATCCTTCATGGCAAGTAAAATCTCGTATTTATCACCTCTCTTGCTTGTAGCTTCCACTTTGGATAAATCATTCTTTAACATGTCCATGCCACCAGCAGTTAGCTCCTCTACACTACTTCCAGCATGAACTTCAGAGATGAAATCTGGTTTCTCATTTCTCCCCCTCCAACGCTTGCGTTTCTTCCGTTCCCCAATCCCATGACTTCTACTTCTTTGCAGAACTTTCAAATTTATAGAGTGATGTGTTCTGCTCGTACTGCAGTCTTCATGACTACTTGTTGTCTCACCAGGATATCGCTCTTCACTATCAGAAATTAGCATGCTCACCACATTGGTATCTGCAGGAGAATCAGACATGAGAGCATCATTGATCGAAGATTCACCATCAGAAAGTTTGTTGTTTCCATTTTCACCTTCATGAGAACATGTCATGACAAACAAGATCAATCAAAATAGAGATGAAGCTAACAATCATCTTAAAAATAGAAGAGAACTGAACTGATAAACAAGCTAGATATTGATGCAATTACCAGAAGGCAATGCAACACCAGAGTCCACGATACCCCTATAGACACAGTATTCATGAACCATCTCATCAAGCAGGGAGACATCCAATTTCATACGGCATAACTCATTCTGTGACAACCAAGAAAAGGACAAATTTGTAAACTCTAATATCCGCAAGATCTGTACAATTGACACATGATTAATGAATTGATGAGCAAATCCTATGACACGACCGGAACAAGGAAATCAATTAAACCACCTCACCCGCCACCCCTTCTCTTTCACCCTATCCCTTCTTTCATTGATGTCTGTTTCATCAGATTTGGCTGAAACCCAACACATGAAAAGAAAAAAGGTGATTGCTAGCCAAAAGAAAGCTCCTTCAATTAATAATGATAGAGGTTATAATATTAGTATTGAAGAGAGTTGGGGTCACAATAATTTCAATTCACCCTTTGAAGATTTACATTGTGCCCAAACAATCAAAACCCGATACGTGCTCCATGTTGGACCTTGGTCTCAATTAACCAGACACTATGGAGATTATTCTGTCAAGAGTACAAATGTCTCAAGTGGGAAAGTTGAGAGTTCCACAGTTGCCATATTATGATCACGGGATACGACCTAATGCTAATTACTTATAGATGGCACCCCTCGTTCAATGTCAAATATATCCAAGGAACCCAGATGGGCCAGAGAACAAGGCATATCCTAGCAATTACGAATAAACACTCGTCCTGCAACCTCTCAACATTTCTGACTTGCTATTACGATCTATGGTTCCAACACAATCATGCTGTATATCCCACTTACTTCCTGAACTAAATAATTAAGGATTTACTGAAGTTACATCATGTCCAAAACTTTCTTTTTGTCATGATTGATTTGTTAGTGCTTTGTTGACTCCTCTCCAAAACTTAAAGTCCTGTGTCCCTTCTAATTTAGTTGGATGACGGGGCAGGTAAGTCCCCCGTCCTCCTAGGAGGTTTTGGCTTCATGTCCCCCTCCTCTCATTGTATATATTTTTTATTTTAATAAAATCCCGGAGGGAACCCCTCCTTCCACCAAAAAAAAAATTAAATTAAATCAGTAGCACGCCTTTTCTGAATCCTCCCACAAGCTAAGATGCTTTTCAAGTTGAATAAATAGGTACACCTATTGTCTATAAGTAGAACATATAAAAACACCTCAGTGCTTACTAATCATTCTGGCGCATCTTTTTATGAGGATGCTTGCAAAAAAAAAATGAAAAATCCTTTCAATACTTGGTGCATCCAGGAGGGAATGAGTAATTCCTAATACGGTATTACAGACATGAAACATTAATACAATTACAAGTTAAAACAGTGAAGACAAGGTTTTCATATCACCCAGATGTATTTTACATATTAGATACTGGAAAAATCCAATGCTTTTGCATGTATCCGTATCTGATACTGACACCCAAGCCCATGCAACACAATTATGTATGATCAATGCCTATGGCTAGAATAAATGTTTGACTTTGTTAGCAGAAAAGCCTTCACTACAGTAGATGTCAAATAATTTGGAGCAAATTAATAACAAAAATAGATGTTTTCATCCTGACTTTATACATTCACCCTTAAATGCATGTATCCAAAAAGATACAAACATCCATTAGTATGCAAATTATAGACACAAATGGTTCTTTAGTTTTAGATGCTAAAAGGCACACAAGGAAAAGAAATTGTAAACAATATTACCTGGAATGCTTGAAACAGATCACCCTTTGCAAATCTCAAGCTATCAACAGCCCCTTGCCTCGTCAGCTCAACGGCATGAGCCAAGGCTTGAATGTCCACCTGTTATGAAACCAAACAAACTACTGTCTAAGATCCCTTTGTTCTAGAGGCTGCTGGAGAGTATAACCCCAAAGAGCAGGAGGCCACAAAGATCAACATGAGACAGCTGGGTCCATGGTTCCAATATCTCCTATACTTCCAGTTTTTTTCTAATTAGTTGTTTCAAGAAAAAGTTGGTAAATAAGCTCAACATCTATATGTTACCTCGTCAAAAGGAGGTGCTTCAAACAAACTTTCCTGTGGTGTTGCCGGAGGGTCATGTTCCTCCAGGAGCAACCGATCTGTCAGATCTGATATTGGTGAAGACACACCTTGACGAAAGCAGAACCCCTTGTGGATGCTGGAGAATCGACAGAGACATTTAATGCAAATAACCACATAGATCCTACCATTATGATGTATGTCTGGGTGGTGTAATCCATGAGATATTTATGCATGCGGATATACTTGTCAAATTCAAGTGTAAATATATGCATATGCACAGTAGATGCCCAATATAGATGACAGAATGAGAAATGACCTTATCAAATATCTCAACGTCATTGAAAAGACTGGATCATATGCATGTAGATGAGCTCTTAAGACGGATGACAACAGTCCAGCAATGTCGAACCTCCTCCTTTCAGACCACTGGAAAAAGGGCAACAAGCATATTATGCATTTAACAAGGGTAGACAGACTTTCTATGCAATATTCATCTTACCAGAATAAAAAGATTATCAAGGCACAAGAAGCAATCTTAATTAGTTTGTTATTTTGGGGAAAGTGTATTCTAACCAACATTATTCACATTTACCTCAAAAAAAATTTCATCACAAAGAAAAGTGCAAACCATCAGTTTCTTTTTTGTTCTAGGTAACAAATTAACAATGAGAAAGAAACCATGAAAATCATGTCTGACCACATAAGGCAGTTGAGCAATAGACTTGTAAGGACAGATAAACATATTGATATGGCACCACTTTCATGTGATAGGAATCCATATATGTCAAACACCAGAAGCATCTAATTGCTGAACAATGCTGATACCTCAACATGTATAGTATTAAACATTTTTCTTCATTCACAAGGTAAAGCTGAAACCATACAAGTCCCAGCACCCACATAAGTGTCATATCATCGCTCTTCCTCTATCACACCAACTTCCCCCCTTTGCCAAGACCTCTTTTCTAATTCTCCAATCACAGTAAATCTACTGTCAAACACCTGCCCAGCACCCAAATGAGTGTATCCCTTTCAACTTACCACTCAAAATGTAGGAAGACCATGGCTAAAGCCTTTGATCCACTAATATTAAAATCTGTACCACTGATGAAGCATTAAAGTCAACACTGTAAGTTAAGATCCTAAGTCAATCACATGAACTCAATTTTGCCACATAAAGGACTGAAAACATAGTCATCACAACACAAAGCATGATATATGCTTCACAAGAAAACCCCATTCAGATGCTTTAATCTCCAACATCCATCTAGGACTATATGTTCACCACCTTAATAATCTTTTCATCCACACCAGTCTGACACGTGTTGATCAATAAACAACCATGGATACCTTGAGGCAAGTCAATTGGAGCCATCAAGAGATAATGGGTTCCCCAACACACTAATCAGCCCATTCCCATATACCTTGCTGACTGTTTCAGATCTCATACATCAATACAGGAAAACCAGTGATGTGGGAATCAACATATTTCAAGTCCATGCTCGATAATTTCAGAGTCTTACCAAAGATAAAACTACGAAAAGAAACCACAACTAACCTTTCGTTCAGAAATTCCTACTTAAATCGGTCAAATAAGAGGAATGATACTCGAGAAAAATGAGATATAACTAGTTAGTAAATTGCATCCCCAGCAAGCCAAAACTGAAACCCACAATGATCAGTAATCAGTCCCATCTATGTTTCGCAAGCTCAATTGTTTATGGGATCTCTTTTATACATGCTGAGGAAAATCAAGCTCTTTATACACATCAAGAATGATAATATCACGTCTATAGCATAGATAGTTGTTGTAAAAACTAACTATTTTCTCAGGAGAACCCTCTCTATAAAAAGCTCCAACTTTAGCGAATTTTATGAAAATGAGAACATTAAAAATTGTTATCATTTTAAAATATTATGTGAAAGTTCCCACAAGCTCTTAGAGAAGAATAATATAACTTTTCGGATAATTTATCATGGTTCATAGTATAATCACTGACACAACATCAAACTGCTCAACTTCATATTCACATCCCATCCATGCCTCAAAATAAACAGCATGGCAATTCTACTGTCACTAATGCTACATATGTTCATCTTGACTAAAATCAAAGCACTTATGATTGAAGAATCAACTTTAAGCTTCATGCACAAAGTTTTAAACAACTGGGGAGTATCACTTTAGCCAAAATCAAATGTACAAGATGATCCCCGTGTATTCAGTCCAAGCATCATATAAAATGTGATTGATCAGTCCAAGCATCATATAAAATGGGATTGATCTAGGCCAACAATAAGAGAAATTCGAAAAACATGACTAACAGTGATGCGGAAAACAACGAGAACACTATTGCGACAATATGTGAAAGGAGAAGTAAAATACCGCCTACCTCATATGCCACTGGAGAAGTCTGATCATCTTTATCATAAACAAAGGCTAGAAGAACATGCTTAAATTCTGCATATGCTTCCTTCAAACCAGAAAAAAGATACATCAGCCCACAAAGGGAACAAATGAATATATGCAAAACAACATTGGGGTTTCCTACTAGACAAGAGATATTCTTTCCAAACCCAAAGCACCAAAACCAACAAATCTACCAGATTGCAAGCAGGACTTGCATTTATGAACCACATGAAATCCCATTTGTCTTGAAAATTAATGAGCAGCAATAAGCTTTTGGATTGCACGTTGGCCAAAATCATATACCACCAACTTGAAACTCTTACCTAATACACATGGCATAAAAACAAAATGATGCACTTGGCTTATTGACAACTTTTACCTTTAAGTTATTCAATCTAGGGCTAAATTGATAACCATTATATGAAGCGATCAAGAATAAATTCTTAAACAGCTTTGAATTACAATTTTCTAAGTATGTTAAGTCCACAGACAATAGAATAAACAGAACCCTAGTACAAGATATCTCTAATCATTGACCTACAAATGAAGAAAGAAAAGGATAGCAAAGAACCTACAGGATAAGCATCAAGTGCACATGGTGCAAGAGCCATACGTATACAATTTATCGCAGCATCATGATCCTCAGCTGTTCCTTTCCTCAAAAGCTCAATAAACTTCTGCAAAAACATCATGACAGAAACTCAAAGGTCAAAGCTTAGTAGAGAAGATTGACAAAAGAAAGAAAGAATAACAAAAGCACACAGCTGCATTAAATACTAAGAAGACTATAAAAAATGATGATACTTATTGAAATTGTTCAAATAGTTTTTTTTTCCAACCAATTTACCGATTCAAACGGGTGAAATTCGTTATTCACCTTGGGTTTCCTAAGCGACAGCAATTACTCTCTCTCTCTACATATACAAGTACATACCTGTGCATACACACACACACACACTCACTCATAGAGATACACATACATATACATTATGCATTTGTGCATACATCTATAGACTGTACATACATGAATACACACAGCTACAAATATATACGTGCACACAGAGAAACACGCATGCACGCGCACATATACACCTCAAAAGGCTGCAAGTGGCCAATCAAACACTATTATATCACCGCAAACTCAGAAAGAACACAAAATCATATAATCAATTCAATAGCTAGAATTGCGAGTGATTAAATTTTTGAAAAACCAGAACAAAAATCTCAAGAGCTCCATCTATACATCACCACACCATTTTCATCGAGAATCAGAAAATAATTCACCTGCTTCTGTAAGCGAAAGAGTAGGCGGTGATCATCGAGAACGGAAGGTGCGTGCGTGCGCAAGAGATCCACGGCGGCGTCAATTTCTCCGGCCTCCAACGACCTCCTGATCTGCCTAATCAGCAGTCGCGACTGGTAAGACAACGACGACGGAGATGACGACGACGACGACGATGACGATGACGGCGACGGCGAGGATGGCGGAGAAGGATTGTTTGAGTCTTCGATTAAGCGTTCGGATTTGGCGAAATCGATAACCAAAGCATCGAGTGCTTCCCAATTCACTGGCATCAAGTCCATTTCTGTGTGTTTTTGTGCGTGTGGTTTTTTTTTTTTTACGAATTTTCTTAAAAATAAAAATCGCTTGGGGATTATATTGGTTTTTTTGTTGGGAAGAAAACTCCTGATTGACTGCAATAAGGGCGGCGTTCGCTGATGGTTAAATATTGTGCCACGTGTATTTTTCATTCAACGAGGTTAAGAATATTTGTTTATATATTTTTGGAGATGAAAAGAATTTTTAGATAAAAATTTCATTTGTTTAGCCAAAAGCAGGAAAAGCAAATAATAAGTGTAACGTGATTTTTTTTGGGTTACAATTTAAATCATTTTTTAGTCTAAAAATAGCAAAAATTCGAGTAAGATATTCACTTACAACGAAATAGATAAGTTTTATCAAGTTGATAAGCTTTTTTAATAATTTCAGTTGTTTTGATTTGTATGACAACTTCTGAATGTGCGTTTTTGAACTATGATAAATTCATATTTTATTATTTAAAAAGGTTACGTAAAATAATTAAGTAATAATTTATTATACCACAGATTTAAGTTAAAATTTATTCTTCTATGAAAAATATTGTCTAACCCTCAATTAAAAATGTTGAGATGCACTGCTATAACACAATTTATAACTTTATGGTGCATTCAATGTGATCTGAACTAAAATGAATTCCACTTCATTAAAAAAAAAAATTGTATTTTATTGATAATGAGTATCACACTAGACCCCAGAAGGTAATCCAATATGAGATATGATGAATGCCCCACCTGAACTACCCATAGTCTATCTAATTACGGAATTGGACTCAATAGGCTGTCCAACATCACAAGGAAGATGAAGAATTTGTGTTCTTATAATAGAAAATTACAGGTATATGTTTTCCAGCACACAGATTGGCAGCTTACAAATAGCAATCACCTGTAAAATACAGAAAGAATACCAATACCACAAAAAAAAAAAAAAAGGACAAGGATGTGATCAGTTAGTTGATGGCATCGTTTGCCAAACAACTAAAATTCAAATGAAGCATTGCCTCCATCACGGAAAAAATTTAACATTATAATGTCAGTATCCAATCGCGCTGAACATCTCGTTTTCTTGGCTTTCGTCTTTTTCACCTTGAGAAGTGGTTAAAAGTGCTGTTGCTAACACTGGGTTAGTATCTCAGCGCCGTGTGGAGTGATCAAGATGGTGTGCTCAAATTGTGCCGATAAGCTCGCATCCTCCGTGACAACAGTCCAATTGTCGTCCCACATTATAGGGTGGATACTGCCAATTGTCAGCATTGGCTCTGCAACATACATGACAAATATCGTAAAACTCAGTAACTGATAATCTTTATGGCTGTGGCATCAATGGTATACAAATTGGGGTAGAAGTTACTCGAGTAGTAGAAATGAAGGCAGATCAGTACTCATAAGCAAACATAATAAATTGATTGGTAGAAAGTAGTCCTTAAATTTCTAAAGACCCTGATTCCGAACCAATTTTCAACATCCGTCTTTAAAGGATATGTACTCCAGAGAAAAGGGTGCATTCGCGAGTACTTCAAACATTTATAGGTTAAATCAACAGGAAAGCCATATTCAACTACCCCCTATTAACCTCAACCATCTCCCGGAAAGAATCACGTGGCAACATCACAATAAAAAGTGATTCTTCAGAAGAAATAAGTGTTTGATTAGCATAACAATATTACCGATGGTGAAAGTCTGATTGAGCACCATCCGTCCTCGGTCATTGTTCCCTAGTAAATTATGAAAGAGAAAAAGCATTAGATGGGAGCAACAAGACATTAGGGAGAACAGGTTTAAGTATGCTTGCTGAGCACAGGTGCGTAAGCAGATAAAGAAACAAACACACTGATAGAAAGAGAGGAAGGAAAGAAAGCAGTTCCAAAGCTGTTATAAATCCAGAGGAAATTGCATGGCAAAAACAACCAAATATTTCTGATTGCTATGTTTTCAACGCACCAGGTGCAAACAATCCAGGTACAAGTTTACCAAGGTATATTGACACCAAAGCGAGATTAATGCTTATACCGTCAGCACACATATGATTGTTTGCATACGTACCCAGCCATTAAGATATTTCAGTCGAATGTTATATGCTACATAGGTGTAACAATTCAAACTATATAAGAACCACATTCGATAAGAGGACACTCATTGTTAAAGTGCATTGTTCAAATATGTCCAAACCAAACTAAGCTTTGTCTACTAGGTGGGGTCGACTATATGGATCATGCGACGCCATGCGTTCCTGTCGAGAGCCATCTCCTCTATAAGTTCCATACATGTAAGGTCTCGTCTAATTGTCTCCGTCCAAGTCATCTTAGGTCTACCTCTACCCCTCTTTCTGGTGTACTATTTCTAAACCTTCGCACCTTCTAACAGGCGCCTCAACAGGTCGTCTCCTGAGATGGCCAAACCATTTGTTCAAATATGTCAAGCACACAAATTTCTGAAAGCCAGGTAACCCGCATTTTGAAAAATAAGAAGAAAGATATTTAAATAGCAATGATTTATACACATAGTTTAAAGAGTATAGTTGAATACAAAAGCAAATATTAAACATGAATTCATTGTAAAGCTTGGAGAAATTACTATAATGTAGAATGACTGGGTCGCTATGGAAAACTCGTCCCACTCCATGGCCAACAAACTGCTCAACAACGCCATAACTATGTTTATCTGCATGATCACTTCAAAGGAGAAATAGCAACAGTAAGCATAAAAGCAACATGAATCTTCATGTTTTAAATCAAGCTTCATTTTTCCCATGCTGCTATGAACCAATCATATTGCGTCTAAAGTTGCAGATTACGAATTATGCAGAACACGTGCATTCTGATAGAAGATACATCTTCATAAGAAGAGAGATAGGCTAATAGAAGATAAATGGAAAAAACCAGAATATACATGTTTATAAGAAGATACATATGGCGTTAAGATAACTGGAAAAAAAAAACATGATTGAATGCATTGCATGTGAAATGTACTGAAATACAAAATACTTTGCATGATTTAAAATGCAGAATAGAAAATGTTATCCAACAAATTCTTCTGAACTGGAATAATCATCACTATCAGTAATAGGATATAGCTACTTTAAAAGGAAAAAAACAAAAAGGGCAAACAGAAGATAAATAAAAAGATTATTATAAAGATGCTTTATCCTATGCCTTACTGAATTGTCTTGCCAATTTTGTTGAACTCCACTCCTGGCGCACAAATGGATATTGCCTTGTCCAGGCATTCTTTAGTTACCTGAACGATGATGATTACAAGAAAATAATCTTGTAAGCTCTATTGAAATATGAATGAAAATATGTTGAGCTGGAGGCCATAAAATATAACAAATTTTATTGCAAGGGTTAACCTTAGTTCAGAAAAAAACATTTAATGAAAAGATGAAATGTTCATAAGTACATGGCAACAGCAATAGTAGCTAGGAATCTCATGATCACTACCGTGTCTTAAATATCCAACACTGCCCGCACATACATTTGCTGCTGCCTCAGTATTCAGCACATATATTATTTTAGAATTGTCATTTCAGCTGGCCTAAACTCACGAAACATAATTTTTAAAGTTACATGCAACACGCTTCTCATTCCAGGCTCAATTGGGAATCTCTCCTTCAACATGACGCAAAATTAAGCTGTGACTTGATGACATATATATATATCATGCTACTAGTCTTTGACTGTGGGGAGAGGTAAATTCCTATAGTACTGAGGCACGGTTACTAATATTGACCAGATGGTAGCAGAAAGTCCATCTCATGGATAATAATACTAAAGTAGAAAGAAAAAAGCATCTTCTTGTAAAATAACAAGAAAGAATTAGACTGAACATTTCACCAAAGTGAGGAAGGAAAAAGAAACCAACTAAAAGGAACTCTACCTACCAGAAATGCATACCTGTACCAATTTTCTCGCTTCCTCATCAACATCTCCGACAAAAAATGTAGCTGATGTGTCACCATGGTATCCCTACAAGTTACATACATGAATAACATGGTCAAGATCACAATTTGCAACCGAGGAGATGATTATAAAGCAGCAAAGCTGGTTTATACGTATACCATGTGATAATGACCAAAAAAAAAAAAATTAAAGGATACCATGTGATAAGAGGGTAAAATATTGTATCTTGCTTGTTCCTCCTATCAGGAAGTTGCAAAACAAAGAACCAGCAATTTACTGCAGTTTCTAGGAAAATATTAGAAGCCTGAGCTGCTCTTTTGCCGCCATAGCAAGATGAAATTCCGTTTGTGCAGAAAAAGTAATTTTTGCCCCACTACTTAACAAAATGTATCCAGCAGTATCAGAAACCTTCACAAGCCTAGATAAGAAATTTGGACATCACTACTGCATTTCAATTAAAGATGCACTTCACACCTCCCATCTCATTCTTTCTTTAATTAAGCTGAAGAAGATTCATAGTGAACTGGTAATATATTCATTGAAGTGACATACAAGGTGTTATCATTACCAAAAGAAAATTCATAGCCTAACAAGAATTCTCTTTCCAAGCAGTAGAAAAGGTAATAGTTCAAGAGCATCCAACAAGACAACAGTTAAGTTTTCAGCAAAGGTCTAGTTCATAATTAGACTTATCATCATGAAATTTGGCATATCACATAAACATCATTCAAGTTGACATTTCCCTCATAAATTCAGCACAATATCAATTGTACAAGGCACCATGAGATGCACTGTCTTCACTTCCTCTTTTTTTGGAATAATGGGATTTTGACCCCATAAAGAGGATTTTGAGGAAAGGGTAAAGACTATTTCATAATTGAACAAGGGAAGATATTGAGTGGATTATAATTTACTTACATTGAGGTAAACTGTAACATCAATGTTTATAATATCACCATTCTGCAAACCAAATACATGTAAACAATTAGAGAGATCTAGATGTGCAGCAACTTCGAAGTAGACTCCAGTCATTCTATAGGACAAACCTCAAGTGGACGTGAATCTGGAATTCCATGGCAAATGCATTCATTCACAGATGTGCATACACTCTTAGGAAACCCACCATAACCAAGAGGTGAAGGATATGCTCCATTGTCAATGATCATTTGGTGAACAGCTTGGTCAATTTCATCTGTCGTAATGCCTGGCTGCCAAATTAATGAGCACAATTAAGAAACAATTTGGCATTTGAATCAGGATGAGTGCAAAACAATCATCTCGCAAACGCAGTAAAATAGCAACTGAAGGACAAATTTTTATGCCAAATAACAAGGACAAGTCATGAAGATGTAAATTAGGTAAAATGGGACATGGGTACTCTTTCATAGAAAGTTCTCATCTCAAAGATGCATGGATGCCTTAATGGGGGCAAAGATGCCATATGAAATTTTGGTGACACTAAAAGCTTTATGTATGCTATCAGGATTGAAGGAACAGAATTGATCAGGCTGTCACCTTGACTAATGTCCCAGCATACTGAAGAACCTGAGCAGCAAGCCTTCCGGATGCTCTCATGCGTTCTATCCCCTTTTTATCATGCACTTCTTGACCACTAGCAATTCCAGGTGCTTTCCTAGAATTGACATAAGGAGGCTTTCGTATGTGATCAGGAACTGGACGAGGAGGAGAGATTTTCCCTGGCCTTAAACGCTTACGATTGCTGTTGGCAAATTCATCCATGTTTCTGCCAGTATTATTATAGAATCAGCTGCATATACATGGATATGTGCAAGAAGAAAATTAAGACATGTTAAAAAACAGAGAATCATTTCAATAGTTAGTATCCAAATTAGCTACAAGCAAATGCAAACAATACAACCATAAGCCAGCAGAATCATCCAGAAGTGAATGAATAACAGCCTCGACGCATGCATGCATCTAGTATACTCATAGACTTTCAATAACACAAAAACAGGTTTTTATGTTCATGACCTTCATCTCTTTCCCTCTTTATCTTATATACTTATAGGTACACGCTTATTCAAAAATAATTCCCACCTTTTACCTGTGCAATTATAATGCAAGGTGGGACAGAATATGTATATCATATTGAAATATTGAAGATGTAAACAAATTATGGACCTACATCACATTCTCTAGATTAGATTCTCAAGAGAAAGCCAGAAATATTTGCCTACTATTATGTGATTTTAACAACTGGTTGTAAGGAAGATAACTTCAGAAATCCTTTCCGAGAAAGTTATATTTTTTTGAAACATCTCAAAGATGGAACCCTATTGCATTCCGATTGGTTGGGACGGATTAAAAACTGAATACAATTTTCTATTGAAGAATACTCTTTAATGAGTACAGCGTAGTTAAAGCTTTATTCATTCTAAGATCTTTTCTTTTCTTATGAAATGAATTTTCATCCATCTCTCGGAGTAAAACCATGTAAAATTCACTCCATCTAATTACTTTTGTGTTAATTTATCCATAGGTGTTTCAGGAAATGACTTGCATAACTTGTTATCGAGAAATTATTCTCAGTACATAAAGGTCTAGTGAGATGTACATATTATTGCCACAAATAAGAGGGAACTGATTACACAGAATAAGGCCCACCATGATTACTTTGTGCAATAAAATGCAGCAAGCAGGAGACTATCCATGGACATAGATAACACGCTTTAAGACATCGGAAGGACCTACTGTGGACATGCTAAATACTTATGCACCTCTTTTCATAAAGCTTGTGATCACACAAATGGTAAAAAACATACCTTCTATTAAACAATAAATTTGTTAATCCAGAGAGCGTTCTTGACAATTGCATCGAAACATGTTTCCTTCCTGTGTAATAAAAAATTATCAGTATACCGCAAAGGTCATACTCAAATAGTTGCATATTGGAAACCAAAATGTCATCCAGCTCCATCACTACGAATCTCACTATTGCCTGCTCACAAAAGTTCATACCCTTTGAATTCGGACAGTATACATCATTCAGCTTATGTAACTATTCGATATACAGATAACCGACACAATCACACAAATCTTACAGTTGCCTGCTCACAAAACTTCATACTCTTCGAAGCTCGGACAGTACACACCATTCACCTTTGGCACTGGCCTAAAGTGTTATAATTTGATATCTTTACCCTTCTACTTCCAGTTAAGCTAAATTCAATCACACCTGATTAACTAAAATGCTTCGAATGTAAAGTTTAAGAAAGCAGCTTAATAATTAAGGAATCTCAACCCAACAACCCCTTTCCCACCCCGAACCCAGAACCCGGAACCGGAATGTATAGTATTAGAGTTCATAAATGACATTTCTGTGAAGATCACCACCAGCAAGGTGAATCTAGGATATTTTATTAGCATGGACTAATTGTGGGCTAGTGATTTCCTTGACCAAAATTAGTGGGGCTACGGGGCCTAAGTAACTTTACAAACACAAATTATAATAGCTGTATCCTGTAAAGTTAAATATGGGAGAAACTCTTCAATCGTCCCGTCTAGAATAAGATTGTCTTCCGTCAAACTAAGGTCAATATCTTACCTGCTAGTGCAATCCAGGTGTCAATCTAAACTGACCCAAAATTTTCCCGTTGCAGAGCGGTAGTTTCCAAGACTTAGAACCCGAAACTTTCTAATTAATTACTAATGCAAAACAACTATTGGAAATGTAAAAAAAATTTAAAAACAGTATCTTATATAGTAGTTAGTATGTTATGTATAAAGCAAAGACCTGGATAGCAGCAGAAAAGGTGATGAAGTGTGTATTTTGATTGCATAAAGCGACAGTCTCCAATGAAGGTAGAGAGTATAGGTTGAATTGATGATGAAGCTACCACCATTTCTTCTTCAGCCTTTATGTCTTCACCGCCTTCTCTTATCCTTTCTTCTCTTTTTCTCGCGCAAAAGAGTGGGAACACAAGGAAGAAAAACAAAAAGACTTTATACTTTTTTTTTTTTTTGGTAAAAAGATTAAATTCATTCGGCATACAGAAAAACAGGATAGAAAAACAAAAATATAAATGAGTACAAGTTAAAAAATGACCAGACAGAAAGGGTGGACCGTGGTTCATAAAACAGATACAACAAAATTGGATTAAAGTCCAAATAGAAAATTTGTACTGTGTTATTATTTCAAGATGGATTTAATTATAACGTTATGATATTATAGATAATAATTTTAATTATAAATTATTAGTATTATTATAACACATAATATAAATAGTTTATAATTGTTAAACTCCATAGCGGATCAACACTTTACTATTTATATTGATTATTTAAAAAAAAAAATGGACCAAAATCCTATATTTCTTTCACAATTTAAAATTACTTTTCTGTTGTAAAATAAATCTAACATCACGGGAATTGAGAATTGAGGATAAGTCGTGGACAGGCGAACTCGAGCTTGATTAATAATTTTTTTAT
Source organism: Ehretia macrophylla (assembly GCA_037974665.1). Lineage (NCBI taxonomy): Eukaryota > Viridiplantae > Streptophyta > Magnoliopsida > Boraginales > Ehretiaceae > Ehretia > Ehretia macrophylla. Next base: position 33,724,567 of record CM075770.1, read on the forward strand.
ATACCCTAAATTTGAAACTCGATATATTTTAAAAATAAAAAATAAACAAAGTCGAACCTCTTATATATTAGAATAGCACGTATTTTCCTAAGCCAACGAATAAAGAATAATCCTTTTTATTTTTCAATGATATTCCATAATTAATACAATTAGTTGAATCCCGTGAAACCATTTCATATAAATTCATTGATATTTTTTTTTTATAAAACAAATCGACTTTGATTATTGAATAATCCACATTACTTTTGCTTCTATTATAATATAAGATTCATCTTTTCTATGAAAAAGACATGTATCAATAATTATAATTTTACGTATGAAAAATTCATCAATATCTTATTCATTCACAACAAAATATTTTATTTGTGCATTGGTTAAAAAAACATATTTTTTGGGAGAGATATACTATTTTACCAATCGAGTCATAACTATCCAACATATTTATATCTAACGATTTCTTATAAAGTGATGACGAAATGTATAACTTGTACAAATCTTTTTATAAATCCATGTAAATCCTGTGGAGTTAGGCCGTTAAGATAGTATCAAAATCTCTCCAGTAATAAATAAAAAGGATGAAACATCAATGATGGTTAGGGATGGCAATGGGGACAGGGATTGAGGGTACCCGCCCAACCCCCGCCCCAAATAGGGCGGGGATTAAGGCGAAAAATGGAGAATGGGGCAAGGGATGGGGAACAACTTTTAATCCCCGCGCGGGGGCGGGGCGGGGTGCGAGGATAAGCATTTCTCACCCCGCAAACCCCGCCCCGCATATATAAATAGTTATTTTTATAATTTTAGTGTTATATATGTATTAAAATTATACATATAAAAGTATACAAAATAATATTAAACAAAGTATTATAAAATGAAGCAGAAAAATTAGATTATTTGAAAGGATTTTATAATTATTCTTAAAACCACTGTATGCCGTAACTTGAGATTTGCTATCATTTGATACAAATATCTCAATTTTACTATTGTTCATAGTGAATTAAGATATTTGTTAGTTATTTCAGTTGCACTTCAAAAAGTTTCAAATAACATAACTAAAAATAAATTTTAAAGAATTGCAACTAATATTATATGTGACATGCGATAAGAAAAAAATAATAATAATAATCAATGCAATCTCACTAGTACAAAGAAATGTTATTTTTCAATTAGAGTTCTCAAACATAATGGTTAAGTCAAAATTTATTTTAAATATTTGAGACTTAATTACTATAATATTATTTTTACTATTTAATTACAAGAATAATTAATATTAGATTTTATTTAATATCTATATTTATATTTATCATTATTATAACTTTAATTTATATTTTGAAGTTGCATGATTCAAATTAATTATAATTCTTAAGATTTAAAAAGAATAATAATACCCCGCGGGTAATCCCCCTCCCCGCGGGGATTCGGGGGCGGGGACGAGGCGGGGGACGGGGGTATAGAATGCGGGGACGGGGCGGGGGATGGGGGAGCTTTTTGGGTGGCAGGGCGGGGCGTGGGGATAGCTTCCCCCGCCCCTACCCCGTCCCATTGCCATTCCTAATGATGGTCGCTTAATTTTTTTATTACCTCCTTACAAACACAAAAATAATAATAATTCATGCACGAAAAGATACTGAAGCTTATGAAGTGGACCAATCACCATGGTTAGTTAGCCCAAAACTATTTTCCTTTTATATATTCTTCTCTCTTCACCTTTGGATTCCACTGAATGTCCAATGGGCCTAAAATTTTCTGGAGATATGAATATTTTGGATGTGTGTGCTGTCAAAATACATTGTCCAACTATGAGAAGTACAAGTTGCTACTACTAAAGTTAATGGGCCAGTGGCAGTAAGTTAGCAGACCATTTGATCCACTAGGTTTTAAGAGTTCCTGGATCAATGGCCCCACTAAATTGTACCCACCGAATCATATCACATCATTCATGGCCTAACAAAGCTGGACAAAGGTAATGATCATCACACAACAGTTTAGCCTGAACGAATCATTTTTGCACGTATCAGAGTTGAACTGCTCAAGGACACACCTGAAGCTACACTACTTAACGGTTTTGTTTGTGCTTTTATGAGTGTTCTTCCTTCTTTTCTTCTTCTTTGGTCAATGGCAAGGGGACCTTCAAGGAAGTTAAATTGCGATTAAACTGTAGGCAATGGCTTGGTTAAGGGAATTTTGTTAGAGTCATAGAAAAAACGAGTATTCATAGGATAATTATCACTCTTTATAAAAAAGGTGACAGTTTGGGTTGATCTATACTTAATATTATGGGGTTGTAATCTTCACAACCTTTATAGAATATTTTGAAATATCTTGTCCACAATGAAAATTACTTAGATCCCATTGTAAAACATACTAACTTGGTATATGAATCTTAAAATTAACTAGTATGAGAAGAGTAACTCACGAACTTATATACTAATTGTGGAAGTTACTAATTTATGTGAGACAATTGGTACTTCTCCAATATTTCCTTTCACATGTGGCGCCTAAGCAGCAAATTTGAAATAGCTGCTCATACCATAATTGTCACTTAAAATGAGAATAGATCTAATGTGGATGAATAAGATTGGATCAAGGCCAACTTTAATACATAATAAAAAATATGAGATTTCATCATAACACTCATTGATATTAACTAAAATAACCCGAACACATAATACTGATTTTAAAATTTATTACTTTATCGATATGAGATATTTGATATGTCTCTAACATTGATAACATTTTTTTGGCTAAGGACATTGATATCTAAACTCTGGTTTTGTAGAGACAGATGGCCTCAACGTGGGAAAGGCCCATAAGGCCCATCTGTGGGAAGTGCGCTTATCAGTCAAGGTCAAGATGGATGATCCGTCGGGACAAATTTTGGGAATCCAATGCTCTCAGTCCGATAGAATTTGGGCCACCACCAAACAGAGGGGGCCCACGAAAGCATGAAGATTTTTTTCTGGAATCTGCTGCAACACACTCCAGTTAAGTGGAATGGTACATAAGAGTGACAAAGGCGAGAGTTTTTAGCTTTTGATGTCACCACGTTTTTCTACATTGAAAATGATGGACCATGAAACCCACGTTTACTTGTTAACTTACCTACATAAAATTGTCGGTGGCCCATTTGGGACTAAATGGGCCCGCAATTAGTTGTCTATATGAGTGGACTTTTGGACCTTGTGGTGTCTGAACTGTTATTTGGAATTAGGGTAACAAATATATATATATATATATATATATATATATCGTTTCTTATAACGAAAGAGTCAAGTTGGTGAACAATCTAAATTGACTCTCCAACTCAAACATGCTAAATGATATGATTATTCCAAACAATCAGGTCATTTTAAAGATTTTTTGAGGGCGGGTACAATGCCCTCAACCTATTCTCAAACTTTAAATAGGAGATTTTTTTAGGGTTGGTACAATGCCCTCGACCTATTCTCAAACTTTAAATAGGTAGGACGATACGACAGCTTTGTTGAACTGCGCCATAAAATCAAGAGCTCCAAGTGGGCCATTTTCAGTAAGCAAAAATCATGATGCGAGATGAACCAGAAGTCGGGTTACATTGCCCAATTGTGTACGCTAACCTAGATCCTACAAAGGGTATTGGTCAGTTAAGACAGCATGACAGTATTGGTCATGGAAGTCGAAATCTGTTAAGGAGTATGTAACAACTCACCTGTTGAATCAACTAACCCCAAAAATAGATGGTGCTTAAGTGCGCGACCTATACTCGGCCGTCAACTCAAAGTGGACTATAAATCTCGTCGTGATAGTACACTTTAAAGCATGGTATATATCAATAAAAAACCAAATAATATTTTATAATAGAAGGGCATAAATTCAAATTTGAGACATTTGATGACAACGAATCACTATTCAATTATTCTACCCAATCCTTGGGAGCTACTAATCATAAAGTTGTAATTAGTAGTGTATTCTTTCAAGACTAAAATGTAGTTTATCCCCTTGTATATTTATGAAGCTGATGAATGACCCCCTATATCATGATAAAGAAAATTTTTGGATGGAATATTCACATTTTATATGATATTTTCACTTTTTATAGTTGCATACAAATGTATAAAATATAGAATAGCGGGATGTTTATAATGTATACCTTTTGGATGAACTAAACACTCATTGAATTAATATTTAATTCATCAGAAGGGATTCACATATGTTCTGTAATACCCCCAATAAATTATGCTACGCAAAATTTTTAATGTTAATTGAGTACCCGATTCCTTCCCCAACCGACTAACCCACAATAATACCTACAGTTTCAACTACGTAATGTATAGATTTTAGTTTTGTTATACAAGTGGTTTCACCACTATATATTAGGAGTCATCTAATGACGTGAAACTACATGATTTGAAGCTGCAGTACTCGTTTGATACTATTGATTACAATAGCTGAAAGTCATGTGGCGTTCAAAAAAATATTAATTGCACATATATGAGCTATGATTATTCATTTGTTTGGTGGTTGTGGCCGCCATCACAACGGCTAGCTAGACTAACCTAAAACTGACATAAAATGAAGCTTCGCATACAGTAAAAATTAATGTACCTATAATCAGATAATTTCGCTAAAATGTACCTACAAGTTTTGATCCTACAAATAGAACGTGCTACAACGTGCTACATTTGCATGATTTCCCATCAATAAGTTTAGTTGTTAGTACTTATTACACAAGAAAGGAAACCTTTGAGTTGCTACGAGTGAAAAAAGAAGGATGAGAGAAGGCAGGTAAGTGTCAGTTGTTCGCTACGCACCTTTTGATTTATTCACCGTAAACTCATCACGAAAGATTCTTTTTGAAAAGTCTTTTCGCCTTATGTCAAGAGTGTCATTTTGAAGGTGATGCCTTAGAGTCGAATATGATTTGCGAAACATTTGTCTTATAGGGTCCCTCTGTAATGATCCTATATTGGAATTTTATCTGCACAAGGGGTGGCTATTAAGTGTAAGTGGTTCTCACTCTTAATAGATTAGTTTTTTGGGTTTGATTCTCCCCTTTAACTTGAGTTATTACATTATTGTGCTTGAGTTGTTACACACTCATCAATTGTCCATTGGAGACAGGATCAAGAAGTACCATGCATGATTGCATCCCATTCTTTCCCTAGCGCAACCCTAATTATTTACTGAACACATGACCTCGCCTGTAAAGAGCATATTTCAAATTAGTCAAGTACAAGGAATATATACTAGGAACTAAGTAAATAATATTGCTAATCGATTCAAATCCAAAAAGTGACTCCTCCATATTTTAAGTACTCCACCCTTGAACTAGTTCTCGAAGATTATGTTACCGTAGGCATTAGTACTTATTTTCCAAAGTGGACCACCGCTTAAAAGCATGCCAATAATAATAGGTTTAAGGACGAATGCATGGTCCTGAAGGGTTAATTTGATCCTGTTCTCTTTCAAAAGTGCTATATATATTTTGTCCTCACAGTCTTCGATCTATACGTATAACTATGAGTCATTATTTCACCTTTTTAAGAAAGGACCACTCATATCCACTTGGCTAACCCTCTGAGATAAGCCATGTGCGCTATGTTCACCATAGCCAAGGCATCAAATTTTGCTTCTTTTAGGTTTGATAGAGTCCAACAGCTAGCCGGCGCGAGAGATGCAAGTTTTGGAACATCTTTAAGTTAAAGTGCACGCATTAGCTAGCTTTCTTGTGAATTACGAAAAATTATTGGATCAGTTTAATTAGTCCCTTAATCATATTATTGGTGATACTTACGTTTATGAGTCTCATTAATGCAAGTTTAGTCTTCATTCACTGACTCAGAAAAATATTTAAAAAATTTATGTATTTTAAAAAAATATTTATGTATTTTCAGTTAAAATGACTAACTAGTCCCTATTAAAAAAATATATATATTCATATATAATTGAAAATTAATGTGTTTTAGCTCTACCAATAATAATTCTTGGATACATTCTTATAAAAGAGGCTTATGTCAATTTGTACCGACCAAATAGTTTTCCATAAATTAGATAATTAAGAAGCCGAACGGTGATATAAATTGTAGGATTTGAGAAGCATTTACTAGATTGGATAGGATGCCATTTGTATTTTTATTTTTATTTTTTGTCAGACATTTGTACGTTTATCTTCGAACTACGTCAACATGGGCGGCAACAAAGCTAACCAAAAAAGAGAACTTTTGCATTTTTCATGCTACACACAATATATTTGCTAGTCTTTTCTCGCTGACCTTTTTCCCTCATGAGAGAGAAATTTTAGCACAAAGATAAAATTGCCGTTATGTAATTAAGATATCATGAATTCAGCTCGTAAAGAACAAATTCTTATAAAAAATTAAGATAATACTACATACAGTAATCTTAAAGTATATTAAATTACTTTGAATTTCTTAAACATAACTGCCTTTTATTAAGATCGGTCTTAAATTTGATATCCGGCCAATAAACTTACACATACGAGTGACTATATTTGTGGGATCACTTTTTTTTTCTCACCGGCCAGACGAGAGCCACTAGATTCTACATGGTAGAATTTTCCTTGATATAATGGTTCAATCATTTGTTTGCAGTTGCCTCCAAACTTTAATTACACATCTGTACGACATTTTCGTTTTATGTGCAACAGATAAATCCGTTGATGAAATTTGTGAAATACTTTCGTTCATTTGTTCTTCATATAAAGCTGCCATTGTATTCAACGCAAGGGAGAGATGAACCAATTATTAGTTGAGCTTGGCTTTATTATGACTTTGTGAGTCCCCACTGCCCAATCTGGCGTGATATGACTTCATAAAGTAGAGAGATTAAAAGAAAAGAACAAACGGACAACATAGGGTGAAAATGTTACTTTTTTTGTGATTAATGAGATAAAAAAAAAAAAAAACTATTATTGTTCTCTCAAAATTTATATTTACCGGTTATAGACACATTTTTAAAAAAGTTAATACTATGCGACATTAACAACAACCAAAAAAAAAAAAAAAATCAATAACGCATAACAACATCACAATTTCTTTGTGAAAGTTTTTCCATTAACCACCAGATTGCGACACAATCATGCAACAAATTGACAAAACCAACAATTTGTTGAGAAAACTTTAGTTTCAATCAACATGTGTGCCCAGACCCTTTTAGAAACATAGACTCGTTAGTGGCCATGCACTACAAGAAATTTCGTCTACGGAGACGGTTAATTTCTGTCACCTTTAACAATTTTTCTTGTAGTGATGCACGAAGTCTCATTTTCATCTCCTTCTAGAAATAAAAAAAGCATGGCCATGGTGTGGGGCTACAATCTCGCTGATCTTGCACAAAATTTCTTATCATTTCTACTTTTAGTCTATAAAACTATTTAATTCTTGTTAATTTTGTCACCAAAATTATTTAAACCCTTATTAATAAAATATTTTAGACCCGAGTATGACTACAAATCAAAAAAAGTCTTGGTTTCTAATGTAGACTGTGGAAGTCCCAAATTTTGTTACCAAAACTACATTCCGAGAAAAATCTTTTGTTTCTAATGTAGACTGTGGGGAGCCGGACAGATACGGAGCTAGAATTTTAAAATTGGGAGGCTAAGATTCAAATAAGAACATTTATAATAAGGAAAAAAAAATAGGGGGGACCGTTAACTTATTTTTAACAATACTACATATATTTTTTTAACTTCAAAATTTTTTTTTAATAATACTATATAGACCATTTAAAAAAAAAAAATCTCAGGGAGCCGGGGCCCTACCCACCCGGCCTAGCTCCGCCCTTGGGGCCGGAAGTTGATTATTTTCATAGGCTAAAGACTTGATTATGAAAAAAAAAAAAAAAAGAAGGAAAAGGTGTCCTCTTGAAATTAAGAGTGGACCATTTGAGCACTATGGATAACAACATGTCTAGGACATGAAAAGAAATCACTCCTTAAAGTTTAACCCTAATCTGTAATTGAAATCTTTTCACCCTCAATTCTCTGTCCTTAGATTCCCTATGTGCTTTTTTTCACTTTTTCAATTTCCTCTCTCTCTCTCTTTCTTTTTATCAAGCCTTTGTTAATTTTTCCAACTTTCTACTGTTACAACGCTACTAAAAAGGTAGCAAAACGGAGTCGTTTAACCCTTATCTTGGCCCCCCCTCAACGAAATAGAGTCAAATTCAATATTGAATTATCCTTTAAAGATTCAAGAAGAGCATCCATAGCTTTCATTGGTCGAAATTGTGATGGAGCTCTTATCTCGGGACAGGTGTCTTCAGTTTTTTGCCACTCCGCAGCTGAAGTTGATGTACTTGCGATTAGAAATGCCAGTCTTTATGCAAAGCATCTTCAGAACCATAGCATCACCATCGAGAGTGAAGTAGAAGTAATAATCAACGCAATCAATTTTTCAGATATTGCCCCTAACTGGAGAGTGAGAATTATTGTGGAGGATGTTCGAAAGATTGTGAAAGGAAACCCCAATATTAGAATTCGTTGCATTAGGAGATCTACTAACAAACCCTGTAATTGAGTTGTAAAACAAAAATTCAAAGAAACTATGCATTTAGACTGTCTTTCTAATATCCCCGTTTATATCAACTTCTGAACTTAAATTTCTATCTTATGAGAATCGGCTAATATTCGTAATTGTCGTTGATTAATGAATTTCTTTTGACCAAAAAAAAAAAAAAAAAACCTTATCTTGGTGACCACGGTCTTAAAAGCAGAAAAAAATGGAAATTATCTCCACCTTGGATACACATCCACTTTGATAGTTAGACCTTTGTCTTCCTAAAAAAAAGTATAAGACCAAAGTCATTTTATATATTATGTTACGAACGAGAATTGATTTCAAGACCTTTCACATCTAAAGTAGCCCCTTATTGCTCCTATATATATTGATCATTTTCAATTGTCGTGAAAATCAGCTAGCCTTACATCCAAAAGAACACACAAAAAAGAAAAACAAAAAAAAGGAATAAAACTATGCTAGATATGATAAGTCTAGGACTATGCTTAGATTCGGTATAATGCAATATTCAAGGAGTTATATCTTATTAACGTTTTTCACCCTATTTGTAGTACACGGTTATTACATCTCTTCTCAATTCATTTACATAGTTAGTTGTATTAAACCCAGTGTGGCATAGAATTTTAATTAATTTTAAAAAACAAGTAAAAGAAGGTTAGGAAAAAGAAGTGATTGCATGAACCATTACGCTATATTAGAGAAAATAATAAGAATTAGGTAAAGACAAGTCTCGACATTTAATTGCCATGGTCGTTCAAGGTAGTGACAAAGGTAAGCAAGACATAACAAGAATCGCATTTGAAATTTGAAACACTAGGTGAAAATTTGTTGTGCCAACAAGTCTCGAGTTCACACATAATAAGAGAGAAATATCTATTAAAAATATTGCATATAGATCGTTATAATGTTATAAAGGTGGATTAATTATAGTAAAAAAATGATACAATTATTGATCTCCATACTCCATAACTCAAATAATTTCATCTCATAATCACTTGTAGTCTCGCCCTACCATTATTCACTACCTTCAATTCTGTAAATGCAAAAGGAATCAATTAGGTTGGCTTTGAAGTAGGGAACAATGCTTCTCCTACTATATGATTAAAGTTAAATCAATTAGGTTGCCGCGCAAATTTCATGTGTAAAACCTGCTTAAGTTTCCGTGCAAACCCTAATATATGGTCCATGCGCTTTGCCCACTTTCATTATATTAGTGTAATGATGAATATAAGTATCACAACTTTGGAGAATAATTATATAGTTTACTGTTATCGTTTTAGGGCCACAATGTAATTAATGATGGTTCTCTTTAATTTGAAAGAAGCATCGCATTGATTTTTATGCCTTGGCAACTGTAAATTATTTAAAACTCTTTATCGTCTCATTTTCTTTGATTCCGAAATTAGAAACCTTAATTGATTAGATATCATTCTTAGCGTTAAGAAAATTTGATGAGGGATAAATACTCGATGCGACGTAAAATACCGATCATGTCTTTGAGTGCTGTAGAATTTGGAATAATAAGAATAGATTGGGAATTATTGACCTAAATAAGCGATGACCGACTACCGAACCTTCCTCAAGATTTAGGATATATACATCCCCGCTTCTCAAAGTAGCATAATATACCTTACCCTCCACAAATCACGGAGAAAATATTTGGTCTGCACTGCAATTTGCAGGGGATCTGTAGTTAGAAAATATTTCTTTAGACGTAGGGGACGGAAACCTCGGGAAGGTAGGTTGGTGCTCGTAAAATTCGGGGGTTATTCTCTAAAATAGTATAAATATCTCATTTATCTATAGCAAAAGGTAACTACTCTCTCCTTATTTACTACCGACTTAAATATTTCAACTCAAGTCATTTAGATTTCTAAACTGGATGTCAGAATTGTTCCATAAGAATAGCCTATCTTTTGTCCAAATTATTTGTAGGTGAGGTCGGATTAGATATGAGGAGGACAAGTGAATTTGGGTCTAGTCCGAAGAAGTGAAATTCTAATTTTGACCTTAATTAACATCTTTCTCTTCTTTTTTTTTGTTGTTGAATGCCGGCCATAACTATATATAACAGTCTTAAAGTAATGAAATTCCTTCTTAGAGTTTTCTTTTTCGTTGTGATTGAATTTTTCATGTAAAATTCTTTGCCGCTTTTCATTTTCTGTGATCCATTTTCTTTGATACGGAAATAATTAGAAGCTCTAATTGTTTAGCCAGCCAACATATATATCATTCTTTTTAGAAAATAGTAAACTATGAATAGCCACTTTCCTCTAATTTTCCTTTTTCGTTGACCCTTTTTCTTATCGTTTTTCTTTTCTTTTCTTTTCTTTTCTTCTCTATGTGATTACAAGTTTTGTTGATGAGTTTAAACACATCATATATACTTGATATTATATGGGGTAGTTTGAAATTCCGAATTAAAACACACCATTTTGAAAACAATATATATCTATCTATTTATCATTTCCTCTATGGTCATGCAGACAAAGGGTTGCACTATTTAGACAATGTCATCAATGTCTAGGGTCTCAGTTCTCATTTTTCACTATTTAAAAGAAAATTTTCATATTCGACATTTGCAATTTATTTGCATATGTCTTAATCGAATAGTCGGATGTCACAAATAAGACTTTTTCCTATTTAAATATCGCATCAACCAATTCATTGAGAATTGTTTATGCACTTTTTTTTTTTTGGGTGTAGATAATTGTTAATTATACACAGAATCACATAAAGCAATTATGTTGCGTATATTCTTTGAAGAAGTAATGATGATGATCCCCAAAGGACAAACTTCTTGGAAATACTCAAATGGGAATTTTTGAGCTCTTTAACACAGCCACCAAATCAACGCACTTGTGCGTGGTAATTTTGGGCAAAAGGACAGTGTAGAGCCACCAACTTTAACAATTGATCCCACAACCCAAACACTTATTTTATGGCTAGCTCAGCTGCTGGTGGTGGTGGTCCAATTTGTCTACTACCTTAAGGCCTCTCTGTCGAAAAATCAACAAATCCCCACGTGCGATGCTTGCTCCATTGTGGCATATATGGAAAGGATATGTTTTTACAACGTTATGGATTCATTCCATTTACTTTACGTAACGATTGTGCCATTATGGCTCTAAATTTAATGACGACCATGCTATGTCTCCTAGTCTCAACATGATCACGATCATACTATTGCTATTTCATTTCTATATTACTATAGACTTTTAAATGCAGTTGGAAAAATCTTAGACTCTGAATTTCTCGATCTAATTTATGTGAGTACTAACAAATTTCACCAACTGAGTTAAAGTAGAAAGAGAGCAGGAGTATATTCAAGATTTTTATTTGATTGCGACTAAAAGCACAAAATTTAGCATTTATATAAAAATAATTTTTTTTTTCAACTTAAAAATATATGAAGAATACATACATTTTAAAAATACACCTCCAATTTATTCCTTAATAGTTCTGCTATTGAAGACGGGCTACAACCGCGGCTGCCTGGTAAATACATACCCGGTTACATGTTTAGATGTTGAAAGTTAGTTCCCCAGTCAGATTTTGATGTCCAATTCCGGCAAACAAAACATAAATAGCATAATGCATCTTCTTCTTGATCCTTCTTTTTCATTTTCTTATTATGGCTGTGTTTGCAATCTATCAAATTAAATTAACCTACTTCCACATGATAAAACATTTTGTCCGTAATTTCCAGAAGAAAAATAAATAAATGAATTTTCAAGTATTATTTTAAACCACTAGTGAATATTCTTCAAATATTTTGTAACGCTTTAGTAAATAAAAATGCACATATTTAAATTTATTGCAAAATACATGGTTGGAGGATACGGTTTTCTTCTTTTCTTTTTTTTATTTATTTATTCAAGGGAGGCCTCAAGGTCATACGGAACGAGTAACTTACCACTGAACTAAAGCCCTAGTGGTGATTTTCTTCTTTTTCCTTTGATTATATTACATATTTCTTTTGACACGTTGACCTATTTCTATGAATTTTGGAGGGAAGAATTTAGCAAAAAATGCAAGAGTCTGAAAACAAAGAAAAGAGAAAAAATGATCAAAGGAGAAAGTCTCCTTTTTTCTTTTCACTTTCTTCACTTGTAATCTAAATATTAAAAAGCAAAAGAAAAGCACAAAAATTTATTCCTTTATCTCATTGCATTCGCTTTTTTCTCATACAACCAAGCAAAGCCTATCCTATAGTCGTCGCCAAATATTAGCCATTCGATTGGCATGTGATAAACAATTGAGCATCCATGTCATAGTTATTAATTCAAAGGCACTGAAGAATACGCTACTGATCATCACAATCATTTAGTCAAGACCAATTTTACACTAAATCGTTTCAAATCCAATTCTTCATCCATTCCCTTTTGAAACATAATAAGAATATCGTACATTTTTGTGACAAATGCTATATTATTTATTTTTTAAAATAAATGGATCGCATTACTTGCAACATTTGTGACGTAAGATGAAAATAAAAGTTGAAATTTAGTTGATTTGAGTTTAAGCAATGGAATTTACTTGAATGAATACAAGCCGTAGAAGTGATTACATAAATTAAATAGTCGTTTTTAAACAAAAATTCTTTTTTAAGTAATGAATATATTTTTAGTACTGTCCATACAAACGTGTCTTTCACTGGTTGACTGAACCATGGCATAGATCTGTATAACGGAGTAGTCAAGAACCTGTTAACGGAGAGAATAATTCCTCCGTTACTTTCAACGGAACTAACGCCTGTAGCCTCTATTATGTACGGGACCACAAACACAAACCTAAGCAAGCCAATAAGAAAGCCTCCAAAGCCCAATCCGAACCGTTCAACGGAATTTACACACCTCCCTCCGTGTCGTCGTCGTCATCATCATCATCATCATCGTTATCTTCAGGGAAGAGATATTATTCTCAGACGAAGCTCCATTGCCGTCTGCAGCATTTCACGTAGTTGCGCGCAAACACTTGTAGAGAGAGAAGGAGAGAATTCATTTTCAGAATCTTTCAGACTTTCCGTTGGAAAATTTGATCGTGACGTAGAGAGAGAAAGTTTAGTTATAACTAGAGAGACAAAGAGGGAATTTCAAAGACTACATATACATAAAATAGAATTATTTATACTTACATATAAATTTATATGAATATGAGGAAGTGTAAGGGGATAGAAGAGGTGGGGGTGATGAAGGTCTCGGCGGAGGAAGAGGAGGAGGTAAGTGTGAGAATGACGGGAGCAAGAGCAGCGAAGATGAAGAAGCGGAAGCTTAGCGCAGGAGAATTGAGCTATTCATCGTCGCTGGGTCAGCTAAAACAACCCCGCAGAATCGCCTTCACGGTGGAGAATTCAACTTCTCCGGAAGCCTCCGAAAATTCAAACGATAATCTCTCCAGCCCTAGCTCTGATCATGCTCCAGCGTCTTGTTGCTCAAGTAATGCTTCAAGCCAGCTTGCAAAGCAAAATTTCAAAGTCATAGATCTACAGGTATGTAATATATATGTTGAAGATTGAACTAATCTCCTATCCTAACCTATTAGAATAATAATTAATAGTTTTTCTTCAAAAAATACACTTATTTTGTAACTTTGAGAGAGAAAGTTATTTTATGATATTGCGATTTTATTACATTGTAGCTTGAGAGAGAATTAACATAAATTTCGAGAGGTTTCGTTTCACTTTTCCTCCATGTTTTTACTGAATTTATTTTGTTATTCTATGGATGTAAGTATAGCTGAACCACATAATTCTATTATGTTCTCACTATTTTTTCTTGTTCTTTTTCTCATATATATCCATTACATTCGAGTGATTAACAGGCATAACACGCACACATATATATGAGTGTGTATTATATACAAGTATATGTGTATATATATAGGTGAGGATTTTGAATTGTGAACTGTGTTATGGAGTAGGAGGAGGAGGAAGCTAGTAGCGTAGAGACGGCAACATCAGAGACGAATGATATAGAGAACACAGAGAGGTAATTGAATAGTAGCATTAAATTTAAATTTAATTCATTTATTATTTAAATTTTGGTGTATTTATGTTGATTCTCTTAGTCATGTCTCTTCAATTCCAATTTTAAAAACGCAGCAATTTGAAACGGCCTCGCCTTATTTAATTTCCTTAATTTTTCTCATATGTTCACAAACGTTTCGTATCATAGGAGCGAAACGGCGCCGGTGACAGAGTTACAAGCTGAGTCAGCCGAGCTGGAGTCCGCCACCACCGCTCCACCTTTCGAGGGCGATTCTCGCCGCCCTTCTCCGGCGAAGATGCCTTCCGATGCCGAAATTGAAGAGTTCTTTTCTGCTGCTGAGAAAGACATCCAAAAGCAATTCGCAGAAAAGTATGTATATAATACATAGAATATGTAATGTAAAGATATTCAAGCACTTTTTTACCTCTTTTTTAGCAAATAAACCCTAACACTATATATGATACATGTATATATATATATATGTGTGTGTGTGTGTGTGTATTGTTGCAGGTATAATTTCGACTTCGTGAAGGAGGAGCCAGTACTAGAAGGTCGCTACGAATGGGTTCCAGTAAAGCCGTGAAAGGATGTAAAGGAAAGAAGGCAATGCTCACAGCCTTACTTATGTTATCGTGAAATTCTGAGTATTCAACAAGTGAGCATTTAAATATCGTGTCAAACACAATGTTTTAGTGGATTAGATTAGATTATTATTACCACTAATTTCGACAGTAATTAGTTAGGCATTTCTCTGATGCTTTTGCTGAGTTCTTTTGGATGGACAATGTGTACAGCTTAGTACTATCCATTTTCATGCTACCTACGTTACGTTATGTGTATATCTGCAAGTAGAAGCTCTCTCTCTCTCTCTGTCTCTGTGCAGTCAGGATAATTGATTTGATGGTACGAAATGCATACGGAGAACTTTCTTCTGCAGAGAAGGAAACGTTAATTGATTAAGTTAGTTTCTTTAGCTACTACCTTCACTGTCTGCAATTCTTCTATGCACACTCCTCAGTTTCGTTAGTTTCTTTAGCTACCACCTTCACTGTCTGCAATTCTTCTATGCACACTCCTCAGTTTCCACATTTCTGCAATTCTGCATTTTCATTCTATTTCGTTTCAATTATCAAAAGTATGCCTTGCTAGTGAAAGGAAAGATTAGGTGTAATAGTAAAGTTGTCCGCGTGACTTTCAGGTCACCGAGTTGAGTCATGAAAAGAGCATCGTAAAATCTGTAAAGATCATATATAATAGACGATAAAGTAAGTTCGACTATTTACCAATTATCAAGCATAACAAGTCTTTTGTACACCAAACTGCCTCTTTTATTTTAAACAGTGTCTCCTCCTATTTTGAGCCCATGATATAGCTTTGTAAATATCAAGAATGGGTTGTAGTTTGTATAGATTGTGTATGCTGGTGTGGTGTGGTGTGTTGGCCGTGGGGCCGGGGGTTTTGGTATAATAGAGTGAATAATTCATTGTTGAAACTCATAATTTTATATTACAAAACAAGTTGCTGTTAAATTATTTTACCTAATTTTCGGGGTTTGAAAGGTTTTTGTTTTTTTTAGATAATATGGGAACTCAATTGGTAGAGTTTAATCATTAAATTATTCAATAAAATTTTACCATCAATTGATAAATTTTTGTGTATAACGATGCGCCAATATACATACACCAAATTAATCAAAAACGAAATTTTATAATAGTAATAATATCAAACCAGCGTGTGCGAGGTGTTTGTTAGTAGCATAGAATCCATAAAAATTGGCCTTGCTGAGTAAGTTACGGGCACGCGTTGAGGATGGGAGAAGTTGATCTAAACCCATGTGGGGGTGAGAGTATTCTGGTCCGTCCATGACCCCACATAACATATTACATGAAACACGAAGGACAAGTTACACTCTGGAATTTATCACTTTCATTCACTCTTTTGTTCTCTTTTTTTTTTTTTTGCTACTCTTTTGTTCTTTTTACTTATACCAATTGGCAGTTAAATGGTAAGGCACTCGCATATCCACCACCCACTCTATGCAAGATAGATTCCTTTCTACAAAGGCAAGCCTGTAACAGGTGATATGGTGGAGAAATGGTCCTTTGATTTCCATTTGGTGCATGAATTTGTGAGTGTGGATTACTTCGTAATATTATAGTATTACAACGAGATTTAACAATTATAAATTCTTTGTATTTTTCATCATAATTGTATCACTTATTTATAATTATTAGAAATCATTCATAATATCATATTAATGTCATGAGCTACATATCCATTCCCTAAATTTGTGTGGGGGTGGCTATATGTGGTCTAGGCCTAGTAGGCGGTCGTTTAATTCATTTGATTCCATGAATGCTAATAATGTATAACATCCAAATTATATCACTTGTATTTTACCTCTTTTTGATATTATATGTAATTTTATATGACAAGTATAAAGTGTAAATATCACTTGTCATATCATTTATTTATTTAAAAAGATAAATTATGTGATATATAATACATAAAAAATGAAAAATAAATAATGTCATGATTTTATTTTTATTTTTATTTTACCTTGGATGAGGTGTAAAGAAGAGAAATGAGAAGGGAAGGTTTGCCTTTGTAACATGGTGTAATAATGGTTACGAATCGCAACGGAAAGAGAGGAGAAAAAAGTTAAAAGACAGTCTCGGAGATTTGGGGAATCTGTACCCGATTCTGTTGGAATGCGAGAGACACTGTTGAGGAGGACCCAATCCCCAAATTTTTTTTTTTAAGACCAAAAAAAAAAAATCCCCAATTTTTCAAATTTAGTGGGTTATATATATATACTTCTGTGCACCACAGCAATTCATAAACTTCTTGATCTAGATTTCGAAAAAGCTTGCATTACACAAGGTTAATGATTTTGTTATAACTTACTCTTATTTCATATCAAAAATTTATAAATTTTAAAATCACCTCATAAGATTTTTCGACTACTCCACTTGATACCAATTGATTTTATAATAGATGTTCATAATTCTTAACATAGTATCATAATTGAGTCCTTAATCCAGTCTTATTTATCTTTCACGTGTGTCTCACACGTGTTTAATATTCCATGTGTAATCCATATCAAATCAGGTCTACGTGTGTTTAATATTATTTTCCACGTGTAATCATTTTAAATTAGGTCACAGTGAGGGAGAGTATTAAAACTTATACTTGTACATATTAAAAAAACATAAATTCTTAAAGTATCTTATAAGATCCTAAACTATTCTAGTTAAACCAATTGATTTTAAGATGTATCCCATAATTTTTAATTAAGTGAGAATATTCATAGGCAATGAATGTTATTTAAAGACATTCCTACTAAAACCTTTTCATTTTATTAGACACACCAAACTCATTACCAGGTTAGGACTCGGATCCTCTCGTTATTTTATAAGAGAGATCTAATAATTGGAACTGTGTACATAAATATTAAAATTAAAATAATTTAAATGGCGACAATTGTATTAAATTTCTCTCATAATATTATATATTATGAAAAGATTCAAAATCTCATGACTAAGCTTTTTAAAGAGCAATACAAGTGTCGATTAATAACTTGATAATTGCCAATTTCAAAGTTTCTGTCAAGGTTATATTGATTTGGATTGGTGACCCAAAAACCGAGCTCAAATGGGAATATTTCTCGGATTTCTGTGAAAAGACACTGAAATTTTTCATAATCGAAAGAGCTGAAGAATGTCGGATGATGATGATAATGATGATGATAAACAACCCTTGTTACTTGTTAGTGGGATGATTAGTCATTGTTTTTGGTTGGTAGTGATGACTTATCACATTAATCAACACACATTCAATCGTTTCACTTCCGCTCACACTCAATGCCAACTTTCAAGACTACTGTATATTATTTTTCCCCAAAAGTTTTGTCCCATGCACTTTTTTTTTAGGAGCTTAAGATTGATGTCATATATTTAATTATTACATATATTTTTTTCTTTAAAATTTCTTTTGCCAACATTTGTATAAAAATACTCTTACAAGTTTATGACCATATATAGCTTTTAGATTTAAAATGTGTAAAGGCAGTTATTTGACATTTAAATTAAGAAATTAAAATTTCTTAAACTCCATGGTTAATGAGAAGGTGTGAAAAATGATTGTACGAATGGATTGCACATTAAAGAGGCCAGTTAGACCCTTTTTTTTTTTGGCTAATTCTCAAATTAAGTGTCAATCTATATAATAGTTACTAATTTCACCTCCAAAACTGGAGAAAATGATTGGATAGTGACTTATTGCAGTCTAATATTTCAAATTTAAATTTATGTCATCTCATAATATGTGTTGTGGCAAAACTAAGTATTGTTCTACTTAAGAAGAGTTCCACATTTTATAAAAAAGAAAAAGAAACTATTCACATGTTTTTTTTTGGTCAATTCACATGCGTTTGCTAACGAGAAATGTATATGAAATTTATTTGGGTTAATACCTAATTTAATCCCTTATCTTTAGTGTACTTGACATAGTCATCCCTTATCTTTAAAAGTACAATATTACAATCATTTATCATTTAAATATTTGACACCGTTAGTCATTTTTTATTTTTTCGTTTAAAATTTGATAGAAAAAACACATGTTTGTCATTTGATTATATGTGATTTGTTGCTTGTACCTTCCAATTTTAAACTGAAAAGTAAAAAAAGACTAACGGTGTCACATTTTCAAAAGATAAAGGACTGTAATGTTACACGAGCGGAAGTGCGATTTTGTAAAAATGTTTACTTTTAAAAATAAATGGCCACTATGTCAAACATGATAAAAATAATAGATTAAATTGAGTATTAGTTGATTTTTTTTTTTTTTCTGGTCGAAAATGTATATGAAATTGATGGTGCTGGAAACCGTGGAAATTGCTTACATGCATGTGGCTAGGTTGGCAAATCTTTTTGAGTGAAAAATTAGTAACATATGGATTAGAACTCAAGATTAGCTGACAGATACCTGTGCCGCTGCTATTAATGCTTTGGGATCCCAATGAGGCTTTGGTTTATTAAAGAGGCCGTAGCATAGGTGAAATTATTTATATAAGATCTCATATTTTTTATTATTTTAAAATTTAATTTTTGACTAATTTAGTATATGTGTAGGAACATATAACTGTACTTAAAAATTCACAATTTGATAATCAAATTTCACCAAATAATTTAATAATTAAATTACGTTAATTAAATTTTCACGAATGACGCTTAATTAATGATTCGTCAATCTAACAAACCAATCATGGAAATAGCGGCTATCATACTTCATTGACTTGAGGGAGCAACCCAAAGCAACGGCCGCTGGCATCTTGTTAAGGCAGCATTCTTCTTGAATTTAGTGATGGGCTCCCATATTTTACTTATAGATATTTTTTCAAACGGCATCTAACTGTTTAGAATGATTCTCGTATATAGTGTCACATGAAAAGATACGTGTATTTTCTAATATTTATTTTCAAATTAAAATTTAGATGATTAAATCAGTCTCTGAAAATACTAATGCAAAGTTATAACAATTTCCTGATAGAAAAACTGTAGGTTTACTGTAGGATATTCAGTCAATCATGAGGTGAGGCCTCCATTCTTAATTCAAGATGCAATGGAGACTTTTGATTAATTCTTTTTTTGCCAAATAACTATTGGTTATTGTTCCCATGAAAGAATGTGAAAACATTTGCAGGTACGTTAAGTAGCTGTTTTGCTCTCTTGGTAATTACTCCGAAAACCCCATGTAAATTTTGCCCTAAGCGTGCTAAATTTTGCTGTCCGTGTATGTTTTTCTTGTAGTGTAACTCATACTTTACAAAAAACTTTAAATAGGCAAATAATACCCAAAAAAAGACAAGAAAATCTTCAGTACTGCTTGATTGCAAAACCTTTTTTCTCCCGACATTAAAATTTATCATTACATGCAATTACAGAGCTTTTGATTTATAAACATCATTTCTACCAAAAAAACAAAAAAATTATAAACACCATGTATCAACACAAAGGATTTCACTACAACTCCAAAAATCTATGAGTGAAGTCTACTGAACATTTTGCACATGTTACATTTGTTTTATCATACAATTTCAACAGAAGCAATTGTGGTATTCGACACTGATCTGGTGGATTCATCTTTTGCAGTAGAATACGACCTGAGTCTGCTGGAACCTTCCCCTGCAAGTGAATAAGTAAGCAAGGCCTTGACAGTCTGCCGATATCTTCTTCTGACAGTCGGAAACATCGACATATTTCTTACCATTCCTATCATCCTGCCAAGGATTTTCATTTTACTTCAGATCATACTATGTTATCGTTGGGTGTTACGGATATGGCAACTATAATGTACATAATTAATATAGTTTTTCTTGATTGATAGGGAACGAAGTTGTACAATGAACTTATGTTTTACATTACCTTCTACTGATGCCTTCAATTTGAGCAGCTCTAACAGCATCCTCAGGAGGCAAACTACCGTTTTCCCAGGCCTTGATGCGTTCGATATTGCTTCCAAACAGAACTACTTTCTCCAAGAACCTTGTTTCACCTTCTTCCAGTTTGATGGTTTTGATCTGCTCTTTGAGGACCATAATGGGGTGGAAAAACCAGTCCAGCAATCTGTCTCGAGGTCTATTTAGATAGGTGATCTCAGCATCATCAATAAGCAATAAACCATCTGATCCAGCTTCAATCGAGTACAGAACAGTATGAAAAAATGCATAACAAGGCAACCCCACGTCAACTATGGCTGCATCAACGCTGTTTTTTGCTTTCAACCAATCATGAAGATCCGCTTGTGTTAAAGCATTAGCGTCCAACAATTCTTTGCCTCTCATTTCACATGATCGCATTATGTGTCCCCATACCTGATGCATTTTCAGTGAACACCAGGTAAGACTCCATAAAATTTCACGACACCGTAGTGATATATATATCAGAAAGGTATAAAAGACGCATCCCCGGCTGTGTGATCAATGGTTATATATAGCAATTATATTTATCGCCATCATATAATAAACTATCATAGTTATTTCAATAAACATGTTTTCTGAGTTTCCAAAATTTAAATGGTCTACTTAAAAGTTTGATCACTTCTCTTGCTGAGTTACCACCAATTTCAGCTCCATTACCATCTTGGGTTTTCTGCAATCTATTCTGCTCTACAATATTCAGATGCTCAAATTAAATAAACTTACGAGCAATTAGGTGGTTAAGATAAACATTAACACCTTTACTAAAGAACCAAGCTTTGGAAACTTCCATATTATAGTAGATTTACGGGCTGTTTAACTCATACCCTCGATTAACTGGCTTTTGAGAGAGACAGCGGAATGTCCCTTCAGTATCTGTTGTTAAGATGGTTGTCTGATCTTTACTTTAACTCCTTACACAGTACATCAACATATATAGCAGAGAAGTTATGTTTCGTTAATGTTTATCTTTTACTCCTTGTAGATAATTTAAAAAAATATATATATATCTTTCTTATATTTGGATGTCATTTCATCAATCGACTATCAATCCAAATATTTCACATCAATTTCATCGTTAGGCAGTAAATACTATTTTGATTTAAACTATTTTTCTCGTTACCATCAATATTTTTATCTTCATGAATACCGTTTCTACATACTATATGGTTAGTTATGAATAATAGTATTATTGGTTAATTGGACATCATAATAGTAAAGTCATCACTTCGCCCGACTTAAAAGATACTCTAAGTAGAATTTTTCCAACTTCAAAGACAAATAGCACACCTGCACCATTTTGACTTCTCGTATTGCCTCTCTAACCGATCTTGATGATGTTAGGCTTGGCATAAGCATTCCCGGTGCTTCAGCAAGAACAGAGCTGAATCTTCCTTGTACAGAATGATTTCGACCAGTGGACATCTCTGATGTGTCAGGTAGTCTTCTCTTGCGATACCGGGGCCTGGACATTATCAACAAGATCATTTAGTAATGTTGTGCATCTGCAGGACCTAAAAGTAGGGGAAACACCAAAAAAAAAAAATAGGGGAAATGAAAAAAGGCTGCACAAACAGAGAAGGAAGCTACAGCAGCATTCTACAGTGAACTACATCTATAAAAAAAACATTGTACAAGAGAAAGAATGATAACTGTAGAAAATAATTACTTTGGGAGGATGGAACCCTCTCGAAGATAAAGCCAATCATTTGTATACTCGTCAAATTCTGCAACCATAGCAATAATAAAAGCAACTCCTCTCCGAAAGGATCTTTCCTGCATTTTTGTGACAATTGTACTGTTAAATTCAATTTTATCACCAAAACCACTACCAAATTAATGGTCATTGCTGCAATATAAACCTGATACACGATCACAGATGCATATAATCCTATGAAGACGCTCGAGAAAATAGCCATTACAATGCTCCCAATAACAATAACTGGCCAGAAGATGATTGTCAAACCAGCAATAGGGATACAAGCCGTTTCCAGAAATGGACCTTCGCGGCTTATCATATCATGTATCAATCTTTGCCATCCCTTGAACAGCATGAGTGGGCTCTTCACTACAGCAATAGCAGTATAAAGAGGAATTTCCACAATGAGCCCCATTAGTCCAGCAACAATACATCCTGGCACATGAATGAGCCTACAAGCGATTTCAAGTGGAATATTACATCAGAATGGTTAATGCTATCACCGTATAGAATTACCAACATAAATAATGTATTGGCAGAGACCAATAATTGTATTAGATGGTTTTTCAGAATGCAATTACTGAATAGTCATTTTACTCGTAATCTCTCTCTCTTGAAGAGAAAGAAGAAAAAAAAAAAAAAAATACACAAACATACAACAAGTAAATGATCACAATACCTCAGTTGTTGACGCCCATCAGAACAGGGGGATCCCACCCGTTCCTTCAAGTAAAGAGGGTAAGAATGATAGCACATATCCGCAAAATCTCGAACCACAGTGCAGCTACCTTTGATAGTGTCCCAAGTTCCATCCTAGATGTACAAAGTTAGGAAAAACATGAAAAAGGAAACATACATTAGAAAAGCGAAAGAAAAAGTAAATGGATCCTCTTAAAACATCATCAATTTAATGAAGTTATACGAGAAAGATTCAATGATAATAGATTAAAGATGGAGAGAAAATGAGTTATTTGATTGGACAATCAATAATCTAGATCGTTTCATTGTCACTCCATCACACAATCATCATGATGGGTAAGTCAAAGCTCCAAAGATGAATAGAATCTACGACATAAAAGATCGAAAATGTATATTTACCACAACACAGTGGAAGAACCTCTGGGATTCATCATCATATCTGAAGGCTTCAAAAGATGAAACCAAAGGAGTGAAGAAACCATAGCCTACTCCAACAAGAACACTAGCAGCTATGCTAAGACCCAACCAAATTCCAAATAATACAGGCAAGCCAATCAAGATAGCTACTTTTAGTAGTGCATCAAACCTATGAGTCCTGAAAAAAGTTGATATTTATGCAAAAAAATGATCCAAAACTATAGTCTATAATCAAAATCAAGTCAAATACAGAACACAAAACTATATGAAATATAAAACCATGTCAAGAAATAAAACACTTACTTGACAACAGTGTAGATTGTCCACACAACATGTGCAGGAAAAAGACCCAAAATCACCCCAACATTTCCTAGTATCAGTATTAGACCAGCAATTGGACCTATTAATACGCCTGCAACAAGCAACAAAAAATATAAATATGAAGATCAAATTAAAACTGTCGAAAATAATAAATAATATAACATACACCACGAATCTCGATACACGTTCACTTAAACTTTTAGAAGAGGTGAAACAATGTAAAAAAAATATATATATACAAGATTAAAGCCAAAAAGGAACAAACTTTTGAGAGCACCCAAGAAGAGAGCTGAGCAGAATACAACAACCACATAGAGGGTCTTCAACCAATCTTTGAAATTATGTGGCATGTTTAGCTTCACATGAAAAAAGAATATCAAAGTTGACAAATAATTCTCCCCAACTCTCAACTATGATAATATATATAAAGCTCACAAGGCCCCAGCAAACATTTGGGAGAACAAATAAAGAGAAAAAGACAGAAAATGAGAACAAAAGGACACTGAACAGAGGCAGAATGAAACAGGGGTGAGCCAGAAAATCAAGAAATATTCGAACTTTGGTTCATATGGTTGTTTATGAATACTAGTTTACAAATTAGTACGAGAACAAGAAATTTGCAATTTTGGGCATTGTTTTGTTCTTTTTTATGGGCAAGTAACATCACATCCTAATCAATGAATATCGGGTCTACAAGTAAGAGTAATGCCCTAACGGATTTGTATTTGTAAATAATTTTTTTATTTGAAACGGTAAAATAGTCAATTGTCATTGTGTTTGCAAATTAACGAACCTTTTGTTTGTCATAAATAATTTGTTGGATGAAAATGTTTTTAAGAGAAAATATTTTTTTTAAAAATAAAATATTGAAAAATATTTTTTAGTGTATGGATATATAGTGAAAAATATTTTTTTACATGATATTTTATTTAAAAAAAAACATACACATATAATATATATGTTAACTTTGTGGATAGAGAGTGGGTGGGATAGGGATAAGGTAGGGTGAAGTGGGTGAGTTTTAAAAAATATTTTCTTCTCTTAAAAGATAAAAAAAAAATTTCATTTTTTTAAACTAACCGAAAAATATTTTTCGTATTACCAAATATCAAAAAATTCAAAAAACATTTTATATAAAAATATTTTACTGCAAACAAACGAAGCCTAACTAGACTTATAATAATTCACCGGTTTGTTTACATTTTAAGTATCAAAACAGTAGTTACTAATAAAAAATTAATGAGTATGAAAATAAAATAACAGTTACCAAATGGGGCGAACCAGATCGAGCTTAATGAGCTGGTTTTTTTGTCTCCTTCCTTGGGCTTTCAGTTCGAAGACAAAGAAGAAGCTTAGATTGAAAAAGAAAGAGAAGAAATTCGCTGGCAAAAAGCTCACAAGAAGAAGAAATAATTACAAAGGGAATGCAAGTGAGAGGCAAGCATAGAGGTGGCATTTGGATCGGGTTAACATAAATTCAGTTCAGCTTAACACATAAAAATTTAGATTTAGTCCAACTTAAATGAAAATGGGTTCGACTCGACTCAACCTACCACATATAGATGGGCCGAGTTAGGTCATATATTTTTAGACTCGGTCCATTTGTGCCTAAACTCATTTGTGTACAAACCCAGCCCAACCCAGCTTGAACCCAGCACAGATCCAGCTCAAGTCCAATTCGAGCCCAAATAAAGCCCATCTTAAGATTATAATTTGTATATATATTTTTTCTTATAAATAATTAGTGTATTCAACTTCATTTTACTACAAAACTATATATTTATTTTACTACCTATTGTCTTTTTATTTTACTATAAGAGAATACACAATATCTATGGTTATGGGGGAATAAAATCTTTCACAATGATTACGTTCAAATGTTTTGAATCATTTTGCTTACTTTGAAGAACATGAGTATGTAATTTGTAACTATTGTGAACGTAAATATATATTTCATCGTTAATTTGAAACTGGAACGCTTGTAAGACATTTTGTATCTCAACACTCAAATGTTCCAAACTATTTTAATCCTCAACCACCGCCGCCACCACCACCAACAGGCCCAACACTCGCACAAGGAGCATAATAAAATAGAGAACTTCTCCACCAACTTTCTTCAAGCATTTATGTAATGTTCTTTTTTTATATTTATTAGTAACGTATCCGTGTCTCATAAACTTGTAATTTGTTAAGTAATATTTTATCATTTATATTAATATTATCAATCAACTTATGTCTTGTTAATTGTTAAATTAACTTTTTCGTAAAAAAAGTTAAACTTAAATTTTTTTCATTATTAATTCAACTATCAAAATTCAGAACACACAAATAAATTTTTCTTAAAAAAAGATGGGCGGCCCAACCCAGCTCGGCCCAACTCGCGACTCATGGTAGCGGGCTCGTAGGCCGAGTTGGATCCTATATTTCAAGAATTGAGCCCAACCCAACTCAGCATACTAAATATATGTGCCGAATTAGGCTTATTTTTCTTAACCCACGATTTGACCGGACCGTGCCGAATTGGTCCATTTGCCAGCTCTAGGCAAGTAGAAGGCAATTTTATTCTTAAAAGTTGAGTAATCAATCTAATGGACTTAGATTTGTAAATTTTATTTCTTAAACGAGAATTTGGACTCGACAAAAAAAAAGGAGAATTTGGATAAAAGTTGCTTTCAAGCATAAGTAATTGAATTTATAAATAAATTTTATAAAATTTTATAAACTCATTTATTTTAAATAATAAGTATGTGAAATAAAATAGTTTATTCATATTATTTTTAAATTAACGATACTTACAGACTTACTTATAAACTACACTAATATCGTGTCGGACTAAAATATCAAATAATATTGGTCAAATTGCATAATATCACAGACATCCACGTGACTGCAAGCCTGCGTACAGGATCACCCACGTGTATCCATGGTTTCGTGGTGTAGACGTACGTTATAACCGTGCACTAAGCAGCATCTGAATAAAAAATAAAAAACTGGGCCGTGTGGGTCAAGCAACATTGGCTGCGCTGGCCATTTGATTCCCATGAGTCAGTGCTTGGTTAAACTTTGAGGTCTTATCCACATGGGCACCTTAGAAAATAATAATTCATTAGAAGCATGTTTTAGTAATTTCTGACCAAATTCCATTTAAATATGTTTTTACAAATCATATGATAACCAAGCTATGTCAATAAGGAAAATGCACCAGATTTCTCGTGATTGCCAACTGAAAGAACATAGATTATTTTTGTCTAAATTTAACAGTTAAGTTGATGACTCAAACCCTTTGAGATTACTCTCATTGTTCATGACATTCATTCTATTTGTTGAGCTATCCATATGATCAATTTTACTTCAGTTCGCAGAAAATGTGATCTTGACGCAAATTGAAGCCAACCTTGGCTTGCTTGAACCCTTTGAAAACTACGATATTAGGGGTATCCCGAACTTACTTCAAGTGTTGATAAAATTAAAAAGATAGGCAAAGTGAATATCTAAGTAACACAACTTTGTCTCTAAAATAACCAAAAGAAACAAAAAAATGTTGCAAGACTCGTAGCCTTCCTTTAGATTAATACTCAAATGTACCATGTAGACTGTTAGAGCTCATTGCAGCTAATCTAGGCTCCATAAGTATGGGATAATCGATTGTAGTTATGATTTCAATTTCTGAAATTTACCTTTGACGCAAAATCAAAAAGAGCCACCACCTTTTACTACTTATGATCTCTCTCTCATTAAGAGATCTGCAAATAGTGTAGCAGATTGCGTTGCTAAAATGATTAGGTACAACCAATTACTGAATAATTGAGTTAACAATATTTCTTACTATATTATGTTTCTTTTGTTTCAAAACTATCCCCGTGATGGGATAAGCTAATGTGATTTCTTTCTCCTTGCTATTGATGAAAGTTTTCTTTTACAGACAAAAAGAAAAAGAAAAAGAAAAAAAAGACAAGATTGAATTAAAATCGAGGAGCTCCAGGGGTAGCCATGAACGATGGTTGTACTAGGCTGGATATTGGGCTGGGCTGTTTCTTCTTTGCCAAAGAATTGATTAGTCTCTACTTTCTTATTTGGGCCTATTTTGGGCTTTGTCCTTGTCTCAAAAGCCCAGTGATTTAAGCTTGGAGGGCTCATCTTAATTCATAGACATACCATCTCTTTCACTTTTTTAAGATGTTAAATTGGAGTCATTAGCCGAGACATAACATCCACTTAAAAGAGAGAGGAGAAATAGTTAGAATTGAATTTTTTGTGTATACCTATACATGTAGAAAGACAAAACGAGGACAATTAATATTGTGATTAATTTATTAATTATAGCTTAATGTTGTTTAATTATATCATAGACTTAATTTTATGAGTCTAAAATTTCAATTTTGGGACAGTGACAAAATATTAGTAATCTTTTCCTCAACAATATTAATTGGCACACAGCCTATGAGAGTGAAAGGAATTAACCACAAAACTTACTTCTTTCGGTTAAAAAAGAAGATCCAGCCTATCACTATGCACAAGAAAATGGAAGGCTTAATCCTATAAGGTGTTCGGCAATTATCCACATAGTAGATTACTTACTTTTATATTTATGCACAAAATTAAATATCCTATTTTTCTGTTCTATCTCTTTTCTGACTAATTTTCGCAGTCATCATCTCGGTTCCACCCAGAACCATCTTCTTGACCTTGAAAATTCAAAGTAAAACATTCACAGTGACTGAAGTTTTTATTTATTTATTTATATATATATATATATATATATATATATATATATATATAAGGGAGGTTTAAGGTCAGACAATACCTGATGTAATTAGTGAAAATTAAACTATCAACCTTTTACATGCATAGCGAGGTACATATTAACGGATCAAAGTTCTAGTGGCACAATAAGTGAATTTTCAGCCTACTATTTATATACACAGCCAAAATTCAAGTTTGGAGGCAAACATTTTTTTTTCCAAAAAACTGTGCAACTCTATGGAGGTAACACGTGTACACCATATGGCCACATTAGGATTGCCACCAGACAGGTTCAATTAAGCTAAGAAATATACATTTAAACGAAAAATTATTCTTTCATCCATCTCATATATTGTTAATAGGACTTACATAATTACATGTATAATTTTTATAAATATATAAAGGACTAACTTTAATCTGTGATAATCGAAGATTTCTTCATTTGAACACCACACGGACCTGCATAACAAGAAGGGTAGATTAAAACAAAAATATCTATGCATTGTTGAAGTCGAATTTAGATATATTGTGCTACTATTAAAATTTAATAACTCTTTCAATTAATAAAAATGCGACGACAAGCTCCTCTTTGTACTAGACACGAAAGCATATTATGTCCTTGTAAAATTTTTAAAGTATATTGTTTAACGTATAATTTCAATAAATCTCACGTAATCAAATTTAAATCCTCTTTAACCATATAACTACTATACAATCTACACTAGTAATATTAGTCCATAAAATAAATTTTGATACTCTTATATTATATAACACTCGTATTATTATATAAAAAATTTAATAAATAATATATTTATGTTATTTAATTATTTTTATAACGATATAATGGCACGAGAGTATATGAAGCATCCGTCAAACACGTCCTACACCACATCCACAGGGACAGGGTCTAAAGATTCATACATTTAGTTAACTTTCCTTTATAGCTTTCGTAGTACTACTACTAATACATGTAATATTACCTGAGACCCAAATCGAAGAACAAACATCATCAAAATAATTTTCCATAGCTATACAAAGAAATGAAACCAAAGCCGCAAGTGGTAAGCGAAGAGGGGGTGGCAGCAAATCAAGAAGAAGTAAAGAATAACAATCATGAAGAGGTGCTGAAAAAAGAAGCTGTAGAGGAGCAAGACGAGCATGGCTATGAATGGCCTACCCCTGATGAGGAAACTGCTTCCAAGATGTCCATCATTCTCCCCAACCCTTCACCTGATACTGCCCCCTTGGTATATATTTTTATTCGGGACTCCGTGTATAGCAGGAGTTTCGTGCACTGGATGGATGGGCCTGTTTTTTATTTTTTTTATTTTTTAATTTATTACATTTGCGTGTCTTTTTAGTTGGCTACTACTGAATTAATTGGGTTTCGATCTGGTTTGCTGTGTCCAGGGGAAGAGAAAGAGGAAGCCGAAGGAGATACATGATGATGAGATTGCACCAATTATCATTAGAAGGAAGAAGAAGAAGCCTTCTGCTGCTAAAACTAAACAGGTAATTATTTCATTCCAGGGTCGGTTATATGTATTTTACGACGCCACTCGTTACTGTCGACTATCATCTCCTTTATTTGCTGCATGCACGCGATAATCCAAACCGATTCCAATGTTTCCCGAGAATGTTAGGATTGTTGCTATTTAAATTAAACTTATCTTGCTAGCAGTAACTGTAAGGAGACCCTTTTTCTTTCTTTATGCATTGGAGAATTGATTTTGGTCATTGTGGCTTTACTCTTACTGCATTTTGCAATTATTTAGAAATTTAACCGAGGAAGTCCCGTTATCATAAACCGCCGATTACACATAAAAATTGATCCTATAGCGAATGCGATGAACCCAATTGTTTGTTTAGTAATTTAGCGTCTAAATTCTACTAGGGACTGAAAAATCATCCCGAATGGTTTATGGCTGGTGCCAATCGTTATTTTTATCAATGATGAAGAAAAAAATAAAACTGACGTGGTTTCAATTTTATGCTTCTTGTTGTGAGTTCTTCGATAAGAACGAGATGTCAATGACTTGAGGAAATGCAGCCAACGTGTTTGGAGTGTTGTGGTTTGCTTCTGTGAGATATATTTATATAAAGTTAACCTTTCAATATATTTTTTTGCTAGGATAACGTTTCAATATATGTCATTCTCTCGAGGGGTTTTTAATATTTCTGCATATACAATTCCTTTTTCCTTCTTTTGCCTGCTTCTCAGCTGTCAAGATAATATCACGCACGCCTACCCTAATTAAAATTCCTTGTGGCTTGTTTTGTAACGGCTTTGGCATTGGTTACGGTTCCAGAGTGTTCCACTTTTACAATCTAAACCCGTGAGCTAAAAGTAGTAACATCCTAAGATGTTATCGTCTTTAGAGAACACGTGAGGGACATGTTACATTTAATGAGATCATAAGGAAAGCAATTAGAAATGCTACATTTTCCTTTCACAGGCTTGATCTCTTATTTAGCTAATCTTTCTGCTCTTTTCTACTAAAAACATGGCCACTTCATTATCATCCCATTATGCAAGTCTTTCTCTTTTGGATGACGACTTCCACATTTCTGATCCAGTTGATTTTCTTTTCACTCCCCATATCTCATATTAACTAAACTTCTTCTTGGGATAATTACTTTGAAGAGTGTAAATCTTCTTTAACAAACTCAAATTATTTCGAAAAGTTGCCTAATTCAAACACACAGGATTAGTTGGCCAAGGTGATGTCTCTTAGGCAAATGACACATTTTCCTTGTCTTCTTCTGCAGTATACATGGAAGAGTTCTACCTATTTTTGTTCATCTCTTTTGTCGGGTTTGGGGCTTAATATATCAAACTAATAGTTTTTCCTCTCATTTGCTTCTGATGTTCCAAATTATCCTGATTACACCATTGAATAAAGTGATAACTGATGTTTATGTCTAGTCAGATACTGTAACCATCCTTCTTGAGATTTATAATTAATGGCTTCATCTGAAACTTCTTGAGCAGGCAATACTTAATAGTGAGCCAAGGTCTCTGAGGTCAGTTCAGTTCATATTGTTGCTTGGGTTATGTCCTTTTTAAATTCTTAAATCTCACTGAACAATAACTTTGAGCATATGCATGAAGCCATAAGCAAGAAGACGGCACAGCTGCGGGGTTAAGCAGTTCTATGCAAATGAAGTCCCCAACCATGATACGAGCAGAGGAGGTTCAGTCCAGTTTAGGACATGAATACCCAAGCTTTTTGAAACTATTAGTCAGGTCACATGTTGCTAGTTGTTACTGGATGGTAGGCTTTGTTTCAAATGATTTTTGCATCATTTTAGCAATTAGAAACAGTACATTTACCAGATATTTAATCTTTTCTGCATTCGGATAATCTGTTTCCATGCAGGGTCTTCCTGTCCCATTCTGCAAGCAACATTTGCCGAGAAATGACATTCCTGTCATCCTAGAGAATGAAAGTGGGGAACAATTTGAGATCAAATACATTTCAATAAAGACAGGACTTAGTGCAGGTTGGAGGAAGTTTGTCGCTTCGCATAAGTTGGTTGAAGGAGATGTTCTGATCTTCCAGTTGGTTGCTCCTGCTAAGTTTAAGGTAATACTTGATGTTGTTTTCACCAGACGATTCATTTTGTTTATTTGGTTTCATACACATTGAGGAACAAGTGTCAACTATTTGCTATGGACTAGAGATAGTGATTGAGTAAAGAAGTCGTTAGCTCTGTGTAGGTACAGGTATATAGTAACCTCTTTAGTCCACACATCATATTGAATTTCGGCTGAAATATTTCAGCCAATATTTGAATATCTTCCAGGAAAACTACCATGCTCTGACTTTTCCATAACAAGGAAAACGAAAGGAATGGATAATTCAGGTCTTTAGAGCAGCATTCTTTTTTTTCCCCTTCTCATGGCGTTTCCAAGAATGAAACTGGAGTTTGTAAATAAGCATTTGTGAGTGGATCATGAGAACAAGTCATGGCACACAGGAGAAAGAATGGGGCTGAAATTGAGTCTGCAAAGATAAAGATAGAAGTTCAGTTGATTGCTATTGTTTCGGAAACCGTGGTTTGTGCAGAGGGGATCCTCAGAGCTCCTGTTTGCTTTTATCTGTTATGAAGTGGTTTGATCATCCAATTAACCTGTGCAGCTAACAAATGCTCGTGAAAGTGAAACAGAGAGCCTAATACCATTATTCTATGTAATGCTAAAAAGAAGTTCTAACAGCACGAAACTCCTGAACAAAGATAAAGATGGAAGTTGCACCCTTCACTGTCTGTTGATATCCCATTAAGTGTATAATAGGAGCCGGTGGAGCTTTTGAATGGCATGCTTAGATTGTGGAAGACAGGCTTGATCAAGTAAAGGGTTGTGGATATGATTGTTGCTGAGTCTGCATGAGGGTTCTCCTAATAGGATAATTGGAAACTGCTACTGGAATTGAAGTACTTAAGCATAATATAAGATAACTTTTGGGAAGTCCTTGTTCAGTTAGCAATGTTTCTGGCAATAAATGGCTTTAATATAATATGATGCATTAGGTCGATGATTCATTTATTTCACGACTTCATATCTAGTGCTGGTCACTGAAATTGTTAATTACGTCAAATTGATGGATACTAATGAAACCTTGAGTTGAGTGGAGTATTTTGATAACGTGTAAAAGATCTGCATGAGTAAATCTAGTTTCCGAAAGAAACTAGATATTGCATGTGGCTGAGGAAAAATTTATGGATTGGCATGTATTGCAGAGATATCATAAAAGCTTGAGAAGGATTAGTAAAACCCAAAGGGCTTGCTTCTTCTGAACCTAGAGTTATATAAGAGAAGAAACTATGTAAAACTGCTGCATAAGGTGACAGGAGCTATATTTTGTATTCGTGGCATCTCTATTTAAAAGGTCAAGCATGATGACAGTTTAATGTTAGTTATCAAGGATCAGCTGATTGTTCAACAATGTTGTCTCAGCTATTTTAATCTTTAGAAGCATTTTCATCAAAATGCAATATTGTATGAGTGATGAGAATGAGATTATGTGATCGTAAAAGAAAAAGGAATCCAAATTATACGTACGGTCTTGGTTACCATTGTGGCATGTTCAGGAAAGTGCTCTAGCGGAAAGGCATTAGAGGCACAAGGTTTCCGAAATTCAATTGCTACTCTGAGGAAAGAGTTAAAGTGATTGTTCCAGCCATACATGTGTGTGATGAAGTCATTTTATTAGGCACATTGAAGTGTGCAAAAATAGTAATTTAAGGCTGTTCAATTGGTGCCCATTTAGAACTGGCTTTAAACTGGCATTTCACACAAACTTGTACTCACAAAATTTTACCAGCAATTGTATACCTAACATGTACAAGATTTAGAGGCTGTCCGAAACTGTAAATTATGAATGATCAAGTTACTAATCATTAGCCAACATTGGACACTATACTCTTCCAATTTTTATCATGTCGTTGCTTAGTTGTAGATGCCTCTGTAGCTTGTATCTTTCTTCTATGATCGACTCCAAATATGTGGTAGTCATGTATTTGTATGAAATGCATAATCTTCTGTTTTTGGAGATTTGACAGCGCTAGTTCTTGAAAGACAGTTTCCTCCGGTTATATTTGCTCTGATTGATGCGCTCATCTAATAGGTTTATGTAATAAGGGCACATGATTTGACTGAGGTAGATGGTGCTCTTAGCCTACTGAATCTTGACGCCCTTTCCAAACAGATTGATGCAGGTCAGTTCTTTTTATTTTTTTCATCGGTCATTTTCCATTTAAACTATACAATGCGAAAAGAATTTTAATGATATTTTTCACTTCTTCCTTGACTTAATCTCGTAATTGCGTCATAGCAAATGGAACTACAGCTTTGAAAAACAAAAAGAAGCATCCAAAGTCTCTTCCGAGGAAACGGAAGGCGGCATCAAGATCAGTGCCTTCAGCTGGTCTGCTGGAGGAACAGTCTGGTAATGATAGTGATGAAGTCGCATCAGAAGTTTTGCAGGGCTCCAAATTTCCTTGTACTGCTACTCGTTTTAAAGATACTAAAAGTTTTGAAGACTTCCACATCGTGGTGACTGGGGTATGCATAGACTCTGAGCTGCCTGAACACATCCGAAGGAAGTACTATGAGCTGTGCTGCTGTAAGAGAGCTTTGCTTCATGGCCGTCTTCTCCCTGGACTCTATTGTAAGTTGGCTGCTGGTATGATTTTTGAACTCGTGAACACCGCAGATGCCATCAGAGGTTGCAAGCTCACCACTCCACGTAAGGAATTCGAAATATGGGACAAGTCTTTAAGGTCCTTTGAACTTTTGGGCATGAATGTTGGATTTCTACGAGCTCGTCTACGCCGGTTAGTTAGTCTTGCCTTTGACTCTGAAGGTGCTTCAGAAGCAAAGAGGTACTGGGATGCCAAAACTGAGCAAGCACGCTGTGAAGATGAGATAAGGATTCTTGAAGCAAAGGTCCGGGGGTTGAAAGATGCTTCTGTAAAATATGATGCTGACGCTGAGACTCTGAGAGCAAAGGCTGAAAGCTCCGAACTCATCTTCCAAGAAGCGGTGACCGGGCCATGGTAATATTCCTCCAACTTCCGAAAAAATACTCCATATACAGTAGGAAGTCTTAAGCAAAAAGCAAACGACATCGTTAGTTATGTTGCATATGTAGTTCTTGCATCATATGTTAGGAAAATCAACCATATAAGACCTCATTAATACTGAAAAAGTTACATCCAGGTCCTTGCTAATATTTGGAATGTTGGTGTATGTACCTGCTGCAAAATAAGTTTGTTAGGATGTATTTCTTTGCTACATTTAGGATAAATTTTTGCAGCTTTAGCGACAGATTTGGTATTTTCTGTTAAATAGAAGCGAAGACTCTTAACGTATCCTGGTTATAGTTGTTCTTACCATTGTGTTTTGGGGTTTGGCACGTGAGGTTCCTATCTACCAGTTCTCTCATAGTCAAAGGAGAGAGAATGGGATCACGATCATTTCCTAACCCCATCACTACCCTAATAGCTAGTCGAGATATCTTAGCCCTTGGTTTAAAGTTTTGGCTTATTGAACTGTTAGATTAACATAATAATTGGTTGACATTGTGTCAAAAAAATATAATAGACGGTTGATTTAGCTGATGACTCTGTAGTTTAGTCATTGGGTTAAATTAACATTTTAAATCAATGGTAGTTTAGTCATTGGGTTAAATTAACATTTTAAATCAATGGCTAAGATCTCTCTTCTAACGATTAGGATAGAGATGGGATTAGGAGAGAATTCTAATCCGGGTGTGCGTGTGTTTGTACTTATACTTCCTCCATTTTGCGTAGTTTGGTTCTGTTCTAAGTTCATGTGAACTTTAGAATCCTCTGATGAAGATAGATCGGAACGAAGAGAGTTACCTGAACAATCAATTTTTTTTTTTTTTTGGTAACGAAAAATTCTTCTCTAGAAGTCTTTCGAACTCACACGGAAGTTATCAAATCTCAGCCCATGATCCCGTTCGATGATGAAAAAAATGTGCTACGAGTAGGAAGGAGGTAGATGGTGACCACGAATGTTGTAGCCATGGCTTTTCTGACTGAAAGAGATACTAAATGTGTACTTACTTTTGTTACGGACCGCAACAACCTCGATTTATGTAAGAATTTCCCCCATCAATTCATTGACAATTTGTCAGATAAATTCATTTTTCAAGCTCGCGCTTCTTAGCTGCTATTGCACAGCGGTGGCTTAGCTGTCACGTTGACTGCTGACTAAAATATAACGCTAGGAAAAAATTTCAAAACGAGAAATGTTCAAAATTTCCTTTTAATAGTGTGCGACTTTGCAGATTTTATTAACATGTGAGGTTTACGCACTAAAAAATAAAATAGTAAGGCCCAACACGTTTGCCGTTTGCCCAAATAGTGGTTACTCATTTGTTGAGTTCCTTTTGCCGTTTGCCCAAATAGTGGTTACTCATTTGTTGAGTTCCTTTTAATAAAATTTACACATATTAATTCTATTAATAAGTAAGAGATTAGTTTCAATACGAACTGATTTAAATAATTTCTTGAAACCGTGACCCTCAGTTAGCTAAATAAGCCTTCCACTTCGAAGAGTAGGTGAATTCATTCATCCATCCAAGTACCTCACGTGACTGTGGACAGATAACAAAAGAAAAGAAACAGAAACTCTGCAACAACTGCAAACACCTTGGACATACAGAAAACTATTCAAAGACTGAAATAACATTGGATGGACCCCACATATGTAGGATCAACCCATATATTAGAGAAATAACGGTCTATTAGATTTTTTAAAAAGTTTTCTTGTACCGTACAACTCAACTAAAACACTAGCTTCTACAAGATTAACAAAATCCAAAAGGACAAAAAACACAAAATTAAGAGTTAAATTTAGCTCACAAGAAACACAATTAGTCTCTAAATGGTATCCAAAAAAATTTACCCCTCACCTTTACAAATTCATTACATTCGCTAAAAACAATGTTGTTATATCCAAAACTCAAAATCTCTAGAACTTGGTTCTTATAAATCTGATCATATTAGAGCTCGTTGCGAAATACTTGGTACTACGATCGCTGAAGGAATAATACCTCTACAAAACCATTACATTCGCTAAAAACATTGTCGTTATATCCGAAACTCAAAATCTCTGGAGTTTGGTTCCTGCATAAACAAAGATTGACCCTCATCACATAAACTTATCTGTAAGCTAAAAACTTGAACACAGGTTCAAACTAAACTGATTTTTTCGGGCTTGAATTTCTTCACAACGTTGAAAAAATATAAGAGAGATTTAATAGTTATAAGTTGTCCATATAATTATGATAGAAATGAAATAATATGAAACTCTTTATAACTATAGAGGATTTTTGCATACCTGTGGATTCTTGCTGGAATGTACATCTTCATGTACCACGTTTGACCTCTTTTCTACTGTCCCTTCAGTGTTGTCAATCTTTTTGGACCCAATGTGAGACTTTTTCAAACCAAGTAAACCTTTCCACCTTGTGGAACTTTTTGGAGGCTTTAAAGAGAAATTATCATCATCATCATCATCATCTTGAACTTGTAGCTCATCTCTGAGGGTTGTAGTCTTCTGTACTTGGTTGCTGCAACAACTTTCTTCTTTGAAAGGCAACAATTTCCCTTTGAAGAAGAGTTCATCAGCACTCATCATTGAATAATTCGACACAGAAAACTCAAAGTCTGAGGACACTGGTGCATCTGTATAAGCCCTCATCAGGTGCTGATGATGAGAAGAATGGCTAGACTCTACAAAATCATTTGAAAAAGAGATTCTTGGGCTCATTGGTGGTGGTGGTGGTGGCGCACCAAGGCCTTTGTGCTCGTTGCTTTTGTTGTACATGTCTAAGCATGCCATGGAGAGTTTTCACACAAACAAAACATTAAGTTGTGTGAGATGAGCAAAATGAATACAAAACACATCTATATATCTATTAAATTCCAAAGGGGGACCCCCACTAGACACTGTTACAATTGTCTACCAATAGATGTTTGTATTTATATTACTGGTAAAGTCTGCTATTAATTTGGATTTATATTAATTCGTAAAAAAAAAAAATGAATCTCGAAAATATATAAAATTTATTCCATATAAAAGAATTAATATCTTTTTTTTTTTTTGAATAGTAGTAACCCTATTATAAGACGAGGGAGAGGAACCTTCTGATGTAATGTATGAGTTTTGACTACATGCATGTCATGTCGTGATGGGATGGATTTTGTCATCACTTGTTGAGTTTGCCATTGAGTAGCTTGTTCAATGATCAAATCTAAAGTAAAATCTGTACACCGATTGGAAAGAATTTATTTATAATATTATAATATTATAATAAAATTTAATGGTTATATATTATTAATATATTTATAATAAATTAATACAAATTATTTATAATTATTAAATCTTATTCTGGTATAATATTATGAAAAAAATTCTCATTTGATTGTCCCTTGTGGAAATGAAACCAATATGTCACTTCCTTCAGGTTTAGTGCTTTTTGTTGGATGATTTCTGCAATCACTATTCAGTTCTAAATTCAAACTACAAAACATTCTCATACTTGATACTACTATAATTTCTCCTATGATTGAAAGTGTGTATACTTATTCTTTTGAGATACTCTCCAATTTTTTAATTATTTATTCTATTATTATTTATTCTTTTCCCTTCTATTTTTTTGTTGAAATGGAAACAATTACACGTATATATAGTAACAACCTTGAATTTGAACACTTCCTTTTAATTTTGATTTCTAGTGTGCTTTTTTACTTGCTTGATATATAACACATTCATTTTTTAGTCCATCTCGTGGGTTTGAATTTCGGTATAGTTGCATTTTTTTTTTCTCTTTTGTCAGAAAAAGGGAATTTTATTGAGAATGAAAGTTTAGCCTACCCAAATAGGTACAAAATCAATAGCTACAATTGAATTAAACTACAAGATATTGCATATCCAGTCAATTAGAAGCCGAATCTTTGAAGGCTTTTTAGTAATTCATGCAGTTACTTTGTTGCCTTGTTTTCTTATAGGAAGAATAGCATGAATAGTCTCATTGTTTTTAAAAAATTCAGTTTAGTTCTCATTATTTTAAAATATTTA
Source organism: Ehretia macrophylla (assembly GCA_037974665.1). NCBI lineage: Eukaryota > Viridiplantae > Streptophyta > Magnoliopsida > Boraginales > Ehretiaceae > Ehretia > Ehretia macrophylla. Next base: position 33,764,048 of record CM075770.1, read on the forward strand.
AAAAGGTCCATAATATTCTTTAAAAGATTTAGTTTAGTCCCCATTGTTTCAAAATGTTTAAAAAGATCCCCAATATTTTTTAAAAGATTCAGTTTAGTTCCCATTATTTCGAAATGTTCAAAAAAGTTCCTAATATTTTTTAAAAGATTCAATTTAATCCCCAATATTCTCTAAAAGATTCAAAAAGGTCCCAATATTTTTCAAAAGACTCAAACTAGTTATTACCATCAAAACAACCATTAATTTTGACAGAATAATAGCCAAAGAGAATAGCATAAATAGTCTCCATTGTTTTCAAAAAATTCAGTTTAGTCTTCATTATTTCAAAATGTTCAAAAAGGTCCTTAATATTTTTCAAAAGATTCAGTTTAGTCCTCATTATTTCAAAAAGTTCAAAAAGATCCCAAATGTTTTCCAAAAAATTCAGTTTAATCTCCATTATTTCAAAAAAGTCCCTAATATTTCTCAAAAGATTCAGTTTAGTCCCCAATATTTTTCAAAATGTTCAAAAAGGTTCTCAATATTTTTCAAAATACTCAAACTAATCTTCACTGTCAAAACAACTATTAACTTTGACAGAATAGTAGCCACGTGCGTGTCACGTGACCAGTCTTTGAAGGGCAATTTTGATAAAAGAAATAATTTTTTTAAAATTTGAATCACGTGGCCATTACAGATTATGAATTCTCCTTGAAATTTTCATTCTAACGAACCAAATTTTATGAAATTTGGACAATAATTAAAGGAGTTACGATTTTTTAAAGATTATACATAATCTGTAATTTTTTTTTCGCATGGCGTGAGGAAGAAGATAACCCATACAACGTTGTTTTGCATATTAGTAACAAATCAATTAAATTCTGCCACGTGTTAGACTGTATTATGAAAGAGAGTCTGTCAAAGTTAATGGTTGTTTTGATAGTGAGGCGCATTTTGAGTCTCTTGGGAAGTATTGGGAAACTTTTTGAACTTTTTGAAATAATAGAGACTAACAGAATCTTTTAAAAAATATTAGGGACCTTTTTGAATATTTTAAAAAATATTGGAGACCTTTTTGAATATTTTAAAATAATAGGGACTAAACTTGATCTTTGAAAAATATTAGGGACCTTTTTGAACATTTTAAAATAATGAGGACTAAACTGATTTTTTTGAAAACAATAGGGACTATTCATGTTATTCTCCCTAATAGCCACGTGTGTGTCACATCACAATCTTGAAGGGCACTTTCGACAAAATATTTTTTTTTTAAAATTTGAATCACGTGATCATTACAGATTATGAATTCTCCTTGAAATTTTCATTCTAACCGACCAAATTTTATAAAATTTGGACAAAAATTGAAGGAATTACGATTGTTTAAAGATTATGCATAATCTGTAATTTTTTTTCGCATGGCATGAGGAAGAAGATAACCCATACTACGTTGTTTTGCATATTAGTAGCAAGCCAATTAAATTTTGTCACATGTTAGACTGTATTATGAAAGAGATTCTATCAAAGTTAACAATTGTTTTGACGGTGATGATCATTTTGAGTTTTTTGGGAAGCATTAGGGACCTTTTTGAATCTTTTGAAACAATGGGGACTAACCAAATCTTTTGAAAAATATTGGAGATCTTTTTGAGAAACATTGGGGGCGTTTTTGAATTTTTTGAAAAATATTAGAGACCTTTTTGAATCTTGTGAAACAGTAGAGACTAAACTGAATCTTTTAAAAAATATTAAGGATCTTTTTGAACCTTTTGAAATAATATAGACTAAACTAATTTTTTTGAAAATAATAAGGACTATTCATGCTATTCTCCCTTTTCTTATACATAGAATAGAAAAGTGCCATAGATTTCAAGAAAACAATTTTGTCTTAAACTCTTATCTTAATTTTCATATAGTTGCATTCATGTCAATGTTTTTGAATAAAAACTAGAACTTAAATGAGAAAAAGAATACAATTTTTTTCGAATTCAAAAATAGTTTATTTTATTAGACTAACATATAAGAGCCATTTGGGATACTAGAGTTCGATTACATAGGGGTAGGGGTAGGGGTAGGGGTAGGGGTGGGTGAAAAAGGAGCCATATATTGAAATTCTTTACTCCTCAACAAGGTGGTCATCCTTTGAGGTGTTGCGATTCATGCTCTCTTTTTCCGATTCATGCTCTCTAGACCCTCAGTTGAGTTGGAATCTTATCTCAAACAGGATTCTATTTGCTTTTTTCTAAAGATTCTAAAAACTTCACCACCACAAATGTCAAGCCAAAAAAAGAAGGGAACTATTACAAATTCTGATGCTGCCAAAATAGGAAATGGATGCTTGAAATTTGAATCATGTTCCCACAAGAAAGGAAAAAAAACATCCAAATCCATTTTCAAAGAGTTACTCTATTAGTGTAGCGATTAAGAGCGTAGACATGAGATTTTTCTTTTTGGGTAAATAAACAAATTTTATTGATAACAACTTAATTAGCTAATTGAAAACTCTGAAAGGCAACATACCTCTTATATGTCATATAACAGTATAATCCCTGACTTCTAAAAATATTTTCTGATCCATATCCAAATGACTGATAATTCTCAGTTAACATGATAGGAGTTATTTTGCTCCATAAGTTCGTATTTCCATCACCATATTCTTCATATCCTTGCGGACAGGAGACTTATTCACTTTTACAAATATTAGAAAACTAATTATCTTAAGACCAATCTCGTTAAGTTTTGTATCTAATTAATTTGGATCATGTTGATAGGGTCATATATTTAAAAAATTAATACTCTTAATATAAACTCAAAAACTTTTAAAGGGAATTTTTCTGTCATTTAAAAAAAGAGAGAGAGAGAGAAAGGAGAGAGCTCTAGATGCACATGTTGTCAACTTTGGTATGTAGTACATGTATATATGTACAATGGGGGTGAGGCATGGATGTGTGACATTTAATGGTAGTGACAGTGATTACAGTAGGGGGTGGGGGTGGGGGGGAGGCGGGGGGAGGGAAATGGTTGTCTTGTAGCCAGACGTAGGGAGTGGCAGGAAAGTTTCTGTTGATGGCAAATAAAGCAACAGTGAGTCACATTGAAAGATGGGGGCATTGGGTTTGCAAAGGTGGTAACATGTTTAATTTATTTTTAGCTAAGTTTTTTGTTTTCTTTTTCCCAAAGTAATTTTTGGATAAAGGTGGAGAGAAGAGAAGGGAAGGGAAGGGAAGGGAAGAGAAGAGAGGAGAGAGCAAGAGTGTCATTGGTGGCAGAAGCAAGAACCAGGAGAAGAGGGGTTGACTGAGCTTTGACTGGTAGTGAATGAGCTGGCGATGCCGACGGATCAACGCCACCACGCCATCTTGATTTCTCTTTTCAGTTTTTAACGCAAACTAAAAAGGCTGGGAAATGAAAACAAAAAAAAAAGAAGGAATTATCTTGAGTTATATGAAATAGTTGGGTGTCGACTTATTATAATTAAATATTTTAAATTTGAACTATAATTAGTAAAGAATTACTCTTTTTGATAGTTAAGAGATCATGGTTCGAATCTCATGAGGGGTGAGAGTAAAAAAAAACTATAACTTTAGTCTCTATTGTACCAAAAAGAAAAAAAGAAAAAAACTTTTTTTTTTAATATCCTAAGAAAATACCCAAACAATTGTATACAGAAATTTGGAGTGACTTTCCACGAACCTCACGATCATTTCCCTGCATCAACATGTCATCAAGGGTAGGTGACCATACAACACCAGGTAATTAAGAATTTAATCTCAATATGTCTTCTAAAAGGGTTTGAAATTGCGTGTGCAAAAGATCCGCCCACACAAGAAGGAATTAATTAACAAAATCTGATTACTGCTTCTGATTGATCACTGAGGTTGATTAATTATAGTGATATAAGTGTAGTGGAATAGTGAGATAAGTGAATATTAACGTTATGAGATTTGTGAGTTGTAACTAATACAATATATTTATAGCGGTACGAGAAGATTCAAATATTCCGCAAGAAAATGTTGTTTACACATAAATTAAACTTTTCTAGCTAAGTGGTGCAATTGCAGTAATTAAAACACCATTTTAATAACCAGTCAAAACATGTGCCTTTCTAATTTGGGGTTAAGATTAAAGATTACAAACACTCTTTTGACCTACTCTAGGGTCACCGTCCTTGAGATTTTAACATAATCTTGGTTTCTCTATGGTTCAAGGAAATGTAAACGCATGTTTTCTTTAATAATCCCACTCATGATAGGTATATAATAAGCTTACATACGTGTAGAATTATCAAATTCTTTTTTTCACACTTCTATTCTATCCACTAAAATCCAAATATTACAACAAAAATCTGACAATTATTGTTGAATTAAAATTATATTATTAATTTATATAACGTTATAAAAAAATTGGGTAAAAGCCAAATAGGTCCCTCAAGTATGTGCAAAAGCCCATTTTAGTCCCTTACCTTTGGAAAATACTCATTTTAATCCCTCTGATTATATTTTAAATAACTCAAAAGACCAATATGCCCCTATGAAAAATTGTTAAAATTCATATGTTTTTTTTATATAAATTATCTTAAAATATTACATATCATTCCCAAAGTAATATATATCATCCCAAAAAGAATACATATCACCTGCAATAAAAAAAAGAAAAAACTACAATTATATTCATCCATTCCAAATATAAACAATATAAAATTTATCCCAAAAAGATAAAAAGTCACAAAAAAATAAAATGTCATAATTTGTAGCAAAAAATAAAAATTCATACTTTTCTGCAAAATATAAAAAGTCATCATTTGTTGCAAAAATAAAAAATAACAAAACAATTAATTCCTCCGACTCGTACCTCATTTCCTATTTACTTGAAAGCTAAATCGGTCTCTATTTATTTTTTCAAGCCCATGTTATGCTCTAACTAAAAAATTAAAAACACCATATATATATAAAAAAATTGAAAAACAACAACAACATTTAAAAAGATCCTACAAAATTATAACGCATTTACAAGTAATCTCTAATTAACTAACTAAATTATCGACAATATAATACAAAAACAACAATAAACAACAAATATTAATAGTATTTAAAAATCGTAATTTGTGTAAAAATATTAAATCTCTTGTTTACTTATATTTAAAAACAAAGTCCTCAACTCAAGTCAATAAATTTTCTTAACACAAATAAAGGAAGAGAAATATCAGTAACAAAAATTCAAAAAAATACTATTACCAAAATAAAAATATATTAATAAACATCGAAACAAACGAAAAAATAACTTAAAAAAGCAAATTACAAATAATTAATTAATTCAAAAAAGAACAATTCTCAGAAAAGTCACACCATATAACATGCGCCTAAACAAATAGATGAACGCTAGTTTAGCTTTCGAGTAATTAGGAAGGGAGGTACCAGTCAGAAGAATTAGTTGTTTCGTTATTTTTTAATTTTTACGACAAATCATGACTTTTAATTTTTTGCGGAAAATTATGACTTTTTATTTTTTGCTACAAATTATGACTTTTAAAATTTTTGAGATAAATTTTACGTTATTTATGTTTGGAATAGATTAATATAATTGTAGTTTTTTATTGTTGTGGATGATGTGTATTGCCTTTAAGATGATGTGTATTACTTTAAGATAATTTATAAAAAATATATGAATTTATTAATATTTTTACATAAGAGTATATTAGTCTTTTGAATTATTTAAAATATAATTAGAAAGACTAAAATAAGTATTTTCTAAAGATGAGGGACTGCAAGTTTCACGCGTCTTTAAAATCTGTCCTCCAAGGCGTAAATTGTTGGCCAGACAAGCCAATAGCTACCTTTAAGTACGCGTGATAATTAATGCTTGCTGGTTTTCGTTTGCAATGATTAGTGAAAAGGAATAGTAGCAATTTTAATGGAAGAAGTATTCTAGAAAAAGATTTTAACCCACATTTTGAGTATAAAAATCACCACTTATTTTTATTTGGTTAAATGTCACTAGTGGTTCTTTATTTTTTGGAGTTGTAACACTTTAGTCTCATATTTTTTGAAATAAATTTTTTGGTCTTAAATGTATTATAAATTTGACACTATTGACCTAACTTGCTTGTTCTGTTAGTTTATTAACTTTTTTGTACGTGATTGACACATAATCTTATTCTTTTCTTTTCTTTTTTAATCTAACTTACCACACGTGTATATAGGAATTGTTCAATTTGACTGTAAAAAATAAGTGCCATAAAAAATACATGTTAATCATTTGCAAAAAAACGTTAACAAATTAACGGAATAAACAAGTTGGATCAACGGTGTCAAATTTACAATATAATTAAGACTAAAATATTTATTTTGAAATATATAAGACCAAAGTATCATAACCCCAAAAAAATAAGGGATCACTGATGGTATTTACCCTTTTTATTTCTATTTTTTCTCTTCGTGGGGAGGCTTTCTTCTTTTATTCTTTTTTTTTTTCTCCTCCCCTTGCCTCCTCATGGGGAGGCTTAATACCAAACTACACAACAACTATCCGAGGGATGTTATCCACAATACGATTTCCAAGGAGCTATTTGAAAGCATTGTTTGAAAGTCAATTCGGGCAAAAATTAGCCTTTTTATAGACATATTCCAGATGACACTCACTTCTTATTTTCGCTAATGGCATTTCCCTGTTGGACCCGAACACAGCATACTTTAGCCATCTCTTTTAGTTGCAATTTGTTAAGCAGAGAATGCCTTAAGAACTTGAAATTTACAATCAGCATTATGCAGTTGTACATTTCCAATATAGCTATGATACAATTGGGAGATTCTTTATAACAATCAACAGACATGGGTGCTTTTTTTTTGAAAAAAGAAAAAAATATGTAAACTCCACTAAATATGAACATGTATCACCATCATGGACAGTCTCACTTGCAATTGGCATCTTTTGCCTTTTAATTCCTGTTTATTTTACTATGAACATAAGTTTTAGAGAAATCTACTTTATAAAATTGCTTTTTTTTTTTTTTTTCGTAGGCGACATTTTACATGTAGCAAATCGGTGATGACATACCACCTAACCTTTGATCTAATGGTATGTTTCTTATTGTAAGTGCGAGAGGTTGTAAGATTAATTATCGGGATGTGAAATCTCCCTTAAATCAAAAAAATAGGTAATGACATCGTGACATGAATTGTTTTTGACCAAAAAGGAAGAAATGAATCAATTCATAAAATCGGTCTGTAGCTTTTTTAAAAAAAAAATTGGAGCAGCCTCAAATTATCGAAATGTTATGGGGCGATGAATGTGAATCTTGTTTTTCTCTTTTAATTCTTCGAAATGTGAATCTTCTTTTCGTCACTGGAAACTGAACCAAGTACATATTGGACTGGACATTTACTGAGCTAATGTCTATGGTCCTTCAATTATAGATCCAAAATACCAAACACGAGCCCACTAGAATAGAGTTAAAACTTTGTACATTATCCACTATCATCAGATGATGCAAGGATAGCCCAATGGACAATTATGAATTTTTTTCTTCACCCTTACATCTACTGTGTTGTTGAATAAACGCATACAGTTTACGTCTAGAATGACACGATGCATGTGAGCCGAGCTCATCTTAAAATATTTTCATGAAGATTGATTTCCCATTGGAGGAATACATTTTGTGTCCCCAAAGTTGTATTTCGATGAAGAGGACAATTAGCTCATGGATTATGCTTAAATTCTAAGTGTCCTTTTATTATTAATTAAAGTAGTCTTGAAGAGTGTAATCTCCTTTACAATTCTCAAAGGTTTTGATCAACTTGTAATTAACAATTCTAGTAAATTAAATGTCATTAAATTCAACATTTACTAGAGATTCAGATTTCATGTGTACGCCACAACTCAATCTCATATACTCACCATCCATGCGTGTAACACTTAAAAAAATATATTTCCGAACTTTACTATAACTAGAAGGATGTGTTCAAAATGTAAAATATATATCGTTGCTCCCCAGGCTCATGCTCCACCAAGTTTTACTTGACCAATAACAAGAAAACGTACGTACATTCCATAAATTGATAAGAGTCAAAATCTTTGAATTGCAAAATAAGCTTCGCAATTAAGCAAACTTTAAGGGGTTAATTTAATAATAAAGTATTTTAGATATAGACGAAAAATTTGTTCATTTCTCGAGTTCAAGTAGATTATTAGGCTATTCCTTCATATCATCATTGTAGATTTTGTGTCACTAAATCAGACCATCTACGTGTTTTGGAGATTGAATCTAGCTAGTGCGAGCGTGAAAGGTTTTACAGAGATGTTTCACGTCTCGAGTTCAAATGAGTCGAGAAATTTTTATTTTCAAGTCAGTTGTCCTAAGTTTTGTGTCTAACTAAATCAAACCATGCATGTATGTATCTCGGAGTCTGAACCCTAATGCTAGTGTGAAAAACTTCACAAAGGTGTTTCCATCATTTAAAAAGAAAGAAACTTGGTTAAGCAAGCCATTGGCAGGTCTTATTGTAATATGAGCACTTTTGCAAGTCCAAGGTGGTATATATAGCATTAGAACAAGAATTAATCGCAAAGTCCTTATAACTTAGGGTGTTGTTCACACTTTTTTTGCAACATTTTTTCTGATCCTTGTTCTTGAGAAAAATGCATCATCCCTCGGCACCAGAGTATGGGCAATATACAGCACAGGGGTATCCAGATGCCATGAACATACCACCTCCAAGGCAACCTTACCCTTCCCCATATGCACCATCTGGTACCACGCAATGGTCTACTGGTCTTTGCCATTGTTTTGATGACCCTCAAAACTGTCTCATTACATCTTTTTGCCCTTGCATAACCTTTGGACAGATTGCTGAGATCGTCAACAAAGGCTCCACATGTACGTTCATTTTTTTTTGTTTTATGACGAGAAACCCTATGATTTTATTTTATTTTATTTTGGTAACGGGTAGCTTCCCTTAAGAAGTTTTGTGGGTCACACCATGTGTGTTAATTTTAAGATACATGATTTTGACTACAAAGACAGATTTATATTATGGCGAGTGGAGACCTTAGTCCAAACTCATCTCAAATTTTTTGTTTTAAAAATATGTGTGTATGTTGAAGGTATTTTTAGTTTAAACAATTAATTTAACTTTCATTAATTTTTTTTTATATATAATAATTAAATTATGTGATTTCATTAAATAAAAATTTTGAATATATCCATGTATATAAAAGAAAATACGGCTCAGGCCTACCCAGTTCGGCTCTAAAAAAATTTACTTCCCTACTGATTGAAACAAAAACATGGACAAGTGTTCCACTCTCCCAACATTTTACCACTATGCTAATTGAGGTGAATATTTACTTTTTATTTTGATTAAATTTAGTTTAAGTGGGCTTGTTTTTTTGTTTGTTTGTTGCAGCTTGTGCAGCTAGTGGTGCAGTGTATGGACTGCTTTTGGGCCTGACAGGTTTTGCATGCCTTTATTCATGCTTTTTTCGATCCAAATTGAGAGGCCAATATGATTTAGAGGAGGCACCTTTCAATGATTGCCTTCTTCACTTCTGCTGTGAGTGTTGTGCTATTTGTCAAGAATATAGAGAGCTTAAGAACCGTGGATTCGACATGGGAATAGGTAAACCTAACACTATTCCATTACATATTCTAGTAATTCCGTGCATAGCCGGCGTTTTCCATATTTTACGGACTCTGTGCATTAGGAGCGGTATTAGGGGAGCCGGTGGGGGTCCCGACTCCTAAAGTTTTTAATTTTTAAAAAAATATTTATATAGTATCATTAAAAAAAATTATTAACTCCTTTATTTTTAGAAAATTATATATAGTATCACTAAAAAAATATTTTTGCCCCCTAATGTTAATTTTTTAACTCCGTCCTACTATGCATTGCAGGAGTTTTATATATGACTGTTGAGTAGTTCTTCTATCCTCCTGCGGTTCATGTTCTTTACTCAGATAGTATTTGGGTCCTACACGTGTGAGGTCCACTTTTCTATTTCTAAAGAGGATAGGCAGCAGGAGGATGGAAATTTTCGATGGCTGCTATATCTTCTGTTGCTTCCTTTTTTCACTTCTCCTGCTGTCCTGCTAAAAGATTCTCGGTCCCAAATCCTTTGTTCAATGGTTTATTAGAGACCAATTATTACACAATAAACAACATATAATAAAAGAGATTTTATACAAATTGTAAATTTTTCTAATATAAACCTTGAGTCATTAAAACGTTTCTGACTCAACCTGACTCTTTTATGCAACTGCCCCTTCAAAAGTTGAAAACTCTCATCGTAGTTTAAAGGTACAACCACTAATAACTACACATTAACTCACACCATGATTGTTTACTTTGTGTCTCTTTTGCTTTTGAAGTTTGATGAATTTAATATCTTTTGCTTTGAAATATTGCATGTGAAGGCTGGCAAGCTAACATGGATAGAAAAAACCGGGGAGCAATGGTAGCACCTATTCAAGGAGGCATGACTAGATGAAAAGATGCAAATGCTTCTCAACCGCTTTGGGCTTCTTTTTCCCGGGTTGTAATCTTAATATCTTACTTCCTGAAGGGGTTCGTGAAGTGTGATTTGTAAAATGTGTTGTTTAGAATTCTCGTCTTTTACTTAAAAAGACGATCCAATATTTGTCCTACCAATTGATTGAATTTGCAAAAGAGGGGTTAACTTTTGTATTTTTCATGAACAAATTGTAATTTGATTCGCAAACCCAGATTATGATCGTGTTAAATGAGACTTCTCTTAAATTATATTTTATTTAGAAAGCTCATTGTCTAGATAGGAGAAAATCTTTTGTACTATCATTTATAATCTATTTCTCCAATCACATGCCTACTTGAAAAGCCACGATCAAGAAGCATTCCAATTTGTTTCATAACTGATATTGTATTATGTAGCTGATCTATGCCAGTGCATTTAGAAACAAGTGCAAAAATCAAAACCAAACCATATCATTTATCCCACTAAGTGGAGTTAGTTATATGGATTTGTCGACACTATATAACCTTTTTGAGAATTATATCTTTAATCCTGTTAAACGAGATCTAATATGATATTTTAAGGAAAATGCATAACAATTATTTTTCCTCTCTTTAAACTTCATACCATGATGCTCTCAACTAAACCAACAATTGAAATAGAAACAGGAAAAAGAGAAAAATGTCGAAATGGGACAAAACCTCGAGTTCTTTAAGTTTGACCTACTAATTTACAAGTTTAACTACTATTGATCCCACAATATCTTCACCTTGAAGTTCATGGTCTTGTTCAATTTCTAGCATATCTCTAACTCTGCGTGCTTGCAAAACCCAATCTGTTTTCCTCAACACATAAACAAACCATCAAAATGGCACACACAATCTGGGCCGCAAGAAGGCCCAACCACAGACCCAACAAGTCCATTTCCATTACAAAGCTCACAAAACTCGCCAACGTAAGCCCAACTCCATAGAAAGAGCCCAAATTAATATTAGCACCAAGACTTCGCCTTGCACTGCCCCTCAAAACACCACAACCGGTGGTTGGTGGGGGTTTCTGAGTTCATCCATCGTAAAAGCCTGTCCCCACAGATTCGGAACCGTCATCATGAACAACATTGCAAGAAAGCTACTGAAAATAGCACACAGTAATGCTGTGAAAGATGAAGTTTTTGCTTTGCTAGGTTTGTTGAACCTTTTACCAGTCTGCACCTGACATGTCAGTGCAAGCTCGTTGGTATCATATTCCTGCAACTCCTCTTCACTCCATTCCTTCCTCGCGGCCATTGCAGCAACAAGTTAAAGCTGTAATGCATAATCAATTATTGATGCAAAAAGTAATCATTTAGGCAGCATATCATCTCAAAGCACGCTCCGAAAAAACTCCGGTGCGTCATAAGCTTTCTGTTCAGCGTACGCGCAGATATCATGCTTGTCATTCAACAATCAAATCTGTAGCAGTCAATAAATCACCACAACTAGCATATCAAACAATCATACACAAAATATCCATTTTACAGTCGGCCAACATTGTGAGTCTATAAGCATTGCAATTTATAAACAATCAAATATCAAGCAGAGAAAGCGTTCTACAATAGTTCTCAATGTAATTACAACGCACTTCTGGGTTCAAATCTGTTATTTATACATATATGTCAACTGTTTACCCAAGACAATCTCAAGTTTCAACACCGATCCATATATCACAAAGGACAATAAACCTAGTATTAGTATCCATAACTAGTTCTCCTCATCATCCACATGAACTCGTCAAAGTTTACTTCTCCATCATCTGTATATCAAAAGCTGATAAATCTATCAGAAACCATAATTGGCAGAAGGCTGAAAGTGCGTAAAAAGAAATTTTACATACGGAAACTTCACATAGTACTGCTAAAATAAAATTTGTATCATTGCCACATTAGTTTTTGTTTGTTCTACAGAATGGCTATGTTCATAAAGGCCATCTATTGCTATTTTCTTAATGTTCATGTTTCTGGGTCACAAGACATGGAAATCATAGTAAGATGGTGGTAAGAATTTAGCCGCAAGAAAGCAGTCTGTGGAGAACTGAAATTTTGGGTCAATCACTCCGAGATGTGTGCACATGTTTGTTTTTGTGTGTGAGCAAGTGTAAGAGAGTGTGAGTTTCTGTAAAAGAGAGAGAGATGGAGAGAGAGATGAACTTACGATCACGGTCTGCTTCATCAATCATCTCTTGAACCTCTCTAACAGTGAAATTTTCTCCCAACTCCATGGCAATCCGCTGAATGTCTTCACCAGATATCTTTCCCTGTATTAAAAAGATATGAAATGTCAGTCATGAACAAGAAGCAGCCATCCTAGATCGACATTTAGAAAAGATAAGAACATACATTTTTATCTTGGTCAATAATTTGGAATGCTTTCATCAGCTCCTCTTTGGAGTCTCTTTCTCCAATCTTAGCAGTCATCATGTGTGCAAATTCATCGAAGTCAATGGCGCCACTTCCATCTTTGTCTACATCCGCAATCATTTTGTTGATTTCCTAAACATCCGCAATCATTTAATTCTCAACATGAAAAATCAAACTGCACCAAGGAATTAAGTAATTCGACAACAAGCATATAAGCTAATCGTCTGTCACAAATTGCAGAAGACTAATAAATATAATACTCTTCTTTGAGCTTTTAGATGAGGTGATAATTGAATATGGTATTAGAGCACAGGTAATGAAAAGGTCTCGGGTTCAAGTCTTGCTGCCACCCATTTCAAACCAAAAAAAAAAAGAAACTGTCCACGGAGTTCCAGAGATGCAGAGTGGATAGCTTAAAGCACATTCGAAATTCAGCAATCAGCTTCGGATCCGACCTAACTGACATGCCCCGAAAAAACTACCAGGAAAAGGTGGTGGCAACGAGACAGAAGATACTTGAAATAGCTATCGAGTCTCTATAACCACTGTAAAACTCCAAAATGCAATGCCTAAGTTATTTGGAGCCCCAAAAGTCCAGTCCTCAGTGGCGGAGCCAAGTACCGAGGGTCAGGGTGTGCACTACAGTTGCAAAGTCATTAACTATGTATGGATCGGAGCACTCATTTGTGTATAATTTTTTGTACGAATTATAAAAAATGTGTTGGCTTTATGCCTAAAATCATGTTTTTGATAATGACATATCACAATATGATATAACTAAATCAATACTTAATTTAAGCACATTATAAAACATAAACAACGAAGACTTCAAGCATAACTCTCCCTTGCATAATGCACTTGACATATAAAAATGTAAGTACTAAAGCATATATGGAGTCTTAACACATTAGTCTCTATCAATATAGTAATGACAAAACATACAAAAGAGAGAAATAACTATAGTCATTGTAAACAAAAAAAGTCCCTTTCATTAAATTAAGAGGAAAATTTTTGCTCAAAATTTGAATTTCTTTTAAAAAATTTATTAATGCCCTATTCAACAAATAACAAATTAGAAATCTTATTCAAATTGAAATTAAAAAAGTTAAAAAATAACGCATATAAATTAGAACAATAACCTATAAACAAAAATAAAAAGAAATTGAGCAACTATGAATGCAACAGAAAACGTCCTTAGAGAACTTTAAGACTGATCTGCACAAAATTCAGATTGTAGAAGCTTTAGTCCTGAACCTACTAACCAAATTTCAGCTCTATCTAATAGAAAATTGCTGTTCGATTGTATGCTTGGTGAAGACTGACAATTTTTTTCCTAATTCTCCTCTATTTCCTTACAATTTTAACACCTAAAATTCAAAAAAAAAAAAAAAAAAATCCCCAAGTCATGCACACCCAATGCTCTTACTGGCTCCACAAGTGCCAGTCCTCCAAGGATCCCAATCCAATAAATAATCCAATTTCCTTTCTGCTCAATTATACAGCTACTATTGAATCAAAGATTAATCTTAGCATACTTCACATATGTAGCTAAAATGTAACCAGCTTGAGAGACTGTAAAAGAACACATCAACATTCCAATATTACCTCTTCGGTCATTTCAAATCCAAGGGCCCTGTAATGAAATCATGTTAGTTCGGAATGATCAACCAGTGTGAAAATAAATGTGTAGGAAAATAACAAACCTCATTGCCACATTCAGCTCCTTGGCATCGATGGTGCCTGCAAGAACAAAATAAAGAATTAACATTACATGCCGTATTGATAATTAATCCTAACGCGTATGCAAATATACAGACAAAGAGAGGGAAAAAAAAAGTATCAATACCAGAGCCATCGGTATCGAAGAGCTCAAATGCTTCCTTGATTTCTTGCCTTTTCTGGTGATTCAATCCATGATGACGCCCTCTCGGCTTATCTTTCCTTGGTTGGCCCCTATTTAAGCTTGCCTGTCAAAATATTTGGAATAGAAGAAATTAAGAAAAAAAGAAAACGAAAGGATATTGGACAATGGTATTTGCTCCCACAACAATTCACATTTGAGTACGTAAAGCACATGCAAGAGTTCCATATCTTAGTTTTGCAAACAAGGTGAAATAGTATATTCATAGAGTACAGACATCACTAACAAACAAAGATTAATGCAGAAACAATCACATAACCACATGACACATCACACTATTGGTTCATGGGCAATTAAATGCAAGAAGAATCGCCAAATGGAGATTTCCTCCTTTGTCTTTCTAAGGTTTCTTCTTCTTCCGTTCTATTTCTCTCTCTTCTAATATAAATAGAAATAACGATACAATTGTTTATCTGTATTCCTATTTCAACAAAATGGTCACGAAAAGAAGAAAATTGCACCATGTGTTAGATCTTCGAGCCTTCGGGTGAGATGCAATGACCCTCCCAAAATTCAAGAAGGTCAAACTTTATGATGCTCATTACATGCTTTGACAGTGATATTATTGCTAATCAGTTCACCTAAATCATTCTCCCTGTTATTATTAAACGACCAAATAATTCAAAAATAGAAAAGCAGATTTCAACACTTCTCTTTTCTTCTCTTCTGTTTTGCTCTACTCCATCTAACAGGATGGACTACTAACTACAAGAGAAAACCTTAAACTTTCAGCAGACAAATAACAGCATACAGAAAGTGTGTTTAGCGCAATAAAGCAAGCCTGTTAAGCTCTAAAACAAGTCCCAAAATGTACTTATCAAAACAATAAATCACAAAGCCATTCACGGGCAGAGCACATCCTGTTAAGCATGGTCCATGCGCTATAAAATCATATAATCATTTCAAATCTAAAACATTGTTTTCCTCTTTTACACAAAATTTACACCACCCACCAATTAAATATGAAAAAAAAATCTTTATTTTTTTTATAAAAAAATTTGCCTACATCTAATTTACCTCATTTTTCAAATTGGTTTTGAATTCTCTACCATTTTAAAATTTAAAGAAAAAAAAATCCATTTTTTCATATTAAATCAAAATTTACCCCATTTCAACTACTATGTCAAGTTACCAAATTTACCCATTTGATTTATTAATTTTAATCAATCCTAACAATTGATGAAAAACCCTTAAAGCTCTAATTCTATCATGTTCAGATCAGAAACAAACTATGTCTAATTACACAAACAATTATTAAGTTCTAAAAATATACATATAAAAAAAAGTATAAACCCAAGCTTAACACAAACATGTAAATAATAGAAGCAAAAAAGAAATTATAACTAGTGGAAACATTACCATGGTTAAGCTCGATGGTCTTCTTCAATTGTGCTAAAATCAACCCGCGTTATCGAGTGAAATATTATCAGATGAATCGGGAACGATCGGGTTATATAATACTCGTTTTATGATTTTCTGTTCGGGTCTGACTTGTGACCCGGTCGGCGATTTAAAATGAAGCAAGGGTAGATAGATATAAGTGGGCCGCTTAAGGGAAACCACCTCAATGGGCCTGCAAAGAGGCCACGATACTCCTTAGAAGAAAGACTTCTACTCCTTTAGGCCCACCTAAGTGCGAATACAAATCCAATTAATGTTATCCTTAGGGCAAATTTCACAAATGGAAGCTTATTCCCTATTGTTACGGAAGAGACGTTTAGTCTCTAAAGTTTACAAAATATTTTTAATTTAATCCCTAATGTTTTAATTTTTTGTTAGTTTAGTCTATAAAGTTTCACGGGCATATCACACTAAAAGGACTAATTGAAATTTTTTGCAAACTTTAAAGATTATGTGTGTTATTTTTAAACAATGAGCACAAAATTTAAAGAAAGTGTGAACATTAGTTTCTAAATTAAAATTTTTTGTAATTTTTGAAGACTAAACGGTTAATTTTAAAATAATAAAGGCAAAATTAAAAATTAGTGTAAACAACAGGGACTATTTGTGAAATTTATCCTTATCCCTATATGTAATAATTAAAGGACCAATTAATTCATTTTAAAACATCGAACACCAAACTCATGTAATGTTTGTCAAAATCTAGAATAAAAAATTCCTTACCCTTGGATTGGGTCTCAAATGTCACCCCCACCCCCCCCCCCCCCCCCCCCCCCCCCAACAAAACTGTTGTACCTTTTGTTAACTGATTTGTATTGGATGATCATGATATAATCTTTTTTTCAACGATTGTCATATATTCCACCAAAAAAAAAAAGAATGTTTGTAACCCCATTGAGTTTGTGAAACACATTCTTACATGCAATTCTTTCTCCTCTTTTTCATTATTCTTTCTTTTAAATCTTTACAAAATGATATGTTTCAACTTTTTCTGTGAAACACATTCTTACACGAACAATTTCAGGGTCATGTCAAAGTAATATTTTCTGCTCTGTTTTAATTTATTCATTCTTTTCTTTTTAGGGCGAACATGGATCGAAATCAAGTCACCCTCTGGTTTTTGACGAGGTGACTTTGGCCCGACACAAGTACCGTGGTTATCCTCTAGATTTTGTGTGAATTTTATTGTTATTAGATATAACGTTATTAGAAGATTCAAGTCCATCTAATTCACAGAATTCAAAAAAAATGTGTACTTCTAATATAAAAAAATAAAATTACCGACCACTGAGAAAAGTATTAGTGTTATAACTCCAACTGAAGCAACACTCTAGATCCACCCCTAATCACAAGTATATTTATACCATTATTTACTGAAGTTCGACGGCTACAATAATCTACCAGAAAAAGATAAATTACGGAACAATTTTCTGACAATTTCTCCAGTTACATGATAGAACTCGAAATAACATATGCAGATGCTACAGAGAGATCTACGTATCCAATTTACAAAGAGAGTATTTATTTTAATCTTTGTCGTTGACTGATTACTCAACACATAGACTTGAACAAGTAAAAATTACTTCTGGTATAGTTACACCATCCACATTGTTAACGCTTCTCCAAAGTTTTCGCTCTTTCCTCCAAGAAGGGACTGAGAGTTCTTTGGGGAAATGCCACCACGGGGAAGTGGCAGAACTGCTAAATCTCTCGTGAGACTCCAGTTCTGGTCAATCGTGAAATGGGGTCGGAGGAGTTGAGCTATGTCTAAGCATAAGTTTTCAAGCAAGAGAAGATGAATTTTATTTACAGGATTACAGTCTTACATGGAAGATGAGACACAACGGGGGCTTATCTGCTCCAGAATGGTTTTGTGATCACATTGGTCTGATCCATGACATCAACTCTGAGCATACCGTGAAGGGCTAGCAGCTTTCAAGAACTATAAATTTCCTTTAACAATGTCAGAACTCGTGTCGCCACTTCTTGCCCAAACAACCTTGGAAAGCTTGAGCCCAGATCGATCTCAATGGTCATATTTTTAACTACTCGATCCCTCTTTATTAAATAAGCTCTCTCATCTTCTCCCACTTCTCTCTCAACACAAGCACACAAATTCAGCCAGATCTCCAGCATTTCTTTTGCAATAGGACTTAGATGGTCACGAATTATATCCTCCATTCGTGTTGTTTCACCGTCATTGGCTTCTATCCGAACCACAATAGCTGTTGGAGAGGTAACAGCTCGAATAAATAAAGCTGATGAAAAGTATGGTTTTACCTCGGGGAGCTTCTCAAGAAGTTGCCTGTGTCTGTCCAACTGAGTGTCCTCATAAAAGGTTTTAAGGTACTGAGGATACAGGACGGGGTCCTTCCGTGGAGGCAAATCAAGAATGAGGACAAGAGACGTTGGGCTGCTCCGGATGAGCTCAAGTAAAAAGTTTGGAGCATCAGTGAGCGGTTTCAAATATGCTGAGAGGCTTGTAATGTTCAAGTCTCCTCCTGATGGTAACACGCAGTGAACCCAGCTGCCTAATATGAAATCAACCTGGAACATGTTGAAAAGTTAGAGAAATTTAATCTTCCACATAACTTTCAGTAAGCTATATTGCTGACATCCAAGGGCCAGTTTAATGCTTTAACAATTTTACTAGAATGCTAAGCCCATAGAAGCTCATCATCTTCAACCTCCCACTATTATTTAATTTAATTTAAGCAAAATGCTCTCTAATTTACAGATGTCCAATAAACCTACAGTTGTGAACAGAGAAGAGACATCGAACAATCCACTGAAGAAGTTCCTTCTCCTTCCTTTTTTTTGGCGAGAAAAGGAGGATCCGGACAAAACTGATGAAACAGAAGAAATCCGAATAGCTGGAAAGCAAGATGATAGTCCTTGGCCCTGAGCCAAAGACACAGCACCAGATATGGACAATCTATAAGAGCCACAGAGAAAGACCATCTCAAGATTATTACTTACTTGATTTTGTTCTTTACCTTTTCTTTTTCTAAACAGGTATGAATCGTCCCACAAATCGCGCCAAAGATGGAGCTCAACCTCCGGACAAAACCAATTACAAAACAGATATGGTAATAACCCTTTTAGCAGACTCGAATCTGACTGTCGTCTGCATCTCGGTAGCTAATCTTACACGAGTGAATTAATTTCGTATACATTCACAGTCACGAGTGTATTGCACAAATAAATTGTGTGCAAAGAACCAACCAGTCAAAAGGGAGTTTAGCATTGCTCACAACAGATTATCATTCAACTTACTTTTCAAAGTAATTAACATAAAATCCATTAAAATTTCTCTTATGAAAGAAATTGAAAGGTTCATCCATTTTAGTCATAAAAATGCATGACATGACATAAAATTTACGTAATCTTAGCATCCAATGCCAACAGAGGTCAAAGTTTAAAGCCATTTCATTGACCATTTGACAAAGAGAACCGCTAGCATCATTTGCAAAGCTCTAAACTTTCCCATCATTAACAAAACGCGTAATAAATACACATGTGCCATTGGCACGTCTGTAAAACTCACGTACGTCATCATGTAAGTTAAGACTTTGCAGGTGGCGCTAGCAATTCTCTTTGGCAATTAACTCGATGCTTATTATTCGAGCACCAAAAGTCCCGAGGCAAAGGGACGTGGTACAAGTGTAAGCGGAGTTAGTTTTTAAACATTTTAATATTTTTAAATGGGTAACGGTAAGTTTTGAACCAAGACCTTTTAGTACTTAAGTTCTGATATCATGTTACGCGACCACCTCATCTAAAGACTTAAGTTTTTAGAGAGGAGTTATTATTGTTAAGGATATCAGATACATCCAATTCGAATGAAAGATAACATTATCTTCTTCTGTTTGTAGTATTTTATAATATCTCAAACTCTCTGTTTGAATTGTATCAAACTTATCTGTTGTAACTGATGTACACTGGTTGTTCTATAAATAAATGCAAAAGCAGGCTCGAAGACATTGAGCCACATATCTCTTACATGGTATCACGAGCCTAGTTTTTTTTTTTTCAATATTGTGCTTTTCCCTGCCATGGCCTCATCCACATCCCAAACTGCTACTCTAGTCACATCTACCACTTTTCCCACACTCGATCGCATTCATCAAGAAATCTCCATCAAACTTACCAGTGACAACTTTATTTTATGGAAAACTCAAGTGCTTCCGGTTCTTCGCTGCCATAACGTCATTGGCTTTATCGACGGCACGATACCAAAACCGACTTCCTCTCCTGAACAGATTGCTATCTGGGTGAAGATTGATCAAATGTTACTGGGTTGGTTATTGGTTTCCCTCTCCGATTCCGTTCTTTCTCAAGTCGTGGATCAAAATTCTTCTCGTGGCGTGTGGCTTACATTAGAGACCTTATATGGCACTCAATCTTGTGCCCATATTCAACACCTAAAAACTGAACTTCAATCTCTCCAGAAAGGATCAATGACTATCCACGCTTATATACAGCAGGCCAAATCCTTATCTTTAGCTCTTGCCAGCGTCGAGAAGGTCGTTGACGATGATGACCTCATCCTTTGGACTCTTCGCGGTTTGGGGTCTGAATTTGATCCCATTATCGCTGCTATCAATTCACGCCCAGTCAGTCCTACCTTTGCGGAGGTCTGTGGTTTACTCTTGGATTTTGAATTGCCGCTCTCATCTTCTAGTTCACTTGTTGACAAAGCACTGGCTTTCACTGTTACTTCGAAGCTATCTCCCTTTTCCCCCTCTCCACCGTGGCAAGTAGTAACTTTTCCTTCTCAACCCTATCGTGTGCCTTACACAGGTCGTGGTGGACGCCGTGGTCGTGGGAGTTGTGGGACTGGTCTCGGATGAGGTCGCGATAATTCTGGTCAACTAGTCGTTTGCTACCGTTGTGGACACCCTTACCATAAGGCTAATAATTGTTGGGCTCCGGATGATGCCGTTGAAGCTTCAACCAAGGCCTTTAATGCTGTTCAGATTGCTGATACAAATGATTCTACTTGGTACTTAGATATGGGGACGACGCATAATATGGCTCCAGATGATTTGTAGACCACTGGTAAGATTCCATATGTTGGTAATGACAAGGTTATGATCAGTAATGGTGTTGAATTACCAATTTCTCATATTGGCTCTATTCCTATTAAATTGTCTAATGGTTCTCAAGTGTATAGCGAAGTTTTAATTGTCCCTTCTCTTGCCAAACGCCTTATCTCTATTGCACAGTTCACTAAAGCTCATAACTGCTACTTTATTTTTACATCATCTGGCTATTTTATCAAGGACTCAAAGACGGGGCACCTTCTCCACAAAGGGATGCTTAATAATGGGCTATATAGTCTCTCTTCTCCATTCGCAAGCTTATTTTTGGCAAATAAAGTGCCTTCTAGCATTTGGCATGCCAGACTTGGCCATCCAGCAGATCAAACCATGCAGTCTCTTCGCAAGTTTCTTCCAGACTTATCAATCTTCTCTAATAATAATGTGTGTCGCAGCTGTCAACTTGGCAAGAGTCGTCGTCTACCTTTTGAAAGTAGGAATCAACGAGCCTCCAGTTTATTCCAGATTATACATTGTGATGTATGGGGGCCAGCCCCCACTAATACTTCTGAAGGATTTCGATATTATCTTGTACTTGTTGATGAATTTAGTCGATTCTCTTGGTTTTATCCACTTGTTCGTAAGTCTGATGTTATTTCAATCTTTCCCGTTTTTATTTGCATGGTGCAAAATATTTACAATGCGCGAATAAAATTTATCCAATCAGATTCTGGGGGTGAATTTCTAAATAGCAAGCTCAAATCACTTTTTCAACTTCATGGCATTATTCATCGTTTATCTTGCCCAGGGACACCAGAGCAGAATGGCATTGCCGAGCGGAAATATCGGCATATTGTTGAAACCGGTCTTACCTTATTAGCACACAGTGGGCTCTCATTGGAGTTTTGGACTCATGCCTTTGCCACTACAGTTTTTCTTATTAGTAGACTGCCTACGCCGTTGCTTAACTCTCAATCTCCATTTGAAGTTATTCATGGTGTTCCGCCAGATTATTCAACTCTCCGAGTATTTGGGTCGTTATGTTATCCTTGTCTTAGCCCTTTTGGGCGACATAAACTGCAATATAAGAGCTGCCAGTGTATTTTTCTTGGCTATAGTCCCACCCACAAAGGCTACAAGTGTTTTAATCCGATCAGCAAGAAATTAATCATCTCGCGGCATGTCCTATTTGATGAAGAGAAATTTTATTCATCAGTCACTTCAAGTGTTGTCACTGATTCAGATTTTCAGCTTCGTCCTTTTCCTCACCAACTACTGCCAAGAGATGATTCTTTGCCTAAGTCTTCCCCAACCTCACCTGCTTCGTCTCACAATATAGCCAATATTACTTCACCTATGGAACCAGACCCACTTACCACAAATGGCTCCACATCCTCCTTCAATACAGATGTCATCGCCACAAATTCAACTTTACAAATCAACACACATGACTCTGCCTTCTTCTCTTCAGATGATACTATCAATCCTATACCTCTTCAACCTCTTAACTCCAACCGTGATCCCGTACCCACTTTACAAGCTTTGCCACGCGTTCATCCTATGGTTACTCGCAATATGGATAGCATGCGTAAGCCTAAGGTCCTCTTCTCCTCTAAATACCCATTGTCTCAATGTCTTCTCACCACCTTTAATTCCTTGCCAACTGAACCCACTTGCTTCTCTCAAGCAAACAAAAATTCTAATTGGCGCCTTGCAATGGCTGACGAATTTAATTCTCTTCTGAAGAATAAGACATGGATACTTGTTCCTCCAGAACCTCACATGAACGTGATCGGTTGCAAGTGGGTCTATCGTGTCAAGCAAAAGGCAGATGGCTTACTTGAGCAGTACAAAGCTCGTTTAGTCGCGAAAAGCTATACATAACAGCCTAGTCGCGACTATGGTGATACATTTAGCCCCGTCGTTCGTCCTGGCACTATTCGGTTAATTCTTATTTTAGCCATCTCAAACAATTGGACTTTACGACAGCTCAATGTCAAGAACGCTTTCTTACACGGAGATTTATCTGAAAATGTTTTTATGCAACAACCCCCTGGATTTATTGATTCTACCTATCCTGACCATGTATACAAATTGACTAAGTCACTCTATGGGTTAAAACAGGCTCTACGAGCCTGGTACCAAAAGTTCAGTAATTTTCTTATCTCTTGCAGTTTTGTGCATTCTCACTATGATGGATCATTGTTCGTACGACACTCTCCTGATCACACTATCCTCCTTCTAATCTATGTCGACGACATCATAATTACTGGTGATTCTTCTCAACAAATTTCAGATTTTATTGCTCTTTTGTCTCAGCAGTTCGCAATGAAGGACTTACGTCCTCTTCATTTTTTCCTTGGAATGGAGGTTCAATCGAATGGTAAAGGCATTGTTCTCACACAAACCAAATATTCTGCTCAACTTCTTCAACAGTATGGCATGGATGGTGCAAAACCCATATCCACTCCTATGGCCAATGAACGACTAACTCCAGATGATGGCGACCCTCTTATTGATCCTACAGAATTTCGTCAATTGCTTGGTGCATTGCAGTATTTAACTATGACGAGACCCGATATCTCTTATGCTGTTAATTCAATTTGCCAGTTTATGCACTCACCTCGACAGCCGCATCTCATAGCTGTGAAAAGAGTGCTTCGCTATATCAAAGGGACTATTAACCATGGTCTTGCTCTCAACCCATCTCCTTCTTTGACCCTCTCCGGTTACAGCAATGCTGATTGGGCAGGTTGTCCGACTACTCGCAGGTCTACCTCTGGCTATATCATTTGTTTGGGTGATAATTTGCTTACATGGAGTTCCAAGAAACAAAGCACTGTCTCCAAGTCCAGTTCAGAGGCTGAGTATCGAGCTTTAGCCCTTTTTGGTTCAGAATTTTTATGGGTGTTATATATCATCCGCTTTCTTCATCAACTGATTCTGGATACTCCAACAATCTATTGTGATAATGTTAGCTCCATCTATATGGCAACTAACCCTGTCGTGCATAATCGGAGCAAGCACATTTAGATCGACATTCATTTTATCAAGGAGAAAGTTTGTGATGGGACCTTCCATTTAAGCTATGTTTCATCGCATGACCAGCTGGCTGACATTCTTACTAAACCTCTTTTTCGACCACGATTCATTCAGCTTCGAGCTAAGCTTTAGGTGGTCGCCCCTCCATCAGCTTGCGGTGGGGTGTTAAGGATATCAGATACATCCAATTCGAATGAAAGATAACATTATCCTCTTCTGTTTGTAGTATTTTATAATATCTCAAACTCTCTGTTTGAATTGTATCAAACTTATTTGTTGTAACTGATGTACACTAATTGTTCTATAAATAAATGCAAAAGCAGGCTCGAAGACATTGAGCCACATATCTCTTACAATTATATTATTTATTATCTTCAACAATAACAACTTTGTGAGCTGGTATGTACTTGTACACAACAACACAACTTGAATATTCATAGCCTTAGCTTTTCCTAAAACCTTACTTTCCTAATTAATCTTAACATTATTAGAATCCGAGATAAATACATATAGCACGGCCATCCAAAAAGCTCGCACTTATATAAGCACGTCTTGTTACGCCTTTTTAACTTACTTTTTGCCCTTCTCTACTCTTAAATCTAAGAGGAATAATAGTAAGAGAGTTTGTGATTTCACGCTTATATAAAGATAAGTTTTCTGAATTATCACTAGCTCAATATTAATTCCCTACAATCCAACACAATAGTAAGAGAGTTCGACTGGTACATGCTTATATAAGTACGAGCTTTCTGAATTATCGCCTCAATATTTATCTCCTACAAAACAAAGTTGCCACTTTTCTGATGTAGTTGAAAATCATTCTGATTGGATATAATTATTTGTGCAAGTATTTAGCTCACTATTTATTTGGTAGTTCGTACAATCTAAAATAATAGTAAGAGAGTTTGACTATTATATGCTTATATAAGTACGAGCTTTTTAAATTATCATTCTAATATTTATATCCTACGATCCAATATAATAGTAACAGATTTTGTTCGATAGTTATATAAATACGAGTTTTCTGACAACAAACAGAGAAAAAAATACCAGGGAAGATTGGTTGCCTGATCTGACGTGAAGGGTGCCTTGGGCAGTGGCGTTTGGGTTCTCAAAGTATTGTACATGAGGTGGGAGAGTACAAGGCAAGAGTGAAGAGCCAAGACGGGCCTCTACTGAAGAGAATAGTTGAAGCATTAGGTCCTTATGTGGGGCCGAGACATGGGGAAACTCCATGAACTTTGAGTTGGGAGAGTCCATGAGCGGTGATGATGATGAGCGGCAGCGGATTAGATTTTTGGAGAATGGTAAGGAATGAGAGGAGAGTAATGGAAGTGTGTGTAGAAAGTGGAGGCTGGTTGTCGCCATAGCAGGCTTGGCTTGGTGTACCTATTTTGGCTTGGTTTGGTTTTTCTAGATGTGAAAGTACCGTGAAAAAAGAAAGGTTCGCTCACAAAATAATTGGATAAAATAATCACATATTAATTTAACCACAACTTAAACCTCCGTTATAACAAAAAAAAAAAAAAAAAAAAATTCATGCTTCGCTGTTGTGACTTTGCGCACAAAGGTCAAGGCACGATTAAAAAGGACAGCCCTCAGTCCAATCGAGAGATAACATTATGAACTAAATTAAATAATTATAAACTATCTATATAATTCTTTTAAAATTGTATTAATAATTCATAATTATTGTATTATGAACAAATTTATTTCCGTACTAATCCTTCACTCGTCGTGCATGAATTTGTGAAAGGGGTATTTGTGTTGGATGGTCTATTAACTTTTGTGTATGTTTTGCGCAAATTTAGTTTATTGTAGAGTTAGAATTAACTGTTTAAGATCTGTTTGGCCTAAATTATAGATACTCGAAAAGACTTAATATGAATTTAAAACCTGAAACAAATTTATTTGGTCTATTTTTTAAAGAACTTTCAAGTAAAATCAAAAGCTAAAAAAATAAGAAACTTTAAATTAGAGTTTTTTGAAAAATACTTTTGCAAAACTATTTTTTACATAACACAAAAAGTTCCACATTGACCTCAAAATTTCTAAAAGCTTTGTTGCTAACACAATAATGCCAAACAATCAACTTTTCCATTCAACAACATCTATAACCCAAACATGGTGAAGGCTTTACAACTCAATAGTTAAACTTTCACATATAAATTAAACAGGTCCATTAGTAGCTTGATCTTTAATCTTTTTAATATTTAAATGATGTATTTGTCAATCAGTTTTTCATTTTCAACTTTAAAATTGAACAAAACAATTTATTTAAAAATGGAAAATCTAATATATAGCTTAAAATTTTAAAATCATGTAATTATTCAGTATTCCCTAACATAATATGCATTGCTCAAATGTCAAAACACATTTTCATTCAATATTTGAATATGGGCCGTCAGTATTCAAAACTGGGTTCTTTCAGAGCCTACCAGCGTTAAAGACCATTTTACTTTCAGCCCAAACACCTTTACTTGTATAGCAATCTGTATATTCACGGTTTTTTTTGTTCCTTATTGACAAAAAAAAAAAAAGAGGATGTTTTTGCCTTCTTTCAAAAGAATTTTTATGCACAAGATATGAATTTAAGAAAAAATCTAAAATATTTTCCAACTTTGCAACTCTTTCTTCTTCTATTAAAAAACAAAGACAAAAAGTGAGAAAGTGGACTGAGAAGGGCCTACCTATGTGATATTTTTTATCCCGACGTAGTCTTTTAATATGGCCTAAGGTAATGATAAGTTTTTCACCAACTTTTTTTTTGGTCAATAACTTTTTTACAGACATGAATGATGCCAATTTAGTAGCAATGTTGCGTTAATGGCACCTCCTTATTTGCATTGACTATAAAGGCAAACATCACCTCCAAAGAAATTAACACTTCAAACGAAAATCCACTACTCTGTGGAGCTGTGAAGTGGGAAAAGAATTTATACTTTTTCTTTAATCAAGGAATGATAAGAATGATTCCTTAAAGTCTTTTAATTCTAGAAGGCGAAATCGAAAATAAAATGATAAACAGAAACAAGATGCCAATAATAGTTATACCAATATCCTTCTAGACGATATTGGGAAAGGCAATAGAACAGCTTTTTGGCTTGATTTGTGGCATCTATTGGGCATTCTTAAAGATGTTATTGGTGTTGATACCATTGTTGAGGCTGGTGGATAACTATATTGCTGATGTTAGATGGCATTGGCGCTCAAACACGTTGTTTGATGCTATCAGATTCTACATTGGCGATGTATCACCTGTTTCTGATATGGATGATGTGCTGATCTGGATTGGCGAACCTGATGGAAAGTTTTCTACTAGATCGGCTTGGGAATGTATTAGACCCAAATTTCAGGTGTTGGATTCTTATGAGGTTCTTTGGTTTAAACATCACGTTCCAAAGCATGCCATGTGTACTTGGCTTTTCTGGTGCAATAAGAACCCCACCAAAAGAAGACTCCTCAACTGGGGATTGCAGGTTGATGCTACTTGTCCTTTTTGTAGAGCTACTATTGAAGATAGAGACCATCTTTATTTTCAATGTAACTTCACTAAAAGAATCTGACAAAGAGGTATGAGGTTGTCAAAGGGGCCTCACTGGATCCATACTTGGGATCATATTATTGTTTGGTTGAGTAGGAACTGTTCTGAGAACTCTTTGCGCTCGAGGTTGATCAAGTTCTTCTTCCAGGATGCTGTTTACACCATTTGGAGGGAGAGAAACAACATTTTGCATGACAATGCTACACTTAATGAAGAACAATTGTTTTTATAAATTCATTTTTGGGTTACATAGAAACAATGACTTAAATCGCAGACTTTGTAGAGCCTAGGATATTGATGTGAACAATCTTAGATAGGCTCTACGCTTGTCTAGTTTTTTTTGTAAAAATATGTATATATTTTTGTGACTAATATAAATACTTGTTTACTGAGCAAATATAAAAAAAAATCATTCTAGATGATATTCCACACTATTTATCTTTTCCAACAAGAGGCCAAAAAAAAAATTGAATCACAGTAAAGCATTTCAAATATTGATTCAAATTATAATTGGTCAGTCCATCTACACACATAATTATTTTCTATGAACGTGATGCAAATAATGATTCTTACGAGATGAAGAAATGTAACTCAACTTAAAGATTGGACATTTAACCGTTAAACAGAGTTTCTACTTCAAGGATGTAATCTAGTCATATCTTAGCAACCATAAGGAAAAGATATATATACCTTTGGAGAAGTAGGGGCTACAACATCCTCTAATTTCATATTCTTTTTAAATATATAGGTAATTTTAAGGTATTTTAAGAGTGTTTTTAATTTAAAAAATCAATTAATTCTCACTTTTAAAAGAAATTGTATATAAATATTTAATTGTATATTACAACCCTATTGAAACAAAATCTCAAAGCCGCCCGTATCTATCTACCTTGTAGCAGAAGCATTTAGCTTCTCATGTGTGAAAACAAGCTCTTTCCGGGCAAAGAAATGCTCCTGTTACCTACCTATACTTCACCCTTGTTAGCTTTTTTTTTTTCATACTACGGAAGCTCAAATTATGGTTCGAATTTAGAACCTCTAATTATAACAAATCACTACCTAACCATTTCACTCAATAGATTGCTATCCGTGTCAGCATTTTTTTATTTATTTAAAAGGAGATTTAAATTAATCTTACATTACTTTTGAAAGATATTACATACTCCGATAATTAATCTCAAAATTTTTTAAATTTAAAATTAGAATCATATCACTAGCCTAAAAGAAAGAAAAACTGGGAAAGATGAAAATGAAAAACATGACATATGCTAGCAATTATCAAACAGACAAACTTTTGAGCTTTTCCTATAACGTCAGACTCCATACATGAAATCTATTACCTTAACCAAGTAAAAATAGAAAAAGAAGAGAGTGTTATAAGCCACAACAAAAGCATTAAATAGCAAACAAACAAAGAAAGAGTCAACAGTCAATACATACCCAGAGAGCAATGCAAGTCATATTGCCACCTGGCTGGTGAAGTTACATATACAGATATGTATAATTGTACAGATCATCACCAACCATGCCTAGCAATTAACAAAAAAGTCGGTAGTGGTAGTAGTACTAGTCGTCAACAATTATATCAAACCCCATAATGATAATATTAAAGTGGTAGGTTGGTTTCACCAAAAAAAAAAAGTGATAGGTTGATTGTTTTGTGTTTGGTCACTTTTATTTTTTTTTAAAGAGAGATTTACAAGTGAACTTTGAGATTCGACATATAGCTTTTGCTTTTGCTTGAAAGTTGACATCATCCTTGAAAACCCCTTTTTTTTACAGATCAATATAATCATGGATGATCAGCATATCAGCTTGAAGATTGGCGCACCGCACAAGCAACCACTCGTGCCCATTGTCTCAACCTTGTCTTCACCGTCTGTGGATTGTCCCCTACAACCATTTCCGACACAACAAAGTTAAAGATCTCAAAGTCGGCATTGACATTCAAAAGTTTGGTAAAATGTCGGGTAACAGTTTTAATAATTAAAAGTTTTGAGTTCGTATAATTGTTTCGGCCTTCATTGAATTTTTAAAAAAAAAGTCATCTCATTGAACATATATAACAAGTTGCATATTCTTGTTGTCTAAGCAAAATGAATGATGATACAGCTAAAAGAAGCCATGTCATGTAACAAGCAATAGCATTAAAACCTAAAGATCATCACTCGATAATACAGGAGGGTAAAGTTTCTAATGATCTATATAAGCAAACATTTCAACAATACAAAAGATTTACAAAATAGAAATGAAGGATAAAGTTTCTTTATTTTAAATTATAGATCAAAACCGTAATTTGAATTCAAAATTTCTAACTACAACGGTAATTACAGAGCAAAAGAGATGAATAGTAAATAATTACCAGGGCCAACTATGGTATGGGGGCTGCCGAGAGGAGAGGGTGCATCTTCCTCAGAGATGGTTGAGGAGAGCGGAGATGAGACAGATGAGCGCTTCGAAACAGTGTCATTATAGTGTTTGTTGACAGCATAGTACAAGCCATAAGCTGGAAAAGTAACAGACAAGCGCCGGTCCATTTCAGGAGAGTCAAAACCGAAGCCTAGTTCAATACAGGCTTTAAGCTCATCTAAGTCTTCATCAGTTAGGCTCTTGGTTCGACGGCGGCGGCCATGGTTTCCCTTCCGTCTCAGCCAGGCCTCGTCTCGGGAAGTATCTGAAGACCATGAGTTTTGTTTGTATAAAGGAGAGGGTTGATCAGGTGGCGGAGGATGAGGTTGAGGTGGTGGTGGCGGTGGTGGTGGTAGTAGTACAGGTGGATGTGACATGGGAGCTGACCACTCTCGCCCAACCAACCCCTTGGTGGGGGATGTGGAGAGGTCGCTGAGAGCTCGAAGGCGATTGAAGATGATGAATGAGTTGAAAGTAGGATTTATTGGGTTGTTACCAAGCACCCATGTATTCTTGGGCGTGGGGGGTGGGCTGGTGTTGTGTTTTTTTGGATAAAAAATAACTCTACACTTGGATTGGTGGAAATGAGGGAAAGAGTCGACAAAAAAGAAACAGATTAATTAGGGAGAAAGTTTTTAAGAAACGTTAAATGTCACTTTGTTTTTATTACATTTTATATATTTTGGTGAGTTAACAAAATAAAAAATAAAAAATTTATTATTTTAAGATGTCAATAATTATATATATAAAATGTGATAAATAAATATTAAAAAATAAGATAATATTTAGCCACGGTCGAAGTCTTTAATCCCTCTTTGTTTGGGTTCAGGATAGGATGGACCGCCCAAATCTTTCCTAAAATTTGGAGTCAAAAGAGAGGAAATTAAGTATTATAATGTTTTATGTAGTGTCTGTTTTGCCTTTTTTATGTATAATTACGTGCATACTAAATTTGACTTTTTGTTCATTGGGGGTTAAATAACTCAGTTTATATTTAAAATTTGTCCATTCCTTTTATTTGATGATCATTTTCTTTATAATTTTATCCAATTCAAGCCCGAGTTAATACTCCTCTTCTTTTCCTTGATGAGCTAAGCCTTTCCTTTTCTTCATTATCCTTTCCCTCGTGAATCCAAACGAGCCCTTAATCTTTGCTTCTTCTTTTGTACTACAAATTATCTAATAGACTTACTTGTATCTTGACTAAAAATATATGTCGATATATAGAATTAAAGAGAATTATAACAATAATAATATTAAAAAAGAATTGCTTGTACATTGTGCACCTTAGTGGTCATAATGATGTGGCACACCAATTTTAATTTTGATAGGAGAAAGTTATAAATTAATTTCCCTATGGTCCTAGATGAAGAACGTATCAAAGCCAATTTAAAAGGTGATGAGTTAGAATTAGTTATACTAATAATTTAGGTAGTGCAATGATCATTAGACTAAACAAATACAAGATTGCGGATGATTATACGACTAAACAACTAGTAGGGTGTAGTCACAAAGTTATTAGAATTGTTCCTTAACAAACTTTAAAAAAAAATAAAAAATGGGAAAGACTTAAAACCGTACAACGTAATTAACGAGATTTAAACTCACAAACTTTCTCGCATACATATGAGTAATATATCACACTAGATGAAAGCCTTAGTGGCTGTTCTTTAACAAACTTATATGGTACGGTAAAGTAATCAACATAAGTAAGCCTGCAATCAATAATATTTTAAGTAGGAGGTCCATCTCTAATCAATGTGTATTAGCTCCTCTCAAGTCACATTTAAATAATTTGTGTTTAGTTTTCAACCAATTTCATATCGTTTCAAGTGTGTTTTTTTTTCACAAAATGAAAAACATATAGCTACTTTAGCTCAATTTAATAAAGGGCAATGTAGAAGATGCTATTTTCAGTAGGCTGTATGAGTGTGATCAATAATAAGGGAGGAGTTTGGAAAAATGGGAGAGAAAATATTTCTTTGTACATCCTACTTTTCCATGTTATTTTATTTTATTTTTCATCTCGCTACCAAAATAAATGAAGGGAATTTTTATTTTTTTTCCTTTAGATAATGGAAAATTTCATCTTCCAATTTTTCTTCCCCCAATGAAATACCGAATTTAGAATGGTGAGATTCCAATGTATATGAATTTATAAACGTGTTATTTTGTGTTTGTAGGGAGATGATAAATCTAAAATATAATGATCAATTGAACCAAAAAAAAAGGGGGAAAAGAAAGAAGAAACACATTCCACATTTTGATTGAGATGCTAGAAGCAACTTGCAAAGATGTGACTTGGTCTCTCTTCATGTATAATTAATCAAAACTTTTACTCTTCCTATTGCTTGTGAATTTAGGACTTAGACATATTCAACAAACTTCATTCAAATTATGAAAGAATTGGAGAGAAGAAAGAAAGAAAGAAACTTCATGCCGTTAAAATACTAATAATTCAATTATTTTAAAAGACCATACCAAAGAGTTCTGCAAGTCAAACAATGACATGGGGAGACTTGCAGATTTTGTAAACATCATCCACGCAGGCTTGAAAAGGAAATTAGAAGATGCAGATTAAGTCTAAAAAGGACTCCATTTACTATTTATCATTGCTTAACTTTGGACGTGCAAGATAAGATATTGAGCAATTGAAGTGATAGTCAAGCATTAATCTTATACTTGTTACGGTTGATTTACAATCCTTTCTCATAAACCTATTCAAAAGTGGATAGACCAAAAAACTTCTGATAATTCATTAATTCATCTGGTATCTAAATTTATGACTCGTTTCGTTATAACTTACTGTGGAATTCTTAAAGCTCCATGAACATAAGTGTGTTAAATAAGTATATGTTTTCAGTTTGGGAGCATATTTTTTATTTTATTTTATTTAATAGGGAACCTAACTGGCAGAACTTGACCACCAGTTGGGTCCTGAAAATTCCGGCCATAATCTAAAGTTAATTAAGGTAAGTTATATGTGCACAGGAATCGTGATAATACTTCAACAGTTTCTTTTACTACCACACAGATAGCAGAGAAACTAATAGCAACCCTTGCACCAAAAAAGAAGAAATAATTAATATCAGCCTTTCATTCTTATAATTCATTTTGTTTTCATAGTTTCATTTTTTTATTTTTTTTATTTTTCCTCAAGTTTTTATAGCCGCCTTTAACATAGCATTTATCGTATGCATGCAGATTTAGAAATTATTATTCAGTGGGCATTATGAGAGATTAGAATTGAAATCTTTCAACTCATGAATTGAAAGTAATTGTTCCATTTAAC
This sequence comes from Ehretia macrophylla, assembly GCA_037974665.1. Lineage (NCBI taxonomy): Eukaryota > Viridiplantae > Streptophyta > Magnoliopsida > Boraginales > Ehretiaceae > Ehretia > Ehretia macrophylla. The sequence goes on from CM075770.1 coordinate 33,797,552, forward strand.
CCCAGAAAATTGCTTGTTAGTAGTTTTTCAACAAATGATTTGAATTTCTACTTTGACAATTTATAAGAGGCCATACATAGTATCTAATGACAGAAAAAGTGAAAAAGAAAGGCAAGAAAAATATATTTTCATTACAGCTGCCTAAAGTGTGTCGTCTCAATTTGAGTTTCTACTTTGACAGCAAGGCAAGGCAATATTTTATATTGATTTAATTAAAAAAGACTATGAATGAGTTAAAATGAGTTGCATGATGCGTGATTGCCGGCGCAAAGGTTTTGTAATTGATACAAAACCACGATTTCAATCTCTAACGTACCCAAAAAGAAAAAACGATGTTGTTAATTTTCCTTTTTATGTAACTTGATCAACTCAATAAGTCATCGCAAAAGAACAATACTTTATATCACTTGAGTGACATAATTTTATAAAATATTTGTACTTGTGTGTTAAGTATTCTTATACTAAATGTCACATCTCTCAGTCACTACAAGAAAACAGTCCAGAGGCTACGAAAAATAGCGATGAAAAAATATTTCGTAGCCATTTTCAAGGATTGGCAACGAAGGGGTGACGAAACGAAATATTTTGTCACCATTTGGTAACTAAAATGCACGAAAATTATTTCTTCTAGAAAAAATTACAAATGGTCATCATTTGGTAGCCAAACGGCGACGAAATAGCGATAATAAAAGATAATTATTGATTAATTAGTTAATGGTCACCATTAGGTCGCCAAATGGCCACCACATGATCACCGTTATCATTAATTTTTGTTCGCAGCTTAATTACAAAAAATAAATAAATTATTATTATTATAAAATACAAAAAGTATAAATGTGGTCTTCATTTGGTCGCTACATAGCGACCAGATGACGACCAAAAACACAAATATTTCTTTAAAAAAAATTGACAAAAAATAAAAGTTAAATAAATAAAATAAATAATTGTCGCCCTTAGGTCGCAAAAGGGTGATCCATATGTGACAAATATCATTTGCTTTTTTAAAAAGAAATTATAAGAAAACTAAAAAAGTTATAAAATAAATAAAATAAAAAAATTAATTATATGAAACAAATTCTATCTTTTACATGATAGTTTGTAGCCCCGTAGTGGTCATTGGCCACCAAATGGCGGCAAAAAGTAAAATTTTGGACGCCAATGGCTACGAAGGAGTTACGAAGTATCCATGTTCATAGAAAGTTAGGTTGATCTAAAACATAAGAATTACTAATAACAAATACATTACAAGTTTGTGCAAAATCTATTTTGTTTTGATTGAAAAATATATTATAAGGTTTACTTAATGATATGAAGTTGTACATATTTAAGATATAAGAGCATGAAAATGAATTAATGATTAATAATTCTATATTCTAATTAACAAAAGTAAGATTAATGAAATACAAAGTGAAAAATAATGAAGATTTTATCATTGTCATTAGTTTTGCGCACACCAATCAAATTATAATTTTGCACTAACATCAATGAATTAGTGTAAATTGAAGAATGACTATAATAAAAGATAATATTTAGCTTAGAAAAGCTACTTAAAATAAAAGAATTGATTATATAAAATAAATTTTATATTTTGCATGATAGTTTGTAGTCCCGTGGTGGCCATTGGCCACCAAATGACGACAAAAAGTAAAATTTTGGTCGCATTTTAGTTGCCAATGGCTACGAAGGGGATACAAAGTATCCATGTTTATAGAAAACTAGGTTGAATAAGAACATAAGAATTAATAATAACAAATACATTACAATTTTATGCAAGATCTATTTTGTTTTGATTAAAAATAGATTATAAGGTTTACTCAATTGTATAAAGTTGTACATATTTAAGATATAAGAGTATGAAAATGAATTAATGACAAATAATTCCATATTCTAATTAACAGAAGTGGGATTATGAAATACAAAGTGAAAAACAATTAAGATTTTATCATTGTCATTAGTTTTTTGCACATCAATCAAATTCTAATTTCGCACTAACATCAATGAATTAGTGTAAATTGAAGAATGACTATAATAAAAGATAATATTTAGTTTAGAAGAGTTATTTAAAATAAAAGAATTGATTATATGAAACAAATTATATCTTATGTATGATAGTTCGTAGTCCCGTGGTAGTCTTTTTTTTTTTTTGGTCGAAGTCCCGTGGTAGTCATTGGCCACCAAATAGTAATAAAAAGTATAATTTTGGTCGTCAATAACTATGAAAGGGTTACGAAATATCTATGTTCACCCGATTAATATATATAGCAATGCTAGCATAAGGTCAAGAGCTGTATAATTGATTATGTGACCTTTGTTAATTCTGGTAAGTTATGAATCAGCTGTTTGTTGTATTTCAGCAAAGGACTAAAATCTGAACGTAGACTTTCATGGTGGTTGGGCAACATCAAATAGGGACCCTCGAAATTGATTACATTTAATACAGTAATATCATATGAAGATGTTCCTTCTTGTAAAACACTTGTCCTACCTAATGCATCCAACTGAAAGCAGAATAATTTTGATAATTTGGCATGTGAAAATGGACCCAAATAGAAGTGTTGGTGTCTCCTATTGTTTTAAATGATAAGCATTGCCAATGCGAAGTGTATGTCGTTGAATCAATAAGTGACCATTCAATGATTAATAAAGAATTAAAGATATTTTTGATTGTTGACCCTTCATTCTACAATATATCTCGAGTAATATTTTATATCATTCTTTTATTCTTTTACCTTTTTTATATAGTAATATTCTTTCATCACATTGAGAACTATACCAACTAATTATGAAATAGTATATTGTTCGTCTTTAAAGAAAATAGGGTAAATACCCAATTTGGTCACTTATCTTTAGGGTTTATGTCATTTGAGTCTTTCTCTTTCAAAATGTATATTTTTAGTCTTGTATGTTTACCATTTATCTCAACTTTGTCATTATCTTTTACAATGTACTCTTTTAATCCTATATCTTTACCATTTGTCTCAACTTAATCTTCATCTTTATCATTATGATCCATATTAGTCCTCCATCATTTTAAAAAATAATGACTAAATTGGAATAAAAAATAAAGATACGTTACTAAAATGATACATTTTAAAAAATAATGACTAAGTTGAAATAAATAATAAAGATATAAGATTAAAATAGTACATTTTAAAAAATAAAAAAAAAAATGACACAAACTCTAAAAATAAGAGATCAAATTAAATATTTACCCAATAAAATAGTACAATGGATTTCTAATATGCTACTCATATGACAAGCCATGAAATTAGTGGATACACTAGTCGCTTCGACCAGAGATCAAGCAACTGTATGCTAAGCATTGTTGGCAGTTTTAAATAAGATAGTTGCATAAAAATCTAACGAGACAAACTTTGATGAAAGCAAACAGTTATTTAGTTAAGTGATCTATTACAAAACCTTATTTTAGAACAGGACTATTGATACCAGAATTACATTATGTTTGTCACTAGAACTAGAATGTTTGCAAGAGTGATTTTTTTTTTTGGTAAAAAAAAAATAATATTAAAAAATAAGAATTACAATGACTATTCTATCACGGTATGATGGATATCTTGAGATAATAGGTAAAATTAGTCAATTAATGGACAACTCTTCTCTAACCTTATATTTTGTTAACTAATCACAGGGTTGGTTGGTTGGTCATTGTTTTAATGCAACAGAATCTTAAATGAGAGTTTTTAACCATAATTTTATGAGTATCCTTCACAATGGTGTTTGCTCTCTAATCGATAGTAGACATTGGAGAAATAATTGCTCTAAGAACGACCCTCTCTGCACCATTCTCAATTGTGATGCTCAAATATTATACTTGTCCTACAAAGAGACATGCAAAACAAATAGCAAATGCTTCACCTTCAGAAACCCAAAAACAACAAAAGGAACAAGTTTGCCCAAACACCAATTTTCCATGTCAATCCCGTCCCAGGAGTGAAATGAGAAGAGACCAATTTGATGTGATATTGATGGCAGAGCGATCCGGATTGGAATATCACTGACACTCAAGAGCTACAATAATGTATTTTCTTCAACTTTTCCTTTACAGGAATTGGTTGATGTAATTATTTTTCAGGTAAATATTTAATTTGGTCTCTTATCTTTAGAGTTTGTGTTATTTTAATTTTTATTTTTTAAAATATACTATTTTAGTCATGTATCTTTACCATTTGTCCTAACTTAGATCTTATCTTTCAAAATATACCTTTTTAATCCCGTATTTTTACTATTTATCCCAATTTAGTCTTTATCTTTTAAAATAGTGAAAGACTAACGTGGATTATAAGGATAAAGATAAAAACTAAGTTGAGACAAATGATAATAATACGAGACTAAAATGGTACATTTTGAAACATAAGAACTAAGTTGAGACAATTTGTAAATATATAGGACTATAAGGGTATATTTTAAAAGATAAGAATTAAAATAGCACAAACCTTAAATATAAGGGACCAAATTGGGCATTTATCTTTTTTTTTTTGCTTAATACATATAATTTCTTCAACAAAAAATGAAGAAAGATTTGTAACAATGTTCCAATTACTACAACTAATAAAAGCTCTTAGAAATAAATGTATACTTATTTCAACTAGAGTTACATATATTATTTTAAAAAGAAAATAAAATTAGATGCCAATATTCTTCATAGCAAAGTTTGATATGATTTTTGTCATTGAACATTGTCAACTAATTTAGAAATTTATAATGTACTTATCTCTTTTGTCCATACTCGTTTTGTTTGGGCATGCACACATACACATACCCATAAAAGTGAATTACATGCATGAATACCCACTCAATACCCAACATATAGGTATACCAAAAATTACTTATATGAAAATATTTTCAATATTTATTTTCATTTTCTCCCTGAAGTTAATAAATTTTTACTAGCTTTCATTTAATATTCAAAAAAAAATTATAAACTGTTAATTTGCGCAAATTATATATTTTTAGTGTAGTTATTTAATAAATAATATTTTTTCAAAGAGAACGTCAGAATTCTCCCTCACTTTATGAATTTTGTCCACCCTTTTTTCCTACACGTTGCTGAATTCTTTATATTTCTTTCTTGTAAACGAACATAGAATTAGTTGTGACCAATAATAACTAGCAATAGGATATATAAAAGTACATAGAAGTATTTACTAATTTTCTTTTCAATTGGGGCAATAAAGAATATGCTAATGCTAGTGGGTAACAATCCAATTTTACCAAAATGTTGCAATGGGACGGAATGCCATGTCAACTGAAATTACAACTATAATTGTGTCGATTAAATGCATTTTTTTGCAGTTAGGAATTTCATATTTCAACCCCAATTCATCCTTCATCACAATCAATTAGATCTAAACCTAAATTGAAAAGAAAAATCAATAAACCTAAAATAAAAAATAACCTAACTCAAAGATGTGATACAAAACTTGAAAGTTAGAAAGGAAGACGCACGATATAATGTATATAACACAACTAAAAAAGAACTCAACATCGAGCCATTTATTTTGCAAAGAAAAGATTGTTTGTTACTCTATGAACTTTGTCCCCCATTTTTTTTCCCACATTTCCAACTCTTCACATTATTTCTTGTAAAATTACATAGAATTAGTTCTGACTAATAACAACAATAATAAGAAATAGAAAAATACAATAGTAGATAGAAGCATCTCCTAATTTCCTTTTCATTTAGGCCCATATAGAAATACACTAATGCTAAAGGGGCGAAAATACAATTTTACTAAAACGTTACAACAGAAATGCCAACTGAAACGACGTAAAATAATTCGCGTCCTTTATAAAGACGTTTTCGCGGGGTTAGGGTTTCATTTTTCCATCACCAATTCATCATTCCACTACGATCATCTAAAAAACGAACCTAAATTCAAAAGCAAAATAAATAAAATTGAAAAAAAATTAATAGTCTGATCTGAGATTATTAAGATTACTAGTAATCGTCAAAGATGTGGCACGAAGCTCGAAGGTCAGAGAGGAAGGTGCACGACATGATGGACGCGGCTCGAAAGAGAGCTCAGCGCCGAGCCATTTACTTAGCTAAGCGCCGCGGCGATCCTCAACAATCCATCCAAGCCGTCGGATCTCGCTGCCGTCTCCACCGCGACGATGCTCTCTACCAAGCCGCTCAGGACCAGCAGGGCCTGTATGTCATTTCATCATAATTATTATTATTTTTTGGAATACTACTACTGCTTAGGTGTAATTATCAATGATAAGGAAAAAAAAAAATAATTCGGTGCACGAAGCTCCAGCTATGTGTGACACGATTACCGGATCACATGAGGAAAACTTCATCGGTGCAAAAGGGCGCTCCTTCAATATTGTGAATTATAATGCCAAAAACATCAAATTATTGAGAAAAAAATTTACACTTTTTGGATCTGGCAGTTGGAATTCTATTTGTAAACAATAGTGTTTCAATGATTTAATAAGCAGTTGGTGGTAGTACTTTTGCTGGTCTGCTGTACAATGTCTATGTGCAACGATATGTGACACTCAATTATACTCGATTTCGTGATATGATTGGTTGGCTATTTGGGTAATATGTATTCTTTAGCTGGCACAAGGATATGCATGTGAAGAAGTTGGGTTCTGTAGCTCGTCTTGATTATCTGCATCGCCAAAATATCTAATGAGATGAGGAGGCCTCATAGACGAATAACTCTTTGGCTTCTAAACTAAACGAACAGTTTCATTGTGAGATCAAATGTCATTTATTATGTAATGGCCTTATGCACTCTATTTCTTTCCAAATATTGGTAAATTTTTTGAGCTTAAGTTGGTCGTTGGTCCACTTAGTGGCTGTTTTGTAGTAAGTCGTGTCTACTCAAGCATCGTAGTAGCTGGACAATTTAATAGATGAAATTATCATAAATCAGCTCAAGATAGGGTACAGATTTATGATAATTGAGCATATGGTGTGAATAGGGTACAGATTTATGATAATTGAGCATATGGTGTGCTTGATTTTTTATTCTTCTTTTCTATGGTTTTTTTTTATTTATTTTATTTTATGATTTGCCTTCAGTTTGGAGGTTAGGCGAACGATTTATTAGTTGAATGTTTGTTTTCCACTAAGAAATGGGCTCTAATCCTTTTGCATTCTTATCAGGATACCTTGGAATGGGAAAGAAGATATTTTGATTGACAGGTAATGTAATTGTAGGGAAATCACTTATAATTCTCATTCTGCCGATTAAGGAGGATAATGAGGGTAAACAGATATTATGTTGGAGGGTTAGGGAGTGAGGGGGGTGGGTAGCCCTTGAGATATTTCTGCTTTACTGATGAACTATCTTGTGAAACAGATTTGATGGTCGTGCTCTTCTTGATTTTATCCGAGATCCCAGTTCCCGACATTTTCGTGTGCCCCAAAAGACTGAGGAAGAAGAAGAGTTAGAAGAGTTTGTTAATTTTGAGCGTTATCGGGATTTAATTAAGCATCGTCATAGAGGATGTCGGTACTTCTTTGGTTTTTTTTCCTGATAAATGTTACATATTCTTTTGTTGTAATTTCATTACAGTTAATATCTTTGTGCAGAAGCTTGCCACATACACACATTCTTCTTTTCATGCCTATAAATATGCAAATATGTATATTTGGGGGAAGGGGAATGTGTTCTATGTATTGGGGGAAGGGGAATGTTTTTTTGCATCCGTATATTATTCTGACGCCAATGTTATCTGCAGCAATGATTACGTCTATTGTTTTCTGGGTCTTTTTTTGGGAGATAATGATTGTGTTAGTTGCTTTGGCTAACATCATGTATTAACAGTTACTGATGAGGGAGGTCTGCAACATGTTAATGAAGAGATGGAAGCCAAGCTTACTGTACCATTTAGTTCAGACAGGTTCAACCTTATTTGTTACTGTTTTTACTCGTTTCAACTGTAGAAACTGTTGGACTTCAAGTAATATTACTCGTTACATATCTATATATCCCCGAACATGCTTTGGATTATAATTCCTTGATCTGTTCTTTGTTATGCTAAACTTTACCATTTGGAAAATCTGGTAGATCTTTTGTGGCCAAGCCTCCTATAAGCAAGGGGTCCTATTCACAAGTAGGTTTTTCCTATGATGGAGATGCAAAAGACGAGACCCAGTTTTTAGATGGTGTGGAAGATGATGATGATGAAGAAGAAGAAGAAGATGATGATGAGGACGAGTTTAATAGTGACGATAGCAACGATGAAGCAATGGAGTCAATTGCAAAAGAATATGGAGTGAAGAGGTATGGATGGCTTGTGTATATGGATAAGAAGGCTAAAGAGGAAGAAAGGAGGCAAAAGGAAATTATTAAGGGAGATCCGGCAACTGTAAGTCTGCCAAAAGTTTGGTTAGTATAAAGGTCAAGTTTAGGTTCCATTTCTAAAAAGTGGTTTTTTATGGAATATTCTATTTTACAGCGGAAGTTGAGTCGTAAAGAAAGAAGGAAGGCTTCACAGATGGAAAGAGAAAGGGAAAGGGAAGCTACACGGATTGCATGCACTCAGGATCCTTATCGGTAATTGAAATGGATATTCTACTGTAACTCGTGTGTTTTTATGAGAACGGAACTTATCTGATTCTGCTTGAAATGATCTGCAGTGAGTCTAGAAGAAGTCCTTCTTATGAAGCTTATTCACGTTCCAGAAGGTTGGCAAGTAAAATGTCTTAATTATACTTTTATATGAGGCATTTCATGCTACTAATGTTTTTCTATTTTTGCAAATCAAGGTCAAGGTCTCGGTCCTATTCTCCTTCATATTCAAGGCGATATGCTCGTGGAGCGCACTCTGATGATGTTCAGCGAAGCAAAGATAGGGCTCCTAAGATAGAATTTATTACTGAGTTTGGGAGCTCTGACGTGGATGAGCCAAAGTTTGAAGGATACTCTCCACCACCATCTCCTCCATCCCAAGCTGATGCATTGAACCGGTCGGAGCTCTGGACCTTTAATTCTTGCAAAGATAGATTGGACAGTCTTTACTCTGCTGCAGCTTATCAGCCATTTTGTAACCTGAGCCAAACTTTTGTGGTTTAGAATAGATCATGCTTAGGGTTTTCAACCTAACTGCCAAGAGGGAGAGGGAAGGAAGCTCCCTTTCTGAAGCTCATTGTTCCCTGAACTGGACTTCATATGACTGCTTCCAAGTTGCCTGGTGGTATTGAAAAGGGTTTCTCTAATGCTTCTGCTACTCTGCAGGCCCTCATCTGGTCGCATACTTGAGGCCCTTCATGTGGACCCTGCATCTGGCGTGTCCCTTGACAAGGAAAAGAATGCCAAATTGCCGAAACCACCAGCAAGGTATCTTTTTTTTTTGTGCAATATACTGTTTTAACAATTCACACTAGGTGTTGCTGGTGAAAGGATGTCGCGTGCTATAATTCTCATCATCTTTCTTTTGTTTGTCATGGCAGCACATCTTCAGGCCTTGCAAAATTGAGCAAGGCAACTAGTAGCGTCAGCCTCTCCAAACAACAGGGAGAAAAGAAGGAAACACCCCAAGAGCGGTTAAAACGGATTATGAGCAAACAACTAAATAAACAAAGTATATTGAAATTTCATGTCCATTTGAGCAGTGAAGCATTTGGTCCTCTGTCATTTGCTGTCATGTGACATCTTAAATTGATATGGATTAGATTACTTTTTTCTCTCTGGGTCAATTATATGGCTATATCTCTACATGTTTGTGATTGTTTAGCGGCACATTTTTGCAGTAAAAAAAGATACGGCTATTGAGATGGCTAAAAAACGAGAACAAGAGCGTCAAAGGCTTGATAAACTTGCAGAAACAAGCCGAGTAAGTCGATATCGGCATCGAAGCCGTAGTAGAAGCTACAGTCGCTCTCCCCCAAGGTAGTTTTATATTGCTTTGTTTTGTTTTGCTTTCATTCAAGGTCTGTGGTTTGAGATGCTGGAGGAGGATTCTCTGCCAATCCAGAAGATAACCTTCTGTTATCCTTAGAGAAATGTTCCGTGGTGTTTGCAGTTTATTTATTTATTTTTATTTATTTGTTTTTTGTTTTTATTTTTTTTGTTTTATTTTTCCGGAACTTGCTTTCTGTGTTGTTTCTAAATTGGAATTTGAGTATAGCGATCTGAGGCCACTGTTATCATATGTCACCCCTATTCCCTCTAAAGCTTCTCTTAAGAGAATCCCTTTGCTACACTCGACTTAAAGCACCTACGAACTCACTCATAAGTAAACTCGTCAAGTAGGTCTTTCGAGCTTTCCTTTTGTCACAAATCTGGTCAGAGCCTGGCCACTCCACTTAAAGTAAAGCTTTCCAGGCAATGGCTATTGAATAAAAGCTATTCTTTTCCTTTTCTCACATCTCGATTTCTCTCTCAATGATCAATGGAAGTACCTCTCCTTGCTGAATCGACTGTTCACTCTTTTCCCATGAAAGCAGAGAATTGCTTTGAAGCTTTCTTAGGAGTATTTTGGTTGTTACGATTTGGACCTTTTATGTGTTTGTGCAATCTTGTTGGGCAATTGTTGTCACTAGTACATTAATGAATCCATGTTCAGAGAAGGTCCAAATGGAGAACTTGCCATCCTAGTACAGGCTAAGGACCAAAGAGGATTGTCAAGTAAATTCTAGAAATCGTATTGATATTGGAATTTGCATGCAAGGAATTGCAAGGAGAATACATCTGTTTGAGGTTTACTCTATATTTTGGGCAAATGATCCGAGGTTTATTTGCCTGCAAACTTGTTGCTAGTGATTTCCAATATCACTTGGATGAATTTTATGTTTCAAAGCAGGCCACTAATTCTACCGTGCGATCCTGGCCTTACTATGTTGAAGGAAAGTAAGATTAGCAGTGAAGATAAGCTTGTAAATTGAGAATTTTTATTAGGTCTTTTCATGGTGCTGCATATATGTGCTTGCATACTCGCAAGTTATATTCACATTTCCGTCTATAGTTACAAGAGGTTTTAGATAATGTTTTCTGTTCATTTCCTAAACCCTCCATCCAAACACCCCTATGCTCACTATGGGCTGGGCAGAAATACATCTCGAGTGTCTCCAGTAATTGTGGTTATGATTTTTTTACGGTTCAGGTGCACTGAATATCTGTGAGCGAACTATCTGTGCATTGCATGTTCTTTTTCTTTCAGGAGCTTAAAAGTGCGATTTCCTCCAGTTCAAATTTGAAGAAATTGGTTAGCAAACATGCATGCATATATGGCACTGCCTATCTGTGATTATTAGTTGATTGTCCTCTGCTTATTGTAGACGATATCGACGTAGCAGAAGTCCAACGAGAGGCAGGAGTTCTCCAAGACATCATTCACGTTCTGGCTCAAGGTCCCGATCACATAATCATTCGCGCTCCTACTCTAGGTCTCGTTCTCACTCCCGGTCCCCTTCACCTAGGTAAGTGAAGTACATTTGAATATGCAATCTCTATATATGCTGGAAGACTTAATACTAACCTTACAGGGTAAGAAGGCGGTCAAGATACTGATAGCAAAAGTTGGATTTTGTTGCTGATTTCAGCTAGCAATGTGCAACTACTCTCCTATTTCTGAGTTCTATAGAATTGCAGATCTCGTTTGACACACCAAATCACTTGACTACGCAAGTCTATGAGTTTTATCTCAATGCATTGGTTGTTTGAAGTTTGAAATCATCTTATATACACATATATATGTATACAGGTTTAGTCAAATTTATATATCTTGTGAAGCAATCTGCATGTACATAAATTAAATTCTTTGTCGGGTAAGTTCCGACCCGAACGAAAGGCGTAATGAACTTAGTAGCAATTCTAAGTCTGTGCTCTTAAGGAGAGTGCCAAACAAAATTAAGAAAAACAACAAGGGTATAACGTAAGGTTGATCCTATGTGTCGAGATGAGTACTCCAAAATTAGACGCTTATCTCAAAATCTACGTACTCGATCAACTTCTATTATGTTCTAACGTCCCTACTAATCTAAAATTAGATTCTATATTAATGTATACCTTTTGATAAAATCCTCCCAACAATGGACGTGACGTGGAAGATATGCAGACGCTAATTTAATTTAGATCCTTTTATACTATTATAATATTGTGAAAAAGATTAATAATGTTGAAGCGATAATATGTTTATCATGAAATAATATGGATTGTTGAGTGTGGAGATCAAATAATTATATTAGTACTTTGTGATTATTGATCTCTTTTATAATGTTATAATATTTTTTCAATGATAGAAAACTGTGAAAATTTTTTCCATCCAGATTATCTGGCTGCCGAACGGAAAACTTTTCCGAAATTGAGATCCATGTCTAAATTTATCGGAAGGAGCACAAGAAACTATGTTTAGTTAAAAAATGCTTGAAAATATAATAAACAGATGAGCTCGGTTGAATGTAGGGTGAGTCTAATAAACATTCAGTTGAGTGAAGAGTGATTTCCAAAAGCTCCCGTTAAAGTTGAGGAAGTTTAATTGCTTCTCCTTTGTATCCCGTGCTTTAGCTCTACAACTTTGTTATATTCCACCCTTACACGCACGCATCCCATGACCATGAAAGAGATGCCCATTAATTCTACCTTTATCCTTCCATTTACACCTTTTTCAGGTTCAAATAACTCCCAACGATTTAGTTGTACCTATCACTTTTTTCTTGTTGCTATCTAATCTAGGAGATAGATCAAAAAAAAAGTGCGATCACCACACGGGGGGTCCGTCATTTTACTTATTAGACTTCCAACTTGTGATTCTATAGATTTGGAATCCACTTGATATAGATAATTTAGCACTTTGAGAATGATAGCAATTAGGCATGAGTAGGGTTTGACCCTAAAGATAAATAATTCTAAAATGTAAGTACTTGATCAACATCTATTATGTTTTTTTTTTTTTTTTTTATCCCCACTAATTTAAATCCAAATTCTACCATATATACTTATCAATAAGGATCTATTGCTCTCCTATCATAAATATTATATGATTCTTGACTGATTTAAAATATATATTGAGACACATTACTGCACTATAAAATTCGTTAATTCTGTTTAAATTGAGTTTTTCGTTATCAAAAAAAAAAAAAATTTATCCTAACAAATGTTTTAAAAAAAAATTGTCCTAACAAATGTAAAAGTATTAGTTCTTTGAGAGCCGTAAAAAGTACAAGGTAGGTGTACCTTTATCATGTATATAAACAATGTATCAAGGGAGGGCAGCCCCTTTTTTTCCGGGAATAAAACTAGCTCTATTAGGCTTTAACGACCCATTATTACTACAAACCTACCTGACCAATTCTTAATTCAATTTTCAAACATATTATATTGGATCTAGCAGATGGGTGGTGAATCTCTCTTGAATATATTAAGGTTTATTATTTGAAATACCCTTTTCTAGCATGTATATTATAAGATCCCAAGTGTATTTCTCTACCCTACAAAATGGATCTACTTTTATATTCAAGTGTGTTTTCAATAATCACTTCGACATCGCATGTTTCCATTGCAATAGTTTTTTGTGTTGTGAAATACCCAAAAACAAATAACATAGTACCAGAAAAGTAAAAACAAAAAAGATCCTATAACCTACATGAAAATTTCAAAATTTAAACGTTACTCCATTTAATATAACGTCATTCTTACAAATTATTTAAATCAATCTTAACTAAACTTTATCCTACTTATAAATAACATCAATTAACAAGACGTCTGTCAGCAAAAAAATAAAATTTCAACGATGTGATACAGATTCCAATATAATAGTGGCGATTTGATTCCATTATAGTCACTTCATCACTTGTATGTGATGGAAAGTGACAATGCATTAGCAATGGTTCGACAAGATAAAACTAAAATGGCAATTGATTTTGTGGAGAATCTGCATTCCATGCGCTCTAACTCATCCGATACCATATAAAGTTTACGCGTGTTGTTTTAGTTTCTATCATCAACTAGCTCAATTTATTATGAGAAATCGCCATCTTTCTTCAAGAAGTAAAGAATTGATGGCTCGACTTATCGGTGTGCAAGGGAACATGCATGTGGGATAGAGGAAGACAAGAAACCAATGCTTCTCACAATGTTTATATTAGAATATACACTTGTTACACATTGAAAAATTATAAATTCATACACCACCTTATAAGATATTGAGCTACTTCACTTAATACCAATCTCAGGCTTTTCTTGAAATTTCACACATTAATCTCAGGATTCTTTCTTAACAGTTCACTATGCGTGTGATGTCCCAGGTCAGAAATTTTTCACGTGCAAATGAGATTAGTATTGTAAGAATAAAAAATAACTATTTGATCTCAAATCAATGGTTAATCTAAATCATCATTTAAACTCACGTACATTACTTATTTATGAACCACACACTTAACATTTCTCCTATTAATATGAGACATTATGATGTGAGGATCGTATGGATGATTCTCCATGTCTGGCATTGAGCCCCACCTTGCCCACAAGAGCCATGGACAAGAAAACCGGGAGATCCATATTTTTCTATGCAATTTGCCCCACGGGTTGCTTTTTTTCACAACCGGTGGTGACATTTCATGGACTTTTGTAGTTCCTAGTGTGTGTGTCTTACTAACCTTATTGTTTGATCCATGCCCTCCTCGTAGAGACATACAAATCTAATTCCAAGTCTAGTCTCCATCTCTTACCCACTTTTTCCCAGAATGGGTTCCTCTTCTAATTAGTATTTAATTCTATCATTCTAACACTGAATACATCTCAATTATTCAGATTTTAAACTACAAAAAAATGGGAAAGAAAATGAAATTTTAGATATTTTGAGTGAAATGAATGATTAAAATTAAAATGTTAGAATAAAACAATAGTTAGAAAAAAAATCCTAATCCCTTTTTCATGCACACTAGATCCTCTCATAACGACTATATATTTTTTTTCATAAAGTTATTAGTGAGATATGAATTGTTGTTTATTTGGTCCAAATTTAATAACCCATTTTTAAATTGTAGTTATTCATCTCTTTCATAGCGTTAAAAAACAATGAGTGTTATAAGAATATCCAAACCCGAGTAACTTTGTACCCAAGTTTGTACAGGTAGTTGTAATTTTACTCTCTCTCCATGTGCATGCCTTTGCTTGTGTCTTAGGAGTTATTTGTTTTAGTAACTTGGTCCATGCAAACCTCAAAAGTTAACTTGCAAAACCAAATTAGATGCAACATGCTGCCTAGTAAGATAAAACTAATTAAAAGTTGACTTTTTAACAACCTTTAAAATAAATCATTAAACAATCTAGACGTTGACTAGCTACTTGTTTACCGACAAAATGATCATAGCAATATAACCATCACGGTGGTTTAATACTATAATTTCGACTTGATCAAGAAAAAAAGAATTTTATGATCACATCCACATGTGTTAACCCGCTGTTCAAGCTTCCATTGCAGAATCTTGTCCTTTATAGAAGTTAAAAAAATGTTCAATTGTCTATTTATTTAGTTAATTTGTAAGCGTCAAAGTCGATATCCGTCATGTGCTTTGGTTTGAATAAGTGACCGTTGATCTTGATCAATTGAGTTAAATTCACTTGGCATAACAAGTTCGTCACATGCATATATAGCCGATAAATTCTCTTCACACCGAGAGCCCGGGGGAGGGGGTGGGGTGGGGGTGGGGGTGTTAGAGCAGATTCAGTATTTAATTTTTCAAAAAGATATATGCTAAGTTATGAATCCGTTGCTGTTCTCCTGCCTAGAAGTTTACTTGCAAAACAAGGTATTTTATGATTGTGTTCAGGGACCTTTTTGATGCTTAAATTAATGAGATCGGGATAAATAATTTAAGTGTATAAAGTAAGTATATAAAATAACAGTTATCTTTCTTGAAATGTGTGTATCTATATTTGTACTAGTCTCACAGATGGGATATGGTGCCACGTATAGTACCTTTAAGGCAATTTACAGGCTTCTCGAGCATCATTGAAGATTGGGTCTTCCATGTAATCGGGCATACTTGGGAGTTGGACATTTGTATACATGAACCAATTGGAAAAGTCCTACAATCCAGTCCTTATCCACGGGATAACTTTATAGTCGGGATCCTATCACTTTTATCTATCAAATGTCCTTTTTACCTTAACAGATTCATTACCCCATATCAATATATATATATTTTACTTTATAGGTATTTTAGTACGAGAAATATAAATATTTTTTTAATGGTTATTAAATTATATGTTATAATTATCATTGAAAGAGATAAAATTTTACATCGACGCCTGTGGTAATTGCGACCGCCGCACCATTATGTATGCATAAATCTACGTGACAATATCCGTAGATTTTTCGAATAGAGATACTCCTAAATGAGACTACATAAAGAATATATATACTTTTTGTCATTCATAAAGAATATAATTTATGTGAGACGATGAACAAAATTTTTTATGTCTAAAACTAACTATAGTTTATTTGAATAGTATGAATTGAATAGTAAAAATAGAAGAAAACAATTTCTGAAAATTTTAAACCAACATTACTTAAAAATTCTGCTATGAGACGCGGTGTTACATGTGATTTCCCTCAATCGATCCCTGCATGTGATGCCATTTCTCTGAAGAATGTTCCGCCGACCGTTGCATGCTGTCTCACATGAATGTACCCAGTTAATAGGTGTTGGAGTCAAGTCTCGTGAAAAATCTTATTTTCGTGTGAGGTTATATATTAAAAGTATCAAACTAATTATACACTTTTTAATAGTTTAAATTTTTAAATCAAGTGATCGACTTACACTTTTCATGTCAAAACGTGAAAGTTAGGTGAACAATTCAAATATTGGGTCGCATTGATTTTAGACAGCAGATAGCTATATTATATATGTTTCAGACTTTCATTTTCAGATTCAGATGTGCAATGGGTGATTGTGCATGTTTTTCGTTTTTATCTTCACAGATTTTTCATTCATACGAAGTTATCTTATATATATATATAAAGGGTTTCTACAATTTCGCCTGCGTAATACAAGTTAATTAATCGTGAAATGTTGTGCTAATTGACTTTTATTAAGAATAAATTGGAAGTTTACATATTTAGGTGAAGGCCAAACTGAGATGGAAAAAAAAACTTTTCATACATCAACATATTATTTGGTTGAGTATGGAAGTGGGTCCTATTTGATGTGAGGCCCACCACATATAAAAAGCCAAACGTGACCGGATAGACATGTTTCTAATTTTTGCTTGCTATAGTTAATAGTATATCAAGAACTACTTTTCCTTTTCTAATTTAGTATATATACGACATTTTCTTTTCTTGATATAACAAACATGCAGCAATTTGAGAAGTATGAAGGAGCTTGTCAACATATTAAATCATGGAAAAAAAAATTGAAAATTTTTGAACGTTTATGTGAATTTGAGATGTGAGTTTTATATGAATACAAAATTCACGCACCATTAATAATATGAACATTTCAAATTAATATTTACCTTTAAATCATACCAAAAACATAAAGTGCGTCAAGTTATTTAAACTTTATACAAACCTTGTAATTATCTCAAATTAAATCACACCCACTCCTAAAAAATCTTTCTTTAGTCATAAACTTGTGGTTCTAATGAAATCATAAGTTATCTAATTTGATCTTCTTTTATTCGACAAATAAAGAAAAAAAAAAAAAAAAACTAAAATCCTATGTAGTACCATGAAAACCACAATTCTACAAATCAGATGAGCTTGCCTTATATTTTTATGGGGGAGAAAAAGAATGGAAAAGACAAATCATGCACGTAAAGCTTAGTTCATGTTCATATGGAAGAAAAAAGAATGGAAAAGACAAAGCATATATAATCCGTAACGATCCCTTATGATCACAATTATTAAATTTTGCTCCTATATTTATTCCGTTCGTTCGTCTTCTACCAGCGCAATAGCCCTTCTTTACTCTACCGTTGCATTGATCAATCATCACAAGAAATCACCAACCAATCAAAAAAACAAAACAAAAAGAAGACAGAAAAAACATTGAACGAAAAGGAGAGAAAAAAAGAGCCGTTAATAAAACAGAACCACAATTAAATCAAATCTGTCACTGCCATTAAATCTAACTATCATTAACAAATAGTTAATAAAAACATTCATAATAATAAAGAAATAAAAAGGTCCATTAATAGAATCTCAAAGTGGGCCCCACTCTTCTCCTTATATATATACACGCTACCCGTCTCTTTTTCTTCTCCATTTCCAATTCTTCACTATTATCTCACACACATACACACATACACACACTCACACTCTTAAAGAACCGTCTTTTATCTTGAAAAAATTTTCTGGCAAACTTCAAGAAACCGAAAAAAAAAAAAAAAAAGAAGAAAAAAGGAAAAGAATATAAAGCAAATCAGTTCGATCACTTGCTTTTTTACAAGAAATCAGCAGCAATGGTAGACGTAGACAGGAGAATGACCGGTCTAAACCCGGCCCATGTAGCCGGACTCCGCCGTCTCTCCGCCAGAGCCGCCGCCGCTTCAACCGCTCCATCCACTCCTCTCCCTCCACGAAAAAGCCTCCTCTCGTTCACTTCCCTAGCCGATAAAGTCATCTCCCATCTCAAATCCTCCAACGTCACTGTTCAACCTGGCCTCTCCGACGCCGAGTTTGCCTTAGCTGAAGCCGAGTTCGGCTTCGCTTTCCCACCTGACCTCAAAGCCGTACTCTCCGCCGGCTTACCCATCGGCCCTGGCTTCCCTGACTGGCGCTCCACCGGCTCGGCTCGTCTCCATCTTCGCGCTTCCATTGACCTCCCAATAGCTGCTATCTCTTTTCATATTGCCCGAAACTCTTTATGGCCCAAATGTTTCGGCCCGAAACCATCTGACTCGGAAAAGGCCCTCAAAATAGCCCGAAATGCTCTCAAGAGAGCCCCTCTTCTTATTCCCATTTTCAACCATTGTTATATACCATGCAACCCTTCCTTAGCTGGCAACCCCATCTTCTATGTTGACGAAAATCGCATTTTCTGCTGCGGCGTTGACTTACCCGACTTTTTCGATTCTCATTTCCACTCTTCTCATCGCGAGAAACTTACGAATTCGTCGCGGTCAAGTCTCGCCGGCGGAAAAACGCCGCGGTGGGTGCAGTTCTGGAGCGACGCCGCCGTGGACCGCCGTGGGAGGAACTCAAATTCTTCATCTTCGTCGACGTCATCAACGTCATCTGAAAGGTACTTGTATCTTGACATGGAACGCTCTAAAACGCCGAAATGGGTCGAAGAATATGTGAATCGAATTGGGTCGGTTTTGAAAGAAGGCGGGTGGGCAGAATCCGACGTGGCAGAGATTGTACACGTGTCAGCTTCTGGGTTCTTTGAAGATGATATGGTGTTGTTGGATAACCAAGCGCTATTGGATGCTTTGTTACTCAAAGCGGATCGGTTTTCGGATTCGCTCCGAAAAGCTGGGTGGAGCTCCGAGGAAGTTTCGGATGCTTTAGGGTTTGATTTTCGACCGGAGAAGGAGAAGAAACCGGTTAAGAAGTTGTCTCCTGAGTTGGTAGAACGATTTGAGAAACTGGCTGAGTCGGTCACCCGGTCATCATCATAGTACAAAATTGTCTTATATAGCAAGTTACCGGCAACCGGCAATTTTTGTAGTTATTCTAGGCCTCGGGGTTTGCTTTTTTTTCCTTTTTCGCCTTTTTTTTTAATACAAAAAATGTATTTTAGCTTAAAAAAATATGATTAGTATAATAATAATATGAAATAGAAAATATTATACTGATTTTTTTTTGTCAATAAAATATTGTACTGATTAGTATTATAATTGTGTGCTTTCTTTAATTAAATGTTTTTCTTTCTTTTCTTGCTACAATAGTGTCGGAGTAGCTTATTTTTTTTCTTATTTGCATGGCAATCGTGATGAAAATTCAAAAAATTTAATTATAATAAATCGTTGTTTGAATATTTTCTCCAAACTCTTGGATTCTTTAATTAAGTATTACTGATTTGCAGCTAATGTTTTAATACTTCTTTTAATTAATGTTGTTGTCGTAGTGTTTTTGATACAATGTTTGGGGGTGTGAAGTGGCACAGGTTTCAAATCAGTAGCGCACGTGTGCCTTCTTTCTGAGAACAAAAAGGACGTTAATAGTGGGTCCCACTAACCGCGCCTCGGCTTTAGGAGCTTAGATTTGAGAGGTATGGTGGGCTTGTTGGGTTGGGTGTTGCTTTCGAGGTAGGCGATGGCAACGGCATCGTTTCTCTTGTGAAGTTTCACAATCAGTGCAATTAATGTTATTTTGATGTTTGGTGTTGGCAAACCGTACGCGGGAAATCTTTCTCTATACAAATTCTCTTAAAACTAATTTACTTGGGTGAGATAGAAGAGAGTAATATTCGTTATAATATTATGAAAAGATATAATAAGAATTTTATCATTATTGATTTAATTTACGATTGGATCATATAATAAATGGTCTAAATTCCTTAAATTTCATCTCAACTCATCATGATTATATGCGAAACACTTATTACTTGTGTGTTTTTGGAGTATGTCTGAGTTGTATTTGTGTGTGTTTGGTGTGTGTATGTTGATGATGATGATGGAGGAAAGTGGGTGTTTGGTGTGGAATGTGTGTGAATTGAGATGATAGGGGTATTTTTGTCCAAGAACTTGAACGGTTACACTATTTTGTTAAATATAATAACCCTGACCTTTATTTGAAATGACACTTATTACGTCATGTTTAAAAAATCCACTTACTAACCTTTCTGTTTACTTACAATTAAATATTTAATGGAATAGTGTAATCGTTCCAGTTCTTGAACAAAAATATCCCTACCATCTCAACTCACACACATTCCACACTAGACACCCACTTTCCTCCATCATCATCATCAACATACACACAACAAACATGCACAAATACAACACAGACATACCCCAAAAACACACAGCAACACATTGAACACCAAAATTAACATTAATCCCACTATAAAAAGAATAATTTCAATTCCATTGAACTCTTGTGGCATCAGCTTCCTTACAAAAAACTAGTTGCCACACCTATGAACTCGATGCTATCACAGTTAAGAAAATCACATTTATGTTTTTTTCTCTCTGTTAATCAAATCTAACAGAAACAGAAGTAAGAAAATCACATTTATGTTTTTTTCTCTCTGTTAATCAAATCTAACAGAAACAGAAGTAAGGGAATAAGAGATTAGAAACTTTACCCTCCATTCATCTAAAACATCATCCATTTTATAGGATATTTCATAAAAAATAACACATGTGAAAGATTGAAAGTGCGTGGACTATGCACACGTGAAAGATTGAAGACAAGTGGACCTGATTTGAGATAGGTTGCATGCGAAAGATGAATGAACTAAACTATGGGCCTAGCTCTGATACCATGTTAAAATACATGAGTTTCTATCTTAAAATTAATTGGTGTCAAGTGGAGTAGTCCAAAATCTTATTAAGTGATTTAAGAATTTATAATTTTTTTATATGAAACAAGTACATATTCGAACAGAAATTAGCGTGATTTTTATTGCACCAAATAGCAAGTGATAGGGGATGTTGTTGTGAGAAATGCTAGTCTTTTGAGAGCCCATTTGCTGAGTTAAGACATGATAGGGATAGGGATGTGTTTATAATTTTTGTTTTCCTTGGAATTTGGAAAGGGAAAAAGATATGGTCAGGGGAAGGGGTATCCAGAGGAAAACTGACAAAATGACCTTCTTCCCTTACAGTTTAGCTTTTTAGAGACACAACAACGAGGTGCTGCTTTTGCTTTCAGTTTTGGGTTTTGGGTGTGAAAGTTGAGTGATAGATTTCAATTTCTGCTGAGAAATGTCATTTTCATTGTACATTCACTTTCAAAATTGAAAATAATGTATTCTTTTGGTTAAGAGTTGGAAGATTGGTGACTTAAAAGATTAAAAAAAAAAAAAAAAATTTGGAAGATTGGTGGAGTGTCTAAAGTAAGTGTGAATTTGTTAAAGAAAATATTTTTTTGTGACCAAATTAGGTAAGTATTATGTTTGATTAACATGAACTATGTTTTTTTATAGGGTCACCTATATGAGTTAAAAGGTTTTGCTAGGTGAGTTTTCGGTCATAAAAAAGTTGAAAGAAGGTTTAAGTATTGTGATCACGCCATTTTGTGATTAGAATGTCACAATATTAAGTAAATTCACTTAGGAAAAATTCTTCAAATCAACCATGCAACTTTACGACTATGTAGCTATGATATAGAAGTGGGTCCCACATAATAAAGAAGTCCACTTGTATATTAGAGAACCAAATAACTGCACAACCGAACCAAAGCCCTGTCCTTCATTTAGTTCAATATGCTCGTTAATTGGATAAAACTTAAATGTGAGGGTAATGTCATTCATAAGAGACTAAGCCAAAGGTCAAACAAAACTTGCTACTCAAATACTCAGAAATATTGGGTGGTACTTCATATCTCGTGTCAACTCATTAAAAGTATGCTTTCCTGAGCAACACTCAAATTTGTTTGACTGAGAGATGCCGATAAACTTTAAAAGTGAGTGAATTTTCACAATTACACGTCTCTCAAATTACAACTTAACCATTTGAATGATCAGGTTGTTTGTTTGGAAGTTTTTTCTCTCAATTAGTGGTCAAATGACAAAACTGCCAGTTGCACTCCCAATTCCAAAGAGGAAGAAACTAATTTTGGCAATGAGTAAAATAGTCTTAAGTCGACTAGCGAAAATTATGACAAAAAAAAAAAAAAGAGTAGCGAAAATTGACTGACAAACCATTTTCCTTCTCTAGCTTCCACCTCCCAACTCTACTTTAATTTCCAATGGTTTTGATGTTTGTGTTCTTATCTATAGGAAATCAGTATGGCAAAGTTTGGTATAACGAAATTTAGCAAAAAAGTTTGGTATAACGAAGAAAATAGGGAGGGAATGGTCCACTTGATGGGAGGCATAACAGTGAGATGGACTTTGTTTTCTGTTGGCTTAATGGGCATATGCCATTTGGTGGCTCGTAATCAAGTGCAGAGCCAAAATCTCAAAGTTTGGATATACGCTTATAAATTGAGAAAGGTTAAAGTATATATTTATACATTAAAAAATTTTAGTAGTGTTCGTGTGGATATTTTTATTGATATGTGACTCTGTCACTATTCTGATTGATTGAATAGTGGTAGATGCCGAATTATTGAGTTCGAATGAATCTTAAAATTCGTATTTAACTCTTGTGTCTTCGATTTTTGAAACTATTTAGACTATCATGCACAATTGTTGCCGATTGGAATTAGACTTAGTATCATGCATGTAGCTTATTAAGATAGTCTTCTCATTAGCCCCGAGTCTGACTCAAAATTTCGTACTTTGAAAATAAGCTAATCCCATAAATTCCCATTTTATCCCTTGCATGAATTATCCACAAAGTCCAAAAATTTCTCATATATTTTAAGAGATTTTAAACTTTGTGAAAAACGAACATTTATGGTTTTACATCATTGATAATAGAACCAAACGCAGTAGTTTCCAGAACAAAGAATTACAATACTTTATATCATTTCCACTCCAAAAAAAAAAAAAAAAAGATATGAAATCAATTCTACTTGTCTTGTCAACCTAAGTACGGGTTCTATCTTAAAAACAATTGTATTAGAAGAAAGTTTATGATTTTTTTATATGAATAAGTGTATACTTTAACACTCCATCAGTGTTACCCGATTTGAAGATACGGTCTTCTAAATAATACGGTAAGTTGTATGTAATTAATAACCAGTATTAAAGATACAGTTATGATAAATAGATATAATAAATGACTATGAGGAGTAATCAAATATTTTATTTAATGATTTTAAAATTCGTAATTTTTTATATAAGATAAGTGTATATTGTGATAGTCGAATAATTTTGTTCATTGGCTTCAAATTCGGCGTAAGCCATTTGATGGTTTATTCCCCTAAACCTTGTTAGCAGTATATGCGTTTTCTAAATCAGAGGAACAACCAAATGCTAAAGAAAAGTAAAAAGCTTCTTTAAGTGTTTTTTCGCTTTAGGAATAAGATCTCTTTGAAGCATCCAAGTACAAAGCCATATATCACTTTTGAGTACTTTCTGACTTTTAACTTTTACTCGAGCCTTTAGGAGCGTGGTAACTATAAGTAAACAAGAAAGTGTGTTCAAACCTTAATCATACACAAAGCTAACCTCGTCTTTTCTCAATTTTGACACCATCATTGCAGCGATCTCTCTTTTTTACTGATAAAGCGGTTATTGTGTCTTTATAACTTTTTCGAACAGATGTCTCGTCATTTTATTCTGACACGTGATTCTACCCGTTAAAATAGGATTTACAGATTGTGTCTTTTGAAGCCAATTCTTATGAACTCAGCCTCTAATTGCTTTTAACAAAAGTATATCATGCTAGGGCTAATATATAACATTTTATCGGTGAAAATTAAGTGAATTTAATGAATAATTAGTGAAGACCAAGTGGTTTTATATATTGAAGATATGAAAATATTAAAAAAAAATTAAATAATTTCGTAGTATCAATAAAAATTATAGCCCCGTAATTGTATACGTGGATTCGGTCTTAACATCACAAGAGACTCTTGATAATCATTTTTACTGGACATTAAAGTCATCGGATTCTGATGCTTCATGGACCCCTTAAATTTCAAAGACTAATTCAAATGAAAGAACAAGCTTTTCAACTATGAATTCTCAAATTCAATGCTTTCCACCAATATAATTGTGTAGCTATTAGTTCAATTTAATATCAATATTATCTTTTACTTTAAGTGACTTGTTATGATTATAAGAAGTTGTACTTTCTAATAAATTATGTTTTATTATATACCATGAGCCCCATTCATGAAAGTTTACCTTTATTATACAAAGTGGACACCTTCGCCCACTTTTTTTATGCAAATAAAAAGTTTTGCAGTCATGAAAGATGTGCCATAAACAATACTGCAAAACCCGAGAAGTGCGGGCCTAGTTGGATCTCTTAGAAATTGATCGTTATAAGTAAAAATATTCAAATCTGAAAATTAATTTTGTAGTAATACTGTCGTGTATTATTAATTTATTATTTTAAATTATTACTCTTATCTGGCATCGTCATCGCTTTGGAGAAATGTCTGTGTCATAATCCTTTTGACAGTTTTCTACCCAACACGGGAGTCAATTGCTGCTGCATTTAATGAAATCAAACTATTAAAGCGTTGCATGAAGTGGAAAAAAACAGTCACTAGGACGAAAACTGAGAAGAGCATCAAAATAGAAAACTCAGTTGAACTGACCGATGGACCTTTGGCGGGTCACATGGCACTCAGTAGCGCAGTTATATGTCAATAAAAATTTGTAATAGCATATCTCAATTGACCGTCGAACCTTTGAATACATATCTTTATATTGGTATCCTGATTTCGCCACTAATGGCACCCGACCACCACCGCCGTTCATTCTTGTCACGTGCCACCATCGCTGAGGCACCCAACCGTCTTGCACGTGCTAATGATAAACAAAATTGCTAAATTTGTTCCGCGGACGAGCTTTACATGGCTCTTGTTCACAAAAAGGCGAAATACCCTCGCCCTCTGGGCAGCTTTACATGGCTCTTAGTTGTTGCACGGATGGATCTTTGCTATTTTATACTTGCAGTGTTCGTGAGTCTTGAGACTTGAGAGAATAACAATTTTTCCAAAGACTAATACAATCAAGGTGATCTCTCCCCTTTTCATATTTTTTTGCATAACGAGAAATTCATCAACTAAATTACTTTTACTAAAACAAGGTTAAATATCCAATTTAGTCTCTTATCTTTAGGGTTTGTGTAATTTTAGTTCTTATCTTTCAAAATGTACCTTTTTAATTCTATATCTTTATCATTTGTCTTAATTTAGTCTTTATCTTTCAAAATGTAACATTTTAGTTTTGCATCTTTATTATTTGTTCCAACTTAGTCTTTATATTTGTAATTATGGTTTATGTTAGTCCTCAACCATTTTAAAAGGTAAGGATTAAGTTGGAACAAATAGTAAAGATACATGATTAAAAGTGTACATTTTGAAAGATAAGGACTAAGTTAGGACAAATAATAAAGATACAGGACTAAAAATGTACATTTTGAAATATATAGACTAAATTAACACAAATTCTAAAGATAAGAGACCAAATTGAATATTTACCCCTAAAACAATGGAAGCCAACCATTAGGACTTTGGTAAAGTCCCACGATTATCGTTGTGAGTTTAAAAGATTGTGATATAAAACTTGGTCTCATTTTTTTATGTGTGCACCATTTAAGTCTCATTTGAAACAAAAGAAACAATGAAAACAGAATGCGATTCACGTTGTTGTTTTCCTTGAGAAGGAAATAATAAGAGACTTGAATTGGTAACTAATTTCAGACCTCTTTCCAATTCTCGTTCCTAGTTTTTTCCTTTTTTGTTTTTGATTTGAAGGGAGGACAAAATGGTGTTGTACTAAGTTACTGCAAGAGAGAGAATCAGTAAAGCATAATCTATCACTATTCAAGAAGATGATTTACTCGTAATATATCTTGCTCTAGTAAAATTGTCAGTTCGTGTGGAGTCATCGATACGATATCTAGAATTTCATATTTGTATTCCCATTTATGTCAGGTTTCATATCTATATGTTAGGAACAAGGTGAAAATGTTTTAAAACTACAAGCTCTACAAAAAGTATTACGATAAAATAAAATTGCGCGTGACAGATTTTAGAGTAAGTCTACTACAAATTTCGTATATAACAATAATTTTATGTACCAAAATACTCTTGAGAAATAGCCAGAGTTCAATATATAATCTTTTTGCACTTGATAATCTTTTATCATATCATAATCAGTGTGATACATACAAGTGCTAAAACGTATCCATACCCCATAGAAGTGGATCATTAATGAAGTTTTTGTCTTTTGTCTGCAGATGTGGAGGCGCGGGGCCTCACTTGTCCTGCCATGACAATTAAACCATTGCCACTGCATGATGAATGATTGAATTCTACTTTAGATGTATGGTTAATACAATGTACTCATGAACTTAGATGGCGACTCATTTAAGAGAGCCAAAAATGGTTATCTTCGACCATGATGCCACTACAGTGTCAATATCATTTTCTCAAGGGATTTCAATCCCCTCATAACACAGCTTTTGGCTTTAAAAAATGTGCATGCGGTGGTATTAATAATGAGAAAAATCTGGACGATAAATTATTTGAATCATTATATACTAATTGTATAAACAATACACTATCGTTAAATTTCCTTCTTAAAATTATAATGTTATAAGGAAATCTACATTCAAAACGGTTGCTACATGACCTCTTTAGCAACTTACCACCATGCAACATTTGAGGTCTCCATGACACAACAACGATCACTATCATGTATTGTTTTGGTTTTGATGAATCCAAACAGGAAATCATACACCCAATCCATCGCATGGAATCATCAATTGATTCAACAAATCACGCAGGACTGCTAGTGATACATACTAGAGGAAGGTGGGGATAACCTCAAGTCCTTATGCTCATTATGGGATGTGCCACACACATGCTACAATGGCAATTGCAATGGGAAGAAAGGCCATAAGGCAATCTCCAAATTATTTTTTGGCTCTCTCTTATTTGGCTACGGACAGGGATGAATTCAAGATTTTTGTTCAATAGGAGCAAAAATTAATGTATTTGTTATTACTAATCAATTGTATACATAAGAAAAGAGGAGGGAACAACGCGTACCTCTGTTCCAGCAACAACAAAATCAAAATTAGGATCCAATATACTAAATTGTAATTCTGTGACAAAATGCAGCAGCTTTACACGGCTCAGCTGCCGCACGTAAATGCTGTACAATTTCCGTGTATCTTTCGTGTCTGAGAACTTTTTACTTGAGGGAAACGTTTAAAAACGTTAGCTGGATCATCCACCTAACACATGGGGTAGGGCCACACACAGCTGGACGGATCCGGCTACTTTTCCTTTACTTGAACATTCTCATGCTGCCTGGAGAACATCATCTTCTTTCTTGATGGGAACCGCTGGAGGTAATTTCATTACCTTAACGCGATATGTTGCCTGCAAAAATCCTATGTTCTTAGATACATGATGATAATACTTCAATGTGCAAAATACCCGACATGTCTTTCGTATTTCCAGGCATTTTTCCATTGGTTATATGTGGAAAAGAAGAATGAATCTTCACCTTTTTATCAGAACCGAACTCAATTACATCTGATGGATGAAACCGGGCTGGAAATTGAGGGGAAGCACGATAACGCCTGCCCTCATTACTGAAATAAATTGTTTGCTTTGTTAGAAGTTAGATTGGAAGAATCATCTTTGTCTGAATATATACTAAAAGACGATACGATACGATAATTCTTATTTTCATTCACTTACTCGGTAATCCAGGTGCCATGCTCGCTGCGCAAATCAGTCAGGAAAAATGCTCCGTCTTTGTAACTTATCCGAGCATGCAATTCGGACACCTGAAATACAAGAGTTCTTTTTAGAGTTAAGAGAAGAAATAGGTATACTGCAGCAAAAAATTTAAGGTTGCGAAAGCAACTGATAATGTACCTGCGGGGAAGATATCACTATCGATCTTTCAGAAGAATCTGTATGTGGTTTACTCCTGAATCACAAAAGACAGCATATGGTTATTTCGCATGATCTGTAAAACAAAGAATGCATCCATACACCCAGAAAAGTTTGTGTGCTCATGCTTCGTGATATAATCAAACAGGTATGTAATGGAAGTCAAGTCATTGGATATTCTAGATCAGCCATAAAAGATTATCATCAATTTCACAAGATTTATAACTCTAGCTATACTTCATAGGAAAATAAATTATGAAGAAAATTAAAGTCATACCCAATTATGCAAGGTACTTTTTCATCTCTGCTCAGAAAAATTGTTTCTGAACCAGCATTGCCATCACCAGTCGGGAATAGATACCATCTGTAGAAGACAATGAGATATGACCATTTTGGTGAAGCATCAACTGATAATTGCACAATAGCATAAGACTTCACATAACAAATTCTAGGCTAGTCATACATACTCTCCATTCATAGCTCGTTCCAAAGCATCATCATCCTCAAACCACCTTCTTAAGTTATCGTTTGCCTTCATTCATTTGGGAAAAGGTCAATATTACCTTTCTAATAAAAGGTCTCCAATTTTGTATCTTCAGTAAGAAAGTAAAACGAGCCATAATCTCTTCAGAGAATGAATGCATTGATAGTACTCGGAGTAACTTACTTTGTCAGAGAGTCTGCATTGCAATGATCTGCCTTCAAGCTTTGAACTGTGAAAAGCAATAACAAGCCATATTCAATTAAATGAGTTAGTAAAAGAAGTTGGATATGCAATGCTTGGAACTTCCCATAGAATACTAATTTCTCATAGTTGTGAATTCTTTCTAAATATATCCTTATTTGTGGAGCCATAAATGTCAATTCCCTCTGCATATCTTGATTAGACAAACTAATCATAAAGATGGCTCTGCATGAAGAATAAGTTTGTGACTGAAATCCTTATTGTAATCATTTCTGTCCAAAAAAGATAAACATGTAAATCAATGACACCAAGAATAAATATGTATTTAGGGGTTATCATTTCTCACCCATTGCCGCCTAAGACCCAACTTAACATTAAAGGCATTCCAATGTTAACAAAAAATTTCCCACCAACTCTTCCTGGATGCGGTATTCTAAACTTCGTCAAGAACTACAAAGCAGAAAATAAGCTGCAATTAGATTCAGAACAGGCTCCTTTTGGGGAACTAGAATCATTTCAGTCCCTCGTATCTGGTGTAATCTTCAAAAATTCTTACCGACAATGGACCAAGTCCTACACCCAAATATGGTTTGTAAGTTGAAGCCATAATTGCAGCCATTCTTGCCAGTCCATGAATGATTGCAACTCGAAGTCTTCTAGCGCTCTCATAGCTGAAATCATACAAGAGACAAATAGTGAGTGACCGAGAACAGCATGTGATATAAGTCCATTTACATCTGCAATTCCCACTTAAACACTGGAGTAAACTGCCGTATTTAGTATTCATCGACACATGACGGTTTACACAACGGAGTTCCCACATGGTCGCTATAATATTCCTTCATCTCTTTTATATTACACGTTCTTTGGAATTTTAACCAAAGCTTGTCTTTCTGCAACCTCCATTAATTCCACATATTACAAATAATGCAGCTTCAAGGTGCCTGCTGACAACAATATGGGAAGGAAAATTATGTGTCACCTCTTTAAAGCAGAGACAAGATCAACAGGGTTTCCAGTCTCATTGCTTTGCTTGCAGGCCTTTTCAAGCTCCAGCGCGAGTTGATAACCATCCTGGGTAAATGAAGAGTGTAGCTCCAAAATAAGTTGCTTTTCTCTACATACCAAAAGAGATAGGAAGGGACTTGGGGGTTGACAGGTTGGTGCTCGCGGCAGAAAACTTATATAGATGGAGACTAAGAGGAAAATTCAAAGCCAGAGTATAAGAAACCAGCAACTCCCGTACAAGAATATAGATCTATGTTAATACTTCTCCAGTAAACCTTTTTCTCTAAGACCTCAAAGATGGGTGTTACTCTTTCAAAAGATTATATAGGATACAACATAATCTTTTTAACTTCTACAGTACAATGGCCAATATTGGGGAATTGCAATTC
The DNA here is from genome assembly GCA_037974665.1 of Ehretia macrophylla. Classification (NCBI taxonomy): domain Eukaryota; kingdom Viridiplantae; phylum Streptophyta; class Magnoliopsida; order Boraginales; family Ehretiaceae; genus Ehretia; species Ehretia macrophylla. The sequence goes on from CM075770.1 coordinate 33,828,215, forward strand.
TAAATGTATAATAATTCACAAGAAGCGAAAGATAATAGTAAATTTACATCAAAGATGTCCTATTACCAAAACTACAAATACTGAATAAACCAAAAATGCAATTTACTATGTGATAGAAACAAAATGATACTAAACGAAATGAATTCTACCTCAATTGCCATGCATCCCCCCTGACCCAAATTTGGCTGCATAGCATGGATTGAGTCCCCAAGCAAGGTTACACGACCCTTTCCCCAGGTAAAGGAAGGTGTTCGATCATAGATGTCACGTCGAATAATTGCATCTTCATCAGTGGCGAGCAGTAAATCAATCACATTGTCACACCAGTCGCCAAATATTTGAAGCAATCTTCCTTTCTTACCTGCATAAACAAAAACATCAGGAGGAACACAATGAGAACACATAATCACATCATTGTCCTCTTTGTAGACATTATTTGTTCCTATCACATTAGGGGCCAACCAACAGCTGCAGCTCCTGTTTACTTTGCACCTAGACATGCCCATTTCCAGAATTTTGCTATATCCTGGATGTTAGCTCCTTGTTGTTAAGACTCTTTAAGTTGCTACTCTATGTCTTTGCTTCCAGATATCCCTTAACGTTTAAAATATTAAATTTTGTTTTCTTTTCTAAGTAATGGATCTAAGTCCCACAGTTTTGGACTGAATGAGACAGATGAAAATTGATGGTATGTCATTATTTTATCTATATTGTCGAAGTAGTCTCCTCTGATAGTGTTCTATCGCTTATGGATGTTTGTCTTAGCTCATATATCAGTAAGAATATTTACCAGTAGGACCATCAGCGCCACCAGGTGGTTCGTTGTGAAATGCATACCATTGCATTTTTCCTCCACCGACATCAGAAGAAACAAAGTACTGTTTGTGGCCCAAAAACACCCGGTATCTGTCAGAAGAAAATAGGAACTTAGCCTCTACAGTGTAGAGCCAGATGAACACAATTAAGATATTTAAGAACACAACTCCAATGCCACTTGTGGATATCACATACCCGACAGTGTCAATATCAGCAGGCACAAAATCTGCAATTCCTGTGTAACAAGTATAGCCTGAGTATATAGCTTCATCTGGCCCAAACAAATTTTTCCGCACCTGCTTGCAAGAGAAAACCATATCCCAATATATTCAGAATTTACTGAAAACCTACAAACAGTAATTCCAGGAAAATTAACTTCCAATTATCTCCCAACTGTAGCACTATGCAAATGATCTTTGAGAGAATACCACTGATTTATGTTTGCTGGTTACAGAACAGTAGATCAAAATACAACACGTAGACATTGTCCCAGATTATTCCAAAAGAAAGATTGTATTGATTTTCATGCATCCTACCCCAAGGACATTTAATTACACAAGTACATTCATGTCTGACAAACAACTGTGTCTTTTATTTTCTCCCACGGTTAAAGATTGTGATATGCATATAAACTAATAAGTTACCTTCGACCATATTCCATCAGCACCAACAAGAAGATCACCTTCATAACGCTGTCCATTCTCAAGAATCACAGTGACCTAGACAAATAGCATTTAAGCACAAAGTTCAACATTTAATCAACACTCCTTAGTAAAAACAAACAATGAACAAAGCTGCAACACAACGCAATAGAAAAGACAAGTTACATAATAAAATTGCTAAATACTCATTGACTGTGGAAAAGATTAACAACATGGATCTTTTCTATTCATTTGGAAATGGACAAAATCAATGGTTTTGAAGAAAGGACACCTTATCGCCAGCATCTTCAAAGTTGACCACATTACTTTCATTCCTAATAATATCCTCCCCAACAGCACAAGCAAGAATTTGCTGCAAAGTCAGGCGGCTAATGACTCTTGTGACTGGAAGTCCTCGCTCCGCTGCAGGAGTGAAGGTATCAAACTTGGTGTACCTGATATCCAGCTATATATTAGTTTATGCAATCAAACTACTATAAGATCAGTTCTTCAGAAAAGGCGACAGGTACTGACTAAGTATCATATTGTCTTTATGCTTATATAACCCTGTTAACAATACAATTTGATGCTACAATCCGCAAGAAGAACTCCAAGGATGCTTAACATCAGATATCTCTCTGCCCTGGCTAACCGCGATAAAACTCCGTTCATCCTCAGTGCCAAGATCTATCTTATTGGCCTTCTATAAATTTAACTGTGCATTGCTTCAAAATTTATGTATAACTGAACCATATTTTACTTTTCCAACACATTGTCAAAGGCAAATTTGGTCAATCGCCACTCGCCTCTATCAATTCTTCCCTTCAAAGGGAATTCGAAATGATTTTCGAGTGGAAGCCCTCTAAGGCTAACTCCAACAGTCTCTATTTTTTTCTCTACATGTAGGGAGTTTGGAGTTGCCTCCTTAGCTACGGTCCCCACACTCCATATTTTTGTTTTACTTTAATATATCTCTACTTTTGGATCAAACACACTATTTTAATATTTTCTCATTTACGTTTTTCATTTGTTAATGATGATATTATATGTTTAATTATTAATACTATTTTGTGTAGTACGAATTGATTTGCGAGTCCGTCTAAAAATCAAAATACTTTATAAAGTAATGTAGGTTAAACATGATTATAAAATTATAACAAGTTAAAAAATAAAATAAATAAGTGATCATAGTATAAATAAAAAAAACTATTAGGTTGTTAATCTAATTTTGCACCATTTAACCTAATATATAACTTAAACTACCCAATCCAAACTTATCAGCCGTTTCTCTTCCACCCCCCAACCTTCAATCACCATCGCCACACACAGCAACCACCACCACTCTTCAGCCGTGCGCATCACCACACACCACATACCACACCCCACACCATTTGTACCACCATGCATCACCACACTGCAACGCCACACTCACATAACTAGGAGATGACAATATCATAAATAAAAATCAGAAAGTCTGGGGTGTTTTTGTGTTTGCTATTTTCGATTTGGAAAACTTTTGCATTTTTTTTTTCTTTTGGGTCATAACTTTTGCATTTCGGCTCTCTACACCTAACAAGCAAAGAGTGCAGAAAAAAGGGCTTTTAATTCTAGGGAGCCCCATTTAGAAAGCCTCCGAGAGATTTTTGCCTATTTGCCTCCCTATAATGGCTAAAGAGTCATCATCGGATTGCTGTTGAAGACAGCCTTACACCGTAAAACTTTACAAGAAAAGGACTGGAGTGTCTTAAGCCATCAATAAGTCCTTTCTAAGTTCCACTCTCCCACCGTGCACCTTTATCTCCAGACTTTAAAAAATCAGTTTAGTCTATTTAACTTTCTCGTTATGATATGATTCTTGTTATCTCATATCTAACATATTTTACGCCGTGCACAAGGCTCCCACGAATAGCTTGTCTGTTGCCTAATAATTTTGTTTTGTTTTGTTTTTTTTTTTTTAATCTTATTATGGACTATTATCGCCATTATTGTTATACTAGATTAGATAAATGGAATATTCATATTTCACCTATACCTAACTTGTCCAATCAGTTTTCAAGAATCTGGCAATACCTAACGTCTTCTTCGATCTGAAAATTGCGACAAATACTACTAAATTTTACATGTCCTTTGTTTAGAACGATACACTATCTAGTGAATCCCCAAGAGGGAAAACTCCACCTGCCAACAGTCTTTCTTCGGAATTTTATTGAACGGGTCGATCCTCTCCTCCTGTTTGTTTTAGCAACTTATCCTAAGGTCCTCCCTCCTGTTTGTTTTAGCAACTTATCCTAAGGTGTACTCGCCAAGAGCTCCCCGGCGATGACAGTGGAAGCAACCCGCCTGCTGTGGCAGGGCGTAAAGTAAGATGAACAAGAGGAAAGAACAGAGCATACAATTTCTTTTTTCCTTTTTTATCTATGGCCAACAAATTTACTTTTAACTAATTGAAACACCAATACAGTAAATTATCAGCATAAATCAAAAGCAAATATGCTTGTAGACCAATATAAATTTTCTGAGAAGCTGATCATCTTATCATAATATGCCATCATACACATAAAAGAACACAGCGAATTGCATATGCATGCACATGCTGGTACAAGCAAGCACGTGCAATGAACTGATGAAGAGCAGGTGCACATGCTGCAGTGTATGCCCTTTTTTTCTGTTGAAGGCCGAAACCGTGGTTTGAATTTTAGGCCTTTCATTACAATAGCTCGTTATCCGATTATTCTACCGAGTACTGTGTATGGATTTTGACGAGAACTAAAAGTCAATGAGAACAAAAAAAAGCAAAAAACAAAAAGAAACTTACCAAGTACCAGAAATGCCATCAACCAAGCCATTGATCCTGTCACCAGTGATGCATCCAGCATTCATAATTTCCTCAGCAACACTCATATCAATAGCCTCCAAAGCAGCCAATGCATTGCTTTGTATCTGAATCGGACCCCTATATTGACCTTCTCCTCTAATGGCACTCAAATCCTTCTCAAACACCACCACTTCGAACCCCTTCTTCTTCGCCGCCAACGCGAAAACTAGCCCTCCTATCCCACCACCAGCCACCAATATCCTCAGCTTCTTTTCGGGTCGCTTTGAATTATCAACAACTCCATTTCCATCTCTTTCTTTTGATGTTGTTGTCACCTTTGAAGATGCTTCAACTACTGAGGCCTTCAGTTTAGCTACCTTCTTTACATGATGGCCATTACTGTGGTGCCAAGAATGGTATAATTCTGCAGGCAAAGCTTTTGTTATCAAGAATGGAAACTGAATCCTTGAAGAAAGTGAAGTTGATGAAGTGATTGAATTGTAATACATAGTCGAAGTCATGTGTGTGTGTTGTAGTTTTACAGAAATTCCTGAAACTGAACTGATTTTTAAGGTTCTTTTTCAATGTTTATAATTACAAGGGTCTTGGAAGGTTCATACAAGAATATGGAGGGACAAGATGAAGTGGAAAAACGGGTAACGGTACAAGTCACACACAGCACACACACAGTGTGTGTTTTTAGTTGGTGTGTGTTGTGTGTGTGTGTGTGTGTGTGTGTGTGATGGTAAAGGTGGTGGTGGGGCTATGTGGATTAAGAACCAATCTTAGGCACTTGAAGCTGCACCATTGATGTAGATTCTACGGCCATGTGTCGTGTCCATGTTACCCACCTGCCTTACTCAGCTTACAAAAATCTTTGTCATGCTTTCATTAGATTTCCTCCTTTTAGAATTTTTTTTTTCTTTTTTTATATTAATAGCTCTTTGTGTGGAGAAAAATTTTAAAAGGTGAATGGTTGTTATATTTTTAATTTTTTGTCGAAAATGAATGGTTGTTATAGAAACATGAAAAATATCTAATTAGGCTTGTACAAGGATTAAATACTCAAAAACATCAAAATTGGAATATGGTGATGCCATATATGCTCAAGAGATTGAAAAGACAATATGATATATTTAGAGAAAAATATACATATCTACAATATACTCCAGCAAATTAAATTATCTTTGATTAATTGTAAGAATATATCCAGACAAATCGAATAATAGGTCAGCCTCAAAACTGCCTATTTAGCTCATCCAATTCAAATAAGTTGACCATATCCATCCATCGTCTAATGCTGAACCAATTTGGTAATAATTAGCAACCATGGTGGGTAAGAGTTAGTATTTGTTGATACATTTTACACCATAAAAAGAATGAACACTTTGAGTTTGGTATGCTTCTAGAATTCTCGCTGAAATGTCTGATATCCATAAGCATTGTGCTATGTTATGCTGAAAGGATTAATGCCACGTCAATGGTTGATTTTTGAAGATTCTTAAATCATGAGATAACTATAAATAGTCCTCTTATTCTTACCTAAATGCATGTTCATTCATCATGCTAATATTCTTCCAAAATTATCTTTCAACCTTTTTTTTCAGCCTTATACACTTTTTTACCTTTCCAATACTGAGTTGAGTGTTAGAATTTTTTTTGATTAGCATTACACTAGTGTCTCAAAATTGTCTAATTTCTTCTTGTTTTATTGATATTATAAAATATTGGTGCCCATCTAAAAATGAATTGAAGAGTTCCAAACTAATACATAACTTTTTTCAATCAATAATTGCATATAGCTTATCAAGTTATCATTAAACTATTAAATGAACATGCTTTTTTTTTTTTTTTGTCGGAAATAAACAGAGATTCTATCCCTCTAATTACGCGTGCAATTTGACAATATATGAAATTGAAAATTGTTGGCCTATTCATGACAAAGAAAAATATTAATTGTTCTATTACACGTGTTGCAATATGACAATCCATTTCCTTTAGTAAATGTTCTTTCCGACATTATCGGTAATAAGACAAAGTTATTTGCTTAAAAATGCTTAAAGCAACGACCCATTAGTCAATACCTATAAAAAAGTGCCATTGGATGCCTGTTGCTTATATTTAATTCAACAAAGGTAATGATAAATTATGCGAATAAAGCAGGATCAAGGATCTTACTACGTTATAAAATCCTTTTAGTGCTGTAGAGCATATGGGGTAGCTGTGTTGTGTTGGTACAAAATTAATGGTTGTTATTGGGACTCACAATTTATGCACGCGGTTTATAATTTCTTTTTTTTTTTTTTTATCAATAATGGTTGAAGAATTTCACTAGAAAAGGTGGCAACAAATAGCGATAAAAGATGAAAGGATCCTAATAAAAAACACGTAGCAAGTCAATTTGTAACTTTATTTGTTTTCGGCAAACCAAGCTTAACAATTTGTGCACATTGGTTTACAATTAGAGTATCTACTTAGCATGTGCTTTGTAATCCACAAACATCACATTAATTATTATTTTTATTTATTTTTGCTAACTCGTTTTATTTTAATGTCAGTTCACTTAATAAGCCAATTGACAACTTTGTTTGTTGTTCGGCTAACAAAGCTTAACAATATGTGCTTACAATTGGAGTAGACAGCGCTTCACATAACTATTCTTTTCTTTTGCTTCTGTCTTTTTGTTATTCTGAATTGCCTACCATACGAACCAAAATTTTATTCCTTCAAAATATACAGACATAGTGTTAGTTTATATAAATTTTAAGGGTGCTATATATGTATTGTCTTGAGATTTTTATAAGCAAAGATCGATCATTCAAGATGAAAATTGGTTACATTTTATTAACTCTATCTAACATTTAAAAGATAAGATATTCTTTATATTCTCTCGTGATAATTTAATTTAGTATGCAAATCTCTTTTGATATTGTTGGATAGTATATATTCGTGACACATGATTGATCATTTTTATCTTAGATATATCTTTCTTGAATAACTTTCTTACAATCTTTAATTTGTCTTTAATCAATCTTAATGCATCTTTATGTGGCATTATTTGCTTAATTGCCTCAGCCATATGATAGACCAATAAACTAATGAAGACCCGAATCAGCATAAAATCAACACAATTATTCGCTAATTGGATCATATATAAAACCTTCATTTTTTTCCCTTTTCTTGTTTTTTGGTATATCATTGTAATTTACAGAATCACTGAAGTGAAAGTTCTTGGTAATGTGCTAAGATGCTTCACTGATAAAGTAATTAACTAGGGCAAACTACGTATTTATCTCATTCCTGGGGTCAATTAGGATTTTGACCTTTGAAATTTGGTAATTTATTTGCGAAACATTGCTATATGACATCCTTTTACTCTTTCACATGTTTTTATATAATAGAATTTTTATCAATACACGAGAATTTAACATTTATATATAAATTCTTACTATACAAAAAAAATATGAATAAGTGACATAAAACATTACTCTTATTCACCAATCAAGTTGAGGGGTTGTTATTTTTCCCTTTCTTTGCTTCAGCAAATGGTTAACTTCTAACTGCTTGGTCAAAGGATAAAACTCTGACTAACAAGAAGAGACCCAAGAGGTGGGGAGACTCTGCCTGTTGAATGCCTTTTTTTTATTTTTTTTTATTTTGCCGACAACTGATTGGTTTTTTAGATTAGAGGCAAACTCAAGCAACTAACGCTTGTCACAGAAATTGCTTCACATCTATTCTCTTGAGTTGGTTAGCCTAACATTAACCGTATCCAAATTTCTGAAGCTACGTTGATGGCTGCAGTGATATTTCACGAGTGATGCGTCTATGATGGTGATGGTGTAAATTTGTTTGTCCCAAACTCTTACTTTTCCATTTATAACGAGAATCACTTTACTTACAATTACATTAAATTTATTTCAAAATTATAAATTTATAATATAACTGTACATAAACGAATTCAATCATATTTAAAATTTTGTTTGACAAAACTCTTGCTTTGTTGTTTTATAATGAGTGAATGATATTAGACAGGATTATATTAAATTGATTTTAAATATACAAATTCTAAATCTCCATTTACTTCTGAATAATTTTCCAAAATTTATGTCATTATCATGCAGTCGTTAGTTTAGACAGCCTAGTGATAGGTGAGCGAATTAGGATGTGGGGAAAATATCTAAGATTCTTTTATAATTATACGACGTGTACATAAAAGTCTCGAGACATTTTATTGGTTTTGGTTTGTTTTGACTTGGTTTTAGTTAGGATTGCAACTAGTAGACCAGCACTGAACACATAAATGTATGTTCTTGTGTGCATTTGCCAATAATATCTACATTTAGCTTCTTGTTAAAAATCTTGCAAAAATAATTATCATAGTACGCAGTACTTATAATCCAATATTTGTAAGTCTTTCAAAAAAAAAAAAAAAAAGAGTTGATAGGTAGACAACTCTCGAAACAAGTGATTAATATTGTCAAATTTATATAAGTGATTCAACCTAATAGAATAAGGTTTGATTTAATTTGATTTAAATCTCCCAAAAAAATATTGATTTTAAGGTTTTATTATAGAGACTGAAACCATATTCTGGGAAGAATGTTTCAGATGTTATACCCACTCATAATTTAGGATTGCCGGAACTAATTTACTAGTGCAATTAGAATTCTTGCATTTTACATATTCACTTTCTAGAGTGCTCTTTTCAATTATAGGAAACTCCTTATTGGGAAAATTTTTAAACTCGCATTAGTTCTGTCATATACTGGACACATGACATCGTTCAAAAGAATATAATTTAAGTTAGTTAAATATAAATTTTATTGAGAACGATATTAAAAAAATTAACTTCTTTAATTGATGACGTAAGCAAATCTCCACCCATGTTGACTGGCCCATTTATGTTTTTGCAAGAAGCCCGAAAAGCAATCACCATTTCTTTTGAAAGGAAACTCGCCGATGTACGTTTTTAGCACCTTGCAGCAGAAATATGGTGTGCAATAACATGATAGTATAACATGTATTCTTTTCAAAGTTCAAAGACATAAACTACGAAAGAATTAAACACATAAACCAAACAAAGCAAACAAATGAGGTTAGGCGCACATCCATGCTACGACTGTTGTATGACTATTTGTAGAGTAGTTATATGTTTTTACAATCTGAGTAAAAGCCGTATTAAATTATTACCTCATCTAAAAAATGTTTGCTACTTAGTTCAATTAGTGAATTAATACATACACAGTTTTTTTTATTTTTTGTGGACGGGTGGAATAATAATTTTATGGCTTACACTACATTTTACGACGTGATTTGTCTCTCAATTGTTTTAGATATTTATGTTAATATATAATATGTACCTTAATTTTCTTGAAAATGTCATATCATGTATAAGTACAACTATTCATCTAGCTACTTGTTTTTCTAGGCAAAACAAGATCATTACAGCACATCATTTGTTTTAAATTCTGTTAAATTAGACCAAATGAAATTTGATGCATCGTGCTTGTTCACATAGCGAGGAGGTGGAAGTTTAAGAAAGCAGAGAATTCAAGCAAGGGCCCGCGTATGGACAGTGTATAATACTTTGTTCAAGTACAGTGATTTCATCTCAACTTATTCTCAAGGATAGGTTGCTAGAGGATATCACAAAACGATTGTATTAAACTCACACTGTGTCTCTTTTGACATGGATATCATGTGCAATTATTGAGCTTTCTTGATACCTAGATAAGTCAGCTAGCACGGCCTTGAGTTGATCGCTCACAAGTTTGGACTGGGCTGATTGGGTTAGACCCAGATCGAGTCGGTAAGCAAAGGCTCAGTAGGATCGATGACTACGTTCAGATTTTAACCACTATCAGTGGCAGACCTACTTGGATTTGAGGATTTTTTCTCTTTTTTTTGGTTTTTCTTTTTAAAAAAATTATTATATTGAATATTTTTATTATATGATGATACCTTAATTTTTTTTTATGATACAAGTACACCTTTAAATTTGAGTGTTTAAATTCGTCACTAGTCACTATGTATGGTATCTGTCGAGGTTGAAAATCTCACAGTTAGATTCAGAAGCTGCTTTGGCCGAGCTGGACTCCTTCGATCCGACTCCGAGCTAAACTTTCCTGGTCGGCTGTATGTCCTGCACAAGGAAGACAAGGAAAAGGCGGGGTGACGACCCAGATTTTCCCCTCAGGCGTGCGAATGATTAATATGTCCGAGCTGGCAAAGTAGTTTAGAGCAATTAATAACGAGAGAGCGTAAATGAGGAGGGTTGAGCTCTATTTATACTAAGTTTAGGTCTGACAGCATTTAATGCGACGCAGCTTTATGTCCCATCAGTGCTTTATGTCCCATCGGAACAGCTGGAACTGAGGTCGGGGTTAATGGGGTCGGGTCAGTCATCTGGGGTTGATCATCGGGCTGAGCGAGCTGCTGATGGAGCGCGGATTGGCCCATCTCTGATCAGGTCGGCTAATTTAGCTCAGCTCGGGAACCCCTCGTCAATTCCCCCCCCCAGTCGAGATCGAGTGGGCGAGATCTAGAGGTAGAAGCTAATCCCGAGCTGCAGGTGCCCGACCCCGATAGAGTAGGGATGGCCACGTCAGCAGTGCATGCCCAACGGATGGCTGCCACGTCACCTGGCGGTTCTGACGAGACGCGACGTTTGGTCTTCCCGAGGCGAATTTCACGGGCGCCTATAAATAGGGCCACCTCCTCCGAGATTCACTGCATACTTCACTTTATATTTCTCGAGGAATTTAGGTCGGACGCAAGAGTGGTCGGACGCAACTAGCTCGGAAAGAATATTCTCGGGATTCTTCAGCTCGGACCAGAATAGTCGGCCGCACTCCGCAGTTCGAGAGCATTAGGTACGTCCCGACTCCCTTTAGTCATTCCTGTACATTTGTATTTGCTGTAGACAGGATGGGGAGGTCGGAATCAGAAGATTCTCAGGCAATGGATGTAAGGTCTTACGGCGGAGATGAAAGTCCGCCGAGCTCGGCGTCTACCTCGAACAGGATCCGTGACGGAGAGAGCACCAGCTCGTCCTCAGGGCCGGCTCGGAAATCCAATCGCGAGGAGAGTGACGACGACTGCCAAGTTATTGGGGTTAGACTGGTGCGAGAAGAGGCAGAAGAGGACCCTATGGCCGACCTGGGAGAATTCGATGCCGGGGAGGATGAGGAGCCGCTGAACCGACTGGAGGGCATCGAGATACCGCAAGAGTTCTTAGCCGGGGTGTCTGTCACCGAGCCGATCGAGGCTGTACCAGTCAGTGCTGTTCGACCTCGGAGCTCGGCTTCAGCCAGTGCTTCTTCAATTCGAGGGAAGAGGATTGAGCAGTTGTTTGCCTGCTGCAAGCGCGAGTGCCATTCTACAGTGCAGATGGCGAACGCAAGACTGAGGAACTGGTCGGTTGATTGGCATCACAAGTTGAAGGTTCCAGGTCGGCAAGAATCGGCGTGTTACCCCCCAGCCAACCACTACACCATATATGATCTGGCCTTCGATGTCATCCAGCTCCCCCTCCCTGGCTTCATCGTTGGAATCCTGAACCATTTCGAGCTCAGCCCGGGTCAGATGTCACCGAACGGTTGGGCCATAATGGTGGCTTTCTACGTGTTCTGTTTGGAGAAGGGAGTGGAGCCGACCTTGCGTCGATTCAGGCATTTCTTCGTATGTAAGCCCAATCCGAAGCAACCGGGGTGGTTCCACTTCGCAGCTCGGGTCGGCCACTCCATATTCACCAAGTGGCACTCATCTAACAAGGGCTGGCATAATGATTACTATTGGGTGGAGTCGTCTGTGAATCCTGGATGTAGGTTGGACTGGCTCCCGAGCCTGAGAAAAACCGTCAATGATGATCCTAAACTCTCAAAGGAGGAGCGTGGAGAAGTTGCAGTGCTCAGGCCCGCGCCCGGGATGCTGATAAACATTGACAGTGTGTTGAAATGGGAGCGAATCTGGGATTCCAAGTTATTCGGTCGGGAGCCCGACCTCTCAAAGGATCATCCCCACCTGATTCCCGACCCGGAAGGAGATGACGGGGCCGGCTCGGAAGAGGGTCAGTTTGCAGGATTGGCGTCCGACCTCCCGTCCCGTCTTATTAACTTCGCTTTAGCTGGGTCTTCGACTCACTTTTGATTCCCTTTGCTCTTTACCTTTGCAGATATGGCGGATATGAGGAAGCTCGCGTACACCCAGGTGCGGTCAGGACCGGGCGGCACTGGACAAGGCCAGAGGCAACGCCACAGCGGCCAAGGGCATGAGGTCGGTCCCGAGGTCTCCTCAAAAGGGGCTTCGGGGTCCCCATTGCCGAAGAAATCTGGGTCGGGCGTAACGATCCCGGAGCGCTCCTCCCCCCGATCTGAGAACAGAAAGCGGCCTCGGCCCGGGCACTCTGGGAAGGGTAAGGGCACGGAGTTCAGCCCTCCCGACCAGCACATTATTGAGGCGTCCAAGGTCGACCGCGACCCCAAACTGGCGACGGTCCCAGCCGAGCAACTCTCGCTGGACTTGAGGACGGCCATTGTTACGGTAAGTCCTTAACCATCTTATGTAAAGGTCGCATTCTTAGCTCGGCTAATTGCTTTACCCTCTGCTGAACAGGCCGAATCTCACATCCTCTCTGCCCCCAGCTTCTTAATCAAGGCCCAAACTCACTGTGTTGAGCTCGAGCAACGGTATGTGGACGCCCGAGCCGAGCTTGAAACAGTGAGAGAGGAGGCTGCTCAGAGGCAGAGAGTTGACACAGCGGAGGTCGAGCGCTTGAGGAAGGAGCTGGACCTGGAGAAGGGCCGTCGCGAAGCCGCGGCCAAGGACGTCGATCGCTATAAGCGAGAGAAACGGGAGTCAGAGGCAAAGTTCAAGGAGTTGGCGGAGCGGGTCGGCGTCCACGGGGAAAAGGCGGTGGAGGCCTTCAAAACCAGCGACGCGGCGGTGGACTGGTTGGCCACGGAAGGCGGGGCCATGGCAAAATACGCGAAAATGGAGTTCTACTTCCGGGGTCAAGTTTCGGCTCGGGAGAGAGCGAAGACTTTCTTTCCATCCTCCAAGAACGACTACATCGAGATCTTGGAGGTCCCGCCGCCAGAATTCTGGGAGATCCCCGAGCTTCCCTCCGACCTGATATCCCAGGCCAAGGAGGTTTCTGAGTTTGTCCAGAAGGGCCTGGACCAGGTTGGGGATGAAGCTGAGGCCACCACCTCCGCTGTCGCGCCAAAATAGAATTAGCAACGCCTCCCTAGTAGGGCTATTGTAATCTTGCCCGAGCTGGGCCTTTGTAATCATTTTCCGGTTTTTAATGAAATATTTATTTTGGCTTTATTTGCGTTTCAATTGAGTTCGTACACGCGTACTTTTCTCTCCGCAAATTTTCCTCAAGTTAGTGGGGTCGGACCAATTTCAATGGACCATACAAACTTAGGAGTAATAACCCGAGCTGGACGCGACTGATGTTTTAACATCCTAATCCGAGCTGGTATAATAGGGGCAACTCATAACGGTTACCGATTCGAACTCGTCAGTTCGTTATAAAATGGGTCAAACTAATGTTGACAAGTATTGAGCTCGAGTTTTGACCCAAGCTAATACACCGACCTGAGGCCGGAACGAACCGAGTTGGAACTTAATCCGAACTGGTATAACTAACCAAATTGTTATTGATTATGCCCGAGCTGGTTTACTTTATCGTTTGCTCGTGATTAAGCGTGGCCACCGCGTTAATCCGAATTCGAGTAATTTTGTAGTTGTAGCATTTGTACCCGGGTCGGGCATTGCACTGGTTTGTGCTTGTTCCCAAGTCGGGAATTGCACTAGTTTACAAAATCGCATTGTATTGAATTTGTACAAGTAATGTTTCGGCCCGGGGCCTTTACAAAATACTTTGGCTCGGGGCCGTTTACAAAATATTACGGCTCGGGGCCGTTGACAGAATATTCTGGCTCGGGGCCGCTTTTAGACAAAATACCGTTTCAAATGCTCTGAATGCCATGCATTTTTTAACAGTTTTCCGTTCTTGTCTCGAAGGTAGAAGGTCCCGGGTCGGACTTCTTTCATGACCTCGTAGGGTCCCTCCCAGGTCGGGGAAAGCTTGTTAGTGGAGCGCGGCAAAAAGATGGCCTTCCTGAGTACGAGGTCGCCGACCTTAATAGGCTTAGGCTTGACCTGCTTGGAAAAGGCTCTTTTCATTGCAGCTTTGCTGGCCAGCATTCTGATTTGAGCTTTAGCTCGGAGCTCTTCAGCGAGGTCGAGCTCTTCACGGATTCGTGCTCCGTTTATTTCTGGGTCATGGTGGAGGGTTCTACTGGTTGGAGACCCGATCTCCACTGGCAGCACGGCTTGAGTGCCGAAGGTCAGTTCGAAGGGCGATTCTCCCGTCGCCGAGCTGATATTGGTCCGCTGAGCCCACATCACTTCTGGGAGAATTGATGCCCATTGGCCCCCTGCTTCCTCCAGCTTGGTTTTCAGACCCTGCAAAATGATTTGGTTAGTTCTTTCAACTTGGCCATTACTTTGAGGGTGAGCAACAGACGAGAATCTGAGGTCGATTCCAATCTCAGCACATTTGCCTCGAAAGTATGCACTGTCGAATTGCTTGCCGTGGTCGGTGACAATGACCTTTGGTACCCCAAATCGGCATATGATATTTTTCCATACGAAATCCCAAGCTGCCTTTTCTGTTATTCTGGCAACACCTTCAGCCTCGGGCCATTTAGTGAAGTAGTCTACGGCCACGAAGGCGTGTTTCTTTTGGCCGAGACTGGCCGGCAAGGGGCCGATGATGTCTAGACCCCACTGATAGAATGGCCAAGGACTTATCATCACTGTGAGGTCTACAGCAGGCTTCCGCTGCACGTTGGCGAACCTCTGGCAGGTGTCGCACTTTTTTACATACTCTTTGGCATCTTGCTCTAAGGTTGGCCAAAAATAGCCGTATCTTAACGCCTTCCGAGCCAGAGCTTTACCCCCCAAGTGGTTTCCACACACCCCTTCATGAATCTCCCGGAGTACATAGTTTCCTTCCTCGGGTGCAACGCATTTCAAAAGAGGCCAAGTGTAGGCTCTTTTGTAGAGCTGCCCGGCAATTATGACAAACCTTGAGGCCTGCTTCATGAGTTTCCGAGCAGCTTTTTCATCCTCCGGGGTCATACCCCCTTCCAAATAGTCCATGATTGGTTTGGTCCAATCTGGATTTAGGTTGAGCTCGGCTACCGCTCGTATCCCCAACTGGATACTAGGTTCGGATACTTCTTCCACGTGGACAAGGGTAGGTCGGCTTTCGCCCAAGGCTAGCCTGGATAAGGCGTCAGCCTTCATGTTCTCTTCCCTGGGAATCTGCTGTATCGTGAACCTTCTGAGTGTTGAGGTCAAATCCTTAACTCTGTTGAGGTAGGCTAGCATAGCACTGTCCTTGGCTTCGAACTCCCCAGATATCTGACTTGCAACCAACTGAGAATCGGTGCTTAGATCGATTGCCTGTGCCCCGAGCTGAGCAGCAATTTTTAGCCCTGCAATCACCGCTTCATACTCTGCTTCATTGTTGGACGCCGAGAAGGCGAACTTGAGGGAGTACTGGTGCTCATGCCGGTTTGGGTCGAGGATGACCACCCCAGCTCCGCTCCCAGACTTCCCTGAGGCCCCATCCACATGGACCTTCCACACGTCCTCCGGGTCGTACTCTGCTCGGCCAGTGCACTCTACGACAAAGTCAGCAATGGCTTGGGCTTTGATGGCTGTCCTGGGCTGGTAGGTGATGTCGAATTGACTCAACTCAACTGCCCATTTCAGTAGCCTGCCCGACGCCTCTGGCTTGTGCATGATGGATTTGAGCGGAGCATCAGTCATGACTTTAATCGGATGAGCATCGAAGTATGGTTTCAACTTTCTAGCCGCCGTGATGAGCGCGAGGGTGAGTTTTTCCAAGGAGGAGTATCTCACCTCGGCTCCCTGCAAGGTTTTACTAACATAGTAGACCGGCTTCTGCTCCTTGCCTTCTTCTCGGACTAGCGCCGCCGCCACCGCTGTTCCCGAGCATGCCAAGTATACTACCAGCTCCTCCCCCACCTCGGGTCGGGATAATAGGGGTGGCGAGGCTAAGTACCTTTTCAACTCCTGGAAGGCGTTTTGGCATTCCTCAGTCCATTCAAAGTTCTTAGGGTTCCTCAATATTTTGAATAGGGGAGCGCACTTGTCAGCCGACCTGGACATGAATTTGCTCAGCGCCGCGACTTTTCCTGCCAACACCTGGACGTCCTTCACGCAGGTCGGGGGCACTAGGTCTAGGATCGCCTGGACTTTCTCCGGGTTGGCTTCTATTCCGCGGGCTGTTACCATGAAGCCCAGGAACTTGCCTGCCTTGACGCCGAATGCGCACTTTTCCGGGTTCAATTTTATCCCGAAGTGCTCCATTACGGCGAAGGCCTCAGCCAGGTCGGTTACATGGTCTTCCGCCCTCCTGCTCTTGACCAACATGTCATCTACATAGATCTCCATATTCCGGCCAATCTGGTTCTTGAAGACCTTGTTCACCATCCGAGTGTAGGTGGCTCCAGCATTCTTGAGGCCAAAAGGCATGACCTCATAGTAGTAGAGTCCTTTATCGGTGGTGAAGGCGGTCTTTTCTTTGTCCCCAGGAGCCATCTTGATTTGATTATAACCTTTGAAGGCATCCATGAAGGAGAGCAGCTCGAACCCGGAGGTGGCGTCCACCATTTGGTCAATCCGTGGCAGGGGGAAGCAATCCTTGGGGCAAGCTTTGTTGAGGTCGGTAAAATCAATACATAGTCTCCATCCACCAGAAGACTTCGTCACCAGCACCACATTGGACAGCCAAGTTGGGTACTGTATTTCCTTTATGTGGCCGGCGTCCACCAACTTGTCCACTTCTTCCGCTATGATTTGTTGCTTATCATAATGAAAGTGCCGACGCTTTTGTTTTACTGGATAGTGATTTGGGTCGGCATTCAGGTGATGCTCGATCACACTCGGGTCAATTCCTGTCATGTCAGAAGCAGACCAGGCAAATACATGCTCATTCTTTAAAAGAAATTGGCTTATACCTTTCTTGAGATTGGCAGATAGTTCGCACCCGATCTTTGCTCTCTTTGTTTCGTCAGAGAGCTCCACCTCCTGGAGGTCCTCAGCCGGGCTTCCCCTCTTAGCGTCTCTCTTTTCTTCGGGCAGATCTGGTCCCCAGCCGATTTGATACTTGGGTCGGAGTGAGTTTTCATAACACTCCCGAGCTGAGAGCTGGGCTCCGCGAATGGTGGCTACCCCAGACGGGGTCGGGAATTTCAGGGCCTGGTGGTATGTTGAGGGGACGGCCCTGAAATGATTAAGCGCCACCCGACCTAAGATCCCGTTGTAGGTGGAGCTACAATTCATTACAATGAAGTTGGCCTGCATCGACACCCACTTATCCCCATCCTCCAACTTCAGCGGGAGGTTGATGACTCCTTCGGCTCGGTGGGACTGCCCGGTGAAGCCTGCTAAAGTACCACGCAACGGCCTGAGTCGGCTCCTGTCCAACCCCATTTGCTCAAAAGCGCTGAGGAATAAGACTTCTGCCGAGCTCCCGGTGTCCACCATCAGCCTTTTGACGGTGAAGTTGGCTATCTCTGCGCTGATCACCAGGGGGTCGTCATGAGGCAATATGACCCCCTCCAAGTCTTTTGAAGAGAAGGTGAGCTCTTGCATCCCCGGGGCCGGTCCCTTCATTGGTCCATATTCTCTCCCTGCGCGAACATAACCTTTTCTGCCTGCCGAGGTCTCGCCTCCTGACGCTAGCCCTCCCGCTATGGTTTCAATCACAGCCAGACGTCCGCCCCTAACCTGCCCCCTGGGCGGACTCCTCTCCCTACCCCTTTGCTCCGGATTTCGGGTCGGCTGTTGATCTATATACCTCCGGAGGTGGCCTCGGGCAATCAGTGCCTCGATCTCCTGCTTCAAGTCTTTACACTCTTCGGTGGTATGGCCATAGTCCATGTGGTAGCGGCAATATTTGGTCTTATTGCGCTTATCAGGCCGGCCTTTCATTCTCGGTGCCGGAGGCAGGTGGTTTTGGTGCTGGATCTCCATCAGGATCTGCTCCCTCGAGGTGTTGAGGGGAGTGAACATCGTGAACCGGGGGTTCGGCTTCGGCTGCTGGGGCTGTTTGCCTCGGTCGTTCTGAGCTTTGCCCGCGGGTTGGGCTCGGGAACCCTCTCCTTTCCTCCCAGCCTCTTTTTCCTTGTCGTCGTCCCTTTTCGCCTGGTGGATTTCCTCCGAGTGTATGTACCCTTCTGCTCGAACCATCAACTCGGACACAGTATCCACAGGATCAATTGCTAAGGAAGACGTGAGTGGGCCCGACCTAAGCCCACTCTGATAAGCCATCAGAGCCATGGAGTCCTCCAGGTTCGGAATTCGGAGGGACTCCTCATTAAATCTGGCCGTGTAAGCCCTCAAGCTTTCCCCTCGATGCTGCTTCACCAGCAGCAATGTTGAAGTATGACGAGTGGCGCGGCGGCTTCCCGCGAAGCGAGACAGGAACGCCTCGGCCAGCTGGTGAAAACTTGCAATTGAACCTGGACGAAGTTTTTGGAACCAGTCCAGGGCATTACCAACCAAAGTGGTCGGGAACGTCTTCGCCTTCATGAGATCTGGCATGTCGTGCAGAGTCATGTGGTGATCAAAATTGAGCAGGTGGCTGGCAGGGTCTCCGTCTCCATTATAGATGGCCAGGTTGGGCATTCGGTTGCCAGTGGGTAGGGGCGTGGCTAACACCTCTGGAGAGAGCGGGCTTACACCGAGTTGGTTGATGACTTTAGCTATGGCAGCCGCGGTCTTTGCTTGCTCGGGGTCGGCTAGAACCGCCCTTTTGCCTCTCTCCGGGTCGGACCTTGGTGTTGGCTCGTAGAAGCCCTCCTCTTCCTGCGTCCGTTTTCGTCTAGACTCCGGGATGTGGAACTGGGGGCGCGATGGCCGCGGCGCGGCCTCTTGCGGTGCCAGGGGGCCCTCAGCCAGCCGGGCCACCTGCTCCTTAAGTTCTTCGAACATCCTCAGCATCATCCTTATCTCCGGTGATAGGCTGGAGTTTGGGTCTCCTTCTGCTGCGGGGTTGATTTGAGTGGCTAAGTGTATACGTTGGCTCGTTCCAACGCCGGCTTGGGTTAGGTTTTGGCTGGGCGCCTGTGTGGCTTCGAGGTCCCCTTCCAGGTTGGGCGAATCCTCTGCCGGTACGTTGTGGCTTCTAGTTTGCACCATAATGGCTTCTCAATGAGTGGTGAAGAGAGTTATAGAAGAACTCGTCGTTTCCCACAGACGGCGCCAAACTGTTGAGGTTGAAAATCTCACAGTTAGATTCGGAAGCTGCTTTGGCCGAGCTGGACTCCTTCGATCCGACTCCGAGCTAAACTTTCCTGGTCGGCTGTATGTCCTGCACAAGGAAGACAAGGAAAAGGCGGGGTGACGACCCGGATTTTCCCCTCAGGCGTGCGAATGATTAATATGTCCGAGCTGGCAAAGTAGTTTAGAGCAATTAATAACGAGAGAGCGTAAATGAGGAGGGTTGAGCTCTATTTATACTAAGTTTAGGTCTGACAGCATTTAATGCGACGCAGCTTTATGTCCCATCAGTGCTTTATGTCCCATCGGAACAGCTGGAACTGAGGTCGGGGTTAATGGGGTCGGGTCAGTCATCTGGGGTTGATCATCGGGCTGAGCGAGCTGCTGATGGAGCGCGGATTGGCCCATCTCTGATCAGGTCGGCTAATTTAGCTCAGCTCGGGAACCCCTCGTCAGTATCTTAACAATCATGATGTATTTTACAGTAAATTCAAAATTTTCGATACAAACTCAACCTTCCAGTATAGAAGATTATATTCTTCCACGTTTCTTTTTCCATCTTCGGCAAAACCAAAGCAAGCCTCGAGGGAAGAAGAACGCAAGGAGATTCAAATAGAAAAGTGGCAAAAGATTAGAAAAAATCCAAAACATCAATGTTAAGAATCTAGAGATTTTATTTTAAAATCAGTTAGTATTACGAGAAGTAATTTAAAATCTTATAAGTTGGTTCAGGAATTTATAATTTTTGATGTGAAAAAATATATTTTTTAACACTCCCTCACGTTTAACTTGATTTGACATGTGTCATAAGGAGAACTAACCAAAAATCTTATAAAATAATTTAAAAAATTATAATTTTTTTACTCAAAAAAATATATATTCTAAAAATAATAAAAAAAAAATTGCTCATAGTCCACGACCATTCCACTTAGCACATATTTATTGACCAAAAAAAAAAAACTTAGCACATATTTATAAAAGCTAAATGCTTAGTCTGACCCACGTCAAAAAGCCTTAATAAGTTACCACCCCCAATGTATCACATGGGAATGCCTTCCATTTTCGGACAACGTTTGCCAACTCAACCTTCGGCTCGTGGACAAAACCTGACCAGCTACCTTCGGTAACTTTCTTGGAAATTACAAACCCGAAAATCTGTTCAGCTTTCTCTAATATAAACTGACACAGTGGCATACTATGAAGAATCTAGTATATGATCATTACTTCATTTTCTCCGTCCACTAACATTTAACTCTTTCACACCACCCAACCTTCTCTTCTTACTGCTATTTAATTGTTTTCTAAAACTAGAAATTACTGTGTACTACTAACATTCATTTTAGTTTTATGTCGGATCTTTTTATTATAAATATTATTTAATTTTTAATTAATTTGAATTATATGTTTTGAACACGTCATTATATCAATTTTGAAGTAATTACAATATGATGAGTTCTTCGTTATCGAAGAAGAAAAAAAAAAAAACATTCATTTTGGTTGTTAGTCCAGTTTCTTCTTGTATTTCTGCAAGCAAAAACAAGAATGAGGACACCTAGCTATAAATACTATGCGTACTACTACATTCATATTGACTAGTCCAGTTTTTTACTGTCTTTCTGCAAAGTGAAAACAAGAATTATCATTAGACTACAAATACTATTTGTACTATTATTTTTCATATTGGTTAGGGAGTCTTTTTACTGTTTCTGCAAAGCAAAAACAAAGAATCATCAATGGAAGCTAAGCATAAGGACAAACTTCATCAATTGCTGTGTGCATAGATCACCTAAGCTTGCAGTTTCTTAGCCAATCAAATTCAAGGGTAAGGTTACCAGAAAGTCCAACATCTATTTACTGCCTTTGCTGTTCATTTTCTGTTCCTATAAAAAAAATTATTGGGTCAATTTAAACCGAGTCTTTTATATGTATGAGTTCTATTAATATGTGGGATACTCGTATCAGTCCAGCCCGGGTGAACGAATAGTTTCCTGTTTGTATATGTTATTGTGTCATTGTGCATTAACAAGTACAGTGAAAACTTTGACTATGTGTTTCTGTGAAAAATCTTGAGTGGCCAGAGGACTGCGGTTTAAGCTTTGAGATGTCAGGTGTGTGTGTCTGTGGAAATATGTCAATTTCTTGGAAATTTTTTAACATAGATTTTAATGCAGTACTTGGCATTACATGGCCTTCACAAGACTTCCAGTGGTCCAAACTTGAGCCCCATACGATGGTTAGATTTTGCAAAAAATTGACCACAGCTTGAATAAAGATGAAAAATGTTTGTGTGCCTACGTTGACAGCCCCCACCCCTACCCCTCCTCATATAACACAAACAGGGATGTGTGTGATGGTGTCAAATGAAGTCAGACTAGGGTTTAACTTGAAGGAACAAGTTGATTTTTGTGGTTTCATACATTTTTAAACAGAAAAAATAGAAGATAAAAGCCTTAGTGGTCATAATTTGTATACTTGAGTTTTTCCAAGGTCCAAGCTAATTGTTTTTCTCAAAGAAAATTTGACTTATTTCAGGGACTTGGTTAGTTCAAGATTCTGAGAATCCAGGGAGAAATGCAGCTATCGTTTCGCGAAAATTGGTAATTATGAGGACTTCTGATACATTGAGGAATTCAGGGACATATACGAGCCCGGGAACGCCAGAGTATGGAGACAATAATGTGGGAGGGATGCCAACGGGTTGGAGTTCAGAGAGAGTACCATTGCCTACAAACAGTAGCAGAAGGCATATTAGTAGTGCTGCGTTGATGCCATTTAATAGTGGAAGGGCTTTGCCTTCAAAATGGGATGATGCTGAGAGGTGGATTACAAGTCCTGTTTCAGGATATGGTGTCTACAAGAATTCAGTTGTGCAACCTCAGAAGCGGCCTAAGTCGAAAAGTGGCCCGTTGGGGAGTCCAGGGCTTATGTACTTGTCAAATTATTCACCTCCTATGCCGGCACTTGAAGATGGGAGTGTAAGGAACTTCATGGCAGGTTCACCATTTACAACTGGTGTATTGCTGCCCGATGGTATAGCCTTTCAATATGGTGCTGGTACTGGGGCAAAATCAATTTCTCTAGATGCTGAGAATTGTATGGACCGACCTAGTAAAGTACATCAATTGTCAGATTTGCTGAGTGAATCTTCAATACCAAGCTCTCAAGGTTTAATTTTCTTCCTACTCTTTCTGGCCTTTGTTTAGAAGTTTGAGTTCGTATGCATTGACGAAATTGACTTTCGTTATCTCAAATTCATATCTAATAAGTGGCTGTTCAATGCTATAAGCATCAGAAGCATTGAATTTCACATTAAATGTGCTGGGAAGAACTCTGCACTATAATATATGATTCCAATTAGAAGCTGCTACAAATCCAGCTGTTGAAGAAGAAGGTAGATGCCGTAGTAGAAAAGCATCGATGATAGTATACCATTTGAAACAAGCAATAAAGCTTTCTGGATTAACTTATGCAAGAGATAGCAAAGTGCTAGCTACGCTTCTATACCAAAATGCTATCCCAATCTTTGGAATGATTAAGTTTAGTTAGTATGTTATTGCTGATCTTCAATAATGTTCACAGATGATTCATGTTCCAGCGCGGAATTGGTCTAGCTCTAGAGACATTGCAAATGGAGAACATAACAATTACCCAATTTGGCTAACAGAAAAGCAAGGTTGCCTTGTGAGATAGACTGGATTATCATAACCTGTAATTATCACATTGATTACTCTTCGTCATATTTGATGATGCAACATTCTAGTTGTTAGGCTGCGTATCTTGCATTGAGTTTCATTGTTCATCATCAAATAAGGGACTCCAAGTGTTCTTTCTCAGGGTGGTTGCTGAAATGATGAATGGTATGGCAGGGCCGGTTGTGCACGATTCTAAGACCTTAGGAAGCATCCTTGTCTGTCACTTTTCCTTTTCCCCACTTTGATGATTTGTGCCTCTTTGCAGTAGCATTGAATAAGATAGAAATTTCTAGGAGACGGTAACCTTTCTGTGTTCAAATTCAAGTTTTTTGGGTTATTATCTCTCCAGGAGGTTGCCCAAATCGTTTTGTATGTGAATTACAAAGTTCTTGTTGAGCTCTGTACGGGTCTCGATGTTTTTACATATGAAAATTAAGTAATTTTTTGACCTGCTGTCACATGTTATAGAAATAAGTGGATTTCACTTCTGCATCATGATACTTGCAAGATAACTCTTACTTCTGGACAAATTGAATGACCAGATGGTAAGCCTGATGGTGCCAGAGAAGCTGAAACTATGGTTTCGCGCGTTCTTTCGCGAAGGGATATGGCCACCCAGATGAGCCCTGACGGCAGCACCCATTCTTCTCCTGAAGGACGAGCATTATACTCGACATATCCTCCTCCTATCCCTTCAGCCACCGAGCAGCAGCACATCAACTCTGCTAAAGTGGACGTCAGGGATGTGCAGGTAGACAAAGGAACCACTGTCCCAAAGCAGTTCAAGAAACGTAAGGCATGGAAGGCTAAGAGAAGCTTACCAGATGTTCAAAACTCTGATCCGCCTTGGGATCTTGCACAAGCAGCAAATAACACATTGAAGTATTCTACTTTCCTCCCCTCCTTAGTTGTTCTCGCAATTTTGATGCTTTATTAAGTAATTCCTCCGTCTCTTTAAATCAGAACACCTCTCCGAAATAGTTGCATACTCAACCCACTCGTTTTTGTTTTTAGCCTTACGAACAATTCAATTGTGCGTCTAGAATCTGGATCAAGAATTTATGCATCTCTCAAATAATTTATGCCATTCACAACATTTTAGATGGAAAAAAGGGGAAAGAAATTCAATTGTCGCCATGTAGAACCACTTGAGATATATAAATAGACTTAATTTGGCCAGCAGCTGTGAAAAGTAAGTCAGAAATTAAATCCATGATCTAACTACCATATGCTAAACCCTAAGCTACGCAGATTTTCATTTTCCTTAAAAATACATTTGATTTGCACGTCTGTTCTGCTAAATGCGACAGCAAAAAGATTAAAGATGCTTTCTCGACTTAACAGGAAATACAAAAAAATTACAATGTCTTGCTATCTGTCTCTTTTCAGGCTACAAAGGGAGGAAGCCAGGATTGCAGCTTGGGAGAACTTGCAGAAGGCAAAAGCTGAGGCTGCAATCCAGAAACTCGAGGTTCGTATGACAGCAGAATGATACTTTCATGTACTGTTAAAATGTCATTATAGCATTATCGTTCTTTTCTTTTCTTATCAAATGTTTTGCATTATCACATTTTTTTGGTGCCGAAGTAAATAAAATTCCGATTATACGTAAAAACTGAAGTGTCTTGTTGTTGGTTTTCAATCTCTATTAATTTACACCGAGGATGAAAATAGTTCAACCACATAGTGCTCACATGCTACAATGTTGTCTAATAACATTTGATTCAGATGAAATTGGAAAAGAAGAGATCAGAGTCCATGGATAAAATCTTAAACAAGCTGAGAGTGGCACAGATGAAAGCTCAAGAAATGAGAAGCTCTACAGCCGACTCTAATGCTCATTGGAGAACTTCCAACAAAGCTGCATTCTTTAACAAGTATGTAAAGATGGGTTCTCTTAGCGCTTGCTTCTTCTGCCATACCCACTAGATCTCAGCATGTACATGTTCCTCTTTCTGGTTACCATTTCACCGAGGAGATTTCAAACTCGTACGCTGTTTCCTGATCACGATTATCGAAAACTTTTGATTTTTGATCACCATTGTCTTGGTATCTGAAAGATTTACGAGTCGACTCGACTTTGCTCAATGATCAGTAGTTCAAATTCTCCTGAACATCAAGATCCAGTATTGACAGAAGGATTATCATCAAGAATATAGATTTTGAACCATGGAGTTTTACTTGTACATGGTTAGTAATTAATGAAACTATTTAGTCATTGACATGTTCAATTGATGAATATATATACATGCCTCTTTCCTTGATGGCAATTGCTGTCAGCAGTGAATATTAGAATCATTATGTTAAACAAACTGTATTAGCTTTATGAAGGCACAATGTGCTTCTTTCTTTCTTCTTTTTTTTTTTTTGGGTACTAGTTGTTGTTAAGGGACTATTCATGTAGTGGTTCCAATTCCAAGCAACTTAACGGGCTAATGCATAGATTTGATCAGCTTCTTGAAGCTCCTCCGATATGCTTCAAATGCCACATCTTGCTTTCACAATATAAGAAGTGTTCTGACGGATTTTCAGAATTATTATTGGAAATAATTACCGTAGAGTATTGCTATAAATCATTATTCTTTATTCTTTATATAATAAATTTTTTTTCTACATATATGAAAATTTTGATATAAATTTTTACTATATAAAGGAGAGGTGAAAGGTAAGGGATGAAGTAGTAACATAAAGTCTTACTACTATACTTATTAATACCAGATTCTATAATAGTTGTCTTGTCATGCCAAGACTTAACTCTAGCATGTAAAGTCTAAGAGAAGACCCAAGATTCAAATCGAATAAAGTCTAAGAGAAGACCCAAGATTCAAATCGAATAGTCAAGTAGTAATTTCTTATAATTAGAGTTGAGTTCAAACCGATTTGGATTTCTAATAATGTTATTAGGGAGATCAATAGTAGTGAAGTGATAATGCAATTATTTAATTTTCATAATCAATGATTTAGATAATTTCATTACAATTGTATCATCAATTTACCACCATTAATTTTCCTAAAAACGCTTCTATATTATTAGAAGATCTAAAGTTCCCCGCAAGGCTTCGGCATCCATTATCACAAAAAGAAATAAATCCAAGAAAAAAAAAAAAAAAACGATTGCTAATCCACAAACTTACGCAACTTTTTAGTATAAACGTACAAAAGACACCACGAGCTAGTGGGAACAACTCAACTTAGAATTCTTCTAACTATGAGCTGGTCGTGCAAAAGAATGAAAAAAGAAAATTCCAAACTTTACAGAACCGCATGCAAATCACTTCCTTTCTCTCTCAACTAAGCATTTGCATAGAGCCCACCATCATATGAGTAGCAGGCTGGCTTGCTTTCACCATCCCTGAATAATTCATAGCTGATAATGACGACGACATTGTTGTTGGAAAACCAGCAATCATCATTGGCCTGCTGTAATTACTATTCGCTTGTTGTTCTAACGATTGCACTTGCTTCTTCAGAAACTTCACGTAATGAACTGCTTCATCTAACATTGAAGCCGTGTCCATTTTCGTGCCTCCTGGAACAAGTTTCTGCAGAATCCTTATCCTCTCGCTTATCCTTTCCCTCCTGTGCCTCGCCGCCACGCTTTGTGGATCCTTTGATATCTTCACATTCTTCCTTTTTGGTGGCTTCACTGATTCTGGATCAATGTGTATCGGCTGCATCATTGCTATACGGAATATCATTTCTCTCATGGCTTCCATTGATGAGGAGCTCTTGATCTTTTGCATTGAATTATTGCCACCATTTGTGCAACTTGAAGTGAAAACATTAATGGAATAAGATGGATGTGCAGAGGTTGATTCTTGAATAGGGTTACGCATTATTAATGACATGGAAGGAGCTGAGGTGCTTAGATAAGGGTTGTGAAACATGTTTGGTGGTGGGGTTTCAATGGTGGCAGCACTGCCACTGGAGAACTCGTCCGATGAATCGTATATGTCTTGATAAGGCCTGGAAAATTGTGCAGGCTTTAGCTGCATCATCATCTCCATCATTTCCAGATGGTTTTGTGGTGATGATGAGTTCTTGAGGTCAGCATCCATGCTTTTAATTTTAACACAGAGAAAAGGAGATATATAACGTGACTGACGGGTGACTGACTTATATATAATGCAGAAGAAATTCACGTCAAGACAAAGACGATGACAACAAACAAAACAAACTCGATAGTCTCTGTTTTTCTTTTTTCTCGAGAGTCCTTAAAAATAATAATTAAGGACTAGAAAGTGAAAATGAGAAGAAAAGAGGGATGGATAACTTAATCGATCGATGCAGTGTATGTGACAATGAGAAATGTTGGCAAATGTCATGTGTCAGCAGGAGGTATATATAGCAAAGTTGCGAGCTATTTTATATAATATATTATCTTTTTGTTGCGTATTTATCATCATATCAATGATAGATATAGTGTCTCATTACATAAAGACATAATTGTATCCATAGTGTTGAGCATATAACACTAGGTTTGATATTGTAGTTGGTACATTATAATTTGATATTGCCGAGAAATGTTTCTAGAATACACGTAGATATTATATAATACATAATCTTTTTCTCAATCTGAACCGATAATAATATCCATTACATAACAATATAAATAATTATCAACGAAAAATAATAATTTGAATCTTTGATCCGGCTAAACCAGGGAGGTGTGAGCTACACTTTATAGGTCTTACAATTACATATTTCCAATTCATTCTATAGAAGGCGATATTTTGCATCCCTATTTATGATTTGGTTTTTTATTCTTTTTTTTTTCAGCATATAGTATTGTCTATATCAAGGGTTTTGTTATTGATATCGTCAATCCTAAGTTCGTATAACAGATGAGACAGTGTTAGGTAAGCGATAACAGCATAAACTGGTTAGATTATTTATATGAATTTGAAACATCACGTTTGAGTGGTGTCATCAGCATCATGTGACCGACTTCACCTAGCTAGTGAAATAAAATTTAATTTTGTTTAGTTTTATCTTTAGCATATACTCCAAATGACATATATAACAAAAGTCTTCATTTCTTACACAATATAATTCTTGGTTAAAATTGTAGTATACGTATATATATAATTTGTATATAAAATGATAATTCAATTAATAGGAGTATAGTACAATCCCAATCTAAACGTAGAAGGGGGACACCATTTGCTACTCATACAGCAACAAGAAATGCTATTTGTACAGTAGTAGATAAAATGCTTTGCTTATATACAATTACAAAGTAACAAACGTTCTAATTGGATTCTATAAATAATAAATCACAAAAAAAATACTTATTTGTTCTCGGATGAATATTTTGCAAAATAAATACAAAGAGAATACCTGAAATATCGAAGAACACCACATTGTGCTCGAGAATACCATAAAATATCATAGAATCAAAACATACAAAAAAATCCAAAAATTCAAGAAATTTGAAATAAGATCGGTGCTTGAATATATTCAAGATATTTGATAAATAAATAGTTGGCTAGAAATGATAATTTTATCTCCTCTGTTTTTTTTTTTTTTTTCCTGATTTGATTTCAGTGGTGCTTTATTATTCTTCATATTTTCTTGTTAGATGGGTGTTGGGGTTGTTGGAGTACGGAAAATTTTTGAGGGGTCCATAAATGGAGGACTTCGAATCAAGCAATGGTAGTAGAGTAAAGATACATGCAACGTATTTGCCCAAAGCTATGATCTATCGAGTGAAAAAGCATGTAGCTTTGCCTTCAAAATTCACTTGCATTATTTTCCAACAGTATTTGAGCTTTCGAGTACATCATATTTATCAAAAAATAAATAAATATATTGACTTATTAATCAATTTTAGCTTGGATTGGTGTTTAAAAAAACATTACTTGAACCAACACTTTGTATTTTTACAAACTCAATTTGAGAAGAACAAATGAAAAAAAAATCATTCCGTATCGTTAACGACTTCTCTCTAAGAAATGAACTTCCCCTCAACCAAAAAAAAAAAAAAATCACTTGCATTATTGCATTAAAAGATCAAAAAAGAATTTAACGAAGCAACCCCACATTCACATGACATATGTCAGAATGATAACATCTGCAAATTCAGAAGTGGGGTAGGAAACGTTAGCCACAGTATTGGATTTTATTATTTTACGTCCCAGTTAATACGTTGGGCAACCTCACCACACGGGTGCTTTCCTAGGCACACATCTCGAGGGATATTATGGTGAAGAAAGCTTGGACCCGATCAAATGACATTTTAAATTACCATCTTAAAAATTTAAATTATTAAAATACAATCTATTTTATTTATTTATTGTATTTCATATGATTCGTCATATGCAACACATTCCTCACATATAAGTTGGATTTAATTTTGTACATAAATATATTCTTTTAAATAGGTGAATAAGAGATAATTTTTTATTAAAAAAATTTAAATTATTAGAAAGAATAATATAATATTTAACATAACAAATTGACAATACATAAGTTTTTTGAGATGTGGTATTGTAATCATTAACTAACTCAAGTTTTTGTACACATTAAATTGATTGCTTAGTAATCCTTAACATATGCTTTTTCACTTATTCAAATTTCGGGATATTGACCAAAAAAGAGAAAAGAAAGATTGGGATGGCTAAAGGTAGATTAGTTTGGAAACAGATATATTTATAACATCATAATATTATGAGTAATATCAAATAGATATAATGAAATAGAATAATTTATAATTATTAAATTTTATTTATAACATTATAATATTATAATTTTTATGAGATGATCCTTACTCGATTAATTTTAACAAAGGTTTTTTCCCTTACCAATTTTCCTTTGCCTCTCTCCCTAGGTTGACTAATTACGTAACCAGTCAAATTCAGTGCAGAAAAAATAAGAGTTCAGGGTTGTACTAGAGCTAGAGAAAATGTAATTGTGGACGATCAGCTTCTTCGAGTGAAGAAAAGATTAGAATGCACCAAGCAAGCTGTGGACTAATTTGGCAAACTTGACAGAATGATCTAGAACAAGTTGTCCACAAAATTGTGTAAAAGCATGCCTGCCCGCTTTGCTCGTGGTTTATTTAAAAATAGTTAAGTCTATGAAGCTAATAAAAATAAAAAGATAAGAGTCTCCACGTAACTAGCAAAAAATTAAAAAAAGAAAATTTATGAGGTTAGCTTAGAGATGGAACGTTTGGACTATGAATACGAGACTTTTTTCTTATTTTTAGATAAGAAGCATAGCGAAGAATATTCCAAAGGGTTAGTTTAGTGATAGATTGCTTAGGACAAGAACACGAGTCTAGCTCACATTTAAGTTTTGAATCAATTAAAAAATAATTTTCTTGAGGCCAATTCTAACAAGTCTTGTATCTGACTAACATGAATCATATTTCTTTTGAGCCAATTAATGTATTACGAGATTTGACATTACTAATATAAACTCGAAAGACTTTCAAAAGAGGGGGACTCATCAAAACAAAAGGTACAAAAAAGAAGGGTCAGCTAGGATCCCAAGTGGACACCCCTGTATTTTTTTTTTTGGCCAAATAAGTCCTCTGTGGTGTGCCAAACAATAACCATCAGCAAATTGATTTCCTCGACTACATAATTGAGACACTTATAAAACTAGTTCAAATCTCTATTTCAAGCCAGCTCATATCCCTTCTATATTTGATTAAGCCTCATATGATTGCGAACAAATTATTTGGCTTTGTTTTTTTATATTAAAAAAAAATCCAGAAAAATATGCAAGATATTATTAAATGGAATGCAACAACATGCACAGTAAGCGAATGAGCAAATCATGTACCGGTCCCAGTACTCTATTGCAGTGTCTTTCTTTTCACATAAAGCTATCTTCACCTAGGTTGATACTTTTAACCTGAAATGGATCAGCGAGTTGGCAGCGTAGGCCTTCATTTCTCCAGATTGATTGGCTAGAAATTATTCTTATTCATCGATGAGGCAAAAAAAGACAGCAATTTATACACAAATTCAGAAGTTCAAGTTTTGTGGACGTTTGTGTAATCGTGCACCGTGTTCAGTTCAACTTGAGTGAGAAATAAATTTCAACGGGTTAGTCTAAGGTTAGAGTGTTTGCGATTCAGACAAAAGACTTATTCGCATTTCAGATTTGAGTTAGTTCGAAAGTTAATTTTTTCGGAACAAGTTTACTAAACCTTATTACAAACTAACCTAGATTATACATTTTTCGGGCTGGATTATGTATCGAGGCGCTGACACCTCTGATGGGGTTCCAATCATACAAAGTTATAATAATAAAGAAAAATATATCGAGTGAGAACTAAATTCCAGTTGCTCCATGAATGCGTTTTCAGTAGATCTGCAGAGTCAACTACATGACAATGTCAAAGTTGAGGGTGCAGTTGCACTAAAACGATCAATCATAGATTTTACGTTGTTATCTTTTCAGCTAGTCCAAGATAAGATACAACTGTTCAGATGGTGATCATAAATTTATACATACTTCTATCAACCGACCTTTTCCAGGTCCATTTAAGGAGATAACATAAGAGATCACTTTATCTAAAATTTTAAGTTGTTAAAAAAGATATATTTAATTAGTTTAACGTCTCAACAAATAAATTTAAAACTAGTTGGTTGAATGATCTTTGGTGAGGGGCTGTTGACTGTCAAAATATCATTCAGTTGGCCAATTTCCGAATATCATTCACCACAGATAAACCATATTAAGAATTATGGTGCTCCATTTTAAATAATTGATATTAGATAAAGTAGTTTAAAATCTTATAAGATAGGTTTTTGAATTTGTAATTTTTCTTTTCTTTTCTCTCTTGTACAAATGATAGCCAAATAATTTGAAAAGCCGCCATTCCAGATATTCTCCATAAAAATATTAGAACGAAATTTAAAATTTTGGCTAAGGCTATCCTCAATGGAGTCTCTATATGGGTCTCTATAAATCATTTATAGAGACTCATATAGAGACCAAATAGTATTTTAGAGACCCACTTAGAGACCACGGCAAAAAAACTGTTTTAAAGACCCATTTAGAGACCAAAAAAAAAAAAAATCCCCGGTGACGATGTCCATAAAATTAAATCTCTATATTGTGTTAATTTTAATTTGATATAATAATTTGTTTATGTATTTTTTTTTCGTCTGTTGCTTTTTTTAATTAATTGTTATTTAGATAATTTTAACTTTTTTAACGAATATTTCAACCAACAAATAAATAAATTGCAACGAAGATAACATTTAAATAATTAGAATTATTCATAAAAACAACTATAAAAATAAATCTTAATTACAAAAAAAAAAAATTACAAGTATATTTTTAAAAAACTACAACTATAAAAAAAAGCTCAATTAGATTAAAAAAATCTATAAATTACAACTATATTGAAAAGAACAATTATTAAAAAAAAACTCAATTACAATCAGAACAGTAGAATAAAACCTAAACTAAAAAAAGTATAATTTAAAAACATAAAACAAATAAAATTAAAAATTAAAATAAAATACAAAACCATAAATAAAAAAAAAATATAAATTAAAAGCCCTAATTAAAAAAGTCTATTTAAAAAACCTGCTTGACATTTATCATTTTGTTCAAGAAAACCTACTTTCAAGGGTAAATACCTATATAATTAAAAAATTCTAATTAAATAAACCCTTAAATATATAAAAGAATTTAATTACAAAAACAAAAAAACAAAACCTAAATATAAAAGCCTACCCCCCCCCCCCCCCCTCCCCCCCTTGCCCCCTCTTTTCTCTCTCTTCCTTCTTCTTCCCGTCCCTTCCTTGCTGCACCTCCCCCTCTCTCTTTCTTCCTTCTTCTCTCTCTTCCTTCTTCTTGCACGTCCCCCTCTCTCTCTCTCTTCCTTCTTCTTCCCGTCCCTTCCTTGCTACACGCTCCCCCCCCCCCCCCTACCCCACCTCTTCCTTTCCCTTCCCGGTTGCACTCCACCCACACCCCCCCCACTTTCCCCGCTGCACACCCCCTCCCCACCTCTGCACCCTACCCACACCCCTCCCACTTTCCCCGCTGCACAATTGCCGCTGCACAATTGTTTTTTTTTTTTTTTTTTTCTGTTTGTTAATTTTTGTTGTTGTTGTTTGTTAAATTTTTTGTAACTTTTTTTTTTTTTCTTCAGATCTGACGGTCATCAGATCTCAATTGTTTTTTTTAGAGACTCGTTTTTGTCTTCTTGTATAGTCTCTATTTTTTTCAACAAATTTATTGAAGAAAATAGAGACTAGGTGCTATTTTGGAGACTCAAATCTTGAGTGTTGTCATAATTTTACCAAAAACTATCAAATAGTGTTTTAGAAACCTCCATTGGTAATGAATTTTGATCAATAGAGTCTTTAAAATAGTAATTATTACTATTTAAAGACCCTTTAAGGACTCCATTGAGGATGCCCTAAGGATGTGCTGTTGACATTATCTAAAGTTTTTATTTTCAGAAAAATCCACACCCTTTTGAAGGATTTTTTTCTTAAAAAGTAGAACAGGTTTGGACTTGGTATATGTGTAAAGTGTAAGCTTCAGATGTGTCCGATGCATACCACGTGTTCAAGTGCTTCCCCTTTTCAAGTTTTTCCAACAATTTTCAAAAGGGTAAATTATGCATGTAATTCCTATTATTTACACCTTTTTTTCAAGTTATTTTTTAATATTTTAAAAAAATTATATTAGTTTCTAATATTTACAAAAATAATTCAAAATAGTCCACATTATTCAAAACTAACCAATTTAGTCCTTATTGTTTTTCATAAAATTTAATTTAGTCATCAAATAGGGATCACGTGTAGGAATCAAATTGAATTTTTTTAAAGAAATAATAGAGATTAAATTGAATTTTTTGAAAAATATTAAGGACCAAATTGTTTAATTTTGAACAATAAAGATAATTTTGAATAACTTTTATAAACAATAGTGACTACCATTAATCTTTTGAAACATTATGGTTGACATTGTAAAAATATATAAACTCTAGGATCTAAATGTGAAATTTACCCATTTTCAAAACATCATGTACTTTACATAGGTCAAATCACCCCTCGTCACAAGCAGTGAGTATGAGAATGGATCTACAAATAATGTAATGATATTAAAAAAGCTTTTCAATTAATTTAAATTAATATCAATTTCTTAAAAAAATTTTAACAAATTTATAGTCTGTTACTTTTAACCGCTAGGCCACTCTAGGTCTTTTGCCCCAAAATTCAATGAAACAAGTATCCTCTTGCGAGACTGGCAACAAACAACCATTTACTAATTTTGGAATTTTCGTCCGTTGCTTCCGACTTTAAAGGTAAATATCAATTTCTGGGATTCAGCCAACCACGTTCAAATTAATACAATAATTTTTCATAATATTATGGTATTACACCTTTATTTCAGACATGCAGGCATTAATGGAGGAAAAGAAGCAACATTGATGAAGGCACAGCTGTGTGTAACCCCACAAAGTCTCCAGCACCATGTGACTCTGTCTCCAAAGTGGACCACGCTTTCACTGTACTGTACGAAACTGTCCCACTTGATCACGTCACACGTGCTAACAATTCCAATTAGAAAACCGTAAGGGGTTGCTCTGGTAGTTAAAGAGTGTGATAAGGAGGTTTTAAGTTCGATTCTTTCAGTATTTTAGAGGTTAAATTTTTAACTTAATTGATACATATTTTGAATTGAACTGTTATATCTCATATTTTGATTTAAACCTAATCGTTAGGTTAGGCAGTAATAAATTAGGTATGACCCATTAAAGAATTAAATATCTCAATGTAATAGTATTTAATCTTGATCAAATCTTGATCAATATTTTTCGAGTTAGATGATGTGAAAATATTTCAGGGTTATAAAAAAAAAAAAAACAATTACAATTAGAATCCAAGAGGCGAGCAATTTAGCCATAAAACCATCAGCACCCTTTTGCCAAAAGCCTTCAAAGTTCAAACCCTCTTGGCCAGCCGAAAAAATGGACTCTCCAAAACTATACTTCCTCTGCATTGCTCTCGCTTTCCTCATCTTCAACATATGTGTTCCATGTCAAGCTGCTGAAGAGGCTAGTTTAGAGCTAATGAGTGATGCTCATGCATTGGAGTGGCCAATGGCTATGTCGTCACTGTACGAAGACGAGCTTGGAGATGATGAAGATGGAGATTTAGATGGTGTAAGTAGCAGAAGATCTTTGTTCTGGCATAGAATGAGATACTACATTTCATATGGTGCACTTTCTGCTAATAGGATTCCATGTCCACCTCGCTCTGGAAGGTCTTACTACACCCACAACTGTTACAGAGCCACTGGCCCCGTGCGGCCTTACACCAGAGGCTGCTCTGCCATCACACGTTGCCGCAGATGAACTAGAAGAAATGCAATGGTGTCAATCTTTGTGTTGTAATCTTGCTATGTAGTGGGGTGTTTTTAGTTTGTTTTTGTGCTTGGTGGGAAGAATATTCTTGCAGATCTATGGGTTTGTGGTGGTCAGTAAGTGTAATTGTTGGATTTTTAGTATTATTATTGCAAAGTTCTACGATTATATAGCGCATATATAGATTATTAAGTGATCATTTCAACTAAAAATTTAAATTATTAAAAAGAAATTTATTATATTAAACGTCATTGCAAGTGCAGGTAGAGTTAATGTTTTTAAATTAGTGACGCTGAGTTTTGAACCCAAAATCTTTTGATACTCGATACCATGTTAAGTGATCATCTCATCTAAAAATTTAAATTTTAAGATATTTGATCACAATAAGTCATTACATGATTATTGATTAACCCAACCTTCAAGGCCATTATATTAGCTATATTTGTGAGTATAATCGAGTCAATTTGCCTAATTAAACATGCTCTTATGTCAACTTTTACTTCTTGCGGATTCGAACAGGTTTTGAACATGTAATGAAGATCAATTTTTAACTATGCTTAAGAGATTCCTCATATGGATAAATTGCATGATTGGCGTTATAGTGAATTGAGAAGGTCTTGTAGATTCATATTCAGCAATTACTGTAAAGCCAATTCTGATTCGTTTTCAAAAATAATTATGATTTTTTTAAAAAACTTTTTGGCCCTAAATGATGATTCATTAGCTGGCAATAATGGTTTTCCTCTTTATTATTTCAACGGCCGGGGATGTAATTATTGAATAATGATAGATAATTGAAGGCATTATCTAGTGTAAAACTATTCAAGAAGCCTCAAATCCTTGATTTGACCGGAAAAGACTGCACTGCTTTGGATTTAAGAAGCAAAGGAAGAAAATGCAGATATTGAATTCACGGAGGATGGAGAATGTGTAGGCTGGATGAATCGAAATTTTCTTCCGATCAACTATTCACCTAGTCAAGTGCAAAAAAACTGTAGAATCAAGCAGAGAAGAGAGGTGAACGACCCTTGTGCCTAAGCGCTTATCCTGCCTTAAGGTGAGGAAACGCACCATGGGATTTGTAAGATATGTGGTGATAAAGTGATAATATTGTTATTCAATTTTTTTGATTAATAGTTTATAATAATTTGGAGCTATAAGAGAACACTGGTTGCTTAATTTGCCATGCCAGTTATGCAATTTAAGGTGTATTTAAAATGTAAGATGTAAGTGGTGAGATTAATAAATGTGTATTTTTAATATATTTTTGAATTAAAAAATTAATCTAATCTTTATTAAAAAAATATTTAAAAATGAGTATTATATTATTTTTTGAATGATGTGAAAACTAATTAACTGACGGAATTTGACTATTATATTATTCAACGGAACTCAACTACTAACTGATAAATCACATGTACCTACTAAACTAATGACGACGGAACTTCAGAGAATTATATTATTTATTAATTTATAGCTTTCAATTGAATAAAAATCTTTGACCTACCTTGACACGAAGCGCTAGTGACACGTGAAGTTTGGTCAAAGATATTAAGCGGATTCTTAAGACCACATTGGCAAGAATTTGTGCATGTCTACTACCATCAAATTTTACCAAAAAAAAAAAAAAACCCTACCATTAAACGACTTTCATAATCAGCCATGGCACTGTAACATCCATTCTAGTTTAATGCAATGTGGGATACTCTTATTGTTTAGCACACAATTACGCCTCTGTTAAGATTAAAGGGTTTCTGATTACAGTTTGTGATGTTGTTAAATTCAATATATATATCATTTGACAGACATGAAATATTCCTTCATGTTCAGACAAGGACAACATACCTAAAAGTAGCAGCAATGCATTTTATGTGGTTCGATCGTTTCTAACCTACGTTTAAAACTTCATCTACCACAATTGACCATTTTTAGAAGAAGTACGAAAAAATTTAATTCCTCACATAATTCCCACTTTATGCATGCATAGTTTGCCTTGTGTAGGGTGTGGCATATTTTTTTTTCTAGAAAAAAAAAAGTAGGGTGTATCATAGACATTTTGTATCCATTAGCCCAATAAACGAAAAGAAAAAAAAAAAAAAGAAACTTTTTTGTATTCCACTTGTATATTGATGATATCATTTGTGTCTTGCCCTAAAAAATAGAAGTAAAACCAAAAGAAAGTTGTTATGAGCTTGTGATAATGTTTCACGCACTTCCATGCAAACAAGATAATGTATAATGCATATATATGGGTTTTAACTTTATCACTGTAATGCAAGTAATATATTTTGTTTTTTTTTTTTTTCATAGCCAAATATGTACAATAGTAATGTTAGACGTTACTTTTTTCATTACCTGATTATCACTTCTTAGTTGACATGCTTAGTTGGTAGGTTGACTAGATAAATTTATTTCATTTCAAGATATATTATCTCCTACTTAAATTATTAATAAATCCAAAAAAAATTACAATATCACTGATTCAACAAGTAGAACCGAATTTAAAGTGTTGGTCAGATAAACATTCGAAAAATATAATGACATGAAATTCCGATATCATAGCCAAATATTAAACAGCCCATAGCAGCAATTAATAATGCAAGTGATCTCCGGAATAAGCTTTGCTATTGGACGGATCGATGACTGCTCCACCGGCCATGTTTGATAGAGTGTGGTTTTTCTTATTCCTCGAAGTAGAAGAAAAGTTTAAGAGATCGGAAAAAGAGAGCGATCAAACTACGAATGACTAGATAAGAATAACTTATACGAATATACAAAAGAAACAGATCCCTTCTAGCAGTATATTTCTTCCTAGAATTTGAAAGATTTTGGTCTCTTATCCCCAACTCTTTTGTCTAAAAGAGATTTTTGAATGGATTAAGTGCAAAAATTAATGATTCTTTCGTTGCACAAGCTCTAATAAGTTGAGTAACATGTATTACATATATTTTGGAACAAATGAATTTCACAAGAATTCAACTGTAAATCTAATATTTTGAGTTTGTAAGCACCTTTTCTAAAAATAAAAAATTCACGATATGCAAATCATGAATTTAATTTAATTATATCTAAATCGTTGCTCAATATGTGAAATTTACAATTCCAAACCACTAAATTAATTGCTCATATATCTTTTAAAAACTAAACTGCCCTCTAAGTTTTCTTTCTTTGAACTATTTTTATTCTTTCACGCACATTCTTATGTAATTAATTTTTTTTTTCTTTTCTTGCAAGCTTCTTCACGGAGATTTTCTTTTTCATATTTTTTTAATCCAACTTCTTATTCTTTCACTCCCTCCAAAGCTCAAGATTTACCATGTCTTCTATGTTAGCTTCTTGAAGTAGTATCATGCAGACCAGGAAGACTCTATGTAGGAATCTTGATGTTGGTGAATGGAAATATTTTATTGCAAGGAATCTTGAAATAATGTAAAAGTTCAGCATGCTTGCAATAAAATAAAAAATTGTGCAGCAGACTTTATCAATTTCCGTGGAGCATGCTTGCCTCAAAGTATGAGTTTTGATTAGTATATTAATTTTTTATTCTATCAGAATATTTTGGCAATGATGTCTCCCATTAAGAATTGGCTATAAATAGTTGTGTATGTTTGCTGAAACTGAAAGGAATAGAACGAAAAATTGAGCAAGCAGAACAAATATTATCATTTATTATTGTGTCCAATAGAGAGAGTTTGTCATACTTAGTTCGCAAGCTTTGTAATTTGGTGTGCTCCTATTACAAAAGAAATATCGTTGTATCATGGGAGACTTGCGTCAGTCAATCGAAAGCACCATAGCGGGGCGTTTAAAAGTCTTAAGGACATCGAGTCTAACTCGAGCCTCGATATCAACTGTTTTTGGTTTATTTCTGCATCCTTGAATTTTAATACTGTTAATTTTACATTCTGTTATTTTAATCTTTATTGCACATCTTGTATTTTTATTTACAGTACTTCTCTCATTTTAATTTGTCCAACAATCTTAAGATTTTTAAAGTATAATTCCTTTAATATGATTCTGTGAAGTATAACAAATTGAAAAATAAATTACATTTCCATATACCTCTTAATTTTCTGAAGTTAATGGTGAAAATTTCATCAAATTTGGACTTAAAATGAGAAAGATATAAAATTTTTAAGGACCTAATCTTAAACTGTTCAATTCCGTTTGCACGTTTCTTTGTTATCGTTTTCTTGCTATTACTGCATATGCAGTACATTTGCTGAAAGTTGCTGAAAGCAGAAGCTTTGTTTTGTTTTGCATTATAATATAGTTTGTGAGTTGTATAGTATATTATATTATATTAATTGTAAAT
This sequence comes from Ehretia macrophylla, assembly GCA_037974665.1. Lineage (NCBI taxonomy): Eukaryota > Viridiplantae > Streptophyta > Magnoliopsida > Boraginales > Ehretiaceae > Ehretia > Ehretia macrophylla. The sequence continues at coordinate 33,868,176 of CM075770.1, forward strand.
CATTATAATATAGTATATTAGTTGTAAATTATATTATATTATATTAATTATAAATTTTAATGCAGTGGCTTTAGTTGCAACTTTATATTATAATATTTATTATTATATTAGTTGTTGTAGCTTTTAATGCAGTAACATTATAATATATATTTTTATTTGAGAAGCAAAAATTCTAATTATTCTTCTCACTGCTACAAATGTTTGATCCCAGGACCTCAAGGCTACTAATCAGAAGAGTCTACCCCTGAACCAAATGTTACTTCTTGTTTCTTAAGTGAAAAAATAATATATTAGTACATTGTTCTTTAATTGATTCGAGAAAAGACAATTTGAATAGTTGTTTTACTTATTTTGTTTGGATTACTTACTTGACAGTCTAATATAAGTATATATATACATATAGTAGACTGTGTGATTTTAATATTTCTTTTATTTTTGTATCATAAATATTATTTCCTTAATTGTTACTTTAAAATTAATTTTGGTATTAAGTTATTTTGTGACTAACTTGATTTTTGTATTTGTATTTGGGTATATAAACAGGGATTTGGACTTAATATAAATAATATTAATCATGAATACCGAAACTGGAAATATGAATTATGGACAATCTTTTGGACCTAACAACCCAAATGTGCCCTTGACTGGAAGTGAATCTACCGGTGGATCTGCAGGAAATGAGAATGTACCTTTGGCTAGGCCATCGGTGACTGTTGCTTCGGCTGTGCCATTTGTGGCGTCAACTCTTGTTGGACATGGCAAGAGGCCAAAAAAGTTCAACGGGAGGGATTTTAAGAGGTGGCAACAGAAAATGTTGTTCTACTTGACCACATTGAATCTTGCTCGATTTTTGAAAGAGGATGTACCGCTGTTAGGTGACGATCCTGATATGCAGACTGTTGCTGCTGTTGATGCTTGGAACATGCAGACTTCTTTTGCAAAAACTATATCCTCAACGGGTTGGACAATGCATTGTATAACGTCTATAGCCCAATGACAACTGCTAAGGCACTGTGGGAATCTTTAGAGAAGAAGTATAAAATGGAGGATGCGGGCACAAAGAAATTCGTTGTGGCCAGATTCCTTGACTTTAAAATGGTAGATTCCAAGCCTTTGATGCCGCAAGTAGATGAGTATCAGGTACTCATTCATGAGTGTCATCCAGAAGGTATAAATATGGGAGAACGTTTTGAATCTGGTGCACTTATTAAGAAGTTGCCTCCCAACTTGAAAGACTTCAAGAGTTATTTAAGGCATAAGCGAAAGGAGATGACTCTTGAAGATCAAGTTTTGAGATTGAGGATTGAAGCAGACAATCGCAAATCTGAGAAAATAGTTGGTTTTCCGCCTTTGGAATCAAAGGTTAATGTGGTTGAGCATGGCTCGAGCAACAAAAAGAGAAAGTTCTCCAACCAAAGTCAAAAAGGAAGAGAACAGAAGAAGCAGTAGTTCGGTGGGAACTGTTTTGTTTGTGACAAGCCGGGGCACAAGGCAAGAGACTGCAGGCACCGCAAGAACCAGGGCAATTCGAAAAAGAGGAAAGCTCAAGCAAATGCTGTGGAAGACCTGGGCAATGATCTCTCTGACATCAATCTGTCAGCTGTCGTGTCAGAAGTCAATCTGGTGGGGAATCCAAAACAATGGTGGGTGGACACTAGGGCCACTAAGCATGTTTGCTCTGATAGAAGAATGTTCACTACCTATCAAACTGTTTTTGAAACCCTTTACATGGGTAACTCTGCCACTTCGAAGGTGGAAGGAACTGGGAAGGTAATCTTGAAGTTTACCTCTGGAAAAGAGCTGACACTCAACAATGTGCTGCATGTCCCAGACATCCGGAAGAATTTGGTTTCTGGATCCTTGTTGAGTAAGAACGGATTCAAATTGGTGTTTGAGTCTAGTCAATTTGTGTTAACCAAATTTGGAATGTTTGTAGGCAAAGGCTATGAATGTGATAGCTTATTTAAGCTCAATGTAATGACTATTGCCCCAACTATTGTAAAGGCTGATGAACCTACTAAATATGGTATGAATAAGAATAAGTATGTTGCTTATGTTTTGGATTCTCCTAATTTATGGCATGATAGATTAGGACATGTGAATTTTGATTCTTTGCATAAATTGATCAATTTAGGTCTAATACCTAAAGCTGATTGGAACATAAATAAAAAATGTGAAGTATGCGTAGAATCAAAATTAACGAGAACTTCCTTTAAATCAGTAGAAAGAAGTTCAGAACCTCTGGATTTAATTCACAGTGATATTTGTGATTTAAAATTTGTGCAAACTAGAGGTGGGAAAAAGTATTTTATTACTTTTATTGATGATTGCACAAGATATTGTTATGTTTATCTACTCAGAGGCAAAGATGAGGCTTTGGAAGTATTTAAACTATACAAAAATGAGGTAGAAAATCAACTCGGTAAAAGGATTAAGATGTTGAGAAGTGATAGAGGAGGAGAATATGTATATCCCTTTGAGGAATATTGTGCTGAACATGGAATTGTTCATCAAACGACAGCTCCTTACTCTCCTCAATAGAATGGTATTGCTGAACGCAAAAACCGAACTCTTAAAGAAATGATGAATGCTTTGTTGATTAATTCAGGTTTACCTCAGAACTTGTGGGGGGAGGCAGTGTTAACTGTGAACCATATTCTTAATAAGGTACCCCACAAGAAATTAAGCAAGACACTTTATGAGTTGTGAAAAGTTCGACCACCTTCCTACAATTACTTAAGAGTGTGGGGGTGTCTAGCTAAGGTAGGAGTTCCAGCTCCTAAAATGGTCAAAATAGGACCAAAGACTGTGGATTGTATCTTCATTGGATATGCACACAACAGTGCTGCATATAGGTTTCTTGTGTATAAGTCAAAAATAACTGATATACATGTGAATACAGTTATTGAATCAAGGAATGCAGAATTTTTTGAAGAAAAATTTTCTTGCAAAAATACGCAAGAATCAAGTTCTACCAAAAGAATATATGATGAGAGTAAAAAATTAGATATAAATGATGAAGCTATATCTAAAGATATTGAAGATGAACCAAGACGTACCAAAAGGGCTAGAACATCTAAGTCTTTCGGTTCAGATTTTATAACGTATTTGTTAGAAAATGAGCCTCGCACTTTTAATGATGCAATGTCTACTCCTGAAGCTTCTTTATGGAGAGAGGTAGTAAACAGTGAAATTGAATCCATCATGCAAAATCATACATGGGAACTGGTGGATCTTCCTCCTGGAAATAAACCTTTAGGGTGTAAATAGATTTTTAAGAGAAAGTTGAAGGCTGATGGATCAATAGACAAATATAAGGCCAGACTTGTCATTAAGGGATATAGACAAAAAGAAGGTCTTGATTATTTTGATACATATTCACCAGTCACGAGAATTACATCCATTCGAATGTTGATAGCTATTGCAGCTATCAATAATCTTGAAATACATCAAATGGATGTAAAAACAGCCTTCTTAAATGGAGATCTAGATGAAGAGATCTACATGGAACAACCTGAGGGGTTTGTAGTTCCTGAAAAAGAGAAGAAGGTTTGTAAGCTTGTAAAATCCCTTTACGGACTAAAACAGGCACCTAAACAATGGCATGAGAAATTTGATAAAATCATGTTGTCAAATGGCTTTAGGATTAATGAATGTGACAAGTGTGTCTATGTGAAATACACGAGTCAAGAATATGTCATTGTTTGTCTCTATGTAGACGATATGCTTATTATCGGGAGTAATGATAGTGTCATTAAGTCTACCAAGAAGATGTTATCCAGTAACTTCGATATGAAGGATATGGGTATGGCAGATGTGATTCTGGGTATTAAAATTACCAGAACATCTGACGGACTACTCTTGTCTCAGTCCCATTATATAGAGAAAGTACTGGATAAGTTTAATAAAAATGATGCTAGTCTCGCGAAGACACCTATAGATGCAAATGTACATCTAACCAAAAATACTGGTGAAAGAATATCTCAATTAGAGTATTCAAGGATTATTGGTAGTTTGATGTATATTATGAATTGCACAAGGCCCGATATAGCATTAATTGTAAGCAAATTGAGCAGGTATACGAGCAATCCAGGGAAAGACCACTGGGTAGCTATAATAAGAGTTCTAAGGTATTTGAGATACACATTGAACTTTGGGCTGCACTATACCCGATATCCAGCTGTACTAGAGGGATACAGTGATGCCAATTGGATATCAGATACTAATGACTCCAAATCCACGAGTGGATACATTTTTACTTTGGGAGGGGCAGCTGTCTCTTGGAAATCCACTAAGCAAACATGTATAGCCAGATCCACGATGGAATCTGAGTTTATAGCTTTGGATAAAGCTGCAGAGGAAGCCGAATGGCTTCGATAGTTCTTAGAGGATATTCCAAACTGGCCCAAACCTGTGTCAGCTATCTGCATACACTGCGATAGTCAATCTGCTATTGGAAGGGCACAGAGTAGCATGTACAACGGTAAGTCTAGACATATACGTCGTAGACATAATACCGTCAAACAATTGCTCTCTAATGGGGTTATCTCAATTGACTATGTGAAGTCAAAAGATAACATTGCGGATTCGCTTACTAAAGGCTTGAACAGAGAGCAAGTTTACAAATCGTCGAGGGGAATGGGTCTAAAGCCTATGACTAAAGAGTCATCATAGTTGAAAACCCTACCTACGTGATAGGAGATCCCTGGAAGTAGGTTCAAAGGGAAAAACTGAGCTATGAATGATTTATCGGGAGCATTGTGGGGGTAATACTCCCACCTATTCCTATGACGAGCAGACAGTGCTGCCTGCATGTGGTTTAGGATAAGCTATGCTTTTAATGATACTTATATCTTGGAAAATCCAAGTGGGGTATTACAGGGTTACTCTTAATAAGTGATCACCTATGTGAGTAGGGAGTGGGCCGCTCCTACGAGAATCTCTAAGGCTGAATTCTCTAGAGTACTCATGAAATTGGGAGTTGTTCAGGGCCAAAATGAACACAACCGTGAGAACTGAAGTATGGTTAAGAGGATACTGTGTAAGTTCTATTGTCTTGGTTTACACAAAAGCTGAACAGTTTAAGACAACGCGTTCACTGATCAGCAAGTAAATCCGATAGGTCTCACTACGGAAGGTTCAAGATCAAAAGCCACCTATCCGGAAGCAGTATCATTCTTATAAACTCTCTCTAGTGTCTGCATAGTGTCTTTACTATGTGCATTGTATATTTCCATTCATGTGGGGGATTGTAGGAATCTTGATGTTGGTGAATGGAAATATTTTATTGCAAGGAATCTTGAAATAATGTAAAAGTTCAGCATGCTTGCAATAAAATAAAAAATTGTGCAGCAGGCTTTATCAATTTCCGTGGAGCATGCTTGCCTCAAAGTATGAGTTTTGATTAGTATATTAATTTTTTATTCTATCAGAATATTTTGGCAATGATGTCTCCCATTAAGAATTGGCTATAAATAGTTGTGTATGTTTGCTGAAACTGAAAGGAATAGAACGAAAAATTGAGCAAGCAGAACAAATATTATCATTTATTATTGTGTCCAATAGAGAGAGTTTGCCATACTTAGTTCGCAAGCTTTGTAATTTGGTGTGCTCCTATTACAAAGGAAATATCGTTGTATCTTGGGAGACTTACGTCAGTCAACCGAAAGCACCATAGTGGGGCGTTTAAAAGTCTTAAGGACATCGAGTCTAACTCGAGCCTCGATATCAACTGTTTTTGGTTTATTTCTGCATCCTTGAATTTAATACTGTTAATTTTACATTCTGTTATTTTAATCTTTATTGCACATCTTGTATTTTTATTTACAGTACTTCTCTCATTTTAATTTGTCCAATACTCTAGTCACGATAAGTCGTCAAGTCGATCCCCAACTGCTGTCGTGACATCATACGACAAAAGGGCAGAAAACATATTCGTTGATCGTGTTGTTGGCAAGCAAGGCGTGCGTTCATGGACCGAGTACCTGGTCAAATAAAATGGTACACCAGAGAGGGACAATCGCTGGGAGAATGAAAATGCTTTGTGGAAGTTCACCAAACTGATAGAAAATTTCAAGCGTGCGTAGGCGACGATGGCATTGCTAGGTTAGGTAGGGAAGGGTGTGACTGCTCACCCAATTTTCCCCTTTATCCACTTTCAATTCTTTCACCCTCAAGGCAACAAGTGAATCGGTCTGGCACAAATGAGAAAAGTTAGGTATTTATAGACTGAGTCACCAATGTTATCGTTGATGTCACCTGGTGAGATTAGGATAAAGATATTTGCATATAAGTTGTATATATTGTGGCTAGATAATTCCAAAAGTGCGATCCTAATCATCTATTTGAGTTAATCTCCACAGTTAGATACACCTTCTTAACTCCCTCAAGCCTATAAATAGAGTTGAGTTGTGGAATTTGCAAACCATTCCTGAAAACTTGTAAATTTCTGAGTGTTGTGAGTTGTTATGCCCCAAGCCCAAAACTCCAGACCTGCAAATAGAGTTGAGTTGTGGAATTTGCAAACCATTCCTGAAAACTTGTAAATTTCTGAGTGTTGTGAGTTGTTACGCCCCGAGCCCAATACCCCGGACTCGCAGGCGAGACTAGTGTTAAATAGAGTTGAGTTTTAAATAGAGTTGAGTTGTGGAATTTGCAAACCATTCCTGAAAACTTGTAAATTTATGAGTGTTGTGAGTTGTTACGCCCCGAGCCCAATACCCCGGACCCGCAGACAAGACTAGTGTTAAATAGAGTTGAGTTGTGGAATTTGCAAACCATTCCTGAAAACTTGTAAATTCCTAAAAACTTGTAAATTTCTAGTGTTGTGAGTTGTCACGCCCCGAGCCCCGAACCCGCAGGCGAGACTAGTGTTGTAAGCATAAGAAACAACTATTTGGACCACTTTTCTATTTTTCCGAAATGATTTTCCCAAGTTATTTCTTATACTTACAACACCCATTTATAAACTACACAATCACACTTTATTCCACCGATGTGGGATATTACACACATTCCCATTAAGGAGGGACACGCATACCCAGGATCAACCAAGCGATTAATAATTCTAGAAGTGGTTCCTACGGGTTTAAGAGATCTGTAATTTTGGAGGATGACCCACTCATAACTATGGGTTGAGTTATATTAGATTCCAATGTAAAGAAATATATGAGATCGTTTTATATAATTATGATCTTATTGAAGTATGATTACATTTGAGGGTCTTATAAAGTAATAGTTGGTTTGTTTTCTGAAAATTGCATAAATAGATGGTATGTGATGGAGACATTCTTTTTTTTTTTTGGAGACCAAAAGAGATCGCTAAGAAATTAATTGTACACATGAAGCTTCATACATAGTGTTTGATATTGGGTAACAGTTGGTTATTCGTGATCGTTGGGCTACAATAATAAGTTAGGAAACACAACTCTTACAAGTCATACTTTTGAGAGAAACAATGAAACATATACTCAGATGAAGTTTACCCCCTCTCAAAAAAAAAAAGACATGAGGAATGAAAGAAAACTTATAAGTCAAAGGCATGTGAAAGTTTTATACAATAACATTCTTTGTTTTCTGCTTCATAGGTGCTATGAAATTCGAATCATAAAGGGTTAATTATAGTTGTTTGAGATTATTCAGATTCTCTGTAGTTGTTTGGGATTATTAAGATTCTCGGTAAACTTAATGAGGTTCTTCCTAATAGCATTTATTGATAGTTGACAACTTACATGCTCACTTTCGTGAAAGTGGAAATGTAAATCACTCCACTTAGTTGGGAAGGAAGCTTTAGGAGTGTAGGACAACGGGATAATGGATCACAGAGTATTGAGGTTTTATGTTATTTCTTTTGTTTTGTGAAGGTCCAATAAATAAATAAATAAAAAATGCGCTACTCGTGAATGAGGAAAAAGTAGGAAGGGATATCAAAGAATTAATTTGTGACTTAGAATAAGAATATAAGTAAAGTTTTGAGGATGAAACTTTTATAAAGGAAGGAAGAATATAATACCCAAGATTTTTTAGTAGTAAGTAAAAATAAAAAATGCAAGTGATAATAAGAGAAAGAGCATTTATTTTGTGGGTTTAATCTTACAATTATTATTCTTTGGAGTTACAACTTTTCATATCCCATACATTATGGATCATAATTACGAGTTAGTGAGTTGGAGGTTATGAATTATTTTTATTGAACCGTACCAATATAATCTCATAAAGGGAAAATTAAAAGGTTGTTTATTATATATCTTTATTTACATAAGAATATGAGAGAGAAAAAGGTTTAAAAGTGGCTTAAGCTAGTGTTTGAGGCTAAGTGCGTTGAGGTGGTGGTTAGTCATTCCATTCTTTGGATTCAAGTGCATTTTTTTCGTGTGTCGCACTTAATGTAAGTACCCACAATTCTTCTAGTATTTATTTTATTAAAATATGTTTATTGTAATTTTGTTTAAAATGAAGCCTTTATTTATAAAAATCTTAGTTATCTTTAGCAAATAGCTTATGAAATTAGATTTGCTAAATGACGTTGGCATGACACATGTGAAATTCGCTAAGTCTTCGTCTTTGAAAAGTTAGCTTATGGAAATTATATATGTGATTTTCATGGACAAGTCGACTATGATTGATCTTCGATATGTGTCTGTTCAAGGGGCTAATTTTTGTGACTTTGTATACGCTATGAGACGCATTATTCGAAACTAGTTTCGATCTTTGTATTTGTGGATTTTCGTGTGGCTACATGGTTTTGTAGTGCTTTGTGTGGCTCTTTGTGATCATAATCGCTTGTTAACTATACGCTTTGATACTTAATCTGTATAGTTCGACAATTTGTTTCAAACTTTACAAATAAAGCTATTATTGTTAAGCGAGGTATTTGTTAAAATTATTTTTTTTGAGTCATGCCAACATGCTAGAAAAATTGTGGAATTCTTGCTGCGTGTTGTAGCTCATTATTCGTTATGATTGCAGATTTCGAGGGCACAGATTATGAGATGAAACAGGAATACTAACGGGGAGTTCATAGATTATGGCTATTGTTAGTATTGGTGAATGTGAAATTCATAATAACTTTGAAGAGTTGAATTTGGAAATAAAATGGTAAAGTGGGATGTACCTATGTCAAAGAAATAAAGCATTTTGGTTTGGACAAGCTTTATTCTTTGATTGTTACCAAATTTATTTTAAATTTATTTCATTTATTTCCTATTTAATGACTAATTTAGAATGGTCATTATTGAGTGAACTATTCAGCTGAGTGATTAATCACTCTTGAACTCTTCATTGTTTGCTACGTTGTCTTGGCTTAAATGCTAATGTTATTCCCACACGTTATGGAGGTGAAGCGGTTGGAGTGCTGCTTTAAGTGGTTTGTCTTTATTACTTTTTGATGAGTTTTTGGTAGCTTTTATTAGGCTTATCTGTTTGTCTTCTTTTTCCTTCTATAAATAGCTTGCATTTCACTTTGTCAGATACACCTTTTTCACGGAATAAGAAAAGTAGTTTATGCATTACATAGTTTAAGAGAGAGTTCAAACGTTGTGTGTTTGTAAGCTTTTGTAATTTGCAGTGCTTCTATTACGAAAGGTAATACCGTTGTATCCTGGGAGGTTAGTGCTATCGAGCCGTAAGCACCTTAGCGGAGCATTATAACCTTAAAGATATCGAGTTAAACTCGAGCCTCGGTTTGTGTATTTCATTACATATATGTTAGTATATTATTTTACTGTTCTTTAGTTTATTAACTTCAGCACAAATTAATTTTTCTTCTAATTTTTCTAACAATCTTAAGGTTATAATTGTTTTTATTTTAAGTTGTGCTTTCTATTAGAATAAAATTTTGTTACGACTTTTTTCTTTCTTGTTTGTTTGCGCTGAATTTTAGTCCTCTTAGATCAATATCTATTGGGATATATTTCAATGGAGATTAAATTTTTTTTTTCCTTGGTTGTCTTTACATTTTTTTTTTTTCAACTTTCAGTTTCAATATTTTTTATCTTTTTGTGACTAACCTGTACCCTTTTTAAAGTGCAGTTGGTAATTTTTGGAAAAAAAAAATGAATACTGAAACTGGAATCCCTAACATTCCTGGAAATGGAAACAACGGAAATGGATCTGGATCAGTACCAATGCATGGTAGTGGATCAACTGGTGGATCCACTGGGAATGAAAATGTACCCTTGGCAAGACCATCGGTAACTATTGCCTCTGCTACGCCGTTTGTGGCAGCATCTCCTACTGGTCATGGCGAGAAGCCAGAAAAGTTTGATGGGAGGGACTTCAAAAGGTGGCAGCAGAAAATGCTATTTTACTTGACCACCTTGAGTCTAACTCGGTTTTTTATGGAGGATGCACCTGAATTAGGTGACAATCCTGATATGCAAACCGTTGCTGCTGTTGATGCTTGGAAGCATGCGGACTTTCTCTGCAGAAACTATATCCTCAACGGATTGGATAATGCATTGTATAATGTTTATAGTCCAATCCCGACAACAAAGGCTTTGTGGGAATCACTGGATAAGAAGTATTAATCAGAAGATGCAGGCACGAAAAAATTTATAGTTGCCAGGTTCCTAGACTTCAAAATGGTAGATTTCAAGCCTTTATTGCCCCAGGTAGAAGAATATCAATTGATTCTTCATAAGTGTCATGCGGAAAGAATGAATATGGGTGAAACTTTTGAATCTGGTGCACTCATTGAGAAATTATCTCCTAGCTGGAAAGACTTCAAAAGCTATTTGAGGCACAAGCGAAAGGAGATGACAGTTGAAGACCTGGTTTTGAGGTTGAGGATAGAAGCAGATAATCGCAAGAATGAAAAAAGGGTTGGACTCCGACCTTTGGAGTCAAAAGCGAATATGGTGGAGCACGGCCCTAACAAAAAGGAAGAAGTTCAATGGCCAGAATCAAGGAAAGAAAGGTACTGATAAGAAGAAGTTTGCTGGTAACTGCTACATCTGTGACAAGGCGGGACATAAGGCTATAGACTGTAGACTCCGTACCAACAAGGGAGCTCAGAAGAAAAGAAAGGCTCAGGCTAATGCTGTTGAAGACCTTGGAGAAGAAATGTCTGACATGAATCTGGCAACGGTCGTGTCAGAAGTCAATTTGGTTGACAATCCAAAACGGTGGTGGGTGGACACAGGAGCTACTCGTCACGTTTGTTCTGACAGGAATAGTTTCACCACCTACCAAAAATCTGAAGAAACCATCTACATAGGGAATTCTTCCACTTCAAAAGTAGATGGGACTGGAAAGGTTGTTTTGAAAATGACTTCAGGGAAGGAGCTGACACTCAACAACGTGCTGCATGTCCCAGACATTCGGAAGAATTTAGTTTCTGGATCTTTGTTGAGTAGCAATGGATTCAAGCTGGTTTTTGAGTCCGGTGTGTTTATTTTGCTTAAAACTGGGGTCTTTGTGGGCAAGGGTTATGACTGTGATGGGTTGTTCAAGCTTAATGTGATGACTGTTATCCCAAAAGTTGTAAAGGTTGATAAGCCATCTTCTTCCATAATCAATAAGAACAAATCAGTTGCTTATGTTGTGGATTCTCCTAATTTATGGCATGATAGATTAGGACATGTTAATTTTGATTCATTGCGTAAATTGGTCAATTTAGGATTATTGCCTAAATTTGATTTTAATCTTAACAATAAATGTGAAGTTTGCATGGAATCAAAGTTAACAAGAGCTTCTTTTAAATCGGTGGAAAGAAGTTTCGAACCTCTATAGTTAATTCACAGTGATGTTTGTGACTTAAAGTTTGTGCAAACTAGAGGTGGGAAAAAGTATTTCATTACTTTCATTGATGATTGTACGAGATACTGTTATGTTTACTTACTTAAGAGCAAGGATGAGGCTTTTGAAGTATTTAAACTATATAAAAATGAGGTAGAAAATCAACTAGGCAAAAGAATAAAAATGTTGAGAAGCGATAGAGGGGGAGAATATGTATATCATTTTGAGAATTTTTGTGCTGAACATGGTATTATTCACCAAACAACAGCACCGTACTCTCCTCAACAAAATGGAGTTGCTAAGGGTAAGAACAGAACTCTTAAAGAAATGATGAATGCTTTGTTGATTAATTCAGGCTTACCTCAGAACTTGTGGGGATAAGCAGTGTTAACTGCAAATCATATTCTAAATAAGGTACCCTACAAGAAGTTGAGCAAAACACCTTATGAGTTGTGGAAAGGTCGACCACCTTCCTATAATTACTTAAGAGTGTGGGGGTACTTAGCTAAGGTGGGGGTTCCTGCACCTAAAATGGTCAAAATTGGTCCAAAGACTGTGGATTGTGTCTTTATTGGATACGCACAGAACAGTGCTGCATATAGATTTTTGGTGATTAGGTCAGAAATAACTGATATTCATGAGAATACTGTTATCGAGTCGAGAAATGCAGAATTCTTTGAGGAAAGATTTCCTTATAAGAAAACACAAGAATCAAGTTCTTCTAAGAGAACTTATGGAACTGAAGAGAAAGATATAGATGGAATGATTATATCTAATGATGTTAAAGACGAACCGAGACGTAGCAAAAGGGCTAGAACGGTTAAGTCTTTTGGTCCTGATTTTTTAACTTATTTGTTAGAAAATGAGCCTCGTACCTTTAATGAGGCTATGACAACCCCTGAAGCTCCTTTATGGAAAGAGGCCGTCAATAGCGAAATTGAGTCCATCATGCATAATCATACGTGGGAACTAGTGGATCTTCCTCCTGGAAATAAGCCTTTAGGGTGTAAGTGGATTTTCAAGAGGAAAATGAAAGCTGATGGATCAATTGACAAATATAATGCCAGACTTGTCATTAAGGGATATAAACAGAAAGAAGGTCTTGATTATTTTGATACCTACTCACCAGTTACAAGGATTACGTCCATTCGGATGTTAATATCAATTGCATCTATTAATAATCTAGAGATCCATCAAATGGATGTAAAGACTGCCTTCTTGAATGGAGATTTAGAGGAAGAAATCTACATGGAACAACCCGAGGGGTTTGTGGTTCCAAGTAATGAGGAAAAAGTTTGTCGGCTTGTAAAATCCCTTTACGGATTAAAACAAGCGCCTAAGCAATGGCATGAAAAATTTGATAAAGCCATGATTTCTAATGGCTTTAGAATTAATGAGTGCGACAAGTGTGTTTATATGAAAGGCACAAGTCATGAATATGTCATTGTCTGTCTATATGTAGACGATATGCTTATTATTGGAAGTGATAATAATGTCATTAAGGCTACCAAGAAAATGTTATCCAAGAACTTCGATATGAAGGATCTGGGTGTGGCTGATGTAATTCTGGGTGTGAAGATCACTAAAACATCAGATGGACTAGTCTTGTCCCAGTCTCATTATATACAAAAGATATTGGACAAGTTTAGTAAAGATGATGATAGTGTTGCTAAAACGCTTGTGGATGTGAATAGCCACCTTGCTAAGAACATAGGTGAAGGGATTTCTCAGCTAGAGTATTCTCGGATAATTGGTAGTTTTATGTACATTATGAATTGTACAAGACCTGATATTGCGCTTGCTGTTAGCAAACTTAATAGGTATACCAGTAATCCAGGGAAAGCCCACTGGACTACTGTTGTGAGAGTTCTAAGGTATCTTAGATACACTTTGAACTACGGGTTGCACTTTTTAAGATATCCAGCTGTACTAGAAGGGTACAGTGACGCTAACTGGATATCTGACACTAAAGACTCAAAATCCACCACTGGGTATGTCTTTACGTTGGGAGGTGCTGCTGTATCTTGGAAATCTACTAAGCAAACATGTATAGCCAGATCTACAATGGAATCTGAGTTTATAGCTTTGGATAAAGCTGCTGAAGAAGCTGAATGGCTTCGACATTTCTTAGAGGATATTTCACAGTGGCAGAAACTAGTGCCAGCTATCTGTATATTCTGTGATAGTCAATCGGCAATTGGCAGGGCACAGAGTAGTATGTATAACGGTAAGTCTAGACACATTCGTCGTAGACATAATACCGTTAAGCGATTGCTCTCAAATGGGGTTATCTCTATTGACTATATAAAGTCAAAGGATAATATTGCGGATCCGCTGACTAAAGGTTTACCTAGAGAGCAAGTTTATAAATCGTCGAGGGGAATGGGTCTTAAGCCTATTTCTTAAGAGTTTATCATAATGGAAAACCTTACCTTGCTGACAGGAGATCCCTGGATCTTGGTTCAAAGGGAAAAACTAAATTATGTATAACTCAGTGGGAGCACTGTGGGGGTAATACTCCTACCTATTCCTATGACGAGCAGACAGTGCTGCCTGTGTGTTTCTTAGGTTAAGGTATGCTTTTAATGATTCTTATATCTTGGAAATCCAAGTGGGGTATTGCAGGGATACTCTTCATAAGCATCACCTATATGAGTAGGGAGGGGGCCGATCCTACGAGAATTATAAGGCTAAATTCTCTAGAGTACCGGGAGTTGTTCATGGCCAAAATAAACATAGCCGTGAGAACTTTACAATGTAAGAGAGGTGTTGTGTGGTCTCTATTGTCTAGGTTTACACCAAAGCTGAACAGTTCAAGACATCGCGTTCACTGGTTAGCAAGTAAATCCGATAGATTTCACTAGGGAAGGTTCAAGGCCAAAAACTACCTATCCTGATGCAGTATCTTTCTATTGAACTTTCTCTTGTGTCTGCGTGTTTCAGTGCTCTTTCTTGCTAATTTCCATTCATGTGGGGGATTGTTAGTATTGGTGAATGTGAAATTCATAATAATTTTGAAGAGTTGAATTTGGAAATAAAATGGTAAAGTGGGATGTACCTATGTCAAAGAAATAAAGCATTTTGGTTTGGATAAGCTTTATTCTTTGATTGTTACCAAATTTATTTTAAATTTATTTTATTTATTTCCTATTTAATGACTAATTTAGAATGGTCATTATTGAGTGAACTATTCAGCTGAGTGATTAATCACTCTTGAACTCTTCATTGTTTGCTACGTTGTCTTGGCTTAAATGCTAAAGTTATTCCCACACGTTATGGAGGTGAAGCGGTTGGAGTGCTGCTTTAAGTGGTTTGTCTTTATTACTTTTTGATGAGTTTTTGGTAGCTTTTATTAGGCTTATCTGTTTGTCTTCTTTTTCCTTCTATAAATAGCTCGCATTTCACTTTGTCAGATACACCTTTTTCACGGAATAAGAAAAGTAGTTTATGCATTACATAGTTTAAGAGAGAGTTCAAACATTGTGTGTTCGCAAGCTTTTGTAATTTGCAGTGCTTCTATTACGAAATGTAATACCGTTGTATCCTGGGAGGTTAGTGCTATCGAGCCGTAAGCACCTTAGCGGAGCATTATAACCTTAAGGATATCGAGTTAAACTCGAGCCTCGGTTTGTGTATTTTATTACATATATGTTAATATATTATTTTACCGTTCTTTAGTTTATTAACTTCAGCACAAATTAATTTTTCTTCTAATTTTTCTAACAGCTATTACTTCGGAAGTAGTTTGATTTTGGCTTCTCTTTGTAACAATT
The DNA here is from genome assembly GCA_037974665.1 of Ehretia macrophylla. NCBI lineage: Eukaryota > Viridiplantae > Streptophyta > Magnoliopsida > Boraginales > Ehretiaceae > Ehretia > Ehretia macrophylla. Next base: position 33,883,685 of record CM075770.1, read on the forward strand.
TATGCATTTGAGACTTTTTTGTCGTTTGGATATAGACTTTAAAATTAGAATGTTTATCTTTTAATTTTTGGAGATTTGGAAATATTACATAAAAAATATTTAAAGTAAGTTTGAACCTTGCACTAAGAGTGCAGCGATTGTCACGTGTCATATGTGTATATTTTGGGTTCGAGGAGTGACATGAGTAATACAAGTCTCCTTCTCATTATTTCAAACTCTTCTGAGCGTATCACTAATAGTAAAGCACTAGTAATACGTTGGATGTGCAATCCAAATTGACTTATTGTTCGAACGAGCCCAGTTCATCAATGCTTGGCTAAATGCCGCACGACCACAAACTCTGACAATCAAATGATAATAAAAAAAATAATACAGTAATATCTCACATTAATGGAAGATTGTGAATTTAAGTAGTTTATAAATGAGTGTTTGGAGTGTGAAAACAATTATCTAGAGGTACTGACTTCTTTTTTTCAAATCAGGTTCCTAAGGTGTCGAGTTGTGGGAGATAGTAGTATGCTGGAATAAAGACGTCATAACTGTAGTTAATTGTCTTGGGCAACACCTATCCTATTATGGGGCAGAGAACTTTGGTTTGGTGTATTTTCGCCCCAACAATTTGATACGATTAATAATTTTATTCTAAAAATAATGTTCCTTTCGTAATGATATTCTTTTCGTCTTCTGTTTTACTTATACATTATTGACGGATTAATCATCCATAAAAAAATTTGCTTCTTCAATTGTTATCTAATAAGCTAAGTTTCTCGAATCTTTGGAAATGACTAGTTTTTGGTCACGTTTTTCTTTCATTTGAAATTAAATTGCCTGTCAGTTTAAGAATTTACACAGTCATTAAAATCGTAATTGAAACTCAAACTTGCTTTTGAACTCCAAATATATTGAGCCAAATGCTCAGTTATCTTTGTGATAGTTGTATATGAGCTTGAAGACTTTGTAGTGAAACATGAAAACAAAGAAATGTTCTTTATATTTAACTTAATCTTCGTGCAACTAATTCAAACTCTCTCCATTGACCTTTGCTATCTGGGAATACCAATCTTCCAATTAGTGGAAGTTGATGATTTCGTAGCTTTGTCCTCGAGTAAAGAAATATGTGAAAAGAACATACATTTACATTACACAATAAAAAAAAGTACGATGGTATTTTTTTTTTTTTATCACGACGAACTCATTTTAAACAGTATTATATTAAATTTATAATTTTCGTAATGTAACGATGTACTTCAATACATATTTCAAATTATTCTATAATTAAAAAATATTTATAAAGGAAAGATATAGATTTTAATTTCGAATCATTGTTTATAATAAGTCATCATCCGACCACTCAAATGATTCTATTTATAAACCATTTTTGGGCACAAGTGACATTGATAACTAACATGATTGATGCTTCAAGAGATTGCCACTATCTATCGATAATACGTTACTCTTTTTCCAACTAATTTCTGTTCCAAAAGAGGACAAATAATTCCCTTCATCCTTTTCTTTTAGCTAAATTAAGAAAGTAAGTATTTAATTTCAATTGTCTAAAAAGTACGCAAACTATATGCTCTATAATAATCAAAAGAAAATTAAATCTAACAAATGGATGGAACATTAATATTAGTTTAATGTGTGAAGTCAACTCTTTATAGGTAGAGTTTGTAAATTTCTACCTTAAATTGACTAGAATTCGCGTCCAAACCACAATCAAGTTGTGGATTTAATACCGATTTACCTCCATATGCCTTTTTTTTTTTTTTTTGGGTTGTCTGAACCACCATATACTTCAAATTAGCTAAAAAGTGACCTTAAAAAATTAATTTGATTATCAAAGGGTTGTCAATATATTTTCGGCTCTTTATCAAATATACCAACTCCCTGGAATTGTAGTAGTAAGTCGCACTCCATGGTGTGTACCAAGTAATTACAAGCTAAAACATCTTATTAATTTATAAAAATAATTTGGATTACAAGACTTGTATATAACAATCGGAACTTACCAAAAATAAGAAACAAACTATAGAGCCTAATATTCTTATCTTCATTCTCATTATACTTCTACTTGCCGTTAATATATATGGTAGGATTTAAAACTTGAGTCAAATGCGTAATAGTCTGATAATCGTGTATGTTATCTAAACCACTATGTTTATCACACTTATTTTGGAAGTCTTTAACTAAAAAGCGTTCGGTGAGAATCAAAATACAAAGTTTAAATATACATACAACACTTTAGACACTGCAAAATCATATAGTGTTATAGTAGCTATTGGACAATACAAAGACCATCATGAAAAAGAGAATGACCTCAATCAAAAAAAGAGAGAGAGAGAGAGAGAGAGAGAGAAGGCACTACAGATGCTCAGCCCACAACACCTAGGCCCAATTTCTTTTTTGGTCGAAGAGCAGGATTATTAATTATTAAGAAAACATGAAGGAACTCCTAAGGCCCATAGCCTAACTCAGGCCCTGACCCAACCCTTACCATTTCGCCCTTAAGCCAGACCTAGGCCCCCGGCTATAAGATCTCTATCCACTTACTCAGCTCCCAGCTTCAAGGCCCTTAATTGATAAATTCAAAAGGGGAATAATTGAAATGGAAGATAGGGATAAATTTTTACGCCCAAAGTGAGGCATGGGATAGGGATAAATATTTTTCGCTCCACATATTCATTTAGAGTTTTCATACGGAAGGGTGGAATTTTTGTTTTTATTCAAGGCGGCTTAAGTCGTATGATACATATTGAAGAATATTACTCATAAGAATTGAACACGAGATCTCTCGTAATGCCTATGATTTCATGCTCTGAAACATAATTTACAAGTAAAACTTTAAGCATTAACATTGATCTAACCTTTGAAACCACGACTCGTTCCTATTTGTATATGTAAAACTTTTGCATTTTTCATTGGTAAAATATACACTCAGAGCACTCATAGGAAGTAGTCTAATATAACCCCAAAATTCACATGGATATAGTACTGAGCTGTCACGCTTCGAGCTAGAACCTCGGACTTACAAGTGCGATTAGTGTTATAGGTATAAAAAAATAATTACTTGGACCTCTTTTTTACTGGCCTAAAATGGTTAACTCAAGTTATTCTTTATACCAATAACACCACATATAAAATACATAATTATATTATATTCTACCGATATAGAATATTACATGAGCAGTCGATTATTTACAGATTAATGGAGTTTGTTTAACAAGCTCTTATACTCAAAAGGAAAAAAGAAACTCTCATGAACAAGGTATAGCTTGATTGAGGGTTTGGATTTCTTAAGTTACGAGGAAAATTAATAATGATAAAGTAATAATACTGTTTTTTGATTTTTGTATTTAATAACTTAAATTATTTAATTAAAATTGTATTATTATTTTATAATTATTGATTCTCTTACAATACTTTTATTATTATTGATCCTCTTAAAATGTTTTAACGTGAAAAATTTCTCGTGATCAACATTGATTGAGGCTCAAAAAAAAAAAAAAAAAAAAACATTGATTGAGGGAATCGGGTTGCCTTTTTTGTGATGTTAACAATCAATGTTCGCTTTAATGGACGTTATTCTTGTTTTCTGTGAAGACTCTCTCTTTCATTGGGACCAACCACTTGCAGTGATTAATATATATAATAACACGCCCGCAACGCAATAGAATCGTCAGTGATACTGAAAAAGACTGTATCCTAGATTGACGAAGCTATAACAACTTGGAAGAACAAGTTGCTCTGGCTCCAGCCTCCATGTTATTGTATTCTAACAATCTAGGACTATCTTTGTTACATTCTCATGTCCCAAATTATGGGAATAAATCTGCTAATAACGTCATATATAATGAATAAAATTTATTTATTATAAATTGTTAATATCGTTACGATAAAATAAATCCTTAATTTCTCTACTATGTCTATAAACTTAACAAAGCATTATACAATTTCATGTCTTTTCCTCAAGAGGGATGACAAAAAGCTTTCGAAAGGATTAGCATCCTTCTTTTTTTAACAAAACAACCCGAAAGGCATGCCGTTAGTGCCAACTTGTAATTACATGATTTTGCTCATGACGTTATCAGAACGTTTTGATAGGATTCTCACTCCCACATTACGCACCAAAAACAACAACAAATTAACAAATGTCGAGTTTAAGGTGATAACAATACAATAAAGATATTAACTCGTGGACTAAAGATCTTGAGTAAGAATCTATTCAATTAGATTAATGCATATATTAGAGCATATTACCATACTTTATAGTTTATAATTTTGATATAAATATAATATTATTTTATCTACTACGAATTTTTCGTTATTAAAAAACAAATAAATATAATAACGACGACCAAAACTTTATGGCCTAAAATATCTCAACCCATGATACCCAAATAACGGCTGTGGCGTAGAATGAAGGTCGAAATCCAACATGGCTGGCATCGCGAGTCCCACTTGATAACCTCAAATCTATCTATTGGGACCCACAATCGAATCTTACATTCTTCGAAACTGGCTCGTATACCTCTAATGACCACATTAAATGGACCACACCACAGCAGCAGCAGACCACATGCTCGACGACGGCTTAGCTCCCACTAGCTCTTCTAACTTCTAACTACTATTAGATCCGTTAAATTCACATGCATCGATTGCGATGGGTTTGACCCATTGTACGCGGTCGCACCGTCGGTTCTCAAAGTGGTTCGACGTATCTGAACCCCCCTGGTCACGATTTTTATTGATGTGGACTAGATCTAAAATCTAGATTTTCTTTCGCCATTTCCTAACGTTGAATGTATGTAGAACTAATAATATCTTTTCATGCATCTCTATTCAACATGTGATGTAATGATAAAATGTTGCATTGAAACAAAAGATTTTTTTTTTTTTTTTTTTGGTTTCGATATATATTTTGTTTAAGATTTATAAATTGACAAAATTTTACATATCCACCATTTGCCTTACCATAGAAAAGAAATAACAAGACCAAAGTTACGGGTTATTTTGCTGAGTTCCGATTAAATATATAAAAGCACAAATTCATGCCCCTATTTCTTTGTATATAAGAAAGGTGATTCTTGAGAAATTGCTTTTTAGAGTTAGACTCAAAATTCATAAATATTTACTGGCTGGTTATATTATAACATTATGAGAAAAATCAATAATGATTAAGTAATGATGCAATAATTTGATTTTTATATTTAATATTTTTAAATTATTTTATTATAATTATATTTTTACTCCACTATCACTGATCTCATTTTTAACGTTATAAAATGCCCATAGCATCGATCGACCCGATCAACATTAATAGGCGGTCAAACTCTTTTGCTTTTTTGTTTGTTCTTTTGGCTCACCATTGCTACCTAACATTGTTATAAATTAACATACATTAACCCCCGTCGATCCACAGGGTCATATATTTGATAGTTGACAAATGGGTAAAGATACGGAAGAATATTCTGATTATTACACATATAATATGCTTTACCAATTTATACCTTTAGTTGCTTATTGAATACAAGTTGATTTTGTGAATAAATGAAGTCAAAGAATGTGGCTATCAAGTTGCAACACAACTTAGTTTTGCGAGATTAGAATAATCCCAAGCTTAGTTATTAATTTGTCTCTAGGTTCATGCTCCTAAACAATGGCGTAAAACACTCCTTGTTCTCTTTACAAGTCAAAGTTGGCCCCACTCTAACCACACTACAATACCTGAAAATTGATGATATATCCAAAAGCCAACAAAAAAGGAAAGGTGCAGAAATATGAGAATGGATCTATTTCTAAAGTTGTGATATTATAAACAAGACCTATTAGTTGTGAATCGAAGATAAATTTAGTATTATTGTTCAATAGAGTGAAAAACATGCAATTTAATACTAATATATTAACAACTTTTTATAGTGAAGACTAAATTAATTTTTTAATTTAAAAATATTTTAAATATACACACGACTTTAAAAAATAAAATCTAAATTTACTATTTAATAATTTCACTCTTGAGACCAGTAAAAATTACAACCATCACTAACCAATGATTGGTTCTACCTGAGTTGTTGATACAGTGTAAGATTTTGAAAGGTGTGGAAAGTATTATATTTCATTGAATTCAACAGTGTACAAACAGATGTATTTATAATACATTGAACCACGAGCAAACTATGAAACAAATGATGTGGATGTACAGATTGTGAGAATGATCAGTTTTAAAATTTAAACAGCACATTGTTATCATTGTAAACTGCTCATCGCTATTATACAGGTACAATAACATAATATAAATGATCCATAATTATCAAATCTCACTTATATAATTATGAAATTATGAAAAAATCTTCACTCGAGAAATACAATGATAATGCTGTGGGAAGGCAAAAACAGGCCATTACCGTTGCATTGTAGCCGCTCTGCTGAGCCTTTTCATTACCAAAAATAGTGTTTTTTGTCGGTCATTACCAGAAATAGTTAGAAGCACGTGAGGTCGAAGCTTTGGTACTAGAGATTTTACTATATTTTACGCCTCCAAAAAGGTTCGTCTTACCAATATCTCAAGCCAATGATATACATTCATTCATACACAGTTCCATACAACACAAAGCAAAAAGTCACCGTATGGTCCGGAGACCCTCAAAAGCGGGTCTTGCGCTTATGAAAGTATTTAATTTGTTTAGTATAAATGTTTTGTAGTAACAACATGCCAACATGTGATTTTTACAGTTGACGGACCAAAACACGAGATCCCGCTACACTGTACTGACCACCCCACTGAATTCTGCATCTCATTCACGTAACCACTGCTTGGCCGGCAAAGACTCTCTGAAAAATCTTGAAAACGATATGATAATTGAAATTTTTTTTTATGAGGTATGTGATAAATCTGTCACAACCATATGTTAAGTTGTTATTTTATAAAATTAATTCATATTAGTCTGTATCGTGCAGATATATTATATCATAATGTCTGAAATTTATCTTTTTACTAATTTGGCCTTGCAGAATTTTAAATAAATTACTATGATGTCCCCACTTATAATAATTGGTTAACATTTGTCAACTAATTGAATCACTTTTTGTCTATGTCCATGATCATTGTAAGCAATCAGATCTCTATTTCAAGTATGTGGACCCTACAATATTGTGTGAGCCGTGCTTAGGGTCAAGCTGGAATTATTTTCTAGCTTGACCAAGACTCTCCTACTAATTCCTTCTACTTTATGTCAAGGATATTAAAATTTGAGACACAAATCCCGTTTAATATAAGTATGATTCAAATTAATTAAACACAAGAATTACTAGAATTAATTCAAATGAAGTAATTATAAGTCAATACAAATTTAAAATATGAGCAAGTCTCTCATCTATATTTTAAACACTCTAGCATAATTAGACTAATATTTTGGGTTAATTTTTAGATGCTTTTCCATGCATCCTTGCAGCATGATTTAGACAATAATCAGTATTCGTATGGACCGCAATTAGCTTTCAAGTTTGAAACTTTGCATACAAGTTGGGGCTCAATTGATTCTATTCACTCATAGTGCGTTCACTGTGCAGTAAAGTATTCCAAGCCTATTTCTCTAGTAAAATACAGGTAGCAAATATGCAAAATTTCATTAAACTCAACGAATACATACACGTACGATAGGCAAGGGAAGAGCCATTCACGAGTGAAAGCTGTAGTTTTTACTGATTCAAAATCAATATTATTAGTGAATGAGTTGATACTGTATTTTTTGAAAATATGTGAATGTTTAAAGTATTTTTAAATTGGAAAATTAATTTAGTCCTGTATAAAAAAAAATTATCCATACATGAATACTAAATTACGTATTTTCAACTCTTATATATTGAATAATAATTCTGAATACTCCATAGAAACCTACTAAATTATAAAATGGCCCACAACATAGTATACCTAACATTGTGCATGTAATAGTAGCATATTGTGCCCATAAATAATCATCGTATTGTCATCAAAGCCAAGGCAGATCTATCAAAATTAAGCTCATTCTCATCTGTGAACATGAAAGCTTGAAAGAGGATGACAATAAAGTTGTCCATTTTATCACGTACTACATTTTACATGAGAGTAGGTATTCAATTTTCACATGGTGGGTCCTGAAAGCTAAACGTGATTCATGTCTTGGGCATTGTGTGCCCATGATCAAAAGATTATATGTATTTCTTTTTGGGACAACAAGAATCTGTAAATCCAGGGTTTAACATTGTAGTTACCATCTTTGTTGTATCATTCATTTAGATTGGCAGATTGGATTGTGGACTTTTCTCTTTCTCGAAGAGACAAATGTTGAGATTTCTTTTGTTTCACACAATTGCATGTTCTCTATCTTTTTGTGCTTTACAGCTTCTACGGCACTTGTTTTTTTTCCACTTTTAGTTTTTTCTCCGATCAGTTCTTTTATTTACATCACGTAGTTATAAATTTTGTGGTATAATAAAGCGCTCTTGTACAAATTCTAAGATAGCTGAGGGCACTAAAGGGGACTATTTAGAACTCAGAACCTTTCGTCATGATGAATCTTTAACTTATGAGTACTCCATCTAGGCCTTGAGAGCATTTTCTTCTCCATTCGTTGTTCTATCGATTTTAGAAGTTTTGAATATGCTCATAACATTATAATATTATAAGTGAGATAAATGGAAGTGTAGGCTAGTATGAAAATTTATTTCTTGTGATTTTGTGAAGTATGCGTGTGAATGTGATTTTATGTGTTATATAATTTAGGTGAAATAATCAAATAATGATGTAGAATAATTAGAGATTTGAAATACGATTAGGGGCTCGATTATAATAATAAAAAAAAAAAAAGCATGCGTGTGAATGTAGTGAAACCAGGTATGGCAGTATTCTCATTTTATCTACCTCCGACCAAAAAAAAAAATTAAATCATTTTATCTGTCTGATATTCATATACAAACTGAAAATACCTTATAAAATACCATTAGTAAGATGGTGAAAATGAAATTTAATTCTTTTTTTTCAACGAAATTTGATTCTCTGAAGTTAAGCAAAAGATAAATATTAGTGTCGGTTAGCTTTCTTATCTATAATATTATGGTGTCGGCGGTCAGGAAAAGGGAAGGAGCTGGGGAAGGTGTTGTGGGGCATATGATCATCCATGATCTCTTACAATATATTGGTCTGTAGATAATTAATATAATTAATCACGTAAAGAAATCCTTTTAAATAAAAAAATAATTGCTAATATAACCATCTTCGCAAATGAGATCGATGCGCGGAATGTTCAAAGCTTTCAGTCAAATAGAGAAAAAAATATAAAAATAAAATCTTCAAAAGTGATTAACATTGTTATCTGAAAGAAAATGATTAAGGTCTCGACAAATAAATTAATGATTTTAGGTCTAAATAGCTGAAAACGTGTTATAAATCTATTTAAAATCCCCATTTATTTGATTCTCGATTAAACGGTGATCAAATTTATTTATGATTACTAGATTAGTCAACAATATTAATTTTTGGACTTTTCCATCCCTAAATCCTGTGATTGGTCGTTGAGCCTATTTAATGAGAATGGATAATGACACTAGTATATGATATCAAGTTATGGCGGGCTATACAAATTTCAATCTCACTTTCTCAAGAATGCAAGCCATCATATGCGACTTGTTAATTAGGATAAGTGCAAAAGTTTCTAACTCTATGTAGGGTACTTATCCTAAATAATAAAGGTTTCGATTTTGAAATTCCCTTTCAATTAAATTGAATTAGTGTATATATTAGATCTTGTTTGCTATACCATAGAATTTGTAATCTTAAAATAATTGAACAAGGTTTTCTCGTTATAATAACTAATTTTTATTATAGGTATATGATTTGGATAAAAAAGAACATTGTTTTTAACTCATCGCAATAAAATAAAAATGAATTGCATATGGTTTAAGCCCTCAGCATTCACAATTAAAATTAAGGAAAAATTAACGAATAGCTAGGTCCGAGATCCCTTTCAATGGTGGGCCTTGGTAAGTGGGTAGTCCAAAAATATCTGTTGTTAAAGGCTGTGTATGGTAAGGACATCCTCAATGGAGTCTTCAAATGCAAAATTTTTATAATTTAAGTATTTTTAGAGACTCCAATCTCTAAAAATAATACTATTAATGACAAAAATATGTGGGGTCTACCACTTTTGGCTTAAAAGATGCCAAAATAGAGACCCATCTCCATTTTCTTCTACAAATTTGTTGAAGAAAATAGAGATGGAGTCATTATATTGGTATCTTTTAAGCCAAAAGTGGTGGACCTCACGTACTTTTGCCATAAATAGTGTTGGTTTTAGAGACTGAGATATCTAAAAATACCAAAATTAGGAAAGTTTTATATTTTAGAGATTCCATTGAGGATAGCCTAAAGGTGGGTAGGGTTTAGTGTTTCAGATTGCATGGTCCTCACGACTTATCCTACCCTTGTCTTAATAGATCCTTGGCACGTGATTTTAGGAGTAGTTGCCGCCCTGTCAGTGCGATTCTAAAGCCTGGAGATCGCGTTATTTCTGCCTCTTGCCATTCTTGCTGCTTATAGTAGTTGCGTTGACTTGAGGTAACGATTATAAGTCTCAAACACTTGCATGTCTTAAGCCCCGACACGCGGTTGCCCTGTGCCTTATTTGGGTCATAGGTCGTGACCCAACAGCGTGGGTGACAAGATTTGGCCCCTCAAGTTCATGGGCTTTTAGGGGCCTGAAGGCGTGGTGCGTCTAGCCCAGTACATACAACATCAAGAAAAAAAAAATGGAATCACCTATCGGGTATTTGATCTAATAGTATACTCTTTGCTATAAGTATAAAAGATTAAAACATTAAATTTCATTTGTAATATTTTTTAATACGTATTGTACAGTTTAAACCTACTGTGAATTACATATATTCGTTTGGACACACATTAAACAATCACAATCCAAGCTGCGTAGACCTCGGTTAATTGTTAAGTAAAATTACTAGAAAAAAGATCCTCATGATTTCCACACCAATTAAACAAATAACAACCACGTTTCCAATACATTTAGGTGCGGTATTTCAGCCAAATTAACAGTGTGAAAAAAAATATCCTCGCCAATCACGTGCTTTTTTTATCTTTGAATCAACATAACCACACCCACAACATTTAGTGATAGTACTACCCATCCCCACACGTTTGCGTCACTTGTACATGTAACATTAATTGAACTTGTGATAACCAAGACTTCTATATGTATACTACTCCCCTATGAAACACCACAACTTGTAACACCCCCATATTTTTCTCTCCTTTCTTACACCAAAATAGAACCATCCCATGGAGTGGATACGAGGTAATAGAATTGGTCATGGAAGCTTTGGTACTGTCAGTTTGGCAATACCAAGAAGCCAAAGCTTGGAGATTAGTCAATTAATGGCTGTCAAGAGTTGTGGAGTTGCAAACTCTGCTTCGCTGATGAATGAGAAGTTGATCTTGGATGAGCTTAACGGTTGTCCTCAGATTGTTTCTTGTTTTGGTGATAGTTATAGTTTTGAAAACGGTGAAAAATTGTATAATGTGTTGTTGGAATATGCTGCCGGTGGTAGTTTAGCTGATAAGGTTAAGAGTTCCGGCAATCATCACCTGCCGGAATTTGAAGTTCGGCAATATACAAAGGCTATACTTAGAGGGTTGCAGTTTATTCACAAAAATGGCTACGTTCACTGTGATATTAAGCTTCAGAATATTCTTTTAGGCAAAAATGGTGAGGTAAAGATTGCGGATTTTGGGTTGGCGAAGAGGGGTGGAGTGAGAAAAGAGGGTGATTTGGGGTGTGAATTGAGGGGTACACCTTTGTATATGTCGCCGGAAATGGTCGCCGGAGGTGATCAGGGGCCACCGGCTGACATTTGGGCACTTGGGTGTGTGGTGGCGGAGATGGTCACCGGAGCTCCGGCGTGGAGGTGCTCCGACGTCGCCGGGTTGCTGATGAGAATTGGGGTGGGTGAAGAGGTGCCTGAAATTCCAGGGAAGTTATCAGATGAAGGAAAAGATTTTCTTGGAAAATGCTTCGTTAAAGACCCGAGAAATAGATGGACGGCTGAGATGCTTTTGAATCATCCGTTTGTAGCAGATTACGATGATGATCATGACACTGTTACATTGAAGGACACAAATGACAATGTTGCTTCAACTTCTCCTAGGTGCCCTTTTGATTTCCCAGATTGGGTGTCTGAACAGTCATCACTCACTTGTTCAATTACCCTTTTGCCCTCTTCGTCGTCATCCTGTTTTGACGTTGACTCCAATTCGTCCGATGGCGGGTCATGGTCAACTTCGCCGGCGGAGAGGCTCCGGGGACTGGTGGTGGCTAATCACAACAGACCTAGTTGGTCTGTTGAAGATGAATGGCTCACTGTTAGGTGATGCGAATATTCTTCCGACTTGATCAAGTTGCTACAAGAGTCAGATTCACGATTTTTTCCTACTTCTTTTCTTGGAATAGTGATTCAGTCCGTCTAGACTGTGGTTTTAAATTGATATCGGTCTAGATTAATTAAACAATTTTGATTTTTTGATGTACATAAAATTCTGTAGAAAGGGTTCTAGCTAGCAGTGTAGTGGCATCTGACCTCATTAAAGGTTAGTGATTGGGTACTCAGATGCCTGAGTGTACAGTACAGTTGACATAAAGATGATTGCATTGATTGAATCATATTATTTATTTTTTCCTTAGAAAGATTAGAAGTGTTGCAGTGGTGCTGTGGATGTGTTGGGCCAAATTCTAGATTTCTTACACAGAATCTGCATATCATCCGTAATGATTCTGTTTCACTCTTGCAAGTTGCATCTATATGACTATAATATAGCCTATTTCAAGACCTGAAAATGGATGAATATTAGGAAACAGCTAAATTGAACAGAACGAAATGAATAATATATTCAATAGAAGCCTTATCTGCAAATATTTTAAATGAATTACCATTTTCTATTACCATTTTGGTGGTTGATGAGAAATGTAGAGTAGATGGTGCCTAAACTTGAACAACCTAACAGCAGGAAGGTTACTTGGAAGCAAACAACTTGGTTACAACTAACCCCAACGGGTAGTTGGTCTATTAGCGGAGTTTGGACAAGAGACTTGTTCACATCTTAAATTTAAATTAACGTGGTATTTTTTTGGTGTCGATAGTGTTAGACCATGACTCCTCTAGGCTTGACAATGTGCTCTAGGATTTGACAGCCATTAGTGTGAGTCTGAGGCAGATATTAAATTATTATTTAGTGGAGTTGAAAACACAATTTAGTACTACTATATCAATAATTTTTCAATGGCTGTTGAATTGATTTTTCAGTCTAAAAGAGTTTTAAAAATACACACATTTTTAAAAAAATACGATTTTAACTCATTCTCTAATAATTTCACTTAAAATCAGTGAGAATTGCAGTCTTCATTATCGTATAAATAATTTTTGCTCTTACGTATTTGATTATATCATTGTGCTTATGGTTATAACTAGGGATGTTATCTTTAGTCTGCGCCGAAGTCTTTGAGAAAGTGCTTGCTAACTATATTCCCACACCAATCCACTTGCAAAAGTATCGCAGTACTAGTTCTCGACTTTAATCCTTATCTCCCTTGATCTTTCTTCTTGTTTTCTTTTTCTATATTTTTACGAATATACATCCGTAAATTGTAATTTTTAGGATTAAAGTAAAGGTTAAAATCACTTGAATCAAAATAGTATTTCTCTCATTTTTTATCAATAATAACTTCTTTCAAACCTCCGAAGATTCATTTACACGAGGTGACATTTATTAAATGAGCATACGTAAATCACGGAATATTTATCAATTATCATTATATGAGTTATACAAGGAACTAAATTATTTAATACATGACACCTTGTGCAAGTTAGTTATAGCATTAAAATTTTTGTAATGAAAAGAAATGGTCACACTTATAGTACGATCTGATTCTTTATATATTATGATGGGTAATATAGCATTAAATATTTAGTTTGATCCTTATCTTTAGGGTTTGTTCTAATTTAGTCTTTATGTTTTAAAATGTATTTTTTTAATCTTGTGTCTTTATTATTTGTCCCAATTTAGTCATTATTTTTCAAAATGTACCTTTTTAATCTCGTATCTTTACCATTTGTTCTAACTTCCATGTTAGTCCTTCACTATTTTAAAATATAAAGATTAAGTTGAGACAAATGATAAAGATACGAGACTAAAAAGATACATTTTGAAAAATAAAGACTAAATTAAGATAAATGATAAATATACATGATTAAAATTGTACATTTTGAAAGATAAATACTAAAATGGTACAAACTCTAAAAATAAATGAGCAAATTGAGAATTTACCTTATTATGATCGAACTACGAAGCCCAGTCCAAAAGGTTACATGGCACCCACCACAGACTACATCCTTTTCAAGGACAAAGGCCAAGCCCAAGCCCAAGCCCAAAGCACCATTAGAAGTAATTTGTAAAGCACCTTTAGAAGTAATTTTAAGCAATGGGTCACCCTGCATTGTGTGCCCAAGTTTAAATGCACCTCGATCCATGGAATCAGGTCGCGAAGTGCATTGCAAATGATTTATTACCTCTTCATTGGGTTAGTAATATTCCCGAAAGTCTCCGTCAGCTTCTCTCTTTCGATGTAACCCTGATAGAAATTGGCTAGATTTAGTCATTTTCAATGAAATTCACGTTTTTGACAAGGAAAAAAAAATAAGAACCCATGGAATTGCAAACCCCTCACTTTCTCATTTACACTTTGAAATACTAATTTAGAGCATATGGAACGAGAGATCAAGGATGGTGGACAATATATATTCACCAATCATGCATCAAAGAATTTTATAAAGAACATGACAAAAAAAAAGGATTTTATAAAGAAAAAAAGTATTGATAAAAAAAAAGAATTTTATAAAGAAAAAAGTATTGATTATTCTGACCTCCTCTATTTCGTTTTTTTTTTTTTTTTTTTACAGAAAATTTCTCCTTTATTGTTTGAATTTGTAACGGCCTCAATGACCGAAAAAAAAAAAAATTGTAACGGCCTCCTTGTATTCTACTATATCATTGCATAAACTTCATTTCCATAACTTATTAATTGAAAATTGACCTTCAATAAATGGTCAACATGCAAAAATTACCTATCATGCGTTATTCATTTTATATTTGTTTTCTTTAGTGGTTTTCTCCACCAATCAACTATTAGATAATTGCTATATTTGTAGACACCGTGAAATAGTCAACTTCTAATATTAAATTTACAAATAATATATTATAGTAAAAATTTAAAGCAAAGAATATGAAATTAGTCTAAACAATAACAGTGTTTTAGCTACAAGCTCTCTTAAGGAGGTTATCGTAATTTCAAAAGAAAATGAATATATTTATAATTATAAAATGGTAATTTATCAATAAAAGAATTCCACAATTGCAAAACTTACTCGATCGGGCAGCAGACAAGGGCTAGCTTAATGATTATCTTGGCACCAAATCTGCCCACCATTTTTTTTATTTTTATTCAACGGAAACTTAAAGTCGTACAACACATATTAAATATGTAATCAAGAGATTCATTACAAGAAGCAACTATGTTCTTTCACCCCTGCTCTGTTTGCTTGTCTAGAAATTTCTCTATGAAAAACACAAATCGAAGTTTGATGAACGGGAGAAAGAGAAACAGCCGTTCACACACAATAAATAGAGAAGAATTTATTCAATCACATAGTTTCTCATTTGTCAATCTCACTCGTAAGTGCAAAGCTTCTTCAAAGAAATGGCCACATTCATTTTCTTTGGGTCCAAAACCACTGAGCAGTGGATTGTTCTGTGGAATCTTGTCTTGACCAACCTGCCCAACACGTAAGCTCTGGCTCGAACCGTGAAACTCAGCTCCAATGGCACTGGGGCAGTTGGTTTGCCATCCTTGGTGCTCAAGCTCGCACCACCTCCATATAAGGGAATCTTGTTTCCTCTTAAAGGGATTGTCACTGTCCTCTGACTTTTTCTTGATTGATAAAATTTCTTAATCTGAAACACGTATACAAGCAAGAAATTAATCACTTTGTATGTCAAATTATATCTTTTTTGGACGAGATCACTTATTTTGACAAAAAAATATATAATTATTTAATTTAGTATTCATACGAGCTAAATTAAATTTTCAATGTGACACATATTTTCAAAAAATACAGTTCTAAACTATTTAATGATATCACTTTTATGGTCAATGAGCCTTTCATCCCCGTTGACCCATGAGTAACTCTGCCGTTATATTTTGTGGTTTAAATGCTGGTTTTTTAACCAAAAAAAAAAAAAAAAGAAAAGAAAAAAACTTAGTAGGTCAAGCAGTCAAACGACTGACAGGAAAGGGTCCTTAAAGACTAAAAACTTCCATTTTGAGATCGTGACCCGTTGTTTTTTCAGCTGATGTGCAGGCGCACCCTTTCGTTTTCCCTCTACTAGTAGGGGTCTCGTGACAACAATGGTAAACCTGATCGAAGTAGGTCAAATAGAAATAGAATCAATACCTTAAATATTCTATTTGTTTTTTTTCTCTTTAGTCTATAGAAAAGACACCTGTATTATGGTAATAGGCCGAAAAACTTTTCAAAAAGTGTACGCCGTTAAAAAGGAAAAAATTAACACACACTGATTGATGCACAAGGAAAGTATCGTCATTGCAATTTAATGAGTCGAAAGGGTAATGCTTACTGTTCCACTGGCCACGTCGAGTTGAGAGAAAGAGAGATCTAAAGGAGTTGATGTCACATGGACCCCGAAAAATGTACCCGTGTTGCGAAAAATAAGTTTGACTGTAGAGTTCATATTCACCATATCTGTTGCCACTCCTGAGGAATCCGAACCAGATTGAATCACAAATTGGTCAAATGAAATACTCTGCGCGCAAATTGTTCCAACAATAATAACATCAGTTACATATATATTTTCGAAATAAATGCGTATATTGAGAACATAAATTCAAGTACTCATTTCCTTTGAAATATATCACTTCTCTATAAGAAAATTTGAATTTTAACTGCGTTTTTAACGTATTTTGTTAAAAAAAAAAAAAAAGGGAAAATACTTGGAATCTTGTTTACCTTCATGGTGACAACTGGTTTTTGAGATCTACTTGCACCCCACAAGATCAAAGAAAAGAATGTGAAGAGCACAAAGAAGCCAACAATAAAAGCAAGAACATAGCATCGTCGAGGTAGCCCTTTACGGCCACGATCTTCATCAAGAAGCCCTTCTTCTTCAATGGCATCAAACTCTTTCCATTGCTTCTCGTGACCACTTTTGATATGATAGTTCCTGCTGCTTCTTGACCCATTGCTAGACGACTTGTGAGAACCGGGTTTAAGCGAACCGGAATATCTAGTCGATGAGGAGTCACGAGAGTGTCTGCCCGGTGACCCCGTCGGGCTGAGACTGGGCGTGACGTGAGAAGAGTTGTTAGTCTTCTCCCCATCGTGGGAGTCCCTTGACGGGCTTTGCACGTAGTAAACGGGACGATTAGGTGACGATGGTGCGAGGCTTGTAACCTCGGAATCTGTCTTGGCGTGCATTGACATTGTTGTTACAATGTTAATTAATGTTGAGAAGATCGATCAAGATCCAGATGAAGACTGAAGATGGAGTTAGATCTCGAGTCGTCAGGGTCTTTGCAGTGATGAAATCTAGAGGCAAACATCCAACGCCAGAAACCACGTTGTGTTTTGTTAGTTTAATGTTTCCTCTTGTCTTGCGTGTGACGGCAATTAATGAAGAGGTGCTGTGGAAAAAGAGTGAGGAGTATCAAACACGAACATAAAACAACGCTATCAATTTTTGTTTAATTGTCTTCTTTTTTCGGTTAATTATTGACTTAATCACACTACCGCCATTGAAATGGCCACTTTAATACTTTCTGTTTTTATTTAATCCCAAGTTCACCCACTTCCTCCTTATGAAGAATTATGGAGTTTTATCCTAAAACAAATTGATAATAAGTAAGTCGCATATATTTTATAGGATAGTTTTGAACTTTATAATTTTTTTCATGTGGAATTAATATTATATTTTAACATCCGCTCACGTGTGATCTAATTTAAAAAAACAACTTTGAATACGTGAATTAACAATGAGATGAGTGAGTTAGCTACATGAACTAACATTTAGGTAAGTGAGTCAATAAGATGAATTATTTGTCATAGGTGAATGAACATGAGTGAACCAATAACTCAACTTAGATACTATGTTAACAATAATAAGATTTCATTCTAAAATTCATTGGTACTAGATAAAATAGCCAAAAATCTTATAAAGTGATCTTCAAACTTATAATATTTTTTGCATAAAAAATTGTATAATATTTTGTTTTCCATTTAGTATTGACTTAATCACGCTACCGCCATTGATGGCCCAAACGACGCCTTTGTTTTAATAGTCAAAACGTGATTTTGCAACGCTTTGACAAAAAGTTTTTATAAGATGTTTTTGTCTAATTGTGATTTGGACATTTTTATTTTCTAACATAGCTTTATTCTATTTTTAATGGAAAAAATAAATAAATAGTTATTTTTATGATTTTAATAGATTATTTGACCATTTACAATTAAAACATCCCTTTCAACTTCTAGTCACCGAATATCAAAATCTATCAAAATCTTTTTTTTTTTTTAGTAGTCACTTCTCTTAAATTACTTTTGTGGATTACATTATACAAATTCCCTTTTTTTGTTTTGATTTAGGAAAGATTTAAGCCAGTACAACATAATCAACAAGACTCAAATTCACAACTTTTAATATATATATATATCTAGTTACATACTATTAGACCAAAACCCTAGTATCACATTATACAAATTCTTAGCTTAATGGTCCCTTACTATGATTAACACTACCTCAATTACGCTCTACAAGTTGAGTGCAACTTAAGATCTAATAAAGTTAAATTAGATTCTTTTTAAGGTCAACTTAAAGTACCTCTTTTTTTTTTTGTTGGCCAATTAACTTAAATTGTTGATTGAGCCCAAATCCTATGGATTGTTAGGGTGGAGGTAAGATGTCAATCGGGCTGTGGATAGAATCCACAGACATCAATATACATAAAACATGCCCAGACATTGAAATATTGAAACAATGGACTTTTTTAGTAGGATATAAGCGGGCTAGCCTCTATATTCTTAGGTCCACTCTAAATTGTGAAGATGCAAAGTACAAATAATAAAAAGGGTAAAAATCAAATTACAATACAAATAAGGGTAAATTGCTCCATTGTTTCAAATAGTTCTTATTAGTTTTTAATGTTTGTCAAAGTTAGTCAAATTAGTCCTTTTTCATTAGAAAATGGGTTAGATTTAACAGACAAGTACACTGCTTTAGGAGTAAAATTAGAAAAGCATATAATGTTTAAACTAATCTTTATTATTTTTATAGAATTTATATACATATATATGAGTTTGTTTGGCTTGGGTGATTTAGGGGACGTGGGGATGATTGGATATGGGGTTATGTAAAATCTTTTATTAGGTGATCCTATAATTATCCCAAATGGCAGTGATTTAATTTAAATGATTACACAATGATGGAGCTATACTTAAATAAGTGGGGGTTGTAGTCCGACTTGACACTTTTTTTTTGTTAAAAATATATGTATTTTTAAAGTATTTATAGGCTAAAAAATTAATTTGGCCCCAAACTTATTATTTTTTTATATATATAAGTATTATACTATGTGGTTTTAGCCTCCACTAAATATAAACCCTAAATTAGCCCTTACTTATACAATTAGAAATATTACAGTTGCATCCTTAAAAAGGGATAAAAATGATAATTTGTTCATAAAACTAATTATTTCCTTTCCTTTTTTTCAACTCAAACAAAGAATACACTTAATCATTTATAATTTTATTCAATCTAAACAAGATTTAATCACCCATTCTCTTTCCTTTATTATTGAATCCTTTCCGATCGTTTATTAGTTTTTTCTTTTGTCCGAATCCAAACAAGCCCTTAAAGTAGCTCCCATGAGAGAAACAAACAAACTATTAGCCGACTTTCCGTTTAGCGGATTAACCAAACTAATTTTTTTTAAAATAAAAATTAAGCAAAATTCAAATCATATAACACATATTAAAAAAATATATCACTAAATTAAAAGCAGGAACCAAACTAAAATTTGCCACCATTAAAATCTGAAAAGAACCTCCACTGCAAGGTCCCCTCTTAATATTGAAACAAAAACACACCTTATTGAGACAACCCAAGACCCTACATTAATGTTGTATTCATTGGAGTTTGGACACAAGGTCACAAAGCCAATAAGGATCAACCAATTTTAACGGACGTCCCATCATGCCAGCTCCTACATTTCCATGCATTCACTCTTCACAGCCTCTCACTTCCTTTACTCCCATCCTCTTTTCATATCTTCATTTTCACAACCTCAACACACACTACACTCATCCAATTCTATGTGTGTTGGATGCTTCATCACATAACACTACTTCTTTAACTTCACCATACACATATATATGATGTCTGAACTTAAAACTACGTTCATGAATGATCAGCTCTCGAAACAAACCTCAATCTTTGGCCTACGTTTGTGGGTTGTGCTTGGTTTTGGTGTTGGTGCTGCCATTGTCATTTTCTTGTTCCTTCTTTCTCTTTGGCTTACCTCGAAGCGAAACAACAACACAAAACAAAAGCCATCATCTCATCAGTCTATTCCAAATGTACCAAGAGATATTCAAGAAATAAGAGTCGACAATGCACGCCACGATCAAACTAACATGAACAGAGCCAAAGTTCAACCAAATCCGTATCTAGAATCAGAGCAACTGTTTGGTATCGAGAAGCAATCGTTTATAATGAAGACAGATGAAGAGTGCTCAATGGGGTATCCAAGAATTCATATTGAGATAGGAAAAGATCATAGAATTGTGTACCCTGCAGAAAAGTATGGTGGTTCATCTTCACATGGGAGTGCAACTACTGAGGCTCGATCAGGGGATCAAGTGGCTATGGTGGTTCCTGAGGTTTCACATCTTGGGTGGGGCCATTGGTACACGTTAAGAGAGCTTGAAGTTTCCACCAATGGCTTTTCTGATGAGAGTGTGGTTGGTGAAGGTGGTTATGGGATTGTTTATTATGGTTTATTACACGACAACACTCAAGTTGCTGTCAAGAATTTGCTCAATAATAGGTCCACTTTTACTGCTTCACATGTCTGCTGTCATTTTAATGCATTTGTGTGTTTTTCAGAGTTGTCATGTAGTCCAAACTTAAAGATTTATTGCTAACATTCACAGTTTGATCTAATAAATAGTTGATTGAAGTCGTGATTAATACAATACAAAAAAGAATTTTCAAAATTGAACAGAAGAATTATGAATTTGGCTCTGTTTAGTGAATTATCAAGTAATTTATTGATGTGATTACTGAATTTAAAGAGAATGCCTGGATTAATGCATTAATTAGGGGACAAGCTGAGAGGGAGTTCAAGGTTGAGGTAGAAGCGATCGGGCGTGTGCGCCACAAGAATTTGGTGAGGCTGCTAGGCTACTGTGCAGAAGGAGCACACAGGTAACTTTGTTGCTTCACACAATTGCTCTGCGGGGGATGATAATAGCAGAGCAATTTGGTTATCACAGATAAAATTGCTCTGTTTGCATCATTTCCACCTGTTTAATGTAATCTAATTGATGAAAAAGCTAAACTAGCAATGAGAATAATTTGAATGTATTAAGTTACTACCTTATCTACAAGTTTCAGCTGCTAGAGAGGGGTTTCTCGTATTTATCGTGTTTAATAGGATATGTGTCTGAAGATTCGTAAACATATGTATTTCTTACATCCAGGATGCTTGTTTATGAGTATGTTGACAATGGAAATTTAGAACAATGGCTACATGGGGAAGTAGGACCTTGCAGCCCTCTTACTTGGGAGATTAGGATGCATATCATGTTAGGAACAGCAAAAGGGTGAGTTTGAAGCAAAGTTCTATTCACTAACTAGTTTCTCTCTTATTATCATTGAATTTTCTCGAATGCAGCTGATATTTAATTTGAAACATAGGTTAACTTATCTGCACGAGGGACTTGAACCGAAGGTTGTTCATCGCGACATTAAGTCGAGCAACATTTTACTTGATAAGCAATGGAATCCTAAGGTTTCGGATTTTGGACTTGCCAAACTCCTAGCCTCTGAAAGCAGCTACATTACAACTCGTGTAATGGGGACATTCGGGTTCTGTCTTATCTCCCTCTTCAAAATTCATCTCTCATTGTGGCAGCAACACTAATGGTGACATTGGAATTCATGGTTTTGCAGCTATGTAGCTCCTGAATATGCAAGCACAGGCATGTTGAATGACAGAAGTGATGTATACAGCTTTGGTGTTCTCATTATGGAGCTTATTTCAGGGCGAAATCCGGTGGATTATAACCGGCCCCATGAAGAGGTCTGTACTAATATCTGACAACAGTAACTCATATTATCTGCATACATCACTTGGTCAATCATTTGATCTTTGTAGACACAATTGTCTTCAATAATTTGAAATGCAGTATTATAAGCCTGTGTTTTTGTCGACATTAGTGTAAAAGTTTATTCTTTCAGGTGAATTTAGTAGACTGGCTGAAGAGGATGGTGGCAAACAGGAATCCAGAGGGAGTTTTGGATCCGAAGCTACCTGAGAAGCCTACTTTGAGAGCGTTGAAGCGAGTTCTTCTGGTAGCTTTACGATGTGTGGATCCAAACGCGCAGAAAAGGCCACGGATGGGGCATGTAGTCCATATGCTTGAAGCTGACGAGTTGCCATTCAGAGATGTATGTATTAGCTAGTAAAAATTTCTGTTCTCGCTGAAACTGGAACATTTGTGTCAAAAGCCCTGCATCGCCCTTAAAATTTCAATTCGATATCATTTTGTAGAATTCATGTTCATTAAGGTTCTGTCTAAATCTAATGATAGCTAACAATTTGAAGAATATCTTGGCTCTTCAATACATAAGCAGCCTCTATCTATTTCAATCATATATTAGGAGGGGCTAAACATTGTGCTTTTTTATTCAGGATCAAAAAGCTGGAAGAGGCATAGTCCCTGCTAATCAGAACAATCTAAAAGACATACCTATGGCACAGCGCGTGGAACTATCAGAGGATGGCAGCAGATCTGAGAATGAGGCTAGAGGAAAGCAAAAAGCCTAACGAGAAGAAAATTTGTCCGTCTGTTAAAGGTGTTCCATAAATGTCTATGTCCGTGCTCAAGTGTATAGAGAAGGAAATCGCCTAGCTGCACTGCTGCAGCAGCCTAAAGGTGGCGTTGGTCATAGTTTGAATTGTCCATATTGGCAATAAGAGATGCAGCTGAAACTTGTTTCAAAACGCCTAATACAATGAAATAATTTTCCGTCAAGGATTCCAGTTGTACTCCCTAGTTTGATATCCTCTGTAAAAGAGGTCAATGGAACCACCAAGCCTTTGGTTTAGTGGTATGTTCCTTGTTTTGAGTGCAAGAGATTGCGAGATTAATTCTCGGGACGACATCTTTTGATATGTCTTATACGGATTAGGCCTTCCTTTAATTAAAAGAAAAGAAGAGGGCAGTGAAAAATCTGAAGACACGTTGTAACTGAAAGTTTTTAGCTCAATCATACATAATGTAAGATATCATTTTTCTCCAGTAAGCCTTGGCATCAGCCAATTCTTAGCCCTTTTCTTCTTCTTCTTCTTCTTCTTCTTCACTATCTCCACTTTTCCTTCTTCTACATGTGACAATATTAGAGAATCGTTGTCCTCAACTCTTACACAGAAACTTTCATTATCGATTCAAAGTTGGTGATCTTTTTCTGGAGAACTTGTAACACTCCGGCCTACATTTATCAATCTATGTTCTTTTTAAAAAGGTAGAATCGAAGTATAGTATTGAACAAGTAAGTGTAACTTTTAAATTCTATGACGACGAACTTAATGAAGTAAGTTATATATACTAATCGTGAAAAAATGTGTCAGACGTGCCCAATTGGATGAAATAAACTAGAATGTGCACTCCCGTCAATTGAGTGGTTTCATTGAAACTCTAAAATCACATTTTTTTATTCCACTTAAATTGATTGCAATACATTAATTTTTATGAATAAATTAAATTTAATATAACTTGACTTCTCTACTAGTATTATCACGGATTTACTAACGTAAGCCGAGTTTGTTCCACTGATGACATATAACTGTCAAATTATTTTCATGTATTCCCATGTGCATGAATTTGTTAATAACTGTAGCAGCTTCCATTTTCGCAAATGGGGCTAAATTATTGATGGTGGCGTCCCTTTAACAAAATGCTGGCTTGTCTATTCTCATTATAAACTGGAAGTCTTAGTAGTGACCTGAGGACTGACAGCTGGTGATGTACAGATCGTCTTAGAACCTTGGACCCACGGAGGATGAAAGACAGATACTTCAGTGAGGCCTTTTTTTGTTTTTTGTTTTTTTTTTGTCGGACTTCAGTAAGGCCTTCAATGAATGGATTTTCATTGCTTTGGCGAATGCCCTTGAAAAAGAAGAGAATATCAGTCAAAATAAGTGTCTTCTCTATGCAATGGCCGTTTTCACACTAGAATCATTAAAACCGAAACTGGCGGCAATTATTATGTTCTCATTGACCTCCAAGTTAGGAAATTTTTTTACAACCATGTTACTATCTTACTGACTATCAGCCCTAAACGCATACAATATGAGTGGACTAATAGTCAATCTGAACTAATCAAAAAATTAGTCCCAAATTAGACCAACTCACATACGTGTTGAAATAAGATTTGATTTGAATTGTTTACACTGATATTCTCGGACTTTCATCAATCTAACTAAAAAAATTCTATTATTCGGGATGCGGGGACAAAAGAGAACGCGACACATGGATGTGGGGCCCGTGGCATTTAATGTGTATTAATTCATATGAAGACAAAAGAGTTATGAAAAAGTCTATTATACCCTTGCACATGTAGATGTGTGGCCCGCGGCATTTAATGTGTACAGATTGGTAGGATATGATGGCAAGGCCAAATATCTATTATGTCCTCATATTTTAGAGGAAATATACATTATGCTCTCGCAATATATGTTTTAAAATATAGATGAGTAAAGGCAAATTAATGACCAAAATACGAAAAAGGACAGATAAATAAAAAAGAAGAAATATGCAATGACAAAAATGGATAAATGAATGAAGACAAAAGATAGGAAAAATGAGAGCAAATAGTAACGTAGAAAATTAACAAAGTAAAATCGAAAGAACATATTACAAGTGAAGTATTATCTGTGTTTATTATTTTGTTTAAATTTAAAGGTAATGAAATTACCCTATATAAAATCATACATTATGTCAAAATTGAAAATTATAAACCCATAAGTGCGTCCAAAGAGCATGAGCATGCATGATTACACTGTAACATATAACAAAGTAAAAAATTGAATATCTCTCGTAAATTAGATGACAATGTAATTAAAGTAAATAATTAGGGAAAATTGGACGAATAGTCCCTATTGTTTACACGGTTTAGACAATTAGTCCCTATTGTTTAAAACGTCATGTGATTAGTGTTCATTGTTTGTAAAAGTCTTACCATTAGTCCATATTGTTTGCAATAGTCTCACTATTAATCCTTATTGTTTGCAAATATCTTACCATTAGTCTCTACCGTCAATTAACCGTTAAAACTTAATAAAAACAAACATTATTTGTGTTAAATGACATTATTGCTCTTGATTTAATGACCAAAATTGCTTAATTATCCTTATTATTTAATGAAATTCTTTTTTTATCATTATTAATTAATAAATTATATTTTATTTTTATGTTTTTCCTTCTTCTTCCTCCTCCACCTTCCACCATCGCCACAAGACACACACAAAAACAACACATAGCACAAAACATACAAAAAAATGATACTTTATCCAATTTTTTTTCAAAAAAATGATTTTTTTTTTTGATAAAATAACTATTATACCCCTGAAATCTGTTAAGTTTTTAACGGTTAGTTAACACTTAAATAGAAGACATGATAGAAAAGATAATGAACTTAAACGAAATTAAAAATTGAATAGTATCTACAAATAACCAAAGTAGGTATCTATGAATATGAATGTAGATTTTTCATTGATACATACTAATATATAGCCTTATTGGTGAAACTTTTTACCAACAATAGGGAGTAACCGCGTGACTTTGAAAATAATAGGGACTAATGGTGTAACTTTTGCAAATAATATGGACTAACCATGTGACTTTTGAAACAATAAAAACTATTAGTACAAAACGTGTAAACAATATGGACTATTTGTTTAATTTGCCAAGTTTAAAATCGCTTTGATGAGGAACCTACTACATGTGATGAGGAATGTACTACATGTAAATTATCATATATGGTTAGTGATGAGAAAAATATTGTATACCGTATACAACAAAAAAAAAAAGAGATTGTATATGGTATTTTTCTCACCATTAACCATGTATGATACTTTACATGTAGTACGTTCCTTATCACTCAAAGCGGTTTTAAACTTGGCAAATTAGAAACATAGTCCCTATGTTTACACGTTTTGTACTAATAGTTCTTTTTGTTTCAAAAGTCACATGGCTAGTCTCTATTATTTGCAAAAGTCGCACTATTAGTCCCTACTATTTTCAAAGTCACGCGGTTAGTCCCTATTGTTTAAAAAAAGTTTTACCGATTAGTCCTTATTGTTTAAAAAGTCTTCCAATTAATCCCTAGTGTTAACTACCCGTTAAAAACTTAACATATTTCAGGGGTATAATAGTCATTTTGTCAAAAAAATATTTCTTTCCTTTTTTTTCTTTTAAATTGGATAATGTATCATTTTTTTTGTATGTTTTGTGCTATGTCTCAATTTAGTCCTATATTTTTAAAAATATCGATTTAAGGAAATAAATTTTTTTTAAAAGTCTAAGATTAATACCTATTGCAAAATCCAACTAGAAAAGTTTCTTTTTAACTTCATGGGTTCTAAATTTTTAGACTAACTTTTCATTCAAAAAAAGTAATATCTCAAAATTTCACCATATCGTACCAAGGTTTTAATAATTAGTTAAAAATGGTGCACAAATAAATGGGAAGTTGATACCCCATTTATACGGTGTTCAATGTGGACAAAAAAAAGAGATTGTATACAGTATTTTTTTTCACCATTAACCATATATGATACTTTACATATAATACGTTCCTCATCACATGTAGTACATTCCTCATCAAAGCGATTTTAAACTTGGCAAATTAGACAAATAGTCCCTATTGTTTACACGTTTTGTACTAATAGTTTTTATTGTTTCAAAAGTCATACGGCTAGTCTCTATTATTTACAAAAGTCACACTATTAATCCCTATTATTTTCAGAGTCACGCGGTTAGTTCCTATTGTTGGTAAAAAGTTTTACCAATTAGCCCTTATTGTTTAAAAAGTCTTCCAATTAATCCCTAGTGTTAACTAACCATTAAAAACTTAACATATTTCAAGGGTATAATAGTCATTTTATCAAAAATTTATTTCTTTTTTTATATAAAAAAATGGATAATGTATCATTTTTTGTATGTTTTGTGCTATGTCTCAATTTAGTCCTATATATTTTCCTAAAAGTCTCGATTTAGTCCTATATGTTTTTTGATAGTTAGAAAATAAAATGATGTTCAAACATCAATTTAAAAAAAAACATTGCTTAATGCAAGTAGAAAGAAACAGAAGACATAATAGAAAAGAAAATGAACGTAAATGAAATTAATAAAATTGAATGGTGTCTACAAATAACCAAAATAGGTATATATGAATATGAATGTAGATTTCTCATTGATATATACTAATATATAGCCTTGCATCGGTGGATATGACTATTTGATCAATCGACGTAGAGGTTTAGGTCCAAGTTTAATTTTGTTTAGATGCAATCCCAGAACTTTTAGGCGCATTGCACACAATTAAATAAAGATAAGATTCAATTAGATTTTAAGTTCAACAAAAGACAAACTATTCTTTATTTATATTTTGAGAAAACTTTATAGTCAATGTATTATATACTTTTTAACTAATTATTAATTTATGAAATATTTAGGTCGATAAAATACAAAAAAATATTTTAAATATATTATCTTATAATTTTATTGAAATTATTAATTTTTTACACTGGTCCCAAATTGGGACCAAACATTTTTATTATTTAAAAAAGATTATTAATATATCAAAAATTAATTTAAAAAGATTGTACTGTACTTGAAACTTGTTACCCTACCTGTTGCAAGCAATATTTTCCACATTATTAATTGGTTACATATTCTATAAATAACACTACATTGTGAATCTTGTTGGCACTAATACATGTCAAATTTTGACTTTTTCCTTCATCTAACGTGTAAGTATGAAACTCCACCTTTGTTATAGAATAAAATGGAAACAGGTCATTCAATGATCAATAAATGTTTCAGACTATGGGCATAATTTACTATAAATTTAGTAATTGATCACTTTTAAAGGAAAAATAGATATTTTAATCTTGGTATTATAGTATGGTTTGGGTCCCATATGATATTTAGCATATTAGGGTTAATATGTCATTAAAAATTAAAACATAATTAATATTTTTCGGTTGAACATCAAGTCGATCAACATCATTGTGTGGGCCCTGAAATACCAGTTTCCAACTTCGTGTTCGACTGTGCGTTGAAACAGTTAAATACGTTTGCAGAGTAATAACAGTGATAAATGAATTAATTACAGTGATATGCCAACTTCAGACAGTGAAACAATTGAAATACCATAACTAAAAGGCACACAATATTTTAACGTGAAAACCCAACTGGGAAAAAACCACATGACCATTCCCTAGTCAAAATAGGCAATCCACTAGATGTTTTTACGATTACAATAGTCAATGGACTTATGTGATTCACAACTCCCTTGTAACCCTCACCGCCTAGGCCATCTAACCTACCTAAGGATTTACAACCTAGTGAGATCCCATCGACTTAGCGTATTCTCCTGAATACTCACCTCATTTTCCCAAATGATGTTTAATGAGACAAATGAATAGAGTGTTTATACATAAAAAACCTGCTCAGCGCAAATACAGTTTCTAAACAAACTAAACACTCACCACAGTATTTCCCCAGACAGACTCAATAAACACATTACAGCCCTTATAATATCTAGACTCTGTTCTCCATCATCTGTCACTCTTGATTCTTGTGCGCTGCTCAGGATATATAGGTGAGAGTGCTGCAATTCTTGGGCACCAAGAAATTGTGAGCATTAATGACCTTTGTAGGAGTCTTTACCCAAGTCAATCTTCAAAGATTTGCTCAATCAAAGATTTGCTCAATCAAAGATTTGCTTAATCAAGATCTTCCTTGCCTTATCAAGATCCTCATCAGAATCGCCTCATAATTATTTTTGCAGTAAATTGATAGCTTTCCATATAAGTGAAATCCTGCATAAACTTTTGTCAAAAATAAAGACAATTAAGATAATGAAAATTGCCCCTAATTTCGGGCTAAACTGGAGGCGGCTAACAAGTTCCCCCTTTGGCTTTGTTTTTGGCAAAACTATTCTAGGTACCGGCAATACCTGCAATTGTAAGAATGAAATTGCAGACCAAGAATTTCATCATCTTTTATGAACAAACTACCGTAGACAACTTAGGAAACAATAAACAATAATAAACAAGAATAAATAAACAATGATTTCTCCCCCAAATGCACTTCACTCAAATAACTTCACAAAGAGCACGAAAACTCAACATAATTTTCTCCCCCTTTTTGCCACAAACTAAGGCCAAAGGCTAAACAAATCTATCACAGTACTCAATCGTGAGACATATGTCATGCTGAAGTTCATGCACACAAAGTGTGAACAACCCATAGGGCCCTACAAGAAGATCTGATATAAGGACATAACATTCATTACACATGAGCTTTAACACATATGAACAGGGTGTATGTGTGAACTGTGATTGGGCTTTGCCGCACAATGGACAGCATAATCAAATGACAAATCAGCTGTAACAGTTGTTCAAACTACCAGCTCGACTAATCAGCTTACTGTATACCTTGTTTGTCCTAGTATCTTTCACTCTTGTGCATTTCTATGTAGCCCAATGTAGCTTTTTCCAGGTTGACTCAGTATTGTTGACCTTGAAATTTGCACAATACAGTGGTTGTCTGAAACAGTTCAGATCTAAGTGCAAGGTCCATTTTTTTTTTACACAAAAGTTTTATATTGATTAGTGTCCGGCAATGGAGATACTCCAAAGTCATAAGTTTAATACAGCTGAGTAGCACTCGAACTTCGTTGTATATACAGTAGCAACATGCTTGCTCACAGTGGTGCATAAAAGGTTCCTGTACCATACAGTTAGAACACAGTATAAGTAACATTATATCAGTGTAGTTTCACTGTGTTTCCCTATGGATATCACAGTCAGAGTATGCAAAGACCTAAGGCTTTGCTCATTGTCTCAAATCTCATTGCATCAAGTGCTTTGGTAAAAATGCCTACTAGTTGATTCTTAATCACAACATGTTCAAGAACAACATGTTTTGTTTCAACTAAGTCCCGTATAAAATAGTGCCTAATATCAGTATGTTTGGTACGAGAGTGTTGAACAGGGTTTTTTTGAAATATTGATAGCACTCATATTATCATAGTAAACAGTAAGTGTTTGATTACCAATACCATAGTCTGCGAGCATCTACTTCATCCACAGTAGTTGATTATGTGGTGCTCGAATTTGTTTTCCCAATTGGCATGAACCACAAACTTCTTCCTTCTTCCCTGATAATCCAGGCATTCCTTTAACAATTCCTGCAATGGCAATCTTGGTTAGTATTTCAAAATTTAGGTGACCTAATTTCTGATGCCACAGTTCAGTGGTTTGAAGTGAACTGTTAAGGCATACCATGACCCAGTTGGCCGGAACTGGTAGAGTGTAACAGTTATCAGATGAGCGTTTCCCTGCAAGAACACAATTATTATCACTGTCAATAACTCTGCACCCTTCCTTAGTAAAGCGTACATACAAATTTTGGTCATACAGTTGACTTATGCTGATTAGGTTTGCCCTAAGACCATCAACGTGGAGTACATCCGTTAGTTTGGAAAAACCTTCTATAGCCACTGTACCGCGACCAATTACCCTTCCAGAGACGCTATCACCAAACATAACTTGTCCTCCATGATATTCATGGTAGTCTGTAAAGATACTACATTTACCTGTCATGTGTCTCAAGCAGCCACTGTCCAAATACCATGAATTAGTAGCATCTGCTTTCAAGGAAGTGTAAATAACAAGACATTTTTTATTGCTCTTAGGTACCCATATTTTTCTCACCTTTTTTGATGAACTATAG
This sequence comes from Ehretia macrophylla, assembly GCA_037974665.1. Classification (NCBI taxonomy): domain Eukaryota; kingdom Viridiplantae; phylum Streptophyta; class Magnoliopsida; order Boraginales; family Ehretiaceae; genus Ehretia; species Ehretia macrophylla. The sequence continues at coordinate 33,915,098 of CM075770.1, forward strand.
TGATGTGAAGAAGAATAAGTGAACATACCTGACTCCCGCAAGAGACGAAAATAGTGGGGTCGAATATGACCAGCACGACCACAGTAATAACAGATTGGTACAAACTTTCTTTCGGTTTTCTCCTTGGATGTCACTGTGGGTGCTTGTGAGAGGACTGTATGTGAAGGTTCCGAGGCTTAGACAAACATTTTGGCATAACCGGAACTTGATCCTTGATACCCAAGACCAATGCGATCTCTACTTGGTTTCTGGATTGAAAGAGCATGATCTAGTTTTTGCTTCCCTGAGTTCATCATGCGAACACCTCGCTGTAATTGTTGTAATTCACCCTGTAGATCTGAAAGTTTTTGAGTTTTTTCTTTTAACTGTTGGAAGAAGGTTTCATTTTACTTCTCAAGATCATCAATTTTTGTACTATGTTCAAGATTATAATTCACCAATTCTACATTCTTTTTACAAATCACAACCCATTTTTTAAACATCAGTTCATAAGTTTCTAGGAGTTGTTCATTGCTCATAGGTTCTTCTGTCTCTGAGTCGTCACAGTCGGTGTCTTTCTCATCAGTCACAGTGATTTCTGGTTTGGACACAGTATGACCATTCTGAACCATAGTGAGTACGATATAGTCTCCTAGACTATTATCACAAGGTGCATCTTCCTCTTCTGGCTCCTCATCATTCCATGTGGCATTAAATGCATTCTTGTTCCTTTTTAGTGTGTTTGCACATTCTACTTGTATGTGCCCGAAGCCCTCACACTCTCTGCGTTGTATACCTTTCTTTTTCTTTTATCCAGAAATCTCCGTGTTTGGCAGGTTGATGCACTTATCAGTTTCTCTGGGCTTTTCACCATTACTCCTTTTGCCAATGTTGTCACTGTTGGGCCTGCTGAAATTATGTCTACTGTTATTCCTTTGTCTTGGAAACTTATTCTGTTTTTGCCACTTTCCAACAGCTCTAGCAAATTTTTTTGTCAACAGTGTCAGCGCTTCCAAACCATTATCGCTGCCATCCAATTCATCAGATAGTTCGGCATAAAGTGTAAGTATTTTCTCCTTCTTTTGTTGTTTAAATTTCAGTTCATATATCTTTAAAGAATTGATAAGTGCATCAACCTGCAAAGTGTCAGGATCTTTCGATTCTTCAATCTTATCCACCTTTGATGCAAACCCTGTTGGCAGGGACCGTAGGATCTTTCTCACCAATTTTGCTTCAGAGTACCGTTCTCCCAGAGTAAAGGCTTCATTGGTTATGTCACATAGTCGTGCATAAAATTCAGACACTGTCTCATCCTCATGCATTTTTAGATCTTCAAATTTCGTGGTTAGATACTGTAATTTGAATCATTTCACAGCTTTTATACCTTTAAACGACGTTTGCAACACATCCCATGCTTCCTTTGCCGTTTCACAGTTCGAAATAAGTTTGAACTGATTGATATCAACCGCATTAAATATCGTATTTAATGCTTTGGAATTGCAATTCGCCAAGCGCTCTTCAGCATTAGTCCACTGATCCTCAGGTTTGGGAACTTTAATGGTTCTGACCACAGCAGTACAACTATTACCAGTCCCTTCAGATGATGCTCCTGGTGTGCTAGTGCCTCCAGTTTATAGTAGTGCAGTCTCAACAGTGGGTGCAATCCATCCATTCACCATGGATCTCTAGGCACCTTCATCAATCGCCTTGATATAAGCACGCATCTTAGCTTTTCAATAACTGTAGTTGGAGCCATCAAGCAATGGCGGCCTATAAATTGAACCTCCGTCACGCATGTTATCCATTCTTGCAAAACAGCCAGAAACTTCCCGGATCTTACTGAGTTAATGATTCAGTTTCTTGCTCTTGATACCACTTGAAATACCAATTTTCAACTTCGTGTTTGATTGTGCATTGAAACAGTTAAACACATTTGCAGATTAACAACAGTGATAAATGAATTAATTACAGTGATATGTCAACTTCAGACAATGAAACAATTGAAAGACAGTAAGTAAAAGGCACACAATATTTTAACGTGGAAATCCAACTGGAAAAAAATCACGTGACCACTCCTTGGTCAAAATAGGTAATCCACTAGATGTTTTCGCTGTTACAACAGTCAATGGACTTATGTGGTTGATAACTCCCTTGTAACCCTCACCGCCTAGACCATCTAACCCACCTAAGAATTTACAAACTAGCGAGAGCCCCTTGACTTAGCGTATTCTCCCAAATACTGACCTCCTTCTCCCGAAGGATGTTTAATGAGACAAATGAATATAGTGTTTATACATAAAAAACTTGCTCAGCGCAAATACAGTTCCTGAACAAACTAAATACTCACCACAGTGTTTCCCAAGACAAACTCAATAAACACATTATAGCCCTTATAATATCTAGACTCTGCTTTCCATCGTCTGTCACTCTTGATTCTTGTGCGCTGCTCAGTATATATAGGTGAGAGTGCTGCAATTCTTGGGCACCAAACAATCGTGAGCATTAATGACCTTTGTAGGAGTCTTTACCCAAGTCAATCTTCAAAGATTTGCTTAATCAAGATCTTCCTTGCCTTATCAAGATCCTCATCAGAATCGCCTCATAATTATCTTTGCAGTAAATTGATAGCTTTCCATATAAGTGAAATACTGCACAAACTTTTGCCAAAAATAAAGACAATTAAGATAATGAAAATTATCCCTAATTTTGGGCTAAATTGGAGGTGGCTAACAGGCCCTATAAATATATAATATAGTCAGATTTAGATTAGTAATTAGACATTAACACTAGATTAAAAAAGAAAAGCATGAGACGTTGATCTAATCAACGACTCAAATTGAACACCCCAGATTTCCCGCACCCTGAACAGTAGCATTACCCATCTAACTAGGGAGAGCCCACACTTTCGGCAGAGCTACCACCGATTGACAAAGTCTTACTAAAGATTAATTCTGACTTCCTGTTTGTCTATTTTCGATGCGCTGTTTTATCCAACTAATCATGCAATTTAATGATCACCAAATTTCGACCAAAAAAAAAAAAATTGATCAAAAAATTGAAGTTTGAAATGCTTGACATCTGCTTTTGGATGTCAAATAAGGGTGTTCCACAGATAGGGTCATATGCTTGAGGAAAGGTCTCCCCAAGAGGCATATATCTATGCACATGAGATTTTCAATCACATTGTTGAAGCTAATTCAAAGAAATATATGTATGGATTCATCGTTACTAACATTCGTTAAATTCTTATATTCATAGTTAATTTGTTGAAGTGAATGGCACCGTCAAATTAAATTGTTAAGATTCTTGAGGTTTCATCATAAAAATTAATTAGTATTAGAAAGAGTATATTATATTCTAACACGTTCATGGTTTTTTTAAGGAACATATGGGTAACATGTAGATGAATATGACTCACACGTGGTGGATAGATATGGTTAGAGCAAGGCCATTCTCTGATATCATATTAAGAGTCATCCGATTCCAATCTAAATGAGTTGGTGTTAGGAGGAGTAGACCAAGATATTACAAGGTCGTTTGTAATTTATGATTTTTCCACGTAATAGAAATTGTATATTTTAAGATAAATAACATATATACATCTTGAAATGGAGCAACCTTCATTAAAAGGCAAAATGAACAAAAAAAATGGACTACATAACCCAAAAAAAAAAAAAAAACTCAAATGAAAACACGAAATAAGATTTGAGAAACGAAAAGGCATAATTTATGGTAGATTTTTTTTTTTGGGGTGAAAATTTATGGAAGAATTTAGGGATCAAATTAAAGAATTAACCAAAAATTAAATGTAGAAATGGAACTGAAACTTGAAACGCCATTTTCTTCCTACCCAGATTATTCGGAGTGCACCAGTCTATTTCCTCACCAATAAACCTTGTAGAAAGTATAAACTATGTTGCAAAGCAAATCTAGAATTAACCAAAAATTAAATGTAGAAATGGAACTGAAACTTGAAACGCCATTTTCTTCCTACCCAGATTATTCGGAGTGCACCAGTCTCTTTCCTCACCAATAAACCTTGTAGAAAGAATAGAAAGTAAAAGTAAGCAAAACAAATGGCATAGTCATACTCAACGAAATCTTCTATGTATTATCTATTGCCCATAACATGATTACATAGCAAAATGCTAAGACTGGAGTGCCAAGAAGATGAACGATATCAAACACTACCAACTGTGACCATGAGATTTGCATACACGTACGGACAATTTATATAGAAATTCTATATATATTTATCTGTAGTCGCCAAAATTTGTTCCCGGTATAAGTTATATTTTTCACATAGTGAATTAGATTTGGATGAATTTGAGTCGACACGGCAATACACCCAATTTGAATGACAAATTAAGGATCCCTATAAATAGCATTTGCTTAGCCTTGTAAAAAAAGTTACAAATATATATATATATATCTTAATCACACACATGTGTACACATAGTGAATTGGATTTGGATGAATTTGTGTACACACCTTAGTTCTATTCCCTCCACCCACCATCTTCGTTCATCTCTGTTCTCTACTTATTTTTTTCGATTAATGACTTGAATGCGTTTGACTCTCTTATTTGGATAAGACAGGTTGTTGATACCCACTTAAAAATAAATTATGAAGCTTCAAGCTCCCAGTGCTAATTGTAGATTCGAGGTTTACAATCTTCAATTCTTGATTAGAAAATGGTGGAATTATCAACTAATTAGGGAGAAGAGAACTTATATTTAACGCATGATGACTTTTATTATAGATAATGAAAAACATGATATCCATGTCTACCATATCATAAGAGTAACATTTTTATTACAGAGCAACGCAACAACTGCCATTAGACCTAGCTCGCTGGTCTAATAACAAATGTTTTATGGCAAACAAGAACATTTTTCATCAATAAAACAATTCCCTTATGTCCAAGAGATGATAATATTGCAGATACTTAATTGTACTTGTATCAGTAAAGCTTATGCTTACTTGGTCGGAACAGAAACCTCGACAAATAATATGTTGAGCCAATTGTATCGATCCATAACTTGTATTGCAGCAAAGCGAACACAGTAACCGGTACGCAGGCAAAGGCACCAATAAGCTTCGACATCCACACTCTTTGTTGATTGTAGATCAAGAAAAACGAGGCAGTAAATGCTACGACCATGGTAAGTATTGAGACGAAAAGTGCAGTGAGGCCAATCATCAACTTTGTGGGTAGTGATTCCAGAAAATCATCTTCAGCATAACGCGAATTTAGAATTGACAAAAACACGATTATTGAAGTTGTTGAAGTAAACATCGCCACTGCATTTGATATGATAAACACCTCGAACCAACTTGCTTTCAGGAATATTGGAACGCCTGTGTTGTCACTATTACCACCTGGAACAGTGAAGGCCGCAGCGAATGCCATTGTGGCTATCAAAGTTGCGACGAGCATGCAAGAGTTCGCCGTGTCCTTCATCCATGTTTCGCCTTCCCTTAACAATGGCTGGTGCGAGTCAGAGAACAATTCTTTTGGTGTTTGTTTCCTTTCCGTGTTGTTTCTCATCCTGTGATATGAATTGGGCACAATCTTTTCCACTTCCTGCAAGAAATTATGCTTACTGTGTTGAGAAAAGTCGTGATTCAGTTATCAAGCTGATCGAGACACGCATCGTACTTTCTCATCCTTGGACCACTAAAAAATACAACATTGAATAACTTTTGTTGAGTGAAAAATACTAGCTAGTCATAGTTATTTTTATTCTCACCTTAAACCACTGCAACTCTCTTTGCATTTGAAGCGCTGCTCCAGACACAGCCTCAAGTCTGTTCGGGGCTGCTACTTGTCCTGCTAAATGAAGAATATTGTTGTTTTTCTTGTCTTTAGAAAGAACTATTAAATCTTTATATGCTCCTATGTCGTAGATGAGATTGAAGACATTCTCTTGTCGATGTAGCACAGCGATGTGAAATATGGTATGGCCATCGTGATCAGGTCTCAATATCAGTTCAGGATACAAGCGGAAAACCATAGCTAGAAATTCCACATTCCCAACTTCTGCTGCATCGTGAAGTATGCGGTTATCTATTAGCTGTTCCGAGATTTGATGGTCAGGTAACACCGTCATCTCTGCCAAGAGTTGATGAACTAACTTATTGCCTCCCATTCGATTCAGCATATCATCATGAATTCTTTTCATCCCTGATCGATCAATATTTGAAGTAACGCAACTAGCTAGTAATTAATATCAATTGTAAATCGTATTTTTTACAAATAAAAGAGGACATTGTAGTCAAGCAAAAGCGCTGTTTCAAAAACCATAATAGAATCATGATTCATGAGAGAGTTTTGAAAACAACCGAATATTTTACACTTTCAAGAAATCACAGAGTTGTTTGATGTTCACCGAAAAGTATAGTGTAATTCGTCAAAACTTACAAGGAATATACTGCAGGGAACGCGTAATGCTCAAGAATCTTTTCCACATCCGTTCTTGGTTGTAGCTTGTCACTGCAGCAGGTTTTCGAGCTAAGATAAGCAAAGCATCACCTTTATTCTCTAACGTAATACCGCCCGAACTTCCAGCCGGACTCAGTATATCTAACGCCAAATCTGCACAGGGCAAAACCTGTAGTTTAAATCTTGAAATATAACTAGTCATTTGTTCTAGTGTTATCATTCTTGTTTTATTGCTTAGGCCTAAAGAATCGCAATACAACCAAGATGTCATTTTCTGAACCCTTTCCTCTATACGTCCAATTGTTACCTCAGAGTCAATATGAGTAAGATTTTTTTTTTTTTTTTTTTATCCCACTTTCATGAGATTCAAACCTTAATTTTTCAGTTAGGGGAATAACCTACTACTAGGCTCAGGGGTAGAGCTATGGGGGCCCGCACCCAAGTTTTTTTTTTTTTTTCAAAAAAATCTGTATAGTATCGTTAAAAAAAATTTATCGCCCTCTCCCCCAATTTTTATTTTTATTTTTATTTTTTTGTCATCAATTTTCATATTAGATCAACCTTGACTCCCAATATTAAATTCTTCGTTATGCGCCTGACTAGGCTACTCAATCACTGAGTCAATATGAGTAGTATGTCAACAAGAGGAGTAGAGAATCAAAGTCGGTTCAAAAACCTTACCAAACATGTCAATATGGATTGTGGCTTCAAGAAGCGCGACACTTTCATTAGGTTTCAAGAAATGAAGAGGTGTGACCTTGTAAAGATAAGAAACCATTTCCTTGTTTCCTAGCAAAGCCGCCATATGAAGTGGTGTCATTTCATTGCTACCACGGATGGTGGGCAGTTCATGATTCCTCTCGTACATCACTTTAGCAATTTCCACCACTCCTGAGGCGGCTGCAAAGCAAAAAGCTGTGTATCCATGGTGATTGGTTAATGCCAAGTCCTGGTCACTCATGAGTTTAACTAGCTCTCTTACAAACTTGGCGTGTTTTGTTCCAGCCGCGATGTGCAGAGCTGTGTCACCGCTTTGTGTGATATGAAGAGAAGCTAATCTTGTGTCCTGCTGAAGAATCGCTCCAGCAGCTTTCCAGTCACCTTTCAAAGCAGCTTGATATAAGAATGCTTGTTGTCTCATAGATTTTGTTTTCCCATTTCCTGATAACATTTGAAACAAGTTAAAAGGTAGAGCTAAAATGTACATCAAGATAATATACACGTACATACATGGGCGAGGGGCAGATCTAGCAGTGAGGGTTATAACATAACATGTAATAATCATACCAATAATAATTTTTTTAATAGGACTATTTAAATTTTTTTTGACTAAAAATACATATAAATTACTCTTTATAAAGTGCTACAGCATCTCTATTTAAAATTAAAATTTGAATCCTCTCCAATTACATCATAAGATTCTCCAATTATTTTATAATAGACTGTCACATCATATTTACTTAAAGTAATGATTTGTATTTATGCGACCTCAATACTCATTTAAATTTAATATTAAAATAAGGTAGTTTTATATACTTTCATAAAACATAGACTTTCATGAAACATTGTCTTTCTAAGAAATTTAGATATCATAACAATGCTTAGAATTATTTATCTTTAAAACTTTCACGCCAAGTTTTAAAGCTTGTTAAATTATTTTCTTAAATTTATATTTTATGAAGATATATAAAAATACATATTATTTTAGTGTTAAACATAAATGGGTGTGATATATATTTTTTAATAAATTATTTATAGAGATGTATAAAACTACGTCGTGTTTGTATTAAATATAAGTAATTATTAGTGAGGTAGTACAAATTTGACCATATATTTTAGTTAGTTTGATATGTCACTGATCTTTTAAAGGGCTTGAAAGATCGTCCAATTACACTCTAATTGAAGAGGATCCAAATCTTTAGAATTCAGGGGTTGCGTAGAATGAAGAAGAAGAAACTAGCTGATGAATTACCCTGCCAATTAGAGTTAGTTCATTTAAAACGTGAAATTGGAATCATTTTCATTTGATTTTGTCAATTCTTGATAAGAACTTAGAAGTTACGTTTCATTCAAATTAATTAATAATTAGTTAATCATTTTACTGACTATTTTTACGTAAGTAATAGAACAAATCTCACAAATAGTCCCTATTGTTTATAAATTTTTGACAAATAGTCCTAATTGTTTTCAAAGTTACGTAGTTAATCTCTATTGTTTCCAAAATTTCACCAATAGTCCACATTGTTTCATAAGTCATTCAGTTAGTCCCTATTATTTACAAAAGTCTCTCAATTAGTCCTCATTGTTTACAAAAGTCTCTCCATTAGTCTTCAATGTTTGTAAATGCATTTGCAAATATTGAGGACTAATGGAGAGATTTTTACAAACAATAGAGACTAACTGAGTACTTTTGAAACAATGAGACTATTGGTAGGATTTTTTAAAACAATAGGGACTAACTGCATGACTTTTAAAATAATAGAGACTATTTGTCCAAAGCTTATAAACAATAAGGACTATTTATCCAATTTGCCCTAAATAATAAGTAGAAAAGCGGTAAGAACAAGAATGAATAGTGAACTAGCAATAAATACAAGATTATTTACTTCCATAATCTAATAGTTTTTTTTTTTTTTTATTCGCAATAACTCGGGATTTAATCTCATAGAGATGATAGATAAATCTTTTACCTGTAAATTCAATGAATGAATTACCTCTCGATGGAACTTACCTTGCAAAAAGATCAAATTCTGCCTTGCGACTCTTGATGCGTGATTATGAACCCCAGTTCCATCATCGCTATAATATGATACAGCAGATTGTGCAATGTTAGCACTCATAGTTGTTCCCGTAATGCGAGATGTATTAGGTGTAGGATCGACTTGTACGAAAGCATCCGCAGCTAATGAGGGATATGATCGGACAGCATGCAGCTGATCATGAGGCTGCCAGCTTTCCTCATAAGGAAATGATCTCGCAGCATGCAACTGGGATAATTGGATTTCATTTGGCAATCTATCTTTGGAGGCATACGACGATTCTTTCGCTGCTTTTGCAGGAAATGATTGGGCACTATGCAGCGGGGTTCGTATTTCATCATCTTCTTCTGGTTCCTCTGGTGCCGACGAATTTCTTCTTCCTACCTTAAGTCTTCGTCTTCTTCTATTCCCCATTTCACCTTTCTTTTCCCTTTGCCGGTTATTCATTCCTGAGAAAGCTAGAGTAATAAATTACAATTAATAACAAGAAACTTTTAGTACGGGAAAGTGTATGTAACTATATATATATATATATATATATATGTCCGGACTAACATCGCTCTATTGACATGGGGGTGGAACATACTTTCTCTCACAAGTTGATAACCCAACCGTTGGAAGAGTTTAAAATTTAGAAGTTTCAACGAAGTCGATGAAAAATCATATATTGTTGCAACAGATGTTTAGACTGAATCTAGTGCTAGACATAAAAGTCACACTTCATGAACAAACATTTAAAAAAAGAGATACCACTAACTAAAGTAATGGTTGAAGCTTGAAGGATACATGTAGGACGAACTTATGCGATTCTTAATTCCTTGCTAATGCAAGCTGCGCTCAATACTTAGCTAAGCGCCTGAGGTCATGCAACGCTCAGGGTCAAGCAGAAAAAGAAGCATGTGCAATAAAAGAAAAAAAAGGGTTACAGAGAAGAGAAATGTTCGTTCCGGTTGGTAGAAAATCTGCCATCACACAATGGGCAAATTTTAGTAATTTTTTTAATGTTTTATTCAGTTTTTTTAAGTTAATTTCTAATATTTTGACATCCGCATAACTAGTTTTTACCGTTCCATCAATAGTATAAACTAGAGTTTACCATTATCTTTAAAGTCACCGGCCATATTATACAAGATACCAGTGAACTTATTCATGATACTTATTAGTATGTGATTTTCTAGATTCATAACCGCATACCGATGAGGGACCATTAAACCTCTTAATCTATTTCGGGAATGTTTCCGCCATTACCCGAAATACCTTCATGTCCATGAGTGACGCACTAGCAACAAACGTACCATGAAAATGTATACGATAATGAAAACTTGGTCTTTTATGAATCTATTTACTTTCAGGAATTACCGTGCAGTCCGATCCTTTTATTAAATCGTCCCAATCGAGATAGGACCATGAAATAGTTAAGTCCACTTCCGAATCTATAAATAGATCTAAAACGGCAAAACGAGGGATAACAACCATGAAAAAACTCATTTCTATCAATCTCATTCTTGCCTTGGCCAAGAACTTCCTCGTTTAGCAACCGAATTCAGATATCATAGGACATCACCTCTTACTAGAGGTTAATAGATCATGTATTGACAATTACCTGTCAGTCTATATCACAAGACTAAAATGTGAAAGGCCGTAACTCACCTTATAAAAGGCAGGTATTGTCCAGATGTTATATTTAGCCCCTGATATATTCGGCAACCGTAATTTCTCAAGTCTGAGAATTAATTTGCACAATTCTCAAGTAAATAGTGAACTATTAACCTGAAATCATGTAGTTCACTATTTATCATCATAGTCAATGATCCGTACCACTGACGATCACTCATATGTATATTAGTCCACATCCCATGTTGTTCTGGCACTTCATATACCATCCTTTATCATTAACATAACTATGTTAATCAAAGGTAATAACATATGATAACCCGTACTTGATTATTCTAGTCCCGGTCAAATAATCTAAAGGGTTATGATTCAATTCTTAATGTTTATCATATCAAAAAACAAAAAAAAAACAGCGAAGTATTCTAAACCCCTTTTAGAATGTTTTTCTTCTTTGATAAACATTAGGGACACATTCATATCAAAGCGGAGAATATGAATATCCAAAAATATTATTGTGTATACAAACACATATATTCTTATTAAACCCCAATTAGGTTATCTAATATATAGTATTAGGACATATCCCTAACAGTCAGGCTCTTAGTTTGTCCATAATTTGTTATAATTTTAGTTTGTAAACTAAATTTCGCACACTTATAAAAGATTAATACAAAACTTACAAGTAATCCCCACTCCCAGGACAATTCAGGAATGAGACGGGGATGGAGGATGGAGCTGAAGTATCAGACGCATGGGGAAACAGGTGTTGGGATGACTTTTAGGAAATGAAACAAGACGTCATGATAGGTCTTCCTGTCTATTGTCATCTATATTTTTCTCTTTAGCGGATTTGGAATCTAATTCTTGACATTGTAAAAGAGCATAAGACTTGTAATTTGGGCTCAATCGGAAGAGCATAAAACATGTGAATTGGCTATTGCCATATGTAACTTTTTCTGTAGTGAATTTGGAATCTGATTCTCGACAACTGTAAAAGGGCATAAGACCTGTAATTTGGGCTCAATCGGAATGTAAATTAGGCTTAATCAGACAAAGAAAGGCATCGCAGTCACATTACTATAACTTGCCACATCTCCCGAACCATATGCTTTGAACAAATAAGTGTACCTTGAAACTTGACTAAACCCCTTTTAGAATGTTTTTCTTCTTTGATAAACACTAGGGACACATTCATATCAAAGAAGAGAATATGAATATTCAAAAATATTATTGTGTATACAAACACATATATTCTTATTAAACCCCAATTAGGTTATCTAATATATAGTATTAGGGCATATCCCTAACAGTCAGGCTCTTAGTTTGTCCACATCACCAGCTATCTGTTTCCCATGTCAGTTCCTAATATTGCAAAAGCAACATATATAATCCCCAATATTCTAAGCTAATATAAATAGTAGCTTTTTTTTTTAATTCTTTTTGGTTTTCCATTTTTCCTCTTTTCTGTTTTTTTCTTTTTGTTTTTTTTTTTCCCTCTCCTCTTTACTTGAGAAATTCTAGATACCCCCCTCTTTTTATCACCCATTTATCACATTCTATGTAAACAATTAGTTGGTATGTTAAAATAGAAACTTTTTTATTTCTCTATTCTTTAAGCATGATAACTAAACGTTTGCATGTGATAAATGGGTAATGAAAATAAGTTGATATCAACAATCTCTTTAGCTCTATCAATATTTTACACATCAACCCCTACACAATCACATACTCTACATATACAAAATCCCACACATCATACACACACGACACCTACACAGTCATCACACAACCCACACATGGCACATACACATAATCAACACCTCATTGCTATCATATATGTGTTTATATATACATATATATAATTATAAATTATATGTTTATAGTTAACATTGGGACTACGTACTTATGCGACTTTTGAAATATTGATGACTAATTTGAAGCATTGAGAAAAAGGAAAAAGACATTTTTTGTATTTTGCCTTTTAGCATATGACCAATTTCAGGGGCAGAGCCAAAATTTTAAATTGGGGAGACCAAGATTCAAATAAGAACATTTATGACAAGAAAAAAATATAGAGGGGCCATTAAATTATTTTTAACGATAGTACATAGATTCTTTTAACGATAATAACTCTTTTTTAACGATATTACATAGATTTTTTTGAACAAAAAAATATTAGGGGACTGGGCCGCCGCCCCTGACCAATTTCCGTTGATTTTGAAAGGGACCAATGTTGCCATTTATTGTAGAAAATGGAATTAATTATAAAACTTTTAAAAGATTAGGGACTAGTATTGAATTTTTACCTTTTGTAGATTAACACACACATACACGCATACATACATACATACATATACACAAACACACACACATATACATATATGTGTGTATGTATGTACGTACACATATATAAACTCATAAAGAAGAGATTAACGTATTTAGAATTTGGTTCTCAACAACTGGTAAAAGAGCATAAGAGACGGCTCTATCAACAAAAGAAGACACCAAAATCACATTACCATAACTTGTCATATCTCCAAACCTATATGCTTTTAACAAATAATTTACTTTGAAACATAGATTTTTTCAAAAGATGATAATGAGAATGGGTTTGTTGGTACCCGTCCTACTTCAACCCTAGATAGGAAGGGTAGTAAGGGGAGAAATTAATGGGAAATAGATTTGAAGATTGGATTAATTTTTAATTACCATGTAGGATCTAGGCGGGGGGCAGGGATAAGCATTCCCTACCCCACTTAAGTAGCCCAACATTAATGCATAGTTATTGCTATATTTTTAGATAGCGATTGGTACACTGGAATGGATTGGAATTGAAATGACATTCTCAACTCTATTCTGATTCTCATGCTTGATATAAAAGAATGAATTTAGGATTCATATTCCCCCGTACATGGGATTAGCCATTATACAGAGTAAACACATGGGATTAACCCGTTCCCATGTGCTTGGGAATAAACTTATTTCTCAAATGACTAGCATACCCCCATAAAAATATAAATTTATATATAGTTATTTTTGCAATAATAGTAATAATATTAAAATAATAGTAGCAATAATAATAATAATAATTTTTATAAAAATAAAAAATAATAATAATCACCACAACAAAAATAAAAATAAGAATACAAATAATAAAATAATAATAATAATAATAAAAACAATAACAATAATAATAATAATAATAATAATAATAATAATAATAATAATAATAATAATAATAATAATAATAATAATAATAATAATAATAATAATAATAGTTGTTATTATTATTATTTTTGTTTTTATTTTTATTAATATTATTATTATTATTTATTGTGTTTATGTTGTTTACGGTTATGTTCATATTTATTCATATTTTTAATATTGTATATAATAATAAAAAGACAATTTTATCATATTATACAAGTCATTCTCATTACTACTCTTGTATACTGACTGCCAAACATGGGTTTGAAATCAATATATACATTCCTATTTTTATTCCTGTAGCATACTAAGAATGTCATTCCATTCCCTTTTTTTTTTTTTTGGTCAAATTCCCAAGTTTATTCCATTCACAGTTACATTCCATTCTTTGGCGCATTCAATTCCTGTCTAAATTTATTTTAATGTACTGATCGCTACCATAATATTTACATTTGTGCTAAAATCTTAAAATTATAATGAATTCCTAGAGAACCGACATTGAACAAATTTTTATCAGAATTAGGAAAGGAAAGAATTATGACTCAGAAGATTTTTATTAGCAATCTTTTAATAAAGAAATACATATCATTATTTAACTTTTGCAATCATTTTACTTGAATACCTTCCATTCATTATTGATCCCAATGTTTTTGAAAGATTTGTAAATAGTTTCAAGACCGTACTTCAATATAGTTCCAAGAAGTATAATTAAAGGTGATATCTTTAAGACCTAGGATGTTTAAAATATAAAAAATATATCAACATTCAAGATCAGTAGAGTGGTGATCACACTAATATGTAGACATCCAACAATAATAAAAAAAATATTATATTCTCACATATAGTTCTCATAAGCAATTATTATTCTAGTTGCAACTTGTTTTAGATACTTGAGAATTAGTTATTGTAATTTTACTTTTCTTATTTAGTTAGAGACATACAACTCAAAATGTAATTTATAATTAACTTTTATTCAACACCTATATTTATGTTCATAATTTGTTATAATTTTAGGAAATGAAACAAGACGTCATGATAGGTCTTCCTGTCTATTGTCATCTATATTTTTCGCTTTAGCGGATTTGGAATCTAATTCTTGACATTGTAAAAGAGCACAAGACCTGTAATTTGGGCTCAATCGGAAGAGCATAAAACATGTGAATTGGCTATTGCCATCTGTAACTTTTTCTGTAGTGAATTTGGAATCTAATTCTCGACAACTGTAAAAGGGCATAAGACCTGTAATTTGGGCTCAATCGGAATGTAAATCAGAATGTAAATTAGGCTTAATCAGACAAAGAAAGGCATCGCAGTCACATTACTATAACTTGCCACATCTCCGGAACCATATGCTTTGAACAAATAAGCGTACCTTGAAGCTTGACTATTCCTGTAGTGCGTTGAAAAAAGTTGATATATAGCACTAGATGCTTCACAATAATACGTGAGGTTGATGTTGTGGAACAAGAATTTTTTTCTTTTTTAGTTTAATTCATGAAGCCTTCATATGTGTATATATATAAATGATAGATTTATGTTCAATTTATATTAATTTGAATTTTCTATTACTGCTAAAGACGGGTTTATGTATTTTGGATTAGTTAATTAGATTTAATGTATTGATAGAGTATTTATTGGACCTAAATTATTACATTCGATGACTAATTAAAAGGAATAATTTGGGCTTAAGTGGACAAATAAATTACCTTGAAACATGACTTTTCCTGGGGTGGGTTGGAAAAAAGTTGATAACACTAGATGCTCCTAATTTAACACAAACATATGAACAAAAGCGGATGGAGAAGAGATGAGTACATTTGGAATCCGATTCTCGAAGTCACAAATGACGATGCTCTAATTTGCCATATCTGCGGAACCATATGCTTTGAAAAATGAATTTCCTCTAGTGGGTTGAAAAAAGTTGCTAGCACTAGATGCTCCACAATAATACAAGTTTGAGGTTGATGTATCGTGGGGCAATAGAACTTTGTTTCAGTTTAATTGGAAGTCTTACTTTTCCACTCATGAATATAAGTGATTTGAAGCATACGCTTAGAACGCATTGATGTATCACGTGATTTTTAACATTCTAGTGCATCTCATATGAGTCTATCTAGAATGAGTTTCTTGTAATCATAAAAAATAAAAAATAGTATAATATTTTTCAAGAGATGGCTGCTTCACGCTGTAATTCGTTCGAAGACCACAAAAATGGTTAAGTAATTGTATTTAATGTTTACTCAGTTTTTTACATTACTTTTTAATGTTTTAAAAGTGGTATAACTATATATTCGCTATGTTTCACAAAAGTCATCCAAAAGATCCGTTGATCTATTGTCTTTCCATTGAATATAGATAGAAAAGTTTAAAATTACTTTTTTGCCCCTACAAAATTTATACTTATTCTAATTTAGTCCTCAATATTATAAAGTTAGGGTAAGTAATCCCCGATGTTTCTAAAATTGTATAAGTCATCCTGTTCTCAATTTCCTTCTTTTCCTTTGTTCTCAAGAAGATAAATAATAAAAAAATACAAGCAAAATGTGAAATCTCATTTACAAAGTGCCTACTTTCGATGAACCACATATTACTTTATGTTGTATATTTAGTTTGTTTTCTCTCTTTTTGGGTTATCTTCGCACTCACGTCTCTTTTGCGTCTTGTTCCACATTATTAATGTTGCCAATATTCTGTCTCTAGGGACATGGTATAGCGGTAGTTAGGATAAAATCATTCCTGCGAGATATATAGTTGGTTCGATACTCTTCATTATTTTGGAATTTCACTCTTAACTGACCTAGTACATGTGTGAGGACGCACCGCTGCATGGACTCCGCCGAATAATTCGGTGGTTGAACTCCGCCAACTGAGTTCCCACGTCATCCAAAAAACAATGTTGCCAATATTCTCACGGTTTAGCTTTGATGGCAAACCCATGAGAGAAAGGTGATTGGAATGAATCTAGCTATCACTTTCCCCTTATATTTCTTCCAGAGCTAACATTTCATATCACCTTGCAGAAAAATAAAAGCAAAAAATACCAACTCGTATAGTCGAAAAGTTTAATTTTCTTTTCTCAAATTAATCAGCAATTCAATTATTAACTAGAAAGAATTGAGTACAAACAATAAGGGGTTATAGTAGAAAAGTTTCGTTGAGAGAAAAAGAAAAAGAAATAAGAATGAAGAAAGATCTCCCTGAAGTTTGAAAAGTATTTCTCTTTTTCCGTCATACTGCATCAATCATCATCAATTTTAAATGTTGCAACGTTTCAGTTTCTCGAATTTCTCAGATTTAACTATAGGTTATGGATGTATAATATGTAACACTTTACACACGAATGCAAAGGGCTAAATTTTGACTTTTGTGCTTGAAATTTTAAAGTTGCTAACTCAATCTATAGATAGATGGATGCACCCAGCGACTTGCTTTACTATCTAATTTGTCATACAATTAGCTCGTCTCCTAATGAAATCAACATAAAATACAAAAAATTGAGTTGCATGCTCCACTATTGGGAGTGATTGTTATTAGCCAAAATTTGTTTCAGCCCTAGAAGGGCTGACTTGATGTTTGGAATTACTCTAAGAAATCATGCTTCCAAATTAACAAAGTAATAATATCTCTACTTTTCACCTAAAATTTCAGTAGTTGACTATTTTTGGTTAACAAGATCACTAAATAGCCATATTTTGACTTGACGACTAATCTCTACTCTGGTTGACAGAGAATAGAATGCATGGAATCACATAAAATTAAAAGAAAGGAAAAAAAGAAGAAGAAAATTTGCTGCTTTGTCTTCCTTCTTTTCTAGATTACTATTAATGAACTTATGCTATATTTTTAACTAAAACTTTTGTATCTTTACAGAGTAAAACATAAAATAGTTCATGCTACATGTTTTAGGAAACAATTATAATAATAATGTACGACCCGTTTAGTAACATATTCCCTTTAATTTTAATTACTTGGAAAAAACTAGGACTCGACTACCTGTATGAAAGGGTATAAAACTTTCCCTTCCTGGAATTCATAACCCAATCTCAAATAGGCCCTTCAAGTTTTGATAATAGAACTTTTAGGCTATGTTTGTTTGCAAGAAAATAATTTGATAAGGGAAGATTTTAGTCAGGGATAAATAATATATTTTATGATATTTGATTGTTATACTAAAAAATACTTTTTAGTAATTGGTTGTCATAGTAGAAAAATATTTTTCAATGGTAGATTTTTATAAATACACACAAACACCCACACACATGTATAAACATACACACATGTATTTATGAGTGTGATGGTAGGGGTAGGGGTAAGGGTAGGGGTGTGGGTGACCGGGTGATGGGGGTGGGGGGGGGGGGGGTGGGGTATGAAGTGGAAAATGTTTACGGATCTAAAGTAAATGAAAACTTTTTACACTCCTTATAACTAGTTTTTTTAATATTTAATAAAAATATTATTCAGTTAACTTATTTTACGGTGTATCAAATACCAAAAAATAAAAATAAAAATACTTTTCAAGAAAGAATTTTATGGTAAACAAATGGAGCCTTAGTCCCTGTTGTTAGTGACCAACTAACGGACTTGAGGACAATTATGTCTTTTTCCATTTCTAAAAACTTTGAAACGGAAAAAGAGAACCGAAGCTTTTCGACCAAGCCAATGATTCTAAACCCACTCAAATTTGTAAACAAAGCATGGAATAAGTTCATGTGCTTCACATATTTGACTTTATTCTGTTTTATTCCTTCCTCTCTCGTCATTTTACATTTATTGAAGTTGTGGAAGAGATATATATTTGAGATATCAAGGTTGGAAAACACGTTATATAAACGACAGTCCAACTCACAAGTTAGAGGCTTGAAGCTATACCATTCTCTACTTCTCCACCAATTTCTCCTGCGGCTTAAGGTACTTCCCGAAAGCCTCCTTTTACCGCTGCTTCTACGACAATCATTATTCTGTATTTCCATGGAATAAGTTCATGTCCTACACATGTAGACAGGATACGTTGTCTTTAACCTTAACCTTATACGTAAATAGTTTTAATATTTTTAAATAGGTCATGATGACCAAAAGTGAACTCATAAGTTGGGCTACAATATCAGATTAAATAGCGATTGATGAAATATGAACAGAAAAAGAATTTTCATACTTCAGGCGATTGATATTATATCTTTGATTTCGTTGTTTTGCGAGGTGATCTGATTAGCTTTGAAAGAAGAAACATTAGGGGATCGAAAGGGTTAGATTCATTTCCATCACCTTTCTCTCATGGGGGTGCCGAAGCGGCACCATGACGACGACATTTTTGGCCATATCACTAACGTAGAACATGCTAATAAACAAAAGGACAGTAGCCATGAAAGTTCACTGCAGAAACAGCAAGTTGTTGAGCCAAACAATGGCGAGGCATCACCAAATAATGTCAGAGCATCATCATCTTGGATAGTGAGGTGCCCAAGCTGCAATTTGGGTTTGAAGGTTGATGTATCTACTGAAACCACTCCTGCTGCTGCCAACTTGACAAATGCATCATCCAGTCCCAACCCTAATGCAGTTAGAGGGGCACTCCCTCCAGATCTAAGACTCCAGAAAAGATCAAGATTGTAAATTTTCGTAAAGCGTTGTTAGATATCGTCATTTTTATCATATATCTATCACCTCTTATGTGTATATTTAATTTTTTTAAGTTGACATGTCAATTAAGTATAAACGTAGAAAGTGATAAATCGATGATGAAAATAGATGATATCGAGTATTTATATTGTTTTTTTTTTTTTAAATAACTCCTCTCTCTTTGACTAGCATATATATTAGTACTATTACTTCATTACAGTCTCGTTACATATACTCCCATCCCCTTGTTCTTAGGAGATCAAAATGTATAGGGTCTTTGTCAGTGGAAAATAATTGATTTGTTGCAACACTCCAATTTTTGGGTTGGCTTTGTTAATAGCTAGTTTACGATTAATAACTTTTTACATCGAAGGCAATATACAGTCTTCTACATATGAGCTCATAAATCTATAGGGTCTTTTTTTTCATACTTTGTGGTCAGTTACATCAATGATTCTCTTTTCAAAATAGTGGAGATATATTCTCCGTACATTGTCAACATATTTAATTTTGTTATACTATATAAAACAGCTCAATGGAATTTATGGACTTTAGACATTCTTAACTTCAACTATATTGACTTTATTAGGGCAAAAGATGCATAGAATATATGAGTCATTAATTATTATTCAAAACGGTCAAGTCCACCACCTCTTACTCTCTCTCGCCTTAGCTCACATCTCACTTCTCTAACTCACCCAACCTTTCTCTCACATTTTTCTATCCAGTTGACATGTCTGAAAAAACATGGAACATTCAAAAAAGTCCAATTAAAATATGAGTTAATCCCATTTTGCCCCATGAGTTTATCTTTAAAGTTCAAAGTCTCCCATGAACTTTTTAATTTACTCAGATTCCCCCATCAATCTTAATACCGTTAATTATCCGTTAGTTTTTAGGAGTAATTGTGTCTTTCTATATTAAAAAAAGAGAAAATTGGACAAATAGCCCCTAGTGTTTATAAATTTTGGACAAATAGTTCCTATTATTTTAGAAGTCACGCGGTTAGTTCCCAATATTTGTAAAAGTCTCACCAATAGTCTCCATTATTTGTAAAAGTCCCACTAATAGTCCCCATTGTTTCAAAAATCACTCAGTTAGTCCTTATTATTTGTAAAAGTCTCTTCATTAGTCCCCAATGTTTGCAAATGTATTTGCAAACATTGGAGACTAATGGAGAGACTTTTGTAAACAATGAGAACTAATAGAGATATTTTTACAAACAATAGGGACTAATTGAATGACTTATGAAACAATGAGAACTATTGGTAAAACTTTTGTAAATAATAGGGACTAATTGCGTAACTTTTAAAATAATGAGAATTATTTATAAAAAAATTGTAAACAATAGGGACTATTTGTGATATTTGCCCTTAAAAAAATAAAAACTAAACAAAGGTGTTATTTGGTTGAAACAATGTGCGAATGAAATACTGCAACGTGTCTAATTAAAACTTAGCTTCCTAAAGAAGGTTCATCATCTCATCAAACCCTCCATACCCACATTATCACAAACGAATCATCTTCTCTAGCAAACCCTATGTGCTTTGAACCAAAAAATAATAAAATAAAATAGAAGCTGATCAGAAAACTTGAGTATTAGCCTGGCACGCTTTAGTGAAGGATACCGCCTCCATCGCACACAAGCCATCCATCATTTTCAACAGGTAATATCAAGTTTTTTACAATCCTAGAAATATCCAGACAGTCACATTCAAATACACACACACAAATAGTGGTAGTGACTGGAGCAAAACAAAAATCATGACGAGACCCACATTCAAATTAACTTAAATCAATTAAGCAAGATGATGACAAGGGTGGTCTTGTTTTCGATGGTGC
Organism: Ehretia macrophylla; assembly: GCA_037974665.1. Classification (NCBI taxonomy): domain Eukaryota; kingdom Viridiplantae; phylum Streptophyta; class Magnoliopsida; order Boraginales; family Ehretiaceae; genus Ehretia; species Ehretia macrophylla. The sequence continues at coordinate 33,936,560 of CM075770.1, forward strand.
ACAGATGGATCATGGATGATTCTGCTATCTGTTTTTGGGTTTCACTTGCTCCCTCCATTTGGTATACAGGGGCGGAGCTAGAAGTTGAGTGCTGGGGGCCGAATTATTTTTGTACAGTATTGACGTGCACGTCTACTGATCGTGAACTTTTTGACGAATCTCACTAAAAAAAATGAGCGGTGACATATAAGTAAAAGATATAAAATACGACTCTTATGATTTAGAGATATGCAACCACTTTTTCAAATACGATATATATATATATAATTCAGATAATTTACCTAATTCTTAATATATATTTTTCCAAATAAACTTCTGTCCTTCTACTTATAAATACTAAAAATCCAAAAATGCTTATTAACAAGTAAGAGTTGATACTTTTATGTATTATTTTTTTTTCAATTTGATGAGGGGTTCCCGAGCTGAGGTACGAATCCGTCCCGAGCCGAAGCAGGCTAATCAGCGCCAAGGCCAGGACGTTCAACTGAACGTCCAACCAGGTTGACTGGCCCGACCCTGGAAACCCCGACCTCAGTTCCAGCTGTTCCGATGGGACATAAGCACTGATGGGACATAAAGCTGCGCTGCATTAAATGCTGTCAGACCATAACTTAGTATAAATAGAGCTCCATCCTCTTCATTTAAGGAGGTAACTCGCTATTAACTACTCTCAGCTACCTTGCCAGCTCGGACGTACTAATCATTCGCACGCTCGAGGGGAAAATCCGTGTCATCACCCCGCCTTTTCCTTCTTTTCCTTGTGCAGGTCTGGTAACCGACCCGGAAAGTACAGTTCGGAGGCTGACCTGAAAAGTTCAGCTCGGCGCAAGTAGCTCCCAATTTCAACTGTGAGGTTTCCGACCTCGACAGTTTGGCGCCGTCTATGAGAAACGACGAGTTCTTTTATCAACTCTCTTTCCCACTCATTGAGAAACCATTATGGTGCAAACTAGAAGCCACAGCACACCGGTAGAGGATTCGCCCAGCCCGGAAGGGGACCTCGAAACCACGCAGGAGCCCAGCCAAAACCTAACCCAAGCCGACGTTGGAACGAGCCAACGTATACACTTAGCCACTCAAACCAACCCCGCAGCAGAAGGAGACCCCAACTCCAGCCTATCGCCGGAGATAAGGATGATGCTGAGGATGTTTGAAGAACTTAAGGAGCAGGTAGCCCAGCTAGCTGAGGGCTCCCTGGCTCCGCAAGAGGCTATACTGCGGCCGTCGCGTCCGCAGTTCTACATCCCGGAGTCAAGGCGAAAACGGGCGCAGGACGAGGAGGGCTTTCTAGCGCCAATGGCCAGATCCGACGTGATGAGAGGTAAAAGGGCGGCTCAAGCTAACCCCGAGCAGGCCAAGACCGCAGCTACCATAGCCAAGGTCATCAACCAGCTCGGCGTTAGCCCACTCTCCCCTGAGGTACTGGCCACGCCACTACCCACTGACAACCGTATGCCCAACCTGGCCGTCTACAACGGAAATGGAGACCCAGCCAGCCACCTGCTTAATTTTGATCACCACATGACTCTGCATGACATGCCAGATCTCATGAAGGCGAAGATATTCCCGACCACCCTGGTTGGAAATGCCTTGGATTGGTTCCAGAAACTTCGTCCCGGTTCAATTGCAAGCTTTCACCAACTGGCTGAGGCTTTCTTGTCCCACTTCGCGGGAAGCCGGCACACCACCCGCCGTACTTCTACATTTTTGCTGGTGAAGCAACATAGAGGGGAAAATTTGAGGGCCTACACGGCCAGGTTCAATGAAGAATCCCTGCGAATCCCCAACCTCGAGGACTCCATGGCGTTGATGGTTTACCAGAGTGGGCTCAGGTTGGGCCCACTTACATCCTCCCTGGCAATCGACCCCGTGGACACTATATCCGAGCTGATGGTACGAGCAGAAGAGTACATACACTCGGAAGAAATCCATCAGGCGAAGAGGGATGATGATAAGGAGAAGGAGGCCAGCAAGAAGGGAGAGACCTCCCGAGCCCAACCTGGGGCTAAAGTCCAGAACGACCGAGGCAAGCAGCCTCAACAGCCAAAGCAGAACCCCCGGTTCACTATGTTCACTCCCCTTAACACCTCGAGTGAGCAGATCCTGATGGAGATCTAACACCAGAACTACCTGCCTCCAGCTCCGAGGATGAAAGGCCGACCCGAGAAGCGCAATAAAACCAAGTATTGCCGCTACCACATGGACTACGGCCATACCACTGAAGAGTGCAAAGACTTGAAACAGGAGATTGAGGCACTGATAGCCCGAGGCCACCTCCGGAGGTATGTAGATCAGCAGCCGACCTCCCGACCAAAGGGATAGGGAGAGAAGTCCACCCAGGCGCCAGGCTGGGGACGGACGCTTGGCTGTGATTGAGACCATTGCGGGATGATTGGCGTCAGGAGGAGAGACCTCAGCAGGAAGTAAGGGTTATGTTCGTGCTGGGAGGGAGTATGGACCGATGCGGGGACCAGCCCCGGGGATGCGGGAGCTCACCTTTTCCTCAGAAGACCTGGAGGGGGTGATATTGCCTCACGACGACCCACTGGTGATCAGCGCTGAAATAGCCAACTTCACCGTCAAGAGGTTGATGGTGGACACCGGGAGCTCGGTAGAAGTCTTATTCCTCAGCTCTTTTGAGCAAATGGGGTTGGACAGGAGCCGACTCAGGCCATTGAGGGGTACTTTAGCTGGTTTCACCGGGCAGTCCCACCGAGCCGAAGGGGTCATCAACCTCCCGCTGAAGCTGGAAGATAGAGATAAGTGGGCGTCGATGCAAGCCAACTTCATTGTGATGGATTGTAACTCTACTTACAATGGGATCTTAGGTCGGGTGGCACTTAATCACTTCAGGGCCGTCCCCTCAACTTACCACCAGGCCCTGAAATTCCCGACCCCGGCCGACGTGGCCACCATTCGCGGAGCCCAGCTCTCAGCTCGGGAATGTTATGAAAACTCACTCCGGCCCAAGTATCAAATCGGCTGGGGACCAGATCTTCCTGAAGAAAAGAGAGATGCTAAGAGAGGAAGCCCGGCTGAAGACCTTCAGGAGGTGGAACTCTCTGATGAAACCAAGAGGGCAAAGATCGGGAGTGAACTCTCTGCCAACCTCAAGAAAGGTATAAGCCAGTTCCTCTTAAAGAACGAACATATATTTGCCTGGTCTGCCTCTGACATGACAGGAATTGACCCGGATGTAATTGAGCATCACCTGAATGCCGACCCAAATCACTATCCGGTAAAGCAAAAGCGCAGGCACTTCCATTATGATAAACAACAAATCATAGCCGAAGAGGTGGATAAGTTAGTGGACGCCGGCCACATAAAGAAAATACAGTACCCAACATGGTTGTCCAATGTGGTGCTGGTGACTAAGTCCTCGGGTGGTTGGAGACTGTGTATTGACTTCACCGACCTCAACAAAGCCTGCCCTAAGGACTGTTTTCCCCTACCACGGATCGATCAGATGGTGGACGTCACCTCCGGATTCGAGCTACTCTATTTCATGGACGCCTTCAAAGGCTATAATCAAATCAAGATGGCTCTTGGAGACAAAGAGAAGACCGCCTTCACAACCGATAAAGGGCTCTACTACTATGAGGTCATGCCTTTTGGCCTCAAGAATGCTGAAGCTACCTACACTCGGATGGTGAACAAGGTCTTCAAAAATTAGATTGGCCGGAATATGGAAATCTACGTAGATGACATGTTGGTCAAGAGCAGAAGGGCGGAAGACCACGTAGACGACCTGGATGAAGCCTTCGCCGTAATGGAGCACTTTGGGATAAAGCTGAACCCGGAAAAGTGCGCATTCGGCGTCAAGGTAGGAAAATTCCTGGGCTTCATGGTCACAGCCCGCGGAATAGAAGCCAACCCGGAGAAGGTCCAGGCGATACTCGACCTGGCACCGTCGACCTGCGTGAAGGACGTCCAGGTGTTAGCAGGCAAGGTCGCAGCGCTGAGCAGATTTATGTCTAGGTCGGCTGACAAGTGTGCTCTTTTGTTCAAGATATTGAGGAATCCTAAGAACTTTGAATGGACTGAGGAATGCCAGAACGCCTTCCAAGAGCTGAAAAGGTACCTAGCTTCACCACCCCTGTTATCCCGACCTGAGGTGGGGGAGGAGCTGGTACTATATTTAACATGCTCGGGAACAGCAGTGGCGGCGGCACTAGTCCGAGAGGAAGGAAAGGAATAGAAGCCGGTCTATTATGTTAGCAAAACCTTGTAAGGGGCCGAGGCGAGATACTCATCCTTGGAAAAACTCGCCCTCGCGCTCATCACAGCGGCAAGAAAGTTGAAGCCATACTTTGACGCTCATCCAGTTAAGGTCATGACGGATGCCCCGCTCAAGTCCATCGTGCACAAGCCGGAGGTGTCGGGCAGGCTACTGAAATGGGTAGTTGAGCTGAGTCAATTTGACATCACCTACCAGCCTAGAACAGCCATCAAAGCCCAAGCCATCGCGGGCTTTGTGGTAGAATGCACTGGCCGAGCAGAGCATGACTCGGAGGACGTGTGGATGGGCCTCAGGGAAGTTCGGAAGTGGAGCTGGGGTGGTAATCCTCGACCCAACCAGGCATGAGCACTAATACTCCCTAAAGTTCACCTTTTCGGCGTCCAACAACGAAGCAGAATACGAAGCACTGATTGCAGGACTGAAAATCGCAGCTCAGCTCGGGGCACAAATAGTCGACCTGAGCATCGACTCTCAACTGGTTTCTGGTCAAATATCGGGAGAGTTCGAAGCCAAGAACAGTGCTATGCTGGCCTACCTCAACAGATTCAAGGATTTGACCTCGGGGCTCAGAAGGTTCACGATACAGCAGATTCCCAGGGAAGAAAATATGAAGGCTGATGCCTTGTCCAGGTTGGCCTTGGGCGAAAGCCGACCTGCACTGGTCCATGTTGAAGAAGTATCCGAACCCAGTATTTAGTTGGGGTTGCAAGCCGTAGCCGAGCTCAATCTAAACCCAGATTGGACCAAACCAATCGTGGACTACTTGGAAGGGGGTATAACCCCAAAAGATGAAAAAACAGCTCGGAAGCTCATGAAACAGGCCTCAAGGTTTGTCATAATTGCCGGGCAACTCTATAAGAGAGCCTACACTTGGCCTCTCTTAAAATGTGTTGGACCCGAAGAGGGAAACTATGTACTCTGGGAGATTCATGAAGGGGTATGTGGAAACCACTTGGGAGGCAAAGCTCTGGCTCGGAAGGCATTAAGGCAAGGCTATTTATGGCCAACCTTAGAGCAGGATGCCAAAGAGTATGTAAAAAAATGCGACACTTGCCAGAGGTTCACCAATGTACAGAGGAAGCCTGCTCTGGACCTCACAGTGATGGTAAGCCCATGGCCATTCTATCAGTGGGGTCTAGACATCATCGGCCCATTACCAACCGGTGTCGGCCAAAAGAAGCACGCCTTCGTAGCTGTAGACTACTTCACTAAATGGCCCGATGCTGAAGGTGTTGCTAGAATAACAGAAAAGGCAGCTTGGGATTTCGTATGGAAAAACATCATTTGCCGATTTGGGGTGCCAAAGGTCATCATCACTGACCACGGCAAACAATTTGACAGTGCATACTTTTGAGGCAAATGTGCTGAGATTGGGATCGACCTCAAATTCTCATCTATTGCTCACCTTCAAAGTAATAGCCAAGTTGAAAGGACTAACCAAATCATTTTGCAGGGCCTGAAAACCAAGCTGGAGGAAGCGGAGGGCCAATGGGCATCAATTCTTCCTGAGGTGTTGTGGGCTCAAAGGACCAACACCAGCTCGGCAACGGGAGAATCGCCCTTCGAACTGACCTTCGGCACTCAAGCGGTGCTGCCAGTGGAGATCGGGTCTCCGACCAGTAGAACCCTCCACCATGATCTAGAAACAAACGGAGCACGGATCCGTGAAGAGCTCGACCTCGCTGGAGAGCTTCGAGCTAAAGCTCAAATCAGAATGCTGGCCAGCAAAGCTGCCATGCAAAGGGCCTTTGCCAAACAGGTTAAGCCTAAGCCTATTAAGGTTGGCAACCTCGTGCTCAGGAAGGCCATCTTTTCGCCGCGTTCCAGTAACAAGCTTTCCCCGACTTGGGAAGGACCCTATGAAGTCGTGAAAGAAGTCCGACCCGGGACCTTCTACCTTCGCGACAAGAACGGTAAACTATTGAAGAACGCATGACACTCAGAACACCTAAAGTGGTATTTTGTCTAGCGGCCCCGAGCCGAAATACTTTGTAATGGCCCCGAGCCGGAATATTTTGTAACGGCCCCGAGCCGAGAAATCTTGTAAAGGCCCCGAGCCAAGACATTGCTTGTACAAACTCAATACAATGCATCTTTACATACAAGTACAATTCCCGACCTGGGAATAAAACAAAACCAGCGCAATTCCCGACACGGGCACAAATTGCCTCAGCTACAAAGCTACTACCAACTCGGATTAACGCGGTGGCCACGCTTGATCACGAGCTAATGATCAATAAAACCAGCTCGGATGAAGTTCTAGCTAGGGTATAATCGATAATAATTTGTTAAGTTTTGCCAGTTCGGATTGAGTTCCAACTCAGTTTAATCCGGCTTCAGGTCGGTATGTCAGTTTGGGGTCCGAACTCGAGCTCAACATTTGTCAACATTAGTTTGACCAGTTTTAAATCGGACTGACGAGTCCAGGTCGGCGACGATTAAACAGTTTCCCATTTAACCAGCTCGGATTAGGGTGTTAATTCACTAGTCGCATCGAGCTCGGTTCATTACGCTTAAGTTTGTATGGTCCATTAAATTGGTCCGACCCCAATTACTTAAGGAAAATTTGTGAAAAGAAAGATACACGCGTACAAACTCAACCAAAACGCAAACAAAAATAAAATAGATATTTCATTAATACTAAAATCAATTACATAAGCCCGACCTGGGCAGAATTACAAAAGCCCGACTCGGGTGACTTTACAAAAGAAATTATTATTATTTGGGAGCAGCGTTGGAGGTGGTGGCCTCGGCTACGTCGCCAACCTGGTCCATACCCTTCTCAACGAATGCCAGCACTTCTTTGGCCTGGGACGTTAGGTCGGCCGGTAGCTCGGGAATCTCCCAGAATTCCGGGGGTGGGGCCTCCAAGATCTCGATATAATCATTCTTGGTGGCAGGAAAAAAGGTCTTCGCCCTCTCGCGAGCTGCAACCTGGCCTAGGAAGTAGTACTCCAACTCGGCGTACCGGGCCATCACCCCACCCTCAGTGGCTAGCCAGTCCACAGCCTCTTGGCTGGACTTAAAGGCCTCCACTGCCTTTTCCCCTCGCGGGCCGACCTGATCCAAGAGGTCCTTATGCTTCGCTTCAGCCTCGCGCTTCTCCCGCTTGTAGCGCTCAACGTCCTTGGCCGCGGCCTAGCGCAGGGACTTCTCAGTCTCAAGCTCCTTCCTTAGCCGGGCGATCTCCGCCTCATCCGCTTTATGCCTCTGGGCCGCATCCGTCCTAAAGGACTCCAGTTCGGCTCGGGAATCTGTGTAGCGCTGCTCGAGCTCCACACAGTAAGTCTGGGCCCGGGCAAGTAGGCCAGACGCCGTAAGGATGTGGGAATCAGCCTACGCAGAAGAAAGCAAAGAGGTCAGTCAAAGCAATCAACAAAAACCATGACAGCATGTCTGGGTATGTCTTACCGTAACTATGGCCGTCCTTAGGTCAAGTGAAAGCTGCTCCGCCGGGACTGACCTCAACTTGGGATCGCGGGCAACCTTTGCGGCCTCCACAAAATCCTTATTTTGAGGGCTCACCTCCGCAGCCTTGCCCTTCCCGGAGTACTCGGGTCGGGGCCGCTTCCTGTTGTCAGGACGGGATGCCGAGCTCTCGGGGATCGCCACACCCGAGCTCGTCTTCTTTGTCAAAGGAGATCCCGACGAGACCTCTGCACCGACCTCCCGCGCATGGCCCTCGGGCCGCTGCCTCTGCTCCTGAGATACGGAGCCAAAACCGGACCGAGCCGATGCCTCGCCACTGGCATCGGGCTTTCTCCTTCTCTGGAGATACGTGAGCTTCACCGTATCTGCCATGCCTACAAAAACAAAAGAAAAGAAGGTGAAAAATGACCAATTACCAATCGAGAAGAGCAACGACAAACAAGGAGACGGGGAGGTCGGGCATTGATCCTGCGAACTAACCCTCTTCTGAGTCAGAATGAGCATTCTCTTCAGGCTCGGGAAGTAAGTGTGGGTGCTCTTGGCTCAGGTCGGATTCTCTCCCGAATAACTTGGACTTCCATATCCTGTCCTACCTGAGGACACTATCGATGTCGATCAGCATACCCGGCTCGGGCCTCAGCACGCTGACCTCAGCGAGTTCTTCTTTGGAAAGCTTGGGGTCGTCATTCAAAGTCTTTTTTAGTGAAAGATTCTAGTCTATCCTGCACCCCGGGTTCACTGTCGACTCGACCCAATAGTAGTCGTTGTGCCAGCCCTTGTTAGAGGAGTGTCACTTGGTGAATATGGCATTGTTGACCTGAGCCGTGAAGTGGAACCAGCCTAGTTGCTTCGGGTTGGGCTTGCAAACGAAAAAATACCTGAAACGGCGCAAGGTCGGCTCTATCTTCCTCTCGAGGCAGAACACGAAGAATGCCACCATTATGGCCCAACCGTTTGGTGACATCTGACCCGGGCTGAGCTCAAAGTAGTTCAGAATGCCTATAATGAAGCTGGGAAGTGGAAGGCGGACGACATCAAAGGCGAGGTCGTAAATCGTAAAGTGGTCGGGCGGAGGATAGCAGGTAGGGTCATTCCGACTAGGGACCTTTAGCTTGTGGTATCGGTCCACCGACCAGTCTCTCAGCCAAGCATTGGCCATCTCAATGGTTGAATGACACTCGCGCCAACAAGCGAATAACTGCCCTATTCTCTTCCCCCGACCTGACGAACCACTGGCTGTAGCTAAGCTCCGAGGTCGGACTGCCCTGTTCAGGACCGCTACAGTCGGCTCCGAGACGGAAACTCCAGCTAAGTATTCATGTGGTATCTCAACCCCCTCCAACTTGTTCAATGGCTCGTCGTCCCCTCCATCTCCCAAGTCTCCCAGGTTGGCCAAATGATCTGCCTCGGCCTCTTCTTGCGCCATTTTGACCCCAATAACCTGGCAGTCATCATCGCTCTCCCGGGGCCCGGATTTCCGAGCCGACCCTGAAGACGAACTGGTTCTCTCTCCACCATGGTCCTTATTCGAGGTAGATTCGGAGCTTGACGGACTCTCATCTCCACCGTAGGACCTTACTTCCATAGCCTGAGAATCTTCCGACTCCGACTTCCCCATCCTGTCTACAGACTAAATATAAATGAACATGAATGACTAAAGGGAGTCGGGATATACCTATTGCTCTTGATTGCAGAGGGCGACCAACCAAGCTGGCTCCGAGCTGACAAATCTCGAGAAGATTCTTTCTGAGCTAATTGCTTTCGACCACTCTGTATCCGACCTAAAATTCTTGAGGGATTGAAAGCGAAGTGTGGAATGAATCTCGGATGTCAAAGCCCTATTTATAGGCACCCCTGAAAGTCGCCTCGGGAAGCCCAAACGTCGCGTCTCGTCAGAACTGCCAGGTGACTTGTCAGCCATCAGTTGGGCATGCACCGCTGACATGGCCATCCCTACTCTCTCGGGGTCGGACACCTACAACTCGGGAGGAACTGCCAATTCTAGATCTCACCCTCTCGATCTCGACTTGGGGGGAGGAATTGACGAGGGGTTCTCGAGCTGAGGTACGAATCCGTCCCGAGCCGAAGCGGGCTAATCAGCGCCAAGGCCAGCGCGTTCAACTGAACATCCAACCAGGTTGACTGGCTTGACCCCGGAAACCCCGACCTCAGTTCCAGTTGTTCCGATGGGACATAAAGCATTGATGGGACATAAAGCTGCGCTGCATTAAATGCTGTTAGACCAGAACTTAGTATAAATAGAGCTCCATCCTCTTCATTTAAGGAGGTAACTCGCTATTAACTGCTCTCAGTTACCTTGCTAGCTCGGACGTACTAATCATTCGCACGCTCGAGGGGAAAATCCGGGTCATCACCCCGCCTTTTCCTTCTTTTCCTTGTGCAGGTCTGGTAACCGACCCGGAAAGTACAGCTCGGAGGCCGACCTGAAAAGTCCAGCTCGGCGCAAATAGCTCCCAACTTCAACTGTGAGGTTTCCGACCTCGACACAATTTAATAAACATTTCCTTTTTTGCTTATAAACAACTGTCTAATAATATTTGTCCAACTTTGTCTAATTAATTATCGGCATGCTTTCTAGTATTACGCTAGTCTCATCATCGGAGTAGGAAACTTTTGTTGTCCATTGATGATGCGGGAGGGTTTGAGGCACATAGAGAATCTTAACTATATTTGCCTTAAATTTCTTTATTTGAAGGTAATCTAACCAAGAAGTATACTTTTGAAAGGAGAGAAATCTATTTTTTCCCATAAATTTGTGATTACATTTTAAGTTGAAGACAATTCACACACATTCTCCCTTCTCTCCCTCGATAAACACACACATTTGCACATACATAGTCACACATTCATAACTTCACACACACACGCATAGGCATTGACATACAAACACACACATACACGCACTCATATTCACAGTACAGGAAAAAAAAAGTGCAACACAGCTTTTAACTTATGTTTACTAGCAAAAAAATACAACATAAAGTTGTGGTGATTTGAACTCATACTAGCCATGTAGAGAGACTTATGACTTACCACCAAGCTAATTCATATATTGTGAACAACTTAAATAATATTTATTGGGGGGGGGGGGGGGGCGCAAATCTATTTTTCAAAAATATATATATTAAATATATATATATTTTGGAGGTAGGCCCCCCCTCCTTCCGCCCCTGCTGGTATATAAATGCACGCGCGCACATACATATATGTGTGTGTGCGCGCGCTGTATTATACAACAGCTCACCTTTTTTAGATTTAATGTTGTTTAAGAGTATTTAATATAGTTGATGATGTAAATGGAGCTTAATATATCTAATGTGCAAAGTGATTGAAAGAGCTGCATTACTTTGATTCCGTTTTCTTTGTTTAGTTTTTAAATTGAATTGTTTACACTAATCTGTTCTTTCAACCACCGCAGCAAAACGAAACGCACACACATAATTAACTTTTGCTTGTATACTAGATTTGGGTGATAGTTATTTCAATTCCTCACGTCAATCATCACAAATGGGTTCAATGCATATTTGGATTTGAAAATTAGTATTTTGGTTTTCGTTAGTACATGAACATCAGATTTTTATTTCGCTTTAGTTTATACTTTATATTGTTGTTCATCTTTCTTTTTGATATTGGTCAACTTCAAGAAAAAAAGCTAACGAATAGATTTTGGTAGAACCATTTGTCGGAATGGGGACAGATATATGGAACATTTGGGCTGTAAAAGTTTTGTAGATAAATACACAATGAATGTTAAGTGTTTAGCATAAAAGTGAAACTTCAATTTTCCTGAAGGTTGACTTTACATTGTTTTTATTTTGTCAAATTTAGTTTAACAGTTTATGTAAATGGTCATTTTTATGTTCTATTTATTTCTTTTAGTGATGAGAAAAGCTATAATGGTCATCATCTTGTTAGAACTAGGCTGTTTAGGAAGCAAGATCATTTTGGTGTTTGAAGTTGTGGTATCAGTGTGAGCAAAAAAAAAAAAATGTTGTTTCATCTTGTGACTACCAATTTTTTAGAATGATAGTTCCATGCATGAATTATGGGCTGTATAGAACATGTGTGATGGGCAAAATGGTAAAAGCATATAGTCAAAGAGTTAACTGTTAAAACACCACTAACGGTGTTAAGTTTGATTGGGGAATCTGGATAAATCTTAAAGTTCATAGAGACTTTGGATTTTAGTAATAAACTCATGAGGCAAAATGAAATTAGGGTAAATAGCGTATTACCTCCCTGTGTTTTGCTAAAAATGCACAATACCCTCATGTGTTTTAAAAATTAGCTGATTATTCTCCTGTGTTTTGCTAAAAGTGCACAATACCCCCCTGTGTTTTAAAAATTAGCCGATTAGCCCCCTGTGTTTTGCTAAAAATAGCTGATTAACCCCTTGTGTTTTATAAAAGTAGCTGATTGTCCTCTTATATTTTTTAACAAAAACGTTAATTTTTAAAAAGCAGAGGGGGTAATTAGCTATTTTTATAAAACACAGGCGGGTAATAAGTTAATTTTTAAAACACAGGGAGGTATTGTGCACTTTTAACAAAACACAGGGGGATAATCAACTAATTTTTAAAATACAAATGAGTATTGTACATTTTTAATAAAATACGGGGAAATAATATACTATTTATCCATGAGATTATATATATAACAAAAAATACATACAAGACATAAGCCGCAAGCAAAAGCCCCAAACTTTTGGCCCATTTTAATTGTCTTTCCAACTCAGTCTATAAACAACGTCACAGAAGCCTTCTTTTATTTCTTTTTTTTCCCCCTCATCTCTCCTAATCATCTTGTAATTGTTAGTTTAATCTCTTGCAATTATAATTAATTTTTATTTGTCCTTGACGCTATTCTAACAAAAACATGAAAAGAAATGCTCTCAGTTGGTATTTTGTTCTTTTGCTATTTTTACTTATGAGAATTTGTTGTTTCTTATTCCATTCAAGTTTAAAGTTTTCGAAATTGGAATTCATCGAAGGGCATGTGGGTAAACTATTGTATGAATTCATGGCTAATAAAATTCACTAATTTTGATTACACTAGGGATATTAAACAAACAGTTGGTCTGTAACTGTAAACCATATTCCTTCATGTCCATAAGGCGGTAGTGTCGTGGAAACTTGTCTGATCAGTAAAGTTTATGCTTTTTTGTTCCGAACAGAAAGCTTGTCCAGTATGTTGAGCGAATTGTGTCGGTTCATAACTTGTATTGCAGCAATGCGAACACAATTACGGGGATGCACGCAAAACCACCAATGAGTTTGGGCACCCACATCCTTTGGCTGGTTATGTGCGATTGTCTGAAATTTTTTGCAATATTACTATATCCGAATTTATCTTCTCTATTTTAATATAAGAGCAAGTAAGTTTTGGGGACGAAACTTTTCATCAGGGGGAAACAATGTAATACCTTATATTTTGGGCCTGACATCTTATTTTATTGAATGAAAAGATAGAAATTTATTTTCTTGAACCAGGTCTCTCGATAAATATTTAAGCCCAACCCCATGAGTCTATTTCTAACCTAGTGTCATCTACAAAACATTCTTAGCTTGTAGCCTCCCACATAAAATATAAGAAAATGTTCTCTCTTAATGATTAACCTTTGAAATACCCTGCAACCCTCTCATAAGTACATTCTTAGGAAATTCGTGATCAAAATACAAGGGATATCTTAAAGTTTAGGCTTAATACATCAAAGAAATAAGTGGTTTGACCATCACTTTCGTAAATCACTATATTTTCGTCCGATTATGATATATAAAATTATCGAAATTATTTAATTTTAAAAATTTATTATGTATACCTTGGAATTCGGATGCGACACTTCATATTTATTGTAAATTTTTACCAAATTATCGATCTTTCTCCATTAGAATTTAACAGAAGCTTGTGGCTTTTTTTTTTTTTTTTTGGCCTTCTCCCTTGCCCGACAACTCCTTAATTTTTTTACTCCTTTTTCTGCTGACTTCAACTTCTCCCTAGCCATCTTGACTTGCTAATCGTCCAATTATATTGAAGGATCTTGAGTCTGAGTCATAGATTCTTAACAAAGATTCTTATTGGTCTTATGTTAAGCTTTGCATTTCTTCATTGTTGGTTGGGACATTGAACTTGGAGAAAAAAAAATAAAAAGAATAAACTAGGCTTAATCCGATCCTGAAGGAAAAAAAGGATTTGAATGGTAACCAAAGAACAGTAACACTTTCTGTATTTTCCGATCTATTATGATTATCGTATCTAGAAGTATCGTAATTATTTTATTTTAGAATCACATTATGAACATGTCTTACAACTTTAGACAAAAGATTTAATATCGTGAACAACAATAAGGGTATGAATAATTTTTCATAGATTCTGTATTTATCTTTTCTTTAGTTATAGTTTGACTTTGCTGTTAGGAAAAGAAAAAGATATATATATCTATAAAGTTTCAATGTTATAACATAGAAACTATAATTAAGCTAATTTAAGAAAAGGTTTTCCTTAGTATATTTGGATGTTGAACTTGCATTAATGGTTTCTAATATTCTCATCAAATGTGCTCGATGGAATTAAAATGCATTTGACGATTTTCGTCAATTAAAAAATAAAAATAAAAGAGGAATTCTGAACAGTACGTTGCTGTTCACGTGGAATACTAAATGGGTCAAATGCCTTTGAATGTATTCTTTTTTTTCTCCTTCTTTAGTTGCAGTCTTTCTTTTGAACTTTTATTTCTAAAATAGTTTTGAATACTTTTAGTTCTGAATGTAGTTATGAATGCTTTTATAGTTTAAAAGCTCCAAACAATGTTAGAGCTCAGAGTTTTGCGTATTTTGACTTTAGACACAAATAATTTCTTTTCCAAAAAAAAAAAAGGATTTTGGAACAAATGTATTTGTATGATTTTAAAGTATGACGCATTATGAGAGATACTTTCTATTAGAATTATTTATACATTAAGTGATCATCAAATACATATATGAAATATTTGAAACTTGAGAGTTTGGACGATCTGTGAAATAATGACTCTTTTTGGCTGATGATAAATGTCAATATTATGATCTTTTTTGGCTAGGAATAAATGTCAATATTATGATCTGTGTCGGATTTGAAATATTTGAAACTCGAGAATTTGGATGAGTTGTGAAATTATGACCCTTATTGGCTGCGAATAAATGTCAATATTATGACCCTTGTTGGATGGGAATAAATTCCAACACTTTTGACTCTTTTGCAAAGGATAAATGCCAATAATTTTGACTCTTTGGCATATGATAAACGCCAGTATTTCTGACTCATTGGCAGAGGATAAATCCTAATATTTTGACTCTATGGCGGAGGATAAATGTCTCCTTAGACTCGGATATTGGATTCATTTGACTATGGTTTCTGACACTATGAATTCTTGGCGTATGAATTTAGTTGGCATGAACTTTTATGATTCTAGGCATGAGGCATTATGATTTTTGCACGAATTTATTTTTGAATTAGAGATCATTATGAATATGATAATATGACTATTTTACATATATAAATATTTTAAGGGTCCCAAGAGGTTTTCTTTGGGATCGCCACTTACTGAGATGTATGTCTCATTTTTGTAAAAATATTTTTCTTTCAGAAGATGATGAGTAGGTTTTTTGGATTCGGCTCAGGTAGAGATTGCCTCACGAATACTTGATTACAACCCTTTGGATATTTTAGTTATGGATAAGTTGATTATATCTTCTAGACGTATGAATTTAAATTCTCATTGTGGTTAGGATTTTGGGATAAGTGGTGTATTTTTTGGAGATTTTTATTTTTTAGTTGGAGACTTAAATTCCGACTCCATATGATGATTTAGTTGCTCTAATGGCTTTATTGTGGTCAGTTTAGTGTCTATATTTAGGAAGGACGTTCATTTTTAATGCGCGATAATTACGTCACCGAAATTCGCTTTGATGAATTTTTGGGGCGCGACACTAACTGTTGCTCTGAATTCAACATGTCTTCCAAAAGTTTCTGAACTAACTTATTGGCCGCCGTCCGATTTGAAAAATATTCATGAATACTTTTCATCCCTGAAACAGCTAAATCTCTCAAATTAAATTAAAATCAGGTTCAAAATCTTACCAAGCATGTCAGTATGGATAACGGCTTTGAAAAGCTCGACATGCTCCTCATGTTTTAAACTTTCAAGAGGGGTGACATCGTAAAGAAAAGAAACCATGTTCTTTTTTCCTAGCAAAGTCACCATATAAAGTGGTGTCGTTGCTTAGTTTAGTATTCTTCTCATACATTGCTTTAGCAATTTGTACCACTCCTGAAGCGGCTGCAAAGCAGAAGGCTGTATTCCCAATCTTGTTTGTTGATGCCAAGTCGTCCTCACTCATAATCTCAACTAGCTCTCTTACAAACTTGGTGTGTTTTGCTCCAGCGGCAATGTGCAGAACTGTATCTTCGCTTGGTGTGATACGAAGAGAATCTAATCTTGGGTCATCCCGAAGAATCGATTCCGCAACTTTCCAGTCACCTTTCATAGCAGCTTTATACAATACTGCTTTTTCGTTTGGTCATAGTTATTTCTTATCCAGACCCTGATAATTTTCTTATACTTATACTTACCGCAGCAACAGTCACTATATAGTAGTATATCAAGTTACTTCCTTTATCATGTCAGCTGTTAATTTTCTTGAGGAAGTGTTTCTAAATATCTCAACCGTGTTAATAATTAATATGTCTTATTGGCCAATTATGATTTCATTACTTTAATTTATTGAAGAGGCCAAAGGCGGTCTGTGTAACATGGTGGGAATAGTTATTTATAAGTGAATATTGTGAATATAAGAGATAATTTTGATTTAATTTTTTTAGACCTCTAGAAAAAAAGTGTCAAGTACTTATTTAATGTGTATTGGTGGATGTAGCATGAATTATATTTACATTTTTTTTTTCATCAACGTACCAGTTTTAGTCTTGAGAAGTATGATAAAATCTCAAATAAATATCTGTAAATTCAAAAATCTTTCTACAAATCGGCACACTTTTAAACTCTGTTTGTAATTTTTGATTGAGGAGGGGATAATAGAGTTAGAAGAAGAAGGTTGTTTAGTCTCTATTAGAATATCTCAGCTCCCCTAAATCCCCTAAACCTTTACAATATTTAGGAGAGCTCTTAGAACTAAATTTCTTCTAACAACTCTCCTATTAGATATCCCATATTATGGGGGAGCATGGATATGAAATTCATATCCCACAAAGTTTGGAAAGCATATTTGTTCCCCATCCCATCTCCCCTACCACTGGTGGTCAACTGACTCTTACAAAAAAAAAAAAAAAAAGTTAGAGGAGCTATTAAAATTGGACTTAGTGGGTAGGGCTTCTCATGTAGTTGTATAAGTCCCATGCATGTGAAGTTCACAGCGCATAGGTTATCGTTTTGAAGTAATTATTTCTCTCTATTAGTACCTATACTAATTAATATTTTTGCTTTCGTTTGATGATTAGCTCTGTAAGAACATTAAAGGAACAGGTTATAAGATTTATTCCTATCACCTCTCTGTAGCGGGGGGTCAGAAGCGGAATTGTGGTAATATTATGGGTCTGATCCGTAACTTAAAAGAAGATGATATTCATGATAACAGTGGTAACCATGGAAATTCAGAGAAACAGCAAGAGCCACGCCATAGCGTTGCTTTGTCAGATGTAAGAGCATCTACCCACTGCTGCTACCAACATCACAAACGAATGATGCTGTTGGTGCCGCACGCCCAACGGATTGAAGACTTCATAATTTATTATTTCATCACAATCTGATTACATTTATTTCCATCCCCTTATTCTTGGAAAATCAATATGAAAAATAATCATCCCAATCAAACTAACCTTAAGATTTTTTTTAATTTTTTTTTATAATCTCAAATGCAAACATTCTAATTTTTAGGTTAGGTTTATTAATGGCCGGTTTATGATTAATAACTTTATATCTAAGGCAATACGATGATCTTCCTGCATATGACCTCTATGCTCTAAAGTACATTCTCAATGTATTTAATCTTATTATACTATATACAACAGCGTCAATGGAGTTTATGGGCTTGGAAGTTTTTCATATATATAAGGGGTTTTATCTAAATTGAATTAAACGAGATAGAGTAATTCAAGATCTGAAATACTAATTTTAAAAGTTCTAATTTATTTATGTAGGACAATTCTTGTGTGCGCCTGGTACGAAGGAATGAAATGGCCACTTTGAATTCTATTTCATCTTGAACCTGGTACAACCAGTACTGTGGGGATAACTAAGCAATAGAGCACCTCTTGGATGATGCTAAACATTTCCTATCATTTGTTGGAAACTTAGCGTTGTACATATTTTCAGGAGAGGAAATAAGTTTGTTGATTGGGTAGTTTTCTTTTTTTTTGGTAAATTGTTGATTGGGTAGTTAGACATGCTAAATTAGGATCGTTATCTTCCTCTTGGGTTGAGGATCCTCCCATGGAGTTCCCTTGTCTCCTCCATGTGGTGATGTTAGTGGTGTTGGGTAATGTTTTTTGGCTCAATCAATAAAAACTGTAGGGATAGCCATCCCTATGGTGAAACCCTTCATTTTCATCTTTTGCCGGCACATCTTTAGGCATTCGTATGCAAGAACGAACGAACATACAAGTTCTGTTACAAACAAAATTGAAAAACGAAAAAACAATAGTTATCCAATGCCAACTGGCTGGATATCATCACACAAGTCTTGTACGGGCATGGGATATTACAATAGTTTGTTTGCTCGATAATGAAGAAACTATATTGAAACCGAAAGTATTTATAACATCAATATCTCATAACCGACAAATTTTCAAAAAATTAGAATATATAATGTAAATATAATATATTTTGTAGTTTTTAGTTACTAACTTAATATAATCTCACAAGCATATTATACAGCAGATGAAGCGAATATGAAAGAACAACGTATTAATCCAATACAAATATCATTTTTTTGAGATTTTCAAGTCATTTATGCACATATAAAGAATACTCGTCATATTAAAAGTATTTTTATCTTTTAAAATTGTTGTTGAAGAAAACGTACTTCAGTTACTGTCAAGTTTGCTATTAGAAGTAAGATGTTTGAAATTTGGAACAAGTTGCCATGACGGTATTGAACTAGGGGGTGTTTGGTTTCGCGGATAAATTTTCATTCCCAAAAATGATATTTTAGTGCAATTAGTTTTTAGTTTTTTTGAATAGTCATTATTTTGAGGATTATGCTTATGAAAACTGGCTCCATCTAAAGTATCGATTATGTATTCGTGGTGTATTTGCAACAAGTATAAATTTTTAGAGGCGTGCGTTGTAATCCTTGTGAGGTTGCATTTTTTTTTTTTAATTTTGTTTGAGATTCTTTTGTTTGCTGTTCGATGCCTTGTGGGCTTAATTAGAAAAATTTATTTTTTTAGACGCGCGATAGTCGCGTCGTTAGAAATTGGTTAGGCAGATTTTAGGGGCCTGACAACTTAATTAAAAATGTAGACTACCAAAAACCCCCCATCAAAACGAATCCTTTTCAATGCTTAACATACGTTAAAGACAGTGAATACTAGACAAAATGAATTTTTTTTTTTTCAATTATAGGAGAAAAAATAGAGGAGAACGCTTTAAGTGGAGAAGTAGAAACCAAATCAATCTACATTACGATATATGTAGACAATATTGCATACCATTTTCAATTGCAATACATTTTGGAGAAGTACAAAACCAAACAGCAATCAACACTATATGTAGATCGACAACTTTAAACACCATTTACAAAATGGCAATACATTTATTATAGTGAAATATCAAATACATATTTCAACGGAAAATAAGAAAAGCAAATCCATAGCTAGTATAATTACATAAGAAACAACACACACTATTATTTTTCAATTATTCTCTTTCTTGGGTACGCCAATTCCCATGACAGCCAAGTAGAAAAGACAAAGCACAACACACTGCATAGAGGAATTTGCAACCCAACGTCAACACCATTGGGTTAAGAACATACGATCACTTGTTAATAAAACTACGAATAGCTATATAAGTTTGAGCAAAAGTCATGCCAAGCCCTAAGACTGCTCCGATAAAGACCAGAAACGTCCAAGGATTGCGAAAGTGGGTGTAGTACCATTCATTTATCCATGTTTTCACGGTGCTACGATAATGTCTCTCAATTTCCTTCTTAACAACTCCAAGAGCTTTCCGGTCCTCCCTTAAACCGTCGGCAATATCATTGAACAGACTCGCCACAATTTGGTCACTACCAAGGCAGTTGAGAATTATACCACTGCGTCTAAGCTCAGCCACATCTTCTGGATAATCAATGAGTGAGTCCATAAAGATTATGTATGAAGTCACTGCATATTTTATAGGACGACTGGAGGACATTTCGTAGGATGCTAAGTTCAACAGAAAAGACTTGGTAAAATCATCAACAATAATTGGAGGAAGGCATAAGAAAGACCTGGGAAAGAGAGGTAGAGGATTATACTTGATGTCGGTCAAAAAAAGCGTTTTGCTGACCGAAAGCTTGATGCCTGCTGCTTTGAGTTCTTTGGCTGAACGGAATGTATACCAATCCATTACATTATCAGCATCGTTTGAAGTTTCGTTATTAGAGTATTCGCTTTCGTTAACGTAGATTTTCCAGAGACTGTCGAGAAGATGCAATGGTACATTTTTTCTTTCATCATTTTGGCTACTTTTTTGGTCCTTGACGTTGCCCTTGCAGTGGTACTTGGAGAAGAAATCTGCAATCTTGGCTGACCACGACGTCTTAGGGGCTTCAGGAACTGACCATTCGATCTTGACGATGAATTTTTTGAACATATCTTCCACTTCTTTTTTACTCTTCAGTTCTTTAAGTAGTACAAATGGTAATTGATTCTCTAGCAAGAACATGTCTCGGATAATAAGGTTTATCTCATGATCCTTGATGTCCAGATCATTCCCATTATCTGTCTGATCATTAAAATTTACAAAACAAGATATGAACTGCAGAAACGCGCATCCATCGAGGAACATCATTTTGGCAAAGTCATCAAGTTCGAATTCCTTTGTTGAATCCTCAGAGTAGCACTTTTGCGCTTCAGAGGCAACTGCTTTGACCTTGCAATAATCCTCCTCACAGGATGCTTTGTCGCCCTTGTACCACTTTTGCATCAATTGAATCTTCACCTTCTCCCCACGCTTGAGCTCTTGTTTCCCATGGTGGTATGGTCCAAAAGCGATAAACCAAGGCGCAAAACAAGTTTCGTTCCCTTTGTTTTGTCGAAGAATTTCTGGCACCTTCTCAATCATGGGTCCCTTTTGTATCTTGATGCTCAAAAAATCAGAAACAGTTGCGATTTCTGTCTGCTTGTCAGTTGCCATTCTTTAGACTGAATGCAATTGAGTAACGATATTACTGAATATGTTATGGGCTTTAACAAAAGTTTATTTATTTGTATGTATGTATTTGCTTGGTGATGGACTAAGAGTTTGGAAGGTTGCTTGCTATTTATAGCAAGGAGCTTAGAGTATCTATCTAAAAAATTGATTGATAGAATTTTTTTTTTTTTTTTTTTACAGTAATGTTGTGGGGAGGAGGGGGTGCGGGTTGCGGGTGCCCCGAGGGCAGGGGGCAAATTTTTTATTTTTATTTTTATTTATGACTAACTGCAACAATTAATTTCATATTTTGTAAGACTTTTATAATTTTTTTACTTTTAATTAGGAGGGCCAAATCTTATTTTTTTAAAAAAAATCCATTAAATCTCTTTTTTTTCTTGGACCCGGCCCCCTTCTCCCACCGCCTCTGAATCAAAGTGACGAGAATCTCTCTTTATGTACCAACTTTAGCATTGTTTAACAAAGCCTACTCTACGACCCAAGAATGAAAAGATTCCACTACTTAGTATCAAACGATTACACAATATAATTTTTTAAGAAAAGTCTAATATTTTTACACTCGCTTACATATATTTTTTGACTCAATTATGCTCCTTCTCTTTATCAGAGTACAAAAAATGATTCTCCGACCCCTATAAATAAACTAAAGACATCTATTTAAAGGATACTAATCCTATTAAACTCTAAAACAAGCTTGGACTTTGCATTCGAGCCACAACACAAAATTTTTAAGGAGAAAATTGTAAAACTCTCACACTCAACAATGAACAGCTATCTCAGAGGCTCACACTTAACAATAGACAACAAATTTAGTGGGTGGCTCTCATGTGCCTCATGGTGTATGGCTTTGGTGTAGCACCTGCCACCATTTATGACTTTGTGTGGCTTAATAAACACAAACTATAAAGTCCTTAGGAGATTAGTGTTAATCTAATTAGGATTAAAATTTCTATCTTTTAGAGTACTTTTACTCTGAATTAATGAACTTATTTCTAATTTATAGAATTTGATTGGACTTGAAATTTGAGCCGGTAAATCCTATACTTCATGATGTATATACCTCAACGAAAAAGAAATGTTATATATCATTCTATTTTTATTACCCATCTAATATCTTTTATGTAAATGTTTAGTTCACATGTTAAAAGAAGAGAGATAAATATATATAATTTTTTTAACATGTCTATTAAAGAGGTAATAAATAAGTAATGAAAAAAAAAGGAACATTCTGCAATGCACTCAACGAAAATATCATGACGGTTGAACATCGTAACTTTTAATGACAAGAACAACAATAAAACATGATCATGTCTGAAATTTCTGTTTAAAGAGTTGAACAGTACATTTATGCAGTTATATACTAGAGCACATACAAAGTACTAAGATTAAATATGATTATATATGCTAATATTACTTGTGAACAGCAAAGTAAATGTGTAGTTTGAACTTTTATTACATACCTTGAGGATGTTCCCAAGGGTCGTAATTTATTGAGCTGCAGGAGGGAAGCTACTTAGAGGGTCTACTTGGATGAATATGAAATATGTCATAACAAAGTGTTGACAACAGTGGTGACAAAGAGCAAAAAAATGTCCACCGTGTATTAATCTTCGGATTCGTGTTTCATTTTTGGGTGAAGTGCATCAGACCTTTTTGTATTTTAACGAAAGTGCACAACACCCCCTTATAGTTTAAAAACTCCCTAAACTAGTCCCTATGTTTTTTAAAAGTGCACAACACCCCCCTACCGTTAAAAAATCAGTTAAATTTAACGGAGAGTGTACTTCACACTCGTTAAGTGAGATTTTTTTTGATTTTTAACGAATTTATTAATTAAATAATTATATGAATTGACCAAATTATTATTATTTTTTTTGGCCTAAACAAAACAAAAGAGAGAAATGAAAAAAAAAATGAGGGTATTTACGTCTTTTTTACAAAATCCGTTAAATATGACGGATTTTATAACTGTAGGGGGTGTTGTGCACTTTTAAAAAACATAGGGACTAGTTCAGGAAGTTTTTGAACTATAGGGGAGTGTTGTGCACTTTCGCTAAAGTATAAGGGAGTCTGGTGCACTTCACTCTTCATTTTTTACACAGATATAAATATCATGGTACACATGTTAAGGATAGGGACCTTTTTGTCCTGAAATTGCTTATGCAAGCTCCGCAAGTTGCTTAGGTAATCGTCTGAGGTCATGCATGACGTCAGCTGGATCTAGAAATTTCTGCATGTGATTTATATGGTCGAATGCTCGTTTAGAGAGTCAAAATCCTTTCTCTGCTGCTAACGAATAGGCGTCAGGCAAGTGGAAGAGGTCAGTATAATTCAGAATTAGGTAGGTGTGAGTGAATGAAAGCCAAAATAGGGTTGAATTGATATGGGTTTTTTTTTTTTTTTTGTTTGAAGAATTGATATGGGTTGATCAATTCATTTTTGCATTGGTCAATGATAGTACGAATCCTCATGCGACCGTCGATTTCAATGGGTGAACATAGACATTTTTGTATTGTGAAAATTATTGCATTGGTGAATGATGGTACCAACCCTTTAAAAAAAATGATGGGTGTCTATATGTGTGTGATGGACGACCGTCATGGATGAACACAGCCAATTTTTGTTTTGTTACGGAAAACTTTTTAGATTTGAAGATCAAAATAGAGATTAAATTTTTATTTTATTTTAAAAGTTGTGAAAAGTAATGAGTTTCATTTACATTTAAATTATTAATAATATTTTTTAAATATTAAATCTCTAAAAAAAATTTAAATTTAAAAATTTTTACATTTTAGAGACCCTAATAGTTAATTCATATCAAAGTTAGGATTCTTTTGGATTTTAAAAGCGCTTTCTCTCACTTTAGGATTTAAATTTCTGTTCGCTTTATTTTTTAAAAAGTTTTTAAATAAAAATTAAAGTTAAAAAAAATCAAATTAAAGTTTTTCCAAAAAAATATTTTGCAAAACTAATTTTATATAACATAGGAAACTTTTTTAATATATATATATCAATATTTTTTGAAAATCTAACATTGCCATGAAAATTTTTAAAAACCCAACGTATATCAAATAATCAATAGTTTTTGTTCAATAACACTTCTAATTAAAATTTTACTATTAAAACTTTACAACTCAAAATTTAAAATTTCACAAATAATCCAAATAAAACCTTAGTATCTCACAGATTATAAAGTCTCTCACGTATTATGGAATTTATATATATGAACCCTACTGATTATATTAAAGATTAAATTAGGGCTCTGTTTATTTGTTGTATATATATATATATACACATATATATATATAAACACCTACACATATATATAATTACTTTTACTTATTCTAATCTCTATTAGAATAAACTCCAAAACTTTTATTATTCACGTTTTGACCCCAAAACTTTGCAAAATAATACTTTTGGCCCAAAGCCCAATCTAGATGACTCTTAACACTTTAAAGTCACTGACCACATTATACAAGATACCAGTGAACTTATTCATGATACTTATTAGTATGTGACTTTCTAGCTTCATAACCGCATACTGATGAGGGACCATTAAACCTCTTAATCTATTTCGGGAATGTTTCCGCCATTTCCCGAAATACCTTCATGTTCATAAGTAACTCACTAGCAACAAACATACTATGAAAATGTATACGATAATGAAAACTCAGTCTTTTATGAATCTATTTACTATCAGGAATTACCGTGCAGTCTGATCCTTTTATTAAATCGTCCCAATCGAGATAGGACCATGAAATGGTTAAGTCCACTTCCGATTCTATAAATAGATCTAAAATGACAAAACGAGAGATAACAACCATGAAAAAGCTCATTTCCATCAATCTCACTCTTGCCTTGGCTAAGAACTTCCTCGTTTAGCAACCGAATTCAGATATCATAGGACATCGCCTCCCACTGGAGGTTAATAGATCTTATCTTGACAATTACCTGTTAGTCTATATCACAAGACTAAAATGCGAAATGCCGTAACTTATCTTATAAAAGGTAGGTATTGTCCAGACGCTATATTTAGCCCCTGATATATTCAACAGCCGTAATTTCTCAAGTTTGAGGATTAATTTACACAATTCTCAACTAAATAGTAAACTATTAACCTGAAATCATGTATTTCACTATTTATCATCACAGTCAATGATCTGTACCACTAACGATCACTTATATGTATATTAGTCCACATCCACATGTTGTTCTGGCACTTCGTATGCCATCATTTATCATTAACATCACTATATTAATCAAAGGTAATAACATATGATAACTCGTACTTGACTATTCTAGTCCCGGTCAAATAATTTGAAGGGTTATGATTCAATTCTTAATGTTTATCATATCGAAAAAAAATAGCGAAGTATTCTAAACCCCTTTTAGAATGTTTTTCTTATTTGATAAACACTAGGGACACATTCATATCAAAGCGGATAAAATAAATATCCAAAAATATTATTGTGTATACAAACACATATATTCTTATTAAACCCCAATTAGGTCATCTAATATATAGCATTAAGGTATATCCCTAATAGTCAGACTCTTAGTTTGTCCACGTCAGTAGCCATCTTTTTCCCATGTCAGTTTCTAATATTTCAAAAGCAACGTATGTAATCCCCAATATTCTAAGGTGACATAAATAGTCACTTTTTTCTTTAATTCTTTTTGGTTTTCCATTTTTCCTCTTTTCCGTTTTTTCCTTTTCGTTTTCTTTTTTCCCTCTCCTCTTTTCTTGAGAAATTCTAGATACCCCCCCTCTTTTTATCACTCATTTATCACCTTTTATGTAAACAATTAGTTAGTATGTTAAAATAGAAACTTTTTATTTCTCTATTCTTTAAGGATGATAACTAAAAGTTTGCATATGTGATAAATGGGTAATGAAAATAAGTTGATATCAACAATCTCTTTAGCTCTATCAATCTTTTACACATCAACCCCCACACAATGACATACGCTACATATACAAAATCCCACACATCATACACACACGACACCTACACAGTCATCACACAACCCACACATGGCACATACACATAATCAACACCTCATTGCTATCATATATGTGTTTATATATACATATATATAATTATACATATATATGTTTATAGTTAACATTGGGACTACGTACTTATGCGACTTTTGAAATATTGATGACTAATTTGAAGCATTGAGAAAAAGGAAAAAGACATTTTTTGTATTTTGCCTTTTAGCACATGACCAATTTCAGAGGCAGAGCCAGAATTTTAAATTGGAGAAGCCAAGATTCAAATAAGAACATTCATGACAGGGAAAAAAAATAGGGAGCCGTTAACTTATTTTTAACGATAGTACATAGATTTTTTTAACGACAATAACTTTCTTTTAACGATATTACATAGATTTTTTTGAACAAAAAAATATTAAGGGACCGGGGCCGCCGCCCCTGACCAATTTCCGGTGAGTTTGAAACGGACCAATGTTTCCATTTATTGTAGAAAATGGAATTAATTATAAACCTTAAAAAAGATTAGGGTCTAGTATTGAATTTTTACATTTTGTAGATAAACACGGGCATCCACGGATACATACGTACATACATACATGCACACACACATACACACACACATATATAAACTCATAAAGAAGAGATTAACGTATTTAGAATTTGGTTCTCAACAACTGGTAAAAGAGCATAAGAGTCGGCTCTATCGAACAAAAGAAGACACAAAAATCACATTACCATAACTTGTAATATCTCCAAACCTATATGCTTTTAACATATAATTTACCTTGAAACATAGATTTTTTCAAAAGATGATAATGAGAATGGGTTTGTTGGTACCCGTCCTGCTTCAGCCCTAGATAGGAAGGGTAGTAAGTGGAGAAATTAATGGGAAATAGATTTGAAGATTGGATTAATTTTTAATTACCATGTAGGATCGAGGCGGGGAGTAGGGATAAGCATTCCCTACCCCACTTAAGTAGCCCAACATTAATTCATAGTTATTGCTATATTTTTAGATAGCGATTGGTACACTGGAATTGATTGGAATTGAAATGACATTCTCAACTCTATTCTGATTCTCATGCTTGATATGAAAGAATGAATTTAGGATTCATATTCCCCCATACATGGGATTAGTCATTATACAGAGTAAACACATGGGATTAAGCCGTTCCCATGTGCTTGGGAATAAACTTATTTCTCAAATGACTAGCATACCCCCATAAAAATATAAATTTATATATAGTTATTTTTGCAATAATAGTAATAATATTAAAATAATAGTAGCAATAATAATAATAATAATTTTTATAAAAATAAAAAATAATAATAATCACAACAACAAAAATAAAAATAAGAATAAAAATAATTAAATAATAATAATAATAATAAAAACAATAACAATAATAATAATAATAATAATAATAATAGTTGTTATTATTATTATTTTTGTTTTTGTTTTTATTTTTATTAATATTATTATTATTATTTATTATGTTTATGTTGTTTACGGTTATGTTCATATTTATTCATATTTTTAATACTGTATATAATAATAAAAGGGCAATCTTGTCATATTATACAAGTCATTCTCATTACTACTCTTGTATACTGAATGCCAAACATGAGTTTGAAATCAATATATACATTCTTATTTTTATTCCTATAGCATACTAAGAATGTCATTCTCATTCCCAAATTTTTTTTTTTGGGGTTAATTCCCAAGTTTATTCAATTCACAGTTACATTCCATTCTTTGGCGCATTCAATTCCTGTCCAAATTTATTTTAATGTACTGATCGCTACCATAATATTTACATTTGTGCTAAAATCTTAAAATTATAATGAATTTCTAGAGAACCGACATTGAACAAATTTTTATCAGAATTAGGAAAGGAAAGAATTATGACTCAGAAGATTTTTATTAGCAATCTTTTAATAAAGAAATACATATCATTACTTAACTTTTGCAATCATTTTACTTGAATACCTTCCATTCATTATTGATCCCAATGTTTTTGAAAGATTTGTAAATAGTTTCAAGACCGTACTTCAATATAGTTCCAAGAAGTATAATTAAAGGTGATATCTTTAAGACCTAGGATGTTTAAAATATAAAAAATATATCAACATTCAAGATCAGTAGAGTGGTGATCACACTAATATGTAGACATCCAACAATAATAAAAAATATATTCTATTCTCACATATAGTTCTCATAAGCAATTATTATTCTAGTTGCAACTTGTTTTAGATACTTGAGAATTAGTTATTGTAATCTTACTTTTCTTATTTAGTTAGAGACATACAACTCAAAATGTAATTTATAATTAACTTTTATTCAACACCTATATTTATGTTCATAATTTGTTATAATTTTAGTTTGTAAACTAAATTTCACACATTTTAAAAGATTAATACAAAACTCACGAGTAATCCCCACTTCCCAGGACAATTCAGGAATGAGACGGGAATGGAGGATGGAGCTGAAGTATCAGACGCATGGGCAAACAGGTATTGGGATGACTTTTAGGAAATGAAACAAGACGTCATGATAGGTCTTCCTGTCTATTGTCATCTATATTTTTCGCTTTAGCGGATTTGGAATCTAATTCTTGACATTGTAAAAGAGCACAAGACCTGTAATTTGGGCTCAATCGGAAGAGCATAAAACATGTGAATTGGCTATTGCCATCTGTAACTTTTTCTGTAGTGAATTTGGAATCTAATTCTCGACAACTGTAAAAGGGCATAAGACCTGTAATTTGGGCTCAATCAGAATGTAAATCAGAATGTAAATTAGGCTTAATCAGACAAAGAAAGGCATCGCAGTCACATTACTATAACATGCCACATCTCCGGAACCATATGCTTTGAACAAATAAGCGTACCTTGAAGCTTGACTATTCCTGTAGTGGGTTGAAAAAAGTTGATATATGTCACTAGATGCTTCACAATAATACGTGAGGTTGATGTTGTGGAACAAGAATTTTTTTCTTTTTTAGTTTAATTCATGAAGCCTTCATATGTGTATATATATAAATGATAGATTTATGTTCAATTTATATTAATTTGAATTTTCTATTACTGCTAAAGACGGGTTTATGTATTTTGGATTAGATAATTAGATTTAATGTATTGATAGAGTATTTATTGGACCTAAATTATTACATTCGATGACTAATTAAAAGGAATAATTTGGGCTTAAGTGGACAAATAAATTACCTTGAAACATGACTTTTCCTGGGGTGGGTTGGAAAAAAGTTGATAACACTAGATGCTCCTAATTTAACACAAACATATGAACAAAAGCGGATGGAGAAGAGATGAGTACATTTGGAATCCGATTCTCGACAACTAGTACATCAGCATAAGACATGTGAGTTGGGCTCAATCGAACAAAGAAAGATTTCGAAGTCACAAATGACGATGCTATAATTTGCCATATCTGCGGAACCATATGCTTTGAAAAATGAATTTCCTCTAGTGGGTTGAAAAAAGTTGCTAGCACTAGATGCTCCACAATAATACAAGTTTGAGGTTGATGTATCGTGGGGCAATAGAACTTTGTTTCAGTTTAATTGGAAGCCTTACTTTTCCACTCATGAATATAAGTGATTTGAAGCATACGTTAGAATTTATTGATCTATCACGTGATTTTAACTTTCTAGTGCATCTCATATGAGTCTATTTAGAGTGAGTTTCTTGTAATCATAAAAAATAAAAAATAGTATAATATTTTTCAAGAGATGGCTGCTTCACGCTGTAATTCGTTCGAAGACCACAAAAATGGTTAAGTAATTGTATTTAATGTTTGACCAAAAAAAAAAAAATTGTATTTAATGTTTACTCAGTTTTTTAGATTACTTTTTAATGTTTTAAAAGTGGTATAACTATATATTCGCTATGTTTCACAAAAGTCATCCAAAAGATCCGTTGATCTATTGTCTTTCCATTGAATATAGATAGAAAAGTTTAAAATTACTTTTTTGCCCCTACAAAATTTATACTTATTCTAATTTAGTCCTCAATATTATAAAGTTAGGGTAAGTAATCCCCGATGTTCTAAAAATTGTATAAGTCATCCCGTTCTCTATTTCTTTCTTTTCCTTTGTTCTCAAGAAGATAAATAATCAAAAAATACAAGCAAAATGTGAAATCTCATTTACAAAGTGCCTACTTTCGATGAACCACATATTACTTTATGTTGTATATTTAGTTTGTTTTCTTTCTTTTTGGGTTATCTTCGCACTGCACGTCTCTTTTGCGTCTTGTTCCACATTATTAATGTTGCCAATATTCTGTCTCTAGGGACATGGTCTAGCGGTAGTTGGGATAAAATCGTTCGTGCAAGATATATAGTTGGTTCGATACTCTCCACTATTATGGAATTTCATTCTTAACTGACCTGGTGCATGTGTGAGGACGCACCGCTGTATAGAGTCCGTCAATTAAGTTCCCACGTCATCTAAAAAACAATGTTGCCAATATTCTCACGGTTCAGCTTTGATGGCAAACCCATGAGAGAAAGGTGATTGGAATGAATCCAGCTATCACTTTCCCCTTATATTTCTTCCACAGCTAACATTTCATATCACCTTGCAGAGAAATAAAAGCAAAAAATACCAACTCGTATAGTGGAAAAGTTTAATTTTATTTTCTCAAATTAATCAGCAATTCAATTATTAACTAGAAAGAATTGAGTACAAACAATAAGGGGTTATAGTAGAAAAGTTTCGTTGAGAGAAAAAGAAAAAGAATGAAGAATGAAGAAAGATCTCCCCGAAGTTTGAAAATTATTTATCTTTTTCCGTCATACTGCATCAATCATCATCAATTTTAAATGTTGCAACGTTTCAGTTTCTCGAGTTTCTCAGATTTAACTATAGGTTATGGATGTATAATATGTAACACTTTACACACTAATGTAAAGGGCTAAATTTTGACTTTTGTGCTTGAAATTTTAAAGTTGCTAACTCAATCTATAGATAGATGGATGCACCCAACGACTTGCTTTACTATCTAATTTGCCATACAATTAGCTCGTGTCCTAATGAAATCAACATAAAATACAAAAAATTGAGTTGCATGCTCCACTATTGGGAGTGATTGTTATTAGCCAAAATTTGTTTCAGCCCTCGAAGGGCTGACTTGATGTTTGGAATTACTCTAAGAAGTCATGCTTCTAAAGGGTGAAGTGCATCAAACTCCCTTATACTTTAGCAAAAGTGCACAACACCCCCCTATAGTTCAAAAACTCCCTGAACTAGTCCCTATATTTTTTAAAAGTGCACAACACCCCTCTACAGTTATAAAATCCGTCATATTTAACGGATTTTGTAAAAAAAACGTAAATACTCTCATTTTTTTTTCTCTCTTTTACCATTTCCTCTTTTGTTTAGGCAAAAAAAAAGGTAATTTGGTCAATTCATATAATTATTTAATGAATAAATTCGTTAAAAATAAAAAAAAATCTCACTTAACGCTTGTGAAGTACACTCTTCGTTAAATTTAACAGTTTTTTTAACGGTAGGGGGGTGTTGTGCACTTTTGAAAAACTACAAGGACTAACTCAGGGGATTTTTAAACTATAAAGGGGTGTTGTGCACTTTCACTAAAGTATAAGGGGGTCTGATGCATTTCACCCTACTTCTAAATTAACAAAGTAATAATATCTCTACTTTTCACCTAAAATTTCAGTAGTTGACTATTTTTGGTTAACAAGATCACTAAATATCCATATTTTGACTTGACGACTAATCTCTACTCTGGTTGACAGAGAATAGAATGCATGGAATCACATAAAATTAAAAGAAAGGAAAAAAAAAAGAAGAGAATTTGCTGCTTTGTCTTCCTTCTTTTCTAGATTACTATTAATGAACTTATGCTATATTTTTAACTAAAACTTTTGTATCTTTACAGAGAAAAACATAAAATAGTTCATGCTACATGTTTTAGGAAACAATTACAATAATAATGTACGACCCGTTTAGTAACATATTCCCTTTAATTTTAATAACCGGAAAAAACTAGGACTCGACTACCTGTATGAAAGGGTATAAAACTTTCACTTCCTGGAATTCATAACCCAATCTCAAATAGGTCCTTCAAGTTTTGATAATAGAAATTTTAGGCTCTGTTTGTTTGCAAGAAAATAATTTGATACGGGAAGATATTAGTCAGGGATAAATAATATATTTTCTGATATTTGATTGTTATACTGAAAACTATTTTTTAATAATTGGTTGTCATAGTAGAAAAATATTTTTCAATGGTAGATTTTTATAAATACACACAAACACCCACACACATGTATAAACATACACACATGTATTTATGAGTGTGATGGTTGGGGTAGAGGAGTAGGGGTAGGGGTAGGGGTAGGGGTGAGCGGGTGATGGGGGGGTGGGGATGGGTGTGGGTGGGGTATGAAGTGGAAAATGTTTACGGATCTAAAGTAAATGAAAACTTTTTACACTCCTTATAACTAGTTTTTTTAACATTTAATAAAAATATTGTTCAGTTAATTTTTTTTACGGTGTTATCAAATACCAAAAAATAAAAATAAAAATAAAAATACTTTTCAAGAAAGAATTTTATGGCAAACAAATGGAGCCTTAGTCCCTGTTGTTACTGACCAACTAACGGACTTGAGGACAATTATGTCTTTTTCCATTTCTAAAAACTTTGAAACGGAAAAAGAGAACCGAAGCTTTTCGACCAAGCCAATTATTCTAAACCTTCTCAAATTTGTATACAAAGCATGGAATAAGTTCATGTGTTTCACATATTTGACTTTATTCTGTTTTATTCCTTCCTCTCTCGTCATTTCACATTTATTGAAGTTGTGGAAGAGATATATATTTGAGATATCAAGGTTGGAAAACACGTTATATAAACGACAGTCCAACTCACAAGTTAGAGGCTTGGAGCTATACCATTCTCTACTTCTCCACCAATTTCTCCTGCGGCTTAAGGTACTTCCCGAATGCCTCCTCTTACCGCTGCTTCTACGACAATCATTATTCTGTATTTCAAGTTAGTTCCTCTGTCATGTCATGTTTTGTTACGGTTGCGGAAAACCTTTTCATACATCATATGAATCCATCCGACTCTAATATGTGATATCCCAAATACATGTGAAACCCACCCCTTACCCCCAGACAGCCGCCAGTCTGATGTATGAAATTGTTTTCATATGGTTGTTTTGCTTCTATCTCTAACAAGGGCCGATGCATGAATTTGTAGCATTCAATTCATCCCTAATTTCTTATGAAAATATATGTATTTTTAAAATATTTTTAATTTAACAAATCAATTAAATTTTTATTTAAAAATATTATTCGCATACGAGTATTAAATAATATTTTTTAGTTCTAACTAAATAAAAATTTTAGATCCACCCAAATTTCAACCGCATCAATCATTAATGTCATGTCTAATTGAACAATGATGGTTTCCTAAAAAATGTTGCATGAACTATATTTTCTTTTAAAGATACCTCTTTCTCGATGGTCGTAAATTATTTGAGGAACACAAGGCAACAACTGGTTTCTATCTTTGGATTATAACACATGTTTCATGATTGTTGAATATAATAAATAATATAATTTTTTTTTTAACAATTTAAATATTTAGATAAAATGATTATTTAATTTGGCATTAAATTATGACATCATCTTTCAACTATTAAAGAGATTTGTTTTATTATTTATTTTCTTCAAACATGTCCTGCACATATAGGCAGGATAAGTTGTCTTTAACCTTACACATGAATAATTTTAATATTTTTAAATAGGTGGGCTACGATATCAGATTAAATAGTGATTGATGAAATATGAACAGAAAAAGAATTTTCATACTTCAGGCGATTGATATTATATCTTTGCTTTCGTTGTTTTGCGAGGTGATCTGATTAGCTTTGAAAGAAGAAACATTAGGGGATCGAAAGGGTTAGATTCATTTCCATCACCTTTCTCTCATGGGGGTGCTGAAGCGGCACCATGACGACGACATTTTTGGCCATATCACTAACGTAGAACATGCAAATAAACAAAAGGACAGTAGCCATGAAAGTTCACTGCAGAAACAGCAAGTTGTTGAGCCAAACAATGGCGAGGCATCACCAAATAATGTCAGAGCATCATCATCTTGGATAGTGAGGTGCCCAAGCTGCAATTTGGGTTTGAAGGTTGATGTATCTACTGAAACCACTCCTGCTGCTGCCAACTTGACAAATGCATCATCCAGTCCCAACTCTAATGCAGATAGACGGGCACTCCCTCCAGATCTAAGACTCCAGAAAAGATCAAGATTGTAAATTTTCGTAAAGCGTTGTTAGATATCACTCATTTTTATCATATATCTATCACCTCCTACGTGTATATTTAATTTTGTTAAGTTGGCATGTCAACTAAATATAAACGTAGAAGGTGATAAATCGATGATAAAAAATAGATGATATCGAGTATTTATGTTGTTTTTTTTTTTAAATAACTCCTCTCTCTTTGACTAGCATATATATTAGTACTATTACTTCATTACAATCTCGTTACATATACTCCCATCCCCTTGTTCTTAGGAGATCAAAATGAAAAATGATCTCTACCATACAAACATTAAGATTTTTCATTGTCAATGGAAAAGAATTGATTTGTTGCAACACTCCAATTTTTGGGTTGGCTTTGTTAATAGCTAGTTTACGATTAATAACTTTCTACATCAAAGGTAATATACGATCTTCTACATATGACCTCATAAATCTATAGGGTCTTTTTTTTCATACTTTGTGGTCAGTTACATCAATGATTCTCTTTTCAAAATAGTGGAGATATATTCTCCGTACATTGTCAACATATTTAATCTTGTTATACTATATAAAACAGCTCAATGGAATTTATGGACTTTAGACATTCTTAACTTCAACTATATAGAGTTTATTAGGGCAAAAGATACATAGAATATATGAGTCATTAATCATTATTCAAAACGATCAACTCCACCACCTCTTACTCTCTCTCGCCTTAGCTCACATCTCACTTCTCTAACTCACCCAACCTTTCTCTCACATTTTTCTATCCAGTTGACATGTCTGAAAAAGCATGGAACGTTCAAAAAAGTCCAATTAAAATATGAGTTAATCCCATTTTACCCCATGAGTTTATCATTAAAGTTCAAAGTCTCCCATGAACTTTTTAATTTACCCAGATTCCCCCATCAATCTTAATACCGTTAAGTATCCATTAGTTTTTAGGAGTAATTGTGTCTTTCTATATTAAAAAAAATAAAACCTAAACAAAGGTGTTATTTGGTTGAAACAATGTGCGAATGAAATACTACCACGTGTCTAATTAAAACTTATCTTCCTAAAGAAGGTTCATCATCTCGTCGGACCCTCCATACCCACATTATCACAAACGGATCATCTTCTCTAGCAAACCCTATGTGCTTTGAACCAAAAAATAATAAAATAAAATAGAAGCTGATCAGAAAACTTGAGTATTAGCCTGGCACGCTTTAGAGAAGGATACCGCCTCCATCGCACACAAGCCATCCATCATTTTCAACAGGTAATATCAAGTTTTTTACAACCCTAGAAATATCCATACACTCACATTCAAATACATACATGCAAATAGTGGTAGTGACCGGAGCAAAACAAAAAGCATGACGAGACCCACATTCAAATTAACTTAAAACAATTAAGCAAGATGATGACAAGGGTGGTCTTGTTTTCGATGGTGCACAGATGGATCATGGATGATTCTGCTATCTGTTTTTGGGTTTCACTTGCTCCCTCCATTTGGTATACAGGGCGGAGCTAGAAGTTGAGTGTTAGGGGACGAATTATTTTTGTACAGTATTGACGTGCACGTCTACTGATCGTGAATTTTTTGACGAATCTCACTATAAAAAAAAATAAGTGGTGACATATAAGTAAAAGATATAAAATACGATTCTTATGATTTAGAGATATGCAACCACTTTATCAAATACGATATATTTATAAAAAATAAATCAGATAATTTACCCAATTCTTAATATATTTTTTTCCAAATGAACTTCTGTCCTTCTACTTATAAATACTAAAAATCCAAAAATGCTTATTAACGCGTAAGAGTTGATAGTTTTATGTATTATTTTTTTTCAATTTAATAAACATTTCCTTTTTTGCTTATAAACAACTGTCTAATAATATTTGTCCAACTTTGTCTAATTAATTATCGGCATGCTTTCTAGCATTACGCTAGTCTCATCATCGGAGTAGGAAACTTTTGTTGTCCATTGATGATGCGGGAGGGTTTGAGGCACATAGAGAATCTTAACTATATTTGCCTTAAATTTCTTTATTTGAAGGTAATCTAACCAAGAAGTATACTTTTGAAAAGAAGAGAAATCTATGTTGTGCCATAAATTTGTGATTACATTTTAAGTTGAAGACAATTCACACACATTCTCCCTTCTCTCCCTCGATAAACACACATTTGCACATACATAGTCACACATTCACAACTTCACACACACACACATAGGCATTGACATACAAACACACACATACACGCACTCATATTCACAGTACAGGAAAAAAAAAAAGTGCAACACAGCTTTTAACTTATGTTTACTAGCAAAAAAATACAATATAAAGCCGTGGTGATTTGAACTTGCACCAGCCATGTAGAGAGACTTGTGACTTACCACCAAGCTAATTCATATCTTGTGAACAACTTAAATAATATTTATCAAATCTATTTTTCAAAAAAAAATACATTAAATATATATTTTTTTTGGGGGTTGCCCCCCCCCGCCCCCCCCCCCCCCCCCCCCCCCCCGGGCGCCCTTCACCCCTGCTGGTATATAAACATCAGATTTGGTTTTCGTTAGTACATGAACATCAGATTTTGGTTTCGCTTTAGTTTATACTTTATATTGTTGTTCATCTTTCTTTTTGATATTGGTCAACTTCAAGAAAAAAAACTAACGAATAGATTTTGGTAGAACCATTTGTCGGAATGGGGACAGATATATGGAACATTTGGGCTGTAAAAGTTGTATAGATAAATACACAATGAATGTTAAGTGTTTAGCATAAAAGTGAAACTTCAATTTTCCTGAAGGTTGACTTTACATTGTTTTTATTTTGTCAAATTTAGTTTAACAGTTTATGTAAATGGTCATTTTTAAGTTCTATTTATTTCTTTTAGTGATAAGAAAGCTATAATGGTCATCATCTTGTTAGAACTAGGCTGTTTAGGAAGCAAGATCATTTTGGTGTTTGAAGTTGTAGTATCAGTGTGAGAAAAAAAAAAAAAAATGTTGTTTCATCTTGTGACCACCAATTTTTGAGAATGATAGTTCCATGCATGAGTTATGGGCTGTATAGAACATGTGTGATGGACAAAATGGTAAAAGCCTATAGTCAAAGAGTTAACTGTTAAAACACCATTAAGAGTGTTAAGTTTGATTGGAGAATCTGGATAAATTTTAAAGTTCATGGAGACTTTGGATTTTAGTAATAAACTCACGAGGCAAAATGAGATTATATATATAACAAAAAATACATACAAGACATAAGCCGCAAGCGAAAGCCCCAAACTTTTGGCCCATTTTAATTGTCTTTCCAACTCAGTCTATAAACAACGTCACAGAGGCCTTTTTTTATTTCTCTTCCCCCCCATCTCTCCTAATCATCTTGTAATTGTTAGTTTAATCTCTTGCAATTATAATTAATTTTTATTTGTCCTTGACGCTATTCTAACAAAAACATGAAAAGAAATGCTCTCAGTTGGTATTTTGTTCTTTTGCTATTTTTACTTATGAGAATTTTGTTGTTTCTTATTCCATTCAAGTTTAAAGTTTTCGAAATTGGAATTCATCGAAGGGCATGTAGGTTAAACTATTGTATGAATTCATGGCTAATAAAATTCACTAATTTTTATTACACTAGGGATATTAAACAAACAGTTGGTCTGTAACTGCAAGCCATATTCCTTCATGTCCATAAGGCGGTAGTGTCGTGGAAACTTGTC
This sequence comes from Ehretia macrophylla, assembly GCA_037974665.1. Classification (NCBI taxonomy): domain Eukaryota; kingdom Viridiplantae; phylum Streptophyta; class Magnoliopsida; order Boraginales; family Ehretiaceae; genus Ehretia; species Ehretia macrophylla. Next base: position 33,974,683 of record CM075770.1, read on the forward strand.
TGATCAGTAAAGTTTGTGCTTTTTTGTTACGAACAGAAACCTTGTCCAGCAGGGACGGTTCTAAAGGAGAACAGACAAGGGCCCGGGTCCGGGCCCCCCCATTTAAAAAAAAAAAAAGAATTTACTTGTTAAAATTTTTTATCAAATTTATTTTATCAAAAAAAATTTTTTGTCTACTGCTTTTCAACTTTAACAAAACTTTTGAATTAAAATAATATTATTATCTATTGCTTTTCCTGAGAAAGATGAAGAAACTTTCTTTTTGTCTACTGCTTTCGGTTTTCCCAATCTTTAGCTTTATTATTATATTTTTTAATATGTTTTTTAAAAAAATTCTTATTGTCTTTCTCGACTAACCCCAACTCCCTTTCCTCCTTTCTTATTTTCTTGTTCATTTTCATTTCTTCATCTTTCTGAAGCACAGAAGCGGGCCAATCTCCCTTTCTTCTTTTCTTAGTTTCTTCATCTTTCTCCAAAGGACCAGCAGAACATCACCCCTAACGTAAGTTTTATTAAATTTATGTTTATTTATTAAATTTTGTTTGTTATATAAATTTATGTTTATTTATTAAATTTTGTTTGTTAAATTCTTTTTTATATTTTTTAGTGCATATTATTTGTCAATTATATTGTAAATTGTAATGTCAATTTTAATATTTTATGTGAAATAGATAATTTTAGTTTTTAAATTTAAGTAAGGCATAATGTGTAGATTAGAGAAGATTAATTATTGAAAAAACAACAGTCAAATATAGAATTATTTTTTCCTTTTGAACTGTATTTTAATATTTTATGTGAAATAAATTATTATTTTAGTAGTCAAATACAGACTTTTTTAATACAATCTGTAACCAACCAAAAAATATATATTTTTTCATTATTCTAATTTTTGAAATTTATTTTCAGGTAAAGTATGAATAAGTTTAAAACAATTGATTCCTTCTTTAAAAGGAAAGAAACAAATGTTGACTCAGAACCCCGTGAACAACCTATTGGATCTGATATTAATACTGATGTGGTTTTAGAACCTCCAACAAAATTTTGAAGGGTTGAAAATGATACCACAGATATAGCATCTTTAGTGCGTGAGCCGGGCTTACGTCCTCAAATTTGGGAATATCCAATGAACAAAAGAGATGAAATTTGTAGAGCATATATTCATTTTGGTTCATATCATCATATTCAATCAAATTATCAGTATTCTATACAAGAAAGTTATCCACGTCGATTTCAAGCTCATTGGGTTAGAACATTTCTTTGGTTGGAGTATTCACCTACAAAAGATGTTGTATTTTGTTTTCCTTGCTCCTTATTCACAAAAGAATCAAATGGAAAACCTGGATTTGGATCAGATGTGTTCATTGTTAAGAGATTTAAAAATTGGAAAAAAGTAAATGGAAAAGACTGTGCTTTTTTATCTCATATGGGGAAGGATATAAATTCAGTTCATAATTCAGCTGTCAAATATTGTGAGAATTTGAAGAATCAGTCTTCTCATATTGAAAAGGTGATACAGAGGCAAAGTTCTTCACAAATTTCAAATAATCGTCTGCGCCTTAAAGCTTCTATAGATGTTGTTCGATGGTTAACATTTCAAGCATGTACTTTTAGAGAAAACGATGAAAGTGTTGATTCCATAAATCAAGGTAATTTTCTTGAAATGTTAAAATTGTTAGCATCTTACAATGAACAAGTTCATGAAGTTGTTTTGGATAATGCCCCACAAAATGCTAAATACACATCTCATACTATCCAAAAAGACATTTTATCCGTTTTGGCTAGAAATGTGCAAAATAGTATTTGTAAAGAGATTGGTGAAGCAATGTTTTGTTTAATTGTCGATGAAGCTAGGGATGAATCTAAGAGAGAACAAATAGGTCTTGTTATAAGATTTGTTGATAAGGAAAGATTTGTTAGAGAGAGATTTCTGGACTTGATTCATGTTAAAGACACAACATTATTAACTCTTAAAGAAGAGATTTCTTATACATTATCTCATCATAACCTCAATGTTCTTAACATTCGTGGTCAAGGGTATGATGGAGCTAGTAATATGCGTGGTGAATGGAATGGGTTACAAGCATTGATCCTTAAAGTTTGTCCTTATGCTTATTATGTGCAATGTTTCGCTCATCAGTTACAACTAGCTCTTGTTGCTTCATCTAGAGAAGTTTCTGATATACATTGTTTTCTCCATAACTTGAGTTTCATTGTTAACATTGTGGGGTCTTCTTCCAAGCGAAATGATGAATTACAAGCTGCCCAAGTAGCTAAAAATGCACGTTTAATTGAATGTGGTGAGATTGATACTGGGAGAGGAGCCAATCAAATGAGAACTTTGCAACGCCCTGGAGATACTAGATGGGGTTCTTATTTTAATTCGATTTGTAGTTTGATAAGGATGTTTGCGTCGACTTGTGTTGTTCTCCAGAATATAGCTATTGATGGATCTATATTCTCTCAACGTGGAGATGCTATATTTGCTGTTAAAGTATTGATGTCATTTGATTTTGCTTTTATCTTGCATGTGATGAAAAAAATCATGGGGATTACTAACGTACTTTGCCAAGTTTTGCAACAAAAGTCTCAGGACATTTTAAATGCTATGCATATGGTTTCTAGTACAAAATCATTATTGCAAAAGCTTAGAGATGTTGGTTGGGAAACACTCATAGAAAATGTGACATCTTTTTGCTCTCGCCAGAATATACAAGTTCCTGATATGAATGTTTATTACTCTGACATACTCCGATCTCGTCGTCAAAATGATTTTATAACAGTGGAACATCATTACCGGGTAGACATATTTACCACTGCTATAAATCAACAATTGCAAGAGCTAAACAACAGATTTAATGAGCAAGCAACTGAGCTTCTTACTCTTAGCACGACTTTGAATCCTAGAGATGGTTACAAGTCATTTGCAAGTAATTTTATTTGCAAACTTGCTGAAAAGTTTTATCCTTCGGACTTCTCCAAACAGGAGATGATTCATCTAAATTATCAATTGCAGCATTATGAGCTTGATGTGCCTAATCATCCTGAGTTGAAAGATTTGACCAGCTTATCAGATCTGTGTAGAGAATCGTGAAAACTGAAAAATCAAAAACTTATCATTTGGTTGATAGGTTGATACGATTGATTCTGACTCTTCTAGTCTCGACAGCAACGACAATATGATTGTTTATATCGACAGCAACGACACTATGAAAGTTATCAAAACAAGGCTTCGCAATCGGATGGAAGATGACTTTCTCAAAGATAGTATGATTGTTTATATCGAAAAAGAAATTGCTAAAGATGTTCTTGTTGATACAATAATTGACGAATTCTATACCATGAAGGAGAGACGAGCCCAACTTTATTGACTGAACTGGTAAACACTACTTTACATAATTTAATGTTTTTTTTTTTTGCAAAATGGTATTTTTTTTACACTTATTTGTGTTTAATTTTTTTTAATTTAGTTCTTTATTATTTAATTTTAGAATAATTAATTATGTTAATTAAAAATATATAAAATACTGTACAAAAAAAAAATTCGGTCCCCCCATACTAAATTCCTAGCTCCATCCCTGTTGTCCAGTATGTTGAGCGATTGTGTCGGTTCATAACTTGTATTGCAGCAATGCGAACACAATTACGGGGATGCATTCAAAACCACCAATGAGTTTGGACACCCACATCCTTTGGCTGGTTTTGTGCGAATTGCGATTGTCTGAAAATTTTTGCAATATTATACTATATCCGAATTTATCTTCTCTATTTTATTATAAGAGTAAGTTTCGGGGACGAAACTTTTCTCTTTTCATTAGGGGGAATTGGTGTAACATCTCACATTTTGGACCTGACTTAACTAATCTTATTTTATTGAATGAAAAGATAGAAATTTATTTTCTTGGATTAGGTCTCTTGATAAATATTTAAGCCTAATCCCATGAGTCTATTTCTAACCTGGTGTCATCTACAAAACATTCTTAACTTGTAGCCTCCCTCATAAAATATAAGAAAATATTCTCTCTTAATGATTAACCTTTGAAATATCGTGCAACCCTCTCGTAAGTACATTCTTAGGAAATTCGTGATCAGAATATAAGGGATATCTTAAAGTTCAGGCTTAATACATCAAAGAGGTAAGTGGTCTGACCCTCACCTTCATAAATCCCTATATTTTCGTCCGATATGATATATAGAATTATCGAAATTATTTAGTTAGAGGTAAGTGGTCTGACCCTCACCTTCATAAATCCCTATATTTTCGTCCGATATGATATATAGAATTATCGAAATTATTTAGTTTTAAAAATTTATTATGTATACCTTGGAATTCGGATGCGACATTTCATATTTATTGTAAATTTTTACCAAATTATCGATCTTTCTCCATTAGAATTTAACAGAAGCTTGTGGCCTTTTTTTCGTTTTTTTTGGCCTTATCCCTTGCCTGACAACTCCTTAATTTTTTTACTCCTTTTTCTGCTGATTTCAACTTCTCCCTAGCCATCTTGACTTGCTAATCGTCCAATTATATTGAAGGATCTTGAGTCTGAGTCATAGATTCTCAACAAAGATTCTTATTGGTCTTATGTTAAGCTTTGTATTTCTTCACTGTTGGTTGGGACATTGAACTTGGAGAAAAAAAATAAAAAGAATAAACTAGGCTTAATCCGATCATGAAGGGAAAAAAAAAAGGATTTGAATGGTAACCAAAGAACAGTAACACTTTCTGTATTTTCCGATCTATTATGATTATCGTATCTAGAATTATCGTCATTATTTTATTTTAGAATCACATTATGAACATGTCTTACAAATTTATACAAAAGATTTAATATCATGAACAACAATATATAAGGGTATGAATAATTTTTCATAGATGGTGTATTTATCTTTTCTTTAGTTATAGTTTGACTTTGCTGTTAGCAAAAGAAATATATATATATATATATAGGGAAATGCAGCAGTAGTCCCCATTGTTTACTCAAAAGTTAATTTAATCCCCATTGTTTTAAAATGCTCAAAAAGGTCTCCAATGTTTGTAAACATGCTCATTGTGGTCCCTACCGTTAAAATTTTGGTTAGTTTTAACAGATGTGAATAGTATTTCAAGGGTAAATTTGAAAAATCACAAAAAAATACAAAATCTCACACAAAAATACCAAAAAACACACACTAACACACCTACAAACACACGCACTGACCAAAAAACACACACTAATACACCCACAAACACACACACTCATAGAAACACCAAAAAACACACTAATACACACACATTAACACACCCACAAACACACACTAACACCAAAAAATACACACCCATAAACACACACTAACACCAAAACACACACTAATACACAAGGAGGGGGGTGGGGCTGTTCGCGCAGCAGGGGGGGGGGGGGTGGGTGGCGCTGTTCGCGCGCAGGGGGGGTGGGGGGGGGCGCTGTCGCGCGCAAGGGGGGGGGGGGGCGCTGTCGCGCGCGGGGGGGGGGGGGGGGGGGGAGGGGTGGGGCTGTGTCGCGTGGTGGGTGGTGGGTGGTGGTGGTGCTTGGTGGTGCTTGGTGGTGGTGGGTTGAGGGTTTGGAATAGGAAGAAGAAGATAGGGATATTTTGGGTATTTTATTTTTAAGTAAGGGTAGTTTAGTTATTTTATACATTTTCTGTTAAAATTTTAACGGTAGGGACCACAATGAGCATGTTTACAAACATTGGGGACCTTTTTGAGCATTTTGAAACAATGGGGATTAAATTGACTTTTGAGTAAACAATGGGGACTACTGCTGCATTTTACCCACACATATATATATAAAGTTTCAATGTTATAACATAGAAACTATAAGCTAATTTAAGAAAAGGTTTTTCTTAGTATATTCGGATGTTGACCCTGCATTAATGGTTTCTAATATTCTCATCAAATGTTCTCGACGGAATTAAAATGCATTTGACGATTTTTGTGAATTAAAATAAAATAAAAATAAAAATAAAAGAGGAATCTGAACAGTACGTTGTTGTTCACGTGGAATAGTAAATGGGGCAAATGCCTTTGAATGTATTCTTTTTTTTTTCTCCTTCTTTAGTTGTAGTCTTTCTTTTGAACTTTTATTTCTAAAATAGTTTTGAATACTTTTAGTTCTGAATGTAATTACTTTTATAGTTTAAAAGCTCCAAACGGTGTTAGAGCTGAGAGTTTTGCGTATTTTGATTTTAGACACAAATAATATCTTTTTGAAAAGAAAAAAAAAAGATTTTGGGACAAAAGTATTTGTATGATTTTAAAGTATGACGCATTATGAGAGATACTTTCTATTAGAATTATTTTATGCATTACGTGATCATCGAATATATATATTTGAAACTTGAGAGTTTGGACGATCTGTGAAATAATGACTCTTTTTGGCTGATGATAAATGTCAATATTATGATCTTTTTTGGATTTAAAATATTTGAAACTCAAAAATTTGGATGAGCTGTGAAATTATGACCCTTATTGGCTGCGAATAAATGTCAATATTATGACCCTTGTTGGATGGGGATAAATTCCAACACTTTTGACTCTTTCGCAGAAGATAAATGCCAATAATTTTGACTCTTTGGCAGAGGATAAACGCCAGTATTTCCAACTTGTTGGCAGAGGATAAATCCTAGTATTTTCACTCTGTGACGGAGGATAAATGTCAGCTTAGACTCGGATATTGGATTCATTTGACTATGATTTCTGACACTATGAATTCTTGGCGTATGAATTTAGTTGGCATGAACTTTTATGATTCTAGGCATGAGACATTGTCATTTTTGCACGAATTTATTTTCGAATTAGAGATCATTATGAATATGATAATATGACTATTTTACATATATAAATATTTTAAGGGTCCCAAGAAGTTTTCTTTGCGATCGCCACTTACTGAGATGTATGTCTCATTTTTGTAAAAATGTTTTTCTTGCAGAAGATGATGAGTAGGTTTTGGATTCGGCTCAGGTAGAGACTACCTCACGAATACTTGATTACAACCCTTTGGATATTTTAGTTATGGATAAGTTGATTTTATCTTCTAGACGTATGGCTTTATATTCTTATTGTGGTTAGGATTTTGGGATAAGTGGTGTATTTTTTGGAGATTTTTATTTCTTAGTTGGAGACTTAAATTCCGACTCAATATGATGATTTAGTTGCACTGATGACTTGCTGCATATTTATTATTGTGGTCAGTTTAGTGTATGTATTTAGGAAGGACGTTTATTTTTAATGCGCGACAGTTACGTCCCCGAGATTTGTCTTGGTGGATTTTTGGGGGCGTGACACTAACTGTTGCTTTGAATTCAACATGTCCTTCCAAAAGTTTCTGAACTAACTTATTGGCCGCCGTCCGATTTGAAAAATATTCATGAATACTTTTCATCCCTGAAACAGCTAAATCTCTCAAATTAAATTAAAATCAGGTTCAAAATCTTACCAAGCATGTCAGTATGGATAACGGCTTTGAAAAGCTTGACATGCTCCTCATGTTTTAAACTTTCAAGAGGGGTGACATCGTAAAGATAAGAAACCATTTTCTTTTTTCCTAGCAAAGTCACCGTATAAAGTGGTGTCATTACTTCATTCACTGCAAGAATTCGAAGTATAGGTGACGGTTTGTGGTTTTAAAGGTAGCGATTAAAAACCGCTACCTATTAAAAGGCAGCACTTTGCAAAATCTTCACCAGCACCGGTACCTATGCTCGTGTTGCCTATGCATAAGTGACAGTTTATAAAAACTGCTGCCTATAGTTACAACTTGCATAGGTGACAGTTATAATAAATGCTGCCTATATCACCACAAGTACAACTCTTTTGAACCGCTACCTTTGATAAAAATAGTAATAGGTGACGGTTAATTGGGACCGCTGCACATCATTTAGTAGACTAATAACTAGCAATTCAAGAGTACTATTGCACATTCCTGTTGTACAATTAATATATGTTTCAGCCAAGAACAATGACCTCATAACTGATTTTAGAATCATTGGAATTATCACGAACTATGGGTAGTTTAGTATTCTTCTCATACATTGCTTTAGCAATTTTTACCACTCCTGAAGCGGCTGCAAAGTAGAAGGCGGTATTCCCAATATTGTTTGTCGATGCCAAGTCGTCCTCACTCATAATCTCAACTAGCTATCTTACAAACTGGTGGGGTCCATCCCCAATATGGCCAAGTTGCCATAGTTGAAAACAAAAAGTGATTGTTGTCAATTTGACAACAATCATTCACGGCTGGCAAGCCGTGATTGTTATCAAATTGATAACCTGAAAGGTTATCAATTTGATAACCATTTCTTACCATCCATGCTTCTATAAATAGAGGGATGGTGAAGAGTTAAAATTTGTACAGACAGAGAGAAAGAATAGAGAGAGAAAAATAGAGAGATTATTATGAGAAATTAATCTCCGGGTTATTTCACAACCAGGGTAGAGTTGTGAGGTATTTTTCTATAAGAATCTTTTCTTTTATATTATTCAAATACGGGTAGTTCTAGAAATAAGACTAAGTTAACTTCAAAGAGAAAGTGAGATATTTTTGTATTTGAGGGAACTCAAGTTTGGACAAAAACTTGAGTATTAATTCTTGTACTATTTTTATAGTGGATTTTCTGTCGGTTTGTCCCGTGGTTTTTTACCTTCTTAATTGAGGGTTTTCCACGTTAAATATATGTGTCCCATATTTTCTTTTATCTGCCGTTATTATCTGATATTTGAAATTGATCTTGTGGGAGGTTCGGGCCCAACAACTGGTATCAAGAGCAAGGTCAGTATTGAACAGTACTATTTTTGTACGTATTGATACTATTCATATATACGGTATTATTCATACTTTTTATACTACTCGTATATACGATATTATCTGTACGTACGGTACTTTTGATAATTACTATATTATTGGTATATGCGGTGGTGTCCGTATATACGACATAGTTACTGTTCATACAGAATTTCAGAGGGAAAAATCATGGAGTCCAGTTCTAGCTCCATGTTGAAATTAACGGCTACAAATTATGGAATTTGGAGGACGATGATGGAAGATCTTTTGTACTGCAAAGATCTATATGATCCTGTCGAAGGAGATACAAAGAAGCCAACGTCCATGACAGAGGAAGCATGGGAAAAACTCAACAGAAAAACTGTCGATACCATCAGACAGTGGATAGATGTGAGTGTCTTTCACCACATCTCTGCAGAGAAGAAAGCTGATAAAATCTGAAAAACTTTGGAAAATATTTATCACAGAAAATCTTTTCGAAACAAAATTTTCCTTATAAGAAAGCTCTTGAATCTAAAACTAAAGGAGTAACAATCTATTGTCGAGCATCTCAATAGTTTTCAGAATTTTTTAAATCAACTCATAATGCTAGAGCTAACAATTGATGATGAGCTGCAGGTATTATTTCTTCTGAGTTTATTACCAAACAATTGGGAAACACTGGTGGTAACACTCAGTCATTCAGCTTAAGACAACAAGCTGGAATTAAACATGGTGAAAGATAGCATGTTCAATGAGGAGATAAGGAGGAAGGATTTTGGATCAGACTAGGCACAAGCCCTTGTTACTGAAAACCGGGGAAGGAGTGCCGGCAAAAATTCCAAAGGACAAGGTAACTCTAGAGGGAGATCCAAGTCTCGAGGAAATTTAAGGTGCTACTATTGGAATAAAATTGGTCACCTTAAGAGAAATTGCAATATGTTGAAAAACAAAGGAGATCAAAAGAAGGTAGAGGAAAACTCTACAGCTGCAGCAATTTCTACATCAAATGATGGGTTGACACTACTTTGCTCACAAAATGACTGTAATCATGTTGTTGATTCTCAAACCGAATGGATTGTTGATTCAACAGCATCTTATCATTGTACTCCCAATAGGGATTTTTTCACTGTCTACAATGCAGGAGACTTTGGCACAGTGAAAATGGGGAACAACAGTGAATCAAAAATAGTGGGAGTTGGAGACATTTGTGTTCAAACAAATGTTGGCTGCAAAATGACGTTAAAGGATGTCCGACACATCCCAGATCTCCGCCTTAATTTGATCTCAGCAGGTGTTCTTGACAAAGAAGGATACGAGCACCAGACATGCAACAATCAATGGAGGCTTACCAAAGGAACTTTGGTGGTTGCAAGAGGTAAACTTTGTTGCTCGTTGTACAAGACACAAATGAAAATGTACAATGGACAACTGAATGCTGTGGAAGATGAAGCTTTTCCAAATGTGTGGCATAAAAGGCTGACGCACATGAGCGAGAAAGGGTTACAAATTTTGGCTAAGAAGTCCCTCATTCCCTTAGCCAAAGGTACATCATTAGACCCTTGTGATTATTGTTTATTTGGAAAACATCATAGAGTTTCTTTCCAAGGAAAATCAAGTCAGAAAGAAAATAAATTAGAGTTAGTATACTCTGATGTTTGTGGTCCCATGGAGGTGGAGTCATTAGGTGGTAATAGATATTTTGTTACTTTTATTGATGATGCTTCACGAAAAATGTGGGTGTATTTGTTGAAAAGAAAAGATCAGGTATTTGAATACTTCAAGCATTTTCATGCTATGGTAGAACGGGAGACTGGAAAACCTTTGAAGCGTCTCCGTTCAGACAATGGTAGAGAATACACGTCCCGGGAATTTAAGGTGTATTGTTCCACGCACGACATCAAGCATGAAAAGACGGTACCTGGCACCCCACAACATAATGGTGTAGCTGAAAGGATGAATCGCACCATTATGGAGAGAGTTCGTTGCTTGTTGAAAATGGCTAACTTACCAAAACCATTTTGGGGAGAAGCAATCAATACAACATGCTACCTAATCAACAGGACTCCTTCGGTACCTTTGAACTTCGACTTACCAGAAAGAGTATGGTCGGGAAAAGATGTCTCTTATTCCCACTTGAAGGTGTTTGGATGCAAAGCCTTCATGCATGTACTGAAGGAGCAAAGATCCAAACTTGATGATAAGGCGACTCCTGTCATATTTGTAGGATATGGCGATGAAGAGTTTGGATATAAAGTATGGGATCCGGAGAAGAAAAAGGTCATCAGAAGCAGAGACCTTATCTTCTATGAGCATGAGATCACTGGAGAATGGCAAAATGATAAACCAAACACTCATGCAGATAGAGGTGTTTAAGATACAACACCTGTATCTTCCCCAACAAATCATGCCACAAGAAGGGAAGATGTTGAACAAACAGAACCTGGACCAATTGTAGAGCCATCAATGGTTGATGATACATCTGACAACGATGATGATGTTGAAAATGCAGAGGGTGTTGAACAGGGGGGAGCAAACTGCTCAACCAGAAAATGCATAATCTCAATTGAGAAGGTCTTCACGAGAAAGACGACCATCAACCATGTACTCAAGTTCTGATTATATTTTATTCACTGATGAGGGGGAGCCAGAGGACTTCCAAGAAGTTTTAACTCACAGTGAAAAGACCCAATGGCTGGATGCAATGAAAGAGGAGATGAGTTCATTGTTGAAAAACAAGACGTACGAGCTGATTAAACTTCCCGAAGGAAAGAGAGCCCTGAAAAATAAATGGGTGTTTAGGTTGAAGAAAGATGGAGACAAAATAATCAAATACAAAGCACGTCTTGTAGTGAAAGGATTCAGTCAAAAGAAAGGTATAGGCTTTGATGAAATTTTTTCTCCCGTTGTTAAAATGTGCTCTATAAGAACTGTCTTAGGATTAACTGCAAGTCAAAATCTGGAACTGGAGCAGCTTGATGTAAAGACAGCATTCTTGCATGGAGATTTGCAAGAGGAAATTTACATGGAACAACTAGAAGGTTTCAATGTAAAAAATATAGAGCACATGGTTTGTAAATTAAAGAAAAGTCTATACAGCTTGAAACAAGCGCCAAGGCAATGGTACAAGAAATTTGACTCATTCATGGTGAGTCAAAGTTACAAACGGACGGAAGCAGATCCTTGTGTATACATCAAACAATTCACTGGTGGTAACTTTATCATCTTACTAGTTTATGTTGATGATATGTTAATTGTGGGACAAGATCCAAGGATAATTCAGAAGCTCAAGGAGGATTTGTCTAAATCCTTTGACATGAAGGATTTAGGACCAGCAAAGCAGATATTGGGCATAGAGATTATCCATGATCGAAAAGCTGGTAAGGTGTGGTTATCACAGAAGAAGTATATTGAGCAAATACTGGAAAGATTCAGGATGAAAGAAGCTAAGCCAGTTAGCACACCTCTTGCTAGTCACTTCAAATTGACAAAGCAATCTTGTCCGTCCACTGAGGAAGAAAAAGGACATATGGCAAAAATCCCTTATTCTTCAGCAGTAGGGAGCTTGATGTATGCAATGATTTGTACTAGGCCTGATATTGCTCACGCAGTCGGAGTCGTGAGTAGATTCCTGTCAAATCCAGGAAAGTCTCATTGGGAAGCAGTGAAATGGATCTTCAAATATCTAAGAGGAACCTCAAAGTCATGCTTAACTTTTGGGGGCAAAGAACCAATTCTTGAAGGATACACTGATGCCGACATGGCAGGAGATCTTGATGGTAGAAAATCTACATCAGGATATATATTCACTTTTGCAGGAGGAGCAGTCTCATGGCAGTCCAAGCTGCAGAAGTGCATTGCATTATCCACCATAGAAACTGAATACATTGCTGCTACAGAAGCAGGCAAGGAGATGTTGTGGATGAAGCGGTTTCTTCAAGAGTTAGGTTTTAAACAAGATAAGTATGTGGTATTTTGTGACAGTCAAAGTGCACTTGACCTTAACAAAAATACCATGTACCATGCACGCACTAAACATATTGATGTGCGATATCACTGGCTGAGATCGATGATAGTAGAAGAGCTGTTGAAGCTGCAGAAGATCCATACAGATAAAAATGTTGCTGATGTGCTGACCAAAGCACTTCCCAGAAATAAATTCGAGTCATGTGCCAAGCAGGCTGGGCTAAACTTGTGAAGTTGTTATTCTTCTCCTTTGGGTCTGGAGGGGGAGATTGGTGGGGTCCATCCCCAATATGGCCAAGTTGCCATAGTTGAAAACAAAAAGTAATTGTTGTCAATTTGACAACAATCATTCACGGCTGGCAAGCCGTGACTTTTATCAAATTGATAACCTTGATAACCTTTCAGGTTATCAATTTGATAACCATTTCTTACCATCCCTGCTTCTATAAATAGAGGGATGGTAAAGAGTTAAAATTTGCACAGACAGAGAGAAAGAATAGAGAGAGAAAAGAGAGAGAAAAGAGAGAGAAAAATAGAGAGATTATTGTGAGAAATTAATCTCCGGGTTATTTCACAACCAGGGTAAAGTTGTGAGGTATTTTTCTATAAGAGTCTTTTCTCTTATATTATTCAAATACGGGTAGTTCTAGAAATAGGACTAAGTTCACTTCAAAGAGAAAGTGAGATATTTTCGTATTTGAAAGAACTCAAGTTTGGACAAAAACTTGAGTATTAATTCTTGTACTATTTTTATAGTGGATTTTCTGTCGGTTTGTCCCGTAGTTTTTTACCTTCTTAATTGAGGGTTTTTTACGTTAAATATCTGTGTTCCATATTTTCTTTTATCTGTCGTTATTATCTAATATTTGAAATTAATCCTGTAGGAAGTTCGGCCCAACACAAACTTGGTGTGTTTTGCTCCAGCGGCAATGTGCAAAACTGTATCTTCGCTTGGTGTGATACGAAGAGAAGCTAATCTTGGGTCATCCCGAAGAATCGATTCAGCAACTTTCCAGTCATCTTTCATAGCAGCTTTATACAATACTGCTTTTTCGTTTGGTCATAGTTATTTCTTTTCCAGACCCTGATAATTTTCCTATACTTATTCTTACCGTGGCAACAGTCACTATATAGTAGTATAAGAAGTTACTTCCTTTATCATGTCAGCTGTTAATTTTCTTGAGAAAGTGTTTCTAAATATCTCAACCGTGTTAATAATTAATATATGTCTCATTGGCCAATGATGATTTCATTACTTTAATTTATTGAAGAGGCCAAAGGCGGTCCGTGTAACATCTACGTCGGTGGGAATAATAGTTATTTATGAGTGAATATTATGGATATAAAAAATAATTTTAATTTAATTTTTTTTGATCTTTAAAAAAAAAACTCAAGTAATTATTTAATGTGTATTTGTGGATGTAGTATGAATTATATATATATTTTTTTCATCAACGTACCAATTTTAGTCTTGAGAAGTATGATAAAATCTCAAATAAATATCTGTAAAGTCAAAATTTTTTCTACAAATCGGCACACTTTTAAACTCTATTTGTAATTTTTGATAGAAGAAGGGATAATAGAGTTAGAAGAAGAAGGTTGTTTAGTCTCTATTAGAATGTCTCTAGCAGCTCCCCTAGGAGAGCTCTTAGAACTAAATTTCTTTCTAACAACTCTCCTATTCTATATCCCATATTATGGGGGAGCTTGGATATGAAATTCATATCCCACAAACTTTGGGGAGCATATTAGCTTGCCCATCCCATCTCCCCTGCCACTAGTGGTCAACTGACTCTTACCAAAAAAAAAAAAAGTTAAGAGCTATTAAAATTGGACTTAGTGGGTAGGGCTTCTCATGTGTATGAGTCCCATGCATGTGGAGTTCACAACGCATATGTTAGTTTGTCGTTTCGAAGTAATTATTTCTCTCTATTAGTACCTATACTAATTGATATTTTTGCTTTCGTTTGTTGATTAGCTCTGGAAGAACATTAGAGGAACAGGTCATAAGATTTATTCCCATCACCTTTCCGTAGCGGGGGTCAGAAGCGGAACTGTGGTATTATGGGTCTGATCCGTAACTTAAAAGAAGATGATATTCATGATAACAGTGGTAACCATGGAAATTCAGAGAAACAGCAAGAGCCACGCCATAGCGTTGCTTTGTCAGATGTAAGAGCATCTATCACAAACGAATGATGCTGTTGGTGCCGCACGCCCAACGGATTGAAGACTTCAGAATTTATTATTTCATCACAATCTGATTACATTTATTTCCATCCCCTTATTCTTAGAAAATCAATATGAAGAATAATCATCCCAATCAAACTAACCTTAAGATTTTTTTTTTTTTTTAATCTCAAATGGGAAAAAGTTAGATTTCTTGCAAACATTCTAATTTTTAGGTTAGGTTTATTAATGGCCGGTTTATGATTAATAACTTTATATCTAAGGCAATACGATCACTACAAAAAAGACTACTTTAGGCGACAACCAAAAATCGTTTTCTTTCCGTCCCCAAATGGGTATTGGCGACGGTTGGCTACGGCATGAAGATGAAAATTGACTGTCGCCAAAAGTAGCATTGCCAATTTGTCGCCCCGTCGCAATATCATCGTTTTTGGCGACGCCGTTTTAGTCCGTCTTCAAATTCGTCTCCGAATCGTCTTCCAAAAGTGTCGTCTCCACACCGTCGCCAAAAAATGCCGTCTCCACACCGTCTCCAAAAACATGGTGTCTCCATTCCGTTTCTAAACCATCTCCAAAAACATAGTGTCTCCAATCCGTCTCCAAAAATATGTCGTCTCTTTTCCGTTACTGAACTGTCTCCAAAAAAAAACCATTTACACCCCGTCTCCAAAAAACATTGTTGTCTCCAAATTAAATTGTAAAATTCCGTCACCATGTTGTCGCCAATATCGAAATTATTATTATTATTATTATTTTCATATAAAATCTTTAAATGTTTTTTAAAATTATTAATTATTTATTTGTTAAAACAAGATATAATGCGCAACCATGTAATATAAATTATAGTTAATTCATATTGAAAATTATTTTGTACCAGACCATAAAAATAAACACATCCTAAACGTAATTAAACAAACTCTTTGTATACATTAACATAACAGAAAAACAGAAAAATTATTCTTAATTTCCATCATCAGATTGAGGCATTTCCGGATGAGCAGGTGGCATCATCATCATCTTTGTCATCGATGATCTTCCTGCATATGACCTCTGTGCTCTAAAGTACATTCTCAACGTATTTAATCTTATTATACTATATATAACAGCGTCAATGGAGTTTATGGACTTGGAAGTTTTTCATATATATAAGGGGTTTTATCTAAATTGAATTAAACAAGATGGAGTAATTCAAGATCTGAAATACTAATTTTGAAAGTTCTAATTTATTTATGTAGGACAATTCTTGTGTGCGCTTGGTACAGAGGAATGAAATGGCCACTTTGAATTCTATTTCATCTTGAACCTGGTACAACCAGTACAGTGGGGATAACTAAGCAATAGAGCACCTCTTGGATGATGCTAAACATTTCCTATCATTTGTTGGAAACATATGTAAGAATTATTATGGCCCACGTGTAAATAAAAGGGTCTGTGAATATTAATTGGATAATTATTTATCTAATTATTTAATGGGTTTAATAAATAAAGTAAATTCTTAAATCCTATTGGCTAATAAAGAAATATGTCTTTTATGATTGGTTATCTTGATGGAAAACACTTATTAATTCTTTATATATATAGAAGACCTGAACTTCTCTTTGCACATTATTGAACGTACATTTTATACCATCAGAAACAAAAACTATATAACAGTAAAGTGAGAAAGGGAGAGAAATTAGTGTTCTTTCAAAATTGTAGAATAAAAGTCCGCATTAAAGAACTACAATTGATCAAGGTACACATCTTTTATCAAGTATGTAAAAATCATAAAGTTCTTAAAATTCCGGGCATTACAGTATTTATGTATAATTGTTTGCACATAAATTATTAAAGAATTTCTTATATGTGGTATCAGAGCTTGGGTTGAGAACTTATGATTTTTCATTAAAATTGTTGTTTTTCTCCATTAAGGATTAACTCTATAATATTAAGAGAAAGACATATATATGAGCTACTTTTTGATTGTTAAGTTTTGATTGTTTCACGGCTTCGAAGTTAAAGGGTTTTATTTGAAGTTTTAGTGCAAAAACAAATCATTATTGGATTATGTCTCATACTTTTGCAAATTATTGGTGCAAATTATTGATTGCAAATCAAACAGAATGTAAAAAAGATGTAAAGCATAAAATAATACTTTCAACATGCATTCATATAAGTATGTTGACATGCAATTAGATGTAATAAAAAAAGTATAAGATTCTCGCTGGCGTGTTAAGCGAGATGAAGAAATATTTATGTCATGTTAAAAATGAATGCTTCCAGTATATAGTGCGTATCATGAAGAGTTTACAGTTAAGGCCAAACGATAACAACGTTAATTAAGGACCATCTTTGGTGTTCTTCAATTTAGTTTTTCTGAGGACTCCTCTGATCAAGGGACCGAAATTAGGGCTTTCTATATATATATATATACATTATATTCTGGATTCTTTGATCATTTATTGGTTGGCAATAATGACGAAGTGCCAAATCCATGTAACGATTGGTTAGAAGAATTATCTTTGTGTTGATCTAATGAAAAGGTAATTAGCAACAGAACGGTGCAACAGCATATGGCGGTGGGCAATAGGCAGGATTAATCATGAGATGCAATCATTAACATGCTTGTTGGTCCGCAAAGTATGGCTTTTATATGGTTTGATCTGTATTAATGGCATTGGCATGTAATTGTTTAAAAATAATAGAATAAAGTAACTATTTAAAGTGCAATGCCACACGGGTCCAATGACATTTGAACTTGCAACGTGTAGTTTTGCTTGGTAGCATTTAACCGTCAGGCCATGCGCATCAATTGCTTATAGTGTTGATCTTCTTGAATTCTTTGACTATGTCTGGTTGTTTGTTAAACAACAAAAGGAAATTAAAGAAGCAAAGTGCATGTAATGAGTTCATGACCTTTAAGTCTTATTGTTATTGCTTAACCCACTGCATTAAAAGAATCTCTTGTACGCCATAATGTTTTCATATCACTACAAGAAAAAACGGTTTCAGCGACAGAGCATCGCTATGCCGTCGCTTTTCGGCGAGGGCTCGGTGAGGGAGACCGTCCCTCGCCGATTCGGCGAGGAAACTCGCTGTCCCTCGCCAATTCGGCAAGGGAAGGCCATGTATCGGCGAGGGATCTCGCTGTCCCTCGCTGACTTGGCGAGGGAATTAGACGTTCCTTGCCGATTCACTTTTATGTTTAGATTGAACAAATAAAATTTGAAAATTTAAAAAAGGTCAATTCAAACAATTAGGCAACTGACAATCATTCTTCTCGCCGATTCGGCCCCAACATTTTTGACTCTACATGAAAATAGTCGTAATTTATAATTACTACAAACAATTACTTCTAAGTTTACATTTAACAATTATGATTATTTCATATAATAATTTATGAGTGTTTTAAAAGTATTGAATTTAAATTTAATAATATGTAGTAAATTTATTTTAAATAATTATACATGCAACTAGTGAGTAATTTTTTTCCTTTTTAAAATGTCCTAGATTGGCGTATACATAACTATATACAAAATTTATATTTAACGTCATGCAAAATAGAAATAATTATTTCTTTCAAATTGACATCACGAAATTATAATTAAAGCATTTTCTTATAAGAGTTAATGCATTACAAGCATTAACTTAATTTTACATTTTTGGGAATTACTAAAGGATTACATGGCGTGCATTTTTTATAATGCAACACAACGACTTAATACCTAACCCCCTATAAAGATTACACATTATTTTCGAGGGTTTACATAAACACACCTACTTAATACCTAAAACCCTATAAAGATTACAAATTATTTTCGAGGGCTTACATAAACACACCTACTTAATACCTAACATAGTACTGCAATATCACTAATACATAACAAGTGCACACTACACATCAGGCAGAAGAGCGTAGTAACATTGTTATATTTAGTAACAATTTCTACTATTGCTGATGCTTCTAAGATGATAAAAAGATATAGATATTAGGGAAAAAAGTTTGGTAAATAGATCCGCAGCATGTCGGCTTGAATTTTTTGGCCTACTTGGGCATTAGAAATGTATCCGTCGTACTTTGGCGGAGCATTTAGATCAAGTTGGGGTTTAACGTATTCGCTGTAAATTGGATACTTTTGCATTGTATCCATCTCTTCATCTTTAGTCACTGGACGATTAGCTGAGTGGTGTTGTTGATCCTTACTCATTCTTCAAACAATTTAGATGAAATCTACAATTACTACTTTGAGATAGTATGAGAAAACGCAATGCCAAGTGCTATTTATAGAAACTAGGTCATTAGAGATAGTACTCATGACAAGATTAATCAATGGTCCATATGACAGCCCGTGATGGAGTTGATGTTATTCACGGGACTTCACGACATTTACGAACGGGCTGAAAAATTGTTATAAGAAACACATTAATTATTAGAAAGAATAATAAAAAATTGTTTTCCTTGGAGACGTAAATGTACATATGTCAATATGTGAAATCATTGTCCACATGCATTGTGCACGCTAACACAATGCATGCAAAACAAGAGTTTGTCCATTCCTATGCCAAAAGAAGCCCCTGTCATTTCATTATATTATGCCCTGTGGTTCGTGGGCACGTGGACACTACCCATTGGTCTTCTATCTGTGAAATAATTGGTGACAGGGCGTGCTTGGTATTTTGGAGATGGTGAAGTTCCTAAAGCCAACTCCCTTGGAAGACGTGTCCTTGCAAGTTTGGACTATTTTATGGAGAGATTGTCGCGTATAACATATTCTCATCGTACATTTCATTTCTCGTGAACAAAAAAGTCATGGTGATGGGACTTGGCGGCATTGATATTTACAATTTGAACATCTTATATTTATGTACAATTACATTATTTAATTATTTGTTTAATTGAATACTTTTAATACTTTAAAAAGTATGTAAATTATTATATTTATATAATTAATTACATAATATTTATGGATTATTAAAATTATCCTAACTTGTATATCTTTCACATTATATATATATCTCATCTTACATGCGACCTAATTCATAAAAATAATCAGTTTATTAATCTTTAATAATTTAAGAAGTAATAAAACAAACTCTTTTTGTAGATAGCCTATGGTGTCTCAGGTTTTTGGAGACGAAATTGGTCATCTAAAAAATAAAAGTAAAGTAAAGTAAAAAATGAAAACAAAAACAAAAAATAAAAATAAAATAAAATAATAAAAAAAATAAAAAAAAAGGATACCCAAATTAAATCCAATGGGCGAGGCCCATTGGTAACGCCTATGGGCCTCCCCATTGGTTACTAGGCAGCGGCCCAGTATCATGCTGGGCCGCTGCCCATAGTTTAAAAAAAAAAAAAAGGAAATTAAACCAATGGGCCTCCCCATTGGTTTCTGGGTGGCAACCCAGTATCATGCTGGGCCGTTACCTAGAAAAAATATATATTACTTATTTCGGTGAGGGCCCACCGCCGCTGGGCCCTCGCCGAATTTGGGTTCAAATCGAGGGCAGCAGCTGCTGCCCTCGATTTGAAACCCAAAACAAAAAAAAAAACCCCCTGCCCCCTTCAGCGATAGCGCGCCCCCCACCCCCCTCCACCCCTCCCCTACCCCCTAACCCCTACCCCGTAACCACCCCCCCACCCCCCCTCCCCCCCGCTCGCGCGCAGTACAGGTAATAGTTATGTTTTTTTTTTTAAAGATATTTACATATATCTATCCTATCTCTATATGTATGTATATATATCTATTAATGTATATACATTATGTACTTTTACATTTTATACATGTTTTAATGTATATATATGCATTTATTTATTTATTTATTTTTTGTAATATGTAGTGTTTAATTTTTTTTGTATTTATGTTCTACATTTGAGTATTTTATTTTATTTTTTTTTCAGATTTTTAAAATGATGAATTTATAAAGAAAATTCATATATAATTATTTATTGTCAATTTTCGAAATTAAAAAATGGCATATATTTAAAAATTTGAAAATTTATTTTGGGTTTTTCATATTTAGGTTATTAAATTAATTTATTTTAATATTCATTTTTTAAAGAATTATTAGTTTAATTTGGTGTGTTTGTTTTGATGATCGTTAGGTTTGGGGCATCCATACAAGCTTGCAACGCTTAAACTTTCCATAGGCTCAGGTTAGTGTTTTTATTGATATAGTAATATGTTGAACAATATAGAATTTTGGCCTTATAATTTCTTTTCATAAAATGTATGATATTGTGGTGTTTTTTTGTTATATTCATGTTTAATAAATTGTGTAAATTGAGCCGTTGTGTTATTGTGAAGATGGATGTTTGTGTAAGTGGATGAAGGGGTGTGTTGCTCTTTGTAGATGCATTAAAATATTAAGGACTAATTTGAATTTTATATAAAAATAGTAGAGACTAAATTAAAATTTTTGAAAAATAATAGCGACTATTTTTCTTTTTTGAAATTGCACTATTAAGGCAATTTGTGTCATCAAAGTCCTCTAAGAAAATTCATTTTTTTTTCTTCTAAATAATGATGTTAACGGAAAAGATTGACAAAACGAATACTAAGAAATTCTAAGAACAATGTTGATCATGTGTTGGTAATGCTTACTAGAAGTGAAAAATTAATGTATTCTTCATCTAGATCAGTTATCTAGAGATCGAAGTTTTACTAGTACTCTACCATCTTAAAAGGAAGAATCTGGCTGAGGAGAGATGCAGAGAACCTGACTATCTCTTGTTTCTTTATCCCTAGATAAAAAGTAGTGTACTTGGGATGGACCTAGTTTATCATCTTGAAATTTTGAATGAGTTGAGTAACGTCACGGAGCAAATCGTCCTTACTTGGTCTTTTTTTAAGTGTTTGAATCGAAATATTTAGACGAAAAGTAATTAATTGTATCAACTTAAGAAAGGTAAACACCATGTAGAAGACATAACTAAATTAAATTAAACCTTATTTCATGAAGTAGGATAACGATAAATGTTTTGAGTTATCTCCTATATTAGCCAAAGTTAGAGAAGACTAATTGCAAAAACTTGTTAGACATTTATAACATTCGCAAGTAGAAATTTATTTTATCCCTTACGGTATGCATACCTTAAAAGAAGATTGATATATATTTGTAGGTTAAGCACAGGAATGATGTAGATCATCGTGTACATTGTCTTTCAATGTGGCCTTATAGATTGGTTAGGACCTCGTCAAGATACATGGTGAATGGATACAGATTTGAAACACACGAATATGCTACATCGATGAAAACAAATAATAGTGGAGTATATGTGAAAGGGATAAGCGATGGCAGGGCGGGGGATATTGGCTACTATGGTGTGTTGCACAACATTATTCAACTTGAATATAATAATCCAACTTTACAACATACAAGGGTAGTTCTCTTTAAGTGCGATTGGTACGATACCACAAATGATAGATTTGTGAAATACTATCGCAAGTCTAGTTTGGTTGAAGTGAATATGAAGAGAAAGTATCCCAAATATGAACCATTTGTGTTGGCTGCCCAAGCTCAGCAAGTGTATTATTGTAGATATCCAGGGGCGAAGGGGAACCGTAAAAATTGGCAAGCAGTAGTTAAAGTACGTCCTAGAAATATCTATGCCATGCCTGAAAAGGAAAGAGTAGTGGAATAAAGAACAAGTTTCCAGTCTGATGAGATGCATGTGCCCGTAAGAGAACAGAATGAAAGTAATTTGGCAACAATCCGTCGTGATTCGGGTGAGAACAACGAAATATTAGAAGATGATCCAAATGACATCCATGGTCAGCTTATCATTGAACAAAATGAGGAGGAAGAACATGAAGAAGACGAAGAGGAATATGAAGATGAGACTGAAGATGAAGAGAAGTATGAAGATGCTACTGAAGATGACGACGATGATGATAATGGTGATGATAATGATGAAAATAGTGATGAAGATGCTGAATATTAGTCTTTGGTAAAGATAGATAGTAGTTGGAATAACTTATGATATTTTGTGTTATCGCAACTGATGTAACATTAGATTTTTAATAGACATTCCTTTTGCTTATAAGATATGACCTTAACTAATATATTAAGTGAACTATAACTAAGTTGTGTTAAATTTTAGATGGGAGGTGGTAACGATAATGACCCCAAGGGCAAAAAAATTAAATTGACAGATTTCTTAGGAAGGCGCAAAGAACGTGGGCAAGGGACAAACACATCGACAGGTTAGTAATGTATACAATATTATTAATTTTACTCAATTAAAATTAATACTTCCGATTTCTATGTTATGTATCATAGTTGACAAGTTTGTATGGTTTACAAGTACAGGGTAGCCATCATATGGTCGCCGACAAACACATGGTCAAAGTCCGAGTGTTCGCCATTCCATAGGTGAACATGGTGTAACATTGCATAACTTCAGTTCAGCCTCCATTGGTACGGAGCAGCAGGTGGCAGACACTCCACTTCCACAGCAAGTAATGCCTCGTGAACGTTCACATTCATTCGGAGCTCCCGTTGACCATGTAACTGGTCATACTAGTCTAAACATTCCACATCACCCTCACGTAACGGATACCCAAACCACTACCTCATCCGGATTGCGACAAGGTTTTGATGATCTACATGTTGAGAGGGATGGCACTCCTGTACATGGTGACACACAATGTCACCCGATGGCTGAGTCATCGAGAGCTGCAGAAGATCGAGCTGATGGCATTCCAGACTGGATAACATATGGATTCTCATCTATGGAAGAATTTGCAACATGGGCCAATGATTCACGCAAGCATCTTAAAGTTAAAGGTGCTGGGTAAGTAGAATTATTCATTAACAATATATCTATATAGTGAAAGTTAAGTTTCATACCATATAACACAACAGTTTCTTTTATAATTTGTAGATGGGATCCATATAACGCGACCAGAGATATTAGGAAATCATTACATGCAGCCTATTTAGAGCCTTGGACAACTTGGGGAAAGATTCCACCCAATGTGAAGGATAAATTTTTTGATTACTTTAAGGTTTGAAAAACGCATTCAATTTATATATTATATAAACATATTATGTACTTGAGATATATATCATATGTACATCATATATTTTTATTATATGATTCACAGAGGATGTACAAGTGGTATCCCTGCGATGAAGTAACCGTTGCCGAGAGGTTTAGCTTTTTCGGGCAAACACGTGTAACTGATAACTTAAGCAAAGCGCGTAAACAAAATAAGAAGCCATCGCGGCTATCGCAGGATGTATGGGATAGAATGAAAGTGGTGTGGAGTAGCCAAGTATGGCAGAACAAATCCAAAAGAAACTCTGATAATAGAAAGAAAAATCCATCTACGCATCATTTGTGATGTATCCCCAGACACGAATGGGCAAGGAAGATGGTAAGAATAAAGCTGACTGTATTGCTATAAGTGATGAATAATGAACAATATTATCTTGTTCATTACATGTCGAGCTATCTGTTTTGGTGAATTTTTTATGTAGGCCGAAGAACGCGGGGATGAAGTGACATTTGTTGATGTTTTCAACAAAGCTCATCGGAAGGGTGGTGATGGACCATACACAGACGCACGGGCTGAACAGACAGTGGTAAGCTAGTTTATTTAATCTTTAGAACGTTGATGATTGATATGCATAGAGTTTATACAAATGTTTTATCCACACTGACGATGAAGAACTCGTATTCGCTCACAAATTTGTTAAATTTTTTATTACACCCATAATTATGTGAAATGTGATGATGCCAAGTACATGATTGAACTTAGGTTAGTGTGTTGAATGGAAAAAACTTCTATAATCTGGCATGATTGTTTGAAACTAAGTTAAAGTTGGTTGAACGATTTAATATCTGAGAAAGTTTAGTAAAGTATATTAGAATTGTATGATAATCAGAATTATAGACATAGTATTTCAATAGCAAATGAAAGGGCATGCATGAATATACAATTTTGTTTAGTAGAAACAGTTTGATTGCCTTAGAAACTTGTTTAATATTCATTGTATTTGACTGTCAATGCTTGTATCTTGGGTTATGGCTATATCTTCAGAAAATACAGGTAACTGGTTACTTCATAGTACAAAGGAGATTCTATCCGTTTGTAGGGTCCGAAAATTTTAAGGGAATTTGTAAATTGTTGATTACAAGTTTAATTATACGAAATGTAATGATGGCAATGGGGCAATTGAACTTAAGTTCAAGTGTTGAATGGTTAAAACTTGAGTAATCATACATTCTTGTTAGCTACTAAGTTAAAGTTAAATCCGATATGTTAGATTGATATGATAATCGAAATTATAGCAGTAGTATTGAAATAGATAATGGAAATGCATACATGAATGTAAGATTTTGTTTAATATTTCATTGTGTTTGAGTGTGAATGCAATATATATTGCGTTGTGGCTATTTCTTCTGAGTGCAGGTAATTAGTTAGTCCACGGTACAAAGTAGATTATGTCCGTTATTCAGGTCCAAACTTACCCTTTTAGCATGGGGTCTTGTCGGACTGCGACATTTTATGAAATTAAATGTATGTTTTCCCTACTGCTTGTTTTGTTTGTTTCTCTGATGGTTTGGCCATTATATTTTTTATATGAATTCGAAATTTTCAATATTATATTATTGAAGTCTCTACGTGTTGATATTTGTGCATTACAGGCTCGATACACAGAACTGCTTCAACAAGCATCACAACAAACCGAGGCATCTGAATCCGGTTCAGCTCCAACTCCTGTTGATCGTAATGCATTATTTTTGGAGGTAGTTGGTAGACCACGCAAGGGTCGTTTATATGGGGTGGGATCACAGGTCTCTGTGGCGTCTACATCAAATAGTTACCCTACTACCGAAAGCCACATCACGCAAAGAGATCTCCAGGAGGCAGTTGCTCGAGCCACAGCATCTTTGGAAAGCAAGCTGGAACAAAGCAACGAGGCGTACTGCAAGCTGCAAGACAAGATGGACAAGAATAACGAGGCGTACCACAATCTAGAAGAGAAGCTGGATAAGCAGAACGAGGCATACTACAAACTCTAACAAGAACATTCATCACAACTCCGTGATGTCCAAGCACAACTAGCACTACTTGCTTCACGGTTACCCAACCCTGCACAACAACAGTGTTCGTCGTCTGCGTCTTCGTCTTCGTCTTCATCTGCAAATGATGGTCAAAATGAGTTGAATTTAAAACTTTTTTACTGTTATGAAATTATAAAACTTTATTACAATCGAAATGTAATAACTATTAAGTTTACTTTGAACAATATTATTAGATATTTATTAGTTAATTCGATAAATATGTGCATTAGACATTATTTTTTTAGTATTAAATATTTAATTGATAGGTCAAACAACTTATTATTACAATGGATATTGTTACAAATATAAATTTACATTTGTGTGAGGGGTCGGCAAGGGACAAGTAATCGAGAGTCCGGCGAGGGACGAAAAAAGGCGAGGGCACGGCGAGGGACGAAAAAAGGCGAAGGCACGGCGAGGGAAGAAAAAGGCGAGGGCACGGCGAGGGACGAAAAAGGCGAGGGCACGGCGAGGGACGAAAAAAGGCGAGGGCACGGCGAGGGACGAAAAAGGCGAGGGCACGGCGAGGGACGAAAAAAGGCGAGGGCACGGCGAGGGATGAAAACGGCGAGGGCTAATTGTCCTCGCATAGTCGTCGCCGAAATGGTCACTCGCCGAGTCGTCACCGAATAACGTGGGCTCGGCAAGGAACCGACGAAGGTTTCGGCGAGGGAAGATTTGCCTCGTCGGGCCCTCACCTAAAGGGTCTCGGCGAGGGCCCGACGAGGGGAATCTTCCCTCGCCGAAACTGATTTTTCTTGTAGTGTATGCTATTACGTTAGCGTGATTATGATCGGGAGGGCATAGTTGGTTGCTTAATTACATTTGAAGCAATTCAGTCAGATGAAGAGAATGATTTCTTAATATTAAATTATGTACATCGCCCATAACTGTTTTTGAAGTGTAAGAAATTTACACACATTATTGCTGGAAATGAATGGCATATTTCCAAATTTTAGAACCTTACAATTTATGAAATTCTATTATAGATGGTTTGTTAGTCACCAAAGTGGCCAAATCTTGAATTGTTAATCAATTTCAAATTGTAAAATACTCAATTACCCATGAAGTTTGATGCTTTAAAAATGACATGAAAGGTTACTTATTTGTAAGTAAATTAAAGTTTGTAATTATAAGACAATTAGGGATCGCCCAAAGGTTGATCAATTTTTTCTTATAATTTGATCTAATTGTTGATAATTAATATATTTTTGTTCGCTTGTTATGTATATCCAAAGATACCAAACACATCTAATTAAAATATATGTAATTATCAATTAAATTTTATAAGAATCATTATAGTTATGTTTGTGTATCTTAGTTTTTCTCAAAAGAAAACTTTGATATACACTTATTGTTTACCTCCTTTATTTATTAATGATTGATATGAAAAGAAATTGAATTTTTGAGCAATCAGTGTTTACTTTATTGGTTATCAAGAAAAGTCCAATGGATATATATATGTCTTGATAGAAGGCACCTATTAATTCTTTATATATATACAAGATCTAGTTTTCTCTCTGCACATTATTGAACGTACGTTTTATACCATCAGATATAATATAATAAAATGAATAAGAATATCTCTTATGGAAGGGACATGATTTTAAACTGTTTTAAAATTAGAAAGGAACAAAAAGTGTACATTAATGAAGAGGCTTAGCGACTATATCAACTAGAAAAGGTTTGCAATTTATAGAATTAATCTCATATCTTGAGCATCAATAACAAATTTTCCAGGCAGTCGGTTTAGTTTTATGTTTTGTGCAGCTTTTAAATATGAACCAAAATGTTTAAGCATCTACTTATGATACATGAGATTATTTCGTTTTTTTTTTTTGTATTATTTTTATGTTTGAATATATGATAGTCAAAATGAAAAGAAAGAAATTGGTATATCCCATATCCAAATTCCTCAAACAAAATACAAATTGGTATAGACCACTTTCAAGATTAAGGTAGGTGCACTTTCAAGAGGAGAAGATTTGTGAGGATCGACGCGTTTGGGTCCCACACTCCAAGTGGACCCACACGTCATACATACGCATGAAACGATTTGGTCGTTTGAAATTTATTCCCCTTCAAGATTATGAAGCTCGTCATAGCCTTTCAATCATTTAAGCAATTATAGTGGTAGGATGATAATGGAATGAGTCTCGGGTAAGGGAGTCTTTGCCACCTAAAAGATTACCCTGACAATTGTTCCACCCCCACAATCAGCACCCCTATCACTTACTCCCACCCTATTTCCGTATCCCGTGGGGATTTTTTTTTTTTTTTAAATCATAAAATATTAAGTTTAATTTTAATCACGTAACTTCATAATATATAAAGTAAAACTTATAATAACTAATAAATATAAATATAAGTGTTAAATAAAGGTCAAATTTGAATATATTGAGTTGTGTGCTTTTAGATAAATAATAAAAATAATAATATAATAACTAACTTTTAAGCATTTAGAAAACTTTTGACTAAAATCACTGCAAGAACTACATGCAGAAAATAAATAATTCTTTGTGTTATTAGATACTTATTGATCAGTACAATTTTTTTCTATTATTGCATGCCCACATATAATTAGTAATCAAATATCTTTAATATATCACCCTTAATAATATTTTTTGAAACTATCTTAAAACACGACATGCAACTAACAAATCTCTTAAATTTATAGTGATTAATAATAAAATAGATGTATTTATGTAAAATGATTGTAAAGATCATATCAAGTAATGACATTTAATGTCTTGATTAAAAAATATTTATAAAATTCTTTTGGATGACCATATTTTCTTCTCACTTTTACTAATATTTATCTAATTTCATTTTTTTTAATGTTTTTATATCCTTACGCCTTATCCCACCCCCACATAGAGATTAAAAGTTAATATTACTAGCAACTCCTGCCCCATTCGCCATTTACTATCCCCTCCCCTTTTGGGACGGAAGTGGTGTGGATACCAGCAAAACTTATCACCATTTCCATCCGTACATATATGCTTCTTTTGCCTTGGGATCATTTTGAAGGAATTTAGGGTATGTGGAACACGTTGGAAGTTACCAGTGAAGAAAAGAATGATAAACATGAATATATATATATATAACTTTTCTCCCAAAAGACAGCCAATGCTAAAATAAAGTGAAGTTCTCGGCTCATGATTGCTTAGATTAATGAGTATCAGGTGGGTTAATCAACTTTTGTTGAAGTTATATAACTTAGGCTAATTAAGAATGGTACTGTGACAAGAAGTTATATATATATAGGACATGAAACTTAACCGAGGATGCTAAACTTTAATTTATCTTAAAGGTAGCACATAAAGAGAAATTCTCGTCACTTTGATTCAGGGGCGGAGGGAGAAGGGACGGGTTCAGAAAAAAGAAAAAGATTTAATGAATTTTAAAAAAATAAATTAAATTTAGCCCTCCCAATTAAAAGTAAAAAAAGTTATAAAACTCTTACAAAATATAAAGTTAGCTGTTGTAATTAGTCATAAAAAAAAAAAAAAAAATTCAGATAGATTCTCTAAGCTCCTAAGCAACCTTCCAAACTCTTAGTCCATCACCAAGCAAATACATACATACAAATAAATCGACTTTTGTTAAAGCCCATAACATATTTAGTAATATCGTTACTCAATTGCATTCAGTCTAAAGAATGGCAACTGGCAAGCAGACAGAAATCGCAACTGTCCATGATTTTTTGAGCATCAAGATACAAAAGGGACCCATGATTGAGAAGGTGCCAGAAATTCTTCGACAAAACAAAGGAAACGAAACCTGTTTTGCGCCTTGTTTTATCGCTTTTGGACCATACCACCATGGGAAACAAGAGCTCAAGCGTGGGGAGGAGGTGAAGATTCAATTGATGCAAAAGTGGTGCAATGCCCACAAAGCATCCTGTGAGAAGGATTATTGCAATGTCAAAGCAGTTGCCTCTGAAGCGCAAAAGTGCTACTCTGAGGATTCAACAAAGGAATTCAAACCTGATGACTTTGCCAATATGATGTTCCTCGATGGATGCGCGTTTCCGCAGTTCATATCTTGTGTTGTAAATAGTGAGACAGATAATTGGAATGATCTGGACATCAAGACTCATGAGATGGCGCTTATTATCCGAGACATGTTCTTGCTAGAGAATCAATTACCATTAGTACTACTTAAAGAACTGAAGAGTAAAAAAGAAGTGGAAAATATGTTCACAAAATTCATCAAGATCACAAGGTCAGTTCCTAAAGACCCTAAGCCGTCGTGGTCAGCCAAGATTGCAGATTTCTTCTCCAAGTACCGCTGCAAGGGCAACGTCAAGGACCAAAAGAGTAGCCAAAATGAAGAAGTATTGCATCTTCTCGACAGTATCTGGAAATTCTACGTCAACGAAAGCGATTACGATAACGTTGAAAGACCAGAAACTTCAAACGATGCTGATAACGTTGAAAGACCAGAAACTTCAAACGATGCTGATAACGTTGAAAGATCAGAAACTTCAAACGATTGGTATACATTCCGTTCAGCCAAAGATCTCAAAGCAGCAGGCATCAAGCTTTCGCCCAGCAAAACGCATCGTTTTACCGACATCAAGTATAATCCTCTACCTCTCTTTCCCAGGTCATTCTTATGCCTTCCTCCAATTATTGTTGATGATTTTACCAAGTCTTTTCTGTTGAACTTAGCATCCTACGAAATGTCCTCCAATGGTCCTACAAAATATGCAGTGAGTTCATACATAATCTTTATGGACTCACTCATTGATCATCCAGAAGATGTGGCTGAGCTTAGACGCAGTAGTGTAATTCTCAACTGCCTTGGTAGTGACCAAATGGTGGCGAGTCTGTTCAATGATATTGCCAATGGTTTAGCTGAGGACACGGAAGCTCTTGGATTTGTTAAGAAGGAAATTGAGAGACATTATCGTAGCACCGTAAAAAGATGGATAAATGAATGGTACTACACCCACTTTCGTAATCCTTGGACGTTTCTGGTCTTTATCGGAGCAGTCTTAGGGCTTGGCATGACTTTTGCTCAAACTTATATAGCTATTCGTAATTTTATTAACAAGTGATCGTATGTTCTTAAACTCAATGGTGTTGACGTTGGGTTGCAAATTCCTCTATGCAGTGTGTTGTGCTTTGTCTTCTCTACTTGGGAGTCATGGGAATTGGCGTACGTACCCAAGAAAGAGAATAATTGAAAAATAATAGTGTGTGATGTTTCTTATGTAATTATACTAGCTATGGATTTGCTTTTCTTATTTTCCGTTGAAATATGTATTCGATGTTTCACTATAATAAAATGTATTGCCATTTTTCTAAATGGTGTTTAAAGTTGTCGATCTACATATGGTGTTGATTGCTGATTGGTTTTGTACTTCTCCAAAATGTACTGCAATGTTGCCTACCATTTAACTTCCATTGAAATCTTCCGATTAAATGCAAACATTGAAAGCTAACTGGTTATACATGGATGACAGACATACAGTTGTAGGATTACATCCACGTACTGAGTTGAATTCGTTATTACTCAAACTCAGGTTGAAGATTCCTACACCAGCATACGGAACAACCACTTTAGAATCGTACTCCACGGTGAGTCATCTGAATATCTCCTCTACTAATTATCTCACTTACTAAATAAGGTGTATTATAAGTTATGAAATTTTATCTTTTTAAATCTTAATCATTCATTCTAAATTTGAGTTATTAAAACTGTTGTCAAAATTCTTTTAAATGAATGGTTGAAAACATATAAAATTTGTTCTCATTTTCTTATTCTTGATAACATATTTTTCAAAGTAATGTTTAAAAATAATCACAAAAAATAATTCATACCAAACGATTTCTTTTTAAAAAAAGTTCCAAACAGCAATTAAAGAAGCAATAAACTTAACACTATGATTGCTTACTGGGTGTGACCTCGTATTCCTCAATGCCAACTAGTCAAGTTGCAACCATCGAACTAATCGTCGATGGTTTTGGTATTGTGCCGACTCGATCCTGGGTTCACGTTTTGTTTTTAATATTTAAAAGGAAGTTTAAATTATACAAAATATATTAACTATTATAAGATATATTAAATGTTATTTAAGAAAATTAATCTCACAATTTCCATTTACAGCTAAAAGTATACCAAAAACCATGTAGTTGGGTTCACATTTTTCACTATTATTGTAGTGCCTATAGTCCTTGCTATCTAATTATTCGGGGGCAATTCAACAAATGTAAAGGCCTAAAACTAATTACTAAAATGAGGCCTTTTTCTATTGAAATTTATGTGAATAGTTTATAATTTTATTTTTTTAGTTTGAGAGATGAAAACATTTTATAATCCACATATAATTACACTTTTTTTGACTCAAAATATTTTATGATTAACCTATTTTATGGTGTACGTACCAAATACCAAAAAAATTAAAAAAAAATATTTCCCAGGAAAAAAAAACTTCACAGAACAAGCGGACATAAAGGAAAGTAGATGTAGAAGACATTTTTTTTTTTTAAAAAAAGTTTAATTAAATAGAGAAATCAAATCCTTTTGCTATTCCTCTCTTGTTTCTTAAGCTTCTCTGCATAGCTATTGCTAATACATTGTCTATTTATATTAGTACATTTTCTAACTAATACATGGATTTGGTTTTATCCTACCATTCGGAAATTTAATAAATTTATGCATTTGTTTGTCCATATAATTATGCAATATAATATTTTTTATGTTGTTTATATTCAAATGTCTTCAATAAGTCATATATATAACAATAATCATTCTAAAGGCGAACTAATTTCCTATTATATGAGTATAAAGGGAAATTCAACACTCAAATATCTCAATTTGTGTAAAATTTGAATAAGGATCAAACTCATTCTAATTTCAAGATATTATTTGCAAGACTTAAATGCATTCCTAAAAGGTTGTACAATAAATGACAACTTTACTCATGTTACTAGCCAAAATTTCTTCAGTAAGAATATCATCTACTTCTGTGTGGCATTAATGGACTCTTGTGCTTCTTTATCACAATAATTTTTTTCTTTTCTTTTGGGCTAAGACTTTATCACAATAAAATTAATGAAAGCAAATACTAATTTTTGATTTACTGTTGATTTTCCGTCGGGGATTTACTGTTGATTGAAGTGAATCATTTATCTACCACTCATTAAATACTAATTTTTGATTTACTGTTGAATAGAGTGAATCATTTACCTACCATTGCAGGAATACATTATTCACAAGATTTTTTATTTCGAAAATAAAGTCCGACAGATGAGTCTACCTGAAAAGAAATCATGCGATTCTCCTTTAGTTTGTTGTCCCTATCCTATTGAAGAACATATGACGTATGAAATTAGTCAATAAACTCTAAAATTAGGTAGGTGTGAATTGAAGAAAGACACTAATTAGTTTGTTGTTCCTATCCGAAGGACATATGACATATGAAAATAACTTTTTGAGTCTGACCGGTCAAAACACGTTAACATATATTGTTGATAAAATCTAAAATTGTGTTGGTATAATTGAAGAAAAAAGGGGCAAAAAAGGACTAAACAATTATTGTATACTTTAATTGAGCAGATGACCTGTCAAAAAAACCAAAAAATGAGTAGTTGACATTAATTATCAATGTAAAAAATTCTCCAACAGGGTCCACGTTGCTTATGCAAGCTAAAAATACTAGCTGACATTAATTATAAAAGAGTATTCTCCAACAGGATCTACATTGTTTAGGTCATCATCAATATAAGCTTTAAATTGAGGAGTTTTAAACTTAAATTTAGAGTCTTTTAACAATTTAGAAACCCATATAGAGCCCCCTGTATTTTTTAAGGGTTCTAAAAAAAATTCATCCCCAGTGAGTGGCGCAATAAAATTGAATTTCTATATTGTATTAAATTTAATTTTACAAACTAATTTGAATATGTGTTATTTTTTCTCGTGTGTTAATTTTCTTTTGATAAATTATTATTGTCATTATCGTAAATTTTTTTACGAATATTTCGACCAAAAAATTATTTAATTCTGATAACGGTAAAAATTATTGAATTATGATGATGTTTAATTACGTTCGATTTTTATTTTTTATTTTTTATTTTTATTATATTCCCGTTTGTTAATTAATTAGTATTTAATTAAAATTAAAATCTCTTATCCGAATATCTGACATTGGATTGAATTTTCTTTCATCAATCTTAACCGTCCGTTTCTTATCTCAATCTCAAATCTTCTATCCAAATAACACCTATTTGATTGAATTTTCTAAAAATCAATCTCGTCTGTCCATTTTTTATCTCAATCTCAAATCTCTTATCCAAATAACACTCATTGAATTGGATTTTATAAAAATCAATCTCGTCCGTCCATTTCTTATCTTAACTTATCTTAATTAATCTCAAATCTCTTATTAGATTGTATAAGAGATTTGAGATTAGGATAAGAAATAGACAGTTAAAATTGATGAAAGCAAAAATTAAACGGCACCATACTAGATGCTGATTCTTTTAATTCGATCTATAGAATGGATAACAAATAAACATAAACACTATATACATACGGATGAATTTTTTAGTTTTTCTTTGACTTAGTTTTTTTTTTTTTTTTTTGTGTTGTATAATACTTATATATGTGTTCTACTGATGAGGAAAAGCGTAAATTAATTAGCTAAAATTAAATATAATGACCAATTCTTCTGTACAATCTCAGTTTTAAAATTAAATAAAGTTCATATATCTACAGAGTTTCAACAAAACAAACATTACATGACCAATTCTTCTGTACAATCTTAGTTTTCAATTACATTTTCTCTATATCCATATTCCCCAAAAAAGAACAGTTATATAGAAAAGCTTTTTAGATGAAAGATAGATATGAAGACTATCGTCCAAACGAATTGCTGAAGACGATTGATTTGAATCATGGCATGCTTTAACAGAAAATACATACACGACATAAGCCCAAAGACAAAAGCCCCAAACTTTTGGCCCATTTTAATTGTCTTTCCAACTCAGTCTATATATAAACAACGTCACAGAAGCCTAATGCATCCTGTAATTGTTAGTTTAATCTCTTGCAATTATAATTAATTTTTATTTGTCCTTGAAGCTATTCTAACAAAAACGTGAAAAGAAATGCTCTCAGTTGGTATTTTGTTCTTTTGCGAACACAATTACAGGGATGCACGCAAAACCACCAATGAGTTTTGGGCACTCACATCCTTTGGCCATTGTAAATCAAAAAGGAGGAGGCAGTAAATCATCTTCAGCATAACGCGAAGTCAGAATTGACAAGAACATGATTACATATAGAAATTGTTGAAGTAAACATGACCACTGCATCTGATATGACAAACAACTCGAACCACCCTGCTTTCAGGAATATTGGAACGTCTGGGTCATCATAACTCCCACCTGGTATCGTGAAGGCAGCAGCGAATACCACCGTGGCTATCAAAGTTGCAACGATCATGCGAGAGTTTGCCGTGTCCTTCATCCATTTTTCACCCTCTTTTAACAATACCCAATGCGCTTTAGAGAACAAAAGTCTTTGGTATTTGGCGCTGCTTGTTTTCCATATTGAGAAATGAAAGGGGCACAATCTTTTCCACCTCCTGCAAGACGTTATACTTACTGTGTTAAATCAATAAGAAATTCCACATTGCCTTCTTTTACTGCATCGTGAAGTATGCTGCTTTCTATCTGTTGCTTTGAATCCAAAATGTCTTCCAAAAGTTTCTGAACTAACTTATTGGGCCGCCGTCCGATTAAAAGTATAATCATGAATACTTTTCATTTCATCCCTGAAACTAACCATGTTAAATGTAAATTGTCTAGCTAGGTGCAAAGAAAAGGAACAAATTAATTCTCTGAGTTGTACTAGACATCTTTATCTATAAATACCCATTTACTCGTATTTCAATAGCATCATATAAGAAAAATAATAATAATAATAATAATAAAACTTCGTCGTGAGTGATCAATAAAGTTCCTCTTTGCTTGTGAGTACTCTTTGAGGGTTCTTTTGTATCAAATCCTTGCGAAACAAATATTTTATAAATTGTGTATTTATATTTCTTTCAAACATATGCATCATTTTAAAGTAAAAGTAGAATTTTGTAGAGGACTAATATATCTGTTGATGATTGTTCAGGTTTAAGTTTATGGGGTATTGCAGAAGGAAAGTCTTTGTCAATTGGTGTCTCCAAAAGTAGAATAACTATAAAATTCTTTATCAACACAACATAAGATAAAAATGGATTAGCGCTTTTGACAATTAATTCCCCCATCTTTAATTTGCAACAATTTCGTATTACATCTTTCTATTGTGTTCCACAATTAGTCGTCGGAAATATATGCATGCATGTACATGCGCATACGAAGGGGCGGACCCAAATACTTAAGTTCAGAGCGTGCAATCGTATAGTGAGAAACATCAAAATGTGCACTCATACAACAAAGATTTTCAATCTAATGGTTTTTTTTCTTTTTAAAAAAAGCAAAAAGAATAACAATAATAATAATTGTTATTGTTATTATTTTATTTTATTATTATTATTATTTATTGTTGTTGTTATTATTATCATTATTATTTATTATATTTATATTGTTTACAGTTATATACATGTTTATTTTTATTTTTAATACTATAATAATAAAAGGATAAATCTTGTCATATTATACAAGACATTCTCATTATTACTCTTCATTCTTAGAGTATATCAAGCATATCATTGTCATTCTTAAATCCATTCTATTCCAAGTTTTATTCCATTTCTTAACTTATTTCATTCATGTCCAAATTCATTTTAATATACTAATCATTACCTTAAAGTTTAAAGTATTGGTTCAAACTCAAAACTCATAATTATAACATCTTTTTATGAGTCAAACAATTACAACATGTTATTACCTAACAATTTTACCCAATTTTTGGGTACAATTTTTTTATTTTTTATTTTTATGTCATTTAACATTTATTGACCGTTGAAGAGTCAAGCTTGGAAAACATGCTATATAAGTAGTCATCACGCAACGCTTTTATCTGGCACTCCAAATCGGTCGCTGACTCTCAGAAGTTAAGAGGCTTGTAGCAGGATTCTCTTGTTGGGTTATTATTATTAATAACTTAATATGGGCTTACAAATCATTCACAATTATATTTGGACTTCTATTCTAATTAGGATAATTAAGTGATCCAATATAGTTGATCCTAATTAACATCTTATAACGTATGGACTTTGTAATGTGTTGTACCAATAATAGAAAACCTAACTAGAGTTAATGGGTCTCTAGTTAAGTTGCCTATATAACATGGGATTGGTCCCCAAGGCCACACACAATAATTCTCTAGTCTTCAATCCCATAATTGAGAGACATCAAGTAAGAGAGAAGTGTGAGCTTGAGGAAGACCTTTTCCCGGATCATATTCATCTCGTCGTCATGGATTCGGGTATGCCATTCTTATCATTTCATTATGTAATCTTGATAATCTAAACGAAGCATGAAATTAAATCTAGATCCGTAGATCTAATCTCACAAGGCATAAATTTCAGATTTAGATCTAACAAGTATTTAATTTATAGATCTAGATCTAACAAGTGGTATCAGAGCTGCCTTCGTATTAGATTATTAGGATTGATTATGTAGATCTAAATATGATTAATGTAGATCTCATAATTATATCACAAATACACATGATTGTATGTTTAGATCCATATGATTTTAGGATTTGATACATAATTATGTGTATGATCTATTTTGATCTTCATTAATTTTGATCACATGATTGATTTGGTTTGAGAATGGTTTTAGATCTTAGATCTATGAAGTTTATGATTTATGATCTTTAGATCTATACATGATTCACATGATTGATTTGGTTTGAGAATGATTTTAGATCTTAGATCTATGAAGTTTATGATTTATGATCTTTAGATCTATACATGGTTGATGCATAGGTTTAGTATGAAATTCGAATGTACTGTTTTGACTGTCAACGGTTATATCATTATATTTGGTAGAATTTGATCCAAATATGCTATCTTGGTCTGGTGGTTAACAGCATGTAATTTTGTCTTGAGGTCCTGGGTTCGATTCTTGCTAGTCTGGAATTGTCGTTTTTTCTATGACGTGAAACCAAAGGGTTTATATTATTAAGCTTGCGTTTTTATACCAATAGCTGAGGCTGTCACAGCGGTTAGAAGCTTGCAATGTGATCTTGAGGTCTTAGGTTCGAACCCCAACTATGTAATAGTTCTTTTAGTTTATTTTTGTAACTAAAGACTAAAATAATAACTTACATAATGCGGGTATACAGCGTGATTCGAACACAAGACCTTCTGGCTAATAATGGAACTCTTATCCAGCTAGACTAGGCCCTTTATTGTGTCAATATTGGACCACTAATTGCATATACTTAGGTATTTGGCTCCAACAGAAAATTAAGGAAAAAAAACCAAACAGAAGCCTCTACTGTGATTTGAACACACGACCTTCTGCGTGAAATTAAAGCTTTTGACCAGCAATAATACACTTATACTAATGTTTAAATTGGACCAACAAATATACATGTAGATATTTGGTTGTAACAGAAAATCAAAGTTTTTAATTTTATTTTTTTGCCCTTATGTCTTTTGTGCAAGTTAATTGTTTTTATTATAACTTGACATTGTGGATGTTTGGATGGATCATGGACTTATAGACGAATGGTTGAATGATTGTAATAATATTTTTGCCATTCATTTAGTTTGTAATTGAGACATAAGTCTCATTTTTTTATTTCTTGCAAGAGTGTGATTTGTAGTGAGACATATGATGTAATAATTATATAATCTACCTTGCAAGCGGTACAAGATCAATCAAGGAGTTGATGAACTTGGAGGTGTTGAAGATTTTTTGAAGTATTTGCTTAGGTTTTGTGATTGATCCAATTTATATCGCTCGGATTTGATCAACCACTAAGTCCATGATCCACCAAGTTCATGTTGTTGCATATATGTTTATTTAGTTGTCTTATATTTGATGCATGCTAAATGGACTAATGTGCAAAATGAGATTTGATAATTGATTTCAAATTTTGAACTTGCGTCTTTTATCTAAAAATAAATTGATTGAAGCTTAATGTTGCCAAAGTAACCTCTTTTGCGTAGATTGGTTTATTTTGAGATAATAAGATGTGTGTGTTTGTTGTTTATGCAATTAATGATCGGCCCAAAGGAAGGTCATTGATTGGCCAAATAACGAACACACCTGTGGAAATAAATGTGTGATAATTATAAAATTTCTATGTGGACAACACGTCGGCCCAAAGGAAGGCTGTTGTTTGACCGGATTTATTATCAACATTTGATTTCTACATGGAGAGTACCACTTACAAGTTAATGATCGGCCCAAAGGAAGGTCATTGATGTTGTGCTAGGTATCTTATTTAATGGGCCCATCACTACAGTTGTAAAAAAAAATATATATATATATTGTGTCTTGACATAAATTCTATTTGTGAGCTTATGTTATTTATTTATTCTCTATTTGGATTCAGTTACTGCTACTGCTGCTAATGTTACTGCCAACATAAACTCAATCCCTGTGCTTAACGGCACAAACTTTAAGAACTGGAAAGAGAACGTTCAGTTGGTTCTCGGCTGCATGGATTTAGATTATGCATTAAGAAAAGAACAACCTGCTTCTCTTACGGAGTCAAGTTCCACTGAGGAAAAAGGGAACTTTGAGAAGTGGGATCGTTCCAATCGCATTAGTCTAATGATGCTAAAGCGCAGCGTTCCAGATGTATTCAGGGGCAGTATGCCCGATGAGGTAACTGCTAAAGGTTTCCTTTAAGAAATTGAAAAACGTTTTGCAAAGAACGAAAAGGCTGAGACAAGCAAGCTTTTAGCTGACCTTGTCCAGATGAGGTATAAAGGAAAATGAAACATAAGGGAGTACATTATGGAGATGTTTAATATCGCTTCAAAACTTAAGGCACTAAAGTTAGAGCTGTCTGATGACTTGCTCGTGCATTTGGTACTTATATCCTTTCCTGCATACTATGGACAATTTATTGTGAGTTATAACACTCAAAAGGATAAATGGACTCTTAATGAGCTCATTTCCCACTGTGTGCAAGAAGAGGATAGATTGAAGCGAGATAAGAATATCGAAAGTGCTCATATTGCAACTACCTCAAAGGACAATAAGCGAAAAAGGAATAAAGGTAAAGAAGCTGTAGTAAGAACATCACAACCCAACAAACTTCAAAAGAATAAGGATCAGGAATTTACCTGTTTCTTTTGCAAGAAACCTGGGCATGTGAAGAAGGATTGTTCCAAGTACGCCACATGGCGTGTAAAGAAAGGTATGCTTCTCACTTTGGTTTGTTCTGAAGTTAATTTAACTTCTGTACCTAGCAATACTTGGTGGGTAGATTCAGGTGCTACTACTCATACAAGTATGTCTATGCAGGGATGCCTGTGGAGCCGACCGCCAAATGATGCTGAAAGATTCATCTATGTGGGCGATGGCAAAGCAGTTCCGGTTGAAGCCATTGGGACTTTTAGATTATCTTTTGAGACTGGTCATTATGTTGAATTGAGAGAGACTTATATTGTACCGTCATTTAGACGGAATTTGGTTTCTGTTTCTGTTTTGGACAAATATGGTTATTTTTGTTCATTTGGAAACAATAAAGTTAGTCTTTTCCTCAATTCTACTCTAGTTGCAACTGGCTCCTTAATTGATAAACTATATATGTTCAATACCATTGCTTCATTTAATGAATCCTTGCAAATAAGTTCAAAAGGTACAAAACGCAAATTAACAAATGAGAATTCCGCCACATTATGGCACAAGCGTTTAGGTCACATTTCTGAAAGGAGAATTCAAAGACTTGTGTCAGACGGAATACTTGAACCCCTTGATTACACAGACCATAATGTGTGTGTTGATTGTATTAAAGGGAAACTGACAAACAACAGAAAGTTAAGTGCCAAGAGAAGTTCTGGTGTCTTACAATTGATTCATACTGATATTTGTGGTCCATTCCCTACGGCTTCTTGGAATGGTCAACAGTATTTTATCACTTTTATAGACGATTATTCTCGTTACGGATACTTATACTTAATACATGAGAAGTCACAATCCTTGGACGTTTTTAAGGCCTTCAAAGCCGAAGTTGAAAATCAACTAGGCAAGAAGATTAAAGCCGTCAAATCTGACCGTGGTGGTGAATATTATGGCAGATATGATGGATTAGGTGAACAACGTCTAGGGACTTTTGCCAAATTCCTAGAAGAATGTGGAATCGTCCCACAATACACAATGCCGGGTTCACTTAGCATGAATGGTGTTGCTGAAAGACGAAACATGACTCTTAAGGATATGGTAAGAAGCATGATTAGTCATTCTTCATTACCAGAGTCAATCTGGGGAGAGGCACTAAAGACTGCAGTATATATACTGAACAGAGTACCTAGTAAAGTGGTAGCTAAAACTCCTTATGAACTATGGTTAGGCAAGAAGCCTAGCATAAAGCATTTGCACATTTGGGGTTGTCCAGCTGAGGCAAGGCCTTATAGGCCACATGAAAAGAAACTGGACTCAAGAACAATTAGCTGCTATTTTGTTGGGTATGCTGAACGGTCAAGGGGTTTTAAGTTTTATAATCCCTCAACTAAGTCCTTTTTCGAAACGGGAAATGCGAGATTTCTTGAGGATGTTGTGTTTGAGGGGGAAGATAAAGTTAGGAATGTTGTCTTGGAAGAGGAATCTATTCATTTTCCAAACATTGTTGTTGACAGTGATCAGTCTACTGACATTGTTCAAGACACAATTCAAGACAACAATGAGGATATCCCTATAAACCTTCCTACTCAAAATCAAGGTGTT
Organism: Ehretia macrophylla; assembly: GCA_037974665.1. Classification (NCBI taxonomy): domain Eukaryota; kingdom Viridiplantae; phylum Streptophyta; class Magnoliopsida; order Boraginales; family Ehretiaceae; genus Ehretia; species Ehretia macrophylla. The sequence goes on from CM075770.1 coordinate 34,016,538, forward strand.
GCTCCAGAAGAACAAACTCAACAACCTCAAGAGGAAGTGCCACTTAGGCGATCCACTAGAGAAAGAAGAAGTGCGATTTCAAGTGATTATATTGTATTTCTTCAAGAGCATGAGTTTGACATAGGAACAATGGAAGATGATCCAATCAACTTCCAACAAGTCAAACAAAGTGCTAATTTTCAAAGGTGGATCGATGCCATGAATGAGGAAATGAAGTCCATGAAGGATAATGACGTTTGGGATCTCGTCAAGTTGCCTGAAGGTGCGAAGCCCATTGGTTGTAAATGGATATTTAAAACCAAGAGGGATTCAAAGGGCAACATTGAAAGATATAAGGCACGTCTAGTTGCTAAGGGCTACACTCAAAAGGAAGGCATTGACTATAAAGAGACTTTTTCTCCAGTTTCTACGAAAGACTCTTTTAGAACGATAATGGCACTTGTGGCTCATTTTGATTTAGAGCTACATCAGATGGACGTTAAGACGGCTTTTCTCAATGGTGACATTGAGGAAACCATATACATGGTGCAACCAGAAAACTTTGTATTAGATGACTCAAAGTCTATGGTTTGCAAACTCAAGAAGTCCATCTACGGTCTCAAGCAAGCTTCTCGTCAATGGTATCACAAGTTTCATCAAGTCATTGTCTCGTATGGTTTTGAGGTTAATGTTGTTGATGACTGTGTATATCACAAGTTCAGTGGGAGTAAATTTATCTTCCTAGTACTTTATGTCGATGACATACTACTGGCTAGCAGTGATATAGGCTTAATGCACGAAACCAAGAAATTTCTAACTAAGCATTTTGAAATGAAAGATCTTGGTGACGCCTCTTTTGTATTAGGAATTAAGATACATCGAGATCGCTCTCGAGGTGTCCTTGGGTTATCACAAAAGAGTTATATCAATAAGGTACTTGCTAGATTTGGCATGATAGATTGTGCACAAGGAAATACTCCCGTTGCTAAAGGAGACAAGTTTAGCCTCAACCAATGCCCCAAGAATGAAATTGAAAGAAAAGAGATGCAAAAGGTTCCCTATGCATCGGCTGTAGGGAGTCTTATGTATACTCAGGTATGTACGCGTCCGGATTTAGCGTACATTGTTGGCATGTTAGGAAGATACTTAAGTAACCCTGGGATGGATCATTGGAAAGCAGTCAAAAGGGTTATGAGGTACTTAAAGAGAACAAAAGATTACATGCTCACCTATCGAAAGTCAGATAATTTGGAGATCATTGGGTATTCTGACTCCGATCTTGCGGGTTGCCAAGATTCTAAAAGATCTACTTCTGGCTATGTTTACATGTTATCTGGAGGTGCTATTTCCTGGAGGAGTGCTAAGCAGTCACTTATAGCTCCTACCACTATGGCAGCAGAATTCATAGCATGTTATGAGGCAACTAATCATGCGATATGGCTGCGAAATTTTGTCACTGGACTACGTATTGTAGATGGTATTGAAAGACCACTTAAAGTATATTGTGACAATCTATCGGCAGTTCTATATTCCAACAACAACAGAAGCTCGTCAAAGTCTAAGCATATAGACATTAAATTTCTAGTTGTTAAGGAACGAGTTCAGAGTAAGTTAGTGTCAATTGAACATATAGGGACAGACTCCATGCTTGCAGATCCACTTACTAAAGGTTTACCACCCAAGGTCTTTCATGAGCATACTGCTCATATGGGTGTTGTGTTATTTGATGGTATGCAGTTTTAGTGGGAGTCTGTGTATATCTTCAGTTCTTTTCTTGACACAGTATGTTCAGTTTTTCTGCAGAATAAAGTTGATGGTTTTACTGTTAGTTATTACTCTGAATGTGTTATCTTTCAATTGCGGTTTAGCATAAAGTTTGAAAGACTAAGGTTTGATCTCACTACGGAATAAAGTTAAGGACCAATTGGAAATAGACATGTCTGAGATCACATTGCATGTAATTTCCAGCCACACATCCATACTTGATCTATGTCGTTAAATATATTTGGTATGGTGATCATTGATAGATCGAGTTACGATGAAATGTAACAAAGGTCGCTTTGGTCTCATGCTGGTATATGAGATGGACCAGATTGATTTGGAAGATGTTTTAAGAATAGAAAGTAATTTTGTGCGCACCTACAGTTAACAAATATAATTGTCTTCGGTATCAATTTGTAGTCCAAGTGGGAGATTGTTGGGTTATTATTATTAATAACTTAATATGGGCTTACAAATCATTCACAATTATATTTGGACTTCTATTCTAATTAGGATAATTAAGTGATCCAATATAGTTGATCCGAATTAACATCTTATAACGTATGGACTTTGTAATGTGTTGTACCAATAATAGAAAACCTAACTAGAGTTAATGGGTCTCTAGTTAAGTTGCCTATATAACATGGGATTGGTTCCCAAGGCCACACACAATAATTCTCTAGTCTTCAATCCCATAATTGAGAGACATCAAGTAAGAGAGAAGTGTGAGCTTGTGGAAGACCTTTTCCCGGATCATATTCATCTCGTCGTTATGGATTCGGGTATGCCATTCTTATCATTTCATTATGTAATCTTGATAATCTAAACGAAGCATGAAATTAAATCTAGATCCGTAGATCTAGTCTCACAAGGCATAAATTTCAAATTTAAATCTAACAAGTATTTAATTTATAGATCTAGATCTAACATCTCTTCCTCTTTACCTCTCCTCCAATTTCTCGTGCGGCTGATCGAGATGGTACTTTTCGGATTCCTCCTCTTACACTTACCGCAGCAACAGTCATTATATAGTAGTATATCAAGTTAATTAGTTCCTCTATATATCGTGTCAGCTGTTAATTTTCTTGAGAAAGTGTTTCTAAATATCTCAGCCATGTTAATAAACAATATTGACCGATGATGATTTGATTACTTTCATTTATTAAGGAAATACTAATTAATTAGAACTATGTAAGAAAAAAGATTGTCTCCTAAAAGATTTCATGTAGTTGTATGGGTTCCACGCATCATGTGGAGTTCACACCACAGATGTTCCTCTGTTGTTTTGAAGTAATTATTTTTCTCTCTATTAGCATCTATACTGATTGTAATTTTTGCTTTCGTTTGATGATTAGCTCTGGAAGAACATTAGAGGAACAGGTTATAAGATTTATTCCCATCACCTTTCTGTAGCGGGGGGTCAGAAGCGGAACTCTTATCGTCTTCCCAGCTTCGGTGACGCAAAGATCCGTACTCATGATAACCATGGAGATTCAGAGAAACAGCAAGCCTTTGAGCCAAGCCATGGTGTTGCGTCGTCAGATGTCGGAGCATCAGTATCTTGGGTAGTGAAGTGCCCAGAGTGCAAGTCGTGTTTGAGGGTACATCTGCTTAGTGAAACCACTGCTGCTGCCAAATTTGCAAACGATGCAGTTGGGGCCGCTTCAAAACAATATTGATTTCGGGATTTAAATTTTTTGATAACATAATAATATTATTAAAAAAATCTGGTAAGTTATGCGTACTAATCATAAAATGACTACAGATCACTTTACTACTGTTGGATTTCTTAGTAATGTTATTACATTATTAGGGTTGGTTTCGAGTAAGCCACAAAAGGGTATAAGTGTGGCCTTTTTGTGTATGGGCTTGTCCCAAATGTGTGTTTGGTATTGTGTAGTGGGCCCTTGTCTTTGAACCCACTTCTCTTAAGACTTCTTCCTTTGTTAATAATAATAAGAGGAGGAAGAATAATAATAATAATAATCTCTTTTTTGTTATTGTTAATTTAGCAAGTATTTTTATTAAATTCAAAAAAATGATAATCTCTTTTATATAGATATATATACATATATATTTCATCACAATCTGGTTGCATTTATTGTCATCCCCTTACTCTTAGAAAATCAATATGAAAAATGATCGTCCCAATCGAACAAACCTTAAGATTCTTTTATCTCAAATGAAAAAAAAAAAAAATTGATTTCTTGCAAACATTCTATTTTTCGTGTTATGAGTATTAATGGCTGCATATGACCTCATAAAACCCAGATGCTCTCGACACTTATTATACTATACAATAGCGTCAATGGAGTTTATGGACTTAAAAATTTTTCTGATAATTAATATGCGGTCTTATTATTCTATACAATAGCGTCAATGGAGTTATGGACTCAGATATTTTTTTTGATAATTAATATGGGGTCTTATTAAAATGAATTAAACGAGATGGAATAATTCAAGGCACATAATTAGTGTTGTTGGATAATTTTTTTGCACAATCAATAATATTAAGAATAATGAATTTTCATTTTTAAATCTATCGCTATTAAGTAAAATTGATCCATAATTAAATTAATTGATTTCCTTAATTATTGGGAGCGATGAGGGATTTAACAAATGCTTTATTCCGGCCAAAAAAGTAAAAATAAGAACTCTTGGAAGGTGGCAATGGCCTGATCATCCTCTCATACAACAAATTTGTGGACAAATTAATTTTTGGCCTGATCAAGATAGAGAGGACTGGATTAAGTGGAAGGGCAAATCAGATGGGAGATTCTTGACTGGTAACGCTTAGTGATGGTAATGGGTACCCGCTTTATCTGAAATTGACGGGTAACTGCCCGATAAAAATCTGATAACAAAAATCAATGGGGAATCCGTTAGGGTTTGAGTTTTATATATAAAGGTAAACCGATAGGTTTTTATTTTTAACATTAAAAAAAAAAACCGAAATCCGAAACTCAATTATTAATTTAATAAAAAAAATCTAACATATATATATATATATATACACTTAAAATAATAGAAGACTAACCAAAATTAATAAGTAAAATGATAAAAATTTGAACTAAACTCAATTAAAAAAAGTGAACTAAACTCAATTAAAAGAGATCGACTAAGCCTATTAAACTAATATTTATACTTTTAAGAATTGTCATTTTTACTTGCCGAAACGAAAGAAGAGACGTTTCTTGCTCGGCGCTTGGGAATGAATTTCTCTTTGCATAACTTATTGATTTTTAATTTTGCTCATAAAATTATTATGTAATTTATTTCAAGTTTTATCATTGGCTGGAATTCTTTATTTTTGGTTTCTTTACATTTAAACTATTTTTTCTTACATTTTTTCAGGTTTTTTTATTTAAAGTAATTATTTTTTAGTTAAACGGTTACGGTTACGGTTAACCATGATTTTTTAAATCTTTAACGGTTATGATTATGGTTATTAGTTTTGAAAATTATTAGGTTTTGGTTATGGTTATGGTTATAGTTATTGGTTTGTTAAACGGTTTTAGTTACGATTTTGTCATTTTTTGCGGTTATCCAAACCGTTGTCATTCCTAGTAGCTCTTGGGATTGCATTCGAACTAGAAGTGTGAAGGTGGATTGGCACGGCTTGGTTTGGAGCAGGACTTTGATCCCAAAGTGTAGTTTTATTGCTTGGGTCGCTATCCTTGACAGGTTGCCGACCAAAACTAGGATGTTTGAATGGGGAGTCATTGACCATAATTCTTGTGCCTTGTGTACCGTGGCTGCAGAGGATAGAGACCATTTTTTTCTTTGGATGTGGGATGAGCAGAAGACTGTGGGAGCATGGCCTTCGATTATCTTGTATTCCTTGTCATTTGCTGGTTTGGGAGACTATTAGGGACTGGAGTAAAAGATTCTGTAGAGTGGAGGACTTACAGCCTACCTTACTTAGACTTTTTTTTTGTGGTACTATTTATGTCATCTGGAGGGAACGAAATCATAGAATGTACAAGAACGAGTTTAAATCTGAAGAGCAAATTAGGATGGAGATTGAGAATTTTGTAAAGTTGAAACTCTATGGGAGGAAAAAGTTTAGAAGAAATGTAGTAATAACTAGAGCTTAGGAGATATATTGTTGTAATTGGCTTTGGGTGTTCCAGTTCTTGGTTTCCTCTTTTTTTGGTAAGAACTTGTAAATTTTTTTTGAGTTGATTTTAATGAATATACTTGCTTACTTAGTAAAAAAAGTCACATATCGATAGTCATTCGTATGCAAGAACGAACGAACAAGCGTATAAGTTCTGTTACAAATTTCGCTTGCGAAGAAATTGAAAAACAAAAAAATAGTTATCCAATGCCGACTGCCAGGCTGGAAATCAACACCGAGTCTTGTAGGGGATGTGGGAGGTTACATTAATAGTTTGCTTGCTCGATAATTAAGAACCTATGTCAAAATCAAAAATATTTATAATGATGCCCCCGTCAACGTGTAAGCATAATTACATAATAATACTAACATTAATATCTCTATAGCCGATAAATTTTCAAAAAAGTAGAATATACATAATTTGAACATAATATATTTTGTAGTTTTGAGTTACTAATTTAATATAGTCTCATTAGTATATTATACAGTAGATAAGTCGAATATGAAACAAAGACATATTAGTCCAATACAAATATGATTTTTTGAGATTTTCGAGTAGTCTACGCACATATAAAGAATACTCATCATATTAAAAGTATTTTTATCTTTTAAAATTGGTGTTGAAGAAAAACTCCTCGAGTTACTATCAAGTTTTCTATTCGAACGGTTTTTTAATGAGAGTAAACTACATCTACGCAATGTCCAAGCCCCGTAAAGACACCATAAAGGAAAATAGACGTAGAAGACATTTTTTAGAAAAGTTTAATTAAATAGAGAAATCAAATTAGCCATTCCTCTCTTGTTTCTTAAGCTTCTCTGTATAGATATTGCTAATACATTGTCTATTTATATTTGTACATTTTCTAGCTAATTTATGTTAGGACAAAATCACATAATTACATAATTCGTACACTTTGCTCATAATATCAGAATTGCATAATTTAAAGTTATAAAAATAGCATACCTGGATCCATGACAATTATAACGAGAAAGCTTGAATAACCTTTGAAGAATTAAAGTAAGGCCTTCCACAGACTAATCAGGATTCTCTTATTGTATGTCGCTCAAGGTGAGAATGTGAGAAAACAAAGAATATGGAATGATTAGTCTTGGGAACCAATACCTCATTATTTGGAGAACCTAATAAGAATCTCACTAAGCCTTAACTAGGTTGCTATTAGATACCACACATTATATAGTGCATACCAAATTAGATGTCTTATTAGGTTCAACCACAATAGATCACTTAATTATCTCAATTAGAATAGTAGCTCAAATATAATTGATAATTATTTGTAAGTCCACACTAAATTATTGAAAATAATCCCAACAATCTTCCACTTGGACTATACAGTAATACCAAAGACAATTATATTTGATAACCTTAAGTACACACAAAAATGCTACATATTCATAAAATATCTTCCTAAACAATCTGGTTCATCTCCTATACCAACATGAGACTAAAGCGACCTTCGTTCTATTTCATCGTAACTAGACCCATCAATGATTACCATACCAAATATATTCAATGATATAGATCAAGTATGAATGTGTGGCTCGAAAATTACATGCAATGTGATCTCATACATGTCTATTTCCAATTGGTCATAACTTTATTCCGCAGTGAGATCAAACTCAGTCTTTCAAACTTTATGTTAAATCACAATTGAAAGATAACACATTCAGAGTAATAAATGAAGATAAAACCATCAACATAATTCTATTAAAAATTGAACATACATAGTGTCAAGGAAAAGAACTGAAGACATACACAGACTCCAACTAAAACTGCATATTATCAAACAATACAACACCTATGTGAACAATATAATCATGAAAGACCTTGGGTGGTAAACCTTTAGTAAGCAGATCTACAAGCACGAAGTCTGTTCCTATATGTTCAATTGACATTATCTTACTCTGAACTCACTCCTTAACAACTAGAAACTTAATGTCTAAATGCTTAGATTTCGATAAGCTCCTGTTGTTATTGGACTATAAAACTGCCGATAGATTGTCACAATAAACTTTAAGTGGTCTTTCAATACTATCTATAATACGCAGCCCAGTGACAAAATTTTGTAGCTATATCACATGATTGGTTGCCTCATAACAAGCTATGAACTTTGTTGCCATAGTAGAGGGAGTCATAAGTGTATGCTTAGCACTCTTCCAGGAAATAACGCCTCTAGCTAACATGTAGACGTAATCAGAAGTGGTTCTTTTAGTATCTTGGCAACCCACAAGATCGGAGTCAGAATATCCAATAATCTCCAAATTATCTAACTTCCAATAGGTGATCATGTAGTCTTTTGTCTTTTTTAAGTACCTCATAACCCGTTTGGTTGCTAACTAAGGCAATTTAGCAGTTGAATATCTGGATTAGTACATTTTCTAACTAATACATGGATTCGGTTTAATCCTACCATTTGGAAATTTAATAAATTTATACATTTGTCTGTCCACATAATTATATATGCAATATAATATTTTTTATGTTGTTTATATTCAAATGTCTCCAATAAGTCATATATATAACAATAATCATTCTAAAGGCCAACTAATTTCCTATTATATGAGTATAAAGGGAAATTCAGCGCTCAAATATCTCAATATGTGTAAAATTTGAATAAGGATCAAACTCATTCTTATTGCAAGATATTATTTGCTCGACTTAAATGCATGACTAAAAAGTTGTACAATAAATGACAGCTTTACTCATGTTACAAGTCAAAATTTCTTATGTAAGAAATCATCTACTTCTGTGTGGCATTAATGGACTCTAAAGAAAATAACGTGTAATGCTCCTGTAGTTTGTTGTTTCTATTTGAAGGACATATGACATGAAAATAATTTTTTGAGTCTGACCGGTTGAAACACGAATAACTATGTGTCACGTTAGCATATATCGTCGATAAGCTCTAAAGTTGTGTTGGTATAATTGAAAAAAAAAGGGCAAAAAAGGACTAAACAATTATAGAATACACTAATTGAGCAGATGACTTGTCAACCAAAAAATGAGTAGTTGACATTAGTTATCTATAGAAAAAATTCTCATGCAAGCTGTATTGCGTTAGCTGGTGGGGTTAGAAAAAGAAGCATGTCTCTTTTTCTTTTCTTTTTTTGTAAAAGAAAAAGAAGCATGTTAATTACATATCTGAATGCTCGTTCAAGGACACATCCTTTATCGCTGTTACTATCGCTGGACATTTGGCATCCTTGTGTTTGAGATTCATTTTTGACTTCACACATCTGCTTGACCATAATGTAAATAATATGTGTTCGCCATCCCATTAGATTTGCGATCAATATCAACCCAATGCATCATATCTTCCACAGTTTTTTTTTTTTTTGGGTCAAAATATCTTCCGCAACTATATGCATATGATTTATCCATGAAATATTGTAATCATAAGTAGAATCAACTAGATTTTTTGTACATTTTTTTTTTGTCAAGTAACATATTTATTATTAGTAACAAGATAAATACAAAAGAAATTTGGTCTAAACTATCCAACAACCCAAACAATAAATGAAGTACAAAATACAAACAGAAGTGAAATACATAGCCCTAAAACCAATATGGCTTATATTCCTAATTTGCAGCAAACCATAAAAAACCATCTGAAACTTCCATACAAGTGGCAAACAACCCACCAAGGTAAGCTGTGAAATTACACATGAAAAGGAGACACGTAACTCCGATGGAGGAAGACAATTGAGTACTCCAAATTTTTAGCAGTGAAGGCGAAATCCATTTGAACCCTACAATTCAGTGTTTATACAGTTAGTTTTAGTGTTTATAAGAAAAGAAGAGTCATTTGATAAAGGTTATAATATAATTTAAGCTAAGATCATTTTTTTAATTATTATAATAAAGGTCGTACTTGTGGTTATAACTCAAAATTTTTAAGTATAACAAGTCATTACTTAATTATTCTACCAAGAGAGGGTGCAGCTAGATCACGTACAAACTCTAACCGAGGTGGCTTGATAATAAGCAAATATAGTGATTATAAGCACCTAAAAATGAACATTTATTTTCTTCTTCATCAAAACATGACAAAACTGAAGCTTCTATAATGAATTAAGCCCAACATCATGCTAATATATTTGTTAACTCAAGCCCAATGTTATTTATTGCACGTTAATGTTTATGTTTGTGTGTATTGAATGGACCAGATTTTAAAAATTTACAAAGTCCAAAGTTGGACTAATAAGAATTGGAGCTCTTAGGTTGCTAAATTTTATTGGGTCATAACTGGCCAGATCTTCTAATACAGGCCCAACCCACAACGGAAACAAAGTAATTTTGGCGCGAAAACTTGGAACATTTCCCCGCAATTTATAAACATCCCCACCAAAACCCTCATGTCCATAGCTCAGATCTTGCGAGAGAAGCAAAATGTCGGACGAGCAGCCGGTGGTGGCAGGTAGACGGAGGAGTAGAGGAACAACCACGATGTCTCGTGTGTAGGCTCTCGAGCGTCTGAAAGCCATCCGGCAAAGCGGCCGCCACTCAAGCGAAGGTGGCAGCGGTTTCCAGGTCAAGCTCGACGCGCCAATTTATGACCAAGTCGACAAAGAAGAGTATGAAGCCCTGGTCGCAAAACGTCGCGAAGAATTCCAAGGGTTTATCGTGGACGACAACGGCCTAGGGCACGGCGACAAAGGGGAGGAGGAGGACTGGTCTCTGGCCGGTGGTCCTCCGTCCTCATACGAGTCAGATGAAAAGGAAAAAGGCTAATTCGGAGAAGAAGTATGCTCAAATTACGAAAAAGTTGTCGGCTTTATCAGCTGCGGCTGCTTTAATGGGTAAGCAGAGGATCTCTAATATGTTTACTTCATCAGTTTTTAAGAAAAATCAAGACAAGGATAAGGCAAAAAATATATTGGATTCATAAACTTGAAATTTGCAGCATTCTTTTTATTGGGTTCATAAACCAATTGCCTTCTCTTTATCTTTCCCTTTTCTATTTCTTTGCCTTTTAATGGTGGTGTTTTGTATTTGTGTTAGTCTCAATTCCCTAACCTTTTGGTTTATGATCTGAAAACATTTTTATTTCCTTCTGACTTTGTTGCCTAACAATTTCTTACTGACTGTTCCACCCTTCGTTTAACAGAAATGTAACAAAAACTTAACAGAATAGAATTGAGTCTTACATTCTAAAATATGAGGGGTTTGACTTCCCTTTACCAAAAGATGAAGGTCTCCGAACCAAAATTCCATCTTGGGTTGTGAACCCTAAGCACTAGTCCCAGCCCTATTATTCACTTTAAATTCTACCCCTTCTATCAGGACGAAGTCAATATTTTAAAATTTGGAGATTAAAATTTAAATAAAAATAGGAAAAAAATAGATTGGCTATTAACTTATTTTTAACGATATTATATAAATTTTTTTAATAATAATAATTTTTTTTAACGATACTACATAAACTTTTTAATTTTTTTTTTTTTTGAGAGTTCCACCCCTGCCTCCTATCCCTTTTTGTTTTTTAATAGATCCATTCTTTCACTAAAATACCTAAAAATCTACTCATTTTGTCCCATAAATTTAGACATTTTAATTTTCTTTGACCAACTACACGCTAAATTTTAAAGCGATTACTTTGATTTCTCAATATTGTCATGTATCTCTTGAACCTTGACACTAAAGCTATTTTTTTTTTTCTATAATGTATTGCGTTTTACTTATTAATTACCGATCAATTGCATCTTGTTCAATTCACTTGTTCAGCAAATAGACAAAATTATTACTACTAGGTTAACAATGCTATCCATCACTCTATTTAGGTCTCACAAAAAATAATATCATTGACATAGAACCCTACTTGGCAGTTGGCATGCTAGCTAGACCTTCAAACTGTTCTTTCTCTTTTAATTAATTAAGAGAAAATATCATATAATCCTCCTGTGATATGTAAAATTATCACCCTACTTCCTTGTGTTCTTAAAACTTTAAGAATGCCTCATGTGTTATTAGAAAGTCATCACACTACCTCCTTCATGTCTTTTTTAAGTTATTAAATGTCAGTTTTGCCATTTTATAATATTTTTTTTTTCTTTTTTTTCTTTCATTTTTAATTATTTATAACTAAATAAAAAAAATAAAAAATAAAAAATAAAAAAACTATTCATCTTCCCTACGCCCACTCCCACCCCCCACCCCCTGCTGTTGCTCCGACGAGCAGCAGCCACGCTGCTCGTCGGCGTAGCAGCGTGGCTGTCGCTGCTGCTCGTCGGAGCAGCAGCTTGGCTGCTCCGTTGGAGCAGCAGTGAGATCTGAGGGGAGGGGTGGGGGGGAGGGGTGTGTGGGGGATGAATAGTTTTCTATTTTTTATTTTTTATTTTTTTATTTAGTTATAAATAATTAAAAATGAAAGAAAAAAAGAAAAAAATATATATGTATTATAAAAAGGCAAAACTGACATTTAATAACTTAAAAAAGACAAGAAGAGGGGAGTGTGATGACTTTCTAATAACACAAGTGGCATTCTTAAAATTTTAGGAACACAGGGAGGTAGGGTGATAGTTTTACATATCACATGGAGATTATGTGATATTTTTTCATTAATTAATTCACACTGATATCACAGCTCAGCACGTCGACGTGGCGTCATCGTAACGTGTATGGTGCATGATGAAATGATTCTACTTTTTTTTTTTCCTTTTTTTCTATCTTCTTTTAAAATTTGACAGATGAAATGATACTGCTAAACAATGGAGAAAATAAGTTGTTGAATGGCAATGCCACAATATCTCATTAAGCGAGAATGTTATAAAGAGCAGACATGCTCCACCCAAGCCGTCTCTGTTTTTTCGAAAAACCATAATTGTGATCTTGACCTTTGCATGCAGCGTATGATGTAAGATTTCCATATGTATTTAATTCTCAATTAGCAAATAGGAGAATTATCAACTAATTGGGTAGAAGAGTAGCTAATAGCTTATTTTTAAGGCACAATGATTTTTATCTGGTTTATGTGCAAAATATAGGATTTCTACAGTTTTTCCTTACTGGTAAGAAATATGGATTTTATATTCAAATCAATTGGTGTTAGGTGTATGGAGCAACACAAATGATTTATATACTTATCCTGAAATTTATAATTTATTTATGTGGGATAATTAATATTCTCCACGATTCATTATTGAAAATGCAATGACATGGTTGAAGATGTAGCACATAACAAAGTCGGTGCTAGAAACTAGAATGGGACGAACATGAATGAATACCATTAAACCAAGACCTAATTCTTATATCTTGATTAAAAATAAAAAAATAAAAAATAAGGTTTCATCTTAAAAATCGTTAATGTTAGGCAAAGTAGCACATAAACTTATACACTAATTTTGAATCTTATGATTCTTTAATGTGAGATGATTGATATTCTCAGACACTAACTATACCTTATAATGTGATTTTGTGACCAAGTAAAACGGCGATCAAGATGAATTTGAGATGCTTGGTTGAATATCTATAGTTGTACTTTGGACGAATGACATGATCTTTATTTTACGGCAGCTTCCATTGTAGTAAATTTTATAGGCATATGCTATATTCAATCAACTCCCTTCTAGGAAATTTTTCCACGCATTTTGGATTTTAATACTAAAATAGATAAGCATGTTTTGTCACATGACGAGAAGCGTATATATGGTACAGTTGTTGTCTGATGACGCTGTAAAACATAGGAATGAAAAAGAGAGTCTATCCCCATCACAAAGAGGAATTATGCATGCATCTATTCTGCTAGCTAGTTGTCCTAATGGGATACAACTTCAACTAAGAATTTCAAGGCTTAATTTATTGGCGGATATGTAAGTTATAAGTTTAAATTTCGTTAGTTATATATTTTAAATTTTTTAAAAAAATAAAAAAATAAAAAATAAAAGAAAATATCCGATCCATGTCTTTTTTTTTTTTTTTTGGGTCAGTTAACATATCCATGTACAAATCATAAGATATAGGAAATCTTATTCATTAGTTAAAAACCAAAAGTTTCAATGAGCGAAAGATATACAACGTTTGACAACGCTGGTAAACGAGAGCAACGCAACAAATGCCATCAGACCTCGCTGGTTCAAATAAATGCAATGCTTTACGGCAAAGAAGAACATTTGGTTAATTGGCAAAACTTATACATGCTTGGCCGGAACATAAACTTTGACCAGTATGCTGAGCGAATTGTGTCGATCCATAACTTGTATTGCAGCAATGCGAACGCAATAACAGGGATGCACGCCAAGCCACCAATAAGTTTCGGCATCCACACCCTTACGCCATTGTAAATCAAAAGAACGTGGCAACAAAAGCGACGACCATGCTAAGTATTGAGACAAAGAGTGCAGTAAGTCCAAACATCAACCTCTTGGGTAATGATGCCAGAAAATCTTCTAGTGCATAACGCGAAGTTAGGATTGACAAAAACATGATTATAGAAGTTGTTGAAGACACCATAGCCACTGCATCTGATATGACAAATACCTCGAACCACCTTGCTTTCAATAATATTGGAACGCCCGTGTCGTCATTGCTGCCACCTGGTGCTGTGAAGGCTGCAGCGAATACCACTGTGGCAATTAAAGTTGCAACGAGCATGCAAGAGTTTGCCGTGTCCTTCATCCATTTTTCACCTTCCTTTAACAATGACTCGTGCGTTTTAGAGAACAATTCTCCTGGTGTTTGGTTCTCGTCATTTTTATCTTCGAGAAACGAAGGGAGCACAACCTTCTCCACCTCCTGCAGGACATTATATACGCATGCGTGATGTGTTATATAAAATAAAATAATAAGTAATGCTAAATATCACTCTATTTTTATTACTTAAATATAACCTCCAAAAGAGGAGAGGGTGACAATTTATTTTTGTTCTCACCTTAAACCACTGCAGCTCTCTTTGCAATTGAAGTGCTGCTCCAGACACTACTTCAAGTCTTCTCTCTTTTGCTAATCTTCCCGCTAAATGAAGAATATTGTTATTCTCTTTGTCTTTATGACTAGCTACAATATATTGATATACTCCCAAGTCTTGTATGAGATTGAAGACTTTCTCTTGTCGATGTAATACAGCGATGTGAAATATGGTATGCTCATCGTGATCAAGTCTCAATATCAGTTCAGGACATTCGCGGAGGAGGATAGCTAGCAATTTCACATTCCCCTCTTTTGCTGCATCGTAGAGTATGTCGGTATCTATGATTTGATCCAATATCTTAGGATCAGATAAAGGCCAAAGTTCCCGCAAGAGTTTCAAAAATAACTCGTCGGCTCCCATTTCCTTTTGACTATCATCATGAATTCTTTTCATCCCTGAAGAAAGTAGCTAGCAGTACCAATTGTGAATAGTCTCTTTATAAAGAAAAAGAGGAAATTATAGTCGAACAAAAATTATAATCACTTGGGAACTTTTTGTCATTCTGAATGAAAGTCTTATCACAAAATGAACCCAAAATTTAACTTTTATCTACGTTCATTAATTTTGTTCTCTCCAGATATTTCCCTTTCATTATTATACGCCATCTTTGATAATGCATCTAATGTAATTTAATACTTCTGTAATGATTTTAGCTCGAACTAAAATTCATATACGTCAAGAATCATATGAGTTAACACAATTTTTCAGAGAATGATGCTGAAACTTGTTTGGAGCTAAAAAGAATAAGAAATTCGTAAAATCTTACAAGGAATATACTGCAGGATACGGATGATGCTCAAAAATCTTTTCCACGTCCATTTTTGGTAGTTACTGGTCAGTAAGGAAGGCCTTCGCGCTAAGATATTCAAGGCTGAGAGTTTCGTCTCTACCGTGATATCAGTGAATCTTTTAGTCTCATTCCACATATTTAGCGCCAAATCTGCCCAGAGCAAAACAGTCCAAAATTTTTTAAAAAAATTTATGTATTTTTTTTCAAAAAAAAAAGGTTAAATATCTATGTATTTCTAATTAGAAAGATGTTAGCCTCACTAAATATATATATATATATATATAAATTACAAATTTTATCCCTCAATAAGAAAAGTCCCTTATATATATATATATATATATATATATATATAAATTACAAATTTTATCCCTCAATAAGAAAAGTCCCTTGATCCACCACTAGAGCAAAACCTCTAGTTTAAAAAGTGCATGAAAATCACATCCTTGTGAGAAAAGAGTTGCCTCATAAAAGACTTACTCTTAAACTTGAGACAGAGTATTAGGAGATTGTTTAGCAATCTTGTGATTAGATCTTGATGGAATAGTATCTGATTTTGATGTGTAACTGTAACAATCTTGCATGTTGTAGGGGTGAGCTTTGTAGTCTTTTATGTGACAAGTGCAAAGCACAATAGAAGTTTCATGTGAAGTGATATGGGCTCGGCTAAAGCCAGACCATCTAAAACTACGGAGCAGATAAGAAACCGCTAGATCAAAGAGCTAGTGGTCTCAGACAAAGCACCCCACTGATCGAATAATTGTATAAATTGAAAAGAGCCACGTTAGTCAATCGCCTAAGACAATCACGGTAGCACTCTAGCCATCTCGTGACATTAATTACATTTGACCACGTGACATCTTGGTGGCAACAGTAAAAATAAATGTTAGTATAAAGAGTCAGTTTACTGTGCGAAAACTGCACGGTTGTAAAATACACAGGTAGGCTCTACCTATATGGGGCTCACACCCTATTTCACAGCTGCAACTGTGTGGTTTCCACACCGTAGCAAATTCCTAGTATAAATACTCCAGTCCCAACCAAAGATGAGATATGACATTTCAAACCAAAATATTTAATCTTACCTTCTCATATTTAACGACCTCAAACTCGTAGAGCTCGACAACTTCATTCAACTCATACGCTGATTTGAGCGCCGAAATTATCCCATAAGAATAGTTAGTCGTGTGTTCATTGTTACAAGTCGGCCATAATTGAACAGAGCTTGAATTTAACCGCATCACGAAGGAAACTTCATTTTCTCAATAATTACTCAAACCCAATTAAACTCTTTTCAAGTTTGTACCATATTTTCCATCTCGTGTCCAAATTATCCTATTTATTCACAATAAACACTGAGGCCTTGTTTGGATTCAGGAGGGAAAAAACAATAAAAGAAAGAAAATAATTGAACAATAAAAGAAATACAAGGGAGGATCATATTTTGTTTGAATTGGCAAAATTATATAGGAAATGTTCATAAAGATTATATATATTCTTTGTTTGAATTGAAAAATTAAATGTAAGAAAGGAATAAATTTTATAAGCAAATTGACATATTTATTTCTTTTTAAGGTTTTGTTTTCTTTTAGTTCTTGTTAATAGAAATAGTTTAGACATTTGACAATTATTCGAAATTCAATCACTCCAAATCATCCTTTTGACTCCAATTTGAAGTGATTGTAAAATCACCTACATAATAATTTAAATAATACTTCGAAACCAATCCTTTCCCAACCATCCTAATCCAAATAAGGAAACAATTTAAAAAATCCTCCCCAGAAAAAGGAAAAAGAAAAACCAATCCAAACAAGCCCTATGGAATGCATTCACCCTGTAACACCCCGGCTAAGCGAATACCTGGCCACAAGTGTAACACCCCGGCTAAGCGAATACCTGGCCACAAGGGTCCAAGGCAGAGGCACACTAGCGATGCACACCAACAATATATTGTCCGCTTTGGGTTACCCCACTGGGCCCCTCATGGTTTTGTTCCCCCCGTGTTACCACGGGAAAAGGCCTATTCAGAGGCAAAGGCACATTGGCTCATATACCCAAGAACATAATGTCTACTTTGCACAGGGAATCCACATTGGGCCCACACACTCACTCACGGTTTTGTTCCCTACGCCAGCTAAGCGAATACGTGGCACGAAGCCAACGCAGAGGCATACTGCACGTGGGAAGGCCTATTGTCGAATATAAGGCGGAACCCCGCTTTATATATTCAATGATCCCAGCTCGTAACCAACCGATGTGGGATAGTTTACACATATCCGCCCCCAATAGGAGGACCCAGCGCCCTCGTGGGTCACTGATAGAAAGGTTGGCCCGCTCTGATACCACTTAATGTAACACCCCGGCTAAGCGAATACCTGGCCACAAGGGTCCAATGCAGAGGCACACCAGCGATGCACACCAACAATATATTGTCCGCTTTGGGTTATCCCACTGGGCCCCTCACGGTTTTGTTCCCCCCGTGTTACCACGGGAAAAAGGCCTATTCAGGGGCAAAGGCACATTGGCTCATATACCCAAGAACATATTGTCCGCTTTGTACAAGGAATCCACATTGGGCCCACACACTCACTCACGGTTTTGTTCCCCACGCCAGCTAAGCGAATACGTGGCACGAAGCCAACGCAGAGGCACACTGCACATGGGAAGGCCTATTGTCGAATATAAGGCGGAACCCCGCTCTATATATTCAATGATCCCAGCTCGTAACCAACCAATGTAGGATAGTTTACACATATCAACTATTGTCGAATATAAGGCGGAACCCCGCTCTATATATTCAATGATCCCAGCTCGTAACCAACCGATGTGGGATAGTTTACACATATCAAAATGATATGTGTAAACTATCCCACATCGGTTGGTTACGAGCTGGGATCATTGAATATATAGAGCGGGGTTCTGCCTCCGCTCTATATATTCGACAACGCGCGTTCCCACGCTGGTGTGCCTCTACCTTGGACCCTTGTGGCCAGGTATTCGCTTAGCCGGGTGAGGAGCGACAAAGCAGTGAGTGAGTGTATGGGCCCATTGTGGATTCCCTGTGCAAAACGGACAATATATGGTCGTTAATCGATAACACGCGTTTTCCCGTGGAAACACGGGGGGAACAAAACTGTGAGGGGCCCAGTGGGGTAACCCAAAGCGGACAATATGTTGTTGGTGTGCATCGCTGGTGTGCCTCTGCCTTGGACCCTTGTGGCCAGGTATTCGCTTAGCCGGGGTGTTACATTAAGTGGTATCAGAGCGGGCCGACCTTTGTATCAGTGACCCGCGAGGGCGCTGGGTCCTCCTAGTTGGGGCGGATATATGTAAACTATCCCACATCGGTTGGTTACGAGCTGGGATCATTGAATATATAGAGCGGGATTCGGCCTTATATTTGACAACGCGCGTTCCCACGCTGGTGTGCCTTTGCCTTGGACCCTTGTGGCCAGGTATTCGCTTAGCCGGGTGAGGAGCGACAAAGCCGTGAGTGAGTGTGTGGGCCCATTATGGATTCCCTGTGCAAAGCGGACAATATGTGGTCGTTAATCGATAACACGCGTTTTCCCATGGAAACACGGGGGGAACAAAACTGTGAGGGGCCCAGTGGGGTAACCCAAAGCGGATAATATGTTGTTGGTGTGCATCGCTGGTGTGCCTCTGCCTTGGACCCTTGTGGCCAGGTATTCGCTTAGTCGGGGTGTTACATTAAGTTGAGTTAAGTTGTATATTTAGGCTATATGTATATTAGAGCTAATCATGATAATAGAATTGCAATGGATAATGAAAGTGTTATACTTATATGAATAACTAGGGGTTGCACATTTGAGTAGATTCAAAGAGGTTTGGAATGTCCTAATAACGTGTTTAGGAGTTCAAAGTAGTCTAGTGCATGGTTAATGGAATTATGAAAGTTAATGTTGCCTTCAAGCTTGTTAATTAACTTTTGATTAAAGTAAGCACATCATTTAGCCTTAGCATGAAATATGCATGTTTAGTGTTCTTAGATCATACTAATCGAGCTATATTTTGATGATTATATAAAATGTGACTATTGCACACAAATTAACTATTTTAATGTGAATGAGTTATCTTTAAGTTGAATAGCATTGTTGTGTTAGGTAGTGGTTTTGAGTGGTTATTAAAGAGATTGGTGCTTTCGGAGAGTATTGGAGAGATTGGCTAATTCTCGCAGGTTTGTTTTTAAAAAGGTGAGGGAGTTACATTCTTTTGTGCATCTTAATTTGTTTTACTGCTCATAAATTGTATAGTTTAATATGATTTCTTATAATTACGTGCACTTTGATATGAATAGACTAAATATACACTTGACTTTTATTTATATTGTTATATGTCTTATTTATTGTAATCTACGTGCGAGGGCAACCTACTTTGTTGTCCCTCATTTATGTGATTCTTGAATTATATTGTCATTGCTTGAATTATTGTGATCGAATATCAGGTTGTGCAACCTTTTCGGACATGGTAGCGTCGAGAAACACGGGCGGCATCGGGCTTGCCGTGTTCCCTCGACTACCATGGTGCCTATTCCCTTCTCGCTGAGGCATACTCCACTACCCCGGAGGCGTGGTTCACCTGCTGGGCATGGACCTACCTCGAGAGAAAGGGTCGTAGGATCGAGATACATCCGGAGTATCCCAACTTGTTGGAGTAAGGGGTTTGCCGGCATTTGTGTGAAGTTCGTGGTTCGTGGCTCGTGGCTCGTGATTGAAGACTTGAAGTGGAACCGTATCCTTTTTAATGCGGTTAACTATTTGCTATTTAATCTTGTTGTTTATGTTATATATACGATTTCTTGTATCTGCATATCATAATGCACGCCCAGTATGTTGTATCACCTCCCTCACTGAGTAACTTGGTTACTCATTCCTCTTTTCAATATATTTCAGGAAAAGCTGAAGATTGGATTGCCTCCTGTGTGACCCGCTTGCTCTATCAGTGTGTAAAACATGGAAGAATGTGATCATGATATGCTTGTATCGTATTTGAGACTTTGTGCCCATGTATATATTTATGTTATATCAAGGATTGTAATATTAAAGTTTTAGTTTTGTTTGATGATTAGATACTAGTGTTTTGCAATAACTTCAATTGTTTACTCTTTTGTTTAGTTGACTTGTATGCTGATAGGGATGAAACAAATTGAAGTTGTGGATTAGTCTTGTAGTTGTATGTTGTAGTTTACAGGTTTTCAAATAGTCCTATAAATAGGGGAAACTCCGTCCGTTTTCCCTCAATTTTGTGACCGGGTTGAAATTGGTTTGTGATTAACATGGCTATTAGAGCCTCCGGTCTCGTGAGGGATCGAGGCGTTATAGAAGTGGTATCAGAGCGGGTCGACCTTTATATCAGTGACCCGCGAGGGCGCTGGGTCCTCCTAGTGGGGGCGGATATGTGTAAACTATCCCACATCGGTTGGTTACGAGCTGGGATCATTGAATATATAGAGTGGGGTTCCGCCTTATATTCGACAACGCGCGTTCCCACGCTAGTGTGCCTCTGCCTTGGACCCTTGTGGCCAGGTATTCGCTTAGCCGGGTGAGGAGCGACAAAGCCGTGAATGAGTGTGTGGGCCCATTGTGGATTCCCTGTGCAAAGCGGACAATATGTGGTCGTTAATCGATAACACGCGTTTTCCCGTGGAAACACGGGGGGAACAAAACCGTGAGGGGCCCAGTGGGGTAATCCAAAGTGGACAATATGTTGTTGGTGTGCATCGCTGGTGTGCCTCTACCTTGGACCCTTGTTGTAACGCCCCGAACCAACGCACCCACGCCTGCAGGATACACCCCGCCCATAGGGGACGAGCGTGCAGCGAGGCCATGGCGTACGGACCCAGAAGTGCACTATGCACGTATTGTCCGCTTTGGTGCCCATACACCTCACGGTTTTGTCGCCTCCCAGCCACTGCTAGGAAAACGCGCGTGCACGATACAAGGAGACTTCCCCTTATATCTAGCAGTCCAAAGACCTCCGCGTCCGATGTGGGATATTACACCCGCCCCCCCTTGGGGACCCAGCGTCCTCGCTGGCCATGCGAACGCGTCGGCTCTGATACCACCTTTGTAACGCCCCGAACCAACGCACCCACGCCTGTAGGATATACCCCGCCCATAGGGGACGAGCGTGCACCGAGGCCATGGCATACGGACCTGGAAGTGCACTATGCACGTATTGTCCGCTTTGGTGCCCATACACCTCACGGTTTTGTCGCCTCCCACCCACTGCCAGGAAAACGCGCGTGCACAATACAAGGAGACTTCCCCTTATATCTAGCAGCCCAAAGACCTCCGCGTCTGATGTGGAATATTACACACCCAGTATGGAAAAACTATCATTTTACACAGTAAAAAGGACGAAGTAATGAAAGCCGGCTCAAAATCTTACCAAACATCTCAATGTTGATTGTGGCTTCAAAAAGACTGTTGAGTTCCTCAGGATTTAAAATTTGAAGAGGGGTGACTTTGTAAAGATAAGAAACCATTTCCTTCTTTCTTAGTAAAGCTGCAATATGAAGTGGTGTCGTGTCTCTGCCACCACGGATGATGGGTAGTTCATTATTCCACTCATACATTATTTCAGCAATTTCCACCACTCCTGAAGCGGCTGCAAAGCAGAAGGCTGTATTCCCATCCTTATTGGTTAATGCCAAGTAGTCCTCACTCATAAATTCAACTAGCTCTCTTACAAACTTGGTTTGTTTTGCTCCAGCGGCGATATGCAGAAGTCTATCATCGCTTTGTGTGATAGGAAGAGAAGCGAATCCTTTGTGCTTCCGAAGAATTGCTTCAGCAGAATTCCAGTCACCTGTCAAAGCAGCTTGACATAATAATGCTTTTTGTTCCATAGTCAAAACTGGAGCTGAATCTGCATCAAGATAAATTTGGAAGCAACTATGTAGGCGTGAGGGGTCTGTTAAACACAATAAACAAATATAACAATATGAGGCGGTCATTAACAAGAATATTACGAGCAGTCTACTTAACATCCTACTCTACCACCTTGTTGATATACTTATTACATCAAATACCCACCTAGATTTATAATGTGAGCTAGCATTAAAGTGATCTAATAAAAAAGTATTCCCTGAAAATCATATACTGTGAGTAGCATTTGGTCAAAATATATTATGCACTAACACGCATAATTTGTGGAGATTAGTCACTCATTACTTAATAAAAAGTATTCCCTGGAAACGTACTCGTAATTAAAGAATCTGGGTTTGGGGCATAGAAACGTATGATACAGGAGTTTCTGAGATAAGTGGAACTTACTTTCAAAATCTTCCACATCCTGCGAAGTAGACATCTTAGATGTTTGATGACTAACAGGAGTCCCATGTTGTTCATGCATGCTTGTTATCTCAACAATTGTTTCTTCAGGAATATGAGATTTTGCATTTGAATTATATATAATACTCGGGCTTTGTCGAAAAGCTGGATTTTCAGCATCTATCACTTGTTCTTCATTGTCGATGTCGTCTGCTGCGGCATCTTTGTAATGCAATACAGCGGATTGTGATCTAGTTCTTGTAGCTGTTCTCCTGATGGGAGATGTGCTAGATATAGGATCGCCTTGTGCAGAAGCGTTGGCCGCTAATGCGGGATATGATCGGACAGCTACTGACTGATCATCAGATTGGATTTTATGGGTTTCCGCAGGAAATGATGGGTCACTGTGCAACCAGCTGGGTCGTATTTCATTTTCTTCCTTTCGTACTCTTCTACTGCGTATTTCACTTGTCTCTTCTCTTTGTTGGTTATTCATTCCTTAGAAGCTAGAGAAATAAAATATTCCAATAATAAGAGCTTTCAGCACGCATTATGAGTGGGGTTGTAGACCACACTTACTTCAACTATTTTTAAATGCCCTCAGTGGTGTTTAGTTTTTGGAGATTGTCACTTTGGTATTATATATTTTGAAATGGATTTTTTAGTTTTAAATGTATTGTAATTTGATACCATTGATCTAATTTGTTTAATTCATTAGTTAATATTTTTTGTATGTAATTGGCATAAATTTTTTCTTTTTTAACCTAACTCACCACACGTGTATGTAAAAATTGTCTAATTTAACCCTAAAAATAAGTGCTATAAAAAACACATGTCAATCATGTACAAAAAAATTAACAAACTAACGGAATAAGCAAATTGGATCAATGATGTCAAATTTGTTATACATTTACGACTAAAAAATTCATTCTAAAAATATAGAACCAAAGTGTCATAACACCCAAAGATAAGGGACCAATTGTAGCATTTATGTGTAACTTTTAAGATATTTTTAATTTGAAAAAACTATTGTAATACATGAGTCACATTAGTGTCGCACATTAATTCTATAAGAAATTTGTGTTCAATTTATAATAACTTAAATTTACGATTACTATCAATACAAATTTAATTATTTTATAACAGTTGAATAAGCTTAAGAGAAACTAGTAGTGAGGCAACTAAGGATAGCCTCCTACCAAACATGCATGTATGTAACTAGTACTTGTATGCCAACTATATTAATTTGATAACTAATTAAATTTCCTATTTCCTAAAACATAATTAAAGCCAGTACTCTTCCTTGTTGGAAATTTTGGTGAATTTTAAATTTGGATCATGCATGCAATACGTAACACACAATATATTTAACGTGATTCAATAAATCTTTATGATCACGTAGTATTTATCTCTATTATCCAAATGATTACAATCATTACTTTTTTGTTGGGAATAGCACCTATTCCTCCTTTGGATCATCTACGGAAAAAAGTGCACACAAACTCAATTTAACGTGGTTCGGAATAAGCTTACTTCATGACCCAAGAACGAAAAAACTCAATTTAACGTGGTTTGGACTAAGCCTTCTCACACTAGCTTACGAACACTCTTCGACTTGATTATGCTCTCTCTCTTAAACAGAGTACAATAAGTGATTCTCCGACCCCTACACACAAACTAGAAAAATCTATTTAAAGGACATTAATTCTATCCCTACTGGACTAGGACTCTTGCTAGACTCTGAAACGAACTTGGGCTTTGCACTCGAGCCACAACCCAACAAATTTCTCCCTTGGCGAGAGTCCCCAAAAACAAAAACGTTAATCTCTTCTTGACATCCTTGGCTTGTGTCGGGCAATTACTCATCAATTGACCACAAGTGCTTCTATTCCTCCTCTGTACAGCATAACCATCTAAGACACAAATCTTTTTCTCATTCATCTTCCCAATGAGATGCATCTTGTCTCGTTTGTATACTCTGCACCGACCACCTCTGCCTATGTACTTACATATATGTATAACAAATACTCCTAATGCAATGATGTTAGTGGAAGCAACAAAGTCTAGAATCTACTAACGATTCTTCTCCTCAGACTTGGCACCATCATCAGTCTTTCTTATCACCATAAGTACCTCATCCTCTTCAGTTGTAGCGGGTTCGAACTTGAGTCATCCTTACATTTGGCTTTACCCTTTGTTTGCTTCTTCTCCTTGAAGTTCTTCAAGTCATCCCTAAATTTAGGGCACTTCGCCTGGATATGGTTGTTCTTCATACAATAGTTGTACTCCTTATCGCTTAGATTTTGAGCCCTAGATCTATTTTTCCTGCGTTGGCCATTCCTTTCATGACTCATCCCTTCATCAAAATCATGTGCATTCTTCTTATCACTCCTTCCTACATCAGAGCTCATCCTCATTAGCACTTCTTTTCTCCATCATTCTCTCAATTTCATGTAAAAATCTTGTAATTTCATTCAATTTGATTTTCTCTTTTTCTATCAACATTGTCTATACCAACGACTTCGGCAAATAAGACAATAGTAGAAGTGTTTGCTCTTTATCCTTTAACTTCTCTCTGACATTCAAAAGTTGAAACACTAGTTTGTTAAACATATTGATGTGCTCCTCAATTGTTGTACCCTCCTCTATCTTCAGCGAATAGAGTTTCATCATCAAACACAATCGATTAGTCATTTTCTTCGACGCATGAGCTTTTCCTACAAGGCCTTTGGTGTAGTCTCTGTCATCACATTGTATTTGATTTCGAGAACAAGGGCTAATCGAATTATACTAATTGTCTTCCTATGCCTCAAACTCCATTTCGTCTCAGTCAACTCATCGGGCTTCTCATCCTCCCAAATGACCTTGTTGTATGAGTAGGTCTTATATCATCCTTTGCAAATAGTGAAGTTCATCTTCCCACTGAACATTGAAACTTCAAAATTTGGTTTCAATGCCATTAAATCTACCTCAAAAGTACCAAATTCACCCAAAACTCAGCGATATAGCAAGAATTTCATAGAACATACTACAAAACTAGACTCAGAACGTCGAGAAATCCTAGGAGGGTTCTCAGTCAACTCAGTTAGCCCTCGGTCAATGCTCAATCAACGCGGTCAAAGTTTCTGGTCTTCTTCAACCAATTAGGTCCTAAGGTGCACCAACCTTCCATGCACTGCAAAACACCAGTTCTGCACCCATAGATTTGATTTGAATTAGACGGCTCACGTTTAACGGTTGATATCTCATGATCTAACCATCCGATTTTCAAAAGGCCAATATTGTTGGACTTCTTATTAGAAAGCGAATGTGCTGCTAGTCTTCAACTTCCGATCGTGTCAACGGTCATTCATGAACCCTACAATAGCCGCAACTTCCTTCTCAGATCCCGGCCAACTCCGACTTCATTTGACGGCGTGAAAGGTATAGTTGGATTTCCCTCAAAATAAAGATTCTAATGATCTACTCCAATGAGGATTTCATTCACCAGAGGCTCTTAAATTGAGACAAAACCGTTCTGATTTTCTTTCTTCTCCGACAACAATTCAACCAACGGATAATGATAAAACCACCACCAATCTCTTTCTCTCATCAATACGAGTCTAACGATACCTTTTGTGCATTCTGATGTGGTCCAATGAAGAAGTTACCAGGTTTTCTTCCTTATTTCTCTCTTAAATTGCTATTCACGTGAATAGTGACATCTAGCTGTGAATAATGACATTTGACGAAATATTCCGTTATCGGTAACTCTTTCTAACAACATGATTTTTTGTACAAAACCACAGCTCTGGATACCATTTGTTAGGAATAACACCTATTCCTTCTTTGGATCGTGTACGAAAAAAAGTGAACAAGCACACATACTCAACTTAACGTGGTTCAGACTAAGCCTACTCCACGACCGAAGAATAGAAAAATTTCACTACTCAACATCAAACAATTTCAAAAAATGACTTTTCAAAAAAAGTCTAACCTTCTCACACACGATTATTCTATCTCTTAATCAGAGTATAAAAAGTGATTCTCCTACCCCTACACACAAACTAGAGACATCTATTTAAAGGATACTAATTGTATCCCTACTAAACAAGGACTCTTGCTAGACTCACAACACAACTTTTTTAAGGAGAAAATCGTAAAACTCTCACACTCAACAATAAACAACTATCTCAGAGGCTCACACTTAACAATACACAACAAATTTAGTGGGTGGCTTTCATGTGCCTTATGGTGTATGGCTTTGGTGTAGCACTTGCCACCATTTGTGACTTTGTGTGGCTTAATAAACACAAACTATAAAGTCCTTAGGAGATTAGTGCTAATCCAATTAGGATTAAGATCCCTATCTTCTAGAGTAGTTTTACTCTGAATTAATGGACTTAATTCTAATTTATAAAATTTGATTGGATTGGAAATTGAGCCGATAAATCCTATACTTCCGGATGTATATACTTCAATGAAAAAGAAATGTTTTATGTCATTCTATTTTTATTTCCCATCTATTATCTTTTATGCGGATGCTTAATTGACATGTTAAAAGAAGAGAGATAAATAATTTTTTTATTATTTTAACATGTCTATTAAGGAGGTAATAAATAAGTAATGAAAAAAAAAGTGACATTTTGCAATGTTCTAAATGAAAATAGCATGACGGGAGAATATCGTAACTTTTAATGACAAGAACAACAATAAAACATGATCATGTCTGAAATTTCTGTTTAAAGAGTTGAACAGTACATTTATGCAGTTATATACTCGAGCTGAGATGAGATGTCCATTCCGAGCTGAGGTGGGCTAATCAGCGCCAAGACCAGCACGTTCAACTGAATGTCCAACCAGGATGACTGGCCCGACCCCGGAGACCCCGACCTCAGTTCCAGCTGTTCCGATGGGACATAAAGCGCTGATGGGACATAAAGCTGCGACGCATTAAATGCTGTCAGACTATAACTTAGTATAAATAGAGCTCCACCATCTTCATTTAAAGAGGTAACTCGTTATTAAATGCTCTCAGCTACCTTGCCAGCTCGGACATACTAATCATTCGCACGCTAGAGGGAAAAATCCGGGTCATCACCCCGCATTTTCCTTCTTTTCCTTGTGCAGGTCTGGTAGCCGACCAGGAAAGTATAACTCGGAGCCCTACCTGAAAAGCCCAACTCGGCGTAAGTAGCATCCAACTTCAACTGTGAGATTTTCAACCTCGACAGTTTGGCGCCGTCTGTGGGAAACGACGAGTTCTTTTATAACTCTCTTCACCACTCATTGAGAAACCATTATGGTGAAAACTAGAAGCCACAGCACACCGGTAGAGGATTCTCCCAACCTAGAAAGGGACCTCGAAGCCACCCAGGAGCCTAGCCAAAACCTAACCTAAGCCGGCGTTGGAACGAGCCAACGTATACACTTAGCCACTCAAACCAACCCCACAGCAAAAGGAGACCCTAACTCCAGCTTATCGCCGGAGATAAGGATGATGCTGAGGATGTTTGAGGAACTTAAGGAGCAGGTAGCCTGGCTAGCTGAGGGCCCCCTGGCTCCGCAAGAGGCTATGTTGCGGCCATCGCGTCCGCAATTCCACATCCCAGAGTCAAGGCGAAAACGGACATAGGACGAGGAGGGCTTCCTAGAGCCGATGGCGAGATCCGACATGGCGAAAGGTAAAAGGACTGCTCAAGCCGACCCCGAGCAGGCCAAGACCGCAACTGCCATAGCCAAGGTCATCAACCAGCTCGGCGTAAGCCCACTCTCCCCCGAGGTACTGGCCACTCCACTTCCCTCCGGTAACTGTATGCCCAACCTGGCTGTCTACAACGGAGATGGAGACCCCTCCAGCCATCTGCTCAATTTTGATCACCACATGACTTGGCATGACATGCCAGATCTCATGAAGGCGAAGACATTCCCGACCACCCTGGTTGGCAATGCCTTGGATTGGTTCCAAAAACTTCATCCCGGTTCAATTACAAGTTTTCACCAGCTGGCTGAGGCTTTCCTGTCCCGCTTCACGGGAAGCCGGCGCGCCACCCGCTATACTTCTACATTGCTGCTAGTGAAGCAACATAGAGAGGAAAGTTTGAGGGCTTACACGGCCAGATTCAATGAAGAGTCCCTCCGAATTCCCAACCTGGAGGACTCCATGGCGTTGATGACCTACCAGAGTGGGCTGAGGTCGGGCCCCCTAACATCCTCCCTGGTCATCGATCCCGTGGACACGGTATCCAAGCTGATGGTACGGGCAGAAGGGTACATACACTCGGAAGAAATCCATCAGGCGAAGAGGGATGATGACAAGGAGAAGGAATCCAACAAGAAGGGAGAGACCTCCCAAGCACAACCTGGGGCTAAAGTTCAGAACGACCGAGGCAAGCAGCCTCAACAGCCAAAGCAGAACCCCCGGTTCACTATGTTCACTCCCTTTAACACCTCGAGGGAGCAGATCCTGATTGAGATCCAACACCAGAACCACCTGCCTCCAGCTCCAAGGATGAAGGGCCGACCCGAGAAGCGCAATAGAACCAAGTATCGCTGCTACCACATGGACTACGGCCATACCACCGAAGAGTGTAAAGACTTGAAACAGGAGATTGAGGCATTGATAGCCCGAGGCCACCTCCGGAGATATGTAGATCCGCAGCCGACCCGAAATCCCGACCAAAGGGATAGGGAGAGGAGTCCGCCCAGGCGCCAGGCTGGGGGCGGACGCTTGGCCGTGATTGAGACCATTGCGGGAGGATTGGCGTCAGGAGGAGAGACCTCAGCAGGCAGGAAGGGTTATATTCGTGCTGGGAGGGAGTATGGACCGATGCAGGGACCGGCCCCGGGGATGCAGGAGCTCACCTTCTCCTCAGAAGACCTGGAGGGGGTGATATTGCCTCATGACGACCCACTGGTGATCAGCGCTGAAATAGCTAACTTCATCGTCAAGAGGTTGATAGTGGACACCGGGAGCTCGGCAGAAGTCTTATTCCTCAGTGCTTTTGAGCAAATGGGGTTGGACAGGAGCCGACTCAGGCCATTGAGGGGTACTTTAGCTGGTTTCACCGGGTAGTCCCACCGAGCCGAAGGGGTCATCAACCTCCCGCTGAAGCTGGAAGATGGAGATAAGTGGGCGTCGATGCAGGCCAACTTCATTGTGATGGATTGTAACTCCACTTACAATGGGATCTTAGGTCGGGTGGTACTCAATCACTTCAGGGCCGTCCCCTCAACTTACCACCAGGCCCTGAAGTTCCCGACCCCGGCCGGCGTGGCCACTATTCGCGGAGCCTAGCTCTCAGCTCGGGAATGTTATGAAAACTCACTCCGGCCCAAGTATCAAATCGACTGGGGACCAGATCTGCCCGAAGAAAAGAAAGATGCTAAGAGAGGAAGCCCGGCTGAAGACCTTTAGGAGGTGGAGCTCTCTGATGAAACAAGAGGGCAAAGATCGGGAGTGAACTCTCTACCAACCTCAAGAAAGGTATAAGCCAATTTCTTTTAAAGAATGAACATGTATTTGCCTGGTCTGCCTCTGACATGACAGGGATTGACTCGAATATGATTGAGCATCACCTGAATGCCGGCCCAAATCACTATCCGGTAAAGCAAAAGCGCCGGCACTTCCATTATGACAAGCAACAAATCATAGCAGAAAAAGTGGACAAGTTAGTGGACGTTGGCCACATAAAGGAAATACAGTACCCAACCTGGTTGTCCAATGTGGTGCTGGTGACTAAGTCCTCGGGTGGTTGGAGACTGTGTATTGACTTCACCGACCTCAACAAAGCCTGCCCTAAAGACTGTTTTCCACTACCACGGATCGATCAGATGGTGGACGCCACCTACAGATTCGAGCTACTCTCTTTCATGGATGCCTTCAAAGGCTATAATCAAATCAAGATGGCTCCCGAAGACAAAGAGAAGACCGCCTTCACTACCGATAAAGGGCTCTACTACTATGAGGTCATGCCTTTTGGCCTCAAGAATGCTGGAGCTACCTACACTCGGATGGTGAACAAGGTCTTCAAAAATCAGATTGGCCGGAATATGGAAATCTATGTAGATGACA
This sequence comes from Ehretia macrophylla, assembly GCA_037974665.1. Lineage (NCBI taxonomy): Eukaryota > Viridiplantae > Streptophyta > Magnoliopsida > Boraginales > Ehretiaceae > Ehretia > Ehretia macrophylla. The sequence goes on from CM075770.1 coordinate 34,047,457, forward strand.
TGTTGGTCAAGAGCAGAAGGGCGGAAGACCATGTAAACGACCTGGCTGAAGCCTTCGCCGTAATAAAGCACTTTGGGATAAAGCTGAACCCGAAAAAGTGCGCATTCGGCGTCAAGGCAGGCAAATTCCTGGGCTTCATGGTCACAGCCCGCGGAATAGAAGCCAACCCGGAGAAGGTCCAGGCGATACTCGACCTGGCTCCGCCGACCTGCGTGAAGGACGTCCAGGTGTTAGCAGGCAAGGTCGCAGCGCTGAGCAGATTCATGTCCAGGTCAGCTGACAAGTGTGCTCCTTTGTTCAAGATATTGAGGAATCCTAAGAACTTTGAATGGACTGAGGAATGCCAGAACGCCTTCCAAGAGCTGAAAAGGTACCTAGCTTCGCCACCCCTGTTATCCCGACCTGAGGCGGGGGAGGAGCTGGTACTATATTTAGCATGCTCGGGGACAGCAGTAGCGGCGGCACTTGTGACACCCCGATCCCTCTCGAGACCGGGAGTTCTATCATTCAATCTAATCACAACCCAAACCAAAACCCGGGCATAATTTTCAGGGAAAACGGACGGAGTCTCTCCTGTTTCTAGGCGAAATGTAAAACCTACGACAGCATATAAGTGGACCAATACTATGTCCAAACATTCAACCACCTCAAGGCCATCTGAGCCTTGGTTCACAACAAGCAAAACACAAGTAAATATACATTCAAGCTTAGCAATTAAACTGTACCAACCTATTTCATAAGCTAGACTATCATACCTTTCTATCTCTTTTCCTTTGTCATTACAAATATACATTGAAGTTAAGCTACATTAACTAAATGCATAATCTAATGAAACTTAAAATTACAACCCCTTTAACATTAAATACATATAATAAATAAAAGCATACAACTTTACAACTTTGACAACTCAAGTCACATAGGCACGCAGGACAACTCTTCAAGCACGGACTTTCACGAAATCACGAACTTTCCAGCTAACATGGCATTTCCTGAAATGTGGTGGTGAGAAGTGAGTATACACAACACGTATACTCAGTGAGGGCGAGACAGATATCGAATTGGAGAGAAAGAAAGTCGTGCAATGCAAATAAGACAGTTAAGCAATATAACTGATAAATAAGCAATCAAAACAAACAATCAATACAATAAGCAATTACTGAAAGCATTAACACAACCATTCAAAGCTATACCACACTCTGAAGGCTATGGTTCACTCTTACGAGCAATATACCATTTCACGAGCGATACATCAATCTTGAGCTTGATGTTTGACAACGATGACAATAAGCGCGCATCCACCTTATAACACCAGTTTGGAATACCCCGGAAGTATCCATTAATTCTACGACCCAAATCTCCTTGGGAGGCAACCCAAGCTAGAAAGGGAATAGCAGCGGAGCTAGAGCAACCAACACTGGCAACCCTAGGCTACCCAGAGAGGCCCATCACTCACGCGCGAGACACTATGCAATACAAAACTCGATACAAGGCAATAAACAAGCGATAGCACAACAATACAAACTAGTGACAACAAACGAGATAACAAGCAATCACAATCAATACTAGCATTCATCTAACTTTTCGAGCATAACAAGCAATAATAAGCAACAATAACACCAATTAACAAGTATATCAAGTAACCCTAAGCATTCTATAGGCATAATATCAAGATAACAAGCAAAATTACAAATCAGCCCCAACTATCAAAACACTACCATTTCCAAACGAGCCACGAGTTCTGGAAACCGACTTCGCCAACCCTCCTAGGTCACCATAAGGCACGTCTAAGGACCCCGAAACCCTACTTTACCATAGAATTCGCGCAAAGCCCCGATTTCCCCCTTTGCTCGTTTGAACTACAACTATACCAACCAAACACCCAACCAATGCTATAATCGCACCAAAAGTGCTTCCATGGCCTTCCGAAACAATGCCAACACGCAAAACGAGAAAACGCTAAACTCGACCTAAACGACCCCGACTTTCACCAAGGTTTAATTCCCATTTTTTTCATTACGCAACCCAAACAAACCACACATTTAGGCGTTCTAGCATACCTAGCACATTTCTACATCAACGGACAGCATAACGGAGCAACTTCATCGTTTCAAGGGTTTACTATTCATAAAACACTATTCATTATACAATTTATATTTCAATTTCAATATTCAACCGCAGAAAATGTTAAAAAGCTATAAATACATGTTCTACGATTGCTAGAGAATATTCTTTAAGCCTCTAAACGATCAAAACAACAATATACGGATAAAATCCAAAAATTAAAGTTAACACATAAAATTTTCAAATGCGCAAATAAACATGAAACCCTCACCTTAGACGCTTCTAGATGCAAGGAAAACCTCCTAGGATGCCTCGGAAACCACCCCGTGCAAGCTCACGCGAAGATTTGATGATTGGATGTTGAAATTTCTTTTTTTCTTTCTCCTTCTATTTTCGGCCCTAGCTTTTCTGTTTTTTCCAGCTTTGTTTTATTTTTTTCCTTTGTTATTTGCTTAATAAAAGATGACAAAGAAGTCAATTGGTCAATGCTTTGGTCAACCTACTTAAAATTGGTCAAATAAGCTCATTTTTAGGCATTTTAAGGCTAAAACAACTAACATAAATCAAATTCAAGTTAATAACAACTAAACTACTAAAATTAAAACACTAAACACGAGTTTTCACTATTTGCTGAGGACTCGAATTCATTTCCTAACTATCTCTCTCGATATGCTATGCACTTTGCGTCAATAGAAGAATAACAATTAAATCTCAAAGAATTCAAGAAATATATCATTTTTGAAAAGCATCATAGTTTAAAATTTACTCCAGCTCGGAGCTACTTTTCATTTAATTGAAATCTAAGCATTTAAGTGCAAGAAAAATAAAATCGATTGACATCAATATGAAAAGTAGTTGATATTCTGTTAATATGATTAGCTCAGGCATTATTCTAGTTACTTCTAAAAGAAATATGAAAGTAAAACTACAAATAAATGTTTAACTAAAAATAAACACAAATTCAATGTCAACATTTAAGATGTCACTTAATTAAATGAAATTAAATGCCATTAAATGCATGCCGGGTTCGGGTTATCACATCCTTCCCCCCTTAAAACAATTGCGTCCTCGCAATTCTTCTTCCAATAGAACTCAGCATCATCTGAAATCCAACTCTGACTAATCTTCTTCGGCTGCTGAGCAAGTGATGAATAAAGATGTTTGTAGGAACACTCGAATAGAAATCCCAACCAAGAATGCCAAGAAAATACCAACTAAAGACTGAAGCAAAGATACTGTAGATAAAATCACATCACATATTAGTGATAAGAGGAATACCGAATGAATACCCCATACACGAATCTCTAGTAGAAGTTCAACTATTACTGCCCGAGAATCCCCAAGCAAAAAGCCAAATAAAGGCCCAATCAAAGGTTCCATCCAGAGGTCCAAAGAACTACCCCGCTGGTCATGAATTTCATGGAAGAAAATACTAAGAAACCCAATCAAATATACTTCCAAAGTTCCAAAGAAGCCTTCCAAATAATAACCTCATGGAACAACCAATTAAATTCTGAGTTTTGCTATCAAATGCTGAGAGGAATATCAAAGGAAATAGCAGAGAGAAAATAATGTGCCCTATAAGACAATCAAGTTGAATAACAAATATAGTTTCCCAGATGGATGAAAACTTCCAAGGATAAACACCGAACTGGTGAACAATATACCGAAACCAAACTCTGAGGCCTCTTCACTGTTTGCCAAGTGAGAACTTCATACAACCTTGCTAATAAGGAAAATACCAATAGAACGCCCAATAAGAATTCCAAAGAATACTGTGAGTAATATTACACAATAAGTCCGATAGGAATTCCAATTACCAAACCAACTGAAGGATGCCAATGAAAATACCCGAAACAATGCTCTAGCAAGAAAATACCAAGGATTGCCAGTAAGTATTAGATAAATGACCACTAAGAATTCTATAGAATACCATTGAAGGATTTCTAATGAGGAATGCCAGTAGCACACCAATAAAGACCGAGACACATATGCCATAGATAATACCATGCAGTAAGTCCAACTGAAAACCCAATAGCCAAGTCTACCAAGAAGTGCCAATAGAAGTCTCCAAAGAATATCCAGTAAGAAACCCAAGAATGCTACCAAGAGCCATCATACAGAAACCCCAAAGAAAGTTATCTTTTTATGATTGCCATTCACAAATAAAAGTCTTAGAAGTATGCCAACAACTGAGCTCCATAAACAAACACCAACTCCCAAATAAGGCTAGTCAAATGCCATTCCTTTCCTGCCAATCCATACACCTTGAAAAGCCAGCGGTGAACCACTTTCTTCATGGGAGGAAGAAGTCTTTCTTACTATTTCCACGGGACATGTATGAATGCCAAGATATCACATTTATGCACATGCCTTAAACTATTATGTAAGCACGTTTACAAAAGAGTTTACAAAACCATTTAATCATCAAAGTCATTCAAATATGACAATCAATTCAAGCACAACATAATCAATTCAAATCACGGCACAACCAATTCAAGACATTCCAATACACACATTACAAGCAATACTTCAAGCAATTAACAATTCACAAGGTCGATTCGATTCACAATGCCAATTCGATAGGTCAATTCAATGCACAACTAGACACTTTACTTTACTTAGCACACAATTAACACATAACACATAACTATATCACATAAGAGCACACATTCATGTCAAGACACACAATCTCACATACAAGCATACACTTTCAAGACACACTTAACAAGCACACATTCAAGGATCACTACCCACCAGACCGAGGACCCTGTCCCGGCTTATGAGCTAAACAAGCTCTGATACCACCTGTGACACCCCGATCCCTCTCGAGACCGGGAGTTCTATCATTCAATCTAATCACAACCCAAACCAAAACCCGGGCATAATTTTCAGGGAAAACGGATGGAGTCTCCCCTGTTTCTAGGCGAAATGTAAAACTTGCGACAGCATATAAGTGGACCAATACTATGTCCAAACATTCAACCACCTCAAGGCCATCTGAGCCTTGGTTCACAACAAGCAAAACACAAGTAAATATACATTCAAGCTTAGCAATTAAACTGCACCAACCTATTTCATAAGCTAGACTATCATACCTTTCTATCTATTTTCCTTTGTCATTACAAATATACATTGAAGTTAAGCTACATTAACTAAATGCATAATCTAATGAAACTTAAAATTACAACCCCTTTAACATTAAATACATATAATACATAAAAGCATACAACTTTACAACTTTGACAACTCAAGTCACATAGGCACGCAGAACAACTCTTCAAGCACGGACTTTCACGAAATCACGAACTTTCCAGCTAACATGGCATTTCCTGAAATGTGGTGGTGAGGAGTGAGTATACACAACATGTATACTCAATGAGGGCGAGACAGATATCGAATTAGAGAGAAAGAAAGTCGTGCAATGCAAATAAGACAGTTAAGCAATATAACTGATAAATAAGCAATCAAAAAAAACAATCAATACAATAAGCAATTACTGAAAGCATTAACACAACCATTCAAAGCTATACCACACTCTGAAGGCTATGGTTCACTCTTACGAGCAATATACCATTTCACGAGCGATACATCAATCTCGAGCTTGATGTTTGACAACGATGACAATAAGCGCACATCCACCTTATAACACCAGTTTGGAATACCCCGGAAGTATCCATCAATTCTACGACCCAAATCTCCCTGGGAGGCAACCCAAGCTAGAAAGGGAATAACAGCGGAGCTAGAGCAACCAACACTGGCAGCCCTAGGCTACCCAGAGAGGCCCATCACTCACGCGCGAGACACTATGCAATACAAAACTCGATACAAGGCAATAAACAAGCGATAACACAACAATACAAACTAGTGACAACAAACGAGATAACAAGCAATCACAATCAATACTAGCATTCATCTAACTTTTCGAGCATAACAAGCAATAATAAACAACAATAACACCAATTAACAAGTATATCAAGTAACCCTAAGCATTCTATAGGCATAATATCAAGATAACAAGCAAAATTACAAATCAGCCCCAACTATCAAAACACTACCATTTCCAAACGAGCCACGAGTTCTGGAAACCGACTTCGCCAACCCTCCTAGGTCACCATAAGGCACGTCTAAGGACCCCGAAACCCTACTTTACCATAGAATTCGCGCAAAGCCCCGATTTCCCCCTTTGCTCGTTTGAACTACAACTATACCAACCAAACACCCAACCAATGCTATAATCGCACCAAAAGTGCTTCCATGGCCTTCCGAAACAATGCCAACACGCAAAACGAGAAAATGCTAAACTCGACCTAAACGACCCCGACTTTCACCAAGGTTTAATTCCCATTTTTTCTATTACGCAACCCAAACAAACCACACATTTAGGCGTTCTAGCATACCTAGCACATTTCTACATCAACGGACAGCATAACGGAGCAACTTCATCGTTTCAAGGGTTTACTATTCATAAAACACTATTCATTATACAATTTATATTTCAATTTCAATATTCAACCGTAGAAAATGTTAAAAAGCTATAAATACATGTTCTATGATTGCTAGAGAATATTCTTTAAGCCTCTAAATGATCAAAACAACAATATACGGATAAAACCCAAAAATTAAAGTTAACACATAAAACTTTCAAATGCGCAAATAAACATGAAACCCTCACCTTAGACGCTTCTAGACGCAAGGAAAACCTCCTAGGATGCCTCGGAAACCACCCCGTGCAAGCTCACGCGAAGATTTGATGATTGGATGTTGAAATTTCTTTTTTTCTTTCTCCTTCTATTTTCGGCCCTAGCTTTTCTGTTTTTTCCAGCTTTGTTTTGTTTTTTTCCTTTGTTATTTGCTTAATAAAAGATGACAAAAAAGTCAATTGGTCAATGCTCTGGTCAACCTACTTAAAATTGGTCAAATAAGCTCATTTTTAGGCATTTTAAGGCTAAAACAACTAACATAAATCAAATTCAAGTTAATAACAACTAAACTACTAAAATTAAAACACTAAACACGAGTTTTCACTATTTGCTGAGGACTAGAATTCATTTCCTAACTATCGCTCTCGATATGCTATGCACTTTGCGTCAATAGAAGAATAACAATTAAATCTCAAAGAATTCAAGAAATATATCATTTTTGAAAAGCATCATAGTTTAAAATTTACTCCAGCTCGGAGCTACTTTTTATTTAATTGAAATCTAAGCATTTAAGTGCAAGAAAAATAAAATCGATTGACATCAATATGAAAAGTAGTTGATATTCCGTTAATATGATTAGCTCAGGTATTATTCTAGTTACTTCTAAAAGAAATATGAAAGTAAAACTACAAATAAATGTTTAACTAAAAATAAACACAAATTCAATGTCAACATTTAAGATGTCACTTAATTAAATGAAATTAAATGCCATTAAATGCATGCCGGGTTCGGGTTATCACAGCACTAGTCCAAGAAGAAGGAAATGAGCAGAAGCCGGTCTATTATGTTAGCAAAACCTTGCAAGAGGCCGAGGCGAGATACTCATCCTTGGAAAAACTCGCCCTCGCGCTCATCACAGCGGCAAGAAAGTTGAAGCCATACTTTGACGCTCATCCAGTTAAGGTCATGACGGATGCCCCACTCAGGTCCATCATGCACAAGCCGGAGGCGTCGGGTAGGCTACTGAAATGGGCAGTTGAGCTGAGTCAATTTGACATCACCTACCAGCCTAGAACAGCCATCAAAGCCCAAGCCATCGCGGACTTTGTGGTAGAATGCACTAGTCGAGCAGAGCATGACCCAGAGGACGTGTAGAAAGTCCATGTGGATGGGGCCTCAGGGAAGTCCGGAAGCGGAGCTGGGGTGGTCATCCTCGACCCAACCAGGCATGAGCACCAATACTCCCTGAAGTTCACATTTTCGGCGTCCAACAACGAAGCAGAATACGAAGCAGTGATTGCAGGACTGAAAATTACAGCTCAGCTCGGGGCACAAACAGTCGACCTGAGCACCGACTCTCAATTGGTTTCTAGTCAGATATCGGGAGAGTTCGAAGCCAAGGACAATGCTATGCTAGCCTACCTCAACAGAGTCAAGGATCTGACCTCGGCGCTCAGAAGTTTCACGATACAGCAGATTCCTAGGGTAGAGAATATGAAGGCTGATGCCCTGTCCAGGTTGGCCTTGGGCGAGAGCCGACCTGCCCTGGTCCATGTGGAAGAAGTATCCGAACCTAGTATTCAGTTGGGTGTGCAAACCATAGCCGAGTTCAATCTAAGCCCAAATTGGACCAAACCAATCGTGGACTACTTGGAGGGGGATGTGACCCCAGAGGATGAAAAAGCAGCTCGAAAACTCATGAAACAGGCCTCAAGGTTTGTCATAATTGCCGGGCAACTCTATAAGAGAGCCTACACTTGGCCTCTCTTGAAATGTGTTGGACCCGAGGAGGGAAACTATGTACTCCGTGAGATTCATGAAGGGGTATGTAGAAACCACTTGGGAGGTAAAACTCTGGCTCGGAAGGCATTAAGGCAAGGATATTTCTGGCCAACCTTAGAGCAAGACGCCAAAGAGTATGTAAAAAAGTGCGACACCTGCCAGAGATTCGCCAATGTACAGAGGAAGCCTGCGGTAGACCTCACAGTGATGATAAGCCCATGGCCATTCTATCAGTGGGGTCTAGACATCATCGGCCCATTGCCGACCGGCGTCGGCCAAAAGAAGCACGCCTTCATAGCTGTAGACTACTTCACCAAATGGCCCGAGGCTGAAGGTATTGCTAGAATAACAGAAAAGGCAGCCTGGAATTTCGTATGGAAAAACATCATTTGCCGATTTGGGGTGCCAAAGGTCATCATCACTGACCACGGCAAGCAATTCGACAGTGCATACTTCCGAGGCAAATGTGCTGAGATTGGGATCGACCTCAGATTCTCATCTATTACTCACCCTCAAAGTAATGGCCAAGTTGAAAGGACTAACCAAATCATTTTGCAGGGCCTGAAAACCAAGTTGGAGGAAGCGGAGGGCCAATGGGCATCGATTCTTCCCGAGGTGTTGTGGGCTCAGCGGACCAACACCAGCTCGGCAACGGGAGAATCGCCCTTCGAACTGACCTTCGGCACTCAAGCGGTACTGCCAGTAGAGATTGGGTCTCCGACCAGTAGAACCCTCCACAATGATCTAGAAACAAACGGAGCACGGATCCATGAAGAGCTCGACCTCACTGAAGAACTTCGAGTTAAAGCTCAAATCAGAATGCTGGCCAGCAAAACTGCCATGCAAAGAGCCTTTGCCAAACAGGTCAAGCCTAAGCCTATTAAGGTTGGCGACCTCATACTCAGAAAGGCCATCTTTTTGCTGCGCTCCGGTAACAAACTCTCCCCGACCTGGGAGGGACACTACGAAGTCGTGAAAGAAGTCCGACCCGGGACCTTCTACCTCCGCGACAAAAACGGAAAACTATTGAAAAATGCATGGCACGCAGAACACCTGAAGCGGTATTTTGTCTAAAGCGGCCCCGCGCCAAAATATTTTGTAACGGCCCCGAGCCGAAACATTTTGTAAAGGCCCCGAGCCGAGATATCTTGTAAAGGCCCCGGGCCAAGACATTGCTTGTACAAATTCAATACAATGCATTTTTGTAAACTAGCGCAATGCCCGACTCGGGCCCAAGTGCTACAACTACAAAACTACTTCCAACTCGGATTAACGCAGTGGCCACGCTTAATCATGAGCGAATGATAAAGTAAACCAGCTCGGACTAGGTTCTAGCTCGGGTATAATCAATAACAATTTGATTAGTTTTGCCAGTTCGGATTAAGCTCCAACTCGGTGCATTCCGGCTTCAGGTCGGTATATTAGTTTGGGTCTAAACTCGAACTCAATATTTGTCAACATTAGTTTGACCAATTTTATAACGGACTGACAAGTTCGGATTGGTAACGATTATAAAGTTGCCCTGATTATACCAGCTCGGATTAGGATGATGAATCATTAATCGCGTCCAGCTCGGTTCCTCTTTCTTAAGTTCAAATGGTCCACAATACTGTCCGACCCCGTTTACTTGATTTTTGCAAAAAAGGAAAAAAGTGCACAAGTACTAACTCCGGTAAAACACAAAAAGATTCATTTTCATTGAAATAGGAACTTGATTACAAAAGCCCAACTTGGGCGCTATTACAAGAACCCAACTCGGGCAAAATTACAAAATCTACTTTGGCGCAGCGGCAGAGGTGGTGGCCTCGGCTTCATCTCCAACCTAGTCCAAGCCCCTCTGGACAAACTCAGTCACCTCATTGGCCTGGGACATCAGGTCGGATAGAAGTTTAGGAATCTCCCAGAACTCCGGCGGTGGAACCTCCAAGATCTCGATGTAGTCGTTCTTGGTGGCTGGGAATAAGGTCTTCGCTCTCTCCTGAGCTGCAACTTGACCTCGGAAGTAGAATTCCATTTCAGCATATTTCGCCATGGCCCCGCCTTCTGTGGCCAACCAATCCACCGCCGTGTCGCTGGACTTGAAGGCCTCCACTGCCTTTTCTCCCTTGACGCCGACCCGGTCCACTAGTTTCTGGAACTTTGCCTCTGCCTCACGCTTCTCTCGCTTATAGCGCTCGACGTCCTTGGTCGCGGCTTCGCGTCGGGCCTTTTCCATGTCAAGCTCTTTCTTCAGGTGGTCGATCTCCGCCATGTCCGCCTTCTGCCTCTGAGCGGCCTCTTCCCTCACGGTATCAAGCTCAGTTCGAACATCCACGTATCGTTACTCGAGCTCAACGCAGTGAGTCTGGGCCTTGATTAGGAAGCTGGGAGCTGAGAGGATATGGGACTCGGCTTGTTTAGCAGAAAACAAAGCAGTCAGCCGAGCAAAAAAGATAACCTTACCAAAAGATGGTTAAAGACTCAACGCGACTATGGCCGTCCTCAAATCGAGCGAGAGTTGCTCCGTCGGGACCGTCGCCAGCTTGGGGTCGCGATCCACCTTGGATGTCTCCATGAAGTTTTTGTCAGGAGGGCTCACCTCTGTAGCCTTACCCTTCCCAGAGTGTTCGGTCCGAGGCCGCTTTCTGCTCTCGGGTCAGGAGGAAGAACGCTCCGGGATCGCCACACTTGAGCCCGATTTCTTTGGAAAAGGGGACCCCGAAGCCCCTTTAGAGGAGACCTCGGAACCGACCTCTCACACATTGTCGTTGGGCCGCTGCCTCTGTCCTTGAGCTGCACCTCCCAATCCTGACCGAGCCGACGCGTCGCCACTGGCCTCGCTCTTCCTCCTCACCTGGGCATATGCGAGCTTCCTCATGTCCGCCATATCTGCAAAAGGTAGAGGAAAGAAGTGAAAATGAGTCGAAGGCCGACCTAAAAGAGACTAGCAAACAGAACGATGGGGAGGTCGGGCGTCGATCCTGCAAACTAACCCTCTTCTGAGCTAGACCCCGCGTCCTCTTCAGACTCGGGAAGCAGGTTGGGATGATCCCTCGAGAGGTTGGGCCCCTACCAAACAACTTGGAGTCCCAGATTCCCTACCATTTGAGCACACTGTCGATGTCTATCAGCGTCCCGGGCGCGGGCTTGAGCACCGCGACTTCCCCGAGTTCCTCTGTCGAGAGCTTGGGGTCATCGTTGGCGGTCTTCCTCAAACTTGGGATCCAGTCCAGCCTGCACCCAGAGTTCACGGTCGACTCCACCTAGTAATAGTTATTATGCCAGCCCTTGTTAGAAGAATGCCACTTGGTGAATATAGAATTGCCGACCCGAGCTACGAAGTGGAACCACCTTGGCTGCTTCGGGTTGGGTTTATACACGAAGAAATGCCTGAACCTGCGCAAGGTCGGCTCCACTTTCTTCTCCAGGCAGAACACGTAGAAGGCCACCATCACGGCCCAACCATTCGGCGACATCTGACCTGGGCTAAGCTCGAAATAGTTCAGGATTCCAACAATGAAGCCAGGGAGAGGGAGCTGGATGACGTCGAACGCTAGATCATATATAGTGAAGTGGTTGGCCAGAGGATAGCACGCCGATTCCTACCGACCTGGAACCTTCAGCTTGTGATGGCGATCAACCGACCAGTTCCTCAGCCTGGCGTTAGCCATCTGCACTGTGGAATGGCACTCATGCTTGCAACAGGCAAATAGCTGCTCGATCCTCTTCCCTCGAATTGAAGAAGCACTGGCCGAAGCCAAGCTCCGAGGTCGAACAGCACTAACTGGAACAGCTTCGATCGGCTCGGTGGCAGAGACCCCAGCTAAGAACTCTTGAGGTATCTCGATGCCCTCCAATTGATTTAGCGGCTCCTCATCATCCCTGTCTTCCAAGTCTCCCAAGTCGGCCAAAGGATCCGCCTCTGGTTCCTCTTGCGCCAATCTGACCCCAATAACTTGGCAGTCATCATCGCTCTCCCCGGGACAAGATTTCTGAGCCGGCCCTGAAGATGAACTAGTGCTCTCTCCACCATAGACCTATTTGAGGTAGATGCCGAGCTCGGCGGACTCTTATCTCCACCATAGGACCTTACCTCCATCGCCTGGGAATCTTCTGACTCTGATATCCCCATCCTGACTATAGACTAAATATAAATGTACAGGAATGACTAAAGGGGGTCGGGACGTACCTACTACTCTTAACTACGGAATGCGACCGACTAAGCTGGCTCCGAGCTGACAAATCCCGACAAGATTCCTTCTGAGCTAATTGCGTCCGACCACTCTGGTGTCCGACCTAAAATTCTCGAGAAATTGAAAGCGAAGTGTGAAACGAATCTCGGATGCTAAGGCCCTATTTATAGGCGCCCCAGAAAGTCGCCTCGGGTAGCCCAAACGTCGCGTCTCGTCAGAACCGCCAGGTGACGTGTCAGCCATCCGTTGGGCATGCACCGCTGACATGGCCATCCCTACTCTGCCTGGCTCGGACACCTACAGCTCGGGAGGAACTCCCAATTCTAGATCTCACCTTCTCGATCTCGACTGGGGGGGAAGGGAATTGACGAGGGGTTCCCGAGCTGAGATGAGATGTCCATTCCGAGCTGAGGCGGGCTAATCAGCGCCAAGACCAGCGCGTTCAACTGAATGTCCAACCAGGATGACTGGCCCGACCCCGGAGACCCCGACCTCAGTTCCAGCTGTTCCGATAGGACATAAAGCGCTGATGGGACATAAAGCTGCGACGCATTAAATGCTATCAGACCAGAACTTAGTATAAATAGAGCTCCACCCTCTTCATTTAAGGAGGTAACTCGTTATTAAATGCTCTCAGCTATCTTGCTAGCTCAGACATACTAATCATTCACACGCTCGAGGGGAAAATCTGGGTCATCACCTCGCCTTTTCCTTCTTTTTCTTGTGTAGGTTTAGTAGCCGATCAGGAAAGTACAGCTCAGAGCCCTACCTGAAAAGTCCAGCTCGGCGTAAGTAGCACCCAACTTCAACTGTGAGATTTCTAACCTCGACAATGCTAATATTACTTGTGAACAACAAAGTAAATGTGTAGTTTGAACTTTTATTACATACCTCGAGGATGTTCCGAAGGGTCGTAATTTCTTGAGCTGTAGGAGAGAAGCCACTTAGAGGGTCTACTTAGATGAATATGAAATATGTCATAACAATGTGTTGACAACAGTGGTGACAAAGGGCAAAAAACATGTCCACTGTGTATTGATGTTAGGATTCCTGTTTCATTGCTTACACAGATATAAATATTACGGTACACATGTTAAGGATGAGGATCTTTTAGTCCTGAAATTGCTTATGCAAGCTGCGCAGGTTGCCTTGGTAATTGTCTGAGGTCATGCATGACGTCAGCTGGATCTAGAAATTTCTGCATGTGATTTATATGGTCGAATGCCCGTTTAGAGAGTCAATGATAGTACGAATCCTCATGCGATCGTCAATTTCAATGGGTGAACATAGACAGTTTTGTATTGTGAAAATTATTGCATTGGTCAATGATGGTACCAACCTCCGTCAGGCATATTGATGGGTGTCTATATGTGTGTGATGGACAACCGTCATGGATGGACACAACCAATTTTTGTTTTGTTACGGAAAACTCTTAGTTAGTTCATATTAAAGTTAGGATTCTTTTTTATTTTAAAAGCACTTTCTCTGTTACCAAAAAAAAAAAAAAAGCACTTTCTCTCAATTTAGAATTTAAATTTCTGTTTGCTTTTTTTTTTAAAGAGTTTTTAAATAAAAATTAAAGTTAAAAAAATAAAAAATTTCAAATTAAAGTTTTTCCAAAAAAATATTTTGCAAAACTAATTTTATATAACATAGGAAACTTAAATATATATATATATATATATATATATATATATATATCACTCCATATTTTTTGAAAATCTAACATTGCTATAAAAAATTTTAAAAACCCAACGTATATCAAATAATTAATTGTTTTTGTTCAATAACACTTCTAACTAAAATTTTACTACTGAAACTTTGCAACTTAAAAGCTAAAATTTCACAAATAACCCAAATACAGCCTTAGTATCTCACAAATTATGAAGTCTCTCATGTATTATGGAATTTATATATATGAACCCTACTGATTATATTAAAGATTAATTGATCAGTTTAAACTTATTTTAAAATGACTCTTATGGTAAATGATAGTGATAGTAAGTGAAATTAAGCAAAAATAGAAAATAAAAATGAAAATAAAAACAATCATCAGGATTGATTACGTGCAATAGTCACTGCTGTTAAAAAAATTAAAAACGAAGAAAAGTCATGTGCCATAGTGCATCTTTTTTTTTTTTTTTGCTCAATCAGCAAGTATAATTATATTCCACAACTAAAAAAAACCTTAGCAATGCCATTATAATTGTGTCACTTTACAAAAAATAAAAATTTTGGAACTCAATAGATAAGCCCAATAGATAGTGCATTCTTCATAGGGTAAATTTCACATTTAGTCCTTATAGTTTACATATTTTCTCAATGTCTTCTTAATATTCTAAAAGATTCATAATAATCTCCAATGTTTAAAAAAGTAATTTAAAATGGTCTTATTGTTCAATATTAACTAATTTGGTCTTTATTATTTTTTTAAAAATTTAATTTAGTCCCTATTAATATTTTCTAAAAAAATTCAATTTAGTCATTGCACGTGACCTTATTTGGGGACTAAATTAAAACTTTTGAAAAATAATAGGGACTAAATCGCCTAATTTTGAACAATAAGGACCATTTTGAATCACTTTTGTAAATATTAGAGACTAGTATAAAAAAATTCAATTTAGTCATTGCACATGACCTTATTTGGGGACTAAATTAAAACTTGTGAAAAATAATAGGGACTAAATCACCTAATTTTGAACAATAAGGACCATTTTGAATTACTTTTGTAAATATTAGAGACTAGTATAATTTTTTTTAAAATATTAAGGACCAATTTAAAAAAGTGTGTAAACAATAAGGACTATATACATAGTTTACCCTTCTTCACATGGTCTACAAGAATCAAAATGAGAGAGAATTTTATTGTCTAGCAGAAATGTTAAGCCGATCGATGTGAATGGTTGATTGACAACTCTGAGTATCATAGCAAATGAAAATTTTAAAATAACATGATAAGGTGTTCTCAAGGTCATTCATAACATAATAAGGCGTTCTCAATTTAGACTTATCTTGAGAACATCAGTACAAAATTTTAAATGACCACCTCAAGTACTAGTTGTGAGGCAACTAAGGATAGCCTACTACCAAAAATGAATGTAACTTAACTAGTACTTGTGTTAAGTGACCACCTCATTTTTAATACACCTTATTTAAAAGTTTAAACTGTTAAAGAAGAGTTATTAAATTATTTATTATCTTCAACACGCTACTGCAAGTGAGGGCGGAGTAAGTTTTGAGACTTGCACTTGGACAATTTTAATGTTTTAAATAGGTGACAGTGAATTTTGAACCCAGAACCTTTTGGTACTTAGGCTCTGACACCATGTTAAGTGACCACGTCATCTAAAAGTTTAAGATGTTAGAGAGGAGTTTATTATATTATTTATTATCTTTAACAACTTGTATGCCAACTATATTAATTTGAGAACTAAATTTCTTATTTCCTAAAACATAATTAAAGCTAGTACTCTTCATTGTTGGAAACTTTGGTGAATTCTAAATCTGGATCGTGTACAAAATGCCTAACACAATATTTTTAACATGATTTAGTAAATCTCTATGCCCATGTAGTATTTATCTCTATCACTCAAAGGATTACAATCTTTATTTTTTAATGAGAAAATCGTAAAGCTCACATAGGCTCACACTCAATAATATACAACGAATCTCACAGGCTCACACTCAATAATAGACAACGAATTTAGTTGGTGGCTCTCACACACCTCATGGTGCCCAATTGCAAGAATAGAACTCTACCAACTGAGCTATATCCCCCCGAGCTAAGTGGAGCAGGAGTCAGATGCTTCTTCTATTCTTTTCTCTAGAATTAGGCCATCCTAAACTTGAACCAGAGACTGCCCGTGAAGTGTATGGCTTAGGTGTGGCACCTGCCATGATGTCTGACTTTGTGTTGCTTAATAAACATAACTAATAAAATTCTATTATAGGAAACTAGTGTTAATCCAATAAGGAATAAGATTTCTATCTTCTACAGTAGTTTTACTCTAAATCAATAGACTTGATTTTAATTTACAGACTCTTTGAAAACACTTTTCATGTAAAATCATTTAATTTATAAATGAATTTCGTAAAAATTTTTATTTGTAAATGAACTCCCTTATTTAAAACTAAAAAATAGTTTGATGTCAATTTATTGCTGACCCAAGATATTTTTTAGACCAACAAATGCTCACTCAGAGAGGAAACATCATTTATTGTTGTTACTATCCGCGGGACATCGTTTAGTAGTTTATGTGGCAGACCGCGTACAACAATAACTTTATGCCCACCATTTTCTCCATGCATCTCAATACAGAGTGAAAAGATATTTCATCACTCAAGAATTTTGATAATAAAATTACACAGTTTTGGAATTAAAAAAAAAAAAATTCTCACATCTCTCTTCATCCTTGACACTAAACCAATTGATGTAGAAAACATTTTTATTAAAATTTAATTGTATAAAGAAATCAGATCTTTTTGCATTCGTCTTTTTGTTTTTTAGGCTTCATATGCATAGCTATTAGCAATACTCTTTGTTTATATTTATCCATATTCTAACAAATACATGAATTTTCACCTGATCCTTCTGCTTGTAATTTAGTAAATTTCTAATATTTTTACCATGGTTCATGTCTGACCAAAAAACAAAACCATGGTTCATGTCCAACTAACATATGCCCAACGACCATTTCTTTTGTTTTCTTCTAGAATTTGAAGGCTTGGGAGCCCGGGCTCACCTAGCCCTCCTTGATTTCGTCCCCGCTTGTGGTCATGCATTAATTATGCTTGGGTCCGCTTGAAAAAGGAAACATATGATGCTCCTGTAATTTGTTGTTCCTATCGGAATGACATATCACATATGGAATTAATTTATTGAGTGTTACTGGTCGAAACGCAAATAACGTGTTTAGTAATGCGTAACATTAATTAGAATATGTATTATGTAAAATTATAAAGAAATAAATTATAGAATAACCAACTCCGTAAGGGTTATTGAAGAAAAAAGGGGCTGGAAAAGGAATAAATATAATTATGGTATACACTATTGAGTAGGTAGGTGTGAGTGAAAGGCGAACGAATAAGTGTCGGGCAAGTGAAAGAGGTCAGTATTATCTAGAATTAGGTAGATGTGAGTGAATGAAAGACAAAATAGGGTTTTTTTTTTTTTTTTTTTGGTCGAAGACAAAATAGGGTTGAATTCATATGCGTTGATCAATTCATTATTGCATTGATCAATGATAGTACGAATCCTCTGCGACCGTCGATTTTTGTTTTTGTTTTTGCTAGCCGCTGCGTCCGTCGACTTCAATGGGTGAACATAGACAGTTTTGTTTTGTGAAAATTATTGCATTGGTCAAGGATGGTACCAACCTCCGTCAGTCATATTGATGGGTGTCTATACGTGTGTCATGGACGACCGTCATATTAAAGTTAGGATTCTTTTTGATTTTAAAAGCGCTTTCTCAATTTAAATTCCTGTTCATTTTATTTTTTAAAGAATTTTTAGATAAAAATAAAAATAAAAAAATTAAAAATTAAAAGTTAAAGTTTTTCCAAAAAAAATATTTTCAAAACTAATTTTATATAACATAGGAAACTTTAAAAAAAATATATATATATATTCCTCCATATTTTTTGAAAATCTAACATTGCTATTAAAATTTTTAAAAATCCAACGTATACCAAATAATCAATAGTTTTTGTTCAATAACACTTCTAATTAAAATTTTACTATTGAAACTTTACAACTCAAAAGTTTTTAAATTTCACAAAACTCAGTATTTTTAAAAGTGGTGCGAAACCTGTTGTGTTATCCATAATATTACACACTTGCCCTAATTTAAACTTCCGTTAAAATTTGTTAGTCAAATGTTGTAAAAAATGATATTACCCCTATTAAAAAAATATTTTGAATTTTTATTTAACTTTCTTAATTTCTAAAATTATTATGCATTACATTAAAGAAATTTTTATAAATAAATTTTATATAATTTTTATTTGTTCTCATTATACTTAAAATGACGAATTCAATGTTTCAAATTTCATATGATTTGGACAAGAAATAAAAATGATATGAATTTTTAAAGTTTTTTTCGTGAAATAAAATTTTGCTGGGTTGAAGATACCTAAACGATGCTGTTTTAATTTTAAATGCGACCAACACACGTTGCGTAAAATTTAAATCCAATAGCGAATGGCATAGTGCCACGTGGCACGTGTGAATGACAAAATTGGGAAAAATAGTTGTGAAGAAACAAACCCACAACTTCAACCATGCTTTGAAGCCACTTAGCCACTATGCTATATGTACTTCCTTCTAGTTTTTACACAAAATATTTATTATCCCTTATGTACATATAATAGTGACCACAGCCCACAATCTCTGCCATTTCCTCTAGCGATTTAGCGAACACCACTGCAACAAACCACCTCCGCCACTAACCACCCTACCACCTCTACCAGTCACCAACATCGGGGAGTCCATAGCACAAAGATTCATCTAACTAATGCACAACAATGAAATTTTGAAATAATTGGGTTTTAGTTTAAAATCCAATTCCAAGGTTAAATTGCTATATGTAAATGATCTATAGACTATATAGATTCTTAAAAGATGATTAATAGTGAGTTTATTGTGGAGAGATGCAATGGTGGTGGTATGTGCTATGTGAGAAAGAAGAAGGGTGAAAAACATAAAAGGAAAAAAATGATAAATAAAAAATGAAAAATGAGAAACAATGTAAAGGTATTTTGGTCAATTCAAATATGTTTTGAGCTTTTGTGCGATTCTCAGCTGCTTTGTATGCGAGTGTATGTCACTTACCGTTAACTTTAATATAAAATAACAACATTATGAATAACATAAAGGGGTTTCACGTTACTTTTAAAAACACAAGAAGGTATTATGCATTTTACTCAACTATATATGTTCGAATTAACATCAATCTAACCATGGGAGCGGATATCCGAATTGTTGGGAGAGTTTTGCTAGACAACCTGAAGTTAATTAACTAGGAGGAAATGCAATTCTACTTAACTTTTTCCTTATACCAAATCTTGCCTACATAGGATATGCTACTATATAATATATTTAAAATTGATACAATACTTATATGTGTTGGTATATATAATAATAAAATAACGAATTTGAAAACTTTTAGATGAATATAAACAGTACTTATATACCGTACCCTTAAACCCTTAAGCCTAATTTCGTCCCTTTGAAAGTGCTTAGAGTTGCTTGAACTTCTGCTTCCTAATTAAAGTAAAAAAGTCACACTCACGCATAAACATTTAGAAAAAGTTATATATACCATTTAGTTATAAGTAATGCATGGTTGAAGGATACATGTAGATCGAACTTATTCGATTCTTAATTTCTTGCTAATGCAAGCTGCGCTCAATGCTTAGCTAAGCGCCTGTGGTCATGCAACGCCCATGGTCGATCAAAAAGGAAGCATGTGCGTAACGTAGCTGATATGGGTATAAACTCAAGCCGCAACAAATCTTTCTGACTTAGAACGGTGCAACCTAACCCGTATCTAGCCCGCACCACTCCCCCAGTCTGACAGTCATATCCGATGTGACATAAAAGCAGTACCCGACTTTAATCACTAGACAATAGCTTTCTCCACTGGACATTGAGTTCGGACATGCGTGAACAGTGTCGAGCAGCATTAAACATTAATTGATGTCTGTAATCAATATTAGTATAAATAGTCGGTTCACCAGCCATTATAAGGTAACTCGTGCACATTTATTGCTCTCAACTACCTATCGTTCAACTCGAACATACTAATTATTCTTGCACTTGAGGGAAAACATGGGTCATTACCCCTGCGGTTCCTTCCCTTCTTTTGTAGATCAGGTTCTTGAGGTCGAGTTGCTAAGCTCGGGCGGATTCAAGTTTTCCACCCTCATCAGTAGCGATTAGTATACTGAAATGAGTTAGGAATGCAATAATATTCTCAATTCTATTCCGATTCTCATGCTTATTGTGAAGGAATGAACTTGAAAATCTCATTTCCAAGGTAATCCAATTCCCCCATACATGGATTAACCATTCCAGAACAAACACATGCGGTTAGTTTATTTCCATGCTTGGAAATAAATTTATTTCTAAAATGACTAACATACTCCTATAAAAACACAACTTTTATATATAATTTCTTTTGCAATGATAATAATAATAATAATATGATCATAATAATAACAACAACAACAACGATAATAATAAGAAGAATAATAATAAAATAAAATACAATAATAAAAATAAAATCAATAGTAATAGTAATAAAATAACAATAATAGTAATAATCAAAATAAATAATAATAATCAAAATAATAATGAAAAAAACAAAAAAATAAAAATACTAATATAAATATAATAATATAATAATTGTAACAACAACAACAACAACAACAACAACAATAATAATAATAATAATAATAATAATATTATTGTGTAGGAACGGGGCGGTAGCGATTGATATACTGGAATGAATTTGGACAGGAATAAAATGTGCTAAGCAATGAAATGGAACTGGGAATGGAATAAATTAGGAAATGGGCTTGACATGCTTGGTATACTTTAAAAATACGAGTAATAATAAGAATTTGTATAATGTAACAAGATTGCCCTTTTTATTATATTATTAAAAATTAGAATAAAAATGAACATAACCATAAACAACATAAATATAATAAATAACAACAACAACAACAACAACAATAATAATAATAATAATAATAATAATAATAATAATATTATTATTATTATTATTATTATTATTATTATTATTAACAATTATTATTATTGTTATTTTTATTATTTTATTATTATTATTATTATTTTTATTTTTATTTTTTTTGCTTTTTTTATTTTATTTATATTCTATTATTTTTTTATCTTTCTTTATTATTATTTTTATTATTATTATTATTATTATTATTATTATTATTATTATTGTTATACTAATAACTATTATTATTATTTTCATTTTATTTTTATTTTTTTTTATTTTATTTTAATTTTTATTATTATAATATTTTATTTTTATTTTATTATTTTTGTTGTTATTATTTTACTATTATTATTATTATTCATTTTTTAAAAAAAATTATTATTGTTGTTGTTATTATTATTATTATTATTATTGCAAAATAAACTATATATAAAAGTTATATTTTATGGGGGTATGTTAGTCATTTGAGAAATAAGGTTATTCTCAAACACATGAGAATGAGCTAATCCCATGTATTTGCTCTAGAATGACTAATTCTATATACGCAGGAATAAGATTAACTTGACAATGAGATTCCTAAGTTCATTCTTTCATACCAAGCATGAGAATCGGTGTAAAGTTGAGAATGTCATTCTACTCTCAATTCTATTCCAGTGTACTAATCGCTACCTTAATATTTATATATGAGCTATAATCTTAAAATTGTAATGAATTCTTGGAGAAATGACATTGGATAAATTTTTATCAGAATTAGAAAAGAAAAGAATGATGACTACTAACTTGTGCGATTGTTTTACTTGAATACCCTCCATTCGTTATTGATCCCAATATATTTAGGAAATCTGTAAGTAGTTTCAAGATCGTACTTCAATATAGTTCCAAGAACTATAATTAAAGGTGATGTCTTTAAGACTTAGGATGTTTAAAATATATCAATGTTCAAGATCGGTAGAGTGGTGATCACAGCAATATATAGACAACAATAAATAAAAAAATATTTTCTGGTCATAAGTGTGCATCCAATAATATAAACAAATTATTGAGCAAATTATTTTTGATGTTAGGAGAAAAATTTGTATTCAACGTAAATATAAAGATAGCCTAGAAAATAACATTTTGTGTACAGATTAAAACATTAGCTTCCTTTGAACTGATTGTCATATTTTTGTATATATTTTTTGAGGTCGAATGAAACAATTTACATGCCTAGCCATTCATATATAGTTCTCTTAAGTAGTGATTTTTGTTGTAACTTGTTTAAGTGCTTGAGACTTGGTTATTGTAATTTTATTTTTGGTAAATAGCGTACCCTCCTGTATTTTGCTAAAAATGCACAATACTCCCCTGTGTTTTAAAAATTAGCTGATTACCCCCCTATGTTTTATTAAAAGTGTACAATACTCTCCTGTGTTTTAAAAATTAGCTGATTATCCCTTATGTTTTGCTAAAAGTAGCTGATTATCCCCTTGTGTTTTATAAAATTAGCAGATTGTCCTCTTATATTTTTTAATAAAAGCGCTAATTTTTAAAAAGCACAGGGAGGTAATTAGCTACTTTTATAAAACACAGGGGGGTAAGCAGCTAATTTATAAAATACAGGGGGGTATTATGCACTTTTAGCAAAATACAGGGGGGTAATCAGCTAATTTTTAAAACATAGAGGGGTATTATGTATTTTTAGTAAAACACAGGGAGGTAATATGCTATTTACCCTTTTATATTTTTATTATTTAGTTAAAGACATACAACTCAAAAATTAACTTATATTTTCTTTCATTTAACACCTATATTTATGCCCATCATTTGATATAATTTTAGTTTGTAAACTAAATTTCGCACATTTTAAAAGATTAACACAAAAACTCACGAATAATTCCCACTCCCCATGACAATCCAAGGATGAGAGTAGGGATGGAGGATGGGACTGAAGGATCGGACGCATGGGCGGACCAGGTGTTAGAATAACTTTTAGGTAATGAAACTGGATTTGAAGATAGGTCTTTCTGTCTATTCTATGTGTGTTTTTTCCGGTAATAGATTTGGAATCTAATTCTCAACAACTGTAAAAAAGCATATATGAGACCTGTAACGTGGGCTCAATCAGACAAAGAAAAGCATCGCAGTTACATTACTATAACTTGCCCACATCTCCGGAACCATATGCTTTGAACAAATAAGTACCTCGAAACTTGACTTTTCCTGTAGTGGGCTGAAAAGAGTTGATAGCACTAGATGCTCCACCATAATACGTGAGGTTGATGCATTGTGGAACAATAATTTTTTTTCTTTTTTAGTTTAATTGAAGCCTTTATATGTATGTATATGTATGGAGAGGAGATGAAATGCATATGAAATCAGATTCTAAATGTGACAATTTGTCCCACTTGAATTCTGTATTACAGCTAAAGACGAGTTTATACATTTTGAACCATTCAGTTACACTCAATATATTATACCTAAATTATTACACTCAACAACGAATTAAAAAGAATAATTTAAGCTTAAGCGGACAAATACATCATTACCTTGAAACATGACTTTTCCTATGGTGGGTTGGAAAAAAGTTGATAACAGTAGATGCTGCAACTTGCCATATTTCCAGAACCATATGCTTTGAAAAGTGAATTTCCTGTAGTGGGTTGAAAAAAGTTGCAAGCACTAGATGCTCCACAATAATACAAGTTTGAGGTTGATGTATCGTGAGACGATAGAACTTGTTTCAGTTTAATTGAAGCCTTAGTTTCTCACTCAGTACAAGTGACTTGGAGCATATATTAGAACGTCTTGCTATATTACATGATTTTTAGCTTTACACTAGATCTAATGTGGTTGCATCTAAAGTGAGTTTCTCGTGATTTGTATAATATTTTTAACAGATGGCAACTTCACAATGTAATTCGTTCCGAGTTAATTTTGTCTATTTGCTTGCTCCTTGGGGACCTTTGGCTTAACTAGATTCAATAAGGTGGTGAATGAATCTTGGACCACAAAAAATAAGTAATTGTATTTAATGTTTACTTAATCTTTTAGATTACTGTTAATTTCTGGCTCTTTAATCAATTTGATAATTAATCAAATCATCTAAGTAAATTTGCAGAAAAAGAAATTTGTTGTAACAAAAGTAAGAACACAGAAATTTAACGTGGTTCAACCAACATGGTCTACTTCCACGCGGCCATCCCCTGGCCAACAAACCAATCCACTAAGTTTCAAGAGATTACAGACACCAATGGAAACTTACGCAATTGAAGAACCCTCTTAACCCTTGCCGCCTAAGTTTAAGACTCCCTTAATAGATTCTCTAGTTTGGCGAGCTCCCCTCAACTTACAAAAGTTCTCTCCCGAGAACACACCTTCTTCTCCCGAAGTATGTATATTAAAACATAAATAAAAGAGTCTTGAAACTCTAGATGGATTGGTCAATACATATGACAAAACACTGACTGTGTTGCAACCCTAAATAAAAGATTCAATACATTATGTTACACAGCATGTTGCAACACGACCTAACACAGACAACCTATTGTTAACTCACGAATATGTTTCTTTTTCTGCTCACTGCTCGCTATCCTTCAACTGAGAAATGAGTCGCATATTTTATAGGATTTGCTACAGATGTTGAGTATAGGTAAAAGTGTCTTCAAGTTCATCTCTTTAGCTCAAGAGTTCTTGTAAGCTTGAACCTTATCACCTTATCCCCAAAGATATTGAAAATCTTCACACCAACAACTCTACTTGAACTTAGACACTTCAAGGCATGAAGTCTTCTTTCATTCGGACTCCTCATAATCAATTATCTGCAATAGTCAAACAACTACACAAAATATCCACACAATATTTTTGCTAAAACATAGCCAATAAAAATAATTAAAATCAGATCCTAACAATCTCCCCCTTTAGCTTTGTTTTGACAAAAATTCACAAGCTCCCCCTTAGCAAGATAAAACCAGCCTGCCAAATTCAATCATCAAAAAGACAATGTAACACAAAATTTAGCCAAGTATAAGCCAAACCATTGTCTTGTGGGATCCGTCTCCCCATTTGACAAAAGAAACCAAAGTTGTAGAATAGAGTATCAGAGTAATAGAAGCATAACATAAAACATCAAACAGAAATATGACCCAGAGCAAAGTAGTAGAATTTAAACATAGCAAAATATCATAGCAAAAAAAAAAAAACCAGTAAAGTATCAGAGCAATAATCATCAAGCAAATGAACATTCAAACAGCGGATTTGGACACGAAATCAAGTAGGGTCTATTGTCCTTCCATCAACTTCTCAAGATCAGCCAATTATCTTATGCTGATTAGCTTTAACAATGGCTTGATCGTTGCACAACTCATAGACTTCACTCTGATGTTTCTGCACCTGTTGCAACAACACATTAGACACTGTTACAGAAGTTGGTCCAACATGCCCTTTAGCTTGAGGCTCCCCCTGAATATCTACTTTATGTTGACCCTTCAGAACAACGCCCTAGCAACTTCTCAAGAAGATGAAGTGGTGAGTAAAAAATAGATGAGAGAGAAATCCGTATGAGACAAAAAAAATCTTAGATGAACAAACTTTATAGAAGAAAGAGTTTTTCAATGATTAAAATCCTAGATTAACATGCAACAATACCACAGGTTTTGTGGAACTCAAACTCTCTTGAATAGTCACAACTTTTTAGCTTACCAACGTCAACACATATCTGCCATGTCAACAAATAGAATTGACGTCAAAAAAAAACTTATTTTCCCATTTTTTTCCTCTTACGACACAAGTTTAGTTGAAAAAGATTGTTTTAGTACATGTTGCAACATTATTTCACCAATCAGCCACTTAAGCACTTAAACTTATGAAATATTTCTCAAACAAAAAACAATGAATGTCACATACAATTCACATTAATCGTGATGTCATCAACAAGAAATTAGATTTATGCAATACTTAAATCACACAAGAATTTATAACTTGAACCATGTGTGTATGTGTGTGAAAGCTATATAAAGATCTTTCTTGAAATTCTTCAGAATCAGGCTTTGCAAGATTTAGAATTTAAACCAACCTGTTCAAACAACCTGATCGTCTAATCACATTGCAAAAATTTTTCACATGAATATTGGACTTGGTAGCTTTCACTCTAAAACATTCAATCTGGTCTAGGTAGCTTTTTCCAGTCTTCACCTTTTTCCTTTTTTTTCTCTCGTTTGTTTATTTTTTTCTTTTTTTTTCTTTTCTTTTTATGAGTGAATAAAGTACATGAATGGATAAAGAGACTTCTCTTTATATCCAAAGTCACTAGGAAGTCCAAATTCCTACACTTGCAAACCATTCAAATCAGTTTCTCAATCAAATCAAAATATAGTGTGCACAAAAAGTATGGTTCAAATAATAAATCTCAAATTGATTTAACTATTAAACTTTCACATCTCTAGAGACTTATCACTTTCAAGTTTCAATGCATGTGCCAACATAAATTGGTACAAATACCAATAGCTTTTCTCAAAACCTCAAATTTCACAAAGTCAAAGTGCCTTAGTGAAAATATCTGCTAGTTGATGTTCTGTTGCAACATATTCTAGAACAATTTTTTTTTGTTTCAACTACACCATTTTTTTTTGTTGAAAACTCACGTGATATTCATTGTGCAGTGCAAAATTTAGAAAATGCAAAGTTCTCAAATTCCCTACCATGATCATTTTTTATTCTAACAACCTTTCCTATGTTGCAACGTTTCTCTGTTTTTAACCTTAAGCACAAATTTTTGAATGCATCAGATGTGTCAGATTTTCTTACCCAGATCTGTTTCAAATTCTATTGCGACAAATCAACCCATACTTTTGGTGATTTCCTAGGCTTATCATAAAAGAAGGGATTGACAAACATACCTTTAGATCATCAATATACCTATAGCATTGTGGTCTGATGTGTCCAGGAATGCCGTAGTAATGACAAATTGGAACAAATCTCCTTCGCTTTCCTTCTAAAATTTTTGCCTTTATCGTAGGGGATGTTGCAACATGCAGTTCCAACTTCGGCTCCTTAGATTCTTTGACAAAGATAGTTTTTCTAGTTGAAAGACCTTCTTGGAACCCAAGTCCAGTGTGATCTCCATTTGGCTTTTGAATTGACAACATATGATCAAGCTTTAAAGTTTCTGAATTCAGCATCTTCACATTTCGTTGAGTCTGTTTCAGATCTAGTTGCAACTCTTCAATCTTCTGTTGACTCTCGGCTGCTTAGATCTAGTGGTTTGTCACTAATTTTGTCAAATCAGCTTTTTGTTCCTCCAATCCATTGATCTTTTCCTCAAGCTCCTGATTCTTCTTGCATACAATCAGCCATTTTTCATACATCTCCTTGTATGCTTTCATGATTCCTTCTTCATCCAGATCATCATCACTCTCTGTTTCTGAATTCGTGCTGCTGTCATCTGATAACACATGTTCTATTATGGACGTTGTTGCAACAGATGGTGCGACATCAGTTGAAACAGTCTTTCCACCATTCTACCCTGTTGTAACAGCGAATGCAACATAGTTGCTGGTGTATCCTTCATCACCTTCAGAAATATCATCTGAATCTTCATCACTCCAAGTGGTGTTTATGGCCTTGTTCTTTTTCTTTAAGGTATTTGCACATTCAGCCTGTATATGACCAAATCTTTCGCACTTCCCGCACTGAATGCCTTTTTTTTTTTCTTTTTCTCCTTGAACGATTTTCCATTTTGCCTTCTGAATGTCTCAGGATTTGTTGTAACAGTCTGCTTTCTTTCAAAAGTTGCTGGCATATATCCACTTCTTTGCTTCTTCCATTTTTTCAACACTTTGTTGAAATTCTTCGTGAGCAATGCTAAAGATTCAATAATTTCTGCATCTTCATCATGGTAAGAGCTTTGATCATTTTGACTTTGAACTTCAGCTTGGAATGCAATATTTTTCTCCTTTCTTTTCTAGTTAAATTTCATCTCAAATATCTGAAGTGAACCCATTAATTCATCCAGTTTCATGTCATCAACAACTTTTGCTTCTTCAATGGTAGCAACCTTGATGGCAAATCTTTCGGGAAGTGATCGTAACACCTTCCTCACAAGTTTTGAATCTGAATATTTTTCACCTAGTGCAAACGCCTCATTTGCAATGTCACACAAACTTCCATTGAAATCAGCAATAGTCTCATCCTTTTGCATCTTCAATTCCTCAAATCTTGTTGCAAGAATTTGAAGCTTGGACACTTTGACAACTGTTGTTCCTTTATATGCAGTCCATAAAATAGTCCAAGCATCTTTAGCAGTTTCACAAGTTGAAATCAGTTTAAATTGATTTAGATCTACAGCATTAAAAATCGCATTTAAAGCCTTAGAATTATTGTTAGCCAAACGATATTCATTTGCGGTCCATTGATCCTCATTTTTCGGCACATCAATTCCTTCATCATTCTTCATTGTAGGATGCGTCCATCCTACGACAACTGCCCTCCAAGATTTTTCATCAATGGATTTGATAAATGTTCTCATTCGAGCCTTCCAATATGAGTAGTTTGATCCATCCAATAGTAGTGGTTTGGTAATTGAACTTTTATCCCGAAATGTGTCCATATCTGCAAAATAGCCAGAAAAAAACTTTCCCAAAGATCTAACTGAGTTAGTTCAGTAACCTGCTCTTGATGCCACTTGTTAGTTTCTGGCTCTTTAATCAATTTAATAATTAATCAAATCAACTAAGTAAATTTACAGAAAAAGAAATTTGTTGCAACAAAAGTAAGAACACAGAAATTTAACGTGGTTCAACCAACTTGGTCTACGTTCACGCCGCCATCTCCTGGCCAACAAACCAATCCACTAAGTTTCAAAAGATTACAGACACCAATGGAAACTTACACAATTGAAGAACCCTCTTAACCCTTGTCGCCTAAGTGTAAGACTCCCTTAGTAGATTCTCTAGTTTGGCGAGCTCCCCTCGACTTACAAAAGTTCTCTCCCGAGAACACACCTTCTTCTCACGAAGAATGTATATTAAAACATAAATAAAAGAGTCTTGAAACTCTAGATGGATTGGTCAATACATATGACAAAACACTGACTGTGTTGCAACCCTAAATAAAACATTCAGTACATTATGTTACACAACATGTTGCAACACGACCTAACACAGACATCCTATTGCTAACTCACAAATCTGTTTCTTTTTCTGCTCACTGCTCGCTGTCCTTCAACTGAGAAATAAGTCACATATTTTATAGGATTTGCTGCAGATGTTGAGTATAGGTAGAAGTGTCTTCAAGTTCATCTCTTTAGCTCAAGAGTTCTTGTAAGCTTGAACCTTATCACCTTATCCCCAAAGATATTGAAACTCTTCACACCAACAACTCTACTTGAACTTAGACATTTCAAGGCATGAAATCTTCTTTCATTTAGACTTCTCATAATCAATTACCTGCAATAGTCAAACAACTACACAAAATATCCACACAATATTTTTGCTAAAACATAGCCAATAAAATAATTAAATCAGATCCTAACAAATATAATGTTTAACTTTGCTTGTAATTGACTATTGTTCTTCAATGATAGGGATTACGTGAATTGGATTTGACTCCTCCTCAACAGTCTCAAATATTTTCTTGTGGAGGCTTATCTCAACTTTTAAGGGTTAGAATATATATTTATAATGAATTCATATATTGTAATTTAACATAGAATGAAAGAGATTTGTTGTTCAACTAATGAATTCATATATTGTAATAGTATATAAATGTCTTATATACTTGTCTATACAAATGGCTCTTGCAGGATATTTCTTGCTACAATCTGAATGTCAACACACAAGAGTCTACTACTGTTGAAAATATTACTCATCATCATTTGTGAGCTCTAAGAGAAGAGAAGTTTGAGGTGACAAAGGGCATGACGACATAAAATTATATATTTTGACAAGATTTTGACAGGCTGGTTTTTGTTCTCTTTTTCTTTTGGTGTGAGTTTTGTAGGTTCAAAAGTTTCATCTATTATACTGCATAATAAATTATGGAGAAACTTTCAATACATTCTTGCAAAGGATCGTTCTGATCTTATTAGTTATGTAGAGAATTTTTATGAATAATATTTTACTATTTAATTTATTAGATATTGTGTTTCTGTTTACTACCCCTAGTATTTTGGTCTCTCAAATTTCTACTATGTGATTTAGTGATATTGTAGCCGAATTGTAATTTGCAGGACTTGCAAATTCCCACCCTAATTCACAAAAATTTAAGATAATCAGAATTAAAGTTACTAACTCTACAGCATCAACACGAGTTAGCTCAAACAAAAGCAAAATAAATAAACTAAAAGTTTGATACTTTATAAAGAACACTAGAGAAGCAGCAAAAATTATTGCTTTTATAGTGTGATCTGATATAAATATAAAGTCTTTTTGGGTCTCTATTATTTTCTCTCTAAAATGATGGTCGGAATCGTAAGGCTTTCTGAAGCTTCATTAGACAACTTGGAACAAATATCATGTCTATTTTTTTCCCCTTTCTCTCTAAAAGAAATCGTATAACTTGTTGGAGCAAAATTCTGTTGGCTTTATTTTTTGTTTTCTTCAACTTTCTCGAGACTTTAGAGACTATTGGATGCATTTTTGCATAAGTCTACAACTAAAGCAATAAATATGTTTTTTTCAATACTTTAAAAAGCATTACTTTTTCACAGTAGACATTAAACTAATTGCCATAAAAAGTGGTCTTGTAATATTTCTTGGCACAAAAAACGTATGGGTTGGAAAGCATAATGCAGCTAGTCATTAATTTGAGAAGAGATTAGAATAGACTTTGTAAATTAAATATGGTAGTTTATATTGTGGTATTTAATGCTTTCTAACCATAGTTGAAAAGTTAGTTTAGCAAGATTAATGTAGTTCATAGATGAGATTTAGTGACACGTGACATTAATCGGAATGATTATTGCGTGAAATTTTAGAGAAAGGAATTGTAGAGGAGGCAAGTCCCCAATTGTCGGCATGCCAACTAGATAAATTTACTAGGCATGCCAACTAGATAGACTTATTTTTATTCTCTTTCTAATCTTATTAATTTTATTTAATATCTCTCCCTCATTTTATTAATTTTTCTCTCTCTTGTTTTTTTTCTCCTTAATCAACAATTCATTTCTTCTCTTCTCTCTCTTTTGTTTAATCCTATACACGTTTACTGTATTTTTTTCCAAATTTTTATCTTCCACAAATAGTTACAATTAAGAAAAATAAGACTTTACACCTTTAAGAGCATAAACTCTTAATGATGTTGACTTTTGCATCAGCTTAAGGCTTGTTATACAAATCTTTATCAAGATTGATTTTTGATGCTTAAGGATAAACACCACTAGGGTAGATCCATAACCCTTTGAATCAGGTTTCATTCATTTATTCTGAAAAAAGAAAATGATAAATTACATTAAAGGCACAAATTGTAAAGAACAATACTGAGAGAACATTCACAAATTGCACAAATTGCAAACCTTTATACATTTAAATAATAATCCTATTAACCTTCTTTTTTTGGGTCAAGATCTATATATTAATCACTCTTATTTTCTAGTTCAATATATTACTTTCAATTATTGGTTGGTTTTAATCTCTATCATGCAAACTTAGTAAACAACTTCTCCAAGGGTGAGGATCTACTTAATGCATATTATCTACGATCCTAAGATTCACAAAATGTCATCACTTGTTTTATAAGATGTTTAGAAGAAAATTTTAACTAATCTTCGCTCCCAAGGAGGTGAAAAAAGAGAAAAATCTAAAAAAAATGCAGTAAGCGTGTATAAACAGAAGAGAGAGAAGAAAAGAAAGGAATTCTTGATTAAGGAGAGAAAAAAGAAAAAACAAGGGAGAGAAAAATCAATAAAGAGAGAGAGAGAGAAATTAAATTTTAATTAATAAGATTGGAGAGAGAATAAAAATAAATCTATCTTATTGGCAATTGGCATGCCAACTAGACATTCCAACTAGGAGGTGACAATTGAGTGTTAAAAAAAGGGTGACATCTAACATTATTCTTTTTTATATACAACGATATTTTTAAGGTATTTTAGTCTCAAATATTAATTAGTCCACACTAAAAAAAATAAAAACTTATATATATATATATGTGTGTGTGTGTGTGTGTGTGTGTGTGTGTTAATTATTTATTATAGCCCCTACTAAAAAGATATCTTGGATCCGACCCTGCACACAATCTATTCTTTGCTTTACGTTTCTCACCCAAAATAACAAATTAAATAAAGCCTTGATCATTAAATATATCTTCAATTTTACAAACCACGTCTAAGTATGTCTTCAATGAGTTTATGAAGCTCTTCTTGACAAAGAAAATATTAATTTTTCATCATAAAGCAACCAAACATTATAGGGTAAATATCACTCCACCCCCTGTAAAACCCATTTATATCAGCCCGCCCCCTGTATTAGCAAAACTATCAAAAACCCTCCCATATAATTTTTAAAAAATGACACACCACCCCCTCTCCGTCTCTTTTAAACTAACTCAGTTAAAAAAATTGATAAAATAACATTTTTACCCTTGTATTATACTTTTTTTTTCTCTACTTTATTCTCTCTCCTGCCATTCTTTTCACCTAAAATTTTTTTTAAAAAAAATTCATCATCTTCCTCACCTAATCCCCCACCCCACCCCACTTTACCCTACCCTACCACTACAAGAAAACAGTTTACGGGAGACGGATTTGGGCGACGAATTTTTTTCATAGTAAATTGGTTACGGATGGACTACGGAATTGTTACGGGAAACTAATTCCGTAACCTATCTGTAGCCAACTTAGATCCCGTTGAAATAACGACAAAAAATGGCTACGGATTGGCTACGGACAATAATTTTAATTAAAAATAAAAAATAAAAAATAATATTCCGTAGCCTAGCCATGACAAATTTGCAACGGACTAGCTACAGATTATTTAATTAATTCGGCAACAAAAATTATAACAAATTCTGTAGACATGTAGTGGCCAAATAGCCACGGATTGGCTAAGGACTATGTAAAATTCAAAAAAATGTTCATAAAAAATAAAGGACCGGAGGAAAAAATAAAAATAACAAAGTCTGTAGCCCATCCGTAGCCAATTGCCACGGATGGGCTATGGACTTTCAGAAAAAAAATGAGGTTTATCGGTTTTAATTTACATTACGGAATTTTGATTGCACCTACAACGTAATAAACTTCACTTGAGATGTTAGTTTTCCAAATAAAAAAAACTTGGTCTGTATTTTATTAGCGTGCATATTTTAATAAAGAAATCTCCTACGAAGTCATTAGCCGTTTAAATCGAAGTTATCATGTCCTCACTTAACATTGCGTTAATGTTAATAGACGTTCAGTCTAGGGGTCCAAAAAGTCACACATTGTGTCTAAATTTCATAAACATGAAAAATATAAAGATATAAACACGCTTTAATACATTGTTTCTACTTATTAACAAGTTAAAATTCATACTATTTGGCGTCCGTAGCCCATCCGTGGCAATTGGCTACGAATGGGCTACGGATTTCATTTTTTCGTACCCCATCCGTAGCCAATTGCCACGGATGGGCCACGGACATTCAAATAAAAATGAGGTTTATCGATTTTAATTAGAAATTAATGAATTTGGATTGCACCTACAATATAGTAAACTTCACTTGAGATGCTAGTTTACCAAATAAAAATAAACTTGGTCCTGATTTTATTATCGTGTGTATGTTAATAGAGAAATTTCTTACGAAGTCATTAGCTGTTTGAATCAAAGTTATCATGTCATCACTTAACATTACGTTAATGTTAATAAACGTTCAATCTAGTGAACCAAAAAGTCTTATATTGTGTCTAAACTTCATAAACATGAAAAATATTAAAATATAAACATGCTTTAATACGTTGTTCCTACTTATTAACAAGTTAGAATTCATACTATTAGGTGTCCGTAGCCCATCCGTGGCAATTGGCTACGGATGGGCTACGAATTTCATTTTTCCGTAGCCCATCCGTATCCATTTGCCACGGATGGGCTACGGACATTCAAATAAAAATGAGATTTATCGGTTTTAATTTGAAATTACGGAATTTGGATTGCACCTACAACGTAGTAAACTTCATTTGAGATGCTAGTTTACCAAATAAAAATAAACTTGGTCCAGATTTTATTATCGTGCGTATTTTAATAGAGAAATCTCTTACAAAGTCATTAGTCGTTTGAATCGAAGTTATCATGTCATCACTTAACATTGCGTTAATGTTAATAAACGTTCAATCTAGGAGTCCAAAAAGTCTCACATTGTGTTTAAACTTCATAAACAAGAAAAATATTAAAATATAAACACGCTTTAATACGTTGTTCTTACCTATTAACAAGTTAAAATTCATACTATTAGGTGTCCGTACCCCATCCGTGGCAATTGGCTACGGATGGGCTAAGGATTTTATTTTAATGTAGCCCATCCGTAGCCATTTGCCACGGATGGGCTATGAACATTCAAATAAAAATGAGATTTATCAGTTTTAATTTGAAATTACAGAATTTGGATTGCACCTAAAACGTAGTAAACTTCACTTGAGATGTTAGTTTACCAAATAAAAATAAACTTGGTCCCGATTTTATTATCGTGCGTATTTTAATAGAGAAATCTCTTACGAAGTCATTAGCCGTTTGAATCAAAGTTCTCATGTCCTCACTTAATATTGCGTTAATGTTAATAAACGTTCAATCTAGGGGTCCAAAAAGCCTCACATTGTGTCTAAACTTCATAAACATGAAAATTATTAAAATATAAACACGATTTAATAATTTGTTCCTACCTATTAATAAGTTATAATTCATACTATTAGGTGTCCGTAGCCCATCCGTGGCAATTGGCTATGGACGGTCAATGAATTTCATTTTCTGTAGCCCATCCGTAGCCATTTGTCACGGATGGGCTACGGACATTCAAATAAAAATGAGGTTTATCGGTTTTAATTTGAAATTACGGAATTTGGATTGCATCTACAACGTAGTAAACTTCACTTGAGATGTTAGTTTACCAAATAAAAATAAACTTGGTCCCGATTTTATTATCGTGCGTATTTTAATAAAGAAATCCCTTACGAAGTCATTAGCCATTTGAATCAAAGTTATTATGTCCTTACTTAACATTGCATTAATGTTATTATTGTGTGTATGTTAATAGAGAAATTTCTTACGAAGTAATTAGCTGTTTGAATCAAAGTTATTATGTCATCACTTAACATTGCGTTAATGTTAATAAACGTTCAATCTAGGGGTCCAAAAAGTCTTATATTGTGTCTAAACTTCATAAACATGAAAAATATTAAAATATAAACACGCTTTAATACGTTGTTCTTACCTATTAACAAGTTAAAATTCATACTATTAGGTGTTCGTACCCCATCTGTGGCAATTGGCTACGGATGGGCTAAGGATTTCATTTTAATGTAGCCCATCCGTAGTCATTTGCTACGGATGGGCTATGAACATTCAAATAAAAATGAGGTTTATCGGTTTTAATTTGAAATTACGGAATTTGGATTGCACCTACAACGTAGTAAACTTCACTTGAGATGTTAGTTTACCAAATAAAAATAAACTTGGTCCCGATTTTATTATCGTGCGTATTTTAATAGAGAAATCTCTTACGAAGTCATTAGCCGTTTGAATCAAAGTTCTCATGTCCTCACTTAATATTGCGTTAATGTTAATAAACGTTCAATCTAGGGGTCCAAAAAGCCTCACATTGTGTCTAAACTTCATAAACATGAAAATTATTAAAATATAAACACGATTTAATACGTTGTTCCTACCTATTAACAAGTTAGAATTCATACTATTAGGTGTCCGTAGCCCATCCGTGGCAATTGGCTACGGATGGGCTACGGATTTCATTTTTCCGTAGCCCATCTGTATCCATTTGCCACGGATGGGCTACGGACATTCAAATAAAAATGAGATTTATCGGTTTTAATTTGAAATTACGGAATTTGGATTGCACCTACAACGTAGTAAACTTCATTTGAGATGCTAGTTTACCAAATAAAAATAAACTTGGTCCAGATTTTATTATCGTGCGTATTTTAATAGAGAAATCTCTTACGAAGTCATTAGTCGTTTGAATCGAAGTTATCATGTCATCACTTAACATTGCGTTAATGTTAATAAACGTTCAATCTAGGGGTCCAAAAAGTCTCACATTGTGTTTAAACTTCATAAACAAGAAAAATATTAAAATATAAACACGCTTTAATACGTTGTTCTCACCTATTAACAAGTTAAAATTCATACTATTAGGTGTCCGTACCCCATCCGTGGCAATTGGCTAGGGATGGGCTAAGGATTTCATTTTAATGTAGCCCATCCGTAACCATTTGCCACGGATGGGCTATGAACATTAAAAAAAAATGAGGTTTATCGGTTTTAATTTGAAATTACGGAATTTGGATTGCACCTACAACGTAGTAAACTTCATTTGAGATGTTAGTTTACCAAATAAAAATAAACTTGGTCCCAATTTTATTATCGTGCGTATTTCAATAGAGAAATCTCTTACGAAGTCATTAGCCGTTTGAATCAAAGTTCTCATGTCCTCACTTAATATTGCGTTAATGTTAACAAACGTTCAATCTAGGGGTCCAAAAAGCCTCACATTGTGTCTAAACTTCATAAATATGAAAATTATTAAAATATAAACACGATTTAATACGTTGTTCCTACCTATTAATAAGTTATAATTCATACTATTAGGTATCCGTAGCCCATCCGTGGCAATTGGCTATGGACGGTCAACGGATTTCATTTTCTGTAGCCCATCCGTAGCCATTTGTCACGGATGGGCTACGGACATTCAAATAAAAATGAGGTTTATCGGTTTTAATTTGAAATTATGGAATTTAGATTTCATCTACAACGTAGTAAACTTCACTTGAGATGTTAGTTTACCAAATAAAAATAAACTTGGTCCCGATTTTATTATCGTGCGTATTTTAATAAAGAAATTTCTTATGAAGTCATTAGCTGTTTGAATCAAAATTATCATGTAATCACTTAACATTGCATTAATATTAATAAACGTTCAATCTAGGGGTCCAAAAAGTCTCACATTGTGTCTAAACTTCATAAACATAAAAAATATAAAGATATAAACACGCTTTAATACGTTGTTCCTACCTATTAACAAGTCAGAATTCATACTATTAGATGTCCGTAGCCCATCCGTGGCAAATGGCTACGGATGGGCTACGAAATGAGGTTTATCGGTTTTAATTTGAAATTACGAAATTTGGATTGCATCTACAGCGTAGTAAACTTCACTTGAGATGCTAGTTTACCTAATAAAAATAAACTTGGTCCCGATTTTATTATCGTGCGTATTTTAATAGAAAAATCTCTTACGAAGTCATTAGCCGTTTGAATCAAAGTTATCATTTCCTCACTTAACATTGCGTTAATGTTAATAAACGTTCAATTTAGGGATCCAAAAGCCTCACATTGTGTCTAAACTTCATAAACATGAAAAATATAAAGATATAAACACGCTTTAATACGTTGTTCCTACCTATTAACAAGTTAGAATTCATACTATTAGATATCCGTAGCCCATCCGTGGGAATTGACTACGGATGGGCTACGGATTTCATTTTTCCGTAGCCCATTTGTTGCTATTTGCCACGGATGGGCTACAGACATTCAAATAAAAATGAGGTTTATCAGTATTAATTTGAAATTACGGAATTTGGATTGCACCTACAACGTAGTAAACTTCACTTGAGATGCTAGTTTACCATATAAAAATAAACTTGGTCCTGATTTTATTATCGTGCGTATTTTAATAGAGAAATCTCTTACGAAGTCAATAGCCGTTTAAATCGAAGTTATCATGTCCTCACTTAACATTGTGTTAATGTTAATAGACGTTCAGTCTAGGGGTCCAAAAAGTCACACATTGTGTCTAAAATTCATAAACATGAAAAATATAAAGATATAAACACGCTTTAATACATTGTTCCTACTTATTAACAAGTTAGAATTCATACTATTTGGTGTCCGTAGCCTATCCATGGCAATTGGCTACGGATGGGCTACGGATTTCATTTTTTCGTAACCCATCCGTAGCCAATTGCCACGGATGGGCTACGGATATTCAAATAAAAATGAGGTTTATCGGTTTTAATTAGAAATTACTGAATTTGGATTGCACCTACAACGTAGTAAACTTCACTTGAGATGCTAGTTTACCAAATAAAAATAAACTTGGTCAGGATTTTATTATCGTGTGTATGTTAATAGAGAAATTTCTTACGAAGTCATTAGCTGTTTGAATCAAAGTTATCATGTCATCACTTAACATTGCGTTAATGTTAATAAATGTTCAATCTAGGGGTCCAAAAAGTCTTATATTGTGTCTAAACTTCATAAACATGAAAAATATTAAAATATATACACGCTTTAATACGTTGTTCCTGCCTATTAACAAGTTAGAATTCATACTATTAAGTGTCCGTAGCCCATCTGTGGCAATTGGCTACGGATGGGCTACGAATTTCATTTTTCCGTAGCCCATCCGTATCCATTTGCTACGGATGGGCTACGGACATTCAAATAAAAATGAGATTTATCGGTTTTAATTTGAAATTACGGAATTTGGATTGCATCTACAACGTAGTAAACTTCATTTGAGATGCTAGTTTACCAAATAAAAATAAACTTTGTCCCGATTTTATTATCGTGCGTAGTTTAATAGAGAAATCTCTTACGAAGTCATTAGTCGTTTGAATCGAAGTTATCATGTCATCACTTAACATTGCGTTAATGTTAATAAACGTTCAATCTAGGGGTCCAAAAAGTCTCATATTGTGTCTGAACTTCATAAACAAGAAAAATATTAAAATATAAACACGCTTTAATACGTTCTTCCTACCTATTAACAAGTTAAAATTCATACTATTAGGTGTCCGTACCCCATCCGTGGCAATTGGCTATGGATGGGCTAAGGATTTCATTTTAATGTAGCCCATCCGTAGCCATTTGCCACGGATGAGCTATGAACATTCAAATAAAAATGAGGTTTATCGGTTTTAATTTGAAATTACTGAATTTGGATTGCACCTACAACGTAGTAAACTTCACTTGAGATGTTAGTTTACCAAATAAAAATAAACTTGGTCCCGATTTTATTATCGTGCGTATTTTAATAGAGAATATCTCTTACAAAGTCATTAACCGTTGGAATCAAAGTTATCATGTCCTCACTGAATATTGCGTTAATGTTAATAAACGTTCGATCTAGAGGTCCAAAAAGCCTCACATTGTGTCTAAACTTCATAAACATGAAAAATATTAAAATATAAACTTGATTTAATACGTTGTTCCTACCTATTAATAAGTTATAATTCATACTATTAGGTGTCCGTAGCCCATCCGTGACAATTGGCTATGGACGGTCTACTGATTTCATTTTCTGTAGCCCATCCGTAGCCATTTGCCACGGATGGGATACGAACATTCAAATAAAAATGAGGTTTATTGGTTTTAATTTGAAATAACGGAATTTGGATTACATCTACAACGTAGTAAACTTCACTTGAGATGCTAGTTTACCAAATAAAAATAAACTTGGTCCCGATTTTATTATCATGCGTATTTTAATAAAGAAATCTCTTACGAAGTCATTAACCGTTTGAATCAAAGTTATCATGTCCTTACTTAACATTGCATTAATGT
Organism: Ehretia macrophylla; assembly: GCA_037974665.1. Taxonomy (NCBI): domain Eukaryota; kingdom Viridiplantae; phylum Streptophyta; class Magnoliopsida; order Boraginales; family Ehretiaceae; genus Ehretia; species Ehretia macrophylla. Next base: position 34,087,599 of record CM075770.1, read on the forward strand.
TAATAAACGTTCAATTTAGGGGTCTAAAAAGTCTCACATTGTGTCTAAACTTCATAAACATGAAAAATATAAAGATATAAACACGCTTTAATACGTTGTTCCTACCTATTAACAAGTTAGAATTCATACTATTAGGAGTCCGTAGCCCATCCGTGGCAATTGGCTATGGATGGGCTACGGATTTCATTTTAACGTGGCCCATCCGTAGTCGTTTGCCATGGATGGGCTATGAACATTCAAATAAAAATGAGGTTTATCGGTTTTAATTTGAAATTACGGAATTTGGAATGCACCTACTGTAACGCCCCGATCCCTCACGAGACCGGGACTCCTATTTATCATGCTATTCTCACCCAAATCCAAACCCCCGGCACGAAATTTAGGGGAAAATGGACGGAGTCTCCCCTGTTTATAGGACAAAACTGTTACCTGCAAATAGCCACTCAAGACTTTTGAACTATAACAACAACTTGTCTACTAATGTCTCCAAAGCTAAAACACAATCACAAGGCCATCCGAGCCTTGGAGCAACAACATTCTACTTAAGCACACAAGCATGCGAGATAGTTGGTTTAGCCATAAGTAGTTAAATACAATAAAATTCTAAGTTCCATATGAAGATCAACAAACACTCCAAGCATGCAAGAGAAATTAAAGTCTAGAATTCATTATTACAATCCAACAACTTTCTTTAACATTCTAGTCCACAGCTACTAGACATATACACAAGACCCCAAGGTCTCAAAATACAATATTAACAAGAACTCCACGCAAGAAGCACATAAAATCCACCTCAGCACACAAAGTCACGGATTCTGATCTACGTGAACTTCCTCTTCTTCTATCAGCTGAGGATTCACCTCAGTTTCACCTTAAACATATTAAATGAAGAATGAGCAACAATGTTGCCCAGCGAGGGAGGTGATGCAGCATGCCAACGTGCAATATGATATGCAACACAAGTAAACATATACAAGCCACATAAACTATCAAGACAATAAATCAAACTATTAATCACTTTAAAAAGGATACGGTTCCATTTCCAAGACTTCATCCACGAGCCACGATCCACGAGTATCACGAATATGCCGGCAAACCCCAAACACCACAATTGGGATACTCCGGATGTATCCCGATCCTACGACCCTTTCTCCCGAGGTAGGTCCATGCCCAGCAGGTGAACCACGCCTCTGGGGTAGTGGAGTATGCCTCAGCGAGAAGGGAATAGGCACCATGGTAGTCGAGGGAGCACGGCAAGCCCGATGCCGCCCGTGTTTCTCGACGCTACCATGTCCGATAAAGTTGCGCAACCCCGAGACAAGACACAAGCAATCAAGAAATCACATAACACGTATGAGGGACGACAAAGTAGGCCGCCCTCACAAATATTCACGATATAATTCACACAAGTACGAATATAGCATTAAGATTCCAAAAGTAGCAATCAACATAAACCATTCCCACAACTACTCAAATAGCTTAATTATATCTTGAATATTCAATACAAGGTAATACAATCCCACAACAAGTTCCAAATGCAATTAAAATGGCTAAAAACTACATTTCCCCTTTCTTTAACCGAGTTTTCTTTCTCCTAAGCATGGTTCAAGATGCTCAAACTATATCCTAGTCTTTCTATATTCTTAATTAAGTCCAAAGGCACCTTTTAAAGTCATCAAAATCCATTTTTGAAGCAAAAGTTTGGGAAGGCCCCGAATGGTTTTGAACTACAACTATACTAACCGAACCTCATTTTTGTGAAACGAAAACACCAAAGGTGCTTCCTTAGCTCAAGGATACCCGAATCAATGCCCAAATTTGCCCGGATTGCTTAACGAGAAAAGTCCCCTTTTTAAAGTTAACAAATTTTGCATTTTAACTCATTTTCGGGTAATTCAACCTCACGTGAGTCTTTGTCTAGTTTCACTAATGTCTAAAGCACCTAAAGGAAGCCTCAATTCAATCTAATTAACAAATTATATATAAAAAGAAACCCTAAATTTTCGGATTTCACTATTCACTACACTATTCATCATCTCTTTCAATCAATCTATGCATTCTACCATAAAATTTGCTAACAAGCTTTAAAAGTCTACACTATAGGCTCTAATAAACACATATTAAACATTTATAACAAGTATTATAGCAATAATCAACAAATCAAGAATTTCAATATATGAACATAAACTTTGATAATTATAAAAATGCAACTCCCTCACAATTTTTGAAGATGAAGAAGCTTGTTGAAGGCCCTAGGATGCTCAAAACCCTCCCAAGATCAAGCTAGGAGCTCAAGATGCAAGGTTGTTGAAGCAAAATCTCCTCTTTTCTTTCTCCTTTGGTATTTTCGGACTGCTACAGTAATTCCTGCACTTTGTTCTTCTTTTTTTTTTTTGTGTTTTAATGAGCTTAGGTGATTTATATAAGGTTAAGTTGAGGTGGGGTCAAGTTTGGGTATTTAAAAGGTCACTAGAATGCGCGTTATTAACTTAAAAACGAGCATAAGGTGAAAAGTAATGTTAGTTATTTAAATCTCTAAGTTTGTTACGTAACACTATTCACTTAACTACTAAAAAATATTTTCTAAATGAGCTCTCCTATCGCCTCTAGCTCAATTGCACATTTTTCCCACTCCTCTATCAATTAATGTGATTTAATAAAAATGCTAATTCATTAATAGAATATAGTTTGAAAACGGGATGAATAGTAGCTAAAAAAGACAGTTTATAAAGCACAGAAGGAAATGCGCAAACAATAGATGCAATAGTAAATGAATGTACGGCTAAAATCTCGGACATCACACCCTCTCCCCCTTAAACTAATTGCGTCCTCGCAATTCTTACACATACAAGCGAGTTAGCCTCATACATAAAACACATTGATCACGTTAACAATTTATAACAAGTTAAGTCACTTAAGCAACAAGTTCACATACACAAATTATAAACTACTAAGTCATTTAAACAACAATTTCACATAAAACAAGTTAATCACATATTCACATTAGTCATATAAAGCATATCGAGCACTCAAGTACACAAAGCACATAATTCACACAAGGCATGTTAATCACATAGCTCGCATAAATCACATAAACACATTGAACATATAAACACATCAAGCACGTTAACCACATCCATTTCACTTATCACACAAGCACATAAACCACAACTAGTTCACTCAACAAATAAAACATGTTGATCACATAAGCACATTGATCACATTAACTCTCTTATCACATAAGACATGCACATACACTTTCTAAACACATTGACACTAAGGCCACTATCCCACAAGCCGAAGACCCTATCCTGGCTTGCGCCTAGCTAACTAGCTAAGCTCTGATACCACTTCTGTAACGCCCCGATCCCTCACGAGACCGGGACTCCTATTTATCATGCTATTCTCACCCAAATCCAAACCCCCGGCACGAAATTTAGGGGAAAACGGACGGAGTCTCCCCTGTTTATAGGACAAAACTGTTACCTGCAAATAGCCACTCAAGACTTTTGAACTATAACAACAACTTGTCTACTAATGTCTCCAAAGCTAAAACACAATCACAAGGCCATCCGAGCCTTGGAGCAACAACATTCTACTTAAGCACACAAGCATGCGAGATAGTTGGTTTAGCCATAAGTAGTTAAATACAATAAAATTCTAAGTTCCATATGAAGATCAACAAACACTCCAAGCATGCAAGAGAAATTAAAGTCTAGAATTCATTATTACAATCCAACAACTTTCTTTAACATTCTAGTCCACAGCTACTAGACATATACACAAGACCCCAAGGTCTCAAAATACAATATTAACAAGAACTCCACGCAAGAAGCACATAAAATCCACCTCAGCACACAAAGTCACGGATTCTGATCTACGTGAACTTCCTCTTCTTCTATCAGCTGAGGATTCACCTCAGTTTCACCTGAAACATATTAAATGAGGAATGAGCAACAATGTTGCCCAGCGAGGGAGGTGATGCAGCATGCCAACGTGCAATATGATATGCAACACAAGTAAACATATACAAGCCACATAAACTATCAAGACAATAAATCAAACTATTAATCACTTTAAAAAGGATACGGTTCCATTTCCAAGACTTCATCCACGAGCCACGATCCACGAGTATCACGAATATGCCGGCAAACCCCAAACACCACAATTGGGATACTCCGGATGTATCCCGATCCTACGACCCTTTCTCCCGAGGTAGGTCCATGCCCAGCAGGTGAACCACGCCTCTGGGGTAGTGGAGTATGCCTCAGCGAGAAGGGAATAGGCACCATGGTAGTCGAGGGAGCACGGCAAGCCCGATGCCGCCCGTGTTTCTCGACGCTACCATGTCCGATAAAGTTGCGCAACCCCGAGACAAGACACAAGCAATCAAGAAATCACATAACACGTATGAGGGACGACAAAGTAGGCCGCCCTCACAAATATTCACGATATAATTCACACAAGTACGAATATAGCATTAAGATTCCAAAAGTAGCAATCAACATAAACCATTCCCACAACTACTCAAATAGCTTAATTATATCTTGAATATTCAATACAAGGTAATACAATCCCACAACAAGTTCCAAATGCAATTAAAATGGCTAAAAACTACATTTCCCCTTTCTTTAACCGAGTTTTCTTTCTCCTAAGCATGGTTCAAGATGCTCAAACTATATCCTAGTCTTTCTATATTCTTAATTAAGTCCAAAGGCACCTTTTAAAGTCATCAAAATCCATTTTTGAAGCAAAAGTTTGGGAAGGCCCCGAATGGTTTTGAACTACAACTATACTAACCGAACCTCATTTTTGTGAAACGAAAACACCAAAGGTGCTTCCTTAGCTCAAGGATACCCGAATCAATGCCCAAATTTGCCCGGATTGCTTAACGAGAAAAGTCCCCTTTTTAAAGTTAACAAATTTTGCATTTTAACTCATTTTCGGGTAATTCAACCTCACGTGAGTCTTTGTCTAGTTTCACTAATGTCTAAAGCACCTAAAGGAAGCCTCAATTCAATCTAATTAACAAATTATATATAAAAAGAAACCCTAAATTTTCGGATTTCACTATTCACTGCACTATTCATCATCTCTTTCAATCAATCTATGCATTCTACTATAAAATTTGCTAACAAGCTTTAAAAGTCTACACTATAGGCTCTAATAAACACATATTAAACATTTATAACAAGTATTATAGCAATAATCAACAAATCAAGAATTTCAATATATGAACATAAACTTTGATAATTATAAAAATGCAACTCCCTCACAATTTTTGAAGATGAAGAAGCTTGTTGAAGGCCCTAGGATGCTCAAAACCCTCCCAAGATCAAGCTAGGAGCTCAAGATGCAAGGTTGTTGAAGCAAAATCTCCTCTTTTCTTTCTCCTTTGGTATTTTCGGACTGCTACAGTAATTCCTGCACTTTGTTCTTCTTTTTTTTTTTTGTGTTTTAATGAGCTTAGGTGATTTATATAAGGTTAAGTTGAGGTGGGGTCAAGTTTGGGTATTTAAAAGGTCACTAGAATGCGCGTTATTAACTTAAAAACGAGCATAAGGTGAAAAGTAATGTTAGTTATTTAAATCTCTAAGTTTGTTACGTAACACTATTCACTTAACTACTAAAAAATATTTTCTAAATGAGCTCTCCTATCGCCTCTAGCTCAATTGCACATTTTTCCCACTCCTCTATCAATTAATGTGATTTAATAAAAATGCTAATTCATTAATAGAATATAGTTTGAAAACGGGATGAATAGTAGCTAAAAAAGACAGTTTATAAAGCACAGAAGGAAATGCGCAAACAATAGATGCAACAGTAAATGAATGTACGGCTAAAATCTCGGGCGTCACACCTACAATGTAGTAAACTTCACTTAAGATGTTAATTTACCAAATAAAAATAAACTTGGTCCCGATTTTATTATCGTACGTATTTTAATAGAGAAATCTCTTACGAAGTCATTAGCCATTTGAATCGAAGTTATCATGTCCTCACTTAGCATTGCGTTAATGTTAATAAACGTTCAATCTAGGGATCCAAAAAGCCTCACATTGTGTCTAAACTTCATAAACATGAAAAATATAATAATATAAACACGCTTTAATACGTTGTTCCTACCTATTAACAAGTTAGAATTCATACTATTAGGTGTCCGTAGCCTATCCGTGGCAATTGGCTACGGATGGGTTACGGATTTCATTTTAACGTGGCCCATCCGTAGTCATTTGCCACCGATGGGCTATGAACATTCAAATAAAAATGAGGTTTATCGGTTTTAATTTGAAATTACGGAATTTGGATTGCACCTACAACGTAGTAAACTTTACTTGAAATTTAATTTACCAAATAAAAATAAACTTGGTCCTGATTTTATTATCATGCGTATTTTAATAGAGAAATCTCTTACGATGTCAATAGCCGTTTGAATCGAAGTTATCATGTCCTCACTTAACATTGCGTTAATATTAATAAACGTTCAATCTAGGGGTCCAAAAAGCCTCACATTGTATCTAAACTTCATAAACATGAAAAAGATAAAGATATAAACACGATTTAATATGTTATTCCTACCTATTAATAAGTTAGAATTCATACTATTAGGTGTCCGTAGCCCATCTGTAGCAATTGGCTATGGACGGGCTACGGATTTCATTTTTCCGTAGCCCATCTTTAGCTATTTGCCACGGATGGCTACAGACATTCAAATAAAAATGAGGTTTATCGGTATTAATTTGAAATTACGGAATTTGAATTGCACCTACAACGTAGTAAACTTCACTTGAGATGCTAGTTTACCAAATAAAAATACACTTGGTCCCGATTTTATTATCGTGCGTATTTTAATAGAGAAATCTCTTACGAAGTCATTAGCCGTTTGAGTCAAAGTTATCATGTCCTCACTTAACATTGCGTTAATGTTAATAAACGTTCAATCTAGGGTTCCAAAAAGCCTCACATTGTGTCTAAACTTCATAAACATAAAAAATATAAAGATATAAACACGCTTTAATACGTTGTTCCTACCTATTAACAAGTTTAAATTCATACTATTAGGTGTCCGTACCCTATCCGTGGCAATTGGCTACGGATGGGCTAAGGATTTCATTTTAATGTAGCCCATCCGTAGTCATTTGCCACGGATGGGCTATGAACATTCAAATAAAAATGAGGTTTATCAGTTTTAATTTGAAATTACGGAATTTGGATTGCACCTACAACGTAGTAAACTTCAATTGAGATGTTAGTTTACCAAATAAAAATAAAATTGGTCCCGATTTTATTATCATGCGTATTTTAATAGAGAAATCTCTTACGAAGTCATTAGCCGTTTGAATCAAAGTTATCATGTCCTCACTTAATATTGCGTTAATATTAATAAACGTTCAATTTAGGGGTCCAAAAGCCTCACATTGTGTCTAAACTTCATAAATATGAAAAATATTAAAATATAAACTTGATTTAATACGTTGTTCCTACCTATTAATAAGTTAGAATTCATACTATTAGGTGTCTGTAGCCCATCCGTGGAAATTGGCTACGGATTTCATTTTTTCGTAGCCCATCCGTAGCCATTTGTCACGGATGGGCTACGGACATTCAAATAAAAATGAGGTTTATCGGTTTTAATTAGAAATTACTGAATTTGGATTGCACTTACAACGTAGTAAACTCCACTTGAGATGCTAGTTTACCAAATAAAAATAAACTTGGTCCTGATTTTATTATCGTGTGTATGTTAATAGAGAAATTTCTTACGAAGTCATTAGCTGTTTGAATCAAAGTTATCATGTCATCACTTAACATTGCATTAATATTAATAAACGTTCAATCTAGGGGTCCAAAAAGTCTCACATTGTGTCTAAACTTCATAAACATGAAAAATATAAAGATATAAACACGTTTTAATACGTTGTTCCTACCTATTAACAAGTTAAAATTCATACTATTAGGTGTCTGTAGCCCATCCGTGGCAATTGGCTACGGATGGGCTATGGATTTTCATTTGTCCATAGCCCATCCGTAGCTATTTGCCACAGATGGGCTATGGAATTATTTTTCCGTAGCCCATCCGTAGCCCATTATTAAACAAAAAAAAAAACTAAAGCTGTCTAAAAGATATATACCATATTTTGTCAAAAGATAGATGTCTATAATTACTACCATACTTTGTCCCTCTTTGACAGTGTCAAAATGAAAGCGGGGCACCACAAACTAATTAAGAGCAATGTCTGTAAAGATTAAGATACATAAATGGTAAATCAGATATCTAGTTCCAAAAGCAAATATAATGATTAAAGACTAAGAGCAAGTTGGTCAAAATAAAACTATTGTCTCGGTGCACGACCATGACCTCCACGTTGACCTCCACGACTTGGATAGTCGGCAAACCCAGGGTCTTGTCCAATTCCCTCACCACGAATGTCATCAGCCATGAGTAGAAGCCAACCTTGTATATCCTCGAATTGAGTTTCAAAATATAGGTGATCTTCTGCTCTACGTTCTTCCAGACTCTGAAACTGAGTTTCAAAGTATTAACAATCTTCCGCTCTATGTTCTTCCAAAGTCTGAAATTGAGTTTCAAAATATTGACGATCTGCCGCTCTACATTGTTCCATAGTTTGAAGTTGAGTTTGCAAATGGCATAGAGTTCTATCATTGTTGCCCATAGAAGAAGATATATCATTTAGTTTTTCCAAAATTAGATTATATGACGAACTAGAAGCACGACTAGAACTAGTACATCTCTTCCTTTCTTGCTCATCTATTTGTGACACTCTCTCTGCATGAATATGTTCTTTCGGATTATCCGTTTCCATAGGCATTTCGCGATATAAGTTCTCTTCCATCTCAACATCACTAATATAATTTAGATTCTCAACAAAGGTAGTGTTCTTGGTAGCCTTTAACTTAATGAGTGTTTTGGTTTCCTCAGGTATTTTATTAAATTCTTCTTGGTTTATATAATGATCTTGATACCAATAAGCTTGTTGCCTATTCAAAGATAGCATATTAAGATACCAAGAAGGATTGAATTTTTTTCCTTTCAACCCCATCAAATGAAACCCTGAAGTACTCAAAAATTCAGGTAAAGGCTACTCCATATGGCAAGGATTTGTTTTTCTCAGCCGTATAAATCATGTGATTAGAAATCATATCCGGTAAGTTCACTTGCCTACCACTAACCAACAAATATACAATATAAGCATCTCCTTGAAGTGTTCTTTCATCATTAATATTTCTATGCACAAGACAAGAGCTTACAAAGTTTACCCAATTTTTTTTTAGTATGGGCAACTCTCTTTTCTCTGGTGCATTTCCTCTATGACCAGTTCCATCAAACCTTCCGCCTAAAAAAATCTCAAACAATTATCTTTGTCTTCGGGCTCCATTCTACTTTCTGGCCAACCAGTGGTGTCATAAGCTTTTACCCCATCGTTTCTCATATTAAAGATTGTAGCTATTATATACGGGGTTAACTCAATATCAATACCTCTAACTCTAGTTTTCATAACAATAATTTTATCTCTTTCCAAATTAGCATAAAATTCACGGATTAAAAGCGGATAAACAGGACAACTAATTAAGTCATACCAACCTTGGTGTTGCACAAACTCAGAAATTCTAGTACCTTGTATTTCCTCATCTATCAAACACTTTCCATACAATATTGGCTTGGCAACCTCGTTGTTTGCACTTGTGGGAGGAGGATCCTTATCCGGACTTGGAAGCCTTCTAGAGGAGGTTGAATTGTTTTTCTTAGGAGGGTTTTTCTTCCCACTTGTTCTTGTCGTAACAACCATGATAAAATATAGAGATTTTGAGGTTTTGAAAAGTGGGTAATGTGATTATGGAAAAAATTTTGAGATTTAATGGCTAAATTTTGAGTTTAATACAACTTTACCTATTTTTTGGCTTAGGGCTTGAAGAGATTGGGGTTTGGAAGAACTCTTTGTAGATTTTGAGGTTTTGGCAAGCGGGTAATGTGATTATGGAAGAAATTTTGAGGTTTAATGGCTAGATTTTGAAAATTTTAAAGAGATTTTTTGAGTTTTTTTTGCAATAGGGATGAAGAAATTGGTGTTTGGGAAAAATATTTGGACATTTTGATATTTTATGGAGTGGGTAATGTGATTGTGGAAAAAAATTGAGATTTAATGGTTAGTTTTTGATGAGTTTAGAGAGATTTTGAGATAGTTTTAGAAGAGAAAGGTGAAGAGAAGTGAAGTTGGGGAATAAAATGGGTTTTGGGGGTGGGTTTGCTGATTTTTGTAAGATTTTTTTTTTAAAAAATAGCTTTATCGGATGGCCGGCCGGCCAGCCGACATGACGACGCGAGACAGGGCTGTCTCGCTGTCCCTGCCGGATGACGAGGCTGGCTGGCCGGCCCGTCGTCCGTTGGCGGCCAACCGACTCTTTTTAGAGTTGGCTAGCTGCTAGTGCCGGACGATTGGGCCGGCTGGCCGGCCTGGTAGTCCGGCAGGGACAGCGAGACAGCAATGTCTTGGGTCCCCATGCTGGGTAGCCGGCTGGCAGACCGGCAGGCCAGCTGGCGGGCTGTGACCTGCAGCATTTTTTCTTTATATATTTTTAATTTTTTTTTTTGGTGAATGCTGAAGTTTTAAAAACGTTTTAAAATATTTTTTCCCCCAAAATCACTTTACTCTCTCTATCTCTTACAAAAAAAATTATCTTTTTCTCTCACCACCATCACCCCCACCACTATACCCACTCTACTATCATCACCACCACTATCATCACCATGACCATTACCATCACCATGACCACCACCAAGGGTACTACCACCACTACTAACAAAGGCACCATCACCACTACAAGGTCCACCATTACCACCATCTAGGGCACTATCATCACCACCCACCACCACCAAGGTCCACTATCACTACCATATCTAGGGCACCATCACCATTACCACCAATAAAGGCATCATCACTACCACAAGGTAATCCCTTACCACCATCTATTAAACCATCACCCCCATGTAGGGCACTATGACCACCACCCACCACCACTAAGGTCCACCATCACTACCATATCTAGGGCACCATCACCATTACCACCAACAAAAGCATCATCACCACCACAAGGTAATCCCTCACCACCATATCTAGGGCACCATCACCACCACCCACCACCACCAAGACCACCACCATCACCACCAAAGACACCACCACCATCTCTTTCTCTCTCTTTGCTACTAGTAAGTATTTGAATTTATACATTTTTCCTCTATTTTGTTGTCTAGTATAGACATATTTATATATGTGTGCAATATATATCTCCATATGTGTAATTTTGTTTTTTTGATTTGTTCGGCTCTATTATTTTTATATTTATTGTTATGTTTATTTCTAATTTTTTTAAATGAGGTTTTGACATAAATTTTTGGTAGTATATTTAACATGAATGTTGTATTGTAGTAATATTTGTTGTGATTAATTAACAAAGATTAAGTAGTGAATCATAAATTGTATTTAATTAACTGTATCTTTTACTATTAAATGCTTTAATGGGAGAAACAAATATTATTATACAGAAGTTGAGAAAATGGAAAGACTCAGACAACAGTGGATGAACGATCGATTAACATCTAAGGGAGCAATAAATCCTAAGTTCGTTCATGGTGTAGACGAAAAATTCATTCCTTTTGCGTGTAGTCAACGAAAGTACATGGATAGAGACAAAATTAGATGTCCTTGTGCGAAATGTAAGAATTGTGATTTTAAGGACCCTCATACTTGTAGACATCATCTATATTCATGAGGGTTCATAATGCATTACTATGTTTGGACTTTACATGGGGAGCATGATGACCTCTATCAGGATAACAACCATAATGTTGGTGATAATTCTGGATGTGATGAAGGAAACAGTTATAGGAGAGTGGTACTTGGCGCATTTGGCCCATCAAATGTACCACCAACTCCTAATCTACCAATTGAAAAGGAACCTAATATGGAGTCAAAATATTTTTATGATCTATTAAAAACTGCAGATGAGCCTTTGTGGAGTGGATGTGAGGTCACTTATATGTCAGCGGTATCTTTGTTGTTGAACATCAAGTCAGAAGAGAATATGTCTGAACATTGTTTTAATAGAATTGTTGAAGTTATTTGAAGAATGTTGCCCAAGGATAACACTTTGCCTGAGAACTACTATAGGTTTAAGAGCGAAATGAGTCCTTTAGGTTTGAGTTGTATGAAGATTGACGTATGTGTAAATGGATGTACGTTCTATTATAAAGATAGAGATCAACTGAAATCTTGTCCAACGTGTGGTCACCCATGATTTAAACCTACAGAAGTTGGTAAAAAACGTGGTAGACCAATAGTGCACAAACGATTGAGGTATCTACCATTAACACCCAGGTTGAGTAGATTATACATGTCTCCCGCAACAGCTAAACATATGCAATGGCATTATAGACACCAAGTTGAGAATGAAAAAATTTGTCATCTATCCGATGCTGAGGCATGGAAACACTTTGATAGAACATATCCAAACTTTGCTTCTGAACCGAGAAATGTACGTCTCGGACTTTCTTCTGATGGTTTTAACCCGTTCAACTCTTCTTCTCAACCCTATTCTTGTTGGCATGTGATAATCACACTGTACAATCTTCCACCATGGATGTGTATGAAGGATCCTGTAATGTTCTTGACCCTTCTTATTCCGGGGCCGAAGAGTCCGAGAAAGGGTAGAGATATATACCTTGAGCCTTTGATTGAAGAATTGATTAAACTATGGGAAGTAGGGGTACCTTGTTATGATGTGTTGTCCAAGTCCAATTTTCAATTGAGGGCAACTTTAATGTGGATAATTAATGATTTCCCAGCATATGGCATGTTATCTGGCTGGAGTACGCACGGGCGATTGTCATGTTCGTATTGTATGGGATCTTCTAAGTCATTTCAATTGACTGCAGGGAGAAAGAATTGCTTCTTTGACTGCCATCGGCAGTTCTTACTGAGAAATCATCCCTTTCGACGAGACAGGAAAAACTTTTGAAAAAATATGATAGAGAACTCGGACCCTCCGCCGAGATTGAGTGGTGAGGACATGTGGGAAGAAGTTCGAGATCTTCCAAACATAAATGAATTGGGTAAAGATAAAATAGATGGTTTTGGAAGAAGGCATAACTGGATAAAAAAAAACATCTTTTGGGATTTGCCTTATTGGTGGTCACTGCTTGTGCGTCATAATCTAAACGTAATGCACATAGAGAATAATGCTTTTGATAATGTCTTTAACACTATAGTGAACGTGAAGGGGAAGACAAAGGATACGAAAAATTCAAGGGCTGATATTGAGAGAATTTGTGATCATCCTGAATTATGCATTAGAGATGGCGTGATGAAAATGGTCGTGCATACTCTTCCGATTCTCTCTAGGAAAACAATTTTGGAGTGGGTAAAATAGTTAAAATTCCTTGACGGATATGCATCAAATATAGCAAGGTACGTTGACATGAATGATTTAAAGTTGTCACATATGAAGAGCCATGATTGCTATGTATTTTTGGAGATATTGCTTCCTATAGCCTTACGTGAGTTATTGCCTAATAGTGTATGGGAACCTTTTACCGAACTAAGCTTGTTTTTCAAAAACATTTGTTGCACATCTCTTGAAAGAATCGACCTTGAAAGAATGCAACAAAATATTGTGATCACCCTTTGTAAGTTGGAAAGGATCTTACCTCCAGCTTTCTTTGACTCAATGGAACATTTGCCAGTATACTTAGTTCATGAAGCAATTTGCGGCGGTCCTGTACAATATCGGTGGATGTACCATTTTGAGAGGTTTTTGCATCTTTTGAAGAGAAATGTGAAAAATAAAGCACGTGTTGAAGGATCTATATGTGAAGCATATCTTATCCTTGAAACGTCGACATTTTGTTCATATTATTTTGAACCACATGTGCAAACAAAAACAAGAAACATCGGTTGAAATGAAGAGTCCATGGATTCGGATTACCCTGAAGGGTGCTTACCCATATTCAAACATCCAGGTCATCCGATGGGAAAGATGATTTCTAAAGATTTAGACGATCGAAATTTCAATGCTGCTCACTTGTGTGTTTTGATGAATTGCAAAGAAGTGTCCCTATATATTAAGTAAGTACATGCCTCAACTCTTTAGTTCTATTAATATACATTACATATATAATCCACTAATTAATATTGTACATGATGTTTGAGGATGATCTTCGAATAGAGAACCCATCATTTACTGATTCACAAATTAATAACAGCATTGACAAATTTTTCCCGACTTGGCTACGTCACCATGTTAGTATTACTCGTCTTTAACATGGTCCTTAGTGATCCACACCTCGAGAATGCAGAACCCGAACTCGTGTACGGTAAGTTTGGAATTTTTTTCTTTTCTTATGAATGTTTGTCTGCCATGCTAACATGTGTTTTGTTGAATATTTTTTTGTTATTGCCATGTGAAAATCGAATATGCCTTGTACGGATTAGGGTATTTTATTCTTCTCTAAAGTGATGTATGTTGTTTAATGCCATCTAAATGCTCTGTTTATTATAATAATCTTTGTTCTAGGGCTTTGCTATTTGCTTTTTCTAGGGTTTTGAAATACTTTTTTTTAATGTAATATATGAAATATAAATAATTTAGGGCTTTTTCTAGGTTTTAATTTAGGGTTTTTTTTAGGTCTTAATATATGTTTTGATTTAGTGCCAAACCATCTAACCTGTGGAAAAAAACTTTATTATTGTCCACTTGCAGTTCACTTGTACAAGCTGCCTTTTTTTTTTGGTCGAACGCAACTTGAGTATAATGGACTTTGTAATATCAGACTTCAATGGACTTATTTGATTAATTTGAGATAATGTTTGAACCTTGAAAAATCATTTTCTTATTGATTGGATGTGGATGGACTATGGTTAGCTACTGTCAGGTTTAGTGGTCGTTGGCTATAACTAATTAAAGCAAATTAGTTTCGGAAAGCAAAGAGGAAAAACTGAACAATTATCATTTTCTTGTCCAGTTTGTCTTATTGAATCTTTATCTAAAAAAAGTTTATGTTATTGAATCATCCATATTTGGTTAAGTTGAGATTCCAATTCACAACACCTGTTCACCTATTACATCTTTTCTATATATTAAATATAGGCATGTAGGAGCTGAACAATCCTTTTTGGTTATGCATTCGAATAAATGTCTCATACACTTTAGAAACTTTTTATATAATTTTTAGCTCTTATAATTCAAATAATTTGTACAGAATCATATCCTGATGAAGAACTTACCAATGCATAATCCAATGTAAAGGTAGAGTTTAAGAGGAATGTACAGTCTTTGGCTATATTTCCTGTAGGTTATAGAAAAAATGCACAGTTAGACTGGGAAAAGATGAAACTGTAACGATGTTGTTGGAGGAACAAGTAATTTCAGACGATGATAAGGGCAATCAAGTTGAGAGTGATCATAGTGACAATGATGAGACAGATGGAGGTAAGCTTAGTGATGATTTCTGTGCAGATGATGATTTGATTGATATGGAAATTGGGGGAAATAACGAGACTATTGTAGCAGATAGGGGTAACGAAGAGGCTGCTGCTACAAATAGGGGTAATGAAGAGGCTAATATAGAAGATACATCAAATAGTGGTAATGAAGAGGTTGCTACAAGCAGGGTCAATAAACAGGTTGTAGCAGATAGTGTACAATCTGCCTAACTATGTGAAAAAGAAATTCTAGAAGATAAAATGGGGGAGGATGACTTGCAAACCATGTATTGTTCATCTGATGAAGATGGGGTTGATTTTAGAAGAAGATATAGGGATTTTGATCCTGAAAAAGAGATGGAAAACCCTATATTTGAAGTAGGATTAGTCTTCAAAGATTCCAACCAGTTTAAGCAAGCAGTTAGGAGTCATGGAATTAAAGAAAAAATGTCAGTCTTCTTTTATACGAATGAACTAGGTAGGGTTAGAGCCAAATGCAAGCCTCCTTGTAAATGGTTTGTTTATGCTGGTTCGGAACAAGGAATGACCACAGGTGATTTGGTCTTGAAGAGTATGAATGGTGAGCACTTAAATTGCAACACTGCATGGAGGAACAAAATGGTAACTTCAAGTTTTCTAGCTGCCAAGTTCGAAAGCACAATTAGAGAGACACCAAATATTGGTTTAAAGGCATTACGAAAGGCTATTGATGAGACGATTGGAGCTAATGTTACAAAAAGCCAAGCCAATAGGGAAAAGAAGATTGCAAAGGAAAAGATTCATGGTAGCCACATTGAGCAGTATTCTCAACTTTGGGATTATAGTGAAGAGCTAATGAGGACACATACTATTTCATATCTGATCAACAAAAGGTAATGTTTTATTTTTTAAGTGTTTAGATGTCTTTCATTATTAATTTACATAAATGTTTTCTAACATGTTTATTATGTTTATGTAGGGTTTGGAAAGTGCTATAAAAGAACTACTTCCAAACAGTGAACACAGGTTTTGTGTTCAACATATATACTAAAATTTTAAAAAGGTGCATAGAGGTAAGCATTTAAGGGATTTACTATGGCAGTGTGCTAGGGCTTCCAACATAGAGCTTTATAATAGAGTGGTTGAAGTACTTCAAAAAACTAACATGAATGCACATGAATGGTTGGTAAGTCATGCCCAGCCTAGACATTGGTGTCAGGCCTTTTTTAGAGACATTTTCAAGTGTGATATGTTGTGCAACAATTTATCTGAGTCTTTCAACTCTTTCATATTAGATGTTAGGGATAAGCCCATTGTTTCATTGCTTGAAGGGATTAGGATTTTGGTAATGGAGAGAATCCAAAGAAGTAATGTTGCAATGTCAAAGCAACCAGGGCCAAATTGCTCTGCCATTAAGAAGAAAGTTGAAAAAATTATAGAGGAATCAAGAAGATGTAAGCCGATATGGAATGGTGATGTAGGGTATCAAGTTCTTGATCATGGATGCAATGGAGAACAATTTATTGTGGATATGAGGAAGAGAGAGTGTAGCTGTAGAAGATGGCAACTTAGTGGCATGCCATATAAGCATGCTATTGCTTGCGTACATGCTGGGAATATGGATCCGCACGATTTCATTGACAAATGTTACAGCTTGGAAAAGTTTATGGAGACATATGCAAATGTGTTGTACCCTATAAATGGTGAATCACAGTGGAAGAGGATAAACAAAATCCGTTTAGAAGCACCTATACCCCAAACTCAGCCAGTTAGACCAAAGAAATCAAGGAATAAGGATGTTAATGAAAAAAGGACCCAAGGCACAAAACAGAGTTTGAAGAAAAAGGTGACAATGCATTGCTCTAACTGCGGTTCTAGCTCTCACAACATGAGGACCTGTCAGTTTAAAAGGACTAAAAATGAAGGTGCAACAAGAGGGAAAGGCAAACTAAGTGTTCGTATACAATTTTAACTTGGTATTAGTTTAACATATATGATTGCTAACTCTTTTCGTTGAATCCGGTAAGGGGAAAAGGTGGGGGCAGACCAATATCATCTTCTCAACCAAAGGTAGGGGTGGAGGTTAGAGAGGATCAAGATAGAGGAATAAGTCATGAAGGGACAATATCATCTTCACAACTAGAGGCAGGGACAAATATTGGAGAAAGACAAGGAAGAGGTAGAGGCAAACAGATATCAAGTTCTCAACCAACTAGTGAGGCAATCCATGGTGAAATAGATAACAGTCAAGCAATTAAGGTACCTAGAGCAAAGAAGTCAAATGCCATAGATGCTTTGAATACACTACAATATGCATGGAGGGGAGATTATGAGTATGGACTAAGAGTTGCTGCAAGAGGGAGAAAGAGAAAGCATGCATAATCAAATATCAACACGAATATGAATTTATGTAATTGTTTTGGAGAAAAACTGATTTTCAATTTGAAAACATGAATGTCAAGTAGAATTTTTGGGAGGCAATCTAATTTAAAAAATGATGAAAATACCGTATATTGAATTATTAATTAATTGATTTTTGGGCTGTGAATAATATGTAAAATGACTTGCTTATTTTGAATGAAAATGTGATATATTAGCATGTGGATGTGCAGGTGTTGTGTAGGTGTTTATAACGTGTGTTTGAGTAGAGGTGGGTATCTATGTAAAGCAGGTCAATATGGGAAAAGTGGAAGAGGGACGGAGGAATGTGTGTTATTTACTTTTTCCTGGTATGCGAGTAAAATGTGCAGGTGTGTGTTTGAGATGGTTTTTTGTCCTTCTTGATTTGTTTGTGTAAGGTGTGCATGTAATGATACAGGTTAAGTGTTTTCAACATATAGAGGATATCTTATTTTAGCCCTTTACTTTTGTAAATAGTGATTATGTGGATTAACTCTTGTTGATTTTGTCGAATGAAAGGATAAAAAACAAAAGAAAAAAGAATGATGCTTGGGGTGTTCTTAAAGAAATGTATGTACATGAAAATGATACATACATGCAAAAACTTTTTTCTGTTTAGATGAACTGATTAATGTGTGGAAGAATGTTGGAGAATCTACTCCTGAAATAGTCAATGTATAGTACAAGGCATTAGCCTCGCCGAAGGAAAAAAAAAAAAGAACGTGGTAAGTTTGTCGGAAAAAAAGTATTTTGATGCTTTTTCAAGAATTTTGAAGGAATTCAAAAAAATAAATATATATTTTTTTAGATTTTTAAGAAACTGAGGAAGAGTTTTAAAGAAATTGAAAAAGATTAGGATGGATTACAATATTTTTAGGAATTTAAGATATTTATTTGAAAAAAATTGAAGAAAATAAGAAGGTCTAAGAAATTTTAACAAAAGTTTGGAAAATTGGGGCAAAAGGGCAAATAAATTTAAATTTTATGGCTGTTTTGAGTTATTTAGGATCAATTGACTATTTTGCTCCCATATAGGCATGTGCAAGGCACATGTCACTGTTAAATTACTGCCTTTTGAATGTTAAGTTAGACAGAATGACCATATTGGAACCAATTGTATAAACTAATGGTCCTTTTGGAATCATTTATAGTTAAGTGGGCAAAATAGGACTCAAACAATAGTTTAGTGACTTGTAGAATTTTTTACCCTACTTTTTAGTGGTTTAAAAGTTGTATAACTATTCCCTATGTTTCACAGCAGTCATCCAAAAGATCTGTTGATTTGTTGTCTTTCCATTGAAGATAGATAGAAAGGTGATGGGAATTAAATCTATGAATCTATCCTCTTTTCCCCTTATGTTTCTTTCAGAGCTAATATTTCATGCATATCACCTTGCAAATGAAAGCAAAAATATCAACTCGTATAGTGGAAAAGTTTATTTTCTTTTCTCAAGTCAGCAACTCAATTATTATTAACTAGAAAGAAATATTGGGTACAATCAATGAAATAAGAATGAAGAAATATTTCCCTGAAGTTTGAAAATTATATGTTGCAACGTTTCAGTTTCTCGAATTTCTCAAATTTGACAATGGGTTTTGGATGTAAGTTAATGCAAAGCCCTAAATTTTGACATCTTTACTTGCACTTTTGAAGTTCTTTTTTTTTTTTTTTTTTCTTTGGCCATGTCTTGCGATTTTTAAGTTGATTAAAACAACTTGCAATTTTAAAAAACAATCAAGAAATGGGCCTGTTTGAAACAGTTTTTAAAAAATGTTTTTTTGTTTTTAAAAACAAAAAAATCAAAAAAATTGTTTGGATTGATTGTTTTGAAAAATTATTTTCAAAAACTCTTCCCAAAAATCTATTCTCAAAAATCAAAAACACAAAACTCTTGAAACTGTTAAGAAATATCGATTGATGGATATTCACTATCAATATAAGCAGCTTACAAGAAGCAGCGTAAGCAACTTGCAGTCACCAGCTATTAAGAAGTTTACAAGTAGCAGCGTAAGCAGCTTGCAGTCACCATCTACTAAGCAGCTTACAAGCAGTAGCGTAAGCAGCTTGCAGTCATCAGCTACTAGCTTCTGAAACTCTATAAATAGAGAAGAATAATTGTAATGTAAATGATTTTCAGAAATGAATAAGAGTTTCAGTTTTCTCTTGATACTATTTGTTGTCTTTTGTAGTTAGTTTATAACATGTTATCAGCACGAGTCTCTACCATTGAGTTACTTGGTAGAAAGTTATGATGGGAATCAAATCTTACTCTTTGAATATGAAAAGGAAAACCTTGTCGCGGTTTTTGAAGCTATTTCAGATGGAGGTATGAATATTATACCCTATGTATGTCATTTATAGAAGAGTATTTTTTCTTTATTATCTTATCCTTTGTAGGATTGAAATTCACATTGTTATAATGAAAACCCCACCGGAATTTATAGAAAGCCAAAATTTTCAGTTGGCTTAATTCTATTCTCTGAAGTGAATGAAATTAAAATTCTCTTATGTGAATTGAAATTAGATTCCCCGAAGTGAATCAAAAAATTACATTCCCTGAAGTGAATGAAATTAAAATGGGTAGAATTACATTCCCTTAAGTGAATGAAATAGAAATTCCCTGAAGGAATATAATTCCCCAAAGTGAGTGGAATTAAATTCTCTGAAGCGAATGGAATTGATATCCCCTGAAGTGGATGATATTTATTTTCCTGAAGAAAATAACATTATATTCCTTGCATCAGATGAAACTATATTCCTCGGAATGAATAGAGTTGTGTTCTCCAAAGTGACTGATATTGCACTTCTTGTACTAACTGTAATATCTAAATATTAAATTGGTCATAGTCATGACCATGGTTGAGATAATATGTCCCACAAACAATGCTAAGATTGATAATCCTCACCACCAGTAGTGGAATAATGAGGAAAACATGAGAAGTCAAAACCACTATGAACATTTGTGGTCTGAATGCACATTAAGTGTGTACCTGTCGTACACTTGGCCCAAGGCACATGTACTAGCTATTTGATTTTACTAATCTAACTTGCTCCAGTAGAGCTAATATAACATAACCTTGTGGCTTATAATTTTGAATCGTGGATTCATTATATTTTAGCAAGTCCAGAAGATTTTTGCTAAGATTAAAGATATTTGTTGAAATGAATATCTTATTGAGACCACAAATGATGGTGATAAAGAATATCTTTGCATTTTCTTTTGCATCCATGCTAGAACCATGTATTTCAAAATTCTTGCTCTTTCTTATGAGTTGTATCATACAATCATACGAGCAATTAAATCACCTCTTGTACAAATGCAAAGATATCATAATCCAATTGTTCTCATGGTTTGGCATAATCAACTTGGCTACCTAAGGGCGTAATGATATCTTGAACCCCAAGTTGATGATCACGTTAAAGCACACTCTGGTGCTTTTAAAGGGAAAAAAAATCGCTACCTGAAGTTAGCATGAGATATTTTAGAGGAACCTGAAGTTCACTATGATACATCTTTGATATCTCAATATAATGTATATTGAAGGACAATATTATTTTCTCATTTGAATCTAAGACATTAGCTCAATGAACTTGAAGTTCAAGTGATTCTTCATTTGCAGAGTATTGTAAATAATTTACCAGATGCAAAGAATATTGTGAAATCACAAATATTTGCTATGAATATGACATAAATTATTGTCCCAGAAGGACATATAGTGAACGCATAGCATATGCATCTAAGACACACTAGAAGCGTGATGTATCTATCGGTGCAAAGGATATTATACCTAATATATGAATTATGAATCCTGAAGATGCCATATCTTTAAGAAGCACGATAGAACTAGCAAAACCAACCGATTTGCCAATTATTGCTAAAATATATGCTGATAATTCTTGTATGTCATAAACGCTCCTGAAGAGCTTATACAAGTGAGAGTTTATCGACCTGAAGGTCAAATATTCACTAACAAAATAATATGGAAAACATTATAATGATATGATTACTGTCCTAATCTTCAAAAGGACGCTTGGGATGATAATGAGATAACTATTGGTCCTGAAATACCATGTCTCAGTCCTATTGATCCACTAATGTATCTTGCTAATAATAGAAGGCCAGAAAATTGTCTTCCATTAATTTGTTAGCGAAATATACGGCAGTTCCAACCTGAAGGTATTGGAATGAAAATAAGCACATGTCGTACTATCTATGTAGAACATCAAATATGGACTTATATTATCCAAGAATGTTGATCTTATCATAGTCAGCCCTGTAGATGCTGACCAGTTACCTAACCCCCACAAAGAAAGATCACAGACATTTCATGTATTTACTTGTAATATGGCTCCATGAAACAGAACATGAGTGTTGCTCTTTCAAATCATGATGAGATTGTGAAAATTCATGAGGCTAGTTGAGAATGTATATGATTAAGATTTGTCATAAAATACATTCAGGAATCATACGGTTTACCTTTTGAAAGAGCTAGTCTCATTAAAGGTGGCTATGGTGACATGATGAAACATATTTTGTCAAATTTTTTCTACACATATGAGTTTCAAAAGAATGGTATTGTTGATATTCAACAAGTACAGTCAAGTGAAAATCTAGCAGATTTGTTCACTAAAGCTTTACCAACAAAGATGACAAAGGACATACTCAGAAGTGTAGAATGCATCGCTTAAAAGATCTGTCACCATGACGCATGTTGCAATGAGGGGGAGAATACATTGATACACTGTACTCTTTTTCCTTCACCAAGGTTTTTTTTTCCATTGGGTTTTTTCTGGTAAGGTTTTAATGAGGTAGGACAAATATGTTTGATATGATAGAAACATGTCGAGCCAAAGTTCTCTTTCATGGATGAACTCCAAGTGGAAGTAAAACAGATATTCATTGAAGATTGATTTCTGTCAACTCAAAGAATACTCTTGTTATGCTCAGATGAGGGGGAGACAAATACGCATTGTACTTTTTTTCCCTTCGCCTAGGTTTTATCCCATTGGGTTTTCCTAGCAAGGTTTTTAATGAGATAATGGTTGAGTTTATAATAAGATTTTATAGGGATAAAGCTCATCCACTAACAACCCCGATGGTTGTTAGGCCACTTGATGTGACAAAAGATCCTTTTTTGCCCTTGAGAAATGGAGAAAAGTTACTTGGTCCTGAAGCACCATATCTAAGTGTTATTGGCGCATTAATGTATCTAGCTAATAATACAAAGCCAGATATTGCTTTTTCTGTTAACTTATTAGCCAGGTATAGTACGGCTCCAACTCACAGACACTGGAACAGAATTAAACACATATTTTACTATTTGCGTGGAACACTAGATATGGGTTTATTCTATTCAAGACAATCAAGATCTTCATTAATTGGTCATGCTGATACTGGTTATCTATCAGACCCTCATAAAGCAAGGTCACAAACGGGATACGTCTTTCATTTTGGTGACACTGCTATATCATGGTGGTCCATGAAGCAAACAATGACTGCCACTTCCTCTATTCATGCTGAAATTTTAGCTATTCATGAAGCTAGCCGAAAATGTGTTTGGTTGAAATCTGTCATCCAACATATTCAAGAATCATGTGGATCACCCTCCGGCAAAGAATGACCAACCACACTATATGAAGATAACACAATATGTATCATACAAATCAAGGGTGGTTATATCAAAAGTGATAAGAATAAAACATATATCATCGAAATTCTTCTATACACATGAGCTCCAAACAAGCGGAATAGTTGATATTCAGCAAGTACGGTTGAGTGAAAATCCAACAGATTTATTCACTAAAGCATTACCACCAACGATCTTCAAATCACATGTACAAAGATATGGAATGCACCGCCTGAAAGATTTGTCATCATGAGGGGGAGAGGATATTTATGCATTGTACTCTTTTTCCTTCACCAAGGTTTTTATCCCAACTGGGTTTTTCCTGGTAAGGTTTTAACGAGACAAGCCAAATGCAATAGTATTCCTCATAAAGATAATGTACTCTTTTTTCTTAATTAAGTTTTTATCCTATTGGGTTTTCTTGACGAGGTTTTAATGAGACATATTTTTATAAATGAATATCCAAGGGGGAGTGTTATGAAATATCGATTGGTAGATATTCATTACCAATATAAGCAGCTTACAAGTAGCAGCGTAAGCAACTTGCAGTCACCACCTATTAAGGAGCTTACAAGTGGCAGCGTAAGCAACTTATAGTCACTAGCTACTAAGCAGCTTACAAGCAGTAGCGTAAGCAGCTTGCAGTCATCAGCAGCAGTGTAAGCAGCTTGTAGTCATCAGCTACTAGCTTCTGAAACTCTATAAATAGAGAAGAATAATTGTAATGTAAATAATTTTCAGAAATGAATAAGAGTTTCAGTTTTCTCTTGATACTATTTGTTATCTTAGTTTATAACATAAACATGTTTTTAGAGTTTTCGTTTCCAAAATACCAAAAAACCCGGTGAAAGTGTTTTCAGTAATGGCAACCATGTAAATATCATCAACTTTGCCTCCAAACTTTAAAACTACCTTTACGAAAAGATAACAAACACCATCTTCTCTTTGTTCGTCTTCTCTTTCTTCTCCAATTCACCAACAATTCAAACATCTCCAAATCCTTTACATTTTGCTCCTCTTTCTTCTTGGTAGCTCCATCTTTTGCCAGCATGAAGTTTAGATCTGACATTCACGGATCTGGCTAGAAGAAACAATTAACCATGTGAAACCACCAACACAAATTTTGCTTGTATAGATTGCCAAAAAAGAAAAGAAAAAAAAACGAATAAAGCTGCAGGGCCACCGTCACAAAGACTACTTTCATTTTTATCATTGTGAACTTCACCTTGTTAGTTTTAGCTGTCGTGGCCACCTTCAAGCAATTTGTTTGCTATTTAGAATTTGGGTATAAGTTTGTTGCAGATATGAACACTGCAATTTTTTTTTTGGTAGTGATAAACACTGCAATCACAATAGGCAACTTTGACAAAAAAAAAATAGTCAAAATAAGATTTGTAGAATATTTGTTTTACTTCGATATTATAAACTCTATTTTATTATGTATATTTAATAATTATAATCATAATTTATTAACTTGTTATATATGGTCAAACATATTTGTTTTCATTCTTGACACCCAAATAATTTTTTTTTTCTTAAAACTATTTTCTAAAGCATTCTTACCAAACAAATTTTCGATTTTTTTGTTTTGAATTTTGTTCTGAAAATAATTATAGTCAAACAATTTTTTTGTTCTTTTGTTCTTGAAAATAATTTTTCAAAATTGTTCTATAAAACTAAAAAACAAAAACATTTTCAAACTGTCCCATAAAATACTAAAAATCGGGTTGTACGCTTCAATATTCTGGTAGTTAACTAAAAAGAAGTAATGACTTCCCACCTAAAATTTCAGTAGTTTACTATTTTTGGTAGACTAAATGGCCGTGTTTTGACTCGATAACTAGTCTCTACTCTGGTTAACAAAGAAGCTCGACAAATCGTTCACTATAGGACAAATTTCACTGTTTATATGAAGTATCATTTTAGTTTTAATTATTTCAAAAATAACAGTAATAGTTTTTAATATTTAAAAAAAGTGATGCGATAGATTCTTATTGTTTCAAAAATAGCAGCAATAGTCTTCAATATTTGAAAAAAATAATGCAATATGTCTCTAATGTTGGCTTGGAATGTCAATTTAGTCTTCATTATTTTAAAGGTGACAGCAATAGTTCTCAATGTTTAAAAAAAGTGACAGAAATAGTCATTCTCGTAAAAAATAGATGGAAATCACTTTTTTCAAATATTAGGGACTATTGCTAACATTTTTGAAATAATGGAGACTAAATTGACACTCTAAGGTAACATTAGGAACCCATGGTGTCACTTTTTTCAAACATTAGAAACTACTATTGCCACTTTTAAAACAATGAAGATTTATTGTGTCGCTTTTTTTAAATATTGAGAACTATTACTGTCACTTTTAAAACAATAAAATTTAAAATAACACTTCATGTAAATAATAGGAATTAATAATAAAATTTGCCTTTCTCTATATTAGTAAAACCTACATGATATAGGTCTTACCATATTTTTGAGAGACGTTAGCAACCCATGAACTTATACTATATTTTTTGCCAAAACTTCGTATCTTCATAGAGGCAAGTGGAAAATAGTTCATACTACATGTTTAAAACAACTCTCTTGCACGACCCATTGAGTAAAGCTTTTACTTAGAAAAACCTAGTACTCCGCTACTATGAAAGCATTAAGAACATTCACCTCCTCGAATTCATAGACTAATATGAAATAGGTCCTTTTTCCAGTTTTGAAAATAGAACTTTTAGTCCCTGTCGTTAGTCACTGTTAGGCAAACTCTAACAATTTTCCAATTATTTTCTTACATTTGGAGGATTTAAAGTATTTCTCCTATTTTTACTTAGCCTCTAATTCAGTCTTATTCCAACAGTTCCCATATCTTTAACTAATTTCTTATTTTATTTTCACTCTAACAACTTTCTTATTTTAGGAATTCCTATTTTTGTTACTCCAATATCTATCTTTATTTTAATTAAACACATTACTTTGATTTTTTCTATTTATTTTTATGATGATATTCTGTTTGTAATTACTAATATTATTTTTTAATTAAAAAATAATAACTTTATATTTTTTTTTATATTTTCAACTATTAATATTATTTTTATTTAATATTATTTGGCTACTCTTCAATGACAAAATATAAAATCGTTGGAAAATTTTCAATTTTTTGTTTAAACAATCATATGACCATTGGGGTTATGGACATGGGATGGGAGATCATATTTGATCCCCTAACTTTGTGGGAGAATGATTTTTAGATTCCCATCCCCTAAAATATTGGGGATGAGATAGGGGAGTTGATGGAGCATTTTAGCTCCAACAGCTCCACTAAATATATATGTTTTAGCTTTTTAGGGGAGCTTGGTGAAAACTAACGGACGTGAGGACAATTATATCTTTTTGTATTTTTAAAAATATTGAAACACGGAATAAAGGAACCGAAGTTTTTTGAACAGGCCGAGGACTTTAAGGTTTGATTTTTCTTCTTTTAGATAATTAGTTTATTATTTCACATATATGTATGATGTATGAGAATAAAAGAATAAAATCTAATGACTCATAATACATCTCAATTAGAAAATGAGAAAATCTGTAGAAAAAAGTATCGGTACCCTAATTTTTTTTTCATTCTTTCTTTAATATTGGTACCCTAACGTTATTTTTTCTTTTTTTCTTTTATTTTTTTATACAATAGAAGCTAAATTATAATTCGAACTCTGGACATTTAATTATAGCATGTCACTATTTGATTATTTTACCTAACTCCTAATAGGAACTTTGTTCTTCTCTTGCCTCCTCTTTCGTCATTTCACATCTGTTAACATTGTGGAGGAAGATACATATATTTGAGATATTAAGGTTGGTGTCGAGGTCGAAATCTCGATGTTGGGGTTGGGAAGCTACTCCTGCTGAGCTGGAATTTTGAGTCGGCTTCTTGATCTGGATTTTCAGGTCGGATACCTGACCTACACAAGGAAAAGGAAGGAAAAGGCGGGGTGATGACCCGGATTTTTCCCTCGGGCGTGCGAATGATTAGTATGTCCGAGCTGGCGAAGTAGCTAAGAGCATTTAATGAGCAGTTACCTTTAAAATGAAGGGGTGGAACTCTATTTATACTAAATTCGGACCTGACAGCATTTAATGCGGTGCAACTTTATGTCCCATCAAGACTTTATGTCCCATCAGGGCAGTTGGCACTAAGGTCGGGGTTTTTCTGGGTTAGGGTGAGGTCAGATCAGCATCCAGGTTGGACATTAGCTGTATATGCTAGGATTGGATCGGATTAGCCCACCTCAGCTTGGTGTGGGCCTCTTACCTTAGCTCGGGATCCCCCTCGTCAATCCCCCTCCCAAGTCGAGATCGAGAGGGTGAGATTTAGATTTGGGAGTTGTTCCCGAGCTGGAGGTGCCTGACCCCGGCATAGTAGGGATGGCCATGTCAGCAGTGCATGCCCTTCAGATGGCTAATACGTCAC
The DNA here is from genome assembly GCA_037974665.1 of Ehretia macrophylla. Taxonomy (NCBI): domain Eukaryota; kingdom Viridiplantae; phylum Streptophyta; class Magnoliopsida; order Boraginales; family Ehretiaceae; genus Ehretia; species Ehretia macrophylla. Next base: position 34,115,559 of record CM075770.1, read on the forward strand.
CTAGCAGTTATGATGAGATGCGACGTTTGGGATTCCCGAGGCGGTTATAAGAGTTGCCTATAAATAGGGCCTTAGCATCCGAGATTCATTTCAAACTTTGCTTACGAAATTTGGAGCTTTCAGGTCGACAACCAGAATGGTCGGACACTTTTAGCTCGGCAAATATCTTCTCGGGATATTCGGCTCGGAATCCATTAGCACGGAGCCAATTAGGTCGGAGGCAATTAGATCGGGTCATCTTCGATAATTAAAGCGATAGGCACGTCTTGACTCTCTTTAGATATTCCTGTACATATATTTTAATTTGCAAACAGGATAGGGAGGTCGGAGTCGGAAGATTCCCAAGCAATAGAGGTGAGGTCCTATGGAGGGGACGAGAATCCACCGAGTTCGGAATCGACCTCAGATGGAGGCCATGGTGATGATAGCGCCGGTGCATCTCAAGGATCAGCTCGGCAATCTGGGCCCAAGGAGAGTGATGACGATTGCCAAGTAATCGGGGTCAGGCAGGTGCAAAAGGAAGCTGAGACAGATCCTTTAGCCGACCTGGGAGACTTGGGAGATAGGCAAGATGCGGAGCCATTGAACCGGTTGGAGGGAGTTGAGATACCACAGGAGTACTTAGCTGGAGCCTCTACGTCAAAACCGATTGATGCAGTCCCGGTTAGGGCGGTCCGACCTCGGAACTCAGCTAAAGCCAGTGGTTCGTCGGCTCAGGGAAAGAGGATAGAGCAACTGTTTGCCTGCTGCAGGCGCGAGTGCCATTCTACCGTCCAGATGGCTAACGCCAGGCTAAGGGATTGGTCGGTGGACCAACACTACAAGCTGAAGGTTCCAGGTCAGAACGAGTCTGCCTGCTATCCTCCACCCGATCATTTCACCATCTATGACCTCGCATTCGATGTCGTCCGGCTTCCACTTCCCGACTTCATCGCCGGTATTTTAAATTACTTTGAGCTTAGCCCGGGTTAGATGTCACCAAATGGTTGGGCCGTAATGGTAGCATTTTATGTGTTCTGCCTTAAGAGGAAAATAGAGCCGACCCTGCGTCGGTTTAGGCAATTCTTTGTTTTCAAGCCCAACCCGAAACAGCCAAGGTGGTTTCACTTCGTAGCTCGGGTTAGCAATGCCATATTTAGCAAGTGGCACTTCTCCAACAAGGGCTGGCACAACGACTACTATTGGGTCGAGCCGGCCGTGAACCCGGGGTGAAGAGTGGATTGGAATTCTTCCTTGAAAAAGACTGTGAATGACGACCCCAAGCTCTCTGAAGCGGAACTTGTCGAGGTCAGGGTACTGAGACCCGAGCTGGGTATGCTGATTGATATTGACAGCGTCCTTAGGTGGGACAGAATCTGTAAATCTAAGTTATTCGGGAGAGAACCCGACCTGAGGATGGAGCACCCTCACTTACTTCCCGAGCCCGAAGAGAATGCGGAGTCCGGCTCAGAAGAGGGTCAGTTAGCAGGATCAATACCCGACCTCCCCGTCTCCTTGTCTACTGTTGTTACTTTTAGTTTGCATTTGGTCATTTTTCATCTCTCTTTCCTTTGTTTTTGTAGGCATGGCGGATACGGTAAAACTCGCGTATACCTAGAGGATGAGAAAGACCGAGGCCAGCGGCAAAATCTCGACTCGGTCTGGCTTGGGCTCCTCCATCCCTCAAGAGCAGAGGCAGCGGTCCGAGGTCTCTTCCAAGGGGACGTCGGCGTCTCCTCTGTCCAAAAGATCAAGCTCGGGTGTGGCGATCCCTGAGCGCTCAGCATCCCGCCCTAACAATAGAAAACGGCCTCGGGCTGAGTATTCTGGGAAAGGCAAGGCCACGGAGGTGAGTCCTCCTAACAAGGATTTCGTGGAGGCAGCTAAGGTCGCCCGTGATCCCAAGCTGGCAACAGTCCCGGTGGAGCAGCTTTCGCTCGACCTGAGGATGGCCATAATCACTGTAAGACATATTTGACCGTGTTGATATAGTTAAGTTTTTTAGCTTGGCTGATTGTTTTGTCGCCTTTTGTGCAGGCTGAGTCCCATATCCTTTTGACACCCGGCTTACTCACCCAGGCCCAGGCTCACTGCGTCGAGCTCGAGCAGTGATACGTCGACTCTCGAGAAACGGATGCGACGGAGATCGACCGACTGAAGAAGGAGCTCGAGGCAGAGAAGTCCCGGTGCGAGGCCGCGGCTAAAGGCGTCGAGCGTTTCAAGAAGGATAAACGCGAGGCCGAGGCAAAGCTTAAGGATCTGGTAGATCGGGTCGGCCCCCAGGGGGAGAAGGCGGTGGAAGCCTTTAAGTCCAGCCAAGAGGCCGTGGACTGGTTGGCCATGAAAGGTGGGGAGATGGCCAAGTACGCCGAGTTGGAGTACTACTTCCAGGGCCAAGTCGCAGCTCGAGAAAGAGTGAAGAACTTCTTCCCTGCCACCAAGAATGATTACATCGAAATCTTGGAGGCTCCACTGCAGCAGTTCTGGGAGATTCCTGAGCTTCCGGCTGACCTGACGTCCCAGCTCAGAAGGTGATTGAATTTGTCCAGAAGGGCATGGATCAGGTCGGGGATGAGGCCGATGCTACTACCTCTGCCGCTCCTAAGTAAATTTTGTACTCGCCCGAGTCGGGCTTTAATAGATTCGCCCATGTCGGGCTCTTTGTAATTGTATTTTTCACTTTCAGTGAAATAGATGCTTTTGTCTTATTTGCGTTTCATTCGAGTTTGTACATGCGTACCTTTCCTTCACAAATTTTCTTAAGTAAGTGGGATCGGACCAATATAATAGACCTTTCAAACTTAATTTAAATGTAAGGAACCGAGCTGGATGCGATTAATGAATTTTTATCCTAATCCGAGTTGGTTAATTGGATAACTATTATCGTTGCCGACCTGGACTCGTCAGTCCGATTTAAAATTGGTCAAACTAATGTTGATAGATGTTGAGCTCGAATTTAGACCCAAACTAACATGCCGACCTGAAGCCGGATTATACCGAGTTGGACCTTGATCCGAACTGGCAAATCTAATCAAATTATTATTGATTGCACCTGAGCTGGAACCTAATCCGAGCTAGTTTACTTGATCATTAGCTCGTATTTAAGCATGGCCACCGCGTTAATCCGAGTTGGTAGTAGCTTAGTAGCTGAGGCGCTTGGGCCCTAGTCGGGCGTTGCACTGGTTTACAAAATACATTGTATTGAATTTGTACAAGTACTTGGGCTCGGGAGACAATCGCAAGTAACGTTTTGGCTCGGGGCCTTACAAAAGATTTTAGCTCAGTGGCTGTTACAAAATATCCGGCTCGAGGCCTTTACGACAGATTTTGGCTCAGGGCCGTTACATTGTATTTCAGCTCGGGGGCCGTTACAAGAAATTTCAGCTCGGGGGCCTTAACAAGAGATTTTGGCTTGGGGGCCGTCACATTGTATTTTGGCTCAGGGGCCGTTACAAGAAATTTCAGCTCGGGGGCCTTAGATAAAATACCGCTTCAGGTATTCTGAGTGCCATGCATTCTTCAAAAGTTTTTCGTACTTGTCGTGGAGGTAGAAGGTTCCGGGTCGAACTTCTTTCACGACTTCGTACGGCCCCTCCCAGGTCGGAGAAAGTTTGTTACCCGAGCATGGCAAAAAGATGGCCTTTCTAAGTACGAGATCGCCAACCTTAATAGGCTTAGGCTTGACCTGCTTGGCGAAGGCTCTTTGCATGGCAGCTTTGCTAGCCAGCATCTTGATTTGAGCTTTAGCTCGGAGCTCTTCGGCGAAGTCGAGTTCTTCACGGATCAGTGCTCCGTTTATTTCTAGATCATGGTGGAGGGTTCTACTGGTCGGAGACCCAATCTCCACTGGCAGCACCGCTTGAGTACCGAAGGTCAGCTCGAAGGGCGATTTTCCCGTTGTCGAGCTAGTGGTGGTCCGCTAAGCCCATAGCACCTCGGGAAGAATCGATGCCCACTGGCCCTCTGCTTCCTCCATCTTGGTTTTCAGGTCCTGTAAAATGATTTGGTTAGTACTTTCAACTTGGCCATTACTTTGAGGATGAACAATAGATGAGAATCTGAGGTCGATCCCAATCTCAACACATTTGCCTCGAAAGTATACACTGTCGAATTACTTGCCGTGGTCAGTAATGATGACCTTTGGTACCCCAAATCGACAAATGATGTTTTTCCATACAAAATCCCGAGCTGCCTTTTTTGTTATTCTAGCAACACCTTCAGCCTCGGGCCATTTGGTGAAGTAGTCTATTGCTACAAAGGCGTGCTTCTTTTGGCCAACACCGGTCGGCAATGGGCCGATGATATCTAGACCCCACTGATAAAATGGCCACGGACTTATCATTACCGTGAGGTCTACCGCAGGCTTCCTCTGTACATTGACGAACCTTTGGTAGGTGTCACACTTTTTTACATACTCTTTGGCATCTTGTTCTAAAGTTGGCCAAAAATAGCCTTGCCTCAATGCCTTCAGAGCCAAAGCCTTGCCTCCCAAGTGGTTTCCACATACCCCTTCATGGATCTTCCGGAGTACATAGTTTCCCTCCTCGGGACCAACACATTTCAAGAGAGGCCAATGTAGGCTCTCTTGTAGAGTTGCCCGGCTATTATAACAAACCTCGAGGCCTATTTCATGAGTTTTCAAGCTGCTTTTTCATCCTCCGAGGTCGTACCCCCCTCCAAGTAGTCCATGATTTGTTTGGTCCAATATGGGCTTAAATTGAGCTCGGCTACAGTTTGTGTCCCTAACTAGATACTTGGTTCGGATACTTCTTCCACATGGATCAGTGCAGGTCGGCTCTCACCCAAGGCCAACCTGGACAGGGCATCAGCCTTCATATTCTCCTCCCTCAGGATTTGCTGTACCGTGAGCCTCTTGAGCCCTGAGGTCAAATCCTTAACTTTGTTGAGGTAGGCCAGCATAGTATTATCTTTAGCTTCGAACTCTCCTAATATCTGACTAGCGATCAATTGAGAGTCGGTACTCAGGTCAATTGTTTGTGCCCCGAGCTGAGCCGCAATTTTCAATCCCGGGATCACTGCTTCATACTCAGCCTCGTTGTTAGACGCCGGGAAGGCGAACTTGAGGGAGTATTGGTGCTCATGCCAGGTCAGGTCGAGAATGACCATTCCGGCTCTACTTCCAGACTTCTCTGATGCCCCATCCACATAGACCTTCCACACATCCTCCGGCTCATGTTCGGCTCGGCCAGTACATTCTACCATAAAGTCTGCGATGGCTTAGGCTTTGATGGCTGTTATGGGTTGGTAGGTGATGTCAAATTGACTAAGCTCAACTGCCCATTTCAGCAACCCACCCGACGCCTCCGGTTTGTGCATGATGGACTTGAGTGGGGCATCGGTCATGACCCAGATTGGATGACCATCAAAGTATGGCTTTAGCTTTCTTGCCGCAGTGATGAGTGCGAGGGCGAGTTTTTCCAATGAGGAATACCTCACCTCGGCCCCTTGCAAGGTTTTGCCGACATAATAGACCGGCTTCTGCTCATTCCCTTCTTCACGGACAAGTGCCGCCGCCACTGCTGTCCCTGAGCATACCAAGTATAGTACCAGTTTCTCCCCCACCTCAGGTCAGGATAGCAGGGGTGGCTAAGCTAGATACATTTTCAGCTCTTGGAAGGCGTTCTAGCATTCTGTAGTCCATTTGAAATTCTTAGAATTCCTCAATATTTTGAACAGAGGTGCACACTTGTTGACCGACCTGGACATGAATCTGTTTAATGCCGCGACCTTGCCCACGAGCACCTGGACGTCCTTCACGCAGGTCGGCAATGCCAGGTCAAGTATCGCATGAACCTTCTCCGGGTTGGCTTCTATTCCACGGGCTGTGACTATGAAGCCTAGAAACTTTCCTGTCTTGACGCCGAATGCGCACTTTTTTGGGTTTAGCTTTATCCCAAAATGCTCCATTACGGCGAAGGCTTCAGCCAGGTCGGCTACATGGTCTTCCACCCTTATGCTCTTGACCAACATGTCATCTACATAGATCTCTATATTTCGGCCAATCTAATTTTTGAAAGCCTTGTTCACCATCTGAGTGTAGGTAGCTCCAGCATTCTTGAGGCCAAAATACATGACCTCATAGTAGTAGAGACCTTTATCGGTGGTGAAAGTAGTCTTCTCTTTGTCTCCAAGAGCCATCTTAATTTGGTTATAGCCTTTGAAGGCATCCATGAAAGAGAGTAGCTCGAATCTGAAGGTGGTATCCACCATCTGATCAATTCAAGGTAGAGGAAAGCAGTCCTTAGGGCACGCTTTATTGAGGTTGGTGAAGTCAATACACAATCTTCATCCACTTGAGGACTTGGTCACTAGCACTACGTTGGATAACCAGGTTGGGTATTTGATTTCCTTTATGTGGCCGGCGTCTACCAACTTGTCCACTTCTTCTGCTATGATTTGTTACTTATCATAATGGAAGTGCCTGAGCTTCTGCTTTACCGGATAGTGATTTGGGTCGGCATTCAGGTGATGCTCAATCACTCCCGGGTCAATACCTGTCATGTCAGAGGCAGACCATGCAAATATACGTTCATTTTTTAGAAGAAATTGGCTTATACCTTCCTTGAGGTTGTCAGAGAGTTCACTCCCAATCTTCGTTCTCTTTGTTTCATCGGAGAGCTCCACCTCTTGAAGGTCTTCAGCTGGACTTCCTCTCTTGGCATCCCTCTTTTCCTCTGGAAAATCTGGTCCCCATCCAACCTGATATTTAGGGCGGAGGGAGCTTTCATAACATTTTCGAGCTAAGAGTTGGGCTCTGTTAATGGTGGTCGTGCCGGCCGGGGTCAGGAATTTCAGGGCCTGGTGGTAAGTTGAAGGGACGGCCCTGAAATAGTTGAGTGCCACCCGACCTAAGATCCCATTGTAAGTGGAGTTGCAATCCATCACAATGAAGTTGGCTTGCATCGAAACCCACTTGTCTCCATCTTCCAGCTTCAGCGGGAGGTTGATGACCCCCTCAGCTCGGTGGGCTTGTCTAGTGAAACCAGCTAAAGTACCCCTTAATAGCCTGAGTCGGCTCCTATCTAACCCCATTTGTTCAAATGCTTTCAAGAATAGGACTTCTGCCGAGCTCCTAGTGTCCATCATCAGCCTCTTCATAGTGAAATTGGCTATTTCAGCGCTGATCACCAGTGGGTCGTCATGGGGAAATATCATACCCTCCAAGTCTTCCGAGAAGAAGGTGAGTTCCTCCATCTCCGGGATCGGACCCCACACTGGTCCATACTCTCTCCCAGCCTGAACATAACCCTTCCTGCCAGCCGAGGTCTCCCCACCCGACGCCAATCCTCCTGCGATGGTCTCAATCACAGCCAAGCGTCCGCCCCCAGCCTGGTGCCTGGGTGGACTTCTCTTCCTATCTCTTTGATTGTAATTCCGGGTCGACTGTTGATCTACATACCTCTGGAGGTGACCTCGGGCTATCAGGGCTTCGATCTCCTATTTTAAGTCTTTGCACTTCTCGGTGGTATGACCGTAGTCCATATGGTAGCGGCAATACTTGGTTCTATTGCGCTTCTCAGGTCGGCCTTTCATCCTTAGAGCTGGAGGCAGTTGGTTCTGGTGCTGGATCTCCATCAGGATCTACTCCCTTGTAGTGTTAAGGGGAGTGAACATAGTGAACCGAGGGTTTTGCTTCAGCTGATAAGGCTGCTTACCTTGGTCGTTTTGGATTTTACCCCTAGGTTGGGCTCGGGAGGTCTTTCCCTTCTTGCCGGCTTCCTTCTCCTTGTTATCATCCTGCTTCGCCGGATGGATTTCTTCCAAGTGTATATACCCTTTTGCTTGTACCATCAGCTCGGCTACGATATCCACGGGGTCGATGGCCTAGGAGGATGTAAGGGGACCTGACCTGAGCCCACTCTGGTAAGCCATCAATGCCATGGAGTCCTCCAGGTTGGGGATTCTGAGGGACTCTTTATTGAATCTAGCTGTGTAAGCCCTCAAACTTTACCCTCTATACTGCTTCACCAACAGCAACATCGAAGTGTGGTGGGTTGCGCGTCGGCTTCCCACAAAGCGGGACAGGAAAGCCTCAGCCAGCTAATGAAAACTTACAATAGAGCCGGGATGAAGTTTTTGGGACCATTCCAAGGCATTGCCAACCATGGTGGTCAGGAATGTCTTCATCTTCATGAGGTCGGACATATCATGCAGAGTCATGTGGTGGTCAAAGTTGAGCAAGTGGTTGGCTGGGTCGCCGTCCCCATTGTAGACTGCCAGGTTGGATATCCGGTGACCTGTGGGTAGTGGCGTGGCCAGTACCTCGGGTGAGAGTGGGCTTACATCGAGCTGGTTAATGACCTTGGCTATGGCAGCCGCGGTCTTGGCCTGCTCGAGGTCGGCTTGAGCCGCCCTTTTACCTCTCGCTTCCTCGAGTCCCGCCATCGGCTCTAGGAAGCCCTCTTCGTCTTGCGTCAGCTTTCGCCTTGGGTCTGGGATGCGAAATTATGGACGCGAGGGCCCTTGCGTAGCTTCTTGCGGAGCCGGGGGGTCCACAGCTAATCAGGCTACCTGCTCCTTAAGTTCCTCAAATATCCTCAGCATCATCCTTACCTCCGATAACAGGCTAGAGTTTATGTTTTCATCTGTCGTGGGGTTGGTTTGGGTGGCTAAGTGTATATGTTAGCTCGTTCCAATGTCGGCTTGGGTTGGATTTTGGCTAGGCACCTGCATGGTTTTGAGGTCCCCATCCGGGTTGGGTGAATCCTCTACCGGTGCGCTGCGGCTTCTCATTTGTACAATGATAGTTTCTCAATGAGTGATGAGGAGAATGATAGAAAGAACTCTTCCCACAGACGGTGCCAAACTGTCGAGGTCAGAATCTCAACGTTGGGGTTGGGAAGCTACTCCTGCCGAGCTGGAATTTTGGGTCGGTTTCTTGACCTGAATTTTCAGGTCGGCTACCTGACCTACACAAGGAAAATGAAGCAAAATGCGGGGTGATGACCCGGATTTTCCTCTCGGGCGTGCGAATAATTAGTATGTCCGAACTGGCGAAGTAGCTGAGAGCATTTAATGACCAGTTACCTTTAAAATGAAGGGGTGGAGCTCTATTTATACTAAATTCGGACCTGACAGCATTTAATGCGGTACAACTTTATGTCCTATCAAAACTTTATGTCCCATCAGGATAGCTGACACTAAGGTCGGGGTTTTCCTGGGTTGGGGTGAGGTCGGATCAGCATCCAGGTTGGGCATTAGCTGTATAAGCTAGGATTGGCTCGAATTAGCCCGCCTCAGCTCGGTGTGGGCCTCTTACCTCAGCTTGGGATCCCCCTCGTCAGTTGGAAAACATGCTATATATACAGTCATCATCCAACCCTTTCACCACTGCCCAATTCACAAGTTAGAGTCTTGGAGCTAATATCATTCTCTACTTCTCTACCAATTTCTCGTGCGGCTGACGGTACTAGTCGAATGACCTCCTCTTACCACTGCTACTACAATAATCATTATATAGTATTTCAAGTTACCTCTTCTATCATATTCGCTTAATTTTTTCCACAAAGTGTTCTATCTTAACTACGGGCGGATGCATTAGCGGTCTTTGCTCATCCCAATTTTTTTGAAAAATATATTACTTTTAACATGTTTTTAGTCTAAAAAATTAATTTAGCCTTCATTAAAAAAATAATAATTATTCATATACGAGTTTTAAATAATTGACATGTCTAATTCACCAATGATGGTTTCCTAAATGATGTTGCTTGAACTATTTTTTTCTTTTTCTCTATAGACATACTTGGTCTCGTTATAAATTTGCAGAGTGTTTAATTTGCATATTATTTCAAAACCTTTTCTACTTAATATTTGTTAGTTCTCGAGTAATCTTTGAGCAATCTTATGGGTTTTGCATTTGTTTTGTGGCAAAGGTAACTTTTGTGGGCAACACTGGTTTTCTGAGCAAAATGAGAGAAATACCAAGAGTGGAACGTGTATTGAAGCTTGGAGAATGCTTAGTGTTAAGGAAGTTGTGCTAATTGACGTTTGATCAGTCGTAATTGTGAGACCCTAAACCCGGCACATATTTAATAGTATTTAATTGCATTTAATTACGTGTTATCTTAAATACTAGCTCTGAGGACCCGAGCGTTCATTACATGTGCATTCATTTATTTTAATCATTATTTGAAAAATAATATGTGCATTTACATGACTTATTTAGTGTTTTAAAATTTAAAATTTCATTTAAAGTTCATTTAAATTGCATCTTGTTGACTTTTCACCTTCATTGACCAACTAAGACAAGGTTAAAATTTTTGAAATGTTTAATGAAGGACAAACTTGGGATTAGAAACAAAAATGCGAGGTTAAATTAGTCAAATTTTAGGCCAAATTTGGGATTAAATCTAAACTAATTGGGGAAGATTTAGGTGTCAAATTATATATAGTTGGAAAACTCTACGATTCTAGTTTCTAGGGCTTCAAACTGTTCGTGAATTGGAGTTTTCTAGAAGAAGTTATAGCCGGTTTCGTAAGGTGTCGCAGAGCAGTTTTACCTACGCGGGTTTGACCGAACCTTTGACCTTTTGACCTTTTATTTAAGTTATTTTCATCCAACCAAAGCCAAAAACGTTTTCCTCATCTTCTCCACCAGCCAAGAGCCATTTCCTCACATGAATAGTAAACCCTTTCACATTTTAGCTAATATCTTAAGTTTGGAGTGGAACTAAGATGCAATTCTAATGTTTTTGAGTTCGTGGCAACTTCTAGCATCTTTCTATCGGAGATTTTAGCTTTATTTTTGCAGAAAAATGTGAGGGCATTTTCTAACCCATTTTTCAAAAGTCATTATTAATGTTAGATATTACTAAATCTATGCTTAATACTTGTTATTTAGATGCTAGAGAACATATTTCTTGTTTTATAGCTTGTGTAGAGTCAATTTTAGTTGTAGTTGTAGTTGTAGTTGATGCTTTGCTAGATATGAATATAAATGTAGACAAGGTGTTTGTTTAATGTTCTAAGTGAAGTATAGGGATGTGTTACATGCTAGATTAATGCCCATAGATAGCTCAAATGCAAGAAAACATCAAAAGAATTCAAGCATGCAAAATGTGAATTTCGGACAGTGCACTGCCCCTATTTTTCAGAGGCTTTTTGACATAGTAAACGAGCTCATAAATTAACAAAATTTGTACAGAAGCTAGATTAGGAAGTTTAGAGCAAATGTTGATTTCTAGGACTAAGGCTAATTATAACTTTTTAGTCCTCTGATCACATAATTTCTAAAATGTAGCTAAAAAATAACTGGTTCTGCCCAGCTATGCGTAGTTGCGCGGTAAGGGTTATAACTTTTGGAATTTAACTAAGAATTGAGCACCGTTTGATTCTAAAATCATCTACACTCGAAGGGCTACGTTTATACCTAAAAACCAGAAATTTTAGAGGTCAATAGAATAGGTAATAAATTTGATAAATTTAGGGTTCTGTTTGAAGATTTATAAGTGGGCATGTTTTCGTGAAGTTCTACTTGCTATACATTGTAATGTTACTAGCTAATGTTTTAGAGTTATTAATAGTAGAATAACTTTCTTTTATAATGATTTTCAAGTTTAATTGTAGATTTAAAGAAGATATGATGTTAAGCTAACTTTAAGTTCAAGTTGTATATCAAGTATTTGTGAAAAGCTTGTATGAAGTATAGAATGTGCAAATATGCTTTATGTAACTTATGAACAAGAATGCAAGAGAAATTTCAAGTGTTGTATGTATAAGTGCATTTTCAGCAAAGTGGCCTTCTTTTGGTACTAGTCTTTTACTTCAAGTTTGCTTGAGCTTTGTATGGTTTAGTATGATCTAATAGTTAAACTATATGATATCTTAGTTAAGCAGAGTTCTAAAAGAATTAATGCCATGGTTACATGAAATGCAAAGTTAGTGAAATTTTAGTTATTTAGTTAAGAAATGTGGTAGTTAAAGAGTATCCTAATGCTTTGTGCATGAGATAGTTGGATGGTTAATGATTGACATAGTTTAATTAAATTGAAGTTAAGTTGTTATAAAGTTAGTGTTTGGAAGTCTTTTAATGGTTTTTGACCTTTAGTAAGCTTTGTGCATAATTGTGTAATTTAACGTCAACTACTTAATTGCTTTATTAAGATTTTAGTGGTTATTTTGGGTCTATTTGACTAGTTTAAGTACACTTGTGTACTCTTATGTGTTGTGTGAATTGAATATGTTTTATAGTTGTTCTAATTGCTAATGTTTATATGCCTATCACATTGTAGGTTTAATCAGAGAATGTTTAACGTGTTGCTTAAAGTAGTGGATGTAATGCGTGCTAAATAAAGAAATGTATTTGACAGTTATGATAGTTCAATGGGATCAAATGGAAATGAATAAGTTAATGGAATTATAAACTAGCTTTAGTTGAGAATGAATGTATAACTTCTTATATAGATAGTTGATTGTATTATGTAGTGGAATAGAAGGAGTTGGTGCATTTGGAGAATATGGAAGGGGTTCTTAACTAAATTCTTACAGGTTTGGCTTTCCAAGGTGAGGGAGTTTCATGTTTTATGCATTTTAAGGTCTAGGGCTCAACTTTAAATTTTGTAAATGTTATGTATTGCTTTATAATTGCCTATAAATGCTTCTTATACATTCTAATATGATTAGAGAATAATATTTTGTGAGCTTTTAGTAAAGTTTTGTGAGAAATATGTCATTGACCCCTTTATGCTCATATAGTTAATTTCATGCTAATGCTTATATCTTAATTGTTTTCGAGGGCAACCTACTTTGTTGTCCCTCCTATGTGTTATTGTTTTATATTATTGTTATATTAATATTGGATTTAAGTGTATTGTATAGTGGTTGTACAACCATAGTGTCAGGGGCGGATGTATTAGATATTGACTGGGCGGCAGCGGGCTTGCCAGTGGATATTCGATCTCCGTGCTCTAGTCCCTCACTCGCTTGGTCCAAAGATTGCCAAGGGGTGTTGGGTCATAGGATTCTCGGGGTACATCCGGAGTACACCCATTGGAGTGTTTGGAGTTTATGCCGGCACTTTGATTGAGGTTCGTGGTTTGTGATCGAATGTCAAGTGAATTTTGGAGTGTTGGGGTTAAAGTGAATCATATCCTTTTAATGTGTGGTAACTTGTTGTTTCAATTGTTCTTTGGTTGTTAAATGCTTTATTTGTATTAACAGCTGCATTGTATGCCCCGGTAGACTATATCCCTCACTGGACAATTGTGGTTGCTAATACCTCGCTAACATGTTTCAGGAGGTACAGTTGGAGGAGGAGTTGCCTTGATTGCTGTGTGCTATTGCTTGAGGTTGGGATGTTGTTTGTAAATTATGTGAAGATCTTGTTTGTATTATGTTATGTTCTATTTTGTGCCTATGGGCTTGTATATATTTGGAGTTGTTGAAGAATTGTAATAGCTAGGTTAATGTATGGCTTGAATAGTATTGAATTGTAATAGCTCATCTTTACTTTCCTTTATACTACTGTTTGCTTGTGTGTTAATGAAAGTTAGTAGTTGTTTGGCTTTAGTTTATAAGAAAGTCTAATTGATAATATAGAGTGGTATGATAAGCAGATAAAAGACGAGATTCAAGGATAATTAATTGCATGCTTGTATGTGGTTATAATGTCTTGTTTTGCTTAAGGTTCGGATGGCCTTAAAGCTGGGTAGTGGCAGTGTTACAGTTAGTGATTGTGGTGATTTTGTGATGGTGATTTTATTTGCTGTTTACAGGTATCCAAATAGTTCATGGTACAGAGGAAACTCCGTCCGTTTTTTCCTAAATTTTGGTGCCCGGGTTTGGATTTGGGTTGAGTATAGCATGTTTAATAAAATTTCCGATCTCGTGAGGGGTCAGGGCGTTACAGTAATGCCCCTGCGCCAGCCAGAGCGCTGCTGCGCCGCGTCAAAGAACTTGTTGCTGAAGTTTTCCTTTTGCATCAAGAATTCTAGTTTTGGTAGGAGTCTAAAGAAGGGAAAAAACCTAAGGATAAAAGAGGACTCTTGTGCAGTAGAAAAGGGAAGCCGTTTGGTAAGCAAAAGAAACGTTCTAGAGAAAGAAAAACTTGGGGGATTCACGAGTTGAAAACGGAGAACAATCCAGAGACGAACTTCTACCACGATTCTTCTTCAAATCCTAGTTTTCACTATCTCTCTTATCATTATTTGCACTATGTTTTTGATTTTATTTCGTTATTATGTTCTAAGTTATTTTCCTAGGGTTACTGTAACGACCCCGAACCCAACCCTTCTCAAGACTAAGTCAGGAGTCTACGCTCGTTGTCACTACGATCTTATGTACATATTTTTACAACATTTAAAGGAATAAAATATAGAGAACTATTCAATAACTATCTATTATCCAGTAGTTAAAGTACAAAAAGGCTTTTACAAATTAAGGTTTCAACAACAACTACCCTTCTGCCTGAAAGTAATACAAGTACACTTTAGTCTTTATAATTTGAATCATATATAAGAACATGACAGGCAAGGAACTTCAAGCACGCAATCAATCAACTTCGGCACATAACGACAACTTTCATTTCAAGCTAAACTTTACCTTCAAGGGGGGAAAAGAAGGTAAGCTCTTGGGAAGCTTAGTAAGGATGGAATAGGGAGAGTTTTGAAAATGTTTTTGGGGAAGGGGCCTTTTGAAAATTATGATACTATGCATTACATGTACGACATCATTAATGAACTATCCACATATGGTAGACGATAAGATACAATAACATGTGATAACCAGTAGAGATTATTATCACATTCAAATCACGTATCAATAACAGTAACAACATATAGATAAACAGTCAACCTTCTTCTCCGAGGTCCTCTAGGGACCAAGCCAGAATACTTAATCACATAATAAAAATGATACGTTTCAATATCACCAGAGGTGGCCAGCCTCAAATCATGATTACAACTTCTTATCTCTCCCCAGTAGGGTACTCCGAATTGTACTCGAAACCTACAATCTAACTCTCTGAGGGCGATACTGGTCCCAAGCGAGAAAAAGCTCTCCAAGGGTGGTAGTGGTCCCAAGCAAGAGGGGAATAGGACCACGATAGTCACGGAAGCACCGGCAAGCCCTATACCGCCCAGCGTTCGTGAACGTTATCGTGCCTGAGGTTGCAACCCCCAATTCTAGTAGCACACAAGCATGCACAAGTAACCATATAACACACAACTTATAACATCTTTGCAATTTATGATTACGTAATTTGAAAAGCACGTAGATAGGGAACAACAAAAGAGGTTGTCCCTGGACAAATAAATTTAATAATTAGACATATTAATTCATTGAAAATTCAAATAACTCAAGTGAAGCCATAACACTCAACCGATAGCATTTTGGGTAGATCATTTTTGTAAAAGTAGATATTATAAATCAACTCATTATTGTCACTTAAAAAGAAGACAATTAATTATCTCCTTATGTTTTAGTTCAGGTGATCTTATAACTAACCTGTAAAGTACGTTCAATAGTCTCTCTTGTACATTTTCTTTTCCCATTCTTCAGGTACAGTGATAAGTTCATTGCCCCAGAAATGTTAATTGGAATTAATAAGAAGTAACTAACTAATTCCTAATATCGAGGTTCTAACTTAATTGATACAATTTTCTTGGTATTACCTGTCTCTTGAATAATCCTTATATAAAATAAACTTGTATATTTTCTAAACAACTCGCCTATTATTAGTGCCTAAATGCCATTAGGTTGTTAAGTGATATTAAGCAACTCATTATTAACTCCATGAATTACGAACCAGGACTAGCTAATAAGTAGCGGAACCAACCATGTGATCCGTGCACATTTTCCTTAAGAGGATTAGCTTAATATAACTAAGGTATATATGAGAATAATGCCATGTTATTACAACTTATCAAACGCAAGCAATACCTACGCATTTCCACGTGCAGCTTAAAAATTCGTTGCCTATGCCAGCTAAACCGAGCTAAACTGAACTCATATAACGAATAGGTAGACTATCCTACAATTATATATATGTAATACATTTACTATTATCAAAACCTCCTTATACAGGAGCCAATCTCGCAAGCCATATAAGTGTAAAACATAATTACTCCATCTCCAAGATTTTACATATTAGCATGTGAAGAATGCTGTTAAAGCAAAATTAACGAAGCCATAAACTTATTTATATACATCTATATTAACAACCTTTCATGTACAAACTAGTTTGCTTCATATGGCAAATAAAACAACAGTGATGCTTTTTAATTAAATACCCTCACGTTAACTTACATGCAACTCAACATATTCTTAGAGATTATATGAAGCATAAGTACAAGCAAACCTACATTTTTTTTTATTATTAAACAAAACCTTCCTCAATTAAGCTGGCTAACTCATACGTAATAATAAACTTCTATAAGTAAACTAGCCTACAGTTTATATGCTACGATCAAAGTAAACTTTTCTTTACCTAAACTAGTTATGCAGTGACATGTAAACACAATAAAGATGTTAAACTAGCTACATAGTGACATATAAACACAATAGAGAAGCTATACTAATTATGCAGTGACATCTAAACACATTAAAGATGTTATTTTAAATAAAACTCCCTCATCTTTGCTGTTCACTAAAGCTAACCACGTGCAAGAAGAAGTCATGAAGGTTCTTGATGATTGAAGATACCAGACAGCTCGTTTGTACTAGGAATTAATAGCAGTAAGCTTAGGTGGTAAGCTTTCGTATTAGGAAGAAATATTAGTTGGCTACAATGGCTTTGGTGACGGTAGCAGCTAGCACATTTGGCGGGTGATAAAGGTGGCTCGGTACTCTTATCATTTTGGACTATAAATGGCGCTAGACAGGTTGGTTACTCGATGACAATTACATGAGTTATGGGCGGCGAAGGGCTGACCATTGTCTTTGCTTTATATACTTGTTCATGGTGAGCTAGTGCATAGGCTGGGCAAATTTCACAAATAATCCATATTGTTACCATTTTGTCTCAGTTTAGTTTCTATTATTTCATTTGTCTCAATTTAGTCCCTATTGTTTGCAAAAAAATCTCAATTTGGTCCCTTCCGTCAAATAAGTGTTAAATCTAACAGAAAGTTGGTCACGTGCATCGCCCGTGACCACGGTCTCAAGGACAATTTTGGAATATAACAATAAAAGTTCAATTTAGTCCTCAATGTTTTGAAAAAGTTTCATTTGAATCCTCAATGTTTTAAAAAAATTTCAAATAAGTTTTCAATGTTTTAAAAATATTTCAAATAAGTCCTCAATATTTTAAAAATATTTCAAATAAGTCCTCAATGTTTTAAAAATATTTCAAATAGGTCCTCAATATTTTAAAAATATTTCAAAGAAGTCCTCAATATTTTAAAAATGTTTCAAATAAGTCCTCAATGTTTTGAAAAGATTTCAATTAAATCCTTATTGTTCTATAAAGTTGAAAATAAACCCTTAAGGTCCCCCATCTCTTAAACACACAAGGTTTGGGTGGTTAACAAGGAGGAAATAGACTTGTCTTGATAGATGTAGCTCAAAAAATTTAGTCGAATTAGCTTTTAACTAATAAGTGATAGATAACTAAGATAGCGTCCGCGAAACCAAATTCGAATTTGTCAAAACCAAAATTAGGGAAGTCACAATACGTAAACAAAGAGACAAAATAAGGACACGATATACGTTACCACTACAGACCTTTAGCATTTTTCATTTGAATACCTATTATGAAAACAATCACAAACACCTCAACATTAGAAAAAATGAAGTTTCTTCATCATTAATCCAAAAAAAACATAACAATAATATCATTAAAGTATCAGTCATAAAAGCCTGTCATAATCCCATAACCTGTCATAAAAAAAAGTCATTAAATATGATTAAAGTCATTACATTTAGCTATCATAGTCCCATCCATATACAAAAATCATCTTTATATATCATGTCATAATCCCATCCATCTACAAAAATATTCATCAGTCATGTCATAACCTATTTGTAACCCATCTACAAAAATCATTGGGTTGACTAACTTTGTTCATAGCATGTTCATTCATCAATATGAACAAAGTTACAAAAAATATCCATCAGTCCTGTCATAACCTATTTGTAACCCATCCACAAAAATCACTGGGTTGACTAACTTTGTTCATACCATGTTCATTCATCAATATGAACAAAGTAAGGACTTAATTGAAATCTTTTCAAAATATTGAGGACTTATTTGAAACATTTTTAAAACATTGAGGACTTATTTGAAACATTTTATTGAGGACCTATTTGAAATATTTTTAAAACATTGAGGACTTATTTGAAATATTTTTAAAATATTGAGGACTTATTTAAATTTTTTTTTAAACATTGAGGACTCAAATGAAACTTTTTCAAAACATTGAGGACTAAATTGAACTTTTATTATTATATTCCAAAATTGCCCCTGAGACCGTGGTCACGTGCGGTGCACGTGACCAACTTTCTATTAGATTTAACCTTTATTTAACGGAAGGGATCAAATTGAGATTTTTTTACAAATAATAGGGATTAAATTGAGACAAATAGAATAATAAAGATTAAATTGAGATAAAAAAATAACAATAGGGACTATTTGTGAAATTTGCCCGCATAGGTTTAATTATGATCAGTGAGCTTTAACAAATAATATAATTCTTTAGCTTGGTAGGTAGCTTTGCTTGGTATTGATAATAGGTGGGCTTTCGTGTCTACCATGCAACGTTAGACTATATGATTCAATTGGTTAAATGAAGATGGTGTTGCCAGCGTTAAGGATGAATACCCGATAGCTACAAATAGTTTCTTGGCAACTTCGCACGTCGACAACGAAGCATGATGATGACGGAATTGTTGTAACTTGGCAAGTCTTGGTGATGCTGATTCTCTATGGCTAAGCTTAGGAAGAATTATTAGGTATAATTTGGTAATAGGCTAATGATAGCTACTGCATTTTAGGACGATTAATTTGTCATATGCAGGCTGCTTATTAGGATAAAGCTAGCTTGACGATAACTAAATATTTTAGGCTGTGATGATTTGGGCGGTAATTGGATTGGTTGACGGTGCTGAATGCTAGTCTTGGGCGTGGTGTGGGTTCGGCTATAGGCATCATTTGGTGACAGCAGACATTTTAGTGAGAACTACTAGGGAATTCGTAAAGGCTAATGAGTAATCTATACTTCGATCTTTTATTCAAATAAAGAGTAATAGGAATTAATTTTTTGAATTAATTTTATTCGTAGATATTTAGTAACAAACCTAAGTAGTATCCATTAGGCTAAATACTTAGTTAATGTACTAATTCTTAATTAATTTATTCGTAAACCTTGGTAGCCCAAAACATAAAACTATTTAAGGTAAATATTTACCAATTCTTTTTATTTGTAGATGTCTACATTGTACTTAGTGATCATCTTTATTTTCATCTTTTTAGAATTGTTATATTAATTTATTTAGTGTAGTACTAACTTAATAAAAGTTCACTCTTCTAATTAATATCCAGTAATTAACCTAAATATTCCAGTTTATCTCTTTCACTTAGTAGATTAAACTACTTAACAAATTTATTACCTAATTACTATCTAGTTAATTCATTCGTAATTCCTAATCTTCTTAAACTATTTAATGTACCTATTAAAATATATACTAATTCTCTTTTATTATGATCCTAGCACGTGAAAGTATTTTCATATGATCCTAGCGTGTATCTTTTGTACAACTTCAAGTTATCCTGTCATTGTCCGAATATATTCCGAGGTATTCATAAAATACATCATGCCCTAGTTCTGCTATTTATGTTATCCCAATGTACGTAGAATATTTAAAAACTATATTCTAATGGTTTTATTTCTTATCACCGAATCCTAGCTAGGGTAGTTAATTTTTATCTATAGAGTAAGGTCAGCTGATCACACTGGAATGGCATATGAGTTATTAACATAAAGGGTAGCATACTATACTAAACTAACTATTTAAATATCATCTAATATATCCACCATATTAAACTACTTAGTTAATATAGCAATTTCTTATTTTATAAGCTATGTTTGGCATATAGCTATTACCTATTACCTATTTACCTTTTATCCCGTTTTCTAACAAATCTTAGCTAAGACAAGTAAAGCTATAGAAGTTATTAACTAAAAGGTAAAGTATAACACCCTAATTGTTCACTTCCACCTATCAAATTAATCTTCCTTTTAATTGAAACGAATACTTAATTTGATATGTTTTCTAATTTTAATTAATTCCTAACATAAGAAATACAAACACCAACCACTTTAATAATACATAATTAATATACTAATGTTCGGGATTTAAGTATGGGTCTTTACAGTTACGATGTAGCCGGATTATGAATGTTTGAATTATTTTGGTTTTAATTGATTTGATGAATTATTTCAATTCTATGTTGAGTATTTCATTCTAAACTTTAATGCTTGTGATTGCCTTATCAATAATTGCATAATTTGTGGTTTGGTTTGAAGTGATAATCGAATTAGACCACGTTTGAAATACCATTAAATCATCATAAGATAGAGATATTTATGAGATTTAGTGTAGCACTTGAATTTCTAAGGCTTAATAAGTTCCATAAGTTCACAGTTATCACAGAGATGTTGTTGCTTATTGGGATATGTTATTGATGCTTAAGAAAGATTAATAACCACCTAAGTGAAATTGCTGGCGACATAGGGAATAAACATTAATTGATTCAAATCAATAGATTCAAGTGGGATTAATCTTGGTGAAGTCGGAAAACCTAGAGCCTTTTAACCTTTGATTTATCTTTTTTTTATTAATTTCGTTATTGCCATAGTTGTTAATTTCTTGGTTATTAGTTTTTATCTACAATCTCTTAATTTTGGTTGTCCAAATAAAGTTAACGCTAGATTAATTTTGGTACTTAATAATCACAGTCTCTTTGGGAATGATATCTATTCACTACTTTATTACTTGTTGTGATACATATATTTGCGTTAGATTTTGCAAAGCCTAATAGCAATAAGTCATAACTGGGCTGGACAAAGGCTTTGGGTGTGATTGAGCTGCAGCCCAGCAAAAGGTGAAGTCAAATAGTAATGTTATTATTCAACTAAGTTGGACTCTAACATAGTGTTTGGATTGCACAAAGGAATGGAAAGGAAAGTAAAGTAAAGGAAGAAAAATAAAGGAAAGGAAAGCAAATGAATTGCCTTGTTTGTATTATAAAAAAATAATAATGGAAAGGAAAGGAAAAGTTTTTATAATTCTTTGTTTGGATTAGAGAAGGAAAGGAAAGGAAATGATAATTTTAAATAGTAAATTACTTAAATGTCATTTTTCATAGTCAAAGTAGGTTAAAAGAGTAGTAAGGGTAATCATGAAAATTAAATAAAAAACTAGGGCAAAATAGTCTTTTTTTATTGAAACCATTCATTTCCTTCCCAAACACCCCAAATTGGAAGGATTAAAAAATCCATCCAATTAAAGAAAATGAAATGAATATTGTACCCCTCCATTTCCTTTATTGCTTTCAAATTTGCAATCCAAACAAGGGGAGGGGTTCCTTATTCCTTTCATTTCCTTTATTTTCCATTAAAAAATTGAATCCAAACAAGCTGTAAAGGAAATAACGTGTAATGCTCCTGTAGTTTGTTGTTCCTATCCGAAGGACATATGAATACATGAACCAGTGTAAGAAATTCTCACGCGTCTCTTCAACCTTGACACTGACCAATTGATGTATGACCAAAAAAAAAAAAACAATTGATGTAGAAAACATTTTTAAAAAAGCTTATTTGGAAAAAAAGGTTGCATTCGTCTTTTTGTTCCTTTCGCTTCATATGCATATGCAATATTACAAATAGTCTGTGTTCATATTTGTCCATTTTCTAACAAATACATGAATTCTCAACTGATCCTTCTGCTTGAAATTTACTAAAATTTCTAAACTTGATCTTTGTATCTTTTTACCATGGTTCATGTCCAACTAATATATGCCCAATTACCAATATCTTAAAATAAATAAATAAATAATTTGAAGACTTAAGGCCCGAGATCCTCTCATCCCCGCCTTGGCTTCGCCCCTACTATTGTCATGCATTGTATTTGGGTCTGCTTGAAAAAGAAATAACATGTGATGCTCCTATAGTTTGTTGTTCCAATTCGAAGGACATATGACATATGAAAATAATTTTTTGAGTCTGACCGATCGAAACACGAATAACAATGTGTCACGTTATCATGTATCGTCGATAAACTCTAAAGTTGTGTTGGTATAATTGAAAAAAAAGGGGCAAAAAAGGACTAAACAATTATAGTACACACTAATTAAAAAGATGACCTGTAAAAAAAACCAAAAATAAGTAGTTGACATTAAATATAAATAGAAAAAATTCTTATGCAAGTTGCATTGCGTCAGCTGGTAGGGTTAGAAAAAGAAGCATGTCTTTTTTTTTTTTTTAAAGAAAAAGAAGCATGTTAATTACAGATCTGAATGCTCGTTCAAGGACATATCCTTTATCGCTGTTACTATCGCAGGACATTTGGCAACCTTGTGTTTGAGATTCATTTTTGACTTCACACATCTGCTTGACCATAATGTAGATAATATGTGTTCGCCATCCCATTAGATTTGCGATCAATATCAACCCAGTGCATCATATCTTCCACAGTTTTTTTTCTCTTTTTTTTGGGTCAAAATATCTTTTGCAACTATATGCATATGATTTATCCATGAATTGTTGTAATCATAAGTAGAATCAACTAGATTTTTTGTACATTTTTTTTCTTGTCAAGTAACATATTTATTATTATTAACAAGATAAATACCAAAGAAATTTGGTCTAAACTATACAATAACCCAAACAATAAATAAAGTACAAATTACAAACAAAAGTGAAATACAAAGCCCTAAAACCAATATGGCTTATACTCCTAATTTGCAGCCAACCATCAAAAACCCTCTTAAACTTCCATACAAGTGGCAAACAACCCACCAAGGTAAGTTGCGAAATTTCGCATGAAAAGGAGACACGTAACTCTGACGGAGGAAGACAATTGGATACTCCAAATTTTTAGCAGTGAAGGCAAAATCCATCTGAACCCTACAATTCAGTGTTTATGCAGTTAGTTTTAGTGCTTATAAGAAAAGAAGAGTCATTTGATAAAGGTTATAATATAAATTTAAGCTAAGATCAATTTTTTAATTATTATAATAAAGGTCGTACTTGTGGTAATAACTCAAATTTTTTAAGTACAACAAGCTATTACGTAATTATTCTACCAAGAGATGGTGCAGCTAGATCACGTACAAACTCTAACTGAGGTGTCTTCATAATAAGCAAATATAGTGATTATAAACACCTAAAAATGAACATTTATTCTCTTCTTCATCAAAACATGACAAAACTGATGCTTCTATAATGAATTAAGCCCAACATCATGCTAATATCTTTGTTAACTCAAGCCCAATGTTATTTATTGCACGTTAGTGTTTATGTGTGTCTATTGAATGGGCCAGATTTTAAAAATTACAAAGCCCAAAGTTGGACTAAGGCTTAGGAATGGCAATGGGGCGGGGCGGGGCGGGGCGGGGCAGGGTAGGGTAGGGGCGGGGGGAGCTATCCCCATGCCCCGCCCCATCCCCACATTCTATACCCCTGCCCCCCGCCCCGTCCCTGCCCCCGAATCCCTGTGAGGAATGGGCATTACCCGCGGTATTTTTATTATTATTTTTAAACCTTAAGAATTATAATTAATTTAAATCATGCAACTTCAAAATATAAATTAAAGTTATAGTAATGATAAATATAAATATAGATCTTAAATAAAGTCTAATATTAATTATTCTTGCAATTAAATAGTAAAAATAATATTATAGTAATTGAGTCACAAATATTTAAAATAAATTTTGACTTAACTATTGTGTATGAGAACTCTAATTGAAAAAGAACATTTCTTTGTGCTAGTGAGATTGCATTGATTATTATAATTTTTTTTCTTATCACATGTCACATATAATATTAGTTGCAATTCTTTAAAATTCATCTTTAGTTATATTATTTGAAACTTTTTGAAGTGCAACTGAAATAATTAACAAATCTCTTAATTCACTATGAACAATAATAAAATTGAGGTATTTATGTCAAATGATAGCCAATTTCAAGTTACGGCATACAATGATTTTAAGAATAATTATAAAATCCTTTCAAATAATCTAATTTTTCTTCTCCATTTTATAATACTTTGCTTAATGTTATTTTTTATACTTTTATATGTATAATTTTAATACATATATAATACTAAAATAATAAAAATAACTATCTATATATACAGGGCGGGGTATACGGGACGGGAAATGCTTATCCCCGCACCCCGCCCCGCCCCGCCCCCGCGCGGGGATTAAAAGTTGATCCCCATCCCCCGTCCCATTTCTCATTTCTCGCCTTAATCCCCGCCCCATTTGGGGCAGGGGTGGGACGGGTACCCGCAATCCCTGTCCCCATTGCCATCCCTACTAAGGTTATCCTCAATGGAGTTTCTATAATGGGTCTCTATCCATCATTTTAGAGACCCATATAGAGACTAAATAGTGTTTTAGAGACTCAGGCAAAAAAACTGTTTTAGAGACCCATTTAGAGACCAAGATAAAAAAAAAAATATCCAGTGACGGTCTCTATAAAATTGAGTCCCTATAGCGTGTTAATTTTAATTTTACATAATAATTTGATTATGTGTAATTTTTTTATCGTGTGTTACTTTCTTTTAAATTAATTGTTATTTAGATTGTCGCAATTTTTTTAGCGAATATTTCAAGCAAAAAATAAATAATTTGCGACAAACATAACGTTTAAAAAATTAGGATTACGTTTAATTACATAATTGTATTTTGAAAAAAACTAATTAAAAATCTCTAATTAAAAAAAAACCCTACATAAAAAAAATATTAATTAAAAATCCTCATTAATTTACCCATTAAATTAAAATTTTCTCGTGTGTTGCGTTTATATTTGTTTTTTTGTTCTTCATTTTATTCAATTTGTAAATTAATTAATTTTATTAATTTAATCACAAATCTTTTATCTAAATAATACCCATTGGATTGTATTTTCTATCATCAATCTTATCCGTCTGTTTGTTATCTCAATATCAAATATCTTATCCATTGTCACATCTATTGGATTGGATTATCTTTCCTCAATCTCATCCGTCTATTTGTTATCTCAATCACAAATCTTTTATCTAAATAATATCAATTGGATTAGATTTTTTATACTCAATCTCATTCGTCCGTTTGTTATCTCAATATCAAATATCTTATCCAAACACCATCCATTGGATTGGATTTCCTTTCCTCAATCTCATCCATTCATTTCTTTTCTATTTTGCATTCAATTTCCTATATATATGAAGCCCTCAATCCTTTAACATTCACAACAATTCAAGCATACAATCTATCTCCATTGGATTGTATTTCATTTCCTCAATCTCATTTATTCGTTTCTTTTCTATTTTGCATTAAATTTCCTATATATATAAAATGGCCCAACACGAAACCGATTCCCCCCATCCGACAACGAAGTTCATAACCATGCGAACGTGATGATAATGATATACATACAATATCAATCAGTAGTGCAGACTGCACAGGAAGCAAATACAGATCAACATAGAGGAACATCATCGCGTCGATGATCCATACGAAGAGATCGGGTAGGTGCCCATAATAGGCTAATAAATGATTATTTTGTTGACCGTCCTTTGTATCCTGCTTCTGAATTCCAAAATAGGTTTCGCATGAGGCGCGAGATGTTTCTGAGAATTATGGGAGATATCGTGCATTTTGACGATTACTTCAAACAAAAACTAGATGCAGCCGAAAAGCTTGGTTTCTCACCGCATGTAAAGATAACAGCCGCGCTTCGTATGCTTGCCTATAGAAACCCTGCAGATGCAAATGACTATTATTTGAAAATCGCAGATACCACATGTTTGGAGTCGATGATGAGATTCTGTCGTGCCGTCAACGCAGTGTATGGAGACGAGTATCTTCATCGACCAAACAATGCAGACATGTATAGGCTACTTAGAAAAGCTGATGAACCAGGATTTCCTGGACTGATAAGTAGTGTGGATTGCATGTACTGGGAATGGAAAAAGTGTCCAACCGCTTGGGCTGGTACATATGCTGGGCACCATGGTTCTCCTACCATAATCCTTGAAGCGGTTGCATCGTACGACACTTGGATATGGCATTCGTACTTCAGTCCACCAAGTGCGTGCAATGATCTTAATGTATTATACAACTCACCTATATTTAATGATATTCTTGAAGGACTAGCAACGCACATTCGGTTCACCGTCAACGGGAGACGATACAAACAAGGATACTATCTGGCTGATGGTATATATCCTAAATGGTCCACCATCGTTCAAGCATTTACCGATCCACAAGGCGAAGATAAGATTTTATTTACAAGATTGTAATAGGCATACCGTAAGGATGTCGAAAGGGCTTTTGGAATCCTTCAAGCTCGGTTTGAGATTGTCAGAGGGCCATGTCGTTTTTGGCATGAGGATGATATTGGGGAGATTATGAAGATATGTATAATTCTTCATAATATGATTGTTGAAGATAACCGGATAGAAGAAGGTGATGATTTTGTCGATGATCCGTCTCGTTTTCATGTAGACGAGCTACCCGTTGTGCCCAATCGAGATCCAATTACAATTAACGAATATTTAAACAATCGTGGACAAGTCAGGAATGAAACTGCATACTTTCTGCTCTGAAGTGACCTTGTTCAATATGTGCGGAACGAATTTCGTGTAGGAAATATAAATTTTTAGTCTCATTATGCAATCTCATATCTAATAAAACATATATTTAACTAATTAAAATATGAATTACAAACACAAATTTTAATAAATAATACTAATACATCTATTGTTCTTCGTCAAGTGAAGTCATATGAGGATGATATACGTCATTATCAAAGTTAATCGAACGGGATGCCCTTTTTGTCATAATTGCATTTTGTTCCTCAATCATCCGCGCTCTTCTAACTGGAGTTTCGATTGTCGAAGTCTTTGTCGTCATAATCTTATAATCGTTAGAAGTTTCTAATTCCTCTTTGTACTCCTTAATTGTTTTTGCCATGTCTTTCGCTTGTTCATTAAGATCTTCCGCAATGGCCTTACCCTTTGCATGTTTACTAGCCTTTTTGTTTCCAATCGGCCTTGACGATCTTAGGGTTTCCAGCACTGACTCCATGAGATCATCATTGTCAAGAGAAAAATTCGTCTCGGGTGGACTCATATTCATCATTGGACTTGCAACATTGATTATTGATATCCATTTTTTCCCGTGTTGTAAAATTGACTAACAGTGTTCCAGGTTGAAATTCTGACCCATAGTTGTGTGTAAGCGTCTTGCATTATCCATCTACAAAACAATTCAATATCTCTCAAAATTTAATATATTTTTTTTTAAAGTATTAAATACAATATACTCTATAAAAATACAATGTATAGTATTAAAAACTCACATTGTCAATGACATTTGCTCCCCTCCTTGGTCTCATATTTATTTGAGCAAGACACTCCATAAATTTTGTGCATTTTTGGTTTATTTGCGTCCATCGAGATTTAAGGCTCTTTGTTGTTCTTTTTTCACTTGGATTGTTGGGGGGCGTGTAACTCTTCATATTTTTGTAAAACTCGATTCCACATTATTCATGATGTTTGGTTTATCCCGATCAAAGGATCTTCCCTAATCGCGATATAAGCCCGGCATAAAGCCTTATCATCTTCATGCGTGAAATTGCGACCCCTAGAAATTCTGTTCGTACATTCCACAACTGCTAATCCATAAAAGGAAAAAAAAAGAAGAGTTAGAAAATAAAATACAAAACCCTAATTAAAAAATATAATTAAAAATAAAATAAACTAAAATAACATTAAAAATAAAATACAAAACCCTAATTAGAAAATAATATTAAAAAATAAAATACAAAACCCTAATTAGAAAATATAATTAAAAAATAAAATACACTAAAATAAGATTAAAAAAAATATCATAAACTAAAATAACATTAAAAAATAAAATACAAAACCCTAATTAAAAAATATAATAAAAATAATAATCTAAAGTAAAAAAACATTAAAAAATATCATAAACTAAAATAAAAATAACACTAAATTAAAAAATAACCTAAACTAAAAAAATATAAAAAAATAACCAAAAGATATTAAAAATTAATTAAAAATAATAATTAAAACCCTAACTATAAAAGCATCCCACCCCCACCCATATATATTTTCCTCCTGCAGCGCCGCAGCGCCACACCCCCCCTTCAGATCTACACACACACGTATACATACACACACACACACACACACACACACACACACACATATATATATATATGTGTTTGTGTGTGTGTATATAGATCTGCGGGGGAGGGGTCGCTGCACATACAATATATTGTTTGCACATACAATATATATGTGTGTGTGTGTGTGTGTGTGTATGTTTGTATGTACTGCGCAAACACATACATACATATATATTGTATGTGCAGCGACCCCTCCCCCGCGGATCTATATACACACACACAAACACATATATACATATATATATATATGTGTGTGTGTGTGTGTGTGTGTGTGTGTGTGTGTGTGTGTATGTGTGTGTGTGTGTTTGTATGTGATGCGCCCCCCTCCCCTCCCCACTGTCTGTTTTTACCTTTTTTCTGTTTCTTTGTAAAATTTGATTTTTTTGTTTCAAATTTTTGGTATGTTGAAAGATTTATTATATGTGTTGATGGTATTTTTGTTTCCAGATTTGCTTGCATATATACATGAATTTCAACGGACAAATTTTTTTTTTTCAGCTTTGCAACGGCTCTATTGTCAGCATATGTTTGCTTTTTTTTTTTCTTGTCTGATAAAAAAAAATTTCTGTAATTTTTTTTTTCAAATCTAACAATCTGATTTTGTCAGATCGTCAATCTTGTTAAAATAAAGACTCGTTTTTGTCTTCTTGTGTAGTCTCTATTTTCTTCAACAAATTTGTTGAAAAAAATGGAGACCAGGTGCTATTTTGGCTCCTCAAGGTTGTTGTGATGTCATTTTTTTGCCAAATAATGTCAAATAGTATTTTAGAGACTCTCATTGATATTGGTTTTTCCTCAATAAGTCTCTAAAACAACAATCATTACTGTTTAGAGACTCCATTAAGGATGCCCTAATAAGAATTAGAGCTCTTAGGTAGCGATTGGTATACTGGAATGGATTTGGACATGAATGGAATGGGTCAAGGAATGGAATGAAACTAGGAATGGAATGAACTTGGGAATGTGAATAACATATTTGGTATGTTTTAGGAATGAAGAGTAGTAATGGAAATGCTTTATATAATATGACAAGATTGCCCTTTTATTATTATAGTATTAAAAATAAGACAAGATTGCTCTTTTATTATTATTATTATTATTATTATTATTATTATTATTATTATTATTATTTCAATCACTATTATTATTTTGTTGTTTTAATTTTATTGATTATTATTATTATTATTACTTTTATTTTTATTTTATTTTTAGTTTTTGATTTTATATTTATTTTTTTAATAAAAATAATTATTATTATAAAAATATTTTTTTATAATAATAATAATAATTATTATTATTATTATTAAAATAATAATAATAATAATAATAATTATTATTATTATTAATTATTATTATTATTATTATTTCAATCACTATTATTATTATTATTTTTATTTTTATTTTATTTTTAGTTTTTGATTTTATATTTATTTTTTAATAATAATAATTATTATTATTATAAAAATAATTTTTTATAATAATAATAATAATAATAATTTTTATTATTATTATTAAAAATAAAAATAAAAATAATAATTTTTTTAATAATAATAATAATTATTATTATAAAAATAATTTTTTATATTATATTTATTTATTATTTTTTTAATTTTTTTTATAATAATAATTATTATTTTATAATAATTATTATTATTTTATAATAATTATTATTATTATATTTTTTAATTATTATTATTGTTATTTTTATTATTATTTTTGTTATTATTATTATTATTATTGAATATGAGGGTATGATAGTCAAGTTCATTCCCAAATATATGGGAATGACCCATTCTCATGGGTTTGCTCTGGAATGGCTATTCCCATATACATGGGAATGTAATTACATTGGGAATGAGATTCCCAAGTTCATTCATTTATACCAAGCATGGGAATAAAAAATAATTGAAAATATTATTTCATTCCAAACTTCATTCCAATATACCAATCGGTACCTTAGGTTGCTAAATTTTATTGGGTTATAACTGGCCAGATCTTCTAATGCAGGCCCAACCCACAACGGAAACAAAGTAATTTTGGCTCGAAAACTTGGAACATTTCCCTCCAATTTATAAACATCCCCACCAAAACCCTCGTGTCCACAGCTTAGATCTTGCGAGAGAAGCAAAATGTCGGACGAGCAGCCGGTGGTGGCGAGTAGACGGAGGAGTAGAGGGACAACAGCGATGGCTCGTGCGTAGGCTCTCGAGCATCTGAAAGCCATCCGGCAAGGCGGCCGCCGCTCAAGCGAAGGTGGCAGCGGTTTCCAGGTCAAGCTCGACGTGCCAATTTATGACCAAGTCGACGAAGATGAGTATGAAGCCCTGGTCACAAAGCGTCGCGAAGAATTTCGAGGGTTTATCGTGGATGACAACGGCCTAGGGTACGGCGACAAAGGGGAGGAGGATGACTGGTCTCTGGCCGGTGGTCCTCCGTCCTCAGACGAGTCAGACGAAAAGGAAAAAAGGCTAATTCGGAGAAGAAGGATGCTTAAATTACGAAAAAGCCATCGGGTTTATCAGCTGCGGCTGCTTTAATGGGTAAGCAGAGGATCTCTAATATGTTTACTTCATCAGTTTTTAAGAAAAATCGAGAGAACGATAAGGCAAAAAATATATTGGGGGATAGTATAGTAGATTATGTTATTGCTGAATTTGCACCTGATGAGGCTGATAGAGAGAAAAGGCGGAGTGGAAATTCTAATTTATCGAATAATTTGAAGAATCTTGGGCTGGTGAATTCAAATATAATCCCTGTAAAAATTGAAAAGCCACATATCGACAGTGTTAATTTTAAAAATTAAGTATGAAAGTAATGGTGCTAGCATTGCAAATGGTGAGTCTACGTTAAATAGCTTTTGGGAAAGTAAGAAAAAAGATTTGGGGAAGGAGCTTGGATGTGGTAAGGTAGTGGATGATGAAGTGAAAGAGAATAAAGAGGCGGAGTCAGCTGATGTTATTGGAAGGGAAACTAGGGATAAGGAGGCGGAGCCAGTGGTGAAGGAAGAGGTGTCTATTTTGAATGCGAAAGTGGAAGAGGCAAAGGATCCGGCTTTGAGCACTACTATGAGGAGTGCAGGAAATGGTGCGGTGAATTCGGATGCATCTGGGTCAAATCATATTGCAAATGCTGAAGAAAAATCGGATCTTGAGCTTGATTCTGATGGATCATTGCCTATGAAGAGATTCATGGTGCTAATGCAGGCAATTTATCTATGTTAGGGAAGGTATGTTGGTAACTTGCATTTTCCTCGCCGAACTTCTTTTGTTGTGAAATTGGCTTTTCTCTCAAACTTAATTGTTCTCTGGTGTATGAGCAACGAGCATGAAAGTACTTTGTATTTTGACAAAATTTGATGAAATCATATGAGTCACTAGTTGGTGTTATTTTCCTGTCAACCATTTTATATCTTTATTGTTTTGTCTTTAAAACTGTAACCTTAGTCCGGTGTCATTTAATATGATATTTGATTATCACATCTAAAAGTTATTGTCTTCAACATGCTATAGATGAGGGATATGTTATTTTTAACCTTGAAAGTAGACAGTATAATATTTTTAAATGAGTGTCAGCGAGACTCGAAACCATCACCTGCGTCTTAATACCAATTATATAGTAATATTGATGAAACATGAACATATAAAGATCTTTCATACTTCAGGCGATTTTGATATCTTTGTTTTTGTTGTTTTACGAGGTGTTCTGATTAGCTTTGAAAGAAGAAACATTAGGGTAGGTGTAAAAATAGAAATTTAATATTAGGATATCAAAATATTTTTTTAATAATACTATATAAAAAAATTTTAAAATAAAAAAATTAATAAATTTTTTTAATAATATTATATAAATATTTTCTGAAAAATTGAAAACAGGTCCCCGGTCCCTTAATACTGCCCCTGTATTAGGGGATTGAAAAGGTTTAGGTTCATTTCTATCACCTTTCTCTGTTGATGAAACGACACCATGATGACAACATTTTTGGCCCTATCGCTAACGTAGAAGTGGCTAATAAACACAAGGACAACGAGCCATGAAAATTCACTGCAGGAACAGCAAATTGTCAATGGCGATGCATCACCAAATCATGTCAGGGCATCATCATCTTTGATAGTGAAGTGCCCAAGCTGCAATTTGGGTTTGAAGGTTGATGTATCTACTGAAACCACTCCTGCTGCTGCCAAGTTCACAAACGCATCATCCCGTCTAATCCAAATGCAGATAGAACGACACTTCCTTCGTATCAAAGACTCCAGAAAGATCAAAATTGTAATTTTTCGTATAGCATTGTTAGATATTGTCTGTTTTTCATCACTTATTTATCACATTCTATATGTATATTTAGTTTTATTAAGTTGGCATGTCAACTAAGTATAAACATTGAAGGTTATTAAAGCAGGTGATGAAAAATAGATGATGATGAGGGTAGAAAACGTGGATCAGCCCGAGTTTAGCAACTCAACTTTAAGAATCTGACCTGCAAAAGAAGAGAAATAATTATGAGGGTGGTGGCCCGTGTTTTTCCTTGGGTGTAAGAATAATTAGTATGTCCAAGCCAAATGCAGTGAGATAGTTGAGAGTAATAAATGTGCACGAGTTACCTGTTAATGGCTAATGAGCGAACTATTTATACTAACATTAATTACGGGCATCAATTAATACTCGATGTTGCCTAGCACTGTTCACGTTTGTCCGAGCTCATTGTCCAACGGATAAAGATATTGTCCAGTCGTTAAAATCAGGTATTGCCGCCAAGTTGGGGGGAGTGGTGCGGGCTAGATTCGGGTTAGGTCACACAACCCCAAGTTGAGAAAATTTGCCCCGCCTCGGGTTTACACCCATATCAAATATAATTATGGTATACACTAATTGAGCAGATTAGGGGACCAAAAAAAAAAAAGGAGATGAAATTAATGATCAATACAAAAAACTTTTCACCAGCGATCCGCGTTACTTATGCAAGCTGTATAGTTGCTTAGGTAAGCGCCTGAGATCATGCATTGCTTCAGCTGGTTCGGTTAGAAAAAGAAGCATGTCGAATGGTCGTTTAAGGACACATCCTTTATTGCTGTTACTATCCAAAGGACATATGGCAACCTTATGTTTGGCTTTCATTTTTCACTTCACAAATTTGCTTGACCATAATGTAAAAAATATGTGTTGGAGATCGAAATTATTGGAGACGTGATTTAATCATGTCGACATCCCATTAAATCTGCGACCAATATCAATCCAGCGCATTATATCTCCCGCAGTTATATACATTTTTTTTTTTGGTCATACAATTATATACGTACGATTTATCCATGATTTGTTGTAATCATAAAGTAGAATCAAATTGATTTCTTATACATGTATAAATATTACCTTTTCCGTTAATAAAAATTGTTTCATTTGTAAAACTCTTTCCATGTGACTATTCTTTGAAGAAGAGATATCATACGCAAACTCTATATTTTGAAGAGATTCTTTGCATTTTTGCAGTATGAAACTAAAACACTCCCCACTTATTGAAAATATCAGACACAAACCTCTTCTGTTAAGAGTCTATAACATTTTTTATTAAATTTATGTAAAAACTCATTTTTGCCTTTCTTATGCACAATAGACATCTAATATATATATATATATATATATATATATAACAAGATAACCTATTGCTCTTGCTTCATGTATCATCCAAAGTAAAGCCAACAAATTTACATATTGAATGGCTAAATTTTGGATTAACCTTGCTTATAGAAAGCCACACCCTTGATGACCTCTCCCCCCTCCTTCCCAGGCCCTTTGTAATATCTTAGAGAAGGATAGAAGGGGCAATTCATTTCATAAATATACGTTAGTGTAACCTAGCTTTTTGTCTCCTTTAGAGAGGGAAAAAAAAGAGCAAAAACTTCCATTATACTTCAACATACGGAACATTTGCAAGACCTACAAAATTTTCAATTATTGAAATATATTGATGCTTTACAGTTCAAATATACAAATTTGTTAGGTAAATGGATGTTGTGATAGAAGATAACTTCAGGGGAGCTCCAACAGCTCTCTCAAATGTCCAAAACCATCAAATTTGGGGGAGCTGTATTGCTGGAGGATCAAATCCTTCCCCCATCCCATCCCCCATAGTTTTTAATGGTATAGAAGTATGAATTTTCTATATAGGGGAGCTGTTGGAGTAAAATTAAAATAGGGATTCTATAAAATAAGGGATTGGTTAAAAATAAGAGAGCTGTTGGAATGAAACTGAAATAGGGGATCTGTAAAAATAGAAAAAATGCTTCAAATCCCCTAAATGTAAGAAAAAAAAATAGGGGAGCTGTTGGAGTTGGCCTCACAGAGAGAGAGAGAGAAAGAGTACGTGATATCACTACTTCAAAAGGTAAAAAAAATGGGAATTTTGTGTCCAAAAAGTGTAAATTTCACACTTAGTCTCCATTGTTTGTTATTTTTTTCAAGTTGATCCTTAATATTTTAAAAGATTTATAGAAGTCCTTAATGTTTACAAAGTGATTCAAAATGGTCTCTATTGTTTAAAACTAGCCAATTTAGTCCCTATTGTTTCCCATAAAATTTTATTTAGTCCCCAAATAGGGATAACATGCATGGATTGGATTGAATTTTTTTAGAATATAATAGGGGCTAAATTAAATTTTTTGAAAAATAAAGGGATTAAATTAACTAAATTTGAATAATAGGAACCATTTTAAATAACTTTTATAAATATTAAAGACCTCTATGAATCTTTTAAAATATTAAAAACTATATTAAAAAAATATTTAAACAATAGGGACTAAGTGTGAAATTTTCCCGTCCAAAAACTATATGGATACATTGAAACAGAGAATGAGGCCGCCAAACTTGAATGGTGATATGTTGTATTTGTGTTAGTCTCAATTCCCTAACCTTTTGGTTTATGATCTGAAAACATTTTTATTTCCTTCTGACTTTGTTGCCTAACAATTTCTTACTGACTGTTCCACCCTTTGTTTAACAGAAATATAACAAACCCTTAATAGAATAGGATTGAGTCTTACATTCTAAAACATGAGGGGTTTGACTTCCATTTACCAAAAGATGAAGGTCTCCGAACCAAAATTCTATCTTGGGTTGTGAACCCTAAGCACTAGTACAGCTGTATTATTCGCTTTAAATTCTACCCCTCCTATCAGGGGTGGAGCTAAAATTTTAAAATTTGAGAGTCAATATTCAAATAAGAACATTCATGATAAGGAAAAAAAAATAGGGCGGCCATTAACTTATTTTTAACGATACTACATAGATTTTTTTAACGATAATAATTTTTTTTAACGATACTACATACACTTTTTTGAAAGAAAAAAAAATCTTAAGAGTTCCACCCCTGCCTCCTATTCCTTTTTGTTTTTTAATATATCCATTCTTTCACTAAAATACCTAAAAATCTACTCTTTTTGTCTCATAAATTTAGACATATTAATTTTCTTTGACCAACTACATGCTAAATTTTAAAGCGATTACTTTGATTTCTCAATACTGTCATGTATCTCTTGAACCTTGACATTAAAGCTTTGTTTTTTCTTTCTATAATGTATTGCGCTTTACTTATTAATTACCGATCAATTGCATCTTGTTTAATTCACTTGTTCAGCAAATAGACAATTATTACTACTAGGCTAACAATGATATCCATCATTCTATTTAGGTATCACAAAAAATATCATCATTGACATAAAACCCTACTTGGAAGTTGGCATGCTAGCTAGACCTTCAAACTATTCTTTCTCTTTTAATTAATTAATTGACACTGATATCACAGCTCAGCACGTCGACGTGGCGTCATCGTAACGTGTATGGTGCATGAAATGATTCTACTTTTTTTTTTTCCTTTTTTTCTATTTTCTTTTAAAATTTGACAGATGAAATGATACTACTAAACAATGGAGAAAATAAGCTGTTGAATGGCAATGGCACCATATCTCATTAAGCGAGAATGTTATAAAGAGCAGACATGTTGTGATAACTCGAACCCGGCATGCATTTAATAGCACTTGACTGCATTTGATTAAACTTTTAATTAGTTAAATCAACCAATTTGCACTATTTTAATATTTCTCTTGGAAGAATTTAGTAATTGTATATTGAATAATTAAAAGATTATTACCTATTCCTAATAATTATAGTAATTGAATTTCTTTTCTTGTGATTAATTAAGTGTTATCTTAAATGTTAGTCTTTAATTGTATTTGACTATGTATTTATATTAACTTCATAATTCTTTAAAATGTTCTAGAAATAGTTAAATTAATTATTTTAAATGAATATTGATTACCTTGATTGTTTTGATTATTTTAATAATCGGTTTTGGTTGTTTTGCATTAAAATCACTCGGTTTTCAAATAAAAGAGAAAAGTAACTCCGAGCCGGAGTAAATTTTAAACTATGATACTTTTCAAAAATGATATATTTTCTTAGATTCTTTGAGATTTAATTGATACTTATTTGTTGACGCAAATGCATAGCATATCGAGAGCGATAGTTAGAGAGCGGTTCCTAGTCCTCAACAAATAGTGAAAACTAGTGTTTGGTGTCTTAAATTTTATAATTTAATTGTTGTTAGCTAGAATTGATATTTCCTTAGTTGTTTTAGCCTGAAAATGCATGAAATAGGCTAGTTTGACAAAGTTTAAGTTGGTTTGACCAAGCCTTGACCATTTGACCAACTTTGTCATCCTTTATTAGGCAAAATAACAAAGAAAAAGAAATAAAAAGAAGCTGAAAATCAGAAGCATAGGGCCGAAAATATGAAGGAGAGAAAAAAAAAGATTTCAAATTCAAAACTTCGATTCTTCGCGAGGGCTTGCACGGGGTGGTTTCTGAGGCATCTTACGAGGTTTTCCTATCGTCTAGGAGCGCCTAAGGTGAGGGTTTCATCGTTATTTGCGCATTTAAAATATTTGTATCTAAACTTTGATTTTTGGATTTTATGTGTAGATCGTTAGTTTAACCGTTTTAATGCTTAAAGAATGTTCCTTGTTGATTGTAGAACATGTATTTATAGCTTTTTCACATTTTCTGCGGTTGAAAATTGAAATTGAACTATAAATTGTATAATGAATAGTAAATTATGAATAGTAAACCCTCGTTTCGATGAAGTTGGTCTGTTACGCGTTCTGTTGATATAGGAAGATGCTAGATATGCTAGAATGCCTAAATGTGTGGTTTACTTGGATTGTGTAATGGAAAAACGGAGAAAAACGGCTTAGTGAAAGTCGGGGTCGTTTAGGTCGAGTTTGGCGCGTTCTCATTTTGCTTGTTGGCATTATTTCGGGAGGCCATGGAAGCACTTTTGGTGCGATTATGGCATTGGTTGGGTGATCGGTTGAGGTAGTTGTAGTTCAAACGAGCAAAGAGGGAAATCGGGACTTTGCGTGAATTCTAGGGTAAAGTAGGGTTTCGGGGTCTCTAGACGTGCCTTATGGTGACCTAGGAGGATTGGTGAAGTCGGTTTCCAAAGCTCGTGGCTCGTTTGGAAGTAGTAACGTTTTGAAAGTTGTGGACATTTTTGGGATTTTGTGTGTTTTCATAGTATATTGCTTGTAGAATGTTTATAATGTTTATAGAATGTCTATAATGTTTATAGAATGCTTATAATGTCTATAGAATACTTGTTATTGCTTGATAATGTTAGTTGGTGTTCTTCTTGTTACTTGTTTGATTGCAAATGCTTGTTAATGCTTATTACGCTTGTTAGAGTTGATTATTAATTGAAATGTTTAACAATTGTTGAATAATGCTTGATATCTCGTTTATCTCCTCTATCTATGTTGTTGTGTTATCGCTTGTTTATCACCTTATATCGAGTCTTGCATTGCATAGTGTCCCGCGCGTGAGTGATGGGCCTCTCTGGGTAGCCTCGGGTTGCCAGTGTTGGTTGCTCTAGCTCCGTGGCTATTCTCTTTTCTCGCTTGGGTTGCCTCCCAGGGAGATTTAGGTCGTAGAATTGATGGTTACTTCCGGGGTATTCCAAACTGGTGTTATAAGGTGGTTGTGCGCTTATTGTCATCGTTG
Source organism: Ehretia macrophylla (assembly GCA_037974665.1). Lineage (NCBI taxonomy): Eukaryota > Viridiplantae > Streptophyta > Magnoliopsida > Boraginales > Ehretiaceae > Ehretia > Ehretia macrophylla. The sequence continues at coordinate 34,153,955 of CM075770.1, forward strand.
TCAACATCAAGCTCGAGCTTGATGTATCGCTCGTGAAATGGTACATTGCTCGTATGATTGAACCATAAACTTTAGAGTGTGGTATAGCTTTGAATGGTTATGTTAATGCTTTCAATAATTGCTTATTGTATTGATTGTTTGTCTTGATTGCTTATTTATCAGTTATATTGCTTAACTGTCTTATTTGCGTTGCAAGACTTTCTTTCTCTCCAACTCGATATCTGTCTCGCCCTCACTGAGTATACGTGTTGTGTATACTTACTCCTCACCACCACATTTCAGGAAATATCATGTTAGCTGGAAAGTTTGTGATTTCGTGAAAGTTCGTGCCTGAAGAGTTGTCTTGCGTGCGTATGTTGCTTAAGTGTCGAAGTTGTAAAGATATATGATTTCATATGTTGTATGTATTTATTGTTAAAAGAAATGTAATTTAAATCTAGCTAAGTAGTTGAGGTAAATTGATAAGCTAGTTTATGTAATCAGTTAGCACAACTTAACTTCAATGCATGTTTGTAATGCCCAAAGGAAACGAATTAGAATGGCATGATAGTTTATTTTATGCAGTAGCTTTGTATGGTTTAATTGTCTAGTTGAATGTACTTGTCAAGAACGAACAGAGATAGGTTAGTTTTTTAATTAAAAATGTATGTATACTTACTGAGTTTAATTGTTGAGAACCGAGGCTCGGATGGCCTTGAGGTAGTTGAATGTTTGGACATGGTATTGGTCCTTTTATATGCTGTCGCAGGTTTGCTTTTTGCCTAGAAATAGGGGAAACTCCATCCGTTTTCCCTAAAAATTATGCCCGGGTTTGGATTTGGGTTGTGATTAGATTGATTGATAGAACTCCCGGTCTCGAGAGGGATCGGGGTGTTACACATGCTCCACCCAAGCTGTCGAGAGAAAGACAAGACATGAGATTACAAGAAAGAATGTATTCTAGTATAGTCAAGAAAGTTATATTACAATCACAATACATTAGCCATTATATAGGTGTAAGGCTATTTGTTCCCCAAGCAAAGCTAAATATGGTAATTCTAACTATGGTAAAATATACAGCTGTATACGGAATAATTATATACATTAACACCCCCCTCAAACTCAAGGTGGTGCAAAAGACACTAGCTTGAGTTTGCAAATCAGATCCTGAAGGCGGCTCGGAGGGTGCGCTTTAGTAAAGAGATCTGCAAGCTGATCAAGCGAATGAGTATACCGAAGCTTGAGAGTTCCTTGACCAACATGCTAACGAATGAAATGACAGTCACACTCAATGTGACGAGTGCACTCATGAAATACGTCATTGTGAGCAATCTGAATAGCACTCTGATTGTCACAATGAAGAGTGGTGCCAGGAGGCTAAGAGACACCCATATCAGCAAGAAGCCAACGAAGCCAGATGACCTCCTGAGTGGCATCGACGAACGCATGATACTCGGCCTCAGTACTCGAGCGAGCAATAATAGTCTGTTTCTTGCTACGCTAACAAAGAAGAGAATCACCAAGAAGGAAACAGTATCCAATCACAGAACGCCGATCAGTAGGGTCATCAGCCCAATCTGCATCTGAGTAGCCATGCAAGATTAAGGATGAGCTGGTAGAGAAGAAAAGGCCATGGAATAAGGTACCCTTGATATAACGAAGGATCCGGAGAACCGCAGCATAGTGTGTGGTACGAGGAGCAAACATGAACTGATTGACTAGGTGAACAACATAAACAATGTCAGGCCGAGTCACAGTGAGATAGATAAGACTGCCAACCAGCTGGCGATACAAAGATGCATCTGTAAGTGGTGTCCCATCCAATAGAGTAAGACGAACGTTAGCATCAAGAGGAGTAGATGTAGTCTTGCTGTCAGTGAGACCGGCACGAGCCAGAAGATCAGAAGAGTACTTGGCTTGAGTAAGATAGTAGCCAGCTGAATCAGATGATACTTCAATGCCCAAAAAGTAGCTCAGATGACCAAGATCCTTCATCTCAAAGTGGTGACTGAGAAATCGCTTGAGATCAGAAATTCCTGCCAAGTCATTGCCAGTGATAATCATATCATCCACATATAAGAGCAATAGAATAAGACCAGAATCAGAATCCTGAATAAATAGTGCAGAATCATAGTTACTCGGAGTAAATCCAAAATCAGTAATAACATAACTGAATTTAAAAAACCAGGCACGTGGAGCTTGCTTGAGACCATAGAGGGCACGGCGTAAATGACACATTTTGTGAGGAGGATGAGAGTAGCCCGGAGGAGGCTTCATGAAAACTTCTTCTATCAGATCACCATTAAGAAAAACATTTTTAACATCCATCTAAAACAACTTCCATTGCCTAATGGCAGCAATAGCAACTAGTGATCGTATAGAGGTGAGACGAGCAACTGGAACAAATGTCTCCTCATAATAAATACCATTTTCCTGAGTGAACCCTTTAGCCACCAAGCGAGCCTTATAATGCTCTATAGAGCCATCAGAGCGAGTTTTCACCTTGTACACCCATTTGCATTCGATGGCATTCTTTCATGGGGGTAGATCAACTAAATTCCAAGTGTGTTTTGCTTCCAAGGCTTGTAACTCATCAGTCATAGCTTGTTGCCAAAGAGGGTCAGAACTAGCCTCACGATAATTTTGAGGTTCATAGAGAGAAATGATAGTAGAAAAATAGTGGTAATCAAGAAGATGAGGGGAAATGGCTCTTACATGTGTAGATCGATGGAGGGATGGATCAGGAGAGACAAGAGACACTTCAACAATAGAAGTCTCAACATCGGGCACAGGATCATTAGATTGAACTTCGTAGGATGGGCCATGTCATGGGCAACGTCAGTGCTTGCGCTAGTACCTGTGTCACTGTCATCATCGGGAAATAAGGAAAGGGAAGGATCTGTAAAATACGGGGTAGAGACACCATGAGGAAGAGAGAAGGGAAAGAGGGATGAGAACATTTTATTTTCCCAAAAGATCACATGACGAGAGATGCGGAGACGTTTAGAGAGTGGATCCCAACACCGAAAACCCTTATGCTCAATACCGTAACCTAGGAAACAACATAATCGAGCTCGAGGTTCAAGTTTAGTGCATTCATGTGGAGGAAGGGATACAAAGCCTACACAACCGAAAATCCTAAGATGGTCATAGTCTGGGGGACGACCATACAGGCATTCAAAAGGGGTGAGATTATTGATTGTGGGAGAGGGAAAACAGTTAATGACATGTACAACAGTGAGGGCAGCTTCTCCCCAGAAGCGCTCATGACATGATGAAGAGATGAGGAATGTGCGAGTGATATCAAGAATGTGTCTGTGTTTTCGCTCAGCCCGCCCATTTTGCTGTGAAATGTAAAGACAATAGCGATGTGAGATAGTGCCATGTTGATGGAAAAGATCAAGTATAGTGAACTCTTTATATTCCATTGCATTGTCAGCAAGATGGATTTTTATACGTCGATTGAAATGAGTGTGAATCATAGCAATGAATTCAGAGTAGATGCGTGGCAAATCAGACCGATGATGCATAAGATATATCCAGGTAAACCGAGAATAATCATCCACAAAGATTATAAAATATCGAGATCCCCCCATAGTAAGAGTTGGGGAAGGCCCCTAAATATCAGTATGAACTAAATCAAAGCACGCAGAGGATAAATAGTCACTTTTATTAAATGGTAAGGCAGATTGTTTTCCAAGTTGACAAGATAAACATTCAAGAGTATGCCCAGACAGTTTGCCTAACGAGCCTCTAGAAGCTAAAGACTGTAATTTGCCTAGAGAAGCATGACCTAAACGCGAATGCCATAAATAAAGAAAGGTAGAGCCTAAAAAAGTGGTAACTGAGGCGGTAGTCGAGAGATGAGAGGGAAGATACAGGCTAACAAACTCAAACAATCGTCCAACCTTACGACCGATCCCAAGGAGTCGTTCTGTCTAAGGGTCCTACACACGACAACCAGAAGAAGAGAAAGTAACAGTAAGACCCAGTTCACATAGTTGACCGACAGAAATGAGACTAAGAGTAAGTTTAGGAACAAGATAAGTATCAAGAAAAGAGGCATGAGATGTGGATACAGATCCGATATGACTGACAGGCATAGACGTACTGTCACCTGTGTAAATAGCAGATGCAGATGAATTGACTACTGTATTGATCAAACTATGAGAATCATATGTCATGTGATTAGAGCAAGCAGAATCAAATAACCACGAGGACTTACCGGAAGTAACTGAAAGAGCAGTGGAAGTAGGAGAGCTAGACTGGGCTAAAACCTGTTTAAAAATATCTTGGAGGTCAAAAACAGATATAGGTGAGGTAGAAGGATCACTGGGAGAGGCAAGAGAGCCCTCAGTTGTGGCAGCAGAATGTGATGATGACATTGATGAGTTGTAGGCTTTGGAAGATCCACCTTTGGGCTGATTACCATGAGAATTCATGTTAGGGTTGTGATAGCACTCATGTTGATAGTGAGCAGGGCTTGTTTTCTTGCAAAATGAGCATGTCCGAGTAAGGCAATTTAGAAGAATGTACCCAGGCTGATGACAGTACTTGCATTCTCGTGAAGAAACTGAATTTTTCTTTGTGGTGTGATTAGGAGTTGTCAATACTACATCAGTTGAGCGAGATTTCTGAGATTGAAGGCGGGTCTCCTCTGAGATAAGTTCTTGGACTGCTTGTTAAGTGTAGGAAATGGGCTGCGGTGAAGAAGAGATGCACAAACAGGCTCGAAATCATCATGGAGGGCCATGAGAAACTGAACAAGTCGTCCATGGTCTCGCCAAGTAGCAAACTTTTTGGCATCCTCAGAACAATCCTAAACGGGCTCTGAGGCCATGAGTTAATCCCAAATTGAGTACATCTGAGACAAAAAGCTATTAAATGATTGCCCTGCTTCTTGACGCATGCAGTGAAGGGCGGTGGCAAGTTGGTATTGATGTGCTCTATCAGCAGCTGTGTATCTCTGTGCCAGGAAGTCCCAAACTTGTTTTGTTGTGTCAAAACGCCCAAACGGAAGACTGATAGAAGTGACAGAAGTGTTTCGAAGCCAGGTGATTATCTGATGATTCTTGTTATCCCAATCTTCAAGGCGTTCTGCAAACTTATCGTCTGACTCATCGGATTTCTTCTTTGGTTCCTTGACATCCCCAGTTATGATTCTCCATAATTTTTGACTCTTGAGAAAGCTGGTCATGGCCTGGGCCCATGGTACATAATTACCACCATCAAGAAGTAGAGAGATGGGTTGTGAAACCTCCGAGCATTCTATTATGATACTGCAAAAGTGACCTTTAGAGATAGAATTTGAAGAAACAGGCTGCATAAATGGACTCAGGACATCAAAAAACATGGGAAATGATCTGGTCATTTTTTTTTTTTTGAAAAATCAACAGCGGCGGCGGCACTTTGGGAGACGCGTCCATCGGAGTCTAGTGGTGATTTTTATGTCACCGGAATCCTTGCGACGAGATCTACGTCCTGGTATAGCGCGTGGCCCGAGGAGGTGAAAGAAAAATTCGAAAACAGCCCGGAACAGATTGACAGATTGTGAAACTTGTGATATTTTGCTGCGAGTGAATTTGGCAAAGAGAAGGGTGCGATGACAGTGGCACAGGCTACCAGAATGGTAGCTTTGATACCATATCGAGAGAAGACAAGACATGAGATTACAAGAAAGAATGTATTGTAGTATAGCCAAGAAAGTTATATTACAATCACAATACATCAGCCATTATATAGGTGCAAGGCTACTTGCTCCCCAAGCAAGGTTAAATATAATAATTCTAACTATAGTAAAATATACAACTGTATACGAAATAATTATATACATTAACACAAGCCGTCTCTGTTTTTTCGAAAAACCATAATTGTGATCCTGACCTTTGCATGCAGCGGATGATGTAAGATTTCCATATGTATTTAATTCTCAATTAGCAAATAGGAGAATTATCAACTAATTGGGTTGAAGAGTAGCTATTAGCTTATTTTTAAGGCACAATGATTTTTAACTGGTTTACGTGCAAAATATAGGATTTTTACAGTTTTTCCTTACTGTTAAGAAATATGGATTTTATATTCAAATCAATTGGTTATTTATATACTTATCCTGAAATTTATAATTTATTTATGTGGGATAGTAAATATTCTCCACGATTCATTATTGAAAATTAAATGACATAGTTGAAGATGTAGCACATAACAAAGTCGGTGCCGGAAATTAGAATGGGACAAATATGAATGAATAATATTAGACTAAGACTAACTCTTATACCTTGATTAAAAATTAAAAAAAATAGAGTTTTATCTTAAAAACTGCTAATGTTAGGCAAAGTAGCACATAAACTTATATACTAATTTTGAATCTTATGATTCTTCAATGTGAGATGATTGATATTCTCAGACACTAACCATACCTTATAATGTGATTTTGTGACCAAGTAAAACGGCGATCAAGATGAATTTGAGATACTTGGTTGAATATCTATAGTTGTACTTTGGACGAATGGCATGATCTTTATTTTACGGCAGTTTTCATTGTAGTAAATTTTATAGGCATATGCTATATTCAATCAACTCCCTTCTAGGAAATTTTTTCTACGCATTTTGGATTTTAATACTAAAATAGATAAGCATGTTTTGTCACATGACGAGAAGCATATATATATATGGTACAGTTGTCTGATGACGCTGTAAAACATAGGAATGAAAAAGAGACTCTATCCCTATCACAAACAGGAATTATGCATGCATCTATTCAACTAGTTGTCCTAATGGTATACAACTTCAACTAAGAATTTCAAGTCTTAATTTATTCGCATAATTAGGATATATAACTCGTTATATATGTTAGAGTTCGAATTTCGTTAGTTATAGATTTTAAACTTTTTTAAGAAAAAAAAAATAAAAAATAGAAGAAAATATCCGATCCATGTCTCTTTTTTTTTTTGTGGGGGGGGGGGGGGGGGGGGTGTGGTCAGTTAACATATCCACGTACAAATCATAAGATATAGCAAAACTTATTCATTAGAAAAACCAAAAGTTTCAATGAGCGAAAGATATACAACGTTTGACAACGCTGGTAAACGAGAGCAACGCAACAAATGCCATCAGACCTCGCTGGTCCAAATAAATGCAATGCTTTACGGCAAAGAAGAACATTTGGTTAATTAGCAAAACTTATACTTTAATATTGGCCGGAACATAAACTTTGACCAGTATGCTGAGCGAATTGTGTCGATCCATAACTTGTATTGCAGAAATGCGAACACAATAACAGGGATGCATGCCAAGCCACAGATAAGTTTCGGCATCCACACCCTTAAGCCATTGTAAATAAAAAAGAACGTGGCAGCAAAAGCGACGACCATGCTAAGTATTGAGAGAAAGAGTGCAGCAAGTCCAAACATCAACCTCTTGGGTAATGATGCCAGAAAATCTTCTAGTGCATAACGCGAAGTTAGGATTGACAAAAACATGATTATAGAAGTTGTTGAAGCCACCATAGCCACTGCATCTGATATGACAAACACCTCGAACCAACTTGCTTTCAATAATATTGGAAGGCCTGTGTCGTCATTGCTGCCACCTGGTGCTGTGAAGGCTGCAGCGAATACCACCGTGGCAATTAAAGTAGCAACGAGCATGCAAGAGTTTGCCGTGTCCTTCATCCATTTTTTACCTTCCTTTAACAATGACTCGTGCGTTTTACAGAACAATTCTCTTGGTGTTTGCTTCTCCTTATTTTTATCTTCGAGAAACGAAGGGAGCACAACCTTCTCCACCTCCTGCAGGATATTATATATGTATATATATGTGTGTGTGATGTGTTATATAAATAAAAACTGTTTAATCGATAAGCATTTTACTTGATCAATGGATCACTGAAAAACCGTGAACTTCATCTGAGAAGTAGTGACTAAATTTATCTATTCTCACCTCAAACCACAACAGCTCTCTTTGCAATTGAAGTGCTGCTCCAGACACCACTCCAAGTCTGCTCTCTTGTGCTAATCCTCCCGCTAAATGAAGCATATTGTTCTTATCTATGTCTTTTAGAATAGTTACAAAATATTGATATACTCCCAAGTCATGTATGAGATTGAAGACTTTCTCTTGCCGATATAGTACACCGATGTGAAAGATGGTATGACCAGCCCGATTAGGTCTCAATCTCAGTTCAGGACATTCGCTGATGAGCGTCTCTAGCAATTTCGCATTCCCCTCTTTTGCTGCATCGTTGAGTATGTTTTTATCTATGATTCGATTCAATATCTCAGGATCAGATAAAGGCCGAAGTTCCCCCAAGAGTTTCCAAAACAACTCGTTGGCTCCCATTTGATCATGAATTCTTTTCACCCCTGAAGAAAGTAGCTAGCTGTACCAATTGTGAATTGTCTCTTTATAAAGAAAAAAGAGGAAATTATAGTCGAACAAAAATTATAATCACTTGGGAACTTTTTGTCATTCTGAATGACTTTAATTTTGTTCTCTCTAGATATTTCCATTTCATTATTATACGCCATCTTTGATAATGCATCTAATGTAATTTAATACTTCTGTAATGATTTAGCACGAACTAAAATTCATATCCGTCAAGAATCATATGAGTTAACACAATTTTTTAGAGAATGATGCTGAAACTTGTTTGGAGCTAAAAAGAATAAGTAATTCGTAAAATCTTACAAGGAATATACTGCAGGACACGGGTGATGCTCAGGAATCTTCTCCACATCCATTCTCGGTTGTAACTGGTAGTGGTCAGTACGGAAGGCTTTCGCCCTAAGATTTTCAAGGCTGAGAGTTTCCTCTCTACCGCCAAATCTTTCGCCCTAATATCAGCGAATCTTTCAGTCTCATTCGATATATTTACCGCCAAATCTGTCCAGAGCAAAACGCGTAGTTTAGAAAATAGTTATTTAGCAATCTTATAATGAGATCTTGATGTACACCTGTGTATTATACGGTTATGCATCCAAATAGTATCCTCATAATTATAACATAATCGTATGGGGCATTGTATTCTGTTATTTGAACAACGCACAGCATTGTAGAAGTTCATTTGGACAAGTACTTCATTCATTCTAAATAGTCATTTACATGGGGGTGTATATTAATTCCACACACACAGACAAACAATCAAAGTCGGTTCAAAATCTTACCAAACATCTCAATATTGATGGCGGCTTCAAAATGAAGCATGTGTTCGTGAGTTTCTAAATTATCAAGACGTGTGACTTTGTGAAGATAAGAAACCATGTCCTTCTTTCCTAGCAAAGCCGCCATATAAAGTGGCGTCATTCCATTGCCACCACGTACGGTGGGCAGTTCATGATTCCTCTCGTACATCACTTTAGCAATTTCCACCACTCCTGAAGCGGCTGCAATGAAGAAGGCTGTATTCCGATCCTCATTGGTTAATGCCAAGTCGTCCTCAGTCATAAATTCAACTAGCTCTCTTACAAACTTGGTTTGTTTTGCTCCAGCGGCGATGTGCAGAAGTGTATCATCGCTTTGTGTTATACAAAGAGAAGCGAATCCTTCCTCCACCCGAAGAATTGCTTCAGCAGCTTTCCAGTCACCTTTCAAAGCAGCTTTACATAATAATGCTTTTTGTTGCATAATCCAAAATAGAGCTGAATCTGCATCAAGATAAATTTGAATACGTAAGCAACTATTTCAAACTTTGGAACACGAAAATCTTCTTTACAAGATAATTGATATTTTTTTCCCTTTTTTTTTCTAAGCCTCTTGACCTATATATATATATATCATGTGATCTTCGCGTCCGTCGTGAAGGGCCTTTTTTCACAAGTTCAACGATACCGCATGAATTGATGGCTAAAGAAATCTTAATCTACCATGCTTGTTGAATCAAATTTCTTGATGGATATCATATCTACCTTATTCATTATGCTCTTAGAATATATAATATATGTTTTTAACAGGGCAAATCCCACAAATGATTCCCATTATTTTCATGTTTTGGACATTTAGTTGTCATTGTTTCAGAAGTCACGCGATTGGTCCCCATTATTTACAAATGTCTCACTATTAATCCTCATTGTTTCAAAAGTCACACGATTAGTTTTTATTGTTTATCAATGTCTTACTATTAGTCCTCGTTGTTTACAAAAGTTCTCCAATTTGTCTCTGTTATCAATTAGCCGTTAAAACTTAACAAAAAAATCACTGTGTATTAAATGACCTTGTTATCCTTGATTTAATAAGCAAAATTACATAATTAGCAAAATTGCATAATTACTCTTATTATTTAATTAAATTCTTTTTCATTTTTTTGCTTATGTAAGCAAAATTATATAAATACCCTTATTATTAACACAGATAATGGTTTTTTTGTTAAGTGTTAATGGTTAATTGACAACAAGGACTAATTAGAGGACTTTTGTAAATAATGAGAACTAATGGCGAGACATTTGTAAATAATATAGACTAATAACGTGATTTTTGAAATAATAGAGATTAAATGTCCAAAACGTATAAACAATGGGGACTAATAGTGGAACATTTACATGATATTAGAGAGTTTAGGTATCAAAAGTTTGTAAATTCAAAACTTACCGGTACCTATTTGTAAAATTATGACCATGTATAAGGTCTAATAAAACATTATACAGGCGTGACGGATCGTGTTAAACACAATAAACAAATATAACAATGTTAGATAAGGTGGTCATTAACTAGAATATTGTGAGCAATCTACTTAATATCCTACTCTACCTCTGGGTTGGGCATAGAAATGTATGATACAGGAGTTTCTGAGATAAGTGGAACTTACTTTGAAAATCTTTCACATCCTGGGAAGTGTTCGTCGTCCCATGTTGTTCATGCATGCTTGTAATGTCAACAACGGTTTGTGGAAAAGCTGGATTTTCAGCATCTATGACTTGTTCTTCATTTACGTCGTCTGCTGCGGCATCTTTGTAATGCGATACAGCAGATTTTGATCTAGTTCTCATGATGGGAGATGTGCTAGATATATGATCGCCTTGTGCAGATGCATCGGCCGCTAATGAGGGATATGATTGGACAGCTCGCGACTGATCATCAGATTGGATTTTATCATTTCCTGCATAGCTGGGCCGTATTTCATTTTCTTCCTTGCGTATTTCACTCGTCTCTTCTCTTCGTTGGTTATTCATTCCAGAGAAGCTAGAGAAATAAAATATTCCAATAATACGAGCAAAAGTATTAATAGGGGAGTGAGGGTTGTAGACCACACTTACTTCAATTACTTTTGAAATGCGTAACTTTTAATTTGAAAAACCTATTGTAATATAAGAGAACTAGTAGTGAGGCAATTAAGGATTACCGTATGTAACGAAGGATAGCTGAGCTGGATATCATTACAACACGCCTCTCTAGAGAACTAGTTGTGAGACAACGAAGGATAGACTACTACCAAACATATATATCACTCATTTTTTCATCATCATTTTATCACTTCTTACACTAAATTTTACACGACATGCTAATTTGACAATACTTTTATTTTCTCTTGTTTCTTTTTTTTTTTTTTCTCTCTCTTCTTAATTTCTTTCTCTCTCTCTCTCTTAATGGACATTTACTCAAATATTTTTCTCTCTCTTAACTAATATTTAATCAATTTTTTTCTTCTTTCTTTAACTTTATTAGACCCAGTATCACTTTTCAACCAAAATTAAACTTTTCTTAGATCCTAATATGTTGTTGACTTCAGGAACTCTCTATCTTCTTCTTCTCGACTCAACATTGGCAAGTTTCTTTTAAATTCAAAAGAGAGTTTCCTGCTCTAGTTTTTTTTCTTTTTGTGTCAAATTCCTGCATTAGTCCAAAAGTCAGAAAGTATCAGTTTAAATCAAAAGGTTTTTTTAAGAAACGACTTAGAACGTGCAATTATATGACATTAGCTTTAATTTCATGAAGCACCATTCATAGTAAGACAATAATAAAATGAATACGGTTCATGTTTTCGGTTCCTAAAACAAAGGACCAAGAGGTTTTTCCCTTTTTTTTTTTTAAAACAATGTATTTGTTATGCGGATACATTAAAGTAATAAGTTTAAAGCATTCAGCTTATCTATTTAGCAATATAATTATGACGACTTAGAACTTGCGAGTAAATAATGAGTTAAATTTAATTTTTTTCCCGAGGAAGAAATATGTGTAATTTTGTTTCAATTTAAGTTAGCAATTATCATCAAACGGGTATGCCATAATTTGAGGATATATGGTGTAAAGTGAAATATTCAATCAAATCTATTTACTTTTTTGAAAAACCATTGTCAATTTAGAAAAAATTAAAATTACATTTTGAAACAGCCCTATTAGAAACCCACCATTTCAAAACAATGATGAACAGTTCTTAAAATCAGCAATGGTTTGGGAATCAAGAAAGTTTGATTTTGGTTGAAAAGTGACATTGGTCTACATAGTTAAAAAGAGAAGAAAAAGATTTGAGTAAATATTAATTAAGAGAAAAAAAAATGATTTTAGTAAATATTAATTAAGAGAGAGAAAGAAATTAAGAAGAGAGAGAAAAATAATTAAAAGAAGGAAAGAGAAATTAAAATATCGTTTAATTAATATGCCACATAAGACTCCTTATAGAAGATGATAAAAGGGTAATAAGAAAAAAATAATATATAACATTACTCATAAATGTGTAATGAAAAAAAAAAGTTACATTTTATAATGCTCTCAACAAAAATAACATGAAGGGAGAACATCGTAACTTTTAATGGCAAGAACAACAATGAAACATGATCATGTCTGAAATTATGTTTAAAGAGTTAAACAGTACATTTATGCAGTTATATACTGGAGCACATACAAAGTACTAAGATTAAATACGATTGTATATGCTAATATATTACTTGTGAACAGCAAAGTAAATGCGTAGTTTGAACTTTTATTACATACCTCGAGGATGTTCAGAAGGGTCGTAATTTATTGAGCTGCAGGAAAGAAGCTACTTAGAGGGTCTACTTGGATGAATATCATAACAAAGTGTTGACAACAGTGGTGACAAAGGGCAAAAAAAATGTCCACCGTGTATTGATCTTAGGATTCGTGTTCATTTCTTGCACAGATATAAATATTGGAAAATTATTCTATGCGGACGGTCATGTCTAATCATCCGTTGTGCGACACGTGGCATGCAATAATCGAAGGTCTTGTCATGACTTTGAGGAAAGAAGATGTAATATAGCCTTCATTTGTGCTATTCATGCATTTAAAAGAATCGATGCAAAATGATCAAAATGAACAAGCAAGTCACAACAAAAATTTTGCCAAATTACTAGATTAGGTCTTGTATAAAGTTAGATTTTAAACTTTTTTTTTTCTCAAACTTGTCCCCACTTGTTGTAGGCGTAATTTATATATTTATTTTGCAAAAAACGTGTGCCCACGTATGTTTGGATGAACTTTTTTATTGAATAGTCCTACATCTATGCGCGCAATATTGTTATTTGTACGTGTATTAAGTGACTCTCCAAATTATATGCAATATTTTTTGTTTGTCCAGAACCAAAAGGAAGTTCAGCTTCCATTCCCAATTGTATGCGATCCGTGAGTACCTAATTTCATGCAATACAAGAATGTCTCAGCAAATCAAATAACTTAGAATATATGATATTTTTTTTTGTAATTTTTTATTTTGGTCTTACACTGAATATTTAATTAATTCCTTATCGAATCGTTGTCGAAATATAATTAACAATTACTTTATGATCTTCTCATTATATATGAACATGAGCCAAAATTTGTTTATATCGTGCAACAAATGACATATATAGGGATTCCCACGTTTGCTTTATTATAATTTTTTTTTCATTTGTTCAAAAAGTGCAGTAAACAAAAACTCCAATTAGTTTATACGGTGCAAATAATGTCATGTATAATACGAACGACAACGTGAAAATCGGTATATCTATAAAATTAATGATTAAAATTTTTAAACAATAATTAGAGTTGGTGGTACGTAATGCATAACTTACCAAAAAAAAGTATAAAATAACTTCAACAATCCAAAATGATGATAAGAAATATCTAATGAATTTCAAAATCTACAAATATGAATGTCTAGTTTCCTATAAATTATCAAAAAAGAATATATGAATGTCCATGCAAGTCTCTACAATTAACCAAAATCTACAAATAGGAATTAAGTAAATTACGCGGGATCATATTTTGATACCTTTTAATACACGAGTAACCATTCAAGGTTTAGATCATCTTCTTTTTTAGCTATGTTATATTTATAAATAAAATAATGTATGAAGCCTCATATATAATCTTTTCATACAATCTCAATGATTACGTTGCCTCATATTTAAAGATAAGCAAAGCAAGAAAAGACGAATGTAGCACAACAGTCATCATATTATTGTCTAATAGCCTAATTTTGAATCGTTTCATTGATGTTAAACATAGATACGATTGTAGTGAAAAATCATATTCAATTTTAAATGAGGTATGTTTAGTAAGCTGGGACAAAAAGTATTGTTGAATTAGTGGTTATCAAACATAGGTGACATGCTAATTGGAAAAAGCCAATATAAAGGGGCTTTTGTTATCCTTGATGGGCTTTTGTTTCAAGAAGTGTATGTATATGTAACTTGGGCCAACTAGGCCAACTAAGCTTTACCAAAAAAGAAACTAGGCCAACCAAATGGAAAAGAAAATGTCATTGATTAATAATATTTTTTTTCTTGTTAGAATATGATTAAATTTTGTTGGTCCAAAATTTTCAATTGTAGATACATACTATTGACTACGATATATGTGCGTGTGTGTAAGACTATATATACCTTTGATTGTTACAGTAAAGAGATTTTTGATTTCATCGAATAGTGTTGAGGTATGCACAAAGATATTGAAGGGAAAAAAAAAGTACTTGTTAATGTATTAAATACTCGTGACTCTTCCATTTTGTGAGGGCGTCCTAATTATTGCTGGTGTTAGCCAAAATTTCATGAATGTTGAGAACTTGTATGAAATTAATACTTTTTACATGTCTAAGGAGAGATTTTTGGATGCATGTTTTTTTGGGTGAATTATTTTGCAATACTAAAATATTGATCGAGTTCGTTTAAATTTAAAATATTGCTACGAATTAAAAGTTAAAACTTAATTTTAATATTTTCAAATTGTTTGTGCAAATTTTTTTATTAACATATATTAATAATAATAATAATGTACTAATATGAATCATCGTCTATTAAAGAAGTCTACAGCAGAACTAGATATTAATCATAACACATGCCAAAGTGGTTTTTGACTGGGTTTTTTTTTTTAATTGATACATGCTATTACAGTAATAATCTCTTTTTAAATAATAATAATTTCGAGTCACGACTTAGGACCATTGTTAAAAATTGAAAATTTTGATAAAATTATAAGATAATACAATAAAAATATTTTGTCTATTTTTTTTTAACTCAAATATTTCAAAAATTATTAATCAGCTAAAAATTACATAATAAATTGATTATGTAAAAGGCAAAAAGGTGACCAAATCCGACAAGAATTAGAATACAACATTATGGAAAATAGTTTTTAATCCTAAACCTATAAGGATTTGATTACGAGATTAGAGAAACTTATTCTAATCTTAATATATTAGTTTTTAGCTTATATTCTCGTTAGACTCTTTTACATTTATTTTCAAATTATCCTGAAAAAAATATGAGTCATTTTTAAAAAAATAAATTATAAATATAATATATTCACTATTAATCCAAAAAAATTAAAAATATGCTATGGTAAAGGTTCGTTTGATTTCATCGAATACACTTTAGGTGGGTGCAATGATAGTGAGGCGGAAATAAGAGAGTACTTGTTAGGCCAACTACAACTCATTCTCTAGACACCTATTTACCGCACGTGTAGGAATATTGTTGGAGATATTCATCTCCAACATCAGCGTTACAACCATCTCTACATGTAGATGTTCCTACATTCATCTTTCAACATCTCTACATGTAGAGATGTCGAAATAATCCCTACAAGTATCCCCAGACCCAACTAAGGAATTAAATGATTATGTTTAATTAAAAATCAACATAAACAATTAAGAAATATAAATAAAAAAGTCTAATTATAAAGATTTAAATTAAAATAGTATGTTTAATTAAAAAATAGAGAGATTTTGGAGTAAAACAAAAATAAGGAATCTTTAAAATAGAGTAGTTGTTGGAGTGAAACTTATATAATGACTCCCTGAATTAAGATGTAAGGAAGCTGTATGAGTAAAACTGAAATAGAGAATCCTCAAATGTAGATAGATGGTTAAAATTCTCTACATATAGAGAAAAAAATAGGGAAGTTATTGGAATTGACCTTAGACTAACTCCAATAGTTTCTCTATCTTTCTCTCTACGTGTAGATGATTTGCAGCACTTTTCCTACATATAAGAACTCCCTAATTCTTATTTTTTTTTCTCCCCAAATTCTCTCATTTTATTTTATTAAACATATCATTTAATTTTTTGTTTTCTTGAAATATGATATTTTTTGTGGAAAACATTATATTTTTAAGAACCTGTTTCACTACATAGTCCCGATGATATATAAGTGTTGATATATTACTTATCCAAGTAACAATCTAATATAATAATGTAATCATTATAATATAGATAGTATCACTCAATGATCCCCTAATTTATCTTGCTCATTTAGCACGTGCTATATGTATGCTTATTTGATATGGCAATTGAAGATGAACTAATTATCAAATACTAGGCACACATACAGATTCAAATTGTGAAGGCATTGCTTAGTGATGAATACTATTATCGATTGATATATTAAAATGCGTTTGAGAACTAATTGACATTAGTGACTCTATTTCGATTCTCGTGCTTTGTATGACGAAATTATCTCAAGAATCCTATTCCCAATTTAATAAAGTTCCATCATACACGAGCTTAGCACATTTTTATGTATTTCATAATGAACTTAGTACTCAAATGACTGATATCACCCCATCAAAAATTTGCATTTTACAATAATAATAATTATCATATTTTATATAAATTTTTTTGATTATTATATTATTATTTATAAATCTAGTATTATTATTACTACTATTATTATTTATCATGTTTATGTTATTCTAAATGTTAATAATACAATTATAAAAGGTTAATGAAATCATGTTATAAAAGTCATAAATGTTATATTAGTCTTCTATACTAACACAAGAAACATGGGTTGTTAACAACTATTCACCGTCGAGAAACGAAAGAAGACTTCCATCTCCAAGTTAAGCATGTCATTTTTATTCTCATGTTAATTCCATTCTCAGTCACAATTTCCTTCCTATTTATGATTTTGGCATCATATGGAACTCGTTAAAAAGTTAAAAACTATGTGCATAAATATATTAGTATTATTATATTTCTTCTTTGAAATTGACGTTGTCTTAAATTTTCCTTTTCAAAATATAACTTGAACTATTATTTTTAATCCCGGAAAAAATATATGACTGACGATGGTGGACTCCGAGTTGAGGTAAGATACCGGCACCGAGCTGAAGCCGGCCAACCCAAGCCAAGGCCAACCCGCTCAGTTAATGTCCAACCTGGATGCTGATTCGACCTCACCCCGACCCAGGAAACCCCGACCTCTGCACCAACTGTCCTGATGGGACATAAAGCTGCGCCGCATTAAATGCTGTCAGATCCGAATTTAGTATAAATAGAGCTCCACCCCTTCATTTCTGAGGTAACTCATCATTAAATGTTCTCAGCTACTTCGCCAACTCGGACATACTAATCATTCGCACACCTGAGGGAAAAATTCGGGTCGTCACCCCGCCTTTTTCTTCATTTTTCTTGTGCAGGTCAAGTAGCCAACCCGAAAATCTAGGTCAGGTAGCCGACCCAGAAATCCAGCTCGGCAAGAGCAGCCATCCAACTTCAACTGCAAGATTCCCAACCTCGACAGTTTAGCGCTGTCTGTGGGAAGTTCTTTCTATCAATCTTCTCACCACTCATTGAGGAACCATCATGGTACAAACCAGAAGCCATAGTGCACCGGTGGAAGACTCACCCAACCTGGGTGAGGACCTTGAAACCAACCAAGCGCCTAACCAAGACCCAACCTAAACCGACGTTGGAACGAGCCAACGTATACACTTAGCCTCACAAACTAACCCCTCTGTGGATGGAGACCTCAACTCTAGCCTTTCACCGGAGATGAGGATGATGCTCGAGATGTTTGAGGAACTTAAGGAGCAGGTAGCTCGGCTAGCTGCGGATCCCCCGGCTCTGCAAGTAGCTGCGCCGCGGCCTGCGCATCCACAGTTATGCATCCCGACCCCAAGAAGAAAACAGGTGCAAGATGAAGAGGGCTTCCTGGAGCCAGAGGCAAGACCCGAAGAGGCGAGAGGAAAAAGGGCGACACCTGCCGACCCCGAACAGGCTAAGACCGCGGCTGCCATAACCAAGGTCATTAACCAGCTCGGTGTAAGCCCGTTCTCCCTCGAGGTACTGGCCACGCCATTTCCCACCAGCAATTGGATGCCCAACCTGGTAGTCTATAATGGGGACGGAGACCCAGCTAGCCACCTGCTCAATTTTGATCACCACATGACTCTGCATGACATGACCGACCTCATGAAGACGAAGACATTCCCGACCACACTGGTTGGCAATACCTTGGATTGGTTCTAAAAACTTCGTCTTGGCTCTATTACAAGTTTTCATCAGCTGGTAGAGGCTTTCCTATCCCGCTTTGCAGGGAGGTAGCGGCATACATCATCGCTACTATCGGTGAAGCAGCACAGAAGAGAAAGTTTGAGGGCTTATACCGCCCGATTTAATGAAGACTCCCTCAGAATCCCTAACCTGGAGGATTTCGTGGCATTGATGGCTTACCAAAGTGGGCTCAGGTCGGGTCCTCTCACATCCTCCTTGGCCATCGACCCTGTGGATACTGTATCATAGCTGATGGTACGGGAAGAAGGGTACATACACTCGGAAGAAATCCATCAGGCGAAGATAGACGATGACAAGGAAAAGAAAGCCGGTAAGAAGGGGGAAGTCTCCTGAGGCCAATCTGAAGCAAAGGCCCAAAACGACCGAGGAAAGCAGCCAAAACAAAACCTTGGTTCACCATGTTCACTCCCCTCAATACCTCAAGGGAACAGATCTTGATGGAGATCCAGCACCATAACCACTTACCTTCAGCACTCAAGATGAAAGGCCAACTTGAGAAGAGCAATAAAACCAAGTATTGCCACTACCATATGGATTACAGCCACACCACCGAGGAATACCGAGACCTGAAACAGGAGATCGAGGCACTGATAGCCCGAGGTCACCTTCGGAGGTACATAGAACAACAGCCAACCCGGAATCACGACCAGAGGGAGAGGGAGAGAAGTCCACCCAGGCGCCAGGCTGGGGACGGACGTTTGGCTGTGATTGAGACCATCGCAGGAGGATTGGCATCAGGTGGGGAGACCTCGACTGGTAGGAAGGGTTATGTTCGGGCTGAAAGAGAGTATGAGCTGGTGCAGGGTCCGGTCTCGGAGATGGAAGAGCTCACTTTCTCCTCAGAAGACTTAGATGGGGTGATACTGCCCCATGACGACCCATTGGTGATCAGCGCTGAAATAGCCAACTTCACCATAAAGAGGCTGATTGTTGACACCGAAAGCTCGGCATAAGTCCTATTCCTGAGTGTATTTGAACAAATGGGGTTGG
The DNA here is from genome assembly GCA_037974665.1 of Ehretia macrophylla. NCBI lineage: Eukaryota > Viridiplantae > Streptophyta > Magnoliopsida > Boraginales > Ehretiaceae > Ehretia > Ehretia macrophylla. The sequence goes on from CM075770.1 coordinate 34,173,649, forward strand.
ACATGAGTCGACTCAAACAATTGAGGGGCACATTGGCTGATTTCACCAGATATGCCCACCGAGCCAAAGGGGTCATCAACCTCCCTCTGACGCTGGAAGACGGAGACAAGCAGGTTTCGATGCAAGCTTGTAATGGATTGTAACTCCACTTAAAATGGGATATTGGGTCGGGTGGCACTCAATCATTTCAGGGTCGTGCCTTCAACTTACCATTAGGCTTTGAAGTTCCCGACCCTAAGCGGCATAACCACCATCTAAGGAGCTCAGCTCTCGGCTCCGGAATGTTATGAAAACTCCATTTGCCCCAAATATCAGGTTACTTGGGGACCAGATTTGCCCGAGGAGAATAGGGATACCAAGAGAGGGAGCCCAGCTGAAAACCTTCAAGAGGTGGAGCTCTCCGATGAAACAAAGAGAGCGAAGATCGGGAATGAACTCTCTGATGACCTCAAGAAAGGTATAAGCCAATTTCTTCTGAAAAATGAACATATATTTGCATGGTCTGCTTCTAACATGATAGGTATTGACTCAGGTGTGATTGAGCATCACCTGAATGCCGACCCAAATCACTATCCGGTAAAGCAGAAGCGTAGATACTTCCATTATGATAAGCAACAAATCATAGCAGAATAGGTTGATAAGTTGGTGGACGCCGGCCACATAAAGGAAATTCAATACCTAACCTAGTTATCCAATGTGGTACTAGTAACCAAGTCCTCAGGCGGATGGAAATTGTGTATTGACTTCACCGACCTCAATAAAGCTTGCCCCAAGGACTATTTTCCCCTACCTCGGATTGATCAGATGGTGGATACCACCTCCGGGTTCGAGCTACTCTCTTTTATGGATGCCTTCAAAGGCTACAACCAGATTAAGATGGCTCCTGAGGACAAAGAGAAAACTGCATTTACCACCGATAAAGGTCTCTACTACTATAAGGTCATGCCTTTTAGCCTCAAGAATGCTGGAGCTACCTACACTCGGATGGTGAACAAGGTATTCAAGAATCATATTGGCTGAGATATGGAGATCTATGTAGATGACATGTTAGTCTAGAGCAGGAGGGCGGAAAACCATGTGACCAACCTGGCTAAAGCCTTCGCCATAATGGAGCACTTTGGGATAAAGCTAAACCCGAAAAAGTACACATTCGGTGTCAAGGCGGGAAAGTTTTTGGATTTCATAGTCACGGCCCGGGGAATAGAAGCCAACCCGGAGAAGGTTCAGGTGATACTTGACCTAGTACCGCCAACCTGCGTGAAGACATCCAGGTGCTTGCGGGCAAGTTTGTAGCGTTGAACCGATTCATGTCCAGGTCAGCCGACAAGTGTGCTCCTTTGTTCAAAATATTGAGGAATCCTAAAAATTTTGAATAGACTACGGAATGCCAGAACGCCTTCCAAGAGCTGAAAAGGTATCTAGCTCCGCTACCCCTGCTATCCTGACCTGAGGTGGGGGAGAAGCTGGTACTATACTTGGCATGCTCAGGGACTACAGTGGCGGCAACACTAGTTCACGAAGAAGGGAATGAGCAAAAACCTGTCTATTATGTCAGCAAAACCTTGCAAGGGGCCGAAGCGAGGTACTCCTCTTTGGAAAAACTCACCCTCGCGCTCATCACAACGGCAAGGAAGCTGAAGCCATACTTTGATGCTCACCCAATTAAGGTCATGATGGATACCCCACTCAAATTCATCATGCACAAGCCGGAGGCGTCGGGTAGGCTGTTGAAATGGATAGTTGAGCTGAGTCAATTTGATATCACCTACCAACCCAAAACGGCCATCAAAGCCTAAGCCATCGTGAACTTTGTGGTGGAAGGTACTGGCTGAGCCGAGTATGACCCAGACGATATGTGGAAAGTCCATGTGGATGGAGCCTCGGGGAAGTCAGGAAGCAGAACCGGTGTGGTCATCTCCGACCCGAATGGGCATGAGCATCAATACTCCCCCAAATTCGCCTTTCCGATATCTAACAATGAGGCTGAGTGCGAGGCAGTAATCGCAGGGTTAAAAATCACAGCTCAGCTCGGCGCACAAACAGTTGACCTGAACACCGACTCTCAGTTAGTTGCTAGTCAGGTATCAGGAGAGTTCGAAGCCAAGGACAATGTCATGCTGGCCTACCTCAAAAGGTTCACAATATAGCAAATCCCGAGGGAAGAGAATATAAAAGCTGATACTCTATCCAAGTTGGCTTTGTGAGGAAGCCAACCTGCACTGGTCCACGTAGAAGAAGTCTCTAAACTTAGTATTTAGTTGGGAAGACCTATCGTGGCCGAGGTCAATTTAAGCCCAGATAGGACCCGACCAATCATGGACTACTTGGAGGGAGTATAACCCTAGAGGATGAAAAAGCAGCTCGAAAACTCATGAAAAAAGCCTCAAGGTTTGTCATAGTAGCTGGGCAACTCTACAAGAGAACCTACGGTTGGCCTCTCTTAAAGTGTATTGGGTCCGAGGAGGGAAACTATGTACTCCGAGAGATTCACGAAGGAGTATGTGGAAACCACTTAGGTGGCAAGGCTCTGGCTCGGAAAGCATTGAGGCAAGGCTATTTTTGGCCAACCTTAGAGCAAGATGCCAAAAAGTATGTTAAAAAGTGTGACACCTGCCAAAGGTTCGCCAAAATACAAAGAAAGCCTCTGGTAGACCTGACAGTGATGATGTGCCCGTGGCCATTCTATCAATAGGGTCTAGATATTATTGGCCCATTGTCAACCAGTGTTGGCTAGAAGAAGCACGTCTTCGTAGCTGTAGACTACTTCATCAAATAGACTGAGGCTGAAGGTGTTGCTAGAATAACATAAAAGGCAGCTTGGGATTTTGTGTGAAAAAATATCGTTTGCCGATTTGAGGTACCAAAGGTCATCATTATCGACCACGGAAAATAATTCAACAGTGCATACTTTCGAGACAAATGTGTTGAGATTGGGATCGACCTCAGATTCTCATCTATTGTTCACCCTCAAAATAATGGCCAAGTTGAAAAGACTAACCAAATCATTTTGCAGGGTCTGAAAACCAAGCTGGAGGAAGCAGAATGCCAGTGGACATCGATTCTCCCCGAGGTATTGTGGGCACAGCGAACCACCACTAGCTCAGCAATGGGAGAATCCCCCTTCGAGCTGACCTTCGGTACTCAAGCAGTACTGCCAGTAGAGATCGGGTCTCCGACCAGTAGAACCCTCCATCACGATCCAGTAATAAACGGAGCCCTAATCCGTGAAGAGCTTGACCTCGCTGAAGAGTTTCGAGCCAAAGCTCATATCAGAATGTTGTCCAACAAAGCCGCAAAGCAAAGAGCCTTTTCCAGGTAGGTCAAGCCTAAGCCTATTAAGGTCGGCGACCTCGTCCTCAGAAAGACCATCTTTTTGTTGCGCTCTGGTAACAAGCTCTCCCCGACCTGGGAGAGACCGTAGGATGTCATGAAAGAAGTCCGACCTGAGACCTTCTACCTCTACAACAAATATGGGAAACAACTGAAGAATGTATGGCACGCAGAACACCTAAAGAGATATTTTGTCTAAACGGCCCCCGAGCCAAAAACTTTTGTAATGGCCCTCAAGCTGAAAACTCTTGTAAAGGCCCCCGAGCCAAAACTCTACATGTAATTGGCTCCCAAGCCCAAGTACTCCATGTACAAATTCAATACAATGTATTTTGTAAACTAGTGCGAAGCCCGACCCGGGCCCAAGCACCTCAGCTAAGCCATTGCAAACTCGGATTAACGCGGTAGCCATGCTTAATTGCGAGATAAAAATAAAGTAAACCAGCTCGGACAAGGTTCTTGCTCGGGTATAATCAATAATAATTTGATTTACTTTACCAGTTTGGATTAGAGTCCAACTCAGTTTAGTCGGCTCCAGGTCGGTATGTTAGTTTGGGTTTAAACTCAAGCTCAGCATTTGTCAACATTAGTTTGACCAATTTTAAATCAGACTAATAAGTCTAGGTTGGCGACGATTATATGGTTACCCAGTTAACCAGCTCGGATTAGGATAACTCATTAACCACGTCCAGCTCGGTTCTTAACAATCAACTACTTAAGTTTGAAACGTCCGTTATGTTGGTCCGACCCTACTTGAGAAAATTTGCGAAGGGAAAAGTACACTTGTACGAACTCAAACAAAACGCAGATAAATATCAAAATGTTCTTTTCATTTAAAATGAGAGAGTACAAATTATAAAGCCCAACCCGAGCAGAATTACAAAAAATCATTTAGGTGCGGGAGCAGAGGTAGCAACGTCGACTTCTTCCCCAACCTGGTCCATGCCCTTCTTGACAAAGTCCATCACCTCCTGGGCTTGGGACTTGAGGTTGGCTGAAAGCTCGGGGACCTCCCAAAATTTTGGCGGTGGGGCCTCTAAGATTTTGATATAATCATTCTTGGAGGTGGGAAGAAAGATCTTTGCTCGCTCCCGAGCGGTGACCTAGCCTCGAAAATAATATTCCAGCTCGGCGTATCTGGCCATGATCCCGCCCTCACTCTCGACCCAACTCACCACTGTGTCGCTGGACTTGAAGGCCTCCACCGCTTTCTCTCCATTTGCTCCGACCCGGTCGTGTAGTTCCTGGAACTTCGACTCGGCCTTGCGGACATCAGTCTTGTAGCGTTCCACGTCCTTGGCTGCAGCCAGGCATTGAGACTCTTCCATCTGGAGCTCTTTCTTCAGTCGGTCAATCTCTGCGGTATCCTCCTTGTATTTTTTAGAGTCCTCCTTCCTCTGGGACTCGAGCTCTGCTCGGGCATCAGCACATTGCTACTCGAGCTCGACACAGTAGTCCTACACATTGGTAAAGAGCCTGGGTACCGAGAGAACATAGGACTCTGCCTACACAAAGGACAACAGATAAGGTCAAACGAGCTGACAGACTTTATAGTGTACTTAATCGAGTACAACTCACCGTGACGATAGTCGTCCTTAGGTCGAGTGAGAGCTACTCTAGTGGATCCCCTGCCAGCTTGGGATCATGAACCACCTTGGTCACCTCCATGAAATCCTTCCTGGGAGGGTCACCTCTGCAGCCTTGCCTTTTCCTGAATATTCTGCCCGAGGCCGCTTCCGATTGTCAGGGCGGGTTGTCGAGCGCTCTTGCATCACCACGCCCGAGCTCGACCTTTTGGGCAGGGGAGATTCTGAGGTTCCCTTGGAAGTCATATCGGTGTCGACCTCCCGAACTTGGCTGCTGGACCGTTGCTTGTGCTCTTGAGGGGCGGCGGGACCAAAGCCGGACTGAGCCGAGTCGTCGCCGCTAGCCTCAGCCCTTCTCCTCATTCTCTGGGCATAAGCGAGTTTTCCAATCTCCTTCATGTCTGCAAAGGAAAAAGGAAGGGAAGTAAGGGATATTCGAGAACCGACTTAAGAATGGTAACAACAGTTAGGATGATGGGGAGGTCAAGCATTGATCTCGCGGAGGACTGACCCTCTCCTGAACTAGACTCCTCATCTTTCCTAGGCTCAAGAAGTAGGTGGGGATGTTCCTTTCTCAAATCGGGTTCTCTCCCGAACAACTTGGACTCCCAGATCCGCTCCCATTTGAGCACACTGTCGATATTTATCAATATCCCCGTCTCGGGCCTCAGCACCCATTACAAAAAATAAGTTGTTATGTGACGGGCAGTAATCATCACATTTTCGTCACAAACAAGCAAATGCGACAAAATTGTGACGACATGTCTGTTGTCGCCAAACATGGCGTCGCAAAATCGTTTTTTGTCATATTTTTGTGGCCTTAAGACTAATTTGCGATGACATGCAAAGCTGGAAGTGTTCGTGACAAATTCATGGCAAATGCGACTAATATGCCACGACATGTAGTTGAGACCATTTCGTGGCAAATATTTCTTGGGAAACTCGTGGCAAATTATTTGTCGTGATTTCGTGGCTGAAGTTGACGCAGAAGCGTGGCATATATTTTGTGGTAATATCATAGCCGAATGTTGTCACAAATTTGTGGCTAATTTTTTCGTCGCAAATTCGTCCTAAATAGTTTTCGTCACAAAATCGTGGCTGTATTTCATTCTTTTTGTCCTAAATTCATGGCAATTGTCAAATTATTTTCGTAAAATCATGACTATATTTCATTCATTATCACTAATTCGTGGCAATGTTCAAATTATTTTCATCACAAAATCGTGGCTATATTTAATTCATTTTGTCACAAATTCGTGACAATTTTCAAATCTACTATTCTAATGTTGCTTGTAATATCATCTTGCTTGTCCTGCTAAATTACAAAATAACATACATAATTGAATCTCAAGCAATTTATAAAGTCAACCCCATAATTAAATCTCAAGTAATTAAACAACCTACACATCCATTCAAATGAACACAATTCCATACCAAAGTAGCTAAGTATACATAATAACCAACATTCAACAAAGTTACCTTCTTCAAATATACATTCTAAAAGAATTACCAAATGTACATCTATCATAACATCATCTAACTTGTTTGTCCTGCTATGATAAGCTCCAAAAGAGAATTTGTATGCAAAAAAGCTTTTAACATTCTTCATTGTGGCACGCAATCCTTGCATGGAAAAGAATCCAAAGCCTACTATTCTCACCATCTTCAAACAATCCATCTCTTATATCTGCAAACAGGAAAATAACCAAATCTAAAGCCTAATACTCAACCTGAAGAACTCTTCAGTTAAAAATGAGAATGAAAGTGAAAATAAATTATAATTTTTACTTGTGATGATAATAAGCCAAAAGTGCACCAAATTGCCCTCAATTTTCGAAATGTGGGAAAGACTATAACATAATCCAAAGTATAAACAAGCACAAGGAAAAGTGAAAATGATCAATATATATGTTTGAAATGTAAGAATTACATAATATACTTGAACCCACTTACTTATTAAGGTTCACAATAATTTTATGACCTTATCAAAGTTAATTTAATTTCTTTATAATAGGTACTATATATTTTCCCCTTAAAAAGGTTAAAGGGATTCACAAGATTGTTTATTAAGAGAATCACAAGAGTTGCATTTCTCTGAAGATAACTAATGTAACCAGATTATCTCCCTTTTTATACATCTTTGTTTCTTTGTGTCTCTTTTTAACTTTGTTTTCTTTAATTGTGTCTAACATACTAATTCGATATATACTTTCCCCTTAACTATTTTAACTAATCACAACAGTTTCGTTCTGCAAAATCATACAGGTAAATTCTTTAAATCGATTAAATTACTTCTCTAAAACAAATATGTTCAGAGGAATTGTTATTTATTTGCGGAAAGCCAACAAATAAAGACAGCTAAGTACAAACCTCACAACACGTGAAAACTCTTTATAGAACACCAATATTCTTGGCCAAAATCTGAAAGTAAGAACCGAAAGAGATTGCATTAGAATGGGAAAAATGAATTAGAGCTTGCAAAGACTTTATATAATTAATATACAAGAAAAGAGTGAACATTGATTTTACTAGTTTACTCTGTCTCGGATTGGGATTCTCTCATTAAATTATAATGTTCCTATGTTGATCTTTTTAAATGTACAATAAAGTTTACAACTTTTTTCTAATTTGGTGCATCTTCTTCTTTAATGAATGATGTTGACAATTGATTGAGATGGAGGCAATATTGAAAGAAGAGATTAAATCAAGAAACAGAGCTTAGAGGTAATTTATATCATAATTTATATCTATCTTTACTCTTTAGTAGTATTATTAATTAATTAATCCAAAACATATTGCCTTTTGTTTGTGTTTCTTGCTTACAAATCGATATCGATTACTAATAGTAGTTGGTAAGTCCAGGAAGTTTTCAAAGCTATATATAATTTGTAGTGTGTCAAAGTTAAAACTTAGGGATGATAATGATGTATACCACCTTGTGATCTGTGCCATTATTAGAATTACTTGGGGCGATAGAAGCATATATAACAGGATTGGTTGGTTTAAGCTAATAATAATAATAGCATCAATAGTTACATTTATTGGTAAATAAAAGCCACAAATAACAAATTCTTATTTGGCTATCAATTACAATTACTATGTTGGGGGTCATTAAAGAATTATCCAACAAAATAATAGTGGGGGTACATAAGATTGAAAAGATTTGAGAGCCTTAATAATATTCAGTCTCTGCCGATTGTCACCATTGATTTTCCACAAGTCACTTAAAAAAAGTTCAATGTATTACTAGTCCCTCTTGTCCCTTTGCTATATTTTTACATAGTTGAGTACAGATGCAATACTTCATATTTCTAGATAATGACAACTATTTTTTAAAATCATAAGCCTATCAAACAATAGATAGATAATAAACCTTTAAACATGGGAATATTTGTCATACAGCGAATCGTAACTCTGTAAGATGGTGACATATCTAGCATCTGTTCAATTATGTGATTCATCAATAAAATCAACATTCCTTACAGAGAAACAGAAAGGAAAAAATATATATATATTCTCTCCAAGGCCAAAAGTACTTTTCTAATGACTTATATAAGGGGATGGGGGAAGAAAAGAATTACAGTAATTGGAAGATCAATCTAGTAGTCTGAGAAGCAGTTAAGTGAATCATTTTTTTTTTTTGCCAGTAAATGACTCATTTAGGTTATCACACTTATGCATTGAATATAAAAACATCCACTGCTAAGATACCAAAGAGGGAATTTCATTATTTCTGTGCAACATTTGACTATTGCAGCACATTATCTTCATAGAGGGAGAGAGAGAACTGAATGCCAAGTAAGACGCATCAAAACATTCATTAACAAAAATGTGAGGTGTGTGAATAGCTTCTCTGAAACACTAGAGTAGTAATGAACACGAGTTGAGCCAAATACCCACCAAGAATTTTGAACTCTTCTTTAGCATGGACTAGATAAAAGAATTTCAATACTAAGAGAAGAAGACAAACTATTTTTCAAGAAATGGAAGGAGAGTGTTCTGCAATAACTTGTACCTCCGTGATTGATAACTTATCGCTTGTTTGAATCATTGACCTAAAAAGAAAAAGAAAGTAAAGAAAAATACGTGAACACGAATCTAAAGAAACAAATGGAACAATCTCAAAGTTGGCCTCTAAGTTGATTTCCTATATACATGATAGACAAACAGTTGATTTTACAATCAACTCAGCCTCTAAGTTGGCCAAAGAAGAAGTAACCAAAGATTTCACACAACTATTACACTAGTACACTTCCAAAGACCTTGAGGCTTGAACTACTAGCATAAAACTACGACTCCGTTTTGATTTCCCACAAAGAGAAGCGAATCAACATCAGAACATCAGGTAATACAAAGTTGAGCAAAACAAGAAGTAAACTGGGATTCTGATTTTGCCTTAGACTTCTTCTATCATAGTTGCAAGGGTTCCAAAACTACTACTCAAGTATCAAAGGCTACTTTTCCGGTTGGTTTCATAAGGGTGCTGTTCGTTGTCATCTTCACCCAGCCTGTAAGTAGTTTAAGGTAAGAGGCAAAAGCTTTTTCGAGGGATTTTCTTTTGTTTCTTTAATGAACTTCCCCACGGTTTCCATGTGAGGGTAACAGTGGGGAAGCTATCAACTTACTACCGATGCCAGGTTCTTAGTGGATTAGATCAACTTCCCACCGTACCTCTCTACATTTTTAACTGCCCCTCTGTGTCAGTAGTATTCTTTCACTAGCTTGTTTCGATTCTCTTCCCCAATGTTTCTCCAATTAGGAAGAGAAGGCAAGGCTTAACACTCATCAACCTTAAGCATCATTTTTCATTATCGTTCACTCCAAGGGAAGAAAAAGTAAGATGACTCTTTTTCTTTTCCACAAATATGATCCTTCATTATTTGCCTGTATACCATGAAACATATTTCTTATCCATTATTAATTTAGTGAGAGATCCGTCTATTGAAAGTCAAGCATTCTGAAATCAACTGTCATGCTTTCTCCTTTTTATATCTATTTGTATTACACAAAGCCCACAACTCTTATATTGATAGCACAACCACTGGTATATTCATCAGCCACGAGCAAGACTACAGGAGGCCGTACAACTAAACACATGGCAAGCAGAAATAGTCTCTTACATGCAATCCAAAAAACAAACTTAACAAAATTCATATTAATCATCTTAATCCTAAATGGTGATTCTTTTATTTATCACCATTGTCGTCCAAAATCAGAAGAGCTTGAAATAGTCATCAACTGTAAAACTTTTGTTAAGCATTCAGTGTTATTCTTAGCTTTCCTTTTGATAACTCATGATGGGTCAAAATTTTGTAGGAAATGAAAATTTTGTTTGATCAGAAAATAATAAATCAGATAAACTTGTTTTCATTTTTGTTTTAACCCTCAAGCAAAAAGGATAAAGGGGAAAAAAGATGATTCGTCATTCTTTTAAATATCTACTAATGACATACAATCTGCACCAACTAAACCTACCTTAATACACATGAATACAACCTGAACACAAAAGATGTACTAGAGTAATTGTGATTAAGAAATTACGCTAAAGGATGGGAAGCATGCTATGAGTTCAGATGCGTGGGCTCCCTTCTTTTAAATAACTATGCTCAATGCACCTTCATTTTCTCGTCTTCCTTGAATTACATTGTAATAAACCAATTAACTTCATTGTATATAAGTATTATAAAATTATCAGGAACAAAGATCTTAGAATATACCATTACTTGAATAACCCAAGGAATAAGAAAAAAAAAAAAAAAGAAGAATTCACAAGTGTATATGCAAATGCAGGAATTAAACGAACCACTAGCAGCAAAACTTGCAGCAATCAAATACTATAAATCTATAACCAACACAAAAATTCACCCAAACCAAAATAAAATATTTACCTAATTAACAAACTAACCCAGAAACTCAAAGATCCAATTTTTACACAAATTCAAACTAACAATTCACAATAACCAACATCGAAATTTACATAACCATAACCCAAATGCCCCATTTTCCTCACTAGATCCAAACATTTCAATAAATAACATTATATTAGGTTAAAAAAAACCAAATCAAGTAGCAAAACAACTACATCTAGCAATTCATAAATTAGGTTAAAAAAATCAAAATTTGAATTACTGGTTTGCCGTGGTGATGATGCCGTGGTGGTGGTGATGATGAAGATGGGCCGAAGTGGTGATGGTGCCGTGGTGCATAAGAGGGGCGTGCCTTCGACCAAAACCAAAATAAAAAGGGAGAGGGGGGGGTGTATACCTCCATTAATTACTTGGCAGCTTGTCTTTTTTTGGTTTTTTGATCTTATGATGAGGAACGAAGAGGAGCTGCCTAGCTGTTGGGAAGTGAGAAACGATGAAAGTAAGAAACAATTGGTAGTGTTTTTTGGTTAAATAGTGGTATTGGCGTAGTTTTAAAATTTACTAAGGACAATTGTTAACCTACTATTAGGGTTAAATAATCACCCCAAAACCAATCCCTTCCACCCAAATCCATCAATCCAAATAAGCTATTAGGGTTAAAAAGGTTAAAATTTTCATTAACCTAGTATTTTCTTTTTAATTATAAGAAAAAAGGGTAAATTTTATATTTTTAGTCTTTATAGTTTATATGTTTTTTTAATATCATCTTTGATGTTCTAAAACATTTATAGAAATTCTTAATATTTACAAAAAACACTCAATATAATTCATATTATTTAATATTAGCCAACTTAATTCTTATTATTTTTCAAAAAAAATTAATTTAATCTCTATTATTTCTTTAAAATTCAATTTAGTCCCTGCATGTAACTCCATTTTGGAATTAAATTAAAATTTAATCTTTATTATTTCTTTAAAATTCAACTTAATCCTTTTTATGCATAACAAATAACAAATATGCTGCTTGGACGATTTTGTCCCTGGGCATTATGGTCATTAATAGAGAAAAGGTATAATATTGTTAGCACATGGTACAATACATTTAATGCCATGACGAGCGAAACTTTTACTTTATCTGACAATTTTAACCATTCAAATCCTTTTAGTATATAGTAAAGATATATGTAATCTTTTTTTATTTTTTTAAATTATACATTAATAATGTTATAATAAATTCAAAATTATTTTATTTTATTTTAAATATAAAAATTTTGTCACATTTAAAAGCTAAAATTTGTTTTCTTTGTTTTTTTCTAATATATTTTTCATTATTAATTCTTTTGTTCTAAATCTATAATCTATTTATTGTTATTACACATATATTTGTAACAGCTAATATTTGTTTCATATTATTAATTTTTTTATTCTAAATTTATTTATTTATTTATTGTTACTTTAAATATAGAACATTAATTATTCATTACCAATGTTATAAAAAAAACTAGCACAAAACATCATAATACGACATTTCGTCACAATGTAGGCATCAAACTTGTGACTACAAGAATCAAAATGATGTGATTTATCCATATCATTATATTTTTGACACAAATATTGCGTCAAATTTGCGATAATCCTCTATTTATCTAGTTTCGTCACAAAATTATAACAAATGGCCACGAAATTGCGACAACCCTGTAGAACTATTTCCTGTCGTGGCAAAATTGTCGCATATAGTGATGAATTAGAGTCCATAATCCTCTATTTATCTAGTTTCGTCACAAAATTGTAACAAATGGCCTCGAAATTGCGACAACCCTGTAGAACTATTTCCTATCGTGGCAAAATTGTCGCATATTATGACGAATTAGAGTCGATAATCCTCTATTTATCTAGTTTCGTCACAACATTGTAACAAATGGCCATGAAATTGTGACAACCCTGTAGAACTATTTTCTGTCGTGGCAAAATTGTCATATATTGTGGCGAATTAGAGTCAATGTATGTTTCCCACGCTAGAACTATTGCATGTCGTGGAAAAATTATCGCTGTTTGTGATGAATTTGCGACGATTCTTGATAGTCATCACAGATTTGTCACAAGTTCCACATATTTTGAGCACAAAAATATTTCGTGGCATTTTCGTCCCAATTTTGCGACGAATTTAATTTCGTCACAAATTATCGTCACAAAATAGCTGTTATTTTGTAGTGACCGCGACTTCCTCAAGTTCCTCGTCTGAAAGCTTGGGATCGTCATTGACATTCTTCTTCAAGGTCGGATTCCAATCTGACCTGCACCCCGGGTTCACAGCCGGCTCCACCCAATAATAGTCGTTGTGTCAACCCTTGTTAGAGGAGTGCCACTTGGTGAATATAGCATTACCTGCCCGAGATGGGAAATGGAACTACCCGGGCTGCTTGGGTTAGGCTTGCACACAAAGAACTGCCTAAACTGATACAGGGTCGGCTCTACTTCATTCTCGAGGTAGAACACATAAAACGCCACCACTACGGCCCAACCATTAGGTGACATCTGACCCAGACTGAGCTCAAAATAGTTTAAGTTACTGATGATGAAATCCAGCAGCGGGAGCTGAATAACATCGAAGGCGAGGTCGTAAACGGTGAAGTGGTCAGGAGGAGGATAGCAAGAGGATTCGTGCCTACCCGAAACCTTCAATTTATGGTTTCGGTCCACCGACCAATTCCTAAGCCTGGCATTGGCCATCTGCACAGTGGAATGGCACTGACGCTTACAATAGACAAACAACTGCTCGATCCTCTTCCCCTGAGCTGAAGAAACACTGGATGTAGCCGAGCTTCGGGGGCGGACCGCCCTCACTGGGATCGCTTCAATTGACTCCACCGTGAATGCTCCAGCTAAGTACTCCTGCGGTATCTCAACCCCCTCCAACCGATTCAAAGGTGACCCGTCCTCTTTATCTCCCACTTTTCCCAGGTCGGCCAAATAATCCTCCTCAGCCTCCTGCACCTGCCTGACCCCGATAACTTGGCAATCATCATCACTCTCCTTGGGCCCAGATTGTCGAGCTGATCCTTTAGGCACACCGGTGTTGTCATCACCTTGACCTCCATCCGAGGTAGATTTTGAGCCCCACGGATTCTCGTCCCCTCCATAGGATCTCACCTCCATCACTTGAGAATCTTCCGACTCCGACCTCCCCATCCTGTCTACAAATTAAAATATATGTACAGAAATATCTAAAAGGAATTGGGACGTACCTACTTCTCTAGTTGTGGAAGATAACCCGATCTAATTGCCTCCGACCTAATTGGCTCCGAGCTAATAGATCTCGAGCTGAACACACTGAGAAGATTGCTTGCAAGTTAAAAATATCCGACCACTTTGGTTGCCGACCTGAAAGCTCTACAAATTTTGTGATTAAAGTGTGAAATGAATCTCGAACTTCAGGGCCCTATTTATAGGCAACTTCGGTAACCGTCTCAGGAATCCAAAACGTCGCATCTCGTCATAATTGTCAGGTGACGTGTCAGCCATCCGAAGGGCATGTACCGCTGACGTGGCCATTCTCACTCTGCTGGGGTCGAGCACCTCCAGCTCGGGAACAACTCCCAAATCTAGATCTCACCCTCTCGATCTCGACTTGGGGAGGGGGATTGACGAGGGTGGACCCCGAGCTGAGGTAAGATACCCGCATCGAGCTGAGGCCGGCCAACCCGGTCAGCTAATGTCCAACTTGTATACTAATCCAACCTCACCCCGACCCAGGAAACCCTTACCTCTGCGCCAGCTGTCCTGATGGGACATAAAGCCTTGATGAAAATAAAGTTGCGCCGCATTAAATGCTATCAGATCCGAATTTAGTATAAATAGAGCTCCATCCCTTCATTTCTGAGGTAACTCGTCATTAAATACTCTCAGCTACTTCGCCAGCTCGGACATACTAATCATTCGCACGCCCGAGGGAAAAATCTGGGTCGTCACTCCGCCTTTTCCGTCTTTTTCCTTGTGCAGGTCAAGTAGCCTACCCAAAAATCCAAGTCAGGTAGCCGACCTAGAAATCCAGTTCGGCAGGAGTAGCCATCCAACTTTAACTGCGAAATTCTTAACCTCGACAATGACTATTTGCTTGCATTTCGTTAAGGCAGCAACTTTAACTTTTTAGTTGGATTTGAAGTTTGTGGTAGTGGATAAAGCATAGGGATAGAAGATGAAGAGGAGTGAATAGTGGATGAGTAGAAGATGAAGATGAGTGAATAGTGGAGATAGTAGAGGCATCTCGAGAGTTGGAGAGAAGAAAGATAAGACTTTGCATTGAAAATAAAACCAAGGTTATGTATGTAATTTGACGTAGGGTTATTTTAGTAAGCGTAATGAAAAGGTTAAAAAAAGACATTTCAATTCATGTCCAGAAGCTTATACTTTTAGGGTTAAATTGGTAATTAAATATCAATTAATAACTTTTTAAAAAAGTTATCTGCATAGAAGAAAGACTCATAAATATTATGGTACACATGTTAAGGATAGGGATCATTTTGCCCTGAAATTGCTTATGCAAGCTGCGCAGGTTCCTTAGGTAATCGTCTGAGGTCATGCATGACGTCAGCTAGATCTAGAAATTTCTGCATGTGATTTATATGGTTGAATGCTCGTTTAGAGAGTCGATGATATTACGAATCCTCATGCGACCGTCGATTTCAATGGGTGAACATAGGCAGTTTTGTTTTGTGAAAATTATTGCATTGGACAACGATGGTACCAACCTCCGTCAGTCATATTGATGGGTGTCTATATGTGTGTGATGGACTATCGTCATGGATGGACTTAGAGGTGGTATTTGAACTGAGCAATCGATTATTACTTTCATACATCATTTGTTATAATTTTTTTCCGCAAACCTTTTTTAAGGTTAATTGACTAAATGACTTGAATGAAGTTATTTTGATAAAGACTAGTGACCTTTTAGTACAAAAAATAATTTAATTGTTAAAACAAAACTGACAAAATAGTTTACCCTATTCTTAATGGTTCTACGGGAGTGCTTTAACGTTAAAAACATATATATGCATTGTAAGAGCATAATGAATAAGGTACGATATCTATCAAGAAAATTTGCTTCAATAAGGTGTTAAATATATTCACGTTAAAAACATTTAATTTAATTTTTATTATTATAATAATTTTATTTTATTTTATTATTATAATTATTTTATTATTTTATTATTATTTTTGTTGTTATTATTTTATTATTATTATTCCTTTTTTTTAAATTATTATTATTATTATTACAAAATAAACTATATATAAATATTATATTTTTATAGTGGTATGTTAGTCATTTGATAAATGAGTTTATTCACAAACACATGAGAATAGGCTAATCCCATGTATTTGCTCTAAAATGACTAATCAGTAGGGGCGGAGGGAAGTATACTTTGGGGGGTGCACTGAAATTTGGAAAAAATAATTTTTTTTTTTATGTATATATATATATATACCCACTTATTTTTATCCTTTCTCTTTCATCATGCTTTTCTCTCTTTATTTTTCACTTTTGTTCTCTTATTCTTAAATAGGTTTATAATTTATTTTCTATATTTTGAATACTATTTGTGTTATCACTGTGTATAAATTTTAATTCGTTTATTTTTGTAATATTTTTAACATTTAATTTAAACTTTTCTAGTTTATTTGTACATTTATTAGGTCTTTTTTCCATGCTTTCTCATCTGTTAAACTAACTATTCTTTTCTCAAAATGGTAGAGAGATATTTTTCGTACATTGTCAACATATTTAATCTTATTATATTATATACAACAGCTTAATGGAATTTATGGACTTGAACATTCTTAACTTTAAGTATATATATTCAAAACGTCACACCCTCCACCTCGTACCCTCCCTCAACAAAGCTCACACCTCACTTCTCTCTTTTTCTCACCTTGGCTTTCACCCCCACCTCTCTCTCACCTTTTTTTTCTCTGGTCGACGTGTCCAAAAAAAAACTTGGGACGTTCCAAAAAGTCCCAATTAACTGATTTCAATAATTTTTCTATATATATATATATATATAAAACAGCATACCAAACACTGCTCGAAAGATAGATATGAAGACTATCATCCAAACGAATTGCTCAAGACGAGTGATTGATCATGGCATGCTTTAACAGAAAATTCATGCACGGCAGAAGCGTAGAAGACAAAAGCCCCAAAATTTTAGCCCATTTTAATTGTCTTTCCAACTATCAACGTAACAGAGGCCTCAACCCCGCCCCCCAACCCCTCCTCCTTTTCTCTCATCTCTCCTAATCATCTTGTAATTGTTAGTTTAATTTCTTGCAATTATAGTTAATTGTTATTTGTCCTTGACTGTATTCTAACAAAAACATGAAAAAAAATGGTCTCAGTCGGTATTTTGTTCTTTTGCTATTTTTACTTCCGAGAATTGTGTTGTTTCTTATTCCATTTCAGTTTAAAGTTTTCGAAATTTGAATACATCGATGGACATGAAGGTAAACTATTGTACGAATTCATGGATAATAATATTCGCTAATTTTTTTATGTTTGAAGTCAATTCGTTGTAGTGAAGGTGCAGCCATTCATCAAAGGAAAAATGGACAAATAAAGTTGGTCCAACATAACATGAAACTCAAATGAATAGATTAAATGAGAGACAAAAATGCCAAAATAGAATTTAGGGGTTTGAATTAAATATAAAAGTGATAATTTGAAACACCCATTATTATTGGCATTATGATAAACAGAGAAAAAGAAGAACATATCCGTGTTTACATAATTTTTCATTGAAAAACAAGCATCTCAACGAGCAAACGATAAATAACGTTTGACACTGCTAGTAAACTAGAGGAACGAAACATAAAGCCATTATCACACTGGGGATATTAAACACAAACACTTCATCTGTAAACCATAACCAAAAGACAGTAATATTGTGGGTACTTGTCTGATCAGAAAAATTTATCCTTACTTGGTCCGAACAGAAGCCTTGTCCAGTACGTTGAGTGAATTGTGTCAATACATAACTTGTATTGCTGAGATACGAACACAATTACAGGGATGCACGCAAAAGCACCAATAAGTTTCGGCACCCACATCCTTTGGCCATTGTAAATCAAAAAGAAGGAGGCGGTAAATGCTAGGACCATGGTAAGTACTGAGCCGAAGAGTGCAATAAGACCAATGGACAACTTCTTGGGAAGTGACGCCAGAAAATCATCTTCAGCATAACGCGAAGTCAGAATTGACAAGAACATGATTATAGAAACTGTTGAAGTAAACATGGCCAATGCATCTGATATGACAAACACCTCGAACCACCCTGCTTTCAGAAATATTGGAACACCTGTGTCATCATAACTGCCACCTGGTATCGTGAAGGCTGCAGCGAATACCACCGTAGCTATCAAAGTTGCAACGAGCATGCAAGAGTTTGCTGTGTCCTTCATCCATTTTTCACCCTTTTCTAATAATTCCCGATGCTCCTCGGAAAAAACTTCTTTTGGCGTTAATTGTCGTGGTTTTCCATTGTTTCTGCTCTTGAGAAATGAAGGGGGCACAATCTTTTCGACCTCCTGCAGGACGTTAATTATGCTTACTCATGTGTTAAAATAAAGATAAGAATTGTTTGTTAATTAATAAGCTTGTTACTTGATGAGAAGAACTAGTCCTATTAAAGTACGTAACTCTCATCCTTGGACCACTCCAAAATGCCATTAATGGTGAACTTTTGTTGAGCGAAAAATACTAGTTTTGAGTTTATATATTATAATTATATTCTCACCTTAAACCACTGCAGCTCTCTTTGCATTTGAAGCGCTGCTCCAGACACTGCCTCAAGTGTGTTCCGCGTTGGTAATTTTCCTGCTAAATGAAGAATATTGTTCCCGTTCTCGTCTTCAGAAAAAGCTATTATATCTTTATATGACCCTATTTTGTAGATGAGTTTGAAGACTTCCGCATGCCGATGTATTACAGCAAGCTCAATTGGGCTATATCCACTTTCTGTGTCAATGGTCCATATCAGTCCAGGATACCATCGGGAAAGCATAGCTACAAATTCCACACTCCCCTCTTTTACTGCATTGTGAATTATATCGGCTTTAGCAATCTCTATGTTGCTGTTAGGTAACTTGAGAAAGTCGTCCAAGAGTTTCTGAACTAACTGATTGGCCCTCATTCGATCCAAAATATAATCATGAATTCTTTTCATCCCTGACAGTCAGTAGTGATGTCAATTGTAAATCGTTAAGAACTTTAACAAATAATAATTTAACTGGAATTATAGTCAAGCAAAAATTGGGTTAAAAAGTGTTTGAAAGTTGTGAAACTGCGACACATGAGAGACGTTCCCCTAAATACTGCTACTCGTGCAAGAGTTTACTTTTTTGATTTTAAGGTCATGTTTAGGAAAAGGTCTTAATTGTTCTTGAGAATTCTTTTGTCATTCTCCTTGAAACTACGATGACTGATCGTATAATAATAATCAACCCAAAAAAAAACTTGTATCTAATGTGCTTCTACCCTTCGACTCTGTATTTATCCCAAACTGAAATAAATATCCATGATCAATAATTAAGAAATCAAAATGATGTTGAAACTAATTAATTGTTTGGAGCTAATTAAAAAAGAAAAGGTAATCATTCGCCAATTAATCTTACCAGGAATATAATGCAGGGAACGGGTTATGCTTGAGTATCTTTTCCACATCCGTTCTTCATTGTAACTCATCAATGCGGTAGGCTTTTCCGCAAAGCTTCGCAAGGCTACTATTTTGTTAATACTAGCCTCGTGCTCTCTCAATATCTTTAGTGCAAAATCTGCAAGGAGCAAAACGTGAAGTTTAATTAAATATGATATACAACAAGAGAAAATGTCACATTTAGACCCTATTGTTTCTTTTTAATTTTAATTTGGTTCCTATTGTTTAAAATGTTTCAATTTTGTTCTTATTATTTTTAAAAAACTTTTAGTTTTGTCCCTATTGTTTTAAAAAAATCTCAATTTCATCATTATTGTTTTTTTAAAGTTTTAAATCCATCTCTATTGTTTAAAACTAGTCAATTTAATTCTTATTATTTCTAAAAAATTCAAATTCGTCTTTATTATTTCTCAAAAATTTTTAATTTAGTCTTTGAATAATAGGAACGAATTTGAAAATTTTTAAAAAATAATAGAGGTGGAATTGAAACTTTAGAAAAAATAATAGTGGAAAAACTGAAACTTTTTTAAAACAATAGGGACGAAATTAAAATTTTTAAGAAATAATAAAGATGAAATTGAGAAATTTTAAATAATAAAGATAAAATTAAAACTTTTAAAAAAATAATATGGATGAAATTAAAATATTTTTAAAAATAAAGACTAAATTGAGACTAAAAAAAATAATAGAGACTAAATGTGAAATTTTCTCTATACGTACAACAATATTGATAAAAGATGTCTCATCAAACTACGGCAAGCCCTCTTCGGTTTAGAAGATATTTGTTCTCTCCAACACTCGTAGAATATTCAAAGATATATATATATATATATATTTTTGCTAGGCAAGTAAAAGTGTATATTATTCACAAAAAATTACAAGAGGTGAAACAAAAAGACGGAACAGACAAAAGACCCTCAGAAACGAGCTACACAAGAATACATTCATCAATCTTCCAAGCTCTATAGATTAATCTATTTCTATGGTTGTTTCTAAATTTTGTAACACGAAATAATCGAAATCTAATATCAAAGACAATGTTACCAAACAATGCTTCTTCACTGAAAAACACAGCCTGATGAAGCCTGCAATTCCTCTCTTTCCAAATATGAAAAATTGTCGTCTTGAAGAAGTGCTTGATGATGAAAACTTGAAGAGATCTCTGGTTACAATTGAAGAAAACCCAATAAGAAATATCATCCCAAGAAAACATCCTGGATACACATCTTGACTGTTCTAAACCCCTCCTCCAAATTCTTCTAGACATCCCACAATCAAAGAACATATGATCCTTCGATTCAATACAACTATTACAGAATAAGCAAAGAGGGCTAGTTTGCAATCCCCAAGAAATGATACGAGCTCTTGTCGAGAGTCTGTCCAACCAAGCGAGCCACGTTCGAAAGGCATGTTTAGGAACATGCCCTTTGAACCAAACACTTTTGCACCATTAAAGTGTAGGAAACACAGTTCTAGTGGTATTCTGGGCAACCAATAGATACGGTCCAATCTGTTAGGATGATGAGCAATGTCACCAACATTACAAGCAATGAAGTTCAAAATAGGATCGTTTCTGGGCCAATTCCATTGTCCATTCAGAATAAAATTCTCAACCTTTGCATCAATTCTAAATTGGTAGGACTCAAACACAGAGGCGCCAAGCACATCATGAAGGCATCCAAGAGGATGCCACCGGTCTATCCAAAACAGTATGTTGGCCCCGTCCCCAATTTTGTGGACAATATTAATCTTAAACACATCTTTGACAGATAAGAGTCTCTTCCAATACCTAGCTGCATCCGAATGAGGAACAGCTTCCCAAAGACTAGAGTCTTTGAGATGATTGGCCAAGATTCCATCTGTCCATATCGATTTCTTCCTAGTGTGAAATCTCCAAAGATACCGCATAATGGCAACGCAATTCATGTTGCTCAATTTCTTCAGACCAAGTCCGCCCTCACAGTGAGGTCTATTAACAATCTGCCAAGCAACTTTTGTCTTCCTACCATTATTCACTCCACCAGACCACAAAAAGGAAGGAATGTATTTCTCAATAGAATCAAGAGTACCCTTAGGAAGCAGGAAAACTCTGGCCCAAAACGAATGGATGTTATTAAGCACAATAGAGATAAGTTGTTTCCTACCTGCAAAAGACAACCATTTCACAGCCCAGCCATCAATCTTTTTAAAAACTTTATCAACAAGAGAAATGAAATCGTTGATATGTAATCTTCCAGGGATTAAAGGAACTCCAAGGTAACGAACAGGAAGGGTCCCCAACTTAAAGTTCAAGATGTTCTGGATATCAATGGATCTATGGTAACTGCAGCCTGCTATGAAGATCTCGCTCTTGTCCCTGGAGATGTTGAGACCAAACAGTTTTCCAAATAGTGATAAACAATCATTAATAATATTAACAGACTTTGTAGTAGCCTTTGCAAAAATCAAGATATCATTAGCAAACAAGAGATGACTGACTTTAGTAGCTTTACATTTAGGATGATAGCGGAAATCATTTTTCATCGTGCCAAGCTCAAGAATTCTGGAGAGAACTTGCATGCTAATCACAAAAAGATAGGGAGACAATGGATCACCTTGTCTCAACCCTCGATAGCCTTCAAAAAATCCCTGCGGACTGCCATTAATGTTAACAGAGTATTTCGGCGTGGTGATACAACTGTATATCCACTCAACAAAAATAGGTGGAAAGTTGAGAGCAATCAAAGTCTTCAAGATAAAATCCCATTCAATAGTATCATAGGCTTTCCGAAGATCCGCAACCAACTCCAAACCCAAATGTATGCAGTCCGTAATATCTCTCCCATCCACAAAAGCAGACTGTTCATCAGAAACAATAAGGCCCATGTAGTTCTTCATACGGTTGGCAATGATTTTAGAAATACATTTGTATATCACATTGCAACAGGCGATAGGCCGGTAATCATTCATGGACAAGGGACTAATTTTCTTCGGGACCAAAGTAATATTAGTCGAGTTGATCTCCTTGAGAATCCTTCTAGAACTGAAAAAAAGATTGCACTGCTTGGACAACATCATTTCCAACAATATCCCAACGCTTCTTGTAAAAGTGAACTGTATAACCATCAGGCCCGGGGCTTTTAAAGTCATCCATAGAGAAAATGGTAGCCTTGATTTCCTCTGCAGTAACTGTTCGAGTTAAGTCTTCAACCACACCATCAGGGAGTTTAAATTGCAGAATAGAATCAATGTCAGTAGGGGAGAATGAGTAGAGCCTTTGGTTATTCCTACCAAATAGATTTTGAAAGAATCGAACAGTTTCCTCTCTGATATCTTCATCTTTGACGAGTGTATTACCATTGTGATCAAGGAGTTTATGGATCTCAGAGTGACCCGCTCTACCTTTAGCATAATTAAAGAAGAAGGCAATATTACTATCTCCTTCATTGAGCCAGGAAATACGAAACTTTTGTTTCCAGATTCCTTCTTCCATAGTCATCAGTTTATCCACCTCAGTAAGAATTCTTTTCTCCTCAGATTTCAGTTGCTCATTCCACAAACCATTACGCAGGCTATCTTGGATGTACTTAAGATCAATGTTAAGAGACTCAATCTGGGCAGAAATATTGCAAAAAAGACGAGCATTAAAATCCTTAAGAGCCGATTTTAACGCTTTTTGCTTTAAGACCAATCTGAGCATAGGAGATCCCCTCACTTCCGTGTTCCAAGTCCTCTCAACAGTAACTAAAAACCTTTCATGAGAAGTCCACGAGTTGAAGAACCTGAAAGGTTTCGGATTAGTAAGTTTAGGATTAACAGGACAAAGAAAAATGGGGCAGTGATCAGACAATCCCGGATTGTCAAAAGAGACTGTGGAGTTACAGAAGGTAGAAATCCATTATGTGTTGGTGAAGACTCTGTCAATTCTGCTAGCTTTCAAACCACCATCATAGGCTTTGATAGTCCAAGTAAATTCAGGACCAAAGTACTGGTGTTCAAAGAACTCAGCTTCTCTGATACAGTTGTCAAAATCTTTAGATCCGGGGGGAAGATATGTGCACCCAAGACGGTCCTCAATTGCCAGTATCTCGTTGAAGTCCCCTCCCATACACCACGGGATGTTTTGGTATTTCTTGGACCATTTAACAATAGATTTCCAAAGGTTTATCCTTTGCTGGGAAAAATTGCTAGCATAAACAAAAAAAATCAAGAATTGCCAACCCTTCCTAATGTCTTTAACTGCACACAAAATAGCTTGGTCAGAAGCTTCAAGTTTATCCACAGCAACTTTGGTTACCCAAATACGCCCTGAGGCAACATCTTCATAATTGTATTCCACTCTCCAATTCTTAAATTTAGAATGAATGATTGAAGCAGAATTATTATGCTTGATACGAGTTTTAAGTAGCCCAAAAATACACACATTGTTTTTATTCATCACCCTAAGAATATCAGTTTGCTTGTGGGGGTTGTTCATGCCCCTCGCATTCCAAAAAGACACAATCATTGAGAATGTAGAGTTTGTTGGGACGCCACCCCAGAAACAGATTCAGGAGGTATTTTTTTCCCATTTGCCTTCAACACGAGGTCACCAATTTCATGCGAAATAACCTCACCAACCTTATCAAGGATGGAAAAATGGTTGGGGGAATTGATATCTTTAGTAGCAGCATCTTGATTAGGAGAATCATTCCTATTTGCTGATAAAGTATGTGGTCTCTCATCTCCACAATCAAGCACCCTTCTCTTGGCAGGACTTCTACCCTTACTTTGCCCAAATCTTTTATCTTTAGAAAATCTTATGCTCTGTCTACTCTTTGGCCTATTAAAGGCACGAGATGGATAAGCACTGCTGCCTTTATTACCCATCTCCGTGTTATTCCGAGAGGTCTCCGGCGGAGGACTACACCTAGCTGTAGAATAGGAAGGAACTGCATCATCCTTTTTATTAGGGATGATCTTCGAACATTTGTTCATGTTATGGCCAAACGATTTGCAATGAGAGCACACTTGCGGCTTCCATGAGTATTCTACATCAATTTCAACAATATCAACAATTTTATCATTCTCATCCCGAATTTCAAGTTCAAAAGAGTCAGGAAGTTCTTCTTCCAAATTAACCTCCACACATACTTGGGCATAATTTAGCTTAGACTTCGTAAAGGTAGAAGCTTCAGTCTGAATGGGGACCCTAATAGCACTCGCCAGATAGCCAAGACCATCCTTATTCTAATACTCAACCCGAATATTTCTCAGACGAATCCAGAGAGGAACACGGTCAATTCTGAAATTAAGAGGTTGAATACCAGGTTTCCATTTCCTCAGCAAGAGAGCTCTATTGCCAACGTGCCAATGCTATTCTAAGACAACATCACAAACCTGTATGCTTTCAAAACGAAAAAAATACAAACCTCCATTAGTGGATTTCACCTCAACCCGACCAAATTTTTTTCCATAAACCCTTTATCAAGTTCCTAATGAGTACAAAAGAAGGGAGAGGGGGGAGGGGGGAGGGGGGAAAGGGGAGGAGGAGGCCTTGTCTAAGAACTGACCCACCAAAGTGTTCCTCCATTGATTAATACCAAAAAACCTCACTTGAAGTGGGGGATTGACTCTCAGTTTGTCACCAACTTTTGAAGGCTTGAAATAAGGCAGTTTGAGATCTTTCTTGAGCTGACCTTCAAAAAAATTAGTCCAACGGTGCTTAACAGGACTTGTCATCGGAAGGACACCAAGTTGGGTCTTAGAAACAGGTAGACCCAAACCCGAATCAGAGCTGCTAGGACCTGCACTAAGCTGGTTGGTCGTAGCTTTGCTTGTAACTATGTTCAAAGGAACATCAAATAGCTAATCTGATTTAGGGATGTTCAGATCTGCGTCGTCTGAGTTAGAAGCCTCAGAGCAGACAGAAGTATGAGATTTTCCAGGGCTTAAGGATGGGAAATCCTTCAGGGAAGAATGGTCTGGAGGGACCAAAGGTGATTTTAATCTGGCCAAAGAGATCCTATCTACCACGTTAGTTGTTGAAGGAGGTGAGACTCCATATCTTTGAAAAAATCAAAAGAGTTACTTGGCAAAGCTGAAGAAAATGAATACCTAGGTTTCCTCCTCCCCATGGCCCCAACGGCGAAGCCACACAAAGTCGAGAACAAGTACGAAGGATTTTACTGTTTTGGTGGGCTTCTCTTTGTTTCTCTCTAGGTTTTGTACCTACCTATTCAAAGATATTTTAATTAGTTTTTGCGTTGAGCTTTTTAGGCTATCTTCAATGGAGTTTTTAAATGTAAAACTTTTTAAATTTGGGTTCTTTTAGAGACTCTATAGCCCAAAAAAAAAATATTAACAATTCAAATATATGTAGGGTCCACCACTTTTGTCATCTTTTAAGCCAAAATAGAGATACAGTCTCAATTTTTTTCAATAAATTTGTGAAAAAAAAAATAAAGACTGGGTCTCTATTTTGACTTAAAAGATGACAAAAGTGATAGACTCCACGTATATTT
The DNA here is from genome assembly GCA_037974665.1 of Ehretia macrophylla. Classification (NCBI taxonomy): domain Eukaryota; kingdom Viridiplantae; phylum Streptophyta; class Magnoliopsida; order Boraginales; family Ehretiaceae; genus Ehretia; species Ehretia macrophylla. The sequence continues at coordinate 34,199,619 of CM075770.1, forward strand.
GGATCATTAATATTTTTTTTATCATAGTCTCTAAAAAAATTCAAATTTAAAAATTTTTACATTTTAATAGAGACTCCATTAAACTTGTCCTTATGTCATTCTTATAAAAAATCCCACCTAACATGCTTGACTAAAATAATCCTAGAAGCATCTCCACCAGCTTTAATATCTCAAAAGGCGGTGCAGCACATTTATAAATAGGTGGGCCGTTTCACCGTGATGCGTCGTGGAATAATAAGGTGTGCAAATAAGTAAGCTAGAATGTTCTCTACAAAGTGTGGTGAGAAGTGAGATTGAAGGGGTAAGACATCCCCAAGATCCATTCTAATCTAATCGGCGTCAGCCTCCCCAGGAACAAAAAAAAAAAAAAACTGTGGTGAGAAGTGAGCTACAGAGTGGTGAGCAAATAGCTTAGTATTATAAGAAGACATAGTTGTGAGAGTGGAAGAAGAAATAGTGCCCTTTTGTGTGTGTGTCTTAACTAATAAGTTATATCATATTTTATAGAACTGTTAGTGTGAGTACTGTATTATACAAATGGTGCTGTAGTAGTCTCATTTAAGTCCTTATTTCAATAGTAGAATCTTTATTGTCTTTTTTTTTTTTGGTCGAATAGAATCTTTATTGTCACTAGTGCTAACAATATTTAGCAATCTTATGATAAGATCTTGATATAGACCCGCGTATCATATATATATGATCGATATATCTAAATTGTATCCTACATATTCCAGGAGGAGTTTTTTGTATTATCCTATGTTATTTGAACGATTCACAGCATTGTAGAATTAAGTTCCATGTGGAAGTTCATTTCTCATCAATAAATCATTTACGTGGGGGTGCATAATTAGATTCACTATAGGAAATAGTTGTCATATATACAGTATAAGGATTAAATTATAATTAAGGACAAATTTCACTACTAATCTCTATTGTTACCTCTCACTTTCACTTTAGTCCCAATGTTACAAAAACTAGCGCAATCAGTCTTTTAACCCATTATTTTATTTTTCGTTTACTTTTTATCTCCTAATTATTTTTCTTTTTCTTGGTCATCTTCAAAACCCCCAACCTTGACCCCGACCCCGTCAACCCCCCAACCCCATCACTTTCACAACACCCCACCCCCAAACAAACCTTCCCCTACCCATCACCATCCCACCCACCACGCCTAGACCCCACACTGACTCCACCTGCTTACCCCGCGACCCACGCCAATTAGTGTGTGTGTATGTCTATGTTGTATGTGGGCATGTTATGCATGTGATGGAGTGGGTGTTGTTCATGTGTGTGTTGCGTGTATGATCGCGTACGTGTTGTGATGGGGTGACGTGTTTGGTAGGTTGGGGCGAAGGGGAGTAGGGTGGGGGTAAGGGTGAAGGGGAAGGGTAAAAGGGAAAAAGATGGAAAAAAAAAGTATAAAGAGTGGGAGGCTGTAAGCCGAAGGTGGGGGTAAAGGGTTGTTCTGGCAGTGGGGTAGGGTGGTGTGTGGGGGAAGGAGATGAAGAAAAAAAAAAAAAGTAAAGGGTATATTAGTCTTTTTAATTGCATGGTAAAAGGCATAATGGTCAATTCATATGAAAATTGATATTTTCCATTCATTTTTAATGGTCATCTAACGAAATGGACCATTTGCACCATTTTTTGGTAATATTGAGAATCAATTATACCATTTTTATAATATTAAAGATTAAAATAAAAGTGAGAGATAACAATATCGACTAGTAGTGAAATTTGCCCCAGTAATCAAAGTCGGTTCAAAATCTTACCAAACATCTCAACATCTATAGCGGCGTCAAAAAGCTCTTGGAGATCGTCAGTTTTTAAAGTTTCACGAGGTGTGATACTGTATAGATAAAAAGCCATTTCCTTTTTTCCGAGCCAAGTTGCCGTATGAAGTGGTGTCATGCCATCGTAATCACGAATGGTGGGCAGTCTATTATTACTCTCATACATCACTTTAGCAATTTCTACCACTCCTGAAGCGGCTGCAAAACTTAAGGCTGTGGACCCATAATCATTGACTAATGCTAAGTCGTCATCGCGCCACATAATAAGTTTAACTAGCTCTCTTACAAACCTGGTGCATTTTGCTTTAGCGGCGATGTGCAGCATTCTTTCACCGTCTAGTGTTATCTCAACAGAAACTAATTCTGGCTTCTCGCGAAGCACCTGTTCAGCAATTTTCCAGTCACCTTTCATAGCAGCATGGAATAAGATTGCTTTTGTTTTTTCATCACCTGATCATATATATTATATGGAACAAGTCAAACATAGATCTGATCAAGATAATACGAATACGTATGTAACAATGTCACATTTTGAAACACAAAAAGCTTCCTGTATGATTCCTTCTTTCTGATTTTAAGATATCTAGCATTGGCCAACTTTTGTACTCTCAAAAGGTGCGCACAAAAAAAAAGGACTTGTTTGCCTTTGTACATATCACACACACTCGCACATATTTGAAACCCATCACTAACTCGACCCAAAAGGCCCACCCATATCTTTTTAAGCCTCTTGACCTAAATATCTTGTGATCTTCACGTCTCTCCCAAATGGCCAAGTTTTAAAGTTTAATGATACCGCATGAATTGAGAAGTCTTAAGCTACCTCTTTTGTGCTGGAAAATTTTTATAATGTAAGCTTAAATTACTTAATTATTTTAGTTTTTATAAAACGTGTTGATAGATAATCTTTGAGTTGTACGTAAGTTCGTTTGTAATCATCCATATATTGGACCCAACATCATGTTTATTAAAGTCTAGTTGGTCAATTAAATATAGACTATTATTTTTACTAAAACCTTGGATAAGAGGACCCAGTAGAACTCTTAATTGAGCTACTTCTCATCTCTAACCTTAGCGCTATATAAAGGACCATCTACGACTGGTATTGTTATTCTGTACTAGTCTATTGAAAGCTGCCAAGGCAAGGATGTAGAGAGGAAAACCTAATATTTTGTATTCTACAATGATTTAGCAATTTAAGATAGTACAAACAAGTATGCTTATTCATCTTTTATATTTTGGTGATCTAATTTCATATATGGATCGTAAAATTTTATAGACATTGAGAATTGTGATTACATCGTGAATATATTTAACACCTTGTTGAAGCAAATTTTCTTGATGGATATCGTACCTTATTCATTATGCTCTTACAATGCATATATAAGTTTTTAACGTTAAAGCACTCCCGTAGAACCATTAGAATAAGGTAAATTATTTTGTCAGTTTTGTTTTTATCATTAAATTATTTTTCGTACTAAAAGGTCACTAGTCTTTATCCAAATAACTTCATTCAAGTCATTTAGTCAATTAGCCTTAAAAAAGGCTAACGGAAAAAGATTAAAACAAAAATAGTTAATCTTAAGGGACTCAAATTTCGTACCTTATTCATTATGCTCTTTCTAATATGTTATTTCTTTATTTTGTCCACTTTCACAAATTTCGTAGCTTGGCGTTTGTGGACTCAATCCGTATTGCATGCCAAATCAGTCAAGAATAGTATTGAGGATTACAAGCAGAAGACCGAGAAACATGAGAAACAGAAAGAGAAGGAAGATGAGAGCATGACGCGTGAAGCTGGGGAGGCGCGCGAGGATGATAACAGGGATCATGAAAATTGTCAATTTCTAAGGTGGTGGAGGAGCAATTTTGGCCATATAAAATGGACGACGAGTTTTTCCTTTTCTTTAATTTAATGGAGACCTAAGTTATAAAACGCAAGTTAAAAAATATCGTTTAATAGAATTGATCTTAAGATTTCTAGTATTCATAACGAAGAGTATATATGTCACTAGATAAAAGGTCAGGAGGTTAAAATGAGCGAGTCTGGGACATCATCTTCATAAGATTGTGGTAGCTAATGGGTTTGATAGAAAGAGTAAAAGAGAAAGAGAGAGGGGAGAGAAATGTAGAGAGAAAAATAAGGGTTGTGTTGAATAGAGATGCAAGGTGAGTATTTGTTGAGGAAGAAGAGGAAGAAGAAGAAGAAGAAGAAAACGAAAAAAAAAGGAGAACAAGAAAAGAATAGGAAAGGAAGATTACAAAATTAAAAAAATAAATAAAAGGAAAGGAAAATTATAAAAATAAAAAATAAAAAAAAATAACTGAGTTCTTTAATTTTAACTATTTAAGTTCTATCCCTTCTCAATTTGTCTTTAACACTAACTAATAAAATGGTAGAATGAAGTTATTTTGAAAAATTAATGACTATTTTAGGACTAAAAATAGTTTAACGATCAAACCGAACTGACAAAATAACTTAATCACCTCTAGCATTCTACTTAATATCCTATTTCTAACTCTTTTACATCCTATAGCTCATCATGTTTTGGCACTAAAGGAATATGATCAAGTCAGACTTTTAGAGGGGACCTGGACAAATAATAAAGGTCTATTATATGCTCTGTCCATTTATATTTGATGACGCTGAACAATGTTAACACCAAGCCGCAACTAATGGATATATGTACTTATATACTAGGCACTCGCACCCTTAATTGTTGACGCTAGTCTTGCATATTGTTTAGCAGTGGCAGAATTAAGATTTTATGATGAATGGGAATACTCATACAAGAGAGGTCCTTAATTAAAATCTAATATATTTAATAAGTTTTTTTTATCTTGATAAAAAAAAAAAAAATTTCTCTACCCTCAAACAAATGTGGCTCCACCACTGCTAATTTTAGTAAAAGGTATTTCGCAAAACATACTCGTAATTTAGAATCTAGAAGCTGGGCATAGAAGGATAAATTATGCAATAATCCCCATTGTTTTCATTTTTTTAAGTCAATCCTCAATCTTCTGAAAAATGCAAATTGGAACCTAATGTTTTCAAAAAGTGGTCAACTTGGTCCATACCATTAAAAATTTGACGGAAAATCTCTAAAATTACTAAACTACTCTTAAAAAATAAACCAAATTACAAATTTACCTCTAACCTCAACCTCTACCCACCCTTCACTTACATCCCTTCCCCCTAACCCCGTCATCCCTACCTTTGTGACGCCACAACCCTATATATACATATGTATATCTGTGTGCAGCATGTGTATGCGCGTGGGGTGTGTATAATGGTGTATATATATGTGTATGAGTATGTGTGTGTGCGCACGCATATGTGCGATATGTGTATGCATGTAGGGTATGTGTGTGCGTGGTATATGTGTGTTGTGTGTGATTGTGGTGGTGGTGGTGTAGATATAGTGATGGAGGTGAAGAAAAGACAAAAAAGAAATAGCAGAATTTGGGACTAAACTAAAATGTTTCGCAAGTTTGGGGACAAAACTAAACTTTAAGAAAAATAATCAGGTCTAATTTGAATATTAAATTATTTTTTCAATTTTACCGTAATAAAACCATGCATGTCTCTTAAATTTAATTGCTTTGTTTAACGGCAGGAATTAAATTGTCAATTTTTTAAAAACATGGGTGACGCATTTGGTTAACCTGAAATAATGAAGACTTGAAAAAAAGAAAAAAAAAAAGTGAAACAATAAGAATTATATGCATAAAGAAAGTGGCATAGAATGATGGACAAGCCAGAAATGTACGATATAGGGAGTTCGTAAGGTATTTGGAACTTACCAGGACTAGATGTTTGATCACGAACAGAAGTTCCATCTTGTTCATCCATGCTTGGTACCTCTTGAATTATATTTAATACCTGGTTTGTCACGACAAAGTAGGCAGTGCGTGAGCCACATCATTTAATTAAATTAGGGCTCTGTTTGTTTGCCATAAAATAATTTCTTGATTAGAAAATATTAACAAAGAAAAATATTTTTCTGAAAAATAATAAAATACTTTATGGTGTATAATTGTCACACTGAAAAATATTTTATAGTCTTCAAATGTAAAGTAAAAATTGATTAAAATTAGTAATTTAATATAATGTTTTAGAGTATTAATAGAACAAAAATTCAAATTAGTAGACCTGTTCACTAAAGCCTTGGGGTCAAAAGAGTTTGACTACCATAGATCCAAGATAGGTATTAGATAGCAAAAGGATTGGTTGTGAGTGCAAGTAAGAGATTGTTGGGAATATGCCCTTCAAGCCAATCATTCAGTGTAGAATGATAGGGATATTTGTGTAACAAAACAATCTTTATTATGAAGTTTTAATCAAATACAAGTACCATATGACTTTTATCTTTATCTTTTATACATTCATGAATAGTCTAGCTGCATATTATGTATAAATGATAAAGCCATTAGATATGTTGGTATGGTCAAACCAGAAGAGCTTATGGTTGATGATAATCGACACCTAAGACATACTTAAAACCTGTCCTAAGTCGTAGGATCTATCAAGATTGAGCATTGATGAATCCGAGAAGACTGACATGTAGTTAGCTCCATCAAAGTTGATCTTATAAACCAAGTGGCATGAGATGTCAAGGCTAATATATGGGTGCGTATAAAGATATGTACACTGGACACGATCCGCCAAGAACACTCAATGGGGGCAGTAGGTTTTTAGGCGATAATTGTGCAAAGTACTCCTCTGACTCGAGAGCACCATAATAGTTTGCAATCAACTTACTATACTTTAGCCCTAGACGAAAGGGAAGAAGATAAGACCCACTTGAATAAGAAGTTGAGTACAGTCAAGTACTCGCAAAGCTATTGAGTGTCGCTGCGAGGATCTACTACTATGGATGAAAGAGAGTGTGCCCTATGTCGTCTCATAGAGATGTTGACAGAAATCCATGGCCATGGTAGTATAATTGGATCATACAGGAAAAGTCAACAGAACATAGGAGTGCGCCTATTAGGGTTTGACTGACATGACATTAACGATACCCTAAGGCAAACCCGAGGCATCTAGTGGAAAGAATGAACTATACATTAACTAGTCGCCAAAAGGTTTTTGAATAAGAAAGCTTGGATCAAACATTCAAGCCATCTGGTCGTCGGGGAGTGTTGCTAGACGCCAACCTCGATTAGTAGCAACTAGAAGGAGTTCTAGTGGAGATCGGTTAATTGGTACTTGTCTCACCTACTACCAGCTTGACACTTGAACCTATAGGATCGCACACAAGCTAAAGGGTTAGAACTATAAGTGATAGAATGGAGAAGTCACGCTAGCACGAGGACTTTCTCATGTTCTATCTAGAAGCAATTATGTAATAGATTACATATGGCTAGAATGAGTTTAGGAAAACCATTCGAGTATGCAAATAAGAGAGAATGTTTGATGGTCAAACATTTGACTTAGAGTCGAGGGTAATTTGGAAAATTGGCTTTTGTATAAGTTGGATTGATAATTAATTGAGTCAATTAATTGTGGGTTGATGTCTAATTAACTTATAGTTGATTAGAAAAGTTTATAAGCTGAATTTAAAGAAGCCCATAAGATCTGGGGTCAAGGTGCAAATATTGAAAAGTCATAGCACCATATAAATACTGCTTAAAGAGAAAACCTAAAAAGACAGAACAAAAATCAGCTTATCTCTCTTTCTAAAATTCGGCTGCCCCACTCTCTCTTCTCCTTGGGTTCGTGCATTCCATTGAAGCTCATGCAAAAGCCTGCTTCACCTCGTTCTAGCCTCGACGTGGTGTCTGTGAGATTGTAGAGGGTTGCTATGTTGTGGTCTTCAATCCAAGCAATCGAATCCGACTACTTCTTCAAGAGGTAACCAAATTTCATATTCAACTCGGCTTGGTTATCATGTTTTCGTTCATATATGCATGCTTGGTTGATCCCGATTCTTGGTTCTCTTAGTTTTTATAGCTTTATTCTTTATATTTCCGTTGCACTATATCTGATTTGCATGCTAGGGAACCTTCACAATCGTCAGTCTTTCTTATCACCATGAGCACCTTATTCTCTTCAGTGGTAGTGGGCTCGAACCTAAGTCATTCTCACACTTGGTTTTACCCTTTGCTTGTTTCTTCTCCTTGAAGCTCTTCAAGTCATCCTTAAATTTAAGACATTTCGCCTAGATATGACCCTTCTTCATATAATAGTAGCACTCCTTGTCGCTTAGAATTCGAGCCCGAGATCTTCGTTTCCTGCGTTGGCCATTCCTTTTATGATTCATCCCTTCATCAGAATCATGTGTATTCTTCTCATCGCTCCTCCCTACATCAAAACCCTGTTCATCTAGTACATGCTTATCCTTATTAGCACTTATTTTCTCCATCATTCTCTCAATTTCATGTAAAAGTCTTGTAACTTCATTCAATTTTATTTTTTCTTTTTCTATCAACATTGTCTCTACCAACGACTTGTACGACTTCGGCAAAGAAGACAATAGTAGAAGTGCTTGCTCTTCATCCTTTAACTTCTCTCCGACATTCAGAAGTTGAAACACTAGTTGGTTAAACATGTTGATGTGATCCTCAATTGTTGTACCCTACTCTATCTTCAGCGAATAAAGTTCCATCCTCAAACACAATCGATTATCAACGCATAAATATTCCCGAGCTTTTCCCACAACGCCTTTGGTGTAGTCTCTGTCATCACATTGTATTCGAACTCAAGAGCAAGGGCTAATCAAATTGTACTAACTGTCTTCCTTTACATCAAACTCTATTCCGTCTCAATCAACTCATCAAGCTTCTTCTCATCCCAAACCCTACCAAGACCTTTTTGTATGAGTAGGCCTTGTATTGTCCTCTGCCAAATAGTGAAGTTCATCTTCCCACCGAACATTGGAACTTCAAATTTTGGTGTCGATGCCAATAGATCAACCTCAAAAGTACCAAATTCATCCAAAACTTAGCGATACAGTAAGAATTTCATTGAACAGACTGCAAAAATAGACTCAGAATACCGAAACATCCTATGAGGGTTCTCGATCAACTCAGTTAACCCTCAGTCAACGCTCGGTCAACGTGATCAAAGTTTTTGGTCTCCTTTAGCCAATTAGGTCCTAAGATGCACCAGCCTTCTGTGCACTGCAAAATACTAGATCTGCACCTATAGATCTGATTTGAATTGGATGGCTCACGTTCAACGGTTGATATCTCACGATCTAACCGTCTGATTTTCAAAAGGCCAATGTCGTTGGACTCCTTATCGGACAACGAACGTGCTGCTAGTCTTTAACCTCCGATCGGGTCAACGGTCAATGTTCACGAACCCTACAACATCCGTAACTTCCTTCTCAGATCCCGACCAACTCCGACTTCCTTTGACAGCGTGAAAAGTATAGTTGGACTCCCTCTGAACAAGGATTCTAATTATCTACTCCAATAAGGATTTCGTTCACCGAAGGCTCTTAAATCGAGACAAAATCATTCTAATTTTCTTTTTTCTTCAGCAACGATTCAACCAATGGATAACAATAAAACCACCACCAATCTCTTTCTTTCGTCGATGGAGTCCAACGGTACCTTTTGTGCATTCGGATGTGGTCCAATGAAGAAGTTACAAGGTTTTCTTCCTTCTTTCTCTCTTTAATTACTATTCACATAAATAGTGACGTCCGGCAGTGACATCCGGTTAAATTTTTCATTGTCAGTGACTCTTTCTGGCAACATGAATTTCTGTACAAAACCACAGCTCTGGATACTATTTCTTAGGAATAGCACCTATTCCTCCTTTGGATCGTGTACGGGAAAACGTGAACAAGCACGCACACTCGATTTAACATGGTTCGTACTAAGCCTACTCTACAACCCAAGAACAAAAAAATTTCACAACTCAGCATCAAACGATTACACAAGATAACTTTTCAGGAAAACTAACCTTCTCACACTCGCTTACGAATACTCTTTGCCTCGATTATGCTCTCTCTCTTAATCAGAGTAAAAAAAGTGATTTTCCAACCCCTACACACAAACTAGAAACATCTATTTAAAGGATACTAATCATATCCCTACTGGACAAGGACTTTAGCTAGACTCTAAAATAGGCTTGGGCTTTGCATTTGAGCCACAACACAACATTTTTAAAGATAAAATCATAAAACTCTCACACTCAACAATAAACAGCTATCTCAAAGGCCCACACTTAACAATACACAACAAATTTAGTGGATGGCTCTCATGTGCCTCATGGTGTATGGCTTTGGTGTAGCACCTGCCACCGTTTGTGACTTTGTGTGGCTTAATAAACACAACCTATAAAGTCCTTAGGAGACTAGTGCTAATCCAACTAGGATTAAGATTCCTATCTTCTAGTGTAGTTTTATTCTGAATTAATGGACTTAATTCTAATTTATAGAATTTGATTGGACTTGAAATTCGAGCCGACAAATTCCATACTTCCGGATGTATATACCTCAACGAAAAAAAAATGTTATATGTCATTCCATTTTCATTACCCATCTATTATCTTTTACGTAAATGCTTAGTTGACGCGTTAAAAGAAGAGATAAATAAATTTTTATTTTTTTTATTTTAACATGTCTATTAAGGAGGTAATAAATGAGTAATGTAAAAAAAAGAGACATTTTGCAATGCTCTCAACGAAAATAGCATGACGTGAGAACATTGTAACTTTTAATGGCAAGAACAACAATGAAACATGATCATGTCTGAAATTTGTGTTTAAAGAGTTGATCAGTACATTTATGCAATTACATACTGGAGCACGTACAAAGTACTAAGATTAAATACGATTATATATGCTAATATTACTTCTGATTCTGAACAGCAAAGTAGACGTGTAGTTTGAACTTTTATTACATACCTTCAGGATGTTCCGATGGGTCCTAATTTATTGAGCTGCATGAGAGAAGCTACTTAGAGGGTCTAATTGGAAGAATATGAAATATGTCATAACAAAGTTTTGACAACAGTGGTGACAAAGGGCAAAAATATGTCCACCGCGTATTGATCTTAGGATTCGTGTTTCATTTCTTAGACAGATATAAATATTATGGTACACACTAGGACTATTACAGAGATTTTTCCGCTCTTTGATGGAGGAAAATTTTACTTGCTTCCCCCTTGGGTGAATTCACTTACTCCAATTCCTAAATATGTTACATACCGTGGAGCACTTCAACCAATCCATGCAAGGAATTTCCCATTTTACAGCGTGTGAATCAAGCAGTTAGATTCCGTCAAGTCATTTAAGAAACAAAAATCAATATAATATATTACTATATATATTACAATATTTTAATATATATATATATATATATAGAGAGAGAGAGAGAGAGAGATTTATATGTTATCACAGTAAAGTAGTAATTTTCATTTCAACACTTGAACTGAAGTCCAATTCAATTTTACAACAAAATCAACTTTGTATTACCACACAAAGGATCAAATAAATTTTTTCTTCCATAATTCTCAAAAAAATTAAATTTAATTTTTTTAAACAAAATTACTATAGTAAAAACTGTAATTCCTCTGCTAATTAAAAAACAATAATTCTTTACTGAAAATATTTTTAAAAAATAGAAACATCAGATGACTCAAAAGAAGCATCAGTTGATAGATCAAAAGCGAAACAAAAAGCGAAAGCAATTCAGATCTATAAGCAAAAGTAGACGCAAAAACACAATTCAGATCTATAAGCAAAAGTAGACGCAAAAACACACACACACACTATATTAATTCTACGCATCGGCAGTAAGCAAGCTGGTGTATCTATCACTTGATACATACCGTAAAAAAAACACAAATCAAACTGCAAAATCCCTAAACAAGTTAAGAAATTGACAAAATATACAAGGAACTCAAATGAAAAACCAAACCTGCATGTACAAAGCTTTAAAAAAAAACAAAAAGAGAGAAATATTCACTTACCTGATGATGAAGCGTAGAGAAAAAATATAGAGAGAGAAAGGTGGGTTTCTGGGCTTTTGAGTGAAAGAGAACGTGTGAAACTAAAAGCTTCTTTTGTCAAATTACACTACTGTAATTTAATGGTTCAGATTTGCTTATTGACTTGTATGAAAGAAGATAAAGATGTTAAGGATAGGGATCTTTTTGTCCTGAAATCGCTTATGCAAGCTGAGCAGGTTGCTTAGGTAATCGTCTGAGGTCATGCATGACGTCAGCTGGATCTAGAAATTTCTGCATGTGATTTATATGGTCGAATGCTCGTTTAGTTTAGTTCAAAAAAAAAAAAAGCTCGTTTAGAGAGTCAAAATCCTTTCTCTGCTCGTAACGAATAGGCGTCAGGCAAGTGGAAGATGTCAGTACAATCCGGAATTAAGTAGGTGTGAGCAAATGAAAGCCAAAATAGGGTTGAATTGATATGGGTTAATTTTTTTTTTTTTTGAAGAATTGATATGGGTTGATCAATTCATTTTTGCATTGGTCAATGATAGTACGAATCCTCATGCGACTGTCGATTTCAATGGGTGAACATAGACAGTTTTGTATTGTGAAAATTATTGCATTGGCGAATGATGGTACCAACCCTTTCAAAAAAAAATGATGGGTGTCTATATGTGTGTGATGGACGATTGTCAAGCGTCATGAATGAACACAACTAATTTTTGTTTTGTTACGGAAAACTCCTTACTTAGTTCATATTAAAGTTAGGATTCTTTTGGATTTTAAAAGCGCTTTCTCTCACTTTAGGATTTAAATTTCTGTTCGCTTTATTTTTTAAAAAGTTTTTAAATAAAAATTAAAGTTAAAAAAAATCAAATTAAAGTTTTTCCAAAAAAATATTTGCAAAACTAATTTTATATAACGTAAGAAACTTTTTTAAAAATATATATATATATCATTTCATATTTTTTAAAAATCTAGCATTGCTATTAAAATTTTTAAAAACCTAACGTATACCAAATAATTAATAATTTTTGTTTAATAACACTTTTAACTAAAATTTTACTACTAAAACTTTACAACTCAAAAGTTGAAAGTTTACAAATAACTCAAATAAACCCTTTGTCTCTCACATATTATGAAGTCTCTCACGTATTATAAAATTTATATATATGAACCCTACTGATTATATTAAAGATTAATTGATCAATTTAAACTTATTTTAAAATGTCTCTTATGCTAAATGATAGTGATGGTAAGTGAAACTAAGCAAAAATAGAACAGAAAAATGAAAAGAAAAACAATCACAAGTATCAGGTATTAGCCGCAGAATTGATTACGTGCAATAGTCACTGGTGTAAGAAAAATTAAAAACGAAGAAAAGTCATGTGCCATAGTGCATCTTCATTCTTTATAGGATAAATTTCACATTTAGTCTTTATAATTTATATATTTTTTTAATATCTTTTTAATATTTTAAAAGATTCATAATAGTCCTTAATATTTATAAAAATAATTCAAAATGGTCTTATTGTTCAATATTAGTTAATTTGATTTTTATTATTTTTTTAAAATTTAATTTAGTCCCTATTATTTTCTAAAAAAATTCAATTTAATCATTGTACGTGATCCTATTTGGGGACTAAATTAAAACTTTTAAAAAATAATAGTGAAGTATTACTTCCAAAATCAGAGGGAGTAGGATTAACCCTAAATCCAAGAATATCTTTTTTAATTCCTTGAGGAATTTGACTTTTAGTTAATCTAATTTTCTCTATTATTTCTTGAAAAAGTTCTAAATTTTCTTCTGTCAATTCAGATTTATTTAAATCTTCTCTTATATGAGAAATTGAAGCTCTAGATGTAGAGGGTATATCTACCCTATAATCTAAAGGAGATATATAACTGTGTGATGACACAGACCTATTAAAATGAGGAATACCTAAATTCGGCATCTGTTGAAATCTAAGTCTAATTTGACCTTCAAGAGTCTGTTCTACTTCTGTTAATTCAGTTTCCTCTTTTACAAGCAACTGATAGTTGTGAATTTGAACATTTTAAAAGAAATAATTCTCCCCCGATTTATACTTATAGTAAAACTTATATTAAGAAAATTCTTTCACCCTCAGATTGGGGAATCAGCACTATGGCTGAAAGACAATTTATATATCCTAATGATAATAAAAATGTTTACCAATTTAATTATTGGGATTATGTTGAAGCATTTTTTAAAGTTTTCTTATATGAAAATCTTCAGAAAAAACATAATAGCTTGTTCGAGCTCTGCCTAAAAACGAGAAAATGCCGCCTACTTATACAGATTTGCGGACTTGAAAACAAAATGAAAAACAGCCTAATCCGGATTCAAAATGTTTGGAATCCGGAGTCACTATACACTCACGTGAAAAAAGCAAATCATTGCTTTTACTTTACATAAAGTAAATAGTAGACTTTGTCTACTGAAAATGACATATCCTAATTCAAATCAAGAATTAAAAACTCCTATTATTCAGGACCCACAACCATATAGGTTTTCAGAATTAATAAATCAATTAAATGAAAAACAGAATACTGTAGTTACTGTCAATGACTTAAACAGGGAAGTAAAAATTTTAAAAGAGAAAATTAGAACTTTAAAACAGCAGAATGATTTGATTGATCATCGCCTCTCTTTAATAGAAAAAGGGAAAATAAAAGAAGAAATTTCTCATTCTTTATATATAGATGATCATCATAATTTACTAGCCAATCTTAAGTTGGTTACTTCATAGAAATGGCATGTTAAGATTAATCTTTTAATAAAAAAAGATTTTATTAAACGTGATTTAATTGCTTTAATTGATACTGGAGCAGACATAAATTGTATACAGGAAGGATTAATTCCTACAAAATATTTTGAGAAAACTACTCATACTATTTCTGCCGCTACTGGACAAAATTTACATGTTCAATATAAGTTGACTGACACTTATATTTATCATGATAAGGTTTGTACACTTGCAACTTTTTTATTGGTTAAAAATCTGACTAATCAAGTTATACTTGGTACTCCTTTTATACAGGAAATTATGCCTCTTACTTATATAGATGCTAATGGTATAAAAGCCTCTTTTCAAGGAATGGATTTACATTTCTAGTTTATAACTGATCCCAAAATAAAGTTTTTAAATCAAATTCAAGATTTGCTTATTGCCAAAAATTCTCAATTAAATTTTATTCAAAAAGAAATTTCTTTTTATAATATAGAGGATAGATTGAAAACCTCAAAGATTCAAGAAAAAATTAAATTAATTCAAGAACAATTTTCTATTGAGATTTGCAATGACCATCCAAATGCTTTTTGGAATAGGAAAAAACATATTGTTACTCTTCCTTATAAAGAAGATTTTGTTGAAAATAATATACCAACAAAAGCTAGACCTTGTCAAATGAATTCTGAATATTTAGAATTATGTAAAAAAGAAATAAATTCTTTACTTGAGAAAAAATTAATCAGAGTTTCTCATTCCCCATGGAGTTGTACTGCTTTTTATGTTAATAAACACTCGGAACAAGAAAGAGGTGTTCCTAGGCTTGTTATTAATTATAAACCTCTTAATAAGGTTATTAAATGGATTAAGTATCCTATCCCTAATAAAAAAGATCTTTTAGACAGATTGCATGATGCTTTGATATTTTCTAAGTTTGAGTTAAAAATAGAATATTGGCATATTCAAATTCATGAATCTAATAGATATAAAACTGCTTTTACTGTTCCAATTGGACATTATGAATGGAATGTTATACCTTTTGGTCTGAAGAATGCTCCTTCAGAATTTCAACATATAATGAATGATATTTTTATTCCTTATAGCGAATTTATTATTGTTTATATTGATGATATTTTAGTATTTTCCAAAAATATTGAACAACATTTTAAACATTTGAATATTTTCAAAAATATTATCATACAGAATGGTTTTGTTATATCTAGACAAAAAATGGTCCTTTGTCAAACAAAGATTAGATTTTTGGGTCATAATATTGAACAAGGAAAAATTATACCTATAAATAGAAGTATTGAATTTGCTTCCAAATTTCCTGATGAAATTCTTGATAAGACTCAATTACAAAGATTTCTTGGTAGTTTAAATTATGTTCTGCCTTATTATCAAAATCTTGCTTTTGATACAGCTATCTTATATGATAGATTAAAAAAATCCCCATCGGCATGGACATAAACTCATACAAATGCTGTTAAATTAATAAAGTCTAAAGTTGCTAGATTACCATGTCTTTCTCTAGCTAACCCTGCATGGGATAAGATTACCGAAACTGATGCTTCTGATATTGGTTTCGAAGGAATTTTAAAACAAATTCATCCTCAATTAAAACAAGAATTACTTGTTAGATTTCATTCTGGCAAATGGGGAAATAGTCAGAAAAATTATGCTACTGTTGCAAAAGAAATTCTTGCAATTGTTAAATGTGTTTTAAAATTTCAAGATGATTTATATAATCAAAAATTTCTTATACGTACTGATTGTAGTGCTGCAAAATTTATGTTTCAGAAAGATTTTAAACATGATGTTTCTAAACAAATGTTTGCTAGGTGGCAAGCACATCTTGCTCCTTTTGATTTTGATATTTGTTATATCAAAGGGGATAAAAATTCCCTACCTGATTTTCTTACTCATGAATTTTTGCAGGATGCTCCCCATTAGGGAAAATTACTCTAACCCTCAAAGGGGTAGAGGAAGAGGACGTGGTAAAAATGACTCTCAAAGGGTCATTGCAGGAAAACAGCTAGTTAATCTAACTAGTGGTGGTGTTGCTATCGACCCATCTCATCCAAATTATGCACAAATCAAGAAATTGCTTGATGCAGACACTTCTGCCCCACATGCATCATCCTATGCCAATATTGTGGAACAAGAAGATGAGATTGATTCTTATGAATCACATTCTCATGAATAAACTATACTTATCCTTGAGATATCGGATAAGCAATGGAAAAATGACACATGGTATCTTATGGACCGTTATCTTAATAACTTCTTTTTCCCTGTGCATCATCACAAGTCAAGAGTCTTTTATGAGTCTCTTTTACAAGCAACTGATAGTTGTGAATTTGAACATTTTAAAAGGAATAATTCTCTTCCGATTTATACTTATAGTAAAACTTATATTAAGAAAATTCTTTCACCCTCTGATTGGGGAATCAGCACTATGGCTGAAAGACAATTTACATATCCTAATGATAATAAAATGTTTACCAATTTAATTATTGAGATTATGTTGAAGCATTTTTTAAAGTTTTCTTATATGAAAATCCTCAGAAAAAACATACTTGGTTTTTAAAATTCAACCCCCAAATTTTTCAACAAAGAAAATTCCCTGCTTTGATCCATACTTGGTGGCCTCAATATGGGCCCCCTATAAAAATTTTACCTGAACCTTATAAAAGACTTTTTATTGAATGGTTAGCTTCTTGCCCTCATATTGGGAATAATCCTGATCTTTATATTGAAGGATCAAGTTCTCTATTTTTCTTTATGGAATTTGGTATCCCATGGATTTGGAAGTGGGTACCTATTGCCGTAATGAATAAACAAAAAATGTTTTGTTTAAAAAGAAAATTCTTTTCAAAATTTTGGCCAAAGATTTTGAAAATTGATCCAGAGACGAATAAGCCTTATGGACAAAATATGGTAGATGAAATCACTCAGATGGTGCAGATTTACAAATATCAAGTGGAGCAATCAACTCAAGAGGACGAATCTCCTTTTTCTCATTTTTTACGCAAACTCCAAATGCAACAACAAATCAGCTCTAAAGGCGATATTATGGCGTCTTATCTTGATGCAATAAAGCAGGACTTTTTGAAAAATTTTGGAAAGGAAGTTGATGGTGACAATGATGGTAATGATGGTGATTCCGCATCAGATGCGTCTATGCGCTCTAATCAATTCAATGTGTTAGCAGGAGAAGCACAGAATCCTAATGTGCTGGCAGAAGATGTTTGGGACAGCCTTAAAGATGTCCTGATCGAGAAGGCTCTCCTAGCAAAACAAAAGGGGAAAGCACTTGCCCAAGAGCAATGATGCTGTTCTTGGACAAATTTATGAAAAGATAAAGATAAAGTCTGAAGATGCTTAAAGGATTTTTGGACTCATTCACAAAAGTTGATATTCACGGAATCATGGCAAGTGGAATCTCGCTTTCATCAGAGGATATGTCCTTTTCAGTAGACAAAGTTTACTGTTTACTTTATGTAAAGTAAAAAGCAATGATTTGCTTTTTTCACGTGAGTGTATAGTGACCCCGGACTCCAGACATTTCGAATCCGGATTAGGTTGTTTTTCACTTTGTTTTCAAGTCCGCAAATCTGTATAAGTAGGCGGCATTTTCTCGTTTTTAGGCAGAGCTCGAACAAGCTATTTTCCTTTTCTCAGCTTTTATATTTTGTAAATTTTACTGTGTGCAATCGAAGAAATCTTTTCTTCAGGTATATCTTTTTATTTTCTGTCTTTTATTGTTTCTCTTAGCCTAATGATAGGCTAGTTTGTTACTGTTTGGTAACCACTATTCTAATATAGGAAATGCTCAAATATAATTTTTGACCCAAGGTATAATAATTCATGACATAGTATAAAAAACAGTAGTATAGTCTTACCACTACTATTGTCATGGTCAGTGTTTGACATCTCTCGAGTCGCGCTGTTATGCCCTTCTCAGGCCGTGTGATGGCTATTTGTGGGCTGTAAGTCGTTGACTGTAGCTCTGTCATTTTACTGTTGTAATTTTCCATTGACACTGTTAATGGTATTTTTATACTCTTGTATTTTATGTATATGCCACGAGCTGTTATCCCCTGGGCCTCAAATGGTATCAGAGCATGGACTATATTATATAATAGGTTTACCGAATAGTATTTTATCAAAAATGATCAATCCTTTTAGGTCAAAGAACTATGTAAAAAATGTTAAGAAGGAAGAATATAATCTTCCTCAAAACTTAGAATTATTAAAAAAATGGACTATTCCTAAAATAGAACCTAGGACAATATATCAGTTTGGTACCTTTGAAAATTTAGGTATTAAACATATGGTAAAGACAATAGAAGAATCTATCCCTATGGATGACAATGAACTTACAATACAATTATTAACTCAGGATGATATTGATAGATATTTTCATACGCATAGATTTTTACATATTGGTTTAATACAAATTGCTTTTAAACCCTTAACATTATCAGGTTTACCATAAAATTTTATGGCAGTTCTTAGATACGCTAGAAATTTAAATTGGAGACAATCTTTAATAGGAATAATGCAAACAAGTCTGGCACATGGACCAATCTATTTTAATGTTAGACCAAATTTACAGCTTTCATTATCTGATAGAAATATTCTTGATACACTTACATTATATGTTAAAGCTCATGGTTATGATTATAAGATTGGATCTGAAATTATGTGTATATGTTATCGCATATATTATAAGGTTTTGCATACTCTTAACCCTAACTGTAAATTACAGGATAAGACATGTGAAACTGTTATGATAGAAACTAATTTAAGTAGATCTAAAATATCTACTAGGAGAATGATTCAATGGGATGAAATAGAATTTCCAGAATGTTGGGAAATAGATAAAGCTGTTCCTAGTCAACCTAGGATTGAAACCGAATTAACAGAAGTAGAACAGACTCCTGAAGGTGAAATTAGACTTAGATTTCAACAGATGCTGAATTTAGGTATTCCTCCTTTTAATAGGTCTGTGTCATCACACAGTTATATATCTCCTTTAGATTATAGGGTAGATATACCCTCTACATCTAGAGCTTCAATTTCTCATATAAGAGAAGATTTAGATAAATCTGAATTGACAGAAGAAAATTTAGAACTTCCTCAAGAAATAATAGAGAAAATTAGATTAATTAAAAGTCAAATTCCTCAAGGAATTAAAAAAGATATTCTTGGATTTGGGGTTAATCCCACTCCTTATGATTTTGGAAGTAATACTTCATAAATTAATTTTAGTGGTTAATAGATTTTACACCAGAAAGTAATGAAAGAAAACTTATTAATAATGAGTTTTTATAACCTAAATGGAAAGAGTTTCGTGAATGGTTTTTCTCTTATTTTTCACAAGAGGAAAGATTTCAATTCAGAGATCAGTTTTACAATCATTTAAATGATATACAAGAACGTAAATATTTTGTTCCTTGGTTTTTTGAAAATCTCATGAATGCTAATATTGCTGTTATTGAGAGAAAATGGAATATTGGAACTTCTGGTTCTACAAAAAATTTACAAGCTACTTATCCGCCTTTACAATCATTTAAACATTCAGATGCTAAGACTTCAGCTGAAATAGAAGGTAATGCTTTCATGAAAATGATTGACAATAATGTTTTACCTACGGTCACTGACCATATAAATAAGCTCTTTAAGCAAAATAATTTTACAAATATTTCGCTAAAAAATTTTGGTGAACAACTTTCTTTAGTTTTGAATACACTTCAAAAAATAAATAATAATATGCAAAAACTTTCAAATAAGAAACAATCAACTTCTTCAGATTCAGATACTGTGATTGAAGTTCAAGCTGATTTACAGCCTCCACCTCTTATAGATGGATTTAAATTAGAACCTTCTACTTCTAAGTTAGAAAAGGTATTAGATGATTCCTTAAAATGTTTAAAACTTAGTATGATAAATGATCAATTTGAACCCAATCTTACTCAAGAAGAGAAGATAACTCATGCTAGAAATTTGCAATTAGCTTTTGATGTTAATAAGCTAAAGAATTATAGGAATAGGTATCAGGATGTTCCTACTCAAATTAAATACTATTATCCTCGTCCAACTCCACAGGATGTTCTTTTTGAAGAACCATTAATGACTGAAACTATTACATTTCATGGTAGACAGATATATGAATGGACTATTGATGGTCAAACTGAATTACAGATATATAATACTGCTCATAGAATGCTTATGTATTCTACTATTTGTAAACAAAATGAGAATACTGATAGACAGATAGCTTTAATGATTACAGCAGGATTTGCTGGCCAACTAAAAGGTTGGTGGATAATTATTTAGTTCAAAGTCAACGTGATGAAATTTTAAATACTACTAAAATAATTAATGAAAATGTTCAAGAAAATGCTGTTTATACTCTTTGTCTTTCTATATGTGAGCATTTTACAGGTAGATACTTATATCATTATGATAATTCTAGGACTCTTTTGCAGAATTTGCGTTGTCCTACTTTAACATCTTTTAGATGGTATAAAAATGTTTTCTTGTCTAGAGTCATGAATCTCCCTGATGCTAATAGTAATCATTGGAAATCAAATAGAACATAATAGAATTATTAAACAAATAACTCAAATAAAACCTTAGTCTCTCACAGATTATGAAGTCTCTCACGTATTATAAAATTTATATATATGAACCCTACTGATTATATTAAAGATTAATTGATCAATTTAAACTTATTTTAAAATGTCTTTTATGCTAAATGATAGTGATGGTAAGTGAAACTAAGCAAAAATAGAACAGAAAAATGAAAAGAAAAACAATCACAAGTATCAGGTATTAGTCGTAGGATTGATTACGTGCAATAGTCACTGGTGTAAGAAAAATTAAAAACGAAGAAAAGTCATGTGCCATAGTGCATCTTCATTCTTTATAGGATAAATTTCACATTTAGTCTTTATAATTTATATATTTTTTAATATCTTTTTAATATTTTAAAAGATTCATAATAGTCCTCAATATTTATAAAAATAATTCAAAATGGTCTTATTGTTCAATATTAACTAATTTGATTTTTATTATTTTTTTAAAATTTAATTTAGTCCCTATTATTTTCTAAAAAAATTCAATTTAGTCATTGCACGTGACCTTATTTGGGAACTAAATTAAAACTTTTAAAAAATAATAGAGACTAAATCGCCTAGTTTTAAACAATATGGACTATTTTAAATTACTTTTGTAAATATTAGTGACTAGTATGATTTTTTTGAAACATTAAGCACTAACTTAAAAAAACGTGTAAACAATAGGGATTATATGCATAATTTACACTTCTTCACACGGTCTACAAGAATCAAAAGGAGAGAGAATTTCATCGTCTAGCAGAAATATTAGGCCGATCGATGTGAATGGTTGATTGATAACTTTAAGTATCATAGCAAATGAAAATTTTAAAATAACATGATAAGGCGTTCTCAAGATCATTCATAACATAATAAGGCGTTCTCAATTTAGACTTATCTTGAGAACATCAGTATACAAGTTTTGAGCATAGATGAGATCATTAATAACATGATAAATGTTTTTTTTTTTTTTTGGTTGAATGATAAACGTTCTTAAGATCAAGTTAAAATTGAAATTGATGAATTGATGGGCCATAAAATAAAGCCTAAAAGGCCCAGAAGCATTGATGGGCCATAAAATAAAGCCTAAAGCTAAGAAGCAAAGCCTAATAGCAATAAGTCATAACTGGGCTGGACAAAGGCTTTGGATGTGTTGGGCTGCAGCCCAGCAAAAGGTTAAGTCAAATAGTAATGTTATTATTCAACTAAGTTAATGGCAGTCACCACTGACTCCGATAAGCATGAGCAAACATGCCCATTAGAGCTCAGAAAGTGTGGGTAACAACCCTTACATTCATCGTGGGTTAATCCCACTATCCCCCAATCGCTTCGTGAGCATAACCTCGCCTATATAAAGGCCACAGATCGGTGTAGGTATGGTATCAAATGTCACATTATACCTAAAATTGAAAAGAATAAAAATTAAATTAGAAGAAAAAATTAAATTAGAAGATAACAAATTAAAATTAAAATTAAACGATTAAAAAAATTTAACAATGAAAAATAAAATGATAAAAAAAAAAAAACAATAAACAATAAAAATTACTTATTCAATTTTAAAAAAGAAAGTAAATAAAATGATAAGAAATAAATAGAGTAATAGAAAAATAAAAATTAAAAATTAAGTTTTTAAATTAAAAATAAAAAATTATTTATAAAATAAAACTCTTTAAATTTTAAATTTTATTTTTCAAAAATTAAAATTAAAATTAACGAAAATATTAAAAAATTATTACCGTTTTTAAGAAATAAATTAACAATTTAATATTTAAAATTTAAAATTTTATTTTTCAAAAATAGAGAAAATTTTATGTTACATGTGTAAAAACGTTAAATATATGTTATTTGCATATTGACAAAAGTACATAAAGTGTATCGTGATTTGTATATTTTTTATAATATTCATTCGCTTAGTTTTTAAATTACAATAATTGGAGGAAAAATATTTTTATTAAGTGAGTGAATGACTAGAATATAATGATAGACTTTGATATAACGATAGAATGTTAGAATAAATTATTAGTTAAAAGAAGACTGTGATCCTTCGCTAATATGCAATGTCTTTACTTATAGAATCTTTTGAAATTAGCTATTCTTGACGAGACAGTTGGGAGTCTCATGCTGGAAGCCGGAAGATTGGTTGTATAAAATTAGTTTTTCTTGTAGAGACAATTGCAAGTCTCATGTTGGAAGGCGGAATATTGGTTGTATAAAGTAGTAATCATGTTCACGCTTCAGATTTATTAACTTTTAGTTCTTCTCTCATGTCAGCTATTATGTTATGGGTGGAACACAAAACATTATATCATGCCTCGAGTCTATAATTTTAGGTCCGCAAATACGACTAATGTTGTAAACATAAAAAATAACTATTTGAGTCTATTTTCTAAGCCCAAAATAATTAATCCAAGTTATCCCTTTATACCCACAACACATATTTATAAATAACACATATAAATTATCTACCATCCATGCGGGATGTTACATTGCATATACTCCCATCCCCTTTTTTCTTAGAAAATAAAAAATGCAATTGAAGAAATTTAGATTTGTTGCAAACATTCTCATTGGCAACAAATATATGTATGCAGTTTCCGAGTTATGTTTATTAATGCCCTCTGTTCTTTTAGTGTTGTTGCTAAACTTAATGGGGTCATAACGGGCCAAATTTTCTAAAACAGGCCCAACCCACAACGGAAACAAAGTAATTTTGGCGCGAAAACTCATTAACATTTCCCTCCACTTATAAACATCCGCCAACATCCTCATCTCCACGATCTAGAGAGAGAGAGAGAGGGAAAGAGAGACTTAGAGAGAAGCAAAATGTCGGATGAGCAGCCAGTGGTGGCCAAAAGGCGGAGGAGTAGGGGAACAAGCGCGACGGCGCGGGCGGAGGCTCTTGACCATCTGAAAGCCATCCGGCTAGACAGCCACCGCTTAAGCGAAGCTGGCGGCGGTTTTCAGGTGAAGCTCGACGCTCATATTTACGACCAAGACGAGTATGAAGCCCTTGTCACAAAGCGCCGTGAAGAATTCCGAGGGTTTATTGTGGACGACAATGGCCTAGGGTATGACGACGAAGGCGAGGAAGAGGACTGGTTTCTAGCCGGTGGTCCTCCGTCCTCTGACGAGTCAGACGGCAGAGCTAAAAGGGAGAAGCCGAAAAGGAAAAAAGCTAATTCGGAGAAGAAGGATGCTCAAATTACGAAAAAGCCCTCGGCTTTATCAGCTGCGGCTGCTTTAATGGGTAAGCAGAAGATCTCTAATATGTTTACTTCATCAGTTTTTAAGAAAAATCGAGACAACGATAAGGCAAAAAATGTATTGTGCATTAGTATAGTGGATGATGTTATTGCTGAATTTGCGCCTGATGAGGCTGATAGAGAAAGAAGGCGGAGAGGAAAATCTAATTTATCGAATAATTCGAAGAATCTTGTGCTAGTTAATTCGAATATAATCCCTGTAAAAATTGAAAAGCCACATATCGATATTGTTAATTTTAATTCAACAATAAAGGATGAAAGTAACGGTGCTAGCATTGCAAATGATGAGTCTACGTTAAATAGTTTCGGAAAAGTGAGGAAAAAGATTTGGGGAAGAAGCTTGGAGATAGTAAGGTAGTGGATGATGAAGTGAAAGAGAATAAAGAGGCAGAGTCAACTGATGTTATTGTGAGGGAAACTAGGGATAAGGAGGCAGAGGCAGTGGTGAAGGAGGAGGTGTTCACTCTGAATGTGAGAGTGGAAGAGGCAAAGGATCCGGCTTTGAGCGCTACTGCAGGGAAGAGTGCAAGAAATGGTGCAGTGAATATGGATGTATCTGGGGCAAATCATATTGCAAACGCTGAAGAAAAATCGGATCTTATAGTAGAATTTAGGGATTTGAATTAAATATAACATAACATAAAACTCAAATGAAGAGATTAAAAGGCTTGAAATGAGATATGAGAGGCAAAAATTATTCAAAATATAACTTATAGTAGAATTTAGGGATTTAAGTTAAATATAATACTGATATTTGAAACACCCATTATTTTTGGCATTATGATAAACAGAGCTAAAGAAGAACATATCTGTGTCTACAAAGCATAATAGCTACATTTTTCACTGAAAAACAAGCATCTGAAGATCAAATTTTGATAATATTGTTTAAAGCCGGATCCTTTGCCTCTTCCACTTTTGCATTTTTTTAGAATATTCTTTCCTCCCTGCCTGCCACTCCCAAATATTCTGAAAATCAAATTTCCCAGACTTTGTCCGTGTTAACAAACAATTTAAAATTTCAACCAAAAAAAAAAAAAAAAACAATTTGAAATATCTCAACTTTTTTAGAACAGGTCCATAAATCCAGCGTGGGATGTGGAAGGCTTTGATCCTTTTGTTCATTTTTTATAATATTCTGCCAAGAGTTGCTTATAATGTGTAGAAAGAAAGAAATCAAAACTTCTTGATAATATTCTACAATGAATCGGGGGCATTTGTTTATCATGTGTAGAAAGAAAGAAATCGAAAATTGTACAAAAATGAAAAGATTAAATTTTCGATAATATTGTTTTTGATGTAAAGTCGAAGCTTCTTTTGGTTAAGGAAGAGTGATTTTAAACTAAGTCATTTGTTTTGCTCGGAACTTTGATGAAAATAGACTAAGATAGATCTCCCTTAGAGAAAACAATTACTGTACATAGTTTTTGTGATCATTCAATGAAATCCTTGCTCTTAGCAACAAAACAAAAATACATTATTCATTGATAAACAAACATCTCAACTTGCGAAAATTAAATAACATTTGGTACTGTTGGTAAACTAGAGCAACACAACATAATCCATTACACCTCGCTGCGCCCCTTTAATACGGCGTGCTTGCGCTTAACTAATATAATAGAAAATAACTTTATTATGACCTTGCAACTATAAAAAATATAAAAATGGGACAACAAGCTTAATATTTGAATCAGTTATAAAGCTTATGCTTACTTGGTCGGAACAGAAACTTTGACCAATATGTTGAGCAAAATGTGTCGATCCATAACTTGTACTGTAGCAATGCAAACACAGCAACCGGGATGCACGCAAAGGCACCAATAAGTTTGGGCACCCACACCCACTGGCCATTGTAGATAAGAATGAAGGTGGAAGCAAATGCGACCACCATGCCTAGTATGGAGACGAAAAGTGCAGTAAATCCAAGCATTAACTTTTTGGTTAGTGATGACAGAAAATCATCTTCAGCATAACGCGAAGTTAGAATTGACAAAAACACGATTATTGAAGTTGTTGATGTGAACATTGCGACTGTATCTGATATGACAAACACCTCGAACCACCTTGCTCTGAGAAATACTGGGATGCCTGTGTCGTTATTACTGCCACCTGGTACAGTGAAGGCTGCAGCAAACACCACCGTCGCAATCAAAGTTGCAACAAGCATGCATGAGTTTGCCGTGTCCTTCATCCATTTTTCACCTTTTTCTAACAAATTGTGGTGCTCCTCAGAGAACAATTCTCTTGGCGTCAGTTCTCGTGGTTTTTCATTAATCACACATTTGTTTATATGAAGGGGGCACAATCTTTTCCACCTTCTACAGGGCAAAATGCTTTCTCTGTTAATTAAATCAATAAAAACTGTTGATGATAAGCTTCCCCACCCCGCGCACCCAATTCAAGGGAGTTCTAAATTAATTTACATTACATAAGATGTTATACATGAGAATAGATCTTGAGACTCCGCATCTAAATCGAAAATCATACCACTAGACCAAATGGCCGGTGGTTGATGATAAGCTTGTTACTTGATAAGAACTAGTCCCATTGAACAACAAAAACTCATCCTTGGACCACCACAAAATGCCATTATATATGAAGTTTTTTGTGCAAATTTACTAGCTAGTCATAGTTATTTATGCTCACCTTGAACCACTGCAACTCTCTTTGCATTTGAAGCGCTGCTTCAGACACTGTCTTAAGTCTGTTCCGTGTTGCTAATTTTGCTGCTAAATGAAGAATATTGTTGTTTTTCTCGTCTTTAGAAAGAACTATCAAATCTTTAAATGCTCCTATGTCGTAGATGAGATTGAAGACATTCTCTTGCCTATGTATTACAGCAACATGAAATATGCTATGGCCATTGTCATCAAGTCTCGATATCAGTTCAGGGTAGGAGCGAAAAAGCATAGCTAGAAATTCCACATTCCCAACTTTTACTGCATCGTGAAGTATGTTGATTTCTATAATATGCGCACCGTCGTCATGTAACTCCGAAATCTCTCTCAAGAGCTGCTGAACTAACTTCTTGGCCTCGATTCGTTGCAGAATATCGTCATGAATTCTTTTCATCCCTGAAAAGGAAGGAGGATCAAATTATAGTCGAAACAAAAATTCTTTTTAAGTTAGATTTGAAGGTAAAAGGGCATAACTATTACAACAAATATTGTGTGAAACTTGTTTGCAGCTGTAAAGAACAAGTAAAACGGAAAATCTTACAAGGAATACATTGAAGGGCATGGATAACGCTTAAGAATCTTCTCCACATACACTCTTGACAATAACCGGTCGGTGCGGAAGGCTTTCGAGCTAAGGTTTTTAAGGCTGATGTTTTCTTCTCTAACGTAATATCAGTCGAGCTTCCAGCCGCATTCAGTATTTTTACTGCCAAATCTGCACAGAGCAAACCACGTAGTTTTAATATAAAATGTATCGTGTATATGGTACAAATCAAATTATATACAAAAGGATTAGAGGGTGAAGAAGTGATATATAACAATACTCCAAAGATTTAAGCGGGGGTACTTTCACAGAGGAGAAAAATATCATACATCTACACACAGTACAGTACAAGGACGACTAAATTAATTATAATCAAAATGGGTTCAAAATCTACCAAACATCCCAATATCGGCAGCGGCTTCAAAAAGCGAGTTGTGTTCTTCAGTTCGTAAATTTTCACGAGGTGTGATATTGTATAGATAAGAAGCCATTTCCTTGTTTCCTAGCAAAGCCGCCATATAAAGTGGTGTCATGCCTTGGCTACCACGGATTGTGGGTAGTCCATTATTCTTCTCATACATGAGTTCAGCAATTTTTACCACTCCCGAAGCGGCTGCAAAACAGAAGGCTGTGTTCCCATGGTCATTAGTTAATACCAAGTCGTCGTCACTCATGAGTTTAACTAGCTCTCTTACAAACTTGACGCGTTTTGTTGCAGCGGCGATGTGCAGAGCTGTTTCACCGCTTTGTGTTATACTAAGTGAAGCTAATCTTTTGTCCTCTCGAAGAACCCCTTCAGCAGCTTTCCAATCACCTTTCATGGCGGCTTGATAAAAGAAGGCTTGTTGTTTCATAGATTTTGTTTTCCCATTTCCTGATAAAAGTTTTGAACAACTCAATGCTAGATCAGTTATACGTACTGCATCAACATAATAAAAGGAACCCATAATGATTTTCTAAACTCATCACAGTGTCTCCTCCCCACCTTTTCTTGACGGTTTTATTGACAAAAAGGGCACCCATAATGAGCTTATAAAACTAGGAAGTGTTTGTAATTTTTGTACCACAGAGATATTGTGTAATTTTGAAAAAGTACAGAAATCCTGTGTAGTCCATTTCTATTAGGGTAAATGTCACATTTAGTCCATATTGTTTATAAAGTGTTTCACTTTAGTTTTTATTGTTTAAAATGTTTCAATTTAGTTCCTATTATTTTCCTAAAAATTTTAATTTCGTCCCTATTGTTTAAAGTTTTCAATTTCGTCCTTATTGTTTTCCAAAAAGTTTCAATTTCATCCTTATTGTTTTTAAAAAGTTTTAAATTCATCCTTATTGTTTCTCAAAAAATTTTAATTTAGTCCTTGGATAATATGGACGAATTTGAAACTTTAAGAAAATAATAAGGATAAAATTGAAACTTTTTAAAAATAATAGGGACGAAGTTAAAACTTTTTAAAAAATAATAGGGACTAAATTGAGACATATTAAACAATAGAGATGAAATTGAAACTTTTGGTAAAATAATAGAGACTAAATTAAGACATTTTAAACAATAACGATTAAATTGAGACATTTTGTAAATAATAGGGACTAAATGTGAAATTTTCCCTTTCTATTAACATAAAAAGAATTCCACAAACATTAAAACTATCGTGAGTAGTCTACTAATATCTACTTGTAAACCCCTTCTTAATGTATTCCTTACATAAAATATCCACCTAGATTTATAACATAAGGTAACATTTTTATACAAATTAAATGTATGTGAAAGAACAATATAAAAATTGAGGTAGTGCTCTTTTCATATTAAGGGCCTGCTTGAAACTGTTTTTGAAAATAATATTTTTGTTTTAAAAAACCAAAAAACAGAAAAAGAAAAACTTGTTTGCTATGGGTTGTTT
Source organism: Ehretia macrophylla (assembly GCA_037974665.1). Taxonomy (NCBI): domain Eukaryota; kingdom Viridiplantae; phylum Streptophyta; class Magnoliopsida; order Boraginales; family Ehretiaceae; genus Ehretia; species Ehretia macrophylla. The sequence continues at coordinate 34,229,071 of CM075770.1, forward strand.
TCAACAATTATTTTCAAAAACTGTTTTGAGAAATGTATTTTCAAAATAAAAAAAATAAAAACATATTTTTTTATGTTTCTAAGTGTTTTTGTTCCCTTTCCGCTACCCAAACACATATTAACATATTTTAAATTTATTATCATATATAATAAATTCCATAACCAATAAATAATTAATTTTAATTAATAGATAATTATCAATATTATTTTAATTAATTAATTACTAATTTACTTATAATCAAAATGTCAATTAATTATTATTTTTTGATTGGATTAATATTTATTAATTTAATTAATATATTCAATTAATGATGTTTTAATTCATAATTTATTAGATCTATTAATTTGAAATCATATTATTATTTTATTAATTACTAATTATTTAATTAAATTAATTAACTTATTATGTATTAATTATCAATTAGATTCAATTAAGTTGTTCATGTTTAATTAAATAAATTTAATAAATTATTAACTAATTTAATATTTATTAATTATCAATTAAATTTAATTAACTTATTATTTTCTAATTATGAATTTAATTAATTAGTTTACTACTTTTTATTGAGTTTTAACAATTATATTAATTATCAAGTAATTTATTAATATTTTAACTTTTTTACGACTCAATAATTAAATTAAATTATTTATTAATTTTAAATTAATTTGTTTTATTATTAAATTTATTATTTATTAGTTTTCCATTAAAATAGTTTATTATTAACTTTAAAATAATTGATCAATAAATATTTATTTATTTATTTTGATTATTTTTATAAATTAAATTAGTAATTTTAAAAATTATAATTAGATAAAACAAAAAATCATGTAATTCTAAAGGTATTTTCATTTAAAGAACTTGGTCAATGAACAATTCTACGCAAATAATTTTTTTGTTTTTTTTTTGTTTTTAAAAATTGTTTATAAAAATTGTTTTAGAAAACAAAAAAAAAAATAATAATAACACTTTCAAGCAGGCCCTTAGGAACTGAAGGAATATAAGCAAGTCACGCTTTTAGAGGGGACATGGTCAAATTATCAGCGGGCCTCTCGTGAATCTATATATGATAACGTTGGATAAAATTAAAACCATGCCCTAATAGATATATGTACCAATATGCGTAATGCACTCACACACATAATTTCATGCATAGTTTAGTTGAAAGTAAAACGATATTGTACGTCTTTATACCTGGTATTTTTCACGTTTTCACTTTTTATTGTGATATATGTTGTATTATTTAGTTTTTTGATGAAATGGGTTTTACTTAGATGTGTCATATAAAATCACATAAGATACCAATTAAGAGATAAAGTTTATGTAGTATATAGGGGTGGAGGGAGGGACCTCGTTTGCGTTGGTGGTTAGGGATAAGCATTGTTGTGTTGTTGGTTGCGGGTTCAAACCACAGCTGTTGTAATGTTTTTGTTTTTTCTAGTTTCTAGTTTTAAGTTGAGATTAAAAAAAAAAAAAAAAATCCCACTTCCCTTTGCCAATTTTGTGAGAAAAACCTCTACTTTTTTATAAAAAAAAAATCTATTCATCATCTATCATCTATCTTCTCTTTTAAGTTTTGACTAATAACTATCATCTTCATCTAATTTTGTCTTTGTCTTTTGCCACGAAAACAACAGGTACATTTTTCTTTTTCTTTTTTCATTAACAAGGTACATTCCATGTTTCTCTCCATATATATAGTATATTTGAAGAACTAAAATTCCATATACACACTATGTTTTTCGGAAGATCTTATTCAAGAAATATCAAATATGGAGACTCGACTATATATAGAGAAAAATCTTTCTAGAAACATGATGCATATACACATTATATATATATATATGTGTGTGTGTGTAAAAAAACTTAAAACTGTAAAAATTGAGTCTAATCCTGGCTCCGCCCCTAGTAGTATATAGGGCAAATTGGACAAATAGTCTTTATTGCTTACAAGTTTTGGATAAATAGTTCCTATTATTTTAGAAGTTGCGTGACTAGTCCATATTATTTGCAAAAGTCCCACCAGTAGTCCCCATTGTTTCAAAAGTCACTCATTTAGCCCCTATTGTTTGTAAAAGTCTCTCCATTAGTCTTCAATGTTTGCAAATGTCTCACAATTAGTGGTGAGACTTTTGAAAATAATAGAGACTAATGGTGAGAAATTTTTAAATAATTGGAACTAATAGTGAGACTTTTGCAAACAATAGGGACTAACTGCATGATTTTTGAAAAAATAGGGACTAATGGTAAGACTTTTACAAACAATAAAGACTAACTGTGTGACTTCTAAAACAATAGGGACTAAGTGTCTAAAATAGGTAAACAATAGGGATTAATTGTGAGATTTGTCCATATCATTAATTTAAAAAGTAGGGCAAATTGGACAAATAATCCCTATTATTTACAAGTTTTTGGACAAATAGTCCATATTGTTTTAGAAGTCACGCTGTTAATCGTCCCTATTGTTTACGAAACTCCCACCAGTAGTTCTCATTATTTTAAAAGTCACTCATTTAGTTCTTATTGTTTGCAAAAGTCTCTCTATTAGTCCTCAATGTTTACAAATGTCTCACCATTAGTGGTAAGACTTTTACAACTAATGGTAAGATACTTGTAAACAATAGAGACTAATAGTGATAGGTAAAGCATTTTACAGATTTTTTTTTCAAAAAAAAAAAATATATATTTTATGGTGTTTAGTTGTCGTAATAAAAAAAAAATTCAATAGTTTATTTTTTGGTGTTTTCATCACTTAAAGCACCATAAAATCTTTTACCCTCCTTAAAAATATTTTTCTTATAATGACTGAAAATATTTTTTAGCTGACTTCTTCTACGGTTTTAGCAAATGCTGAAAAGTGAGGAAAATATTTTTTCCACAAGAAAATTTTACGGCAAAGAAACGGAGCTTTAGGCACTTGTATCCTGGACTTGCTAAAAAGTTATAATGATATAGGAGTTTCTGAGGTAACAGGAACTTACCTTGAAAAAGTATGACATGCAGGCTAGCGGCAGCTCTTGATGTTTGATTATGAACCCTAGTTGCATCTTGTTTATGCATGCTTGCATTCGAATCATATTTAATACTCGTAGTTTGAGAAAAAGCAGGAATTTCAGCATCTATGACTTGTTCTTCTTCATTGACGACGTCCTCGGATATGGCATCGCTGTAATATGTTGCAGCAGATTGTTTACTAGCATCCGTAGATGTTCTCCTGATGCGAGATGTATTAGGTGTATGATCGGCTTGTTCAGAGCCATCAGCCGCTGATGTGGGATCATATGATTGGACAGGATGCAACTGATCAAGAGGTTGCCCTTCCTCGTGATCATGGATTTCATTGGTTTTAGCAGGAAATGATCTCGATCCAGCAGTACGCAACCGGATAGGCCGTATTCCATCTGCTTCCATTAATGGTTCCTCTGCTGCTGATCGAGCATTGTATGATGCTGACGACGCATTCCTTCTAGTTAACAACTTAGGTCTCCGTCTTCTATTCCGTATTTCACTTTTCTTTTCGCTTTCTTGTTTATTCATACCTGAGAAAATGGAGAAACAAGTCTAAAACCGTACAACATATTAATTAGCGAGATTCGAGTTTACAAGTTCTCACATATATAGCGAGTCACATACCACTAGATCAAAGCCCTAGTGTTTAGATAGTTTTTTTTTTTTTTAATAATTTCGAAGAGATTTAAGATAGTACAACGTAACAAACGAGACTCGAACTTGTAGCCTATTGCATACATAACAATAACATTACCACTAGACCAAAGTTTTAGTGGTAGAAACAATATATTCCAATGATAGCTTTTTCAATATGATGTACATATTTGAATTCATATTTTTCAAAATCATGCCTAAATTGGTGCGAAAAAAGAGTTCAACTCTACGTCTGTGTAGTGATACGAAAATGCTAAAAAAATATCAAGTCAAACGGTCTAACTGTGTGGAACTCACACACAAGTGAAGCCAGCGCCCACTAAACCAGACAATTGGACTTATAGTTCAAAAGCCGAATCAAAGTTTTATACTGCAGTACAAATAAAGTATACACGTTTGTTTGTCGTAAAATAACTTATTAGAAAAAATATTTTTTTGAAAATAGAATATTAAAAAATATTTTTTAGTGTATGGATATATAGTGAAAAATATTTTTCAACATTAGACTTTTTTTTTTGAAAAAAAGACATACACATATAATATATATGTTAACTGTGAAGATAGAGAATGGGTAGGGTGGGGGTAGGGTTAGGGGGTGGGTGGGCTGAGGGAGAAGTTGGGGTGGGGGGTGGAGGTGAAGTGAGTAAGTTCCGGAAAATGTTTTCTTCTCTCAAAGGACAAGAAAATATTTTCTTCTCTCAAAGGACAAGAAATTATTTTCTTCTCTTTTGAACTAAAATTTTTTTTTGACCAGAAAATGTTTTTTAGTTGGCCAAATTTTCTGTGTTATCAAACATCAAAAAATTCGAAAAGTATTTTCCAAAAAAATATTTACTGCAAACAAACGGAGCATAAGAGAAATACGATTACATGTGCCCGTACATCTGAACAATAAACTAAATGCGTAGTGTGATTTTCTAGTAAAGGGCTTAATTTGCCTCCATCAAATGAATAAAAAATAAAATGGTAGATATCACGTACCTTGAGGATGTCTTGATGCTTCGTAACTTAGTGAGCTGCAGGAGAAACGCTACTTAAAGGGGCTATCTGGATACGAGTGTCGTAACAAGTGTTGAGGGCAGAACTCAACAACTGAACGCCATAAATAGATCTTAGGACTTGTAAAAAATATTAAAACGAGTAGACTTCTTTTTTTAATTTTTGGGTCATGAAGGATAGTATCTTTTATTCAACAATGTTTACGCAATTAACCTGTACACGTTGCTTAGGTAAGCGCCTGAGGTCATGCATCACATCAGGGTGTTGGAAATTTTAGAATAAATCCACAAACCCAAATCGTGAACATAAATAAGTGACATACAATATTTAACGTGGTTCATCAAATTTTAGTTACGACATCAATCTCGTCTGCAGACTGAAAGTATGGTTTCAGAGTATGACAAAGAAAAGCAACATCAAATATTAAGAAAATGGTAGTAACCATAGTTGTCGAATCGTGAATCGAAATGTCATTTTTTTGAATCGTGAATCGTATCGAATCGTGAATCGTACCGATTCGGTCACAAATTTAAAACTAGATTAATTTGATATATTATGTTTATATTAATAGTATTTAGTTGAAATTCTTCTTTTGAATGAATATTAATATATGTTTTTTTTACTTTTCTAATAATCACTATCTTGCAACAATTTTGCCGTCTCTCAAAACAAGATTTCCCGAGTCTAAAAGTTGCGCGACAGTGCTGCTCTTTGATGACATATTAATCTGGACGCTGGAAGACCAGACGATCCTTTCTGTTTTGTCCAGAAGAGTAAACATCTTTCATCTTCTTAAACATCTTTCATCTACTTAAATTTCATAATTTGTAATGCAATTCAGAATCTGCCATCATCATTTATGTGTAAACAAGTATTAAAACATCATTGCATTGCTTGTTCAATGTAGGGATCAATGATGGCACCACATATCAATCCAACAGCAACAGAGTACGGTATTGTGTTGAGAGGAACTAGTACCATCCAGATAGTATATCCTAACGGAACACTGGCAATGAGGGCCAAAGTTCACCAAGGCAACGTCTTCTGGGTGCCGCGCTACTTCCCATTGTGCCAAATTGCATCAACATCTGGCTCCTTTGAGTTCTTCGGTTTCACAACCTCGGCACGCAAGAACCGGCCACAGTTCTTAGTAGGGGCAAGCTCACTCCTAGAAACCATGAGGGGACCTGAAATGGCAGCTGCATATGGAGTTAGTGAGAAAAGGCTTAGGAATATAATCAATGCTCAGCGTGAGTCTGTTATTTTGCCATCATCATCATCATCATCCGGTGCACCATCATTTCCAATTCTAACAACACTAGAAATATCATTGAGTGGAGTTCGTCTGTTCGCAATCCAAACGATTCGATTTGGGCTGATACTGAACCATATGCCCAAGTAGAGCTTTTTGGAATTGCCAGGACTGAAGAACCCTAGCTGGAACACCTTGTTTGCTGATATTAAGGTCTCATTAGAAAGAATAGACTGCGATACAGTCAATGTGTCGACTGACATGGATACTGCTATCCAAGATAAAATTACAAAAAAAACATAACAAATAGTAGTAGACAAATATACCTTCATTTCATTGAGTTTGATCTTCTTTCAATCTTTTTTTTTTTGTTTTTTTTTAAATCTGAAGCAGCGCACCTAGAGCCACTAGACGCTGAACTCACATCAACTTCATCATATACGGTGCAGTTTGTGAGTGTGGTCAGAATCGCGAATGATTTAGTGAATCGTACGATTCGATTCGGTACGATTCACATACGATTCATATTGATTCACGATTCTCTCATTCGATTCGTATCGATTCTTTGCTGACAGGACCAAACTCCATATAGGACCAAACTTTGTTTGTCCCATGACCATGCCAAGTAACTGTTTGGGAAAAATTCCGGATTAGAACATCCAACGAGGACGAGTCAAGCCAAAAAGAGGAGCTTGTCCACAAACCACCGCATAGGCTCCTACACCCAGTGACGAAGCGAGGCATCGGACATCAAGATGTACCATAAATTTACTTTTTATTTTTCCCTTTCGTCTTCTTCTTCTTTCACTTTCTCTCACCATCTACACACAATTACATAGACACACCCATCTATAGCGAAAGACTCGTACAAATAAACACACATACAAAGAAACACAGCCACATGTAGACATACAAGAACATACACATATAGACATAGCTACTGTTTCCATGACAGGAAAGAAAAGAAAAAAAAAAAGATTTTTTTCCAAAGTTTCAGGGTGTGCCATTGCACACCACAAGCTAAACGTGGCTCTGCCAGTGCCTACACCCCATAAACGGGTCCATGTTAGAGGGGTTTAGAAGCATATTTACATAGGGGCCAGCGAGCATTAATGCAGCACCACTGTTACTAAGAGTGGATATATTAATAACTTAGTTGAAATTGTATTTTTTTGAAAATATGTGTGTTTTTAAAATATTTTTAAACCAAAAAACTAATTTAGTCTCCACTAAAAAAAATTGTCCATATATAAATATTCAATTGTATATTTTTAGTCCATACCAAACAAAAATTTTAAATTCGCCCTTTGTGCCATGTGAAATATTCAGGTTTACTTCACCTTCAAGCCAATGGATAACATAAATAGATCCCAACTCTTGAGTGAAAAAAACCCATATGACCATACCGTTCCATTGCCAACATTGCTCCTCACAATCCCATAGGTATCTCCGGATACGCATAAGTTGCTAGTGGCCTATCAATATGAAAATGGATAAGGAGCCCCGATATCAAAATCCTAATGAGAGAACGAACATCAACAAAAGTCAATTATTTGTAAAGTATAATGAACTAAAGTTATCTCCATTACATGATGCACGCATCTTAATATAGGTAGGTGAGAAGACGATCCGCATTTCCACTCAGGAAATTAAATCAATTTGATAAAAGTTGCACGGTTTGAAAATTTGGCAAAAACGTCCACATCAATTCAATTAAAAAATTTGATGCATCTCTTAACGGTTGGCCCAAAACCTATTTTGTTATTTTATATTGTGCTTTAATTATGTATTACTGACTCCTTCCTTACTACGACAAAAAAAAACTCCTTCCTCGCAACTTGCCGTAGAATGTGAAAGCGAATAAATCGGTAAGACCATATTCACTGGTTCAGCGGATCGGTCGAAATATAATTGAGTTAGTAGTCGGATAAACATTTGCAACTTGTAATGGGAATCATCGAGAGTCAATATGATGTCTGAAATTTGTGTCGAAGACTGGAACAGTAGGCATATGTAAGCTCTATTTGACCTAACTTTTTGACCTTTATATGTTTGTTTCATTTCTCAAAGTATTTTTAGCTAAAAGTTGAAAAACAATAAGTTTTAAATTGGAACTTTTTAAAATAGGTTTTTGAGAAACTATTTTTATAAAATGCAGAAAGTGGTTTGTTTTTTTCTTTCTTAAAAATACCCCCTTCATATTTTTTAAAGTTTAATATTGCCCTCAAATTTTCTAAAAGCTCAACATTACCCAATATACACCAAACAGTTATCGACTTTTGTTCAATAGCACTTTTAATCAAAGCTCTACAGTTCAAAAAATTAAAATTTCACAGTTAGGCCAAATAGAGTCGTAGTCATGTACTTAGATATTAGACCAAAAAAAAAAAAAAGTCATGTACTAGATATCCCGAATGCTCTTGTGGACTTTTTGGAGAAGGATATAAGAAAAGACACTTTTCCTTGGTTAATTGTGGACTTAACATATATCCACACCGCTATAGTTCGCTTGGCTCCCTTCAAACCAGGGGAAAAAAATAAGGGAAAAACAAAAAGAGTATTAAAAGGACATATATGACTACATATGCGCTAATACCTTGAGAGTGTTCTCATGATCGATTCTTCGTAATTTATTGAACTGCCGGAGAGATGTTATCTGAGGGGCTACTTAGATAACTATGTCGTCGTAACAAGTGCTTACAGAAAAGAAGCAGAAAGCTCCTGCTCTCGCGAAAGTTAAGAACTCATGTCATGATTGACCACCATATATTGATCTTAGGATTTCTTGTTTCATTTCTAATAGCGATACTAAATCGAGTAACTTCCGGTTCTAAAAATGATACACATGAAGGTTAGCATATTTTTCTGACCCAAAAAATAAGAAGTTAGTATATTTATTCTGGTTTGAAGGGAGGCTAGTCGGTGTTATGAAAAAACTATCAACATCTTGATTGACAAAGCAACTCTATACAAAACTACGTACACGGTAATTAATCTAAAAGATTTTTCATCTTTTTTATCTTGCTCAATGAGATAAAGAAGACCAGTCAGAGGTTGTTCAATCGTTAAACTCCCATGAGGTTAATTAGTATATTTTTTTCCCGAAAGCGTACGTACTTCCAGCAGGGTTGACCGCTGTGCAGGCTACTTGCATCATTTAGGGTAAGCGCCTGAGGTCATGCAACACGTACGGTCAGCTAGGAAAAAGAAGCATGTGAATTACAGATCAAATATTCGTTCAGAGAGGAACAATTACTTCCTCGCTGTTCCGATCCGCAGGACGTATGCATGGCAACCTTTTGATTATCATACTTGACTTCACATATCGGGTTATACCTTCAAGACTGGGAGGGATATCATATGCTAAATCTAACTAACAATATTGAAGCATGACGTACCTTTGAAAACATTCTCAACTTTATTTAATGGAAACCTTTACCTAATTACCAAACGAAAGATCTAAAAATGTCTGATCCAGGGTATCTTTTTCTAATTTTTTCTTGGTAAATGCCTCAACTAGTCCTCTATCATTTTTTATTTGGTGTAAAATCAACATTCATTAGACAAGGAACATCAAACACAACCAAATTAACGTTGCCCAAGAAAAGACAAAAGTACACATTTCAAAGCAGAAAGCCTTGTCAACTTTATTTAAATAGAAAATCTACATATTCCAAGGGTGAATAATTTAAAATAATTAGTCCTTTATCTATCTTCTCCAAATATCTGTTTATTAGTTCTTTTATCTTTTAAAATGTGACTTTTAGTTCCTCATGTTTAATTATACCTTGAATACCATTAGTCCCTTATGCCAACCTAGGTGTTCATGTTGTCTAGGGAGAAGAGAAGAAGAAAAAATTAAAATAAATAAGAAGAAAAGATAACAAGAATTTTGGAATTTCCTCTTTGACCCTTCAAAATTTCAATCTTTATGATACCTGAGGTGGTTATCACAAAGTGATAATCTATCAAATCTGAGGGGTTCTAACTGAAAATTACCGTGTTTAAATTGTCTGTACTACAAGCAAAAAGCCATTGACCATCTAGATGCTGGCGACTGATAACCACCAAAAGAAAATCTAAACCTATTCGGCTGTCATCCTTCTTGCTTGGGAGTTGGATTAAATTTTGCACCACAACAATTACTGGTGGAGAAGTCAGAAGACGAGCTTAGAGATAAAAAACGACTTAAAGGTCACTCCAATCTCGATAGTCGACACCAGGTTTTTTTTTTCTTTTTTTTTTTTTTTTCTGAGGTAGTAGAAATAAAATCAATTTTAACTTGTAGATTGCTGCCTACAAAATCCTTCAAATTGTAATGGATTTTTTTTTTTTTTAAATGATCCATTTAAAATTGATATTTCACCCTCAGCAAAATTGGAATAAAGTTGGAGAAGGGCAATTACTCATTCTTAAAACCAAATGGATATTAAGTAAGACGTACCACACTGCCTTTTTTCTAAAATTTCACCCAATTAAATACGTCTAGCATATTTATTCACAGTGGTAGTATTAAATCCCTTACAAACTAATGGATGTAAACCCTCGCAGGTCTTACAAATTAATCACCAATAACATATATGCCATGGTTCCTTATTTCAACAGGAATTTTCTCTACAGAAAAAGAATTTGAATTGAGACTTCAAGTTAGTAAAAATGATCACAGGAATGGAATAGCGAAATGCATGTTAAATGTAACAATTGATTCGCTATCTTTGGAATCTAATTAACAAAAATAGCGATTAACCAGATATAAAGGAGAATGGAAAGGATTCTAATATTTGGTAGCAAATTTATTAGGTCGTACCAGCAAATGTTGCAATTGGTAATCATTTTGCTAAACTAAAATCGATCATTGTCTAGCCTCTTAAGAGGAGGAGACTTTATAGTGATGGATATCTCAAATCCCTTGGTTTTTTGGTCAATAGCTATATCTAGTCAATCTTTTTGGGATAAGACAAACTTTCCCATGGAATCATTGAGCCATCGGGCCAACTACCCGTGACATTAGTGTGTTTAATATATTTGCTCACAATATAATTAGTGAAGTTGAAGGTTTTTTTTCTAGGAAAGTAAAGAAATTAAATTATCATTCTCAACGTGTTGTGCGTACATTATAGTTGTTTGTATTTATATTTTAGCGTTATCCATCGCAGCACCATTGATTAATTTTCAAGCATCTAATTTGTTGCAAGTTTTGTGTGATCGATAGTGTGAACATCCACTCTTGCACATTCCTTCTTGTGTGTGTGTGTGTGTGTTTTTCTCCATGTACGATTGACTTTTACATGTGTTCAATGGTTTCTTTCTTTAAGTTTTTTTCTCCATATACTGGTGACTTTTACGTGTTGGATCCGCATGTGCATGTATACAGCTAAGATTCTCCCTCTTTCTTTCTGACTTTTCACTTTTTTTATTTTTATTTTGATAACGAGGATCTCATACTAAACAAAATTATATTGACTTTATTTTAAAAAATAAAATGCACCATATATTCCTATATTTTTATAAAATTACATCATCAACTATGTGTTTTCTAAAGTCGTGTTATAAACTTTGTATTACGAAAAATGTTGTATATTCTCATCTGCCGTCTATTTTTCTGTTTTTAACGTTGAATGTAATACACGCACCTACGATGCAAATATTTCATTTATTAGGCTATAAAACATATGGAGAAAGACGAATTAAATACCCTATTTCTCAAGCATATTGCAAAATACGAATATTATAATTAAATACCCCTCTGATATTAAAACAAGTTGCAAATACTCCCTTCTGATATTAAAAAGGTTACAAATAACTCATCGGACTGATTTATTTTCATAGAAAACTCAACAACAGGTTACAACAAACTTTTTATTTAATATCATTCTTTATGCACAAACTTAAGAATGAGAGTTTGCTACAATGAACAACCAAAAATACACATTCACTTTGAAATAGACCAAAAAACATGCCAAAAAATAAAGAGATCAGAAAATTGACAAACTCATTCTGCAATTAAGCAACTATATATCATACCTTTACTTAGAATCACGTTCTTCTACAAGCCTAATACACTTTCAAATCAAAGCAGAATTAAGTCTTTCCAAGTGTTTTCTTTTGGCTATCTCTTTAGGGTTTTAGTAGAGGGAGTTTAGACTTTGCTAAAGTTGTTTTGCAAATGGTAAAATTGCTAGAAGTTTAAATAAGGGCAATTTCATCTTTTACAATGCTAACTAATGGGGTTAAACAAAATTTTGGGGCATGTGTGCAACACTTTTTTTAACACCGGGTTTATAGCGCGACTTTTAAAAACACAAGGTTTAATTGTGATGCAACTTTATGAAAATACAGGGGAGTATGTTGCATTCTTAGGAAGAGAAGTAGGCTAGGTTTAGTGACTAGTTTTACTCTATTATAAAACTGTAAATCCGATCTTGTGATGGAGCAGGCGCGTTCTAGCATACTACAGATTAATGAAGGATCAAATGTTGCAACTTAAAGATCTTTTAAGACTTCTTACCTTTAACTAACCGTGGAAAAAGAAAGACTTTTGAGAGGTAAGGCTGGGAAACATGCTATATAAATCTCAACCGCGCCAATATCAACATCTCTGAATACATCATTTTTTTTTTGCAAGGTGATCTGAAATATTAGGTCCGGAAGAAACATTAGGGGGCCGGACCGGGGTAAGCTTTAAAATCGATTTCATAACCTATCTGTCATGGGTTCGCCATTGAAGCAGAGGCGCGATATTATTGGCAATATCGCTAACGTACAACAGGCAAATCAATTACAACGTAAGAAATCTGTTGAGTCAAGCTATGGTGGTATTAAGCTTTTTACAAAAAAAAAACGCTATGGTGGTAAATCGTCATCAAATGTCTCACCATCATCTTGGACAGTGAAGTGCCCAAACTGCCAATGTCCTGTGAGGTTACAGCCACCTGCCGGAACCTTTCGTGGTGCCAATTTGCCACGCGCATCATCCATTGGAAACACAAAAGCTGATAGAGCGGCATCGGCACCGGCACGCCCCATCAACAAACAAAGTCTCCAGAATCCTCTAGCAGCTGCATCACAGGGAAGCACACTAAGAGATATGGCAGACAAAGGCCAACCAATTCAAGAGAAGGATCCTGCAAAGACAAGTGATCTTGATGTAGCAAGCAGATCGAAAAAAGACCCCCAAGACACAAAAGGTGGAACAGATGATGGTGTTATGTTAAATTCCCCCAAGGTCACAGCAGGTAAGGCAGCTAATGATGAACCACCTAAACGGCAACTGCCAAAAAATGAAATGAAGACCAAGCCGTCTATGATCAAAGGAAAGGAATCCACATCCATCACGTCCACCCAGCGGACCATTTCCCTCGGGGAGAAGCTAAAACTCGATTAGGGCCAAATCTTTAACTCTTTTCCCTTAAATTCATCTTAGGCCTAAATTTAAGTTGTTTGGAAAATAAAGGTAGAATTTTTCTTCTTCTTCTTTTTTTTTTTTTGAATTTCCTAAGATTTGATTAGTTAATTACATAAATGTTTTTATTATTGGATCTCTGTAGCTTATAGTACAGATCGAGCTGTTTTCTTTGTTACTGATGGAGGGTGATTTTAATTATATGCGTATTAATTCCATTTCCTTAAGATTTTTCATTCTTAAGGAAACAGTATTGTTGCAAAGACATACTGGGACTAATATAGGATTTGTCACACTCCAAACACAAAATCCTAACACATATGGTGACATAATTAGTTTGATGAAATTTAACTTGGGAATCCATATCCACTTGCATAAAATACTAACCAAATTATTAGGATGGCAACTGGTCGATATATTGGTCGATATATTACCCGCATAAAATGAAACATTCATAATCATATCCGTGTAGCATAACCTATAAACAAACTTGGGTTTGAAAATAACTAATCACACCCGAAATTTTCTATTTTGAAGTAAAATATAAACAATTAATTCAATAGAAAACTAACCCTAAAAGATTTGAAAAATTATACTTAAATGTCAAAAAATATCCAAAAAAAAAAAAATCAAAACCCATGAACAAGTTTACATAGTGGCTGCAATATAAAATAACATAATCATCGAAAAAGATAAATTGGACTAATAAATATATGCATAGAAGTGTGATACTTATGATGTTTTAGGTTTTAACTAATTAGGATAATATATGAATTATCTCTTTTTCTGTCAACTTTAAACATTATATTATATACTTATGATGTTTGTATACATATTGTAAGCGCACACAAATCAGGTGTCAATTTTTAAGTTTTATTTTTAACATCTAATACCAAAGCTCATTGAATTGCCCCTCGATTATATCTCTTATAAGAATTACCCTAATGCGTACCCCATTAATTTTGTTTTCAAGTTTGTTATCTGTTCAAATACAGATTGATTTCACATTTAAAACCTACTCAATTCCCTAATCCCCTCCAGTGTGCGACAAGAAGGTCAAACGGAAACTCATTAGGTCATATCGTCCTCGCCAGAGTCGTAGCAGTAAATACAAGTCCAACAAGAAGATATAGAAGTTTAGTTTTGTCTCATACATTTTTTTTTTTTATTTTTATTTCTTGTCAGTTGTCTCAACAAGCTTAATAGCTAGGTGACTTTCTTTTTTCTTTTTCTTTTTGTCCTTTAATAGGTGACTTATGTGTTTGCAGAATGTTACATTCTTTAATGCAAAGCCCATAGGTCCTAAACTACTTGCGACTTTCATAACATATTGTCATGTCCCTTACCTAAAACCTTAAAATTCACAAATTTAAACTATTGTCTTTAGGTTAAATGATAATATATATTCTGATCTTAAATTCACTTACTCGTCCACAAGACTACAGGATAGTTATATTTAAAGACCGCGACATTTCATCCCTTGACTTTGTCCCAGTCAGACATAGGACGAGGTCGTTACAGTATTTATTAATAATTTGTTGTCCCTGTCCTGCTTGCATAATTTCTTATGACCGGAAAAAATGATATGATCCGATTGGGGAAACATGCACATAGGGCTGTATTCTGAAAATTATTTTATAACTCCGGTCCACGATGCCGTGTTACGTACGATTGCCTGAAAGCACAATCTTTACGTGTACTTTCTTTTTGTTAGGAACCGTTACGTGTACTTGTATGTAGGTTAAATTAAGAATTTTTCTTTCACGAGGTTGTCTCACCATGAGGTCTTCTCACAAATAAGTGGGCCTCATATGTGTGGGCCTCACACATTTTTGTAAGAAAGTCTCATGGTGAGGCTGTCTCATAGAAGACTAACTCGTAAATTATGCATATAATACATATTATTTATACATTTTTAATGTTGATCTTTAATATTTTTTTTAATGTTTATAAAAGTGATTCAAAATAATTTTTATTGTTCAAATTAAATAACTTAATTCCTATTGTTTCCAGAAAATTTCACAATAGATCACGTGTAGAGACTAAATTGAATTTTTTTAGGAAACAATAGAGGCTAAATTAAATTTTTTGAAAAACAATAAGAACTAAATTAGCTAATTTTGAATCACTTTTGTAAATATTATGGACTACTATAAATCTTTTAGAACATTAGGGACGACATTGAAAAAATATGTAATGTGAAATTTACATAATTACATATTATTGAACTCGTTTTGATAATCACGGGCGGAGTCAAGATTTTTTTTCAAGTGGAGGCTAAAATCATACAATTAAACATTTATATATAGATAATTTTTTTCGTGGATGTTTAATTAATTTTTCAACCTAAAAATACCTTTAAAATACACATATTTTCTAACAAAATTTGAGTTAAATAGAAACTGCAACTCCCATAATTTGAAAAGTGGCTCTGCCATTGCCGATAATATTAGGGTGACTGAAAATTAATTATTGACATTGGTGTGAACCCTAGTCATTAATGTAAACTTGCTATCAATGTGAATGACGAGTGTTCATCATGATGGACCAAAGACCTTTCATGGTATTACTACTTTGATGCCAGGCCATTCAGCAAAAGCTATCAAAACATATAATTTTCTATTGTATTAATAAGTTCGGAAGGAAAATTTCTTCTATCATGCTTTTTAAAGATAGAAAAATGTATGGAACCCATCTGTTATGTGAGTAGGGACCATAGATCGCAAAAAGATAAAAGAATGTTAGTAAGACATCAAATCTCGCAAAGAATATGCATGCCTCTTGCATCATCTAACTCATGGAAAAGAAAAATAAAGGTGATGAATGCCCGATTTGGATTCTATTCACATATCTCAGTTGATTCGATTTTTAGTGTTCCTTTTTCTTTTTCTTTTTTTTTTAAAGAAGCTTAGCGCTGCAAAATATATCTAGTGAGATTTTAACTCACGTCGAACTCACAAACTTCTCGCAAAAGAGGGTGTCATGCCACTAGACGGAAGGTCTTTGCCAATGTTCCTCTTTCGCTCACGGCAAGGGAAGGAGGTATGTTCCTGTTAAACAAGGAAGATAAAATAATATTGTATCAGGCCTTCCAGAAAAAAAATTCTCAATCCTCAATTAGATTGAATTGTGAGCCATCTGACTTTTTCCTAATATAATCCGTTGAAATTGTGTGACAGACAGTGTGAACATGTACCTTTTTTATTTTTTTATTTTTATTTTTTTTTGGGACGAGTGAACACACACAGTTGCCCGTAGTGCCTTTTGTCATTCGACCTCGTGATGGAGGACATAGCTTACGGCGGATTCAAATGCGTATGTTATGTATGATTCAATGGATGTCGATGTTGGTCGATGGTGTGAAAACACTTCCTGATGTCGACCATCTCCTTCTTCCATGAGAGTAGGTATACTATAAAGAAGACCAACGGCGAAAGCACTCTATTGGGCCGACACTGAGACAAAGACGGGCTGTAAAAAACGTAAGAAAAGGTCGCTGTATGAGTTTCGGGAATATCCCCATTCATAGGTCCGAGATCTACATCTATAATGAAATATACGATCAACCAACATTTCTCTTCTATTGGACCAGGGATTAGATAGTTGCCTCATACAACGCTCTGTGCTAAATTCATGACTATCAAACTTACAGGCACGAGGGTTGGCAACACCAGGGAAACTGATAGTTGGTATATCCCAATCAATGCTCTAGCTCCTAGGGACGGAAAAGATGGGAAGTTGATTCTTTTTGCCAGGCTAGTTGCCTTCTTTGGTAGGCTAATTGAAGAAAAAAGTGCTTCAATAAGAATACTGTTCTTGTTCTTGTAGCAAATACAGCTAGTAGAAAGCCCTTTCGTTAGAAGTGAGAAAAACCCTGCCTCAAGCGGAGAAAGAGAACTCTTCCTTTCCTTCCCCATGTGGAAGAAGTTTATTTCTTAATGTATTAAAGAGGGCCTCTCTAACCGAACTCTCTGGGGGTTACTTAAGTCGGCCTACCGGCGAAATTAGAAAACATGGCCTCTGAGACCAAAACCTTGGTTTCAACCCCGCTGCAATTCTAACAACTCCATATCATTCATTATTAAAGCAAAAGCGACAACGTGTCGCCCTAACCAACAAATCGATAAACGGAAAGAATATTATTTATATGTGACTGCCCTCAGACGATTCTTGGCATTCCTTCCATCTGCCCGGTTGAGGTTTACCAGCTTAGACCACTTTAGGGACTAGGGGAAGAGCACATTCAACATAGCCTTCAGACTCATGTGGTATGCCTATTATACAGTCTTACTAATAGTTCATAGTGCAATGGCTTTCGCGCCCCTTGCTTCTTGCTTTCGAGCCGAAGCTTGCTGGGTATAGACGCGAACCCCCCTCATTACTGTACGTGTGACTCTCACCGCATACGGCTCGCACAAAGACTCCTAAATCCATCCCGAGCCTTTTCTTCTACCTAACATAATGACACCGGGCCCTTATTGCAGCCCATGCTACTGAATCAGCTGCTTTATTTTTGGTACCAACAATTAAGAATTGTTTTCCCCTCCTTCAAGTAAGGGGTGGGTTTGAACATAGACTCTTGGGCTTTCAATCCGAGATCATCCCCTCACATGTTCCTGCTTAGTTTGCATTTCGGTTCCGTAGCAGCTCTGACTCTTGCTGCTCTTTCATTACTGCATCCCATACAAAAAAGAAAATCTTTTTATGGTCTGGATTTTTTCAAAAACCTTAACGAGCTTCACGCACGGGTGGGTCACTTGGTTATGAATCATTTTGGATTGCGTTAGGCATTCTTATTGGACTACTGGACTCGCTGACACATTTAGTTGTGAATTTCAATGTGGTAGGAGCAAATTCGAAGTATGTTTTCGGGGGGCTTACAGAAGCTCGTGAGCGAAACTGTCTCATCTCCTAAGCCTCAGAACTCTATGGCATTTCCACTATAAAAAAATTCATAGAAGTTCAAAGAGGTGAATAGGGTCATTTAGGCTCTCGCTCGAATCGGAACCTTTATGCGTGTTCCCCAATAGCATAGAGCTTGGGAAACGACCTTTTACTATCGTCCGACCGTTACTGAGGCTTTTGCTTCGTTCTGTAATATTCCAGTGGTTGCCGCAAGGATGTCAAAGAACCCCTTCTGATTAACTTGCTCCGTCCTAAAAAAGTGAAGGGGCCCACCTCACCACTCCCCTCCCCCTTATCACTTGAAGGAGTGCACTGGAGTTTTCGGAGCAGATCTTGCAAATGAGAAGTGGATCTCCTCATTCTCCTCTTGCTGCACCCTTTCACAAGTATTAACCGTGAAAAAATATATATTTATAAGAAAGGGTTGAATCCTCGATTTTTATCATGTTTGAGAAATATATTTTCTTGCATTAAAAAATGTTTCGTTCAGATTTTTATAAATTTTTAACTTGTAACACTATTAATTATTTTGTCTTCCTTTTTAGAAAACTAATGATCAAGTTATGTAGCTTCATTTTACTCATGCATTTTACCGTCATTTTTTTAACATAAAAATGAAAAAAAAAAAGATTAACGGCATACAAGTTACAAAATTAAATTAAAAAATTTAAATCCAACAAACATTTTTGAAAATAAGTCAATAGCTAGTTTGTCAAACATGATAAAAACCAGGAATTAACTAGAATTATATTAACCCTTTTAGAGATCAAAGTTGGAAAACTTGCTATATATAAACAGTCATGCATCACCAAACCCTTTATTCTAGTATTCCAACTCGTTGGCGATCCATCTGTCAAGTTAAAGGCTTAGAGCTTAATCATTCTCTAGTACTTCTCCACTTTTTCCTCTCGTGCTGTTGAGATGGTACTTTTCGAATTTCTCCTCTTATTTACCTATGCTGCAATCATTATATTTTAATTCAAGTAAGTTCCCTTGTCATGTCAGCTTCTATTAATCAGCTGTTGATTCGGGAAAAAGGACCAAAAAAAAATTCCACTGTAATACCTATGCGAATTGATAGGTTTGCTTTGGTTGTTTTGCAAGGTGATCTGTTAGCTAGATCTGAAAGAAATATTAGGGGAAAGGGTTTAGATTCATTTCCCTCAGCTTTCTCTCATGGGGCTGCCGAAGCGGAACGGCCGTGACATTATGGGCAATATCGCTAATGTAGAACTGGCTAATAGGTATAGCAATCGTAGCCATGAAAATTCACAGAGACAGCTATCTGTCGAGCAAGAGAATGGTGATGCATCGTCGACAAGTAATGTCAGAACATCATCATCATCATCATCTTGGTCTCTTGGGTAGTGAAGTGCCCACATTGCAAATTGTATTTTAGGGTACATTCACCCAATGAAACCACTCTCGCTGATACAGATCAAAGATGCCAGAATTGACAAATAACACAAGCAGGGACGGACCCAGGCATCGAAAGTTAGGGCATGCACTACAGTGATACAGTGAAACTATCAAAGGGCGTTCACAGTTTGACATAGAAGGGTATTATAATTAATTGAGATCTACTAACTCTCAAAATACAAGTTATTCTTATTGGTCTAGCATTTGAATATTGAAATGAATGCGGGTTTGATTCTTTATAGGTGCATACTCCTTTCCTTTTTCCTTTATCAATTGGCAAAAAGAATACTCTAGTGTATGTACTTTGCAAGAATCGAACCTGAAACATGAAGCCTCAATTAACCACTAAACTATATCAATTTTTATTGAGGTGAAACTTTTGCATACACTCTTGTCTATGTAGGTTTGCCACTGAGAGCAAGGGCAAGACGTAGAGAGTACTAATTCCAAGTCAAGCTACAGAAGATCTAGATTGTAATTTTCTTATTTTCGAAAACACTTCCCTCTTTGACTAGCATGTGTAATAATTTATTGCCATCTCATTACATACTATACTCCCATCGTATGCCTCCCCTCTATGTCCACAATTCCAGACCTCATAGCCATCTTTCGAGGAAAGAATCTGTATTACAAGGACTCATTAATTATGAACTTGACTTTATTTGTCCAAAGATAGCCCTATTCCACTTCTCATCGGTAATTCCATTATTTGCTTTCATTCTTACCTGAATCTGTTCTATCATACCAGACACAACTTACAAGAACAAATAAATAAATAAAAGCATCGATTCAAATTAAGATTTTGATGTTACCCTAATCCTATATTAAATCCAAAAAATAAAATAGAGGCAAAACATACAAAATCAATATTGTATCAAACTACCTTTTTATTTTTTATTTTGCATTTTCTCTTTTTTAATCTTCTTGTAATTGGATCTCCACATTTACGGAATGCTCCAAATTCTACTCGACAAGCTTGAAAAATCCAAAATAGGTAGAGGTAGGTCCTTATAGCTATTGCACAATTCCTAGAACATAAATATTCTGTCGCACTCTTTCATGGCTATATTGGACTAAATTATGCCAATTGAATAATGTTTAAGTTCTATGTCATAACGGGACGTAAAAGTCCAAAGTTGGAAATTAAAAAGAGTTGAAGTGGACCTCTGTGGTTGTTAAATTGTATTGAATCAAACGGGCCAGATTTTCTTAATCAGGCCCAACCCACAAGAGAAAAAAAAGTAATTTTGGCGCGAAAACTCGGTAACATTTCCCTCCACTTTATAAACATCCCGCAAAACCCTCATCTTGATTGCTTAGATCTAGAGAGAGAGTGTGTTTCAGAGAGAGAATCAAAATGTCGGACGAGGTGATCACTGATCTGATTAGCTTTGAAAGAAGAAACATTAGGGTATCGAAAGGTTTAGGTTCATTTCCATCACCTTTCTCTCATGGCGGAACGGCACCATGACAACGACATTTTTGGCCCTATCGCTAATCTTGAAGTGGCTAATAAACACAAGGATACTAGCCATGAAAATTTGTAGGAAACACTTGCTGCATTCTACTTGTGTAGGAAAAATAAAATTGAAATTTTGATGACAATACAAAACACTGACAAGCTACTATCCAATTAAATAGAATATGAATTACACTTAAAATAAAAAGAACATAATTATTGAGACAGCAAACAAATTATAAATTAAATGAATAATTAAAAATTACAAACCGAATCAAGTTAGACTCGATGTCCTTAAGACTTTAACGTTCTACTATAGTGCTGACAGATAAATTGCGCAAGTATCCCAAGATACAACAATTATTTTTTAGTAATACAAGCACTCCTAATTACAGAAACTGTCAAACGAAATATAGCTAAACTCTCTCTATAAAAAAAAATACTAATATCGAATGCTAGTTTTTGACTCTCTCTAAGCAAAATTCACTGCAGGAAGCAAGTTGTCAATGGCGATGCATCGCCGAATAATGTAAGAGCATCATCATATCATCTTGGATACTGAAGTGCCCAAGCTGCAATTTGGGTTTGAAGGTTGATATATCTACTGAAACCACTCCTGCTGCTGCCAACTTCACTAATGCATCATCCAGTCTGAATCCAAATGCAGATACACCGGCACTTCCTTCGGATCAAAGAGTAGACAAAAGGTCAAGATTGTAATTTTTCATATAGCGTTGCTAGATATCACTTATTTTTCATCACCCATCTATCAACTCCTACGTGTATACTTAGTTTTATCAAATTGACATGCTAACTAAATATAGACATAGAAGGTGATAAGTTGGTAATGAAAAATAGAAGATATTATGTTGTTTTTATTTTTAGAAAACTCCTCTCTCTTTGACTAGCATATATGTTAGTACTATTACTTACATCACAATCTCGTTATGTATATATATACTCCCATGCCCTTGTTCTTAGGAAACCAAAATGAAAAATGATCTCAACCATACAAACCTTGAGATTTTTCATTGTCAATGGAAAAGAGTTGATTTGTTGCAACACCCTAATTTTTGTGTTAGCTTTATTAATGGCCAGTTTACGATTAATAACTCTTAAGGCAATACGATCTTCTACATGTGACCTCATAAATCTATAGGATCATTTTTCATGCTTTCTTGTCAGTTAAACCAACAATTCTTTTTTCAAAATAGTAGAGAGATATTTTTTGTACATTGTCTACATATTTAATCTTATTATACGACAGTTCAATGGAATTTCTAGACTTGGACATTCTTAAGTCCAAGTATATAGACTTTATTATGGCAAAGATACGTTAAATATATGGGAGATTATTCAGAACGGTCGGGCCATAGATCACCTCTTCTCCTCCTCTCTCACCTTAGTTCATACCCTAATTTTCTCTTTCTCTCACCCCACGTCTTTCTCACCTTTTTTTCTCAGGTCAACTTATTCGAAAATGCTTGGATCGTTTAAAAAATAATCTCAATTATCCGTTTTCAAGACTTTTTCTATATATACATCGAAGAGATATTAACTCAATTCAACAGAAAGAAAACCAGATCAGTTTTCTTAAAGAAGATATTAAAAGTCTCAGAATTAATGAGCAGATTGCTAAGCAGCAAAGGCCCATTAAAGACTTTCAGACCAGACTTGAAAGAGAAGTTTGTTCAGACCTTCCTACAGCCTTTTGGGTTCGTAAGAAACATTCTGTCTCTCTTCCTTATGAGAAGAATTTTTTAGAACAGAATATTCCTACCAGGGCTCAGCCCATTCAGATAAACCAGGAATATCTTTCTCTTTGTAAAAAAGAGATCCAGAGTTTATTAGATAAAAAGTTAATCCGACCCAGCAAAAGCCCATGGTCGTGTGCAGCCATAACAATCGTCTTCATTGTTATTGTCACTGTCTGTGGATATGGATGCCTGATCTAGGGCAATCTCATTGATTTCTTTCAGCTGCAACATTATGGCCTGGATCTCGTCATAACTGGTGGCCGCTGCTAACTGAGTGGTGAGGAAGTTCTTGAAGGAGAGAAATTCTTGCTGTTCTGGTTGAATTTCCTTCTTCTGTTTCTGATTAGTTTTGAGCCATGCTTGGACCTTTGGAGTTGAACAAGAACTGTTGTTCATCTTCTTCCACCACATGACGCAATGATTTCTTCCGAAAGCCGGTATGACTTACTGGTTCTCGAAAGATGTATGTTTGAATGTGAATTCTGATTTGAAAATCCATGTTACAAAGAAAACTCTGTAAAACACGAAAAATGGAGGAAGGTAGGCTAACTGTGCTGGTGCCTTCCAATTTTCTGTGAAGTACATGTATCCTTCGTAAACTGGGTCTGGTAGTATTTCTGTAATAGGACCATATGATGCCCACCATTGGATAAACCAATTCGGGACCTCTAGGGGAAATGATTTCTTGAAAAGAAAGAACCATGACATATCATGTTTATCATTCTAGCGGTTGAAAACTCTGAACCATGCCTGAATGTAATCATAATAGTTATAGTCTCTGAGGGGTACATTTTCTGGGATCTGTTTGGTTTTCTGTGGGGTTTGTGCCTATTGATCAAGGGTAAGCACATTCTGTAGTTTTGCTTTGCCGTGGCTGTACTGGCCTGGTTGTTTGTCTTTGTCATCTGGGACAAACTCTATGGAATCTGTTGCTATGAGGATAGACTCATAGTAACTCTGTGTTTTAAACGTATTGTCTGGGATGTAGTTTGAATGAGGGTGAAGAAACGCCCTAGCAAACTCATCTGGGGTGATGTTTGGATTCTGTCTGAAATGTATGGGTTCTGTTACAAGAATCTGGTCAAAGACGTTCTTGTAGATGTATGTGGGGGTTGGATTCTGTTGTGGTTCTGGAGAAACTGGTTTCTGTTTGGTAACAAGGGGCTGAAACTTGTTACTGATTGTAACCTGTGAGGACGAAGTACCTGCAGTACCTGCATGAACACCGGTTAACTGTTTCTAAGGGGTCAAAGTCCCCAAAACTGTGAGATTTCTACCTAGGGGTGACTGGGTAGATATCTGTGTATGAGTTATCTGTTTGTCTTCAACCTTGACTGGGGTTGATGATTGAGCTGGAGATGTTACTGCTATGCTGGCTTTCTGAGCATACGAACTGAGAACGAATGCTTTTGCCTTGCCTTTATCTTTCTTAGGTGCCATTGCTACTAAGGTCAGGAGTGAATGATTCCTGCAAATGGTTAGTAACAACTTATAGAAAGAAATGCGGAATTGAAATATTATCAACTCTGCTTCTGGATCTGAAATATGTGTTTCAATCTACTTAATTGCAGTGGACTTGAAACAATCCATCTAAATCCATTAATTGGATTCTTGGTGTTCGCTTCTGTGAACTGTAAAAAAAAAAACAAAATGAAAAGGTATTCCCGGAGGAATCCTATGTGATAGGCACATGGCCTGTTAGAAATTATATGGTTAGAAAATCAGGGATAGAATTATCCTCTCCCTTGATGTACTGGATATCAAAATCGAAAATTGACAGGATGGCCTTCCATCTGGCAAAAATCTGTTTAGATGCAATATTCTTAACATCCTTAGTAAGTACATCTTTTGCTGACTTGCAGTCAACACGTACTAAGAATTTTTGATTCAACAAGTCACTCTGAAATTTTGAAATGCATTTAACAATGGACAAAATTTCTTTTTTAACTGTTGAATAGTTCTGTTGGGCATTATCCCAAGTTCCTGAATGAAAACGAACAATGTGTTCTTTTCCATCTAAAATCTGTATTAGAATACCACCAAATCCTAATTCAGAAGCATCTGTCTAAACAATCTTTGGGGTGTCTGGTTGACATAAAGTCAAAACTGGTAAAACCTTAACTTAACGTTTAATGTCATGAACAGCCTTTGTATAGACATCAGTCCAAGCTGAAGGATTCTTTTTAAGACGTTCAAAAAGAGGTTTATATAAATGGCGAATGCCAGGATAAAAATCTGCAACTATTATCTTCCAGTTCATCTAATAGCAAGTAAAAGACTTTGTCTCCTTCTACTTTCATCTTATCTGTCTACATTTACATATCTGTCTTTATTGTCCCCTGTTTATTCCGCTTTCTGTTATGGCTTTTATTATCTCGTCGATCCTTTGTTGTTTCTGGTATCAGAGCCAGAGCAACTAGGTTGTTAGTTTTGTCCAACTTACCTGTATCTACAACTTACCTTTGCCGCGATAGGTCGTGATAGGGTTAGGGAGTAAGTAAGACCCGAGTAAGGGTAGTTCGCTCCAGGTTTCCCTTGTAGGCGTCGTTGGCTCGAAGATAGTAAGTAGGTTCGCAGATAGTAAGGGCAGAACTAGTAACATAGTTGCAATGGCTTCTAGTAGCAGTAATGCTTCAGTAAGATCAGACAATAATACTATAGCAAAAACAGAACAGACATGGACAATAGGAGAGTTAAGTAATTGGAAACCTCCTAAGATGAATATAGATGAGATTTATCAGAAAAATCGCTTTGACTTTAAATCTCTACTTACTATTAAATGTAAGGAAGTAGTTGTGCCATTAACCAGTGATCAGCAAAGTATCAGACTGTTCTCTCAGAAATCACTAGATAAAGCCATTAGAAACGGCTATAGGTTTCTACATATTGGCCATGTGCAAGTCGCACTTAAGCCTCTAATCAGAGAAGGACTAGATACCAGTGTATATCTAGCTCTTAGGGATTGTAGGTTACTCAGATACAATGATTCACTACTAGGATTAGTAGAGACGAGTCTTTGTAATGGACCTATTTTCTTTAATTGTTTTCCAGATCATACCATATCGCTTACATGTCCGCATGTCATGAAAGCACTTCAGTTAGATATTAAGACGCATAATTATTATGTTGATTGTGTTACACACGCATATGAAGTTATTTATCGTCTTAATTATAAGTTGATGACTACGGGATTAAATCCCAGATCTATAACTAGAAAACGTCCAAAAGGTAAAACTATCCTTTGGAACATGGACAGAAATAGATCAATAGTTAATATACACAGAACCATTAAGTGGAACGAAGTTTCACTTCCAAAAAAGTGGGACATTGAAAATGCCACCAAACCAGTTGTTCAGGATCAGAACGTCCAGAACTCCAGAATAGAACAGATCATCCAGTATGATGATAGTACTGTTTCCATTAAGATAGATAGAGGAAATAGAGAATCAGTTTTATCTCGATCAGTTTCCAGTATCTCTAGGATCAGTATTTCTGACCCTACTCCAGGTTTTGTTGACCTTCCTTCAACAAGTAGAACTCAGACTCAATCCGTTCCTATGGGAATTAGGATCGAAGAACAGACTGCTCGCCCAGTTTATCCAGAATTTGAACCAACAGATACATCGTCTGTTGACTTCAATCCTTCAGCCTCAGACTTTGGCATCAATATGTTGTCTGAAGTCTTTGAAAGAGATGTTCAAGGCTTGAAAGAAGAATTTCTTTCAGACGAGAACAAACAGATCAGAGAATGGTATTTTGAAAAACATAACAATGAACAAATAGCAGATTTAAAAAGCCAATGGCTTCAGTATTTGCAAGTTGTTAGGTTAAATGTGCCATTTTTCATGTGGTTTAAACACAGAAATAAACCAATGAACATTAATGTTCTTACTGCAAGAACCAGAAAATGGAATTTACCTAATTCCACAACAGTCATTGAAGCGGAGCACCCCCCGTTTCAACATACACAGATTCCTACAAAAGAAGGAACTGTAGATCTTAAACCAGTCGTTCTTTTAGAACAACCAGAACTAAAAGACTTAGCCCAACAAAGTAATTGGACTAATCTTTCATTAGTGACTTTACAGAAACAAGTTCAGAATATCGAAGATATTCTTGAAAAACAGACCTCGGTCTCATTAACTCCAGTTAAAACTATTGAATCAAAACAGAAGTCAACTGAACAGACCACTGTTTCATTGCTAACACCATTTGATTCACTTAAATTAACCAGTACAAAGGTTAAACCAGAATCTCCAATCAAGGTTTTACCTTTTAAAATATCCAAGTTTATTCCAAAATTGGAATCAACAGAAGAGAAAAACACCAACCTTCTCCACGAACTGATTTCCAGATCTAAGAAATCAGAATCTAAACCAGAATCTTCATCTAGCCAACCGGCTCTTCAAACATTAAAACAGTCAGACAGTAATTCTGATTGTGAGTCCTCATCTTTACAGAATTCCGGGAGGGATAAAGCTATCCACATTAATAGAATTTCTTTTCCTGATACAAAGAACTTCTATCCTAGACCCTCACCTCCAGATCTTCAAATTGAAGAATTTCATTCACAAAGATCTTTTTCAGGAACTCAAATCTATGAATGGAACATAGATGGAATGACAGAATACCAGATTCTCAATGTTACCAAACAGATAATCATCATCGGTAACATTTACAAACAAGCTGTTACAGAAAGAGCAACGACCAGAAATATCATCCTTGGCTTCAATGGTCAGCTCAAAGGATGGTGGGATGACCACCTCAATGACACTACCAAAGAAGACATTCTCAACATGGTGAAAACCAATGAGAATAGTGAACCCATTCTTAATCAGCAAGGTCAGACAGAGTCATGTGCTCTATCAGCCTTAGTCTTCAATATCACCTACCATTTCATAGGTAATCCCACAGTTTACCAAGAAAGAACATCTGAAATCCTTCAGAACCTCAGATGTCGCACACTCCAAGACTTCCGATGGTATAAGGATGTCTTTCTCAGTAAACTATACCAGAGATCTGACAACAACGCCAGTTATTGGAAAGAAAGATTTCTTTCTGAACTTCCAAAGTTGTTTGCTCAACAAGTGAGAGAATCTCTTTCACTTGACTTCCCAGGATTAGATTATGATCTAATGACATATGGTGATATCATATCCCATATCAACAAGACTGCTTAGAAGATTTGCACTGATCTTCGTTTTAAAGCACAACTTAAGAAACAGTCTAACAGAAAGAATTAGGAAATTAGTGTGAACAGTATGGTATGGAAAAAGTCCAACCACCCCATACTCATAAAACACATAAATCCAAAATTTTCTCTAGAAAATAAAAAAATCACTTCAAGTCCATTGGACAGAAGTACAATCAGAAGTATGGCAACAAACCATACACCAAGAAGAAACATTACCAAAAGTTTCCACGAAAAAATTAGAAACCAAATTACCATAAATATAGTAAAGAACAGAAAACCACAGGTTGTTTCAAATGTGGTAAACCAGGACACTTTGCAAAAGATTGCATAGTAAGATCTCTAATTCAATCATTAGAATTAGATGAAGCTACAAAGAGCAGAATATTCCAGTCCATAGATGATCTTGAATCATCATCCAGTTCTTCTTCAGGTTATTCTGATCAAGAAAATATTAATCAGATTGGAACAGATAACTACTATTCCAGTAGTTATTCCAACTCGGTTCAGGAATGTGCTTGTCCCAGCAAAAGAGCATGTTTCTGTCAGAAAAGATTGAATGTTCTCACAGACTCTCATGGTCTTATGATCGATATGATTTGTAAGATCAATGATCCAGAAGAAAAGCAAGCTTGTTTTCTCAGACTCAAAGATATAATGGACCAGAAAGAGGGAATATATCCTCTATCCATTACTACCCAGAGTAACATCAAGAATACGAATGATTCTGATGTTCTTAGTCATTTCCAGAAAAGGAAATCCTAGCCAGTTGGGATCTCTGATCTCCAGCATGAGATTAAACTATTAAAAATAGAAATCCAGCAACTCAGACATGAATATAGACAAGAGGTTTGTGATCTCAGACTAGATCATGAACATCTTCAACAAAATGTCCATCTCTTACAGATAGAAAGTTTAGAACATCAAGAACACCTTTCTCAAGATGATCAGATTGACAAACAGACTCAGATTGCTTTAGGCAAACAAACAGAATGAGCTAGTACATCCAAACCAACAGAGGATTATCTCAATCTTCTAAATAAAATTACGTACCAGAAATGGTATGTTCAGTTAACCATCAAAGTTAATGATTTCAAGTTTGAAACCATTGCTTTATTAGACTCTGGTGCAGATATGAACTGCATTCAAGAAGGTTTAATTCCTTCCAGATATTTTGAGAAAATCAAAGAGAAGCTTTCTACGGTTGACTCTACAAAACTTCAGATTAGGTACAAACTACCTAATGCACATGTGTGCAATCAAGGTATTTGTTTCCCTACCAGCTTTGTGCTGATAAAACAGTTGAATTCCCAAGTTATTCTCGGTAATCCATTCCTTCAATAGTTATTTCCCATGACTGTTACAGAACATGGTATATCTACCAATGTGTTAGGTAAACCTATCCTTTTTGAGTTTTATTTCCCTTCACATCGAAGAGATATTAACTCAATTCAACAGAAAGAAAACCAGATCAGTTTTCTTAAAGAAGATATTAAAAGTCTCAAAATTAATGAGCAAATTGCTAAGCAGCAAAGGCCCATTAAAGACTTTCAGACCAGACTTGAAAGAGAAGTTTGTTCAGACCTTCCTACAGCCTTTTGGGTTCGTAAGAAACATTCTGTCTCTCTTCCTTATGAGAAGAATTTTTTAGAATAGAATATTCCTACCAGGGCTCGGCCCATACAGATGAACCAGGAATATCTTTCTCTTTGTAAAAAAGAGATCCATAGTTTATTAGATAAAAAGTTAATCCGACCCAGCAAAAGCCCATGGTCGTGTGCAGCCTTTTATGTTAATAAACATGCAGAACAGGAATGAGGAGTCCCTCGTTTAGTCATTAACTATACGCCCTTAAACAAGGTCTTACAATGGATCAAATATCCATTACCCAACAAGAATGATCTCCTTAAGAGATTAAATCAGGCCCATGTCTTCAGTAAATTTGACATGAAATCGGGATTTTAGCAAATCCAAATTAATGAACCAGAAAGGTACAAGACAGCATTCACCGTTCCATTTGGACAATATGAGTGGAATGTCATGCCTTTTGGACTCAAGAATGCACCTTCAGAATTCCAAAACATTATGAACCAGATTTTTAATCAGTTCACAGATTTTACAATTGTTTACATTGATGATGTTTTAGTCTTCAGTAATGACGTACATCAGCATTGGAAGCATTTGCATATTTTCCTTAAAGTTATTAAAGAAAATGGTCTTGTGGTTTCTACACCCAAGATTATGCTTTTTCAGACAAAAATTAGATTTCTTGGAAACATGATTTCCTTTGGGAAAATCACTCATATCCAAAGAACCCTTGATTTTGTAGAAAAATTCCCAGACATTCTGCATGAGAAAACACAGTTGCAGAGATTTTTAGGATCTCTAAACTATGTCACAGATTTTTATCCTCGCATTCGCCATTTATGTAAACCCCTTTTTGAACGTCTTAAAAAGAACCCTCCAGCTTGGACTGATGTCCATACAAAGGCTGTTCAGGACATTAAACGTCAAGTTAAGGTTTTACCAGTTTTGACTTTATGTCAACCAGACATGTGATAACCCGAACCCGACATGCATTTAATGGCATTTAATTGCATTTAACTAAGTGACATCTTAAATGTTAGCATTGGATTTGTGTTTATTTTTAGTTAAACATTTATTTGTAGCTTTATTTACATATTTCTTTTAGAAGTAATTGAAATAATACCTGAGTTAATTATTTTAAGGGAATATCAACTACTTTCCATATTATTGCTAATCGGTTTTATTTTTCTTGCAACTTATTGCTCGGTTTTCAATTAAATGAAAAGTAGCTGTGAGCCGGAGTAAATTTTAAACTATGATACTTTTCAAAATGATATATTTTCTTAAATTCTTTGATATTTAATTGTTATTCTTCTATTGACGCAAAGTGCATAGCATATCGAGAGCGATAGTTAGGAAATGATTCTAGTCCTCAACAAATAGTGAAAACTAGTATTTAGTGTCTTAATTTTATATTTTATTTGTATTTAACTAGAATTAGATTGGTGATGTTTGTTTTAGCTTTTAAATGCATGAAAATAGGCTAGATTGACCAATTAAGCTAGTTGACCAAGGCTTGACCATCTTTGACCAAAGTTGTCATCCTTTAAGAAGGAAATAACAAAGAAAAAAAACCAAACAAAGCCAAAAAGAACAAGGTGAAGGCCGAAACCTTCAAGGGAAAAAAAAAACCATTTCAAATCTTCATTTTGTCGCATGAGCTTCTGCGGGGTGGTTTCTGAGGCATCCAGCGTGGTTTCCCTAGCGTCTAGGAGCGTCTAAGGTGAGGGTTTCATCGTTATTTGCGCATTTGAAAATGTTGAACATAAACTTTAATTTTTGTGATTTAACCGTAGGTTGTTATTTTGTCTGTTTCATTGCTTAAAGAATGTTCCCTAGCAATTGTAGAACGTGTATTTATAGCTTTTTAACATTTTCTGCAGTTGAATATCGAAATTGAAATATAAATTGTGTAATGAATAATGAATTGTGAATAGTAAACCCCCTTTCGATGAAGTTGCGCTGTTATGCTTTCTGTTGATGTGAAAAGGTGCTAGGTATGCTAGAATGTCTAAATGAATGGTTTGTTTAGGTTGCGTAATGGAAAAAACGAAAAATATGCCTTGGTGAAAGTCGGGGTCATTTAGGTCGAGTTTAACGTTTTTTCATTTTGCGTGATGGCATTGTTTCGGGAGGCTATGGAAGTACTTTTGGTGCAATTATGGCGTTGGTTGGGTGTTTGGTTAGCATAGTTGTAGTTCAAATGAGCAAAGGGGAAAATTGGGACTTTGCGTGAATTCTAGGGTAAAGTAGGGTTTCGGGGTCTTTAGACGTACCTTATGGTGAACTAGGAGGATAGGTGAAGTCGGTTTCCAAAGCTCGTGGCTCGTTTGAAAGTAGTAGCGGTTTGAAAGTTGGGGTCATTTTTGGGATTTTGTGTGTTTTCATAGTATATTGCTTATAGAATGTTTATATTGCTTATAGAATGTTTATAATGTTTATAGAATGCTTATAATGTCTATAGAATACTTATTATTGCTTGATAATGTTTGTTGGTGTTGTTCTTGTTACATATTTGATTGTAAATGCTTGTTATCTCGTTTATCGTCTCTAATCTGTATTGTTGTGCTATCGCTCGTTTATTGCCTTGTATCGAGTCTTGCATTGCATAGTGTCCGGCGCGTGAGTGATGGGCCTCTCTGGGTAGCCTCGGGTTGCCAGTGTTGGTTGCTCTAGCTCCGTGTCTATTCCCTTTTCTCGCTTGGGTTGCCTCCCAGGGAGATTTGGGTCGTAGAATTGATGGATACTTCCGGGGTATTCCAAACTGGTGTTATAAGGTGGTTGCGCGCTTATTGTCATCGTTGTCAACATCAAGCTCGAGATTGATGTATCGCTCGTGAAATGGTATATTGCTCGTAAGAGTGAACCATAGCCTTCAGAGTGTGGTATAGCTTTGAATGGTTGTGTTAATGCTTTCTTGAATGTTTAATATATTGTCGTTTGTATTGAATGCTTTCTTATTGACTTTATTGCTTAGCTGTACCTATTTGAATTGCACGAACTTCTTTCTCTCCACCTCGATATTTGTCTCGCCCTCACTGAGTATACGTGTTGAGTATACTCACTTCTCACCACCACATTTCAGGAAATGCCATGTTACCTGGAAAGTTCGTGATTTCGTGAGAGTTCGTGCTTGAAGAGTTGTCTTGCGTGCTTATGTGACTTGAGTTGTCGAAGTTGTAAAGATGTATGCTTTTATGTATTGTATGTATTTAATGTCAAAAGGGATGTAATTTAAGTTTCATTAGATTATTAAAGTGGTTTGATAAGTTAGATTATGTATCTAGTTAATGTAGCTTAACTTCAATGCATGTTGTATTGTCCAAAAGAAAGAGATAGAAAGATATGATAGTCTAACTTATGAAATAGGTTGGTGTGGTTTAATTGTCAAGCATGAATGTACTTGTAAAAGATGTGGAGAGGTAGGTTAGTCTATAAACTGGAAATGTATATTTGCTTGTGATTGTTTGTTGAGAACAAGGCTCAGATGGCCTTGAGGTGGTTGAATGTTTGGACATGGTATTGGTCCACTTATATGCTGTCGTAGGTTTGCTTTTTGTCTAGAAACAGGGGAGACTCTGTCCGTTTTCCCTAAAAATTTTGCCCGGGTTTAGAATTGGGTTGTGAATAGATTGGCTGATAGAACTCCCGGTCTCGAGAGGGATTGGGGTGTCATAGGTGGTATCAGAGCTTGTTTAGCTCATAAGCCGGGACAGGGTCCTCGGTCTGGTGGGTAGTGATCCTTGAATGTGTGCTTGTTAAGTGTGTCTTGAAAGTGTATGCTTGTATGTGAGAATGTGTGTCTTGACCTGAATGTGTGCTCCTATGTGATATAGTTATGTGTTATGTGTTAATTGTGTGCTAAGTGAAGTGAAGTGTCTAGTTGTGCATTGAATTGACCTATCAAATTGGCATCGTGAATTGAATCGACCTCGTGAATTGTTATTTGCTTGAAGTATTACTTGTAATGTGTGTATAGAATGTCTTGAATTAGCTATGCCGTGATTTGAATTGATTATGTTGTGCTTGACTTGATTGTTGTGATTGAGTGACTTTGTTGAATAAACTGTTTTGTAAATTTCTTGCATAATAGTTTAAGGCATGTGTATAACTGTGATATATTGGCATTCATACATGTCTCGTGGAAAAGGTAAGTAAGTCCTCTTTCTCCCCTGAAGAAAGTGGTTCACAGTTGGCCTTTCAAGGTGTATGGATTGGCAGGAAATGAATGGCATTTGACTAGCCTTTATTTGGGAATTGGTGTTTGCTTTTGGAGCTCGGTTATTGGCAAATCTCTATGGTCCTTCTCTGTGCTTAAAAGTTGTGAAAGTGTAGCTTTCTCTTGGGATTTTATTTGGTTGTTCTCTGGAACATTCTTTGGTTTTCATAACGGGTGTTCTTTGGGGACTTTTGTTTGCACTTCTCGGTGGACTTGGTTAATGGGATTTCAATCGACCTTACTGCACAGTATTATCTATGGTATATGTGTCTCGGTCTTTATTGGTGTGATACTGGCATCCCTGATTGGAAATTCTTCAATGGTATTTTATGGAATTCTCAGTGGCCAATTATTTAGT
This sequence comes from Ehretia macrophylla, assembly GCA_037974665.1. Taxonomy (NCBI): domain Eukaryota; kingdom Viridiplantae; phylum Streptophyta; class Magnoliopsida; order Boraginales; family Ehretiaceae; genus Ehretia; species Ehretia macrophylla. Next base: position 34,263,279 of record CM075770.1, read on the forward strand.
ATTTACTTATTGGGCAAACTTGGCTACTTTCTTATTGGAGCATTGTTTCGGATATCTTCTTCAGTGTTCCTCAGTAGGTTTGGTATTTGGAGTTCCTATCAGACTTATTGTATAATACTACTTATGGTATTCTTTGAAATTCTTATTGGGCGTTCTATTGGTATTTTCCTTATTGGCAAGGTTGTATGAAGTTCTCACTTGGCAAACAGTGAAGAGGCCTCAGAGTTTGGTTTCGGTATATTGTTCACCAGTTCGGTGTTTATCCTTGGAGTTTTCGTCCATCTGGGAAACTATGTTTGTTATTCAACTTGGTTGTCTTATTGGGCACATTATATCTTCTCTGCTATTTCCTTTGACATTCCTCTCAGCATTTGATAGCAAAACTCGGAATTTAATTGGTTGTCCCATGGGGTTATTATTTGGAAGGCTTCTTTGGAACTTTGGAAGTATATTTGATTGGGTTTCTTGGTATTTTCTTCAGCACTCTTAACAGGGAATTTTTCTATGAAATTCATGATCAGCGGGGTACTTCTTTGGACCTCTAGATAGAACCTTTGATTGAGCCTTTATTTGGCTTTTTGCTTGGAGATTCTCGGGCAGTAATAGTTGAACTTCTACTAGAGATTCGTGTATGGGGTATTCATTCGGTATTCCTCTTATCACTAATATGTGATGTGATTTTATCTACAGTATCTTTGCTTCAGTCTTTAGTTGGTATTTTCTCGGCATTCTTGGTTGGGATTTCTATTCGAGTGTTCCTACGAGCATCTTTATTCACCACTTGCTCAGTAGCTGAAGAAGATTAGTCAGAGTTGGATTTCAGATGATGCAAAGTTCTATTGAAAGAAGAATTGCGAGGACGCAATTGTTTTAAGGGGGGAAGGATGTGATAACCCGAACCCGGCATGCATTTTAAGGCATTTAACTTCATTTAATTAAGTGACATCTTAAATGTTGGCATTGAATTTGTGTTTATTTTTAGTTAAACATTTATTTGTAGCTTTATTTACATATTTCTTTTAGAAGTAATTGAAATAATACTTGAGTTAATTATTTTAAGGGAATATCAACTACTTTTCATATTATTGCTAATCGGTTTTATTTTTCTTGCAACTTAATGCTCGGTTTTCAATTAAATGAAAAGTAGCTCCGAGCCGGAGTAAATTTTACACTATGATACTTTTCAAAATGATATATTTTCTTAAATTCTTTGATATTTAATTGTTATTCTTCTATTGACGCAAAGTGCATAGCATATCGAGAGCGATAGTTAAGAAATGATTCTAGTCCTCAACAAATAGTGAAAACTAGTATTTAGTGTCTTAATTTTATATTTTATTTGTTGTTAGCTAGAATTAAATTGGTGATGGTTGTTTTAGCTTTTAAATGCTTGAAAATAGGCTAGATTGACCAAATTAAGCTAGTTGACCAAGGCTTGACCATCTTTGACCAAAGTTGTCATCCTTTAATAAGCAAATAACAAATAAAAATAAATAAAAACAAAGCTAAAAAGAACAAGGTGAAGGCCGAAACCTTCAAGGGAAAAAAAAAACCAATTCAAATCTTCATTTCGTCGCGTGAGCTTGTGTGGGGTGGTTTCTGAGGCAACCAGCGTGGTTTCCCTAGCGTCTAGGAGCATCTAATGTGAGGGTTTCATCGTTATTTGCGCATTTGAAAATGTTGAACATAAACTTTAATTTTTGTGATTTAACCGTAGGTTGTTATTTTGTCCATTTCATTGCTTAGAGAATGTTCCCTAGCAATTGTAGAACGTGTATTTATAGCTTTTTAACATTTTCTGCAGTTGAATATCAAAATTGAAATATAAATTGTGTAATGAATAGTAAATTATGAATAGTAAACCCCCGTTTCGATGAAGTTGCGCTGGTATGCTTTCTGTTGATGTGAAAAGGTGCTAGGTATGCTAGAATGTCTAAATGCATGGTTTGTTTAGGTTGCGTAATGGAAAAAACGAGAAATATGCCTTGGTGAAGTCGGGGTCGTTTAGGTCGAGTTTAGCATTTTCTCATTTTGCGTGATGGCATTGTTTCGGGAGGCCATGGAAGCACTTTTGGTGTGATTATGGCGTTGGTTGGGTGTTTGGTTAGTATAGTTGTAGTTCGAACGAACAAAGGAGGAAATCGGGACTTTGCGTGAATTCTAGGGTAAAGTAGGGTTTCGGGGTCTTTAGACGTGCCTTATGGTAACCTAGGAGGATTGGTGAAGTCGGTTTCCAAAGCTCGTGGCTCGTTTGGAAGTAGTAGCGATTTGAAAGTTGGGGTCATTTTTGGGATTTTGTGTGTTTTCATAGTATAATGCTTATAGAATGTTTATAATGCTTATAGAATGATTATAATGCCTATAGAATGCTTATAATGTCTATAGAATACTTATTATTGCTTGATAATGTTTGTTGGTGTTGTTCTTGTTACTTATTTGATATTAAATACTTGATATCGCTCGTTTATCGTCTCTAATCTGTATTGTTGTGCTATCGATCGTTTATTGCCTTGTATCGAGTCTTGCATTGCATAGTGTCCGGCGCGTGAGTGATGGGCCTCTCTGGGTAGCCTCGGGTTGCCAGTGTTGGTTGCTCTAGCTCCGTGTCCTATTCCCTTTTCTCTCTTGGGTTGCCTCCCAGGGAGATTTGTGTCGTAGAATTGATGAATACTTCCGGGGTATTCCAAACGGGTGTTATAAGGTGGTTGCGCGCTTATTGTCATCGTTGTCAATATCAAACTCGAGATTGATGTATCGCTTGTGAAATTGTATATTGCTCATAAGAGTGAACCATAGCCTTCAGAGTGTGGTATAGCTTTGAATGGTTGTGTTAATGCTTTCTTGAATGTTTAATATATTGTCGTTTGTATTGATTGCTTCCCTATTGACTTTATTGCTTAGCTGTGACTAATTGCATTGCACGACTTTCTTTCCCTCCAACTCGATATCTGTCTCGCCCTCACTGAGTATACGTGTTGTGTATACTCACTCCTCACCACCACATTTCAGGAAATGCCATGTTAGCTGGAAGGTTCGTGATTTCGTGAGAGTTCGTGCTTGAAGAGTTGTCTTGCGTGCTTATGTGACTTGAGTTGTCGAAGTTGTAAAGATGTATGCTTTTATGTATTGTATGTATTTAATGTCAAAAGGGATGTAATTTAAGTTTCATTAGATTATTGAAGTGGTTTGATAGGTTAGATTATGTATCTAGTTAATGTAGCTTAACTTCAATGCATGTTGTATTGTCCAAAAGAAAGAGATAGAAAGATATGATAGTCTAACTTATGAAATAGGTTGGTGTGGTTTAATTGTCAAGCATGAATGTACTTGTAAAAGATGTGGAGAGATAGGTTAGCTTTTAAATTGGAAATGTATATTTGCTTGTGATTGCTTGTTGAGAACAAGGCTCGGATGGCCTTGAGGTGGTTGAATGTTTAGACATGGTATTGGTCCACTTATATGCTGTCGTAGGTTTGGTTTTTGCCTAGAAACAGGGGAGACTCCATCCGTTTTCCCTAAAAATTATGCCCGGGTTTGGATTTGGGTTGTGATTAGATTGATTGATAGAACTCCCGGTCTCGAGAGGGATCGGGGTGTCACAAGACACACCAAAGATTGTTCAGACAGATGCTTCTGAATTAGGATTTGGTGGTATTCTAATACAGATTTTAGATGGAAAAGAACACATTGTTCGTTTTCATTCAGGAACTTGGGATAATGCCCAACAGAACTATTCAACAGTTAAAAAAGAAATTTTGTCCATTGTTAAATGCATATCAAAATTTCAAGATGATTTGTTGAATCAGAAATTCTTAGTTCGTGTTGACTGCAAGTCAGCAAAAGATGTACTTACTAAGGATGTTAAGAACATTGCATCAAAACAGATTTTTGCCAGATGGCAGGCTATCCTGTCAATTTTCGATTTTGATATCCAGTATATCAAGGGAGAGGATAACTCCATCCCTGATTTTCTAACCAGAGAATTTCTAACAGGCCACGTGCCTATCACATAGGATTCCTCCGAGAATACCTTTTCATTTTGTTGTTTTTCAGAATCACAGAAGCGGACACCAAAAATCCAATTAATGGATTCAGATGGATTGTTTCAAGTCCACCGGAATTAAGTAGATTGAAACACAGATTCTAGATCCAGAAGCAGAATTGAAAATATTTCAATTCCGCATTTCTTTCTTTATATATTGTTGCTAACCATTTGCAGGAATCATTCATTTCTGACCTAGTAACAATGGCACTGAAGAAAGATAAAGGCAAGGCAAAAGAATTCGAGCTTAGTTCTTATGCCCAGAAAGCCAGCATACCAGTTACGACTCCAGCTCAGTCATTAACCCCAGTCAAGGTTGAAGACAAACAGATAACCCATACACAGACATCTACCCAGTCACCTCTAGGTAGAAACCTCACAGTTTTGGCGACTTTGACCCCTCAGAAACAGTTAACCGGTGTTCATGCAGGTGTTGCAGGTACATCATCTTCTCAGTTAGCAGTCAGTAACAAGTTTCAGCCCCTTGTTACCAAACAGAAACCAGTTTCTCCAGAACCACAACAGAATCCAACCCCCACATACATCTACAAGAACGTCTTTGACCAAATTCTTGTAACAGAACCCACACATTTCAGACAGAATCCAAACATCACCCCAGATGAGTTTGCTAGGGCGTTTCTTCACCCTCATTCAAACTACATCATAGACAATACGTTTAAAACACAGAGTTACTATGAGTCCATCCTCATAGCAATAGATTCCATAGAGTTTGTCCCAGATGACAAAGACAAACAACCAGGCCAGTACAGCCACGTCAAAGCAAAACTACAGAATGTGCTTACCCTTGATCAATGGGCACAAACCCCACAGAAAACCAAACAGATCCCAGAAAATGTACCCCTCAGAGACTATAACTATTATGATAACATTCAGGCATGGTTCAGAGTTTTCAACCGCCAGAATGATAAACATGATATGTTATGGTTTTTTCTTTTCAAGAAATCATTTCCCCTAGAGGTCCCGAATTGGTTTATCCAATGGTGGGCATTATATGGTCCTATTACAGAAATACTACCAGACCTAGTTTACGAAGGTTACATCTACTTCACAGAAAATTGGAAGGCACCAGCACAGTTAGCCTACCTTCCTCCATTTTTCGTGTTTTACAGAGTTTTCTTTGTAACATGGATTTTCAAATCAGAATTCGCATTCAAACATACGTCTTTCGGGAACCAGCAAATCATACCAGCTTTCGGAAGAAATCATTGCGTCATGTGGTGGAAGAAGATGAACAACAGTTCTTGTTCAACTCCAAAGGTCCAAGCATGGCTCAAAACTAATCATAAACAGAAGAAGGAAATTCAACCAGAACAGCAAGAATTTCTCTCCTTCAAGAACTTCCTCACCACTCAGTTAGCAGCGGCCACCAGTTATGACGAGATCCAGGCCATAATGTTGCAGCTAAAAGAAATCAATGAGATTGCCCCAGATCAGGCATCCATATCCACAGACAGTGCCAATAACAATGAAGACGATTGTTATGGTATTTTTACTCCACTATGAGTATAAACTGGGCCAGAGGAGTTTAGATTGTGTTCTCCGCCAAAAATACAATACAAATGAGTTTCCTAATGTTCTCACCAAAACATTGGACAGATGAGTTTTCCAGTGTTCTCTCCAAAACACAGGACATATAGGGTTTTGTTCTTCTAAGTTCCCTTAAAAAACTAGGATGAAACGGTTAAACTTCCCATCTCTGAAGTCAAATGGTTACTGAAGAATTCCATGAAACTTCAGCTAGTCCAGGTCAAACGGCAACTGGTAAAGACATCTCAAGTCCGTTGATGGGTGTGGCTTTCTCAAAAAGCCAAAGAAGATTTAGAAACTTGTTTATTTTCTAGCCTGTATTTTATTTTGTATTTTGCTTAGTCAACTTACCTTTAGCCAACTTACCTTTAGCAAACCTATCTCAACAATCTTGTAAGGTCACGGATTGAGGAGCAGAAGGCGTAAGACTCCGTTGTTACCCATGTGGCGGTTAGATGAGAGATAGTAAGGTTTCGAAGATAGTAAGACTAAGTACGATGCTGTCACGCCCCGACCCGACCCAGCAAAAGGCCAAGCCCGGACCCGACACACGGACGGAGTCTCCTCTGTACCGTGGACGATTCGAAAACCCTACATTCAATATAATACTTGCAAATTCCATAATAAACATTTGGAACAAGCCAACTTTCTTTTAAAACACATACATCTTTTCATTAACAACTTTCCAACCCAAAATGTCATGCATACTACACAAGTATTCGTGCCACTAAACAGTTAAACCATTAGTATGCAAATCTTTACTAGTCATAAGAGTATAACTTTACAACCTTAAAATCTATAAACCTTTACAACAAAAGACCAAAAAGGCCTCAAAATAGAACTACATACACGGCTACAAGCCTCAAAATAAAGCGACGACCAAGCATTAACACATCAAGCATGGCTCGCACAAAAGTCTGGCAACTAACCACCAGCTAAGCAAAGAAGTACTATCAAGGAAACACCTCCACTTGCTCTTCTTCCTCAATTACCTCAATGGGATCAGCTTCAACTACTCCTGTAAAAATATGGTATAGAAAGGAATGAGCAAAAACTATTGCTCAGCGAGGGTTATTGGTCTCAAAGACGGAGATGAGAGGAGAATGCAATGCAATTAGTCAAGAAATTCATACAAATATTATACAGAGATACAAACAAAGCCAACAATAAAGAAAGGCAAACATTAAAACTGTAAACACTCATTCAAAGGATACGATACTCTTTCCACGAGCAACTTTCAATCACGAATTTGATGACGACGCGCCAGCCCAAACTACCTTATAACTTCAGTTTGGAATACCCCGGAAGTATCCATCAATTCTACGACCCAAATCTCCCTGGGAGGCAACCCAAGCGAGAAAGGGAATAGGACACGGAGCTAGAGCAACCAACACTGGCAACCTGAGGCTACCCAGAGAGGCCCATCACTCCACCCCTGACTCTATGAATGCAATACAATATACGATGAAACAATCGAGCAATCAAGCAATAGAGCCACACGTGGGAGAATAACAAAGTAGGTTACTCTCGCACGCAATAGCAACAGTTGAATAAGCATTTCAATCAAAATTAACTCTAACAAGCATATTAAACATTCTATATGCATAACATTAAAAAAAAAGCAAAATCACAAATCGACCCCAACTATCAAAATGCTACCATTTCCAAACGACCCACGAGTTCTGGAAACCGACTTCACCAATCCTCCTAAGTCACTATAAGGCACGTCTAAAGACCCCAAAACCCTACTTAACCCTAGAATTCACGCAAATGCCAGATTTCCCCCTTTGCTCGTTTGAACTACAACTACTCTAACCAAACACCCAACTAATGCCACAACCACACCAAAAGTGCTTCCATGGCCTCCCGAGACAATGCCATCACGCAAAACGAGAAAACGCTAAACTCGACCTAAACGACCCCGACTTTCACCAATGCATTTTTCTCATTTTTTTCTATTACACAATCCAAACAAACCATGCATTTAGGCATTCTATCACATCTAGCATCTTTCTACATCAACAGAAAGTATAACAACGCAACTTCTACGTTTCGAGGGTTTACTATTCATGTTTTACTATTCAATTGACATTTTAAATTACAATCTCAACATTCAACCGCAGAAAATGTTAAAAAGCTATAAATACATGTTCTACAATTGACAAGGAACATTCTTTAAGCGTTAAAATGATTAAAACAACAAACTACGTATAAAATCTAAAAATTACAAAGTTGAGACATATAACATTAAAATGCGCAAATAACATGCTTCCCTCACCTTAGGCACTCCTAGTCGCTAGGAAACTACGCTGGATGCCTCGGTAACAACCCCGCACGAGCCCACGCGAAGATTGGAAGTTTGGAAGTTGAAATGGGTTTTTTTTCTCCCTAGAGTTTCGGCCAGCTCAAGACTGATTTGTGCTTGTTTTTTTATTTTATTTTGCTAAGTTATAACTATTAAAAGACGACTAGCTTGGTCAAATGGTCAAACCCCTTGGTCAACTAACTTAAAATTAGTCAAATTAGCCTATTTTGTGCATTTTAAAGCTAAAATAACTAGTGCAATATTAATTCTAGCTAACAAATAAAATATAAAATTTAGGTCACCAAAATACTAGTTTCACTATTAGTTGAGGACTAGAAAACACCCTCTAACTATCACTCTCGAAATGCAATGCAATTTGCGACAACAAAGAAGTAACAATTAAATCTCAAAGAATCTAAGAAAATATAATTTTTAAAATAATAAACAAGAAAATTCCACATTCCGGGCTCGGGTATTACACCCTCTCCCCCTTAAAACAATTGCGCCCACGCAATTCTTACATGATCAACAAACAACTCCGGATACTAATTCCGAACCTGGTCCTCTCTTTCCCAAGTGGCTTCCTCAAACCCATAATGATTCCACAGAACTTTTACTAACGGAATACTCTTTCTGCGAAGCTCCTGAACTTTCCGATCCACAATTCGAATTGGTTTCTCTTCATAAGACAACTTTTCCTCAACCTGCAAAGGCTTTGTTTCAAGTACATGTGAAGGGTCTGGATGATATTTTCTTAACATTGACACGTGGAAAACGTCGTGCAGTCTCGACAAGCTCGGAGGTAAAGCTAATCGATAAGCTAAAGGACCCACCTTTTCAGTGATCTTATACGGACCCACATACCTGGGACAAAGTTTCCCGCTCTTTCCGTGCCGAATCAATCCCTTTCGAGGAGAAATCTTAAGAAACACCCAATCTCCCAAAGCAAACTCAAGATCCCGACGGTGTTTATCAGCATAACTCTTCTGACGACTCTGAGCTGTAAGCATACGCTGGCGAATAAGGTGAACATTATCTACCATCTTAATCATCTCAGGTAACACAGTCGGATCAACTGTTCTCATCTCTCCAACCTCCTCCCAATACAATGGGGATCTGCATTTACGACCGTATAATGCCTCGTAGGGAGCCATACCTATAGTAGATTGATAACTATTATTGTAGGCGAACTCCGCTAAAGGCAAAAACTTCTCCCAATTCTTCCCAAAGTCTAACACACATGCCCGAAGCATGTCTTCCAAGATCCTGATAGTTCTCTCAGACGGGCCATCAGTTTGTGGATGATATGCAGTGCTGAAGCTCAATTTAGTTCCCATGGCCTCTTGCAACTTTTGCCAAAAACGAGATTTGAATTTGGGATCTCTATCTGACACAATACTCTGTGGCACACCATGCAGTCTCACAATATTAGCAACATAAAGCTCAACTAGTTTATCAAAGCTATCCTGTTTGTTCACGGGAATAAAATGTGTAACTTTAGTCAAGCGGTCCACAACAACCCAAACAGAATCACATCCTCTCGGAGATCTAGGAAGATCGGTTACAAGGTCCATTGTTATATGCACCCACTTTCATTGCGGAATCGACAACGGCTGCAGAAGCCCGGCTGGCCTCTGATGCTCAACTTTAACCCTCTGACAAGTCAAACATCTGGATACATACTCAGCAATCTCCCTCTTCATATTGTTCCACCAGAAGTGTTCGTTCAGATCTCTATACATTTTAGTACTGCCCGGGTGAATCGTATATCTTGAATTATATGCCTCGGACATAATCTCATTCTTCAAAGTCGGATCACCAGGAACACAGACCCTGTCCCTGAAGCTAAAGATACCATCTGCATGTAATTTAAACTCCGACTCTCCCCCTTTTGGTTTTTCTTGGATTTTTAAGATGTGAGGATCAGTCTTCTGTGCCTATCTGATTTGTGCTAACAATCCCGACTGAATTTGCAAGCTAGCAAATCGAATCCCTACCTCAGTAGCTTCTGGCTTCCATGAACAAATTTCCTCCAAAGTCTCCCAATCCTTGATAATTAAACTTGCAACAGTAGCATTTTAGCTCAAAGCATCCGCAACAACATTTGCCTTACCTGGCACGTAGTTAATAGAGCAATTGTAGCCACTTAATAGCTTTAGCCATCTTCGCTGCCTCATATTCAAATCTTTTTGTGAAAATAAATATTCGAGACTCTTGTGATCAGTAAAAATTTCAAATCTGCCACCCCACAAGTAATACCGCCACTTCTTTAAAGCAAACACAACTGCAGCTAACTCCATATCATGTGTAGGGTAATTGACTGCATAAGGTTTCAACTTCCTAGAAGCATAGGCAATGACCTTACCATTCTGTATTAAAACACAGCCCAAACCTTCTTTAGATGCATCCCTGTAGACAACAAAGTTTTCTGTACCCTCAGGTAAAGCTAGTATAGGAGCTGTGGTTAGTCTCTTCTTCAGTTCTTGGAAACTGGATTCACATTTAGCAACCCAGTTGTAAGTAACTTTCTTTCGAGTCAACTGGCTTAAAGGTCCAGAAATTTTGGAAAAGTCTTTAACAAACCTCCGATAGTAACTTGCCAAACCCAGAAAACTCCGAATCTCTGACACCGTTTCAGGTATATTCCAAGATGAAACAACTTCAATCTTACCTGGGTCTACTGAAATTCCTTGATCTAAAATGATATGGCCTAGAAAAGATATTTGATTCAACCAGGATTCATACTTGCTGTATTTAGCAAAAAGCTTGTTTTCTTGCAAAGTCTGTAGCACAATCTTCAAATGTTGTTCATGTTCAGCCTCATTCTTAGAGTACACTAAAATGTCGTCAATAAAGATTACGACAAACTGATCAAGATAAGGTCGAAAGACCCTCTGCATTAAGTCCATGAATGCGGCTGGTGCATTTGTCAATCCAAACGGTAACATAACAAATTCATAGTGGCCATATCTAGTCCTGAATGCCGTCTTTGGTATATCGTCAATCCGAATTCTGAGTTGATAGTAACCCTGCCTCAAGTCAAATTTGGAGTAAACACTTGCACCCTGCAACTGGTCAAACAATTCTTCAATCAACGGCAAGGGGTATTTGTTCTTAATCGTGACTTGATTAAGTCCCATGTAATCAATACATAACCGTAGCGTGCCGTCTTTCTTCCTCACAAACAACACAGGCGCACCCCACGACAAAGAACTAGGTTGTATAAACCCTTTCTCAAGAAAATTCTGAAGCTGAATTTTCAATTCCTAAAGTTCAGCTGATGCCATTCTATAAGGACTTCTAGAAATTGGCGCAGTGCCTGGCATAAGGTCAATCACAAATTTAATCTCCCTATTCGGTGGTAAACCAGGTAATTTCTCGGAAAATACACCAGGGAAGTCTTTAACAATTGGAACCTCATTCAAATTCAACTTATCAGTAGGTTGATTGATCAGATAAGTTAAGTAAGCTTCACAACCTTTATTCAACAACTTAGAAGCCTTGATCGATGATAAAAGAGGTATTCAGGTAGCCCTGCAGTTTCCAACAATCTCTAGTATCGGTAGATCAGGAATCTGAAGATAAACAATCTTTGTTCTACAATCCAACCGAGCATAGTATTTCCCCAACCAGTCCATTCCCAAAATGATTTCAAAGTCACGGAATGGTAGTATAATTAAATTAGCAGGAAAATTACGGTTCTCTATGCATATATCACAAGATTTGCAAATAGACCCTGTAACAAATTTTGCACCCAAAGGCGTACTAACTTCAACTTCATGCGGCAGTTTATCAATGCAAATATTCACAGATCGTGCACATGCAGGAGTTATAAACGAATGTGTAGCTCCGGGATCAATCAAAACTTTAACTGGCTGAGTATTGAGAAAAAAGGTACCTTCCACTATTGCTGTAATGTCGGGTAGCTCCTCCGCATCCAGTGCAAAGACCCTAGCCTGTACCCTCTGTGCTGGACCTGTACCTGCAGCCCAATTCTGCACACCTTGGCCTCTAGTACGACCCTGAACATTCTTATACTTAGGGCAATCTTTCACCCTATGATCATCACTCCCACAACCGGTGCACTTACCACTCTTCCTCCAACAATTAGCCTCAATATGCCCCGATCGATTACAAAAGTTACATTGCTGATTTTGTCTTACAACAGTGTTTCCCGTAGGTGCGGGGGCTTTGGCAGTAGTAGGAACTGTACCTCCCTGTTGGGGTCTAGTCACAACTGGCCTCCCCTGAATCTGATGCTGAGGCTGATACGGACGCTGCTGAGGAACCTGCGCAGAAGTCTGATACTGCCTCGGCTGACTCTGGCTACTCTGGCCCAAATATTGTTTCTTACTTGGCTGACTACTCTCAGCTATCATCTCAGCCTTTCGTTTCTCAAACTTCGAGGCTGCTTGGAATGCCTCGGGAAAAGTAGTGTAGGTCTGCCCAGTCAAATATAGTTGTATATCCATTCTCAGCCCACGAACAAACCTATGAATCATTCTCTTAGCTGGCCGTACCAGCTCGGGCACATACCTCGACAGGCTACCAAACCTAGCCTCATACTGTGCAACAGTCATGTTTCCCTACTTCCAGGCCACAAACTCGTCTTCCCGCCTTTCCCTAGCCATCTCGAGAATATACTTGTCCCGAAACTCACCCACAAAATCATCCCACAAATGCGGTACGTCCTCACAGTCCCACCTCCTCCTGACAGTGGTCCACCACTGTTCTGCGTCGCCCTCAAACAGGAATGACGCATAATCTATTCTTGCCTCATCAGTGTACCTCAAAGCAGCGAAAATTTTCTCAACACGGTTAATGCATCTCTCAGCTGCCTCATCGTCCGGCTCTCCATAGAACATTCCCGGCTCGTGCCTCAAGAATTTCTCCAGTTGATTATTCTCAACCCTAGGCCCTTGTCCACCAGGATTAGCTTGATTTCCCTGGGGATTATTATTCCTGTCCTGCCTTTGCTCATGCAGTACTTGTGTAATCCGGTCAACTGCAGTGGTCATGGTAGCCATAAACTGTTCAGGCAATGGTTGCTGACCCTGTTCTGCTGCCTCTTCATCTGCCCTTAGACCTTGAGTACCACGACGTGGCGGCATAGTAATAACTCATACTAGCTGGCAACATTTAAAAGCAGTTTATAGACAGAAATATAACACATAAGATTAGATAACACTCAAGTCAATATCAATCAAATATCCTATCACACAATTCACATAACACAAGATTGACATGCCAACCATTTCACTTGAACACATAAGCACTCAAGTTCACATAATCATGCTATAACACTTTTCCACTTAACAAACATACATTAACACTTTAGCATTTTAGACCTTTACCCCACAGACCGAGAAACATATCCCGGCTCATGCAATTCTATCATGCTCTGATACCACCTAAAGATGTGATGCCCCGACTCGACCCCGCGAAAGGCCAAGCCCGGACCCGACACACGGACGAAGTCTCCTCTGTACCGTGGACGATCCGAAAACCCTACATTCAATATAATACTTGCGAGTTCCATAATAAACATTTGAAACAAGCCAACTTTCTTTTAAAACACATACATCTTTTCATTAACAACTTTCCAATCCAAAATGTCATGCATACTACACAAGTGTTCGTGCCACTAAACAGTTAACCATTAGTATGCAATTCTTTACTAGTCATAAGAGTATAACTTTACAACTTTACAATATTTAAACCTTTACAACATAAGACCATAGAGGCCTCAAAATAGAAACTACATACAAGGCTACAAGTCTCAAAATAAAGCGACAACCAAGCATTAACACATCAAGCATGGCCCGCACAAAAAGTCTGGCAACCAACCACCAGCTAAGCAAAGAAGTGCTATCAAGGAAACACCTCCACTTGCCCCTCCTCCTCTATTACCTCAATGGGATCAGCTTCAACTACTCCTGTAAAAATATGGTATAGAAAGGAATGAGCAAAAACTACTCCTGTAAAAATAGGGTTATTGGTCTCAAGGACGGAGATGAGAGGAGAATGCAATGCAAATAGTCAAGCAATTCATTCAATTATCATATAGAGATACAAACAAAGCCAACAATAAAGCAAGGAAAACATTAAAACTATAAACACTCATTCAAAGGATACGATTCACTTTCTATGAGCAACTTTCAATCACGAATTCGATGACGACGCGCCGGCCCAAACCACCTTATAACTTCAGTTTGGAATACCCCGGAAGTATCCATCAATTCTACGACCCAAATCTCATTGGGAGGCAACCCAAGCGAGAAAGGGAATAGGACACGGAGCTAGAGCAACCAACACTGGCAACCCGAGGCTACCCAGAGAGGCCCATCACTCCGCCCCTGACTCTATGAATGCAATACAATATACAATGCAACAATCGAGCAATCGAGCAATAAAGCCACACGTGGGAGAATAACAAAGTAGGTTACTCTCGCACGCAATAGCAACAGTTGAATAAGCATTTCAATCAAAATCAACTCTAACAAGCATATTAAACATTCTATATGCATAACATTAAGAAAACAAGCAAAATCACAAATCGACCCCAACTATCAAAACGCTACCATTTCCAAACGAGCCACGAGTTCTGGAAACCGACTTCACCAATCCTCCTAGGTCACTATAAGGCACGTCTAAAGACCCTGAAACCCTACTTAACCCTAGAATTCACGCAAAGCCCCGATTTCCCCCTTTGCTCATTTGAACTACAACTATCCTAACCAAACACCCAACCAACACCATAACCGCACCAAAAGTGCTTCCATGGCCTCCCAAGACAATGTCATCACGCAAAATGAGAAAATGCTAAACTCGACCTAAACGACCCCGACTTTCACCAAGGCATTTTCCTCATTTTTTCCATTATGCAACCTAAAAAAACCATGCATTTAGGCATTCTAGCATATCTAGCGTCTTTCTACATCAACAGAACGCATAACAACGCAACTTCTACGTTTCGAGGGTTTACTATTCATGTTTTACTATTCAATTGACATTTTAAATTACAATCTCAACATTCAACCGCATAAAATGTTAAAAAGCTACAAATACATGTTCTACAATTGTCAAGGAACATTCTTTAAGCCTCAAAATGATCAAAATAACAAACTACGGATAAAACCCAAAAATCATAAAGTTGAGACATATAACATTAAAATGTCCAAATAACGTGCTTCCCTCACCTTGGACACTCCTAGTCTCTAAGAAAACCATGCTGGATGCCTCGGTACCAACCCCGCACGAGCTCACGCGAAGATTTGAAGTTTTGAAGATTTGAAAATGGTTTTTTTTTTCTCCCTAGAGTTTCGGCCAGCTCAAGACTGATTTGTGCTTGTTTTTTTT
The DNA here is from genome assembly GCA_037974665.1 of Ehretia macrophylla. NCBI lineage: Eukaryota > Viridiplantae > Streptophyta > Magnoliopsida > Boraginales > Ehretiaceae > Ehretia > Ehretia macrophylla. The sequence goes on from CM075770.1 coordinate 34,278,533, forward strand.
TTATTTTGCTAAGTTATAACTATTAAAAGATGACTAGCTTGGTCAAATGGTCAAACCCATTGGTCAACTAACTTAAAATTAGTCAAATTAGCCTATTTTGTGCATTTTAAAGCTAAAATAACTAGTGCAATATTAATTCTAGCTAACAATAAGTAAAATATTAAATTTAAGGCACCAAAATACTAGTTTCACTATTTGTTGAGGACTAGAAAACACCTTCTAACTATCTCTCTCGAAATGCAATGCACTTTGCAACAATAAAGAAGTAACAATTAAATTTCAAAGAATCTAAGAAAATATAATTTTCAAAATAATAACAAACAAGAAAATTCCACATTCCGGGCTCGGGTATTACAGATGCAGATTAGATTATAGGGAAAATAGACTAGTTTATTTATTTTCTTTGTATTAGTGGGAAATTTACATTACTTAGCATACTTGTATGTATTCTACCACAATCAGTATGATCCAGACATGAAGAAGTTTACAACGTCTTCAACATTACACTAATTTCAGACTCAGAGATGAAGAAGAAGATGAATCCAGTCAAGATTCCATCATCAGACATCATCATCACAAGACGACGAAATTACTTTCGGTCACAGTGAAAGTAACCAGTCAGAAACAAAATCACCACGTCACGACAAAAGATCTTTCGGCCACAGTTATAGCCAGACAACATCATCATGTCAAGACAAAACAAGATTCGGCCACAGTAAAAGCCGACACCATCCAGACACACTACTCATGAATAGTAAAAATCACTTTTTACTGTTCACTTTTGAAAAGTTACTTTTGACTTTTCATTTTAGATTTCACTTTTGTTAGCACAGATTCGTTATCCTATAAAGGCAGAGTCTGGCTCTTCACTTAGGATCCGAATTCTCTTTCTCTCTCAATTTTATTTTTAATTTGGTTCACTCTTTTCGTTGTACTCCTGTACAACCAACAGTGTAGCACAGTTATCTTCCAGTTCATCTAATAGCAAGTAAGAGACTTTGTCTCCTTCTACTTTCATCTTATCTGTCTACATTTACATATCTGTCTTTATTGTCCCCTGTTTATTCCGCTTTCTGTTATGGCTTTTATTATCTCGTCGATCCTTTGTTGATATACCAGCATACCAAACACTGCTTGAAAGATAGATATGAAGACTATCGTCCAAACCAATTGCTGAGGGGGATTGATTGATCAGAAAATACATACACGACTCTAGCCCAAAGAGAAAAGCCCCAAACTTTATTCAGACGAACATATTTAATCTTATTATTATAGTTTATTATACAAGAGCGTCATCTATGGAGTTATATGGTAAATAGAGAAATAGAGCAATCATAAGATGCTGCTAGTAAACTAGAGCAACACAACATATATAAGCCATTATTAAACAAACAGTTGGGTCTGTAAACCATAATATTCCTTCATGTCAAAAAGAGACACGGTAATATTGTGGATACTAGCTACTTGTCAGTCTGATCAGTGATCAGTAATCAGTAAAATTTACGCTTACTTGGTCCGAACAGAAAGCTTGTCCAGTATGTTGAGCAAATTGTGTCAATCCATAACTGGTATTGCTGAGATGCAAACACAATTACAGGGATGCACACAAAAGCTCCAATAAGTTTGGGTACCCACATCCTATGGCCGTTGTAAATCAAAAAGAAGGAGGCAGTAAATGCTACAACCATGGTAAGTATTGAGACGAAGAGTGCAGTAATACCAATGGACAACTTATTGGGAAGTGATGCCAGAAAATCATCTTCAGCATAACGTGAAGTCAGAATTGACAAGAACATGATTATAGAAATTGTGGAAGTAAACATTGCCACTGCATCTGATATGACAAACAACTCGAACCACCCCGCTTTCAGGAATATTGGAACGCTTGTGTCGTCATAACTGCCACCGGGTATCGTGAAGGCTGCAGTGAATACCACCGTGGCTATCAAAGTTGCAACGATCATGCAAGAGTTTGCGGTATCCTTCATCCATTTTTCACCGTTTTCTAATAATTCCCGATGCTCCTCGGAGAAAACTTCTCTTGGCGTTAATTCTCATGCTTTTCCATTAATTTCACATTTGTTTGTCATCTTGAGATATAGAGGGGGCACAATCTTTTCAATCTCCTACAGGAGGACATTAATTAATTATGCTTACTCATGTGTCAAAATCAACACAAGTGTCGAGGTCGGAATCTCAACATTGAGGTTGGGAAGCTACTCCTGCCGAGCTGAAATTCTGGGTTGGCTTTTTAACCTGGATTTTCGTGTCGGCTACCTGACCTGCACAAGGAAAAAGAAGGAAAAGGCAGGGTGATGACCTGGATTTTTTCCTCGGGCGTGTGAATGATTAGTATGTCCGAGCTGGCGAAGTAACTGAGAGCATTTAATTAGCAGTTACCGTTGAAATGAAGGGGTGAAGCTTTATTTATACTAAATTCAGACCTGACAACATTTAATGCAGTGCAACTTTATGTTCCATCAAGACTTTATGTCCCATCCGGGCAGCTGGCATCAGATGGCTGACACATCACCTGGCAGTTATGACGAGACGCGACGTTTAGGATTCCCGAGGCAGTTACCAGAGTTGCATATAAATAGGGCCTTGACATCCGAGATTCATTTCACACTTTGCTTACGAAATTTGGAGCTTTCAGGTCGGCAACTAGAGTGGTCGGACACTTTTAGCTCGAAAAATATCTTCTCGGGGTATTCAGCTCGGAATCCATTAGCTCGGAGGTAATTAGATCGGGTCATCTTCGACAATTAGAGCTGTAGGTACGTCCTGACTCCCTTTAGATATTCATGTACATATATTTTAATTTGCAAACAGGATGGGGAGGTCGGAGTCGAAATATTCCCAAGCGATGGAGGCGAGGTCCTATGGAGGGGATGAGAATCCGCCGAGTTCGGAATCGACCTCGGATGGAGGCCATGGTGATGATAGCGCCGGTACTCAAAGATCAGCTCAGCAATCTAGGCCCAGGGAGAGTGATGACGATTGCCAAGTGATCGGGGTCAGGCAAGTACAAGAGGAAGCCAAGGCGGATCCTTTAGCTGACCTAGGAGATAGGGAAGATGCAAAGCCATTGAACCGATTTGGGGGAGTTGAGATACCACACGAGTACTTAGTTGGAGCCTCTACGTCGGAACCGATTGATGCGGTCCCGGTTAGGGCGGTCCGACCACAGAACTCAGCTACAGCCAATGGTTCGTCGGCTCGGGAAAAGAGGATAGAACAATTGTTTGCTTGCTGTAGGTGCGAGTGCCACTCTATCGTCCAGATGGCTAACGCTTGGCTAAGGGACTGGTTGGTGGACCAACACCACAAGCTGAAGGTTCCAGGTCGGACCGAGCCTGCTTGCTATCCTCCACCCGATCATTTCACCATCTACGACCTCGTCTTCAATGTGGTTCGACTTCCATTTCCCAATTTCATCGCCGGCATTTTGAATTACTTTGAGCTTAGCCCGGGTCAGATGTCACCAAATGGCTGGGTCGTAATGGTGGCGTTTTATGTGTTCTGCCTTGAGAGAAAAATAGAGCCGACCCTGCGTCGGTTTAGGCAATTCTTTGTTTGCAAACCCAACCCGAAGTAGCCAGGGTGGTTTCACTTTGCAGCTCGGGTCAACAATGCCATATTCACCAAGTGGCACTCCTTCAACAAGGGCTGGTACAACGACTACTATTGGGTCGAGCCGGCCGTGAACCCGGGGTGCAAAATGGATTGGAATTCTTCCTTGAAAAAGACTGTGAATGACGATCCCAAGCTCTCAGAAGCGGAACTTGCCGAGGTCAGGGTACTAAGACCCGAGCCGGGTTTGCTAATTGAAATTGACAGCGTCCTCAAGTGGGACAGAATCTGGAAATCCAAGTTATTCGGGAGAGAACCCGACTTGAGGATGGAGTACCCTCACTTGCTTCCCGAGCCCGAAGAGAATGCGGAGTCTGGTTCAGAAAAGGGTCAATTCGCAGGATCAATGCCCGACTTCCCCGTCTCCTTGTCTGTCGTTATTACTTTCAGTTTGCATTTGGTCATTCTTCACCTCTCTTTCTTTTGTTTTTGTAGGCATGGTGGATACGGTAAAGCTCGCGTATGCCCAAAGGAAAAGAAAGACTGAGGCCAGCGGCAAAGTCTCGGCTCGGTCTGGATTGGGCTCCACCGTACCTCAGGAGTAGAGGCAACGGTCCGAGGTTTCTTCCAAGGGGACGTCGGCGTCTCCCCTTCCCAAAAGATCGAGCTCGGGTGTGACGATCCCTGAGCGCTTAGCATCCCGACCTGACAATAGGAACCGGCCCCGACCCGAGTACTCCGGGAAAGGCAAGGCCACGGAGGTGAGCCCTCCCAACAAGGATTTCGTGGAGACAGCTAAGGTCGCCCGCAATCCCAAGCTGGCAACAGCTTTCGCTCGACCTAAGGACGACCATAGTCACGGTAAGACATATTTGACCGTGCTGTCATGGTGTATTTTGCTGATTATTTTGCCAAGTTTCTTAGCTTGACTGATCACTTTGCTGTCTTTTGTGCATGCCGAGTCCCATATCCTTTCGGCACCTGCCTTACTAGCCCAGGCCCAGGCTCACTGCGTCGAGCTCGAGCAGCGATACACTGACTCCCGAGCCGAGCTTGAGGCCCTGAGAGAGGATGCAGTCCAAAGGCACAAAGCGGATGCGACGGAAATCGACCGGCTGAAGAAGGAGCTCAAGGCGGAGAAGTCCCTGCGCGAGGCCATGGCCAAGGACGTCGAGCGCTTCAAGAAGTATAAGCGCGAGGCCGAGGCGAAGTTTAAGGATCTAGTAGATCGGGTCGGCCCCCAGGGGGAGAAGGCAGTGGAAGCCTTTAAATCTAGCCAAGAGGCCGTGGACTGGTTGGCCACGGAATGTGGGGCGATGGCCAAGTACGCCGAGCTGGAGTTCTACTTCCGGGGCCAAGTCGCAGCTCGGGAGATAGCGAAGACCTTCTTCCCCGCCACCAAGAATGATTACATTGAAATCTTAGAGGCTCCGCCTCAGGAGTTCTGGGAGATTCCTGAGCTTCCGACTGACCTGACGTCCCAAGCTAAGGAGGTGATTGAATTTGTCCAGAATGGCATGGATCAAGTCAGGGATGAAGCCGATGCTACCACCTCTACCGCCGCTCCTAAGTAAATTTTGTACTCGCCCCGGTCGGGCTCCTTGTAATTGTATTTTTTTACTTTTAATGAAATGGATGTTTCTGCTTTATTTGCATTTCACTAGAGTTCGTACATATGTACCTTTCTCTTCGCAAATTTTTTAAGTAAGTGGGGTCGGACCAATATACGGACCTTTCAAACTTAATTTAAATATAAAGAACCGAGCTGGACGCTATTAATGAATTATCATCCTAATTCGAGCTGGTTTATTGGGCAACTATATAATTGTCGCCGACCTGGACTCGTCAGTCCGATTTTAAATTGGTCAAACTAACGTTGACAAATATTGAGCTCGAGTTTAGACCCAAACTAATATTTCGACCTGAAGCCGGATTACACCGAGTTAGACCTTGATCCGAACAGGCAAAGCTAATCAAATTATTATTGATTATACCCGAGCTGGAACCTTATCCGAGCTGGTTTACTTGGATCATTAGCTCATAATTAAGTGTGGTCACTGCGTTAATCCGAGTCGGGAGTAACACAGTAGTTGAGGTGCTTAGGCTCGGGTCGGGTATTGCACTAGTTTATAAAATATATTTGTATTGAAATTGTACATGAAGTACTTGGGCTCGGGAGCCGATTATAGGCAATGCTTTGGCTCGGGGCCTTAGCAAAGATTTCGGCTCGGGGCCTATACAAAAGTTTCCGGCTCGGGGCCGTTATAAAAGATTCTGGCTTGGGGGCCATTACAAGAGATTTCGGCTCGGGGGCCGTAACAAGAGATTCTGTCTTGGGGGTCGTTACCTGAGATTCCGGCTCGGGGGCCATCACAAGAGATTCTGGCTCGGGTGCCGTTACACAAAATATCTCTTCAGGTGTTCTGCGTGCCATGCGTTTTTCAATTGTTTCCCGTATCTGTCGCGGAGGTAGAAGGTCCCAGGTCGGATTTCTTTCACGACTTCGTACGGTCCCTCCCAGGTCGGGGAGAGTTTGTTGCTCGAGTGCGGCAAAAAGATAGCCTTTCTGAGGACGAGGTCACCAACCTTAATAGGCTTGGACTTGACCTGTTTGGAGAAGGCTCTTTTCATGGCAGCTTTACTGGCTAGTATCCTGATTTAATGTTTAGTTTAGAGCTCTTCGGCGAGGTAGAGGTCTTCACGGATCAGTACTCTGTTTATTGCTGGATCATGGTAGAAGGTTCTACTGGTCGGAGACCCGATTTCCACTGGCAGCACCACTTGAGTATCGAAGGTCAGCTCTAAGGGCGATTCTCCTGTTGCTGAGCTGGTGGTGGTCCGCTGAGCCCACAACACCTCGTGAAGAATCAATGCCCACTAGCCCTCTGCTTCCTCCAGCTTGGTTTTCAGGCCCTGTAAAATGATTTGGTTAGTCTTTTCAACTTGGACATTACTTTGAGGGTGAGCAATAGATGAGAATCTGAGGTCGATCCCAATCTCAGCACATTGCCTCAAAAGTATGGACTGTCGAATTGCTTATCGTGGTCAGTAATGATGACCTTTGGCACCCCAAATCGGCAAATGATGTTTTTCCATACAAAATCCCAAGTTGTCTTTTCTGTTATTCTAGCAACACCTTCAGTCTCAGGCCATTTGGTGAAGTAGTCTACTGCTACGAAGGCATGCTTCTTTTGGCCAATGCCGGTTGGTAATGGGCCGATGATATCTAGATCCTACTGATAGAATGGCCACGGGCTTACCATCACCATGAGGTTTACCACTGGCTTTCTTTGTATGTTGGCCAACCTTTGGCAGGTGTCACACTTTTTTACATACTATTTGGCATCTTGCTCTAAGGTTGGCCAAAAATAGCCTTGCCTCAATGCCTTCCGAGCCAGAGCCTTGCCACCCAAGTGGTTTCCACATACTCCTTCATGGATCTCCCGGAGTATATAGTTTCCCTCCTCGGGCCCAACACACTTTAAGAGAGGCCAAGTGTAGGCTCTCTTGTAGAGTTGCCCGGCAATTATGACAAACCTTGAGGCCTATTTCATGAGTTTCCGAGCTGCTTTTTCATCCTCTGGGGTCATACCCTCCTCCAAGTAGTCCACGATTGGTTTGGTCCAATCTGGGCTTAAATTGAGCTCGGCTACGGCCTGCATCCCTAACTGGATACATGGTTCGGATACTTCTTCCATATGGACCAGGACAGGTCAGCTCTTGCCCAAGGCTAACCTGGATAGGGCGTCAGCCTTCATATTCTCCTCCCTCGAAATTTGCTGTATCGTGAACCTTTTGAGCCCTGAGGTCAAATCCTTGACTCTATTGAGGTAGGCCAGCATAGCACTGTCCTTGGCTTCGAACTCTCCCGATATCTGACTAGAAATCAATTGAGAGTCGGTGCTCAAGTCGACTGTCTGTGCCCCGAGCTGAGCTATAATTTTCAGCCCCGCAATCACCGCTTCGTACTCAGCTTCATTGTTGCACGCCGGAAAGGAGAACTTAAGGGAGTATTGGTGTTCATGTCGGGTTGGGTCGAGGATGACCACCCCAGTTCTGCTCCCAAACTTCCCTGAGGCCCCATTCACATGGAACTTCCACACATCCTCCAGGTCATGCTTGGCTCGGCCAGTGCATTCCACCACAAAGTTCGCGATGGCTTGGGCTTTGATGGCTGTTCTGGGCTGGTAGGTGATGTCAAATTGACTCAGCTCAACTGTCCATTTCAGCAGCCTGTCTGACGTCTCCGGCTTGTGCATAATAGACTTGAGTGGGGCATCCGTCATGACCTTAATTGGATGAGCATCAAAGTATGGCTTTAGCTTTCTTGCGGCCGTGATGAGCCCGAGGGCGAGTTTTTCCAAGGAGGAGTACCTCACCTCGGTCCCTTGCAAGGTTTTACTGACATAATAGACCGGCTTCTGTTCCTTCCCTTCTTTACGGACCAGTATCGCCGCCACTGCTATCCCTGAGCATGCTAAGTATAGCACTAGGTTCTCCCCCGCCTCAGGTCGGGATAGTAAGGGTGGCGAAGCTAGATACCTTTTTAGCTCTTGGAAGGCGTTCTGGCATTCCGTAGTCCATTCGAAATTCTTAGGATTCCTCAGTACTTTGAACAGAGGAGCACATTTGTCAGCCGACCTGGACATAAATCTGCTTAGCGCCGCGACCTTGCCCGCGAGCACCTGGACGTCCTTTACTCAGGTCGGCAGTGCCAGGTCAAGTATCGCTTGAACCTTCTCCGGGTTGGCTTCTATTCCGCGGGTTGTGACCATGAAGCCTATAAACTTTCCTGCCTTGACATCGAATGCACACTTTTTCGGATTCAGTTTTATCCCAAAGTGCTCCATTACGGCGAAGGCTTCAGCCAGGTCAACTACATGGTCTTCCACCCTTCTGCTCTTGACCAACATGTCATCTACATAGATCTCTATATTTCGGCCAATCTGATTTTTGAAAGCCTTGTTCACCATCCGAGTGCAGGTAGCTCCAGCATTCTTGAGGCCAAAAGGCATGACCTCATAGTAGTAGAGACCTTTATCAGTGGTGAATGCAGTCTTTTATTTGTCTCCGGCAGCCATCTTGATTTGGTTATAGCCTTTGAAGGCATCCATGAAAGAGAGTCCTTCGACTCCGGAGGTCGCACCCCCCATCTGATCAATCCGAGGTAGGTGAAAGCAGTCCTTAGGGCAGGCTTTGTTGAGGTCGGTGAAGTCAATACACAATCTCCATCCCCCTGAGGACTTGGTCACCAGCACCACGTTGGATAACTAGGTTGGGTATTGGATTTCCTTTATATGGCCGGCGTCCACCAACTTGTCCACTTCTTCTGCTATGATTTGCTGCTTATTATAATGGAAGTGTCTGCACTTTTGCTTTACCAGATAGTGATTTGGGTCGGCATTCAGGTGATGCTCAATCACTCCCGGGTCAATACCTGTCATGTTAGAGGCTGACCATGCAAATATATGTTTATTTTTCAAAAGAAATTGGCTTATACCTTTCTTGAGGTTGTCAGAGAGTTCACTCCCAATCTTCGCTCTCTTTGTTTCATCGGAGAGCTCTACCTCTTAAAGGTCTTCAGCTGGGCTTCCTTTCTTGACATCCCTCTTTTCCTCAGGCAAATCTAGTCCCCATCCAACCTGATATTTGGGGCGGAGGGATTTTTCATAACATTCTTGAGCTAAGAGCTGGGCTCCGTGGATTGTGGCCGTTCCGGCCGGGGTCGGAAATTTCAGGGTTTGGTGGTAAGTTGAAGGAACGGCCTTGAAATGATTAAGCGCTACCCGACCTAAGATCCCATTATATGTGGAATTGCAATCCATTACAATGAAGTTGGCCTGCATCGAAACCCGCTTGTTTCCATCTGCCAACTTCAGCGGGAGGTTGATGACCCCCTCAACTCGGTGGGTTTGTCTGGTGAAACCAGCTAAAGTACCCCTCAATGGCCTGAGTCGGCTCCTGTCCAACCCCATTTGCTCAAATGCTTTCAAGAATAGGACTTTTTTCGAGCTCCCAGTGTCCACCATCAGCCTCTTCACAGTGAAGTTGGCTATTTCAGCGCTAATTACCAGTGGGTCGTCATGGGGCAATATCACACCCTCCAAGTCTTCTGAGGAGAAGGTAAGTTCTTCTATCTCTGGGACTGGACCCCGCGCTGGTCCATACTCTATCCCAGCCCGAACATAACCCTTCCTGCCAGCCGAGGTCTCCCCACCCGACGCCAATCCTCCTGCGATGGTCTCAATCACAGGTAAAGGTCCGCCTCTAGCCTGGCGCCTGGGTGGACTTCTCTCCCTATCTCTCTGATCGTGATTTTGGGTCGGTTGTTGATCTACATACCTCCGGAGGTGACCTCGGGCTATCAGGGCTTCGATCTCCTGTTTCAAGTCTTTGCACTCCTCGGTGGTATGGTCGTAGTCCATATGGTAGTGGCAATACTTGGTTCTATTGCGCTTCTCAGGTCGGCCTTTCATCCTTGGAGCTAGAGGCAGGTGGTTCTGGTGATGGATCTCCATCAAGATCTGCTCCCTTGTGGTGTTAAGGGGAGTAAACATAGTGAACCAGGGGTTCTGCTTTGGCTGATGAGGCTGCTTACCTCGGTCGTTTTGGACTTTACCCCCAGGTTGGGCTCGGGAAGTCTTACCTTTCTTGCCAGCTTCCTTCTCCTTGTCATCATCCCGCTTCGCTTGATGGATTTCTTTCGATTGTATGTACCCTTCTGCTCATACCATCAGCTCGGCTACGGTATCCACGGGGTCGATGTCCAAGGAGGATGTAAGGGGGTCCGACCTTAGCCCACTCTGGTAAACCATCAATGCCATGGAGTCCTCTAGGTTGGGGATTTTGAGGGACTCTTCATTGAATCTAGCTGTGTAAGCCCTCAAACTTTTCCCTCTATGCTGCTTCACCGACAGCAATGTTGAAGTATGGCGGGTTGCACGTTGGCTTCCCGCAAAGCGAGGTAGGAAAGCCTCAGCCAACTAATGAAAACTTGCAATAGAGCCGAGACGAAGATTTTAGAACTAGTCCAAGGCATTGCCAACCTGGGTGGTCGGGAATGTCTTCATCTTCATGAGGTCGGTCATATCATACAGAGTCATGTGGTGGTCAAAGTTGAGCAAGTAGCTGGCTGGGTCGCCGTCCTCATTGTAGATTGCCATGTTGGGCATCCGGTTGCCGGTGGGTAGTGGCATGGCCAGTACCTCGGTTGAGAGTGGGCTTACGCGGTCTTGGCCTGCTCGAGGTAGGCTTGAGCCGCCCTCTTACCTCTCGCTTCCTCGGGTCCCGCCATCGGCTCTAGGATGCCATCTTCGTCTTGCGTCCGCTTTCGCCTTGGGTCGGGATGCTGAATTGTGGACGCGAGGGCCGTGGCGTAGCTTTTCGCTGAGCCGAGGGGTTCGCAACTAACCGGGCTACCTGCTCCTTAAGTTCTTCAAACATCCTCAGCATCATCCTTATCTCCGGTGATAGGCTAGAGTTGAGGTCTCCATCTGTCATGGGGCTGGTTTGGGTGGCTAAGTGTATACGTTGGCTCGTTCCAACGTCGGATTGGTTTGGGTTTTGGCTAGGCACCTGCGTGGTTTCGAGGTCCCCATCCGGGTTGGGCGAGTCCTCTACCGGTGCGCTGTGGCTTCTCGTTTGTACCATGATGGTTTCTCAATGAGTGGTGAGAAGAGTGATAGAAAGAACTCGGTTCCCACAGATGGCGCCAAACTGTCGAGGTCAGAATCTCGCAGTTGAGGTTGGGAAACTGCTTCTGCAGAGCTGGAATTCTGGGTTGGCTACTTGACCTGAATTTTCGGGTCAGCTACCTGACTTGCACAAGGAAAAGGAAGGAAAAAGCGAGGTGATGACCCGAATTTTTCCCTCGGGCGTGCGAATGATTAGTATGTCTGAGTTGGCAAGGTAGCTGAGAGCATTTAATGATGAGTTACCTCTGAAGTGAAAGGGTGAAGCTCTATTTATACTAAATTCGGACTTGACAGCATTTAATGCGGTGCAACTTTATGTCCCATCAGGGCAGCTGGCACTGAGGTCGGAGTTTTTCTGGGTCGGGGTGAGGTCGGATCAGCATCCAGGTTGGGCATTAGCTGTGTATGCTAGGATTGGCTCGGATTAGCCCGCCTCAGCTCAGTGTGGGTCTCTCACCTCAGCTCAGGATCCCCCTGGTCAACAAGAAATAGTTTAAAATTAATTCTCACGTACCTTAAACCAATTGCATCTCTCTTTGCATTTGAAGCGCTGCTCCAGACACTGCGTCAAGTCTGTTCCGCGTTGGTAATTTTCCTACTAAATGAAGAATACTGTTCTGGTTCTAGTCTACACCAAGAGCTAGTATATCTTTATATACCCCTGTTTCGTAGATGAGTTTGAAGACTTCCGCTTGCCAAAATATTACAGCAAGGTGAAATATGTTATATCCAGTTTTTGCATCCATGATCACTATCAGTTCAGGAGTCGATCAGGAAAGTATGGCTACAAATTCCACATTCCCCTCTTTTACTGCATTGTAAAGAATTCCAGATTTTGCAAGGTGCTCATGATAGATCTATTCGTCCCTGTTAGATAACTTGAGAATATCGTCCAAGAGTTTCTGAACTAACTGATTGGCCCTCATTCGATCCAAAATATCTTTTCATCCCTAATAGTAATTGGTATTGATCTTGTCAACTCTAAATATCGTTGCTTTTAACAAATTAAGAACGGTGTTGATTGTTGAAATAAATATCATTCGACTCTCTAGAGCTAATTAAAAAAAAGAAAAGTTAATCATTCGCCAATTAATCTTACCAGGAATATAATGCAGGGAACGGGTTATGCTTGAGTATCTTTTCCACATTCGTTCTTCATTGTAACTCATCAATGCGGTAGGCTTTGTAGCTAAGATTTGCCAGCCTACTGTTTTCGCCTCCAACGCAATACTAGCCTCGTGCTCTTTCAACATCTTTAGTGCAAAACCTACACGGACCAAAACGTGCAGTTTAATTAAATAAATAAATATGACATACATCAATATTGATAAAAAGATGTCTCATCAAATTGCCACAAGCCCCCTTCGAATTGGGAGATATTTGTGGTAGATTTTTTAAGGTCATTTCTACGGAAAATCCCACCTAACACACTCGACTAAAATAATCCTAGAAGTATCTACATAAGCTGTAATATCTCAAAGGCGGTGCCAGCACAAGTGTATAAACTGGAATACACTCGCACACCAAATGCTTCATCCATGCATCTCTATTTATAGAAAAGTTGGCCACCCGGTGCCACCCTTTTGTCTCCTTCACAATTTTTCATGCATGTTAATCAACAAATCACCAAAAGGCAAAGATGATACCCATTGGCGGCCAATTTCCTTGCCACCCTTTGCCTCTTTTTCCTTTATGTCTTTCATGTAACCAAAAGTCAACAAAAGTGACTTTATTTTCACATTCTCCCACTTAGACTCACTTTTGGTGAATTTTTAAATTTCTCCATACTTGCCAGTGGTGGCCGGGAGGCGGAGGAGAAACCGAGTAGGGGAACAAGTGCGACGACGCGTGCGAAGGCTCTCGAGCATCTGAAAGCCATCCGGTAAGGTGGCCGCCGCTCAAGCAAAGCTGGCGACAATTTCCAAGTGAAGCTCGACGCTCCAATTTATGACCAAGTCGATGAAGACGAGTATGAAGCCCTTGTTGTAAAGCGCTGCGAAGAATTCTGAGGGTTTATGTTGGACGACAACGGACTAGGGTATGGCGACGAAGGCGAGGAGGAGGACTGGATTTTGGCCGGTGGTCCTCCGTCCTCTGAAGAGTCAGACGGCGGAGCTGAAAGGGAAAAGTCGAAAAGGAAAAAAGGCTAATTTGGAGAAGAATGATGCTCAAATTACGAAAAAGCCCTCGGTTGTATTAGCTGCGGCTGCTTTAATGGGTAAGCAGAAGATCTCTAATATGTTTACTTAATCAGTTTTTAAGAAAAATGGAGACAATGATAAGGCAAAAAATGTATTGGGTGATAGTATAGTGGATGATGTTTATTGTTGAATTTGCGGCTGATGAGGATAATAGAGAGGAAATTCTAATTTATCGAATAATTCAAAGAATCTTGTGCCGGCTAATTGGAATATAATCCCTGTAAAAATTGAAAAGCCAGATATCGATAGTGTTAATTTTAATTCAACAATTAAGGATGAAAGTAATGGTGCTAGCATTGCAAATGGTGAGTCTATGTTAAATAGTTTTTGGAAAAGTGAGGAAAAAGATTTGGCGATGATGAAGTGAAAGAGAATAAAGAGGCGAAGACAAGTGATGTTATTGTGAGAGAGACTAGGGATAAGGAGGCAGAGGCAGTGGTGAAGAAGGATGAGGTGTTCACTCTGAATGCGAGAGTGGAAGAGGCAAAGGATTCAGCTTTGAGCGCTACTGCAGGGAAGAGTGCAAGAAATGGTGCGGTGAATATGGATGTATCTGGGACAAATCATATTGCAAACACTGAAGAAAAATCGGATCTTATAGTAGAATTTAGGGATTTGAATTAAATATAACATAACATGAAACTCAAAAAGAGATTAATTTCTATGTTTTTGGTACGAGGGAATGGAACCCAAGGGAATCCCATTCCCACATACATGACAATAGTCATTCCAGACTAAATACATAGAAATAGTTTATTCTCATGTGTTTGGGAATAAACTTGACGATCATACCCTTATATAACATAACTTTTATAAATAATTTATTTTACAATAATAATAATAATAATTAAAAAATATAATAATTATTATTATTTAAATAAAAATAAAAATTATTATGAAAATAAAAATAAAAACAAAATAATAAAAAAAATAAAAATAAAAATAATAATAATAGAGATTAAATTATTATTATAAAAATAAAAATAAAAATAAAAATGATAATAATAATAAATAAATAAATAAAATAATAATAAAAAACAAAAATAATAAATAATAATAGTGATTAAAATAATAATAAATACTAATAATAATAATAAAGTAAAATAATAATGATAAAAATAAAAATAATAATAATAATACCAATATAATAATGATAATAATAATAATAATAATTGTTGTTGTTATTATTATTTTAATTTTAATTTTAATTTTGTTAATAATAATAATAATAATAATAATAATAATAATAATAATAATAATAATATTAATTATTATTATTATTATTATTATTGTTATTATTATTATTATTATTATTATTATTTATTTATTGTTGTTATTATTATCATTATTATTATTTAATATTTATTATTTTTCTATTATTATTATTATTATTATTTATATTTGTATTATTTATGTTTATATTGTTTACAGTTATGTTTATATTTATTTTTATTTTTAATACTATAATAATAAAAAGACAATCTTGTCATATTATACAAGTCATTCATATTACTACTCTTAATTCCTAGTGCATACCAAACATGTTATTTTCATTCTCAAGTTCATTTCATTCCCAGTTTCATTCCATTCTTTATTTCATTCTATTTCTGTTCAAATTCATTCCAATGTACCAATCGCTACCTAAAAGGCATGAAATAAGATATGAGAGGCAAAAATGTCAAAATATAACTTATAGTAGAATTTAGAGATTTGAGTTAAATATAAAACTGATATTTGAAACACCCATTATTTTTGGCATTATGATAAACAGAGCTAAAGAAGAACATATCTGTGTCTACAAAGCATAATAGCTACATTTTTCACTGAAAAACAAGCATCTGAAGATCAAATTTTGATAATATTGTTTAAAGCCGGATCCTTTGCCTCTTCCACTTTCGCATTTTTTTAGAATATTCTTTCCTCCCTGCCTGCCTGCCTCTCCCAAATATTCTGAAAATCAAAATTTTATGATTTTGTCCGTGTCAATAAACAATTCAAAATACCTTGACTTTTTTAGAACATATCCATAAATCCAACGTGAGGCGTGGAAGGCTTTGATCCTTTTGTTCATTTTTGATAATATTCTGCTAAGAGTTGCTTATAATGTGTGGAAAGAAATAAATCGAAACTTCTTGATAATATTCTACAACGAATCGGGGGCATTTGTTTATCATGTGTAGAAAGAAAGGAATCGAAGATTGTATAGAAATGAAGCTCTTATTAAAGATTAAATTTTTGATGATATTGTTTTTGATATAAAGTCGAAACTTCTTTTTGTTAGGAAGAATAGGAAAAATCTCTTAAATCAAGCTATTTGTTTAGCTCGGAACTTTGATGAAAATAGACTAAGATAGATCTTCTTTAGGGGAAACAATTACTGTACATATTTTTTGTGATCGTTCAATGAAATCTTTACTCTTAGCAACAAAACAAAAATACATTATCCATTGAAGGGTAAATATCTAGTTTGATCTCTTATCTTTAGAGTTTGTCTCAATTTAATTTTTATCTTTCAAAATTTACCATTTTAATTCTGTATTTTACCATTTGTCTCAATTTAGTCCTTATCAAAATGTACCCTTTTAGTTCTGCATCTTTACCATTTGTCTCAACTTAATTTTTATCTTTGTCATTATGGTCCATGTTAGTCCTCCACGATTTTGAAAGATAAGGACTAAGTTGGAACAAATGGTAAAAATACATGATTAAAAAGATACATTTTGAAAGATAATGACTAAAATGAGACAAATGGTAAAAATACATAACTAAAAAAATATATTTTAAAAAACAAGGATTAAAATGACACAAACTCTAAAGATAAAAAACCAAATTGAAAATTCACCCTTCATTGATAAACAAACATCTCAACGAGCGAAAATTAAATTACATTTGGCACCGTTGGTAAACTAGAGCAACACAACATAATCCATTACACCTCGCTGCGCCCCTTTAATACGGCGTGCTTGCGCTTAACTAATATAATAGAAAATAACTTTATTATGACCTTGCAACTATAAAAAATATAAAAATGGGACAACAAGCTGAATATTTGAATCAGTTATAAAGCTTATGCTTACTTGGTCGGAACAGAAACTTTGACCAATATGTTGAGCGAAATGTGTCGATTCATAACTTGTACTGTAGCAATGCAAACACAGCAACCGGGATGCACGCAAAGGCACCAATAAGTTTGGGCACCCACACCCTTTGGCCATTGTAGATGAGAATGAAAGTGGAAGCAAATGCGACCACCATGCCTAGTATGGAGACGAAAAGTGCAGTAAATCCAAGCATTAACTTTTTGGTTAGTGATGACAGAAAATCATCTTCAGCATAACGCGAAGTTAGAATTGACAAAAACACGATTATTGAAGTTGTTGATGTGAACATTGCGACTGTATCTGATATGACAAACACCTCGAACCACCTTGCTCTGAGAAATACTAGGACGCCTGTGTCGTTATTACTGCCACCTGGTACAGTGAAGGCTGCAGCGAACACCACCGTCGCAATCAAAGTTGCAACAAGCATGCATGAGTTTGCCGTGTCCTTCATCCATTTTTCACCTTTTCTAACAAATTGTGGTGCTCCTCAGAGAACAATTCTCTTGGCGTCAGTTCTCGTGGTTTTTCATTAATCACACATTTGTTTATATGAAGGGGGCACAATCTTTTCCACCTTCTACAGGGCAAAATGCTTACTCTGTTAAATCAATAAAAACTGTTTGATGATAAGCTTCCCCACCCCGTGCGCCCAATTCAAGGGAGTTCTCAACTAATTTACATTACATAAGATGTTATACATGAAAATGAATTTTGAGACTCCGCATCTAAATCGAAAATCATACCACTAGACTAAATGGCCGGTGGTTGATGATAAGCTTGTTACTTGATAAGAACTAGTCCCATTGAACAACAAAAACTCATCCTTGGACCACCACAAAATGCCATTATATATGAAGTTTTTTTGTGCAAATTTACTAGCTAGTCATAGTTATTTATTCTCACCTTGAACCACTGCAACTCTCTTTGCATTTGAAGTGCTGCTCCAGACACTGTCTCAAGTCTGCTCCGTGTTGCTAAATTTGCTGCTAAATGAAGAATATTGTTCTCGTAGTTGTCTACAGAAAGAACTATTAAATCTTTATACGCTCCTATGTCGTAGATGAGATTGAAGACATTCTCTTGCCGATGTACTACAGCAACATGAAATATGCTATGGTCATTGTTATCAAGTCTCGATATCAGTTCAGGGTAGGACCGAAAAAGCATAGCTAGAAATTCCACATTCCCAAGTTTTACTGCATCGTGAAGTATGTTGGTTTCTATAATATGCGCACCGTCGTCATACAACTCCGAAATCTCTCTCAAGAGCTGCCGAACTAACTTCTTGGCCTCAATTCGTTGCAGAATATTATCATGAATTCTTTTCATCCCTGAAAAGGAAGGAGGAAATTATAGCACCGAACAAAAATTCTTTAAAGTTAGATTTGAAGGTAAAAGGACATAACTATTACAACAAATATTGTGTGAACTTGTTTGCAGCTGAAAAGAACTGGTAAAACGGAAAATCTTACAAGGAATACATTGAAGGGCATGGATAACGCTTAAAAATCTTCTCCACATACACTCTCTATAACCGGTCGGTGCGGAAGGCTTTCGAGCTAAGATTTTCAAGGCTGATGTTTTCTTCTCTAACGTAATATCAGTCGAGCTCCCAGCCGCATTCAGTATTTTTAGTGCCAAATCTGCACAGAGCAAACCACATAGTTTTAATATAAAACGGTAAAAATTAAATTATATACAAAAGGATGAAAGGGTAAAGGGGTGACGGGATGAGATATAGCAATACTCAATAGATTTAAGCAGGGGGTGCTTTCACCTAGTGTGGGTTAGAGGAGAAAATTATCATACATCTTACACACAGTACAATTAGGACGACTAAATTACTAAACAAAAATCAGTTAAAAAATCTTACCAAACATCTCAATATTGGTAGCGGCTTCAAAAAGCGAGTTGTGGTCTTCAGGTTGTAAATTTTCACGAGGTGTGATATTGTATAGATAAGAAACCATTTCCTTGTTTCCTAGCAAAATTGCCATATAAAGTGGTGTCATGCCTTTGCTACCACGGATTGTGGGGAGTCCATTGTTCCTGTCATACATGAGTTTTGCAATTTCTACCACTCCCGAAGCGGCTGCAAAACAGAAGGCTATGTTTCCATGGTTATTGGCTAATGCCAAGTCAGGGTCACTCATGAGTTTAACTAGCTCTCTTACAAACTTGACGCGTTTTGTTGCAGCGGCGACGTGCAGAGCTGTATCACCGCTTTGTGCTATACTAAGTGAAGCTAATCTTTTGTCCTCTCGAAGAATCCCTTCAGCAGCTTTCCAATCACCTTTCATAGCAGCTTGATATGAGAAGGCTTGTTGTTTCATAGATTTTGTTTTCCCATTTCCTGATTAAAATTTTGAACAACTCAATACTATAGCTAAATGTACTGCATCAAGATAATATATATAGGAAATTCAAACAGTACTAAAAAAAGGTTTCCTTGAACGATATTAATTTTCTTAAGTCTGATCTTGACTTAAGACACACATAGATCGGGTGATCTTTGTGTCCGTCCTTCTGCAGCGAGTTTTTCGTCCTGTTCGACGTTACGAAATGAATTGATGGCTGAAAAAATCTCAATCTGCCATGCTTATTGAAGCAAATCTCTTGATGATTATTATACCTTATTCGTTTTGTTCTTACAATGTAAAACTAGATATATGTTAAATGGGTGAATTAACAGGACCCTCTTATATTTGGGTAAAAGCCATCTATCTAAGTCCTCACCTTTTTGGTCTTTAATCAGGTTCCTCAGTTATTTTTTTATGGGAAAATTTCATATTTAATCTCTATTATTTGTAAAATATTTTAATTTAGTCTTTATTATTTAAAATATCTTAATTTAGTCTTATTATTTCACCAAAATTTTTAATTTCATCCATATTATTTAAAATATCGCAATTTAGTCTTTATTATTTTTCAAGAAATTTCAATTTCGTCCCTATTATTTTTAAAAAGTTTCAATTTCATTTCTATTATTTTCTTAAAGTTTCAAATTCTTCCTTATTATTTAATGACTAAATTAAAATTTTTTGAGAAATAATAGGGACGAATTTAATTTTTTTTAAAATAATAAGGACGAAATTAAAATTTTTGGGAAATAATAAGAACGAAATTAAAAAACTTTAAACAATAGAGACGAAATTAAAACTTTTAAAAAAATAATAGGGACTAACTTGAGACATTTTAAATAATAAGAACTAAAGTAAAATTTTTTGTAAACAATAAAGACTAAATGTGAATTTTTTTTTTTTTTTATCTTCTCAAGTTCATGCAAACTAACACCGTTAATATTGTTTAGCGGTCAAATAGCCGACCAAGCAAAAACCCCATTTTACCCTTCCAATCCATCTTCCCCAAAACACAACCCCCACCACACTAAATTACTGTTCACACAACCAACACAAACACATAAACACGCACACGGCCACTCACAAAAACGCACACATAAAACACTACATAAAAAGCACTAAAAAAATGTTTTAATCTTAGGCCAGTAGTGCCCAGGGGATGATTGATGAAATAAACAAAATGAAAAGATATTAGATCAAACATAACTACAGCTCTTTGTAACATTTTGTCGAACAACTTAGCTACAGTTGCAGAGGGCTGATATAATCTTCCTCAATTCTCTATATTAGCACCAAAAGGAAAATCTACACGATTCCTAGCAAAGAAAAGCTACACGACTCCAAAACCAACACAAACCCAAAGCTAATCCTATTTGATTCTCCATTTTCAAGCCCAAAGCCAATCCAAAAGTTGTGTTTTGCATTTTTGTTGCTTAAAAATATATATTGCTAATTCTTCATCTTTGTGGCCAAGTATATGCGTGTGTGTGTGTTCGTGTGTGTTTTTGTGTTTGTGTCGTGTGAACAGTAGTGTGTGGTGTGGTTGGGGTGTGTTTTGGGAAGATTGATTGAAAGGGTAAAATTGGCTTTTTGCTTGGTCAACTATTTGACCCTTGTGTTTGGATTGGGGGAAATGGGGGGAAGGGGATGAGTAATTAAGGGGAGGGTTCACTCCTTCCCCTGTTTGGTTTGGGATGAATTGAGTGGTTAGGGTATAGAGGATGTGAGCTTAACTCCTCTATACCCCAAAAATATGGTCACTCTAATTTGGGATTATATGAAGGGAGGGAAAAATATTATTTCTTGTGAAGACAATTTTGTCTTTTGCTTTTCTGTTAATTACAATCATACCAATTATATAAATATTTAAAATAAAATAAGATAAGGACATAAAAGTTATTATACACATAAAATTTATCCCTCCCTTTCCATTTCTTTTCTAATCCAAACAAAAGACATTCATACTCCTTTATAAAATTATTCAATCCAAACATGATTTAATCCCTTCCACTTCTTTCCTTTCTAATCCAAACAAAAAACATTCATATTTTAAATTAATTATTGTAATAAAGTTCATAATCAAAAGATAATTCATTTTAAATTAATAAATAATGATTAACTAATTAATAGTAAATTATTTAATTAATTTAAATTTTAATTAATAATGTCAATTAATTGTTATCTATTAATTGAATAAATATTTATTAACTGAATAATTGGAAATTTAATTAATATATTTAATTAATAGTGTTAACTAACTAAGAATGTATTAAATCTATTAATTTCCAAACATATTATAAATATATTAATTATTAATTATTTAATAAAATAAATTAACTTGTTATTTATTAATTATCAATTAGATTCAATTAACTTATTAATTTTCAGTTAATTAATTTAATTAACAAATTTATTTCATTTATTAATTAAATATTAATTATCAATTTAATTAATTAATTCACTACTTTTTATTTAATTTTAACAATTTTATTAATTATCACGTAATTTATTAATTTTTAACATTTTTATTCATTTATTTATTAATTTTAATTTATTTTATTTATTTTATTATTAATTAGTTGTCTATTAAAATAGTTTATTAATAACTTTAAGAAATCATATAATTCTAAAGGTATCTTCATTTGAAGAACTTGTTTAGAACATAATTCTCTAGAAACAAATTTTCTTGTTTTTTTGTTATTAAAAATCGTTTCAAAAGCTGTTCTTAAAAACTGCCATGAGGAAGGGAAGGAATATGACTAAGTCAAACTTTTAGAGGGGACACGGTCAAATTATTAGCGGGCCTCTGGTGAACTTATATATGATAATGTTGGATACAATTAAGACCATGCCTAATAGATTTACGTACCAATATAAGTAACGCATCGCATACATATTTTCATGCATCGTTTAATAGAAAGTAAAACGATATTGTACCTCTTTATATCTGGCATTTTCTACGTTTTCACTTTTTATTGTGATATATGTAATATTATTTATCATTTCGACGAAATGGATTTTACTTATATGTGATACTTGTCATAGAAAACCACATAAGATATAAATTAAGAGGTCTAGTTTATGTAATATATATCATTAATTTGAAAAGTATATCCTGAAAACATACTCATAATTAAAAATCTAGGGGGTTGGGTGTAGAGAATGTGGAAAAGAAGCTAAGGCTCCGTTTGTTTGCAGGAACATAATTTGATAGACAAAGCATTTTTACAGGAAAAAAAATTTATTTGAAAAACAGAATATTTTGTGGTGTTTAGTTGTCATAGTATAAATTTTTTCTGATGTTTTCATCATTTAAAGCACCGTAAAATATTGATTTTACCATCCCTAAAACTATTTCTTTTATAATGACTGAAAACATTGTTCAGTTGACTTCTTCTACGGTTTTAGCAAATACCGAAAAGTGAGGAAAACATTTTCCGCAAAGACATTTTACGGCAAAGAAATGGAGCTTTAGGCACTTGTATCCTGGACTTTCTAAAATGTTATAATGATATATATAGGAGTTTCTGAGGTAACAGGAACTTACCTTGAAAAAGTATGACATGCAAGCTAGGGCCAGCTATTGATTTTTGATTATGCATGCTTGGTCCCTCGGGAATTGCTTCAGGAATCTGAGATCTTGCATTTGAATCATATTTAATACTCGTAGTTTGTGAAAAGCAGGAATTTCAGCATCTATGACTTGTTCTTCTTCATTGATGACGTCGTCGGATATGGCATCGCTGTAATGTGATGCAGCAGATTGTCCACTAGTATTAGTAGATGTTCTCCTGATGCGAGATGTATTATTAGGTGTATGATCGACTTGTACAAAGGCATCATCAGCCGCTGATCTGGGATATGATTTGACGACGACAATATGCAACTGATCAAGTGGTTGGCCTTCCTCGTTTTCTTGGATTTCATTGGTTTTAGCAGGAAATGATCGAGCAGTATGCAACTGGCTGGCCAGTGTTTCATCTGCTTCCATTGGTCCCTCTGCTGCTGATCGAACATTGTATGATGCTGACAACGAATTCCTTCCCAAAGGAATCCCATTCCCACATATATGGGAATAGCCATTCCAGACTAAATACATGGGAATGGCCCATTCCCATGTATTTGGAAATCAACTTGACTACCATACCCTTTATAAATAATTTGTTTAATTATTATTATTATGAAAATAATAATAATAATAAAATAATAAAAATAAAAAAATAATAATAAAAATAAAAAATAATAATAGCGATTAAATAATAATAATAATAATAATTAAAAATATAATAATATTATTAAGAAAATAATAATAAAAATTATTATTATAATAATAAAAATAAAAATAATAATAAAAATGAAAATAATAATAATAAATAAATAAAATAAAAAAATAATTAAAAATAAAAAAATATTAATATAAAAATAAAAATAATTATAATTAAAAATGATAATAATAATAATAAATAAATAAATAAATAAATAAACAAATAAATAAATAAAATAATAAAAATAAAAATAAATAATAATAATAGTGATTAAATAAAAATAAAAATAAAAATATTAATATTAATAATAATTATAATAATAATAATTATTATTTTTAAAATATATATATATATATATATATATATATAATAATATTTTGTTATTAATAATAATAATAATAATTATTTTTATTTTTATTATTATTATTATTATTATTATTATTATTATTATTTATTGTTGTTGTTGTTGTTATTATTATTATTATTTATTATTTTTATTTTGTTATTATTATTATTATTTATGTTTATATTGTTTACGATTATGTTTATATTTATTCTTATTTTTAATACTATAATAATAAAAAGACAATTATGTCATATTATATAAGTTATTCGCATTACTACTTTTAATTCCTAAAGCATACCAAACATGTCATTCTCATTCCCAAGTTCATTCCATTCACACTTTCATTCCATTCCTTGGTTCATTCTATTCCTGCCCAAATCCATTCCAATGTACCAATCACTACCTTAGGTCTCCGTCTTCTATTCCGTATTTCACTTTTCTTTCCGCTTTCTTGGACGTTATTCATGCCTCAGAAGCTATATATATAGAAACAATATATTCCAATAATTATAACTTTTAGTACCAAAAGGCATGTCAACCTTTGTTGTAGTAGTAATGCCCTTGGAGTGAGTGCGAAAGATTGCGAGATCAATTATTGTGAGTAACAACTTAATCCTTCCTTAAATTAAAAAATAATAATAAAACACAAAAACAAAAGAAACTAGTGTGCCAACTCCTTCAGTAATGTGAGTGAAATATCCTACGTTCCAAAAGGAAGAGAAAAAATTATGACAATCTCCTTCTTTTTCTTTTTTCCTTTTTGATGACCAATAACTCGCCCTAAACAAAATTACATTTGATCCACCCAAGTCTATAAGTCTCAAGGTGTTGCAGTGCGTCCCCACCACATGTATTAGGTCAGTCAATAATTTAACTTGAGATTTAGTTACAATAAGTCACTATTTAATTAACCACTCCATGCACCCAACTCTTAAGTGCAATTATGCCAATCTTCTTTAAAATAATAACTAAAAATATAATAATTTTTTCACTAACAATATACGATTTTAGATGAGTTGATAATTCAAATTCATGCCCGAAATTTGTGCGAAAAAGAATTCAACAGAACATTTATGTAATTATATACTGCATGCAATACATATAAAGTACTAAGAGAAAACATGATTACATGTTCCATTACATTGTTAACTTTGTAGAATGATTGTCTAGTAAAGACTTTGCATCCATCAAATCAATAAAAAGGAAAATGGTAGATTCAACTTTTATTACATACCTTGAGGATGTCTTGGGGATGCTTCGTAATTTAGTGAGCTGCAGAAGAAACGCAACTTAAAGGGGCTCTACTTGGATCGGATATATATATGTGTCATAACAAGTGTTGAGGGCAGAAAACTCGTTTCTCTCACGAAAGTTAACAACTGACCACCATATATTGATCTTATGATATATTATTGTTGAAAAAAAAAATTTAAAACGTTTGGGACGTTTAAACGTCCAGATTGAAGATATGAACCTTACCCGCACGCGTAATATTACATGCCAAACTGAAATGTGAGGCACACATCCGTTTCTAATAACATCCCATTCTTGTTTCGTCTCTTATAGAAAAAGGTTAAACAAGTTGACTTCTTTTTTTATTTTTGGGTCACATGAAGGATGTATCTTTTATTCGAGAATTGCTTATGCAATTAAGCTGTACGCGTTGCATAGGTAAGCGCCTGAAGTCATGCACCACGTCCGGGTCCCCTAGAAAAAGAAGCATGTGAATTTCATACAGATCGAATGTTCGTTTAGCGAGGCCGACAAATCCTTTCTTGCTGTTCCTATACGCTGGAAATCCGCCATCACATACGGAAACCTTGTGTTTGGTTTTCATTGTTGCAAAACTTGTTGCATCACTCCAATAGGTCAGTCCATGATGTTATTGGTGAGATTTATGTGTATAATACCACCAATGTATGAGAGATTTATTTCAGTCCAAACTTACCCAATAATTTCACCCTTATTTTTTACTTCACATGGTATGCAATTCCATCGAGTAGGAGGAATCATATGCAAACTATAAACAACGGTGCATGACATATTGCATAAACTCTACCTTGGGTTGGGACTACTAATCCCTACTTGATTAATCATTTAAATTTTACCCATCCTCTTCTTTTTTTTTCCCCTTCGCAACCCCTCCGGCCTTTTATCATAAAGTTTACTCTTATTCATTTATTATAAATTTGTTATAGTTTCTCTTAGGCCAATGATGGCCTTACTTTTCCAATAATGGTATATGCGAAGGAATTCTTTTATTTATATATCTCAATTAATTTTTAGGATAATATTCCACAAAAATGAAAAAGAAATTTAAGCAACATCAAATATTAAGAACATTGTAGTAAGACCATGCCTAGTATTTGGTTAGGGAAATTCCGGATTAGAACACCCAACAAGGATGAGTCAAGCCAAAAAATGGTGTCTGTGATTTTATATTGTGCTTTAATTATCTATTACTGACTCCTTCCTTGCATCGGACCCTAGAATGTGAAAGCCAAGACCAGTAGAATTAATTGAATTAATATATAGTTGGATAAACATTGCAATTTGTTATGGGAATAATCGAGAGTCAGCATGATGTCTGAAACTTGGGTTCAAGACTGGAACAGTACGCATATGTAGTCATGAACTAGATATTCGGAATGCTCTTGAGGACTTTTTGGAGAAGGACAGGAAAGACATTTTCCCTTGATTAATCGTGCATTTAACATCCACACCACTACAGTTAGTATAGCTCCTTTCAAACCAAAAGAAAGAAAGAAAGAAAAAAAAAAATTGTATTAATAGGACATATGACTGCATATGCTAAGACCTTGAGGGTGTTCTGATTCTTCGTAATTTATTGAGCTGCAGGAGAGACGTTATGAGAGCGGCTACTTGGATAACTATATATGTATAACCAGTGTTTACAGAAAAAGGGCAGAAAGCTCCTTCTCTCGCGAAAATTAAGAACTGACCTCCATAGATATATTGATCTTAGGATTTCATGTTTAATTTATTTCTTGTAGAAATACTAAAAATGAGTAACTTCCGTTAGCATCTTTTTTTGGGGTTTAAAGTAGGCCTAGTTGGTATTATGAAAAAACAATCCGCATCAGGAGTGCATTCAAGAATATTTTTCAGTGGGAGGCTAAAGCACATTAACTTTTAACTGTATGAATATCTATTTTTTTTTTAATGGGTGCAGGGGCAAACCTAGCTTGTGTTGAGAGTGGAAAAGAACCTTTTTTTTAAAAAAAAAAAAAAATTATTATATTGGATAATTTCGTTATATGAGTGTATACTCTGACTATTTTCACTTCACAAGTGTATATCCTGATCAGTTTAGGTGCCTGGGTCTGTCACTGAATAGTGGCTAATTAGTTATTTTAACTAAAACTACATATATATTTTTGAAAAATTTATAGATTTTTGTAAACATTTTTTGGGCATCACGCAGCTCTACACAAAACTACACGTTAATTAATCTAGGAGATTTTTTTACCCATTTTTATCTTACTTAATGAGATAAAGAAGACCCGCCGGAGGCTGTTCAATCGTTAAAGTCACATGAAGTTAATTAATATATTTATTCCTGAAAATTGCTTGTGCAGACTACTAATTGCATCGCTGAGGGTAAGCGCCTGAGTTCATGCAACACGTTACGGTCGGCTAGAGAAAAGAAGCATGTGAATTACAGATCGATTACTCGTTCAGAGATGAACAATTACTTCCTCGCTGTAGGACGTATGCATGGCAACCTCGTTTTGATTATATCATAATTTACTTTACACATATCCTGTTAGGACCTCAGTGGCGGAGCCAGGCACCCGAGGCTAAGGGGTAAACTACGTGGCGGAGTTAATAACTAGGGTCAATGGCACCCATTTATACAAAAAAAAAAAAAAAAATTATATAAATTACAAAAAAAAAAAAAAAAAACTTTGACTTCATGTTGAATCCTGATTTTGATGATAACATATTACAATATTTGAAAATAAAGAATTCGCGGCTATTTGAATTTGAACTGTATAATTAAAGACACAAAATAATCAATTAAAAATAAAAAAACAATCTAAAACTCATTCACAAAAATTAAAATTGACATAAATGTATAATTAAACTATAAAATTTTAATTTAAATGTTAGAAACATTACAAAAATAAACAAATCAAAATTCATACACAATGATAAAAACAAATAATCTCCAAAATAAAGAAAATAAATTGAAAACTAAATGAACAATGAAGAGGGAAAAGCATGAGAAGAGAAAGAATAAAAAAGAAGAAGGTATTTTTTTTAAAAATAAAAAATAAAAAAGAAGATTTTTTTCCCCAAATTCAGAGGGTTCATGTGCACCCTCTCAAGACCACTTGGCTCCGCCAGTGTCAGCTAGGTATACCTTGAAGAATATTGCAAAACCTAACTAATAATGAAGCATGACGTACCTTTCAAAACATTCTCAACTTTATTTAATGGAAACTTCTACATATTATTAGGGGTAAATGCCTCAACTAGTCTCCTATCTATTTTTTTTCTATTTGTCGGAAAAACAACATTCATTGAACAAGTAACAACAAACATAGTACACATGGAACCAAATTAAAATAGTCCAAGAAAAGACGAAAGTACAAATTCCAAAACACAAAACCTTTTCAACTTTATTTAAATAGAAAATTTTACATATTACTAAGGGTAAATAATTTAATTAATATTATTCCTTTATCTTCTCCAAATAGAAATTTAGTTTTTTATCTTTTAAAATGATAGGCTTTTAGTGAACGCCTGAAAATTACCGTGTTTAATGTGTTTGTTGTACTAAAAGTTCGAATGTATTGACCATCTAGATGCTTACGAGTGACAGCCACCAAAAGAATAATCTAAACCTATTGGGCTGTCATCCTTTAGAAATACTAATAATTTAAAGCTGTCTACGAGCAATAATTAAGATATACGGAAAAGGAATTCGATTGGGACTTTCGTTTGTAAAAATGATCACAGGAATGGAATAGAGAAATGCATGTTAAATGTATCGATTGGTTTGCTCTCTTTGGAAAATTATTAACACAAATAGCAATTTAAACAGGTACAAAGGAGAACAGAAAGGATTATAATAATTTTTTTTTTTTTACTTTTGATTTACAAATAGGCTAAAACCGGATATTACAAATGTTTAACAATCCAAGAGGATATTTTTCCTTGTTTATCCATCTCTAATAGAGTTGCTAACTCCATAGGTGCTGCGTCTAAATATTGTTTCCCAACAATTCTTTCAAGCCAAATTAACTAATTAATCTATACATTTATTCGTCTCCTATAAATATGTTTCACATGAAATTTTGAGTTTTGTTAGTAATGCTTTGCCGTCTTCCAACAGTGGCCTAAAAGGGTTGTTAGGAGGGGAGGCATTATGGATTAAATGAAAAAGTACTTGAGAGCCTTTTTCAATTTCAACGCAGCAGGCTAGCATCTCACTTGCTTTCCTTATACCCATCCAAAGTACAATTCTACTTCAGCTGTCATGTTTCAAGTTTGTAGTCATTCTATTTTTTGTTAGCAAATTTATTAGGTAGTACCAGCAAAATGTTGCAATTGACTATTATTATGCTAAACTAAAGTCAATCATTGTTCAGCCCTTTAAAGTCCTTTTTTAAGGAGACTTTATAGTGATGACGGTCACGCCCCCAAATATGCTGGTTAAAATTTGGAGATGAGATCGTCGCAAATTTAAAAAGATAAATTTTTTTAAACTCGTAAGACACTAAATTTCAAATAATCTATTAAATCCTCAAAATAAATAGCCAGAAATATTAGGCTCTAATTACATACTAGGAACTCCAAAATAAATAAATACTAAAATACAGCAAATATTATTAACTATTCTAATCTCTTTCAACTTCTCACAAACTTATAGGCTACTAAACCCCGAATTGAATTTGTCATCTGCAAAATAAAAAAAAGAAAGAGCTGAGCGAAACAAAATTCAGTAAGTAGAATTTACTCCAAGAAAAGCTAAGGCTCAAAGAATAATAAAAATAGGACAAATGGATCGATTAAATCAAGCACTAACAGAACAATATAACAAGTTGTGGCTGCTTAGCAGCGCACACAATACACAATACATAATTAAAACAGATGGCAACTCATTAACTCCCAGCCGTCTAGGATTCAATATACAACTTGTATATAAAGTTCATAAGGCCTGATCAATGACTCGTGTTTAGCTTATCAAAAGAATCAATATAATAAATCCAAAGGAATCGTAAACAATGAGTAGGCTAATAATAATTCGAGTGAATATTGCAGATCAACAAATGGGATAGTAAAAAAAAGGGTAAATTCTACTTACCTTAGTTATGAAATACAAAGCCAAAAATTCTGAAAATCAAAAACATTCTTTAAATTCCGAGCTCTAAAGTTACAATACATAAAATCTAGATATCAGTACTTAATCTCATAATTAATATCTCCAAATTTCATGTGTACTCTTAACCTGTATAACAATTCCAATGTAAAAGATTAGTAAAAATCTAATTTACTCAACTTACTAGTTCGAAGTCCGACATGCAACAATATTAAGAGCTTTCCTTAAACATGAGGACAAATCCATTACCACTTATGTGTGATCTGCAACAATTTCTTTCATTTTCGTTCTCTGGTCATCATTTTTTTTTCTTTTCTATCATTCCCACGAGTCTCGTTTTATAAGTAACTATGCATAGTATACCACCCACGTGCTACTTCTTTTCCATAGGTGAGAAAAATAGTCCACTAAATTAGTTGCCTAGTTTTTAGGCATTAAATCACACAAAATCAGCAACTAAAATCTATTATTATTTCATAACTTGTATTAATCCACTCTTAACTAATTCCTATAAATTAGTTACCATTAATTTATATTACCTGATATATTAAAATAGATCATAAATAATTCATTCCCATAAATCAGCCACTAATAATTTATTATCATCTCATAATAATGTCAATCAAAGAGATATTATTATAAAATAAACAAAGTCAAAGCCTAAAATTTTGGGGGTGTTACAATGACTATCTCTAGTCTTTTTTTTTGGGTAAATACTCAATTTAGTCCACTATCTTTAATGTTTATCCCGGTTTAGTCCATATCTTTCAAAATGTATCCTTTTACTCTAATATCTTTACTATTTGTCTCGATTTAGTCCATATATTTCAAAATGTACCCTTTTAATCTACTATCTTTATCATTATGGTCTACGTTAATCCAATATCTTTAATATTTATCCCGATTTAGTCTCTTTTTTTTTGATTAAAAAATAGTAGATGACTAACCTAGACCATAATGATAAAGATAGTGGACTAAAATAGTACATTTTGAAAAATATGGATTAAATCGAGACAAGTGATAAAGATAATGGACTAAAAGGGTACATTTTGAAAAATATTGACTAAATCAGAACAAATATTAAAAATAGTGGACTAAATTGAGTATTTACCTTTTTTTTTTTTTTTTTCTCTCTTTCGGTCAATAGCTATCTCTAGTCAATTTTTATGGGATAAGACCAACTTTCCCATTCATCATTGAGCCATCGTGCCAACTACCCATAACATTATTGTGTTTAAAATATTTGCTGACAATATAATTAGTGAAGTTCAAGCTGTTAGTTTTCTAATAAAGTAAAGAAATTAAAATATCATTCTCAACTTATTTTGCGTACATTACAATTGTTTGTATTTATATTTAATAGTTCTTCTTGGCTGCACCATTGAGTTTTCAAGTATCTAATTTGTAGCAAGTTGTGTGTGATCGATGATAGTGTGAACATCCACTCTTGCACATTCCTTTGTGTGTGTGTGTGTTTTTTTTCCCTCCATATGCGATTGACTTTTACTTGTGTACGTGTCCAATGTTTTTTCCTTTTATTTTTTAATCCATATACTATTGACTTTTATAACATGTGTTTAATGTTTCTTTGTTCATGTTTTCTTTTCCATAGTGACTTTTTCTTTTTTCAAGTGTTGGATCCGCATGTGCTTGTTACATGTATACAGCTAAGATCTGGCATTCAAGGTTTTTTTTTATCCCACTTTCTTTCTGACATGTCACTTTTTTTTTAATGATGACGATAATCAAATTAGTTTTATTTTAAAATTATAAATTCATAATGAAGTAGTACACTGACATATTAGAGATTAATTAAAAATTAAATAATATTGGTGAGTATGTTCGAACTTAAAATCTTTTAGGCAGTGATTGATATGTGAGAATGAGTTAGGAATGGAATGACATTCTTAATTCTTTTTTAATTCTCATATTTGGTATGAGGGAATGAACTTGAGAATGTCATTCCCAAATGAATCAAATTCTCACATACATAGGAATAGTCATTCCAGATCAAATACATGAGAATGACCCATTCTCATGTATTTAAGAATCAATTTGACTACCATACCCTTTATAAATAATTTGTTTTACAATAATAATAATAATAATAATAATAATTAAAAAATATAATAATTATTATTATAAAAATAATAATTATTATTATTATGAAAATAAAAATAATAATAAAAAATAATAATAGTGATTAAATAATAATTAAAAATATAATAATATTATTATGAAAATAATAATAATAATTATTATTATAATAATAAAAAATAAAAATGATAATAATAATAAAAATAAATAAAATAATAATATAATAATAATAACAAAATAAATAATAATAATAATAATAATAATAATAATTATTAAAAATATAATAATATTATTATGAAAATAATAATAATAATAATTATTATAATAAAAAAATAATAATAATAATAATAATAAATATATAAATAAAATAATAATAATAATAATAATAATAGTGATTAAATAATAATAATAATAATAATAATAATAATAATAATTAAAAATATAATAATTTTTTGTTATTAATAATAATAATTATTTATATTTATATTTATATTATTATTATTATTATTATTTATTGTTGTTGTTGATGTTGTTATTATTATTATTTATTTTTATTTTGTTATTATTATTATTATTATTATTATTTATTGTTGTTGTTATTATTATTATTATTATTTATGTTTATATTGTTTACGATTATATTTATATTTATTCTTATTTTTAATATTATAATAATAAAAGAATAATTATGTCATATTATATAAATCATTCGCATTATTACTCTTAATTTTTAGAGCATACCAAACATGTCATTCTCATTCTCAAGTTTATTTCATTCTCAATTTCATTCAATTCTTATCCAAATCTATTTCAATGTACCAATAGCTAAGACTTTTGACATTTACTAACCATGGAAGAAGAGAGACGTTTGAGATATAACATGGGATACATGTGCGCGCTCTATATATATATATATATATATATAAAAAGTGTCATCAAACAAATCTCCAACTCGCTGACGATCCATCTCACAAGTTAGAGGCTTGGAGCTTGATCATTCTCTACTTGGCCACCATTTTCCTCTTACTTACCGCAGCAACAATCATTGTTATATTAGTTCCTCTATCGATCGTGTGAGCTGTTGTGTTATATATATGGTTGCTTAATTTTGTTCAGGATTGCTTTTATCTCAACCGCGCCAGTAATTAACATCTCTGAATGTTGATTGTTGTCGAATATACTTACTTCATGCTCTATCTTTTCCAGTATACGAAATTTATGATATTTCTGCTTTCATTTTTTAAATTTTAATTTGCTAGGTGATCTGAAATATTAGCTCCGGAAGAAGCATTAGGGTGTAAGCGTTAAATTCAATTTCATCACATATCTCTCATGGGTTCACCATTGAAGTCGCCATTGAAGCAGAAGGGCGATATTATTGGAAATATCGCTAACGTACGACAGGCAAATTTATCTAGCCCTGTTAACTATGGAACATTACAACGTAGAAAATCTGTTGAGTTGAGCAATGGTGGTAAATCGTCATCAAATGTCTCATCATCATCTTCGACAGTGAAGTGCCCAAAGTGCCATTGCCAATTTCCTGTGAGGGTACAGCCACCTGCCGGAACCTTTCGTGCTGCCAATTCGCCACGCGCCGCATCATCCAGTCGAAACACAAATATTGCTGATAGAGCGGCACCGGCACGTCCCATCAATAAACAAAGTCTCCAGAAGCCTCTAGGAGCAGCATCACGGGGAAGCACACTAAGAGCTATGGCAGACAAAGGCCAACCAATTCAAGAGAAGGATCCTGGAATTACGAGTGATCTTGATGTGGCAAGCAGATCGAAAAAGGACCCCCAAGACACAAAAGGTGGAACAGCTAATGGTGTTAAGTTAAATTCCCCCAAGGTCACAACACGTAAAGCAGCTAATGATGAACCACCTAAACAGAAACTACCAAAAAATGAACCACCTAAACGGCAACTGCCAAAAACCTCTCGTACTTCGCAAACTGAAATGAAGACCAAGCCGTCTATGATCAAAGGAAAGGAATCCACATCCATCACGTCCACCCAGCGGACCATTTCCCTCGGGAAGAAGCCAAAACGCGATTAGGGCCAGCCAAATCTTTAACTGCTTTGCCTTAAATTAATTCATCTGAGTCCTAAATAACTACTGATTCTAATGAAGGATATATAAGTAAATCAGAAACATATATATATATATATATATATATATTCGTTTTCTTTTTTGGTAAGTAGAACACAAATAAATCCCGAGTCTAACGATATGTTACGTGGAGCTTACGGGTCCAACTTCTTTTATGCTTTCCTACAATATTTCATTGTTAACATGCACTTTTTCATTGTTGCCATGCCCTAAATTTGAGTTTTTTGGAAAATAAAAGTAGAGTTTTTCTTTTTTCTTTTTTCTTTTTAAATTTCCTAAAGATTTGAGTTAATTACATGAATCACTACAAAAAAAACTAGATTCTGCCACGGACCGTAGCCATACTGTCACTAATATGGTGACAACTTGGTGAAAGGAAAAGTTGACGATATTTTTATGACGGGACGGTGATGGCACAGTGTCACACAAAAAAACCCTTCACCAAGCTGTCACCAATAGTGACTGCAGTCTTGGCCGTCTCCAATTCGGTGACGGCTAAACTATACAGCCACGAAATTGGTGACAGCTCGGTGATAATTTTTTCCGATTCGGAGATGTGGAGATGGCGCGGTGATGGTATGGTGACAGATTCCCTCACCATGCCATCACCATAAAGGGTGATGACTCAATTTCCTCTGTTTTTTTAAAGAACAAGGCCTTTAATCTCAAAGTAACAACGAATCATATCAAATTTTGAATTAGCAGTACCAGTTCACTCATGTATTGTTAACATGAAGTACTGACAAACGTCGTGAGGTAGTAATAAAATACTATGTTATGTTACATATTAACTACAATATGAGACAAATTTTCTAATATAATATGCAAACGACAATATTTTATTTTATAATCATACGATAACTAGGGATTACATTAACGAACGGTTAAGTTGAGACATCACCATACAAAAGTA
This sequence comes from Ehretia macrophylla, assembly GCA_037974665.1. Classification (NCBI taxonomy): domain Eukaryota; kingdom Viridiplantae; phylum Streptophyta; class Magnoliopsida; order Boraginales; family Ehretiaceae; genus Ehretia; species Ehretia macrophylla. The sequence goes on from CM075770.1 coordinate 34,313,550, forward strand.
CTTAACAAAATACACACACATAATTAGATAATACATTACATATTATTAACCTTAACTACCACTTTCGAACATAATTTTCACTCGAACAACTTCAGCAAAAAGATGCGATATATTTGATCCTCAACCATTTGCTTGTGTTGAGCTGCAAAAATGTAACCCTCTTCCTTTGGTGGTTCATTCAGATCAAAACGAGGTTCAACTCTGCTGCTGCTTACCTTGGATATTTCACATTTTGTTGTGTGTTCCTCCTTTTTAACGGTAACCCACTGACCTTGAACCTCCTTACTCATTATTGATAAGATGTGGATGCACTGAGGTTAAATTTATGTAAAGATAGAAGACAATAAGCGGGTTGGTGCTTTCTTTATATAGAAGTGAAAGTGGCACAAATTTGGTGACAGATCCTCCTGGGTCGTCACCAAATTAATTACTTCGTATACGCATGACTCTTCGTACGATCAACTCAGCGATTTGTCAAATCATGATGACATTTTATGTGCAATATGATAAATTGTACGTTTAGCTGGTGTATCATGACATATTGATATAATTTCACCAAATTATTTGAGTTTTTTCGTTTTCACTGACATTTAACTTTACGACCATTAATTTGTCTATATGCGTGTGAGTTTTACAACAATTATCACATCGAGTTGTCAAATCATGACGACTCTAAAAACGCACGACATATAATTTATGTCTAAAAATCTATCGAGTTGTCCAATCACGACATACAATTTCATTAAATTATATTTTCATCCAATTAATGTTATATAGGAACTTAAATCTTCTTTTACTTCATATATTTTTGTTTATTATAAATTTATATTTTTTCATCAATTGTATGTCTCTTATATTTTTATAAAATACTATAGTATATTTATATATATAACGTTTATTAATAAATTTATAAATTTACTAAGATTAAATTTTTTAAATTTTATAATTATATATTTTAATTTTATAATTTTTTAAAATAAGAAATAATAATTTTGTATTGTCTCCGTATTAGAGACGAGGGCCTAGCCCGTCTTTAATGGAGATAGGGGATTAATCCCGTCTCTAAAGTTGGAGACGGAAGACGGGAGATGAATCCCGTCTCCAAGATTGGTGACAGGCACCAAGCCCGTCTCCAAAGTTGGAAACGGGGGCCTAGCCCGTCTCCAAATTAGAGACGGGAAACCGTGCCCGTCTCCAATGGAGACAAGCTGTTTCCCGTCTCCAATGGAGACGGGCATGGTCCGTCTCCTCCAAGAGGCCCACTTAGTGGGCTAATAGCCCGTCTCAAATTTGGAGACGGGCACAGTCCGTTTCCACAAGGAGGCCCACTAAATTGATTTCACTAAAGTGATTTAAGACCTATATATTGTGTGTTTGAATATTATGTTTGTGTATACCATAAATTAATATTTGTGCAACAAATCAGTTTCGTAATACTAAGTTATTACTAATATTTTCGTAGGCACATTACGAAGAATTGCTCGAAACGACCATGAATGCATCGGAATCAGACTCAAACCCTACGCTTGTGGATCACAACGCCGTATTTTTACAGGCTGTTAGCCCACAACGCAAAGGTCGGACATATGGGATAGGTTCTCAGGTTTTAGTTGAGTATGTTACAAACACTGGTACCCATCCTAGGCGTGTAATCACAGAGGAATAACTGAATGACGTCGTTAGGAGAGGGACCTCCACAATGCAAGAAACATTACAAATTCAGGGCCAGCAGATCCAGAGTCAGGACGAGTTGATCAATCAACTTCAGCAACAATTGAAAAAGCAGAGCGATGTGTTAGATGTCCTCTACGCAAAGATTTGTAGTCAACCTGAAGAGCAACATTCTTCATCTTCACCTAATCATGAAAATGAAGAATAATTTGTTATAATGCTCAACCTCTAGTTTGATGTTAAATACACCTCCATGTTAATATATTTCTATTTGTAACAGTTTTAAATTACAGTCTTGATTTTAATTATATAAATCAAATCGTATTTTTGGCATTATTTGAAATGAATTTGACATATCAAACAGGTCTAGTTTAGGATGATTTTTTAAAATTTATGAATTTATTATGACAAGTTCAATTATATGGAACGGTTAAGTTAGTGATGGGATAAGTTAGTGACGGATTGACGAGGGAAAATGTTGGCGAGGGTTTGGCGACAACAATTTTGATGACGGTTTGGTGAGAGGTTAAGTTGGCGAGCGCTCAATGATGACAAACATTGATAATGGGTGAGTGATGGGAAAGGTTGGCGAGGGCAAATTTTGTGACAGTTTTGGGATGGGTTAAGTTGATGAGAGCTCGGTGACGACAAACTGTAGTGACGGCCTTGAGATAGGGGAACCGTCTCTCGCAAAATCCAGTTTTTTTTGTAGTAAATGTTCTTATGATTGAATCTTTGTATCTTATAGTACAGATCGAGATGTTTCTTTTGTTACTGATGGAGGGTGATTTCAATTATATGCATATTAATTCCCATTTTGATTCAACTTTGGAGGAAATATTTTTACATATAACACTGTGTATCTCAAGTACTAATGGAAGTGATTTCTTTTGTTACTCCAAACGATTATTATATGAAAATTTAACTTTATCCTATGAAAATTGTTGTCATTTATGTGTTTAAAACAAATGATATATTGAATGAGGAAATTGGGGACTTGAATTTTGGTTAAATTTATTTATTAATTTTATTCCAAAATTTTAGAATATCTCCTAAAAGTCACATCTCTTCTCCGGATGGACATAGGTAGTCATAAAAGATTTTGCATCTTTTCGAACACGTATGAAAAAACTATAAATACCAAGTGTACTGGTATTTTTGTATCAACTATATTTCCTCATACATTCATATGCATAAAAAATAAAGAGAGAAATCTGCATTATTTGGTTCGCCGTGTCTGAATGTTTGGAGTGTGCTTTTATGTCAGATGCACACCGTTGTATCTTGGGAGACTATTATGATACTGTAAATATCGTAGTGAGGAAATAAAATTTTAAGGAAACTGGATCCAATTCAGGCCTTAGTCTTACTATATTCATTTTGCATTTTTCTTGTATTCTGTTACAAGTGTCTTTCGTGTCCAATTTATTATAAATTATAGCATGAAAATTCTGATTGCACGATATATAAATAATTAGTAGAAATATTATATTTATTTCACTCTAATTGATATATACACAATAATTATACCAACAAAAATGACATAACCTGTAGTGGAAGTTTGATAAAAATGAAAAAGTTGAGAGATTTATTCAAGTTACAAAAAATAAAAATTTTCCGAACTTTCATTTTTTCGGACTATTCTCTATTTTCACTGCCGTGTATTCTAGTTCATCACTTGTCGTTGTATATACTTTCATCCCTTTATTCTTAAAAAATCTCTTTAAGATTTTCCATTCTTAATGAAACAGCGATTGATGCAAAGACTTATATAGCATTTGTCACACTCCAAACACAAAATCCTAACACATGTTGACATAATTAGTTTGCTGAAATTTAACTTGGGAATCCATATCCACTTGGAGAAAATACTAACCTAATTATTAGGATGACAACTAGTCGATGAACTGCACAAAATGAGGCATCCATAATCATATGTTTAGTATAACCTATAAACATTATCGTAATCGAAAACCCGGGTTTGAAAATAACTAATCATACCCGTAATTGTCTATTTTGAAATAAAAATAATAATTCATTTAAATAGAAAACTAAACCGAAAAGTTTTTAAAAAATTAAACTTAAATGTCAACAAAAAGCTCAAAAAAATAAAAATCCATGCACAGCAAGATGACAAATTTACATAATTCATCGCATTATAAAATAACATAATCATTGAAAAAAGTACAATTGGATTAATAAATATATGCATCGAAGTGTGATACTTATGAGGTTTTAGGTATTAACTAAATAGGCTAACAGATACATTATGTCTTTTTCCGTCAATTTTAAACATTATATTATATACTTATGATGTTTGTACACACTGTAAACACACACTAATCAGGTGTCAAGTTTCATTTTTTTTTTTTAACATCTTATACCAAAGCTTATTGAATTACCCCCTTGATTATATCCCTTATAGGAAATACCTTAATTAATGGATACCCCATTAAGTTCGTTATCGAGTTTGTTATCCATTCAAATACGGATCAATTTCATATTTAAAACCTATATACTAAATTCCCTAATCCCCCCAGTGTGCGACAAGAAGGTCAAAACGAAACTCATAAGGTCATATTGTCCTCGCCGGGCTCCTAACGGTAAATACAAGTCCAACAAGAAGATATAGAAGTTTAGTTTTGTCTCACACTTTTTTTTTTTTTTTTTTTTCATTTTTCAATTGTCTCGTACAAGCTAAATAGGTGACTTTTAGTGTTTGCAGGATGTTACATTTTTTTAATGCAAAGCCCATAGGTCCTAAACTACTGGTTGATCTGACTTTCATACCATATTGTCATGTCTAATACCTAAAACCTTAAGATTCACAAGTCTAAACTATTGTCTTTAGGTTAAATTATAATACTCTGATGTTAAATTCACTTACCAGCCCACAAGATAGATATATCTAAAGACCACGACATTTCATTTAATCTGACTTTGTCCTAGTCCGACGAAGGACGAGGTTCTCACAGTATTTATTAATTGTTTGTCGTTCTTGTCCTGCTTGCATAATTTCTTATGACCAAAAAAAATGATATGATCCGATTGGGGAAACATGCACATGGCCGCATTCTGAAAATTATTTTATAACTCTGCTCCACGATATCGTGTTACGTAAGATTGCATGAAAGCACAACCATAATTACATGTAGTAACTTTGTATAAGATATTATTGAACTCGTTCCGATAATAATTGGGTTACTGAAAATTATATAATTATTGACATTGATGTGAATTTAAACATTAATGTAAATTTTACATCAAAGTGAGTGATGAGTGTCAGTCATGACAAACCAAAGACCTTTCGTGGTATTATCGGTACTTTGATGCAGCCATTTAGCACAAGCTATCAAAACGACATAATTTTCTATTGCATTAATATGTTAGTAAGACGTCAGATCTCAATGAATATGCCTCTTGCATCAGCTAAATCATGGAACAGAAAAATAAGGTGACGAATGCCTGATTCCGATTATGTTCACATATCTTAGTTGATTCGATTTTGAGTGTTCCTCTTTCTATTCTCTTTTTTTTAGGTAGTCTAACGCCGTAAAATATATTTAGCGAGATATAAACTTAAGTCGAATTAACAAACTTTTTATAAAAGCGATTATTAAGCTGCTAGATTAAAGGATCTTTGTCAGTGTTAGCTTCTTTCATGTTGGGTTATTTTAATAATAACCTGATATGGGCTTACAAATTATTCACAATTATATTTGAACTTCTATTCTAATTAGGAAAATTAAAGTGATCTATTTTAGTAGATCCTAATAAGACATATAATTTGGTATAGACTCTGTAATGTGTAGTATCCAATAGCAACTTGGTTTAGAATTAGTGGGATTCTAATCAGGTTGTCCATATAAAGACTATCTTGATCTCCAAGATTATTCATTATATTCTTTCGTCCTCAATTCCCCATCTCTTGAGAGTTATCCATTAAGAGAATTTGATTTAGCTTGTGGAAGGTCTTGCCCCAATTCACCAAGAGGTGATTTCTTCTTCTCATAATTAGTATTATAGATTCAGGTACGTCGTTCTAATTATTTTACTGTGCAATCCTGATATTCTGAACTAAGTGTATGGTATATGTGAATATATTAATTTTATTCTAACAAATGGTATCAGAGCCACTCTTCGTGTTAGATTATTAGGATTGAATTATGTGATTTCGATTAATGATACTTTTGTATTTATCCATACACATAATTTGTTTTGTTGAAATCCATATGGTTTTAGGATTTGATTTATAATTGTGTATGGTTTATTTTCATTAATTTTAATCACATGCTAATTTTGAGAATGGATTTTATTATTTAATCCATGAGTTTTTCAGAATTTGTGAACTTGTATGTATTTTATGGTTCAACGTGTTTTGCTATTTATAATATGCAGCAGCGCCTTTGTAACAACAAACCAGTTTGGTCTAGTGATTAAAAGTGTGTATTAAGTTCTAAGGGTCACGAGTTCGAATCTTCCAGGACACCTGCACGTTAATTATATAGAATTTAGTTTCCCATCTGTTAACATTAGTTTGCTTAGCACTGATAGCTGAAGTTCTTTATGGTATACTAGTACTTGCGTCAAAATTGGACCCTTGAATTTACATATAATTATTTGGTTTCAACAAAAAAATTAAGGTTTTAATATTGTGTTGTATTTAATTTTCTTTTCCAGCAATTATTTCAGAGAATTAAAAAAAAAAAAAAAATATATATATATATATATATAACAAGCTACCAACATGGTTCAAACACAGGACCGCTTGCATGGAATTAAAACCCTTAACCAGCAATGCCATACTAGTACATGTGTCAAAATTGGACCCTTGAATTTACATATAGTTATTTGGTTTCAATGTTGCACATACAATATATGTAACAAATCTAACTGACCCAGATTTTCATGGGCTCTGAGGGGTTACCCATTTCAGGCGCATAATATATATATATATATATATTGAAATTTTTAATTTTTAAAATTTTATTCTGCATTTGTCTTTTATCTTGAAATAGATTGATTGAAGTTTAACGTTGCCAAAGTAACATCTTTTGTGTAGATTAGTTTATTTTGAGATAATAAGATGTGTATGTTAGTTATTTATGCAATCAATGATCGGCCCAAAGTAAGGTCATTGATTGGCCAAATAGCAAATATACCTGCAGAAATAAATGTGTGATGATTATAAAGTTTCCATGTGGACAATGCGTCGGCCCAAAGGAAGGCTATTGTTTGACTGGATTTATTATCAATAATTGATTTTCTGCATAGAGAGTACCATTTGTAAGTTAATGATCGGCTCAAAGGAAGGTCATTAATATTGTGCTAGGTATCTTGTTAAATGGGTCCACTACTATAGTCATATGAAGATATAATGCATTTACATGTTTATTTCGTTTTAGCTTGTATATATATATATATATATATATATATATATATATATATATATATATATATGCCTTGACATGAATTTAAGTTAGTGAGCTTAGGTTATCTATTTGTTCTCTATTTTTAGTTACATTTACTACTGTTAATGTTGCAACCAACATAAACTCAATTCCTGTGCTTAACGACACAAACTTTAAGAGCTAGAAAGAGAATGTTCTGTTAGTTCTCTGTTGCATGGATTTAGACTATGCATTACGGAAAAAACAACCCACTCTCGTTCAAATCGCCTTAGTCTAATGATGCTAAAGAAAAGCGTTCCAGAAGTATTCAGGGGCAGTATGTCCGATGAGGTAACTGCTAAGGGTTTCCTTACAGAAATAGAGAAAATATTTGCTAAGAACGAAAAGGCTGAGACAAGCAAGCTTTTGCTTGACCTTGACCAGATGAGGTATAAAGGAAAATGAAACATAAGGGAGTGCATTATGGAGATGTGTAACATCGCTTCTAAACTCAAGGCACTAAAGTTAGAGTTGTCTGACGACTTGCTCGTGCATTTGGTACTTATATCCCTTACTGCACACTACAGGCAGTTTATTGTGAGTTACAACACTCAAAAGATAAATGGTCTCTTAATGAGCTCATTTCCCACTGTGTGCAAGAAGATGATAGACTAAAGCGAGACAAGACTGAAAGTGTTCATGTAATACCCTGATCCCTCATGAGACCGGAGCCCCAATCCAATACCCGAGGCCACGAAAAACAAGGGAAGATGGTCGGAGTATCCCTTGTTTATAGGACAATCCAAACCCTATACAAGCAGTTATAACCTCAAAACCAAAGTCCAACCTTCTCCGTAATTCTCAATTTCCACTAACATCATATACAACCAGCTCTTCAAGGTCATCCGAGTCTTGGAACCCAACATTGAAAACATACAAGCATGCATGGTCAAATCTATTGAATTTATATGTTTTAGAACCGCTTATTATATCATTCTAATATTATCAATTTAACCTACTTATAATTTAAGTTCAACCAACAAACTAACTTTCACTGACCACACAAGCATGCAACATTGACAATAAAACAAAGTTAAAGTTATGACATACCGTTACAATCCAAACCATTCATCCACAAACTAACCATTACATTCCTTCATCAACATAAATCAAATACACACAAGACTTTTACTTTACAAATTGTATTATCACGAGCAAGCAACACTTCAAGGCACAGAAGTCCAAACAGCTTGTAGGCACTTCGATTACTTCGTACTAAACTTAAAAAATGTTAGAAAGAGGGGTGAGCATACAATACATGTATACTCAGTGAAGGAGAAAAACAATTAATCGGGGAAGTTTTCAAAAATATTTTCGCGCAGTGCAACAGTTAATCACAGAAGATTTCAATTATACAATAAAGAAACAATTAAACTATAAAATACCACACATTTAAAAAGGATATCGATAACCCTTATCCCTTTAATCTCTCGAACCATGAACCACAAACTCGACCTCGATATTCCGACATCTCTTTACACCAATGGGTACTCCGGATGTACCCGATCTTACGACCTACACCCCTTGGCATACTCTATACCAGGCGAGTGAGGGACTAGGGTACGGAGCTAGAACAACTATACTGGCAAGCCCGATACTGCTCAGAGAGGCCCATCGTATCCGTCTCAAACGATAAGGTTGTGCAACCATCGAAACGAAACCACAAAAAGCAACGATAAAGCAGTATAACCATAGAAGTCAATAAACACACAAATGAGGGACAACAAAGTAGGTTGTCATCGCACATGAATTACAATTTACAAGCAATTGTAATCTAGATAACAATAACACATTTTAGTCGACATATAAACGGAACATAGACAATACAATTAAAGTAAATAAACATTAACTCATTAACTACACAATAATCTATCATAATGAAAAGCAATAAATGGATTAAGATAGCAAGCACGATGCATCCCTCACATCTACCAGGCTCTAAGACGCAAGTTTGGGCTCAATGGATCCACCTAGCATGTAATCGAACACATATTTATCACAAGAAATCTCATGGATGTCATTCATAGCCAAATATAACAACAAGAACAATAGCTAAGTAGGCAATACTAGCTCAATGCAAGAAAACTACCAAGAACACTACACTACGCTACAAAATCTCACTTTCTCAACAGAGCCCCGAAAGTTCATCTAGCACATTTGAACTACAACTATACTAACCGAACATCCAATCAAAGCCACAATTGTGCTAAAAGTGCTTCCATGCACATACAAAGCCAACCCCTAACTCAAAGCGAGCATAGTCAATACTTGGTCAAATGACCCTTTTATCAATTAAGGCGAATTGACTCCAAACCGAATCACGAGGTTCAAGATTCTCAACCAAGCTATTCAAACATCCTAATAACAATTTATGACACCTCTAGGACCCATGAAATCACACCTTAACCCGCAATTCCCTCAAAAGTCTCGGAAGCCCCTTTATGCATTTGAACTACAGGTACCCTAGCCAATGCTCAATTAGGTGACATAAGCCCATTTTTAGCACTTTCCTACCTTCTAATTACTAGTCATAGTGTTAGATTGCACCCGAATTCACAAATTATCCGAAACCCCTTTGATTACTTGCACAAATTAGGTTCCTATTGAATCACAAAGCGTAATTTCCACCAACCAACTATCGTACATCTCTAAGAACACTAAAAGACACCTATTTAAGCCTTAAAAACCATCTTTTAGCACAGAAGCTCGGGAAGGCCCCGAGTGTGCTTTGAACTACAGTTACCCAATTTGACCCTTAATTCAATACCACACTAGCACCAAAAGTGCTTATCCGCCCTAAGGATACCCAAACTAACTTCAAATTGTACCCGGATTCACTTTTCATACGAAGTCCCTTTTTAAATTTAGTTATTTTTGCATTTTATTCTAATTCCGAGCAAACTAACTTCATACAACCATTAATCTATGTTAATTAACACCTATAACATCTAATTATAACGTAGAATCAATCTCTAAGTCACATTTTAGCAAAACCCTAGAAATTACACTATTTATTGTCTCATACAATTGAATATTCAAAAACAACCATTAAAGAAGCTAAATAACTACACAAACATGGTTTCTATAGCATATAGGTAACATAAAAAGCAAGATTTAAACAATTCATAAACATTTAATCACAAATCTAAGAATTTCATAAAATGACACAAACATTCGATAAGCAAAATAATGCAAAATCCCTCATAATTCAAGGTATAGATGACATGTAGTAGCTCTAGGTTGCACAAAACCCTTCCAATCCCAAGCTAGAAGACCAAATTTGCAAAGCTTGATGAAGAATTTCTCTATTTTTCTCTCCTTCTCTCTCTCGGGTTTTGGGGGACTCAATGGGGATTATTTGTTTATTTTATGAGATATATGTATATGTATATGTATTATTATGTATATATTAGCTACATTGTGCGTTTGGCCCATAAAAATTACAAGTCTAGGTTATAATTCAAGCCCAAATGACCAATAAAATCCTACTAGCCCAATAACTATATTAAGTTATGTTTTTACTATTCACTCAAACTGAGAATTATTTTTCTAACGTACTCTCTCGACATGCAATACTCAAAACCTCATTTTTCTCATCCCTCTTGTGAGTCATTTAATATAGAAAAATGCTAATTCCGAGGAAATAAACAGTTGAAAATCATGATGAATAGTAACTATTGATGAAAATAAATAACTACACATTAAAATGCACAAATAGGTATGCAACAGTTAATAGTAAGCATAATAGTGGTATCGGGCGTCACAGTTCATATGACAACTACCTCAAAGAACAATAAGCGAAAAGGGAATAATAATAAAAATGCTACAGTGAGAACTTCATAACCCAACAAGCAACAAAAGACGCAGGATTAGGAATTCACCTACTACTTTTGCAAGAAACCTGGGCATGTGAAGAAGGATTGTTCTACGTCGCATTGCATGCAAAGAAATGTACACTTCTCACTTTGGTTTGTTCTGAAATTAATTTTGTTTCTATACTTGTTGATACTTGGTGGGTAGATTCTGATGCTACTACTCACACAAGTATGTCTTTGCAAAAATGTTAGTGGAGCCGATTGCCAAGAGATGCTGAAAGATTCATCTATGTGGGTGATGGCAAAGCAGTTCCAGTTGAAGCAATTAGGACATTTAGATTATCTTTCAATACTGGTCATTTTATTGAGTTAAGAGAGACTTATATTGTACCGTCATTTAGGCGAAATTTGATTTATGTTTCTACTTTGGACAAATATGGTTATTCTTGTTCATTTGGAAACAATAAAGTTAGTCTTTTTCTTAATTCTACTCTTGTTGCGACTGGTTCTTTGATTGATAAGCTATATAAGTTAAATATCATTGCTTCGTTTAATGAAACCTTGCAAACAACTTCTAGAGGTACAAAACGTAAATTAACAAATGAGCATTCTGCCACTCTATGGCACAATCATTTATTAGATCACATTTTCGAAAGAAGAATTCAGAGACTTGTGTCAGACGGAATGCTTGAACCCCTTGATTACACAGACCATAAGGTGTGCGTTGAGTGTATCAAAGGAAAACAAACAAATATTAGAAAGTTAAGTGCCAAGAGAAGTTCTGACATCTTACAGTTGATACATACTAATATATGTAGTCCATTCCCTACGGCTTCATGAAATGGTCAACAGTATTTTATCATATTCATAGACAACTATTCTTGTTATGGGTACTTATACTTAATTTATGAGAAGTCACAATCCTTAGACGTTTTTAAAGCCTTCAAAGCCGAGGTTGAGAATCAACTGGGTAAAATGATTAAGGCTATCAAATCTGACCGTGGTAGTGAGTACTATGGTAGATATGATGGATCAGGTGAATAACGTCCAAGGACTTTGCCAAATTCCTAGAGGAGTGTGGAATTGTCCCACAATACACAATGTCGAGGTCACCTAGCATGAATGGTGTTGTAGAGAGACGAAACATGACTCTTAAAGACAGGGTAAGAAGTATGATTAGTCATTCTTCCTTACCAGAATCACTCTGGGGAGAGGCACTAAAGACTGCAACAAATATATTGAACAGAGTACCTAGTAAAGCGGTAGCTAAAGCCCCTTATGAACTATGGTTAGGCAAGAAGCCTAGTATTAAGTATTTACACATTTGGGGTTGTCCAGCTGAGGCGAGGCCTTATAGGCTACATGAAAGGAAACTGGACTCAAGAATAATTAGCTGCTATTTTATTGGATACGCTGAACGGTCGAATGGTTATAAGTTTTATGATCCCTCAACTAGGTCCCTTTTCGAGACTGGAAATGCGAGATTTCTTGAGGATGTTGAGTTTGAGGAGGGAGATAAAGTTAGGGATGTTGTATTTGAAGAAGAATTTATTCTTTTCCCCTAAGTTATTATTGACAATAATCAACCTGCTGACATTATCCAAGACAACAATGAGGATTTTTCTATGGACTTTCCCACTCAAAATCAGGATATTATTCCAGAAGAGCAAACCCAACAACCTCAAGAACAAGTGCCACTTAGGCGATCCACTAGAGAAAGGAGAAGTGTAATTTCCAGTGATTACATTGTATTTCATTAAGAGCATGAGTTTGACATAAGGACTATGGAGGATGATCCAATCAACTTTCAACAAGTCAAACAAAGTGAAAGTAGATCGATGCCATGAATGAGGAGATGACTATAAAGAGACTTTCTCTCCAGTTTCGACGAAAGACTCTTTTAGAACTATAATGACACTTGTAGTTAATTCTGATTTAGAGCTATATCAGATGGACATCAAGACGGCTTTTCTCAATGGTGACATTGAGGAGAACATATATATGGTGCAACCAGAAAATTTTGTCTTAGGTAGTAACTAAGGAACCCTATAATGGATCATAAAGAAATTAGAACACAAATGGGTTATAAAGAATTGATAGAGAACATAAGGTTACATGCTCACCTATCGGAATTTAGATCAGTTGGAGATCATTAGATATTCTAATTCTAATTCTTTGGGATTCCTAGACACTGAAGGATCCATCAAATGTCTAGGTACTTAAGGAAATAGTTCAAAGTAAAATAGTATCAATTGAACATATAAGAATAGACTCTATACTTGCGGATCCGCTTACTAAAGGTTTGCCACTCAAGGTCTTTCATGAGCATATTACTCATATGAGTGTTGTTTTATTTGATGGTATGCAGTTTTAGTGGGAGTCTATGTATGTTTTCAATTATTTTCTTTGACACTATGTATATTCAGTTTTCTGCAGAATAGAGTTGATGGTTTTATTTTTAGCTATTACTTTGAATGTGTTATCTTTCAATTGTGGTTTAACATAAGGTTTGAAAGACTAAGGTTTGATCTCACTACAGAATAAAGTTAAGATCAATTGGAAATAGGCATGTTTGAGATCACATTGCATGTAATTTCCAAGCCACACATCCATACTTGATCTATGTCATTGAATATATTTGGTATGGTGATCATTGATAGGTCCCGTAACGATATAATGTAATAAAGGCCACTTTGGTCTCATGCTGGTTTAGGAGATGAACCAGATTATTTTGGAAGATGTTTTAAGAATAGATAGCAATTTTGTGCACACCTATGGTTTTCAAATATAATTGTCTTCGATATTAATTTGTAGCCCAAGTGGGAGATTGTTGGGTTATTTTAATAATAACTTGATGTGGGCTTATAAATTATTCACAATTATATTTGGACTTCTATTCTAATTAGGAAAATTAAAGTGATCTATTTTAGTAGATCCTAATAAGACATCTAATTTGGTATGAACTCTGTAATGTGTGGTATTCAATAGCAACTTGATTTAGGATTAGTAGGATTCTAATCATGTTGTCTATATAAATAGGGTCTTAATACCCAGGCTATTTATTCTATTATTTCGTTCTCAATTTCTCATCTCTTAAGAGACACTCATTAAAAAAATTTGATTTAGCCTGTGGAAGGTCTTGGCCCAATTCACCAAGAGTTGATTTCGTCCTCTCATAATTAGTATTATGGATTCAAGTAAGCCGTTCTAATTATTTTACTGTATAATCTTGATATTCTGAACAAAGTGTATGATGTATGTGAATATATTAATTTTGTTCTAACATTTCACTCACGGCCAGGGGAATGAGGTCTATTCCTATTAAACAAGGGAGATGAAATAATATTGTATCAGACGTTCTAGAAAGAAAATTCCAACCCTTTGAATTGTATATTCTAATATCCTCTAATAAAATAAGTAAAAACGACTTTGTAAATTCCAGAGTCATTGACTTTTTCTAATATCATTGAAGTTTTGTGACAGACAGTGTGAACATGCACTGTTGCACGTAGTGACTTTCTTTTTTTATAGGGAAAATTTAAGGCTATAAAATTTAATAAGTGATATTTCAATTTACATTGAATTTGTAAACTTCTCACAGAGCGTTATGCTGCTAGGCCAAAGTATATTTGGCACGTATTGACTTTTGCTTGTGGTCAATCCGTAGATTCAAAGTTACAGCTAATACCAATGACAAAAATAAATAAATAAAAATAAAGCTACAGTTAATACCTGATATTAAAGTCATTTCCCCAGTATTAACAGTGAAAAAAGATATATTTTTAAGAGAGAGTTGAAAGTCTAATTAGTCATCGACTTTTGTCATGTTTGACAAAACATATTTTTTGTTTTCAAAAGTGTTATGCTTAATTTTTGTAAATTTGTAACTTGTGACACCATTCATTTTTTGTCTTTTTTTTTTAAAAAAATAAATAAATAAAGATAAAGTTATAATATAGCTTCATCTTACTCATGCATTTTACCATCTTTGTTTTCAAAATAAAAATGACAAAAAGATTAACGACATCACAAGTTATAAAGTTAAATTAAAGAATTTAAATCTAACAAATACTTTTGAAGATAAGTGATCAGTTTATCAAACATAATAAAAATCAGGAATTAACTAGAATTATATTAACCCTTTTAGAGATCAAAGTTGTAAAACTTGCTCTATAAACAGTTGTCACCAAACCCTTTACTTTGTTGGAAGGATCGTGCACATAGATATGCTGGGAACACAACACTATTTTTACGTGGTTCGGCATAACCTACGTCTACGAAATATTATTTTTATTACTCATAAAAACTACTACAATAATGACTCCGATATACCTACCTAGAGGTATACATACTCTAACTCCAATATAATCTAATATGGTACACCTACCTTGTGGTGTGTGACAACTAAAATCAACCTAGGTAGTCCTATTTATAGATAATAATTGCTAATCCTTTTAGGAATAGGATTCCTATACTCTATACTAAAACTTATTTAATAGAATCATATTCACTAATAGAATCAAAATCAAGTTTAATTACTAACATCTCTCCTTAAACTTGATTTGACTTGCTAGCAACCACGAACCACCACGATGTGATCCACCGCCATCTTCTTCAATGGTTTCTTCCCCTCGCCGATGACAATCTGGTCAAGGGAGGCATGCAGCAGCGGTACCATCATCTGTTTCTCTTTCCAGCAAATCCAATTGTCTGTAGATCATGGGTTCAAGCTCCAATGGATTGTCAAGCCACCAAAACCTAGATTTGCTTCTTCATTAACGAAACCATTCGTCTTTGGCGTCGTTTTAAGTTGTGGCATATTTTTCTTTGCCATTGCAATTCTTCCGTTTTTTATTTTTTATTTTTTCCTACTTTTTTTTTGTCTTTTTTTTGTTTTTTCCTTTTTTTCTTTTTTTTGTTGATTTTTGTTTTTTTTGGTTGTGTTCTCTCTTAACTTGCAA
Source organism: Ehretia macrophylla (assembly GCA_037974665.1). Taxonomy (NCBI): domain Eukaryota; kingdom Viridiplantae; phylum Streptophyta; class Magnoliopsida; order Boraginales; family Ehretiaceae; genus Ehretia; species Ehretia macrophylla. Next base: position 34,329,447 of record CM075770.1, read on the forward strand.
CTTTTTCTTCGCCAATCGTCTCCGTCTCTTTCTTCAATAGTGGTGCTCATTGAGTTTCTTCTAGACAATCGCAGTTGTCTGTTTTCTTCGGCGCACTTGGGGACGCCATCTCCTTCATGGCGCAATAGCGATGACCTGTAGCCATCCCTTCTCTGTTGGCCATGTTGTTATCTTCTGAACTTGGAGTTGCTATTGGAACTCCATTGTTCCGGCGCGGTATCAATCTGCTAAACGCGTCGCGGCAGCAATCATCAACAACGAGCACTACACCATGACTCAACGCAAGCCTCTTGATTGCTTCAACGTCTTCTTCTTTGAAGTCGTTTGCTCTAGCAGTAGAATGCACCTTCTCTTGGTGACGATAATAACCAACGTATCTATATGCAATCCCAGGCTTTGATACCACTTTGTTGGAAGGATCGTGAACATAGATATGCTGGGAACACAATACTATTTTTACGTGGTTCGACATAACCTACGTCAACAAAATATTATTTTTATTACTCATAAAAACTACTACAATAATGACACCGATATACCTACCTAGAGGTATATATACTCTAACTTCAATCTAATCTAATATGGTACACCCACCTTGTGATATGTGACAACTAAAATCAACCTAAATAGCCCTATTTATAGATAATAATTGTTAATCCTTTTAAAAATATGATTCATATACTCTATACTAAAACTTATTTAATAGAATCATAATCACTAATAGAATCCTAATCAAGTTTAATTTCTAACATATTCTAGTATTCCAACTCGTTGGCGATCCATCTGTTAAGTTAGAGGCTTGGAGGTTGATCATTCTCAACTTCTCCACCTTTTCCTCTAGTGCTGTTGAGATGGTACTTTTCGAATTTCTCATTTTATTTACCTACGCTGCAATCATTATATTGTAATTCAAGTAAGTTCCTCTGTCATGTCAGCTTCTATGTTATGGTTGCTTCATTTGGTCAGGAATTGGATTCTATCTCAACCGCGTGACTGTTTCCTAAAAAATGTAGCATGGATTATTTTTTGTTTTTCTCTGTGAAAATACTTGCTCGTTATCAAATAAAGTATAAGTTCATCATGGGTTTTACAGTATCTTATAATTTATAATTTTATTGTGTGTGATTGTATATTAAAACATGAACCTCAAAAAGTACTTCCAATCTCAATCTCAAGTCAACCGTGCTAGGGCTGAACGCGAATTTTGGGTAATAACACTTTGAGTTCGATTAGATTAAATATTATCCGATGGAAAATGAAGAGAAAGGAAAAATAAATTTCAAACTTCAGGGGAAAAATGAGAGATAATTCGTCATTCTTGTTTTCATTTTATTAATCAGATGTTGATTCGGGAAAAAGGACCCAAAAAAAATAATAAAAAATTCCACTGTAATACCTATGCGAATTGATAGGTTTGCTTTGGTTTGTTTTGCAAGGTGATCTGATTAGCTAGCTCTGAAAGAAATATTAGGGGAAAGGGTTTAGATTCATTTCCCTCAGCTTTCTCTCATGGGGCTTCCGAAGCGGAACGGCCGTGACATTATGGGCAACATCGCTAATGTAGAACTGGCTAATAGGTATAGCAATAGTAGCCATGAAAATTCACAGAGACAGCCATCTGTTGAGCCGAAAAATGGAGATGCATCGTCGCTAATGAAGTGCCCACGTTGCAAATTGTATTTGAGGGTACCCAATGAAACCACTCTCGCTGATACAGATCAAAGACGCCAGAATCGACAAATAGCGCAAGGGAAAGACGTAGAGAGTACTGATTCCAAATCAAGCTACAGAAGATCTAGATTGTAATTTTTTTATTTTTGAAAACACTTCCCTCTTTGACTATAGCATGTGTATTAATTTATTGCCATCCCATTACATACTATACTCCCTCCCCTCTATGTCCATAATTCCAGACCTCATAGCCATCTTTCGAGGAAAGAATCTGTATTACAAGGACTCATTAATTATGAACTTGACTTTATTTGGCCAAAGATAGCCCTATTCCTCTTCTCATTGGTAATTCCATTATTTGCTTTCATTCTTACGTGAATCTGTTCTATCATACCAGACACAACTTACAAGAACAAATAAATAAATAAAAGCATTGATTCAAATTAAGATTTTGATGTTACCCTAATCCTATATTAAATCCAAAAAATAAAATAGAGGCAAAACATACAAAATCAATATTGTATCAGACTACTTTTTTTTTTTTTGCATTTTCTCTTTTTTAATCTTCTTGTAATTGGATCTCCACATTTACGGAATGCTCCAAATTCTACTCGACAAGCTTGAAAAATCCAAAATAGGTAGAGGTAGGTCCTTATAGCTATTGCACAATTCCTAGAACATAAATATTCTGTCGCACTCTTTCATGGCTATATTGGACTAAATTATGCCAATTGAATAATGTTTAAGTTCTATGTCATAACGGGACGTAAAAGTCCAAAGTTGGAAATTAAAAAGAGTTGAAGTGGACCTCTGTGGTTGTTATATTGTATTCAGTCAAACGGGCCAAATTTTATTAAACAGGCCCAACCCACAAGAGAAAAAAGGTAATTTTAGCGCGAAAACTCGGTAACATTTCCCTCCACTTTATAAACATCCTGCAAAACCCTCATCTTGATTGCTCAGATCTAGAGAGAGTGTGTTTCAGAGAGAGAATCAAAATATCGGACGAGGTGATCACTGATCTGATTAGCTTTGAAAGAAGAAACATTAAGGTATCGAAAGGTTTAGGTTCATTTCCATCACCTTTCTCTCATGGCGGAACGGCACCATGACAACGACATTTTTGGCCCTATCGCTAATCTTGAAGTGGCTAATAAACACTAGGATACTAGCCATGAAAATTTGTAGGAAACACTTGCTGCATTCTACTTGTGTAGGAAAAATAAAATTGAAATTTTGATGACAATACAAAACACTGAAAAGCTACTATCCAATTAAATAGAATATGAATTACACTTAAAATAAAAAGAACATAATTATTGAGACAGCAAACAAATTATAAATTAAATGAATAATTAAAAATTGCAAAGCGAATCGAGTTAGACTCGATGTCCTTAAGACTTTAATGCTCCACTACAGTATTGACAGATGAATTGCACAAGTCTCCCAAGATACAACGATTATCTTTTAGTAATACGAGTATTCCTAATTACAGAAACTGACGAACGAAATATGACTAAACTCTCTCTATATAAAAAATACAAATATCGAATGCTAGTTTTTGACTCTCTCTAAGCAAAATTCACTATAGGAAGCAAGTTGTCAATGGCGATGCATCGCCAAATAATGTAAGAGTATCATCATCTTGGATACTGAAGTGCCCAAGCTGCAATTTGGGTTTGAAGGTTGATGTATCTACTGAAACCACTCCTGTTGCTACCAACTTCACAAATGCATCATCCAATCTGAATCCAAATGCAGATACACCGGCACTTCCTTTGGATCAAAGAGTCGACAAAAGATCAAGATTGTAATTTTTCAAATAGCATTGCTAGATATAACTTATTTTTCATCACCCATCTATCAACTCCTACGTGTATATTTAGTTTTGTCAAGTTGACATGCTAACTAAATATAAACATAGAAGGTGATAAGTTGGTGATGAAAAATAGAAGATATTATGTTGTTTTTATTTTTAGAAAACTCTCTCTCTCTTTGACTAGCATATATGTTAGTACTATTACTTACATCACAATCTCGTTACATATATATATATATATATATATATATATATATATATATGTACTCCTATGCCCTTGTTCTTAAGAAACCAAAATGAAAAATGATCTCAACCATACAAACCTCGAGATTTTTCATTGTCAATGGAAAATAGTTGATTTGTTGGAACCCCTTAATTTTTGGGTTAGCTTTATTAATAGCCAGTTTACGATTAGTAACTCTTAAGGCAATACGATCTTCTACATGTGACCTCATAAATCTATAGGGTCTTTTTTCATGCTTTCTTGTCAGTTAAACCAAAAATTCTTTTTTCAAAATAGTAGAGAGATATTTTTTGTACATTGTCCACATATTTAATCTTATTATACGACAGCTCAATGGAATTTCTGGACTTGGACATTCTTAAGTCCAAGTATATAGACTTTATTATGACAAAGATACGTTGAACATATGAGTCATTATTCAGAACGGTCATGCCATATATCACATCTTCTATTTCTCTCTCACCTCAGTTCACACTTCACTTTTCTCTTTCTCTCACCCCATGTCTTTCTCGCCTTTTTTCTTAGGTCAACGTATCCGAAAATGCTTGGGACGCTAAAAAAATAATCTCAATTATCCGTTTTCAAGACTTTTGATATATATATATATATACCAAACACTGCTTGAAAGATAGATATGAAGGCTATCGTCCAAACCAATTGCTGAGGGGGATTTGATTGATCAGAAAATACATACACGACTGTAGGTCCTAAATATCCTAAGAGGGGGGGTGAATTAGGATAGGGAGGCAATAATACTACTCTTTTGCAAATGATAAAAATTGATAAATTCTTTCAAGCAATTTATCAAACACAAAGTATGCACAAATAAAAAGAGTTTAAGGAAAGAAGAGAGAAAAAGATGACGCATCGATTTTTAGGTGGTACACTAATCTAATCCACCGCCCAATGTCTTCCTCCCCTTAAGCTTTCTACTAGCTCCACTAGTGATGTTTCTTCACAAGTTGGTGAAACACAAACCAATCAATACAAGACCTCTTGACTCCACAAGAGTTTGTACAAGCCTCTTCACTTCTTTGAAACACAAAGAAGATTTCAAACACTCCCTATACAATGATTCTCTCAAAGCTATAGTAGTGTATATCTCACAACAAGAGTAAATGAAAGATGAGTACAATAAACTCTCTTTTAAGAGTAGATGAATACAATTTAATGTTCTTGAATGCTCAATTGATTTGCAAGATAAAGCTCAATAAAAAGATCAAGTAAAAGTATTTTTAAGATTTGTAAGCAATGTAATAGTTTGCTTGATGATAAAAGAGGTGAGTTTTGCCAATTGAATGTTTGAAAATATATAGGAAAGGTTCTCAGCAGTCATTAACGGCTATATTTTTCAAACATCAGATCCAATCGGTCGAGGGAGTCGGTCGAGTCCCTCGTCCAACTTGGCTACCGACTGTCAAAGGGTGAGTCGATCGAGATGAGTCGATCGAGGCTCTCGACCGACTTGGCTCGTCCGACTGTCCCTGGGTAAGTCGGTCGAGTAGGAGTCGGTCAAGGGACTTGACCGACTGCCTCGACCAACTTGCCCCTGCATTTTCATGGTTGTGTTGGATGATGAATGATTTCATCCAATTCTCATGGTTTTGCGATAGGCAAGTGGAGAGACAAGTAAAAAACATATTTCTTTCAAAAATGAAAGAAGTTTAAAGCACAATTTGAAACATTGTTTTGAAACCAAGTTATAAAGGAGATTAGCAATAATGGAAACACAAGGGGAAGACACAAAAACACATATAAAACACATATGACATATATCATTTATCATTTTTATCCCCCTTTTTGGCATCAGCAATGATGGAAACACAACGGGAGGACACAAAAACGCTCCCCCTGAAGAGAGTAACAATTAGCACAAGAAAAGCACAAAGAGAAAAACAGGTGATAATAAAATCTAAAGGCCAATGTAAAGTTAAATGTCACATTAGTGCGAAGATAAAAGAAACCAACAAGTCATAGTTTGAAAGTGAGAAAGAATGATGAAATGTCATAGACTAAAGGCAAAGTAAAGATAAGTTTTGAAAGGAGGTGGCCATCAGAACTTCACACTTCTTCATCATCATTCATATCGTCCTCACCATCTTCATCATCCAATTCATCTCGATATACCTGATACTCGGGTTGAGGTGGAACATAACTATCGTCTGGGGGTATGGGAGGTTTTTCGCCATGCTCTTGAATCCAATGAGTATAACCATTAGCCCATGAATTTAAGTTACTCACTTGAATCCAAACAGTTTCCATATCTTGTTGAGTTGTGTGCCCTAGATCATTAATATGCTTACGCAGTGACTTTCCCCATGCATTGATTCTTCAGTTCGTAGCAATTTGCATTTAACTCATTGCCGCAATTAGTCTATCAGTATCAGATAGAGGACCATTCTGAGGAGCAACTAGAGGTACATTTGAGCTAGAACCGACACTCAAACTTGTACCAATACCACGACGACGCTCGTCTTCTCGCCGTGCACCTTTTTTAGATAATTGCAATGTATGTTCCAAAACTTGTTCTTCAGTTGCCATCTGATCATATGCCCTCTCAACTTCATCCACACCCACCTCAGTTGCTTTCTTCTTCTTACCCTTTGTAGCAAGTGTTTGTCCAACAATTTCCTCTTTAGTGGATTCGAGTAATTGGTGAAAGTCAAATTGATTTAGTATTTGACCATTATAATTGTATAGTTGCATACGCCTCATAGTAGCACGATCAAAATACCACATGGAATGAAAGAATTCTATTTCCCCTTGTAGTGGCACATTAAAGTACTCAAATATCCTAGTGAGAGGTGTAGCATATGCCAATCCTTGCTCATTTTCAGCTACTCGTTGCATATGAGATAAGATCATGTATGGAAGATGAATCTTTTGTTTAGCATGAATCTTATACATGGTGTAGGCATCACAATAATTGACCCGATTATCATTGGTCTTCCTTGGCATAATGGTATCACAAACAATACGCATTAAAAGCCTAGTTCTACCAGCTAAGTTCATGGCCAATGATGTGTTTTTTGCAAGGTCTTCCCATCTAGCATCATACCATATCCAATCACTCATTGCATCATCATTTGCCGTAGTCATTTCAGGCCAACGTTTTGCAATATAGTATCTTTGACCCTCATTGGGTATAACAAATAATTCAGCCAAAATCTCTTCATCCAATTTAATTTCTTGACCACGAACATTACTAATAAGATAATTGTTATCATACCCTTGTCCTACTCTTAATGTAGCATAAAATTATTTCACTAAATCAGGGTAAATTTCATGATTTAAATGCACAAACATATTCCAACCTTGAAAATTCAACAAAGACACAATATTGGTACCTTCGAAGGCAGAATCCACAATTGCTTTGGGTGAAAGGACTGTACATTTGTAGATATTCTGATTACTAGGTTTTGCTAGAGGTACAGGAGGTGGTGGAGGAGGAGCACGAGCTTGAGGAGGATTGACTCTACCACGCTTTGAAGATCTTTTTCTTGTATCAACCATGATGTTTTTTGTTTTTCATAAAAAAATGCTGGAATATATGGTTTTAAGTAGCGGGTAATCTTTCCAACGGACTAATTTTGGATTTTAACGGTGAAAAATGATGGATTTCGAGATAGAAAATTGAATTGGGGGTTAGGGTTTGAGAGAAATTTAGTTGATTTGAGTTGATTTGAAGAAAAACCCATTTTTCTCTTCAAATCCGGTCCGAGTCGGGCAAGTGAGTCGGTCGAGGGTACTCGACCGACTGGTACTGGATGAGGCGGTTGAGGTAGTCGGATGAGGACTTCGACCGACTCACCCTCTACCGGCTGGTCTAGGGAGCCATTTTAAAAAACGTTTAGCTTAATTTTAGCATGCCTACTTCTCTTCTAATTTCACAAAATTGATTTTCATGTAATGGTTTGGTGAAAATGTCAGCCAATTGTTGCAATGTATCTACAAATTCAAGAATGACATCGCCTTTTTGCACATGATCACGTATAAAATGATGTCTAATTGCTATATGCTTTGTCCTTGAAAGTTGAATAGGATTTTTTGTGAGGTTGATGACACTAGTGTTATCACATCTAATGGGTATATGATCATATTTAAGCCCATAATCAAGTAAATTTTGTTTCATCCATAGAATTTGAGCAACACAATTTCCTGCGGATATATATTCTTCCTCGGTGGTAGATAAAGCGACACTATTTTGCTTTTTACTAGACCACAAGATTAAGGATTGACCTAGAAATTGACAACTACCAATAGTACTTTTTCTATCGACTGTACAGCCCGCATAATCAGCATCAGAATAACCAATTAGTTCAAATGATGTGTGATAAATCCATATTTTTAGTAATTTAACCAATTGAATCGTGTATATTGCATTATTATTTCAAGCTTAATTGTATATTTTACATAAATTTAGTGCAATATAGGTTCTGAAGAAGAAATAGCAAAAATGGCAACAAAAGCCAACACTTGAACGAGAAATTCAGTACAATACTGAAGGAGAAATGTAGAACGACCTTGACACGAGCAAATCAAGATTGAATTTGGCCAAATGGATTCAGGACGCTGAAAAACCTTGAGGTAGCCTTGGTCAACTTTTGGTCAAAGTCAAAGTCAATGGGTGAATAGTAAAAGTCAACATATGAATAGTAAAGTCAACGTGTAAATAGTAACTTCGCTGACGTCATGTTGACACAATGGTGACCTTGGCGCTGACATCGTGCTGACACATTAATGACATTACTGCGTGAATAGTATATGTGAATAGTACAGATTTCTCCTATAAATACTCAATTCCTCATTTCATTTTGCTTGTACTATTTTTCTCTTCTTAGCTCAATTTCTACTACTCTAGTATTTGTGAATTGAGTTTTGAGTGTTTTAATTATTATTCTTAGTTGTGTGTAAAGTTTTAATCCTAAGGGGAGGGTCTAGTGAGCCATCAACATATCGAAATCATACCGCTCTACCGAAATCTGTTTAACACGATAAGTATTCTTTTATTTCGGTTTTCGTTATGATTTCTTGTACTTTATAGTTTATTATGGCATACTAGACCCAAGATTCGGGGTGGTACGTGTAAGGGTACTCTTGTACATATGTTTTGATTCAGATTTATTAAAGTCTCGTATTTTTATTTCTAAGTATTCTTTGATTAATTATATGTATATTTGTAGTTATGTTATATTTAATTGAAAGTACATATACGCCCGATTTTGTAAACCAGTGGCAATACGAGACTACCTCACATGGATTCTAGTCTGGTTGTACCGACACCTCCATATTATATAAGTGAAAGATTAATTGAGAGATTGGATATCGTTAGGTTGTACAAACACATCCAATCTTGCTAATTAATTAATCTTATCACTTACATAATTAAAGGCTCATTTCAGTAGTGGGAGCTTGTAGCCCTATTTCTGAAGGACTTAACTTTTAATCTGAATCAATAACTTTGTACTTGCGTATACCGAGCTATAACTACCATGAATCATTAACCCTTTAAATTTTCAGTGTTGAGTGTTGTGATTCTTCAATTTAGTACTTTTGATTAATTCACTTTTGGATCTAGTTACTACCGTATCTTTGGATATTTTGTGGACATTTCGTGGACTTAATCTACTGTATGTTTGTACTTTTAGACTTTTGAACTTAATCAAACTTATTCATGACGGGAGATAGTCAAACAATTCTAAATTAAGGACTTAACTTAACTTGATAACCCAATCTCCGTGGATCGACCCTCTACTCGCTACAACTAGAGATAATTCAAGGTAAGCAATATTTCCAATCATTTAACCTTATTATTTTTTAGCACAAAACGACGCGATCAACATTTGGCACCGTTGCCGGGGATCGGTGTTCATCAAATAAGGTAAGTCTTTGATTTATGTATATAAGTGTTAATATGTATATATTTTAGATTTTGGTTTTTATTTTTATTTAAGTCAATTTTGCTATTTTGTATAGACTTTATTTCATTTTTTTTGTTTCTTTTTCATGTTTTAATTTTGTATGCAAGGTCAGAGATCTTTAAAGCCACCCATCTTTGTTTTTGATACAGAAATTGAGAAAACTTTTAAATTCAGAAACAAAGCACATAAATTTCTAATCATGGCTGATCAAAATCTTAATCAAAACCAAAATCAGGATCAAATTGAAGGTAGAAGTAGGAAATGTGAGGAGGAGCATAAAAGATTTTTCCACATCACAAGATTATGTTCCTCCACGAGCTATCGCCTTACCTGAAACTGATGAAGGTTTTAAAATAAAGTCTCACATGATTTCAATGCTTCCCATGTTCCACGGTCTTTCTAATGAAAACCCGTATGATCACATTAATACTTTTGTTCATACATACAAATCGATCAATACTAGAACTGCCTCAGAAGAGGTTGTTAAATTGAGATTGTTTCCTTATTCTTTAATGGGTCAAGCACAAAATTGGTTTTACAGATTACGTTCTGGTTTTATTACTTCTTGGGATCAATTGCAAAGAGAATTTCTTGAAAGATTTTACTCTTCTTCAAAAACCAATGAATGTAGAAATCAATTAAATAATTTTTCTCAGTTACCTAGAGAGGCACTTCATGAGAGTTGGGATAGATTTGAAACCTTAACTCATGAATGTCCATACCATAGTATTTCAGATTGACAATTAGCTCAGAATTTCTATCAAGGGTTAAATGAGCATAATCAAAGTTTGCTCGATTCAGCTTGTAATGGTTCACTTCTTGAAAAATCTCCAGAAGAAGCCACAGAATTGTTCATAGAACTGAGCAATAATTTATGAAAGCGTGCATCTTCATCTAGAGAAAGGAGAGAAAGTGTAGGTTCAAATGATTATAATTCTTTGACATCAAAGATTGAAAATCTAACTATTGCCTTGGAAAAATGGTTAAAAGGAAAGAATCATTACATGTAGTTGATTCAGGTGAAGGTGTTCTTGCATCAAATCCCAATTCAATTTCACAGCAAGCTTGTGCTGCTTAAAGATATGCCCGGAATTATGATCCACTCTCTAACACTTATAATCCAGGTACACGAGATCATCCAAATTTTCGGTGGGAACAGAATCAGTAAGATGTTCAACAACAAAGACCAAGAGGTTATCCTCCAGGATTTCATTCAGTTCTACAAGGACAAGTACCTACGAGCTCTAATTCAGGTTCCAATTCTTATAGGACTACTTTTGAAGAATAGGTTTTGAAAAAGCTTCACAGTTGGGAACCAACTATGCAACTGGTAAGTACACATACAAAGGCAATTGCCAACTTGGAAAGACAAATTGGACAATTAGCTAACACAATTCAGAAAAGGGAATAAGGAACACTCCCTGCCCAACCAGATGGAAACCTAAAAGGTAAGGCCCATGTAGCATCTACAAGTCAAATAGTGGAGGATCTTCAAGCTGTCACTAGATTGTGAAGTGGTAATAAAGTTGATAACAAGGTAAGTGTCGAAGCTTACGAAAATGCAAGACTTGCAAAGCAAAAAACTAAGTCTCAAGTTATTGTTGATTCATCAAAAGAAACTGCAAATGAACTTGAAACTTTAATTTCACATGCATTAGGTAATCCACCTAATAAAGTTTCAAAAAGGAAAAAATGCTTGAAACCTTTAAGCAAGTAAAAATCAATTTACCTCTGTTAGAAATCATCAGACAAATTCCTGCTTATGAAAAGTTTCTTAAGGATTTGTGCACTCAGAAAAGAAGAAATTCAGCTTTGATATCAAACAAAGTAAGATTGACTGAAAAGGTAAGCAGCATTCTTACTTCTCATGTTCCACCAAAATTGAAAGACCCAGGTGCATTTACCATTCCTTGTTATATTGGTAATCATTATGTAGATCGTACCCTTCTTGATTTAGGAGCTAGTGTGAACCTTCTTCCCTTTAATCTTTTTGAGCAGTTAGATATAGGAGAATTGAAACCTACTCCTGTCAACCTTCAACTGGTTGATAGATCACTTAGAATTCCTAGGGGCATGATTGAAGATGTGTTGATAAAAGTTGATGAATTTTATTTTCCTGTGGATTTTGTTGTGCTAGATATGAAACTAGGAGAAATTCAAAAGTTCCAAACTCCAGTTATACTAGGGATACCATTTTTAGCAACAACTAATGCAAAAATTCACTTTGCAACTGGAGAATTGGAGTTTACATTTGGAGATATTAAGGTAAAGCTGAATGTTGCTAATACTGCTAGGTTTACAAATGGAGATGATTGTCTTGAATGTTTTATTCTTGATAAGATTGATCCATTAATTGAAGAGTATTTTCTTAGTCTTATGCAAAAAGATTTTTTGGAGAATAATTCGAACAATGATGAAGTAGTGTTGAGTAAGTTTGAGGAGGAATCCGATGAATCTTTAGAAAACAATTTAAGATTTGATGAAAAATTTCAGGTTTGTCCAATAGAACCATCCTTGACTCTTTCTAAAGAACCCATGCTTCCTTCTATACAATCTCCTCCTGAGTTGGAACTGAAGCAACTTCCTAATCATACGGGGATTGAACCCACACATGGTGGATTCACAATCCACTGCCTTGATCCACTTGGCTACATCCGCCCCTATCCCCACACAAGTTTCAGTCTCTATCTACGATCAGATCCTTTTTGAACTCCCCTATGACCGCTATCAAAGAGAAACTTTTTGAGCAGGAAGCTAAACTTGTAGATGTTTTGTCTAAGAATAAGGAAGCGTTAGGCTAGACTGTTGCAGACCTTAAAGGAATAGACCCCTCTTTTTGCATACATAAGATTAATTTGGAAGATGGAGCCAAGACATCTAGAGAGATGCAACATAAGCTGAACCCGAACATGAGGGAAGTTGTAAAGAAGGAAATAGTGAAGTTGTTAGATGCAGGTATCATTTATCCTATTTCGGATAGTAAATGGGTTAGTCCTATATAGGTTGTACCTAAGAAATCAGGAATCACTGTAGTGACAAATGATAAAGGTAAATTGGTACCTACCCGCACCATAACTGGATGGCGTATGTATATTGATTATAAGAAACTCAATGCTGCAAGAAGAAAGGATCATTTTCCTTTACCATTCATTGATCAAATTTTGGACAGGTTAGCAGGACAAGGTTATTACTGTTTTCTTGAAGGGTACTCGGGATACAATCAGATCCCTGTGGACCCTGAAGATCAGGAAAAGACAACTTTTACATGTCCTTTTGACACGTTTGCTTATAGAAGAATGCCTTTTGGCCTTTGTAATGCACCAGCCACTTTTCAACGCTGCAGATGTCTATTTTCATTGATATGATGGATGAATTTGTTGAGGTCTTTGTGGATGATTTTTCTATCTTTGTCTCTTCATTTGACACTTGTTTGAATAATCTTTCTTTGGTGTTGAAAAGATGTCAGGAATCTAATCTCATACTTAGCTGGGAGAAAAGTCATTTCATGGTTCAAGAAGGAATTGCTCTCGGACATATTATATCCAATGAAGGAGTTCGGATTGATAAAGCTAAGGTTGATATTATTTCTGATTTGCCCCCTCCAACAATTGTTAAACAGGTGAGATCATTCCTTGGACATGCTGGTTTCTACCGATGATTTATAAAGGATTTTAGTAAAATTGATAGACCTTTATCGAATTTGTTGGCACAGGATACTCCATTCCAATTTGATGAAAAATGTGTTACTGCTTTTGAAACACTGAAAAATGCACTTTCCACTGCTCTAGTGATTCAACCACCGGACTACTCTCTTCCTTTTGAAATTATGTGTGATGCTTCGAATTATGTCATAAGAGCTGTATTAGGTCAACGCAAGGATCGTGTTCTTTGTGTGATCTATTATGCCAGCCGAACTTTGGATGATGCCCAGAAAAACTATACCACCACAGAGAAAGAATTGCTTGCTATAGTTTTTGCATTAGAAAAGTTTCGGTCTTATGTGTTAGGTCAAAAATAATCATTTATTCTGACCTCTCGGCATTAAGATACCTGTTGAAAAAGAAAGATGCTAAACTTAGGCTTATTCAATAGTTGTTATTAATTTAAGAATTTGATTTAACAATCGAAGATAAGAAAGGTCGAAAAAATATTGTTGCTAATCACTTGTCAAGGATTGTAACTCAGCAAACAGAAAATGAATTACCCTTGAGAGATACATTTCTTGACGAACAATTATTGCTAATTTCTGCTCCTAAACTTCCTTGGTATGCTCATATTGTGAATTATCTTGCAGTAGGTAAAATACCCAAGGAATGGAACAAGGCTGAGAGAGATCGATTTTTCTCAATAGCAAAGCATTATTTTTGGGAGGATCCTCATTTGTTCCGTATATGTTCTGATCAAATTATTCGTAGATGCATTCCAGAGTCTGAACAGCTCAGCATCATGTCATTTTGTCACTCGTAGGAATATGGAAGACACTTTGGAGGACGACGGACAACTATCAAAATTCTGCAAAGTGGATTTTATTAGCCCACATTAATCAAGGACACTCATAAGTTTTGCAAGGCATATGAAAGATGCCAAAAGACAGGTAACATGGGAAAAAGGGATATGATGCCCTTAAATCCTATCATGGTTTGTGAACTTTTTGATGTTTGGGGTATTGATTTCATGGGTCCTTTCCCCATCTCCTTTGGTTTTCAACACATTTTGGTTGGTGTTGATTACGTGTCTAAATGGATTGAAGCAATTGCAACAAGGACTAATGATCACACTGTTGTGATGAAATTCATAAAAGAAAACATTTTCTGTCGGTTTGGAATTCCAAGAGCCATCATTAGTGACGGTAGAAGTCATTTCATTCACCGAACTTTTGAAAAAATGTTGAAGTCATTCATAAGGTTGCAACTCCATATCACCCATAAACTAGTGGACAGGTTGAGGTTTCTAATAGGAAAATTAAATCAATCCTTGAAAAGACAGTTAGACCTGATAGGAAGGATTGGTCCACTCCATTGAATGATGCACTTTAGGCATATAGAACTGCATATAAAACTCCCATAGGAATGTCACCTTTTTGTTTTGTTTTTGGAAAACCATATCATTTCCCTATTGAGTTACAACATAAGGCTTATTGGGTAATTAGAACTGTGAATTTTGACTTGCAGAAAGCTGGTGAAAACAAGTTGTTCCATCTAAATAAACTTGAAGAGATACGTTTAGAGGCATATAAAAATGCCAATATAGACAGTGACAAAATGAAGAGAACGCATGATAAAATGATTACTCGGAAGTCATTTATTCATGGAAAAGATGTGTGGTTATTTAATTCTAATTTATGATTGTTTTCAAGAAAATTGAAGTCTAGGTGGGATGGACCATTTGAGGTTGAACAAGTTTTTCCATCTGGGTTGTCAAGATAAAAGATAAAACAAATGGAAAAATTATGTTTGTAAATGGACAAAGGCTAAAACCAGTGATCCGGTTAAAGAATTAGGGTGAAGAGTCAATTGAACTAAAGAATCCAACCCCTGCAGAGTAACGTTTTCAATGTGACTCTGTCTGGCTAAAGACATTAAACTTAGTGCTCCTAGGAGGCACCCTAGGATGTCTAGAGGTATTAGGATTCAAAATTTTATTTTTATTCTTTTTGTCATTTATATTTAGTACCAAATGAGTCTTTTTCCAATTTAAAGTAGTTTGGGTCTTAACCCTGAGAAGCACTCATAAATGTATAATTGTCATGATACTAATGGTCACTGTACGTTTTCTGTGTGCGGTTGTCTAACCAGTGCAACTCTGTCTAACAATACTTGCCACTCCACCAGCTTAATGTAGTTTGGGTCTGTTGGGCTTTACTTGATAAGGTAGTTAGAAGTGAGAGCATTCACCAGACGGTATTGTCTATAACGTAAAACCCCACTGTATTGCTTTTGACCTTGTGGAACTGACTGTGGCCCTATGTGAGTGTCGAAGGAAAGTATTGGATGGCGTGAACACAAAAACCTCTGGAAGAGCTAGTCCCTTAATTTTAAAATCTATAAAAGAAAGTAAAAAAAAAAAAAATTTGCCCGAAGGCGTTAAACTACGGCACTTAACTGTGTGTGCATATCTTGCTGGCTGACATAAATGGTTCCAATGCCCATTCCCGGTTAGAAGGAAAAACTCTGACAATTTGTGTGACGCGCTCATCCTAAATGGGTAGGAGAATGGGTACACAGTGGCAGGATTCGGTAGTGACTATCTAAGGATAAAACAGGGTGTTGTTTGTACTAGGGTGTGTGCCTCACATGAACCCAAGTGATCTCTGGGTATCTAGGATCTCGTGGCAGTAACATTCCAAGGTTCGTCCTAGATGTTGTCGCTTGGTTACCAATTAGCTTTAAATTGGCGTTAATTTTAACGTTAGGATGTCTTTTTCTACCGGTATGAAAATAGTGGCTCTTATGGTATTTGAGAAAAAGATAACTAATACCATTCTGAGGGGCATGTGATACGTGATTCATCACCTCTGCTTCGGCCAGTTCTTACACTATAGCAGGTAGATTTATTATCCAGATTTTGATGCCATTCATTTGGTGTTCAGATGTGGTTTACTCTACTGCATAGGTATGAAACTGAAATAGGGCTGGGATCCTATTTTTGCATTTCCCAGGCTTCCAGTGTTGCCTTCCAAACTGGCGGACAACTCTTCGTTAAGTTGTTGAACTCTAAATTTAGTCTAAACTCAAATATTCTTAAATTAAATCTGGATCCAACTATTTCTTTTGGAAATATATTTAAAGTTTGAATCTTGATAGATGACTATTGGTCGGTGTTCATTTGTATATCCTTACACTTGGTTTTTTCCTAGGATGTTTGAGTGGTATAAAATTCATGTGTTTATTTTTTTTTTCTCTTGTACCAATTTTAATTTTAATTAAAAAAAAAAAACTAGTGTAGTTTTGTAGAAAATAGGTTTGAGGAAGATTCTATCTTCTTATTTTGTGATTTATTTTATTATTGCTAATAAAAAAAAGAGAGAGTCAGAAAGACCACGCTCGAGCGCACCTAATCCACCGCTCGAGCGCCTTCAACCATAGTAGACGGGTGTTAAAACCCTATTTCCCTCATTCTTCTCTTCATTCATTCTCACCGCCTCCTTCTCCTTTCTCTCTCTATAATTTTTCTTTCATTTCTCTATTTTGCTGCATTCAACACAATGATGTTCGGGACTCTCACGGCTGATTAATTTGTCATGGTTGAGTACTCATTTGTAGGCGTTTTCATCCTTTACCTTTTTCTTATTTATCTCTTTATCAAGTGGGATCATAGGTGTATGAGAAATGATTGAAGTCAATCATATATTTCCAAGTTTAAGAGATAGTCTTATGATGTTGTATTTTTCATTTCCTCTTATGTAATGTCTTTAATATATGTATATAATATTATAAAAATTAAAAAAATTAAAAAAAACGAAGCAGAGCGCTTGAGCGCCTTGTAGGTGCTCGAGCGCCTTAGTGCAGTCGACACTTATAACCTAAGCCCCGATTGCAGCAGCAAAAAAAAAAAAAACAACCCCACCCACGGAAATCCCCCAAAAACCATCACCAAAACCCCTCCCCAACCCAAATCCACTACAGATCTACGTCCTAAGGTATGTTTTCATCCTTTATATCTTATTTTCGCATTTTTTTCAGCTTTAATTCAAATTTAGATATGTATGTATATGTTTATATATGTATGTATATATGCATTTTTGAAGGTTTTAGGTTGACGTTTATTGTTTGTTTGTAGTTTATTGTTGTTCTATAGCTTCTAATCTTAGTGTTGATATGAATTTTTTTTTTCTGATTCATGTATGTATATATGTATGTATATGTGTATGTATACGTGTAGGTATATGAGTATGTATATGGAATTTAGTTAAATTTCAGTTTTAAATTTTATGTTTATATTTCTTTTAATATTATTAAAAAAAATCCGAAAATTAAAAAAATCCAAAAATTAAAACAAATTTTCAGATTAATGTATGTGTATTTTCTTGTTGCCCTAAGTATAGGATTTATATATTGTGTTAATGTTGGAGATTTGAGTGGATGGCTAGTCACTATTGTGTGTTGTTAAGGGTGATTTTGTGATTAATAGGTGTTGTTTGAAGAATCAGTTTCTATGTAAAAAAAAAACTTGTTTTGTGTTTTTCATGATTTTTCTGATTTAGTTTTTTTATATTATTATTTAGACTATGGCTCAAAAAAGACAGAGATTGTTATTGACCGTACGACTTGAGAATGCTCAAATTGAGGCTGAAATTGATTTTTCGGATGTTTTGAGGGCTTCCGAAGGTGGGCAACGTGCTTTTGAATATTTTGAGGAATATTTTCTTGACTGCATTCTGCACCCATCTTTTGATGATGTTATTGTTTTTCCTCGTCTCATTCGACGTTTTTATGAGCATCTTTCTTATGATGATAGTACATTTAGTGCGTCAGTTGATGGTTTTGAGTTTACATTTACTACTGCTGATATCATGACTATACTGTGTGGGCATAAATTTTTTTATGTGGAAAATACAGATTCTCCTGCTAGAACTACAGATTTAGAAATTGCTACGAACTTGTGTGGGGGTCCGGTTCTTGGACATGGTGTGGGTGTAAGGAGATCTTCCCTTTCGAGGGATATGTGGTTAATTGATATCATTGTTAAAAAGAATATTTGCCCATATGGTCATGATCAAGAGAGGACGGGAGTTGTTTTATAAGTCTTATATTGGCTTTATCAAGGTGACCTTTTTGATGTTGTGGTTGTCATTAGGGAAAATATGATGAGTCTTATAGACCACATGAGGAGGTTTGATGCTACATCTACATTTCGTTTTCCTCGAATGATAGTTTCTTTACTTCAACGGTTTAATTTTCCTTTTTCACCTGATGAGCCATTCATGGATCTTCCTATTACTTCGTATGGTGAATCGGAGTTCACAAAGAGTCTTAAACATTTGGAACGCGCTGTTCGAAAGATGCCCTTAGCATTAAATGCTCCACAACCTTTCATTCAACCTGCTGAAGGCGCCACGTCTTCCCAGCAACGCGGTACTCAGCCTGAAGAATCATTGATGGAAAAAATGTACAGAGAACTGCAAGCCATGAATACTAACCTTACTAAAGGATTGGGTGAAATAGGTGGACTGAAAGCTGAATTTGATGATTTTAAGCAGTCACAAAGGGAAGAGTTTGCTGCATTACGAGCTAAACTTGCTTCAATGAAAGGTTTAGGCTCAGGTCCTCAGCCGCCACCACTACCGTAATTTAGTGGCGTGCTTTCTATGTTATTTTAGTTTATGTTTTTTATTTCATCTTTCTTTAGAAATACTTTAGTTTTTATTTAAACTCACGGCTAATGTTGGTTTTTGATATTTTATTTGACCATTCTTCTTTCATAAAGTTTTTTAGGAACATTGCTTGGGTTGTTTATCATGTTGTCTCTTTTTTTTTACTTTTCATTACATAGTTTTCTTTCATTGAAGACAATGTAAGGCTTAGGTTTGAGGAGGAAAAAAGTTGATACCAACCTGATACAAAAAAAAAAATTTCAAAACTTTTACTTCACTTATTCATAATAATTAAATTTGAGTGGTTAATTGTTAAAATATAGTTAGATTGTGATAAAATATTTGAATTAACTGTGAATTTGGAATAGAAAAATGATTAGCCGCTAAGAGTTGAGTTTGTATCTAAATTTTTTTTGAAACCTTGTTAACTATTGTTACATCTCAACAGCGTCATATGATTCAATTAGAAGTTTTTGATTAATTATCAAAAAAGAAGTAGATTGAGATGTTTTCAATGTGAGATGTTGTGTTTTATTAAAATTTGACTTATTTTTCTAGATCGGTATACTCCTTTGAAAAAACAAAAAAAAATAAAAATATATAGATGACTCGCTCAACATCATTCAAATATCAAAAGTGTTGATTCAACAAAAGGAGGCAGAAAAGAAATCCATAACAAATGCTTTATTCTAACCATTTTTGTTATGAAAAAACTATCAATACAAATCCTGTCAGACAAGCCTTCTTTCACAAATACAATTCAACCAATGAAAGGCAAAATTTCAGAAATCAGTGAGTCAACCAACATATATCATCCTAGTCATCTATATTAAAAAAAAAAAAAAAATCTGAGGGAGTACTACGCGATTTGGAAGGTAGTTGAGTTTTAACATTTCATGACTATCCATAGAAAATATTTTTGATTTTACAAATTTTGCGTGATTAATTTTCTTACCTCTTAATTGAGTTACAAGTGCTTAAAAAGGCTCAAATGATTGTTTGTAATTAAGTTCGTTTTTATTCTTCTAGATACAAAACAATTTCTTGGGGTGAAATTGTTTGGAAGACAAACTCACTGTTAATCATGTATTTTATAAAATATAACTATATGAATACATTGACTGCTTAAATTTAATATTTTTGAATCTATGAAGTAATTGATGCATTTACTTGAGGACAAGCAAAGAATGAGTTTGAGGAGATCGATAAATTCATATTTTTAGTAATTTTAACCCATTGAATCTTGTATATTGCATTATTATTTCAAGTTTAATTGTATATTTTTTACACAAATTTAGTGCAATATTGGTTCTGAAGAAGAAATAGCAAAAATGACCACAAAAGCCAACACTTGAACGAGAAAGTCAACACAATACTGAAGGAGAAAGGTAGAACGACCTTGACACTAGCAAATCGAGATTGAATTTGGCCAAACGGAGTGTGAAAATGGATTCAGGACACTGAAAAATCTTGAAGTAGCCTTGGTCAACTTTTGGTCGAAGTCAAAGTCAACGGGTGAATAGTCAAAGTCAAAATCAATGGGTGAATAGTAAAAGTCAAAGGGTGAATAGTCAAAGTCAAAGGTAAATAATAAAAGTCAAAGTTAACGGGTGAATAGTAAAAGTCAACACATGAATAGTAAAGTCAACGTATGAATAGTAACTTAGATGACGTCATGTTGAGGCAATAGTGACCTTGGCGCTGGCATTGTGTTGACACAGCACTGGCCTTGGTGCTGACATCGTGCTGACACATTGATGACATAACTGCATGAATAGTACATATGAATAGTGCCAGATTTCTCTTGTAAATACTCCATTCCTCATTTCATTTTGCTTGTACCATTTTTCTCTTCTTAACTCAATTTTTGCTACTCTAGTATTTGTGAAGTGAGTTTTGAGTGTTTTAATTATTATTCTTAGTTGTGTGCAAAGTTTTAATCTCGATGGGAGGGTCTAGTGAGCCATTAGCATATCGAAATCATACCGGTCTATCAAAATCTGTTCAACTCGATAAGTATTCTTTTATTTCAATTTTCGTTATGATTTCTTGTACTTTACAGTTTATTATGGCACACTAGACCTGAGATTCGGAGTGGTACGTGTGAGGTTACTCTTGTACATATATTTTGATTCAAATTTATTAATGTCTCATATTTTTATTTCTAAGTATTCTTTGATTAATTATACGTATACTTGTAGTTATATTATATTTAATTGAAAGTACATATACGCTCGGTTTTGTAAACCAGTGGCAATACGAGACTACTTCGGATGGACTCTAGTCTGGTTGTACTGACACCTCCTGATTACATAAGTGAAAGATTAATTGAGATATTGGATATCGTTAGGTTGTACCAACACATCCAGTCTTGCTAATTAATTAATCTTATCACTTACGTAATTAAAGGCTCATTTCAGTAGTGGGAGCTTGTAGCCCTATTTTTAAAGGACTTAGCTTTTAATCTGAATCAATAACTTTGTACTTGCGTATACCTAGCTATAACCACCCTGAATCATTAACCCTTTGGATTTTCAGTGTTAAGTATTGTGATTCTTCAATTTAGTACTTTTGATTAATTCACTTTTGGATCTAGTTACTACCGTATCTTTGGATATTTTGTGAACATTTAGTGGACTTAATCTATAGTATGTTTGTACTTTTGGACTTTTGGACTTAATCAAACTTATCAGTGACGGGAGATAGTCAAACAATTCTAAATTAAGGACTTAACTTAACTTAATTACCCAATCTCCGTGGATCGACCTTCTACTCGCCATAGCTAGAGGTAATTCAAGGTAAGCAATATTTTCAATCATTTAACCTTACTATTTTTTAGTGCAAAACGACGCGATCAATGTGTCCTTGGGATAACAAAGACCTAAATCAGTTGTGCCTTTGAGATATCTAATGATTCTTTTTACTGCATTCAGGTGTAACTCTTTAAGACAAGATTGAAATCGAGCAAATAAGCATATAGTAAACATGATATCAGGTTTAGAGGCAGTTAGATATAGAAGGCTTCCGATCATACCTCAATACCTTTTTTCGTCAACTGTTTTACCTTTTTCGTCTTTGTCTAACTTGATTGATGTTCCCATTTGTGTGCTCATTTCCTTGGCAGACTCAAGACCAAATTTTTTGATGAGTTCCCTTGTATACTTGGCTTGATTTATGAAAATTCCCTTATTTCTTTGCTTGATTTGAAGTTCAATGAATAAATTTAATTCTCCCATCATACTCATTTCAAATTCTTTGTGCATACACTTTGAAAAATACTCATAAAGAGATTCATTAGTAGCACCAAAGATAATATCATCAACATATATTTGCACGAGCAAAATATCTTTTCCTTTTCTTTTAACAAACAAAATTGAGTCCAATTTTCCTCTAGTGAGTCTATTTTCAAAAAGATATCCACTTAATCGATCATACCAAACCCTAGGAGCTTGTTTTAATCCATAAAGAGCTTTTTCTAGTTTAAAGACATGATTTGGTAAATTTGAATTCTCAAAACCAGAAGGTTGTTCCACATAAACTTCTTCTTGAAGAAATCCATTCAAAAAGGCACTTTTGACATCCATTTGAAATAATTTAAAGTTCATAAAACATACAAAGGAGAGAAGAATGCGAATAGATTCTAATCTAGCCACGGGTGCAAATGTTTTATCATAATCTATTCCTTCTTCTTGATTATAGCCTTGAGCAACTAACCATGCCTTATTTCTAGTGACAATTCCGGATTCATCTAATTTATTTCTAAACACCCATTTGGTACCAATTATAGAATAGTCCTTTGGTCTTTCAACAAGTTTCCATACTTTGTTTCTTTCAAATTGATTAAGCTCTTCTTGCATGGCTATTATTCAATCATCATGTAATAAAGCTTCTTTCACATTTTTAGGCTCAATTTGAGAAAGAAATGCAATGTGTTCACAAAAAGTATTCAAGTTAGATCGAGTTCTTACCCCTTTGGATGGATCACAAAGAATTTGATCATTTGGATGATCTTTCACAAACTTCCAACACTTTGGTAAGTTTTGACTTGTTGAAGAAGATTGATCATTTGACATTGGTTAACTTTCCTCATTTGATTGATTCCTTGCATTTGGCGTTTGTTGGTCTCCTTTATTTGTTGAATTCCTTGGATCACTTGGAGATGCTTCATTTGCTTGATTTGATGTGATAGGTTGATTTTGAGTCTCAACCTATTGAATACCTATATCATCATCATCCTTTCTTGACACAAAGGGAGTAGCTTCATCAAAATTCACATGCTTGATTCTTCAACAACTAGGGTTCTTTTGTTATATACTCTGTAGGCCTTACTCCTTCTTGAGTATCCAAGAAATAATCCTTCATCGGATTTGGCATCAAAATTTTCAAGATGATCTTTGGTGTTTAGGATAAAACATTTACAACCAAACACTCTAAAATGTGCAACATTTGGTATTTGACCTTTCTACAAGTCATAAGGGGTCTTTTTAATAAAAGGTCTAATTAATACTCTATTAAGCACATAGCAAGCCATATTAACGGTTTCTCCCCAAAAATATGTAGGCAAATAGTTTTCTTTCAACATGGTTCTTGCCATTTCTTGTAAAGTTCGGTTTTTCCTTTCTACTACCCCATTTTGTTGAGGAGTTCTAGGAGCCGAAAAATTATGTTCAATGCCATGTTGTTCACAAAAATTCACAAAAAATGAATTTATAAATTCCGTGCCTTGATCACTATGAATGCATGTGATGTAATAGCCTTTCTCATTTTGCACTCTTTTGCATAATTTTGCAAATTCATTGAAGGCTTCATTTTTATAGGACAAGAACATAACCCAAGTATGCCTAGTATAGTCATCTACAATAACAAAGATATATCTTGATCCTCTTAAGCTAGCCACATCCATTGGTCCAAAAAGGTCCATATGAAGTTTTTGTAAAGCTTTTGATGTGGTTACTTTGTTAATTGGTTTGAAAGATGTTTTATGTTGTTTTTCAAATTGACATGCATCACATAAATGATCCTTTTCAAACTTGGTTTTTGGAAGTCCTTTTACAAGCTCTTTTCTAGAGAGTTTAGAAAGTAAATCCATGCTTGCATGCCTTAATCTTCTATGCCACAACCAAGAGTCCTTATTCATAGTTATTAGACAATCAACATTTTGGCATGAAAGACTTTCAAAATTAATGGTGTAGACATTTTCATGTCTATTTGCACTAAATAACACCTTATCCAAATTGTCATAAACAACACAACATGAGACTTTAAATTCAACTCTAAATCCATTATCACATAATTGACTAACACTAAGTAGATTATGTTGCAAACCTTTCACAAGTAGCACATTATGAATGGATATAGAAAGTTCATCACTAATGCTACCTCTTCCAATAATTTTACCTTTCCCATTATTTTCATAGCCCATTTTTCCTTTGATTTTCTTGTTGAGCTCATAGAAGAAAGATAAATCTCCGGTCATATGTCTTGAACATTCACTATCAACAACCCAACTTCTTTCATACTTGATCCTTAGAGCAACCTACAAAGAAATAAAAAAAAAACACATGTTGTCCTTTTTAGGTCCCCAAGTTTTTGTTGGGTCCTTATGTGTTAGTGTCAAGCCCTAACACATCTAACAACCCATTTGGGCTTAAGCCAAGAAGGTATTCTTTCATCTCTACCAACCATGTTTCTAAATTTGCAATGTGATGCAATATGACCATTTCTTTCACAATATGTGCATGATTTTTTAGAGTCTTTTGATGTTGAAGCCTCATTTGGAGGAGTAGATGCTTTATCAAAATAATTTTTGAAAATTTTTTGTTTTGCGAATGGCTCATAACCAATTCCACTTTTATCAAATGTCATTTTTTGAGAGCCAAGCATTTTATCTAAAGTTTATTTTCCTTTTGTAAAATTTGCAAGGCTTCCTTTTAAGCTTTGAACTTCTTTTTCAAAAATTTCAATTTTTGCTTGAAGTTCTTCTTTCTCTTTGTAGAATTGATGAGCCCCTTTTATGTGCATAATCACGTTTCTCTTCAAGACTCACGTTTTCAATCTTCAACTCATCTTTTTCTTTTTGAAGTTCTTTGATTTTTGAAAGAGCAATTGCAAAATTGTCATACATTTTTGAGAACTCATTTCGTAATTTTTCAAATAAACATTCATCATTATATAGTGATGTGGAGCTTGAACAAGAATTAGAACTAGAGCTAAAAGGGTACCATACCTCATCATTCTCATTTTCCATAAGGCATACTACTTCTTCTTTTCTAATTTCTCCATCGGTTAAATCATCATCTTCATTACAATTTGCCTTCATAGCTTTCTCTCCTTTATTTTTGATCAACTTTGGACAATTTGCTTTTAAATGTCTCGATTGGTCACAATTGTAGCATCTTGATTCTTCTTTTGGTTTACCTTTCCACCTTGAGCTATTGTTGTTTGATGAAGTTCCTCTTCTCATCTTCTTGTATTTTAAGAATCTCTTGAAATTCTTTGCAAGCAAGACTATTTCATCATCCTCTTCTTCGTTTTCATTATTACTTGATGGATTATTTGAAACTCGAAAGGCTAGAGCCTTTTTTTCTTTCCTATCTTCTTCATCTCTTAATTTTTCTTGATTTAGAACTAGCTCTTCCATTTCTAAATCACAAATGAGCTCGTGAACCGTCATCTTGTCAAGGTCGTGTGAGGACTGTAAGTTTTTTGCCTTTGCTTTGTACTCTTTTGGTAATGAACTCAAAATCTTCCGATTGAGTTCCTCATTTGGATAGTTTTTTCCAAGAGCACTAAGATTGTTGATGATAGATGCAAACCTTTGATGCATCCCATTTAGGGTTTCTCCCGTTTTCATCTGAAACATTTCATACTCATGAACAAATCCTCTCTTTGTTTTCTTAACCAAGGTTGTTCCTTGATATGAGAGTTCAAGTAATTCCCAAATTTCATGAGCCGAATAGCAACTACTTACTCGACTGTACTCAGTATCATTTAGAGCACAGTAGAGTATGTTTTTGGCTCTTGCGTTTTTTTGTAAGCATTGCCTTGTCTTGATTAGTGAACTCTTCTATGTTTTTCTTCACCATTTGTTTTGTTGCTTTCGTTGCTTGTTCCGTTGAGCTCGAGGTTGGCTTGACCTCAACTTCCTTCATAGGCACATATGGTCCTTCTTCAACTAATAGCCAAAGATCATAATCCACCAATTGAATGTATGTCTCCATTTTGTTTCTCCAATAGACATAGTTTGTACTTGTAAAAAGATGAGGTCTATTAGTTAAGTGTCCTTCCATGTAAGGAGATATAGTATGATTTTCCATAATCTTTTCTTTACTAGCAGTTAAGCTATTGGTAAAGACCTAGCTCTGATACCAATTGTAGGTCCTAAATATCCTAAGAGGAGGGGTGAATTAGGATAGGGTGGCAATAATAATACTGTTTTGCAAATGATAAAAATCGATAAATTCTTTCAAGCAATTTATCAAACACAAAGTATGCACGAATAAAAATAGTTTAAGTAGAGAAGAGAAAAAGAGATGACGCGTCGATTTTTAGGTGGTTCGCTAATCTAATCCACCACCCAAGGTCTTCCTCCCCTTAGGCTTTCTAGTAGCTCTACTAGTGATGCTTCTTCACAAGTTGGTGAAGTACAAACCAATCAATACAAGACCTCTTGACTCCACAAGAGTTTGTACAAGCCTCTTCACTTCTTTGAAACACAAAGAATATTTCAAACACTCCCTATACAATGATTCTCTCAAAGCTATAGTAGTGTATATCTCACAACAAGAGTAAATGAAAGATGAGTACAATAAACTCTCTTTTAAAAGTAGATTAATACAATTTAATGCTCTTGAATGCTCAATTGATTTGCAAGATAAAGCTCAATAAAAAGATCAAACAAAAGTGTTTTTAAGATTTGTAAGAAATGGAACAATTTACTTGATGATAAAAGAGGTGAGTTTTGCCAATTGAATGTTTGAAAATATATTGGAAAGGTTCTCAACAGTCATTAACGGCTATATTTTTCAAACATCAGATCCAATCGGTCGAGGGAGTCAGTTGAGTCCCTCATTCGACTTGGCTTCCTACTGCCAAAGGGTGAGTCGGTCGAGTAGGAGTCGATCAAGGGACTTGACCGACTGCCTCGATCGACTTGCCCCTGCATTTTCATGTTTGAGTTGGATGATGAATGATTTCATCCAATTCTCATGGTTTTGCAATAGGCAAGTGGAAAGACAAGTAAAAAACACGTTTCTTTCAAAAAGGAAGGAAGTTTAAAGCACAATTTGAAACAGTGTTTTGAAACCAAGTTATAAAGAAGATTAATTTGAGCTTTACCTAGCCTATCAAAGTCATTCGACATTTTAGTTGCCGGTACCCCTTATGTCGCCACGTCTACTCTTATAACTCCCTCTTCTTTCTTCAAGACTATCTTGAAATCTGATCTTTACTTCTTTAACTTTCCAAGACATCATGAGCATTCTTCAACCTAAGACTAATCTCAATCATATATATATAACTTATATAATCATGATTAGTCATTTAGTTTAAGATTTAGTTATCATCAAAATAAGATTAATATTCTAAGGCTAACAACAACTCTAGCCCAAAGAGAAAAGCCCCAAACTTTATTCAGACGAACATATTTAATCTTATTATTATAGTTTATTATACAAGATAGAGAAATAGAGCAATCATAAGATGCTGCTAGTAAACTAGAGCAACACAACATATATAAGCCATTATTAAACAAACAGTTGGGTCTGTAAACCATAATATTCCTTCATGTCAAAAAGAGACACGGTAATATTGTGGATACTAGCTACTTGTCTGTCTGATCAGTGATCAATAATCAGTAAAGTTTACGCTTACTTGGTCCGAATAGAAAGCTTGTCCAGTATGTTGAGCGAATTGTGTCGATCCATAACTTGTATTGCAGCAATGCGAACACAATTACAGGGATGCACACAAAAGCTCCAATAAGTTTGGGTACCCACATCCTATGGCCGTTGTAAATCAAAAAGAAGGAGGCAGTAAATGCTACAACCATGGTAAGTATTGAGACGAAGAGTGCAGTAATACCAATGGACAACTTATTGGGAAGTGATGCCAGAAAATCATCTTCAGCATAACGTGAAGTCAGAATTGACAAGAACATGATTATAGAAATTGTGGAAGTAAACATTGCCACTGCATCTGATATGACAAACAACTCGAACCACCCCGCTTTCAGGAATATTGGAACACCTGTGTCGTCATAACTGCCACCTGGTATCGTAAAGGCTGCAGCGAATACCACTGTGGCTATCAAAGTTGCAATGATCATGCAAAAGTTTACGGTATCCTTCATCCATTTTTCACCGTTTTCTAATAATTTTCAGTGCTCCTCGAAGAAAACTTCTCTTGGCATTAATTCTCGTGCTTTTCCATTAATTTCACATTTGTTTGTCATCTTGAGATATAGAGGGGGCACAATCTTTTCGATCTCCTACAGGATGACATTAATTAATTATGCTTACTCATGTCTCAAAATCAACACAAGAAATAGTTTAAAATTAATTCTCACGTACCTTAAACCAACTGCAGCTCTCTTTGCATTTGAAGCGCTGCTCCAGACACTGCATCAAGTTTGTTCCGCGTCGGTAATTTCCCTGCTAAATGAAGAATACTGTTCTGGTTCTCGTCTACACCAAGAGCTAGTATATCTTTATATGCCCTTGTATCATAGATGAGTTTGAAGACTTTCGCTTGCCGAAATATTACAGCATGGTGAAATATGCTATATCCAACTTTTCCATCCAAGATCACTATTAGTTCAGGATACGATCGGAAAAGTATAGCTACAAATTCCACATTCCCCTCTTTTACTGCATTGTAAAGAATTCCAGATTTTGCAAGGTGCTCATGATAGATCTCTTCGTCGCTGTTAGGTAACTGGAGAATGTCGCCCAAGAGTTTTTGAACTAACTGATTGGCCCTCATTCGATCCAAAATATAATCATGAATTCCTTTCATCCCTGATAGTAATTGGTATTGATCATGTCAACTCTAAATAACGTTACTTTTAACAAATTAAGAACGGTGTTGATTGTTGAAATAAATATCCTTCGACTCTCTGGAGCTCATTAAAAAAAAAGAAAAGTTAATCATTCACCAATTAATCTTACCAGGAATATAATGCAGGGAACGGGTTATGCTTGAGTATCTTTTCCACATCCGTTCTTCATTGTAACTCATCAATGCGATAGGCTTTGTAGCTAAGATTTGCAAGCCTACTGTTTTTGCCTCCAACGCAATAGTAGCCTCGTGCTCTTTCAACATCTTTAGTGCAAAACCTGCACGGACCAAAACGTGCAGTTTAATTAAGTAAATAAATATGAAATACAACAATATTGATAAAAAGATGTCCCGTCAAACTACCACAAGCCCCCTTCGAATTAGGAGATATTTGTGGTAGATTTTTTAAGGTCATTTCTACGGAAAATCCCACCTAACACACTCGACTAAAATAATCCTAGAAGCATCTACACAAGTTGTAATATCTCAAAGGCGGTGCCAGCACAAGTGTATAAACTGGAATACACTCACACACCAAATACTTCATCCATGCATCTCTATTTATAGAAAAGTTGGCCACCCGGTGCCACCCTTTTGTCTCCTTCACAATTTTTCATGCATGTTAATCAACAAATCACCAAAAGGCAAAGATGATACCCATTGGCGGCCAATTTCCTTGCCACCCTTTGCCTCCTTTTCCTTTATGTCTTTCATGTAACCAAAAGTCAACAAAAGTGGCTTTACTTTTACATTCTCCCATTTAGAATCACTTTTAGTGAATTTTCATGCTGCTTATATTTCTGCTTAGGCCATAAAAGTGAATCTTCTGCATATTCACACTTCCTTCTTTCAGGAGCGGAGGGAGGGAAGCCCCGCCCCCCAACCTCCAGAACAAATATATATATGTATTGGATTTTTTTTTTAAAACAATTGATTTGCGACAGTTGTAAGAACACATGTGAAGCCCATCCCTTAATCCCAGACAGACCGCCAGTCTGATGTATGGAATAGTTATCATATGGTTGCTTTGTTTCTATCTCTAACAAGGGTCGGTGCATGAATTTGTAGCATTCATTCATCCCTAATTGTTTTGAAAATATATGTATTTTCAAAGTATTTTTAGTTTAACAAATCAATTAATCTTTATTAAAAAAATTATTAGTATACGAGTATTAAATAATGTTTTTTAGTTCTAACTAAATAAAAATTTTGGATCCACCCAGATCTCAATCGCGTCAATCATTAATTTCATGTCTAATTGAACAATGATGGTTTCTTAAAAAATGTTGCATGAACTATATTTTCTTTTAAAGATACCTCTTTCTCGATCGTTGTAAATTATTTGAGGAACACAAGGCAACAACTGGTTTCTATCTTTGGATTATTACACTTAAATGTTTCACTTAAAGTTGATGGTGATTGTTGAAAATAATAAATAATAAAAAATTTCTCTTTTTAATAGTTTAAATTTTTAGATGTGATTGTTATTTAATCAGGTATTAAATTATGACATCATCTAAAAGTTTCAACTATTGGAGGATTTGTTCTATTATTTATTTTCTTCTACATGCCCTACACGTGCAAGCGGGATACGTTGTCTTTAACCTTATATGTAAATAGTTTTAGTATTTTTAAATGGGTGGCGGCCAAACGTGAACTCATAAGTTGGGCTATGATATCAAATTAAATAGTGATTGATGAAATATGAAAAGAAAAAGAATTTTCATACTTCAGGCGATTGATATTATATCTTTGCGAGGTGATTTGATTAGCTTTGAAAAAAGAAACATTAGGGGATCGAAAGGTTTAGATTCATTTCCATCACCTTTCTCTCATGGGGGCGAAGCGGCACTATGACGACGACATTTTCGGTCATATCACTAACGTAGAACATGCTAATAAACTAAAGGACTGTAGCCATGAAAGTTCACTGCAGAAACAGCAAATTATTGAGCCAAACAATGGTAATGCATCACCACATAATGTCAGAGCATCATCATCTTGGATAGTGAGGTGCCCAAGCTGCAATTTGGGTTTGAAGGTTGATGTATCTACTGAAACCACTCCTGCTGCTGCCAACTTGACAAATGCATCATCTAGTACCAACCCTAATGCAGATAGACTGGCACTCCCTCCGGATCAAAGACTCCAGAAAAGATCAAGATTGTAATTTTTCGTATAACGTTGTTAGATATCACCCATTTTCATCATTCATCTATCACATGCTACGTGTACACTTAGTTTTGTTAAGTTGGCATGCCAACTAAGTATAAACATAGAAGGTGATAAATCGGTTATGAAAAATAGATGATATCTATGTTGTTTTTATTTTAAAAAAACTCCTCTCTCTTTGACTAGCATATATATTAGTACTATTACTTCATTACAATCTCGTTACATATACTCCTGTCCCCTTGTTCTTAGAAAATCAAAATGAAAAATGATCTCAAACATACAAACCTAAGACTTTTCATGGTCAATGGAAAAGAGTTGATTTGTTGCAACACTCTAATTTTTGGGTTAGCTTTATTAATGGCCAATTTACTATTCATAACTTTTACATTGAAGGCAATACGATCTTTTACATATGATCTCATAAATTTATAGGGTCTTTTTTTCATACTTTCTTGTCAGTTAAATCAATGATTCTCTTCTCAAAATAGTGGAGATATGTTTTTCATACATTGTCAACATATTTAA
Organism: Ehretia macrophylla; assembly: GCA_037974665.1. Classification (NCBI taxonomy): domain Eukaryota; kingdom Viridiplantae; phylum Streptophyta; class Magnoliopsida; order Boraginales; family Ehretiaceae; genus Ehretia; species Ehretia macrophylla. The sequence goes on from CM075770.1 coordinate 34,361,171, forward strand.
TCGTGTTATACTATATACAAGTTACAACAGCTCAATGAAATTTATCGACTTGGACATTCTTAACTCCAACCATATAGACTTTATTAGAGAAAAGATACTTTGAGTATATGGGTCATTATTTAGTACGATCAGTCCCACCACCTCTTATCCTCTCTCACCTCAGCTCACATCCCACTTCTCTAGATCTTTGTCTCACCTTGGCTCTCACCCCACCTCTCTCTCACCTTTTTCTCTCCACTCGACATGTCTGAAAAAGCTTGTTACGTTCAAAAAAGTCCCAATTAACCGTTTTCAATAAATTTTCTGCATATAGATGTACGAAAATTCCAAACACTGCTTGAAAGATAGATATGAAGGCTATCATCCAAACGAATTGCTCAAGACGATTGATTTGATCATGGCATGCTTTAACAGAAAATACATGCACGGCACAAGCCCAAAGACGAGAGCCCCAAACTTTTGGCCCATTTTAATTGTCCCGTGCTACTAAGTCTATAATAACAGGGGCTTTTCTTCTCCCCTTTCTCTCATCTCTCCTAATCATCTTGTAATTGTTAGTTTAATTTCTTGCAATTATAGTTAATTGTTATTTTCCTTTACGCTATTCTAACAAAAACATGAAAAGAAAATGCTCTCAGTTGGTATGTTGCCCTTTTGCTATTTTTACTTCCGAGAATTGTGTTGTTTCTTATTCCATTTAATTTTAAAGTTTTTGAAATTTGAATTCATAGAAGGACATAAAGGTAAACTAATGTATGATTTTTTAGAAGAAAAAAAAAATGAAGGGAGGTCTAAGACATTTAAATCACTTAAGATATTACAAACTAATAATCATCCAAAAAAAGATATTACAAACAAAATTTAGTCTCGAGAGTTCTCGCATCTAAAGTAAAAATCATATTATTAGACCAAATGGCTAGTATATATTGTATGAATTCATGGTTAATAATATTTACTATTTTTTTTATGTTTGAAGTCAATTCGTTGAAGTGAAAGTGCAACCCTTCATCAAACGAAAAATGGACAATAATGTTGGTCTAACATAACATGAAACTGAAATGAAGAGATTAAAAGGCATGAAATGAGATGTGAGAGGCAAAAATGCCAAAATATAACTTATAGTAGAATTTAGGAATTTGAATTAAATATAAAACTGATAACAACATAATCCATCACAGTTCGGTGCATGTTTTAGAGATAGGGACGCACTTGCACTTGACTAATAAAATAGAAAGTGACTCTGTTATGAATCTAAAAATGTATAAAAATGGAATAACAAGGTGGATACTTGTATCAGTAGAGCTTATGCTTACTTGGTCGGAACAGAAACTTTGACCAATATGTTGAGCGAATTGTGTCGATCCATAACTTGTACTGTAGCAATGCAAACACAGTAACCGGAATGCACGCAAAGGCACCAATAAGTTTGGGCACCCACACCCTTTGGCCATTGTAGATGAGAATGAAAGTGGAAGCAAATGCGACCACCATGCCTAGTATTGAGACGAAAAGTGCAGTAAGTCCAAGCATCAACTTTGTGGGTAGTGATGAGAGAAAATCATCTTCAGCATAACGCGAAGTTAGGATTGACAAAAACACGATTATTGAAGTTGTTGATGTGAACATTGCGACTGCATCTGATATCACAAACACCTCGAACCACCTTGCTCTGAGAAATACTGGGACGCCTGTGTCGTTATTACTGCCACCTGGTACAGTGAATGCTGCAGCGAATACCACCGTGGCAATCAATGTTGCAACAAGCATGCAAGAGTTTGCTGTGTCCTTCATCCATTTTTCACCTTTTTCTAACAAATTGTGGTGCTCCTCGGAGAACAATTCTCTCGGCGTAAATTTTTGTTCTGTGTCATTAATTCGACATTTGATTCTCTTCTTGAGATATGAAGGGGGCACAATCTTTTCCACCTCCTACAGGGAAATATACTTTTCATTATATATAAACTTTTGTTGTGCCAAAAAATGTAGCGTCATAGTTTAAAATTAATTCTCACGTACCTTAAACCACTGCAGCTCTCTTTGCATTTGAAGCGCTGCTCCAGACACTGTCTCAAGTCTATTCCGTGTTGCTAATTTTCCTGCTAAATGAAGAATATTGAGGTTTTCCTTGTCTTTAGAAAGACCTATTAAATCTTTATATGCTCCAAGGTCGTAGATGAGATTGAAGACATTCTCTTGCCGATGTATTACAGCAACATGAAATATGCTATGGCTATTGTCATCAAGTGACGATATCAGTTCAGGATACGAGTGGAAAAGCATAGCTAGAAAGTCCACATTCCCAACTTTTACTGCATGTTGAAGCATGTTGGTTTTTATAATTTGCTTGGAAACATCACCGTCAGGAAACTCCGAAATCTCTGACAAGAGTTGCCGAACTAACCTCCTGCCTCCTATTCGTTGTAGAATATCATCATGAATTCTTTTCATACCTGAAGTAATTAGCAGTCTGAATTGTAAATTGTCTTTTTGCAAAGAAGAAGAGGAAATTAACATCTGAGATCTTCCTCAATTGTTCTCCTATAGTAAGTAACCCATCACTTTAGAAGTAAAATTAGAACTTAGTAGAGGACTAATATTCGTTGACAGGATAAGAATATAATATAGGAAAGGCAAGATTCTATTAAGAAGAATAATGACAACAAATATTTTAAGTACAGATAATGTGTCATTTCTAAAAAAGTATAAATAAGGGTGAAAAATACTATTTAGCTAAAACACCATATGAGTATGTAATGTAAAGTTACTAATTCAGACAATGAAGTTGGGCTCATCTCTTCTATTGTTTAGCTCTTTGATTTACTGAATACTCCTAATTCGATGACGTAAACCCAGGTCACACACCAAAAACATTATATCAATTTTTTCATTTCCAACACTTAGAAATTTTGTTGAAGATTCTAAAATGATATTCGTATCAATATTAAAACGCATTAGATTGCTCACTGAGTTTTGACATCTTTATCTTTTGTTTTAAAGAATGGATAAATTATTTTAGACTTATGCATATTTTAGCCTGAAAATAATTTCAACATTAATCAGAATAATTAATTCAGATTAATTACATTTATCTAATTGATATGAAGAAACTCCTTAAATTTATCATTTTTAAAAAAAATAAAATTATCTAGCAAAAAAATTAAATAAATAAAGCACTACTGAAATTTATTCACTAAAACTACGTACCTATACATAAAATTAACCATTAAAATATCATCTAACAAAAAATTGTATACTAAAAAATTAATACGAAAAGTACTTAGACAATTTGCTTATACATTAAAAGAAAAGAAAAAAACACACACACATTAAGAAAAAAAATACATTAAAATATCTAGCCAAAAAAATGAATAAATTAAGCATAATACAATCGTTTTTCATAAATTGTTACCTTATCTTTGTGTATGTGTTTTTTGAAGTTGGATTTAAGAGTGCGAATGTGTGTGGGGACTGGGACGGTGAAAGATGGGTGATGAAATGTGAATTGCATAATTGGGAGAATTAGATTTTTTTACTTTTTTTTTTTGTTGAAAAATTGGGCAAAGGGGAATGGGAAAATGGAGAGTTGTTGAAAAATTAAGAAAAGAGAAATGAGAAAGCGAAGCGTTGTTGAAAAGTTAGAAAAATAGAAATGGTAAAGCAAGGAATGAGCCCCTGACAAATTAAAAAAAAAAAGAAGGAGGTAGAAATATTTTTTTTTTTTTAACGATAATATATAAATTTTTTAAATTAAAAAAAAAAAAAAAAAAAAAAAAAAAACCGCCGCCCCACCCATATTCCGTCCATGCTAATTGTAGATGGTTATTAGGTGTAAGTTTATGGAGCACTCCTTGACGAAACTTGTTTGAGCTAAAGGGAAGAATAGGTGATTCGTCAAATCTTACAAGGAAGACACTGCAGGGGTCGGATGATGTTTAAGAATCTTCTCCACATCCATTCTTTATTGTAACTGGTCACTGCGGAAGGCTTTTGAGCTAAAATTTTCAAGGCTGAGGTAAAATTCTCCAACTTAATATCCACCGAGCTTCCTGCTCCATTCAATATTTTTAGCGCTAGATCTGCAGAGAGTAAAACGTGTAGTTTGAATATATACATATATATAGGAATATAACATTCGTAAAGTCATCAATTAATCAGAAGTATTCAATCTTTCATGAGTAACTCATTTTAAATCAGGTCACACGTGAGAGAAAGTGTTATAATATACACTTGTCCTACATCATAAAATCAGAAATTTTAAAACCACCTTATAAGATTTTGGGTTACTCCACTTGACACAAATTGGTTTTAAGATGGAACCTCAGACTTCTTAATATGGTATCAGAGCTGAGCTCTTGGTCCAGTCATATTTATCCGCGTGCGACCCATTTCAAATCAGATCCACTTGTATTCAATATTTCGCCTGTGTCATGTTCTATGCATGTTCAATCTTTAACGTATGACCCCTCGCAAATCAAGTCGCATGTGAGGGGGAGTGTTAGAAAATAATACTTATTCTATATCGAAAAATCAGAAATTTCAAGACCAACTTATAAGATTTTGGATTACTTCACTTGACACAAATTGATTTTAAGATGAAAATTCATGGTTCTTAATATGGTATTAGAGCTGAGCCTTGGTCTAGAAATATTCATCCACGTGTGACCCATCTCGTTTCCCTCTCGCTGACTCGCTTTCCTCATATCAGCTTATTCTCGTTGTCATTTCGCTGACTAGTTTTCCTCATATCAGCTCGTTCTCGTCGGGTCATATGTGAGAGGGCGTGTTAAATGTGGTATATCCCACATCAGTTCCTCATAATCAAAAGACCACTTAATAAGATCCTGGACCATTCTACTTGGCACCTGATATGGGTAGGGCTCCAGCCTTAGAAAGACAGCCCACGCGGTTGACCGCAACCCTAACCCCAGACACGCAAGAGACTGCAGGGCAGGAAAATGCGTATGAAATATTATCCTGATAAGGATAAGCACGACTCAAGAAGCCCGGATATGGATGGACTCCCTAGAACGATATCTCCTAAGAGTTTACTTCCGTCTAGGGAACCGGCAATCCTTAGGTATAAATATAAGAGCAATTCTACGGTAAAAGTTATGCAGAATTCTCACCCAAACTCATATACTCTTGCAGCCTTAGAGCTATTTCCCGCATATAACTAACTTGAGTGTCGGAGTGGGAACCTTGGGAGCCCCCTTGGTTCCTTTATTTTGCAGGAACTCATCCAGCCTAGGAAATAGTTCGCGGCGGTCAGATTTTACCTTAATAGTTTGACGCCGTCTGTAGGAAACTGACAGGAATCCCACTGAAATACCACAATGGTTCACACATGCAGTCAAGCCAATACCGGGGGAAATCAAAACCCCCCAGAAGAACATCAAGCTCATAGGGTGACTGATCCCTTAGCGGCAACTATTCCAATCAATATGGTACCTCCTGGGGTGACAGTCACCCTTGCACCTCCGGTGTTTGTCCTAGGGAACATGTCGTCGTCATCATAGCAGGTTGACCTACCAACTCTGGCCCAGATGTTCAACAAACTCAAAGGAGCCTTTAACCAATTCTTGCAAACCTAAGGGCTAGCGCGACCAAAAGTAGTGCCCCTTCAACGGGCAGACCCAGTACTTGACAACCAGTCCCAGCCTCCCGTATTCTCTGTGGATACAACAGGTTCGACAGATCCAGTGGATAGGCCAGAACAAGACAGATCTCGGAGACCACCGAAGCACGGGGAGTAGGAAACCTCTCGGGGCCATGGTAGCCAGTACCAAGCCTTGGTGGGAAAAAGGAAGTACTACCCATTCACCAGGGAAATTATATGAGAGCCCATGCCATACGGCTACATGCTCCTGAGTTTGCAGACTTATGATGGGACCAGAGACCCGGAGGATCACCTCACGATCTTCAAACATCATATGACATTCCATGACGTTCCAGATGCCATCAAATGTCAGGCCTTCCCAGTAACGCTGGTAGTATCAGCTCAGAAGTGGTTCGCTAACCTGCCAGAAGGCTCGATCCATAACTTTGATCAGATAGCCAATATTTTTCTGGCTCGATTTGTCAGCAGCAAAAAGCCCCGAGGCTCACCACATCACTGTTTTCCATAAAGTGGCAAAGGGACGAGACCCTGCGGGACTACACATAGCGATTCAATCAGGCGGCCCTAGAGGTTCCGGATCTCAATCAGTCAGTGGTCATGGTTGCGTATATGCAGGGCCTGCATTTCAAGCCACTACAGGCTTTCTTGGGCAAGAGGATGCCTCGAGACCTTGAGGAGCTCATGGCCCGGGCCTCCAAGTACATCAGTTCTAAAGAAGTCATAATAGTTAATAAATATGAGGAGAATGGAGGCTCAGCTAAAGGGAAAGCCTAGGACGATAATAAGCAGAAGGGAGCCCAGAAGGGTCAAACTAAATGACAGAGGAGTAACAACCGGAGTAGGTTTGAGCGAGGCTACACCCCCTTGAACGCCTCTAGGGCAAAGATCCAATATAAAATCCAGACCTACCGGGAGTTCCGTTGGCCGGTGAGGATGACGAGTAATCCAGATAAAAGGGCAAAGGATAAATATTGTAGGTACCATCGGCATCACAGTTATGATACAGAAGACTGCAAGTAACTCAAAGCTGAGATAGAGGTTCTGGTGAAAAGGGGATTGATGGACAGGTTCGTGGTCAGAAACCAGGAGCGACAGAGAGACTAGGAACCCCGGCGCGAGAATGAGCGTAGTCTCAGGCATGGGAGAGAACGGGTAAACCGGCACCTAGGGGTAGTAGACATCATAGCATGAGGGTTTACTTTCAGTGGAGCCAGCAGAGCCGCGAGAAAGTCGTACGCCAGGTCTGCGGAAGAGGAGGCCTGGCATAAAAGGTCAAGAGTGGAGGAATGGTTGACTTTCACATCAATTGATTTCAAGGGAATAATATACCTACATGATAATCCGCTATTGATAGAAGCTCGCATCTCCAACTACACGGCCAAGCGTTTGATGGTAGATACCGGTAGTTCTACAAATGTGTTATTTCTGAAGGCCTTTGACAAACTGGGCATAAGACGAGACAGGCTTCGCCCTCTAAACGGATCATTGTCTGGATTCACAAGGGAGGCGTTCCGCCCAGAGGGAGTTATCAACCCGTCTATGACCATGGTAGATGGAGAATGGAAGACAATAATAATGGCAAACCTCATTGTTTTGGATTACGAGTCCGCATACAATGGGATCCTCGGGCGAGTGGCTTTGATGAAGTTCTATGTGGTTGTTTCTCCTCTGCATCAAGCATTAAGATTCCCAACCCCCTTTGATAGAGCCACCATTAGGGGGGACCAGTTACCAGCTCGCCGTTGTTATGTGGTTTCCCTCAAGATAAAGGGTTCGAGAACTTGGCAGATTGAGGCTTCAAGAATAGAGGAGGAAAGTAAGAAGAATGCCACCCCAGCGGAAGAACTGGACGAGGTAGAAATCTCGAGGGGTCGGCGAGTCAAGATAGGCCACGATATCCCTCTAAACCTGCGCAAAGGTATAATTGATTTTCTTTCTCAGAATGTGGACATATTTGCTTGGAATATAACTGACATGATAGGTGTGGTCCGTTCGTGATGGTCCACAAGTTGAATATAGACCTAATGTTCCGACCAATCCACTAGAAGAAAAAGAATTTTGGAGATGAAATAAACAAGAATATATGGATGAGGTCCAAAAATTGCTAGAAGCCAGACATATAAAAAGTGTGCAGTATTTGGAGTGGCTGGCCAATGTAGTGTTGGTGGCCAAAACTCGCGGAAGTGGCGATTGTTTCTCGACTACAAGGACCTCAATGAGGCATACTCCAAGGATCTGCCCAAGATAGACCAGATGATAAAAGCCACATCCAGATATGAGCTTTTCACATTCATGGATGCGTTCAAAAACTACAACCAGATCATGATAGCCCCAGAGGATGAAGAAAAGACTATATTCATCATAGAGATGGGGACCTATTACTATAGGATGATGCCCTTTGGGTTGAAAAACACCGGAGCTACGTACCAATGCATGGTGAATAAGGTGTTCAACCACTAGATTGGAAAAACATGGAAATTTATGTTAATGACATGCTGACAAAAAGCAAAAGCGCTCATTCTCATGTAACTGATCTAGTAGAAGCTTTCGCCACCATTGAGCGACTCGGGGTCAAACTCAACCTAGAAAAATGTGTATTTGGTATTAGGGCAGAAAAATTCTTGGGCTTCATGGTCACTAGTTGCGGCATAGAGGAAAACCCAGATAAGATCCAGGCCATGCTGGATTTGAACCCTCTTAAGAGTGTCAAGGATGTATAGAAGTTGACAGGGAAGATAGCAGCTCTGAGCAAATTATGTCTAGGTTCGCAAATAAGTGTGTTCTTTTTTTCAAAGTGTTAAGGAGCCCAAAAAACTTCCAGTGGACGGAGCAGTGCCAGAAGGCCTTTAAGGGAATAAAAAGGTATCTCAGCTCACCCTCTCTCTTGTCACGTCCTGAGAAGGGGGAAGTACTAACATTATACCTGGCCAGCTCAAGTAGGGCGATCGCTACAGCTTTGATCCAAGAGGAGGACCGGGTGCAAAAACCTGTGTATTATGTAAGCAAGGTCTTGCACGGACCCGAGCTCAAATACTCAACTTTGGAAAGGATGGCCTTGGCCCTCTTAACAATAACTCGGAATCTCAGACATTATTTCGACGCCTACATCATTCGGGTCATGACGGATATGCCCCTTACGCAAGTGCTACAAAGGCCAGAAGTTTTGGGACATTTGTTGAAGTGGGCTATTGAACTCAGCCAGTATGATATCATCTACCAGCCCCGGATGACCATTAAAGCCAGACCCTAACAGACTTTGTGGTGGAATGCACGGGAGATCCGGTGGAGGCAAATAGCGCCCCGTAGAAGGTGTAAGTTGACGGAGCCTTAAGAAGACAGGGCAGCGGGGCTGGCGTTATGATTATCAACCCCGATGGAGAAGAAATCCAATACTCACTCAAGTTTTTGTTCCCAACCTCCAACAACGAGGCCGAATATGAAGCATTAATAGCAGGCCTTAAGATGGTCATCTCGGTTGGGGCCAGAAGAGTAAATGTCACCACGGACTCACAATTGGTGGCAAACCAGGTAACAGGAGAATATGAGGGCAAAGACATTACGATGATGGCCTACCTCAATAAGGTCAAGGGTCTGGTCCAGGGCCTGGAGCAATTCCATATTTTCCAGGTTCTCCAAGCTGAAAAAGAAAAAATAGATTCCTTGGAAATGTTGGCTGTGAGCTCTTCCAAACCAGCAACCATAAAGGTGACTGAGGTAGAGACGCCATCTATACAGCCCCCGACCATGGAGGTTGTAGTCGTAGCCGTGCAAGAAAATTGGATACAACCAATTAGGGCGTACTTAGAATGGGTTGACCTCACACAGAACAGGGTTAAAGCCTGGAAAGTGGAGCGCCAGGCCTCCAAATTAGTCATGTTGTGGGGGCAGATGTACAAACAAGCCTATACATGGCCCTTGTTGAAATGAGTGGACCAAGTTGATGGTAGCTATATACTCCGTGAGATACACGAGGGAGTTTGTGGGAATCACTTGGGGGGCAGGGTGTTATCCCAGAAGACCCTTCGACAAGGATATTACTTGCTAACCCTGCAAAAGGATGCACTGGAAATGGTGAGAAAATGTGATACTTGCCAAAGGTTTGCAAAGATACCCCGACAACCTGCGACGGAGTTGGCTTATATGGTCAGCCCCTGGCCCTTTGCACAATCAAGGCTGGACATTTTGAGACCCTTACCTATAAGTAAGGGCCATAGAAGACACGTGTTTATGGTCGTTGACTACTTCACAAAGTGGGTAGAGGCAGAGGTAGTCTCAAAGATCTCAGAAAGGGCAGCCTGAAACTTCATATGGAAATCAGTAGTGTACCGTTTTGGCATACCTAGAGCCCTGGTCACTGACCATGGCAAACAATTTGATTTTAGTTACTTCCGTAGCAAATGTGGAGAGCTGGGAATTAAGCTGAAATTTGTTTCTGTAACTCACCCCTAGGCTAATGGGCAAGTTGAAGTTATTAACCGAGCTATTTTGCAGGACATCAAAACCAAGTTGGGACAAGCAAAGGGCCTGTGGGCGGATATACTGCCAGAAGTTCTGTGGGCCCACAGGACAACTCCGAGCTTCGTAACAGGAGAGATCCTCTTCTCACTGATGTTCGGGGCAGAGGTAGTGCTCCTAGTAGAGATCGATACTCCAAGTAGTCGCGTCCAACTTTATGAGGAAGAAATAAACGATCAGGGGCTCCGTGAGAACCTCGATCTAGTTGAAGAATTCAGACAAAAAGTGCAGATAAAAATGTTGGAAATGAAGAGGGCTATGGCCAAATCATTCGCTAGGAAAGTCTGACCCAAAAACATCCGGGTAAGCGACTAGGTACTTAGGAAGGCCATTTTCAAGCCCCAGCAAAACCAAGGGAAATTAGGACCCAATTAGGAAGGGTCATACTTGGCAGCAAAGGAGGTCAAACCTGAAGTGTTTAAGCTTGTAGAGCCTAGTAGAAATAAGCTAACCAATGCATAGAATGTTGAACATCTTAGAAAGTATTTCACGTAATGCTTCTGTAGCTATAATAGTGAATAAAAGTTGCATATCGGATATTACCCTATGTAATGCCTTTTTGCAATGGAAAATAAAGGCCTTCATTTCCCTTCCAAAGATTGTCTTATTCATGTGTTCTAATTAAGGGCACTTATTTGAAAAGGGCAACACTTGAAAAACTCAAGAGCTCCGTATTCAATAGGTTAGCACCCCAAGGAGCAAAAAGCCCTGTATTTAATAGGGCAGCACTTAAAAGAGCCTAGGGCTCTACACATACAATGCACAAAAAATAAAGCTCTAATAAAGTTGAGATGCGTAAAAAGCCATGGACATAAGTTGTCTGCACTAGTCAAAGGGGACAATTCAAACTTTAAAAAAAAAAAAAAGAGTTTGTACTCAAAGGAACAATAAGAGGCAAATGAACTCCAAAATAAATTTTCCATTAAAAAAGAGAAGAGTTGTACACAAAAAGGAGATTTTCCCTATAGATTACAAGCTACGGTAAACACTAAGGTAGGACACTCTCAATCTTGAAGTCCTGATGAGGCCTGGGCTCCTCCACCTGCGCCAGCCACTCCTTCCTGGTTAAGATCAATCTTTATGTCTGGTAGGGCCTCACCCAAAAGGTCTTAAAGATCCACCTCGATGCCCTGCTCCTATAAACAAGCCCTAACATCCTCCAACTGGGCAGCTTCAGCATCATACTTAGCCTTTGCAATTGCAGGGTAGAGCAGGCCTCCCAAGAAATCCTTAAAGGCCTTGCTCTCCTTATAGGCGGCAATGGCAAACTTGCATCTAGGTCCAACATCCTTCACCAGCTGGTCATATTTCACCTAAACGTCGGCAGCCTGCTCCAGGGCAACAGTGGCGCTAGCGGAGGCTTCTTTCAAGTCTCTTTTGAACTTCTCATAGGCTTGGGCTGCTTGCTCCTGATCAACAAAAGCTCGGCGGCACGCCTCCTGAGCTTTCGACAGTTGCAATCGGAGCGCCCAAATGCTACGGACCTCACACCTCGTTGGGGTAGATCCTTAGCCGACTCGGGGAAGACAGCCCAAATGCTACGGACCTCACACCTCGTTGGGGATTTCACAAAGAAAATCTATTATTCTAATGCTTAGAGTCGTCGGGGATGTCGGCAACTAAAGGGTCACGACGGGCTGAGAAGTAATACTTGTCAATTGTTTTTAGCTAGTGGTAAAAGATAAAAAGATTAGAAGTGGGTATGTAGCCCCGGTCTCTCAGGAAAACATAAAAACCTACCATCAGTCTCCAGCCATTAGGGGTAACCTAGGCAGGGCTGATCTGGTAATGATTAAAAATTTCTACAAGATAAGGCGGAAGGGGCAAACAGCCTATGGTAAGCTACTCATAGTAAAAGGTAACCTCTCATTCATCGGGCCCGCAGGCGAACGCCAATTCGCTAGCGCTGGGGACATGGACCTCAAAGTTTGAGGAATTGCCTCGCAATTTTTTAGGTGGGTGATGGATTTCTTACGAGTCATACAGGCTCTACGCTCGGCACCAAAGACAAGGAAGTCACCGATCCTAATAGGGCCCACTATGGAAGAAGAGCAGTTGGGGATAGACCTAGCCCTAGTAGGGGGTTTCTTAGAGTCCTTGGGAAGATCTCTAGCAGGAGGGTGACTCTAGGAAATTGGCGTGGCAGTGATGGGCTCGAAGTTTTTTGAGGACTGGCACTTGCTCTTAGACTCGTTGCTAGACTTGCTGACGACTGTTGACCTAGTAGACCTAACCATGATGAGAGAAGGAAAGAGTAGCGTACCTAGACAAAGGATTGGAATTCTTCAAAAGCACGATGCACAGTAGAAAGGGAAAGAAGTGAGGGAAACCATATACTAGAATAGCAAATATGGGACGGGGGTTGAGTTAAGGGTCCAATTTATAAAGGGCCCCATATGGGCCCATGACTCACATAGGCGGCCTACTCAGCATCGTGAGAATATAGAACACGAATTGTGAGGAACGTGACTGTGAAAAAGTGGCAACGTAATAATGGCACGAATTGCCAATTATAACGGTTAATAACTATCGAGGAAGATGAAGAGCCCTACCATCGTGAGAATCCCCCGGCCACTGGCGTAGCCCGAAGGATTTGGGGGGCAATTGATATAAGTGGGGCTCTAACCCTGGAAAGATAGCCCACGCAGTTGACCGCAGCCCCAGCCCCGGACACGCGAGGGACCGCGGGGCAGGCAAATGTGTACGAAATATTATCTTGATAAGGATAAGCACGACTCAAGAAGCCCGGATATGGATGGACTCTCTAGAACGATATCTCCTAAGAGTTTACTTCCGTCTAGGGAACCGGCAATCCTCAAGTATAAATATAGGAACAATTTTACGGTAAAAGGTACGCAGAATTCTCACCCACATTCATACACTCTTGCAACCTTAGAGTTGTTTCCCGCATATAACTTATTTGAGCGTTGGAGTGGGAACCTTGAGAGCCCCCTTGGTTAGTTTGTTTTGCAAGAACTCATCCAGCCCAGGAAGTATCTCGGGGCGGTCAGATTTTACCTTAACAGCACCAATTGGTTTTATGATATATGGAACCTCATGATTCTTAACAATGTGCACCTGTGTACTGAGAGCTCATGGTTCTTAACATGGTATTAGAGTTGGGCCTTGATCTAGTCATATTCGTCCATGTGTGACCCATCTCGTTTCTCTCTGACTGACTCGCTTTCCTCACGTCAGCTCGTTCTTGATCTTGTTTCGCTGACTCGTGTCCCGCATGTGATCAGCTCGTTCTCACCGGATCACACAGGAGAGGGGGTGTTAAGCCCATGATTCTTAACAATGTGCACATGTGTACCATTAGTTCCTGTGATACTGATAACTATAATCATTTTCTAGTTTCGATCATATTTTTTATCTCATGTCCAAATTATACTATTTATTCTCAATAATCATTTACATATATAGAGCTATCATCTTAGCACAGTAATATATATAGAGGACTAAAGAATCAAAGCCGGTTCAAAAATCTTACCAAACATGTCAATATGGATAGTGGCTTCAAAAAGCTCGATGAGTCGAGGTTGTAAACTTACAGGAGGTGTGACTTTGTAAAGATAAGAAACCATTTCCTTGTTTCTTAGCAAAGTCGCCATATAAAGAGGTGTCATGCCTTCGCCACCACAGATGCTGGGTAGTTTATCATTCCTCTCATACATTACTTTAGCAATTTCCACCACTCCTGAAGCGGCTGCATTGCAGAAGGCTGTATTCCCATCCCGATTGGTTGATTCTAACTCATTGTCGCTCATAAGCTTAACTAGCTCTCTTACAAACTTGGTGCGTTTTGTTCCAGCAGCAATGTGCAGAGCTGTATCACCGCCTTCTGTTATACGAAGAGAAGTTAATCCTTTGTTCTCTCTAAGAATCTCTTTAGAATCTTTCCAGTCACCTTTCATAGCAATTTGATATAAGAATGCTTGTGGTTTGATAGATTTTGCTTTCCCATTTCCTGATAATATTTAGAACAAGTCAAAATTAAGTTAAATGTACATTAAGATAATATATATGTGTTATATATGTGTGTGTATATATATATATATATATATTATCATCATCATCATTATTTATTATGTTTATGTTGTTTACAATTATATTCATATTTATTCTTATATTATTACTACTATAATAACAAAAGGAAAATCATGTCATATTATATAAGTATTATCATTATTACTCTTATATACTGACTACAAAACATGAGTTTGGAATCAATATATTCGTTCATATATTTATTCTTAGAGCATACCAAACATGTCATTCTCATTATTAAGTTCATTCCATTTATGTCTAAATTCATATTAGTGTACCAATATCTACCTTAAATTAGAAGATTTATTCTTCTAATTCTTGCTTTTTTACTTCTGTTTCCGTTCTAAATACTCCCTTTCATGATCTGAAATTTCATGTCTAAAGTTTCAGTTGAGGAAGTCTTGACTAATCCAACAAATATCCTAAAACCTCATATATCTAATTGCCTAGTTCAGGAGATAACTCGTTTTTCTCAATCACCACCCGTCAGTTGAATAGGCAAAACTTCCTACGAGGTCTCAATCCGTAAAAGTCGTTATTCATTAAAGGACGAGGAAAGATAATTTTTAGTGCGAAAAATGGTACCAAAAAGAAAAGAAAAAAAGAAAAAAAAAAAAACCCTCAAAAAACAGTAAGAGAGGCAAAGAACTCATGATTATGCCATGGCTTGCGAACTTCGTGGAGTTAGATATAGGCCAAACGTATATGTATTTCTCTACAACAATATAATTATGGAATCCTATTATTGAGACATATTCAGCTCTAGGCTATATGCGCAAGTCTATTAAATCAAAACTAAAATTTAATAAAGAAACTAAGGAGATCAAATAGTCACAAGGATTGTGGCAAGAACTTGATCTCTTCAATGACTCTGATTTGTTCATATGTTACTGAATACTGCCAAATTCAAGAGAAGGATCATATACTTGAATTATTGCTGGTTGGACTAATATTGAGTGCTCGTGCAATAGTATTCACTACGGGTTCTTAAATTCTTATGGGGCGAGACTAACAACCGCATATTTGATCTGCGGCATGCCAACTAGAGTTCTGCTTTTCAAAATACCTATGATGAATTGACCATTTTTTTCCATATTAAGATCTTCACTTTTTTACCTCCTAAATTGTTTGGATTCACTATTTCGTAGATATGCATAAGGAGGATAGGTCAAAACTTGATGTAGGAATGAATTTATTGGGTACTTGATTAGTGAAAAAGGGTACGAGTACTACAATCCTATCTCAAGGAAATTTTTGGCAAGTGAGGATGTGACATTCTTCGAAAATAACCCTACTTCAATAAAACTGTTATTTAGGGCAAGAATAATGTGGAGGAATATCCTTTTTGGGAAGTGAGTTTGGACCCTTTACCACAGTTGAATGATTTACCTCGAGAACCAGACTCCCTGCTTCTTCTTTTTTTTTTTTTTTTGCTAAATCAGCAAAGAGATTCATTAAATAAAAATATAAACGTACAACTAAAAACAAAAATAAAAATTGAATGTTCTATCTACGAACTATCCATGACTCCCTGCTTCTTTACTAAAGCTTGTCGAGACGTGCATCGAGAACCAGACTCTAGAAAAATAAATAGGAAAAATTCCACATTGAGTCCCTATTATTTACTTTTAGTTTCAATTTGGTCTATATTGTTTAAAATATCTTAATTTCCTCCTTATTATTTTTTCAAAAATTTTAATTTCATCCCTATTATTTTTCTAAAGTTTCACTTTCATCTCTATTATTTTCTTAAAATTTTAACTTCATCTCTATTATTCAAGGACTAAATTGAATTTTTTTTAAAAATACTAGGGACGAATTTGATTTTTTTTAGAAATAATAGGGACTAAATTGACTAATTTTGAACAATAGGGATGAATTTGAAACTTCAAAAAAAAATAAAGGTGAAATTGTGATTTTTTTAAAAATAATAGATATGAAATTAAGATTTTTTAAAAAATAATAGAGACAAAATTGAGATATTTTAAACAATAAAAACTAAATGTGATATTTTTCGAAAATAATAATTACTTTCTCAACTGCAATATGAGCTTCGTGTTTACTTCCACATAAGGAATCATCAGAAAACTCAACCTATTAGTTGCATGTTTGAAATATTGGAGGAATCGGAGGAAATGAGTGGTAGTAAACCGTCCCACTCTTGTTTGGCTTAGGAGGAAAAGAATGGATGGTTCATGAGGAATTATTGTTTTCCCTTCTATACATCGAAATTGAATCATTCTAAATTGGGGTCAAAGGGAGGGAGGGAAAAGTTAAATTTTGCTGGCTATTTTGATATTTATCCCATAATCACTACATGAAGAAGTTGAATTAAAAAGTAAATTGCATACATTTATACAAAATATTTATACATCATACAATTTCTTTTTTAATCCAAACAAAGAAAAATTATAATCCTTTATAGTCATTTCCTTTGTAAATTTTTTAATTTAAACAAGATTTACTCTTATGATACCCTTTCCTTTGGGAATCTCTAATTTCCTTTTTTTTTTATTACATTTTCCCTTAATCCAAACAAGGCATAAGAGATTACAGAAGAAACAATTTCACATTCTCACATGCAAACTGGGAATGCAAGACAGCTTTTTTCACCAACTTGAGGGGAAATATATATGAAAATATCACACTTCTATGTAATGATTCAAGGATATGATTCTCGGCAATCAATTAGGTCATTTCCAGTATCCTTATTTTTTTTTCCTATAATAGGAAACTAAACATGTGGCTCTCTATTTTAGAGTTTCCTATTTAATTTTATTCCAACAACACTCCTTATTGTAGACTCTTTGTTTTTTACTAGTTGAAAATATTGGATAGAGAGCTAGGTCTGGCTTCCAAATCTGCCAATTTGTAGGCTCCCTATTGTATATAAAATAATATATCAATAGAAACAAAAGGTCATTTTTGCTATTTTATACAAGTTATTATCATTACTGCTTTATTATACTGACTAACAAATATGAGTTTGGAATCAATATATTCATTCCTATTTTCATTTCTATGTCATACTAAGCATGACAGATCATTTCCCATATTCATTTCATTCGAGGGTTATTATATTTCTTAACTCATTTCATTAATGTCCCAAATCATTCTAGGATACTAATTGCCACCTTAGGTTGGCCTCACTAGATAATGATAGGAATTAATTATAAATAGTTTGTTGACTAGTTTTGGTTAAATATACCAATCCTGAATTATAAGAATCGTTTATGAATCTAATAATTCCTTCTACGGTATAATAATAAAGTCTATGTACATATTATAGAGTTGAACATACACAAAAAAATATACAAGGAATTATTCCTTCGTCATATATTATAATTAGAAAATATTTCAACGTGGTAGTTAGAACTTGTTAGATTATATACCCTAAAAATCAATTAATTTTAGGACATAATAATTATATTATTTATTTAATGTGGGCAGTTTATTTAAATATCATTTAATGCTATTAATTATTTAAATAAAAATCTTTAGAATAATATTTATAGATTCTATCATTAAAAGTAAAGATATGAGTGATAAAATCTATGTTTATATATATATTCTAAATGTACTTTCTGATCGTAGGATAATTAATTGAGCATTATTTTATCCAAAAAAATTGGATTACAATCTACTAACCAAATAATATAATATATTGATTTGGACGATTAGTCTCATATTGTAAGAGTAGATGTATATTTGCTTATTGAGAACAAGTGACTAGATATGACACTAGTACAATGAATTACATGGATTAGTCAATAATTTGTTAAACAGTGTAATAGTGTAATTAGTCCTTAGACTTGAAACACCACAATTATCTTGTGTTAGGAATACCGTAATTTGCTAGTGCAATTAAGCTAGTACTCATCAAGGATTGGATATTGTATTCAGTAGTTATGATATATTCCGGCATGAAGATAGGTGTGTGTAGATACATAATTTGTCAATTAGGGATGTGATATATTAATCAAGTAACTAAAAATTCGTGGCCAAGATAGAATAGTGAAAGTCATTCCACAGATTATTCATAATTTACTGATTAAATAGATTTGGGTATATGATTAAGTGATAGACTTTGGCAACCCTACTCGTGACTCTAGCTCAATCGAGATAATTTAGACAAAATGAATTGATTGCATGGTAATTACTTATTGAAAAGGTTCGTATACTTATACTTCATCATTAGTTGGATAATCGTGATATACTACTAGGTGTTACTCACGACTTATAAAAATTGAATTGTACGAGTTCTAATCAAATATTAATTAGATTAATATTATTTCATTGTCAATTAATTATGAACCCAAAAGGTCATACACAAAAGAGATTCAGAAATTTATCAAAGAGAAAAGTAAATTAAATATCCAATATTTAATTGGACTTAAGAATGATAAGATTAAATTTTAGTCCAATCAATTTGTCAGTCCAACTCTAGGATTAAGGACTGGTCCAAATGCTAGACCTAACATGTCAAGTGTTTTCTATAAATAGGAAACTGTGACAGATAGAAAAGTTAGCACAAATTATGTATTTCATAGCAAATATGTTTTCTCTAAAACTCGTAGTGCGAGTTTTGGCCGATTGTTGATCCGGATACTTTCGGATGTTTCACAATTGGAGAGCTCTCATTCGTTTAATCTCTACCTCAGATTCGACATCATAAAAGTAATCGTGAAATCCTTTAATGTATATTTGATGATTGATTATTTAATTATACATATATGTAATTTACATAATTAGTTATGAACGTGATACATAAGTATTTATTTTTCTCTGCGTTTATATAATTAAAATTTTTAAATATTATGCAGGATTTCCAATAGAACGTACCTTTAAAAAATATCACAGGCTGCCTAGTATCTACAGATCTTTGATTCCGAACACTTGGTATCTGAAAAGCTGTTGCTTGAGGAATCTGAGATTCTGCATTTGAGTCATCATTAATGCCCGTAGTTTGTGGAAAATGAGGATTTTCATCATCTCTGAGTTGTTCTTCGTTGATGTCGTCGGCTGCGGCATCGCTATAATTTGATGCAGCAGATTGTGATCTAGTTGGCTGGCTATCCTGGGAATATCCGGCAGCATACGACTGGTATTGGAAACGACTCATTCCTAAGAAGCTAGAGACAAATTCCACCGCAACGTATATAAGAAACATTTACGTAAATCTTCTAAAGACATATGCCTCATTGAAAACGACATGGTTGATAAACGTGATAGCGATGAGTGTTATCATTATTGAATATGATAATTACACGTACCACTTTTAGTGATTGTTTTTATTGTTTGTAAGCATGATTTATGAAATACATGTAAAGTACTAAGAGGAAATATGATTACATGTGCCATTATTACTTGTCAACAAAAAAAACTAAATGCGTAATTTTAACATTTATCACATACCTGGCCTGATGAGGATGATCTTATTGACCTGCGAGAGAAACGCTGCTTAAAGGGGCTACTCGAATAGATATGTGATAACTAGTGTTGACAGAGGAAGAGCTGAAAACTCGCTTCTCTCACGACACATAACAACTGACCACCTTATATATTGATCTTAGGATTCTTGTTTCATTTCTAAAACAATAAAACGAGTAGACTTGCTCCAGTTATTTTTTTCTAGTCATGAAGGATGGTATATTTTATTCTGAAATTATCTTTTGCTAAGAAGCTGTGCGCGTTGCTTAGATAAGCGCCTGAGGTCATTCATGACGTCAGGATCCCTTAGAAAAATTAAGCAGCGTGTGAATTACAGATCGAATGCACGTTTAGAGAGGACAAATCCTTTCATGTTCTCTCAGTCTACAGGAAATCTGCCATCACTTGCGGTTGTCCGCTACTCATCACATCTTGACGGGCGCAATATTTTTCAAATAAAGAAACCGGCCTCGTGCTTGGTTTTCATAGTTGACTTCACATAACTGGTGATTCCTTGAAGGTGGGGATCTCATATGCAAACTCTTAACTAGTGGAGCATGACATACTGCATTCAACTCTTTATCTTAGGTTGATTTACTAGTCCGGCCGCAAGAAATTCCATCCCTCCTTTTATTTTTCTTTTTTTTTTTACAACCCCTCCATTTATTAAAATACCAAAAAACCTTTTACTGATCTTACTATTAATTTTTTTTTGATTATATTCCTAAAAAAGAAAAGAAAAACCCAATATCAAACATGATGAAAAAATCAATTATTTGTGTGTGGGGTGGGCACGATGGTAGTACATGGGATAGGGCGTCAGTCGAGAATGGGAGCCCCTATTTTGTTTTAGAAAAAGCGTGAGCCTTTGTATTGATTATTTAGTGCTGAACAAGGTAACCTAACCATCAAGAACAAATATTCACTTTGATTGCATACTATTTCCCTTTTTTATATACTATTTATATAAATTACTAACATTATCATATTTACTATTACTATTATTAGAAAATATAAACATATATTATTGTTAATTTTATATTGTTTACATGTCATTATTATAAATGTTTATATATAACTATTTTTATTACTATGTCTATCATTATTGTTGTTTTATTACCACAAATAAAAAATATTAATAACAATGTTTTTTATATAGTAGTAATAAATTTCTTTTTTTTTGTATTTTTTAATAAGTTCATTCAAAAGCACATGAGAATGTGTTATTTTCATGTGTTTTGTCAAAAAAGAGTATTCACAAATTCACCGAAATGGAATTTTTAAGTTCCATTTCTAACTCATTCCTACATATCAATTAATTGCTACCTAATAGGATAGGAGAGCACATTTGCTACAACGTCGAGGGTGTTCCAATGCTTCGTAAATTATTGAGGCCCCGACAACTTCCTTCCTAATCTCTTAAAAGATAGATGTTCAAATAGATTTTCAGTTGAACTTGGTAGTCCAAATGAGCCTAAGAGGGGGGTGAATTAGGCTATGAGGCAAATCACTACTTTTGAAAATTACGAAATTCAACTACAATTGTCACTTAGGCAATTTATCAAACACTTTGTTTGTAACACGTATAATAGTGAGAATTGTGCAATAAATCAAACACAAGATATGCAATATATGTGAAAGTAAAGTGAGTAGGGTTAGAGAGATCAAACGCAAGGATTTTTAGATGGTTTGCTAATCTACATCCACCACCTAAGGTTTTTTCTCTTTAGGATTTCTACAAACTCCACTATTGATGCTTCTTCAAATGTTGGTAAAGCGCAAACCAACTTTACAACCTTCTCTTGAGTCCACAAGAAAATCAAAAGTTTTTTCAAATGTAGGTGATGCTAAGAACCTACCACAACAATCTCTTGAGTCCACAAGAAATTAACCAAAGCTTCTTCAAATGTATGTGAGATTTCAAACCTACTAACTCTCTTCTTTTGAGTCCACAAAAGTTTTACAATACTCTCTTCTTTTCTATGATTCTTACAATCTAAGATCTAGAGAGTAATACAAGCAAGAATATGTGTATTTGAAAGATACAAAGCTTTAACTCCTCTATGAGTTGGATAATACATTGAATGCTCAAATATTTGCAAGTTATAGCTCAAGCTTGGTGTATATTGATTGAAATATATAAAATTTTAAGCTTAGAATCAATATATGATGTTTTGGAGTTGTTGAAAGAGTTATTTGATGAAATGAGTTGGTTTGGTATTTATTATTAAAAAAAAAAAAAGGACAAATAACGGCTAGTTTTTCAAACTGCTGCAAATCTGGTCGAGTTACTCGTCTGGATTATTCTTCCGGATACATTCTGTCATTGATTCGGAAGAGTAAATCCAGACAAATGAACAGTATCCGATCGAGTGAATAGTGCCATTTTTCAGCTTTGCGAGATTGAACCCGAAATTCAATTTTTCGAATGGAAAATATTTAGGCACTTCAAAAACACTTCTTCTAAAGTGTTTCCAACATTTTTGACACTTCAAAACATTTTTTAAACTCTTGTGGAAAGATTAAAACCGATTTTTGTAATCAAGAGTTTAAAATACATTTTTCACCAAATTTAATCTTTTGAAGAAAAATCATTTGAACCTTTTAAGAGCAGTTCTTCAAAAGATGTTCCAACCCAATTAACCTTTTAAAATCTTTTCAAAACTTTTGAGGAAAGATTTAAGAACATTTTTGAAAGTTTACCAAGAGCTTGAACCATAAAAATGCAAAACTAAGGCAAACGACATTTTTAGGCCGCTACCCCTTATGTCGCCACATCTCCATCCTTATAACACTACTTCGTCTCCATGTTTTCAAGTCTTGAATCTTGAAATATAATCTTCATTTCTTCAACTCTTCCAACTCTTCAAGACTTCATTTCTTCATACTTGTAGTGATCTTGATTATGTATTCTTCAATGGCATACATAAGTTTGCATCTTTTCTATCTTGCATTCTTTTATCAAAACCATTTACCTCTTCATGCAAGATATTCTTTCTCTTTCAACACCATGCATCCATAATATATTTGGCTTACAAAATCATTAATACAATATAATACACACAAGCCAAAACATTAAAGAACAATTGGGCTTATAGTGAAATATACATTTAATGCACATAAGCCAACAAGTGTGTATTTTAAGCATGTAAACACATTTGTACAAACACACTAACAAATCTACATTTCCTTGATTTGTTATCATCAAAATCATATCTTCTGGCATAAATCTAATAGAACCCATCTGTTATCCCATTTCATAGCCATCCTAATGGTCATAGGCAGAGAGACATATATGCTAGGGGTGCATAGTAAGGAGCATATTGGTAATTGACTAACTGACATTGAAGAAAAAAAGTACATGCATAGCAAATATTCTACCAATATCACGCCTTGAGCCCAAAACCCCAGACCCGCAAGCGCGACTGGTGTTGTTAGGCATAAGAAATAACTACTTGGGTCCTCTTTTCTACTAGTCCAAAATGGTTAACCCAAGTTATTCCTTATACACACAACACCCACTTATAAACCACACAATCACATTATATTCCACTGATGTGGGATATTACACACACCTCTCATTAAGGACTTAACGTCCTCGTCAGAGGCACACATACCCAAGACCAACTAAGTGGTGAAGGATTCTAGAGGTGGTTCCTACGAGTTCAAGAGGTGGCTGCCACCAGCCTTCAAGGTGTAGCACTTTGTCCCGCATAGCACTTAGCTCTCGCACCAGCTAGTGACCTTCTCTGATACCATTTGTCATGCCCTGAGCCTAGAACCCCAAACCCGTAGACGCAACTAGTGTTGTTAAGTATAAGAAATAACAACTTGGACCCTCTTTTCTACTAGTCTAAAATGGTTAACCCAAGTTATTCTTTATACCCACAACACTCACTTATAAACCACACAATCATATTATATTCCACCAATGTGGGATATTACAACCAAGCACAAATGGGCAAACTCCAAAACAAAAAGTTACTTTATTCTTCCATTTCTCTCCAAAGTCCAGACCCCTTTTAGCCTTCCTTTACATTGTAGCTGCTTGAGGTATTTTTTCTTCTTTTTTTTCAGGACAAATATTGATAACACATATTTATAAAATTCAATTACGAAGATGTGTTAAGCTTTATCTTTGATCAATTATTGTGATAATTAGTTATCATTATTGTGATAATTAGTTATCATTAACTTTTTTTTATTTTACTTTACTTTATCACCAAGAAAATTTTTATCTAATTTCAGCCCATAATTTAATCTATGCATAGATGAATGCCCTTGAACATTGTTATTGACTCTGTCACTGTAGTGCACTCATTAACCTTGGGTGTCTGGCTCTACCACTGACAATGGTCACATACTAAAATCTTTAAAATAAAATAAATAATTGGTAAAGTGAAATAGAAATAGAAATTCTTAAAAATAGAACAGTGATTTTAAATCTTTAAATATAGAAAAAAATAGAAAAATTATTAGATTTGATTTAGAAGGGCTACTTGATAACATTTGTCAAAACAAATATTGACAGCTGTTACGAGAAAGGGCAGAAAACTCAAAACGACCACCATATATTGATCTTAGGATTCTTGTTTCATTCGTTACAAATAATTAAAAAAACTAGTTGACACATTAACAATTTATTATTATTGGATCTTTCTCATTATGTTATACGATTCAAGTCTTTTTAGATCCTCTACTTTGGTAATTCTCTCATTTTTGTATAATAGGTCATAAGATTTGATTTTTTCAGAACTCGCCATTTGTTGCAAATATTTTTTTAAAACACCTTTTTTTTTATATATAATTGGTTCATTACTTCAAGTCTGATAGCTAAAATTTTAAAAGATCATATTTAATTACTAATAACACACTCTATTTAGAAAATAAGAGAATCAACAAAAAAAAAGCCCAAAAATAGGGTAGTATATTTTATCCTGGGATTGCTTACGCAAGCTGCATGCATCGCTTTGGTAAGCACCTGATGTCATGCAACTAGTCAGGGTCCGCCAGGAAGAAGAAGCATGTGCTTAGTCGTCGTTTGAACAAGATTAGTTACAAATAAGCTGACGTTCTATTTTTACCCGCATTATAACATCAGCAAATATGTTTCTAATTATTTCTAATTCATTTGTCATGCACTTGATGACAAAGTCAGAAAATTCTTTCAAATTGGATGTGCGAAGCATTAGCTTTGTGATAGGCATTCTAAATACTACTACTAATTTGGAAAGACTGACTTATTTATCTTTTTTTTTTTTTCAAAACATTGTCAACTTTATTTAATGGAAACTTTTATATATGATTAGGGGTAAATGCCTCAACTAATAATCCTCTATATATCTTTGATTTTTTCTAGTGTTGAAATTAAACATTGTCCACTTTATTTAATTAGTCCTTTAGTTTGTCTTTAACCAGATATCATTTTGGTTCTTTATCTTTCAATATGTGACTTTTAGCCCCTCATGTTTATACATTTGAAAACCATTAGTCCGTTATGCCAATCTAGAAGTCCACGTTTCCTGGGAAGAACAAGAAGAAGAGATAAACGAATTTTGGAATTTTCTCATTTTTATTTATTTAAAGAGAGAAATAAATTAATATTACATTACATACGTAAAATATATATACAACTACCGAGAATCAATGCTAGAGTCTCTCGCATACACAAAACAAGAACAACTATAACATTAGAACAAATACCTAGTGGTAGAATTTCCTCTTTGACCCTTCAAGATTTCAAGTCTTTTGATACCCGTGGTGTCATGACAAAGTGATGATCTATCGAATCCCAAGGGTTATAACTGAAAATTACCATGTTTAAATTATTGTCTATATTACAAAGACAAACCATTGAGCATCTAGATGCTAACGAGTGATAACCACCAACCCCGCCGCCCGCTGCGCCACGTAGTCGGTAACTATAAGTTGTATAATTTGATCTCCCAAAGAGATAAATGCATTTGGCAAAAGAATAATCTAAGCCTATTAGGCTGTCATCCTTCAGAAATAGTAATAATTTAAAGCGGTCAACGAACAATGTGCATGGGTGTTGGATTAAACTTTGCACCGCAATAGTCGGTATTCATTAATATGATCTAATGTTGCAGTTGAATTTAATTTTTGCTAGACGTGTATCAACTCTTGTCTACCCTTTACCAATTCCTTATTAAGGAGACTTGTCAACGATGGAGAGGTCTACCTTCGAGTCAATTTTTATGGTATAAGAAAAATACGTTCCCACATGAAACTTCCCCTCCTTTTTGCTAGACTTGTATCGATTGTTGTCTACCCTTATCCAATTCCTTATTAAGGAGACTTGTCAACGATGGAGAGGTCTACGTTCGAGTCAATTTTTATGGTATAAGAAAACTACGTCCCCACACGAACCCTACCTCTCCCACCCCCCCCAAAAAAAAAAAAAAAAAAAAAAAAAGAAGAGAAAAAGAGAACTACGTTCCCACGATTTTATTGTGACTTATTTTATTATTATTTTTCCTTAACATATTTGCTGACAATACCTTGTGTCGACATTTTACTTGTCGTATGTTTGTACTTTTATGTAGAGAGACCAAGTTCATTATCGATAATGTGAACTTGCATTTTAGAACATTTTCAATGTGGTTTAAATATAAAATTTTTTAAATTTAGATATTTTTAAAAAATTCATTTTCTAAAAATCATTATTAATAATTTAAATATATATATGGTTGACCACTTTTGTTAACTTTTAAGTCAAAATAGAGACTCAATCTCTATTTTTTTCAACAAATTTGAAGATCATGTCTCTATTTTGACTTAAAAGTTAATAAAAATGGTGAACCCATGTATATTTAAATCATAAATAATACTTTTTAGAGATTGAGGTCTCTAAAAATATCCAAATTTAAAAAAATTTGTATTTAAAACCCTATTAAAGATGCTCTTATTAACTAAAAAAGAAAGACTTGCAGTACACTTTCACATGGTTTGTTTCTCTTTTTTTTTTTAATGTTATTTTTTCTCCATAGACTAGTGATTTTTTTACATGCATTCGATCCGCAAATGCAGGAATACAGCTAATAACTAACATTTTAAAGTTTTTTTTTCCCCCACTCTTCCAAGTTTTCACAATTTACTAACCATGGAAGAAGCAATATGTTTTAAAGTCCAACGTTTGAATAAATGCTATATAAACAGTCATCAGGCAACACCTTAATTTATTTTGTATTCCAACTCGTTCACTGACCCTCACAAGTTAGAGGCCGGCTTGGAGCTGGATCATTCTCTAACTCTCGGCTATATTATCGTGCAGCTAAGATGGTACGTTTCAAATTCCTCCTCTTACTTATTGCCTCTACAATTTTTTTTTTTTTTAATAACCCTGGAAAACATCCCCATTCAATCTGCAGCTCACGAGATATAGAGTGGATTACCCATCACCCACTAAAACGCCATCTTTTAGGGGCGAAGATGGTCTGCGGATCCTTCTCCATGAACTAGTTAATACAAACTCTAAAGGGTGACATACCTCTTATAAACCATACAAGAGAGTGTAACCTCCATTGATAAGCAGGCTAAATACTATCACAAAAATATTTTATTTGTCAATATCCGAATTGAGTGATAAATACTCCCAGTTAGATATATTAGAAGTTATCTTCCTCCATAAACTGGTATTTTCTCTCATCATAATTTTTTTTATGTATTTGAAGTAAATTTTCAACGGTTTCTTATTGTTTGGGAAGCTCTGAATCGAGTTACCTTTTGGTATATGTGATAAACGGTGAGTGAAAGTGTCTTTTTTTTATATTCTCTCTTGAAATGATTCTCTATGAAAATGATCGAGTCACAAGTCAATCAAGTTCAACCCTCCGATATTAATAGTATATTCTATTTTAAGCCAATCCAGAATTTGGTGCCAAACATGATGACTATACGAGAATCAAAAAATAAATAGTCTATTGAATCATTTGAAGCATCACAAGAATATTAACATGTCAAGCTCCAATATATGTTTTTTTTTATCTTTTCTCTGTAAAGATACCAAGCTCTTGTTACATAGTAAAAGTTCATTGCATAGTAATCCAGACAATGAAGAGCACAGGGGAGCTTTTTTTTTTTTTGTAATTAAGTAATTGGACAGCTTTTATTTTCATTCTAATTATTTTATACCCCCTTATTCTTGCACTTTAATCCTTTCTTGCTAATGTAAATGAGCGGCTGATTAGATAATTTTTTTTAAAATAAAAATAAAAAATAAAAATAAAAACAACTTTCTCAGTACTATTTCTATGTGAATTGATATATTTGCTTTTGTTGTCTTGCAAGGTGATGCGATTATTAGATCT
This sequence comes from Ehretia macrophylla, assembly GCA_037974665.1. Taxonomy (NCBI): domain Eukaryota; kingdom Viridiplantae; phylum Streptophyta; class Magnoliopsida; order Boraginales; family Ehretiaceae; genus Ehretia; species Ehretia macrophylla. Next base: position 34,389,113 of record CM075770.1, read on the forward strand.
CTAACAACTATTTGGTGAAAGGGTTATATTTGATTTATTTCCACCACCTTGTCTCTCTCACGATGGTGCAGCTCAGTTGGGGCAGTGGTATCAGACACCTAAAGGAGTCCCTTCGAGATGACAATAGTAGTGGTAGCGATAGAAACTCACGGGGACAGAACCACGCTAAGCCAAACAATGGTTATGCATCATCAAATGTCTCACAATCATCTTCGAAGACGCTTATGAGGACGCGGACGTGCCCAGAATGTAAACGACCTTTTCCTTTAACTCAAACTACAGAAGCCACTGATGCTTCCAACTCGAGAATCACATCATCCAATAGGAACCCTAATGCTGATAAAGAGCTACCCTATACGGATCAAAGACCCCAGAATCGACAGCCAGGGAGGGCACAAGGGCCGCAAAGCCTAATTCCCGTGAAGCATAACACGCCTCACACGAACAACAATGCTTTCAACTCGAGAATCGCATCATCCAATAGGAACCCAAATGCTGATAAACCGCCACGCGCTACGGAACAAAGACCCCAGAGTCGACAGCCAGAGAGGAAACAAGGGCCGCAAAGGCCAATTACCGTGAAACATAACATGACTCACATGAACAATGAGAGAAATCCTGTAGCTGCATCACAAGTTAGCACACTAGGATCTATGCCAAACGGAGGCCAACCAACTCAAGAGAAGGGTCCTTCAAAAGTAAGCTATGCTGCTGCTGTAATAGGCTCACCTCAGGTTCACTATTTTCTGGTTGGATCAAGGAAAGTGGAATTTTCTCGCTAGACTGCCAGTACGTACGTGTCTCATGTTATATTTGTATTCTTTATTTATTGTACATATTTCTAAGATAATAACTCTAGATTTTTATCATGAGATCTCGAGAGTTTGGGTTACTAATTTGAATCCCATATTTGGGCTAGTTAATAACTTTTTGAACCAAATTATTATTTGGACTAAATGAGCATTAATCCATGAATTTTAATACTTCAATCTGTTTAAAGAATCGTTATATTTTGATGTTGTTGGATAGCTTCTATTTGCAGGATCCATATCCCTTGCTCCAAATTGGGTAAAAGGTGATCAGATTTGAGACGAATAACATTAGCTCAAACATAAGGCTTGAGCAAACCCGAATTACTGTAAATGTCTTTTTTTTTTTTTTTGGGAGTAAAAAGCATATAAATCCCCAGGCTAACTGGTTAAGCAACACCTTATTTTTGTTCTTGTCTATTTTTCTGTATTGCGGCATGTCCCAGATTTGAGTTTGTTTGATTGCCTGTAGATTTTTTTTTCCCCAAATATTTCAATCCTATAATTATTAATGTTGGATGAAAAAGAAAAGAGAAAATATATGTATATTGCTAAAAACCCTTTAGTCTAGCAGAATGATACTCGCAGTGTTTGCGAGAGGTTACGAGCTTGAGTTTCGGTGGTTACATCTGTATATATATATATATGGTCTTAGCCCTCCCTTTGAATAAATAAATATATATATATATATATATATATATATGTATGTATATTGAAGACAATAAGACCCACAGTTGGATAAAGGGAAAGACATGACTACATGATGAGATCATATAATACAAGAGTGCCTAATTTTAGGCCTCAAAAATTGATAACCAAAAATAAAGACCTAGACTAATTAGAAAGATAATTTGATAAGGAAAACTGAAACCTAATCTAATAAGGAAACCAACTCAGATATCTAAGTTTCGACTATTGTCCAAAGTAGTGGTATAACATAAGCAATTATAGTGAAACCCTAAATATGCTTTAACAATTAATTCCTTTTTGGATCAATTGTGGAGGAAACTTTTGTTTGTTTGAAAATTAATTTGTATCTAATTAAGGTACTAATTGTGGTGAGTTTTTTGTTAACTTGTGAAAATAACAAGGCGCATAGTGAAATTCTAATAAAACGAAAAAGTGGAGAGTATTAATTCCAAGATGCAAAATATCAAAATTTTAACCAACTGTTGCATATAAATCTTTGAAGGAAAATTATAATGATTCTCTATCACCAGACAAAATTTCCAAGTATAAGGACCTACAGATTTGAAGTTGCCTAATATTTCCAAATATATATTTTTTCAAATAAATAGCCTCAATGCAAATAAACTAGTTAGTAAAAGATTAGATATTGACCAAGAGCCAACATAAATATACTTGTTAGTTTAAGTTTAAGAAAATTGAACTCTTGTAATGGATCAACGGGACATGATTATGCATTAGTTCTTTTGCGCGCAAACCCACGTATATATATTGTGTATAGAATGGTATAGTCCACCTCTTGAAAGAATTCTTGTGAAAAAATACTAAAATTACACGAGAACAGTGTACTAATCACCAGAGTTGGACTTAAAAAAAAAAAAAAAAGTAGGCCTCTGTGGCTGCTAAATTTTATTGGGTTATAACGGGCCAGATTTTCTAAAACAGGCCCAACCCACAAGAGAAACAAAGTAATTTTGGCGCGAAAACACAGAACATTTCCCTCCACTTTATAAACATCCACGCCAAACGCTTCATCTCCACAGCTCAGATCTAGAAAGAGAATCAGAGGGAGAGAGAGTTTGTTTAGAGAGAGAAGCAATATGTTGGACGAGCAGCCGGTGGTGGCAGGGAGGCGAAGAAGTAGGGGAACAAGCGCGACAGCTTGTGCAGAGGCTCTCGAGCGTCTAAAAGCCATCCGGCAAGACGGGCGCCACTCAAGCGAAGCCGGCGGAGGATTCCAGGTAAAGCTCGACGCACTAATAAACGATCAAATCGACGAAGGTGAGTACAAAGCCCTTGTCCCAAAGCGCCGCGAAGAATTTCGAGGGTTTATCGTGGACGACAACGGCCTAGGGTACGGTGACGAAGGCGAGGAGGATGACTAGTCTCTCACCGGTGGTCCTCCGTATTCCGACGAGTCAGACAGTGAAGCTAAAAGGGAGAAGCCGAAAAGGAAAAAGGCTTATTCGGAGAAGAAGGATACTCAAATTACGAAAAAGCCCTCGGTTTTATCAGCTGCAGCTGCTTTAATGGGTAAGCAGAAGATCTCCAATATGTTTACTTCATCAGTTTTTAAGAAAAGCTGAGACAACGATAAGGCAAAAAATATATTGTGTGATAGTATAGTAGATGATGTTATTGCTGAATTTGCGTGCCTGATGAGGCTGATAGAGAGAAAAGGCAGAGAGGAAATTCTAATTTGTTGAATAATTTGAAGAATCTTATGCCAGTTAATTCGAATATAATCCCTGTAAAAATTGAAAAGCCACATATCGATAGTTTTAATTTTAATTCAACAATGAACGATGAAAGTAATGGTGCTAGTATTGCAAATGATGAGTCTACGTTAAATAGTTTTCGAAAAAGTGAGAAAAAAGATTTGGGGAAGGAGTTTAGAAACGGTAAGGTAGTGGATGATGAAATGAAAGAGGAGAAAGAGGCGGAGTCAACTAATGTTATTGTAAGGGAAACTAGGGATAAGGAAGCAAGATTCTTCGAATGCTAGTTTTTTACTCTCTCTAAGCAAAATTCACTATAGGAAGCAAGTTGTCAATGGCGATGCATTGCCAAATAATGTAAGATCATCATCATCTTGGATATTGAAGTGCCCAAGCTGCAATTTAAGTTTGAAGGTTGATGTATCTACTGAAACCACTCCTGCTGCTGCCAACTTCACAAATGCATCATCCTGTCTGAATCCAAATGCAGATACACCGGCACTTCCTTCGGATCAAAGAGTGACAAAAGATCAAGATTGTAATTTTTCATATAGCGTTGTTAGATATCACTCATTTTTCATCACTCATTTATCAACTCTTACGTATATACTTAGTTTTGTCAAGTTGACATGCCAACTAAGTATAAACATGGAAGATGATAAGTTGGTGATGAAAAATAAATGATATTATGTTGTTTTTATTTTTAAAAAACTCATCTCTCTTTGACTAGCATATATGTTAGTACTATTACTTACATCACAATCTCGTTACATATATATACTCCCATGCCCTTGTTCTTAGGAAACCAAAAATAAAAAATGATCTCAACCATACAAACCTTAAGATTTTTCATTGTCAATGGAAAATAGTTGATTTGTTGCTAACACTCTAATTTTTGGGTTAGCTTTATTAATGGCCAGTTTACGATTAATAACTTTCAAATTTAAGGTAATATGATCTTCTACATGTAACCTCATAAATCTATAACGTCTTTTTTCATGCTTTCTTGTCAATTAAACCAATGATTCTTTTCTCAAAATAGTAGAGAGATATTTTTTGTACATTGTCCACATATTTAATCTTATTATACGACAACTCAATGGAATTTCTAGACTTGGACATTCTCAAGTCCAAGTATATAGACGTTATTATGGCAAAGATACCTTGAACATAAATATGGGTCATTATTCAAACTAGTCGGGCCATCACCTCTTATCCTCTCTCACCTTAGGTCACACCCCACTTTTCTCTTTCTCTCACCTTGCCTCTCACCCCACGTCTCTCTCACCTTTTTTTCTCAGGTCCACGTGTCCGAAAAAGCTTAGGATGCTCAAAAAATAATTTCAATTATTTGTTTTCAAGACTTTTCCTATATATATATATATATATATATATATATATATATATATATATATATATATATATATATATATATATACCAGCATACCAAACACTGCATGAAAGATAGATACGAAGGCTATCGTCCAAACCAATTGCTCAGGGCAATTGATTGATCATGGCATGCTTTAACAAAAAATACATACCCGGCGCAAGCCCAAAGACAAAAGCCCCAAACTTTATTTAGACAAACATATTTAAATCTTATTATTACACAACAGCATCATCTATGGAGTTATGGTAAACAGAGAAATAGAGCAATCACAAGATATAGCAACATTTGATGCCGCTACTAAACTAGAGCAACACAACATAAGCCATTATTAAACAAACAGTTGGATCTGTAAACCATATTCCTTCATGTCGAAAAGAGACACGGTAATATTGTGGATACTTTGTCTGATCAGTAAAGTTTACGCTTACTTGGTTCGAACAGAAACCTTGCCCAGTATGTTGAGCGAATTGTGTCGATCCATAACTTGTATTGCAGCAATGCAAACACAATTACAGGGATGCACGCAAAAGCACCAATAAGTTTGGGCACCCACATCCTATGGCCGTTGTAAATCAAAAAGAAGGAGGCAGTAAATGCTACGACCATGGTAAGTATTGAGACGAAGAGTGCAGTAAGACCAATGGATAACTTATTGGGAAGTGATGCCAGAAAATCATCTTCAGCATAACGTGAAGTCAGAATTGACAAGAACATGATTATAGAAATTGTGGAAGTAAACATTGCTACTGCATCTGATATGACAAACAACTCGAACCACCCCGCTTTCAGGAATATTGGAACGCCTGTGTCGTCATAACTGCCACCTGGTATCGTGAAGGCTGCAGCGAATACCACCGTGGCTATCAAAGTTGCAATGATCATGCAAGAGTTTGCGGTATCCTTCATCCATTTTTCACCATTTTCTAATAATTCCCGGTGCTCCTCGGAGAAAACTTCTCTTGGTGTTAATTCTCGTGGTTTTCCATTAATTTCACATTTGTTTGTCATCTTGAGATATAAAGGGGGCACAATCTTTTCGACCTCCTACAGGACATTAATTATGCTTACTCGTGTGTTAAAATCAAGATAAGAATTATTTGTTCATTGATAAGAAGAAGAAGAAGTAGTCGATCCGATTAAAGCTAGGTACTCTCATCCCTGGACCAGTACTACAAAATAACACTATATAATATGAACTAAATTTTGTTGTGCAAAAAATACTATATATATAGCTAGCATCATAGTTTAAATTAATTCTCACGTACCTTAAACCACTGCAGCTCTCTTTGCATTTGAAGCGCTGCTCCAGACACTGCGTCAAGTATGTTCCGCGTTGGTAATTTTCCAGCTAAATGAAGAATATTGTTCTGGTTCTCGTCTACAGTAAGAGCTAGTATATCTTTATATACCCCTGTTTCGTAGATGAGTTTGAAGACTTCCGCTTGCCGAAATATTACAGCAAGGTGAAATATGCTATATCCAGATTTTGCATCCATGATCACTATCAGTTCAGGAGTCGATCGGGAAAGTATAGCTATAAATTCCACATTCCCCTCTTTTACTGCATTGGAAAGAATTCCAGATTTTGCAAGGTGATCATGATAGATCTCTTCGTCGCTGTTAGGTAACTTGAGAATGTCGTCCAAGAGTTTCTGAACTAACTGATTGGCCCTCATTCGATCCAAAATATAATCATTAATTCTTTTCATCCCTGATAGTAATTGGTATTGATCATGTCAATTATAAATTGTTACTTTAACAAATTAAGAACCAAACTAAAATATTGGGCTAAATATATATATTATCCATGATCAATAATTAAGAAATCATAGTGATGTTGAAACTAATTAATTGTTTGGAGCTAATTAAAAAAAAAAAAGTAATCATTCTCCAATTAATCTTACGAGGAATATAATGCAGGGAACGGGTTATGATTGAGTATCTTTTCCACATCCGTTCTTCATTATAACTCATCAATGTGGTAGGCTTTGTAGCAAAGATTCGCAAGGCTAGTGTTTTCGCCTCTAACGCAATAATAGCCTCGTGCTCTTTCAACATCTTTAGTGCAAAACCTGCACGGACCAAAACGTGCAGTTGAATTAAATAAATATGAGATACAACAATATTGATAAAAGGTGTCTCATCAAACTGTCATATGGTCTGGGGCCGAAGTTATAGGTATTCTCATCGTGGTTCAGCTGCCTAGAAGCCTTGTTAGTCCTTGTTATTTTTTAAAAAATTAATTTAGTTTCTATTATTTTTATAAAAAAAAAATCAATTTAATCATTGCATGTGACCTTCATTTAAGGACCTAATTGAAATTTTTTAAGAAAATAATAGGGACTAAATTGACTATTTTAAAACAATATGGACGAATTTAAAATTTTTGATAAATAATAGGATGAATTTAAAATTTTAAGAAAAATAGGGACCATTTATGAGATTTTCCCTATTAGAAATAGTGCCCGTGTGTGTGCGTGTCTGAACTAATAAGTTGAATGATATAATAAGTTATCGTATTATATGAGTATTATCATATTTTACAGAAGTATTAATGTGAGTTTTGTATTATATTAATTGTGCTGTCGTAGGCTTATTTAAGTATTTCAATAGTAGAATTTTTATTGTCACTAGTGCTTTTTCTTTTTTCTTTTGTATCTTTCGTCCCCTTCTCCCTCCTCTTTGTTGGGCATCAGGCGCAGCGAAATGGTTGAAGACAAGCAATATCGCGCAACTAAAATTTAAAACGAAAATAAGAAGAAAATGAAGTAAATGAGAAACAAGATTTACGTGGAAAACCCTCAAACAAATCGAAGAAAAAACCACAGGGCAAATAAGGAAAATTTCACTATAATGTGGAGTATTTTACAAGAACCTTCTCTCTAATATAAGGAAAAAACAATTTTACTGTCTCAAATAATAGGAAAAAATAACTCTCACTCACAATCTAAAGACAACAAAAAAAGAAAACTCTTAAGAAGAAACCTATCTATTTTTCTCTCTAATTTTTGGAATGCACTCACACACCAAATGCTTCATCGATGCATCTCTACTTATAGAAAAGATAGCCACCCGGTGCCACCCAATGCCTCCCTTTTGTCTCATTTGTAATTTTCCATGCATATCAATCAACAAATCACCAAAAGGCAAAGATGATACCCATTGCCGGCCAATTTCCTTGCCTTTTTTTCCTTTATGTTTTTCATGCATTTATTACAAGTCAATCAATGCATTAAATGTATGTCTTCTCATATCACCAAAATTGGCTTTACTTTCACATTATCCCACTTAGAGTTACTTTTGGTGAATTTTAAAATCTCTCCATACTTGTCAGTTCGATGCTGCTTATGTTTCTGCTAGGCCATCAAATGATCTACTCCAAATAAACTTGTCAAATTAATTGGCTTTTCCATAACATCTGCTAGGTTCTCGTTGATGTGAATCTTCTACATATCCACACTTTATTCCTTTACTACTTCACGAACAAAGTGATACTAAACACCTATATGTTTCGTCCTAGAATGAAAGGTTGGATTTCTTGCAATATGCAAAGCACTCAAACTGTCACAATACAATGGAACTTTCTCTTGATTGTGCCCAAGCTTCTCGATTAACCGTATAATCTAAATTGCTTCTTTGCAGGCTTGTGTAGCTGCCATGTATTCAGCTTCTATTGTAGATAGAGCCACAACAGTCAGTAACTTAGATACCTAACTTACTGCACCTTCTGCAAATGTAAACAAATAGCCTGTAATGGATTTCCGTTTATCATAATCACCTACAAAATTCGAATCAACAAAGCCCTTGACAGTAAATTTTGATCCTCCAAACCATAATGCAACATCCGAGGTTCCTTTGTTATATCTTATGATTTTTTTAACTGCATTCAAATGATCTCTACCAGGATTCGCCATAAACTGACTGATAATACCAACTGCTTGAGCAATATATGGTCTCGTACATATCATAGCGAACATAAGACTTACCACTGTTGATGCATTCGGTACTTGAGACATTTCCATCATCTCCGCTTCATTTCTAGGACACATACTTGAGGATAATTTAAAATTGACAGGAAGAGGGGTCGAGATTTCCTTACAATCTTGCATATTGAAGCACTGCAATATTTTTTTTTGAAATAGTTCTTTTGGGAAATCCAATTTTTTTGCCTTTTCTGTCTTTGTGAATGTGCATCCTTAAAATCTTATTTGCTGGTCCTAAATCCTTCATATCAAACTCCCTAACCAACTGTGCCTTCAATTCTTGGACCTGATCTTTGCTGGGGTCTGCTACCAACATGTCGTCCACGTATAAAAGCAGAATAATAAAATTATCATCACCAAACCTCTTGTAATATGTACAATGGTCTGCATTGAGTTTGTTGTACCCAAGGCTAATTATGAAGGAATCAAATATCGTGTACAACACCTTGGCGTTTGTTTTAGTCCGTACAGAGATTTGGTCAACCTGCAAATCAAGTTTTCTTTTTCCTTTCTCAACAAAACTTTCAATTTGGAGCATGTAATTCTCTTCTTCAAGTTCTCCATGAAGAAAAGTGGTCTTTACATCTAACTGCTCTAGATGTAAATCAAACACAATATACATAGCCAAGACTACGCTAACAGTCATAAGTCTAACCATAGGAGAAAATATTTCATTGAAATCAATACCTTCTTTTTGAGCAAATTCTTTCACTACCAGTCTTGCACGATATTGTTCCACTTGGTCATTGTTATCTCTCTTGATCTTATAGACCCATTTGTTGTTGATGGATTCCCGTCCAGGTTGTAGTGGAACAAGCTCCCACATTTTATTTCTATGGAAAGCTTCAATTTTTTCTTGGATTGCTATCATCCATAAAACAACATCGGGATTCGGGGCTATTCACAATCTTGTGAAAAGTAGACGATTTTCCATCCTCCGTTAGAAGACAATATGCAGCATTGCTCGCTATGACTAATCTGAGTGTCCAACTGGTCTCGTTGTCTGACGTGATGAAGGTCGGATCTCTGTAACCTCAGCCTCATCAGATTCACATCAGATCTTAGCTTCATCTGATTCTTGTTCCTCATACTCCGGTGTAGCTTCAAAAGAAACTTCTCCTTGTTCTGACTTATTCTCAATATGTACTGTAGTAATCTCATTTGAAGTGTTACTGTTATCTTCACTTTGTAGTTTATCTTCGGCAAATATCATATCTCTGCTGACGACAACCTTGCGGGCAATGGGATCCCACAAGCAATGCCCCTTAACTCCGTCAGCATATCCCAATAGCACACATCTCCTAGATTTTGGATCTAGCTTTGTTCTTTCTTGAGAACCATACATCACATATGTCGGACATCCAAATATGTACAAGGTAGAATAATATGCGGGCTTACTAATCCACATTTTCACTGGTGTCTTCAACCCAATTGCAATTGACAGCGATCGATTTATCACGTAACAGGCGGTTCTCACTGTTTCTGCCTAGAATGACTTGGCTAGACCTGCAGTCCCCAATATAACTCTTGTTCTTTCAAGAAGAATTCTGTTCATCTACTTGCTACCCCATTTTGCTAAGGTGTATATACAACAGTAAACTACCTCCGAATACCCTCTTGCTTGTAAAATGTTAGAAAGCTCTCGTCAGTGTATTCTCCTTTGTTGTCCGTCCTCAAACACTTGATCCTTTTCCTGGATGAGTCTCTTTTTTAAGAAAATCTTGTTATGAAGTGACTTGACTTCATACAATTTGGTCAGTGCATCCCAAATTTCTTTTGCTGACTTTTTTTCTTTAACGCTTGACAATACCGAATATGCCAAAGCCAAATGCAAATTAGCCATAGCGTTGCCATCCATCTCTTTCCACTTGTCATCCGTTACCTCCAGTGGTCTATCTCTATTTGTTGCCAAACAATTCTCTTTTCTCAAGATTGCTTTCATCTTCAATTTTCAAAGGGAGAAATTACTCCCATTGAACTTCTCGAATTCAAATTTTACCGCCATAGTATTAATAACAATCTGGTAATTTTACTTGAACCGCCTCCCACTATTTCACTATGAATAGTAACCATGAGCAGTTACCCCGTATCCAGTGGATAGAAACTCTATAACCAGTTAATAGTAGCTTCGTAACCAGTCAGTAGCTCCGTAACTAGTGAACAACTACTCCGTAACCAATTAACAGTAGCTCTGTAACCAGCGAGTCTACAACCAGTGGCTTTGATATCACTATTGGGTATCGTGCGCAGCAGAATGGTTGAGGACAAGCAGTATCGAGCAACTAGAATTTGAAACGAAAACAATGAAAAAATGAAATAAATGAGACACAAGATTTACGTGGAAAATCAAACAAATCGAGAGAAAAACCACGGGATAAGTTAGGAGGATTTAACTATGATGTGAAGTATTTTACAACAACCTTCTCTCTAATATAAGGAGCACTACAAGAAAAACTATCAAATGTGACAGTCCGTCTCCTTTTCGTCGCCAAAAAAGCGATGAAACAGAGACAAAATTGTCGGCATTTGAATAGTGACCCTTTCGAGAAGGTTTGGAGACGACTTAGATATGTCGTCTCCGAACCATCTCCAAAGGCAACTATTAAGAGACGGTTTGAATAGTCCTCTCTAAACCGTCACCAACCCGATATAGTTTTTAAACGCTTTATCTACATCATCACCAAACCGTCTCCTAATTACGACGATTTAGTGACGATTTTACAATTCGTCTCCAAATATCACCAACCAGAGATGATTTGGTGACGATTATCTATGTCATCTCGAACCCCAATCCTATTGACTAAAACATATTATTCATAACGTTTTCATTACATAAAAACACTATATACTACATTAAAAATTCATGAAATTAAATCATGAATAAAAGACAATATTAACTTTCAACTCATATATTGATAATTAAGAATTACATCTGAGTGGTAACAAAATACGTCATTTTGTATGTACATAACACCTACCAACGTACATAATCACACATGAAAAATACCAAGAAATGGTATTCTCACATTAACGATTATTCTGTATCATCTACTTAACGAAAACTAAAATACATACTCCTAATAACCTTAATATGCTAAACTTAGTAGAAATATTAGCCCAAGGCCTTGGGGAAATAAATCTTCAGCATATCATAAAAACTTTTTGACGAACTTGAGCTTCTGAAATATAGCCTTCTTCCTTTGGTGGATCATTAAGATCAATATTCGGTTTCACATCTTTCTTCAAGCTCCTTTCAATTTTTTCAAATGTGTTGTCATTTTCTTCTGTACCACAAAGATTTTGTGACTGTTGTTGTTTCTTCTCACTCATTATTGAAAAAAAAACGTCTATAGCTACAAGATGAATGCAACTCATTCAACCCAAATGAAAGCTCTTTAAATAGACAGCAACACAGACGCAACCTTGCATTTTCCGTCTCCCACTCGAAAGTTTAAATCCCTAAGGAGACGGACCATTTGGTCCGTCTCCCAAATTTAAAAAAATACCCAAATGGAGACGGACCTATTAGGTCCATCTCCTTTTTTTTTTTTTTTAAAAATCTTTTTTTTTGGGACAAAGGAAACGGACGATTTGGTCTGTCTCCTTTATTTGATTTTAAAGCCCAAAGGAGACGAACCAAATTTAAAAAATACCCAAATGGAGACGGACGGATTATATCCGTCTCCTTTTTAAAAAAAAAAAAGACGGACCATTTGTCCATCTCCCATATTTTAAAAAACACGTAGACGGAGACAAACCTATTAGGTCCGTCTCCGTTATTGGGTTTTAAATCCCAAAGGAGACGGACTAAATGGTCCGTCTCCTAAAATAACAGCACAACACTTTAAGTGCGTCTCCCATTTCTGCCTTCGGCACTTAAATCTCTGTTTTTTTTTTTTAACAGCCACCCCCCCCCCACACATACCCTACCCCAGGCCATAATACTCTACCCCCACCCCTCAACACCACATCCTATCTTTAAAATTTTCTTCTTCACCCCCAACCCTTCCATTTTTCCAAGCACATTAAGGTTATATATATGTATGTGAAATGTATATGTATATGTAGATGTAGATGTATATGTATATGTATATTTAGATGTAGATGTAGATGTAGATGTATATGTATTTGTAGATGTAGTTATAGATATATGTATATGCATATGTGTATGTGTATATATATGAGTTTATATATGTATATATATATTTGCATATACTCCCAAATATTGATGGTAGACATGTTTTTTTTTTTTTTTTGGGGGGGGGGGGGGGGGGGGTTTCATTTTTTTCAGTTTATATTTTTCACTTTATTTTTCATTTTTTTTAAAATTATTTTTTGTTTTTTGTTCATTTTTATGTTTTATTTTATTTATGTTTCCTTTTTTTTGAATGTTATTAATTTTATTTTATTTATATATTTTGTATTTTTTTAATTACGCTAAAAATAATTATTTTTTTAGTTTTTTTATTTATTTATTTTTGGTTTTTTTAATTTCTTTTAATATTTTTTTGGTTTTTTTTTATTTTTCTGTTTTAGTTTATTTATTTTTCCTATTTGTTTTTTTGAATGTTATCAATTTTTTAATATTTATATAGTTTGTAATTTTTTTTATTATGTTAAAGTTTTTTATTTTTTTCTATTTTTTATTTATTTAGTTATTTTTCATTTTTTTTTGTATAATTGCAAGGTTCTTTATTGATTTGGATTAATTAGTTTATATATTTTTTATGTTTTTTATTTTTTATTTTTTTTCCTTTTTTGTAAGTTTATTAATTTCTTTTATAATTATTAATTTCAGGTTTTCGCTATTGGACACCGTAATACGTCTCAGGTTAGTATTCTAATGTGTTTAATTTCAGGGTTTCGCTATTTAGCGGGTGGTGTTGGATTGAATTTTTGGATCATTGGATTTTGAAGCCTTTTGGGTGGGTTTTATGTAAACATTAAAAATTTAATGTTTTAGTTAAAGTTTTTTGTCTTGCCATGTAATATCATAAGTGTTTTTTGTTTTGTATAGTTGGTTAGGCGTATAAATTCATTTATATTATGTGTATAAAAGTTTTCAAGTGTGTAGTTGTATTGTAGCGGATGGATTAAACTGTGGTTGGTTTAATTGTGGTTGGTTGATTTTTGAATGATGATTTGGTTGTATATGATGGTTGGTTGGTTTTGTAATGATGATTTGGTTGTATATGGTGGTTGGTTGGTTTTTGAATGATGATTTGGGTATATATCCATATTTTTTCTCATAATGTTGTGCAGGTTTAATCTTTATCCCAAAGCCATATTACAACCATTATAATGCCGAAATTCTTTTGCGTATTAACTTGATTATAGAAACATCGCAAGTTGGGGAAAGACATTGCCTTATTCCTCTAAACTAAATCAAAACAATTGATGTTTTTTCCCTTTTTTGTGATAAATTGCAGGCTACGTATCTTGAGCTGGTGGAGCAGGCAAATCAGTCGTCGGAGGAAGGTTCGACGGGCACACCTGTTGATCATGATACCCTATTTTTCCAGGCTGTTGGAAGGAACAGCAAAGGCCTCGTGTACGGCTCTCAAGCTTCTATAGGGTCCGCACACAGCGTCCCGTCTTCAAGACGCCATATCACAGAGATGGATATCCAATCAGTTGTTGCCAAAGCGACAGACGAGGTGGTACGTAAACTAAAAGAAGAACAGGCAGAGGAGATGCGTAAACTTAGGGAAGAAAATAACGTAAATCTCCGACGACTTGAAGACAAGATTGTGCTACTTGTGAAACAGTTCGATACTCCTCCACAACAACTTGATCTGGGTGATTGAATAAATGATCAACCCGACTGATAATTGTCCAAACTTTATAATAACGTATTATGTCACATACTAATTGTTTTATGATGTGTGTACTTTAACTTCCGAACATAAAATGTGTACATTACAATCTAATTACGTTAATTTAATGTTTGTGTAATAAGTATATCAACGTGTTAAAAATTTTAGAATGTATAACAGGTTGATTCTGAATTATTTTTATGAAAAAAATATATATATTAAAAAAAAACTCAAACTGCGACGGAAAGGAGATGAATTGTAAAAATATAAAAAAGAGACAAAAATGAGACGTCTTGGAAAAGGAGACAAAAAGGAGACGACCTGAAAAAGGAGACGAAAAGAAGACAACGTGAAAAAGGAGACGAAAATGAGACGACATGGAAACGAAGACGAAAATGAGACGATGCGGAAACGGAGATGAAAAGAAGACGATATGGAAAAGGAGATGAAAAGGAGACGACGTGAAAAATGAGACGAAAATGAGACGGCATGTAAACGGAGACGAAAAAGAGATGAAATGGAGACAACACAACAACGGAGACGATTTGGAGACGAGCTAAAAGGGAAACGATTATTATGGAGACGGAATGGAGACGAATATAATTTTCGACAAAAATGAGACGATTTTGAATTTCGTCTCCGTGTGAGACGAAATGGAAATGAAATCCAAAATTGGAGACGACGCAAACGGTAACGGCACATTTTCGTCTCTTTTTTGTCTCCTATCAAGAAATGGAGACGAAAAGGAGACGGAAATTAGCCGTCTCTGTTTTCAAAATTTCTTGTAGTGGAAAAAATAATTTTACTATCTCAAATAATAAGAAAAAACAGCTCTCACTTACAATCTAAAGACAACAAAGGAAGAAAACTCTTTAGGAGAAACGTATCTATTTTTCTCTCTAATTTTTGAAATGCACTCACTCACCAAATGCTTCATCCTTGCATCTCTATTTATAGAAAAGATTGCCACCCGATTCCACCCAATGCCTCCCTTTTGTCTCCTTTGCAATTTTCCATGCATGTTAATCAACAAATCACCAAAAGGCAAAGATGATACCCATTGCCGGCCAATTTTCTTATCACCCTTTGTCTCCCTTTCCTTTATGTCATTCATGCATTTATTGCAAGTCAATCAATGCATTAAATGCGTGTCTTCTCATTTCATCACAAGTCAACAAAAGTGGTTTTACTTTCATACTTTTTCCCCCCTTCTTCTCCACCTTCCACCTTGAACCCTAAACCTCTAAATCCAGGATCACTCAATTCTCTTATTGTTGTTATTGTCACTAGAGCTAACAATATTTAGCCATCTTATGATAAAATCTTGATATAGTTATTGTATCCTAAAAATTATAACACAATCCTACATATTACAGGAGTGAGATTTTTGTACTATCCTCTGTTATTTGAACGATTCACAGCATTGTGGAATTAAGTTCCATTGTGAAGTTCATTTCTCAATAAATCATTTCGGTGGGGGTGCATAATTATATTCACTATAAGAAATAGCTGTCATATATATTGCATATATATCTTATACACAGTATGAGGACTAAATTAATTATAATCAAAGTCGTCGGTTCAAAATCTTACCAAACATCTCAGTAGCAATAGCGATTTCAAAAAGCTCATTGAGTTCTTCAGCTTTTAAAATTTCAGGAGGCGTGATACTGTATAGATATGAAGACATTTCCTTTTTTCCAAGCGTAGTTGCCAAATGAAGTGGTGTCTTGCCGTCACTACGACGGATGATGGGCAGTCCGTTATTCCTCTCATACATCACTTTAGCAATTTCTACCACTTCTGAAGCGGCTGCAAACATAAAGGCTGTGTTCCCATTGTTATTGACTGATGCTAACTCATCGCTACTCATAAGTTTAACTAGCTCTCTTACAAACATGGTGCATTTTGTTAAAGCGGCGATATGCAGCAGTCTTTCACCGTGTACTGTTATCCTAAGAGAAGCTAATCCTGCGTCCTTGCCAAGCATCGGTTCAGCAGCTTTCCAGTCACCTTTCATAGCAGCATTGTATAAGATTGCTCTTTGTTGCCTAGATATTGTTTTTCCAATTCCTGATAATATATATTATATGGAACAAGTCATATATAGAGCTAATCAAGATAATACAAATACGTATGTAGCTATGTCACATTTTGAAACAAAAAAAGCTATGTCACATACATACGTATGTAGCTATATATATATGTGCTCCTACATCCATATTGTAAGCTAGCATTTAAGATACAATTATATGTGTAAATCATAGGATGAAAATGAAGTACAGATTTCATCATGTTTTGGGACTATAGGAATATGATCAAGTCAGGCATTTAGGCCATCCTCAACAAGAGCTCTAAATTAAGGGGTTTTAAAAGTAAATTTAGAGCCCCTTTGTATTTTAGAGCCTCATGTGTATTTTAGGGGCTCTAAAAAAACATTCATCTCCAGTAAAGGGTTCTAAATTTAAAGATCTATAGTGAAACTCACAACCCCTTTTATTTTTTTATTCAGCCAAAGTACTTTTTTTTGAAGTTGTCAATTTTTTTTTTTTGTTAAAGTTGTCAGTCAGATATCAAATTTAATTTGTTAAAGAGACCCATGTGGTCAAATATGATTTGAAAAAAACCTATGTAGGCTCTATATTTTTTTATCTTTTTCTTGGAGCTCTGTTTTCTTCAACAAATTATAAAGGTGTATATGTTTTGTACATTTATATATGATGACGCTGAACAATCTTAACACCACGTTTATATATACTAGGCACTCGCACCCTTAATTTGTGGACGCTAGTCCTGCATTGTTTAGCAAAAGGAATTAAGATTTTATGATCAACACGAACACTCATACTCGTAATTCACACCCTCAAACAAATGTGGCTCTTCCACTGCTAATGTCTAGTGAAAGGTATTCCACAAAAACATACTTGTATTTCAGAATCTAGAAGGTGGGGGATAGAAGGATAAACTATATATGCAATAATCCCCATTGTTATTATTTTTTTAAGTTAGTCCTCAATATTTTAGAAAATGCAAATTGACCCTAATATTTTAAAAAAGTGGTCAACTTGGTCCATACCATTAAATATTTGACGAAAAATCCCTAAATTACTAAACTACTCTTAAAAAACAAATTACAAATTGACCTCTAACCTCAACCCTTACCCACCCCTCACTTGCATCCCTTCCCCCTAACTTCGTCACTCTTACCTTCATGACGCCACAATCCCCATATATGTATGTGTGTATGCAGCATGTGTATGCGTGTGGGGTTTGTGAAATGGTGTGTATATACATATATATATATATATATATATATATATATATATATATATGTATATGTATATGTGTGCAGTGTCTGTATGCACGTGGGGTATGTGAATGTGCTTGGTGTTAGTGCGTTGTGTATGATTATGGTAGTGGTGGGTGTATATTGATGGAGGTAAAGAAAGACAAAAAAAAAATAAAAAGATGATTTTAGGGCTAAATTAAAATGTTTCGCAAGTTTGGGGACTAAACTAAATTTTAAGAAAAATAATAAAGACCAATTTGAAAGTTATATTATTTTTTTTCAATTTTACCTTTGTAAAACCATGCATGTCTGTTAGATTTAACTATTTTTTTAATAGCGGGAATTAAATTGGTAATTTTTTTTAAAACCTGGGTGACTCATTTGGCTAACTTGAAATAATGAAGACTTTAAAAAAAAAAAAGTGAAACAATAGGAACTATACGCATAAATAAAGTGGCGTAGAGTGATGGATAAGCCAGAATTGTATGATATAGGGAGTTCGTGAGGTATTCGAAACTTACCAGCTCCAGATGTTTGATCACGAACAGAAGTTCCAACTTGTTCATCCATACTTGGTACCTCTTGAATTATATTTAATAGCTGGTTGGTCACGACAAAGCGAGCAGTGCATGAGCCACGTAACTTAATTAAATTAGGGCTCCGTTTATTTACCGTAAAATAATATGCTGATTAGAAATATTAACAAGAAAAAATGTTTTTCTAAAAAATAAAATATTTTTCTGTGTTTAATTGTCACACTAAAAAATATTTTTTTAGCATTTGATGTAAAGTAAAAGTTTATTAAAATAATTAATTTATCAATTTATTAATTTCTTAAATTATTAATTATTAATTAATCAATATTAGTTAGTTGATTGATTACAATTAATAATTCATTAATAAAAAATTAAAAATAATTTTAAAATAATTAATTTACAAAAATTCTAATTAATTCATAATAAATAAATAACTAATAATTTTATAATTATTTGAATAATTTAAAACTAAATTAGTTGAATAATAAATTTATTAATTTATTAATTATTAATTAATATTAATTTATCGAATATAATTTATTAGCTACAGCTTACCTTATTATTATGAAAAAGGAGACTTTGATTTTTTATATTATTAAATTAAAATTAATTAATTTTTTTATTAAATTATATTTAATAATAATTAATTAAAAATGTGAGTGTGGTGGTTGGAAATATTGGAGGATCAACATGTTGAATCCAAACGTAAGTAAAGAGTGATTCAATTACTGTGCTTTCTAGAAAATCAATTTGGGGTCAAACATTAGCCATTCATAAAATCATTGTAGTAGTGAGTTTGCGTAATTAATACTGAAATTACTTTGTGAATGAATAAAATACCATTTTAGTCCTCCAGTTTTACCAAAAGTCTCAAACGGCTCCCTCAATTTTGGAGTATACGTACCCAAATTGGTCCCTCTGTTATAGAGGGGCAATATTTTTAATGTCTAAAGGAAAAAAAAATAGTCATTTTTTCTTTAAACAAAAAAAAAAAGAGGTCAGAATGAAAAAAAAAAAAATGAATGGCTAGGAAAGTGCCATGTTATACGCTTCATTTTGCCAAGGAAAGAAGTAAGCAAATTGTACCTTATTATTACTATTATTATTATTTTTTAACTCTCATGCCTATTCTCTCTCTTCTCTCACACAACACACACACTAGAACCCCAAAACTAGACACTTCATCATCTTCTTCTTCATTTAAAATACAAAAAAAAAAAAAAGATCGTAGAAGACCTAAAGCACATCATGCAACTATCACGAGGTAGAGATCAATCCCCTACCCAATCCAAGCACAAAAATCCTTGCAATTTAAGAGGTTAGTTTCCATGTTAGGGTTTATTCTTAGTTGTTTCCTAAAATTTTAATACAAGTGAATATTATGTTACATTATATTGTTGACATGTTTAGAGATATTATGTTTGATTTGGTTGGATTTTAGTTTTGCATGCAATGTATTAATGACGTTGAATAATTTTGATCTTGAAACTTCATTTCTTATTTTAATGAAATCTCTAAAAAATAAAACTCATTATCAAAAGAGTTTAAATAGAAAGCTAAACTCATTAAAAAGAAACTAAAGATACTTGTAAACTAGTTCCCATATACCTTTTTTTAATCAAAATTGCCAAATTAATTGTAACGCATGCATTTCACCACGATTTATCAACGTTTTCACTAAATAGTAAAAAAAAGACATCAATAAAGATAGAGGAACATAAAGAAAAAAAAAATTATAGAATAAATTGCATAATTAACCCGTTAATGCAGGTAAACTATTGACAACTATAATATATATATATATATATATATAAAATGAATCAGAAAAAGCAAATATAAATTATCTACAAAGAGAAGACAGAATTAACATTCATTTTTTGAAGTAACCACGGAAAAGAAACATACCTCAAATAAGAATAGAATAGTGGACTGGGATGAAAGAAGATTAGGGGATGTAGGAAAGAAGATTAGGGGATGTAGTGGACTGGGATGGAGAGTCTATTCTTTCCTTGTCTTATGTCCAAAAGTATATATTCTTTCCTTGTCTTGTTCTAGACCTATCTTTATCCTTTTTTCTTTTAGAAATATGCTGGGATACTTTTTGCCTTCAATTTTATGCAGTCCAGTTAAATTTACGCATTTGGAAATTTCATATTCGAGTTAGAAGAAATCATCATCCCATCTACTATACCTCCCAACGATCAACTGAATAAAATAGAAAAATTGTTGTACTGAAATTGAAATAGACCTTCCTTCAAATAAGGAGCTGATTAAATGTATAAAGTTGTTGAAGTAAAATTAAAATGAGATAATCCCAAATATAAAAAAGCTCCAAATTTCATATAAAGAAGAAAAAAAAATTGTTGTTGGAGTTGGCCTTATATCCTTTTATGGATTTGGCATTATATCCTTTTACGCTTTCTAATATGTTATTTCTTTGTTTTGTCCACTTTCACAACTTTCGTAGCTTGGCGTTTTGTGGACTCAATCCTCTTTGCATGCCAAACTAGTCAAGAATAGTATTGAGGATTACAAGCAAAAGAAAGAAAGAAGATGATAGCATGACGCATGAAGCTGGTGAGGCGCGCGAGGATGATGACAGGGTTTATGACAATTGTCCACTTCGTAAGGTGGTAGTTGAGCAATTTTGCCCAGATAAAATGGAACACGAGTTTTTCCTTTTTCTTTAATTTAATGGAGACCTAAGTTGTAAAACGCAAGTTAAAAAATGTCCTTTATTAGAATTGATCTCAATATCTCTGGTATGCATAACGGAGAGTATGCCACTAGATCAAAGGCCGGGCATTTAAAATTGGCGAGTCTGGCACTGATCATCTTCTTAAGATTGTTGTATTTAATGGGTTTGATAGAAAAAGAGAAAGAGAGAGAGAGAGAGAGAGAGAGAGAGGGAGAGAAAGGTAGAGAGAAAAGTAAGGGTTGTGTTGAATAGAGATGCAAGGTGGGTATTTGTTGAGGAAGAAGAAGAAGAAGAAGCTGAAGGAGGGAAAAAAGAGAACAAGAAAAGAATAGGAAAGGAAAATTATAAAAAGAAAAAAAAATTAACTGACTTTTTAAATTTTAACTATTTAAGTTCTAAACCTTCTCAATTTGTCCTTTTTAACACTAACTAATATAATGGTAGAATGAAGTTTTTTTGAAAAATTAATGGTTCTTTTAGGACTAAAAATAATTTAACAATTGAAAAGAACAGACAAAATAATTTAGAAATTTCTGAAATAATTACTTTTAGGAATATTGAGAGCATTCTACTTAATATCCTATTTCTAACCCTTTAGTAACTTATTACATCAAATGTTCACCTACATCTATATATAATGTAAGCTAGCATTTAAGTTACAATGAAGTACAGATTTCATCATGTTTTGGGACTGAAGGAATATGATCAAGTCAGACTTTTAGAGGGGACCTGGACAAATAATAAAGGTCTATTATATGCTCTGTCCATTTATATTTGATGACGACGAACAATGTTAACACCAAGCCGCAACTAATGGATATATGTACTTATAAACTATGCATGCACTCGTACCCTTAATTTGTGGACGCTAGTCCTGCACATTGCCTAGCAGTGGCAGAATTAAGATTGATCAACAGTAACACACGATAAGAGATGTCTTTAATTAAAATCTAATATATTTAATAAGATTTTTTTCTTTCGATAAAAATTCTTTTTCTCAATTCATACACTCAAGGCTCAAACAAATGTGGCGCCTCCATTGCTAATGTGTAGTAAAAGGTATTCCGCAAAAACATACTCGTAATTTAGAATCTAGAAGTTGGGGCATAGAATGATAAATTATGCCAATAATTCCCATTGTTTTTTGTTTTTTTTTTTTTTCAGTTAGTCCTCAATCTTCTAGAAAATGCAAATCAGACCCAAATATTTTCAAAAAGTGGTCAACTTGCTCCATACTATTAAATATTTGGAGGAAAATCCCTAAAATTACTAAACTACCCTTAAAAATAAACCAAATTACAAATTTACCTCTAACCTTAACCCTTACACACCCCTCACTTGCTTCCATTCTCCCTAACCCCGTCACCCCTACCTTCATGACACCACAACCCCCGTATATGTACGTGTATATGTGTGCAATGTGTGTATGCACGTGGGGTATATGTGTGTGCACGGTGTATGTGTGTTGTGTGTGATTCTACTGGTGGTATCTATATATTGATAGAGGTGAAGATAGACAAAAAAAGAAATAGATGAATTTGGGACTAAATTAAAATGTTTCGCAAGTTTGAGGACTAAACTAAATTTAAAAAAATAATAATAAGGACTAATTTGACAATTATATTATTTTTTCAATTATACCTTTGTAAAACCATGCATGTCTGTTAGACTTAGCTGTTTTTTTTTAATGGCGGGAGTTAAACTAACAATTTTTTAAAAATATGGGAGACTCATTTGGCTGACTTGAAATAATAAAGACTTGAAAAAAAAAAAGTGAAACAATAGGAATTATATGCATAAAGAAAGTGGCGTAGAATGATGGACAAACCAGAAATTAATGTATGATATAAGGAGTTCGTGAGGTATTTGGAACTTACCAGCACTAGATGTTTGATCATGAACAGAAGTTCCATCTTGTTCATGCATGCTTGGTACCTCTTGAGTCATATTTAATACCTGGTTTGTCACAACAAAACGAGCAGTGCGTGAGCCACATCACTTAATTAAATTAGGGCTTTGTTTTTTTGCCGTAAAATAATTTGTTGATTAGAAAATATTAAAGAGGAAAAATATTTTTTTGAAAATAAAATAATTTATGGTGTTTAATTGTTACACTTAAAAATATTTTATGGTGTCTGGATCTAAAGTAAAAGTTGATTAAAATTATTAATTTAATATAATTTTTTAGATTATTAATAATTAATTGCTATTAGTTAATTGATTGATTAAAACAAATAATTTATTAATAAAAAATTAAAATAATTTAAAATAGTTAATTAACTAAAATTCTAATTAATACATAATAAATAAATAACTAAATAATGTTATAAATTATTTGAATAATTTAAAACTTTTAATTAATATTAATTTATCAATTAATTAACTTTTATTATTAAATTATATTTAATAAAAATAATTAAGTGAAAATGTGAGAGTGGGGTGGTTGGAAATATTGAAGGATCAACATATTGAATCCAAAATTAAGTAAAGAGTGATTCAATTATTGTGCTTTCGAGAAAATCGATTTGTATGTGAGGTTTATAGTGCTAGTCCTTCCAAAAGCTGTATATGAGATGGGTCCGGCTTTAGCCATTGTTGTATGGTGTTTGAGTAATTAATAGTGAAATTACTTTAGGCTATCTTTAATAGAGTCTCTAAAATATAAATTTTTTTTAATTTAAGTATTTTTAGAGTCTCCAATCTCTAAAAGCAATATTATTCATGACAAAAGTACATGAGACCTACCACTTTTGGTTTAAAAGATGTCAATATAGAGATCCAGTTTCTATTTTTTTCAACAAATTTGTAGAAGAAAATGGAGACTGAGTCTCTATTTTGACATCTTTTAAGCCAAAAGTGATGGATCCCGCGTACTTTTGTCATGAATAGTATTGTTTTTAGAGATTGGAGTATCTAAAAACACCTAAATTATAAAAATTTTGTATTTGAAGACTCCATTGAAGATGCCCTTATAAACGAAAAAATACCATTTTAGTCTCCGAGTTTTACAAAAAGTCTCAAACTACTCCTTCAATATTAGAAAATATCCAAATTGGTCCCTCTATTAAGTAGAGGGGCAATATTTTTAACGTTTAAAGGCAAAATAGTCATTTTCTCCTTAAAAAAAAGAGGGACAGAATAAATAAATAAAAATGAATGGCTGGAGAAATGCCACGTTGGGTGCTTCATTTTGCCAAGAAAATAAGTCAGCTAACTGTACCTTATTATTACTAATATTATTATTATTATTTTTTAACTCTCAAATCTATTCTCTCTCTTCTCTCACAACACATACACACTAAAACTCCAAAACTAGACACCTCATCGTCTTCTTATTCATTTAGAAAAAATAAATTGTAGAAGAGCTAAAGCACCTCATGCAACTGTCGTGAGGTAGAGATCAATCCCCTACCCAATCCAAGCGCGAAAAGTCTTGCAATTTAAGAGGTTAATTTCCCTTGTTAAGGTTTATTCTTAGTTGTTTCTTAAGATTTTAATACAAGTGAATATGATATTACGTTGTTGGCATGTTTAGACATATTATGTTTGATTTTATTTACAATGTTGAATATTTGTGATCTTGAAACTTCTTTTTCATTTTAATGAATTCTCTAGAAAATTAATCTCGTTATCAAAAGAGTTTAAATAGAAAGCTAAACTCATTAAAAAGAAACTAAAGATACTTGTAAACTAGTTCCCATATAGCTGTTTTTAATCAAAATAACCAAATCAATTGCAATGCATTTCACCATGACTTATCAACTTTTTCATTAAACAGTAAAAAAAAAACAGCAATAAAGATAGAACATAAAGAAAAAGAAAAAAATAGAATAAATTGCATAAACCGTTAATGCAGGTAAACTGTTGACAACTATTTATATACATCCATACAATTAATAACTGAGAGAAAGATTCATATGAAAAAATGAATCAGAAAAGGCAAATATGAATTATTTATAAAGAGACTATAGAATTAACAATAACTTTTTTTTAAAGTCACCATGGCAAAGAAACATACCTCAAATAGGAATAGAATAGTGGGCTGGGATGAAAGAAGATTAGTGGCTGTAGGAAACAAAGTGAAAAAAGTTGTGAATATAAAAATGGAGAATAGATTCTTTCCTTATCTTATGTCCAAAACAATATATTATTTGCTTGTCTTGTGCTAGACCTATCTATCTTTATCTTTTTTTCTTTTAGAAAGCTGCTGGGACACTTTTTGCCCTTCAATTTTATGCATTTTGAAGTTACATTTTATGTTCATCTTCATTCACATCACAACATAAGCACTAACATCGCAACTACTGCTATTACAAATAGTAGCATGTTAAACTGGAGAACTTTGTAATTTAGATTTGTTAATTTATTGTTTGACTGTGATGTGTTGTTCTTCTGGACGTCTCCTATAAATTGTAAAAAAATTTCAAATGCTAGCTTTTCATCATCGGGTACCAAATATGAGTAAAATAAACATTTTGATCTTGAGCAAAAGAAATATAGTTTGAATAATTTTTTTTTATTTTGATATTCGAATTTCTACTTTGTATCCATAATAGCATCTTTTATTTTTAGACTTAATTAAACTTCTGTTTACATATTCCCGAATAGTTAATGATGATGATGTTTTAGACATTTTCGTTTACTATATGAAAGGTCTCTGAACTGATCGAATTATTTTTGGCGTAGATTTGCCACCTAGAATTATATAGCAACAAGAATGGGAACAAGTGAAAAAATAAAAAATTGTTTGGCTTAAACCCAAAACGGCTTCTTTCCGCTCCACTTTTTCTTTTCCTCTCATCTCCAATGGCTAAGGCTATTTGTGTCATGTCGCGCGGTCAAAGCATTGACCGTTAATTTGTGCCAAATAGATGTTACCCCTGAGACTAATTTACGTTATTTCCAAGACAGAGAGACTCTTTTGGGACTTTTAGCAAAACTGGGGACTAACATAGCTTTTTTGCCTTTGTAAACACAGACAACAGGTCGAATCATATTAAGGTTGTTATGTTCTTTTTTAGGGAGAATAATATAAATAGTCTTTATTGTTTAAAAAAAATTTAATTTAATCCCTATTATTTTAAAATATTTAAAAAGGTCTTTAATATTTTTTAAAAGATTTAGTTTAGTCCCCATTATTTTAGAAGGTTCAAAAAGGTTCCTAATATTTCTCAAAATATTCAAAAAGGTCTCTAATATTTTTTAAAAGATTTGGTTAGTCCCCATTGTTTCAAAAGGTTCAAAAAAGTCCCCAATACTTCCCAACAGACTCAAACTGGTCCTCACGTCAAAACAACCATTAACTTTGACAGACTCTTTTTTATAATACAATCTGACACATAACATAATTTAATTGATTCGCTACTAATATGTAAAACAACGTTGTATGGGTTATTTTCCTCCTCATACCATGCAAAAAAAAAAATTACAGATTATGCATAATTTTTAAAAAATCATAACTACTTCAATTTTTGTCCAAATTTAATAAAATTTGGTTCGTTAGAATCGAAATTTCAAGGAGAATTCATAATTTGTAATGGTCACGTGATTCAAATTTCAAAAAAAATATATTTCTTTTACCAAAATTATCCTTCAAAGACTGGTCACGTAACACACACGTGTCTACTATTTTATCAAAATTAATGGTTGTTTTGACAGTGACGACCAGTTTGAATTTTTTGAAAAATATTGGGGATTTTTTTGAACTTTTTAAAAAATATTGGGGATTAAACTGAATCTTTTGAAAAATATTGAGGACATTTTTTAACTTTTTGAAATAATAAGGACTAAACTGAATCTTTTTTAAACATTGAGGATTGATTTAAACTTTTATGAAAATAATAAGGATTGATTTGTACTTTTATGAAATAATAGGGACTAATTTAAATCTTTTTAAATAATGGAAATTATTTTGAATAAAAATAAAATAATGAGAATCATTGCTACCATTTTTTTTTCTTTTTTATTTCACGAACTTCCGTACATAATCCTGAAAACCGAAAAATGTTCACTATTCCCAACACGGATCTCTTTAGATTGGACCCCAAAGCCTTTATCTGAACCACCCACTTATTATACAATAGAATGGGTGTAGGTATAGTATCAATTATCAAATGTCATCATAAGGCAAATAAAAAGAACAAAATGCACGGATTTAGATTTCCTAATAATACTATTTATATAATAATGTTATTAAAAAAATATCTTAATTATTTATTTAATAAGAAAGTATTTGGGCTCTTAAATCAAAATCAGCCATAGTTTCAAATAGTCATTTTTTCAGTCATAAATTTTTTGGTACACATACAACAAAAATTCTTTTTAATGTAGAACATAAATAAGCTTTAAAAAAAAAGTAGAAATATAGCATTTAATTAACAATATACAGTCCTTTATATAAATAAAATTTGAGCTGGTGAAAGATGTGATCTTTTGCCTTTTAAAATTTTAATAAAATCTTTATCAAATTCGAAAGATGATGGAACTAAAAAGTAAACAAACTATATAAGATTATCCAATTGGTTAAGTAATGATCAACCACTAGTGGTATGAGGATGACATGCCCATGCTATTCGTTGTTCAATTTTGTTGAAGTAAAAGCTGAAAAGTGGGGGGGAAAAAACACACACACACACACACATAAAAGAAATATATTTACAGTGTGTAGGTAGGTAGGTAGGTAGGGGGGGGGGGGGGGGGGCGGAGAGGGGCGAGAATTAAATCATGCTTGGATTGGATAATTTAAAGAAATGAGAGTATCATAAAAGATTATGAATGTCTTTTGTTTGGATTAGGAACAAAATGGAAGGGAGAGATAAAATTTATATATAAAATGTCTTTCATAAAGGAGACTAAGTCTTTCTCCCTCCTATTTTACTCCAAATTAGAAGGAAACAAAAATTAGACTTGGGAGAGGTTGCTTTGACCCCTCTACTTCCTTCTCCCTTGAAAAACTTCTAAAACAAATAAGGAAGAGAATTTTTCAATCTCTCCCCTTACCTCCCTTTCCCCCATTCCCTTCAATTCAAACAGACCCTTATAGAGGCCACTACCTAAGCCGTTCTCCCATAGATAAATAATTTTAATCGTGACAACGATTTCTATATAATTAACTTTCCAATGATCCAAAACCTAATTAAATTTGATTATCAAAATGTATTTGATGCAAGAAAGTAACTACAATTTCTTCCTTTTCTTTTAATGAGACAGGTAATGTATACGACCAAAAAGAAAAAAAAAGAAAAGAAAAGAAGGGAAAGGTAAGGTATGATTTATAAGAAAGGCTAAATGATATTTGTAATGAAAAGAGATTGATGAAACCTGAAATCAAGTTTGACAATCTGCACTATATATAGGTCTATGAACACTAAAAATATAAGTCTGACAATATGAACTATAGCTAAACCCTAGCTATTTGCAATCGATGGATTCGCATTATTCCATTTCGTAACTTGACTTTTGCTGTTGATGGATGACTTTCTATCATCTTTTCTTACTGAGATATTAAAAAAATATGTGCAATAACAGTGTAAAAACTGCTGCAGTTAAAGAATATAATATCAGGAACTCACAATGTAATTGAACTGAAAAAATCTACAGAAATGGAGAAACAAAATCAATCATTAAAAGAGAAACTAAACTGATTCTTATTCTAAGTTTGAGAAAGCGGGTGGAGAGAGAGCTTCATAAAGTGGGTGGAAATAGAAAAATGTTGATTTTTTTTTTTTTTTTACCAGAAGGGGGAAAGAGATTTGGAAATATTGTGAGTTGATTTTTTTTATTTTAAATTAAGGGTCCACATGCTTTCTTACTTAATGAACAATTATGATAATTCCTTAATAAAATTATCACACAAGTAATGTTATCAGAGGATCCAAATCCGTGCATTTTAGTCTCTTTATTTGTCTTAAGATCCTCACACAAACAGTGTTATTAGGGGATCAAAATCTAAAATGTACAACACTCCCTTGTGTATTACTGAAATTACACATAAAACTCTATATTTTTTAAAGTTACATAAAATTTCTTGTGATATTTTAAATGTTGCAAAATACCCCTACCATCCATTTTATTGTTAGATTTAAACAAAAGTGTGACCTACGCTTGTGTAATGCAATTTTATTTCCCATTATGCCTTGAAACACATTTGAAAAGACTAAAGTATCATTTTTACATTATATAACCATATACAAAAGTGAGCAAATCTGCCCTTTTGATACGAAAAAAATGTACATATTACCCCCTCTGATTTTAAAAACGGTGCTAATTGCCCCTTTCTACACAATTTCAGAGAGAAAATTAGAATTACATAAAACCTATATGCAAAAAGAAACAAGCTCATATGCGAAAAAATTATACTAACAAAACCAAACATTTTTTTACAAAATCCATATATGCAAACAAACTCGACAATAAAATCATTGAAGGTTGTAATTTTTTACCAAAAAAATTGAGCTAAAACAACCCAAGAAACACAATAACAAAAAAATACCACACCTAAACTTGAAAATAAGATTTTGTTCCTCCGGATGAAGTAATGTAGAAGCACAATAAAGGCAATAATATCAAGATGAAATTTGAGTTTTATGTAGTTTATGTACTTTCTCTTTCAATTTTTTCCCCTCTCTCTAGGGAAGGTAAAAAAAAATAAAAAATAAATATAGTGAAAGTGGTAAAATTAGGGTTCTTATTTACTTCTAAATAAGGTTATATTCGTCTTTTGTTGACTTAAGTTAAAGGCGATCAACGAAAGTTAAAATAGGAGTGAGTGTGCAACATTTGAAATATCACAAAGAGTTTTGCGCCACTTTTTAAAACATAAAGTTTTATATTCAACTTTTGTAAAAATAGAAGGAGACATTGTGCATTTTACTCCAATAAAAAATCTGATTAAAGGCCAACGTTTGATCTATTATTTCGTGGGGACAAAATTTCTTCTATTAGAACTGAAGCTCTACTTCTATGTGGCATTAGTATATTCTTGTAATCAGCTTATTCATGCTTGTCATTTTTAGCTTCTTTACCGTACATAAAACTATTGGAAGCAAATGCTAACTTTTGGTTTATCTCTTGTTTAGAGTGAATTAATTTACCGTTTCAATAATACCCTATTTACAGGATATTTTATTATGAAATTGCTTACGCAGGCTGCGCAGGTTGCTCAGGTAAGTACCTGAGGTCATGCATGACGTCAGCTAGGTCGCCAGAAAAGGAAGCGTTTGATGCTCATTTATTGTTTGGATTTGGAAGGGAAAAAAAATAATGGAAAAGAAACAGTTGAATATATAATTAAAGAGAGGGAAAAAGGAAGATTAAATCTTATTTTAATTGGGTAAAATAAAAAAAAATGTTGATAAAAAAAATTATGTGTATTTTTTGTTTGAATTAAAAATAAAAATAAAAGAAAATAATAAAATTTATAAACAAATTGAATTTTATTCACTTAGCCAAAATGAAAATTTGAAGTTTATTCTTTTTTAAGGGTACAGGTATAAAATTTATAATAGTATAAATACAATTTATAGAAATAAAACTGGCAATATAGAGATTGTGTAATCATTTAAATCAATTCAACATAGATCGCTTCAATTTGGGGTGATTACAAAATTATCCAAATATATATATATATTTTTTATAAATCTCTCCCACAAGCCTCAATCCAAAGAAGAAAAAAGAAAGTAAAAACCCCTAAAATTCAATCGTTTTCTCCTAAAGTATCCAATCCAGACCCTTATAGGGTGTTTGGTTAACAGAATCTTATAAGACTCATGGAAATTTGATGTTAGGAATGTGATATTTCTATGTTTGGTTCGAAAAATAAAAATATATTCCTGGGCAAATCATATTTCTAGGAATACAATATTTTCATGATTTTTTCAAATTTTATTCCTATGTAAGGGTTAAGAATCTAGCTTCCCCAAGTTGTATGAATGTTTTAGAGAAATAAAAAAATAAAAAACCCACCCCGATTAGAATTACCTTTCAAATTACTTATCTATCTTGGTTTTCTTCAAATTCACGTTATACCTAAAATTAAAAAGAATAAAAATTAAATTAGAAGATAAAAACTTAAAATTCAAAGATTTAAAAATTTAACAGTGAAAAAATAAAATAATAAACAATTAAAAAAAAACAAAAAAAAATACTTACTCAATTTTAAAAAAGAAAGTAAATAAAATTATAAAAAAATAAATAGAGTAATCAAAAATTAAAAAATAAGTTTTTAAATTAAAAAATATAAAATAAAATTTTAATTTTTTAAAATTTTAAAATAAAATTATTTAAATTTTAAATTTTATTTTTCAAAAATTAAAATTAAAATTAACAAAAATATTAAAAAATTATTACCATTTTTAATAAATAAATTAACAATCTAATATTTAAAATTTAATTTTTCAAAAATAGAGAAAATTTTATGTTACTTGTGTAAAAACGTTAAATATATGTTATTTGCATATTGACAAAAGTACATAGAGTGTATCATGATTTGTATATTTTTTATAATATTCATTCACTTAGTTTTAAAATTACAATAATTGGAGAAAAAATATTTTTATTAGGTGTGTGAATGACTAGGATATAACAATAGAATGTTAGAATAAATTATTAGTTAGGAGACGATCCAAGGGCGGAGCTACATTGAGGTCAGTGTAGGTACATGCCTACACTCAAACATTTATGTTTATTTACAGTCATATTCTTGTACTAAGAACTAGTCTAGCTTAATTGATTAGTATCTCATTTGAGTATCCAGACATTCTGGAATCAATCCTTGGCAGTTGCTTTGTAGCTATATATATATATATTTTTTTTTTCTTTTAATTTTCAGCTGCTACTATAATATTATTTTCTTTTCCTTTTCAATAGCTGCTACTATAATAGGGAGGCCGCATGTTACAAATAGTATTTTCATAAATGTACATACAAAATTTATACTTTTGAATTTTTCTCCTCGTGATTGTGTTTTCTATTTTTGACTATAAAAAAACAAAAAAAAATAAAAGTGAGAGATTTGTGTTATGTATACATAGTATCAAGAATATTTGGTTACTGACCAGATACCGAGTGCCTACAATGACCTTCGGTACTTGCCTCGGATCATGATCCTTCACTAATGTGCAATGTCTCTACTTATAGAATCTTTTGAAATTAGCTATTCTTGACGAGACAGTCGCGAGTCTCATGTTGGAAGCCGGAAGATTGGTTGTATAAAATTAGCTCTTCTTGTCGAGACAATTGCAAGTCTCATGTTGGAAGCCAGAAGATTGGTTGTATAAAGTAGTAATCATGTTCACGCTTCAGATTTATTAACTTTTTATTTTTGTATAGTATCATAATTTTATGAACAAACCCCAAGTAGTTCTTTTCTCATGTCAGCTATTATGTTATGGTTGGAACACAAAATATTTTGTCATGCCTCGAACCCATAACACTAAGTTCACAAACAAGACTGATGTTGTAAGCATAAGAAATAACAATTTAAGCTTATTTTTTATTAATCCAAAATAATTAATTCAAGTTATTCTTTTATATCCACAATATATATTTATAAACCACACATATAAATTATCTATTACTGATACGGGATGTTACATTACATATACTCCCATCCCCTTTTTTCTTAGAAAATAAAAAATGCAATTGAAGAAATTTAGATTTGTTGCAAACATTCTAATTGGCATTGGCAGAGGCACATATGGGCCAGTGGGAGCTGCAGCCCCCACTGACTCATAAAAACGTTAAAATTTTTATGTATTTTTTTTTAAAAAATTATATATTTATATATTTTTAGTTAAAAAAAATTAATTAGCCCCCACTGAAAAAATAAAAGTACTTGTATAATTTAAAAATGATGGATTTTAGCCCCTACTAGCTCATAAAAATATTAAAATTTCTATGTATTTTTTGAAAAAAAATTAAATATCTATGCATTTTTAGTTAAAAAAATTAATTAACCCCCACTGAAAAAAAAAGTACTCGTATAATTTAAAAATTATGAATTTTAACCCCTATTAACAAAAATTTCTAGCTCCGCTCTGGCTAATT
Organism: Ehretia macrophylla; assembly: GCA_037974665.1. Classification (NCBI taxonomy): domain Eukaryota; kingdom Viridiplantae; phylum Streptophyta; class Magnoliopsida; order Boraginales; family Ehretiaceae; genus Ehretia; species Ehretia macrophylla. The sequence goes on from CM075770.1 coordinate 34,422,087, forward strand.
GGCAACAAATATATGTATGCAGATTCCGGGTTATGTTTATTAATGCCCTCTGTTCTTTTAGTGTTGTTGCTAAACTTTATTGGGTCATAACGGGCCAGATTTTCTAAAACAGGCCCAACCCACAACGGAAACGAAGTAATTTTGGCGCGAAAACTCATGAACATTTCCCTCCACTTATAAACATCCGCCAATATCCTCACCTCCACAGCTCAGATCTAGAGAGAGAGAGGGAGAGAGACTTAGAGAGAGAAGCAAAATGTCGGATGAGCAGCCAGTGGTGACCGGGAGGCGGAGGAGTAGGGGAACAAGCACGACGGCGCGGGCGGAGGCTCTCGACCGTCTGAAAGCCATCCGGCAAGGCGGCCGCCGCTCAAGCGAAGCTGGCGGCGGTTTCCAGGTGAAGCTCGACGCTCCAATTTACGACCAAGTCGATGAAGCCGAGTATGAAGCCCTTGTCGCAAAGCGCCGTGAAGAATTCCGAGGGTTTATCGTGGACGACAACGGCCTAGGGTACGGCGACGAAGGTGAGGAGGAGGACTGGTCTCTGGCCGGTGGTCCTCCGTCCTCCGACGAGTCAGACGGCGGAGCTGAAAGGGAGAAGCCGAAAAGGAAAAAGGCTAATTCTGAGAAGAAGGATGCTCAAATTACGAAAAAGCCTTCGGCTTTATCAGCTGCGGCTGCTTTAATGGGTAAGCAGAAGATCTCTAATATGTTTACTTCATCAGTTTTTAAGAAAAATCGAGACAACGATAAGGCGAAAAATGTATTGTGTGATAGTATAGTAGATGATGTTATTGCTGAATTTGCGCCTGATGAGGCTGATAGAGAGAAAAGGCGGAGAGGAAATTCTAATTTATCGAATAATTTGAAGAATCTTTTGCCGGTTAATTTGAATATAATCCCTGTAAAAATTGAAAAGCCACATATCGGTAGTGTTAATTTTAATTCAACAATTAAGGATGAGAGTAATGGTGCTAGCATTGCAAATGGTGAGTCTACGTTAAATAGTTTTCGGAAAAGTGAGGAAACAGATTTGGGGAAGGAGCTTGGAGACGGTAAGGTAGTGGATGATGAAGTGAAAGAGAATAAAGAGGCAGAATCAACTGATATTATTGTGAGGGAAACTAGGGATAAGGAGGCAGAGCCAGTGGTGAAGAAGGAGGAGGTGTTTACTCTGAATGCAAAAGTGGAAGAGGCAAAGGATCCGGCTTTGAGCGCTACTGCAGGGTGGCAGGCAGTGAGGAGTGCGGGAAATGGTGCGGTGAATTCGGATGCATCTGGGGCAAATCATATTGCAAATGCTGAAGAAAAATCGGATCTTGAGCTGGATTCTGATGGGTCGTTGCCTTTCTATATCCTTGATGCCCATGAAGAGATTTATGGTGCTAATGCAGGCAATTTATATCTCTTTGGGAAGGTATGTTGGTAACTTGCATTTTCCTTGCCGAACTTCTTTTGTTGTGAAATTGGCTTTTCTCTCAAACTTAATTGTTCTCTGGTGTATGAGCAACGAGCATGAAAGTACTTTGTATTTAGACAAAATTTGATGAAATCATATGAGTCACTAGTGGGTGTTATTTTCCTGTCAGCCATTTAATATCTTTCTTGTTTGTCTTTAACTGAACCATGGTCCAATGTCTTTTTTATGTTCTAACATCGGAAAGTTTTGATAATAATGACTCAATGAATATACTTGTAATACTAGGGACTGGGAAATCATCTTGCTACTAATTTGTTCATATGCAAAACATTAGATCATGAATTTTCCTTAGCACAGCATTATGCTTGAAAAAAGATAGAGGGTGAGGCACTTTATACAATTGCAAAAAGTATTTGATTCATTCAAGAAAAATAATGCACCGTTAGAATAAATGTAAAAGGAAAAAAGTGGAACTTTTACTTAATGTTAAATACCTAAAAATATGTAAGCACCACCAATATGTTCTTATACTCGTTGCCTTGTTTCTTCTGTCAATTCTAGTGGGATCAAATAGGAAGATTAACCAAAAATTTGCTTGAAGTTTCATGTCTTATAGTTTGTTTATCAAGATCTGGTAGTCTCATTTGACTTGAATGGGAGCCATGTGGTCCACCTCTGTGAGAATCTCCATATTTGGGTTGCACATTTGGGTCTGTACACAGAAATGGACTCATAAGCTTATAGTTTGTTCTGAGGTTCTTCAGGAGTATGTTGATTTTGTCTTGGACTATTCTGCACATGGAAAGAGAAAATATGGAGAAATAATCCCGTTGTTTCTATTATGATTAATGATTTATGTACAATGCACCTAGTGTTATTTGTCAAAAATTTAAATAATGTTAAGAAGGCCAGTGCAAACTAAAAGTTGTCATTTAAAATGCAAAAACAGTATGCACATGAATAATAAGTGGTGGCATCTTACTAAGCAATTGAGGTGTTTATAAATCGTAATATGTAGTGTCAATCATGCTCACTCCATGAGGTAACTCAAGAAAGGAAAGATTTTTCATTATGGAAGAACACTGAGTAGGAGTTCTTCAATTTTCTTTGCATATGGAGTTATACAAATGTATACTATGAGTGTCTACTGGTCAGGTTTGTGCAGTTGTCCTTCTTTCTCTAGAATGTATGAAGTAATCCTAATGTTGATCAGTAAGTTGGTAGCAGATGTCTGACATTTCTCATTCTAATTAAGGTAAGGGCTGGAGGGAATTATCACAGCTGCTGTGTGGTTGTTAAGAATATGCAGAGATGTGTTTATGCGATCCCAAAAGGGTCTGTATTTCGCAATGATGCTATGATGAAGCTAGAGAGAGATGTTGAAGAGTCTCAAATTTCAGATGCTGCTTTTCGGGCTCAGTTACATGTAATTTCCTCTGATACTCCACTTATCTTCCAATTTACTTCTCCCAGCTGTTGCTGATGTGCCAATTATTGTTTTAGGAGATGGCATCAGGATTAAAGACCAAAATTTCAAAACAGTTACTGGAACGTAATGTTTCAAGTTTTAGCATGGCACCTGTCAAGGTCTGGACACTACTCAATGTGGAAATATCAGCTTTTTGTCTTTCTGTACTTCAACATTTTTATAATATTTCTTTGCTATTTCCACAGAGAAATTATGCTTTTGAGAGGTCTGACGTACCTCTTGGAGAGAATTATGTCCTTAAGATCAATTATCCATTTAAGGTAATGTATAGTACTAAAGTAATAAGAGAAGTAGATTTAAGTTGGTTCTCTGATCCAATCAGATATTATGGCTACGAAGGCAAGAGTATATTTTCTAGTGTCTCAGTGATACTTCATACCTGGGTAGTCTGCTCTTTGTCAATTATTTTTGTTTGCTTGATTTGGCATGATTACTTCTGACTTCCTAAAAAAAATGAATGCTTTATTTAGCACGATTATTTCTGGCATTACAGGATCCACCACTTCCTCCAGATCTTGAGGGAGAAGATTTTTGTGCTTTACTTGGAACTCATACCAGGTATTGTCCAAATCAGTATCCTCTTGTCATTTGGAAGTCGCATACTGTGTGCATGTGTGAAATAGGCCGATTATTCTCACAATTTGTTTAATTTGGGGCCTCTATTCCAGTGGCAGCGTTCACGCATTGTAATACTTTCCAATATGATTTCAGTTGCCTAGAAAGCTGTCATTCTTGGGTTCTTCAATGCACTTCATTATTCTTATATCAACAAGCATTTTACCCTAGTTTTATTGCAAATTTCTTGTGTATACTTGTATATGTTTATTTGTCTTTTGCTGCATGTTTCAATCTTCATTTTTCAAGCACAATTTACCTTAACCCTTGAATTTGATATTTATGTTTTATTGCAAGGCATTATTGTTTTAGTGCAATTTCTTTTCATTTTCATGAAAAGAAGGAACTCTGACGAAAGCATTCTTTGCAGTGCTTTGGAGCTTTTTCTGATTAAAAGGAAAATAAAAGGACCTTCCTGGCTGTCAATTTCAAAATTCTCCATTTGTCCGGCTCCTCAACGGGTGAGCTCCCTGAGCTTTTACCTATCCTTAACCTCTATTTGCCTATTGTTAACATATGGGTATGGACATTGAGCTAGCAGTAATTTTCCTTTACACATCCTGCACAGGTAAGTTGGTGTAAATTTGAAGTTACCATTGACTGTCCAAAGTACATCAAAGTTTCAACCTCGTCAAAGCATGCGGCAGAGATTCCTCCAGTGGTTGTTACAGCAATCAATCTCAAAACAACTATAAATGAGAAGCAGAATATTAATGAAGTTGTTTCTGCATCAGTCGTCTGCTGTCACAGGGCTAAGGTATTGCATGTAGTTTCTTCCTAGAGTTAACATAGCATTAGGACATATGGTTCTTCTGTTTCCAGCTTATGGACTCAACAAATACAGTATAGTCTCACTCTTATTTCACATATATTTGCTGTGCTAAATGATGGGTAGTAAATTTGTCAAACTGAATCGCTTAGAAGTCTATTACAAAACTAGTCTAGCATACATCTCCCCTTAGTTTTCCACCTCTGGGCCTGTGTTTTCTTAACTGGGTTGATGTTCCAGAAAATTGGTACAGCGTTCTGCCTTTGGCTGTTATTAGTGAACTAGGTCTTAACATCAAATAATAAAGTGTCTTTCATGAGAAGTCAGGCAACATAAAGCGTCGTGTGATGGACATCATCCAGATGCTATTGGAATGCCTTCCATAGAAGTCATTATTTGGAGAATACCCTTACAATTGTTGTTACCATGATTATTGTGTTTGCTGTGGTAGCTAATTGAGAAGAAAGTTATGACACGAAAGACAATCACTGATTGCATGACTAATCCTTCCAGATTGATACCCCCATGTTAGCCTCAGAGTGGACACGGCCAGGTGTGCTTAGCCATTTCACTGTTGTGCGTAAGCTTGATGGAGGCATATTTCCAATGGGATTCACGAAAGAGGCAACTGAGAAAAATTCAAAAGCTGGGTCAAATGTCACAATATTCGAAAGCAGGCATGTGTAGTTACAACTAATCCAATTTTCAAACTGTATCTTTCAGTTTCCATCTTTTAGGGGTTAATTCTCTGGAACTTTTCAGGTCTAAGTTACTGACTCTCTCTCTCTCTCTCTCTCTCTCTCTGTGTGTGTGTGTAACTTTTTGCTTGCACTTATGTTACAATTCAGCGAACGAGCATTATTGAACCGTCTGATGCTTGAGTTACACAAACTGGACTCTGATGTTCTTGTTGGGCATAATATATCTGGGTTTGACCTGGACATCCTCCTGCACAGAGTTCAGGTTTGTATAAGTTTCATATAAATTACATTTTATCTGTACAATGTCATTGATTAGTGTATAATTGTTGATGTGTGACAGCTGCTGGGCGATTTAATGATTAAAAATTTAATAGCTCAGTGCTTCCATCTAGAGGCAGCAATGATCAGTTACTCATTAGATCTATTATTGTAGTTCATACTTGGTTCTCAGTAGGTTTAATTCATGTTTGGTTACCATGATATCTCATGATTACAAACTTTATAACTTAATGCTTACATCCAGAGGCAGCAAAAATGAGTTACGCATTAGGTCTAATTCATACTAGGTTCTCAGTAGATGTAGTTCATAGGTTTCCATGGTAAATATTTCACACTAATCATTATCTTTTGTATAAATTTATTCTATGTACATTTTAAGTCTTAACCATGACCTTTTATCACTTTTTAGTTTTAACATATTAGAACCATAACATTACACAAGGGAATAGTAATATCATCATCTTCTCGCCATCTTATGGCTCTCTATAATTGAACCTTCTGATGCTATATGTTTCGTTGTCCCTGAGATGCTCATATCTTTCTATGTTGTATGCAGGCATGCAGATTGCCCAGTAGTATGTGGTCCAAAATAGGCCGTCTCAAGCGGTCTGTCATGCCTAAGCTTACCAAAGGGAGCACCATTTTCGGCTCAGGAGCAAGTCCAGGAATTATGTCTTGCATTGCAGGCCGTCTCTTGTGTGACACTTATTTGTGTTCTAGAGACTTACTGAAAGAGGTAGAATTTTAGGATTGTACTTTGTAAATGGTAAAGCAATTGATGTTAGTATTTGATTTTTAATATATGAAATCTTCTTCTCCCAGGTTAGCTATTCCTTGACTGAGCTTGCGAAGACTCAGCTGAGAAAAGATAGGAAGGAGATTACTCCTCATGATATACCCAGAATGTTTCAGAGTTCTGAATCACTTATGGAACTTGTAGGTTCTTTTACTTATTGCGTCATTTTGTGATTGTTATGTTGGAAGTGGTGTTCATTGTAATCAACATGCTGATTTAACACAGTTCACCATTTTCATATTTGTGAAATAATGAGATCTTTGCTGATAACAGCATTCATGGTTGCAAAACTCTATAGGCTTCATCAGATTTGCTTGTCTGAAATGCTCACACGATAATTAGTCATCAGTACTGAGCTACTGATACTGTGATTGGTCATGTCTTCGCTGTTTCCTTCAGGAAATTGTCTACTGGTCGATTTTCTGTATATCTATTGACAACACTCTTGGTCTTTGATGGGATATGCGTAATTTTTTTTAATGTATATCTGATTATTGCAGATTGAATACGGTGAAACAGACGCATGGTTATCAATGGAACTCATGTTTCATCTGAGTGTTCTTCCCCTAACACGACAGCTGACTAATATCAGTGGTAATCTCTGGGGAAAAACACTTCAGGTAAATAATTACAGTTTGCTTCTAGGAATTTGTTTTTCACATCATTGCATACTTCAAGAACAAAACATGTAATATTTATTTTTTATTTCAGGGTGCTAGGGCCCAAAGAGTAGAATATCTTTTATTGCATGCGTTCCATGCAAAGAAATTTATTGTCCCAGACAAGTTTTCCTCCCAGTCAAAGGAAATGAAAATGACCAAGCGTAAATTAAGTCGTGGTTTGGAGGGCAAAGAAGATAATGATGCGGAGATTGATGAGACTACTTACGAGGCTGAGCTTCCTGAAAGTGAGCGAATAAAAGCCAGAAAAGGACCTGCCTACTCTGGTGGGCTGGTTTTGGAGCCAAAAAAAGGATTATACGACAAGTACATATTACTTCTGGACTTCAACAGTCTTTACCCTTCCATTATTCAGGTGAATTATTTGCCTCCATGCCGTTAATTATTTTACACATTTCATCTCAAATACTTTTTTGATGCTGGATGTAATACACTGTATGTCATAAAATAAGTACCTATAACCTTGCTTCTGCAGGAGTATAATATCTGTTTCACTACTGTTGAAAGATCTGCCGATGGATCAGTGCCCCGTCTGCCATCAAGTAAAAGGACTGGAGTCTTGCCAGAGGTAAAACATCTCAAACTGCATTTATATTTTATATCTTGAGAACGGATTTTGAAAACTGATGCGCTTTGCATTACTAGTATGGTATAAAGGTTATGGCACAATATTCGTCTAGTTAAGAAGTTGGCTTCACATAACTGAATGGCATTTCACTGGAAGTTGTCTCTTCACTTGGTTTTGTAACCAAAAGGCCAGTTGGTATGAGATTCATTAACCATTGCAAGCATCACACTTCGTTCACTTATTTTCTTTTTCCACAATCTCATTTCCTCATCAATTTGTGGGAACATTTTCAATGAACTATAAGTTCCTTTCCGTCTTTTAGTGAAGCTTCTGGAATGAGTTAATTGGCCATTAATTTCACTTAACAAAAAGTAGGAGGCAGATAATTCTTCACACAGTAAGCCAGCCACTTTTGATGTAAAAAGCAAATAATGGAAGACAACAGAACCAGCTATACTTAGATTTTGACTGAGCACGCTTGAAGCCTGACAACACTACATAAAATCACAAATGCATAAAAGAGGAAAAGAAGGAAAAACAAAAGAGAGCAATATCGATGAAACTTCTATACTTTGATTCTTTTGATAGGGAAGGCTTGAAATTCTGTTTTGGTGGTCTTAACGGGATGTAGCTCTTTAAACTTTCTGATAACTTGTTTTTCTGGTTTTGAATTTCAGCTTGGAAGTTGGTGAATGGGATTGTAAGTGTGATGAATATATGGGTTAGAATGAGGAGTCTACTCCATCTTGGGATTGTGGAAAATAACATCAAATTTTGTTATTCAGTTATTAATAACTGAGAGAATAATTCATCCAGTCTTACCAATGTAGGCCAGGAGATAAAGCACATTAACTGAAAACTAACATCAAAATTTGTGATTCAGTTATTGATGACTAAAGAGAATAATTCATCCGACTTTCCCAAGGTAGGTCAGGAGATAAAGTACATTCAGACTAGTATTTTATAATTTATAAATGTCTCCGAGATTCAAGTGGAGACTTCACTATTCCAGGAGAAATTCTCTTTCCACATGCTTCAGCATTTATGCCTAAATGTATGATTCTGTATATTGTTCATAAATTTAGTATATAGAAAGTGTTACTTGTGCCTCACCATTTTAAGGTCCTTTCTCACCATACTGAAATTGGTTGTTGCTTTATTTTCAGCATATCCAACATTGTACCTTGTAAATTGTGTCTGTCTCATTGATTAATTCCTTCTGCTATATGTGCATACTATATTGATGCACATCTAATATAATTTTGTCTAGCTGCTAAAAAATTTGGTGGAGAGAAGGAGAATGGTTAAATCATGGTTAAAGACAGCATCAGGTCTAAAGGTCCAGCAACTTGACATACAACAACAAGCACTAAAACTGACGGCAAACAGGTATTTTTTTTTTGGGTTATTTTGTTTCTTGTGGTTGGTTTCTTGGGCATATAGCTCTGTCTTGTTTGTTAAAAGATTCTATTCAATGAGCTTATGTGGATTGCAGTATGTATGGATGCCTTGGATTCTCCAATTCCAGATTCTATGCGAAGCCACTGGCAGAACTTGTAACATCACAAGTAGGAAGTTTATTTATTGTTTGTTAAGATTTTGAAGGACATTTTCTTCTGGAAGATGATGAATAGATATGCCATTTACTGACTTGTTAATATGATTTTCTTCTGTATGAAGGGAAGAGAGATTTTACAGAGTACTGTAGACCTTGTTCGGAACATTCTTAACTTAGAGGTCATTATTTATTTTTGACATTTCTGAACATTGTACCTGGTATTTATCTGGATTCTCCTCGTTGAGCTGTTAAACATGGCTCCTAAATCAGATACTTTTCTTTTTTCTGCTAGGTTATTTATGGTGACACAGATTCCATCATGATCTACAGTGGACTTGATGACATTGGAAAAGCAAAATCAATCGCAGGAAAGGTCATTCAAGAGGTAAGTTCTGATTCTAACATAGCATTGTTGAAAATTATTAACTTATTAAGAAAGGGGAAGATCAGCGTTCTTTTTCTGGAATTTTAATAGTCTTCTTCACTGGCTAGTTTGAGCATCTGTATGTGGACTGCAATTACATGTGCAGAAGGTTTTGGGAACTCTCAATGGGAAGGAATCTTATAGTCTTCTTCACCAGCTTGTTTGAGCATCTCTAGCTGGACTGCATTTAAATATAGTTGATGGTTTCTGGGAACTCTCAATGGAAGGAATTTATTGCATAACATTTTAAAAATCACTTGAATGCATGATACATTGTGCTGATCTTAACAAAAGGCATATATAGCATAGCATTTTTGAGATTGCCTTGGCATGATATGACGAGCTGATTTCCACCAGATTGTTGAACAGAAATAATCATCTATTTAATTTGTTGCACCGGTTGAAATATCAAATGATCAATTACAAACACTTGGGCTGGAATTTCCATTTCCTAATATTTAGTTTCCGGCTGTGATATGACATGCATAGTTTCCATTGGCTTCTTTTGTAGGTTAACAAGAAGTATAGGTGTTTAGAAATTGATCTTGATGGCTTGTACAAGAGAATGCTGTTGCTCAAGAAAAAGAAATACGCTGCTGTCAAGGTGCAATTTAAGGATGGAGTACCATATGAGGTAGCTTTTGTAGTTTTATAGGCTCTTCATACTTTAACTCTTTTACAATATATGACTGTTATGACATCATTTCACCCTTTCTGATAGGTTATTGAACGGAAAGGTCTTGATATGGTTCGGCGTGACTGGAGCTTGCTAGCGAAGGAGTTGGGAGATTTCTGTCTTAGTCAGATATTATCTGGCGGGTAGATTTCCTATGTACCATTAGTCGTCCTGATGGTTTTGTATTAATTTGCCATCATTTACTTGAGTTCAAACCCTACAATGTTTATGGCTCTAAATGTTTGCAGGTCCTGTGAGGATGTCGTGGAATCTATTCACAACTCACTCATGAAGGTAATATTTTGACTTTCCAATAGAATGTTTTCTTGGGCAATGGTAAGGCATTTTAAATGTGATGTACCACATTGGTGGGAAACATAATAAGAATGTGGTCTATAAGTTAGTGATATGGGATTAAGTAATAACATGGGTTAATCATTTTGGACCTAGTAAATATTTGTCCCAAAACCGTTATTCTCAATCCCACAACACCCATCTCACTTTTGGTTTGGGGTTCTGGGTATTGGAAAATGTATAATTTAATTGGCTTGGTACTACATTGTTGCAGGTACAGGAGGATATGAGAAATGGGCAAATAGCATTAGAGAAATATGTCATCACGAAGACATTAACTAAACCCCCTGAAGCTTATCCTGATGCTAAAAGTCAACCTCATGTTGAAGTAAGTCCTTGACCAATTTGATCCATTTGTTCTCCTGAAGTTGAGTAATATGTTATTGTAAACCATTTCTGGCTTTAGCTTTTTCTTCTCTGTTCTCTCCATTTGGCCTTCCCATTGATGTAAATTTATACTAATGTTACAGGTAGCACTCAGATTGAAGAGAAGTGGTTATGTTACTGGTTGCTCTGTTGGAGATACAGTACCTTATATTATTTGCTGTGAGCAGGTCTTTTACTTCTTTCAACTTACTTGTAACTAAACTCTATCATCTAGTAATTCCTTCAGCTTATACTCACGAAACATTTTTTATTGCTTATTTATTGGCAGGGAAATAGCTCAACTACCTCTGTGGGGATTGCTCAACGGGCAAGACATCCTGATGAACTGAAGAGAGACAATGGAAAGTGGATAATTGACATTGACTATTATCTAGCACAACAGGTCTTGCTTACTGATTTGACCTAAAGAACTTATAGCTTGTATATTTTCTGCTGAAAAGTAAAATTCCTGGTTTGTACCTTGCTCAAAACTTCTGTCAACGTTACAGATCCATCCTGTGGTATCACGTTTATGTGCATCAATTGAGGGAACAAGTCCAGCTCGATTAGCAGACTGTTTAGGGCTTGATTCATCCAAGGTCAGCATCATCTCTTGAAGCAATACTTGCAGCACTTGGTCGCATCCTTTTGCTTTATCACAGTATAACTAACATCATGAATGATGGTTTCTTTCAGTTCCAAAGCAAATCAGGTGAAGCCATCAGTAATGATCCTTCCACATCGCTTCTGTTTGTAGCAGATGATGAGGAGAGGTATCCATTCTTTAGTTCAACAGATGATGAGACACTTTCTAAAACTAGATTTGTAGCGTAAAGTAATACTTGCACAAATCTGTTATCAACCTTTATCAATGAATTTTGTGGAGTTGATCTTGTTCTGATGACTATACCAATAAAAGATGGTTAAAGAGATAAACAAAATAACTAGTCTACTGCATCTTAAATCTGGAGCTAAGGTTCTTTAATTTCACTTTAATGTGAGGTTTTAGTTTTCCTTGAACGGAAAATACCTTCCCCTCCCCCCCTCCATGCTCAAGCTTCTTTCGTCAATTTACTTGCATCTGGTTGTCGCTGTTTAATGAAAGAAACTAATGTTGTATTATCCCCTTATGATCTAACTTACAGATATCAAGGTTGTGAGCATCTGGTTTTGTCATGCTCCAGCTGCTCGGTTACATTTGACTGCACACCAATATATTCTTCAATCCGTCAAAAGCTAGTAGACTCCGAAGCTAAGACACCAATGGATAACGTTTGGCTCAAATTGCGTTGCCCTAAATGTCCTGAGGAAGGTGATGTTGGAAAAATGTCTCCAACATTGATAGCAAACCAGGTAATTACATAATTGTTATGATGCTGCACAACTTGATTCACGCAAAATTGGATATAAACTAACAATACTAAACATTCACGTCCGTGGTAATTTGGTTTGTTCTATATTTATCTTTCTTCTAAAAAATTTTAGAAATTGAAGAATGATTCATTCAAATGTCATAGTTTTTCCTTTTAGAAAAAATTATTATTGTTTTTATGGATCTTGAAGCTTTTGCAATTTGCCTCAAATTAGTAAATGTAAACTTTTGTTGTCTATCTGAAACATTATAAGGAATAAGCAAGATGGACCCTCTACTATACTGAAGTAATTGGAAAAAAAAAGTGAAAAAATTGTTTATCATTACAACACGAGTCCCCTAGAACTATCGTTTCCAAGAAAACATGAAGTTGGTTTTCAACTTTGGTCCTTTATTTGTTTGTCTTGTGGATTTAATATCGATAGAACTATCTTGTAATCTACGATTTTCTTCAGTTCTCTCATATGTGGTTTCCTCTTGATACCTGGGGGGATTCTTAAGATTTGCTTTTGCTCTGCTCTGTTTTATCAACAGGTAAAGAGGCAAGCGGAAGGGTTCATTTCGACATATTATAAAGGCCTAATGATGGTGGGTACTCGCAGATTATGGTTCAATCTGTAGATTGCTCTGGATCTTTTAAGGCTGGAAATCTTAGCTTTGTCTCTTAACTTAATTTGTATCGTCTTTCAGTGTGATGATGAAACTTGCAAGTATGCTACTCGTAGCTTAAATTTACGAGTACTTGGGGACTCTGATAGAGGAACCGTTTGCCCGAACTATCCCCACTGCAATGGGCGTCTTTTAAGAAAGGTTTGTTCCTTAAACTCCACAAACTCGAATGCATCAGATTTAACTTTTCTCTTGTACTGAACTTTCCGGTTTACCTTGCACTTTGTATAGTATACGGAAGCAGATCTGTACAAGCAACTGAGTTATTTCTGTCACACTTTGGATACTGTACGCTGCATTGACAAGGTAGAGATTAACATGAGACCACAAGTTGAGAAGGAGCTGGCTAGAGTACGGCCTCTGGTCGAATTGGCAGCATCAACAGTTCAAAAGATGCGCGACAGGTGTTCTTATGGCTGGGTACAGCTTAAGCACTTGACGATCACGATCTAACCAGAAAATGATGTCTGTACACGTATATATTGATCAAGGCTGTGTAAGTATTTACTGTAAAGTGGGCGCTAGATCGGACTATGCAGTTGAGGATTAAAGATGGAAATTCTCCTGATCACACCCTGATGTGCTATGCATGAAACTCAAGAACATCTGGGGATCGGCTATTGAAAGTCAGCAATATTCTGGGTTTCGGGTGATCGTCCGATGTTTACAAACTGCATGATATTTTACCCAGAGAGCAGTAATGTTGTGAAAGTATGGTTGAAGATCTAAGCGGGAAAATTTTCTTATCAGACCATTGCTGTACATGAAACTTAAGAGAACTTGGGCTCAGCCACCAGAAGTCAGCAATGGTGGTTGATAGCCTGCATCACTCTTGTATGTTAACGAGCTTTTGTTACTCGTGTATGTTAATGACTGTTATTCTTTTAGATACTGTATATTATATTGCATCGAATGGACCTTTACAGTACTTAAATTTCGACATTCATTCTCTTTCAACTCCACGAGGACGCTTCATTTTTTTTTTTTCTCGGTTATTTGTTGTAGACACGAGGTTGTAATAATGTTAGATATTCTCTATTTTTATTATTCATTTCTCACTTTTTATGTGAATAGTTTGTTAGTATGTTAAAAGAAGAGATAAATAAGAAAATTTATTATTTTAACATGCAATTAAGTATCTACATAAAGAGGGGTGATAAATAAGTGATGAAAATAAAATAGTATATAATAATGTTTCATTTTCAAATATAGTGATAGAAAAAGTTATTTTTCGTTATTTCTCTACCAATAGTTGTACACAGGGCAAGTCTTATCTCATGAAAAGAACCTGATATAGGATTGAAAATCTTGAAAATTCTTCTCATAGGGATTGAAAATTTCGGAAAAGAACACGAAAGGAGATCTAGGCTCCGTTTGTTTGCCGTAAAATAACTTGTTTGTGTAAAATATTTTCCGTGGAAAGTGTTTTCTTGGAAAATAAAATATTTTACATGGCTCCGTTTGTTTGCCGTAAAATAACTTATTGAGGGAAAATATTTTACTGGAAAATAGAATACTGAAAAATATTTTCTGGTGTTTGGATGTACGATAAGTTCGGTAAAATGTTTTCTTATCCCAAAGGACATGAAAACATTTTACATAATTTTGTACTAGCCGCAATTGTTGACAGGAAAATATTTTACGGTTGACCAATTTTTCGGTGTTACCAAACACCGTAAAATTAAGAAAAAGCAGCCGCAATTTTTGATTGGAAAATATTTTACGGTTGACCAATTTTCCAGTGTTACCAAACACCGTAAAATCCGAAAAATATTTTCCGGTAAAATATTTTACAGCAAACAAACGGAGCCCTAGAGACAGTGTGATGGTTGGCAATAGTTAATTTGAAGGGAATCACTCACAGCCTCGATACTTAAATTGATCTTCAATTCAAGTATTTACCACATCTGGCATGAACGTAATGCATGAACCTTCAACAACATTACTTTAAGCGAAGAGAACATCACGAGAAGAATCATGGATGGAGTGCACTTGAAATTGATTCCATGAAAGAAACTTAGTCACAATTGTACAAATCGAGCTCTATGTAATGAACTCCTCGCCTAGTTCGAGTTATCGCTTCTTTTGTAAGGCTAAACATGTGAATAATGACTTTGTTATCTATTTATTTATTGTGGAATAAAAAAAAAAACAAAGAAATGGAAGAGGAAAATATTCATAGGTCAACATCCTTGATAAAGTTATGAGATTTAATCGATTCTTATACAATTAGCAGTTGGATGTTCCAAAACGATTCCAATGAGATCAATGATTTAATAAATTAAAACATGAATTATTATACAGTTTCTGATGTATTAATATTACAAAACTTTGTTTTACAATCATGACAAAAGATGGAAACAAGCCCTGAGACGGAGAGAAAAAGGAGGACATCTAATTTGGTGATCTATGCGCTCTCTATACGAGCATTTGTTGACTCTAAAAAAATACAGGAACAAAATAATATACATTCTATACTTTTATTATGCAGGAAACAAGATTTCATTCCTTGAGATTATTGGTAGAAACACAGCGATACAAAAGTTGGATCCCTATTTGCTCAAAAAAGCTCCTCCAATTTCATTGGGATTATTACTTGCTTTTTTCCACACTGTATGACAATGACTCTTCACTGCAACTCGCCAACAGGTGCCTCGTTTAGCCAGAGGAAGTGAATGAAGTCGTACAACTTCGCGCTTACACTAACCTGCTCAACAAACATATTAAAAGACAGCAATGACGAGATTCTTAAATTGTTTCTTAAAGTTATAACCAACAAAATGCTTTGGTGGTACCTTGTAAGGTGTTGGATTCAACCGCCTCATGTGATCGGGCCTCATTTGTTCCAGTTGTTGAATGCAACGTTCCCTAATTTCTTTAATGGGAGCTAACACTTCTCTCTTTTTATCTTCAGAACGCATCCAAGGTGATTATATTAGCAATAAACAGCCAAAAATAAGTTGATTTTCTAACCTCACAGCATTAGATCTTAGAATAATCTAGTCGTTGTGAAAAGATCGAAAATTGACAGAGAGAGAAGGATATTCAGTCGCATACACAAAGTAAAAGATCAAAAGACACAAGCAGTAAGTTTCATTTCACCTAAATTTTGGAAATAGAAGGCGCGGATATAAAAGCAATAATGCAATCAGAATGGATATTTTAAAACAACTAGGCCGCCTTTGGTGACTTAATGAAGGGGTCCCCAAATAGGCAGGATAATAATTTCTGACGACAGAAATATTGCCGAATAGAAATGCAACTTGATAAGAAATCAGTAATGGATAGATCGAATTCAGCATTTACAGAAAAGAAAAAGGGAAAAAGAATAAAGAAGTCTAACCTGAACTGCCAGGCCAAAAGCACTTTAAAAGCTCTTCGACACGCTGTGGCACCACATATGCTCTCTTGGATTCATTGAACGGATGACGACACAAAATCCGTTCACCTACCTGAGGAAACAAAATGATACTTTGAGCAAAACCTCACATCAGCATACATAACATGCAAAAGCTCACAGAAACATATATTACATGCAAAAGCTCAGGGCATTGATCAGTTTTGAGGGTAAGCATTTTCATGCTCTGGGAATAAACAAAGTGTAGAGGAATGAACAGTTCTCACGACATGAAACACAAAACAAATAGTTCACAGAATAAATGTTCAGAAAATATTTGAGGGAAAATTTTCAAAACTAAACCCTCATCCCAATACGTCCAATTTGACCATGTAAATGCTCAAATATATGTGAAACAATAGATAAGTCTTCAATAAAAGATAATTCTCTCAGGGGCAGGAACAACCTAAAGGCCAAGGTGTGCACTTTTGACATAGCTCATTAACACTTCAGTGTCGCGGAAATGAAAAAAGACTAGCCCATAAAGGATATAGAGTAAATACCAAGCAGACAGCTTCTTTCTGAGCTTATTTTGTCAATATATCAGAAAGCTCAACAGTTTTTCCTAATAAGCCTGCATTAGGATACTTACCTAATATTCAATGGATAAGCTAGATCCTGATTTATGAATAAATTGCAACCTCTTGGTCCTATTTAACAATATTTACTAATTATATTTTACATACCGTATGATTTACACTAATTTCTAGGTGGCTTGCACCACTTTGATCCTCATTAATGGCACTTATACAGAAAAAGGAAAAATGGTGATGTTTCATTGCATGCAGCAAGTGTGCAGCACAACATACTACTTTTTCAAGGTATACAGAAGCAGCCTGTAATATATCTACGTTTATAATGGTTAAACAAATAAGAGGATATAGTAAACTGATCCCAAGTAGGGTACAAGGCTTATCGGATCAAGTAAATGCACTACAACAGTAAGTGCTAAACCTCATCTGTGGTCTCTGTAACTTCTTAGCTTGTGAAATTGGAAATTGGCATACATGTACGTCCAACATTTTTATTGAGGAACATTCCAAAACTAAGTTTTCATCTTTGATATAGTTAAATCAATCATGATATTTAACTCGGCTTCAGATTGTACTACCACTTAAGCATATGACAGAATTTAAAATCAATATCAGATTTTTCAGAATTAAGTAGAGACCATAAGCATCCAGGGGGATGTTGACCAGAAGTCCGTATGCAGAAAACATACCTTTGGAGGTGGTTCATTTTCCCCTGTTATAATGTCCACAAGAGGGTAACCTTCCTTCCCATACAATCTGTAAGATCGTTTTTTACATGGAATAGAGACCTAAAACCAAAAATAAAATGAATTTCCATTGAAACACTTCAATATCACACACTAATTTTAGCTTTCATCAACCTTAGAAACATCTTCTGAGAGCTTGATCCTGGGTTGATTATTTATCTCAACAAGCTTGAAGACAACACCGAGAGCAGGTTGCGCATAACATGTCACCAAATGAGTTCCAATTCCAAATGCATCAATCTCGTGACCCTGTGCAAGAACAAATAAAAAATATAGCATCCCTATCAATTTCAAACTAAATAAAATTTGTAATTGTGTTTCCTTCTCTTTGGCCAAAAAAAAAAATCCAAGCAGAAAAGATTCATAAGCACTCACAATATGCCCATGTTCTATAGTAAACTCAGCTTGTGATCAAGAAAATTAATAATTGGAAGGCCTAATCTGCTTAAACAATATGTATTTTTGAAAATTCAGACTACAGCAGACTGAAATCAGAATAATTAGTATAAAACTCAATCAAATAGTTAGTGCTAGCAATAAGTATGCATGGAGGACAGTTCCATCCATCATCTGGATACTTCATATCCCTTCAGATTAGGTTACTATATAACACTTTAAATGAACATGCTGCATCCTAGAGTCAAGCAGATTCATCCTTTGAGAATGAACCAAACCTAAATATTAGTGACAGCAAACCATATTGGACTTCTTGTCACCGTCAACAAGCCAAAGAATTGGAGAATAACTGGAAAACTCAATCCCCCCCAAATATCCAATGCGTTAGCCTGGTAGGCACGGATGTGATGTGATTATGGAGAAAAGACACAGAATATGATTGTTAGATCACTATATCTGTACCAGGAAGAATTTAGAGGTTGCACAAATCGCCAGTATACTTGGGCCTGAGAACCAGATATTATGTACTTTCAGCAACTACATATGAATGGTAGATCGCTGTTTTGGATATTAAGTACCAAAGAACTGTCTATGAAGATCGACTTTTATCAGCAAAATCTAATGATTAAGTTCAAAGAACCGTCTATAATGATCTACTTTTATCACCAAAATCTGTTTTTGAAGGACATACGAGCCATGAAAAATTCTATGTGGTCTTGGTTCATTCTGTAGCAGTTAAACTCAGCAGAATTAACAAGAATAAGCAGTCTCCTTCAGTTTTATCCAACAATAGCGAACTATGCAATCCTGAAAGACTTTTCCATAGCTTCAAAATATGAAGCTTAATATATTTTTTATCTGTAACCAGCTTCTCAGTACCAAGCTCCACTGAAGAATTTAACATGCAACAAAAGGAAACATTACGTGCTGGCTATGAAATGCACAAATTTGTCAGACAAATATATCCATGCTCAGATCGATCTCTAGACTTATAAGGCAAGAAAAACAACCTCTCAGAAAACAAAATGTCTGAAATGGCATGTCTTACATCAATGGGTAGACGTTATAATAAACAAGTATATCTATCAGAATCACTTTCAATGCTTTTACCTGCTTGTTTAAAGCATCTAAAGTTTCCTCATTGAGATCATTACTAGCTGTAATTGTCATCTTTCCAAAATCAGGAACATTAAATTCCTTCTCAATTGCCTGAAAAAATTTCCTAGCTTCACAAGATTGATATGCAAGATCACCAGAGTCTAATCTAACGCCTACTGCTTTGTACCTGCACAGCATCAACAAAAGAAAGGTATAAGAAAACAAGAAACAAATGATGCCAGCAAATATTAAACCACTGAAATCTTAAGATTAAGCAGGGCATGTAAGCCCAACACAGCTTGTCACCAGGAGTAAAGTACAATGCTTACTTTTCCTTAAAAAGAAAGTAGGCGGTCTATAATAAACAAAAACAAGGTTTATACATACAGTCACATAAAGCAAAGATCCAACATAGGATAAGGCTGCACAATAGATTTACTTAAGGATGTGTGGTGTATAGAGAATAGACATCATAAGCACACAGAAAAAGGTAAGTTGTAGAAGTTTTGAAAAGATGATCAACTTCAAGAAGCTTCCAATCTCATAATCATGAAGGTAAGGACAAACCAGTCTTAGAGACTTATTATAAACACACTTTGACTCAGCTAACTCAGGGCAACCAATTAGCTGTTCAGCAACAATATAGCAATCCTCCAAGGAACCTGTCATCTCTTTAATCTTTATTCAATTGAAATCAACCATTGCCATATGTTTCTTAAGTCTTAACCTATTCAAATTACATTGATCATATTGCCTTCAAGAAGGTTCTAGTAGAAAAAATAGACAGTAATGTTTATTGTTACTACCCCTATATATCAACACAGTGGTTCCAAGTGTACATCTCTTTGAAAAGACTTGTGTCAATCAGAATCAACCTTATGCTTCTAAACTTATGCCCATTTTCAGGCACGAAGTGATCAAAAGTTTCAACCATGAATTAAGGCCAGCAAAATAGTTATAAATTAAGTGTTTGGTTTCATGCTGTATGTCGGTTAAGAAGCCCCTGCAAGAATCTTGCTTTAATCCTTATAGTTTAATTGGCCACATAAAGGTTGAGAAAATGACGATTATGTTCTTTCCTTTCTATCCTTTTCTCTATATTTTTTTTTCTTGACATATGCATAAGGTGCACATGAATTCATAAATTATTGGTAACTGGACCTCAGACATGAAACTATGTCTTCAGTATATTCACAAGCAATAAGAGAAACAACACTATCATCATGAGAGTCAATTGATGGTGAACATTCAAAATGTTATTAAAATCATAGATATATGATCATAACCAGAAGATTCCATTATTCACGAAGAAATGTCTTTTGAACATACCCCAAATCATTGAGTGCTAGAGCAACCGCACAAAAATTAGGAATACCACTTCTGATAACCTGGAAACACAAATATAAGTGATATAAAAGGCATCATGGACTACAAAATGGTAAAAGAGCAATATAGAGTGAAACTGCTTACCCCACAGAAAAAGAAAAAATAATGAAAAAAGAAAACGGAGAGAAGAAAAAACTTATTAATGGAACCGACATAATACGAGGAGGAGAATCAGTGCACTTAGTCCAGAAGCGGAAAGAGATGACAGCAAAAAAAAAAGTTTAAGGCAAAACAATGCATCACATCCATGTCATAAGACTCATAACACAACTAGGGAAAAGCTGTGGAACAACAAGCCGCTTATAATATGCATGCAGAAACAGAATATGGTTCATTCTCTGAAATCTTACCTGATGTATCTCTGTGTACACAAAACATCTAGATTATCAATTTCACGAATGTGAGTCCCTAAACAACAATTTTGGTTGTAGTGGAAAGGTGAAAGCACAAGGGTCTCCAACTTCTGGAAAGGAGACATTTGGGAGAATACAAAGTAGAAAGTGTTGCAATATAAGTGGGATAAAAAGAGTAACTTCAACCTTAGAGAACCCTAATTGGCCACTGCTTATATAAGAATAAAATTGAGACAACCGCCTTTCCAAATGCTTATGTCCACCATCCATTGTATATACAGAGTCTTGGGTAAAAATTCATGTGCTCCTATCATAGGTTGCAAAGTTGAAAGCCAGACATAGAGTCAATTAAACAATTTAGGATTCTACTTACATCATATGTGTCTACGAGGGCCAAGAAGTTGCTGGGAAATGCGAGAGCGTACGAGGTGAATGCTGCTAACTCACTTTGATTGGTCTCACTAAAAGCTCCACCTTTTAAATGTGACCACTGGAATGATCACAAAAATGAAGTGTTAGTCCAACAAATATCAATGCGCTAATAATCATCAAATTCCGTAATGATGTCTACCCAGCCATGCAAAGCGAAATTGGAGTTTAGTTTTTCAGTTCTATTTTTAATTCTTTTCTTATTATAGAAAGCTTAAAAATAAGATGTGTACATGTAAGTAAGCTCCACAAGCTCATTAATTCAGAACTTTCTCACAGTTCAAAATGTAAAAAGTCAGTATGCCTACGATAAAACAATCCAGCGTGAATCTATACACACATATATATACTTGCTATCTCCATGCAAAATCTACAGACATATATGTACATGTTATCTTCAGGTATGGTGCAAAGAGAACCATAAATATCTTATCTGGTTATTTCTCCAAAACTTGAAATACGAATTTGCCACTCATTACACTCTAAAATGGGTTTCTTCTCCAAGAACCACGCAAAATTGAAGACTTTCAAAAAGAACTGAATAAATCTTAAAGATGAGAATATCAGGTATATACGTCAGGGGGGTCGTTATGTGCTGCTGACCACCGATTAATGTTTTGGAGTTATGTTACATGATCATTGTGCATGATTAAATATACTTCCTCATTTTAAAGCACTACAATAAACAAAACATTCAGTTAATTGTAGTCATGGAATTTAGAAACTTTTAGAGCCATTAAAATGGATTAAAGTACACATAAAGACCTGTCAAATCTTCTATTACTGCTTAATTTTGGTCAAGGATGACAGCATTATAGAGTGCGGGAACTTAAATATCTCACAATGCTGCCTCCAAAAAGTAAAGAAACAAGAACAAGATGCTATGCAAGGTTGAGTAGAAGCAAGAAAGATGAAGTTTGAAACAATTCAATTAAAAATCATATATATATGACATTCGCAAAGAAGCAGGTTCAAGTTAAAAGAGCTAGCATGTGAGTAGTTCAAATCGTATACATAAAAATGGTCTCAGCCATGAGAGGCAAAAATTCACTGCACGAAAGTACTAGCATAACACTTGGAAGAAAAGTTGATACTAAGCATCATGGAGACATAAAATGAAAAAGTATACAATGAACTCTGACGATAAGATAAGCAGTCAAGGAAGACAGATAAGGTTCACTGCACCTTTAATTTGCTTAACCAAGTCTGGACCAGACTAACAAAATCCTCACTCAAACTTGCGCCATCAGAACTTTTTAGCGACTTCTCTAAAATCTCATCAGGGCTCTGCAAGTCACTTAAATAATTGAGAGAACAAGAACATTGATAGAAGAAAGACAGACTGACAGCAAATTAGCCAAAAACTAAATGTCCAAAATCAGGCATAAATACGTGTGCATCTTCAAATGATCAAGAAAGAAAATATTCAAGAAAAGAAAGGCTTCTATTCTTGTGAATTAGAAAGCACTGAGAAAACTTGTACATAGAACTTTCTATCTTTATTTATTTCTAAGATTTTTTTGTAAAACAAGGCAAAGTAATTGTAATGTCAGAACTTTAGTGCCATTATCTATGTCTTGTGCAAACAGCATAGAAAAGCTAATAAGCCAGAAAGTACAAAACAACATGTAATTAAAAGCCAGGCCATAGTTGACACAGTTAAATAGCTCAAATTAACTTCTGCAAGTATGTCTATAGCAAACTGAGTCATTCACCTGTTCTTATGTCAGAAATGCGGAAAAAAGGTATTAGCTGTCTCCCATTAAGTCTGAATGGAGCGCAAGACTGAATTTTCTCTTGATGTAGGTCATTTCAACAAATGAAAAACTCAAGTATTGAGTTGAACAAACCAAAATTCTTTACAAATCAAACTGTTCATTTTCTATAAAGAACATAGATGAAAATGCTGCTAACTGTAGCTCATACTTGATAAAGTTAACAAAAGGAAAGAAATAACTCTTATTTCCTTATATATCAAGTAAAAAGAAAACGCTGCAACTCAAAGAAGATATCGAATATGCTGTGATATGGTTCAAAAAAGTTGGAAACAGTGCTTCCTTCTATACGCTTAACAAAGTAACAAGCTCGCACGTAGAGCTGTCATATTACAGATATACCATGCAAAAGTCCTTTTAGCAAAGTGGAAAAACTGGTAGCTGAATGTCTTAAGTGCAGGGATGTGGTCAAAGATTCATTTCACATAAGACATATATGCACACAGAGACAGAGACACCCACACACGCGCGCGCTCGCAGAGAGAGAGAGAGAGAGAGAGAGGTGAGGGTGAAGGAAAAAAGAAAAAGCACTACCATAAATGAGCTAACAAAGGCATGGGAATGTGTTCCACGAAGTGGGATTCCGAATAATCTCCCAGCTGCCACGTTGCTGTCAATACAGAGTAGCATAACGGAAATAAGCCCTTACTTATAAATTCATATGATCATTAGGACACTAAATAGAAACCCTTGACTGCTCCTTGCAGTGGACTGGCAGGAGGAGCGGAGTCTGAGGAATAAGGAATAACAACTGAAAATTCATGTAAATCCCTAAATTTCACATGAAGCGTCAAGTATAATATCTTTCTACAGAGAATTGATGCCTAATATATTGCAAGGAAACTCTTAGTCACATCAAATATATAAGGCTCAGAAGTGGATAACTCTGGCTGTTTCAACTTGTATACATACACTAAAGATCTGTGATACAGATAAAGGCAGAAAAGCTTCGCTCTTGATGAATTAACTAACAAGTAAATGACTGTTATAAAGCAGATTTGCAGAATTGCTGGCCATTATAACTGCATCTGTAATTGGAGGACACCAAATTGGTGTAACCTTCAACCATGAGGTTGTTCCAGATTATTGAATGAGAATAGTAGTACACACTAAGGGTATAGGAATATCTAATATTAACATTTGACACTTTTAAGTGAAGTGTCGAACTCGGAAATTGATAACTGCTAAACTAAGCACGAAATAATTTGTATAAGGGAATTACCTTGTCGCATCAAATCCTCCCATATAGCAGTATTTTGATGCCCCTATACCACCATCAGGGCCCTATATATAAGACATCACGAATATCCAGAATATTAATCAATTTCCCCAGTTAATTAACCTAAACAAAGGGCCTGGGGAGAGAACCTGCGCTCGTCGAAGCCCAAATTCAAGAAGAAGTTTGGACTTCCCAGCAACAAAACGATGCCTGGCAGCATTAGTAGCAACCAATGACGCATAATTTGTAAGATTTACAAAAGGAGTTTCCAGCAGTTGAACAACCTAGAATAACAAAAAGAAACATTGGGCAAAATACTTTACGATATTGAGAAAATGCAACTGAAAGCAATATCTGATATCAACACTGCCAGAAGACACCCTCTGGATGCTACATGAAGAGAGGACCAGGTACTCACTGCAACAGGACCTTCAACCCTCATCAAGGGAACCTTTGGAAAGACAACCGATCCTTCAGATATAGCATATATTTCGACATCAGAACAATCGATTCCTCGAAGGTAGTCAAAAAATCCCTCCTACAATTTATTAGTGACATCAATCAGTGACTTACTCTATAAGTCTAGTCACATCACTACATGAAGTATCAAGAATAGAACATTATCTGAAAAATGCAATTAAAAAATAGCAGTAACATCAGCATAAAATTGTGGCCTCTCTTCTTATGATGGTACTATTTCAGAATTAATATGCTAATAAATCCAATTGAGGTGCCATGATGTTTCAATTCCACCTTGACAATAAAGTTACGAGTCATTGCAAGAGATTCTGTTTCATTCAGCATTTATAATTTCCAACATGTTGCCAAGACCAATGATTCATCATCGTATGAAGTAAACCGCAAGCCAATTTACCTCACATGACGGAGGCAGGGATGACTGGATAAAAGCAATCTCATCCTCTGTAAGTCTAAAATTAGCAATGAACTTTATGCATTCTTCTAGACCAGCAAAAACAGTATATTCACCACCAAATGGATTCTTTCGGTAATATAAGTCAAACCTGAAATATAAAGATCAAATAAAAAAGACATATTACGATGGGAATTAACGTAACAATCTTTTTATATAATTACAATAAGGTCAGTGCTTCAGAATAAAATTTACCAGTCAAAAACAAGTAATCCAAAAGTGCAAGCTAAAATATGATCTCAAGTTGAGAATATTAATAAGACGTATAAGTTTGATCTCAAGTATAAGATATTAATAAGTTATATTGAGAATAAATCCAAATGAAAAGAATGATATTTGCCGAAATAATTATCTAATTTTTCTTCAAACTTCCTGTTGCACAAGAAATTGATCAATACTAGATTTTAAAGATACGAAATTCACCATTGGAAGGAAATAGCATTGCTTTGACAGAAGCAAAATGTTCAAAAAAGAGATCATTTCTTGATCTAATGCCAAGGGAAAGCTGGTAATTAGCGGTGGCATGCAAGAAGAAGTTAAGAAGCCTGATTCAGTTAGTAGAATTTATATGTGCTTTCCATAACAAATTAACAGGACTAAGTTCTCTGTGAAGGATATTTTACTCAAACTACATGAAAGCAGAACATTATTTCTAAAATTAAAGTACTCACAAATCACTAGACCAGAGAACATACAACACGATAAAGTCACTAATATCAATCCATAAATAAAAATTTCCTACTTTTGAGACAAATTGACATCGTGAAAATACTCGGCACACAATAATCTTTGTAAAAGCTAAAGCACGTAGTAGCAACTTAACTTTTTTCCAAGGTATTGCTCAACCATGATTTCCAACATCAAATGCTAATCTATACATGTATGTTAGAGCGAACTCAATGTATTCATTATCTTTCTCATAATCTTTCATCACCGACTCGTTAGTCTCACATACATACTCGATTAAGTACTAACTATCCCAAGCGAGTCAGCATTAAATATAAAATTCAGTCCAGCATTAAAAAATAAAAAATAAAAATAAAAAATCCATAGTAACTGAATTTTAAAGTAACAGCACATCAATTAAATCAAATTAACACATTAGATTAACAAAGATAGTTTAACGACATAAAAAATAGTAAAAAAAATAAATGATTATGCAGAAAGTAGACTCACACAGCTCGCTCGTTGTGCTTGCCAGCTTTCCAGTAAGCATAGGCCATAGTGAACTGATAGAGATCAGTGAGCAGCGGCGTCACCATTGGATTGGTCGGCCCATCGATTTTCCCGCACCGTTTCTCTTCTTTCGCCGGGCCGTTCGCTACTGTTTCCATCTCAATCAATCCTAGGGTTTGCTTTTTCTCTGCAAAAATTTGCTCCTCTATATTATATATATGTATGGTGAGCAACAAGCTAAAGGGCTGTTGAGACGTTAAAAACAAAAAGAAGTGTCCTATTAAGATTTATATTAATTGATTAATAACATAAAGTGTTAAATCTTTTTTCTTTTTGTCGTGTTGATATACATATATATATATATATACAGAAAACAAAAGGTACAACACAAAGTGTTAAGATCATGTTTCGCGCGAATAAAGTTGCGTACATCTGTTTTAAGTGCATAAATGGATACCGACAAAAAAAAAAAAAAAAAAAAAGTGCATAAATGGATAAGTTACGTATATCTATTTTTTTTATGTCGTGTTATTTACAAGAATTTTATGCACTAAATACGGGACCATATAGATCTTACCAGTTGAGAGAGGGGGGTGGTGGACAAAAATGAGCTGACAGAAAAAAAGGAAGAGGGGTCAGGACAAGTTGATCGGACTTGAGGCTGCGCTTGTTTTGGCTCTTGATGTCAGGTAATGTGAAGCACTACTTATAGTGCCCCCCTTTGCTTTTGGTTTGGTTGGTTCTGTCGAAGTGAAGTGTAGAGTGGGGCAAACGTGAACTGCAGCTTGATTTTGTTTGAAAATATGTACATTAGAACCCATTAAATTAATATTTGATAAATTAATAAATTTTTTAAATAATAAAATTATTTAGTCTCAATTTGGTATTAATGTAAAAAATTAATAATTTTGATAAAAAGTACATAATAAATTAATAATTAGTTAAAAAGTACATAATAAATTGATTATAAGATTTTTTCAAAATATAAATAAATATTTTGTTTTTTATTTAACTTCAAATCTAACTGAATCTCATTGTTAATTGTGTGCAATGCAAAAGTCCTAGGGTTGCTTTCCATTGATACTTTAAGTGTTTCCTTTCTGGATTCTAAAGATTGTATCATCATCAACTTCAACTTTAACTTCATTTTGAGAACACTCTGTCATATTGTCAATAATCTCATCTACAATCAAAACTTATGTGTTGGTGTTATTTTCATCGAAAAAACTCACAAGGTGGTTGATGACTATTTTTTTTTTATTGTACCCTCAATTCATTAATGACATATCTATCTTTGTAAATTAATAATTATCTCGCTAAATTAATAGAAATTAGTGGTACCAACACAGATAAATTGATATATCGCTAAGTTAATAAAAATTAATTATCCTAACACTATTAATTTAAGGGTAAATATCACTTTACCCCCTTAAAATATTTAAGGTGTAACATATTACCCCTAATATTTAATTCGTATCACTTAATCCCTTTTGTATCTAATTTAACAGAAAAAGTAACATTCAGCTATTAAAAACATTAAAAGGACAAAGGTGCCCTTTATATATTTTTTTCTCTGCTCTCTCGTTGCCCTCTCTCTCGCTGCTCTCTCACTACCTCTTCTCGCTACTTTCTTTGCTTTTTCACATGGCCCCTCTCACAAGGCAAGGGCGCAAAAGAAGTTTTAGATACAAAAGATGCCCTTTTTTTATGTTAGCATATGTCAATAGATTGCCTATTTCTTATTTGTGTTGAAATTCTTAAAAACTCTAACTGTTTATTTTTTTGGTATGTATATCTTGAGTTTTTAAGGTACATATTTAATTTTTGGGTACGATTTTACTGATAACTAAATTCTTACTTTTTTAATAAAAAATAATGAATAACAGTTTAAAAAAAATAACATGCTTTAACCCAAAAAAAGAAGAAGCTATTATTAGTTGTCATAGAAAAGAAACAAAAGAAAAATATTCAATCGTATAATTTGATTTACTATCTATAGGAAATAAAAAATCGATTCCCTATTTCAACCAAAAAAACTAAAAAAAAAACTTTAATCATATAGTGTTTAAAAAAATTATAACGTTTATCCTCTCATGTTATTTATCTCTTTAAACTTTGTTTTGTAACACTTCTTGGAATAAAGAAAAGGGGCATTTCAGGACATTCAAATTTTAACTTAACAGTGTTAATGGATATTTTGTTGTTTGACACGTGGGAGGGGGTTAACTGATACAAAAAAAATATTACGAGGCAAACTGTTACGTAATGCATACATTAAGGGGGTTAAGTGATATTTATCCTTTTAAAGAGGTTATATTGTAGTTAGACTATTTGACTCTTGGTTTACAAGTCTATGCTTATCGTCTAGGGAATTTTTTTAGTTTATTTTTAACAAATATGACTTTGGTTTGACCGTACAAAAAAATAAGACTGAAAACTATTAAATTCAAAGTTGGATCCTCTGTAGTGCAACTTTACCTGGGTAAGTCTAATGTCGATTATGGCTCCGTTTGTTTCTTGTAAAATATTATTTTGGAAAATATTTTTTTATTTTTACGGTGTTTGATAATATCGAAAAATTAATTAACTGAAAAATATTTTTTAGTCAAAAATAGTAGGCTACTTTTTGGAGATTTTTCGGTATTTGGTAACAACGTAAAATTAGTCAACCAGAAAACATTTTTCTGTCAAAAATGGTAAACTACTTTTTAGAAATTTTCCGGTGTTTGGTAACACCGGAAAATTGGTCAACTTGCAAATGTTTTCCGGTCAAAAATGACGGCTAGTTCAAAATTTAGAAAAATATTTTCATTTCTTTGGGAGATGAAAATATTTTTCGGAATTTAACCACCCAAACATTTTTCGGAACTTAACCACCACTATTTTATATGTATATTTTTTTTTATATAAATTTAATGTCAGAAAATATTTTTTATTGTACATCCAAACACCAGAAAATAATTTTCAATATTCTATTTTCCTCTAACAAGTTATTTTACGGCAAACAAACGGAGCTCAGGAAAATATTTTCCTCTGAAAATATTTTTCAAGAAAACATTTTCTACAAACAAGTTATTTTGCGGTAAACAAATGGAGGAAAATATTTTATTTTCCACTGAAAATATTTTTCACAAGTAAATTATTTTACGACAAACAAACGGAGCCTATGACACCAATTAAATTCAAAAAATGTCGACTTATAACTTATGCCCGTCTTTCTTACGCTCAAATTAAAACAACAAAATGTCTCATATTCTTTCAATTTGTTGACTTTTCTTACGTTAATCAATTTCTGTGATTTTACACATCGTGACTATTGTATCCCTGTCATTATGACATGATTAAAAAGAGAAGCTTACAGTCAAAGGAATTAAACTATCTTAAAAGCATTATAGGAGACAGGCTCGTTTAACTTTAGTATTTGTTTTTGGATCATCTAATAACGTTATTTGATCTTTATATTCAATAATTTAAATTATTTTGACATAATTATATCATTATTTTATTATTATTAATTTTTTAATAACGTTATTACGATATTAAGGAATCCAAATAGTAATATTCATGCAAAAAATTTACTTGACATAATTCTGCATGCCGCTCTAATCTCCATTCAAACACGTTCCTTCAAAGTCATCGCCCGTTGAACACGATTTTATTGTTCCTTTGCTAGGTAAACCTGGTCTATTTATTTATTTATTTTTGTGAGACGAGTAAGATTTTCTGAAATTCATGTAAACACGGTCCGTTTACTGTCAACTAAAGTTGCAGAAAGAGATGTCATAGACAGCATTGATGCCGGGGGCATGAATTGACGGCACAGTGGACGTTTAGAATACGAATAAAGGTTGATCAACAATCAATTACGTGTATTCCTTGAATAATTTTGAAAAAATAGAATGAAGTCACGAACAACAATTACCACATAGAAGAGTATTAATAAATATCATCACCGTTCACAATTCCTAAGACATTAATCTTCCTTTTTTTTCAATTTTTTGCCAATAAATATGGTGGAGCCCTTTTTCAAGAGAAACGAATTATTTAGTAGGAGATCATCCACATAATCCATTAAACAAGCACAAAATAACCTGCAAATTAAGTAAGACTAACATCGGATCATGTGAATGTTCACTCTGTACATGCCTGGTCTGATAAGACATGGAATGAAGCTGATCAACATAAAGATTATGGTGATTTTAATTGGCTATACTTCTCAACTTGAACCTCGAACAAGTTTTTGGTCTTCAATTAGTTGTTTTTCCATTCTCGCGGAAGTACATATTTTACCGAATCTTCTTTCATTGTTAGAATATACATTTTATCATACATCGAAAAATCAAAAACTCTAAAACTATTTTATAAAATTCTGAGGGTTAGAACCTTAGCTATTTTAACATGATATCAGAATTAAACTTATATATAGTCTAGTCTTGTTAATCTTCCACGTGTGTCCTACACGTGTTCAATCTCTTTCACGTGCGGCCCTTTCCACGTGTGTATATTGCTAACATCAAGAAATGAAATAATCGAGAATCCTAAATAATTGCCAAGCTTTGCAGTAAACTTTTATCAACACTTACGGACTGTTTGGAATAAATGAATTCTACAAAATTTTGTAGAATTCATTTGCAAATTCAAATTTTTTTGTTTGGTTGCACCTTTTTAAAGAATTACAAATCCAAGATTTATAATTCTTGGATTTGTACAAGCTTTACTCAAATCCGAGCCCAGGAGGTAGAATTTGCAAATCTATATTTTTTAATTATGCCGCTAATATTTTGAGGACAAAACTACTCTCAGGTTTTTTACTTTGCTAGGAATAGTAAAAAACTTAAAAAAGATAAAAATAAATGTCTTCCCACTTTTTCTCTTTGACGACAAAAAAAGAAGAAACCCAATATCTTCCATTCACTTGTCTTTCAGGTATTCTTTTGATTTTTCTGATAAATTTATTCATAATTTTTCTTTTGGGCAACATGTGTTCGACCTGATAGTCTATCGTGTATATATTTTGTTGAACATCACGTAAAATATAGAATACAAGATTTCTTTTGTACATTTATGCAGTCACCAGAATCTATTGAATAGAGTTAATACTCCACTGCATAAATCATCTTTTTCCTTTTTCCTTTCCTGTTGTTATTGCTTTTTACCTATTTGGGATGCAGATGGGAATTATGGATGATTAAGTGGTGGACATTTGACAAGACAAATTATTTATTATAGTTAATTTTGTAATGTTGAATTGGATGAATAATTTTTATTAATTGAACCTCAAGTTATTTTTTCTATGTTAAACTTATGGTTAAGCTTAAATTTATTATGATTATTTTGTAATGTTTAAATTTTTTGAAAATATTTATTTGTTTTGTTACTTTTTACTTTGTCTTTTGGATTTTTTATGAAAGTATCAAGAATCAATAATATATTGAGAAGATAGCCTAATTTCAATTGAATAAAAAAAGGTTATTTAAGCAAAATACAAATGTTAATTCTAATTTTACATGTGTTTCAAACATAATTTAGATTTACAAATAACAGAATTGACTTAATATTATTTTAGATTTCCAAACAAGATAATTCATTTATAAATGAATTTCATAAGGAATTCATTTATAAATGAAATGAATTCCACACATGAATTGCTTCCAAACACTATCTTACATTACAAATATCTGAACAGCAAGGTCTCAAAATGCCAAAAGTTACGAATTATTAGAATGGAGTATTTATACAAAGTCGCAATAGTTGATGATTTTGATATCACATTCAAGAACTCTATTCTTTCCCGGATCATTACTAAAATGGCAAAATGTCGACCTGATCGTTGTAGTTTCTCCTTCACAAAGATTATAGTTGCAACAACGCCACCAAATATCAAAAGTAGCTGCTCTCACTTTTGATAAGCGCACTTCTTCCGATGCTCATCCTAATAAAGAATAAAACAAGAAGAAAAGAAATTAGGCTTATGATTGCTCGTTTACAGACAGTCAGAAAACCTTATTTACACCAGTATATCCCCAACAACCCATCTGCCCATTCACAAACAGGTGGCTCCCACACCCTCATATCTCTGGGCTGGATGAGAGGTTGCGTGGTTTGAAGAATTTTCCGTATTTTACCCATGCATCTGTGGCAACATGACAGCTTCACGTTCCAAATCTTTAAGGCGAGAATTTTCTGATTGGTATCTTCCTAGAAGGCAAGCTTGAAGAGTATTGATCTCCTTCATACCAGTGTCTGCATTCCCAATATGATAATCTGTTTGGCAAGGAGCAGGGTAAGCAACTTATGTTTTCCCTATCTGATGTTCTCTTACTGTACAGGATGAACAATGTCAAGTTCTCAATAAATTCAAAGATATTACCAGTCAAGTTAACCAGGCTATGAAGGCAAACGAAATATAGGCCAGATGTAAAGAAGAAATGTTTCGATAACCTACCTATCATACTTGTAGAAGAATGATCCTCATTTATACGTTGAAAAGATAATGTTTCCTCCCCGCAAATTCCCTTTCCGTTGCAGAAAAATTAGATGGTTAGCTACATTCAGCTTTTGTTTAATTATTTGCAGCACTAGCCATAATTGATTACCTTAGATAATCCAGGAAGCTGAAACGATCCAACATGAGATGATTGAATCCCAAATGAAGTTGTCGAATCAATTACCGACAAGTTATTGGTCACAGGTGTCTGCTTCGCGATAGTATAGTGGTCTGGCAAGCTGAGTAGCGTATTTGGCAATACGTCTTGGTCGACTGGAAGTGCCGCAGCCTTAATCATATTCAGGGATCCGTTACCTTCATTGAACGCCATTTTCATCTGGGGAAGTTGGTATGGGTTCACCGCTCCAGGAAGGGACATTGGATAAAGGCTTAATCCATTCCTCATTGTTAGCATCTGAAGAAGTTTAATTTGCTGTCTAAGTTAAAGGATTTTACTAATAAGGAATATATACTAAACATAGCTAACGAACCGAACCCCCACCAACAACTAAATTGATCGGGGTTGGGTAATCTATCCATCTAAAATGAAAAGGTAAGTTAATAGATAAACACTAAATTATTTTTAAACGCATCTAATAAGTAACTGAAACGCCTCCAAGAGAATTAATTAATATCCCAGAACCCGAATTAATTCACATAATAAGTGATTTCTAAAAGTTTACTATGGCGAACGCATGAAAGCAGCCCAACAGAAGATAACCTCACCAACACATCTCTCATTTAAGAGACTAAAGCGTGGCCTACATGTAATAAATTAAATTTAATACAATCTCCAGAATTAAGTTGTCAAATTTTTTTTGGAAATTTCCTATTCCATGACTGGTTACACTGGTGGAGCTATATTGGAGTCAGTGGGGGCTGCAGCCCCCACTGAGTTATAAAAATCGTTAAAATTTTTATGTTTTTTTTTAAAAAAAAATTAGATATTTATGTATTTTTAGTTAAAAAAATTAATTAGTCCCCACTGACAAATAAAAATACTAATATAGTTCAAAAATTATAAATTTTAGGCCCTACTGACCCATAAAAACGTTAAAATTTTTATATATATTTTGAAAAAAAATTAGATATCTATGTATTTTTAGTTAAAAAAAATTAATTAGCCCCCACTGAAAAATAAAAGTACTCGTACAATTCAAAAATTATAGATTTTAGCCCCCACTGACCTATAAAAACGATAAAATTCTATGTATTTTTTTAAAAAAATACTTGTATAGTTCAAAAATTATAAATTTTAGCCCCCACCGATAAAAATTCCTGGCTCCGCCCCTGACTGGTTATATATTAAGTAATTTGTTTTAATGGGGAGAAACTAATAAAGTCAATATGTTTCATATATATCAAAAATTCACATTAAAATGTGTTTATAATTAAGGGTAATTTTATCTAGAAACGAGTCTATTTAAGTAAAAATAAATAAAAATAATTGTACATGACGCGTGTGAGTTACAACTCGGTTAAAGAAGACGAATTTCTTGACAGAAGGGGTATTTAGCTTAATTTAGAGAATCATAAAGAAATTATGAAGGGTTACAGCAGCACGGGTCATTATCCACTTTCAGCAAACCATAGGGGTCCGTACAATTCACCCCAAAAACAACTCAGACATACGCACCTGCACTTGGAGCTGCAGCTGTTTGAGATACTCTATGGCTTCGTCAAGCATCGAGGCCTTATCCGTCTGTCACATAGACATGCCATATGCAAACAATTAATAACTAGAAGAAATTGATCACCAATCAATTTGTACTACACTTTCTCCTTTTCTAGCTCTCATTTCTTTTTTCCGTTAAGGCCTGTTAGATTTATAATCATAAAGAACAGATTCAATTTTATCATCGTTACACTTTAAGCGATCTTGAAAAAATGAATGCAATATTTAGTTTTACAAGAAAAAAGGGACTTATTACCTTGTTTGAATTTGGAATCAGATTTTGCAAAGCTTTCATTTTCTCATTAATTCTACACCTCCTCCTCTGCATAATACACCCACTTATATATTAAAGCTTAAAATAAAATCATAACAAATAGTACATGTATTAAACCAAACATCAATACGTTTAGTAATAGTACACAGCAGTAAGGATAGGGTACGGGAATAGATTTGCTCATAACGGTACAATATAATGAGCGAGAGACAAGATTGTGAATTGTTGATATCATTACGAGGAAATAACGAGGACAGTTTACTACCTTCTCCGACAAATTATGAACTTCAGCGGCTCTGCCTCTCTTGGAAGAGCTGCGAGACACCGGTGCCTTTGCTGGTGCCTCTTCCAACAAACCCTCCTGCATCAAACCATGATTACCAAAAACACACACACACACACTACATATTAACTAAAAGAAAGAAAAAATAGAAAATAAATTCTAGTATGAGAGTGAAGAAGTATATACTTCGCTTTCGCAGTCATACTCTTCTATGTCATTATCAACTGTCCCAACAGAAGATGAAGAAACATTAGGCGCAGTCACCGGAAAATAAGCGCCGGA
The DNA here is from genome assembly GCA_037974665.1 of Ehretia macrophylla. Taxonomy (NCBI): domain Eukaryota; kingdom Viridiplantae; phylum Streptophyta; class Magnoliopsida; order Boraginales; family Ehretiaceae; genus Ehretia; species Ehretia macrophylla. The sequence continues at coordinate 34,457,263 of CM075770.1, forward strand.
GTTTAGACCGGAAGATGACTGGACGAGAGAGATCATCCGGTCCGAACCGGAGACAAACTGAACCGGACACTGCTGATTTTGAAGCAAACCATTTTTGGTTGTCAAACACTGCACTTCATTAACCTTTTCAGCCATTAAAGTTGACGAAGAAGAAGATGAACGAAGCAGAATTTGCCTAAGAAAAACGGAAATATCATCCGCCTCAGCTGGCGACGTTGAAGATGAACAGCTTAAAGCTTCATACATGTTCGCCATTTTTTTAAGCTTAAAGATCAAAAGGGTATAGCTCTAGCGTGTGTTGTTTGAGTTGTTTACGCACTCTTCTGCAAAACCCATTTCAGCGTACCAACTTTTTCTCTTTCACTTTCTTCAAGTAAGTGTGGACTTTTTTGAGTTAGTGTGTGAGGTGTGTGCGTTAATGAGCTAAGCAGCCAAAGTACTACTTCTTACAGCATAGTTAGAATTTGTGGGCGGGGTTTGCAATTAAAACCAACGACAAACGCTATGATATCACGCGCAGTTTGGGAGCACGTGAGTATCAAGACTTGACTGGTCTTCTTCTGGTTCTGAGAACTGAACAGTGAGGCATTACAATTATTTAGTAAAAAGCAAATATTTAATTTGGTCTTTTATTTTTAAGGTTTGTGTTTATTTATTTTAAATTAATTTTTATTTTTTAAAATGTATTATTTTAGTCTCATATTTTTATCATTTATTTTAAATTAATTTTTATTTTTTAAAATGTATTATTTTAGTCTCATATTTTTATCATTTATTTTAATTTAATTTTTATTTTTCAAAATAATAGAGGACAAATATAAATTATAATGATAAAAATAAAGACTAAGTTGAGGTAAATAATAAAAATACGAAATTAAAAATATATTTTTTAAAATATAAAAATTAAGTTAGAATAAATAATAAAAATACAAGATTAAAAATGTATATTTTAAAATATAAAGACTAAAATAACATAAATTTTAAAAATAAAACATCAAATTAAATATTTATTTTTAATAAAATAATTGAATAACAACTTATTATAAATAAAGTTAGAAGTTAAGATAACGATTTATCGTAAGTAAAAGTTGTAATTTCCAACCATTACTTTGACTTTTATTTGAAATAAAAGAAACACAGTGGGACAGTAACAGCAACCGCAACAGTGAACAGTCTTTTACCGAATCGCATGGGGGGATTTTGTACTTGTGATTTGTTTAATAGTGGAGAACTGAAATGACACGAAGTGGGGTTTGGTTACAGAAATCTAGTTCAGGTGAAGGCAACTATGGCGTCACACGTGCGGCACACTAGTGCAGTAGCTTGCTTGCTTGTTTCTCAGAAAGCATTCTGTATACAGACCCTACACTGCCACTTTTTATCGAGCTGCGAACTATGATCTGCTCATCAGTTTTGCCCACACAGGCCTGCTTCCAAATTCCAATTCTATTTGTTGGGTAGATGTATTGCCATTACTTTGACGATGGTGACATGCACTACTTGTATCATCCAAAGCCTTAAAAAGGTCCTGATATAATATTGTTGAAAGGTTTCACCCCGCCCCATTGACCATCATTTAAGTTAATGAAGTTAATTTTTAAATAACACAGTGGGGGCAGAGTGTATTTTATTTTTAAAAATATTATTTTCTTTTCTATTTTGTAGTCACCTTTTGCTAAATAAATGGTTGAATATTCTCTGTTTAATTTGGCAATAAAATTAGATTACATTTTGATAATATTGGATTTTTGGTTTGAGCCCAAACCAAAGGAAATATTGAAGACAAGAAAGTCTATCAAAAGTAGAAATAGATTTTCCAATCCTAATAGAGTTAGGATTAGTTGTCTATATATAGGACTTTCTAGCTTATCATTCAGTGTCACAAGAGCCACACCCCTATGGGGGGTGTAGAAGGAGGTGAGCCGAGTGATTGAGAGTATTTTTTGTGCTTTTGCCATAAAAAGTCGATTAGGGTGAGGATTTAGACTTTAACCATAAATAAAGTCCTTATACGAAAGTTTAGACTTTTTCTGTTCATAAAGTCATATTGGGAGGATTTTTATAATTTTTCCTAAAAATTGTGAGCGTGTGAGTGAAGGAAGGGTTTGGATCTTTGTCCGTCCAAAAGATCCTTTGAGTTGTAATGGTTTATTCTTGATTAGTGAATTTCTCAGTTTTTTGGGTTGTGAATGTAGAAAGAGAGCCAAACCACGTTAAAAATATCGTATGATTACTTTCCACTGCATTGTGTGCTTTGTGTGTGTGTGACCTATTCCCAACAAAGTAGGATCAGAACCCAGGCTCGAGGACTAGGCATGACGATGGAAGAGGACATACTGAGGAGATCACGTTGCGCTGAGAAGCACGTGCAATTGCTGTTTTGATTGCTATTAAGGAAGAACTCTAGCATGAAGATGAAGATGGAGATGAAGGCTGATAAGAGGTCTCAGTTGTTTTCCTACTGAACGATTTCTCTTCTTATCTATGTCATTTTAGGATTGATTTTCGTTGACTCTTACTCGAGATCATTCATTTTAAAGGTAACTGCAACTGCAAGCACCTTACTCTGTCTTGTATGCCCCGCCCTTAGTTCAGAAGTAGCTCTAAAAAGAAAATGGGAAAAATTACCTACTAGAGACGACTTCTTTTTTTCCATGTTTTCTGTCGGTAGGAGCATAAGCACTTAGACTAGATGTCCTCGGATATGTGACCAACTGTACTAGTAAACTAGTGATACAATGTTTCAGATGATTCACCTGTTTTCTAGTCTCATCTTTGAGGCGAAGTCAGCTGCTTAACCTTACTAATACAGGCGACCGAACAGCCGCCCCCTAATTACTAGACTGACCTGCTATAATAATTCCAAGAAAGGTGGCAAGATTCAAACCTATGGCCGGCCCGCCTTTGCTGCGCTCGTCCTCCCTCAGGGAGGCTTGCTCTAAACAAGGAGGGAGGTAAGCACCTTACTCTGTCTCGTATGCGAGGAAGCTTGAGATTTTCGCCAATGGAAGGATTTGTTGGGTTTTTGGCTTGAGCCCAAGCCCAATGAGATGTTAAAGACAAGGAAGTTTGTCAAGAGTATAAGTAGGTTTTTCAATCCTAGCGGAGTTAGAATTAGTTACCTATAAATAGGACTTTCTAGCTTATAATTCAGTGTCACGAGAGCCACACCTAATAGGGGGGTGTGGAAGGGGGTGAGCCGAGTGATTGAGAGTATTTTTTGTGCTTTTGCCAGAAAAAAGCCGATTGTGGAAAGGGTTTAGACTTTAGTCATAGATACAGTCTTTATGCAATGGCTTAGACTAATTCCATTCATACAGTAGCATTGGGAGGATTTTTATAGTTTTTTCTAAAAACTGTGATCGTGTGATTGAGGGGAAGGTTTGGATCTTTGTTTGCCTAAAAGATCCTTTGAGTTGTAATGGTTTATTCTTAATTAGTGAATTTTCCAGCTTTTTGGATCGTAGATGTAAGTAGAAAGATGAACCGTGTTAAAAATATCGTGTTATTACTTTCCACTGCATTGTGTACTTTGTGTGTGTGTGTGCTATTCCCAACAAATAAGCATGCTTAACAATGCAATAATACTATCGTTCTCTGGAAACCTAGTTGCGTGAATTTTCTCAATAATGGTTATCATTAATGCTGACATGTGTAAAAGCAATGCTAAATAATGTAAAGACAAATCTTAAATGTTAGAAACACAAAACCAACTATATAAAGCCGGCTTCAGTCTTGCAAATGGCAATTAGAAACACAAAACCAACCATATAAAGCCAGCTTCAGTCTTGCAAATGGCAATTGTTTGCCATTTGCAAGACTAACACACCCAACAATTGCCATTTGCAAGACTAACACACCCAATTGCATTCTATCTTTATTTGGTAATGTATCTAGGCAAGTTACAGCCTCAAAATTGCTTGTAACTTAAGTATGCTTTTACATATCTTAATGTGTTGGTTCTCAATTTCTCAAAACTGTTATATGCTATGCTTTTATTGTGTAATGATAGTGGAAATTTGATGTCATTTGATTATCTTCTCATATCAAAAAGGGAAGAAAAGACGTAAAAATTGCTTCTAGCTGTGACAGAGTCACATGTTTTTTGATGTGTACGAACAAGTAAGGAAAAAAAAAATATTATATTAGACCTCAATCTATATGTTTGTCGTTGATTATAGGATTTTAGTTCTATCCTGATTCTACCACTCTATAATTAATATGCGTTGAAAATAACAGTGATTTTATGTGATTGTAGTTGCCATTTCACGAAATAGGGATCTAAATAGTATTGCAACTGATTCACCATTTCTAATGACACGTCTCTTTCCAACATTAATTCTTACATTAGTTAGATATAAACAGAGTAAAGAGATGAAAGTGACTAGAATAACTTTGCTGAATTGAACCACTTACTTAACCACCTTGAACGAATTTGGTTGCATTTGGATCAGGAATGTGTAACACTGCCACAACGTTACCAAACTGAATTTTGTTAACTAGTTACTTGTGAAGAACATTATTATAATATATCACTTTTATACTTTTTATGATTCACTTTTTCTTATATAGTAATTATAAGTACGAGATATTTGATATTTAATAAATGAATTTTAATTATATAAATAAGAAAGAAAGGATAAAAGGGTGATACAAAATATTAGTCAATTATAGATGTAGATGATTCAACATTTTTGCCAATATTTATAAGTTTAGTAAAAGGTGGTGAAAAAGATAAATGAACTTCTTAAATTTATCTTATAATAAGATTTGATTGCTGCTTTGCTAGCACTCTATGGTTGCAAATTAAATGACACACGTTGAGTTTTATTTTTCACAACAGATTTTAGTTAAGCCTTATCTCTTATTCTAATACTATTTTTCTTTATTTTACTATTCTATCACATTCTTCCTTCATTTTCCATAATTGCTGCTTCATGCCTTTCACCGTCGTCCCCCGATCTAACTGTCACTTAAAACACATGTAAACAATTATATATTTGGATATTCTCGTAATATTTATTATCTCATAATATTCTAAAAGAAATTTAGATATAAATTATTTAACTTTGTTAAGTGACTATCTCATTATTTTTTTATATTAGTTTATTATATTATTTATTATTTTCAATACGCTCCCGCAAGTGCAAACAGAGTTAATTTTTTAGTCTTACATTTGGACAGTTTTAATATATTTAAATGGATGACGGTAAGTTTTTAAACCCATGACTTTTTTGTATTTAGACTCTAATATCATGTTAAGTTAACAACTCATTTAAAAGTTTAAAGCTCTGTTTGGTCTAACTTTTTTACACTAAAAAATGTTTCATGTGAGTTTAAAAGGTGAGGCTAATATGTTTAACCCATTTCTGAAAGTGTTTTTAGATAATAATTGAAGTTGAAAAACAAGAAACTCTAAATTGAAGCTTTTCAAAATGGGTTTTTAAGAAACTGTTTTTACATAATGCGGTGAGCTGTTTTCTTTTTCTTTCTCAGATAGACCCCTTCATATTTTTTAAAGTCCAACATTGTTCAACATAGGTCAATTAGTCAACAATTTTTATTTAACAACACTTATAACAAAAGTTTTACGGCTAAAACTCTATAACTCAAAAATTAAAATTTTACAACTAAACCAAACAGAGCCTAAATAGTTAGAGAATAATTTATTATATTATTTATTATTTAGAATAGACTCAACGGTGATAGAGTGATAGTGATAATTATAAATTCAAAGCTATTGATTTAAACCATCATCATCAACGTTAGATTAAATAATTAAAGACAAAAGGCGCGAGATATTCTCTAGAAGGATATTCTCTAGAAGTATAGTTATGTAACCGATTTCAAACTCCTGCAAAACAAAATAAATAAGTAAATAAATAATCAAAAAAATAGATTTCTCGTGAAGTTAGAATTGAAATGTCAAAATGAATCTAATTAGGGAAAATAAAAAATAAAATAAAAAAGTCTCAAAAGGATGACTCCTTGATGCGCGGATTTTTCACGCGTGCACCAATGCGGATGTGCAAACGTTGTTGTATGATACACATGAAACGCTGCACCATACGTGGCAACATCTCATTGGTTAAGACGATCTCGTATCCCATGGCTACCCTACTTGCGGGACCACGCACAGCATCAACGTCTCCATCATCGAAACGTCACCTATAAATACCTAAGCTTACAGGCTTTAAATAATGGACGTGTCAATTGAGAAAGCTTAATAGTAGCCTTGAGATTCTGTGCCTTGGACCATCTGATCGCAATCAGACGGTGAGATGAGTCAATCATGATCTGATTTCATTGTTGACTTGCTTGGCCAAGGAAAGTGGGCATTTCCAATGGTGGGGTTGGTGGCTGACGTGTCATCCTTGTTTAGGTCTATTGTCTACGTACTTTAGACACTTTAGAGGGGGTGATGGTATTATACTTCCAATTTCTCTTTTTTTGGTCATTTTTTGTAACATGTAATATTTTAAATAATATAAAATTAATTTTTAAACCTTTCTTTGTATATATATTTTTTTAATTAATATTTTTCTAGAATAGTAGTTTTTATTATTTGATGTATATTACACTATATTGTGTTTGGGATGACCCTTTATACCGAATAGATTTATTCATAATAAAATAGCATTATGAGTAAGTCCTAATAGTAATTATATATGATAATTCAGTTATAATAAAATAATTTTAACAGTTTATAATTATTAAATCTTCCTCGTAACGTTCATTACATATATTGAGAGAAATTCTAGTCTATAAATAATTCCGTGTTTGCCTTAGTATTACTGTGGATTATCTTATGATGCGTGTGTGATATGTTGTGACACACATTGATTATCATTTATCTCCCACTATATATGTTAGTTATTACTTATTACTTAAATCATCATTCCTTTAGTAGAGCTAACTTTCTTTAGTTTCTTGTGTAGAGAAATTTGAGCTTTACCTTACTCTTTTTTCATATATGTTTTTAAATAGGTGACGGTGAATTTTGAATCGATAACCTTTTGGTATCTAAATTGTGATACCATGTTAAGTAACTATTTCAACTAAGAGTTTAAGGCTCCGTTTGGTCTAGTTTTTAGACAGTCAAAAGCGCTTCCAGTGAATTTATAAACTGAAGCTAACATGTTTCGCCCATATTTGAAAGTGTTTTTAGGTAAAAGAAAATAGGTAGAGATGAAGGGAAAAAAAAGAAAAAAATATATACATTATAAAAGGACAAAAACGTCATTTAATAGCTTAAAAGAGATATGGAGGGAGTACTGTGAGGAATTTTCAATAATATATGGAACTTTCTTGAAATTTTATGAACATAGGGAGGTATAGTGATACTTTCGCATATCACAGGGAGGGTAATGTGATATTTACTTTAAAAGTAATATGCTTTAGGTATTAACCCTTATAACGGAAATTTAGTTATTAACCGTTATAACCACAATTTAGTTATTCATCATTTTTTGAGGTTGTTAGTGATTTTGTCTCTATCGATATTTATAATACAACATACCAATAATATAAGTTTTTATTAGTTTCCAAGTAATATGATTGTCACACTCTAGATAGTATATATGTTACCCAAAATTCTATCAAGGTATTATATTTTTAATTTATGATTATTGTCTTGTTACTATGAAATATGAGTTATTTTATATGTTTTTTTATTAAATAAGCATAGCCCTAAATTGAGATACACTTAGAATTCTTGGTCAATATAATTTGAAAGTTAAATATTTGTAGCAAGGGCATGCTATATTTTGGAGTTTCCATGATTTTTATTGCTACTTTATCAAAGCTTGTCTAAGTTTTGAGTTCTTTAACGTTACAAATGAAGTGGAGTAGCATTCTTGACTTAGATTTGTAACTGAAAAACTTTTTCGTTCCATTAGGCATAAAGAATCATTCACTTTGACTAGTTAACTGAAGCTTAAATGCACCAAGATAGAAGACATCTTGAGAAATGGGGATAGAAAATTTATTCTAATTATGATGATTTTTATATTAATTTATCTTGGAATTTTCTTTTTGTATTGAGCTTATCTTTTCCATTTCATTAAAATACATGCAACATAAATTGCCAATATTGATATATGCACTCGAATCTTGAATATTTTCAATAATATGATCGATCATGTCCATCTGTTGTGTTTTGCTTAATCTTTTTAGAAAGATTAGCAATTATAAAATTTTCTTCCATATTTACATACAAATTTTTTTAAGAAGTTGTATATGTTGTAGCTTTGAGTTATTTAAAGTAGATGAATCAAGTACACTAAGAATCACTATTTATGTGCATTCTCTTTTGTAAAATATTTTGGCCATTAGTGTTGTTATTGTAGAAGTAATTGTGACAAAATGATTTCTAGAAAGCTAATTATTAGTGCTCTTAGTTTAATCCTAGTCTCTTTGTAGAATTAATTATTTCCATGTTTTATGGCATCATAAGTTGTGCTAACACATAAACTACATATCAAGTGAAAATGTAAAACTTGAAAGTTTTTAAGAGTTTAATCTATCGCAATAGCTCCTTTGAAAAATATAGCAACTTATTACCGGTTATTCAAACCGGTAAAAAAAAAAAAAAATGTTTAATGTCGTTAATTTTTTTATTTTTTATTTATCGATTCTCTCACTTATCAATCATATATTTAGTTTGGAAAATAGTTGCTTGCGAGATCCATAAACATTGGTTAGTCTCTTAGGTTTTTATAACTTCAACTATTTCCCTTGGCTAGACATAGACTTTTACTTATTTTCATCAATTCACCAAATTTGAATAGTATGTGGTATATATGTACATATCATGTGGTAGGTCGGGGTAATACAAGATATAATAATTGCCGTGATCTAGATGCTTCAAACTTATATTATATTGCTTTTCTTTTTCTTTCCAGAAACCATAAAGACCAATTTAAAATTTTGATGAAACAATAAAGACCATTTGAGTAATTTTTCATAATGTTAATTATTGCTATCTCAAGTTATTGAGAAATAAAGCAACAATGATTTCTTCATCTGTCTTTCAATTTTTCTTTTAAAAAAAAAATGATGTATATAGAAAGGTTTAGGATTACTGCCAAATATAACGTGAATGAGATTTACTCCTATCTCAAATTTGAACAAACCAAGATGTTATTCTACTTGGAGTTGGTCTTTACAAATTTTATGTTTAATTAACGGGCAAATTTCACAAATGGTCCTCACTATTGACACGTTTTTTCATATCCCTATTGTTTAGAAAGTGACTCGCTCAGCCCCCAATGTTTATACTTTTTTCCAATCAAATCCCTATTGGTATAAAAGTAACGTGCTTAGTCTCTAAAATTTACAAAAAGTTTCCATTTAATTTTTAATATTTTTATTTTTTTAAATTTAGTTCTCAAAGTTTCTTATGGAAATCACAAACTACACGGATTAAATTGAAATATTTTACAAATTTTGAAGATTAAGTGTGTTACTTTTAAAATAATGAGGTCGAAATTAAAAAAGTATAAACATTGAGTACTAAATTCAAATTATTTATAATCTTCAAGATTTAAATGTGTCACTTTTGAACCAATAAAAACAAAATTAAAAAAAAAAAAAAAGAAGACTAAATTTACCTTTTAATTCACCGGACAATACTTCTTTTGAGTGGGTCATCTCTTGAGATTTGGATCTCAATATAAATCTTTGTACCTTTCTATATATGGTTGTTTCACGTCATAAAAAAGTTAGAAAGAAAAAAGAAAGATCAGTTGCAAATACGGTTGCTTATTGGTGTTAGACTGGTGGTAGGTAATTGAAAAGAAAGGAGAGAGACCAAGTCAAAAGAACAAACAGTTGGTGGCTGGGCCAATATATTGACCCCACTGGGCTTGCATGTTCACCAACTCTCCTCCACCTAGCGGGCCTTCTACTCATCCAACAAGTCTTGCCAACCACACCACCTCCATGGCTCCATTATATACGAGGCAACCAACACGTTCAAATTCAGGTTGATCATCATCTTAGACTTCTCATTGCTACCTGTACCTAATAAGAAAAAGAAAAAGAAAAAATTCTCAAAGAATAAGCGAAAATGGCAGGTAATGGAGCAAGTCAAGAGAACCAAGCTGGGAGGCACCAAGAAGTTGGCCACAAGAGTCTCCTGCAGAGTGATGCTCTTTATCAGGTAAAACCTCAACTTCTTCCCACCTTCTTGTATCGGGTAAGTGTCAAATTCTATACATCATGTTAACATTTAGTAGAGTATTATATTTTTAATAAATAGTCTGTACTCTTAGTATATGTTCATTTCTTAATCAAAATATAGGAGTGTATCCTTCTTTCGAAATTACGGGATCATTTTGTCGCGTTCTTTTGACATGGTAAATTCGATTCTTTTCTAAATCTCAACATAGTGGTTGTTTCCAAAGTAAATTCGATCATTTTCTGAACCTCAACGAAGTGCTATTAGTGGTTGTGTCCAAAGTGGATTGACTATTTTTCTTGCTTTATGATTTATGAATCTTGGCAGTATATACTAGAAACAAGCGTGTATCCAAGAGAGCCTGAACCCATGAAAGAACTGCGAGAGTTAACAGCTAAACATCCTTGGTAAAGATTTAGCATCAATAAATATATATATATAGTATTGTAATTCATTTTGGCCATAGGGGATCAATGACTTTTTACTGTAAATGAATGATATAACAGGAACATCATGACCACCTCTGCTGATGAAGGGCAATTTCTTAACATTTTTATTAAACTTATCAAGGCCAAGAACACAATGGAGATCGGTGTTTACACTGGCTATTCTCTGCTTGCCACTGCTCTTGCTCTTCCTGATGATGGAAAGGTATCAACATTTTCTACTCACTATCATTGCAGCCAGGGGCAGATCCAGGATTATTGTTCAGTCGTGGATGAAAAAATACAATTTAGTACTCTATATAGATGATTTTTTTCAGTGTCGGTTAAATTAATTTTTCAACCTAAAAACAACTTAAAAATACAGTTTCAACTCATTTTTTTAATAGTTCCTCTCTTAAGATCAGTAGGAGCTGCAACCTTAACTGACCTGTAAATGGCTCCTCCCAAGATTGCTGCCAAGGAATTTATTCATAATGCAACATCCATTTTAGCCATCTTGCATCTGCATAAGTAGGAATCAAGGATTTTTTTCCAGTTTTATTATAACATATAACTTTTTTTTAAAGTAGGGTCTAATTAATTTTTTAATTAAAAATATACATAAATATTTTAAAAAATATAAAATTGATAATAACTGTAGCCCCTACTAACCCTAAACTGCATCTGCCTCGGACCTTGCATCATGTAACCATTAGACAACGAAGGAATATGCTAATGTAGAATGACTTCTTGAATATCTCAGATTTTGGCCATGGACATCAACCGCGAAAACTATGAACTAGGCCTTCCAGTTATCCAGAAAGCTGGTGTTGCTCACAAAATTGACTTCAAAGAAGGACCTGCTCTTCCTGTTCTTGACCAAATGATAGCTGATGTAAGTACCAAATTAGTTGTCCTAACACATTTATCATAAAATATACACACAAAAACTACTTCAAATAGTTTATTAATCGTCAGAGATGACTTAAAACCAAAAATTAACCCAATTTTTTTAAATTTTTTTTTATGTACGTACAAGGGTAAGCATCATGGAACATTTGATTTCATATTTGTTGATGCTGACAAAGACAACTATTTAAATTACCACAAAAGGCTTGTTGAGCTTGTTAAAGTTGGTGGATTAATTGGATATGACAACACACTATGGAATGGATCAGTTGTGGCACCACCTGATGCACCACTCAGAAAGTACATAAAATATTATAGAGATTTTGTGTTGGAGCTCAACAAGACCTTGGCTGCTGATCCAAGAATTGAGATTTGCCAACTTCCTGTTGGGGATGGCATCACTCTCTGCCGCCGTATCAGCTGAGTATCAATGAGATTGATTGCATTCATGAAGGAATTGGATATTTTTTATGGTTTAATTACCTCTATTACGTTGTACTTGTAATGAAATAAAAATCAAAATGTAATCTCCTTAAGTCAATTAAAAATATTATAAATTACCAAACTCTCGTGTGAGACATCAACCAGATGCCAGACATCATTTTCGAAATCGTACATGTCCAACATTAATCCCCTCACTCCATTGAAGACAACACCAATCAAACAAAACAAAGCACAAATGAATACGAACTATCATCTCAAATGGGAAATATGAACATTGAGATTTATATATTCAAGAGTGTAAATTTCACAAATGGTCCTTAATATTTGCATAATTTTTTAAATTTTGCCAATGATGAGTTTAGTTTCAATCTTTACACTTTTTCTCATTTCATCCTTATTATTTTAAAAGTGACGTATCGAGTCTCCAAAATTTACAAAAAATTCAATTTAACTCCCAATGTTTTCACTATTTTCTTTTTTTCATTTAGTTTCAAAAGTTAAATGCGCAAGTCGCAAATGATATGAACTAAAATGAAACTTTTTGTAAACTTTAAAACTAACCGTATCACTTTTGAAACAATAAAGACGAAAAAAAAAAAAAATGTAAACATTGAATACTAAGTTGAGACATTTTGCAATTATTGGAGACTAATTATGTTACTTTTGAAATAATGAGGACAAATTTTTTTTAAAAAAAAAAAAATATATATATATATATATAAACAATGAGAACCATTACGAAAATTTACCCTTATTCAAGAATTAAGAAGAAAAGAAAAAAAATCACGTAAAAGAGCGACCGTTGGATACGTTATTCTCAGAAACTTTTGTTCTCGGGAACAGATTTTTTTATTTTTTGCCATTAAAAATAATAATAATGATTAAAATCAAATAAAAACTAATATATTCGATGCAACCAGAAACGCAGAAATAGAGCAAGCACAAACTGACAATAAAAGAGGCAGCATTAAAAAGCTATTCTAAATTTTCATTTGTTGTAATGATGTGAACTCCCTACAAAGTATTTAGAATGAAAAAAAACTCTTTAAATGAGTAGCAATTGTATTCGCTCTACGACACATTTGTAGAAAATTAAATTTAATTGATGATAAGCTGATCCTAAGCCTGTAATCTTTTCTCGCTTCGGTGAAGCAATACTAAGGTAGACATAATCAGAACGATAATATGCTTACGTTAGACTGGATAACGAAGATGCCTGCAGAAGAACTCCCCAGCGACAAAATGATCTGAAGTCAGGCAAGGATGATGTTTCTCTCCGGGGAAGAATGCCAAAGATTGTATGTTCAAGAAAGAAAAGAATGGCTTGTCATGTGTGCTTCTTTGCACGACCATTTGATGGAGCAGCATCGTCCTTTTTAGTACCAGATGCGTCAGGCTTTTTTGCCCAGGCAGGAGCTCTGTCTGCATCGTACTGGTAGTCGTAGAAGAGTTCCTCTCCGGCACAAATTCGCTCTTTAGCAAATATACCTACCCTGTGATCTCCGGCCACCATAACAACCTGCCAAGGGATAACTTACTTTATAAGATCTGAAATTGACACAGATGTATAGTTAAGCTTATATACTTCTTACAGTTACCTTTGCATAGCAATTTGGATCAGGAGAATGGTTGGCAAACTTCAGCTTATCACCCTTGCGGTAAGCATCTAGCACATACTGCAAAGAAGCAACCACTTGACATTGGACACGTCCTTTTATTTTCTCGCGTGGTAAAGTGTAAAGACCCCTTTATGTTTTGCCAAAGTTGCACATTAGATCCTATGGTACTGTAATAAACTAATATACCCCTATGATTTATAAGAACTTGGCTCACTGCCCCCCAGTGTCTAGTAAGTCTGGTAATGTCAAAGAATTTTCTTGTCAGATTCTTGTAAACCATAGAGAGGTATGTGATTATTATGATACCACGTGCTTTAATCTGCAACTTTAGCAAAAGATGGGGAGTTCTTTTTTTTTTGTAGTATGCTCTTTCCCTTCATTTCATGGATCATACCTGATCATTTAGATTAAAGAGAAATGAAGAATTCTCACGATCATAGATCTTGCCACGCTTATCAGCTTCACGATGTGATACTAATTCACCAGTGTACTCGCCAAGATATTCATGCTTGCTCACACTATTCTGAAGTATGGCTAAAGTTGAGTTCCAGGGAGAAAAATCAGTCCAAGCATCAAAATAGTAGATATTACCTTCAAGAAAGCTCCCCAGCCAGAAACGTCAGATCTCCCAAGTAAAACCTGCATAGATACAAAGAAGCATTACCATCGAACTATGACCATATCAACTTCCCCAACGCCATATTGGCAAAACTAATGCAATTGCAAAATCCAAAGTTGAAAGTACAAACTTTAATAGACTGGAACCGTGGGTAAGCTATTCAGTGCTGTTTTAGATTCTGGTTTTGTTTTCTTTTCCAGTCTCTTTCTTTCTTTTCTCCGTTTTTTCTTTTTTCATTTTCGTTTTTTGTTTTTTATGTTTCTAGTTCTCTTTCAGAGAAACAAAAGCAGCAGCTTACTTGATGAACATTATCTCCACAAGATTTTGAAAACCAAGACAAGAATAGAGATTACTAACATCATAAAAGAAGAAAAAGAGATGCTATCTGTCTGATGGTTTCCTGCAACGCGTGCTCTATGTAAAACAAGAGATGTGAACTTACAAGGAGAGAAAGAGGGAAGAAATGTCTATGACACAGTAAGTCTTACCATGCATTCCTAGAAGGAGAACCTTTGTGCTTCACCGTGTGACCTCGAGGTCAAGGGTTCGAGTCATAGAAATAGCCTCTTGCAAAAATGCAAGGTAAGGCTACATAAAATAGAGCCCCAAGCGGGTGTGATCCTTCCTCAGACCCCATGCATAGCAGGAGCTTTGTGCACCAAGCTACCCTTTTAGTCTTGGAAATGTTTGCATTAATTAGAAACAATACATCAAACATGTTTTAAACTCTGTTTTTAGAATTTTATATAATTTCTCCCCCATCCTCAGATCTTCTGGGTTTTCCTCTTTTCAAAAAATATGAAGCTTGATAGCCATGGTAAAGGTTATCTTCAATAAATACATGATTACTGGAAATGAAAGTGAATAGAAACACTATATTCAATTGGTATTATCTCCTCGTGGAAATTGGAATAACTATCCAACTCAAAACGTGAGAAGCTGAAAGATCACCATCAAAGAATAAACCATGCTTCTATTAAATTGCAAAAGGAACTAAGAAGACATGAACAATATACATATCTGTGCACATCTAAACATTTGTTCCCCAGACGCTACCAAGCAGACTTACCCTCTGTTGTTGTTTGAGAAGGAGCTTCATATTCCTGCATTCATAGTTATCACCTCGTTGAGAAGGAACCCCGAGAGTACCATCATCACCACAACTGCAAACCAAGTCAGAAGGCATTTATTGTATTGCTCTGTGAGATGAGGAAGTGAATGCTGAAAAAGTAGGCACCTTCAACACGAATAACTTAAAGGAACTTCCAAAGCTATTAGCCATAATGATTTGTTTTCACAAATCCTCATCAAATGAGGAAGTGAATGCTGAAAAGTCGGCACCTTCAACACGAATAACTTAAACGAACTTCCAAAGCTATTAGCCATATTGATTTGTTTTCAATCTTTTTCATGGTTGTTAGGGGTGGTTGTTTTAGCGGTGGCGGTTAGGGTTGCCGGGGTGGGGGAGGGGGGTTGAGGGTGGTAGTTTTCAATTTTTTTTTCTTCTTTCTAGTTAATGCTTAAATGACCATAATACGCCCTTCCAATCAAAAATCCAAGTGTTAAGTCTCAAGGAGCTAGGAAGAGAAAAAAAAAGAAAAGGAAAAAAAACCCTAGGGACCTAGTTGTGCCAAGGCAAAAATCTAAAGGGCTTGTATCTCCTATACCCCTTTATTTTTCTTTGCCATTAAGAAGTTTGATAGGGGCCTTTTAGGAAAAATCAAGATGCTGAAGATCAAGTTTAGGCAAAAGCTACCCCATGGCAGCTTTTGCCAAAATGCAGAAAAATCATACTTCGACTGCAAAACAAAAAACAGCTTGAGTTGCGAAACATGGTCCGATCTCAAGTTTTGTTTTAAGGTACTTCATATGCGAGGCTGAATGGGAGCTTAAACCACAATAAATTCACACACAAGGTTCCTAGTTACAATGCTCTACGCTAATAGTAATCTTCTCGAAAGTGTTGGCCAGAAACCACATCTTACACCATAAATCTCCATGTTCCAATAGGTCTCCACGCAAGATTCCAATTATGATTCAAGCAAGCTCCCTAGGATTCAAGATAGTAGGAAGAGAAACTCTGGATTACCTAATGCTAGAGCCCTGTACATATCCACAAATATTTGCACCCAATCCCTCAATTTGATGAATCATATGAATTTTGGTCTATCTAAGAAGAGAAACTAGCCTATTCCATTTTGAAGAAGTCAAAATTTGGGTGTTCCATTTGCCACATATTTCACCATTAGAATCATTCTGCCCTCGCTTTACATTTACAAGAGCAATCAGAAACAACATTTGCCATGCAGCATTTATTAAATTATATTCATTTTCATTAAACATTCCATGACAAGAAGAGTTTTTTTTGCAGGTAGTTCTTGTGAAAATATCTAATCAATAGGTAATGTAATGTCATGTCATGTTTTGATTTCATAAGGGAAGGAGACAATTGGCCCTCAGACCGCTTGGCATAGGTTAAGGCTCTTATTTAGTAGGCTGTGCAGTCACTCCCAACAGTTATAAAATTTCATAAATGAGGACGAAAAATATTCAATCATTATTTGCATCTTAAAATCTAGTAGACACAGTATGATAGAAATCCACATTGTATAATGAGTTTCATAAAGTCAGATGCCAGCCATACTAAAACACCCAAGCAACAATGAGATCTCACCTGATCCAGCAATTTCGGCAAACATCAGGATCGCATTCCCTGTTTGCAGCAAAGCATGGGCATTGACGACTTCGGCACTGACTTTTGGCACAATGGCAGCCTCTAAATCTGTTCTTGCAACTCTTTGGGCATCTGAATAATTAGGACAGAAAGCAAATCAACATTTGCAAGCATATGAATCACTAAGTGGCAAGGGTAATACATATAGAATTTATCTGAAATAAATAAAAAGAAAAAAGCTGAACAAAGGATCTTGAACTTCCAACTGAGAACTTAGGTTCAAAGTCAAAAACAATGCTATTGTTATGAAGGAACAATTGCTCACCCGCAGTACTTTTCACAGCAAGTTCCATTGACTATGCACTGACATTCCTTCCCACAAGCAGTTTTACAACCACATGGATTATACTGCCTCGCAGGCTGATCCTTATCACAAATGCGTTTTCTCATGAGGTATCCAGCAGATTTCCATGAATACTTTAAGCGGCGAACTCTACCTTTCCTGCGTAAAAATCTTGATCTTCTCCGTACTTCTTTCCCCTAACATAACCCATACAAGGAAAAGTCAGTACCTCCTCTTTTTTGTTATATAGTCAGACACTGCTTCAAATACAAGTATATCAAGATATAAAAATGTGATGGAACCAAAGGCAAACAAGAGAATATACTAACCGTAGTTCCATTACCATCACCCTTAGAACAGCCTTCAGCAAAAGCTCCATCACCCCCATGGGAAAATAATTTATTCTCGGAGTGATTCATGTATTGAAAGACCTCCCAGCATGTCTTCAAACCATTCATGAGATTTCTAGAAATCAAGCAGCTGCATGTGACAGATTAAAAGCCCCCTTATTAGGGATTAAAACAACACTGACAGTATAAGATCACAGGGTGACACTACAGAAGATAACATAACTACTCAGGAGTTAGATTAATGCGTAAAAGAACATGGCTTCCATACACAGGAAGAAAACTCAAATACTTTTCCATACTATTTGAATTTAATTAAAAAAAGATAAAATCTAAGGAGCAGAGATTTAAAGGAAGGAGGGGACTACAGGTACATGTAACATCCGAAGTGGACTATCAACCTATTATTACCAAAAAGTAGACAAGCTTAGCAAGTTTGATGAAGAGGCTTTGAGTTGGAATTTCCTTCAGGGAATTAACTGGGCCAGTGAAGGAAAAGCCGTTTGTTTGTCGTAAAATATTTTCTTGGAAAATATCTTCCCAATTTTACGGTGTTTGGTAACACCGAAAAATTGGTCAATTGGAAAATATTTTCCAGTAAAATATGATGGCTACTTTACACCGAAAAATTGGTCAACTGAAAAATATTTTTCAGTCAAATATTACAACTAGTACAAAGTTTGGAAAAATATTTTCATATCCTTTGGGAGAAAAAAACATTTTCCGCAACTCACCCACCCCTACCCCCCACCACCCCACCCCCTCACCCCTTACCCTCCACCCACCCCCCATTCTCACGGTTAACATATATATTGTGTATAATTTTTTTTATAAAATCTAATGTTGGAAAATATTTTTCATTGTACATCCAAACACCATAAAATATTTTTCAGTATTCTATTTTTCAGAAAAACATTTTCCCTCATCAAGTTATTTTACAGCAAACAAACGGAGTCCAAGAAAATATTTTATTTTCTAAAAAAATGTTTTCAGAGGAAAACATTTTCCACAAGCAAATTATTTTACGACAAACAAACGGAGCCTAAGTTACATTTTAAGGACACCTTATATAATCATGCTGCTTTACAAGAATTAACCAATGAACAATAACACACAAATTGCAGGAAATAAGTAATTTCTGGAAAAAGTATATACATAATAGTACGACAGAAATTATATCCCCAAGTTCCAATCTTTATTGGAATAATTGGAAGGCATAAGATACCAATTAAAACTAAGTACAATTCAGACTTGCAAACCTGTTCCGGCCAAAAATCTCTAGACCCTTTTCATAAAGGGCCTTTTCAATTGGTTTCCAATTTCTATCACCATTAGCTTCTCGTTTACATATGTTCTCATCGACAAAGACTTCTTTCCTTAACATGTCATCGCTACCAGTAGGAGTTTGGTCGCTCACTTCATTCAATTGGCAACCAGGAGCCTGAACCTGCAAGGAGTTTTCACAGTCCCAGGCAGAAGACTCTTTCCTCCTTGACCTTCGAGCACCTGGAGATTTCATCCTCTGTGAAGAACTGGGGTCGTCATTTTCTTTACATGGATTAGAACAAAGATTGGAGTCTTTTGGCCCTAGACTTCCATTTGTAACCGAATCAGAATCAGAAGCTGTCATTTTCTTATGTCTTTTAGTCAGAGCAAGTAAAACATGGTCAGCTATCCGCTTGCTGTTTCTTTTGTTATTCCCAAATTTCCCCGCAACTTTACTTGTAGGAGGTGATGAAGAATAGTCATCAGAAGTAACATCATTTATAGGCATACTCTCCGAACCGCTGCTTTCACATATATTTTTTTCATTGGATGAAGCACTTCCACTTTGAGAAGCCTTTGATCGTTGTCGTATCTGCTTCCTCGTCATCTCTGTAGCAGGACCCACAGATTTCCCTTCAAAGTTAAACCGGCCAGGAGAGCTATCCATAACATGACTTTCAGACTTCAGGGCCTGAAGTGAATATAGTTCTGTAAACAGATCTCACTAAACTGCAAAAGAAAGGAATAAAGCAGAGGACTTGAACTAGATGGTGCTTTGTGACACACTGTTTGTCAAGAAGGCGTAACTTCTTACTTTCAATTCACATGAGCTCAATAGTTTGCTTCATCTTTAAAATTAAATGTAGTAATACGATCATATGTAGTACTATATGCAATTATATTTCCCTTTATAATGAAAATTGCTTTTCCAAATACCTTCTCTCTCATTTCAACAATTGCATTCCAAAATCATACATAACAGGCAAAATTTTACACAACTCCTCTGAACTGAAGAAAGTTGTCAGTGTGCTCATCTATCTAGCACTATTTATTTTTCTTGTTCCATTGTTATCATCACTTTATTTATGTGAAGTTGAGGGCTTGGAGATAAGTTGTTTCTCTTTATATTTCCTTTAACTTTTCCGAAAGAATTACATAGCTAAAACTCTGCCAAACTTTCGCTTTATTTTCTAAAGTATGCTACCCATAATTTAGTTCACAATGTTATACATTCTTCACAATAAAAAGAGCATTTATCTCATCTGCTTCATGGGTATTACTATTAATATATAAAATACTATTGACTGACTTGCATTATTCCCATAATCTTAGACCTAATTAATAAATACTTAATAGGAAAAGCCTAATTACTGAATGGAAAACATGAACAAAGAAAAACAGAATATGAAAACAAGATACCAGTCTATAGCAATTCGGGCCACACGGTTCCTTTTCTGCATCTGGACAGCGCCACTGAAGTTGTTTTTCAGCCTAATTATATTTAAAGTCAAAGTAAGCATCCAGTTGCAGTTCCAAAAACAATTGCCTCTACAAGTTGATATGATTAACTCACAGGGAAGATGAGATCCTGTGAACATCCATGCAATTTACAATCGAAAACCTGCAGGGAAAAGGATGAGTAGGAAATTGTATTTAGCATATAACAATCACAAGACCTAATCTGCAGAAAGGAAGAATAAACATATACTGCTAAAGGGAGCCACCAAAAGAAAAGAGAGATTAAAGGTGTGATGCTTACATAACATCGACGACAAAACAGATTGTCAAATGAATCCAGGGCTGCTTCAAGATTCTTGTCCAGATACAAATTTATAGTTCCTTCAGTATTCCCATACTTACTGCTTGGAGTATTCTCTTCTTTAATAAGATCTTCATATCTTGCCTGTATAAGATGTTTGATGGTGGTTTATCTCTGTAAAGCCAGCAAAAAACAAATGGGAAACAGCTGGACCAAAGCTTTACACTATGACCAGTTTCTGTGAGGTAGTAAATTAATATGAAGATGCATATCAAGAAAATAACCAACTACTAATTCTTGTCATTTTATACCTTCACTTCAGAAGGTTTTCTGGATAAGCACTTAGCCAAGAGATCTAACACAGCATCGGATAATCCAACTTCCTTGATAGTCATTCTGGCAAAATAAGGAGCACATGGTGAGATGCATACATATTATGAATAAATAAATATCACATTTAAAAAGAAACACTTGGAACTGACAGTTGAGAAATATCAACACGTGTACATCATGAATGATCTGCAAAAGTTCAGGGGAAAAGTAAAGGCACAGCAGATGCTGCCTAGTAACTCGCCAGCGGTGGGCTCAGAAAGTTCCAAGGAGGGAGGTATGGAAATAAAGGTGAAATTATTTACTAAAGTTGCTGGGCTTGAACAAGCTTTCAGAAGTTTGAAGGGCCATAGCACCCCTTCAGACTAGAATTGTTGGCGCCTGTTCGTGATGCTATTTAGGAAATATGGACGCCACTAACATGAACATGAAATCTTTGAAGACAGAATTCAGGTTATATAGTTAACTTAGTTCAGTACACAACATGTTGATATCATTCTCCCATGGAATGTGAGAAGCATTTTTTTGCTTTAATGTGGAGGAAGAACACTGAACAATAAGCAATCTAGAAATTCTATATAAACTAAACCAAACCAAACTAAGCCTTGTCCCACTAGGTGGGGTCGCTATATGGATCATGCGACGCCATTCGTTCCTATTGAGAGTCATCTCCACTATAAGCTCCATACACACAAGGTCTCACCTAATTGTCTTCTCTAGAAATTCTATATATGTCACAAAAATGGATGAAGAAAAAAGAATTCAGTCAAAGAAGGACCCTTTTATTTAATTAGTTCCCCAAATAGCAAATACGAATCTTTGACAGGTAAAGATAAAAAAAAATAAAATTAAAAAAGAATACTCCATATTGATGTATGTTCTCCAATGAAATTCTTACTAAAAAGCAACCCAAAAAATCATTGTTGAGTTGTAAGTACCAAATCACTGCATTCTCACTTTCTTTCGATTTTATAAGTGAGTATTCTACTTAATTAAATTTCAAGAAAAAAATGACAAAACGAATCGACATTGAACTCCACGACATTTTTTATCTAGATCCTGATTGTGATGAAATAAAACATTATACAATCAATATTACAATGATCACTTCCACAATAATAACCACTTGCGCATTCAGAGAGAACCACTGAATGCACTGGTTAGAAGAATGGAGGTAAGTATAGAATGACATATCCAAGATGACACTCATACTATACCGATTAACAGAGAACATGGCCCTATATAGAGCTAAATAGGGAAAAAGATTTGACATAGTTGATGCCAAATAGTGCCTAAGAAGATTTTGTCGAGATGATATTCAGTAATATAAAATTGTTGCATGTAGAGAGCTTAAGCGGAGCTTGTGGTCACACATTGGTAGAATGGAAAGAATTAGGGGAAAGAAGGTTTAGATATTCACGAGCAAGAAATACTAGATTCTCTTCATTTTTGTTGTAAACCGACAAACATAATCATAAACCAAAAGGAATTTTTAAGACCGAAGTTATTTAATAAATTGGTAATTAGATCAGGCAGAAAAATCCAAACCAAACATAACTTAGGAATTAGTCATGCAAATGCAACTAGAAGTATAAGCAATGTATGAAGTGAAAAGCAAATTCTCAAGGTACGAAGAAAAGGAAAAAAAGGGAAAATCAAGTTTGTGTAACCCAAATCAGTTGATTAAATTATACCAACCGCAGAATGTATTCTTCAGACTCGGCAAACTCTTTCTTTTCCTCATCGTCCTCAATCACTTCTTCCTCACTATCACTACATATGAGCGCTTCCCCACCATTTTGGTCATAATAAATTCTCCTTCGACCGACCACTGACTGATCTTCAGTCATTCTTTGATTTCTGCATCACATTCATGATACAATCGAAGAAGTCAAAAAATTGAAGGAGAAAATGTGCAAACGGTATGCAGTAAAATACTAAAAAGATGAACTAGAATTTCATAATTCAGGTAATAAGTTATTGGAAAATTTGTTCATGTAACGAAATCAATGGGTAATTGGACTTCAAACAGGTAGATCGTATATAACTGACAGGTACTTCTTAACCAGTCACGTTTCTAATCCTAACATACACACATATGCATGCCAATTATTTGTGCAATGTCCCATGAATAGAATTTGAAAACATAAAAGTTACAAAGCCCAACATTTGAAGTAAAACATGGATGGAAGCTCTAAATGTAAGGATCTATATACAACTATATGAGTCATATTGGATAATAAGCTGATTAAAAGTCCCTAACAAGCAACAAAACTGTTTCACGAGTTAATCATAGCTCTCAGTGCAAGCAAAACAAAAGAGAAGATAAGATGAGAAAAATTGAACAAAGTTCTGCCACGAAAAAAAGAAAATTGCCTAATAGGCAGCAAAACAACACTCTGAAATTAAAATACAGTATCAGAATGAGAAGCCTATATGTGCTCAGGTTATAAAAAGATTGATGTAGGGAATTAACTAACTACCATTACAACAGAAAAATCAGATAATAAAAGATATTATCTGACAAATCTGTTTATAAAATTTTATCCAACTATATTTTTTATGACACTAATGTAATTGTCAACACACCTATCCAAGAAAATCCATGTAGTAAAAGGTGGCAGCCTTTTAACTTCTGGGAGTTTAATAGGACAAACAGCATTTTTGACTGCAATACTAGATCCAAGAAGAATCGCCGAAGATGTTTGTTCATCTTCTTGAGAGGTACTACTGTCACTATCTTCACTACCGGTATTAAGTCCATTTTGCATATCAATTGCATCTTGCTGCCTTTTTGTCAATATATCTACACTTCTATCAGCTCCGCTACTCTTCAAATTTCTTCTTTCAATTGCCAACCTATGAAGACTCTCTGTAACATCCGCCAGCTTTTGTGTATTTTCCTCCAATCGTTTCTAAAAGAAGAATAATGGAGTATTATTGTTCAAGACATATACAGAGGTGCAATGATTATAGAAGGACAACTGGCAACAAACATTGGGCTACGAGAATACACCTTAATGTCTGCATCGCGATCAAATGCAACTTGCTTCTTCAAAGAATCAATGACGGACAATATTTCCTCAGATGATGGACTTGGTTCTTGAGGTACAGCACCCTATAAAAAGTATCACAAGCCTACATCTTAGAAGATTGATGATGATAAAATCAGATGATTGACTAAGAGCCAATGGAGACAAAAACCACTAGATATCATCATGAGCTGCAATGCAAAAAGGTAGCCAAGTTTTTTTTTTTTGAGATGTAAGTAACCAAGTATTTTGATAAACAGTACATATTTATCACTTCATCAACTTTAAAGCATAACCCATAAATTCTATTAAAAAATAAAACATGGCAAAAGACTTCTCTAATTATCATTTAAACGCAGAAAGACACAAGTTAGAAGTAAATTTGGCCACCATTTCATCCTCCCATCGTCACAAGAAAGAAAGGAAATTCATCCACCAACCACTTCGATATCTTTTATCTATAAACTACCACTTTGGTATCTTTTATCTCTTATCTATAAAATAATTATATGGTCAGCTTCTCCATAACCTACATCTCAAAGACACCTCATGTACCAACCACATTCTTCTTCTTTTGTTCATCACAAAGACCTTTCATACACTTAAGTCGTTCCTTTCTTGTAAGTTTGTAATGCATTTTAGTAGTATGCTTCTGTTGCATTGAAATTATAATTGATGTTAATGGGCAGTTTCATATCCTCTGTGTGTGTGCGTGCGCGCGAGAAAATATTTAGTGAATGTGATACACCAAGTCATTTGCTCACGTGGTACCAAACTACGAATCATCACATGTCAATCGATTCACTGATAGGAAGACCTCGAGTTTAGATAAAATTCAGTCAAATTTTAGCCCAAACCGTAAAATGCCCAAACAAAATTACTACATTTTGACATTCGAAAAATAAAAATAAAAAGTCTGGAGCTAGCTATCTACTATGTATAATTAAAGCTGTTGACTTTCTACATTAAACCAAAACATAAAATTTGACTCCAGTTTCAAGAAAATTATAATAAAATTAAAATTAAAAATAAGCCCTAAACCTAAATTCAGTGCCGTAAAACACAATGTAGCTTCAAAATTATACACAATTAGACCTAATAAACACACAGAATCACATAAAATCGATATGTACATTTCAATTATACAAATAAATTGGAAAATCAAAATGCATGTAAAATAAAAAGAATATATATTTTTGACTTATTTAAAAATAAAAATAATTTTTTAAAAGAATAATGTTACCATAGGAGCAGGCTCATCGGGAGGATCCGATCCGGAAGCCGAAGGGGAGACTGTGGACGGCGGCATTGACGGCGGGGAAGCTGATGAGGAGGCGATCCGGAAACGGACCCCCAAAAAGGGATCCGATAAGCTTTGGCGGGTCGGATTTCGTAACCCTAGCTTGGAATTTTGGAAAAATTTAAATAAATAAAGAGAGAGAGAGAGAGAGAGAGAGAGGGGTTTTGTAATCTTAATTTTTTTTACTTTGTTGTATTTATATTTTTTGGATTAAAGAGATTTTCTGTTGATAATAAAGAGGATGGCTTTTTTTTCTTTTTTTTTTTCTTTTGGTGTTTGTTCGGGTTTGGCGTGAATGGGCTTTTGGAGAGTAATTAATTTGGGGGGAAAGAGGATAGATGACCCACATTTTTGAATTGTTCTTCTGGATGCATCGTTGTTTGGGCTGTCTGTGGGCCCTCTCCAGCTAACCATAGTTACTATTATCATAGTTTTCCTAAGTGAGGGTTTTTTATAATTTTAATAATGTCAAAAAAAAGAGGGTTTTTTTGTGTTTATAATGAGACATAAGTCAAAACTATTCAAGGATCATACTAAGGACGTCTCGTCCATTTTATCTCTCTTAAGTAACAGGTGTAGTAGTACAGGACCTGTTCAACGGTATAGCTTCTCAAGGGGTACATCAAACTAATATTTGATGACCAATTCGTATACTGATTTACTTAACGATAAATATATATACTTTGAAACTTAAGATTACTTTACAAACAACATAATTCAATTATGCTGATTATTAGAATGAACAAATGTGATTATTCAACATAGATTAAGGCTATCCTCAATGGAGTCTCTATAATGGGTCTATATCCATCATTTTAGAGACCTATATAGAGACCAAATAGTATTTTAGAGACCCACTTAGAGACTAAGGCAAAAAAACTATTATAGAGACCAAGATAAAAAAAATCTTCAGCGACGGTCTCTATAAAATTGAATTCCTATATTGTGTTAATTTTAATTTTACATAATAATTTGATTATGTATAACTTTTTCTCGTGTGTTACTTTTTTTTTAATTAATTGTTATTTAGATTATCTCAATTTTTTTAACGAATATTTCAAGCAAAAAATATATAATTTGCGACGAACATAACGTTTAAAAAAACAGGATTACTTTTAATTACATAATTGCATTTTGAAAAAAACTAATTAAAAATATCTAATAATAATTTACCATACGTAAAAAAAATCTTAATTAAAAATCCTCGTGTGTTGCGTTTATATTTGTTTTTGTTCTTCATTTTATTCAATTTGTAAATTAATTAATTTTATTAATTTAATCACAAATCTTTTATCTAAATAATATCCATTGGATTGGATTTTCTATACTCAATCTCATATGTCCGTTTGTTATCTCAATATTAAATATCTTATCCATTATGACATCCATTGGATTGGATTACCTTTCTTCAATCTCATCCGTCCATTTGTTATCTCAATCACAAATCTTTTATCTAAATAATATCCATTAGATTGGATTTTCTATACTCAATCTCATCCGTCCGTTTGTTATCTCAATATCAAATATCTTATCCAAACACCATCCATTGGATTGGATTTCATTTCCTCAATCTCATCCATTCATTTTTTATCTATTTTGCATTCAATTTCCTATATATATTAAGCCATCAATCCTTTAACACTCACAACAATTCAAGCATACAATCTCTCTCCATTGAATTGTATTTCTTTTCCTCAATCTCATCCATTCGTTTCATTTCTATTTTGCATTAAATTTCCTATATATATAAAATGGCCCAACAAGGAACCGATTCCCCCCCATCCGACAACGAAGTCCATAACCATGCGAACGCGATGATGATGATGTACACACAATATCAATCAGTAGTGCAGGCTGCACAGGAAGCAATTACAGATCAACATGGAGGAACATCGTCATGTCGACGATCCATACGAAGAGATCGGGTAGGTGCCCATAATAGGCTAATGAATGATTATTTTGTTGACCGTCCTTTGTATCCTGCTTCTGAATTCCAAAATAGGTTTCGCATGAGGCGCGAAATGTTTTTGAGAATTATGGGAGATATTGTGCATTTTGACGATTACTTCAAACAGAAACCGGATGCAGCTGGAAAGCTTGGTTTCTCACCACATGTAAAGATGACAGCCGCGCTTCGTATGCTTGCCTATAGAAACCCAGCAGATGCAAATGACGATTATTTGAAAATTGCAGAGACCACATGTTTGGAGTCGATGATGAGATTCTGTCGTGCCGTAAATGCAGTGTATGGAGACGAGTATCTTCGTCGACCAAACAATGCAGACATGTATAGCCTACTGCGAAAAGCCAATGAACGGGGATTTCCTTGAATGATAGGTAATATCGATTGTATGCACTGGGAATAGAAAAATTGTCCAACCGCTTGGGCGGGTACATATGCTAAGCACTATGGTTCTCCTACCATAATCCTTGAAGCGGTTGCATCGTATGACACTTGGATATGGAATTCGTACTTCGGTCCACCAGGTGCACGCAATGATCTTAATGTATTATACAGCTCACCTATATTTAATGATGTTCTTGAAGGACTAGCAACGCGCAGTCGGTTCACCGTCAACGGGAGACGATACAAACAAGGATACTATCTGGCTGATGGTCTATATCCTAAATGGTCCACCATCGTTCAAGCATTTATTGATCCACAAGGTGAAGATAAGATCTTATTTACAAGATTGCAACAGGCATACCGTAAGGATGTCGAAAGGGCTTTTGGAATCCTTCAAGCTCGGTTTGAGATTGTCAGAGGGCCATGTCGTTTTTGGCATGAGGATGATATTGGGAAGATTATGAAGACATGTATAATTCTTCATAATATGATTGTTGAAGATAACCGGATAGAAGAAGGCGATGATTTTGTCGATGATCCATCTCGTTTTCATGTAGATGAGCCACCTGTTGTGCCCGATCGAGATCCAATTACGATTAACGAATATTTAAACAATCGTGGACAAGTCAGGGACGAAACTGCGTACTTTCTCCTCCGAAGTGACCTTGTTCAACATGTGTGGAACGAATTTCGTGTAGGAAATATAAATTTGTAATCTCATTATGCAATCTCATATCTAATAAAACATATATTTAACTAATTAAAATATAAATTACAAACACATAGCTGATAAATAATACAAATACATCTATTGTTCTTCGTCAAGTGAAGTCATATAAGGATGATAAACGTCATTATCAAAGTTAATCGAACGGGATGCCCTTTTTGCCATAATTGCATTTTGTTCCTCAATCATCCACGCTTTCCTAGCTGGAGTTTCGATTGCCGAAGTCTTCGTCATCATAATCTTATAATCATTAGAAGTTTCTATTTCCTGTTTGTACTCATTCATTGTTTTTGCCATGTTTTTTGCTTGTTCATTAAGATCTTCCGCAA
Organism: Ehretia macrophylla; assembly: GCA_037974665.1. Taxonomy (NCBI): domain Eukaryota; kingdom Viridiplantae; phylum Streptophyta; class Magnoliopsida; order Boraginales; family Ehretiaceae; genus Ehretia; species Ehretia macrophylla. The sequence continues at coordinate 34,485,913 of CM075770.1, forward strand.
CGGCCTTACTCTTTGCTTGCTTTCTAGCCTTTTTGTTTCCAATCGGTCTTGACGATCTCGGGGTTTCCGGCACTGATTCCATGGGATCATCATTATCAAGAGAAAAATCCGTCTCAGGTGAACTCATATTCATCATTGGACTCGCAATATCGATTATTGATCGCCATTTTTTCCCATGTTGTAAAATTGACCAACAGTGTTCGAGGTTGAAATTCTGACCCATAGCTGTGTATAAGCGTCTTGCGTCATTGATCTACAAAACAATTAAATATATCTCAAAATTTAATTTTAAAATTTGTTAAGTATTAAATACAATATACTCTATAAAAATACAATGTATAGTATTAAAAACTCACATTGTCAACGATATTTGCTCCGCTCCTTGGTCTCATATTTAATTTGAGCAAGACATTCCGCAAATTTTGTGCATTTTTGGTTTATTTGCGTCCATCGGGATTTAAGGCTCTTCGTTGTTCTTTTTTCACTTGGATTGTTGGGAGGGTGAAACTCTTCATATTTTTGTAGAACTCGATTCCACATTGTTCCTGATGTTTGGTTTATCCCGATCAAAGGATCTTCGCTAATCGCGATATAGGCCCGGCACAAAGCCTTATCATCTTCATGCGTGAAATTACGTCCCCTCGAAAGTCCGTCTGTGCATTCCATATCTGCTAATCTATAAAAAGGAAAATAATGATAGTTAGGTTGATTTATTTAAAAATATACTAATACTAATTCAATAAATAAAGCTAAATTTAAAAAAATATATAAGTTCCTAATTTAAAAAAAAACCCTAATTACAACTATAAAAAATCATATAATTACAAATAATTTTATATAAAACTTAAATTAAAACATATAAAATATAAAAGCTAAAAAAAGTTTAATTGCAATTGAAAAATAACCAAACTAAAAAACTAAATTAAAAAAGTAAAAAACAAACATTAATTAAAAAATATATTTAAAAACTTAATTAAAAAAAAATAACCCTAACTATAAAATACCGCCTCCCCATCCCCTTCTACCTTTCCCTTTCCCTTTCCCCACGCCACGCCACTGCAGCACCCCACCTCCCACCCCGCTGCCCCCCACCTCACCATCGCGTCACCACCCACAGCGCCCCACCCCTCACCCCACTGCCCCTCCCTCACCATCGCGCCACCACCCTCACCATCGCGCCTCCCTCACCAAAGCGCCTCAACCCACAACGCCCCACCCCCCACCCCACTGCCCCCCCTCACCATCGCGCCACCACTCTCACCATCGCACCCCCACCCCCCTCACCATCGCGTCCCACTCACTGCCCCCCCCACCCCACCATCGCGCCCCATTCATTGCCTTGCTGCACCATCAACCATTTTTTTTTCTGTTTATTTACCTTTTTTTTTTGTTTGTTGAGGAAAACAGACTTTCAATTTTAAACAAATCTGTTGTATGTTTAAAAATTTGTTTGTGGATGAAGATTTGTGAATTTGTTGTTGGTTTTTTTTTTCAGATCTGGTTGCATATATAGGTTGAATTCAACGATTCTTTTTTTTTCAGCTTTTACAGGATGTTCAAAGGGCTACATTGTCAGAAGTTGATGTTTTTTTCTTTTTTTTTTGTTTTCTTGTCTGATCAAATTTTTTTTTTTTTTTCAGATCTGACGTTCTTGTCAGAACGTCAGATCGTCACATGTCAAATTTAGAGACCCATTTTTATCTTCTTGTATAGTGTCCATTTTCTTCAACAATTTTGTTGAAGAAAATGGAGACTAGGTGCTATTTTAGAGACTCAAAGCTTGAGTGATGTCATAATTTTGCCAAAAACTATCAAATAGTGTTTTAGAGACTCCCATTGGTGATGAATTTTGATCAATAGAGTCTCTAAAATAACAATTATTGCTATTTAGAGATCCTTTAGGGACTCCATTAAGGATGCCCTAATAGATTTTAGAAAACATTATTGATTAGCTTGTTACGTGTTAGTTTTGACTAGGGAAAATTTCATTTTAATTCCTAAGAAATATGATAAGTCACAAAAAGTCTTTGTCAATTTGAAAATCTCTTAACAAGTCCTTACACTTCATTTTTTGTTGTAATTTTGGACGAGAAAAGGAATAGTGTAATAAAATGTCATTTTGCCCTTAAAATGTGACGTGAATTCGCAAATTTTCATTGCTTCATGTGACTACACAGGCGGGGAGGAGTTTTGACCATAAAAAATTTAGTGATTGTTTGCTTCTTGGTTAAAAAAATATTACGTTAGGGCAGTTACATCCCAATGAATAAGTTAAATTTTAATAAATAGATAAATAATGGTCTAACAGATAGTTAGGTAATGGTCAAATTACAAGGAAAAAAATGACATTCTAGTGCATTATTACTTTTCTCATAAAAATTTACAAAATAAATTAAAATGCAGGGACTTTTGCAGAGCTTTTCGAATTCACAGTAATATGTTTAAAGCTCTATTTGGCCTAATTGTGACATTTCAAATTTTGAGATGTAGAGTTTTTATTAGAAGTGTTGAACAAAAGCCATTAACTGTTTGGCATGTATTAGGCAACGTTGAGCTTTTAAAAATTTTGAAAGTAATATAAGACTTTAAAAATTATGGAAGGGCATATTTGAGGGGAAAAAAATAACTTCCCACATTATATAAAACATGCAAAAGCCTTTTTTGAAAAGCTCAAATTCGGAACTTTTCATTTTTTAGTTTTTTTCTATTTCAACTTTTACCTAAAAACACTTTAAAAAATAGGCCAAATAAGTTAGTTCAGCTTTTAAACTTACAAAAAATGCTTTTGAGAGTTTAGAAACTAGACCAAATAGAGCCTAAGACTTGTCATATTTGTCAGGAACTAAAGTGACTTTTTTCCTTTTGACTTTAATGAAAACTAGTTGATTAAATAAATAATAGTAATATAAAAAAATGGAGCCAAATGAGATAATTTTGGAAAAGATTTTGACGATCTTTTTAGAAATTATTAATTATTTAAATTTCTTGCAATCACAATAAATATGTGATCTTAAAATTTACAGCATTTGGAGAAACTTAGGATGGCAACTTACATAAAGACAAATACAGGCGGGGCTTTTGTTATCCAGTTTAATCTAGAAATTAACCGAGTTAAGAACATGGTTAATTGATCATTTCAATTCTTGATCTTCAACAAAGTCGATTGTAAGCCATGAATTTGGATCATCTCATATCATTATAATGTCATAAGTAGCAGCGAAACCAAGCATCGAGATTAAGAAACACTACAATGCCGAAGTTGGTAATCAGGTGTCGGGGCACTCATCTGTGCATAAATTTTTTATTTAAATTAATGAAAAAAAACTATTGATTCTATGGCTAAAATCTTGTTTTTGATTATAAATATCACAATATGCTATAAGTAAACTAATATTTAATTTAAGCGCATTATATCATAAATGGAGTCATCAAGGAATGACAAGATACCCCAAGATTTGTTGATAGATCTTCTAAGCTGATCTCGTACATGATCTTCATATTCATTTCATTAGATATAGAGAAAAATTATTGCTCATAAACTAATTTTCTTTTAAAAAATTTACCCATATCCTATTTAGCAAATAGTAAATTAAAAATTCAATTCAAATTAAGATTAAAAAAGTTCCAAGCATGACATGTATAAATTAAAATAATAACATATACATAAAGATAACAATTGCATCAACTACTAGATAAAAAGAATAATTACGACAATTAAAATAAACATATAAAAAACACATACTAGTTAAAATAATAAACATTCATTCAACATATTAAAAAGAACTTCATAAATTAAAATACCAATTGAATAGAATAACCATAAATAACAAAAAGAAATAATGTGGATCAATTAAAATAATAATTAAAAATAACAAACAACTACAAATATAATTGTTTACCTTGACAAAAAAATAAAATTATCGCGGGCCTGAAGTGTGGGGAGAAGGGTGTCAGATCAAGCCGCTTAGGATGAAGGGTTGCTTTGTTTCAATGGCAAAGCTAGCATAGGCTCAGGGTGTGCACATACATACCCTAAGTGGCTAAGTTGGCATTTAAAACAAAAAAAAAATAGCGTTAAAACACTGATAAGTGATGAAAAATAAAAGTCACGAATGGAGTTGGAAAAGTAATAAAAGGTGCCTTGTTTTTACTTTTTGTCAACGATTCTTTTCAATTATTTTTTCTTGTTCTTCTTATTGAAAAAAATATATTTTGTACTTCTATTGAGTGAAGAGAGAGAGTGTAAAAACGAGAAAAAAAAAACAAGAAAGAAATAATTGAAAATAGGAAAAAATTCCTATCTTTGCCGCCTAGGATTCTTTTATAGCCCTTCAACCTGCCAAATAGCATCACCACCATAAACCATTAAGCTTCACCACTGCCCGAAACAAATCAGCATCCAAAATTGATATTTTCCTTCTACTGCCGACGGGAGCCAATCTCAAATATCCAACCTTCATTAAGCAATAGTCCAGCGTTCACTACAAGATATTTCGGAAATGGAGACGGCTAATTTTTGTCTTCTTTTCGTCTCTATTTCTTGATAAGAGACGGAAAGGAAACGAAAATGTGCCTTCACCGTTTGCGTCGTCTTCAATTTTGGATTTCGTCTCCATTTCATCTCACACAAAGATGAAATTCAAAATCGTTTCCTTTTCGTCAAAAATTATATTCGTCTCCATTCCGTCTCCATAATAATCGTGTCCAAATCGTCTCCCTTTCAGCTCGTCTCCAATTCGTCTCCAAATCGTCTCTGCTATTGTGTTGTTTCCATTTCATCTCCTTTTTCATATCGTCTCATTTTTATCTCCGTTTACATGTCGTCTCATTTTCGTTTCATTTTTCACGTCATCTCCTTTTCGTCTCCTTTTCCATGTCGTCTCATTTTTGTCTCCGTTTCCGCATCGTCTCATTTTCGTCTCCGTTCCCATGTCGTCTCATTTTCGTCTCTTTTTTCACGTCGTCTCATTTTCGTCTCCTTTTTCAGGTCTCCTTTTTGTCTCATCTTTCAAGACGTCTCCTTTTCGTCTTTTTTTTTTTATTTTTACAATTCATCTCCTTTCCATCGCAGTGTTGGTTTTTTTTTTAATATATATTTTTTTTTTTCATAAAAATAATTTAGAATCAACCTGTTATACATTCCAAAAATTTTAACACGTTGATATACTTATTACACAAATATTAAATTGACGTAATTAGATTGTAATGTCCACATTTTTTGTTCGGAAGTTAAAGTACACACATCATAAAACAATTAGTTTGTGACATAATACGTTATTATAAAGTTTGGATAATTATCAGTCGGGTTGATCATCTATTCGATCACCCAGATCAAGTTGTTGTGGAGGAGTATCGAACTGTTTCACGAGTAGCGCAATCTTGTCTTCAAGTCGTCAGAGATTTATGTTATTTTATTCCCTAAGTTTACGCATCTCATCTGCCTGTTCTTCTTTTAGTTTACGCACCACCTCGTATGTCACTTTGGCAACAGCTGATTAGATATCCATCTCTGTGATATGGCGTCTTGAAGACGAGACGCTGTGTGCGGACCTTACAGAAGCTTGAGAGCCCATCCCGTACACGTGGCCTTTGCTATTCCCTCCAACAGCCTGGAGAAATAGGGCATCATGATCAACAGGTGTGCCCGTTGAACCTTCCTCCGACGGTTGATTTGCCTGCTCCACCAGCTCAAGATACGTAGCCTGCAGTTTATCACAAAAAAAGGAAAGAACATCAATTGTTTTGATTTAGTTTAGGGGAATAAGGCAATGTCTTTCCCCAACTCGCGATATTCCTATAATCAAGTTAATACGCAAAAGAATTTCGGCATTATAACGGTTGTAATATGGCTTTGGGATAAAAATTAAACCTGCACAACATTAGAAGAAAAAATATGGATATACACCCAAATCATCATTCAAAAACCAACCAACCACCATATACAATCAAATTATTATTCAAAAACCAACTAACCACCATATACAACCAAATCATCATTACAAAACCAACCAACCACCATATACAACCAAATCATCATTCAAAAACCAACCAACCACAACCAAACCAACCACAATTTAATCCGTCCGCCACAATACAACTACATACTTGAAAACTTTTATACGCATAATATAAATGAATTCATAAGCCTAACCAACTATACAAAACAAAAAACACTTATGATATTACATGGCAAGACAAAAAACTTTAACTAAAACCATAAATTTTTAATGTTTACATAAAACCTACCTAAAAGGCTTCAAAATCCAATGATCCGAAAATTCCATCCAACACCACCGGCTAAATTAAGCATTTCAATTGCAATTCTAAGCCACTACGTGATGGTAACACGACATAATAATGATTATGAACATTTTAGTTGCGCTAGAATACAAGGTTTTGCATAACTTCAACCAAATAAGCCTTTAAACAACCTACAATTTTCAAATACTTCAAAATATGATATAAACTAATTTTAAATCGCTAAAAAGGTTCTCTACGGCGTAATTACCGAGTTTTAGAAGCAATAATATAAAAATCTTTACGTTCATATGTATCCATTTTTACTAATGAACTAATTAACTTACAATTGTGTATCAAAATTACGTACCGCAGTTTGTTCCGCCCGGGGGTCTGAAAATGCACCTTCGGGACCCTTGCGATGAGCCTTTACGAACACATCAAAACGTGTCATAGGTTGCCCACATTCCTCTTCCTGAATTATTGGGGCACAAAAACATGTAATTGGCTAATTGAAAAATAAGTGTTATGTACTTTTCCAATACTTAGAATGTATTTTGATGCATAAAGAAAAATTCAATACATACCAATCTCCTCTAAGCCTCCGGATATGGGATACAACTTAAAAAGTGCAGTAACGGAGAATTGAGGCGATTTTTTGAATTTTGCTCAGAAATCGCCTTCCATTCCGAAGTACCCCATTTTTTATGCAGTGCTTCCCATATAGCATTGCCGGTCCATTTTGGCTTCTTATTTTTGGCACGCCACTTGTTCAAATTATTTCGAATGCAGTGTTGGGCTCTGGCGTTGAACACGCATCGAATAACAGGTTTATCATAAGGGAACCATTTGTACACTTTCTGTAATATAATTATCAAAAGCTAATACATAGATATAACTTCATTATTAAAGAGTTGTGCTATAATAATCATGTACAAGATACCTTAAATGTAGAGAACCATATGTCTCGGATATCATTTGGAATATGTTTTCAACTGGGCCAAGCCTCGGTATACGCAACAGTTACAGCATTTGTCACCTCTTTGGAGGCTCCATAAGGAATCCATCTACAATGTAAAACAAATTTATGTATAAGTTATGGATTTGTGAATAAAGCAAAATGGACATATAAAATGGTATTAAGTCGATACTTACGCGGTACCATCAACCTGCAAATGCGTGCACTGATCAATCTGCCACGCAATATAGGTATCTGAACAGTCAAATCCATATCTCTGCCAATCCTTAAGTCGCTCATCTATCCTCTCAAGTGCGCGCGATGACTCTGGTTGCTCAGGAGATGCCCTGGGGTGGGCCCTAGGATTTCTAGAGGTCTCCTCGACTAGAACTTCCTGTAATACATTTTTGAAATCCATATCTGTGAAGGCGGCTGCAGGGGATCCATCTTCTGCTAGCATCGGCGATTGAGGCATCCCTTGGCTCGGTCCCACGGAATTTGAGAATGATCCATGACCAGTAGATGTGTTTGTTCCCGCGGATCCACGGCCAACTTATTGATGTACTCCAATTGCTCGACGACCAATCGGTGCGACTCCTGCAGTTGATCCCCCTCTAGCCGATTGTTGCCTTCCTAACCGGTTACGACCAGCCGACATGCTTTGTCCTTCTGAATTCCCACCACCCTGTAACGCCCTAGGAGTAATAAATTTTTTAAGCGTGTTCCGCTATTTTTCCACCTGACATGACTATGTTTGGCAAAAGACATATTCAATTTAACATATAGACTAATAAAGATACATGTAATTTGGAAAAAATCATTCGTCTAGTACATAACACATATATATCTAATGCAACAAAATAACTAAACATCATATGCAGTATTATCGTCAGTATCGGTATCAGCATCATTATCATCATCGTCATCACCATCGTCATCATCATCATCATTATCACCATCATCATTTATATAACCACTATCATCATCATCATTTTCTTCTACTTCTTCTTATTCTTGTTCGTCGTTGTCGACTTCTAACTCGTCTTCTTCTAGTTTATTGTCTCCCGACTCATGACAAAGTGAAGGTAAAACAGTATCAGTAGGTTGTACTTCAGGTACATCCAATTCATCTGTCTGAAAAACTGATTGATCATTCACTTTTCTTACCATTCTTGACATGTCTGAGAAACTCTTACCTTGTATTTTAACCACACAGTGCCAATCCACTTGATCCCTCCTGGCCCCTGGATACTTACAATAGTATACTTGAGACGCTTGCTCTGCTAACACAAATGGTTCATATTTATGATTTTTTTTTTCATGTTAACATCAACCAGTTGGGACTTCCTATGGTACTTTATACCTCTATCCTTTGTAGAATCATACCAGTCACATTTGAAAAGAACTACTCTAGTGTGGTACACCGTTGGATTATGATATTCCAGTTCAATAATATCATTAAGCATTCCATAGTACCCAATATCCTCATTACTACCAGCAGCAACCCCTTTCACGAATACCCCACTATTCATTGTGGACTTGAATTTCCCAAATTCGAAGGTGTGAAATCTGTGTCCGTTTACTAAGTATCTTGACCATGTGCGTACCCTACAACTTGGCCACATATAAAGGCATTTCACATGGTCGTCTATTCCATTAGTGCCGATTAGGTGGAAAAATCACAAGTTGTTAATGGTATAATCCAAGTTAATAGGATAAGATTCATTAGTTGCATAGGTACTTACATGGTCATATAACCATTTCGGAAACCAACTCTCAATTTGATTTTGAATATGTGCGGGTGTCAATGGGGGAAAGTTTCGTACGAGATTTTCCTCAAACAATCTGTAATCAAGATAAATTTATTTGTATTGGGTTTTCCGTATGACTATTAACAAATTATAATAGACATACCAAATTACTACAACCTTACCTGATATATGGGTCAACCTCTAGGCAATTCATCAATACATATAAGTGTGTTGCATGCAGTTCTGCATCCTCTAATGTTCGTACTGTTTCATTTTCAGTTGGACAACCCGGGTAAGTAAATATAGACAAACATCCTTCAGGGTAGTTCACCTCGTTATATTGGTCATTCCTACCACCCTTCACGCGTTTTAGTTACCACGTGGGGTTCGAAATAATATGAACAAAAAGTGGACGTTTCAAGGATGTGATATACTTCATATATAGATCCTTCAACACGTGCCTTATTTTTAACTTTCATTTTCAATTGCTGCAAGAACCTCTCGAATGGATACATCCATCAATATTGTACAGGACCGCAACATATTGCCTCATACACCAAATGGATTGACAAATGCTCCATTGAATCGAAGAAGGCAGGGGGTGAGATCTTTTCCAAGTTGCAAATAATCATAACTATATTTTCTTGCATCATTTCCAACTCGTGTCTTTGAAAAGTTGTGCAACATATGTTGGTGAATAATAAGCTTAGTTGCGCAAAGGCAACCCAAACGTTTTTCGGCATTAGCTCACGTAATGCAATAGGAAGCAATCTCTCCAAAAACACATGACAATCATTGTCACGACCCCATTTTCGTTGACTAATATAATCTCTGACACCATAGTAAAACCTCAAGCATTCTTGGGATCATGATGCCACGGATTTAAGAAGACCACTCCTCTTAAATCCGCTAAGGCATAATTACAAAAGTCCGAGCACTATACCCACAAACTAATTCCACAAGTTATATATCCAAATTATCCATCCAAGCCTAAAAAATATTATTTAAATAAATACATATTGTAATTTAAGTTCATGAAGACCAAGGTAACAATTTACATTAGTACATATTATACAAACTCCATCGCTAGTGACTAATATTATAAACATATTCCTCGCATGCAACCAATAAATGTACAATCTACGAGCAAATGACAACTTTTAAGCTTCTACCTCGAGCAACCTGCAAGGGTGGAAAAACGGGGTGAGCTTATAACAACTTAAGCTCAGTGAGGGGAGAATATGGGAAGGATTTTTGAAATCATTTTCTCTTTTAAAAATCCACTTGAAAACCTGTGAATGTCATGCATATATTAGCAATAATTATTAAACATATCGCATCAGCATATAGGAATTACGTCGCAACATTATATAGTAAACACATCGCATTTTTATAGCATAAACATTTAGCACATATTAGGGTAAGAATACGTTTAAGCTGATATAACGCATCACATCGCATCACGTGTGGTGGCCGGCCAAATGATCTTCAAATCCCTTATGTCTCCCAACACGGGGCATTCCGGATATACCCAAGCCTACGACCCACTCTCATAGGGTAGTAAAGTTCCCTAGCGAGAGAGGAATTGGTAACCATGGTAGCCGAGTTAGACCGGCAAGCCCGATGCCGCCCAGAGTTTCTCGACACTACCGTGCCAAAAGAAGGTTGCAACATCTCCAATAATGCATTAATTTATGCAGTGCATGTTATTCACGTAATATATCATGTAACATGTTGATAATCACATCGCATCATATTTCACATAACACTTTTAGTCTCAACACATAACTTTACATAATTCTTGACATATATCACACATAAACAATAATTCATAGTTCATAATGCACATTAATCACATCACATGTTGTATATCACATGGTACATCGCATAGTGCATTGCAACACTTTTAGTCTTAACACATAATTTCACATAGCTCAAATCATATATCCACCACTAATAATGTCTTATAGTGCATTTTATAGCCACAAGAATTAATAAGCACATAAAATAAACAAGTTCAACAGTTTCAAAGTTTCAGCAGTATCACAACTTTGGCTGCAAAATTACCTAAGTAAATGACCTCCTATTAAACTTAATTTTATATTTATGGAAATATCTTCGAAAGTAGATAACTCTAGAATTAAACGGAACTCAATTCCAAGTTAAATTCATCAAGATATAACCAAAACAACACAAGTGCACAAAGCTGTCCATATTGATTGCGATTTCTGTTACCTTACGATTTTTAATATTTTTGAAGCCCTAAACGATTTTTCTTAATTTTCCAGTCTAAACAAAGGTTTTTCCTAACTGATCAAAATATTTACCCTGATTTTTCCAAATTTTTATAGATAGTATTTCAAGGCTAAAAACACCACGAAATTCAAGTAAGCAAAGCTGTCCTGAACCAGCTCAACTACAAACTTAACAGATTTCAGAAATTTCGAGCAAGCAAACGATTTTTCTTCACAATTCGTCCAACATGAAAGTTGTTCCTCTACGAGTCTAGAGTATTATGTGATTTTTCCAGATCTTTCCCAAAATAATTATTTGCTCAAACAGTTCACAAAATAAAACTGCTGTAATAAAATTTCTGCATGCATATAGCATATAATCTTGTATAATACATCAATTTCTTACTCTATAACACATATATATGCAATATACTTCTGAAATAAGTTTATAAAAAGTCCCCTCACCTCAGGTCCTTGGAGAAATGAGGATAATATTTGCAACTATAGCCCAAAAGTTGAATTTCCTAGCTAATTTCTTGCTTAATTTCTCCTAGCTCCTCCTCCTTCTTCTTCTTGTTTATTTTCCAGAATTTTCTTGCTCTTCTTGATGGTACAGATCAGACGTGGGCTTGGTGGGGTTTAGGTGTAGGATTTGTTTTATTTTAATTTCAATTCTTGAAGGAAAAAACAAATTTTTCCTTAATCTTAGTTTGGCCCCTAGTTTTATTTCTTTGCTTTCAATTAAGCCTAACATGTTTTCCCTCTAGTTCATTGGGGTCTAAATGATATTTAAATAACTAGAACTCTAATTCTAAACTTAACTCAGTGCCTAAGATAATATTTTAGGTAATTGCACTTTAGCCCCTCAAGTCTCTGATAATTACTAAGTTATCCAAAAATTAATCTTTTTAATTTTTGAATTATATCTTATTCTAACTTAGTTCCCAACTTATTTCTAAGGCATATAACATATAATTAAGACATATATTACACTAGAATATATAGTTACACATAAATTAATATTAATGCACATGAGTTCGGGTCCGGGTCTCACAATCGTGACTCTTCATGTGTGACATCTTCAACTGTTTCATATCCACATACCTTGACAAATTGGAAGAATACCCATCAGGGACTCGTAAGTCTTTAACCCATTCAAGAAGTTTTCTTCTGCTTGCCTCAGGGAGTGTGTAAACACCCATATTTAGTTGGTTCGTACCACATAATTCTGGACGGTCGCAAAATTCATCCATATCAATTCTCGCTTTAAGGTTGTCCTTTGTCTTCCCCTTGACACCCATCACGGTGTTGAAAATGTTATCAAAAACATTCTTCTCAATATGCATGACATCCAAATTGTGTCTTACAAGATGTGTTTTCCAGTAAGGCAAATCCCAAAAAATACTTCTCTTGGTCCAATTGTGCCTAACCCCAAAACTAGATAGCTTATCTTCTTCTATTTCATTGATTTTAGGGTAACATTTCACACTATCCCACAGTTCATCACCACCTAGTCTTGGCGGAGATGTATCCATTTCAACTATTTCCTTAATAAAAATCTTCTTCTCATACCGTAGAGGACTATGTCGTGGTAAGAATTGACGATGACAATCAAAGAAACAAGTCTTCCTACCCGCTGGAAATTGGAAAGCTTTTGTATTTTCCATACAATACGAACATGATAGCTTACCATGGGTATTCCACCCAGACAACATACCATATGCTGGAAAGTCATTAATTGTCCACATTAAAGTTGCCCGCAACTGAAAATTCTTTTGCGTTGCCACATCATAGGAAGGTATCCCTTTTAACTATAACTTCTTCAATTCATCAATTAGAGGCTCTAAATACACATCAATGTACTTTCAAGGACTTTTCGGACCAGGTATAAGAAGTGTCAAGAACATGACAGGGTCTTTCATACACATCCACGGTGGGAGGTTATAAGGTGTGATTATCACAGGCCAGCAAGAATAAGGTATAACATTTGAACTATGAGGGTTAAAACCATTCGAGCACAAACCAAGCCGAACATTTCTTGGTTCAAATGCAAAATCAGGATAAGAGCTATCAAAGTGTTTCTATGCCTCACCGTCAGATGGATGACATAGTTTACCATCTTCAAGTAAATGTTTCTTGTGCCACTGCATATGTTCCGCTGTAGCCTTTGACAAGTATAATCTTTGCAACCTAGGGGTCAATGGAAAAAACCTCAAATATTGGTAGGCTATAAGTTTACCCCGTTTATTACCACGTGTTGATGGCTTGAATCGGCGGTGACCACAACGAGGACAATTCTCCAAGCGATTTCTATCCTTATAGAATAACGTACATCCATTTATACAAACATCTATCTTCTCATATCCCAACCCTAAAGATTTTATTACCTTCTTAAATTGGTGTAAATTTTCTGGTATCTTATTAGTATCTAGCAACGTATCCTTGATTTCAGCAATGAGTCTGTTAAAACATTTTTCACTTATATTCTCTTCAGATTTGATATTCATATAACGACACACAGTAGATAACACAGTGTGATGTTCACATCCATTCCACAATGGCTCATTAGCAGCCTTAACCAGATCAAAAAACTTTTGTGCATCAGAATTAAGTGCTTCACATATTTCGTTATTATCCATGAAGAAATCCGGTCCAACAGCATCAATTACCATTCTCATATAATTATTTTGTTCTGTCACCTCTGGACAATTTTCATCTACAATATTATGTTGAGACGGACTATGATAATTGGACACATGTTCCCCGTGTGCAATCAATTCATAATAATCTGGCATAAATCCCTTCTTACAAAGATGGATCTTAACATCATCAGGTAGGTGAAATATACGAATTTTGCATTTCGCACATGGGCATTTTATTTTTTGACCATCCATGTAATACCTTTCACTACATGCGAACACAACAAATCCATTTATACCGTCAATAAATTCATCTTTAAGTTGTCTGTCGGGTGTTAGTCTGTGGTCCATCCATGCACGAGATGGCTCCATATTATATTTTACTGTAGTGAACCTAAGTTTGGGATAAGATTTTGGAGAATTGAAGGTGAAACAATATTAGAGTATTATTAGGTCGCAATAAAATGATGCCAATGGACAATATAATTAATAATGAACTATATTACAAAATGAGCTTGGACTTGGGACTTGTACAATGCCAAGTGAATTTATCTTGACCAAGAACTTCCTATGTGATATACACAATAGTAATAGTAATTTCTATTATAAATATCAAAATATCAACTAACTCAATTTTTTCAATTATTAATCTTAAACCTTATTTTATAAACTAAACATTTATAAAAAGGAAGTGCCATAAATGAAAACACATTTCCAAACATAAGATTAACATCATTTATATAGAATAAGTAGCGTGAGAATGATATTAAACACATTAGAATACTAACCTGAGATGTATTAAGGTGTGTCCAATAGCGAAAACCTAAAATTAATAATTATAAAAAAAATTAATAAACTTTCAAAAAAGGAAAAAAAATAGAAAAAATATATAAACTAATCCAAATCAATAAAGAACCTTGCAATTGTACAAAAAAATGAAAAATAACTAAATAAATAAAAACTAGAAAAAAATAATAAACTTTAACATAATAAAAAAAAATTACAAACTATATAAATATTGAAAAATTGATAACATTCAAAAAAACAAATAGGAAAAATAAATAAACTAAAACAGAAAAATAAAAACAAACCAAAAAAATATTTTAAAAAAATTAAAAAAAATGAAAAATAAATAAATAAATAAAAACTAAAAAAAATATAATTTTTAGCGTAACAAAAAAAAATACAAAATATATAAATAAAATAAAATTAATAACATTAAAAAAAAGGAAACATAAATAAAATAAAACATAAAAATGAACAAAAA
The DNA here is from genome assembly GCA_037974665.1 of Ehretia macrophylla. Classification (NCBI taxonomy): domain Eukaryota; kingdom Viridiplantae; phylum Streptophyta; class Magnoliopsida; order Boraginales; family Ehretiaceae; genus Ehretia; species Ehretia macrophylla. The sequence goes on from CM075770.1 coordinate 34,500,999, forward strand.
AACCAAAAAATTATTACAAAAAAAAGAAGAAAAATAAAGCCAAAAATAAAAACTGAAAAAAATGAATAACCCCCCCCCCAAAAAAAGCATGTCTACCATCAATATTTGGAAGTATATGCAAATATATATATACATATATAAACTCATATATATACACATACACACATGCATATACATATATATCTATAAGTACATCTACAAATACATATACATCTATATCTACATCTACATCTAAATATACATATACATATACAACTATATCTACATCTACATCTACATATACATATACATTTCATATACATATATATAACCTTAATGTGGTTGAAAAAATGGAAGGTTGGGGGTAAAGAAGAAAATTTTAGAGATAGGATGTGGTGTTGAAGGGTCAGGGTAGAGTATTTTGGCCTAGGGTAGGGTGTGGGGAGAGGGGGGAGGGGGGTGGGAGAAAGGGGGGGGGGGGGTGGCTGTTAAAAAAAAAAACAGAGATTTAAGTGCTGAAGGCAGAATCGTGAATGGGAGACGGACCAAATGGTTCGTCTCCCATTCAAGTATAATATTAATAACAGCATCACACTTAAAGTGTTGTGCTATTATTTTAGGAGACAGACCATTTGGTCCGTCTCCTTTGGGATATAAAACCCAATAAGGATGGACTTTGGACTTTAAATATATATATATTTTAAATCAGGGAGACGGACCTAATAGGTCTGTCTCCATCTGCGTGTTTTTTTAAATATGGGAGACGGACAAGTGGTCCGTCTCATTTGGCCTTAAAAAAAAAAGAACATTTTAAAAAAAAAAAAAAGAGACGGATATAATTCGTTCGTCTCTATTTGGGTATTTTTTAAATTTGAGAGACGGACCAAATGGTCCGTCTCCTTTGGGCTTTAAAATCAAATAAAAGAGAGAGACCAAATCGTCCGTCTCCTTTGGCCCAAAAAAAAAAAGAATTTAAAAAAAAAAAAAAAAGGAGATGGACCTAATAGGTCCGTCTCCATTTGGGTATTTTTTAAAATTTGGGAGACGAACCAAATTGTCCGTCTCCCTTTTGGGTGTTTTTTAAAATTTTGGAGACGGACGATTTGGTATTTTTTAAAATTTGGGAGACGGACTTGGCCCTAAAAAAAAAAAAAGATTTTCTTTAAAAAGGGAGTCCGTCTCCATTTGGGTATTTTTTAAAATTTGGGAGACGGACCAAATGGTTTATCTCCTTTGAGCTTTAAAATAAAATGGTCCGTCTCCTTTGGCCCTATATTTTTTTTTTTTTTTTAAGAAAAAAATGGAGACGGACCTAATGGTCCGCCTCCGTCTATGTATTTTTTTAAATTTAGGAGACGGATCAAATGGTCCGTCTCATTTGGCCCTATTTTTTTTTTTTTTAAAAAAGGGAGATAGACCTAATGATCCGTCTCATTTGGGCTTAAAAAAAAGATTCTTTTTTTTAAAAAAGGAGACAGACCACCTCGTCCGTCTTCAATTTGGGTATTTTTTTAAATTTCGGAGACGGACCAAATAGTCCCTCACTACTTTGTCGCCGAATGGAGACGAAAAGGAGACGAAACACAACAGTTTCAGCCCTCACACTGACAAAAGATCATGTGCATGCCATCTTCAATTGATTGGACAAATTCATACACCATTAGGAGACGAAAATCGTGTTCCGTTACTAAAGTGTCTCCGATTAGAGACGAAAATGAGACGGAAAAGTCTGAGCTTCTCAGCCCCTTCAGACTAACAAGTAATGGCGTACACGCCATGTTTGACTGATTAGACAAATCAATACACCATTTGTAGACGAATTGGAGACCACAATTATATTCCGTCTTTCTTTCGTCTCCGATCAGAGACGAAAAGGAGACGGAAAATGCAAGGTTGCGTCTGTGTTGCTGTCTATTTAAAGAGCTTTCATTTAGGTTGAATGAGTTGCATTCATCTTGTAGCTATCAACGTTTTTTTCAATAATGAGTGAGGAGAAACAACAACAGTCACAAAATCTTTGTGTTACAAAAGAAAATGACAACACATTTGAAAAAATTGAACGGAGCTTGAAGAAATATGTGAAACCGAATATTGATCTTAGTGCTCCACCAAAGGAAGAAAGCTATATTTCAGAAGCTCAAGTTCGTCAAAAAGTTTTTCATGATATGCTGACGATTTATTTCCCCAAGGCCTTGGGCTAATATTTCTACTAATTTTAGCATATTAAGGTTATTAGGAGTATGTATTTTAGTTTTCGTTAAGTAGATGATGCAGAATAATCGTTAATGTGAGAATACCATTTCTTGTTATTTTTCATGTGTGATTATGTACGTTGGTAGGTGTTATGTACATACAAAATGATGTATTTTGTTACCACTCAGATGTAATCCTTAATTATCAATATATGGGTTGAAAGTTAATATTGTCTTTTATTCATGATTTAATTTCATGAATTTTTAATGCAATATATAGTGTTTTTAGGTAATGAAAATGCTATGAATAATATGTTTTAGTCAATAGGATTGGGGTTGGGGATGACATAGATAATCGTCACCAAACCGTCTTTGGTGGGTGATATTTGGAGACGAATTGTAAAATCGTCACTAAATCATCGCAATTAGGAGACGGTTTGGTGACGATGTAGATAAAGCGTCTACAAACCATATCGGGTTAGAGACGGTTTAGAGAGGACTGTTCAAACCGTCTCCTAATAGTCGCCTTTGGAGACGGTTCGGAGACGGCATATCTAAGTCGTCTCCAAACCTTCTCGAAAGGGTCACTATTCAAGTGACGATAATTTCGTCTCTGTTTCGTTGCTTTTTCAACGACGAAAAGGAGACGGAGCGTCACTTTTGACAGTTTTTCTTGTAGTGGTTGTATTCTGATCACACGGTAGTCTCTTGTATAAAATGAGGCACGGCTTGCCAATCTGAATCGGAAAAGGAAGCAAGAAAATGAACTCTAAACTGTAGGCCGCGATTTTTGCGGTACGACTTCGAGGAAAATTTTAACAAAACCAGCATGAAAGATTACTGCGAATATATGTCTATGTGAGGAATCTCTTTAAAACCGCATGTTGATGATAACGTTTATATATGTATAGTGTTACATATAATACATTTATACTAATATTCTTGTATGAATCAACTTACTTCGTATAGTAAACGTAAAAGAACAGAACTCATGTTTATTTTAATAGAAACTTGTGCAGTAGAGAAGATTCTTTAGCGCGCATCTTCATTTGTATGCCTATCAGGTATAAGAATAGTTCATTTATATGTGAAGATAGTTCTTAATTAAGCTGCATGATAGATGAAGTTAGATGGTGCATGGCTACGTTCGAAACGGTAAATTAATGGTATATCTAGGGAATTAACGTATGAACATTTGGCTGGTATATGTATGTGGTATTAGTTACGTACTGTTGGTTAAAATAGATCTTGTTATCTCCCTGGTTTAACTAGCTCATGCATCTAGTTTGGTACCTGGTTTGGGTGGAAGGTTGGAAGCTAGAAGTTGAAATGTTAAACGCAAGCCTGTAATGAGACGTTAGTTAGAATATAGCTTCCTGTATTCAAATAACGAATTTAACGTAGTTAGAAAAAGCTGGTTCGGTTAATTTGATTAACTAAATTTAGTAAGTTGTCCTTTGTTTATGCTTAAAATTGGATTTAGCTTGAGTTTTAAAGACATTACATGATAATATTATAGTTAGTATTACTAGTTAATTAACGAATCTAATTGAAGCTTAGTTAATAGGACTAGGACTTAATGTTAAGAGCTAATAGAGTCAGACTACTTGAATGAAAATATTTGAATTGACTTAAGTTATCTTAGGTTCCAAATAAGATTTTAAAACGTGAATAATTATCTTTGTGTCTTGAGGATATGAAGGAACGTGAAGGTTTTGCTAAAAATAATTGCTAGCTAGCATGTGATCCTTCGTAAAGAGTTTGGACTTTGTTTATATAACTATTTTTAGTTGAAATATAAATGCTGATCTATTATATTAAATTAACAAGGTGATTAATGTATTTATGTGAATATGTGATGTTAGCTAGGTTATTATGAAGTTACGTGAAGACCCTTTATAGACTGACTTACTATGATTTCTAGAAGTTGACTTCTTCCATAAAGAAATTAATTGACTACATTATATGCTTATATTGTTATAGGGAAACATTTAAATGAATTAAATAGAATTTTAGTTGATCTAATCAGCAGAAGTTCCAGGAATCATAATTAAAACTAGAACTTACCTGGATTCAGGCATATATGTATAGTTATTTACTCTTATCATTGGTTATCTGTTGGTTCTCAACTGTGATAATGTTTATTAGACATTTTAAGTGACAACAATGAGTGAAATTATGAAATCTACTTTTACAAGATGCTATTTTATTTGAGTTTCCAAAAAATGATTATGTTTAATTGATGAATGTGCTTGTCCGGGACAACCTCTTTTGTTGATCCTCATTTACGTGCTTACCTTATTACGTGATTATAAATTGCAAATATCATCAAATATGCTCGAGAGACGACCTACTTTGTCGTTCTCTCAAAGTGTTATCAATATTGTGTGTAACGTGATTACTTGTGCATGCTTGTGTGCTATTGAAATTGAGGGTTGCAACCTCAGGCACGATAGCATTTCACGAATGTTGGGCGGCATAGGGCTTGCTGGTGCTCCCGTAACTATCGTGGTCCTAGTCCCTCTCTTGCTTGGTATTCCACCCCCGGAGAGTTGGGTCGTAGATTTTTGGTACAATCCGGAGTACCTTATTAGGAGAGATAAGAAATTGTGATCGTGATTCGAGGCCTGCCACCTCTGGAAATGATATCAAAACGTATCCTTTGCGACATGATATGATTAAGTAATCTCGCTTGGCATTCCACCCTCAGAGAGGAAAATTGATTGTTTGTCTAAATTTTGTTACTGTTACTAACACGTGACTCGAATGTGATAATAATTCCTACTAGTTATCATATGTTATTGTATCTTAACGTTTATCGTATGTGGATAGTTTGTTAATATTATTATACATGAATTGCATCATGATTTCCAAGAGGGCCTAACCAAAAATGTTTTCAAAACTTCTATTTCATCCTCACTGAGCTTCCCAAGAGCTCACCCTCTTTTCTCCCCCCATTACAGGTGTAGCTTAGCTTAAAATGAAAATTGACATTATATACTAAAGTGGAATGATTGCGTGCTCGAAGTTTCTTGCTTGACATGTTTTGATCCAAGTTGTAAAAGTTAAAGTTTGTTTGTATTACTCTCGGGTAAAAGGGTAGCTGCTACTGGAACCCTAGTTGGTAGAATAGCTGGGTAGTTTTCATGTCTCGAATGATGTAATACACTTTGTACCAAGATTATTGTTTAATAGCTAGTTATTATTAAAAGATCTTTACATTTACTTCTTTAATGTTATGAAGTAAGAAGAAACTCGAGTGTGAGAATTCTGATGGAAACTTTAGCATACAAACTCAAGTCAAATGATCTTTTACACATTTATATGTGTTACGCAAATTAAAGATAAACTACGATTAGATGTCCTAAAATATAGACACCTTTTGTCCTTTTCTTACGATTACATATCAGTTAAGGACTGGTTTTAGCAGTTTAGCCATGAGTTGTTAATACGTAGCTAACCTTGACTTTACTAGAATATATACTTATAGAACATTCAGTGTCAACTTTAGCTATTGACATATAGGAAATTAAGCTATAATAAGAACTTATAAATGATAATTAAATACTTATGAACCAACAAAAAGTGATTAAATAAAAGTGGATTGTACAAAAGGTAATATGTAATTAGGATTTGTGGCCGAATAGTAAAATCTATATGTTGAAACTATAGATATACTTAAATATTAACTTAATACAAGATTCCTAATCTAGCCAAATAGACAGAAAACTCTATTTGATATAAGATCTTTTATGAGTATGAAATTCAATAAGGAATCATTTCACCAGAAAGTTAAGATTGCCTACTAGATTTCCATATCATACTTATTTCTACAGTTAACTAGGGTTATAATTAGGGGTTATCTACCTTACTATTTTAATTACCTACTTAACTACCTACCTGTTATTAATTAGATTACTATTTGCTAAACATTTTTAATCACAACAATGAGTGTATTTATCTCCAATATCTACACGAACATATGCTCCACAGACGGCCTACTTTGTCGTGCTGTGAAATTCATTACTTGTGCGCACATGTGTTACGTTATTACTTGTGCATGCTTGTGTGCTATTTGGGAGTTGCAACGTTAGGCATGATAGCTATCACGAACGCCGGGCGGCCTAAGGCTTGTCGGTGCTCCCGTGACTATCGTGGCCCTATTCCCTCTTCCGCTTGGCGATCTCCACCCTCGGAGAGTTGGGTTGTAGATTTCGGGTACAATCCGGAATACCCTCTTGAGAGAGATAAGAAGTTGTGATCTTGATTCGGCCGGCCACCTTGTGAAGACAAACTGTATCCTTTGCAACGTGATTTGTAAATGTTACTTATATATTGATATGCTTGACTTGCATTGCATCATGGTTTTCAAAAGCTCAAAAACGTTTTCAAAACTTCCCCGGTTGACTTCCCTACACTGAGTTCTTTTGAGCTTACGACCTTTCCCCCCATTTTAGGTGAAACAAAAAAGGATTGTAAAACCAGATAGTGACAAATATAGAAGACCCCATATTTAATTTCCAAGCATTAGCATATTAATTAAATGTTATTTATGATTGAATTGCTTTACGTGTCTAGTGTTCGTACTTTCTATGATAAAAAATAATTTAAACTTAGAAAATATAGAAGGCTTAGCATATTAAAATAAGCATTCGTTTCAACTCAAGAAGAAATGATTATTGGGGTAAGCACAAATGGATAGTTTAAGTTAGAGATATTGAAGTTAGTACTTTATTTGTGTACTTGTCATTCAGATTAAATAAACTTCTGTAGATTATTTTAGTTAGGATTTGTTAGAGGACAATATGAAGATATAATAGTAGAACTAGGGTGATAAGAAAAAATTATTGTAAGATCAAAGAAAGAAATATATTGGCAATCCTAGCTTATTAAGTGTAAGGTACTTTGCTTTAATATTAAGAAATATACTTAGATTAATTGGCTTGTTCTATTAATTAATTGTTATAGTTAAATATGAAAGTTGCAGGGAAATGAACTAGTGACTAAGTATCAATTATATGGCAATCCTAAAAGAAGGAAAAGTTTATTGGCTAACCAATTATCTTCTAACAACTACACCATTCATTCAATTCATCTAAACTTCACCACCAAGGCCTAACTCGAGCTAAAACTCCACCATTGCCTCGTCACCTTCCTAGCGAGCAGCCTGCTAAGAAGCTTACAAAAGTCCACCGATTGAATAGCCTGCCAATTACATTTGTTATATTAACATAAACCCACAAAGGTGAATCATTAACTCTATCTTAAAACAATCATCACATAGAAGGCACTAAGCTATTATAGCTAACATTAGTCATCACTTTCAGGTTATTTGCTGCTGCCACCTCCCTCATCAAAAACTCCACACGGCTTCTTTTAAAGCTGCTAAAGCCACAGTATCACCACCAACCTAACGTGTTCCATTCTTAGTTTGCCAAAGGATTTCATTTATTAAATGTCTTCTAATGCAATCATTATAACTATGATAAATAACAAAGAACGACAAAGATAATTGTTTACCTTGACAAAAAAAATAAAAATTATCGCAGGCCTGAAGTGTGGGGAGAAGGGTGTCAGATCAAGCCGCTTGGGATGAAGGGTTGTTTTGTTTCAATGGCAGAGCTAGCATAGGCGTGCACATACATATCCTAAGTGGCTAAGTTGGCTATTTAAAAAACAAAAAAATTAGCGTTAAAACACTGATAAGTGATGAAAAGTAAGAGTAATGATTGGAGTTGGAAAAGTAATAAAAGTTGCCTTATTTTTACTTTTTTGTCAACAATTCTTTTTAATTATTTTTTCTTGTTTTTCATATTGAAAAAAATATATTTTGTACTTCTATTGAGTGAAGAGAGAGAGTGTAAAAATGAGAGAAAATAGAGAAAAATATAGAAAAAAACTTAGCAGTCTTCATCTAACATACGATCGAATATTAATTTTTTATTATATGGAGTTGAAATTTGGTGAGCAGGTTTTAACTCAAGCTTCTATAATCTGAACGGTGTAGGTCAATTTTGAAACTCTTTAAGGCTTTTTTTGTGGCGTGTACAGTATCCCAATTTCCTGTTATTTTTATATATAGATTGTTGTTTTAATTTATACGTGTTATGCTTAGAACTTTTTCAATTTGAATTGGATTTTTAATTTGTTATTTGTTGAATAGGGCTTGATAAATCTTTTAAAAGACAATCAATTTTTTAGCACAATTTTCATTTTAATGTTATGAAATGAACCTTTTCAAATTATAATAACTTTAGGTATTTATTTTTATCTCTTTTATATGTTATGTCACTCCTATATTGAGGGGGACTTATGTGTTGAAACTTCTATATATGTTTCAGAACTTATATTTTTATAATTGTTATAAAGTACATTATATGAGGGAGAGTCATGCATTGAAGACTTCGCTTGTGCTATGTAATGTGTTTAAATTAAATATTTGTTTGGTTACCACATATTGTGATATGTCATTATCAAAAATTTGATTTTAGACATTAAGCAACAACCTTTTTATAATTTCTATAAAAATTCTATACATAAATGCCCCGACCTCTAATATTTAATGACTTCGTCATTTTAGTGCACACATTAAGCCCCGATGCTTGACGTCGCTACTGCATTGTTTGAGTCGTTCTTTTTTGTCATATTGAGTATTGCTTCTAATGGGGGAAGGGTTTTTTTTTTTTCTTTTTTTCTTTTGAACAAACATGTAAAATTACAATTTTTCTCTCAATTTTTTAGGTATGTGTTAGGTTGTACCTGTGCACAACTAGGCACACCCTAACAAACAAGTGCCTCAGCCTATGCTTATAAGTTAAGTTCACGTGGGGTTTTAATAGTAATAATATGTCCACATTGTTATGATAAAATAGTTTCAACATATTATCATCAATAGAACTCTCTCATCTCGTTTATGACATGAGAGTATCTAAATCTATAAGGAATTGCAAAAAATAAGGTTTTGGATGGGAAGTTGGAGGAGAAAAATGGGGTTTATGGAGTGTATTTGTCTGACAAGAATGGGTAGAATTGTAGGAAATTGTTAGTGATTTTGCAATTTCATAGTAGGGGTTAGGTCAACGGGAAAAACGACAGTGGCGAATGATGTGTTTTTGTAGGAAAATGCAAGGTTGTGCAACACGGTGGAGGCACGGTTGGGTATAAATTGTGTCCAAGAGTAGGTACCCGACTGCTTTTTTCTGATTCTAACCTTTTTTTTTTAATTATTTTGCCCTTTAAACGTTAAAAATAATGTCCCTCCATTTAATAGAGGGACTAATTTGGGTATTATTAAAAACAGGGGACCAGTTTGGGACTGTAAGTAAAGCTCGGGAACTAAATTGGATTTTTTCCCATATTTTATAGACACATGCAATGCCCAAACCCAAATCAAAGCCAAGCTATTAATGAAAATTACACAAATAATCTTTATTGTTTCTCTAAAATTTTAAATTCGTCCTTATTGTTTAAAATTAATTAATTCAATTCCTATTATTTTAAAAAAAATTTAAATTTTTTCATATTTTTCATAATTAGCCAATTTATTCCCTATTATTTTTTAAAAACTTTCAATTTAGTCATGATTTTTTTTAAACATTGATGACTAATTTGATTTTTACGTGAAAATAACAGGGACTAAATAAAATTTTTTTAGAAAATAATAAAGACTAAATTGGTTAATTATGACAAATTATTATTTTTTAAATAATAAGAATTACATTGACTAATTTTAAATAATAAGAATAAATTTTAAATTTTAAAGAAATAATATAGATTATTTACGCCATTTTCCCAAGCTATTACATGCAAATCACTTGATGGTGTGATTCTCTCATGCTTCTGATGTGATGTTGGAAAATAAAGTATCCATTAAGCTCAACAAAAAGATTAAAGTACATCCATCCATCAATCAAAAATTAGCTAAGGATATTCTCAATGTTCCACCTCATACTCAGTATCTTATTTTTGCTACTATCTTTAAGTTTTTTACATGTATAAAGTTTAAGTCTAATTGATTGGAATAATCTATCAATAATGGTCTCCTTCGAGATATAAGTATTCCGATAGATCATGTTATTTTTTTTTCTCCAAACCACATAAACAATATTACAAAACATATGTCAAACAATAGTCTCCTGGAGGTCCTCTCATTTACAGTAATTTAGACACCAAGACTCTACATTATACCAAAGCGAGATCCCTTCATCCACCATGGAAATATCCAAACCACGGGCCCAAATTTTCCTACTCATACCATACTCGAAGAATAAATAATCTATATCCTTTACAGTCGTATTACAAAAACAAGAAGCACAATCTCCAACAACACCCTATGCTAATAATCTATCCTTGGTAGGTAGGTAGTCTATTTTTTATTTTTTATTTGTAAGGTAGGTAGTCTATTAAGAATAGCGAACCAAATTAGAAAACTATGCTTTGGACAAAAAGTTGGTAGTTGTTGGTAGTTCTTTCCGTGAATACATGCCATGTCATTAAAAAGTTTGTAAACAATCCAATTTGTGATTCTTCATCCCAGGGGGTTAGATATTCCGACAAAAAAGTGGTGTAGATATCTCTTTTTTTTTTTTTTTTTTTGGTAAAGGGTGTAGATATCCAAATAGATGATATTCGATAAGGCATAGTTAACAAAAAAAAAAAGATAAGGCATCAATAGCATTTAAGACATGGGTATATCTGATGGAGTGGACGCGATACAGAAGACAAATAGGTTGTGGTAAAAGATAAGATTTATATTTATATTTTTCTTTTCTTTTTTTCTGTTACAAGTAGGTTAAACGAAGGTGTTTGTTTAATCTATTTTTTTAAATAATTTTTTCGGTGAGCAATAAAAATATATTTAATTGTGTTTTGAGTTTTGACTACGAGTAAAAATTCTTTTCTCTATTAAAGTACTACCAACTATGATTAAAATACTTAACACGAGATATACCCTGAAGTAAAGAAGAAGATTATTAATAATTATTCAATTTCATCTTGGAAAGAAAAACTCAACCACAAGAACATTAATAATAATGGAAAGATAACAAAACAAAAGTAGTGATCTCACTAGCGGCTGGTAGGGATGGATCTATATACAATCGCGGGCGTCTACAATTTTTACTAGTCTCATATAATTATTTAAATTTTTTTGATATTTTGCTCAACTACTTAGTACGACTTTTATTTTATTATTTATTAAAAAGAGACGTAGATTATTTTATATCATTTAATATGTTAAACATGAAACTTGATCTCGAGACATCTTATATTTAAAACAAAAATTATACCATTAGACCAAAAGTTTAGTCGCAATATGTAGTATGACTTGACTGTAATTTTGTAAAAAAATATGAAACCGGATCAATCTTGTAGCGAAAAACATGTGGTAAGGTTGGATAATTCTTGAAATGTACACCTTGACGTATGAATTATTTTCGGGTTATGAAATCAACAAAGAGATACGATTGGACTTCATATAACCTCATCTATAATTCTTTCATCATTGTATATATATCAATTTCCTTACGAAAGATTATGAGGGTTTATACATGTACCAAAAATAGAAGCAATGATCATGAAGTTTCTTGACGGCAACACATAGTTATATTACAACCCCATGGCATTGATTAGCGTGGTTGACATCTACTAACGCTCGACCAAGAAAAATATCTACTAATGCGCACAAAAATGATTTGAAAGTAAGTATAAGATAAAGAATTACAGATCAGCTGTGTTAATCTTCTATTGAGAATTGCGTGAGGATCGACCAAAAAAAAGTAATAATAATAATAATCGCACGAGGTACAAATCTACAATTAAGGAAAAGGGAAAATCGCATTACATCTCATGTGGTTAGACAAAATTAAATGTATAAAATTTCTTTATAGTAGTAAAGTTCTCTATAGTTCCCCTAAAATTTTTCTAAAGGAGCAGGTAAATTTCATCAAGTATTTTGTAAACACTGATGAGTATGTGTAAGAATCATAGACATGTGTATTATATTTTACGTTAAAATTAATAAAAAAAATAGACGGTGAAGGTCATATGCAATGTTTTCCATAACATAAGGTTTATAACCCGACTTTGTAAAACACATGAGTTATAATGCAACGTTTTGAAAACACACGGGAAAGGGGAAGGGGATAGTGCATTTTACTTTTTGTTTTTAAAATTCAGAAGAGGCTAACGTTACCAACGACATCCGAACTCGCAATCTTTTAAATATACAACGAGTAACATATAGTAGCTACATTAAAGCTTTTCAATATATCATCATCTGATGATACATACATATTGTTTTCTGTTCGTGAACTCAATATCTTCTATCGTGTAAAAACAATGTTTCTTAGCAATTAGTATCCATTTTCCAGCCAAGCAACACACACAGCATCCAAAGTTAAAAAAATGGCAGAGATTCAGGTGATCTCAACAAGTATTGTGACTCCAGCAACAGAAACTGAGAAGGAAAAGCATTCTACTTCCAGGATTGAGTTGACTCCATGGGATGCGCGCTTCCTCTTGGTTGAAGGAATCCAGAAAGGCCTTCTATTTTACAAGCCTGCATCACATCAAGCACAAGAAGCTTTCTGCAACAATGTGATCGATCACCTGAAAATCTCACTATCTACCACCCTCACCCTGGATTTCTTTCCTCCTCTTGCTGGTCGTATTGGTACCATTAAAAATCATGACGACACCACATCTTTCTTCATCGACTGCAACAATGAAGGTGCACAGTTTAGTCATGCCATTGTCCGTGGCTTGACAGTGGCTGATATCCTGGAGCCAATTTACGTGCCCCGGCTTGTCCGTTCTTTCTTCCAACTTAAGGGTGTTAGTAATTACGAGGGCATTTCCAAGCCTTTGCTCGCGGTTCAAGCGACTAAGCTAGAAGATGGCTTCTTCATTGGCTGCACAATGAATCATTGTGTAGCAGATGGAACATGTTTCTGGCATTTTTTCAATTCTTGGTCTGAAATGTCTCGTGGATTTTCTTCTGTAGCAAAGCCTCCAGTTTTCAATCGTTGATTTCCTGATGACACCGTTTATCCAATTCACATTCCTTTACAAGATGAACAAATTCTTGACAAATACATTCCACCACCTTTACAAGAAAGAGTGTTCCATTTCACCAAAGAAACTATTTGCTAAGCTCAAAGCAAGAGCCAATTCTGAAATTGGAACAGAGAAAATTTCATCTCTACAAGCATTATTGGCTCATCTCTGGCGATCTATAACACGATGTCGTTCAGTAGATGCCAATTCAGCAGTTATTGTCAAACTATTTGTAGGTGCAAGAACGCGGTTGCAGCCACCTCTACCAGATGGTTATTTTGGAAATGCAATTCAAATGTCCCCTGTCACAACTACAGCAGGGCAGCTTTTAGAGAATGGACTAGGCTGGGCTGCTTGGGAGATGAACAAGATAGTTGCACTAGGAACAAATGAAGCAATGAGGAAATCTTTCGAAGATTGGCTAAAGAACCCGAAGATAGTGATTCGGGGTAAAATGGTGGACGATAGTTTAGTCATTAGTAGTTCGCAACGGTTTAACGTCTATGGTACTGATTTCGGGTGGGGGAAGCCAGTTTCTGTGAGGAGTGGCATAGGCAGCAAAAATGATGGGACAATAACAGTTTTTCCAGGGGTGGAAGAAGGGAGTATCGATATTGAAGCTTGCCTATCTCCTGAAACACTTCAGGCCCTGGGTAACGATGCAGAATTCATGGAAGCTCTCACCATCTGACATTCTATATGCTTTGCATTGCGATTGTGCAACTAAAGCAACGAAGCATATGAGTGCTTTTAGCTTTTTGCTGTTTAAGATACTCTTTGCAGATTTTGAATGGCTAAATGCATTTGGAAGCAAATATGAATAATTTGTTATTCACCATGAAAATCAGATACCAAAATTGAAAATTTTCACAATAAGAACTCTGCATTATGTGACATTAACAAAATCAGCTGAATGGATTTGAATCATCTCCTCCATTCAAGAGCGTAATTTCAGGCTTAAGGGATAGACGGATAGTCTTGCATGTAAGTGTGCTTTCACTGTAGACTTGTATACAAGGCTACATCTGACTTACGTCGGCCTTGTCTTCCCCACCCCCACTTCCCTTCCGGCCCAGTGTGCACATGCCATGCAAGCCTAAGCCAATAGACCCTTGCTCTCCCCACCCCCTGCCCCTGCGTGCGCGTGTGAAGAACATGGGATGACTGCGTGGAGCTTGTTGCTGGATCCAGTTGTTTTTACATTCACTATTTTTTGTAATTCTATCAAACTCAGAATATTCTTGCGATGGAAATGCTTTTCGTATTGTGTATAAAATGGTCACATACTTTTCTCACATTGCGTATCTTCATGGTAAACGTAGATGGTATTTCTTCCCTCATTTTGACAAACAAGGCTTTCTTTATGCTATATATACAACAAGCACACACAAAACTCTCTCCAACAAATCAAACATTCAGGGTTGTCAAAACTAAATCTCTCTGTCATCTATACTGTAAACTTATCTTCATCATTATGCAACTTACGAGACGTTTTCCTTCTTGCTACTACTTCTCGTTCGCCTCCATATTAGCTTCTTCAACAATCCTCCACTTCTCTTTTTCTTAACTGGAACAATAGCCAAGGAGCCAGCGCTAGTTTTCTCTTCCGAATATCTAATTCCATTTTGAATTACAGAACTCTGCGGAGAGACTTTAACTTCAGCAATATCCTCAGCAAGCATTTTGTCCAGTAATGAAGAACGTCTGCTACTATTCTTCTTAGGACTTTCCGTTTCAGTACTGAGTCTGACATCATCAACAGGATTAGAAATGAGTTTATCGAAAATTGCTGCATCCTTAGGTGAAGCCAATGCTTTTAACTGCTTCCCAAGGTTAAGGATAGTTTCTTGGCACTCCGCCAGCTTTTCTGAAGCTGCTGTAATCTCCCAATCCTACAAGTTCAATTTAGAGTACGTCACTCTTAGCAATCTGAACGGCAAAGTTCACTAATATTGACTTCATAAACTGTTTATGTCAACCACAGCTTAGAACGAACATTCAGTAACAACAAAAATACATGCATATATATGACAATTGACATTATCATGTATCTATCAGAATTGTGATACTATTTATAGAAATGTAGCTCGAAAATCATATTTTGATTCATAAAAATAGATGATAGACTTACGTTTTGAAGTACCCTTTCTTTGTTGTCCACTTCATCCTCTGAAACTTCCTTCTTTGCCATGCTGAAATGTACGTGTTTCAGAATACTAAAAGCCATTGATCAAAAGAAGAAAAGAATAATAAAGGCCAATAAATGAAGGGCTTTTCCAAGCAAAAGAGAAGCATGAAAATGTACCTTAGCTGAAGCTGTAGGTCATGACATATAGCCTCCAGCTTCTCACAAGAGTTACATTTGTTCTCCAGCTCATTTTCTAGATACAAAAGCTTCTCACAAGCTTTGTCCAAATCAGATTTTGCTACTCTGAGCTGTGTCTCAAGGTCTTCATTCACCATATTGTATTCCTCAATTTGCTCCTCAATTGTTCCTTTTGACTGCTTTAGAGTTTCTACCTCTGCTTGCAAATTCTTGATTGTTTTCTCTGATTCCTGAACTTGGATCATCAAAGTCTCACTCCTAGAAATTTCCGATTGGAGTCTACCTTCCAAATCCTTCTTTGCTGATTCCATTGCCGTCAATTCCTCTTTTAGTGTAGCATCTTCACCTTTAACTGTTGGCAGAAATTCTTCCATTTGCATCGAAAACTTACCACCAGTAGGAACAAAAGGAAAGGATGACAACTCTGCTCTTTGGGCATGCAATTTATCTGAATTTGAGATGTGATTATTCATTCCACCTTCTATTTCACTCTCACTTCGTGAATCATCCCAATCATAATGATTTTTGATAGCATCCTTCATGCTTGAAACATCTTGAAGGGAGAAGCAGTGGTTCAAGATCCAATCCAATGTACACGTGATTTTTGCAGCAAAATTTTCAAAATCAGCCTTTCCGTGTAATAATTCATGGCAAGTTTCAATGAATTGATTTAAGATGGCAGAAAGTTCTGATGTTTTCCACTGGAATAGACGGATCATATAGCCTGTGGGGGTTTCTGAACTATTATTGGCCAGCCTATGACCCTTGCCAAACATTAACTCTGAGTTCCTATCATCCAGTGACGGTATATTGATACCTTCCACGAGGTCAATTATTTTATGTAATGAAATACTCACATTTGACTGCAATATTTGGCTGCTCTTCTTCATCGTCAAGAAATCTTTGTGAGATGCATCTCTCCTTAAAAAATCATCTGCAGATCCCTGAGAAATTAGTCCACCAGATTCTGGGGTATCAAGTGTGTTAAGATGCCTTGAGCTTTCCAAATCTTTGAAAGCTTTTGAATATGATTGGTGCTCCAGTGCTAAAGTTGCTTTGATTTCTTCGAGTATTTCATCAGCACCTTTTTGTGTTATATAGCACTGCTCCATAATCACTTTTAGTACATCATCAAGCCAACCAGAATTATGATTTACCTTTGTGGTTACCGAATTAATTTCCTGGTTAGAAGTCAAATGGTCTGATTGGAAATCATATACAGAGACAATCTCCCTTCCGGCTGCTTTTGAGGAATTTCTACCAGATTTAGTTCCCAAGGTACCAGAATTTGCAGGACCATCCAGTGAAGCATCACTTGCAGAAGGGTTGTCTTTAGACCCCACTGCTAATTTTTCCATCTCAAGAAAGTCATCCATTAGATCAATATCAGACACGCCAAAGGATTTGCGTGGTGGTGTTGCCATTTGTTTCCCATTTTTGAAATGTTCTAGCTCCAATATCAAGGCAGAAGCCCAAGACTCGGCACAACTGGCTTTGTCCTCACTGCCCATGTCAGACATTGATGTCAGAGAAACCTCTTGAACACTTTCATTGTGTCTATGTGATCCTAGATCTGCAATTATATGTCCTTTTGGTGATTCTTCAAGCTGTTCCTCAATTTGGGATGATTTGGGAGCTGTATGAGCAGACACGATTCTAGAAGGCTGAAGCTCATTTACTTTCTTCTTGAGAGCTTCTTTAAGACTCCTGTTTTCTTCTTCCATCATGCATAGTTGCTGAGTGAGAAAGTGCATTCTTCTGCTAGGTGTATCAGGAGTCATGTCTAGCAAAAAGTCTGTGGATCCAATTGAAGATGGATTCGATTTCCTTCTCCTGATTTCAGCTGGATCTCTGCCCAAAACATCAACTTCGTTCTTCATCTTCACCAAAGCAGCAGGACCTGGCAACCGCTTTCGGACAAGGAGACGTAGCCTCTGACATTCTGACTCCAGTTTTGCAATTTTCTTTGCGCTCTCCAGGTTTTGTTTGTGCGAGACATCAGCAGTTCGCCGATTAAATTCTCTCTCCTCATTCCTAATCTCAAGCTCCTTCTCAAGCACTCGGACCTCATACTTCAGAGATGTATTCTCTTTTCCTGTAGATTCCAATCTAGCCATCAGGGCACTGAAATCTGTCTCAATCTGAGCCCTGTGCTCCTTTAAATCTTCAATCACCTTTTCCTTTGCTAGGAGAGCTTTGCTGAGCTGAGCATTTTCAGCACTCAATCTAGAAAGGCTTGCACTGGTATCTGCTAACTTCTCTTCTAACAGAACCCTTGTTCTCTCGAATTCTTTAGATGCCTTCACCACAGCATCATGAATCCTTTTCTCCTGTTCTTCTCGAACAAACCGTAATTGCTTCATGCACTCCTTGAGCGCTGCATCAATATGAATTAGCCTTTCTTCACCAGCTGCTTTCTCCTGTAAAGCTCTATCAAGTTGTTGCTTGAGAGATATAGCTTCTGTTTCCGTCTTCTCCCAGCCTAAATAAATAAAGATCAGGAAGACATCAGCTTGCTAAGCAAAATAACAATTCAAAATTATATTTACGGGCAAACCACATGACTGGAAAAACAAAGCCCGACAGATCATGAAAAAAAACCCAGAAATACTTACATTAGAAGTTCACAATTTTAACTGAATCATAATTACCTGCAATGGCTTCTTGAGCAATTTGTGCCTGTTTCTTCGCAAGTTCATCTTTGGTGTTGCACTCAGATAGGGCAGAAGAAAGCTTGTCATTCAAAATCTTAAGCTCTCTCTCCATATCTGCCTTATCAGTCAGAAGTGCCTGTATCTGTGGAAGCAGTAGACAAGCAATGCCACTAGGCAAAATAAGTGATTTTTAAGGATGAATTAAGGCATAAGAAAATAATGTTCGTCAACCAATAAGCAGGAAAAAGTTACTTGATCCAGTGGCCATACTAATTAAGGTGGTTGCGAATAATTAACACAGTAGGTGACCATTCTCAATCCTTAAAAGACTTGAGGAAGAGATTATATTAAGTAGGGTAGACTTTAATAGCCTATAAATTGACCTGGATCTTTTAGAAAGAGTTACAGCAACATGAGACACGGATACATAAGAATCGTACACAAACACGTTGCGTAACACACATATATACCAAAAACTTACAATACCCATGTAATTATGTGTACGTGCATGTGTAGACCTTGTCAGTTCCAAAGGCATTGGTTTGATCACATGAATTAAACACTTTCCAGGCTACAATCGGAGCAAGGACAGGAAGATTTTGGAGGGGGTTGGAAGAAAATGATAAATGTTACACATTGCCGATGCTATAAACATATGGACTTGTGGAATATTCCAACTTAACAATTTACACTACAAATTGCAACAAATCAGGTGAACAAAAAACACCATAGACTTGAAAATTCAAAGGATAGTTGAATTCATTACCTCTTCTTCATTTCTTCGCAAGGATGTGTTCGCTTTGTCAGCTGCAACTGCAGTCTTGTCGATTGATTTTCGCTTCCAAGGCCATGATTTATGCTCCATTTTGTCACATTAAATTTTTCC
Organism: Ehretia macrophylla; assembly: GCA_037974665.1. NCBI lineage: Eukaryota > Viridiplantae > Streptophyta > Magnoliopsida > Boraginales > Ehretiaceae > Ehretia > Ehretia macrophylla. The sequence continues at coordinate 34,520,091 of CM075770.1, forward strand.
AGTTCAACAATTCAAAATTTTCTGTAATCTTTGTTCTACAGTATCATCAGCCCCAAACTTTCATAATCGCACAAGTCATCTAATAATATACTAAATAAAATCTGCAAAAACAAAAAATGAAATAGCTCAAAACTAAATGCTTCAAGAAGCAAAACGAAACACTAAAACCAACGAAAATAAGTCGCATGCGCCTAATAAAATACCAGAAATCAAAAGGCAATTATAAAAACAGATATTTAAGCAAGTAGATTCACTTCTAGAATAGTTACAAAAATAGTTATTAATCTTGTGACATTTAACTCAATAAGCCATTCCGAATTTCGTATTTTACTTTTACCACTGCTTCAAGAAGCAAAAAAAAAGGCTAAAATCAACGAAAATAACTCACATATGCTTACTAAAGTACCGAAAATTAAAAAAAAGAATTATAGCAACAGATATTTAAGCCCGTGGATTCACTTTTACAGTATTTACAAAATCACTATCCAGCTTGTGGCAATTAGCTCAATAAAGCCATTGGCATTTCGCATTTTTTACCTTTACCGCTCCTCCGGTTTTTTTGTGCATATATATATATATATATATATATATATACACGTACAAAAATTAGTGAAAGTTTCGTGCAACAGGCTTTCGTATTTGACATGTATACCTATAAAAACTGTTAAAAGTGAAGCCTAAGCCAGATCTTAAATTAACAAAAAAATGCAAATTATCATTAATGCTAGCTTCAAAACACATTAAATTTGCGTAACTAAGATCACGAAAAATAATGCCATAAAAGACAAAATAACAAATAAAAATATCAATTAATTGCAATTTAATGCTGATCATAGAGCAGTAAAGTAAAGCGTGTTACTGGTAAAACTCACACACGGCACAGCTCACATTTGGCTTGAATGCGAATGAAATAGTGAAGCAGCTAAAAGTATTAATAATAATGATGAAAAACAACAATATAATAAGTAAAAAGAAACATTATAACAACCATATGGTTAGTTTTGGATCTTAGTAGGCTTTACCTAACGGCATTTTGAGGAAATGTGAGATAGAAGGAGTGTGGAAAAAGATGGAGTTTGAGTAGAGAGGAGAGAAAAAAAAGGCGTCGATTTGGATCTAAAGACTCTTTTCGGGTCGGGTCGGGTCGGGTCTGGTTTTGGCGGGTTGCTTTTGTTCAGAGAGGCAGTACAGAGTCAGCGTCAGTGTCAACTTTGACATGATCCATGTGTGAGTGTCTTTTTCAATGGAAGTTGCGAACCTATCTGTCCCCACGTACATGGTCTAGTAATTGTTGTTACGAGATTATACATGTTCGACATTATTTATTATTTTAATTTTTATTTTTTTTTGTTAACTGAAAATATGTATGTATGCGTATTGTTATATTTAGGAGTTTATTAGTTAGTGGTAAAAAAAAAAAAAAAAAAAAGTTATGAAACTACCTTGTACTTATTAATTCGAAAAAACAACCTTTATAACAATGTTATACACAAGAAGTGAGTAAAATAGACGGGTCAATTTATTGTAATCAAACATTTTAAATTTGAATTACAATTTTATTGAAAAAAAAATAATAATTGTGACAGAATATATATATATCTTATGCTTTATTGTTCATTCTTCTCTCTTCCTATTGTATTTTCACTCGGTATTTATCTTTCTCTATTGGGATTAGTACAAAGAAAGTTGCGAGTTAAGTGTGGTGGACTCGTGGTTCACACCCAAAATTCTAAATTTTCAAAAACGATAGTAGTAGGTTTACGAATAACTATTTTGATTTTCAAATATACTTGACGAATGTAATTAATTTGAATTACTATTTATACCCACATGATATCTTATAAATCACTCTCTCATTATGTCTCATATCAGTGTTAGATATCACAATCAATCGTTGTTGAGGACTTACCATTCTCATCAAGGGCTTAATTATTCGAGAGTAACGTTGGTTCTAATAACATTCTATCATTCCCAAATTCTTAAATTCTAAACTTGCAAAAGAGGCTAATGTTATATGTTTAAAAATAAATACCTTAAACGATCTCAAATCTACTATTTCAAAATAATTAATTGAGTTATTACTTAAATTCACAATATTACTCTGTAAACCTTTTTTTTTTTTTTTTTATCTTGTCTTGTGCCAAAAAAAGATATTCCCGTAAACTTGTGGGAACTTTATAGAAATCTGAAGCAGGTGTTGTGGGATATCGTGTTTCTTTTGAAACGGAACAGTTTTAGGACTTATGGTAATAAATTTATTTATTTATTGTCATGCAATAGATTTATGTTGTGTCGTGGCAATTGTGAAAGATTTTGATTTTTTTTCACTCGATAAATAAGAGTGTGTATTATTCACAAAAATATATACAAGATTTTGATATTGTTGAGCTAAGAGGGGCCTTATTTGTGTCGGAGGGAAGACTTGTTGGACAATGGCATCAATTAGACCTCGGACAGCTGGTTCACTGCCAAGCAAATCACAGTATTAGTTTTTTTTTTTTTTTTTTTTCCGACACTCTAATGTTATTTAATTTAATGGCTCAAATTTTTCATCACTTTTTGTTAATAATTGCTCATTAAATTACTTTTTCATAATAATTTTAAAATTATAATTTAATTACAATAATTTGATAAGCAGTTCCTTATTGTTTATAAAAAAATATTACAGTAGATCAATTATTGTACAAAGTCATTTATAACAATTTTTAATTTTATTACAATAATTTTAAGTGTTACAACAGATAAAAAATGTGATAGTGATACTTATGTTATTTTTTAAAAGTGCAACGGGTCTAAGTCAACAGTACCCATTATTCTTTATATGATAAGCATTTTATTAATTAAATATGTTGTAGTGACAATTGTGGGATTTAAATTTTCAAGTTCAGAAAATTATAAATATTGTAAGAGAAAACTGAAAATGAATTAAAAAAAAAAAAAGAAGAAGAAAAGAAACGAAGAAAAAGCTGAAAAGTTAACCTGGCAGCACCAACTAGCGTCTACTAATGCTGTACTTTGCTTGGCATTGAACCAACAAACACAATTTTCTGGAAGGGGCATTAATCCTGGACCACAAGGCAGCAATAATCACAGAAATGATAAGGAAATGATGATGGTAATGCTTTGTACATTTCTCTCCAAAAGGAGAGATACACCATCAGTTTTAGAATTCCTATTGTTTGCTTTTTGACTTTAATTTGGTGCCTTTTTGCCTGAAATGATTCATTATCTATTATATTATCTCCTTAACTATCATGATTATAAACGTAACACGTGCTCTTTTTTCTATTACTTATGCTCTATATGTGGATATACAAGAGTTTAGTCACTCGTCGTTTGGTCTAGTATATACTTTTTATTTTTAGTATGAAAAATATTGATATTAAATTTTATATATAACATTTTAAGTGATTGTAAAATAATTTAAACTTATCTTCACATAAAAAAAAAATGAAAACATTATACAATAACTTAATTAGTAGGATTTGTGACGTTGACAAACTTGAAAGTGTGTTCTCTTATAAGTATCCTCTTCTAACTTTCTTTAGTCAACTTTCACTTTTTCAATATTTTACATTTGACAATTTTACACTATCTAAAATAACAAAATATTCAATTCGTAGCACGTGCAATATAGTTTTTCTTTTTTGGTTAATTCGTGCAATATAGTTTTTATGTTATTAGTCCTTTTTTTTTTTGTCTAAAATTGTGAACATAATCGTGCTAAGCCCTTCTTTGGCTTTTCCTTATGAATCTCTCAGTCTCGGGAGTTTCTACTGATTGGTTTAGTCCTTCGCGTTTTATTCCTTCTTTTCTTGGAGGCTGGTTCTAGTGTGGCTGATAGTCATATGTTCCTTAGTGACGATTAAAGATTAAGTTTTGATTCCTTTTTAAGGATATAATGATAAATTTTTGTACTAATAGTCCAAAGCGACAATATGTACCACAGGACATTTGCTCTAATAGTATGATTATGGTTTTGTATGCTAGATGTTTTGATATCAATTCTCGGTATGTGTAGTATTTTTTGAATGTAATATAATATTGATTTAGTCATTCCTTAAAAAAAATGACAAAATGTGAAAGGTAGTACTTGAACACAAATAAATTAAGAAGATAGGGTATTAGGATAATATTATATGTTAATCAATCATACCCTTTTAGCTTCTTTATAGTTCTCACAAGTCGCTTCTATTGCCATTGCTTTACATTCCACTCCAATACTTTTCAGTAGTCTATGTTCATACTTAGTCTCTCTTAGAATGAATTATATACAACCACCAACCCATGATTACACTCTGATGTTTTATAATGATTTGTTTTATTAAAACTATTAAGAAGCTTGTCTCAGAACAAAACGAGAAATGCTAGGGCCAAAATATCTTATCAAAACGCCACCTTTTCTTCGCATTGAGTGGAATAGTTGGCAGGTGCTATATAACACACAATTAATAATAATTCTTTAAACTGAAATTAACTAATTTTTCAAATTAAGACTATCTTAAAAATACATATATTTTTAACAAAAAATTGAAATGAGCATTGTCTACCACCCTCACTTCCCTTGGTAAAAGGAAAAATATATAGAGTATTATACTCGCGTTTTCTTCAGAAATTACTCATTAATGAGCAACAAATATTGTCATCATAATATTTAGCAAAAAAGTATTGTCATCGTAATATTTAGCAAAAAAAGTTGTCATCATAATAGAAGGAGGGTAAAAAAAAAAAAAAAAAAAGAAGAAAAAGAGCTTGATTGAACATATAATATGTTTATGCTGAATCATCTTACGCTAGATTTATTAACTAAAAATTAGAAAATCACAGCTTTTTTTTTCTTTCAAAAAAGCATCTTATGATTAAGTATATGCTGGTCAAAGAATATGCAACTAGAAGAAGTTATAAAGAGGGTATTCATCATGACGAGAATGTTAAATAAATAATAGTTGTCTTTCAAGTAAATAAAATAGCTATATAATATATATATATTGGTTAAATGGAGGCTAATTAAAATTACTTATATCCATTATAGGGGATGTATCACTTTTTTTTTTATCTTTCTCAATAAGAATTTGCAGTAGAGATGGAATTTGCTCAATGATGTCTTACGCCGCAATAATTGATTCACATGATAATTCGAAATTCAATTTGTACAAGTATTTGCTTCCCTAAATATATAAAATTAAATATACCGAAGCCGAAATTATTTCTTAACGCTCTTTGACAATTCTCAATCAACGACTTGAAGTGGTGGTTTGTTATCCCTTTTCCTTCAACAAGTGCCTAGGTAGATCCGGAATCCGTCTATCTGAAAATTGTCCACACCCCATATTTGATTAGCAAAAGTTTATATTCAACCTCAATGAAACAGTTACATCTTAGAAAGCACCAAAACATGATTAGCAAAACTACCTACTATATTGGTGGTGTTATATCCATCATCTGAATGTCGTTTGTTATTACCACCAACCGAGTACTTTTCCATCGCAAGTGTCACAGTTGTAATCCATATTTGAAATCATGGCCGGTCCAAAATGCTCAATCAACAAACCAGAATAGACATTGTTTTATCGTTGGTTTACATCTGCTAAACATTTTCCTTTCTTGTCAATTGTCAAACATTGTACCATGTTATTGTTTAGAAAAATTGTTCTACACGGTCTGATAGTATGTGGGGTGGGCCCCACATTAGATTGTTTGACGTTGTGTGCAAGAGTTTCAATTATTTAATATGTCATTATATCTATTGAAAATAATCCCTTAAAAGTTAAATTAGAAAGAAAAATAATCTCTTAAAAGGACATTACAAAACTAGTGGAGAAGGGAACCAAACGAAGAAATTACCACCTTGACATGAACAACACCAGAAGCATCAACATGTGCTGCACAATTAATTTGCTTTTCGCAAAAAATTGAGTCTCAATATGAGCTGAGAATAAAGTTGTTTCGTCTCAAATAGCAACAATAAATTTTTAGAAATGTTAGATGAACGTCTGTCTCTCTCTATGCGTGGACTCACCTCACGAACGTTCAAAAGGACATTATTAAGAGTTTTTCAATAACAACTTCAATATCAGAATATGTATACTATTCTCTAGAGCTTTGATGACAAAAAATGTGAATCACTCTCAAGAACAAGTGTATAGCAGCCCAGCTCCTTGACCATCACAATTGAAGGGAATGTTTGTCTTAATATTTGATCAGTTGCTTAAGGCGAAAATTACCTGTTATTTGAGTTAGCAATAAGGCCTACTCAGCTTTCATTCTCATTGTATCTACATTTTTTTTTTTTGCTTCTAACGTTTTATCTACATTTTACCCAAGAGGGATTGTGTAGCTTTTTGTAATCTTTATATCTTCTCTTATCAATGGAATAGTTTGAATTTTTTTTTCAATAGTTATGTTAAGGTAGAAAAATGCTGAGCAGCAAGTAGCCTCCACGCGCTGCTGGTCGTTTGCAAAACAGAGAGGGCTTGACGGATCGTGCCCGCGTTAGCACTCCGATGCTTAAGTTAGCTTGGTGTTTTAATGAAGGAAAAAGTAGACTGAGTACATAGGTGCAAATAACCAAAGTGCAATTACCTTTTCCCTGATGAGTCTTCTGGTATTTATAGGCATAGTCCAGCTGAGTTGGAGGGGAATGGTGGAGTAGTGGAGAGTTAGTGGCGGAATAACTGCATGTAACCACCACTCATGCCTGTCAATGGACAATAACTGATTATAACTGCTGAACGTGCCTTGATACCACGGAACACTGTTGTTTGTAACCTTCATCCGGTTTGAGGTCTCAAATCGAGGGCCTCGAATGCTCCAACGTCGCGTCCAACCCCCCAGGCGTTCTCACCATGCCGCGTCCGAACCCTGGGTGCAATTCCCTTTGATCCCCTTGACCCCTCTTAGGGGTCATTCTACAATTATCATAAGCCCTAGAGGTCTTATCCATATCATGATACCCCCCAGTTCTTGAACCTATGTAATGGGTACGAGAACTGGTTCTAACACCTCGGCTATGCCAAAGCTACGAAAGAGACTACCTTGATACTGCTTCGCTTTCCGTGCAACTCATTGTCAACCACTATCCACAAAAGCATTGCCACTTGTCACGATCTGGTAAAGTGACTTTTGAATCTACGGTGTGGATTAGAGACCTTTGGTTTCCCTCTATTTTTTACCCCTTTAAATACCCTTTTTACCATTTCAAAATTTACTTTTTCACCTAACTTTTTCCAAACACTTCTCTCCATCTCACCTTCTCTCTTCGACACCTTGAGTCTTTGCATAATCCCATTGGTGTACTCACTTTTCATTGGTCTGCGACAATGGCGTCTTCCTCTTTTACCTTTTCCTCTAAAATCATGGTGGTCACCGTCGCCCTTCTTGCCGCGACTCAGGGCATCGGACCTCGAGACGGTACCCGCGTCGAGCCTTCGGCCACTACTATTCCGATGTTTTTACCACTTCTATCTCTCGGGGTACCTATTCCGGCTCAACCACTCAGGTTAATCAGGTCCAACGAAATCGGGCCTTCAAGGTCAGCCTCTTCAAATCCTACCAGGTCTGAACCCTCTCAAACCATTCCCCAATGCGACCCCCATCTGGACTTTCTGCACATCATACTAGAGATGATTCCAAGAATGCCCAAAACTTCTCCTCCTCCTCCTAGGGCCGTCACTCCCGACCCCGACCTTGAGGCTCGGTCAGTCTTTTCAGCTTTACGCTACAAGTGCACCTTTGACCAAGATGACTTGCTCGACCTTCGCAATAGGGGTATCTTCCTCGACAGCTACAAGTATAGAGTTCTTGAACCTCACGGAGTGGCTTGTCAACCTGAGGTAAAGGAATTAGCCTTACCCTACCTCATTTTTCGATTTTTTCGCCTTCCGTTCCCAGCCTTCGTCGTTTACATCTTCAACTTCCTCGATATCGCTCATTGTCAACTCGCTCCAAACGGCTGGAGGGAAATAGTAGCTTTTTACGTGTGGGTCAAGTCCCTCGAGCTTACCCCGATACTCAACCTCTTCCGCCAGTTTCACCAGTTGGTCCATGATTTCAAAAACTTCGGTGTGTACTACTTCTCTCCTAGACCCAACCACCGTTTATTCTCCAACTGGCTCTTTAGTAATCGTGGATGGCACAACAAGTTCGTGTTCATCATTCACCCCTTCAGATGGCCTGTCAGGAGGCTTTATAGGCATCTGTCTGGTGTTGAGCTAGATGCCTACCGCGAGCCTCCCCTTCTGACCCCAACCCAGAGGCCCATGACTTCTTTCATTCTCCATCAAGCTCGACCCGTACGTGGGAGTCCTTACTTGACCAGTGAAGCCATTCTAGCCTTAGGTCTTTATGACCGACCGAGGGGCCACTGATGTCGCAACAAGGCCTTAAGGCATTGTTCGTTCTTCATCTATATTCGCTCACCTGACCTTTTACTTTTCTGTTATAGGTGCTGCAGATGTCATGGTCCCGGAGGCTTAGCAGCAGATGCCTTCCAATATTCCTGAGGCTGACAAGGTCCGAACTGCCGGCGCCGATGATATTCTTCCCACACCTGTCCTTTCTACCGATGCTCGAGAGATTAATCCTGTTTTATGCTATTGTTGAGGAGGCTCGGGTTGAGGTATGCCAAGCCCAAGTTGAAGCTCAACGAGCCCGAGTTGCTAATCGAGCCAGAAAGAAGAAGGTTAAATGAGGTCCTATTAAGAGACGAAAGAAAGTCGTCCAGCCAGAGACTTCGTCCAAGCCCACTTGGTTTGGGTCTTTCGCCCCACAGGATTTTTCTTTGCCAACCCCTGAAAGCACTGCTTGCAGATTGGAAGCCTTCGATGGGATTGTCGCTTGCCATAAAACTCCTCCTTATGAAGAAGTGGTTGGCGTTAGGCCCGAGGACAGCGGTTTGGCCAGAGACGCGTCGCTCTTCGTTGCTGGGGCCTCTGCCCAATCTCGTCCGAGGTCCCTTCTGGCTCCTGAGGGCCCTACTCGAATAACAAACTCTTTAGATGAACTTCCGAGGGACCGATTACACCAGATTGCCTAAAAGGCCTTTGAAAGGGCTCGTCTCAAAGTACTTCCTTCCTTTCTTTAGCTTTTTGTCCATTTTCATCTCATTTGAGTTGTGTTTTTCTGACCTTGTCTGGTTGCTGCAGATGTCCGTAGGTCTGAGCGTAGCCTACCGCTTTGTGGGAGAATATAAGCGGCGGCTCGCTGAGACGGAGGCTGCTCTTAGGGAATCTGATGAGGGCTTTAGGGGTTCCGAGGCCGCCGTCGAGACCGAGCTTGCCGCCGCCCGTAAGGCAGTCAAGATGGCTCGGGAGGAGGCCTCTGCTGCAAATTTTGAGCGCCGTCAACTTCGGACGGACTGGGAGGCTTCCCTGAAGGCTCAAGAGGAGGTCAGGGCTGATCGTGAGAGGGTCCAATTCGAGCTATAGGCATCCCGCATAGCTTGAGGTTCCGTGGAAGCTCAACTCAAGGATCTGAAAGCCTCACTGGAAGATATGAAGGCCTAGATAGTGGAGGATTTCCGTCACGGGCAAGGCTACAAGGAAGATCTGAAAAAGTTATATGTTTGATCTGCTATTGATACTACTGCTGATGTCACTGCTGCTCTTCAGGCGGAACTTGACTGTTATGCTCAAAGGCACGGTTTAATTATTTGGGAGAATTTGTTCACCGGTGACTCTTTGAGCTCTGAGGATAGTGAGGATGAGGGTTAGACACTGTATTTATCTTTTACTTTTCCCTTTGTAAAGAAAGTTTTTACCCTTAATGAAAGACTTTTCTTCTCTTTTTCCTCTGTGTTCCTCTTTTAATTTATCGCTTTCCCTTTTGTACTTGGTTCTTTTGTCGGGTAATGCCCTTGAACCTTCTTTTTTTTTCTGTTGAGGGGGGCACGCTTTTAGGGGTCGTGCCTCCAGGCTCTGACTTCAAGGGTCGTGCCCCCAGGCTCGGACTTCGGGGGTTGTGCCCCCCAGTCTTTATGCCCCGGGAAAATCTTGTTTCCGCAGGAAGTGTCTCTCTTTCTTTTAGTAATTTTGGAAGCTGACCTCCCTTATTGGGGTTTGGCTCTCTTCCATCATAGGTTCGCCTAAACAAGTCTTTTACAATCACTAATAGAATTTTGGATGGGAATGTCAAATTTATTGTAGAGACATAAAATGTCTCGACACTAGCAACACGTGAAAACATCATATGTGTTGATATAAACAATACCTAGAGACATAATTTGCCTTGATATGTACAACACCTAAACATGTAAAGAGAGATATAAACAACAACTGGACATTCAAAGAGAGGGTTACATGTAATATTTTCTTAGATGCTTTACGTGCCAAGCATTTCTCAGTTCCTTGCTGTTGAGCTCTTCGAGCCTGTAGGTACCCGGCTTGACCTCTTTAACTATCTTGTACGGGCCCTCTCAATTTGGTCTGAGGTTTCCCTGATTCGGGTCAGGTCTAAAAATTGCCTTTCTGAGGACCAAATCTCTTTCTCAGAGCTCTCTGCTTCTTACTTTCTTTTTGAAATATCGTGGCATGGCCTTCTTGCCTTCGAGCATCTTTATTGTGGCATTCTCTTTGAATTCTTCTACTAAATCCAGGTCTTCCCGTAGGGCCTGGTTATTAACTTCTTCTTCATATTCAACAACTCTTTGGCTCGTCGAACCAATTTCTACAGGCTGAACAGCATCTACCCCAAACGTCAGGCTGAAGGGCGTCTCGGCCATTGACTCGCTTGGCGTCGTTCTGCATCCCCACAGCACCACGGGCAAAACCTCGACCCATAGGCCTTTGGTTGCTGCCAGCTTCTTTCTCAGACCCTGAAAAATAGATCTGTTAGCATTTTCCACTTGATCATTAGTCTATGGATGCGCTACAGAAACAAATCTAAGAGAAATGCCCAGCTCTGAGCATTGTTTCCTGAAATAGTGGCAATCGAACTGGGTCCCGTGGTCTGTCACTATCACCCTTAGAATCCCAAATCTGTACATAATAGATTTCTACACAAAATTCCATGCATTTCTATCTGTAGTCTTGGCTACGGGCTCGGCCTCCACCCACTTAGTAAAGTAGTCCACTGCTACGAAACATTTGACCCTCTAACCTGTGGTCATCGGGAAATGACCCAATATATCTAGACCCCACTGAGCAAAGGGCAGGGGTAGGGGCTCATCATTATAGTCAAGTCTACTGTTGATTGTCGTGGGATTCTCGAGAACCTCTGGCATGTATCATATTTCTAAACCAGGCACCGAGTATCTTAATTCAGGGTCGACCAGAAATATCCGTACTTCAGTACCTTTCGGGGAAATGCTCTGTGGCCTTTATGATTACCACAGATTCCCTCGTGTACTTCCCTGAGTATATAATCACCCTCACCTTTGTCTACATACTTTAACATGGGCCAAGTATACACTTTCTAATATAAATGCTTTCCGAGCATTACATACTTTGGGGCTCAGATTTTCACATTCCTCACCTCCTCACTGACTTCTGGTAAGACCCCTTTCTCCAGGAAGTTAACTATGGGCTGCATCCAAGATTCACTTTGTTCTACCTGGGCCACCACTTTTCGCTCCCAGGTTATGCTCGGTTTAGACACCTCTTCACCTTTATCATCACTGGCCCTGCCACCCCTGCTGCAAGCTTCGAAAGGACATCTGCTATTTCATTTTCCACCTGTGGGATTTGGTTGATTACGAACTCACCTAAACCAACCACTGCCTCTTTTACTTTGGCTAAATATGCAGCCATGGTTTCATCTTTGGCCTCATATTCTCCACTTATCTGACTTGCCACCAGTTGTGAGTCTATGTGGGCCTCTATCGAATCAGCTCCCATATTCTGAGCTATTTTGATACCCGCAATGAGGGCTTTATACTGGGCCTCATTATTCGAGGTTGAGAAACAGAACTTCAGAGCGAACTGCAATTCATCACCTTCTGGAGCCTGTAGTATGACCATTGTTCCGCTGACGTTCTTATCCGAGGCCCCATTTACCTAGATCTTCCACGGACTCGGACCACCCTCTGACGGCTCTCCTGGGAACTCCACAATGAAATCTGCTATAACTTGAGGTTTTGTCGTCGTCCTTGGTCCGAAAGTGATGTCAAATTGACTCAACTCCATAGATCATTTTAGAAGTCTTCCTGATGCCTCTGGTTTTTGCAATACTTGCCTAAATGGCATGTTTGTCATCATACATATGAGGTGTGCTTCAAAGTAATGTCTGAGTTTCCTCAAGGCCACAAGTAAGGCCAACGCCATTCGCTCTACGGGTAGATACCTCAGTTCTACCCCTTTAAGTATTTGGCTAATATAATAGACCGGCCTTTGCTGCTTTCCATATTGCCGCACCAGTGCTGCTGCCACATCCACCAAGGATACTGCCAAATATACATACAAAAATTTGTCAGGATCTGGCCTGGACATTAGAGGTGCCGAACTCAGGTATTCCTTTAGCTTCTCAAAGGCCTTTTGACATTCGTCGGTCCACTGAAAGTCTTTCAGCTTTCGTAGGACATTGAACAGAGGAGCACATTTGTCTGCCATGAATCTGCTCAAGGCTGCTATCTTCCCTGTCAGTTTCTGAATATCTCTGACACTCCTGGGCGGCTCGAGATCCAAAATGGCTTGCACTTTCTATGGATTAGCCTCGATCCCTCTCCGAGTAACTGTGAACCCCAAGAACTTTCTTGCCTGAACCCCAAAGGCATATTTCTCGGGATTTAACTTGATTCCGACTCTCCTCATTATCAAGAACGCCTTAGACAGATCCTCGATGTGAGTTTCTGCCCTCTTACTTTCCACCAGCATATCATCAACATAAATCTCCATATTTCGCCCTAACTGCTTTTGAATACTTTGTCCATCATGCGCTGATAACAAGCCCCGGCGTTATTCAAACCAAAGGGCATCACTGTGTAACAAAACACCCCTCGAGCTATTATGAACGTCGTTTTTTCCTCATCTTCTGGTACCATTTTAATTTGGTTGTACCTTTTGAAGGCATCCATGAATGATATCATCTCAAACCCTGAAGTGACATCCACCATTTGATCTATTCTTGGCAAAGGGTAGCTGTGATAATCCGAACCCGGCACTCATTTAATGGCATTTAGATGTATTTAATTGATTGTTAAACTTAGTTAATTTATTCATTTTGCATTAATTTCATATTTCTTTTTTAAAAAAAAGTATTTCAGTAATACGTACATTGGTTATTTTAAATGAGTATTAACTATTTTGATTGTTTTCAAAACTCGGATTTATTTCTTGCACTTAATTTACTTTAATTTTAACAAAATGAAAAAGTAGCTCCGAGCCCGGAGTGAATTTTAAACTATTCTACTTTTCAAAAATTAAATTTTTATATTATTCTTTATCATACTTATCGTAATCGTTTATTAATCGCTCGATCGTAATGCATCAAAAATGAAAGTTAGAGAAATATTTATCGGACTTAGTGAATAGTATTTTAAGTTTAATTTAGTTAGTGTTAGTTGTTTTTCATGAAAATTGCATTGCTTTAACTTGGAATAGATTAAAAGTCATCAAAATAGCCTTATTTGACCATTTTAACTTGAGTTTTGACTTTGCTAAATGACCATTTTGCCCTTGAGCCATTGTCATCTTTTTAAATAGCCAAAATCAACCAAAATAAGTATAAAAACAAAACCCAAAATTCCCCCCATGGCTGAAAGTTCAAGGGAAAAGAAAAAAAATTAATTTTGCATTTTTAAGCTAAAATCTTGCATGGAATTGTTCGGGGATCGTGGCTCGGGTCCTTGCAAGGCTTCCTCTTCAATCTCTGTGAGAGTTTTCACGTTTTTGTGCATTTTTATTCGAATTTAATTTTTGATTCAATTTCTTAGATTTGATATTTAATGTGTTATAATGCCTGAAATTGCTTGGAATTGCCTCTTTAGGGATCGTAGAGCATTGCTTGTTAGTTATTTAGCAATTTTTACAGCTAAAAACGCAAATTGAAATTGGGGAAGAACAATAAATAGTGTTTTTAAATAGTAAAATCCTAGATTTTTGGATTTTTTTTATCCGAATTGCGATTTCTTAATTTGGATAGGTGCCATTAATGTTAGAAAAATAAAATGTGCAATAAAAATGGTCTGGCCTTTGTTAAAATTGGAAATTAGACAAAGAAACGTAAAGGGGCCGTTTGACCAAGTGTTGACCGAGCTCGAATTGAGTTGGAGGTTTTGCTATTGAGGGCATGGAAGCACTTTTGGCGCTGTTGTGGCGTTGATTGAGTGTCCGGTTAATATAGCTGTAGTTCAAACGCAATAGGTGGACTTTCGGGCTTTGGATGGAAAAATGAGGTTTCTTGCCATAGAAACGTGTCTTGTAGTGCCTGGAGGAGGGTAGTGAAGACGGTTTCTCAATCCTGTAGTTCGTTTGTTTGTAATTACCTTTGGAAGTTAAAGATTGAATAGTGTTATTTGTAGTTTTTCTTGTTTGAACTGCTAATTACTTGTTTAATTGATAATCTTGTTGATATTAATGATAATCATGCTTGAAAAGTTAATTAATTTCTATTATTGATTGTAAGTGCTTGATATATTGAATGTTGATACAAATCTGCACTTTTGTGCTATCGCTCGTTTATTGCTTGTATCTCGTATTGCATTGCATAGTGTCAGGCGCGTGAGTGATGGGCCTCTCTGGGCAGTCTCAGGCTGCCAAGGTTGGTTTGCTCTAGCTCCGTGTCCTATTCCCATTCTCGCTAGGGATGCCGCCCTGGGTGATTTGGGTCGTAGATATGTTGAGGTACATCCGGAGTACACCCAGTGGAAGTTATAAGGTGGTTGCGCGCTTATTGTCATCGTTGTCAACATCAAGCTTGAGATTGATGTATCACTCGTGAAATGGTACATTGCTCGTATGAGTGAACCATAGCCTTCAAAGTGTGGTATAGCTTTGAATGGTTGTGTTAATGCTTTTATTAATTGTTTATTGTATTGTTGTTTATATTGATTGCTTTACTTGTCGGTTATATTGCTTAACTGTCTTATTTGCATTGCACGATCTTCTTTCTCTCCACCTCGATATTTGTTCCGCTCTCACTGAGTATATGTGTGTTAAGTATACTTACTCCTCACCACCACATTTCAGGAGTTGCCGTGTTAGCTGGAAAGCTCGTGCTTGAAGAGTTGTCTTGCATGTTATGTGGCTAAGTGGTAGAAAGATGCAAAGATATATGTTTTCATGTATTGTATGTATTTCGTGTTAAAAGGAATGTAATTTAAGTTTAACTAGGTTATTGAAGTGGTATGATAAGATAGTTTATGTATTCAGTTAGTATAGTTTAACTTCAATGCATGTATGCAATTGTCTAAAGGAAAGAGTTGGAATGGTCTTGGTACTTGAAAATATATATTTGTTGTGTTTAATTGTTGAGAACCGGAGCTCAGATGGCCTTGAGGAGTTGTGAATGGTTGGACACGGTACTGGTCCACTTATATGCTGTCGCAGGTTTTGCATTTTGCCTAGAAACAGGGGAGACTCTGTCCGTTTTTGCTAAATATTATGCCTGGGTTTGGAATTGGGTTGCGATTAGATTGATTAATAGAACTTCCGGTCTTAAGAGGGATCGGGGTGTTATAGTAGCAGTCTTTCGGGAAGCCCCTATTCAAATCTGTAAAGTCCACACACATCCGCCAAGCCTCAAAAGGCTTAGGGACTATCATTACATTCGCCAACCAGGTAAGGTACTCCACCTCACGAATGTGCTCAGCCCTCAACAGTTTGCTCACTTCTTCTCTGATTGCTCGGTTCTTTTCTGCATGGAAGACCCGTCTTTTTTTGCTTCACCGACCTGAATGCTAGATCTACATTTAGCCGATGCACAGTTATCCACGGATCTATTCCTGTCATATCATGCATAGACCAAGCAAATACATCTCTATTACAAGATAAAAAATGAGTTATACCTTCAACTAGGTTTGGTGGAAGCTCTGTTCCAATTTGAACCTCATTTCCAAGTGTCAGTTCAACCTTCTGCAACTTTTCTGCAGGCACAGCTTTTTTCGGCTCCCGTCCCTTTTTGGCCTTCTTCTCTGGAATCTCGATTAGTTCTTTCTATTCTTTCTGCAGCCTCAGACAAGCTGCATAGCATTCTTGGGATCTTATATGGTCCCCTCTCACTGTTACTATACCAGCTTCTGACGGGAACTTCATCGCCAAATGATAGGTAGACACCACCGCTCTGAACTTTCCTAGTGCCACTCTTCCCAATATCCCGTTATATGGTGACTCGCAATCTACTACAATAAAATCTAACATCTCACCACGGCTCTGCTCATCCCACCCGAGGATCACCTTCAACGTTATTATACCCTCGGGCCTTACCTCTCTGCCGTTGAACCATGGCAAGGTTCCCTTCATCGTCATTAGATGTTCCCTTCTTAACCCCATCTTCTCAAAAGCACTCAAGAACAGGACCTCTACTGAGCTCCCTATATCAACCATGATCTTGTGCACCACAATCCCACTTATATTTACTGCAATCACCAATGGGTCATCATGGGGTAATATTACTCCGTCCAAATCTTTATCGCCAAAAGTAATACTTTCTTCCATCCTTGGTCTTTTCACTGGGGGGTCTTCATGAACTGCCCTGCGGTACCTCTTCCTAGCCTGCAGGTTTTCCCCTCATGAGGCCAAACCTCCTGTAATTATATCTATCTCCACCTGAGCGCATGTCATCTGAGCATGCCTTGGGCTCCTCTCTCTCTGCCTTCCCCCTTGATTATTTTTCCTGATGTAGGCTTGCAGGTGTCCGCGCCTGATTAGGGCTTCAATCTTGTCCTTTAAGTTCCTGCAACCATCAGTATCATGCCCATAATCTTTGTGATACCTGCAGTACTTTTCTTTGCCTTTGCGGTACTCCTTATCTATCTTCATTTTCGGTGGTTCTGGAAGGTTCATCCGTGTCCGAATCTCTGCCAATATTTCAAACCTGGGTTTCACCAAAGGGGTATAGTTATGAAACCTCTGCAGTCTAGCTAGCTCTTTCGTTTCCCTTCATCTCTGCTCCTGTCTGCCCTCTTCTGTCCTTCTTTCTTTCTGGGCCACATGGGCTTGGTTGTTTTGTCCCTTCTTCTTAGGGTCTTTCTCATTCTCTACCATCGCTACCTCTTCTACTTTGATATACTTCTCTGCCCTGGTCATCAACTCTGTCATGTTCAGTGGGGTCTTTTTGGTTAAAGAAGCCTGGAGCAACTCTTTCGTTAGTCCCTTCGTGAATGCTTGTATTGCGAACCTCTGGTCAAATTGCGTATACTGAAGGGTAGCCTTATTAAAGCGAGTTGCATACTGACGAAGAGTTTCTCATTTTCTCTGCTTTAGACTGAGCAAATAGGTAGTGTAACGGGTCAGCCTGATGGCCGAAGAAAATCTTCCAACAAATAACTCTGCCAGCTGCGCATAAGAACCGACTGACCCCTCCTTCAATTCATCATACCACACCCTGGTCGTTTCCACCAAAGTTCCAGCAAAAGCCTTACACACCCAGGCCTTTGGCAACTCCGTGAACTCCATTTTGTTCCTGAAAACCGCCAGATGATCTTTAGGGTCACCATGCCCATCATAGGTAGGCAAATAAGGTAATTTGTACTGGGCGGGCTTTGGAACTATGTTGATGGCGCGATTAAATAGATTTGGGCCTCTGAAAGTTCCTGCAACTGAGGTGGTACAAGTTGTACCTCCTCTTCAGACGCTTTGTGATAGGCCTCGTTCCGCCGTATCTGAGCACTGAGATGACCCTGTGGAGTTTACTGTTTTATCGCATTGCCCCCCGATGTGAATCCGCTGTCCATACTTTTTTGGGTTGGTTATATTTCTGGTTGATTGGGTTTTTTGGCATGAGGGATTTTGTTGAGGTGTTTGATGTGGTTAGTTTTCTGAGTGGTGTGGTGCTGGTTGGGGTATTGGGTTATGAATGACTTATTTCAATTCCTCAAGAGTTTGTAGAATATATCCTAAATCTGCCGATGGGTTAGTTTGCGGGACTGGTATTAGGGCTGTAGGATATTGCCACCCTGTATACCATGCAGGCCCTTGTAGATAATTTTAAGAGTAAGTTGGCAGATAGTTTGGGTACGGATTTGTGTATGGGTTGGTGTATGGGTTCGTATATGGTAGTCGATTTCCTGCTGGTACTTCCAACCCTGGTAGTGGTAGATCAACCTGCCTAGGGTTAAAGGTCTACCCTGGACAGAACTGTACATAACAGCCTCTTCTTCATGTACGCTTGCTACACTTCGACTCCTTGTAGTAACCATGGTGCAATCTTGTGAAAACTCAGTGGGAAACCAAGAATCGGCCCTACAGTGGGCACCAACCTGTTAAGGTAGAAAAATGCTGAGCAGCAAGTAGCTTCCACGCGTTATTGGCCGCCTGCAAAACATATAGGGCTTGACGGGTCGTGTCCGCGTTAGCACTCCGATGCTTAAGTTAACTTGGTGCTTTAATGGATGAAAAAATAGACTGAGTATATAGGTGCGAATAACCAAAGTGCAATTACCTTTTCCCTGATGAGTCTTCCGGTATTTATAGGCATAGTCCAGCTGAGTTGGAGGGGAACGGTGGAGTAGTGGAGGAATAACTGCATGTAACCACCACTTATGCATGTCAATGGACAATAACTGATTATAACTGCTGAACGTACCCTGATACCACGGAACACTGTTGTTTGTAATTTTCACCCGGTTCGAGGTCTTAAATCGAGGGCCTCGGATGCTCCAACGTCGCGTCCAACCCCCTAGGGGTTCTTACCATGCCACATCCGAACCTTGAGTGCAACTCCCTTGGGGTCGGATTTGCCCGACCCTTGTCCGAGGTCCCCAAAATTCTCCATTTGATCTCCTTGACCCCTCCTAGGGGTCATTCTTCAATTATCATAAGCCCTAGAGGTCTTATCCATATCAAGTTGCTTAAGGTGAAATATACGGCAATTCTTCGACGACAAACTAACTGGATGTCAAGTTGTACCATAAAATTGAGAGGCCCAACTTATCCCGGAAAAAAAATTAGGCGCCTAGTGTAATAGTCAAAATCTAGTATTGGTTTAAAGACACTTAATTTAAGCGTGATTCAGACTCGATTCAGAGAAATCAAGTGACAATTTTTTTTCAAAATGAATTATTTGACTCATTATATCCTAAGAGTTGACTTTAATCACGATCAATCAACTTGATTCAAATCAACCTTGCTCAAACCAGCATCGAGTTGACTCAGCAATAACCAATGACAATTGTAGGGAGGCGTTGGAACTTGTCGATACCTTTGACATTCTAAGGGTACAAACACATAAGTTAGATATACCTTTGACATTCTAAGGGTACAAACACATAAATTAGGTATAACTGCTCCACAATATTTTCTAACCCTAACCTCTATAGTAAAATCTTGAATTTTACGTTAAGGAACTGATTTCTCGAGATGTACAGATTTTTATAAGTTTTCCTCTCTCAAGCCTTGTCAAACTCACGTTCATTCATCATATCGAAGCTTTTGACTCAACCACCTCCAATCATCTTCTTTGATTATTCAACCTTATTAGACTCGCATTGTTCTTTGATCGTCCAACTTTTTCTAATTTAAAAACCTATTTGATTTTTATAATTAGTAAATGTCTAAGATATTTAAAAACTTGAAATTATTATTTGCGTCTTCAACAGATCTTTTATTCTCCTATTTTTTTTTTGATCAAATAAAGAAAAACTTTCGAAAAATATAATTAGATTTCTGGATAAAATTAAGAAAATCATTTAATAATAATAAGCACCTCTTAATTTAAGAGCATCCTCAATGGGACTTTAAAAAGTAAAATTTTTTAAATTTAGATATTTTTAGAGTCTTATAATTTAAAAAGTAATATTATTTATAATAAAAATATATAAGATTTATCACTTTTAACTTAAAAAATATCAAAATAAAGCCTCAAATTTTATTTTGTTAAATAAATACCTACTTTTATTATAAATAATATTATTTTTTAGGACATATAATTCTAAAAATACCCAAATTTAAAATTTTTTACATTATACTATTGATGATACCCAAAACCAGTCACCTATTTGAATCTGCGGTCCGAGTCACCGCAGCTTCGCACACTAGCAGTAGCTACAGTTAAAATCTATGACGCTGAAAAAACCAAAGCTTCTTCTGACTCAAATATTTTTCACTTAAAAAAAAGAAAAAAAAAGCATAAAAAGAAAAAATTGCCCAAAGCGACCTAGAGAATCTAATCGTGTTGAGGAAAGATCATAGATGGTTAAAACAAAGCATCAAAAGCTCAAACCCAAAAAACAACCTCAGGTAAGTGTAATATATGTTTATATACATAAATACATGTATATATATGTGTGTGTGTGTGTGTGTGATGAAACCCTAATGCAGTAGCTTCAATGAAACAGGTGAAAAAGCATGGAAAGCAAGAGGACATATCTGAAATTCGAGCACAGCTTGATGCATTGGGATTAAAAATTATTGAAGTTACCGCAGATGGTAATTGTTTTTTCAGGTTTGTGCTAATTAGTTGAGTTTATTTTGTGAATTAATTACTGTTTTAGCAAATAATTGCAATAAGTCGATAAAAAAGTAAAATATGCATTTATCTAATATCTTAATCATTTAAGTATTTGACAAAAAAAAAAAAAATCTTTTAAATAAGGTGGTGAATTTACAAGTTATCATAGCGAGGTGAACAAGAAGGACAAAAGGTTCTACCTTCGCGTCTCACCGCCATTTATTTTTAAAAAGAATGCTTCTGCGTGCGCAAGTTTCGATGTAAAAGAATAATGCCTGTACCTAAGGTGACGTGTTGAAGTCAATAGATAAATAAATAAATAAATTCATTTTTAACAGTTTTAGCTTTTAGATGAAGTTATAAATTTTCATTCACTTAACAGTATCTATTATATTAAGCTGTGTAATCACTACAAGTTAGCCATGATGCTCTTTTTGGAAATTGCATTCTATTGGCTGTAACTTTTTCAAATTGCATTTGGTTTTTGTGTTAAATTTTTTTATACTGGCTCATAGTAATTTATTTTACGAGTTTTTTTTGGCTCGTAGAGCATTGGCTGATCAATTGGAAGGCAATGAGGACGAGCATGAAAAGTATCGGAATATGGTTGTACAATTTATCAAGGTATATGCTTATACCATACAATTTTGTCTTCAACTGATCTTGCTGACCTGAAATCTTATTATTAACTTTTCGATTAATTTATAGTTTTATATTTATGATGTTCTTTTTTTAAAATGATTCTTGATGGCTTTGTCGAAAATTTATTTTGAGGAGGAGTGAGTAAATAATGTAAACTAATTTGGCTACCTATATGAGTGAAGGTCCATCATTTTCTCAAATTTGTGGCCCTTGCTCTTTTATTTTTGGCTTTTATGATGTTTGCATTTGGAGTTCCGATTAGTGAATTAGAACTAGATACTAATGGACTTGTCATATTATGCTTTATAAATAGAGAATTCAGCCGGTCATGGTATTTTGCAGGAAGGTAAACAGTTAAATGTATGAATTTATGGTTTGCTTCCGAGGTGCTTGTTTCTATTGATTATAGATAGCAGCACATACTTAAATTAGTTGAGGGTACATGGTTGGTGCTTTGGACTAAGATAGCAATCTTGGTGAATGTCCAATGGCTAATCCAGGATGGTGTTCCAGCATATTTTTTAAACTTTTGAAAGATTCAGGGCTATACTGTAGTTAAGAAGAAACAGAAAGGATAAGGTTTTACTTATTTAGAGATCTTTTATGGTCAAGGGACGATTTATGATGAGAGAAATTCAAAGTTTTAGGGGCAATGTACTCTGCAGCACTACGTTTTCATGGAGTAATATTATTGGTCCTTTTCAGGCATTAGTCGGGTCTTACCTCAAATTTTTGTTTTCTTCTCTTTTACTTTCCCTCTTCTATAGCATGTAGATTCCTGCTTTAGTACTACTGTGATTTTGCTATCATGTTGAGCTGAAGGCGTAACAAGTAGAACTGATTGTGGAGCTGCATTGAACAGAACAATCGTGAAATGTTTGAGCCTTTTATTGAAGATGAGGTACCATTTGATGAATATTGTCAGTCCATGGAGAAGGATGGCACCTGGGCAGGACATATGGAATTGCAAGCTGCTTCTCTCGTCACTCGTAGTAACATATGCATTCACCGAGTGAGTCCTTCTTTTCCTTCAGTTGTCGTTTCACCACTAACTTGACAATTTTATGATTTCAGTGCTATTTGACTGCGGTGTTTCAATCCTAGAAGTACCTTTGAGGTACTACTATGTTTTCTAAAGCTATCTAAGAATGATGTTTTCTTTTCTGTATTTTCTTTCAGCACATGTCACCTCGGTGGTACATAAAGAATTTTGATAATCATGAAGCTCGGATGATCCATCTGTAAGCAATCCAAATGCTCCAAAAATTTGTAGCGCAGTAGTATTTGCATAAACAAGGCAAGAGGTTGTATAAGCATATTATTTTCATTTCTTAATCTTTGGATATGTGTCATTTTATGATGGATATATCCTGGATGATATCGTTTTCTCATTCTTTTTTAAGAAACTGGTTGCATGAAGCTTGTTTTTGCAGTATGTTGAATCAGCATTGAAAGATTAATGACGGAGACTGAGTGGTCTGAAGAGGGTTTGTTTAATCTGTAATTAGTTTACAAGCAGACAGAGCAACCAACTGTTAGTACCATGAAGAGAAAGAGAAAATTCTTCTAAAAAATTGTGTTCTAGCTTGGCAAAATCTAAAAGGTGAATAAGAGGAGAACCAACAAGATTTTCAAGGCTCGATGAAGTTCTCTAGAACCTGGATCCTATCAACACTATTACATATATCATATGGCAACACCCTCTCATCTATTGCATATTTGTTAGTTATTTGATATATCCAGCATTATGGCAATGCTGAGATGGGTTTTCGACAATATGAGGAAGGACGTGATTAGAGATGATGTGATTTGAGGATAAGGGTAGGGGGTGGTTCCAATAGAGGACAAGATACGGGAGAATTGTTTGAGGTGGTTTGGACATGTTAGGAGGAGATTTGTGGAGGAATGTTAGAAGGTATGAAGCTATGGAGGTTGCTAACCATAAGAGTGATAGAGAAAGACCTAAGAAGAGTTAGATCTTGCGTGCCACATCCATGTAGTGGACCCTACCTCATGGGATAAGACTTGGTTTTGTTTGGTTTTGTTTTATCTAGCATCATGGGACAATTTGTTAGTGATTGAAGCCTCAGTTGCAATGGGACTTAGGTGCATAATTTTTGGATCTAGCAATTGGCCAATATGAAACTTCAAATGCATGGTTCAATGCATTTCTTGTTATACAGAGTGCCTATCATCTTGCAATTTTTTCTTTCTCCATTATATGATATTGGTACATGCTACTATAAAAACAAAAGTGGAATAACGTAGGTTGATTTTCTTTGAGCTTCTTTATCTTCCTACTCCAGTACATGTCTTTTTTTACTTTCTTTCCTCGTCGTACATCCCTTATACATGAATTGATCCTTCGGCTTTTTTTATTCTTTGAATTTTATTCCCTCCTTTCATTTCTCTCATGTTAATTGTAACCTAACTAAGAGCTCAAGCTTTGTAAAAAACTTAAATCTTAGTTGACTGGAAATAGAAACATCCATTGCGGAATTGTAGCGGGTAAAACCTATAACCTACCCTGTTGATCAAAACTATGCTCCATTTATTGCAAATATCCTTGACTTGGCATTCCAGGAGTAGTCAAAAATTATTTTCAGCTAAACTCATACTTACTACAAAGCCTCTCTCAAACATACTACAGATTGCCCTTTTTCCTAATGGAAGTCGAGGTTTTTTCGTTGTTATTATTATTGTCGGCTATATGCTATGAAAGAAGCTTAACTCGCTTAATTAGTTTCCAGTTCATATCATGATGGGGAGCATTACAATAGTGTTCGAGCAAAGGATGACTCTTGCACTGGACCAGCTAGGCCAATCGTGATCAAGGTTTTTTCATTGTTTTTGTTAATTTTAGTTTTTCTAATTGAATTCGTGTCATATCTATGTTCTTTTTCACATATTTGGATATCTAGTTGCTAAAAGTCTGATAATATCTAGTTATATGAAAGGCTGATGCTGATCATTCAGCAGCATCTCATCAAGCAAAAAATGCTGCGACCAAATCTAAAGGAGAAACTGGTAAGATTCAAGCTGGATCTATTAAAATGGTTATTGCTGGCAGTGGATGTGAAGATACAAAAAAAGTTGAGCAGGTTATAATTCCTTCATAGGTGTAGACATATATAGTTTTTTCAAGTCTCCTTATACTTTTTGCAAGGAACTTGCAAGTAAATTTTCTTCTGTAATGTTGACTCTATGTTAGGTTTTACAACAAGTGGGTGGTGATGTTGACGCTGCAACAGAATATCTTATTGCAGAAAAAGGATCTGAAGATTATTCAGCAACGAATGGTGCATTTTCTTGTTCCTCAGATAGCTCTCTTGTAATTGTTTATTTGTTAATCATCATTTTTTCTATTTCTGTATACATTTATCTCAGGAAGTCACCACCTACTTACACATGCTGTCTGTTTGTCTCTTTTGGCTCAAGTATTTTGATTGTTTTACTATACCAATGAATCTTAAATGGGTCAAAATTAGTGTCTAGAGTGAGTAATGATGCGGCGAATCTGTCTTAAATAACGACTGTTTCCTTTCTGGTTTGAGTGATACAGACCTTAAAGAAGCTACGAGTTGCTTCATGTCAACCTGCAAGCGTCCAAGAACTCGTTTTGTTTCATTACAGTTCTCTCCTCTCTGTTTTAGTTGGTGGTTTCATTAATATTCTTTCCTCTTTGTTCATTGAGTTACTTGGAAGTGAATGACAATAGTACCCCCAAAATCATTTTTCCCGTGGCAATTTTTCACTTATATTTCTCATCTACAACTTGTTGGCCAGAAAATCTGTAGCGAACTCTTTTGAAATTTAGGAATCTTTCTGATATTGATGTATGATTGTCCTATTTGATCATCTTTGTAAGTTCTCCATTTATCTGAGGCAACATGAATTAAGTCCTCCTGTAGTAAATTGCAGTTGTGATGTTGCAGGTCACCATCAGGGTGAAAACTTTGCGCACTGCAAGGTAGAAATTGAAGACAAGTCATGTGAGCTAGAATTATCGTGCAATAATACAGAAAGAACTCACAATAAAGAGCACTTGCAGCACGATGAAAAGGTTATTACTGTAGTTGATGAAAACTGGATTTAATTTTCCTATTTTTCTGCTTCTCCTACCTTGGTAATAAATGATTGATGTTTACCATTGTTGGCTTTGTATCTTCTGTAGAAAATTCCAAGAAATAAAGCCTGCCCATGTGGTTCCAAAAAAAAGTACAAGTCATGTTGTGGAACAGCTGCTGGAAGATCTTCTGCACGGATTACAGTGTATGCTTCATGAAGAGACTATTTCTTTTCCTATGGTCTTTTAATTGATTGGTTCTTTACTATAATTATAAATCCCCAGTGATATTTATTTAAGTTGTGCAAAATATGCTTCATAGTGGTGAAAAAGAATCAGGTGGTTCTATGTTGATGAGGTGGAATCTATGTACTCATCTTGCTTGACAGAATATATTGTAAGCAAAATTACAGCAGGAGGGAGGTAATATATTGTTGTGAGAATCGAGTTTTATATGGCGGTTTATGAGAGGTTCAAGGAAGAAATATATGTAGTTCAGTAATACATAATTGAATGAGGCACCAAATTTTTTTGGTTTCTGAACACAAGTGGGAATGTTTGCTGAAGTTAGGGAAAATAATGGAGTGGTCTTGCAGCCTTTCCCAATGAGAGCAATGCCAGACAAGAATTAGAAGCAGCAAAGAATTTCTGATGGGTTTGATTGAAGCTGCATTGGAGGGAAAAGTGGTGTAATGTGTGGGGGGACTGTGTTTAGGATGCTTCACCGCTGTGCAATCTGTTGAACCATGGTTGTCTCTGTAACTAGAAGAAGTTCTTTGAACTATTTTATAGTAAATATAGTCAAACTGTTATTACTAAAACCATATGAAATGAGCTTACCGTCTTCTTTTCGACAATTGACTCTTTCTTCTACTAATTAAATTGTTGTATTCTGATTTTCTACTCGTGTTCTCATAAAATTCCTTTCTATTATCAGCAGCCAGATAGTTGACCATGGCAAGGGACAGAGAAACAAAAAACAGGGCAAGAAAGGAGGACCTACAAATGTTGCGGATTCCAATCAATGTGATGGAGGGCCACCTGATATGGGCGCACTTTGTATCTAAGCTCCATCTTAAGGTATACACCACTAATTTGAAAATCTAGTTCTTTTGTTTGGACCATTCTCATTGAAACAACTCTCATATGGTGACCCCTTCAAGACGTTGTCAATATATTTTTCATGTCATGATGCTAGAATTCGCAATGAATGCTAATTATAGGTTTTGCATTTTTTTAATGCAATGAAATTTTCTAATATCTGTTTCCCTCCATGATGCTTAATAGTTGTGATTATTGCTGAATCTGTATACTGCCGCCAAGTTGTTGAATTATTTTGAGTGTCAAAAGGTTAATATAGAGTCCCATGCATGATGAGAAAAATTATGAATTATTTCCATAATGTGGAATGAAGAATCGAAAAATTATGCTCCTTGCTGTTTCGTTTTCTTTTCTGATTTTTCCTGCATGCAGTTGGTGTTCCATATATGTCATTTGGTCTGATCTGCATGCTGCACAAAAAAATGTGAAAGCTTTATTATGAAGGTGAAAAGAATTGGTCTTCTTGTATTGGATCGATATTCTGAAATTGAATTCTCACTTCCTTCCAACTTCGTAAAATGCCCTTCTCTTGATTTCATCAAATTTTCCTGTCCCTTTCTCATGTGATGATGTAGCTCGTCAGTGTAAGCCAATTGGAGTACCAAATTGTGGGTCTCTCCTCCATGCAACTTGTTAGAACAGTAATTGCTGACATAGGATACAACAACAATTTTAGCGGTATCAGTCTTTTGCCATTGAGGCCTTAGCCTACTGGCACAAAGGGGTCAAAGCTGAGGCATGAGACCAATAAACTCCCAGATTCAGTTCTTACCGGAAGTAATACTCCCACTTAATGTCGATTCTCTCATAAGTTGGTGATGTATCCAATTGTTTCTCGTTGTAAACTGTTATACCTGTGAAATTTTGCTCATTCTCTCTCTCTCTCTCTACAACGAGAAAAAAGTGAAAATGAAAAGGACCTGTATTATGATCTTGCAGTGACTTAATAATCTGCTTTTCTTTTTATAGATCGACAAACACAATTTATATACACCCTCCAGTTAGACGTTCGCTCAAGGAGTAAGCCAGGATGAGCCAGTAAACTTCCACTTAACCGGACAACACGCAGAGCAATACAGAAAAGAACTGATGATAGAAGTCCAAGGCAAGGAGTTATTCTGCACTTCCGCATTTAGACAATCTTGGATACTCGAAGCACAAAATTTATCGCCGATGACTTTCATTTCTTCAAATTGGCCCATGGCTGTTACTAGGCCCAAAATTTTTGCCGTGGTTTCAGCTGCCAGTAATTGTAACTTGTGTTGTAAGGGCAAGAGAAATTGAGTTATGTTTTGGGGTTCTGCAGCAACTGAAACTGAAATTCATATACATGGGTGAGAGTGTCGAGCTAATGGAGAAAAAATTAGCTCTTTTACAGATTTGAATAGTGATAATCTAATAGCATGAATGTTGGAATTGTGAAAGTTATCTTGAAGGCTTTTTTGTTTTTTTTTGGGTTTCCCTTTCCTTTTGTGATTACCATTCTACAACCGACGGATCATTTATATCATGTTATTTCTACAGCATGTGGTAAGTTTGTTTAGTGCTATTTTTCAGGCTATTGCCATTAATATCATGTACATTGAGAGGCTAATATGTTTGCAGTCTGGCTTGCTAATCTAGAACTTTAAGGGTTTAGATCCTATTCTCTATTAAATCTCTCATCTATTAGATGAGGTGAATTATGGGTTTTTTTTTTTTAAATCTCAATCATTCATTTTGAATTGTAATTGTGAACAAGGTAGTTAAAATCAATTTGAATTGAATAGTTAAAATTTTAAAAGATCAAATTTAAGAATTTATAATATCAAATCTTAAGATCGTTTTTAAAAATATCAAAATCACTCGAATTTTCGGAACCATAAGGTCAAATCTGATTTCCCTTTAGTTTGACCCTTTGGAACGCAATATTCCCATATCTGATTTTGGTGAATGACGATATTGTTCTGTGAGTCGGATGTGATACCATTGACACTTAAACAGGATATTAAAGATTAAATGCTTGCCATGATTGACTTAGATGACATGATACAATTATTTATTCCACTTATCCTTAGCTTACGTGTCGATTTTATCATGGATATGTACTAAATTAGTGATTGGACATTAAATTATGAAATTATGAAATTACGATGATTAACAGATCCAAACCTAAAATGTTTGAGGCCAAAAATCATTTTTTTTAAAAGAAGATTAAGTAATTTTACTGTATATTTCCACTTTGAATTCAGTGCCTTTTTCATTTATGCCCATTTCACCTTTGGTTGATTGTTGATCATTGTGATAGAGTTCGTTGAAAAGTAGAGATTTCCTAAAATTTGCAACTTGCCTTGCAAAAGAAAAAGTTCAGGGACTGTGGTAGCCCCAAAAGGTTATTCTAAAAATAAAGCGTTTAAAATATGAACTGAAAATTTATTTACGTTTCTTTGTTCGAACTAATTATAGGTTATTTGTTTTTCGAACCAGTCTCAATAAATATTATATTTAATAAAATCAAATCATATTTTTTCTGAATAAGATTATATGTCTTGAAATATAAACTCCGAGATGAATCAGAAGAACTTTACAAAGATGTTCTTGTCACATAAATTTTTGTACCCATAGACAAATTTTCCCATTAAGAGTTATCGCGCAAAATGAAACTATCGAGTTCATTTTACCTAGAGAAGGAAAAGACTTGTGACTGGTCTTCGATTATTTGACTTACAAATATGTGGGTTTCACATTTTTCACTTAGGAGCCAAATGTTTGAAGGCTAAATTGAAGAATAGATTATGCGGATAAAAATTACGGAAATTACTTTTATGAGGGAACGGGTTCTAGTACTACTGTGCTTAAGGATTCTATTCGGTGTTTTAACTAAATTTCACTATCGGTCTTCGTCCTTTGCCGGCATCAGGCTTACTGTTCCCTATTGAGCCTTACCCCTCTCTGTTAATTTTCTAATTTATGTCTGTTGGGCCAGAGGCCACTCTATTAACTTTCTGATACCTGTCTGTAGGGCCTTAGCCTATTATATTTATTTTACTGTATTTTCTACATTAAACCTTTCTGTAACCATTTCTTTCTAAAGAATATTTCCTTTTTTTGACCCAAAAAAAAAAAAAAAAACTTCTATAAAGTAATTTTGTGTGAGGCTATAAAATAAAAAAGTACATAAAACTCACACCCTTGTGAGATAAGAGTTGCCTTGCAGAAGATTTACTCAAAAATTACTGAGAAAACAGTGAAAGATGTTGCCGCATTAGATCAATAATTGATGTGATTTAATAGAGGCAAGCTGGCATTTCCACACCAGGATGTGACACAAAAAACTCAATAATCTATGGAGCATGTTCCACATGTAGAGGTGTCGGCAAGACATGATTGATTGATTTGACAACATGAATCCCCACAAACATTGATGGAGAAAACATTCAATTAAAGACGCACCTTTTTTCGGCAAAATTGTTCAGCTCAAATTAACTATATATGGCAATCGATCCAAGGGGTTACCCCAGTGGCTAAGAGATGCACTAGAACTACAAAAATTTCGGGTTTGATGTTTTTGGTAGTTTGGGAATTAAACTCTTACTTGAATTAATACATAATTTAGATTGAATCGTTGTATTTTAGAGTTTTAATTCACATCTAATCATTAAGTCAAGTGATGAGATATTGATTAACCCATTTAATCTTATTTATGTATCGTGAAATAGTTGAAGTTGAGTTATTTTTCAGGTTAAAAAAAAAA
This sequence comes from Ehretia macrophylla, assembly GCA_037974665.1. Lineage (NCBI taxonomy): Eukaryota > Viridiplantae > Streptophyta > Magnoliopsida > Boraginales > Ehretiaceae > Ehretia > Ehretia macrophylla. The sequence continues at coordinate 34,550,171 of CM075770.1, forward strand.
AAAACTATATATGGCAATCTGCAATTTTCAACAGGCTTTAGTTGGACTTTTCAGCATCAAACAGAAAACTACGATTTGACTGAATTTTACTTAAGATTATACATTAATATATATATAATAGATTTTTAAGAGATAATTAATTCATAAGTTACTGTAGTGAATAATGATTTGAATCTTAATCACAAAATTTCATTACGTCTAGGCGCCAAAAATTTTCTGAACATTTCTTTTCATGCTAAATACTATGTGGAATTTCAAATTTAGCCGACAAATAGAAATTTTTTTCTCTGTGTTGTACTCGATATTTCTTTCAAGGTGCTAAAACCCATAAGAGACATTAATTTGCTTAAAATTGCAAAGTTAGTGCGTGAGAAAAAGAAAAGATTTATAGCTTAACTTGGGAAAATATCTAACAAAGGATAGGTGCATGGGCAATAAAGAGCTTGCGTTATGCTCCAAACTTCTACCATTAAGAAAAGTATATGCTTGGCCTGGATATATATGAGAAAGAAAAGAAGCAAAATCAATTGAAAACAAAAGAAAGAAGCTCAAAAAGAAAATTAAGTTTACACGATTCAAAGCCAATACCATATGCAATATTTAGAAAATTAGGTAACTGTCTCCTCGACTTTTAGGGCTCACTAACTAAATGAACAGATTGTGGATGGACTTGAGTTCTCTCATATTATAACTTGATAATGATATGATATCTGTATTTAGGAATTTAATGGCGATCATATATTTATATAATTATGATAAAATGATTTAAACATATTATCAGTATTGAATTCTCTCAAAACATTACATGATATTAGAGGATCCAAATCCGTTGTGACACGTAACATAGATTAGGACTTAAAAGTCCGAATTGGTGAAAACAATAATTTGGAAGTAAACCAATAATTGTCTCACACAAACTAGAAAGTCGAAATCATCACGCTTTCTCAAAATAAAATTTCAAAGCAAGCCTATGAAGGAATTGATAATATCTTGATTTCCTCGAAGCCATTGATTCTTCTTTCTACTTTTGGCAAGAAATTGAAATTCAAGTGAACTGAACTTTTCAAAATCAATTTCTTAAGCGACGAGGAATCTCAAAACACTTGCGAGCATAAGTGTGATGTATTTTTTATGGAAATTATTGACAATTTAGTTCACGATCTCAGACAGCAGTTTGGTTCTTTCTTGTAATACTAATTTTGAAATGAGAAGGCAAATCATGAAACTAATTGATATGAAGGTAGATTGATTTAAAGCTGTTCGGTTACATTCTATTGCGACTTCTAGACTGCCTCGAGAAAAATCGTTAATTAGTATTTTTTTTCCCTTTTTCTCTCCCCTAGCCATCTCATTAGACTATATCTTGATCGTTTATTTGATTTGCAATTTTGTTATTGTTTTTAATTATAAAATGTAATGTTGATGTGGATATAACCAAATTAAAGTTTTAAATTCAAATCTATGTTATCGCATCACAAATATTATCTAGTTTTTGATTGACTTGAAATATGCGTTAAGGCACATTGCAACATCATAAGATTTATAACCTTGGGATAGATCCAATATGACCCTTATCTAGAGTGAGTTCCTCGTATAAAAAATAAAAAATTATATGTTTCTAATTGATGATGTGAAAATAACACCCTTGTAAGGGAGCACACATACATGAGTGTGTGTGTGTGTGACATATAAAGCAAGAAAGAAAGGAGCGGTTACCTAACTAATAAAATATTTTTATTGATTTGAAGTATGTGTTGAGTTGTGTTACTAAATTTATAGTCTTAAAGTAAATTTAATATATTCTAATTTAAATGAGTTTTTTGTCATTTATAAAAATAATAATATTAATAAAAAAGTGTGTTTCTAGTGCATGATGTGAAAATGATATCCTTGTAAGTGACCATACATATACATGATTGTGTGTGTGTGTGTCATACAAAGCAAGAAAGAAAGAAATGGATACCTAACTCATAGGACATTTTTATAATCTAACCATCATCTACTTTTCTACATTAATACCACCCAAAGGGGAACGAATGGTTAGAAAATAATGAGTGCTGTCGTGGCCACTTTAGATACCTCAGCAATAACCTCTCTTTAATCTTTCCTAATAGGGAAAGTCTTCCAGACAAACCTTGGGGGAAAACAAAATGCTCTATAACAAAAAGAAAAGGCATGATTCTCTTTATATATTCTCTCACTCTCATCTGTCTTCCATTTATAAAAGCAAGCATTTACGTCATTATCGAATACATGTACAGTAAATTGTTGCCTTTAATTTTAACTCTCCCAAGAGACAAGTAACTTTTCATGCAACAACAAATCGCGTGAGGCTTAAACATTGAAATCCTAGTTACAAGGAAATAAAGAAAATACACTTCCATGTACACTAGCCTAATACATGATATACAATTGCAAAGTTTAGTCTAGTGGTAAAGTAATTTGAGTGTGAGTGAAGCTTTTCTGTTCATTTGTCGAGTTCAAATCAGTCAATACGTTATTTTCTTTGGAGCTAGTTCTAATAAAAAAGAATAAAAAGTTTCAAAATTAGTCTCTTATAGAATTTAGCTCAACTTGTGTTCTCAAAGAGGAAAATAGAAGAAGGGTATCAAAATTAGTATATTGTGTGAATTTTTTCATGTGGATGACCTCGTTTTGTTCACACCTAGGACCATGGATCGTGAAAAATAAGTAGATTTAAGTGCAAGTCTTTAGGAAGTTCACACACTTCTCTTGCCCACAAGTTTTATTTTTGGTTTTAATCATTTACATAATCTAAGTTCTATAAATGTATTTTGGAAATTCTCGACTTAACTCTCCATTAGGTCTTTAATAGTAAAAATTGAGCTTTAATCGTGTCTTTTGACTATTTTTTTTTTTTTTTTTTGGTGGGAGTCTTTTGACTAATTATCTCAATTGATTTCTCACTATAAACTTGTTGGCCAGTAACAAGAACTTAATTATATTGTGTACTAAGAATTCTCTAGAGGTTTAATTGCTAAAAAGAAAATTCTAAGGACCAAAAGGAAAATTAATTAATTATATATTATACGATCAACACTTCGAAGACCTTTATGTAAATGTTTGCTTTATAAGAAATCTTTAATTCTCTTGGTTTTACTATGTCATAGGTAGTGAATATACTAAGTATATGCTTAAGATTTTTGAAGAATATACAAATATAGTTTGCTCCGTTTTAGTCAAAGGGTTTACATATATATGATAATGGACCTAATTCATGCCCTAACACAAACACATAATGTAGGTTAAATCAAACTTAGCTTTTCAATTTTATGTGCGCCTTTAATGATTCTAAAAAAATAATCATGTTCTTACCATTATCATGAACATATTTATTGAAAATCAAAGAGGGGAAAAAAATAACTTGAACCCCTTGATTTGATAATGTGCGTTTTTATCCCTTTATGGTTAAAAAATGAAGCATTTGACCTCTTAAAAATCCAAAATGCCCCCCTTTCACTAATTTTACACAGAAGATCAAACTACCATTTTAGTTAGGGCATTTTGGGAAGAGGGGGGTGGTGGTTTACGTGGGTAAAGAAAAATTATAGAACTAAAGGGGTGTTGCACATTCAACAAAACACAAAAGGGTTATAAAGTTTGTCCATTAAATTTCATCCATTAAAAAGAATATATTGCTTCGCCAATACATATCAGTACTTTAGATCACTCAAAAAAGAAATTTTCAAATCTTTTTTTTTTATGGTGATTCTAACTCGAGTGGTTCTTCAATAATTCTATCTTAATTACTTAAAGTTCCCCCAAAAATTCTAGTCAAATTTAGATTCTTTGCAGTATTTACAATTGCATAATTGATATTTGTTTCTTTTGAGGGAGTGAAACTATGATTATTCGCATTAATTACAGTATTGCTTAACTAAAGATAGTATTAACAAAAAAAAAAAAAGTGTGGGCTCCACTATAAGAACTCGTGTTACTATAATATATAGTGATAGTGATATGTGTCACAATTGCACTTAAAAAGGATATAATTTCTTATCATTTTCGTTGTTGTTATTATTTATAGATTTCGTATAAGAACTGGATACTAGCAATAAGAAATGAAATGAGAAAACGAAAACATTTATACATATGTAGGTAGTAGTTGGATCACGGATGTGATTGTAACAATAGAACAAATACAGATTACAACAAACACAAGCAAGCATCATATTATTAATATAGATAGACAGATATAGAAAGTAGGTTCATATGTTCTTTATAGGTGATAGAAATAATAGACAAGGGCTCGTCCCAAGATGGGAAATCAGAAGACTACTTTTACGTGAATGAATGAATGACGAAAACGATTTATCGATAGCGGTACAAATGCCCACAGACAGGGGTCACGATCATACTCATAAAAATTGCACACACAACACACACATTTTTGCCCAAATTCACACACACCAAACAGTTTTCAACCGTTAAACAACTTCCAATTTAGGAAAGGCTCCTCTTTTAAGTCCCAATGAAATCATCTCCGCGTGGGCACCAACTTGCCAAAATTGATAGTTTACCCTTCATTTTTCTAACAATTCTTTATGATTTTTCACGAACTCCCAGCTGATCTTTCCACATGTGACACAACCACTTGATATCAATAGCGTTTTGATCTTCTCATGTTACATTAGAGTAAAGGCCAGTTTGGTGAACTAAACTCTTATTGTGTTTGGTATTTGATAAATGGTCAGACACATTTTAAAATTTAATACATGCAGTCTTAGTTTATATTTTAATAAGAGATTATTTTCATGACTCGAACATTGAATTCTTTAAATCACATGGCTACAACTTTATCATTATACTAAAACTTCGTTTAGGATGAATCTGATCATTGAAGTGTTTCTGTTAGACAATCCAATTGTTACACACGGCTAAATAAGGACTTTTAAGATGTGTATATAAGATTTTGCACTATACTCCACCTAATAGTGACAATTGAAGTATCCAACTTCCTTTCACGTGTGACACATGATTAATTGATTTATGTGGTTGAAAAAACTACATCTAGATGAGTTATACACTAAAGTCAATCGGTGAATGAACAATTAATTAAAGGCCTCGTACGAGAACATAAAATTAAGAACTATCTACCAAAGTCAACTCTGAAGTACGAATAGGTTGGACATGAACATAAGACTAATATTCAATTCTAATAGCATGTTGGTTAACTTGAAGTTTTATTTTAAATCTAATTAGTATTAAAAGAAATAATTAAAATCATATATTGCAATTTTAAAATTCCTAATTTATTTATGAGGCAATTTAGATTCTTCAAACAGTTCCATAGTTTCTATGCAAAGGAAAGGATCTAAGAAGCTAGTTATAAACCTGCCATTGGGCAGATAGAAACTTGTTCTTCTGTTTTTTTTTTTGGTAAAAAATGAGTAACTTGTTCATGTAGGGTTTCTTGTAAGGCGCGTTGGGTACATCATAGCAATCACAAACCTTGTTGATAACCTTGTACACCTATTGGCTTTGTGTGGTCACAAAACATATACAAGAAAGCAAAATAATTTATCTGCTGAGTCAGTAAACGTATATAATATTACGTAAAATCTTCCTCAATTTTGTATCTTAAGACGACAAATGCTGTCAACAAAAATATTTAAATAGTGGTATATTAAAAAAATTAACCCAAAACAGAAAGCATGTGGAAATTAAATTAACCAATAATGATGTCATAGATGATGCAATTGCGTCTTATATTTTAAAGTTAATTATCTCCCGGCTATAAGTATCATAGTGGGTGAAATAATTAATGCCTAATGTATCTGGATATGTTATTTTAAACAGACGCTTATTCAAAATGAAGCAAGGTTTATTTAGTACTTGATGATTGTATTATTAAATATTAAACAAGCTTTTTTAACTGGATATAGGTGTGTTAGAATTTATAATTGTATTTTACGGAATTAAATTATAAATTTTAATATTATTGTAAATTCCTACACCTAATTCACACATCCCAAAAGCCCTTTCAAGTCCCTCTCATAATAATAGCCATGTCTGACAGCTTTTAAGCCTTGAAAACTGATTCAAAGGACACCATTGACAGCGACAATTCATCACCCACAAGTGATATTTACCGTAACAATGCCCTTTTAAAAAATCTGAATTGTGCTTTCTTTGATTTTCTCTTTAGTATTTCAATTTTATTTTATTATATATTCACAACTTATTAGGCGTACGAGTAAAAAACTTTGCTAATACTTGATTATTAGGTAAATAAGATAAAATTTAAATTCCCTAATACCATAACAATGTTATTATAAAAAAAAACTAAAATTAACGACTCTCTAAGACAGCAGGACGTGTTAATTAAAATACTATTAATACTATTATAGCCTTGCACGTTTAATAAAATTGATACTATGTGATTCTAGTTATTTTGAGTTCCTTGCCGTTGAAATAAGAAAATGATGCAAACAAATATAGAAAAAGGGCAAGAAACAATGCATGTAGACAGATATGCGCCTAAATGTGTTAGCTCAGCAGATTCTTCTCAGTCAGAAGACAGAATATCTTATTGAAGATCTTATCGGATAGTTCTGACCAATCACAAACATTTCCCAATGAGTTGAAATTTTCCATTTTTATTTTTATTTTAGTTTTTATACCATTTTTGTGGTTTTAATTCACAATTGAGGTTATGGTACTCACTGTTTTGTCTTCCTTGAAAGAGTTAAAAATGGCTCTCAAAGCATTGATCTTTACAAAAGCTTAAAATAATTATATAGAGATTTAACAGATAGATTGTAAAGCAAAGAAAAAAAAGAAAAAGGCATTGCAGAAAAAGAAATAGGGCATTTAAGAGGGTCTTTTAAGAGAGCGGAACCCATTTTTCTGCGGCCAATTTTGAGGTGTTACTATCTGCTGTGGGAATCCTGATGATGCTGCAGCGATTGCGAATAGTTGAGTAGGATTGGATTGCCATTGCTGATCGCTTGCTGATAGAGAACGGTCGCCTACATTATCACCAATTCGGCCTCCATTGCTGCTGCTAGGAAACTGAATCTGTCACATTGATGATACAAATACATATACCATTAATTACCAATCGGTATTGTTCCTGTAAATATATAAGCTGATAGGTGTTTAAAGGATTTAACTTTCACGACTTACTTGATAATTTAGTGAGCTGAACTGTGGTGGAAACATATGAAAGACTTGGGGTTCACCGGTTTTCAAGAACGGTCTATATCTTTGAATTTCATTCAATGTACCCCGAGGAGAACGAATGTGCGTTTGGCTGAGTAGCTGAAATGTTTCTGTTGCGTCGCGCCTGTCTGTTCCACGGGCATCAACATCAATGGGAATAATAGGCTGCTGCTGCTGAAGATTAAGCTGTTGCATCATAACAAAATAAATGACTAGCATATATACTTGAGCTAAGAGCAATGGCATCAACATTGTGACACAAATTTGCATTCATCTACCTTAGGCCTTAGTTCTCGTTGCCGCAAATCAACATCAAATTGCATTGATGAAGAATGTTGATGCCTAGCCTGTACTGTAGCATTATTATCCACAAATTCTCGGCCGTTTTGCTTCGAGGTAGAACTGCCTAAGCTTAAATCAAGATTGTGGTCCACTGCATTACCAGATGATTCTGGCAAATTATGGATTGGTTATTAGTTATGTTAATACAAAATTATTGCGAGCACAAATTAGAAGATGCGAAAGTGGAGAATTGACAACGATATTTACCATTAGAGTCAAGTTCATTTTCGTAAATGCTGGGATCAAAGTTGGTAACAGCTTCCTTGCCATTACATTTGATGGCAGCTTTATCATAAGCCCTAGACAAACATTGATCACGCAAAATATTTAGCCCCAGTGAAGCCACATTTATGTGCGAGTAATGTTAAATGTCAATCTAGTATGTACTCTATATGGTTTTTGAACACACCTGCGTTGGATTAATTAAATTATTTCGTTTTCTGGATGAAAAAAGGGGGAAAAAAAAAAAAAAAAAGAAGAAGCTGCATCTAGACCTTCCTAAGTAGTAGTACTATTCATGCAATTAATCTAAGCAAAAACTGGAATAAATAGAATACAATCAAGAATACCTGGCAGCTTCAATTTCAGTATTAAATAGACCCAAATAGACGTACCTGAATCAATACAATTCAAAATGAAACGAGTAAATATAAACATATACAATGAATTTGCATCAGTATATCCTAATTTCAAGTCAAATATGGGTTTAATTCAAATTTCATGTTCGGAAAATATTTATCGTCCAAAAAGATAAAAAAAAAGGGAGAGGGTAATAATTGAATGGATCCAAAAAAATTAAAATTAAAATGAAGATGATGGTGTTACTTTTTGCCCAAGAGTTGGCCCATTCTAGCTTCCCATCTACCACATTTGTGCAAAGTTACGCCTCTATATTTGGAGCTTCCTCTTGGAAAACCAGTACTTTGTCGCCGAAGAACATGCACAAACTCTTCCTTGGTTAGATTGCTCATCTGTTGCATACACATGGTTACACAAAGCTGTCAATTGTATGTTCTCCCATGTGACCAACACAAATTCATGAAACCAAAAACAAAATAGAGCCGTTGAAGATAAGTAGATGATGAGGAGGAAACTAAAGTTAAAACCCTCAAGAAAAGTCTGGACGAAATGATAAGAAGGGTGAACATTCTCGAGAATGGTTTGATTATAATCGACTTTATTCAAGGAAAAAAAAAAAAAAGAGAAAAAAAAAGTTAAAACCTTCTCTCTCTTTCTCTCTCTCTCCTCTTGTCCATCTGCTGTCTCATGACCTACCTGTTTCAAGTCCTCTTCATAATCCTCCAAAATAAAGTTTATGTCTGCTTCCACTCCTCGGAACTTAATGGCTGCTCTATCATATGCACTGCAACAACATTATTAAACATTAAACTTCGAAATTTCCATACACTTTTTATTTTTTTCTGAATTAAATTCTAGAAATATCGATCATAAGCTCACCGAGCAGCCGCGTGTGCTGTGTCAAATCCACCTAAACATACCAAAAAAAGCATCAGAATGAAAACATAAATAAGATAAATGAAAGTTGGAAAAAGAAAGAGAAAGAAAACAACCCTTGTACCTTCTAACGAAACAAACCGGAAAAAAAATTAAAAAAAAAAAAAAACTTACCAAGATAAACTTGCTTTCCACAATCCCTGAAAAAATAGTAAAAGCAAAAATAAAATAAAAATCAGTGAATTAAACTTGTATTAAAACAAGAAGATTTTCATATTTACAGAAACAAAACCACAAAACCTAAAGCACTAGCAATTACTGATGAAGGTCGGAATAATGCGTGCAGGACGTCGTGATTGCGGGGCTACAGTTCTAGCATGCTTTCTACCTGTGGCTCTAGTTGTGCGGGGATGTTTCTCACGGTATAAAAAGAGTAAAGAAAATACTGATAAAGTTTGATCTATGAATGGCTCACCATATATGTGATTCCCACCGGCCAGTCCTCCGGTAGAATGTAACGCCGCGATACTGCGAACTCCGGGACCGCGGACCGCGTCGGCTCTTCTTTAGAGGCTGCGGCATTTCATTGGACTTAGCAGCAACGCCAACGCCGAGAGGCTCCGATTGACAAAATTTGACCCCAACCCACTGTGCAGCCCTTGGAAAACTTGATGCCTCACCACCACCAACACCACCAGTTGTGCTCCCCGTTTCCGATTCATCAACAGGAAAAAACTGACGTGTCACCGGAAACCCAGTCTCCGTGTAGCCGTTGCTATCATTACGCGCCACCGTGAAGCCAAAGATTTTACTACTAGCTCTTTCTCCATTAATATTAACTTGCTCTTCTTCAGAACCATCCTCGATAACCACAGCTGATGAGCTTGAATTCGAAACGGATCCGACCCGTTTACCCTTATCATCGTCGACTTCAGCAGCCGGCGAAGAGCAGCCTTTTGATTCATTATCATCTCTTCTCCGATCTGGTGAATCGTTTAGATCCCACATTTTCTTTGCACCTTTTACACTTCAGAAAACACTTGTAACAAAAATGGTGATAGCTAGCCTTGTTGATCAACAATAATCTCTCATCAAAGCCAAAACTTTTGCTTCGTTTTTGGTAAAAAAAACAAAAAAAAAAAGTAGGGAGATTGTAACTGGTCAAGGTTTTGTTGCTGAAACTGCAAAAAGCTGTTCAAGGATTCGCTCTCTATAAATATATATATTCTTGAACAAAGTACTGAGAATGGAAATAAAATAATGGGTTTTTATATTAAAAATTGTAAAAAATTGTAAGCTGTCGAGGGTACAAAGAACATGAAACCTACGACTATATATGCGGGTAGGGAGAGCTTTGATGTTGTGAAAAAAAATGGTTTTTGTTTTGTGTAGGAAGGTATATAGTTGTTTCACTATTTCACTAGATCTTGTGTTATCATATCCTCTTTTAGCTTGCCCAATACAGCATAGACGAGGCCAGCTTGTGAAGACTTGGCCGAAAGCATACTCCAACCCTTATTATATCCCCCTCCTAATTGCCACACTTTACTTTACTTTAAAAGAAAAAAAAGAATTATGGATACTATAAAATTATCGTTGTGTAATACAAAGGCTACGGGCAAAGGCGGAGCTACGTTGATGTAGCCCCTACTTATTTTAATTTATTTTTTAAAATATGTATATTTTTTTATGTATCTATAGATTAAAAATTAATTTAACTCTCATTAAAATAAATTACCGTATATGATTATTAAATTTGTGTACTACTAGCCTTACTAAACAAACTCTGGATCTAACATTGATTACGAGTCAAGTAGTAAACATAATCATTTACGAAAATGCAAAAAATATATCATCATATGGGTGAGACCCTTTTTCAAACTTTATACGCAATAAAATTTCGTATATTAAACTGCCTATTATACTTTGACCAAAATTAAAAAAATAAAAAATAAAAAAGAGAACTGCCTACTATGATTTTTTTTTTTTTTTTTGGAGTGATAGGTAATGTTGTGTCTTAACCTAGATAAGCCCTCATTTCTAAGTTCAATCAATCATAAATACTTTGATGGTAGTTTCTTGCTATTTTCTACTTATATAAATGGATATAAATATGTCAAGTTGGTCGTTCTTTATTTAACCACTGATCAAACTTTACTGTTAAACTGTACTGCCTTTACTGATCTCAAAATCTATCACCACTGGTTGCTTCAATCTCACATTATATTACTGTTCTTATCGGTTGTTTCAAGATAAATATAGTAAAAAGAAACAAGCATCTCTTTCGTACGCAACTCTCCGACGTTAACCAAATCGAAAAGCATTCTTGTCCTCAGCTCTCTCGCTGTACATCACACTCTAATGGAAATGGACAGCACCATGACTTGATGGATGACTAATTCACTCAATTAGCATTAGTAACTACACTAATCTCATTTCGTTTCATTTTTATTCTTTCAAAATCTGACGTCACCAACCAATTTTTTTCTTTTGGCTCTTTGGGTTAATTATATTATTAGTCCTCATTAATTTTTATTTATTTTTAGTTAGCCTCCATTATTTTAAAATAGTCAAATTAATTCTCAATATTACTCAAAGTTAGTTTTTTTAAAATATCTCTAGTCTTATAAGATTCATTATTTTTCAATTGTCAATGAAAATAGCGTACCACTATGTTACTCTTAATTCTCTTTTCAAAGTTAGTTTAATTAGTCGTTACCATGAAAATTAGGGTTAAATTTAAAAGAATAATGATTGTGTTTAATGGTAAAATTAAAAAAATATATATATATAATATTCAAATTAGTTCTTACTTAGAAAAATGTCTTTTATCTAGTGTATGTTAACCTTTGTTTTAATGGTGGTACGGTACCATATTCTTTTACCATTTGGGGAAGGGGTGTAGATAGGGAGAGGAGAGGAGGGTGTTTTTGGGAAAGTGAGGTGGGGAGGTGAAATTATTATTGTGAGTCAGGCCCACGGCTGAGACAGCAGTAGGTTTTTAGTCTCAGAAAAGGAAATGGGAATAATAGCAAAAAAAAGGAAAAAACTTTGGAGACAAGTCCAATCCAAGAGTACGGGAAAAAGGCCCACCATTTGCCTCTTTTGTTCTTCTAGCGACCTACCAATGAGGCTTTCCTCATCATGTACCTCGTATTTATTAACCACCATACTTCTTCACACTCTCACTTTCATAGCGCGTGGTTGAATTATAAAAATATCATGTCTACCATCTTGTCTTCATCTCTAGAGATGCAATTACACAAATGTACTTGGCTAGTTGACCCTCATTTTTGTAGTTATTTCTTTTTCTTCTTTTTTTTAATGATGAGAACTCTTACGTAAAAAGTAATTTCTACTTATATATTTGAGGTGTTGGACTTTAGACATAGTTTATGTTAGTTAAGTGCAAGATCTATCATAATTGGATTAAAAAAATTTAGCTTTCTAATTGATTTTAACCTGAGACAACATAATTCATATTAGTTAAGCAAAAAGTTTATACTAATTGGCTTCAAAAAACTTAGCTTCTTACTTGATTCTAACTTGAGATAGAATAACATACTTCATGTTAGTCAAACACAAGATCCATTGTAATTGACTTTTAGAAATTTAGCCTGATTGATTCTAATTTGAGACATAAGTGTCGAGGTTGAAAATCTCACAGTTAGTCTCGGAAGCTGCTTTGGCCGAGCTGGACTCCTTCGATCCGACTCCGAGCTGAACTTTCCTGGTCGGCTGTAGGTCCTGCACAAGGAAGACAAGGAAAAGGCGGGGTGACGACCCGGATTTTCCCCTCAGGCGTGCGAATGATTAATATGTCCGAGCTGGCAAAGTAGTTTAGAGCAATTAATAACGAGAGAGAGTAAATGAGGAGGGTTGAGCTCTATTTATACTAAGTTTAGGTCTGACAGCATTTAATGCGACGCAGCTTTACGTCCCATCAGTGCTTTATGTCCCATCGGAACAGCTGGAACTGAGGTCGGGGTTAATGGGGTCGGGTCAGTCATCTGGGGTTGATCATTGGGCTGAGCGAGCTGCTGATGGAGCGCGGATTGGCCCACCTCCGATCAGGTCGGCTAATTTAGCTCAGCTCGGGAACCCCTCGTCAATTCCCCCCCCCAGTCGAGATCGAGTGGGCGAGATCTAGAGGTAGAAGCTAATCCCGAGCTGCAGGTGCCCGACCCCGATAGAGTAGGGATGGCCACGTCAGCAGTGCATGCCCAACGGATGGCTGCCACGTCACCTGGCGGTTCTGACGAGACGCGACGTTTGGTCTTCCCGAGGCGAATTTCACGGGCGCCTATAAATAGGGCCACCTCCTCCGAGATTCACTGCATACTTCACTTTATATTTCTCGAGGAATTTAGGTCGGACGCAAGAGTGGTCGGACGCAACTAGCTCGGAAAGAATATTCTCGGGATTCTTCAGCTCGGACCAGAATAGTCGGCCGCACTCCGCAGTTCGAGAGCATTAGGTACGTCCCGACTCCCTTTAGTCATTCCTGTACATTTGTATTTGCTGTAGACAGGATGGGGAGGTCGGAATCAGAAGATTCTCAGGCAATGGATGTAAGGTCTTACGGCGGAGATGAAAGTCCGCCGAGCTCGGCATCTACCTCGAACAGGATCCGTGGCGGAGAGAGCACCAGTTCGTCCTCAGGGCCGGCTCGGAGATCCAATCGCGAGGAGAGTGACGACGACTGCCAAGTTATTGGGGTTAGACTGGTGCGAGAAGAGGCAGAAGAGGACCCTATGGCCGACCTGGGAGGTTCAGCTCGGAGTCGGATCGAAGGAGTCCAGCTCGGCCAAAGCAGCTTCCGAATCTAACTGTGAGATTTTCAACCTCGACAGTTTGGCGCCGTCTGTGGGGAAGCGACGAGTTCTTCTATAACTCTCTTCACCACTCATTGAGAAGCCATTATGGTGCAAACTAGAAGCCACAACATACCGGCAGAGGATTCGCCCAACCTGGAAGGGGGCCTCGAAGCCACACAGGCGCCCAGCCAAAACCTAACCCAAGCCGACGTTGGAACGAGCCAACGCATACACTTAGCCACTCAAACCAACCCCGCAGCAGAAGGAGACCCAAACTCCAACCTATCACCGGAGATAAGGATGATGCTGAGGATGTTCGAAGAACTTAAGGAGCAGGTGGCCCGGCTGGCTGAGGGCCCCCTGGCACCGCAAGAGGCCGGGCCGCGGCCATCGCGCCCCCAGTTCCACATCCCGGAGTCTAGACGAAAACGGACGCAGGAAGAGGAGGGCTTCTACGAGCCAACACCAAGGTCCGACCCGGAGAGAGGCAAAAGGGCGGTTCAAGCCGACCCCGAGCAAGCAAAGACCGCGGCTGCCATAGCTAAGGTCATCAACCAACTCGGTGTAAGCCCACTCTCTCCCGAGGTATTGGCCACGCCCCTACCCACCGGCAATCGCATGCCCAACCTGGCCGTTTACAATGGAGACGGAGACCCAGCCAGCCACCTGCTCAATTTTGACCACCACATGACTCTGCATGATATGCCAGATCTCATGAAGGCGAAGACGTTCCCGACCACCTTGGTTGGCAATGCCTTGGATTGGTTCCAAAAACTCCGTCCAGGTTCAATTGCAAGTTTCCACCAGCTGGCTGAGGCATTCCTGTCTCGCTTCGCGGGAAGCCGCCGCGCCACTCGTCATACTTCAACATTGCTGTTGGTGAAGCAGCATCGAGGGGAAAGCTTGAGGGCTTACACGGCCAGGCTTAATGAGGAGTCCCTCCGAATTCCGAACCTGGAGGACTCCATGGCTCTGATGGCTTACCAGAGTGGGCTTAAGGCGGGCGCACTCAGGTGTTCCGTAGCAAGTGATCCTGTGGATACTGTGTCCGAGCTGATGGTACGAGCAGAAGGGTACATACACTCGGAGGAAATCCACCAGGCGAAAAGGGATGATGACAAGGAGAAGGAGGCCGGGAAGAAAGGAGAGGCCTCCCGAGCCCAACCTGGGGCCAAAGCCCAGAATGACCGAAGCAAGCAGCCCCAGCAGCCGAAGCCGAACCCACGGTTCACGATGTTCACTCCCCTCAACACCTCGAGGGAGCAGATCCTGATGGAGATCCAGCACCAAAACCACCTGCCTCCGGCACCGAGAATGAAAGGCCGGCCTGATAAGCGCAAGAAGACCAAATATTGCCGCTACCACATGGACTATGGCCATACCACCGAAGAGTGTAAAGACTTGAAGCAGGAGATCGAGGCACTGATTGCCCGAGGTCACCTTCGGAGGTATGTAGATCAACAGCCGACCCGAAATACGGAACAAAGGGATAGGGAGAGAAGTCCGTCCAGGCGCCAGGTTGGGGGCGGACGTCTGGCTGTGATTGAAACCATAGCGGGAGGGCTAGCGTTAGGAGGCGAGACCTCGGCAGGCAGAAAGGGTTATGTTCGTGCAGGGAGGGAATATGGACCAATGAAGGGACCGGCCCCGGGGATGCAAAGGATCACCTTTTCCTCAGAAGACTTGGAGGGGGTCATATTGCCTCACGACGACCCCCTGGTGATCAGCGCAGAGATAGCCAACTTCACCGTCAAAAGGCTGATGATAGACACTGGGAGCTCGGCAGAAGTCTTGTTCCTCAGTGCTTTTGAGCAAATAGGGCTGGACAGGAGCCGACTCAGGCCATTGCGTGGTACTTTAGCAGGATTCACCGGGCAGTCCCACCGAGCCGAAGGAGTCATCAACCTCCCGCTGAAGTTGGAGGCTGTGAATAAGTGGGTGTCGATGCAGGCCAAGTTCATTGTAAAGAATTGCAACGACACCTATAACGAGATCTTAGGTCGGGTGGCGCTTAATCATTTCAGGGCCGTCCCCTCAACGTACCACCAGGCCCTGAAATTCCCGACCCCGTCTGGGGTAGCCACCATTCGCGGAGCCCAGCTCTCAGCTCGGGAGTGTTATGAAAACTCACTCCGACCCAAGTATCAAATCGGCTGGGGACCGGATCTGCCCGAAGAAAAGAGAGACGCTAAGAGGGGAAGCCCAGCTGAGGACCTCCAGGAGGTGGAGCTCTCTGACGAAACAAAGAGAGCAAAGATTGGGTGCGAACTATCTGCCAATCTCAAGAAAGGTATAAGCCAATTTCTTTTAAAGAATGAGCATGTATTTGCCTGGTCTGCTTCTGACATGACAGGAATTGACCCGAGTGTGATCGAGCATCACCTGAATGCCGACCCAAATCACTATCCAGTAAAACAAAAGCGTCGGCACTTTCATTATGATAAGCAACAAATCATAGCGGAAGAAGTGGACAAGTTGGTGGACGCCGGCCACATAAAGGAAATACAGTACCCGACTTGGCTGTCCAATGTGGTGCTGGTGACGAAGTCTTCTGGTGGATGGAGACTATGTATTGATTTCACCGACCTCAACAAAGCTTGCCCCAAGGATTGCTTCCCCTTGCCACGGATTGACCAAATGGTGGACGCCACCTCCGGGTTCGAGCTGCTCTCCTTCATGGATGCCTTCAAAGGTTATAATCAAATCAAGATGGCTCCCGGGGACAAAGAAAAGACCGCCTTCACCACCGATAAAGGACTCTACTACTATGAGGTCATGCCTTTTGGCCTCAAGAATGCTGGAGCCACATACACTCGGATGGTGAACAAGGTCTTCAAGAACCAGATTGGCCGGAATATGGAGATCTATGTAGATGACATGTTGGTCAAGAGCAGGAGGGCGGAAGACCATGTAACTGACCTGGCTGAGGCCTTCGCCGTAATGGAGCACTTTGGGATAAAATTGAACCCGGAAAAGTGCGCATTCGGCGTCAAGGCAGGCAAGTTCCTGGGCTTCATGGTAACAGCCCGCGGAATAGAAGCCAACCCGGAGAAAGTCCAGGCGATCCTAGACCTAGTGCCCCCGACCTGCGTGAAGACCGTCCAGGTGTTGGCAGGAAAAGTCGCGGCGCTGAGCAGATTCATGTCCAGGTCGGCTGACAAGTGCGCTCCCCTATTCAAAATATTGAGGAACCCTAAGAACTTTGAATGGACTGAGGAATGCCAAAACGCCTTCCAGGAGCTGAAAAGGTACTTAGCCTCGCCACCTCTATTATCCCGACCTGAGGTGGGGGAGGAGCTGGTAGTATACTTGGCATGCTCGGGAACAGCGGTGGCGGCGGCGCTAGTCCGAGAAGAAGGCAAGGAGCAGAAGCCGGTCTACTACGTTAGTAAAACCTTGCAAGGAGCCGAGGTGAGATACTCTTCCTTGGAAAAACTCGCCCTCGCGCTCATCACGGCGGCTAGAAAGTTGAAACCATACTTCGATGCTCATCCGATTAAAGTCATGACTGATGCTCCGCTCAAATCCATCATGCACAAACCAGAAGCGTCGGGCAGGCTACTGAAATGGGCAGTTGAGTTGAGTCAATTCGACATCACCTACCAGCCCAGGACAGCCATCAAAGCCCAGGCCATTGCTGACTTTGTCGTAGAGTGCTCTGGCCGAGCAGAGTACGACCCGGAGGACGTGTGGAAGGTCCATGTGGATGGGGCCTCAGGGAAGTCTGGGAGCGGAGCTGGGGTGGTCATCCTCGACCCAAACCGGCATGAGCACCAGTACTCCCTCAAGTTCGCCTTCTCGGCGTCCAACAATGAAGCAGAGTATGAAGCGGTGATTGCAGGGCTGAAAATTGCTGCTCAGCTCGGGGCACAGACAATCGATCTAAGCACCGATTCTCAGTTGGTTGCAAGTCAGATATCTGGGGAGTTCGAAGCCAAGGACAGTGCTATGCTAGCCTACCTCAACAGAGTCAAGGATTTGACCTCAACACTCAGAAGGTTCACGATACAGCAGATTCCCAGAGAAGAGAACATGAAGGCTGACGCCCTATCCAGGCTAGCCTTGGGCGAGGGCCGACCTACCCTTGTCCACGTGGAAGAAGTATCTGAACCTAGTATCCAGTTGGGGATTCGAGCGGTAGCCGAGCTCAACTTAAATCCAGATTGGACCAAACCAATCATGGACTATTTGGAAGGGGGTATGACCCCGGAGGATGAAAAAGCTGCTCGGAAACTCATGAAGCAGGCCTCAAGGTTTGTCATAATTGCCGGGCAGCTCTACAAAAGAGCCTACACCTGGCCTCTTTTGAAATGCGTTGCACCCGAGGAAGGAAACTATGTACTCCGGGAGATTCATGAAGGGGTGTGTGGAAACCACTTGGGGGGTAAAGCTCTGGCTCGGAAGGCGTTAAGGTACGGCTATTTTTGGCCAACCTTAGAGCAAGATGCCAAAGAGTATGTAAAAAAGTGCGACACCTGCCAGAGGTTCGCCAGCGTGCAGCGGAAGCCTGCTGTAGACCTCACAGTGATGATAAGCCCTTGGCCATTCTATCAGTGGGGTCTAGACATCATCGGCCCCTTGCCGGCCAGTCTCGGCCAAAAGAAACACGCCTTCGTGGCCGTAGACTACTTCACCAAATGGCCCGAGGCTGAAGGTGTTGCCAGAATAACAGAAAAGGCAGCTTGGGATTTTGTATGGAAAAATATCATATGCAGATTTGGGGTACCAAAGGTCATTGTCACCGACCACGGCAAGCAATTCGACAGTGCATACTTTCGAGGCAAATGTGCTGAGATTGGGATCGACCTCAGATTCTCGTCTGTTGCTCACCCTCAAAGTAATGGCCAAGTTGAAAGAACTAACCAAATCATTTTGCAGGGTCTGAAAACCAAGCTGGAGGAAGCAGGGGGCCAATGGGCATCAATTCTCCCAGAAGTGATGTGGGCTCAACGGACCAATATCAGCTCGGCGACGGGAGAATCGCCCTTCGAACTGACCTTCGGCACTCAAGCCGTGCTGCCAGTGGAGATCGGGTCTCCAACCAGTAGAACCCTCCACCATGACCCAGAAATAAACGGAGCACGAATCCGTGAAGAGCTCGACCTCGCTGAAGAGCTCCGAGCTAAAGCTCAAATCAGAATGCTGGCCAGCAAAGCTGCAATGAAAAGAGCCTTTTCCAAGCAGGTCAGGCCTAAGCCTATTAAGGTCGGCGATTTCGTACTCAGGAAGGCCATCTTTTTGCCGCGCTCCACTAACAAGCTTTCCCCGACCTGGGAGGGACCCTACGAGGTCGTAAAAGAAGTCCGACCCGGGACCTTCTACCTTCGAGATAAGAACGGAAAACCGTTAAAGAATGCATGGCATTCAGAACATTTGAAACGGTATTTTGTCTGAAAGCCGCCCCGAGCCGGAATATTTTGTCCACGGCCACGAGCCGCAATATTTTGTAAAACGGCCCCGAGCCAAGGTATTTTGTAAAGGCCCCGGGCCGAAACATTACTTGTACAAATTCAATACAATGCGATTTTATAAACTAGTGCAATTCCCGACTTGGGAACAAGTACACCAACCAGTGCAATGCCCGACCCGGGTGCAAATGCTACAACGACAAGACTACTCGAACTCGGATTAACGCGGTGGCCACGCTTAATCACGAGCAAATGACAAGTAAACCAGCTCGGACTAAGTTCCAGCTCGGGTATAATTGATAACAATTTGATCAGTTTTGCCAGTTCGGATTAAGTTCCAACTCGGTGCATTCCGGCCTCAGGTCGGTGTATTAGCTTGGGTCTAAACTCGAGCTCAATACTTGTCGACATTAGTTTGACCATTTTTATAACGGACTGACGAGTTCGAACCGGTAACCACTATGAGTTGCCCCTATTATACCAGCTCGGATTAGGATGTTAAAACATCAGTCGCGTCCAGCTCGGGTTATTACTCCTAAGTTTGTATGGTCCATTAAAATTGGTCCGACCCCACTAACTTAGAAAAAATTTGCGGAGAGGAAAGTACGCGTGTACGAACTCAATTGAAACGCAAATAAAGCCAAAATAAATCTTTCATTAAAAACCGGAAAATGATTACAAAGGCCCAGCTTGGGCAAAAAATACAATAGCCCTATCAGGGAAACAGTGCTAAATCTACTTTGGCGCGGCAGCGGAGGTGGTGGCTTCAGCTTCATCCCCAGCTTGGTCCAGGCCCTTCTGGACAAACTCAGAAACCTCCTTGGCCTGGGATATCAGGTCGGAGGGAAGCTCGGGGATCTCCCAGAATTCTGGCGGCGGGACCTCCAGGGTCTCGAGCTAGGCGTTCTTGGAGGATGGAAAGAAAGTCTTCGCTCTCTCCCGAGCCGCAACTTGACCCCGGAAGTAGAACTCCATTTCCGCGTATTTTGCCATGGCCCCGCCTTCCGTGGCCAACCAGTCCACCGCCGCGTCGCTGGTTTTGAAGGCCTCCACCGCCTTTTCCCCGTGGACGCCGACCCGCTCCGCCAACTCCTTGAACTTTGCCTCTGCCTCCCGCTTCTCTCGCTTATAGCGGTCGACGTCCTTGGCCGCGGCTTCACGTCGGCCCTTCTCTAGGTCCAGCTCCTTCCTTAAGCGCTCGACCTCCGCCGCATCAGCCCTCTGCCTCTGAGCGGCTTCCTCTCTCACTGTCTCAAGTTCGGCTCGGGAATCCACGTACCGTTGCTCGAGCTCAACGCAGTGAGTTTGGGCCTTGATTAAGAAGCTGGGGGCAGAGAGGATGTGGGACTCGGCCTGTTCAGCAGAGGACAAAGCAATTAGCCGAGCTAAGAATGCGAACCCTATGTAAAGTGGATAGGGGCTTACCGTAACAATGGCCGTCCTCAAGTCCAGCGAGAGTTGCTCGGCTGGGACCGTCGCCAGTTTGGGGTCGCGATCCACTTTGGACGCTGCCATGAGGTGCTGGTCGGGAGGACTGAACTCCGACTCCTTGCCCTTTCCGGGGTGCCCGGGCCGAGGCCGCTTTCTGTTCTCGGATCGGGGGGAGGAGCGCTCTGGGATCGTTAGGCCCGACCCAGATTTCTTCGGCAATGGGGACCCCGAAGCCCCTTTTGAGGAGACCTCGGGACCGACCTCACGCCCTTGGCCGCTGTGGCGTTGCCTCTGGCCTTGTCCAGTGCCGCCCGGTCCTGACCGCACCTGGGCGTACGCGAGCTTCCTCATATCCGCCATATCTGCAAAGGTAAAGAGCAAAGGGAATCAAAAGTGAGTCGAAGACCCAGCTAAAGCGAAGTTAATAAAACGGGACGGGAGGTCGGACGCCAATCTTGCAAACTGACCCTCTTCCGAGCCGGCCCCGTCATCTCCATCCGGGTCGGGAATCAGGTGGGGATGATCCTTTGAGAGGTCGGGCTCCCGACCAAATAACTTAGAATCCCAGATTCGCTCCCATTTCAGCACACTGTCAATATTTATCAGCATCCCGGGCGCGGGCCTGAGCACTGCAACTTCTCCGCGCTCCTCCTTTGAGAGTTTAGGATCATCATTGACGGTTTTCCTCAGGCTCGGGAGCCAGTCCAACCTACATCCAGGATTCACAGACGACTCCACCCAATAGTAATCATTATGCCAGCCCTTGTTAGATGAGTGCCACTTGGTGAATATGGAATGGCCGACCCGAGCTGCGAAGTGGAACCACCCCGGTTGCTTCGGATTGGGCTTACATACGAAGAAATGCCTGAATCGACGCAAGGTCGGCTCCACTCCCTTCTCCAAACAGAACACATAGAAAGCCACCATTATAGCCCAACCGTTCGGTGACATCTGACCCGGGCTGAGCTCGAAATGGTTCAGGATTCCAACGATGAAGCCAGGGAGGGGGAGCTGGATGACGTCGAAGGCCAGATCGTATATGGTGTAGTGGTTGGCTGGGGGGTAACACGCCGATTCTTGCCGACCTGGAACCTTCAACTTGTGATGCCGATCAACCGACCAGTTCCTCAGTCTTGCGTTCGCCATCCGCACGGTGGAATGGCACTCTCGCTTGCAGCAGGCAAACAACTGCTCGATCCTCTTTCCCCGAATTGAAGAAGCGCTAGCTGAAGCCGAGCTCCGGGGTCGAACAGCACTGACTGGAACAGCCTCGATCGGCTCGGTGGCAGCCACCCCGGCTAAGAACTCTTGCGGTATCTCGATGCCCTCCAGTCGGTTCAGCGGCTCCTCATCCTCCCCGGCATCGAATCCTCCCAGGTCGGCCATAGGGTCCTCTTCTGCCTCTTCTCGCACCAGTCTAACCCCTCGTCAATAAGCAAGTTTTTCGGTTACAATCTAAGCGCTCAACTATTAAACTAACTTTTTGAGGTTATAGTTTTTTCCTTTTCCCTTTTTTCTTTTTAGCTTGTAATGCCCCTGTAATTTTTGGACTCAACTTATTTAAATTATTTTATCTAGAGTAAGGTTTGCAATTAGAATTTGCATTGAATTAACCTCTTATTTATCAATAAAAAGTAACAACCATATTTTAGGAAACTCTTAAATCTCACGAAATCAACCCATGTTGGCTAATTAAGTGGGTCATTTTTGGAATGTGGGGAAATTGTCAACTACTTAGCTAAATTTTAGATGTTAATTGTTAAATATTGTATAAGGAGTTCTTCATGCAATTGGTTATCATAGTGTTTCCCGAGATAAGAGGAAACCTCTATCGAATAGAGAGAGATAAAAAGAAAATCATTTATCTCATTCTACGTTACGTAAAAAATAACCATTGTGGAGGAAAAAAAAAAAACAGCGTAATCATGAGGTAGAAAATTTAAGCCGAAGCCTTTGGCAAAGAAGGGATCTCCTTTAGCACATTTAGAGTTTCTATTCTATAGTGAGAAGTTTTATGTAACATCATCGGTGTAAAGTAAGTAGAAATACTCTATTTTTATTAAAATATCCCTTTCAAATTTTTGTAAAACGTTATGTACTAGTATGTTTATGTTGTAATTTCTTCATTATTGTTCCATTTGTGCCAATTGAAATAGTTACAACGATTAATTTTGTATTAAGTTATTAATCTTTGTGGTTCCCTCATATTTTATATTCGATCTAGTTGTTTTGTGTATTTGATCTAATTTTTTAATTTTAGGAATTAAATCTATACTTTATGGCTTTTCATAAATAATACAAATAATACTATTTTCTTTGATATTTACGTTTTAATTTATTTTGAAAATAATAGATAAAGTAAAGATTAAAAAAGGTGGAAAATTACATTTTTGCTCCAAAAAAAAAAAAACAAAAAAAAAGAGTGACTTTGGTCACTTTTTGGAACAGTGACGAGGTCACTCTTCCAACAGTGACCAAAGTCGCTTTTCACTGTGATTAAAGGCTTGTTTTGTGTTTTAATATCATGATATAAAATGTAATCTAAAATCAAAAGTTTTTTTTTATTGTTATGTTGTCAAATATTTTTTTGATAACTGTATGTTCTAGTACCAATTAAATATTCTCATTGGTATTTTATGAAATGTTTTAACTCTGAGCATGCAATATGTATTTAGATCTTTTATTGATGTTCACTTACGTATTTGATATTTTATTAATGTTCTAAAAATGATGCAAGTATCTTTTGAGTTATTACTTTATTTATTCATAATTGGATCAAAAAGAAAATAAATATCTTACATTGTTTTCCAAGTATAAGAATTGAAATATGAGACTTAGGGTTTTGTACATTGAAAGTTTGTGAAATATTCATAAAAAATATTTTACAGTTAATTGCATGATTGGGGGTAAAATTCGTAGGACCCATATGCCATACACTTTGAGACCATGTCTTTGTTCTTTGTTTGACCCTTGGAGGTGAGGATCATACACCACTATTTGGATAGTGCACTACTACTTTGTTGGGACTCCCGCTTGTTTTTGGTGGTATGTGCAACAATAAACCACTTTTTATTTTCGACCTGTGCTACCAGGACTGTAGCCTCGGCCACTAATCTTTGCATTTTGACTATGTGTTGTTACGGCATATCTTGGGTCACTCTGTTCTTTGTATACTTTGATAAATAATGATATGTACCTTGAGTTTTCGATAAGTAAGTATTCGCATTGTAAATAATGATGATTCGTCTGCATATTTTGATAAATAATTTTTCTTTCTTTGCATTTTGTTATATTTTATAAAAGTCCTTTGAAACCAAATTTATTTTTCGTATAAACACGTCATAGTTTCATTTATAGCATTATGTTTTGCGCAAACAATAATTATTTGGATAAAAATATATTCTCATGTTATTTTTGGGGGTCACACTACTTATTGATATTTTTATTTCACTTTGTCGTTCTCTTCTTTTTTTGAAAATTATGTTTTTGCAGATATAATAAATAGATATACTTTGCTTGGAACTTGGGCTTGAACCTTTGTGGTACTGGATCTCTTTAGTACCGTTGGTTTATTAGATGTCCATTTGATTTAAAAAGATTCACTTAGAATTTGTTGTGGAGTTATGTAGCGTGAAAGTTATCTTTTAACTGTATTTAGAGATTTTGAACCATTGGATTTTGATCTTTTAGATTAGATGCTCTAAGACTTTGCGCCTTTCTTGTGGTCTTTAAATTATTTAATGTGATATTCTTTGGTTTTTGAGTCTTGCGGGCTTAAAATGACTTGTCTTTTTAAGTTTGCAACGGTTTCGTTTATGAATTTGCTCGTCAAATTTTGGGGCGTGACATAACTTCTCTCTTTTTCTTCTGTCACTTATCTCTTCTCATTTTTTAAGATTTTTATGTATTTTTCGTATCTTTTCACTCCTCCAGAATATCTTAATATTGAATTCTAAGTTGATAACTTATTATATAGTCATTTATTACTTATCTAGAAATTCATTTTTCAAACTAAAAAAAGTCAAAACATATTTGCCCCATTTTTTTATATCTCATACCTTTTCAGGTAACCCAAGTGACAGTTCAATTAATTATTGTAATTAAAATTTTGTTAGACTTGTAAGAAACTAGACCATCATCTCTAAATGTATATATTCGAGAAAAAGTCGTGGTTTGTATTATGGCAATAAGAGCGTGGATCTGATTTTTTTTTTTTTTGGTCATTGCGTGGATCTGATGGCTATTATCAAATACTGAAGCCAACTCAACCATAGGATAGATTGAAAGATGGGATTCGTAAGTTTAACATATCATCATGGTTGACATCATCCACACAATACTACAATACTAAATCATATTAAAATAAAATAAAAATATACTCATAAAGAAGCTGGAGGGTTGTGTCAGAATGAAACCAACATCGCAGAGAAAGTGGAGCCCACTCAAAGTTGATGTTGAATAAGGCAAGAGAATGGCCACGTCATCACGTAGTATTAAAAAACGAGCGTTAATATTTGATATCTCACGTATAGAATAATTTAAATTAATTATTTTTAAATTAATAAAAAAAGTGTTTAAATAATTATTTTTGTTGTTTATTACATCAGTTTCATTTACGGCCTAAAGTTTTGTGTTTGGGGCATGACTAATATATATTATTCTATTATAATCACATATTTTTCACGTTTGATATAAATATTTAATTGATATATTAAAACAAAAAAATAATTAAAAACTGTTATTATTTTGATGTACCAACAAAGTGTCAATATAGGAGGTGATTAATAAGTAATAAAACGAGGTATTATTTAACCTTTCTTTTTAAAAAATTCCCAACAAGTCCTAACTCAAAATTTGTCGATCCACATAATCCATCATCAACCTCCTCCTATAGATTAAGAGTGGGTGAACGGAGACAAAGCCTTACCAATAATGGAAGTGGACGAGGCTACGGTTGAATAGTTTGTTTTCCTCAAGAGGAAAAACACTTCCAAAAATAGTGGGCCTCACACACTTTCTCTACCTCTCTTTATACTATAGTCCAGGCCCACCTTCAACTTTGTCTCCTTATATAATGTAGACTTTATGTTGTCCACTTCGTATAGAACTTAATTTACGTTCCTAACCTTACTTTCTCTTGAGCCCTCTCTTGCAAATTTAACCTTTTTTTGACCTAGTTAACAATGTTGTACTAATTCTAATATTACAAGTTTATTTGGGCTAGATTTGAAATTATACATAGATAGGTAATATTTGATTCGATTCCAAACTGCCAGAAAAAGAATGAATTGGAAATAATTGACTCTTGTGGCCATTAATTGTCGCATTTGAAATGTTAAAAGAAAAAGAATCCAAGGTCTTCCTCATCACATTTTATTATGTTCATAGTATTCCATAATCTTTTGATAAAAGGGAAAAATCAGAAAGTATAGATGAGAAGATGAAATTGGTTGATAAACTAGTTATGTTTGAATAAAAAGAAAAAAATTGGTTGTGAATTTTAGTGAAAGAGAGTTCAAAAGATTATGAAAAAGCGTATGTTATTTCCATAAGGGAAAATTGTATTTTATATCCGTCTTGTTATTTGGCATAAGTGGACGGGAAATTATCTATGTAAAAAAAGTTAATGAGCAAAGCTGTTGTACGATTTATAAATTTACTCCTCCCAATAACAAACAAATAGCCCAAAGGTACCGCAAATTTTAGCTAGAAAAGGGATGTTGAGAACTTCATTAAAACTCCAAGATCAGAAGATCAAAATTAGGTGCAAGTACAACAGAATTATATTTTAACTACTCCATTTTGTGGTAGCAACTAAATGCTAAATTTTGTGGTAGCAACTAAATGCTAACTTTGAGTGAAAATAGATTAAATCCAATAATTGATTTCTTCTTTAATATGTTATGCACCATCAATTGGAATTACTCTATTCTATTTCTTAATGGTCCAATAAGGTTGAAGATTAGCCTTATCTTTTTTTTTTCTTTTGCTTTGAGGGAGACAAAAGCCGAGAGAACTAAACTAAATGAGGAGATATTTCACTTCTAATATCTTTCTCTATCAACAATAACTCAGATCTTAGAGTGTTGTCAATTCGAGATATTTCAAACTGTTGTTGTGACTCCAAGTTTGTCAAAGCGTTAGTACATCTATTAGCTTCATAAAAACACGTGTTAATTTATAATTATTGTAACATTAGAGAATTTACTTGTAGTTTTCTACTAAAAGGGGCAGGGTAAAAAAAATAAATTTTAGTCTTATCAATATTAGCATGCTACTCACCTAGTAATAGATGGAAATTGAGTCCAAAACATTTTAAATCCATTAACCAGTCATATCAAAAGATAAAAAGAGATTTTTTGTTTTTCAAAAAAATGAAATGACACACTTTGATGCGGTAAACCCCAAAAATAAAGGAAAAGAAACATTTAAGAAGACTCAACTATATGTGCAGGCACATGATACAAACATAATTAACCTTCACTATGATCGTAGAGAAATGTTTTGCAATCCAGCTATTAAACGTCTTATCTCATTAAAGTACATAATTTTGTTGTTCCCATCAGAAATTGGAGTAAAGCTTAAACAGAAGAAGCTGTATTGAATGTTTAGGCAAGTTGGCTCCGTTTGAGTCTTGAATTGCAATATTGTCAGAGTGGAAACTGTAAAGAAGCCCAACTGTCGATAAGCATTGATGGTTAGTAACGGATTTATAATTTTTTTTTCAATAAAATTATATAGGAGCTAAATGATTTTAAAAATTAAAATTAATGAATGAGTGAAAGCTAGTTATATAAATTATTTTAGAATTAGTAGATATTGTAATTCCCACTCATCTACACACAAATTTGCCATTGTTGAAATACATAATCTCGAGTACGTAATAACCGATTCCTACCATATGTATGCCTACTTTAACTCGTAATTGAGAGGCAAAAGATTTGATGAAACAAGCAACTATAGGGGTCTCCAAAATTAGAGCTTACTTAGTTTGTCACTGACGAGGGGTCTTCGAGTTGGGGTGAGTTATCCACGCCGAGTTGAGACGGGCTAATTTGAGCCGAGCCCAGCGCATTCAGCTAGATGCCCAACCGGAATGCTGACCCGACCCCGAAAAACCCCGACCTCAGTTCCACCTGTTCCGATGGGACATAAAGCACTGATGGGACATAAAGCTGAACCGCATTAAATGCTGTCAGACCTGAATTTAGTATAAATAGAGTTCCACCTCCTTCATTTAGAAGGTAACTCGTCATTAAATGCTCTCAGCTACCCTGCCAGCTCAGACATACTAATCATTCGCGCGCCCGAGGGGAAAATCCGAGTCATCACCCCGTATTTTCCTTCTTTTCTTTGTGTAGGTGACGTAGCCGACCCGAAAAGTTCAACTCGGAGGCCAACCTGAAAGTTCAGCTTGGCAAGCGTAGCCGACCAGTTCAACTGCGAGAATCCGACCTCGACAGTTTGGCGCCGTCTGTGGGAAAGAGTTCTTTCTATCACTCTCCTTCACTGAGAAACCAATATGGTACAAACGAGAAGCCACAGTGCACCGGTAGACGATTCGCCTAACCCGGATAGGGACCTCGAAACCACGCAGGTGCCTAGCCAAAGCCCAATCCCAGCCGACGTTGGGACGAGCCAACGTATACACTTAGCCACTCAAACCAACCCCGCGGTGGATGGAGACCTCAACTCCAACCTGTCACCAGAGATAAAGATGATGCTGAGGATGTTTGAGGAACTCAAAGAGCAGGTAGCCCGGCTAGCTGAGGGCTCCTTGGCTCCGCAAGAAGCTACGCCGCGGCCCTCGTGTCCACAGTTCCGCATCCCAGACCCCAGGCCAAGGCGGATGCAGGACCAAGAGGGCTTCCTAGAGCCGGTGGCGAGAGGTCCAAGGGTGGCTCAAGCCGACCCCGAGCAGGCCAAAACCGCTGCCGCCATAGCCAAGGTCATCAACCAGCTCAGCGTAAGCCTACTCTCACCCGAGGTACTAGCCACGCCACTACCTACCGGTAACCGAATGCCCAACCTGGCCGTCTACAATGGAGATAGAGACCCAGCCAACCACTTGCTCAACTTCGATCACCACATGACCCTGCACGATATGTCCGACCTCATGAAGACGAAGACATTCTCGACCACCCTGGTTGGCAATGCCTTGGATTGGTTCCAGAAGCTTCGTCCCGGTTCAATTGCAAGTTTCCATCAACTGGCTGAGGCTTTCCTCTCCCGCTTTGCGGGGAGCCAGCACGCCACCCGCCACACTTCTACATTGCTGCTGGTAAATCAACACAAAGGGGAAAGTCTGAGGGCTTACACAGCCAGATTCAATAAAGAGTCCCTTCGAATTCCCAACCTGAAGGACTCCATGGCGTTGATGGCTTACCAGAGTGGGCTCCGGTCGGGCCCTCTTACATCCTCATTGGCAATCGACCCCATGGATACTGTGTCCAAGCTGATGGTGCGAGCAGAAGGGTACATACACTTGGAAGAAATCCATCAGGCAAAGAGGGACGATAACAAGGAGAAGGAAGCTAGCAGGAAGGGAGAAACCTCCCGAGCCCAACCTGGGGGCAAAGTCCAAAACGACCAAGGCAAGCAGTCCCAACAGCCAAAGCAAAACCCCCGGTTCACTATGTTCACTCCCCTCAACGCCACAAGGGAGCAGATCCTGATGGAGATCCAGCACCAGAACCACCTGCCTTTAGCTCCGAGGATGAAAAGCCGACCCGAGAAGCGCAATAGAACCAAGTATTGCTGCTACCACATAGACTACGACTACACCACCGAAGAGTGCAAAGACTTGAAATAGGAGATCGAGGCACTGATAGCCCGAGGCCATCTCCGGAGGTACATAGACCCGCAGCCGACCCGAAATCATGATCAAAGAGATAGGGAAAGGAGTCCACCCAAGTGCCAGGCTGGGGGTGGACGTTTGGCTGTGATTGAAACCATTGCAGGAGGACTGGCTTTGGGAGGGGAGACCTCGGCAGGCAGGAAGGTTTATGTTCGGGCTGGAAGGGAGTATGGACCGGTATGGGGTCCGGCCCCGGGGCTGGAGGAGCTCACCTTTTCCTCAGAAGACTTGGAAGGGGTAATATTGCTCCACGATGACCCACTGGTAATCAGCGCTGAAATAGCCAACTTCACCGTAAAGAGGCTGATGGTAGACACAGGGAGCTCGGCGAAAGTTTTATTCCTCAGCAACTTTGAGCCAATGGGGTTGAACAGGAGCCGACTCAGGCCATTGATGGGCACTCTAGCTGGTTTCACTGGGCAAGCACACCGAGCTGAAGGAGTTATTAACCTTCCGCTGAAGCTGGAAGACGGAGATAAGCGGGTTTCAATACAAGCCAACTTCATTGTAATGGATTGTAACTCCACTTACAATGGAATTCTAGGTCAGGTGGCGCTCAACCATTTCAGGGCTGTCCCATCCACCTACCACCAGGCCCTAAAATTCCCGACCCCGGCCAGCACGACCACTATTCGCAGAGCCCAGCTCTCAGCCTAGGAATGTTATGAAAACTCACTCCGACCCAAATATCAGGTTGGTTGGGGACCAGATTTGCTCGAAGAGAAGAGGGATGCTAAGAGAGGCAGCCTGACTGAAAACCTTCAGGAGGTGGAGCTCTCCGATGAGACAAAGAGAGCAAAAATCGAAAGTAAACTCTCTGCAGACCTCAAGAAAGGTATAAGCCAATTTCTCCTAAAAAATGAACACATATTTGCATGGTCTGCCTTTGACATGACAGGTATTGACCCGGGAGTGGCTAAGCATCACCTGAATGCCGACCCGAATCATTACCCGGTGAAGCAGAAGCGCAGACACTTCCATTATGATAAGCAACAAATCATAGCAGAAGAGGTAGACAAATTGGTAGACGTCGGCCACATAAAAGAAATCCAATACCCAACCTGGCTATCCAATGTGGTGCTGGTGACCAAGTCCTCAGGAGGATGGAGATTGTGTATTGATTTTACTGACCTTAACAAAGTCTGCCCTAAGGACTGCTTTCCCCTACCTCGGATTGATCAAATGGTGGACGCGACCTCCGGGTTCGAGCTACTCTCCTTCATGGATGCCTTCAAAGGCTACAACCAAATCAAGATGGCTCCCAGAGACAAAGAGAAGACTACATTCACCACCGATAAAGGTCTCTACTGCTATGAGGTCATGCCTTTTGGTCTCAAGAATGCTGGAGCCACCTACACTCGGATGGTGAACAAGGTCTTCAAAAATCAGATTAGCCGAAATATGGAGATCTATTTAGATGACATGTTGGTCAAAAGCAGAAGGGCGGAAGATCATGTAGCCGACTTGGCTGAAGCCTTCTCCGTAATAGGGCACTTTGGGATAAAACTGAATCCTGAAAAGTGCGCATTCGGCGTCAAGGCAGGAAAGTTTATGGGCTCCATGGTCACAGCCTGTGGAATAGAAGCCAACCCGGAGAAGGTTTAGGCGATACTCGACCTGGCACCGCTGACCTGCGTAAAAGACGTCCAAGTGTTGACAGGCAAGGTCGCGGCACTCAACAGATTCATGTCCAGGTCGGCTGACAAGTGTGCTCCGCTATTTAAAATATTAAGGAACCCTAAGAACTTTGAAAAGGTATCTAGCTTCGTCGCCCCTGCTATCCCGACCTGAGGTGGGGGAAGAACGGGTACTATACGTAGCATGCTCGGGGACAGCAGTAGCAGCAGCACTAGTCCGAGAAGAAGGAAAGGAACAAAAGCCGGTCTATTATGTCAGTAAAACCTTGCAAGGGGCTGAGGTGAAGTATTCACAATTGTAAAAACTTACCCTCGCGCTTATCACGGCGGCAAGGAAGCTGAAGCCATACTTTGATGCTCACCCGATTAAGGTCACGACAGATGCCCCATTCAAGTCCATCATACACAAGCCGGAGGCATCGGGCAGACTACTGAAATGGGCAATAGAGTTGAGTCAATTTGACATCACCTACCAGCCCAGAACAGCCATAAAAGCCCAAGCCATCGCGGACTTTGTGGTGGAGTGCACTGGCCGAGCAGAGCACGACCCGGAAGAAATATGAAAGGTCTATGTGAATGGGGCATCAGGGAAGTCTGCTAGCGAAGCTGGGGTAGTCATCCTCGACCCAACCCGGCATGAGCACCAATACTCCCACAAGTTCACCTTTTCAGCGTCCAACAATGAAGCGGAGTACGAAGCGGTAATTGCAGGATTGAAAATTATAGCTCAGCTCAGCGCACAGATAGTCAACCTAAGCACCGACTCTCAATTGGTTTCTAATCAGATATCAGGAGAGTTCGAAGCCAAGGATAGTACAATGCTAGCCTACCTCAACAGAGTCAAGAATTTGACCTCAGGGCTCAAAAGGTTCACCATACAACAAATTTCGAGGGAGGAGAATATGAAGGCCGACGCCCTTTCCAGGTTGGCCCTGGGGTAGAGCCAACCTGCTCTGGTCCATGTGGAAGAAGTATCCAAACCGAGTATTCAGTTGGATTTGCAAGCCATAGCCGAGCTCAATTTAAGCCCAGATTGGACCAAACCAATCGTGGACTACTTGGAGGAGCGTATGACCCCAGGGGATGAAAAAGCAGCTCGGAAACTCATGAAACAGGCCTCAAGGTTTGTCACAATTGCTGGGCAACTCTATAAGAGAGCTTACACTTGGCCCCTCTTAAAATGTGTTGAACCCGATGAGAGAAATTATATACTCCGTGAGATCCATGAAGGGGTATGTGGAAACCACTTGGGAGGCAAAGCTCTAGCTCGGAAGACATTAAGGCAAAGCTATTTCTGGCCAACCTTAGAACAAGATGCCAAAGAGTATGTAAAAAAGTGCGACACCTGCCAAAGGTTCGCCAATATACAGAGGAAGCCAGCGGTAGACCTCACGGTGATGGTAAGCCCTTGGCCATTCTATCAGTGGGGTCTAGATATCATCGGCCCGTTGCCAACCAGTGTTGGCCAAAAGAAGCACGCCTTCGTAGCGGTAGACTACCTCACCAAATGGCTTGAAACTGAAGGTGTTGCTAGAATAATAGAAAAGGCAGCTTGGGATTTCGTGTGGAAAAATATTATTTGCCATTTCGAAGTGCCAAAGGTCATCGTTACTGACCACGGCAAGCAATTCGACAGTGCATACTTTCGAGGCAAATGTGCCGAGATTGGGATCGACCTTAGATTCTCGTTTATTGCTCACCCTCAAAGTAATAGTCAAGTTGAAAGGACTAACCAAATCATTTTATAGGGCTTGAAAACCAAGCTGGAGGAAGTAGAGGGCCAGTGGGCATCGATTCTCCCTGAGGTGTTGTGGGCTCAGCAAACCACCACCAGCTCAGCAACGGGAGAATCTCCCTTCAAGCTGACCTTCGACACTCAAGTAGTGTTGCCAGTGGAGATCGGGTCCCCGACCAGTAGAACCCTCCACCATGATCCAAAAATAAATGGTGCACGGATTCGTGAAGAGCTCGACCTCGCCGAAGAGCTCCGAGCTAAAGCTCAAATCAGAATGCTGGCCAGCAAAGCTGCCATGAAAAGAGCCTTCGCCAAACAGGTCAAGCCTAAGCCTATAAAGGTTGGCGACCTCGTACTCAGAAAGGCCATCTTTTTACCGCGCTCAAGTAACAAGCTATCCCCGACCTGGGAGGGACCGTACGAAGTCGTGAAAGAAGTCCGACCTGGGACTTTCTACCTCTGCGACAAGAACGGAAAACTGCTGAAGAACGCATGGCACTCGGAACACTTGAAGCGATATTTTGTCTAAATGGCCCTGAGCCGAAATATTTTGTAACGGCCCTGAGCCGAAACCTCTTGTAACGGCCCCGGGCCGAAATCTTTTGTTAAGGCCCCGGGCCAAGACATTGCTTGTACAGATTCAATACGATGCATTTTTGTAAATTAGTGCAATGCCCGATCTCGAAACAAGCACCAAAATCAGCGTAATGCCTGACGCGGGACCAAGTGCTACAACTACAAAGCTACTCCCAAACTCGGATTAACGCGGTGGCCACGTTTAATCACGAGCTAATGATCAAGTAACTCCGCTCGGACTATGTTCCAGCTCGGGTATAATCTATAACAATTTGATTAGTTTTGCCAGTTCGGATTAAGGTCCAACTCAGTGTAATCCAGCTTCAGGTCGGTATGTTAGTTTGGGTCTGAACTCGAACTCAACATTCGTCAACATTAGTTTGACCAATTTTAAATCGGACTGACGAGTCCAGGTTGGCGATGATTATAAAGTTGCCCGATTAACCAGCTCGGATTAGGATGATAATTCATTAATCTCGTCCAGCTCGGTTCTTTTTACTTAAGTTCGAATGGTCCACTATATTGGTCCGACCCCGTTTACTTAAGAAAAAAAAATTTTGCGAAAAAAGAAAAAGTGCACAAGTACGAACTCTGATAAAACGCAAAATATTCATTTCATTAAATTAAAATATGATTACAAAGAGCCCAACCTAGGCAAAATTACAAAAGCCTCACTCAGGCAACTCTACAAAATTTACTTGGGAGTGGCGGCAGAGGTGGTGGCTTCGGCTTCATCCCCGACCTGGTTCATACCCTTCTGGACAAACTCAATGATCTCTTTGGCCTGGGACGTTAGGTCGGATGGAAGCTTCCGAATCTCCCAGAACTCCGGCGGCGGGGCTTCCAAGATCTCGATGTAATCGTTCTTGGTGGCTAGAAAGAAGGTCTTCGCTCTCTCCCGAGCTGCGACTTGAGCCCGGAAGTAGAATTCTATTTTGGAATATTTCGTCATGGCTTCGCCTTTTGTGGCCAACCAGTCAACGGCCGCATCGCTAGACTTGAAGGCCTCCACTGCCTTCTCTCCTTCGGCGCCGACCCGGTCCACCAGATCCTAGAGCTTGGCCTCGGCCTCACGTTTCTCCTTCTTGTACCGCTCGACGTCCTTGGCCGCGGCTTTACGCCGGGTCTTTTCCAGGTCAAGCTCCTTCTTTAGGCGGTCGATCTCCGTTGTGTCCGCCTTGCGCCTCTGAGCGGCCTCCTCCCTCGCGGTCTCAAGCTCAGCTCGGGCATCCACATATCGCTGCTCGAGCTCAACGCAGTGAGTCTGGGCCCTGACTAGGAAGTTGGGAGTCGAGAGAATGTGGGACTCGGCCTGTTTAGGAGGAAACAAAACAATCAGCCAAACTAAAAAAAACAAAAAACAAAAAAATAAAACAACCTCACTAGAAGTTGGATGAGACTCACTGTGACTATGGCCGTCCTCAAGTCGAGCGAGAGCTGCTCTGCCGGGACGGTCGCCAGCTTGGGGTCGCGATCCACCTTGGACGCCTCCATGAAGTCTTTGCTAGGAGGGCTCAACTCCACAGCCTTACCCCTCCCTGAGTGTTCGGCCCGAGGCCTCT
This sequence comes from Ehretia macrophylla, assembly GCA_037974665.1. NCBI lineage: Eukaryota > Viridiplantae > Streptophyta > Magnoliopsida > Boraginales > Ehretiaceae > Ehretia > Ehretia macrophylla. Next base: position 34,585,176 of record CM075770.1, read on the forward strand.
TTCTGCTCTTAGGTCGGGATAAAGAACGCTCCGGGATCGCCACTCCCGGGCCCGATTTCTTGGGCAAAGGGACCCCGAAGCCCCTTTAGAGGAGACCTCAGAACCGACCTCCCACACTTGGCCGCTGGGCCGCTGCCTCTGACCTTGAGTGGCACCTCCCAATCTGGACCGAGCTGAAGCCTCACCGCTAACCTCACTCTTCCTTCGCACCTGGGCGTACGCGAGCTTTCTCATGTCTGCCATATCTGCAAAAGGCAGAAGAAAGAAGTGAAAAAAAGCAGGAGGCAGACCTAAAAAAACTAAGCAGACGGGAAATATTGGGAGGTCAGGCGCCGATCCTGCAAACTGACCCTCTTCTGAGCTGGACCCCGCGTCCCCCTCGGGCTCGGGAAGTAGGTTGGGATGATCCATCGAGAGGTCGGGTTCCCTACCAAACAGCTTGGAATCCCAGATCCGCTCCCATTTAAGTACGCTGTCAATATCTATCTGCGTCCCGGGCGCGGGCCTGAGCACCGCGACTTCCTCAACTTCCTCCTTTGAGAGCTTGGGGTCATCATTGACAGTCTTCCTCAAACTTAGGATCTAGTCCAACCTGCACTCAGAATTCACAGCCGGCTGCACCCAATAATAGTCATTATGCCAGCCTTTGTTAGATGAGTGCCACTTGGTAAATATGGAGTTGCCGACCCGAGCTGCGAAGTGAAACCACCCTGGCTGCTTCGGGTTGGGTTTGCACACAAAGAAATGCCTGAACCTGCGCAAGGTCGGCTCCACTTCCTTCTCCAGACAGAACACGTAGAAGGCCACCATCACGGCCCAACCATTCGGTGACATCTGACCCGGGCTGAGCTCGAAATAGTTCAGGATGTCTTCAACAAAATCGGGGAGAGGGAGCTGGATGACGTCGAATGCTAGATCGTATATAGTGAAGTGGTTGACTGGAGGGTAGCAAGCCGATTCGTGCCGACCTGGAACCTTCAGCTTGTGATGACGATCCACTGACCAGTTCCTCAGCCTGGCGTTGGCCATTTGCACTGTGGAATGGCACTCATGCTGACAGCAGGCAAACATCTGCTCAATTCTCTTCCCCCGAGTTGAAGAAGCGCTGGCTGTGGCCAAGCTCCGAGGTCGAACAGCACTAACCGGGACTGCTTCGATCAGCTCGGTGGCAGAAACCCCAGCTAGGAACTCTTGAGGTATCTCGACGCCCTCTAGTTGATTTAGCGGCTCCTCATCCTCCCTATCTTCCAAGTCTCCTAGGTCGGCCAAAGGATCTGCCCCTGCCTCCTCTTACGCCAATCTGACCCCAATAACTTGGCAATCATCATCGCTCTCCTCGGGCCCAGATTTTCGATCCGACCCTGAAGACGCACTGGTGCTCTCTCCACCTTGATCTCTATTTGAGGTAGATTCTGAGCTCGATGAACTCTCATCCCCACCATAGGACCTCACCTTCATCGCTTGGGAATCTTCCGACTCCGACCTCTCTATCCTGTCTACAAACTAAATATAAATGTACAAGAATGACTAAAAGGAGTAGGCACGTACCTACTGCTCTTGACTGCGGAATGCGACCGACCTAGCTGGCTCCGAGCTAAAAATCTCGAGGAGGTTCTTTCCAAGCTAATCGCGTCCGACCACTCTGGTGTCCGACCTAAAACTCTTGAAGGTTGAAAGTGAAGTGTGGAGCGAATCTCGAATGTTAAAGCCCTATTTATAGGCGCTTCTAAAAATCACCTCGGGGAGCCCAAACTTCGCCTTTTGTCAGAATCACCAGGTGACATGTCAGCCATCTGAAGGGCATGCACCGCTGACGTGGCTATCCCTACTCTGTCGGGTCGGGCGCCTCCAGCTTGGGAAAACACCCAATTCTAGATCTCACCCCCTCGATCTCGACTTGGGGGGGGGGGAGGGATTAACGAGGGGTCCCCGAACTGGGGTGAGTTACCCACGCCGAGCTGAGACAGGCTAATTTGAGCCGAGCCCAGCGCATTCAGCTAAATACCCAACCGGAATGCTGACCCGACCCCGGAAAACCCCGATCTCAGTTCCAGCTGTTCCAATGGGACATAAAGCACTGATAGGACATAAAGTTGCACCGCATTAAATGCTGTCAGACCTGAATTTAGTATAAATAGAGCTCCACCCCCTTCATTTAGAAGGTAATTCGTCATTAAATGCTCTCAACTACCTTGCCAGTTCGGACATACTAATTATTCGCGCGCCCGAGGGAAAAATCCGGGTCATCACCCCGCTTTTTCCTTCTTTTCTTTGTGCAGGTGACGTAGCCGACCTGAAAAGTTCAACTTGGAGGCCAACCTGAAAAGTTCAGCTAGGAAAGTGTAGCTGACCAGTTCAACTGCGAGAATCCAACCTCAACAGTCACAATTATTTGTCTCTCTACTTTTTCAGTTCCTTTAGTAAAAACTGATGATAATTAAAATAAGCAAACCAATGTGATTATTTTGTGTAGTTCACTTAAATAAGATCATTCTCACCTAACGAAATGCCCGATTGCCCAGAATTTTCAAGGCTTCTGCTTCAAGTTGGAGTTATGTGCCACGGCTAACTTAGGTAATTATATATAAAAAAATGCTAAATATCATCTTTTTTATGACGTCACATATTTATTACCCCTTAAATATATACTAACTTAACATTTTTTTTTATTTTATTTCTCTTCCTCAAATAATTTTATCTTTTTTTAGCATGTCAATTAACCGCACACAAAAAAAGGTAATTAATGAATACAAAAAAAGAGGCAATAATATAACAAAGCTCTATGCATACCAGGCACGTCCGGTTTCCTAGTCACTTGCTGTACTGATTACTGGCCAACTATTGTCATTCTATTGCCTGTGCATGAATCTGAGTTTCTCTTTATTTTCGCGATCCTTTTATCTTTTCTCCGGTCTGATTTTTTTTTTTTTATGTTGCGATCCTTCAGTGAGCCAACAAGAGGGAAGAAAAACTTTTCCCGACATCAAGACAGACATGATTGGTGAAACACTAAATATCCTTGAATGCTCTCGGTTGCATACTGAGAGCTAGGTTTTACCTTCGGTCGGCTTATTAGGAACAAGATATAGATATGTTATTTATCCTTGTTAGTACAATTTATGTACGATTCTAGCTCAGAAATTCTTATTATACACAAGATTGGGAAAAGATTAAATCCACTTAAAAATCTATTATAATTTACTTTGTATTTTGCAAAAGATCGAAAACTATGCATTTCTATAACTTTTTCCAAGTGTTGTTTGCCTGCTTTTTCAGTGGTCTAAAGCAACGATATTGAAGATCTAATATATGGTAAAAAATTCTTTGACCATTTTAGACGAACTTATTAAATTTTTACATAAATAATGAGATTTGTGTCTATGAACTTTAATAATACATGAAAGATTAATATTAATTCGATTTGATCAAATAATTTTTTCTACATTGTATCCTTTATAACAAATTATATGAGTGATGAAAAGACGTAAAAAGATCTACTAAAATACGACTATCTTACAATAGATCATAAAACCATTAATTGATAGCTGGCTTCTCTTAATTATTTGACAACCTTTTCATCTAATGTTTCGTTTTCGTACAGTACAAATATCTGAGAAGCAATCTTATCGAGCACCAAACTAAATCTTGTGCATTTAATTTCCTGGAAAATTATATACAACGTGGAAAATAACTTCGCACTGTTTGCATTGTACGTAATTAAATGATTGTATATCATCGTCAATTCTCAATCATTGGTTAGGCTATCAGTACTTGAATGATTTATTATTATTTTTTTGGTCGAATGTAACCTGAATAATTAAGGTAGACATATTTATATTACACTTTTTGCAAAAGAATGATTTAATGTGTACATGTTTCTTAACCCAACATATTGGATTAAAAATGTAATATCTTAAGATAATCACACCCTAATGCCTATGTTTAATCTTCGAAGAGAGCCCTTACTGGCTCATACTCTATCTGTTCGCCCGCCCGCAATCCCCCTCTGCCAACGGCGAATCTAAGCCTGCAGCCTCTACTAGTCAAAAAATATATTCAAAAGATTTATATTTTTTTTAGTTAAAAAGACAAATTAGTCCGTAATGAAAAAAATATATATTCATATAGTTAAAAAATAATGTGTTTAACTCCCACTGAAAAGAATTAATAAATTCACTTCTATCCTCCGTCATATGTTTCAGGAGCATGCGATTACGTCAAATGCATGATCAAATGTTCTTGCAGTAATTAGCCTGGTATTTTTATTACCATGTGGTATATAGAAGTATAGTTGCAAAACCGTCGCTACTGTTAATTTATTCATGTTATTATGAGTTGTTAAACACTGGCATCATTGGTATTTTGATATATTTGTACTTATATAACATGACCAAGGAAAAAAAAAGAAAGCTTATGTACCAAAACTAGGCATACAAGTCATCATTCTAGAGAAGCACGTGCATTATAAAGTGGCTTCATATCTCATCTTCACTGGGCCACCCCTACTTGCAGATATTGAAGATAAGTACTACAAGTGGGTGGAGAAGGGCAAATTCACATTAACCATTATGGTGATTATAATTTTCACCGACTTTATTATATACATGTTTTAAATTATCTTATCTTGTTATACTCTACAGAAAAAATATTCTAATTACGTCCTTGAGGTGAAAGATCCATATAATATATGTGCCACCAACTTAACTTATGACCTAAAACAATCCCGACCAAAAAATGAAATGAAAGCTGCTTGTTGGGATGATCGCCGCTCCACTACTGCTTACTCTGTTTTTTTGGGTACCGATCTTAATATATTGGACATTTTCGTTATATAAGTGCGTACAACATAATTTCTCTTATTATACAATTGCACACCTTGAATTTGAGTGCCTAAATTCACCCCTGACCGTAAAGCTCTTGCTGTCACCGCATCTGAACTCCTATGGCTTTCCTACGTGCTTTGAGATCTGGTTTAGACAATCCGACTTCTCATTGATCATAGGGGAAGTAGGGTAATAAAAGTATGCATTCAATCATAATAAAAGGGTAGAAAATTGCATTCATCTTCCTAATGAGCTGCATTTTTTACTATTACATTTTTTATCTGTTGCAACATTTAAATTTGATGTAAAAAGATTAAAAATAGTTGCAAATGATTTAATGCAATGTTGAAAGAAAAAAACTGTTGCGTATAGTCTCATGATATAAATTCTCTACAGTAGCAATTTTTTGTTAGAAATAATATGCAATGGTTTAATTAGATTATAATTTTTTAGAAACCACAAAATGGAAGTAAAGGAAAAAGTTAAGTACTGTACGATGTCATACCTAACAAAACTGCATGTCATAATGTATGTTCAAAATACCATATCATGCAAAACTAAGAGCTTCCATAGAACGGCATCAAAAGATTTTCCTGAACCACCTAGGTGGCAAAGTGCGATAAATGATTATATTAGCTTCATTCAACTTCTAATTATAGCTCTTATGTATTACCTTTCATTTGTAGTCACCATCTGATCAACATATTGAATTCTTTCACCTTACAAAACTTTCCAAGAATCACGCGCGATTTTAGGGTTGCATAAAGCATTGGTTAAAGTTAACGTGACAGTTTAATTATCGGTGTTTTTAACAGGTGAAAGTATTTGTTCAAAAAAAACAAAAATCCAGCAAAAGTACAAAAAACCTCCTGCGTATATCTTCGCTTTCCTATTGTCAATTTGCCTTGCCTCTTCCAGCAAAGGAAAAGGCACATGAGAACTTTCATTGCAATTGAACTATAATATGAAAGAGTGATATTGAAGTGTGATTTCGGAATTTGCAAATAAAAGTATACTTAGTTTAATTGTTAACTTTTAATTGGCATCCAAATCCCGCAATCCTAATCAGTGTACGCTAGGCAGTCTTAAATGCTGCATATGGCAACAAAGTCGTGGTCCCTTTCAATCAAACCATACATTTGGTCCCAAGACCTCGAGGTTGACGACTTACCTCTCTTTTATTCTAATTCTGCAATTTGCGTATTAGACTATGTTTGTGAAAAACATTGTGTCCATCAAACGTCCGACCCTCACAAAAATGTGAGCCGGACATCCAGCAATAGCGGATAGAAGAGTAACCTCTATGTTTGTATATTTTCTAATTTGACCATAGTGCAATTGATTAGATGGCGTCCAAAGTTTCCATTGAGAATAAACATGGAGATTACAACCTTACTTCACAAACAGGAAACACGCCAGAGATCTAAGCTAAATGTTGCTTGTTTCCAATCCATGCATTTTCTTGCAGCAATGGTCCTCGTTTTGTCAACATATAATATTGAAAGAGGCAAGAAATGAGGGGACCATGAAGCTGTACTGGAGCATCAGATCTAACATCAATGTGATGGAAATTGGCAGTAGTTTGTGAAGCTTAGGACTTCTTCCACATGGCCATGCATAATCTTTCTTGGCAATATAGTAGAGGCTACATTCTGAATTTTTTTTTGTTTTCTTATCACGAGGAACTTGCTCTATGCAAGTTCATATTAAATCTATCTTAAAATTATATGACTCATGGTGCAATGATGTGTTTTGATGTATATTTTAAGTCCGTTAAAATCTAATTAAATGACATAAGTTTGAACTTAAAATATTTGACTATAACAAAATATTATTCGACTACTCTATCTAATCATTGTTACTACATGCATGCTTCATTTTGTGCTAACTTTTTCACCCATAATTAATGTGTAAAGCTTTCGACTTTGCTCATACGAGGAAAATCAGCAATTTGCCGAAAGCGAAGATAGATGATTCTGCATGTGGTGGGACCGTTGTTATTCATGGACTATCCCACTTTGACAACAACTATTGAATTTCCCAGACTCCAAATCTTTTCCTGGATTTGATTTCGACCATTTTGTACTATTTGTTGGGGTTGTCCCCTCTAGCAACTTTTAACGAAAAGAAAAAAAAATACACAAGTGAAATAAGAATTGATGAGAGGTCTTCAAACTGAGGTGAGTTATTCACGTCAAGTTGAGACGGATTAATTAGAATCGAGCCCAGTGTATTTAGCTAAATGTCTAACTTGGATGCTGACACGACCCCGGAAAACCCCGACCTCAGTGCCAGTTGTTCCGATAGGACATAAAGCATTGATGGGACGTAAAGCTGCACCGCATTAAATGCTGTTAGACCCGAATTTAGTATAAATAGAGCTCTACCCCCTTCATTTCAGAGGTAACTCGTCATTAAATACTTTCAGCTACCTTACCAGCTCGGACATACTAATCATTCGCACGCCCAATGAGAAAATCCAGGTCATTACCCCACATTTTCCTTCATTTTCCCTGTGCAGATTTAGTTGCCGACCTGAAAATTCAACTCAGAGGCCAACCTGAAAATTCAACTCGGAGGCCAACCTAAAAGTTCAGTTTGACAAAGCGTAGCCGTACAACCTGAGAGTAAGATCCAAAACGACTGAGGAAAGCAGCCTCAGCAGCCCAAGAAAAACCCCCGGTTTACTATGTTCACTCTACTTAACACCTCAAGGGAGCATATCTTAATGGAGATCCAGCACTAGAACCACCTACTTCCAGCACCGAGAATGAAAAGCCGATCGAAAAAGCGCAATATAACCAAGTATTGCCGCTATCACATGGATTACGGCCATACCACCGAGGAATACAAAGACTTGAAACAAGAGATTGAAGCACTGATAGCCCGAGGTTAACTTCGGAGGTACGTAGATAATCAGCCGACCCGGAGCTAAGATCAGAGGGACAAGGAAAGAAGTCCACCCAGACGCCAAGCCGGGGGAGGACGTCTAGCTGTGATCGAGACCATCGCCGGAGGATTGGCGTCTGGTGGAGAGACCTCGGCTGTCAAGAAGGGTTATGTTTGGGTTGGGAGAGAGTATGGACCGGCCCGGGGTCCGGTCCCGGAGTTGGAGGAGCTCATTTTTTCCTCAGAAGATTTGGAAGGTGTGATATTTCCCCATGACGACCCACTGGTGATCAGCGCCGAAATAGCCAACTTCACTGTGAAGAGGTTGATGGTGGACACCGGGAGCTCGGCAGAAGTCCTATTCTTGAAGGCGTTTGAGCAAATGGGATTGGACAAAAGTCAGCTTAGACCATTGAGGGGTACCTTGATTGGATTCACCGGGCATGCCCACCGAGCTGAAGGGGTCATCAACCTTCCGCTGAAACTGGAAGACGGAGATAAGCGGGTTTCAATGCAAGCGAACTTCATAGTGATGGATTGCAACTTCACTTACAACGGGATTTTAGGTCGGGTGGCACTCAACCATTTCAGGGCCGTCTCTTCTACCTACTACTAGGCCCTAAAATTCCCGACCCCGGCCGGCACAGCTACCATCCGCGGAGCCCAGTTCTCAGCTCGGGAATGTTATGAAAACTCATTTCGCCCCAAATATCAGGTTAGCTAAGGACTAGATTTGCCCGAGAAGAAGAGGGAATGCCAAGAGAGGAAGCCCAGCGGAAGACCTTCAAGAGGTAGAGCTCTCCGATGAAACAAAGAGAGCAAAGATCGGAAGTGAACTCTCTAATGACCTCAAGAAAGGTATAAGCCAATTTCTTCTAAAAAATGAACACATATTTGCATGGTCTGCTTCTGACATGACAGGTATTGACCTGGGAGTGATTGAGTATCACCTGAATGCCGACCCGAATCACTATCTGGTGAAGCAGAAGCGCAGACACTTCCATTATGATAAACAACAAATCATAGCAGAAGAGGTGGACAAAATGGTAGACGCCGGCCACATAAAGGAAATCCAGTACCCAACCTGGTTATCCAACGTGGTCTTGGTGACCAAGTCCTTGGGTGGATGGAGACTGTGTATTGACTTCACCGACCTCAACAAAGCCTGCCCCAAGGACTGGTTTCCCCTACCTCGGATTGATCAGATGGTAGATGCCACCTCCGGGTTCGAGCTACTCTCTTTCATGGACACCTTCAAAGGCTATAACTAGATTAAAATGGCACCCGGAGACAAAGAGAAGACTGCCTTTACCACCGATAAAGGTCTCTACTACTATGAGGTCATGCCTTTTGGCCTCAAGAATGCTGGAGTTATCTACACTCGGAAGGTGAACAAGGTTTTCAAAAATCAGATTGGTCGAAATATGGAGATCTATGTAGATGACATGTTGGTCAAGAGTAGAAGGATGAAAGACCATGAAGCCGACCTGGCTGAAGCCTTCGCCGTAATGGAGCACTTTGGGATAAAGCTGAATCCGGAAAAATGCGCATTTGGCGTCAAGGCAGGAAAGTTTCTGGGCTTCATGGTCATAGCCCATGGGATAGAAGCCAACCCGGAGAAGGTTTAGGCGATACTCGACCTGGCACCACCAACCTGTGTGAAAGACGTCCAGGTATTAGCAGGCAAGGTTGCGGCGCTGAGCAGATTCATGGCCAGGTCGGCAGACAAGTGTGCTCCCTTGTTTAATATATTGAGGAATCCTAAGAACTTTGAATGGACTAGGGAATGCCAGGATGCCTTCCAAGAGCTGAAAAGATATTTAGCTTCGCCACCCCTGCTATCCCGACCTGATGTGGGGGAGGAGCTGGTACTATACCTAGCATGCTCGGGAACAGCAGTGGCAGCGGCACTAGTCCAAGAAGAAGGGAAAGAACAGAAGCCGGTCTATTATGTCAGCAAAATCCTGCAAGAGGCCGAGGTGAAGTACTCCTCCTTAGAAAAACTCACCCTCGCGCTCATCATAGCGGCAAGAAAGTTGAAGCCATACTTTGATGCTCTTCCGATTAAGGTCATGACGGATGCCCCACTCAAGTCCATCATGCACAAGCCGGAGGAGTCGGACAGGCTGCTGAAATGGGCAGTTGAGCTGAGTCAATTTGACATCACCTACCAGCCTAGAACAGCCATCAAAGCCTAAACTATCGCGGACTTTGTGGTGGAATGCACTAGCCGAGCCGAGCATGACCCGGAGGACCTGTGGAAGGTCCATGTTAATAGGGCCTCAGGGAAGTTTGGTAGTGGAGCTGGGGTGGTCATCCTCGACCCGACCCAACATGAGCACCAATACTCCCTCAAGTTCACCTTTTCAGCGTCCAACAATGAAGCAGAGTATGAAGCGGTGATTACGGGACTGAAAATTGCAGCTCAGCTCGGGACATAGACAGTCGACCTGAGCACCGATTCTCAATTGGTTTCTAGTCAGATATCGGGAGAGTTCGAAGCCAAGGACAGAACTATGCTGGCCTACCTCAACAAAGTCAAGGACTTGACCTCAGGGCTCAAAAGGTTCACGATACAGCAAATTCTGAGAGAGGAGAATATGAAAGCTGACGCCCTGTCCAGGTTGGCCTTGGGCAAGAGTCGACCTACCCTGGTCCATGTAGAAGAAGTATCTGAACCGAGTATTCGGTTGGGGGTGTAAGCCGTAGCCGAGCTCAATTTAAGTCCAGATTGGACCAAACCAATCCTGGACTACTTGGAGGGGGGTATGACCCCAGAAGATGAAAAAGCAGCTCGAAAACTCATGAAATAGGCCTTAAGGTTTGTCATAATTGCCGGGCAACTCTATAAGAGAGCCTCCACTTGGCCTCTCTTAAAATGTGTTGGACCTGAGAAGGGAAACTATGTACTCTGGGAGATCTATGAAGGGGTATGTGAAAACCACTTGGGAGGCAAAGCTTTGGCTTAAAAGGCATTGAGGCAAGGCTATTTCTAGCCAACCTTAGAACAAGATGCTAAAGAGTATGTAAAAAAATACGACACCTGCCAAAGGTTCGCCAATGTACAGAGGAAGCCAACGATAGACCTCACGGTGATGATAAGCCCTTGGCCATTCTATCAGTGGGGTCTAGATATCATCGGCCCATTGCCAACTAGTGTTGGCCAAAAGAAGTACGCCTTCGTAGCAGTAGACTACTTCACCAAATGGCTTGAGGCTGAAGGTATTGCTAGAATAACAGAAAATGCAGCTTGGAATTTTGTATGGAAAAATATCATTTGCCGATTCGGGGTGCCAAAGGTCATTATTACTGACCACGGCAAGCAATTCGATAGTGTATACTTTCGAGACAAATGTGCTGAGATTAGGATCGACCTTAGATTCTCGTCTATTGCTCATCCTCAAAGTAATGGCCAAGTTGAAAGGACTAACCAAATCATTTTGCAGGGCCTGAAAACCAAGTTGAAAGAAGCAGAGGGCCAGTGGGCATCGATTCTTCCCGAGGTGTTGTGGGCTCAGTGGACCACCACCAGCTCGGCAACGGGAGAATCGCCCTTCGAGCTGACCTTCGGTACTCAAGCAGTGCTGCTAGTGGAGATCGGGTCTCCGACCAGTAGAACCCTCCACCATGATCCAGAAATAAACGGAGCACGGATCCGTGAAGAGCTCGACCTCGTTGAAGAGCTCCGAGCTAAAGCTCAAATTAGAATGCTGGCCAGCAAAACTGCCATGCAAATAGCCTTTGCCAAACAGGTCAAGCCTAAGCCTATTAAGGTTGGCGACCTCGTACTTAGAAAGGCCATCTTTTTGTCACGCTCGGGTAACAAGCTCTCCCCAACCTGGGAGGGACCGTATGAAGTCGTGAGAGAAGTCCGACCTAGGACCTTCTACCTCCGCGACAAGAACGGAAAACTATTGAAGAATGCATGGCACCTGAAGCAGTATTTTGTCTAAAGGCCCCAAGCTGAAATATTTTGTAACGGCACCGAGCCGAAATATTTTGTAACAGTCCCAAGCCGAAATCTCTTGTTACGGCACCGAGCCGAAATATTTTGTAACGGCCCTGAGCCGAAATCTCTTGTTAAGGCTCCGATCCAAAACATTACTTGTAATCGGCCCCCGAGCCTAAGTACTTCGTATACAAATTCAATACAATGCATTTTGTAAATCAGTGCAATGCCCGACCCAGGCCCAAGCATCCAAACCAGTGCAGTGCCTGACCTGGGCCTAAGTGCCTCTGCTACAAAGCTATTACCAATTCGGATTAACGCAGTGGCCACGCTTAATCACGAGCTAACAATCAAGTAAACCAGCTCGAACTATGTTCCAGCTCAGGAATCATCAATAACAATTTGATTAGCTTTGCCAATTCGGATTAAGGTCCAACTCGGTGTAATCCGGCTTCGGTCGGTATATTAGTTTGAATCTAAACTTGAACTCAACATTCGTCAACATTAGTTTGACCAATTTTAAATCGGACTGACGAGTCCAGGTTGGCAACGATTATAAAGTTGCCCGGTTAACCAGCTTGGATTAGGATGATAATTCATTAATCGCGTCCAGCTTGGTTCTTTTTACTTAAGTTTGAATGGTCCATTACATTGGCCCGACCCCACTTACTTAAGAAAAATTTGCGAATGGAAAGGTACACAAGTACGAACTCGAATAAAATGTAAAATATTAATTCCATTATAATTAAAAACAAAATAATTACAAAGCCCGACCTGGGCAGGATTACAATGAGCCCAACCTAGGCGAAATTACAAAAGCCCGACCCGGGCCGATTTATAAAATCTATTTTGGAGGAGCGGCGTTGGTTGCATCAGCCTCATCCCCGACCTGGTCCATGCCTTCTTGGACAAATTTGATCACCTCTTTAGCTTGGGACGTCAGGTCAGCCGGAAGCTCGGGAATTTCCCAGAACTCTGGCGGTGGAGCCCCACCTTCCGTAGCCAGAACTTGGCCATGGCCCCACCTTCCGTGGCCAACCAGTCCACGGCCACATCACTGGACTTGAAGGCTTTCACTGCCTTCTCTCCTTCGGGGCCAACCCGATCCACCAGATCCCGGAGCTTCGTCTCGGCTTCATGCCTCTCTAGCTTGTAGCGCTCGATGTCCTTGGCCGCGGCTTCGCGTCGGGACTTCTCCGCATCAAGCTCCTTCTTCAGACGGTCGATCTCCGTCACGTCCGCCTTGCGCCTCTGGGCGGCCTCGTCCCTCAGAGTCTCAAGCTCAGCTCTGGCATCTATGTATCGCTGCTCGAGCTCGACCTAATGAGTCTGGGCCCTAACAAGAAGGCTAGGAGCTGAAAGGATGTGGGACTCGGCCTGTGTAAAAGAGGGCAAAACGATCAGCCGAGCTAAAAAACATAACCATATCAAAAGTCGGATAAGACTCACCATAACTATGGCCATCCTCAGTTTGAGCGAGAGCTAGTCTGCCGGGACCATCGCTAGCTTGGGGTCGCGGGCCACCTTGGTTGCCTCCATAAAGTCCTTGCTGGGAGGGCTCACCTTCGCGGCCTTACCTTTCCCTGAGTACTCGGCCCGAGGCCACTTTTTACTTTCAGGACGGGACGCTAAGCGCTTCGGGATCGCCACTCCTGAGCTCGATCTCTTAGGCAAGGGAGACCCTGACGTCCCCTTGGAAGAGACCTTGGGGCCGACCTCCCGTACTTGGCCGCTGGGCCGCTGCCTCTGACCTTGAGCAGCACTTCCCAAGTTCCTCCTCTGAGAGCTTGCGGTCATCCTTAACGCTTTTCCTCAAACTTGGAATCCAGACCAACCTGCACCCAGAGCTCACAGCCGGCTCCACCCAATAATAGTCATTATGCCAGCCCTTGTTAGAAGAGTGCCACTTGGTAAATATGGAGTTGCCGACCCGAGCTGCGAAGTGGAACCACCCTGGCTGCTTCGGGTTGGGTTTGCACACAAAGAAATGCCTGAACCTGCGCAAGGTCGGCTCTACTTTCTTCTCAAGGCAGAACACATAGAAGGCCACCATCACGGCCTAATCATTTGGTGACATCTGACCTGGGCTGAGCTCAAAGTAGTTCAAGATATTAACAACAAAATCGGGGAGGGGGAGCTGGATAACGTCGAATGCAAGGTCGTAGATGGTAAAGTGGTCGGCTGGAGGATAGCAAGCCGATTCATGCCGACCTGGAACCTTCAGCTTGTGATGATGATCCATTGACCAGTTCCTCAGCCTGGCATTGGCCATTTGCACCGTGGAATGACACTCACGCTTGCAACAGGCGAACAGCTGCTCAATCCTCTTCCCCTGAGTTGAAGAAGTGCTGGCTGTGGCCGAGCTTCGAGGTCGAACAACACTAACCCGGACTGCTTCGATCGGCTCGGCTGCAGAAACTCCAGCTAGGTACTCTTGTGGCATCTCGACCCCCTCCAGTTGATTTAACGGCTCCTCATCCTCCCTATCTTCCAAGTCTCCCAGGTGGACCAAAAGAATCTTCCTCGGCCTCCTCTTGCGCCAGTCTGACCCCAATAACTTGGCAATCATCATCGTTCTCCCCGGGCCCAGATTTCCGAGCTGATCTTAGAGACGCACTGGTACTCTCTCTACCTTGGTCTCTATCTGAGGTGGACTCCGAGCTCGACGGACTCTCATCCCCACCATAGGACCTCACCTCCATTGCCTGGGAATCTTTCGACTCCGACATCCCCATCCTGTCTACAAACTAAATATAAATGTACAGGAATGACTAAAGGGAGTCGGGACGTACCTACTGCACTTGGCTGCGGAATGTGACCCGACCTAGCTAGTTCGGAGCTAAAAATCCCAAGAAGATTCTTTCCGAGCTGAATGCGTCTGTCCACTCTAGTATCCAACCTAAAACTCTTGAAAGTTGGAAGCGAAGTGTGAAATGAATCTCGGATGTCAAGGCCCTATTTATAGGCACTTCTGAAAATCGCCTCGGGGAGCCCAAACGTAGCGTCTTGTCAGAACCACCAGGTGACGTGTTAGCAATCTGAAGGGCATACACCACTGACGTGGCCATCACTACTCTGCCGAGGTCGGGCACCTCCAGCTCGGAAATAACTCCCAATTCTAGATCTCACCTCCTCGATCTCGACGTAGGAGGGGGGGATTGACGAGGGGTCCCCGAGCTGAGATGAGTTACCTACGCCGAGCTGAGACGGGCTAATCAGAGCCGAGCCCGGCGCATTCAGCTAAATGCCTAACCTGGATGCTGACCCGACCCCGAAAAACCCCGACCTTAGTGCCAACTGTTCCGATGGGACATAAAGTATTGATGGGACATAAAGCTGCACCGCATTAAATATTGTCAGACCCGAATTTAGTATAAATACAGCTCCACCCCCTTTATTTCAGAGGTAACTCGTCATTAAATGCTCTCAGCTACCTTGGCAGCTCGGACATACTAATCATTCGCACGCTCGAGGGGAAAATCCGGGTCATCACCCCGCCTTTTCCTTGTGCAGATTCAGTTGCCGACCTGAAAATTCAACTCGGAGGCCAACCTGAAAATTCAACTCGGAGGCCAACCTGAAAGTTCAGTTCGGAGGCCAACCTGAAATTTCAACTTGACAAAGCGTAGCCGTACAACCTCAGCTGCGAGGATTTTTGACCTCGATAAGAATATATTTCATGTACATTATGAGAATATTATCCAATGATGTTTCTTATTTGTCTCTTCTTTTGTCAACATACTATAACACGAGTGCCTAAGTGATACCCGACCGGAAATTTGCAAAAGGTCAAATAATTGAAATTTCTCATTGTCAGGATTTGTAATTCTACGGTGGATTTAATATTATCTAATGAGTCATTTATCATAAAAAAAATATTGTACATATGGAAAAATAAAAGGGAATTTCTCTTCTATTTTCTTAAACATCTCATATGCTATGATGTCAATGTGATACCATATAAATGGTTTCTCTTAGCGACTTTTATGGTTTATTTGGCCTAATTTTAGACACTTAAAAGCCTTTCATATTTTTATATAATATGGGAAACTATTTTTTAAACTTTCTCAAATATATCCTTCCATATTTTTTAAAGTTTAACATTACACTTAAATTTTTTAGAAACCTAATATTGTCCAATATAGGTCAAATAGTTAATTAATTTTGTTTAATATCACTTTTAACCAAAACTCTATTATTGAAAAATTTATCGTTCAAAAGTTAAAATTTAACAGTTAGGATAAATAGAGACTTAGTCTTTTACCAATGTGGGTTAGTCGTACAAAACCACTTTATTGGCATGACCTTCTAATTAATAACTATTCATCTCTTTTTTCAAATAAATATTTAGTGAGAAAAATAAGTTTCGAAGGCATCTTATTGAAGAGGCAGTACAAAATGTTATGGTTATGAGTATAAATTCTTTTATAACATTATAATATTATAAATGGGTTTAATAACGGAGAAATGATGCTGTAATTAGGACCAAGTGATCATAGCGATTAAGTGTGAAATTTAAATAATTATATCAACATTTTTTGACAATTGATTTCTTTCATAAAATCACAACATTATGAGAAAATGTCGACCACATTGATGTGTTCCTATTTAGTGGCAGAGGATCGTCAAGATCAATATAAATCATGAAACAGAAACAATGTATCTAGTCGAAGAACTCTTTTTTTCAAGGAAGGAAGTTCTTCCTATAAAAGGAAAATGTTGGCTGGTAAGAAATGTTTCCTTTTTTCGTTAGTTTCCCTAATGGAAAAGGATGGCTCCCAACTCGTAAACATGAAGCAACGTAGTCACCCTTAGTATGAGAAGTAAGTGATATATTAAAATGTAAATTTTTGGTCACGAAGTTGAGGTTGGGAAGCTACTCCTGTCGAGCTGGATTTCTGGGTCGGCTCCTCAACCTAAATTTTTGGGTGTGCTACCTGACATGCACAAGGAAAAGGAAGGAAAAGGCAGGGTGACGACCCGGATTTTCCCCTCGGACGTGCGAATGATTAGTATGTCCGAGCTGGCGAAGTAGCTGAGAGAATTTAATGAGCAGTTACCTAAGAAATGAAGGGGTGGAGATCTATTTATACTAAATTCGGACCTGACAACATTTAATGCGGTGCAGCTTTATGTCCCATCAAGGCAGTTGACACTGAGGTCGGGGTTCTCTGGGGTTGAGGTGACGTTAAATTAGCATCCAGGTTGGGCATTAGCTGAATTTACTAATCTTGGCTCGGATTAGCCCCCCTCAACTCGGTGTGAGTATCTTACCTTAGCTCGGGATCCCCTTCGTCAACCCTCCCCCAAAGTCAAGATCGAGAGGGTAAGATCTAGATTTGGGAGTTGTTCCGAGCTGGAGGTGCCTGACCCTGGAAGAGTAAGGATGGCCACGTCAACGGTGTATACCCTTCAGATGGCTGACACATCACCTGGCAGTTATGACAAGACGCGACATTTGGGATTCCGGAGATGGTTACAGGAGTTGCCTATAAATAGGGCCTTGACATCCGAGGTTCATTTTACACTTTGCTAATGAAATTTAAAGCTTTCAGGTCGGTAACCAGAGTGGTCGGACACTTTTGAGCTTGGCAAAATCTTCTCGGGGTATTCAACTTGGAATCCACTAGCGCGGAGTCAGTTAGGTGGGAGGCAATTAGATCGGGTCATCTTCGACAACTAGAGCGTTAGGTATGTCCCGACTCCCTTTAGATATTCTTGTACATATATTTTTATTTGCAAACAGGATGGGGAGGTTAGAGTCAAAAGATTCCCAAGTCATGGAGGTGAGGTCCTATAGAGGGGACGAGAATCCGCCGAGCTTGGAGCCTACCTCAGACGGAGGCCACGGTGATGACAGTATCGGTGTATCTCAAGGATCAGCTAGGCAATCTGGGCCCAATGAGAGTGACGATGATTGCCAAGTGATCGAGGTCAGGCGGGTGCAAGAAGAAGCCGAGGCGGATCCTTTGGTCTACCTAGAAGACTTGGGTGATAGGGAAGATGAGGAGCCATTGAACCAGCTAGAGGGAGTAGAGATACCTTAGGAGTACCAAGCTGGAGCCTCAACACCGAAACCGATTGACGCGTTCCCGGTTAGGGCGGTTCGACCTCGGAGCTTAGCTATGGCCAGTGGTTCGTCGACTCGGGGGAAGATGATAGAGCAGTTGTTCGCCTGTTGTAAACACGAGTGTCATTCTACCATCGAGATGGCTAACGCCCAGCTGAGAGACTAGTCGATGGACCAACATCACAAGCTGAAGGTTCCAGGTTGGAACAAGTCCGCCTGCTATCCTCCACCCGATCATTTAACTATCTACGGCCTCGCCTTCGATATCATCCGGCTTTCACTTCCTGACTTTATCACCAGTATTTTGAATTACTTTGAGCTTAGCTCGGGTTAGATGTCACCAAATGGTTGGGCCGTAATGGTGTCGTTCTATGTATTTTGCCTTGAGAGGAAAATAGAGTCTACCCTGTGTCGGTTCAGGCAGTTCTTTGTGTGTAAGCCTAACCCGAAGCAGCCATGGTGGTTTCATTTCGTAGCTCGGGCTAGCAATGCCATATTCACCAAGTGGCACTCTTCCAACAAGGGCTGGCACCACGACTACTATTAGGTCGAGCCGGTTGTGAACCCAGGGTGCAGAGCGGTTTGGAATGCATCCTTGAAGAAGAATGTGAACGACGACCCCAAGCTCTCAGACAAGGAACTCGCTGAGGTCAGGTTGCTGAGACCCAATCTGGGTATGCTAATTGATATTGATAGCATCCTCAGGTGGGACAGAATCTGAAAATCAAAGTTATTCGGGAAAGAACTAGACCCGAGATGGGAGCACCTCCATCTACTTCCTGAGCCCAAGGAGAATACGGAGTCTGGCTCAGAAGAGGGTCAGTTCGCAGGATCAATGCCCGACCTCCCCGTCTCTTTGTCTGCCGTTGTTCTTTTCAGTTTGCATTTGGTCGTTCTTCACCTCTCTTTTATTTGTTTTTTGTAGGCATAGCGGATACTGTGAAGCTCGCGTACACCCAGAGGAGGAGAAAGACCGAGGCTAGCGGCGAAGTCTCAGCTCGGTCTGGCCTGGGCTCCACCGTCCCCTAGGAGCAGAGGCAGCGGCCCGAGGTCTCCTCCAAGGGGATGTCGGCGTCTCACCTGCCCAAAAGACCGAGCTCAGGTGTGGCGATCTCTGAGCGCTCAACATCCCGCCCTGACAATAGGAAACGGCCTCGGGCCAAGTATTCTGGGAAAGGCAAGGCCACAGAGTTGAGTCCTCCCAACAAGGATTTCGTGGAGGCAACTAAGGTCGTCCGCGATCACAAGCTGACAACGGTCCCGGCGGAGCAGCTTTCGCTCTACCTGAGGAAGGCCATAGTCAGGGTAAGGCATATTTGACCGTGTTGATATGGTTAAGTTTTTTGGCTTGGCTGATTGTTTTGTCGTCTTTTGTGTAGGTCGAGTCCCATATCCTTTCGGCACCTAGCTTACTCGCCCAGGCCCAGGCTCACTGCGTCGAGCTCGAGCAGCGATACGTTGACTATCGAGCCGAGTTGGAGGCCCTGAGGGAGGATGCCGCCCAGAGGCTTAAAGCGGACGCGATGGAGATCGACCGGCTGAAGAGGGAGCTCGAGGCAGAAAAGTCCCGGAGCGAGGCCGCGGCCAAGGACGTCGAGCACTTCAAGAAGGATAAACACGAGGCCGAGGTGAAGCTTAAGGATCTGGTAGATCGGGTCGGCCCCCAAGGGGAGAAAGAGGTGCAAGCCTTCAAGTCCAGTTAAGAGGCCGTGGACTAGTTGGCCACGGAATGTGGGGCGATGGCCAGGTACGCTGAGCTGGAGTACTACTTTCGGGGCCAAGTCGCGGCTCGGGAAAGAACGAAGACCTTCCTTCCTGCCACCAAGAATGATTATATTGAAATCTTGGAGGCCCTACCGTGGGAGTTCTAGGAGATTCCTGAGCTTCCGGCCGACCTGACGTCTCAAGCTAAGGAGGTGATCGAATTTGTCCAGAAGGGCATGGATCAGGTCGGGGATGAGGCCGATACTACCAAGTCCGCTGTTCCTAAATAGATTTTGTACTCGCCCGGGTTGGGCTTCAGTAGATTCGCCCATGTCGGGCTCTTTGTAATCGTATTTTTTCACTCTTAATGAAATGGATGTTTCTGCTTTATTTGCGTTTCATTCGAGTTCGTACATGTGTACCTTTTTCTTCGTAAATTTCTTAAGTAAGTGGGGTCGGTCCAATATAATGGACCTTTCAAACTTAATTTAAATATTAGGAACCGAGCTGGACGCGATTAATGAATTACCATCCTAATCCGAGCTGGTTAATTGGGCAACTACATAATTATCGCTGACCTGGACTCGTCAGTCTGATTTACAATTGGTCAAACTAATGTTGACAAATGTTGAGTTCGAGTTTAGACCCAAACTAACATCCCGACCTGGAACCAGATTATACCGAGTTGGACCTTAATCCGAACTAGCAAAACAAATCAAATTATTATTGATTATACCCGAGCTAGAATCTTGTCCGAGCTGGTTTACTTGATCATTAGCTCGTAATTAAGAGTGGCCACCCCGTTAATCCGAGTTGGCAGTAGCTTAGTAGCTGAGGCGCTTGGGCTCGGGTCGGGTATTGTATTGGTTTACAAAATGCATTGTATTGAATTTGTACATGTACTTGGGCTCGGGGGCCGATCGCAAGTAATATTTTGGCTTAGGGCCTTACAAAAGATTTCGGCTCGAAGGGCCGTTACAAGAGATTTCGGATCGGGGGCCGATACATTATATTTCAGCTCGGGGGCCATTGCAAGAGATTTTAGCTCGGGGACAGTTATATTATATTTTAGCTCAGGGGCCGTTACATTGTATTTCGGCTCAGGGGCCGTTAAAAGAGATTTTGGCTCGGGGCTTTAAACAAAATACCGCTTCAGGTATTCTGAGTGCCATGCATTCTTCAATAGTTTCCCGTACTTGTTGCAGAGGTAGAAGGTTCCGGGTCAGACTTCTTTCACGATTTCGTACGGTCTCTAGCTTGTTACCCGAGCGCGGCAAAAAGATGGCCTTTCTGAGTACGAGGTCACCAACATTAATAGGCTTAGGCTTGACCTGCTTGGCATAGGCTCTTTACATGGCAGCTTTGCTGGCCAACATTCTGATTTGAGCTTTAGCTCGGAACTTTTCGGTGAGGTCGAGCTCTTCACGGATTAGTGCTCCGTTTATTTCTGGATCATGGAGGAGGGTTCTACTAGTCGGAGACCTGATCTCCACTGGAAGCACCGCTTGAGTACTGAAGGTCAACTCGAAGGGCGATTCTCCTGTTGTCGAGCTGATGGTGGTCCGCTGAGCCCACAGCACCTCGGGAAGAATCGATGTCCACTGGCCCTCTGCTTCCTCTAACTTGGTTTTCAAGCCCTGCAAAATGATTTCGTTACTCCTTTCAACTTGGCCATTACTTTAAGGGTGAGCAATAGATGAGAATCTGAGGTCAATCCCAATCTCAGCACATTTGCCTCGAAAGTATGCACTGTCGAATTGCTTGCTGTGGTCAGTAACGATGACCTTTGGCACCCCAAATTAGCAAATGATATTTTTCCATATGAAATCCCAAGCTACCTTTTTGTTATTCTAGCAACACCTTCAGCCTCAGGCCATTTGGTGAAGTAGTCTACTGCTACGAAAGCGTGTTTCTTTTGGCCAACACCGGTTAACAATGGGCCGATGATATCTAGACCTCACTGATAGAATGGCCACGGGCTTATCATCACCATGAGGTCTACCGCTAGCTTTCTCTGTATGTTGGCGAACCTTTGGCAGGTGTCACACTTTTTTACATACTCTTTGGCATCTTGCTCTAAGGTTGGCCAGAAATAACCTTGCCTCAATACCTTTCAAGCCAGAGCTTTGCCTCCAAATGGTTTTCACATACTCCTTCATGGATCTCCCGGAGTATATAGTTTCCCTCCTTGGGCCCAACACACTTTAAGAGAGGCCAAGTGTAGGCTCTCTTATAGAGTTGCCCGGCAATTATGACAAACCTTGAGGCCTGTTTCATGAGTTTCTGAGCTGTTTTTTCATCCTCTGGGGTCATACCCCCTTCAAGTAGTCCACGATTGGTTTGGTCCAATCTGGGCTTAAATTGAGCTCGGCTACGGCCTGCACCCCTAACTGGATATTTGGTTCGGATACTTCTTCCACATGGACTAGGGTAGGTCAGCTCTCGCCCAAGGCCAACCTGGACAAGGCGTCAGCTTTCATATTCTCCTCCCTCGGAATTTGCTGTATCGTGAACCTTTTGAGCCCTGAGGCCAAATCCTTGACTCTGTTGAGGTACGCCAGCATAGTACTGTCCTTAGCTTCAAACTCTCCTGATATCTGACTAGAAACCTATTGAGAGTCGGTGCTCAGGTTGACTGTCTGTGCCCCGAGCTGAGCTGTAATTTTCAGCCCCGCAATCACCGCTTCGTATTTAGCTTCATTGTTGGACACCGAAAAGGTGAACTTAAGGGAGTATTGGTGCTCATGCCGGGTCGGGTGGAGGATGACCACCCTAACTCTACTTTCAAACTTCCTTGAGGCCCCATCCACATGGACCTTCCACATATCCTCCAGGTCATGCTTGGCTCGGCCAGTGCATTCTACCACTAAGTCCGCGATGGCTTGGGCTTTGATGGTTGTCTTGGACTGGTAGGTGATATCAAATTGGCTCAACTCAACTGCCCATTTCAGCAGCCTGCCCGACGCCTCCGACTTGTGCATGATGGACTTGAGTGGGGCATCCGTCATGACCTTAATTGGATGAGCATCAAAGTATGGCTTCAGTTTTCTTGCCGCTGTGATAAGCGCGAGGGCGAGTTTTTCCAAGGAGGAGTACCTCACCTCAGTCCCTTGTAAGGTTTTGTTGACATAATAAACCGACTTCTACTCCTTCTCTTCTTCGCGGAGTAGTGCTACCGCTATTGTTGTACCTGAATATGCCAAGTATAGTACCAGCTCCTCCCCCACCTCAGGTCGGGATATCAGGGGTAGCAAAGCTAGATACCTTTTCAGCTCCTGGAAGGCATCCTGGCATTCCGTGGTCCATTCGAATTTCTTGGGATTCCTCAATATTTTGAACAGAGGATCATACTTGTCGACCGAGCTGGACATGAATTTGCTAAGCGCCGTGACCTTGCCCGCGAGCACCTAGACGTCCTTCACGCAGGTCGGCGGTGCCAGGTCAAGTATCGCCTGAACCTTCTCTGGGTTGGCTTCTATTCCCCATATTATGACCATGAAACCTAAAAATTTTCCCGCCTTGACGCCAAATGCACACTTTTCCGGGTTCAGCTTTATCCCAAAGTGCTTCATTACGGAGAAGGTTTCAGCTAGGTCAGTTACATGGTCTTCTGCTCTCCTGTTTTTGACCAACATGTCATCTACATAGATTTTCATATTTCGGCCAACTTGATTTTTGAAAGCCTTATTCACCATCCGAGTGTAGGTAGCTCCAACATTCTTGAGGCCAAAAGGCATGACCTCATAGTAGTAGAGACCTTTATTGGTGGTGAAGACAGTCTTCTCTTTGTCTCTGGGTGCTATCTTGATCTGGTTATAACATTTGAAGGCATCCATAAAAGAGAGTAGTACGAACCCGGAGGTGGCATCCACCATCTGATCAATTCGAGGTAAGGGAAAGCAGTCATTAGGGTAGGCTTTATTGAGGTCGGTAAAGTCAATATACAATCTCCATCCACCTGAGGACTTGGTCACCAGCACCACGTTGGATAATCAGGTTGGGTACTGGATTTCCTTTATGTGGCGGGCGTCTACCAATTTATCCACATCTTCTGCTATGATTTGTTGCTTATCATAATGGAAGTGCCTGCACTTCTGCTTCACCGGATAGTGATTCGGGTCAGCATTCAGGTGATGCTCAATCACTCCCGGGTCAATACCTGTCATGTCAGAGGCAGACCATGCAAATATATGCTCATTTTTCAAAAGAAATTGGCTTATACCCTTCTTGAGGTTACTGGGGAGTTCACCCCTGATTTTTGCTCTCTTTGTTTCATCGAAGAGTTCTACCTCTTGAAGGTCTTCAGCCGGGCTGCCTCTCTTAGCATCCCTTTTCTCCTTGGGCAAATTTGGTCCCCAACCGACCTGATATTTGGGTCGGAGGGAGTTTTCATAATATTCCCAAGTTGAGAGTAGGGCTCCTCGGATCGTGGCCATGCCAGCCGGGGTTGAAAATTTCAAGGTCTGGTGGTAAGTCGAAGGAACGGCCCTGAAATGATTAAGTGCCACCCGACCTAAAATCCCATTGTAAGTGGAGTTGCAATCCATCACAATGAAGTTGGCTTGTATCGAGACCCACTTGTCTCCATCTTCCAGCTTCAGCAGGAAGTTGATGACCCATTCGGCCCGGTGGGCTTTTCCAGTGAAACCAGCTAAAGTTCCCCTCAATGGCCTGAGTCGGCTCTTGTCCAACCCCATCTGCTCAAAGGCGCTAAGGAATAATACTTCTACCAAGCTCCCGGTGTCCACCATCAGCCTCCTCACGGTGAAGTTGGCTATTTTAGCGCTGATCACCAGAGGGTCGTGATGGGGCAATATCACATCCTCGAAGTCTTCTGAGGAGAAAGTGAGCTCCTCCATTCCCGGGATCGGACCCCGCGCTGGCCCATACCCCCTTCCAGCTCGAACATACCCGTTCTTGCCAGCCGAGGTCTCTCCACCTGACGCCAATCCCCCTGTAATGGTCTCAATCATAGCCAAACATCCGCCCCCAGCCTGGCGCCTGGGTGAACTTCTCTCTCTATCTCTCTGATCGTGATTTCAGTTCAGCTATTGATCTACGTACCTCCGGAGGTGACCTTAGGCTATCAGTGCTTCAATCTCCTATTTCAAGTCTTTACACTCCTCGGTGGTATGGCCGTAGTCCATATGGTAGCAACAATACTTGGTTTTATTGCGCTTCTCAGGTCGGCCTTTCATCCTTGGAGCTGGAGACAGGTGGTTTTGGTACTGGATCTCCATCAAGATTTGCTCCCTTATAGTGTTAAGGGGAGTGAACATGGTGAACCGGAGGTTCTGCTTTGGCTGTTGGGGCTATTTGTCTCAGTTTTTTTGGGCCTTCTCCCTAGGTTGGGCTCGGGAGGTCTCTCCCTTCTTGCCGGCTTTCTTCTCCTTGTCATCATCCCTCTTCACCTGATGGATTTCCTCTGAGTGTATGTACCCTTCTGCTCGTACCATCAGCTCGGCTACGGTATCAATGGGGTCAATGTCCAATGAGGATGTAAGGGGGCCCGACCTAAGCCCACTCTGGTAAGCCATCAATGCCATGAAGTCCTCCAGGTTAGGGATTCGGAGGGACTCTTCATTGAATTGAGCTGTGTAAGCCCTCAAACTTTTCTCTCTATGCTGCTTCACTGACAACAATGTTGAAGTGTGGCGGGTTACGCGTCGGCTTCCCGCAAAGCGGGACAGGAAAGCCTCAGCCAGCTGATGAAAACTTGCAATAGAGCCAGAACGAAGTTTTTGGAACCAGTCCAAGGCATTGCCAACCAAGGTGGTCGGGAATGTCTTCGTCTTCATGAGGTCAGACATATCATGCAAAGTCATGTGGTGATCAAAGTTGAGCAGGTGACTGGCTGGGTCTCCATTTCCATTATAAACTGCCGGGTTGGGCATCCGGTTACCGGTGGTTAGTGGCATGGCCAGTACTTCGGGTGAGAGTGGGCTTATACGGAGCTGGTTGATGACCTTGGCTTTGGCAGCCGCGGTCTTGGCCTGTTCAGAGTCGGCATGGGTCGCCCTTTTTCCTCTCGCCTCTTTAGGTCCAACTACCTGCTCCAAGAGGCCCTCTTCGTCTTGTACCCTTTTTTGCCTTAGGGATGGGATGCGTAACTGTGGATGCGAAGCCAGCGGCGCAGCTGTTTGTGGAGCCGGGAGGTCTGTAGCTAGCCGGGCTACCTGCTCCTTCAGTTCCTCGAACATCCTGAGCATCATCCTTATCTCCGGTGACAGGCTGGAGTTGAGGTCTCCATCTGTCGTGGGGTAGGTTTGTGAGGCTAAGTGTATACGTTGGCTCATTCTAACGTTAGTTTGGGTTTGGTCTTGGCTAGGCACCTGCGTAGTTTCGAGGTCCCCATCCGGGTTGGGCGAATCCTCCATCGGTGCGCTGTGACTTCTCGTTTGTACCATAATAGTTTCTCAATGAGTGGTGAGAAGAGTGATAGAAAGAATTCTTTCCCACAGACGGCGCCAAACTGTCGGGGTCAGAATCTTGACGTTGAAGTTGGGAAGCTACTCCTGCCGACCTGAATTTCTGGGTCGACTCCTTGACCTAGATTTTCGGGTCAGCTACCTGACCTGCACAAGGAAAATGAAAGAAAATGAGGGGTAACGAACTGGATTTTTCCCTCGGGCATGCGAATGATTAGTATGTCCGAGCTGGCGAAGTAGCTGAGAGCATTTAATGAGCAGTTACCTCCGAAATAAAGGGGTGAAGGTCTTATTTATACTAAATTCGGATCTGACGGCATTTAATGCGGTGCAGCTTTATGTCCCATCATTGCTTTATGTCCCATCAAGGCAGCTGGCACTGAAGTCGGGGTTCTCCGGGGTCGAGGTGATGTTGGATCAACATCCAGGTTGGGCATTAGCTGAATTTGCTAGTCTTGGCTCGGATTAACCCGCCTCAGCTCGGTGTGGGTATCTGACCTCAGCTCAGGATCCCCCTCGTCAATATATATTAAATATATATCAATGTCATATATCGCTTAAGCTTTATCTCTTAATTGACATCTTATGTGACAAGTTTTATTACATATAGCAGCGGATGCGTGTGTGTATAAGCCCTCGGTGGCTAAAAAGAACGTTAAAAATTCTTTACATTTTCAAATATTAGGTAAAAAGATGACTTAGTCCCCATTGAATATATATATATATATATATATATATATATATATATATTATTTATATATATGTATATAAATAATGAATTTTAGTTCTCATTGAAAAAAGTTATTAGATCCGTCCCTAATTACAAATAAATAAGACTCATTTATTTGAAATAATGAATCAATGGGCATTTTTCACATAAGAGATAATGGATAAGTGACGTTATATAGACAGTGACATGTATCATAACTCTTAAATGTAACATGCATAGAGAGGATGGTAAAACTTTACTCAAAAAGGAGAAATCGATCAAATAAAATGTATGTCTTGAATTGAAATAAATTCCAAATTTTCTTCTCTACACCATTTTGGCAAAGCCAAGATATTTTAAATTCACCAATCTATATATTGAGACTCAGCCTCCCTATAGATGCTCTTTGGCAAATCATTTCATTTTTTTTATCTAAGGGAACTGTAAGGTATTTTACACATGAAAATAGGTCTCGAGACCTCTTACCTTGGCCAATGGTTGGGCTAATCATTTTTCACTCAAATATCAGATTGAGTTTATATTGGGTGTATTATTGATATATTATTTCAGCACATTTTCACTTAAATTTTGTTAATTTATGAGTAATTTATGAGCAATTTGATTGGTTTTGTGTTTGATTTGCGTTGTAGGTAATTTCCAAGAGACAATATGAGTTTTGAGGTGAAGATTAAAGAACAATGGCTAAGGGCGAACTTTCATGTGGCGTGTGAAGAAATTGAAGAGAAATCACAAGTAGCACAGTTATAGCGCAGCTGCGCAGCATCGCAGGAAATTAAAGGGCATTTTTGTAAAATAGCGCGAAAAGAAACAAACCCTAGGATAAAAGAGAAGAAAACACATGTTTGAGAGAAGCTTTTGGCTGGTGGCTGGTTTTGGGAAGCAAGAAACGTTCTAGAGAAAAGAGAAAGCAAAGGATTAGCGAGTTGAAAACGGAGAACGATTCGGAGATGAACTTCTACCATGATTCTTCTCCAAATCCTCATTTTCTCTATCTCTCTTA
Organism: Ehretia macrophylla; assembly: GCA_037974665.1. Taxonomy (NCBI): domain Eukaryota; kingdom Viridiplantae; phylum Streptophyta; class Magnoliopsida; order Boraginales; family Ehretiaceae; genus Ehretia; species Ehretia macrophylla. The sequence continues at coordinate 34,612,769 of CM075770.1, forward strand.
TAATGATTTGCACTATGTTTTAGATTTTATTTAATTTCATTATTATGTTCTAAGTTATTTTTCTAAGGCTACGATGTTGCCAAATTATGAATATTTGATGTTTTTGATTTTGATTGATTGCTGAACTATTCCATATATGCGTTGAGTATTTCATGCTAAGTTTAATGCTTGTGATTTCCTGATCAACAATTGTATGATTTGTGGTTTGGTTTGAGACTGAAAATTGATAACTAAATTAGACCACATGTGAAATACCATTAAATCATCATAAGCTAGAGATAGTTATGAGATCTAGTACAGAACTTGAATTTCTAGGGCTTAATGCGTTCCATAAGTTCACAATTATCACAGAGATGTAGTTAACTTACTTATTGGAATAGGTTATTGATACTTGAGAAATATTAATATCTACCTTAGCGAAATTGCTAGCAACGTAGAGAATAGTCGTCAATTGATTTCAATCAATAGTTTCAAGTAAGATTAATCTTGGTGAAAACGGAACCCTTAGAACCTTTTAATTATTGAATTACCATCAATTGTTAATTTTGTAATTGTTTTAGTTACTATTATTATAAGTTCTATAATTTCTTTAGTCATTAATTACAAATTCTCTATTCATGATTGTCCAAATAAAGTTAGAGTTAAATAAATTCAAGTACTTAATAATCACAGTCCTTGTGAGAACGATCTTTACTTATCACTTTATTACGTGTTACGATACATACACTTGCGTTAGAAATCACACAACAGTTTATTTTGAGAGAATTTTAGAAAGTGAGTTACACATTTTCTAGCATCAATCTTTTGACCCAGTCTGAGTTATTGGACCACATAGAAGCGTCAAACAGGCTTTACCTGTCGATTTAGTTCAGCCCATATAAAAGGGAAGGAGAGGCCAGCAACTAAGCCCAGATATACCCCTGCATGACAAAAGCCCGAGCTTGTAAAGAGAGAGAGTTGCATAATAATTTTTCCTAAATTTATTATTATAATACAAATTTTAATGTAGGAGTTTTTAGCATTTACTTATGTTGAACTAGTAAAACAAAATTTGCAATCTCCCTTAACGAAAAAAGAAAAAAGCGAAAACTATAAAGTTTGTCTGTACTATCTTTTGGCGCAATATTAAAAACAACGCCCATTTGACAAAAGAAAAATGACCAAAATAATCATATTTATACCACGTATTGCTTAAAATGAAATTTATTTAAAATCTCCAAACTTTTTAGAAATGATGTTCAGGAAATAAATGATTTGTTGAACAACCTGAAGTATTATTTGTTGGCTTAAAATCAGAAACGTGAAATTGAAGTTGAGAAAAGTAAATCATTTCTGTTATTAGTGTATATGTATTTTTTTCAGTTTATTTGTCTTATATTGTCGAATTTGCACATTAAATAACCCGCTAATAACTCTAAAAGTTTATAAGAATGTAAGACATAACTTACCACTGCTACTTGACACAATCAGCGAATTAAATCATAGCGCTTATTATATTATTACGGTATTACAAGTTTAAATTCGGAAGAATACCGGGGGTGTTTTCAGAAGGTAACCTTGTTTTTAATTTTTTGGTTATAAGTTAAGCCAATTGTTGATATGGGTATCTTATCATTTAGATTGTGCCGAGGCTTCGTCTACTTGCATCGATTCGCCTCACTCAATGTCTCTAGATTGAGTTCACCATTAAGATTTAAGACTACGAAATTTAATCAAGTGGATTTTGAGTTAGTTTTGCTGTCTATTTTGTCGAACAGATATTATATTCGGATTAGTTTTGGTGGGTTAAATTGCGAAAAAGTTTGTATTTGTTCAATAAATATAGTGATCAGTTATAATGAAGAGAAGTTTTTTTTGAACTCATGCTTCTTGACATGTTGAGATGTTTCATGGTTCATAGACAAGTTATAATAAAGTGATCTCAATGTTTATTGTTTGAGCTAGAAATATTGGAATAACTTGTATTTTTGCCCCTAATGAAGTTTTTGATCTCGTTCGTACATTATTATTTTCACTCATACGAGGCACTTTTTATTTTGAATTCTTTTGATTTCGTTGTTACATTATTATTTTTACTCGTATGAGACACTTTATTTTGAATTCCTTTTATAGAAGTTGATATTTCCTTTTCACTAGATACCGTGTCAGCTTATCTCAGGTAATGTGTTTTGGATAGCAAACTTAGTTTGAAATAAGCATCTGATTGTCACCTTAAGAAAATTTGTTATTTCCTTCTTTTCTTGGTTCTGTTTTATCCATTTTGCCACAGGGATTCATTTCAATACCGTGTCACGTTTGTGCTATCTTATGAGTTAGATCATTGGGTATTTTTATGGCGAGCCGAGAGTTCAGAACAACTAGGCCTACACATGTATATCAATTGCTCCTTGTTTTCCTATTCTTCTAATACGGAACAATATAATTGGCTTCCTCTTGACCCTTTTAGTTCACATGACAAATCCTAATAAATCTTCCCACTGATTCCAGATCGCAAATTTTATATAAAAAAAAAAAATGAGAAGCTAAATTGATTGGAGAAGATCTAAATGTGGCTGGGAAAACAAGCCCTTTCCTATATATGGAAATTCATGGAGAGAATAACAAATGCACCTTGAAGAGTTGAAATCCAAAATGGAATGTGAATTCAGTCAATCTCATCATCTTAATCTCAGGCTCCGTTTGTTTGCTGTAAAATATTCTTCCGAAAAATATTTTCTTACTTTTATAGTGTTTGGTAATATCGAAAAATTGGTTAATCAAAAAATATTTTCCAGTAAAAAATGATGGGCTACTTTTTGGAGATTTTTCGGTGTTTATTAACACTGAAAAATTAGTCAACCGGAAAATATTTTCCGGTAAAAAATGGTAGGCTACTTTTTGGAGATTTTCCGGTGTTTGGTAACACCGGAAAATTGGTCAACTGAAAAATATTTTCCGGTAAAAAATGACGGCTAGTTCAAAATTTGGGAAAATATTTTCATTTATTTGGGAGATGAAAATATTTTCCGGAATTTAACCACCCATATTTTATGTGTATATATTTTTTTTTTATAAATCTCATGTCGGAAAATATTTTTTATTGTACATCCAAATAATCAGAAAATATTTTCCAGTATTCTATTTTTCAAGAAAATATTTTCCTCTAATAAGTTATTTTACGGCAAACAAACGGAGCTCAGGAAAATATTTTCTTCTGAAAACATTTTCTAAGAAAACATTTTCTACTGAAAACATTTTCCACAAGTAAGTTATTTTACGGTAAACAAACGAAGTAAAATATTTTATTTTCCAAAAAAATATTTTCTACTGAAAATATTTTTTACAAACAAGTTATTTTACAGCAAACAAACGGAGCCTAAGCCGCAATGTAACTAAGATCCTCCTTTGCGTAGCTTGGTGCAACTCAAAAGTGACAAAGAGCCGTACCGCAATTGTACTACAGTGTTAGTTTCTGCAACTTTGTAAAGTTTACTAGAGGGGATAATGCATACTGTAAGAACATTAGATGGTTTGGTTAGATAGTAGATGGTTGTTTCCAAGTCACCTCCTAGTTGTCTATCGCTCGATCACCTCTTTTTTCAGTTAAGTGTCTTTAAAGTTGCTTCCAAGTTCACCTCTTAATTGTTATCGCTCGATCACCTCTTTTTTCAGCTAGTGTCTCCAAGTTAGACCAACGTATGCGAGTCTTAAAAGCAGCTGAAATTTCCTCAAAAGTTTAATCTAAAGAGAACAGGAAATCTAAGTGGACCTACAATCATTGTATCATTCAAGTATCATAGTGATATTTAATTTACCTAGGCACCCTTGTGAGTTTATGTCGTTTAACGCACGTGCCAACATGTTTATTTTCTATGTATATATCATGTCTCTTGATGGCTTTTGTACGTCACTTTTATTTGGTTTCACCATTTGCCTGCTTGGTTGTTGAACTACATTGTAGATAGATGCAGGCCCCGAATGGGTAGTCTAGCTGCCAACGAGGTGAGACAAGATTCTCCAAAGTATGGGATTCAAAACTCCTTAGTTGCCATTAGATTAGATTATTGATTAACTTGATATATATGTTTGGTTGTATCGTTATATTTTCGAATTTTTGTCAAGTATAAAATCAGAATAATGTATGAAATGAGATAATTACAGATTTTTATCAAATATAAGATTAAAATAATGTATTAAATCAGATAATTACGAAGTTCTACTCTAATATAGTATATGTCTATCCACGTAAAGCTTAAGCCGTTTGTTGTGGGGTTAATTGTTTGTTGACCAAGCCTCCCCTCCCTTTCCGGAAACGCCATCTTACTAAATCTAATGTTAAGATATACGTGATTATTAAATTTTATATTTACAAAATCCAGCTTTATGCGTATCATTTGGTTTAATAGATCTGCCGGCGGCTTGCTTTTTGTTTATTTTTAGAGCAAGAAACCAATAATTTGACATCAAATAATTGGCTTTACCTGGAGTTAGGCAGCACTATAATGAAATGTTACATAAAACTGATAGATCTTCTTTTTTTTTTTCCTTTTTTTTTTTCCGATACAATGAAGGACTAAGTTGGGAATTCAGATAAACATTTTAGAAATATTTCACCTTTTTTGTATTTCTCCAACACAATCTGTAATGAAATTGGAAAATGATTAATCACGAAAGCTCCAAGAAATTGCAGAATGCCTCAATTACTTATTCAGTTTATATATCGATTTATCTCATAATAAACATGAACAATATGGTAGTGAGTGTGTCTTTCATATCTTCTCGTGTAGTCTTCCACTAATACTTTGAAAGTTTGGCCTCGAATCGTCATCACTATGGCCCGTGAATCCATCTCCCCAAAGAGGTAATAGATCTTTGACGGATAGTTGTTTATGGTGGTGTCGAGGTTGAAAATCTCACAGTTAGATTCGGAAGCTGCTTTGGCCGAGCTGGACTCCTTTGATCCTACCCCGAGCTAAACTTTCCTGGTCGGCTGCAGATCCTGCACAAGGAAGGCAAGGAAAAGGCGGGGGGGCGACCCGAATTTTCCCCTCAGGCGTGCGAATGATTAATATGTCCGAGCTGGCAAAGTAGTTGAGAGCAAGAAAGAACGAGAGAGAGTAAATGAGGAGGGTTGGGGTCTATTTATACTGAGTTTGGGTCTGACAATATTTAATGCGACGCAGCTTTATGTCCCATCAGTGCTTTATGTCCCATCGGAACAGCTGGAACTGAGGTCGGGGTTAATGGGGTCGGGTCAGTCATCTGGGGTTGATCATTGGGCTGAGCGAGCTGCTGATGGAGCGCGGATTGGCCCGTCTCTGATCAGGTCGGCTAATTTAGCTCAGCTCGGGAACCCCTCGTCAATTCCCCCCCCCAGTCGAGATCGAGTGGGCGAGATCTAGAGGTAGAAGCTAATCCCGAGCTGCAGGTGCCCGACCCCGATAGAGTAGGGATGGCCACGTCAGCAGTGCATGCCCAACGGATGGCTGCCACGTCACCTGGCGGTTCTGACGAGACGCGACGTTTGGCCTTCCCGAGGCGAATTTCACGGGCGCCTATAAATAGGGCCACCTCCTCCGAGATTTCACCGCATACTTCACTTTCTATTTCTCAAGGAATTTAGGTCGGACGCAAGAGTGGTCGGACACAACTAGCTCGGAAAGAACATTCTCGGGATTCTGCAGCTTGGACCAGAAGAGTCGGCCACACTCCGCAGTTGGGAGCATTAGGTACGTCCCGACTCCCTTTAGTCATTCCTGTTCATTTGTATTTGCTGTAGACAGGATGGGGAGGTCGGAATCAGAAGATTCTCAGGCAATGGATGTAAGGTCTTACGGCGGAGATGAAAGTCCGCCGGGGTCGGCATCCACCTCGAACAGGATCCGTGGCGGAGAGAGCACCAGCTCGTCCTCGGGGCCGGCTCAGAAATCCAACCGCGAGGAGAGTGACGACGACTGCCAAGTTATTGGGGTTAGATGGGTGCGAGAGGAGGCAGAAGAGGACCCTATGGCCGACCTGGGAGAATTCGATGCCGGGGAGGATGAGGAGCCGCTGAACCGACTGGAGGGCATCGAGATACCGCAAGAGTTCTTAGCCGGGGTGGCTGCCACCGAGCCGATCGAGGCTGTTCCAGTCAGTGCTGTTCGACCCCGGAGCTCGGCTTCAGCTAGCGCTTCTTCAATTCGGGGAAAGAGGATCGAGCAGTTGTTTGCCTGCTGCAAGCGAGAGTGCCATTCCACCGTGCGGATGGCGAACGCAAGACTGAGGAACTGGTCGGTTGATCGGCATCACAAGTTGAAGGTTCCAGGTCGGCAAGAATCGGCGTGTTACCCCCCAGCCAACCACTACACCATATATGATCTGGCCTTCGACGTCATCCAGCTCCCCCTCCCTGGCTTCATCGTTGGAATCCTGAACCATTTCGAGCTCAGCCCGGGTCAGATGTCACCGAATGGTTGGGCTATAATGGTGGCTTTCTATGTGTTCTGTTTGGAGAAGGGAGTGGAGCCGACCTTGCGTCGATTCAGGCATTTCTTCGTATGTAAGCCCAATCCGAAGCAACCGGGGTGGTTCCACTTCGCAGCTCGGGTCGGCCATTCCATATTCACCAAGTGGCACTCATCTAACAAGGGCTGGCATAATGATTACTATTGGGTGGAGTCGTCTGTGAATCCTGGATGTAGGTTGGACTGGCTCCCGAGCCTGAGGAAAACCGTCAATGATGATCCTAAACTCTCAAAGGAGGAGCGTGGAGAAGTTGCAGTGCTCAGGCCCGCGCCCGGGATGCTGATAAATATTGACAGTGTGCTGAAATGGGAGCGAATCTGGGATTCTAAGTTATTTGGTCGGGAGCCCGACCTCTCAAAGGATCATCCCCACCTGATTCCCGACCCGGATGGAGATGACGGGGCCGGCTCGGAAGAGGGTCAGTTTGCAAGATTGGCGTCCGACCTCCCGTCCCGTTTTATTAACTTCGCTTTAGCTGGGTCTTCGACTCACTTTTGATTCCCTTTGCTCTTTACCTTTGCAGATATGGCGGATATGAGGAAGCTCGCGTACGCCCAGGTGCGGTCAGGACCGGGCGGCACTGGACAAGGCCAGAGGCAACGCCACAGCGGCCAAGGGCGTGAGGTCGGTCCCGAGGTCTCCTCAAAAGGGGCTTCGGGGTCCCCATTGCCGAAGAAATCTGGGTCGGGCCTAACGATCCCGGAGCGCTCCTCCCCTCGATCCGAGAACAGAAAGCGGCCTCGGCCCGGGCACCCCGGAAAGGGCAAGGAGTCGGAGTTCAGTCCTCCCGACCAGCACATCATGGAAGCGTCCAAAGTGGATCGCGACCCCAAACTGGCGACGGTCCCAGCCGAGCAACTCTCGCTGGACTTGAGGACGGCCATTGTTACGGTAAGCCCCTATCCATTTTACATAGGGTTCGCATTCTTAGCTCGGCTAATTGCTTTTTCCTCTGCTGAACAGGCCGAGTCCCACATCCTCTCTGCCCCCAGCTTCTTAATCAAGGCCCAAACTCACTGCGTTGAGCTCGAGCAACGGTACGTGGAGTCCCGAGCCGAACGTGAGACAGTGAGAGAGGAAGCCGCTTAGAGGCAGAGGGCTGATGCGGCGGAGGTCGAGCGCTTAAGGAAGGAGCTGGACCTAGAGAAGGGCCGACGTGAAGCCGCGGCCAAGGACGTCGACCGCTATAAGCGAGAGAAGCGGGAGGCAGAGGCAAAGTTCAAGGAGTTGGCGGAGCGGGTCGGCGTCCACGGGGAAAAGGCGGTGGAGGCCTTCAAAACCAGCGACGCGGCGGTGGACTGGTTGGCCACGGAAGGCGGGGCCATGGCAAAATACGCGGAAATGGAGTTCTACTTCCGGGGTCAAGTTGCGGCTCGGGAGAGAGCGAAGACTTTCTTTCCATCCTCCAAGAACGACTACATCGAGATCCTGGAGGTCCCGCCGCCAGAATTCTGGGAGATCCCCGAGCTTCCCTCCGACCTGATATCCCAGGCCAAGGAGGTTTCTGAGTTTGTCCAGAAGGGCCTGGACCAAGCTGGGGATGAAGCTGAGGCCACCACCTCCGCTGCCGCGCCAAAGGAGATTTAGCACTGTTTTCCTGATAGGGCTATTGTATTTTTTGCCCGAGCTGGGCCTTTGTAATCATTTTCCGGTTTTTAATGAAAGATTTATTTTGGCTTTATTTGCGTTTCAATTGAGTTCGTACACGCGTACTTTTCTCTCCGCAAATTTTTCTAAGTTAGTGGGGTCGGACCAATTTTAATGGACCATACAAACTTAGGAGTAATAACCCGAGCTGGACGCGACTGATGTTTTAACATCCTAATCCGAGCTGGTATAATAGGGGCAACTCATAGTGGTTACCGATTCGAACTCGTCAGTCCGTTATAAAAATGGTCAAACTAATGTCGACAAGTATTGAGCTCGAGTTTAGACCCAAGCTAATACACCGACCTGAGGCCGGAATGCACCGAGTTGGAACTTAATCCGAACTGGCAAAACTGATCAAATTGTTATCAATTATACCCGAGCTGGAACTTAGTCCGAGCTGGTTTACTTGTCATTTGCTCGTGATTAAGCGTGGCCACCGCGTTAGTCCGAGTTCGAGTAATCTTGTCGTTGTAGCATTTGCACCCGGGTCGGGCATTGCACTGGTTGGTGTACTTGTTCCCAAGTCGGGAATTGCACTAGTTTATAAAATCGCATTGTATTGAATTTGTACAAGTAATGTTTCGGCCCGGGGCCTTTACAAAATACCTTGGCTCGGGGCCGTTTTACAAAATATTGCGGCTCGTGGCCGTGGACAAAATATTCCGGCTCGGGGCGGCTTTTAGACAAAATACCGCTTCAAATGTTCTGAATGCCATGAATTTTTTAACAGTTTTCCGTTCTTGTCTCGAAGGTAGAAGGTCCCGGGTCGGACTTCTTTCATGACCTCGTAGGGTCCCTCCCAGGTCGGGGAAAGCTTGTTAGTGGAGCGCGGCAAAAAGATGGCCTTCCTGAGTACGAGATCGCCGACCTTAATAGGCTTAGGCTTGACCTGCTTGGAAAAGGCTCTTTTCATTGCAGCTTTGCTGGCCAGCATTCTGATTTGAGCTTTAGCTCGGAGCTCTTCAGCGAGGTCGAGCTCTTCACGGATTCGTGCTCCGTTTATTTCTGGGTCATGGTGGAGGGTTCTACTGGTTGGAGACCCGATCTCCACTGGCAGCACGGCTTGAGTGCCGAAGGTCAGTTCGAAGGGCGATTCTCCCGTCGCCGAGCTGATATTGGTCCGTTGAGCCCACATCACTTCTGGGAGAATTGATGCCCATTGGCCCCCTGCTTCCTCCAGCTTGGTTTTCAGACCCTGCAAAATGATTTGGTTAGTTCTTTCAACTTGGCCATTACTTTGAGGGTGAGCAACAGACGAGAATCTGAGGTCGATCCCAATCTCAGCACATTTGCCTCGAAAGTATGCACTGTCGAATTGCTTGCCGTGGTCGGTGACAATGACCTTTGGTACCCCAAATCGGCATATGATATTTTTCCATACGAATTCCCAAGTTGCCTTTTCTGTTATTCTGGCAACACCTTCAGCCTCGGGCCATTTGGTGAAGTAGTCTACGGCCACGAAGGCGTGTTTCTTTTGGCCGAGACTGGCCGGCAAGGGGCCGATGATGTCTAGACCCCACTGATAGAATGGCCAAGGGCTTATCATCACTGTGAGGTCTACAGCAGGCTTCCGCTGCACGCTGGCGAACCTCTGGCAGGTGTCGCACTTTTTTACATACTCTTTGGCATCTTGCTCTAAGGTTGGCCAAAAATAGCCGTACCTTAACGCCTTCCGAGCCAGAGCTTTACCCCCCAAGTGGTTTCCACACACCCCTTCATGAATCTCCCGGAGTACATAGTTTCCTTCCTCGGGTGCAACGCATTTCAAAAGAGGCCAGGTGTAGGCTCTTTTGTAGAGCTGCCCGGCAATTATGACAAACCTTGAGGCCTGCTTCATGAGTTTCCGAGCAGCTTTTTCATCCTCCGGGGTCATACCCCCTTCCAAATAGTCCATGATTGGTTTGGTCCAATCTGGATTTAAGTTGAGCTCGGCTACCGCTCGAATCCCCAACTGGATACTAGGTTCAGATACTTCTTCCACGTGGACAAGGGTAGGTCGGCTCTCGCCCAAGGCTAGCCTGGATAGGGCGTCAGCCTTCATGTTCTCTTCTCTGGGAATCTGCTGTATCGTGAACCTTCTGAGTGTTGAGGTCAAATCCTTGACTCTGTTGAGGTAGGCTAGCATAGCACTGTCCTTGGCTTCGAACTCCCCAGATATCTGACTTGCAACCAACTGAGAATCGGTGCTTAGATCGATTGTCTGTGCCCCGAGCTGAGCAGCAATTTTCAGCCCTGCAATCACCGCTTCATACTCTGCTTCATTGTTGGACGCCGAGAAGGCGAACTTGAGGGAGTACTGGTGCTCATGCCGGTTTGGGTCGAGGATGACCACCCCAGCTCCGCTCCCAGACTTCCCTGAGGCCCCATCCACATGGACCTTCCACACGTCCTCCGGGTCGTACTCTGCTCGGCCAGAGCACTCTACGACAAAGTCAGCAATGGCCTGGGCTTTGATGGCTGTCCTGGGCTGGTAGGTGATGTCGAATTGACTCAACTCAACTGCCCATTTCAGTAGCCTGCCCGACGCTTCTGGTTTGTGCATGATGGATTTGAGCGGAGCATCAGTCATGACTTTAATCGGATGAGCATCGAAGTATGGTTTCAACTTTCTAGCCGCCGTGATGAGCGCGAGGGCGAGTTTTTCCAAGGAAGAGTATCTCACCTCGGCTCCCTGCAAGGTTTTACTAACGTAGTAGACCGGCTTCTGCTCCTTGCCTTCTTCTCGGACTAGCGCCGCCGCCACCGCTGTTCCCGAGCATGCCAAGTATACTACCAGCTCCTCCCCCACCTCAGGTCGGGATAATAGAGGTGGCGAGGCTAAGTACCTTTTCAGCTCCTGGAAGGCGTTTTGGCATTCCTCAGTCCATTCAAAGTTCTTAGGGTTCCTCAATATTTTGAATAGGGGAGCGCACTTGTCAGCCGACCTGGACATGAATCTGCTCAGCGCCGCGACTTTTCCTGCCAACACCTGGACGTCCTTCACGCAGGTCGGGGGCACTAGGTCTAGGATCGCCTGGACTTTCTCCGGGTTGGCTTCTATTCCGCGGGCTGTTACCATGAAGCCCAGGAACTTGCCTGCCTTGACGCCGAATGCGCACTTTTCCGGGTTCAATTTTATCCCAAAGTGCTCCATTACGGCGAAGGCCTCGGCCAGGTCAGTTACATGGTCTTCCGCCCTCCTGCTCTTGACCAACATGTCATCTACATAGATCTCCATATTCCGGCCAATCTGGTTCTTGAAGACCTTGTTCACCATCCGAGTGTATGTGGCTCCAGCATTCTTGAGGCCAAAAGGCATGACCTCATAGTAGTAGAGTCCTTTATCGGTGGTGAAGGCGGTCTTTTCTTTGTCCCCGGGAGCCATCTTGATTTGATTATAACCTTTGAAGGCATCCATGAAGGAGAGCAGCTCGAACCCGGAGGTGGCGTCCACCATTTGGTCAATCCGTGGCAGGGGGAAGCAATCCTTGGGGCAAGCTTTGTTGAGGTCGGTGAAATCAATACATAGTCTCCATCCACCAGAAGACTTCGTCACCAGCACCACATTGGACAGCCAAGTTGGGTACTGTATTTCCTTTATGTGGCCGGCGTCCACCAACTTGTCCACTTCTTCCGCTATGATTTGTTGCTTATCATAATGAAAGTGCCGACGCTTTTGTTTTACTGGATAGTGATTTGGGTCGGCATTCAGGTGATGCTCGATCACACTCGGGTCAATTCCTGTCATGTCATAAGCAGACCAGGCAAATACATGCTCATTCTTTAAAAGAAATTGGCTTATACCTTTCTTGAGATTGGCAGATAGTTCGCACCCAATCTTTGCTCTCTTTGTTTCGTCAGAGAGCTCCACCTCCTGGAGGTCCTCAGCCGGGCTTCCCCTCTTAGCGTCTCTCTTTTCTTCGGGCAGATCCGGTCCCCAGCCGATTTGATATTTGGGTCGGAGTGAGTTTTCATAACACTCCCGAGCTGAGAGCTGGGCTCCGCGAATGGTGGCTACCCCAGACGGGGTCGGGAATTTCAGGGCCTGGTGGTACGTTGAGGGGACGGCCCTGAAATGATTAAGCGCCACCCGACCTAAGATCCCGTTGTAGGTGGAGTTACAATTCATTACAATGAAGTTGGCCTGCATCGACACCCACTTATCCCCAGCCTCCAACTTCAGCGGGAGGTTGATGACTCCTTCGGCTCGGTGGGACTGCCCGGTGAAACCTGCTAAAGTACCACGCAATGGCCTGAGTCGGCTCCTGTCCAGCCCCATTTGCTCAAAAGCACTGAGGAACAAGACTTCTGCCGAGCTCCCAGTGTCTACCATCAGCCTTTTGATGGTGAAGTTGGTTATCTCTGTGCTGATCACCAGGGGGTCGTCGTGAGGCAATATGACCCCCTCCAAGTCTTCTGAGGAAAAGGTGATCCCTTGCATCCCCGGGGCCGGTCCCTTCATTGGTCCATATTCCCTCCCTGCACGAACATAACCCTTTCTGCCTGCCGAGGTCTCGCCTCCTGACGCTAGCCCTCCCGCTATGGTTTCAATCACAGCCAGACGTCCGCCCCCAACCTGGCGCCTGGACGGACTTCTCTCCCTATCCCTTTGTTCCGTATTTCGGGTCGGCTGTTGATCTACATACCTCCGAAGGTGACCTCGGGCAATCAGTGCCTCGATCTCCTGCTTCAAGTCTTTACACTCTTCGGTGGTATGGCCATAGTCCATGTGGTAGCGGCAATATTTGGTCTTATTGCGCTTATCAGGCCGGCCTTTCATTCTCGGTGCCGGAGGCAGGTGGTTTTGGTGCTGGATCTCCATCAGGATCTGCTCCCTCGAGGTGTTGAGGGGAGTGAACATCGTGAACCGGGGGTTCGGCTTCGGCTGCTGGGGCTGTTTGCCTCGGTCATTCTGGGCTTTGACCCCAGGTTGGGCTCGGGAGGCCTCTCCTTTCTTCCCGGCCTCCTTCTCCTTGTCGTCATCTCTTTTCGCCTGGTGGATTTCCTCCGAGTGTATGTACCCTTCTGCTCGAACCATCAGCTCGGACACAGTATCCACAGGATCAATTGCTAAGGAAGACGTGAGTGGGCCCGACCTAAGCCCACTCTGGTAAGCCATCAGAGCCATGGAGTCCTCCAGGTTCGGAATTCGGAGGGACTCCTCGTTAAATCTGGCCGTGTAAGCCCTCAAGCTTTCCCCTCGATGCTGCTTCACCAACAGCAATGTTGAAGTATGACGAGTGGCGCGGCGGCTTCCCGCGAAGCGAGACAGGAATGCCTCAGCCAGCTGGTGGAAACTTGCAATTGAACCTGGACGAAGTTTTTGGAACCAGTCCAAGGCATTGCCAACCAAGGTGGTCGGGAACGTCTTCGCCTTCATGAGATCTGGCATATCATGCAGAGTCATGTGGTGGTCAAAATTGAGCAGGTGGCTGGCTGGGTCTCCGTCTCCATTGTAGACGGCCAGGTTGGGCATGCGATTGCCGGTGGGTAGGGGCGTGGCCAATACCTCGGGAGAGAGTGGGCTTACACCGAGTTGGTTGATGACCTTAGCTATGGCAGCCGCGGTCTTTGCTTGCTCGGGGTCGGCTGGAACCGCCCTTTTACCTCTCGTCGGGTCGGATCTTGGCATTGGCTCCAAGAAGCCCTCCTCTTCCTGCGTCCGTTTTCGTCTAGACTCCGGGATGTGGACGTGGGGGGGGGATGGCCGCGGCGCGACCTCTTGCGGCGCCAGGGGGCCTTCAGCCAGCCGGGCCACCTGCTCCTTAAGTTCTTCAAACATCCTCAGCATCATCCTTATCTCCGGTGATAGGCCGGGGTTTGGGTCTCCTTCTGCTGCGGGTTGGGTTTGAGTGGCTAAGTGTATACGTTGGCTCGTTCCACCGTCGGCTTGGGTCAGGTTCTGGCTGGGCGCCTGCACGGCTTCGGAGTCCCCTTCTAGGTTGGGCGAATCCTCTGCCGGTACGTTGTGGCTTCTAGTTTGCACCATAATGGCTTCTCAATGAGTGGTGAAGAGAGTTATAGAAAAACTCGTCGTTTCCCACAGACGGCACCAAACTGTCGAGGTTGAAAATCTCACAGTTAGATTCGGAAGCTGCTTTGGCCGAACTGGACTCCTTTGATCCTACCCCGAGCTAAACTTTCCTGGTCGGCTGCAGATCCTGCACAAGGAAGGCAAGGAAAAGGCGGGGTGGTGACCCGAATTTTCCCCTCAGGCGTGCGAATGATTAATATGTCCGAGCTGGCAAAGTAGTTGAGAGCAATAAATAACGAGAGAGAGAGTAAATGAGGAGGGTTGAGCTCTATTTATACTGAGTTTGGGTCTGACAATATTTAATGCGACGCAGCTTTATGTCCCATCAGTGCTTTATGTCCCATCGGAACAGCTGGAACTGAGGTCGGGGTTAATGGGGTCGGGTCAGTCATCTGGGGTTGATCATTGGGCTGAGCGAGCTGCTGATGGAGCGCGGATTGGCCCGTCTCTGATCAGGTCGGCTAATTTAGCTCAGCTCGGGAACCCCTCGTCAGGTGGAAAAAACTCCTTACTTTGGACATGTAGCAAGAGGTTACATCTATCCAACTGTAAGTAGGCCCGAGCAGGTGTGACATGAGGCATTTAACGACTTACGTGGTCCTATATATATTCTAGTTTTACTGTCATCGTCGCTCATATTTTTAAGGTGAGTAATTGAAGTCTATGCAAGTGGATCAATGTAAAGAAAAAACAACGGATCGCTCTCTACTATTCAAAAATATCATATGTCTCTACAATTTAAAATGTTAAGTGCTCACTTGATCTAAAATTTTAAAGTGTAAAAGAGTATATATTTAATTACTTTGATGTCTCCAATACAGTCTTTATGTGCAAGCGAGGTTTACAAATTATGTATTTGATAATGCGATAATAATGGCAAACTTAAACGCATAATCATTTTGGCAAGTGGGTTTTGATACTATATAAAATAACCACTTCATTTAAAAATTTAAACTATTAGAAATAGTATATATAATTAATTTGATATCTATAACACAAACTATTTTCTAAATCGCTCCAAATTTATCAAGTGAATGATCACTCATGCCATGAAGTATGTTTTTTTTTTTTTTTTTGATGAAGTGGGAACCCAGTTGAAGGAATCTGACTGCCGGATTATCCGGTGAAACTTGACCACCAATTGATAAATCCCTAGGTGCAGCGGTGCATAACCATTTTGGTAAGAGGGTTTTGATTCTATGTAAAGTAAGCAATTTATCTAAAAGTTTAAACTTTTAGAGAGCGTATATATAATTACATTGATGTCTATAACAAAAGGTATTTTCTAAATCGCTCCAAATTTATCAAGTGAATGACTCATGCATGAAGTATGTTTTTTTTTTTTTTAATGACGTAGGAACTCAGTTAGAGGGCGGGGATCTACCATCAACAGGTAAATCTTTGGATACAGTGATTCGCTCCCTCACATATACGAAATTATTCAAGAATATAACTCTAAAATAATAAAAAATATCAAACTCATAATTTCGTATGAATAATTTTATTTCACTATTAACAAACCATGCAATGGAGTATGGTGAACACACACCAAATATGGATTACATAATCTCAACAGTAAATGTGATTAATATAGCAAAGTAGCATCAGGAAAAAAAGGAAGGAAAAAAAAAACATATATACCGATGCAGTACACATCATAATGAAACACAACGTAGGATCATGTTACTGGCATATCAAGGCATGGGGGCCATTTTTCATGAAAAGAGACCGGAGGAGTTTTCAACGTGGTTTAGATACAAGTCAACAAAGTCTTTTCCAGGCGGAGTGCCCAAGAAACCACTCATTCAACGTATCCCCGCAACCCACTCACCCAGATGGAAAACTAAAGGGCAATTCTATACAGCTTGTTTGGATTGACAATATTAAAGGAAAGGAAATGTTAGGAGGAATTTTTTAATTCTTTTTCTTCTTTAGATTGTAAATTTAGAAAATTTCTATATTTTTTTAATGTAAAGGATTTTGTAATTCTTTTAAATTGGAGTGTTTTGGAGAGAAATGAAAAATTTTGTATAAAAAATCTCTTTTGTCCCTACATATCTCATCGTTATAAAATTAAAAAATAGTACTTAAGTAATTTTACATTTTAAATTATCCTTTTTCATTTTCTTTACTTCTCCAATCTAAACAAAAGATCATACAATCATTTCTTTTCCTTTCCATTATTATTTTTTTTGCAATCCTTTTTTTTTTGGTCAAATGAAAAATCATTAAAAATAAAAGAGATGAAGTACAGGCTTAGTCGATACCGGCAAGTTCACAGTCATACAAAAAAATTTTAGACAAAGCAAAAAGGATATTAGCGCTCCAGTCCAGAGGTAGGTTGCCATTTATACATCGTTTAGCTACCCAATCAGCGGCCTGATTTCCGTTGCGTCGTACTAAGAAAAAGGAGACATGAGGGATAGCTTGGCTAAAGATGTGAATATCTTCAACAATGTTCTTGATTTCTACAGGAAGGCAGGTGGTCGAGACGTGACTGCCTTGAAGAGGATTTCCGAGTCTATTTCAATGGGTAGGCTGCTTAAGTTGAGAAGAGTGCAAAGTTGGCAGGCGTTGAGCATGGAAAGAGCTTATCCTTGAAGGGCTGAACTTGCATGAATTTTTTTAGTAGTGCCGAAGGAAAGCAAACCAAGGTTGTTGCAACAAATAATTGTAATGGAGCTTTTTAAAACATGGTTTGAAACCAGCATCAATGTTGATTTTGTAGCAATGAATTGGAGGTGGAGTCCAAAGTTGTGAGATTGCTTGCTGATCGGGATGGGATCTTGTATGAGGAAGTTGGAGGCCATTCGGCAGTGATTTTTGGGCTTCCAAGTAATCCTTGTGCGACTTGTAAGCCAGTTGAAGAGTAAGCAAGGGATCAGGATTTGTGCCATGAAAGATAAAATTGTTCCTGCCTTTCCAAATGAACCAACAAATGAAAGCAACCAAAGAATCTGCTTCACCATTCTAGTGCCCTGTAATAGAGATCTTATGAAACAGGTCCATCAACCAAGAATCCAGCCTAGAGATTGAGGCAGGAGGGAAAGAGCATTGGAGTGATGAAGCAAACCAGGTAGCTTGACTCCAGTTACAAAGCAGCAGAATATGTTCAGTGTTTCTCTTTCAGTTCCACAAATTTTGCAAAGAGGAGTAGATGTCAGCTTCCTTTTAAATCTGTTGCATTCTGTGGGAATAAAGTCTTGACAAGCTCACCAGAGGAAGTGCTTGATTTTTTAAGGTGTTTTAAGCTTCCAAAAATGCTTCCAAAAATCCGACGTGATGCTATGGGAAGGAACCTCTCTGAGCAGCTTGGGAAGAAACGAATTGTTGTTGAGATGCAATGGAGTATTCACTTTTGACGGAGTACCTGCCATTAGAGTTGTGAGGCCAATAGATCTGAACCCTTTTTCCTTCTTTTGGGATATATGTAGCTTGAATTTCTTGTTGGATAGAAGGATCAAAAAGATGTTGGATGAGATCGTTGTTCCATTGGCGGGTGCTTGGGCTGAAGAGATCTTGCACCATCTAAATATTGGCATCACTTGGTCTAATGATGGTACGTGTGGATGAAAGCCAGAAGTCTGACCAAATGGTTATCAAATTGCCATCACCAACCGCCCATTTGCAGTTTGCAATAATAAGATCACGTCCGCTGAGGATGCTTTTCCACCCCCATGAGGGTCATTCCAGATATCAGAGTCCCTGAAATAAACAGATTTAAGGATCCGAAACAAAATAGAGTTATGGTTAGCATCCAATCACCAAACATTTTTTGCGAGGAGGGTTCGATTAAAAAGGTGAAAATCTTTGAAATCAAGTCCTCCCAGGTGCTTAGGACGAGACAAAACATTCCAGTTAGTCCAATGAATTTTATTACTCCACCAGAATTTAGCAATGATAGCATAGGGCTTATTGCAAATTGTTTTAGGAAGAAGGCAGCTTTGCATAATATAAGAAGGTAATGGTTTTTCCAACCTGCAATTCTAGAGTGAGCACGATCAAGAAGCCAGTTAAGGGCCTGGATTTTTGAGTTTCCCCAATCTGTTGGAAGTCCCAAATAGAGACCAACTTGGTTAAATTGATTGATTCTAAGGATGTCACAGACAAACTCTTTTGTAGCTGCCGGGGTGTTAGCACTAAATGTGATACCACATTTGTTTAAGTTAATACTTTGCCTTGTAGCGAAATAGTACTTATAAAGCACATCATTTAAAGCAAAATAGTTTCTTCCATTTTGGTGCCAAAAAAAAAAAGATGGCATCATCTACAAAAAAAAAGATAGGTTAAGAGGGGGGACGCCGGAGCCAATTTGATGCCTTCAAGAAGGCCAAGGTTCTCCTGCTTAGCAATGAGAAAAGAAAGCGTCTGTGAGAGAATGCAGAATAAGATGAGAGAAAAGGGGTCTCCTTGGCGGATACCCCTTTCTGGCTTAATAGTATTGAGAGGTTCTCCATTAAGGATAATGTTGTAGTTAACTATAGTCACACATCTCATAATCCATTTGATCCAGATTTGGTGAAATCCCATGCTTTCTATGAGTTTTTCAAGAAAGTCCCATTCAACTTGGTCAAATGCTTTACGCATATCAACTTTAAGAGCATCAAAACAGTTTTTTGATTTTCTTTTCTTTTTCATAAAATGCAAAACTTCATGAGCAATGAGAATATTGTCATGTATGGATCTTTCAGGAATAAAAGCTGCTTGATTAGGTGAAATTATGGTGTTCATCCATGGTTTGAGCCTATTAACAAGAATCTTAGCAACCACTTTGTAAGCAAAAGTAGCACAACTGATTGGTCTAAATTCCTCCACTTTAGTGGGGTGTTTAACTTTTGACACAAGTGTGATGTAAGTTTGGTTAAAATTAGAAGTGAAAAAGCCTCCATTGAGAAAATTATTGATTGCCATGAAAAGATCATTCTCAATAAGGTTTCAGTACCTATGGAAGAAAACACCATTGAACCCATCTGGTCCAGGAGCACTTTTTGGGCTGAGGCTGAAAATTGCCTCTTTCATTTCTGCTTTTGAAATAGGAGCTATAAGTGCTGTGTTCATTTCAAGTGAAACACAAGGATGCACGCAGTTAAGGATGGGGGAAAAGTTTCTTGGTCCAACAGATGAGTAAAGGGCAGAGAAAAAATCCTGAAAACATGCTTTAATAAGAGAAGGGTCCTCAGTCCAGTTACCAGAATTGGTACAAATGCGAAAGATGTGGTTTGTATCCCTTCGCTGAGCTGTGATAGCGTGGAAGTACACAGAGTTATTATCTCTATGTTGAAGCCATTTCACTTTAGCACGAGCCGCCCAATAGGCTTATTCTTTTGCCCAAAGATTTTCAATATCCAAAGTGAGATTGTTGATAGTCGCAGCATTGTATGTTTGAGCATTAAGTAGCTGGGTCAGCTGGGCTTTAAGTTTGTCGATATGGATTTTGTTGCTTCGGAATCGTAAGCGACTCCAATGAAGAAGAGCTTTCCTGCAAGACTTAAATTTGAGGTTAAGGATGCGCAAACCAGGACCAAAACCATTTTTTCTCTAGGAGTGAATAACAGTTGAATCACAAGTATTATCTTCCACCCAATTGGGTTCAAAAAATAACCTTTTAAAATGATGTGAAATGCTGGTAGAAGTAGTGAGAAATAATGGGCAGTGATCTGACCCTATAGGAGGGTGCACCGCAATCTAGGCGTTAAGGAAGAGGTTCCGCCATTCAACATTGCAAACACCATGATCCAAGACTTCCTTGATATTTGCTTCTCCATCTCGATCATTAGACCAAGTAAAATCCACGCCTTTCAGATTAATTTCACATAGGAGGTTAGCATTAAAGAAGTCATGAAAGTGGTCAGAAGTCTTACAAGATTTTGGATTGCCTCCTTGCTTTTCAAAGGAGTCAAGAATAGTGTTGAAATCACCAATGATGATCCACGACTTAGGTGGTTCGGTTTGCCAACTAGAGATCAGATTCCATTGACTCAATCTTTTGCCAAGATTAGTCGAGCAATACACAACAGTAAGTAACCAAGGGGTTCCACAAGGATAGGTGACCTGAGCATGAATTGCAAATTCACTTATTTGAAGGATAATAATGAGTCGGTAAAAGAGCGATGCCACCTGCTAGACCAACAGGGTCCACTGAACAGACAAGATTGTAGCCAAGAGAGTGAGCAATTGAAGAAATTTTTGAGGATTTTTGCTTCGTTTCAAAGAGACCAATTATTTGAGGCTTTTTTTGGGAAACAAGGCCCCTTAGGCTCTGAACTGTCAGGGTAGAGCCTAACCCCTGACAGTTCCAACACAAAACATTCATTTTTGCATCTGGGGCTGTTCACTGACAGACCCAAACAAGGTAATTTCCTTTTCTTTTATTTATTTTTCTTCCTTCACTTTACTTTCCTTTCCTTTCCTTTGGGCAATCCAAACATGGGGTAAATGGAGAAGATAGATGAATTCATTTGATAAAAGTCACGATGTTTTATTTTAAAATTAATTAATATTAGATGAAATAGTCCAAAAAATTATGTATTGTTTGGAGCTTATGATTTATTATTTATGTAATATAATTAATATTTTTTAACACTCTTTTCATGTGTGACTTACCTTCACTATTTTCACGTGGACACGTGACAATTAATTATTGAAAAGGTCGAATGTGGATAAATAAAATTAGATCAAAATCTAACTTTGATATAATAATAAGAAACTTGAGAGTTCATTCCAAAACCAATTTTTGTCGTATTATTAACAATCCATCAGAGATAATTATACATATACTACATGTATCTTCAATGGGGCTCTAAAAATGAAACTATTCACAAAAACTGACTATTTTTGGTAATTTTTAGAGACTTGGTCTCTATTTTAACTCAAATCTCTAATAGGGCCCACTACTTTTTAGAGATTTACACCAAAATAGAGACCCAATCACTTTTTGGGTCTCTAAATTTTGTGTAAAAAAAATAAATTGGATCTCTATTTTAACTCAAATCTCTAAAAAGTGGTGGATCCTATTAGAGATTTGAGTTAAAATAGAAACCAGGGTCTTTAAAAATTACCAAAATTAATAAATTTTTGTGAATAGTTACATTTTTAGAACCCCATTAGAGATACCCTTATGTAAGCAGAATAACAACATACAAAACAATATCTGATAATTGAAAAGATGCCACTTATGTAAATAGAATAAGAAAATTACTATATATCACTTTATTATTGTCACTCAAATACCACTTTCTACATAAATATTTTGTTGGTATGTTAAAATAATGAACTTTTTAATTTCTTTTTCATCTTTTAATATGCCAACTAGACATACACATAGAAGGTAATATTTGAGTGATAAAAATAAGAGAAATACTATATATCTTAAAACTCAAATACCATTTCCTATGTGTATATCTAATTGACATATTAAAAAAAAATTTAAAAATTAATTATTTTAACATGTCAATAAAATATATTTAAGTAATAAAAATAAAATGATATATAATAATACTTTTTTAATAAAAAAATCTGAGAAAGGTGATTTGACGATGAAGTCTTTTTCTATATGATGTGTGTGGTGCCCAACTCGTCATAAACAAGAGTGGAGAACCAGGAAAAATTATTAAAAATGAAATCTTATCGCCTTTAGTTGGTTAGCAAACAGCCACTTGCACCAAACTCGAGCAAATGTAGGCCCGTTCATGTTCGCCAACATTTCGCCCTCAAACAAGTTGGATCCACCCCCATACTTTTTTAACTCCCCACCACTATCCATCTCTCTTATCAATCATCAACATAACCCTAAAACAACACTTGTATAATTTACACAACATAACCCCAAATATACTAAATTAACATTTCCTTCATTTGATTATACGATGTACAATAATACACTATTAATGTTTACAGAAAAAAGTGCAACTATAAATGTAACATCTAATGACATCCTTCCTCTACTCAAAACAGATAAAAAAGATAAAACATCCTATATGCTGAGTGAAGCTATCGACTTGTCAAATATCATACTAGAAATCAACAAAACCTCCCTTCAAACAAGAAAAAAAAAATACACTATTAATATTACCATTATTTGTTTATACAATAACAAACTTAAAAGATGTAAGAAACTAGAAATATTTTGAGTTAATAATCATTTTTGTTTTTTCATTTTTCAAGAATGAGACATAAACGAGATGTAAGGTTTCTTAGAGTACCAGACCAATAGTCTTAACATTACCCAAAATACACTATTAATATTTACATTATTTGTTTATACAAGTTACAATAACAAGCTATTCTACATAACAACTTAAAAGATGGAAGAAATTAAAAATACAAAACTGAATTAATAATCATTTTCGTTTTTCTATTTTTGTAGAATGAAACATAACGAGATATCAGGCCTCTTAGAGTACCCGAATAATGATTTTAACTTCAGAGGCATGTATTTTACCAGCACACCTGAAAATTACATAAAGATGTATTTTTTAATAATAGACTTAGACCTCCCCACCCCTTTCACCAGTAATCAGCATCAGGGTCTTCGGGCTCGGGCCTCTTGTTCAAGTCGGGCTTCTCTTGATCAAACCAACACGAATTCAATTCAGATGAAGGTTGCGTTACATGTTCATGATGATGATGGTGGCGCTGCTGATGTTTTTGTTCATGTCCACCACCACCACCATGATGATGGTGATGATGAGCAGCAGCTGCAACTCTTGCACACTGGAGAGCATCAACTCTTGAACCAACCTCAACAGCTTTCTTTCTTATAGAAGCAGCTGATAGGTCATTGAGCTGCTGATCTTCTTCGCTGATCTCACCATTTAGTAACAGCTCAGGGAAGTTAAGCCTAGCTGTTGGCCCTCTCAGATAATACACCGCCGTGTCATAGGCTCTCGCCGCCGCCACAGGCGTCGAATATGACCCTAACCATATTCTTGATCGCTTGTTTGGCTCTCTGATCTCCGCCACCCACTTCCCCCACTTCCTCATCCTTATTCCTTTGTATGGCCTCTCACTTCTCTTCTTCCCTGAACAGCAACCACCACCCTCCATATCTCTCTCTCTATATATATATATATGTATATATATATATAGCAGACTACTTGGATACTAAGCTTTGTTTCTTCTTTGTCAACTGTGAGAGCTTCCACGTTGATTTTCTTAAAAAGGGAAGTTTACGAAAGAAAAACAAACAATCTAGAATGCACCGACACAAGTCTATCAAGTGTGTACAACAATATTTATGAACTTGAATCAGCTAAGAGATAGCTATGAGAGTAGGGCTATTATCATTTTGCCCTTTTATCTCTCCCTTCAATAAAAGCTTTTGCATTACCTCATATAAAGATAGTTGTTGATTGCGATATAGAGAGCCTTGTTGCTAAGCCTGCTGGCGTAAGATGCTTTTATTTTTATTTTCTTCTCTTCTCTACGCAAATTGCAACTTTAGTTTTGTTTTGTTTATAAAATGGAGGTGGTTGATGTTTATCGAGAAGTTTTTTTTTTTTTTTGAATGATGTAATAATTCAATTAATAGTATTTAAATATCAGATTATTTGACAAAATTTAATTAATAATTAGTAAATTTTTAAGTGCAGTGATTACATGTATCACATTAATTAAAGGCAAAACTCAATAATACTAGGGAGTACTGAATCTGTGATATCGTAAGAGCGATTTCATCCACACTACTGCTAGATCATGTCTTTAGAGTAGGGATGACAATGAGGACGAGTTTTGTGGATACTCACCCCATCTCCACCCCAAACAAGGGTACTATTGGAACAAGAAATAGGGAATGGGGGTTGACTTTGAATCCCTGCGCGCGAGGGAGGGGAATGGATGTTGACTTTGAATCCCCCCACGAGGGCGGGGCGGGGCGGGAGATGGGGCTAGACATTTCCCTCCCTGCATTCTTTGTCCCGCATTATAATAAAATTATTTAAACACTTTATATATCTATGTTAAAATATTTTAGTTAATTGTATAGTATTAGGAAATATTATTCTTTCCTAATCTATTACCCTAATTGTTAGGATTAATTAGTTTTTCTCTATTTCTTTATTTGTATTAGTGCTAGAGTTATATTTTAATATTTTATATTGTACAATACAAATCATGTTAATGAAACTAACTTGTAAACAGTAAACTTAAAAGCTAAACCTTTTATTCTGACCAAAGAAAAAAAAAAAGAGACCTAAACCTCTTAGGATTATAGCTTATAATAAATATTTGATATTAATTTAATATCTATATTTATATTTATATTTAATTTTAGTTTACGTCTTGAAATTTGTGTATTGTTAATTAATGTCATTGCATAGTTTAAAAAAAAATAAACAACCTCACAGGGATTTATTAATGGGGCGGGGGATGGGGTGCTCTTTCAGGTGACGGGACAGGGTATGGGAATAGGTCCTTCCGCCCTAAACCCGCTCCATTATCATTTTTACCCTAGAGCAACCGAAAAGTTAAATAATACGCTAATTAATTAGTTAATTACTAGCTACAACATTCGATTGTAGTTCATAATGTAGTTCATCTCCCTACACCTTTATTGGTGTTAATGAAAAAGATAAAAGGAGCGAAAGTTTCCAGAAAATAATTTGTATATAACCATTTTTTTTCCCTTTCAAACGAAAAAAATTTAAGTGCATAAGTTTCTCGTTTGATGAAGTTGTATGTACTATAATAATTTAGTAGTAATTTATGTATAGATAATGCGACAAAAAGTTTTCTGTCAATAACACAAGAGATAGTGACTAATTATATGCAAGGGCGGATGCAACATTTCGCTAATGGGGCTGTAATTTTTTCAAGAAAATAAAGTGTATTTATCTCAATTTTTTAAAATTATTTGTATTTTTAGTATAAAAAAATAAATTAGTTCATATCGAAAAGATATTAATGTTAGAGTGTCTATTAAAATAAAATTTTCTAATTTTTTTTTAATTATAATTAAACTTACAAAAGAAAAAAAATTATTAAATTATTGCGATATAATATGGTATGACTTGCAATTGAGTGTTTTGTATTTGACCTAAAAACCAAAAAAAGTAAAAATTTAGAGATATTTTTCAAGAGGGTATAGTATTGATGGTGGGGTGTGACAGTGTCGTGTGCGGGCTTAATGAAATATAGGACTGAATTATATGTTTACAAAAAAGTAGTTGTCATTTGTGAGGAGAGAGAAATTAATTATATATATAATAAACAATAGGGCGAAGAAAATAATGATTGGAGCTAATAATGATTTGACGTAAGGATTAAAATTTAAGAAATATTATATATTATTTTATTTTTATTAATTAAATACTATTTTTTATATATATTTTTAAAAATTAAAAAAAATATTATTTTAATATGTTAATTAAATATTTATGTAAAAAAAAATATTTGTATAATAAAAATAAAATATACTATAATAATACTGTTAAGAATTTTTATTATTGAGAATTCTTTAAGAGGGTGAAATGTAGGTTGGGTCGGTGGTCGGTAGTCGGTGGATGGATTAGATACCTCAATAGTGACTTGACTTTCCACTTTCCACTTTCCACTTTCCACTTTCCACTTTCCACAACAAATAAAACGATTCCATGAACAATAATATAGTACGTCGTACTCTTATTCACCTTCCTTTTCAGTTCTTGCTTCAAGGTAACCTCTGCGATGTTATTGGCGTACGAACTAAATGATGCCTTGCCTTGCCTTGCGCTAGGTTCGTGGTAGATTTAACCATGGCAAATTATTTAAATTATTTTATTTTAAAATATATTATTATTATGATAAAAAATAAAAATAAAAAACATGTGTCATTCGTTTATTATGAGGGATTAGAGTTTTTTTTTGGGTAATTTTGTTATGTGATGATTAAAATCACATAGTCTAACACTCATATACGAATTTATTTTTTATGTGAAGGGTAAATTGATTTTTTAACTTAAAATAATTTTAAAATACAAACATTTTCAAAAAAAAATAAAAATGAGGTGAGTGAAGGTTACAGCTTCTCGCTCACGTAAAAATAGCTCCACCAATGCCTATAAACCCTCTATTGTCAAATATCTACTTTTTTTTTTCCTAATATGATAAAACATCACCACTCAACCATCTCACGAAATATAGACCTAATTAATCACCACCCACTGACATCGAATGGGATACATCGGTCTCCCCTCGTTGACCTAACGATTGAATGTGAATCAAAATCCCTGGGGTACAGAGGTCTGATCCAAAACATGTACCATATAAGTCAAAGTATAATTTTCAACTGTAATAGTTATACTCGAAATTAGAACCTCCTAACAAAAGAGTTTGACCACTACTATCAGGGCCACTCTTGAAGTCAAATATTTACATTTTTATTAGAGAATGACAAAAAAAAAAAAAGAGAAAAGTATCCCCAATAAATTTTGAAGTAACCCAGTCTTAATTTCCACTGAACTCAAAAAATATATGCATTTTTATTAGAAAAATGTGAAATTTTCAAGTTGGGAATAGACAACATTGGACCAAATCTCCATGGTCGGTGTTAATGATGCCTCTATGTTACAAGGTGGTACCACTACCTGTTTTTTGTTTTTGACCAGGCAAATAATATAACTATTTGTACAAAGTTCACGTCAAGAAGAATTAAAAAAACCGTATTTTTGCATAGTTTTTGCCGACTGCCGAGTTAAATTCGACGACTATTTTACTTTAACTGTATATTATCAATCAGCAACAGGCCCGTTATGACCACAAATTTCACAAACTCACTGTTTCGAGTTTTCGCCTGGCGCTGAATGAGCAATTCAATCTAATACAGCACACGAGTTTCAACAGTAATTTAATTACTCTCTTGATAGTTAAAATATTAGGGTTTGAATTTAAAAAAAAAAAAATATTACAGAAAACACAATACTTAAGTTGTTTTTGAAATCAAAATTAATAGAACCGTAGGAATAAGTAATTTTAAAAATAAAAAATATGAAAGTATTTCAAAGTATTATTCCCCCGTTTTTGTTCCTCTAAGCACTTTTCTTATCATATTTATATTTTGCATTTTTTGACCTAAACGTGTCATTTAATAAAGAATAGTTTAGTGCAAGAAATTTTTGTTATAAAAATAAATTTTAAAAAAAATAATACGAATATTTAGTAGCTTATTTATGTGGCTTAGGAATCTAGTTGATTTTCCACACAACCTAAAAACCTTCCAAAAGCCATGAAGTCAAAAGATCATTATTAGAGATCAGATGATTTATGATATCACATGCTCTATAATTCGTGTTACTTGAATTTGGTCATGGGACTTCAGAGACTAAAATTGAGATATTTTGCATATTGTTAATCAAAAGAAAGCTACATAAAGGTTAGGTATGGCCAACCGGATATGGAATAATTAAAAAGTCAAATAGCAGGTGAAGAAAACAACAACGTTAGTTAAAAATAGTTCAAAAATAGTTCACATTGTTGACTCCCTTCAGTGTGCACATTTGAAAATTATAGTATCACTTATCATAGTGAGAATTCTTTCATAATAAGATAATGTTATAATTAAAATTTAATGATTATTAATTTTCTGTATTATTTTTTCACAATTCTACCAATAATTAATAATAATTAAATTTCGCTTATAAGGTTATGGCATTTTCATTTCTAACTTACCACATGTTTCTATAATTAAATTAAAGATTTAGCACACCAAATGACCCACGAGTAAAAGTATCGTCCATTTTGCAGCTCACGACGAACGTACTGTAACAGTGAAAAAACAGGATAAAACGGAAAAAAGTAACCCAAAACTAATCAAAATGTCCGATTTTAAATACATAATAAAAAATTTAAACAAGAAATACACCATAAACTGACTGCCTATAGTACTACGTGACAAGAGTAGGTGAAAGCCTATTTAATATTTATTCAACATGGCACGATGCTTATCTACCCTCGTCCTTACTGGAAACTCCATCAATACGATTCACACCTCTATTAAGTAGACGTTTCAACATGGCACGATGCTTATCTATTCTCATCCTTATGGAAACTCCACTGAACAACACACAGGTTCTTCCTCAAAACGATTATAAATTCCACTTTTATTTTTAACATGTATATCTCACAAGCTGATAAATTTACACCTTTATTAAGTGGACATTCAAAAACATTCATCATTTTTAAAAATTTCCAACAACAAAAAAACTTATTCGAGGATGGGAAAGTCAAAAACGAAAGGGCATAGCCACCCGTGAATGTGACATGTCATGCATGCATCCATCGGAGATTTTCTACATCGTCAATTGCTTATTTGCTTGTGCATATATACCAAGGGAGTCAACAACGTGTTCACGCTTGAAGTTGTAGGCTATAACTTGCACTGAATTCAAAAAAATGTTTTAAACTATTAGGTAGTGATTGGTACATTATAATGAGGTTGAGAATGAAATGACATTCTCAACTCTTTTTGATTCTCTCATACTTGGTATACAAGAATAAACTTGGTAATTCATTCACAAGGTAATCTCATTCCCGCGTATATGAGAATAGTCATTCCAGAACAAACACATAGGATTAATCCATTATCATGTGTTTGAGAATAAACTTAACTACCATACCTCCATATACCATAACTTTTATATATAGTTTGTTTTATAATAATAATAATAATTAAAAAATATAATAATAATAATAATATTATTATTTAAAAAATATAATAATAATTATTATAAAAGTAAAAATAAAAATAAAAGTAATAATAAAAAATAATGATAATAATAACAATAAAAATAATAAATAATAAATTTGATAATAATAATAGTAATAATAATAATAATAAACAAAAATAAAATAATAATAACAATAAAATAAAAAAATAATAATATTGATTAAAATAATAATAATAATAATAATAAAGAACAAAATAAAATAATAATAATACCAATATAAATATGATAATAATAATAATAATAATAACAATAATAATAACAACAATTATTATTATTGTTATTATTATATTTATTTTGTTTTTATTATTATTAATGTTATTATTATTATTATCATATTTATACTGGTATTATTATTATTTTATTTTTGTCTTTGTTATTATTATTATTATTACTTTTATTATATTATTATTATTATTATTGTTATATTATTTATTGTTGTTGTTATTATTATTATCAATACTATTTATTATGTTTATGTTGTTTATGGTTATATCCATGTTTATTCTTATTTTTAATACTATAATAAAAGGACAATTTTGTCATATTATACAAGAAATTCTCATTACTATTTTGTATTCCTAGAGCATACCAAGTATGTCATTGTCATTCCCAAGTTCAATCCATTCTCAGTTTCATTACATTCCTTAGCTCATTCCATTCCTATCCAAATCCATTTCAATGTACCAATCGCTATCTTACTAAAATAGTTTGAACTTTATTGTTTGAAATATTATTTAACTTTCACACCACCACTCATTTTAATTTCTAAAATTATTTAATTTTCACTGATCAAATATCTTAGATTTCACTCGACATTTATTCTCGCTATCCCTAGAAAATCCAAACGCTTACAAGTTGTGACAAAGCCCAAGCCAACACAATGTAGTTTTGTTATCGCTTTTTGCGTATAATAATTTCGAGTATTACCTCAAACTCAATTCATTATACTTTTATGCCTCATTTATTAGTACTTAGTTTAATTTTCAATAGACTACTTCTAAAACTTTTTATAACATCCCATTTTAACATTAGTTTTATAATGTATTTGCATCTATTCCATGAAGACTTCACTTCTCTTCTATTATAAATGCAAGCTTCAACAGTTTGAACCAGCCCATTAGGTTTAATGAGCTAGCTGTCTTATAATTGGACCCAAGTCATTACACATTTGGAATCGCAAGCTTTTACGATATGCAGTTTTGTTCGTGACGTGATATATACAGGAAGGACAGAAATGGAAAGGGTTCGGACCTCATTGTGAGTAGACTAAAGGCGTAAAGAGGGGACACAGGCGGCAAATGTTGACCAGTAAAGGGGGTGGGATTGGTAGGTGAAGTGGCTGAACCTCCATAGAAGGAAGTAGATGGCCCATGATTGGTGGTGGTGGAGGCTGTTTGCATACAAATAGGGGAGGTTAGTTTTAGTTTAAGGATAGTTTACATTTCACACTGAGGATACAGATGACAATAGCTGCTCAAAAAGTTACATGCTGAAATCGCTAAAATTGCATATGCTTGTTGCAGCATTATGATATAGACAACAACTATGCCGTGTCAAATGAAAGATATCGGCTCCCTACATTCGTTGCTCAATCCCCCAAAAGGGAAAAAACTTGCAAATGACCGAACAATTAGGTCGTGATGCGAGAGGTACGTGCACCCACAGGCCTCTCAGCTGTACTGGCCCGACTGGTAGCTCTTCCCCAAAAAGAGTAACGCACATCCTCTATTACCACCTAGAATTTCAACAAACATACTTATCCTTTGTCATACAGTTCAATATAATAGGAGTTTGCCTTCACTTTAGCTATGTACTGTGTTGAAACTAGACAGCAGCAGGATGTTCTCAGTCCCAACCCCAGGACAGAAAAAAGTGAAAACATGAATGAATGATTGATCAGAAATACGAAGAAAAAGAGCAAATGGAGAATCCAAATCCACTTAGAATTTCATATTTGTTGGTTCCGAGTATATTTTGATAGTAAATGATAATATAAAAAGAAGTCGAGATATAATGGCACATAAAACGGACACCAATGAGCATCATTGGTTGGCTCATTCATTTTGGCAATTAACAATAAGTTTCTTCAGTTCAAAGACAACTTTAGAAGATTGCAGGTCAGCATTACAAATACCAGACAATCAGCAAGAACTAGGTTGAATTCACAGTTCAGACAAGAGGAGGATATAGCTTTGCTTGCTGCTTAACTCTCTTCTTGTACTCAGCAGGATCCTGCAAGTTACCATGAATCGGTAAGTTTGAGAAAATTTTCTAAATGTACCCTACGAAAGCACCATAATGGCCCATTTGGCATCCATTGGCACATGCTTTCTTTCATGAAATTAATGTAAAGGCAAGTTTTACATGACAGAGCAGCTATTTGACCTGCACGACTCAAAATATCACGAATGGCATATTTAACATTTTTAAGATACACACAGTAAACTAGTTCTTTTATGATATTAATCTAAATGCCACTTCTACAAGATGGAACAGCTATATAACCTTCATGAATCAAGGATAACAAATGTCAATTTAATGTTCTGTAATCAAAATTTCACACAAGGCAAACTGAGGCAAGATTGCTATCTATACCAATGAAGTTAAACAAAGTCATTTGAAGCAAACACTAAGTTTCATGCTACTACATGATTAAGTCTAGACAGACTCACTCAATGCGACAAAAAGAAAAACGTAGACTTGTAATCCTTTGAAGTACCTGAATGAAAAGATGATATCCATCAGTTTGAGCGGGATCAGCGGGGTTTGGCTGGTCTAACAGGTCCTGGATACCAACAAGAATTTGTTTCACTGTGATGGCAGGTCTCCACCCCTGTAAATGATGAAACCGTACCATTATACCAGGGGCCAGTACAGCCAATATAAGCACCATATGAGAAACTGGTTAGTGTGCCATAGGCAAGAGAGTAACTTACACTGTCTTCATTGAGTATAGATAGGCACACTGTTCCAGATGGGTAAACATTTGGATGGAAGAAACCTTGAGGGAATTTACACTTTGGTGGTTTGCTTGGGTAGTCTTCACTGAAATGCATTGTGAGCGGGTAGAAACCCCCCTCCCAATCAGTCTGCCAACAAATATTAGTCCAATGACATCTGTGTTTGATCTTAGATACTTAAATAATGTTAAGAAGAACTGCTCAATTAACTGAAATATCATCACACTCATTCAAGTAGAGCGGACATGCACATGAGCAGACTCCCATTTCTGACAACTTTTATGACTATTAACCAAAACAAACCAAATCAAGCCTTGTCCCACTAGGTGGTGTTGGAACTCTTACGACTTTATTTTAAGGAAAGATAAACAGAAGGCAAAAATCTACTGAAGATTTCTAATATGACCACAAGCATGCCATTTATCACAAGGAAAAGGTAAGAGAGAAAATGCAAAGCCAGCATGTTAATCTCATCAGAAAACAATGGAAGTGTGCAATTGGCCAAGAAGGTCATACTTTTCTTTTGTCTTAACTGAGATTTTAAAGCCATCTAAAACTATGAAAAGGTAGAAACAAGATCATTATCTTAAGTTAAAGCTTGAGCACAAACACAGTTTAGATCAACAGTAGTAAGAACAAATACAAAAAATAAATTTATTGCAGAATCTGACACTGACAACTGAACTAATATTATTAGGAGTGCTGTGGGCCGAACTCATTGAGTCTTATATTGGACAAGGATTATTACACTACAGCCCTATCTCTAATTTTTCCAATTTTTTCCTATTAAGGAATAATTTTCGCAAATTCAGGGCAATGCTGCAGATTAAATGTTCTGTGCTAATTTTGTTTCCCCTTTTGTAAACAGCAAGACGATGCTGATGAATATTCCCTCATTGCTGTGCTCTTGTTCCCTACAACTTTCGAGCAAAAAGATCTCTCGAGTTCTGACCAGCAAGCATAACCAAAGGCCACTGATATACCGTAGACATTCATAAGTAATTCACTTCTAATCAGTCTAGATGGATGAAACTCACTACACGGAAATTCACATTCAAACCTGCTTATACCATCAATCAAAGTTGAAATTCCACATAAAAAATAACTCTTAACACCATCTTGCAGCGGCTTCACTGAGATAAAATAGACCCATAAACCCGAATACTAGATAAAACAGAGAATAAGAGGGTGTTTAGCTAACCTTATCTTTGGGTCAAAATCGCTTATAAGCTGCTTTTTAGCTTATAAACTCATAGAAGGTGTTTGATCAACTATAGCTTATAAGCTTATAAATTCAAAAGGAGCTTACCTAATAGAAGCTTAATTTAATGTTATCATTAAATGAATCATGAGAACTAGTTCTGAACATCAAAGGCCAAGAAACTATAAAACAAGGTCATCTCGCTACACAAAACTTGCACGAAACTCCCACTATGCACGGATTGAGAAATATTAGACTCTCTTTTTGCACAAAATGCAACAAAAATCAGCAAAAATAAAAAGAAAAAGACTTACCCCTTGCTTGCCGGGGATGGTACAGTGCCACACCATCAGATTCACTGAACCATCAGCAAGTGTCTCTGGCTTTGCCACAAAACCCTAAGCAAAAATCAAAACCAAAATTGAATTTTTAATAAAATAAAAACACAAGTCAACTAAAACGAACAATAACACCAAAAAAAAGAAAAAAAATATATATTAATATTTGAAGATAGAAGAAATAGATCGAACGTGAGGGTGATTTTTACGCCACGCTTTGCGTTCCTCTGCTAGACGTCCACGCGCTATACCTCCAGACATTGTTCTCCACAAATTTGCTAAGTTTTTCTTTTTCTTTTTTTCTTTTTTTTTGAAAAAAGAGAAGAAGAAGAAATGAGCAGCCTTTTTGGTGGTGTGTGACTTGAGGCTGCTTCTTAATAAGAGAGAGAGGATAGAGAGAGAGGAGAGAGAGTTTTGGGGGACCGGGGAAAATGGACGGTCAGGATTTGATCTGGAGGGTGGTGGGGTTTTAATCAAGATGAAGAATTTGCTTTGTTCTTGTTTTCTTCTTTTTTTATTAGTTGAAAAAGTCAACGAATTGCGACTTTTTGTTTTCTCGCGTGAAAATCACGCCACTATATACCCCTCACGTGATAATTGTCGGCTTGGGCTTTGTATGGAAGAAAATGGGCTGATTTGCTACGGGTTGAGTCTTGACATTTACAAATTTTACGTGGAAGGAGCCCAGATGTAACTATTGGCCCACTTGTCTACTGACACAGGTTTCAGAAAAACATATTTTGGGCTTTTCTGTGAAGGACGGCGATTTGTGCCCCATTATCGCTAACGGTTATTTGCCATGAAAGGCCACGGGCCCACGGTTGATATGGACTTGTTGGTCCGAGGCGCACGAAAGACTTAGCAACAGGTCCATAGAGTATCGACTTAACGTATAAACCTTTGTTAAATTTGTTATGAGAATGCATAGGATTGAATTTAAAATATTTGACTACAATAAAATCTTTATCCGACTACTTCATCTACCTTTTAATGTTGAAAGTCTAGTTGTCATTCATCTTAAAAAGTTTGCATCCTATGGAGCCAACTACACGGATGTTTGTCCCTCGAAAGTGGTTGTTGAAGGTCATGAGGAGTGTTAGAGAGCCAATCAAGTGAGAGAAAGTTACGACGAATCTTTCTAACTAGTCAATCGGAGAGTCCATTAACAGATTTACTCATATGCCCATAGCTAAAATTGAATGGTCTAAAGATAATAAAACAAGCATCAGTAGCAATAATATCAATTTTCAAAAAATTGTTACTATTATCTCTCACTACTAAAAGAAAACATACATTACTTCATTTCCTTAGCATATATGACAGCGTGAAAGATTATCCGAGAGTCAAAACTCTAAACTTACAAGTAAAATTAATGTTATATGTTTAAGACATCAGTTATACTTTTTTTTTTTTTAAATAACGTAAGAATTTAATTAGCGGAACCTAACCATCATCTGGTAAACTCCAATTATAGTGGTACGCTCTCACATATGTACTAAGTTAGTCAAAAACAAAACTTCAAAACCTTAAAGAATGTCGAACATACGACTTCGTAAGAATAATTTTACCCTACTATTGTTAGATTATGTCCCACGAACAACATTGGTTATACTTGCTTGCTTTAAACTACAGGGTGCTCACAAATAAGATATGGAAAATAATACAAATCAGAATTTGCTTAATAAAACAAATCCATTTGTATTCTTAAATTGGTTTAGGTCATCAACTCTCTAGACAGCTAATGGCCTTCTCATGTGACATCAGAAGCAGTTCATTTGTCTTCGTCAAGGTCACTTAGCTGAATACATTTAATATAGGTTACGTAAAAAATGAAGATAAGATGAATAAGGTAAAGCGACTTGTGGCTTGTAATTAGTTACTGAGTCGCTACAACCATACCAAAAAACTTCTCTTCACCAGCTCCAGACCAACTACCCCCTGCTAAGTGTTACATCATCATATGACACGTACGTGATGTCTCACAATAGGATGAGAAATAATACGAGAGTAATTTATAAATATGGTTTTTTTTTTATAATAATGTAAAAATTTAATTGGTAAAATTTTTATTAAAAATTGATAGAATCCGATCATCCCGAGTATAGCGGTACGTTTTCAATACGAGAGTAGTTTATAAATACATGTTTTGTATTCAGGACAGTGGATTTCAAGACCAAAATAATTATTTTCAAATTTAAAATATTAATCTCGCTCTCAGAAAATAGGTAGTGAATAACCAATCAATGATGGCCGAAGGGATTAAAATCGATATACAATTGAAGGTAGTCAACTTTTTGTAGTATAGATGCCATGTAATTCTTTTTTTTTTTTTATGACGAGGAATTCATTTAATATAATATCATATTAAATTTATCTTAAGATTATAAATTTTATGATGTGTCTATATCCCGATTTATGTTTCAGGTAAATTAAAGTTGGTTAATATTTGTAATGCGAGGCATAAGTTCGAACCAAGATATTTGGTTATAATAAATTACTAACCAACCATTCTATTAGCTCTTGGGAGCACCATATAATTTTCTTTTTTTGATAATGTGAGAATCTAGTTGTTAAAGTCCGATCACCGAATTATCTGATAGAGTTCGACTACTAATTGCTCAACCACCAATTGGTAAACCTCCGAGTACAGTGGTACGCCCCTACACATGCACCAAGTCAATAAATGACGAAACTTCGTAACAGTAGATAATGTCAAACTTACGATTTCGTATGAACGATTTTACTCTATTACTAGTAGATTATCCCACAAGAGACTTAACCGTATAAGTCTTTTATAATACCATATGTGTTGGGGGAATGTGATGTCATCCTCGTATTAGCCACGTCCTTGTTGCTTCGACATAGAATTTGGCAGGACCTTGAGTTGAAGCTATCTTTAAAACTCACACCATCTTTCTCAATGTTCTTCAGCGCCACTGAGAAACAACAATACTAGTGAATTTTCTCTCTATCCCTCCTCTTGAAACCTCACAAGCAAATATGAAGAGCAATCTCAGCAATGGCACAAAGCTTATCCTCCTACACCCCTATATCCAAAAACAAGGAAGCTCAAACCGTCTATGGCTTCTGGCTTTCATTTCATTCTTCACACTAGCCTTCCTTGTCACCCTCATCTACACCAGAGAATCGATCACAACAAATCATACTGCCATGGCCACGGGCTTGGGCGGCGCTAGTAGTTCTAGCAGCCGGCCTCCATTGTCGAAATCTGTCGTACGAGCACTCGTTCACTATGCTTCCAATTCCAACAACACTGATACCATGTCATACACAGACATCAAACGAATTTCTGATGTCCTCAGGCAATGTCAATATCCTTGTAATTTCCTTGTTTTTGGCCTTACACATGAAACACTTCTATGGAAAGCTCTTAACCACAATGGCCGAACCGTGTTTATTGATGAAAACCGATACTATGCTGCATACATAGAGGAAAAATACCCAGAGATTGAAGCATATGATGTGCAATACACGACCAGGTTGAGTGAAATGAAGGATCTAATAGCATCAGTTAAAGAACAAGTACGCAACGAATGTAGGCCAGTGCAGAACTTGTTGTTCTCAGAATGCAAGCTTGGCCTTAATGATCTGCCTAATCAACTGTATGAAGTGGATTGGGATGTTATTTTGGTTGATGGGCCGCGGGGGTATTGGCCGGAGGCACCCGGGCGGATGGCGGCCATCTTCACCGCCGGTGTGCTGGCTAGGAGCAAGAAAGGTGGCAACCCAAGAACAAATGTTTTTGTGCATGATTACAACATGAAGGTGGATAGGATTACAAGTGATGAGTTTTTGTGCAAAGAGAATTTGGTCAAGTCTAAAGACATGCTTGGGCATTTCGTTCTGGAAAGAATGGATGCAAATAGCTATCAATTCTGCCGCAGCCATTCATCATCTTGATCATCATCATCATCGTATATTTATATATATACACTCTCTTGGTCTTCCATGTAGTCCATGGTATGAAGGGTGGTGAATTTGATTATTTATCAACTGTACAATTTTGAGTTTTTTCCTCTGGGGAGGGGGTGTAAAAATAACTCCTTTGGCATTTGTAAATTGTAATTTCTTTAAATCTGTTTTCTCGCCGTCATCTCTTGATTTTCATACTTCGCATATCATTCAGCTCCAATTCCGTTTATGACATATGGACTACCCTCCAACCTTTTGTCTCGTCCTGCAAAGTAAGCACTTGTATACCGAATTTTCTTTTTTTTGTCTCGTCCCGCCAAGTGTGCACTCTTCTCGAGAAAGACAAAAGGGAAGAAAACTCTCCTGAATAGTTGGTGAAATATAATCAATGGCTAGACAACGCTTCAACCCCAGACCCCACAAAAAAAAAAAAAAAAGGTAACAATGTGCAACATGAGATGGAGATGGCATTTAGCACATCACCTCCATCTGGGAGGATGATGTTCAAGCACAGTGGATCTTTGGCTTCAATTCAGAAAATAGGTTGCTTCTACTTAAAGAGAGTATGGCTACCTCCACAGATTGAAGCTTAAGAAATCAATTTTGAGAGTCTTGTATTCAAGGTTCACTATTGCATTATTTCAGGCTTGTGAAAAATTTCAACTAATAGAATTACAATAAAACAAAACTTCCAGCTCAAGAGTTAAAAAGGTCACTTGAACCAGAAAACGATCAAGGCATGAATTGACAACAATGAAAAAAGAATCAATCCTAACTTGGTTATAACAATGCCGGGAGCCCCAAGCATTACAAGATTGCGAGAGTATGGTGAGACGGTGCAGCACTGCTGTTTAGCCCTTGTACCTATTTGCTCCAGCTTATAGTTAGTCATTATAGCAATCATCTGTTTCTTGCACAGAGAAGAATGATGAGTTAAGATTGAGCTAGTTCGCTTAACCTTCTTGAGTTTTAACCATGCGAACATCCAAACAGCAGGCTTCTGCGCCTCCCTGTTTCACTGGAATTCAAGCATCAACTCCATTTGCCAATGTTCCATTAACAGAAGTGTTCTTGACGTAAAGAGGCATTGTCACACCAAGTTCCCTAAGTCGACTGACCATATCATAAAGATATTCAAAAGTAAGCCTCGATTGTGCATTAAGATTCTCCCTCACCTCCGGATGTCTCCTGAACCACTCGCCCAACATCTTATGCACATGAGAACAGATCATTCTCCAAGGCACAGGATATTTCTCACATAACTTCAAGTACTCTACCAGTAGGTCAGCTTGGTCAAGATTTCCAACTGCAGAAGCTTCTTCGTCACCCAGAGCCCATTCAGCAGTGCGATATCCAGCAAAGAGAGCTGGATTTTCAAGTAGAGACTCGGCTGAAAGTACACCTTCAACCCCCGTCTCTTCCATGCAATTGCGGACATCATCAATGTGCCGTATATTTCCATTAGCAAGGACAGGGATTCTGACTGCATCTCTAACAGCCTTAATAGCATTCCAGTTGGCCCGAAATTTCTTCCCATCTTTTTCATCCCTTGTTCGTCCATGCACTGCCAGAAGAGCACATCCAGCATCTTCCAACATTTTGGCATATTTAATTGTATCTTGCAGATCAGGGAAGATCCGAATTTTACACGACACAGGAACATCAAGGTTGCAAGCCAATTTTTGTACCAAAGACTTGACCAGAGGAAGATTATCCATAAGGAAAGCTCCATAATTACCTCGCCTTGCGATGCGTTGGGGACACCTGCATACAAATGTAAGAGACTTTGATTATATACAGCATAGGCACAGGTTTAAAGTGATAACAAACAAGATAGATACTATGATAATAAGAGTGAGTAAACCAACTTTATTTGAAAAATGCAGTGATCCCAACAGCAATTGGGCACCGGAAATGACTATGAATGGCAAGCCTGATATAAAAATTCTTCTCAAATTCCGAATTACTCAAAATAAGAGAAATGAAATAATAGGGGAAGACATTTACTAACTTATCAAAACGTGTGACGAGAAGGTGTAATATAGGCTTCATAAAGCACAACATATGCTTCAATTAACATAATCAACAGGATCCATGTTTAAAATAAATGGTGTGGCATTTGGCGATGACACAGACACATAAGCGAGCGCTCGTAAAATACAGCACGGACTGAATTATATTACATCCTTCTCTACAGAATGGTGATGACAAATAAGCGAGCGCTCGTAAAAGGTAAAATACATGGCAGAACATAATTTAACAAATGCTTAATGCACGCACCGAATTATAATATATCATGTTCTACCAAATTTAAAAAGAATTAACCACAAGAAAAATATAAAAGGAAAAACAAGCAAAAGCTTTACCCCAAATTGATGTCTACATAATCGCAATGAGGTTCAACTATTCGCGCAGCTTCCAATAATACATCCGGATCATTTGCACAAAATTGAACAAATAGCGGTCTATCCTCCTGCCAATTTCATTAAAACATAGATATACACATGAATCTTAAGCTAAAACAATAATTAAAAAGATAATCACAACGCATTTACTAATGTTAAATATTTAAAAATAACAAAATATTTCGAGAGCAATTAATTTCCGTAGTAATGCTTTAACCACTAAAAATTGCTTTTTACGTGCTCGTCACATGATAATTAATACCTGGGCAAAAACGAAAATTGCATCTCGAATAATTTACCATATAATGAGCCTCCAACTGGCATTACGGGTTCAGAGTCGTGAAAAAAAATTACAAAATAAAGTTGCATACAATAACCCAAAATGGTTGGTTTTAAAGTCCCCGGCAAATTTGTTGCATAAGGAGAGCTACGTGCACTAATAAATTACCTTGCAATTAGTAAATTCTTGGGAGCGGTGCTTTTCGTTTTCGGTGAAAATTCGCGAATGCAGCATGGGTGTATAAGCAGCTTTGGCACCGTACTTGCGGCAAAGCATACGAAAGGGGAGCTCAGAGTTGTCAACCATAGGGGCCACAATGAACTTGGGCTGGCCCAGCTTCTTCCAGTGAGCCCAAGCCCTCTCGATACGTGACTCGCCGTTCAAGTACCCATTTGGACGGCCCAAAGGAATATCCTCTTCGGCTTTGGGCTCGGAGCAGCCATCGTCGGTATGGAGGGTTTGGGTGGACATGAAGAGAGATGGGTTTGGATAACGGGTCGGGTTGCGTTTGGAAACAGCGGAGATGGTTTTGAATCTCATGTGGAGACGATGGGAGTGGCAACGCGACCCATCGCCGCCTCTTTGTGTGATAATAGGGAATTGTACAAAAGAGTAATTTGATTATATATATATATATGCTATTTGTACCGGGTATGATTCGTGTTCATGATAGACAATAGACTTGTGCATATTTTTAGAAAAATTGTATAAATTAACTGACAAATTTTGGTTTTAGACAACTCTTTGAAATGTTAGAATTGGATAACCCTCAAAACAATTAATAACTTTTTAGAGCAAGATAAAAATGATAAAATATTTCTAAATTTATTATTATGTAAGGGGCATTTAGCCTTCTTAGAAGCAAAAAAAATAAAAATTTGTACCGGGTGAAATTGAATATAATCCATGCTATTTGTGGCGTAGCAAAACATCCATTGCATATTTTAAATTAATCAAATATCAAATAATAATAATAATAATAATAATAATAAGAGGGTGTAAATTTAAATTTAAATACTTTAACAAAAAATTGTTACCAAACCATTATCCAATTTTTGAGGACGATTATAAAGAAATGTTGCTCAATAAATGTATGTTATTTTTTGGTTTAATTGTGCCAATAGTCTTTCAACTTTTAATACATCTCACTTTTTTTCTTTTTTCTTTTCTTGATTGAAGGGAGATAGAAATCGAACTTAATCAATTACTACTCTAGAGGATAACACAATCTTTGATCCATCTCACTTTTAAGGATGAAAATTTATATTTTAAAGTATATATTTAGAAAATGTACATATAAGTATTTCTTGAGTATGTTTTGAAAATATAAAGTATATTCCTCCTAAGCTTATTTATTTATTTATTTATTTATTTTGGAGCTTATAAGCACTTAAAACATCAAGTTAGTTTGACCAATTGTATACTTAATATCTTTCATTTCTCAGGTTTTTTTTTTTTTTTTTCTAATAAGTACCTATCGTATAACCAGTAATTTTTTCCTTTAAACTAAGCCAAACACCTCTTAATCCATTTGTTTTTCTCTCATGGTCTTTTCTATCTTCCTTTGTTTCTTCTTCTTCTTTTCTTGTTTTTTCTCTTTCGAGTGCCATGTAGATTAGATTGACATTGACAATTCAACAAATGATTTGAGTTTTTTTTTTTGGTCAGTAAATAAGGTAACCAGGCAATACCACTTCTTACATCAGTTTTATGGAGCAGTGTAACAAGCTTCATATGGGGGGGTCGACAAGAGGGTTAAATTCAGTGGGAGCATCTATTACTTAAAACTTAAACGGTTTCGAGTTCGAGTCATCTAGAGAGTAGATGAAAAATCACTATTAATCCTCTTATAATAACAAGGAAAAAAAAAACTCATTCGCAAAACTACGAACATGAATGAAGGTAAATCTTTGATCATGATTTGAGTTGTCTGAAGATCAAATACGCATGCTTTTGAAGCCCTTTCTGCTTTTGGGCATGGCCCAGGTTGCTCGACCCTCTTTATGGTTCTCTGTGTTATTTATGGGCTTGTCTCATTATGTCCTCTGTTTCTTTTATTTGGGCCTTTGTGTTTTGTGCCTCATTGTATAGTTCTGGATTTGACCCTTCAGTTCTAACATCTTCTTTTATTCGTAGGTCTTCCTTCTTGTGATTTATTCAGCCCTTCTATCTTGTAATATTTACTTTTAATAGAATGATATTAAGGACCGCTTATAGGAAACAGTTTTGTGATGCCCTTTATTTTTATTTTTATTCTTATTTATCACCTTTTATGGCATGGGCGGATCTCGGGGGACAGCGAGAGTTGTAGCTTTTACTGACATCAAGAGTGGAGTTATTAAAGATTGAGTTAAAACTGTATTTTTTGAAAACGTGTGTATTTTTAAAGTATTTTTAGACTAAAAAATATATTTAGCCCCCGCTGAAAAAAAATATTCATATATGAATATTCAATAATGATTTTTTAGCCCCTATTGAATAAAAATACTGAATTCACCCATGTTCTACGAAATGATTAATTGATATGTTAAAATAAAAAATTTTGTATTTTTTTATTATAATATATTAACTAAACATCTACATATAAAATAATAAATAAATAACAAAAACAAAGTCCTATTTAACATCCCTCCTATTTTTATTCAAAGGTCAAAAAGCATGCATATTCGGTAAGTTTGAACTCCAATTTTCCATTTTTAAGTGTTGGATTACCGTGTGAGGAAGGCAACACCTATTGAAATTATCTGAATTGCTGGCCAGTGGACAAGGCACGCTTAACAGGGTTGACGTTAAGCAAAGGCAAAA
This sequence comes from Ehretia macrophylla, assembly GCA_037974665.1. Classification (NCBI taxonomy): domain Eukaryota; kingdom Viridiplantae; phylum Streptophyta; class Magnoliopsida; order Boraginales; family Ehretiaceae; genus Ehretia; species Ehretia macrophylla. Next base: position 34,655,539 of record CM075770.1, read on the forward strand.
CAAGAGTAAACACGCATGGCTCATAGGTCAATGTAGGTCCCCCAAGTCGTAACTTATTAACCTCCCCAGCTGCACATTTTGACTGTGCAAAAGACTTTCACACTAACCGTACCATTCTTCTAAATTTACGTGGCTTTGTAACGTTATAATATTTTGGAAAAAAATATAATTTTTTTTAGTTTAAATCCAAGTCTAAGTAAAAGTTGAAGACAAGTATAAGTTCACTAATAGTAAAGATAGGAATTTCAATCCTAATAGAATTATTGTCATGAGAGCCACACCCCCGAAAGGGTGAGTCGATTGTTGAGAGTATTTTTTGTATTTTTGTCAGAAAAAATCGATTTGGGAAGGGTTTAGAAGTCCTGTGAGCGAAGGTTTAGACTTTTCCTTGCATAAAGCCATATGTGAGTATGAGAGAGGGTTTTTATGGTTTTGTCCTAAAACTATGAGCATGTGAGTGTAGGGAGAGTTTGAATTTTTTTCTGTCAAAAAAATCTGTCACGTTGTAATATTTTATTGTTGAATAGTTTTCGAGTTTCTTTGGTTGTGGATGTAAACATTGGACCAAACCACGTTAAAAATACTGTGTTGATTCTGCTGTGCGATGTGTGCTTTGTGGGTGTGCGTGTGTCCTATTCCTAACAAAAAAATTAACAACGTAATAATATTATGAGAGACATTCAATAATCTTAATCTTGAATTGCCCTCGTACATTCTTTGCTTCTCTGGCTAATCAAATCTTCTCTAAAAGAAATGCTATATACAATCATATTTTCAATATTCATTTATACTTGATCGGTTTAGCATGCTTACTAAATATCCACGTATGAATTGATAAATGAGTGACAAAAATAAGGTTTATATAGCAGTACTCTTCTCCAAATATGGCCAACCCATCGCTAGAATGCATGAAGTAACAAAAATTGTGTAAAAACTTTATTTTTTTGGATATAATAGAAATCAAAACCGTGATTCAAATTCTAAATCTCTCGTTACAACATATCACTATTTCACAATTTCATCTAAATCTTGAGTGTGGGTTAAAAAACCCATCTCTGCATTTGATCAACCATCCAACTCGAGTAAATTAGCCGTCTCCAAAACTATCTTCCCTCTCTCTTCTTGGTCAATCGTCTGAAACACGACATGTTCCATGCTGCATCATCATTTTTTACTAGGTCCTTTTCTTTCCTGTACTTTTCATCTTACCGTTGAGACTAAAGAGAAGAAAAAGTTTCAACAAGTGATGTCTAATGACTTGTAAAAAGAATTGAAGTAGGCATCCAAAGAGGAGAACCAAAATTAAAGCAATCAAATTGAGAAATAAGCAATGACTGATTGATTATAACCCCCACTTGCATTTTATTTTGACATATGTCATGCACCAAATCCACTATCTCAAAATAAATAAATAAAAGCCCAGAACATGAAACTCACGTTGCACAAAGTTTGGAAAAAAATTAGACCTAATTACAGGTTTATCGTATATAACCTTACTTACATTTCGTAAGAGATTATTTTCACAATTAGAACCTGTACAATTTTAACGTTGCATCAAACCTCTTTTTCACAATATCCGTTATCTCAATTTTGCCAAAAAGAAATTGGGAATGCACAAATTCAATCAAAATTGATAAATGTAAATAGCTTGATCTCTAGTTCGTACCAACAAATGTGGAGGGGAAAAGAAACAAACAAGAGAATATGATTCTAAATATATAAGTTGTACAAAAGGAACAAGATTACTCACAAAACCTCCATGCAAATCTAATTAATGGTTCATTAAATTCAATCTAGCTAAGAGCTATGAATTTTACATTTTCACCCTACACTTTTTGGTAGAGCCAAACTAGCTAGCTTCTTTGCTTGTTAGGTTACAATTATGATCATCTAATCAAGACGACTCTAAAATAAAACTGCTGGTTTCTGCAACAGAGAGAAAATGAGTAAGCTCATCTTCAGAAGTTACAATCAACATCGATGGATCATCCAAAGCCCTCTCCACATGTTTTCGCGCAGGGCAGCCTTTCACTGAACTGCATTTATAGTAACCCCTGTTGCATGTACCAAAGCACATTTCTTAGCTTAGCTTAATGCATTTAGTGACCAACAATATCTTATAAGTTTATAACACTGACATCGAGTTGGTCTCGTGCCTAACTAATTAATTACTCGTCTCCGTCAAATTTAAAAGTTGAACCTTTGGAAGTTTTTATGTAATTAGTTCAATTAACTAGGGTAGGAACTATTAACCCAAAAGAATAACACAAGGGTAGGAACAAGTCAATTACAAAATCTGGCCGTGTTCATTATCAAACAAAAAGAGCGAGCGGCAAAAAGATGTCTAATTTGTTGGATCATATGATCGCGTGCAATTCTAACAATCTCATAATTTATAGTATTGAAAGAAAAAATTGACAAAAAATCTTCAGCCATAACCATATTTTTTCGATTGATATAAAAATATATTAAATTTTTACGATATCATAAAATTGAACTTACAATTTTGATAAAATTTAGGATTATTTAATTTTGTTTGCGCTTTACCCAACAAAAATTAATCTGCCTTCTTGTTTATGAGTGAAAGTTACCTTGGATGTGGAGAGCCCTTGATGGGTTTCTGACCATATTTTCTCCATGAATAATCATCAGGTGGAATATCTGCCATCTTCATGCTGATCGCTGGAACTCTAATCACCCTCTTCAGTCTTAGCTTCCTGTAAAAAAAATTAAATATTAAAAATTTTATTAGCCCATAAGCAAATCCATCGAAGTTAACTCAAACACGTACAACTGCTAAATTAGGTTATCGTTTTTTTTTTTTTTTCGATTTGAAGGGAGGTCTAACTGATAAAATACGGCTGTCAATGAATCGTAGGGAAGATGTTTCACCCCTTTATATATATATATATATATTTATGCTATCAAAAATGGTTTACCTTCTCTTCGAACAATGGCATCGGCTAGAAGAGCCACTACACTTGCCCGAGACACCATTATCAGATGAGCTACACTTCCTTTTCAAAGAAGAAGAAGACAATGGAGGCTTTCCTGCAGAAGACACCTGAGGGAGAATAGTAATTTGAAAAGCAGAAGAAGATGAAGGCTGCTTGCTTTCTGCATCGCCAGTTAACGATGACATAAACGAGTTTGAAGCTCGATCGCAGAATTTCTTTGTTTCTGTATTTCCGGAATACGAGTTTGTGACTTGTTTAGAAACAGCAGGCGAATATGAAAAACTAATGGTTTTAGGCAACGATTCTCTCACTTCAAGAACACCATTTCTTGGTATAGTTTCTTGCTTCTCAGGCAGGTAAATATTAGGGTTGAAATTATAGCTAGCAGGAGGGATTTGTTGGATCGGCGTTGGAGAGTAAACTTTAGTATCATCAACAGCTTCGTTGTTGATTTCTTTGATTAGATATGGAGGCGAAGATGAAGAAGAAGAAGGTGCCATAGGAGCTCTTCTGAAGCGAGCATGGCCAGTTCTGGTACGACCCATGAGAGAAAAAGCATTCTTGAACTTGTTCACAGCCATATCAGCAACTGCTTCACAATCCATATCCATATCTGCAGACAATTTGGCTTGCTTTGCCGATGATGATGATGATGATGGCTGACCATGCAGCTCTTGTTGTTGTTTAGACTCGGAGAATAATCTGATTAGTTTTTGAACGTTCTCGAGGCCAGAATTAGTCGCAGCTTGATCTTGCACTGTGTTATTTTCTTCTAGCTGTGTAACAAAGTTGTTGTTTCTATAAATGAGCTCAACAGCCATGGCTATGGAACGTGTCTTTGCCTAGTATACTATTATGCTACAAAGAGTATGCATCAATGAGAGAAGAAGAAAAAAGGTGCAAGAATATGGGGAGAAAGGGGAAAGCAGTAGTGTGTTGATAAATAAAGAGTCAAAATGATGCCATTGGCGAGGTTAAAGACAGCCTGATAAAGTAAACAGTAGTTGACCGACCTGTATCACTTCTTTTTAGTTTATTTTTTTTTGATTCCCAATTCATTTTAATCAGAATCATATTAAATTTATTATACGGTTATAAATATCAAAGTATAGTTACATGCGAATTTAGAATTTTTATTTAATGGGGCTCCAAATATATAGTTTAGCATACGTAATTCTTTTCAATGGGACTAAAATTGATTTTTAATCTAAAAATACATATATTTCAAAAAATATACAACTCTAACTCAAATTTTAATTTTACTCTCATGTCAATGTTAGTCGGGGCTATAGCCCCGTCTTGCTTGTGAATACATCTGTCCATGGGTGTAATGGTCATCTTAGTACATACTCAAGATTAGTAAAAGACAATACGATTATTTATGATTAAAGAACATAAATTCAAATTAAAATTTTGGTCATAATTTATCCATTTCATCTAATATTTAGAAACAACTAATTGGTCACTATAATCTAATATTTGTAATTAACGAACATAAATTCAAATTTAAAATTTTAATAGTAATATATTATTACTTCAACATTCTACTTAACTTTTTGAGACAACTCCCCGGTCACTATAAAATAACATCTGCCTCGTCAAATTTCGGTGCCAATATTTCTCAAGTAGTGTGCGAGAATATGGTTGCTTTGGGTTTTAGTCTAAAACGATGCGTATAAGTCCCTGACCTTTTCTAGATGGTGTGGGGTTTCATAAAATAAAAAGATGAATTGGTCTTCAAGTGGTGGGGCATATTTCTTTTGAGAAGATGACTGATGAGGTCAAAGATGTGGACCAATGCCGTTTGATTCTTTCATGAGAGTCGTGTTTGTTTGGAGGATTAGTTGTTGCTTAGCTCAATGTATAATATAGTTGACTTGGACCCCTTGGAGGTTTTTTCTTGTTTTTTTTTTTTAATTAATTTTTTCGTACTGAACCTCTTGGAGTTGGCTCAATGCTCCTGCATGTCTTAGGATTCTCTTTTTTCCCACTTAATTGGGACATTACTTATTGGGATACCTATATTAATGGACTAAATCTTAATTTTCGTTTGATTTAAATTAGGTAGAGTCAGTTATATAAATCTAACAATATAACTCATTATTGTTAAGAGCCATTTTTTTTGTTAGATATATCGATTCAAGTTAGAACTTATTGAGATATATATCAAGCAAAAAAAAATCCTAGAGTCAAATTGATTTTATGTCATGTAATATTATTAATGTCTTGCAAATCTTATAAACCATTTTTCTTAATTAATTGTACCATATAAGTATGGAAACCATGTCTTAATATGGTTCAAGTGACTAACTTCTTCAAAAAAATCCCAACAAATTCAACATATACAACGAACATAATCATTTTCAAACATTTTTTTCCCACACTTTTTAATGGATTGAGCCATTCTTGACCAAATTATGCATTTTGTCTAACTTTAAGGGTTCAATTGAGAATATATTATTTAGAAGGTCTAGAACATTTTACCAAATTCAGATTGACCAAAATCAATCCTAATCAACGAATAATTAATCTTTCTTATAACATATCATTAACACTTAAACATGTTCTTCAATGGGCTTCTCTATTCCAATCAACTATTCAGTCTAACATTCTCAAAAAAAAAAAAAAATCCATAATTTGATGGCATAGTCTAAACAAGTTCTTTGGTCTTTTCTTGTTAATTTATTACCAATGAGAAAAAAATTCAATGTTTAAAAGCTATCTAAAATATTGTTGAAACCCTCTACCTTTTCCGAAGGGTGAAGCTACGATAAGAGACTAGGGCCTCGACATCTCCTTATTTTAGCAAGATTTACACTTGCTTTACTTTCATATCAAGTTTTAGGCAACACAATTTGACCCCATAAAATTTGAAAATTTTCTTTATAGCCCCTCTTATTTCTGTAAATAAAATCTTAGTAAAGCTTATTTGGCCTCCCATTATTAGCAATTTTTTTTCCTTCATTTTTTCTCCATAGGTACATTGTGGGCAGTCTTATTAAGATTTGGATTTAATAGACAAGCTCTTCGAAATTTAAAAGATATCAGTGGTGTACCCAGATATTAACACTCAGAGTGTGCATTCGTACTGTAAGAGAGTTCAGAATATGCACAAAGTGTCCAATATAATAGTTTCTCTAAAATAAAAAATAAAAAAAGATTTTTTTTTTTAAGGTGAGGACATGCACATTCTCACCTACATATAGGTCCGCTACTGAGGCTCATGCACTTCTTTCAACATTTTTAAAATCTTAATTCAAATATACTTTGCAGACCTTTTTTTTTTGGTCATATACTTTGCAGACCTCATCAATCCCTATATAGAGTAAGAAAAAAGTAAAAATAAAAATAATTACACTAAGTAATTATCAAGTAACTCTCAATATACAATAATTAAAGGGTTGTAAATCAAAGATTTTGCATCCATGAACTAATGTATGGGACAATTGTTAGTTCTTAAAAAAAAAAAATTGTTTTTATTGTTGTGAATCAATACATTTAGATCTCCGAGAAAAATCAAAATCATACAAGATAAAAAAATCTAGAATTTTCAACGTTTTTGACTTTATGAGTATTCAAATTTAATATCCGTGATTAAAGTAAACTTTGAACATGATCGAATGCTCGTATGAAGAAAACTAGCCATGCAAAAGTCCTAACCTAATGGAGACTAAGTTGCCGAAGAAAATATAGTGATGAATATTTAAGAGTTGAATACAATTATCAAATAATAACGTATTATAATTAAATATTTAAAATTTAAACTATAATTTTGATCTTTATTATATATATAAAAGAAAAATGACTCTAAACTTAATTAACGGGAGAGTCGTACGTGATTGAGTCTACCTCTATTTTGACTTCGTAGTTCCAGCAGATGTTCATGACATCAATGTCATTTCATAAGTCCAAAACCTATTATTGGACCAAGATACGAAGATGTCAAAGATCAAAATTCTTCTCTTGTTGCAGTCATTAATTTTTATGATGCATTTCAAATTACTTATCAGAGAAGGTTTGTGGTGCATTCAAACTTGTCTCCATAATTTTGTTCAAATTTGGTTTGTGTGCTTAGTGAAACAATCTTGAACGAGTTTTAATTGAGCCGAATGCTAATATCAAGCATTTCAAATTAACTTAATGTAGAAGTATTATTGATCAAACTTAATTTGTTTGAAAACTTTTCTAACTAATCTCGAACGAATTTGTAACGAGTCAATGTTAATGAGAAAGATATTTAGGAGTAACTCACTACTTTCCTTAACAATTGAGATATTAGAGTTTAAATTTTATAGAGGTGGGGAAAAAAATGTTAATGAGGGAATTTCAAATAACTTAGGTTTTATTTGACCAACTTTTAGACATTTAAAAGCACTTCTTGTGAGTTTAAAAACTAAACTAACTTGTTTAGCTTATTTTTAAAAATGCTTTTAGGCAAAATGTGAAGTTGAAAAAAACTAAAAAATGAGAAGCTCTAAATTAAAGCTTTTCAAAAAAGATTTTTGCGAAACTGTTTTACATAATGCGAGAAATTGTTTTACTTTTTTTTTTCAAATATACTCTTCCATATTTTTTAAATTCTAATATTACCCTCAATTTTTTTAAAAGCTCAATGTTACCCAACACAGATTAAACAGTCAATGACTTTTGTTCAACAGTATTTCCAACAAAAGTTTTACTCTAAAAATTTTATAACTTAAAAATTAAAATTTTATAATTAGACCAAACAGAGCCTTAATTTACTTTACTATTTTGCGTATTCTTATCTTTTTTTTAACTATCGAAATAAAATGATTAAATGAACCTAAAGCCCTTGTGGTTAGAATTGGCGTTAAAGGAAAGACTAGTTATGATTGTGAATTGTGAACCGTCAACTCATCTATATATTATCTGTAAGTGTCAATCCACTTCTTCCCTCATCATATATATTATTACAAACTTTAGCATCAAGCTTAGCATGAAATATTGCAATCCTAGAATCAAGCCACATGATCGGTTTGAGATATAAAATGATCTTCCTCTAGTAAATGTTATTATCAATCAAAGGCGGTCCCAAATTTTTGTTCAATAGAGATTAACACTACAAAACTCAGTAGTATTTATAACTAATTTTTTCTAGTAGGAATTAAAATAATTTTTTAACCTAAAAAATATCTTAAAATTATACATATTTTTAATAAAAATTAAACCCTACAGAAAGTTTCTGTGCACATCTTTTCTTTTTCTTTTCTTTTTGGTTTAAATTCTCTGCAAATCAATTCCTATAAGTTTGAAGTGATATCCCTCGAATGGCTTCCGAAAACATATATTGGACACTATAAAATGTGGTTGCAAATTACACTTGCTGTCCAATTTTGTGCTATATCTTGCTTTATTGGCTATTGCTATCCGAAGTTTTAGTGCAAACCACAAAAATGTTTATCTGGCCATGGAGCTTCTTACTTTCAAATGAAATGAAATTCATTGACGAGGCGACCTCGAGTTGAGGTAAGATATTTGTATCGAGCTGAGACCGGCCAATCCGAATTAAGCCCAGCATATTCAGCTAATACCCGACTTAGATGCTGATCCGACGTCAACCCGACCCAGGAAAACCCCGACATAAGTGTCAGCTGTTCTGATGGAACATAAAGCCTTGATGGGAAATAAAGGTGCACCGCATTAAATGCTGTCAGGTCCGAATTTAGTATAAATAGAGCTCCACCCCTTCATTTCAGATGTAACTCGTCATCGAATGCTCTCAGCTATCTTTCCAGCTCGGACATACTAATCATTCGCACGCTCGAGGGGAAAATTCAGGTCATCACCCCGCCTTTTCCTTCCTTTTTCTTGTGTAGGTCAGGTAGCAGACCCAAAAATCCATGTCAAGAAGCCGACCCAGAATTCCAGCTCAGCAGGAGTAACTTCTCAACCTTAATTGCGAGATTCCGACCTCGACAGTTTGGTGCCATCTGTGGGAACGAGTTCTTTCTATTACTCTTCTCACCGTCTATTGAGAAACCATCATGGTGCAAACAAGAAGCCACAACGCACCGGTAGAGGACTCGCCCAACCCGGATGGGGACCTCGAAACCACGCAGGTGCCTAGCCAAGACCCAACCCAAGCCGACGTTGGAAAGAGCCAACGTATACACTTAGTCTCGCAAATCAACCCTTCAACAGACGAAGACCTCAACTTCAGCCTGTCACTAGAGATGCGCATGATGCTCAGGATGTTCGAGGAACTTAAGGAGCAGATAGCCCGGCTAGCTGCGGACCCCCTGGCTCCACCAGCAGCTACACCGCGGCCCACGCATCCACAGTTCCGCATCCCAACCCCAAGGCAAAAACAGGCGCAAGAAGTAGAGGGCTTCCTGGAACTGATGGCTGGACCCGATGAGGCGAGAGGAAAAAAGGTGACACATGTCGACCCCGAGCAGGCCAAGACCGCGACTGCCATAGCCAAGGTCATTAACCAGCCTGGTGTAAGCCCGCTCTCACTTGAGGTGCTGGCCACGCCACTGCCCACCGGCAACCGGATGGCCAACCTGACGGTCTATAATGGGGACGCCGACCCAGCCAGCCACCTGCTCAACTTTGATCACAACATGACTCTGCATGATATGTCTGACCTCATGAAGATGAAGATATTCCCAACCACCCTGGTTGGTAATGCCTTGGACTGGTTCCAAAAACTTCGTCCCAGCTCTATTGCAAGTTTTCATTAGCTGGCTAAGGCTTTCCTGTCCCGCTTCGCGGGAAGCCGACTCGCTACCCGCCACACTTCAACATTGCTGTCGGTGAAGCAGCATAGAGGGGAAAACTTGAGGGCCTACACAGCTCGATTCAATGAAGAGTCCCTCAGAATCCCCTACCTAGAGGACTCTATGGCATTGATTGCTTACCAGAGTGGGCTCAAGTCGGGCCCCCTTACATCCTCTTTGGCCATCGACCCCGTGGATACTATAGCCGAGCTGATGGTATGAGCAGAAGGGTACATACACTCGGAGGAAATCCATCAGGCAAAGAGGGACGATAACAAGGAAAAAGAAGCCAACAAGAAGGGAGATACCTCTGGAGCCCAACCTGGGGGTAAAATCCAAAATGACCGAGGTAAGCAGCCTCAGCAGAACCTCCAGTTCACTATGTTCACTCCCCTTAATACCACAAGGGAGCAGATCCTGATGGAGATCCAGCACCAGAACCATCTGCCTCTAGCACCGAAGATGAAAGGCTGACCTGAGAAGCGCAATAGGACCAAGTATTGTCGCTACCATATAGACTACGACCATACCACCGAGGAGTGCAAAGACTTGAAACAGGAGATCGAAGCACTGATAACCCGAGGTCACCTCCGGAAGTACGTAGATCAACAGTTGACCCAGAGTCAAGATCAGAGAAACAGAGAGAGAAGACCACCCATGCGCCAGGCTGGAGGCGGACGTATGGCTGTGATTAAGACCATCACAAAGGGATTTGCATCGAGTGGGAAGACCTCGGCTGGTAGGAAGGGTTATGTTCGAGCTGGAAGGGAGTATGGGCCGACGCGAGGTCCGGTCTTGGAGATGGAGGAGCTCACTTTCTCCTTAGAAGACTTGGAGGGTGTGATATTGCCCCATGATGACCTACTAGTGATCAGTACTGAAATAGCCAACTTCACCGTGAAGAGACTGATGGTGGACATCGGGAACTCATCATAAAACCTATTCTTGAAGACATTTGAGCAAATGGGATTGGACAAGAGCCGCCTCAGGCCATTGAGGGGCACCTTAGCTAGATTCACCGGACATGCCCACTGAGCTGAATGAGTTATCAACCTTCCACTGAAGCTGGAAGACGGAGACAAGTGGGTTTCGATGTAAGCCAAGTTCATTGTAATGGATTACAACTCTACTTATAATGGGATCTTAGGTCGGGTGGCGCTCAACCATTTCAGGGTCGTTCCTTCAACTTACCACCAGGCCGTGAAATTCCCGACCCTAGGCGGCACAGCTACCATCCGCGGAGCCCAACTCTGAGCTCGGGAATATTATGAAAACTCTTTCTACCCCAAATATTAGGTTGGCTGGGGACCAAATTTGCCCGATGAGATGAGGGATGCGAAGAAGGAAAGCCTAGCTGAAGACCTTCAAGAGGTGGGGCTCTCTGATGAAACAAAGAGAATGGAGGTCGGGAGTGAACTCTCTGACAACTTCAAAAAGGTATAAGTCAATTTCTCCTAAAAAATGAACACATATTTGCATGGTCTGCTTTTGACATGACAGGTATTGACCCGGCTGTGATTGAGCATCACCTGAATACCGACCCAAATCACTATCCAGTAAAGCAGAAGCGCATGTACTTCCATTATGATAAGCAACAAATCATAGCAGAAGAGGTGGACAAGTTGGTAGACGTTGGCCACATAAAGGAAATCCAATACCGAACCTGGTTATCCAACGTGGTGCTGGTGACCAAGTCCTCAGGTGGATGGAGACTGTGTATTGACTTTACCGACCTCAATAAAGCCTGCCCTAAGGACTGCTTTTCCCTACCTCTGATTGATTAGATGGTGGATGCCATCTCTGGGTTTGAGCTACTCTCTTTCATGGATACCTTCAAAGGCTATAACCAGATCAAGATGGCCCTCGGAGACAAAGAGAAGACCGGTTTCACCACCGATAAAGGTCTCTACTACTATGAGGTCATGCCTTTTGGCCTCAAGAATGCTAGAGCTACCTATACTCTGATGGTGAACAAGGCTTTTAAAAATCAGATTGGCCGAAATATGGAGATCTATGTAGATGACATGTTGGTCAAGAGTAGAAGGGCGAAAAACCATGTAGCTGACCTGGCTGAAGCCTTCGCCGTAATGGAGCACTTTGGGATAAAGATGATCCCGGAAAAGTGCGCATTCGGCATCAAGGTAGGAAAGTTTCTGGGCTTCATGGTCACAGCCCGTGGAATAGAAGCCAACCTGGAGAAAGTTCAAGCGATACTTGACCTGGCACAGCCAACCTGCGTGAAGGACGTCCAGGTGTTCGCGGGCAAGGTCACGGTGCTTAGCAGATTCATGTCCAGGTCGGCCGACAAGTGTACTCCTCTGTTCAAAATATTGAGGAGTCCTAAGAATTTCAAATGGACCACAGAATGCCAGGACGCCTTCCTAGAGCTGAAAATGTATCTAGCTTCGTCACATTTGCTATCCCGACCTGAGGTGGGGGAGTAGCTGGTACTATACTTGGCATGTTCAAGAACAGCAGTGGCAGCGGCACTACTCCGTGAAGAAGGGAAAGAGCAGAAGCCGATCTATTATATCAGCAAAACCTTGAAAGGGGCCGAGGTGAGGTATTCCTCTTTGGAAAAACTCGCCCTCGCGCTCATCACGGCAGCAAGAAAACTGAAGCCATACTTTGATGCTCATCCAATTAAGGTCGTGACGGATGCCCCGCTCAAGTCCATCGTGCACAAGCCGGAGGCTTCGGGTAGGCTGCTGAGATGGGCAGTTGAGCTGAGTCAATTTGACATCACCTACCAACCCAAAACAGCCATCAAAGCCCAAGTCATCGCGGACTTTGTGGAGAAATATACTGGCCGAGTCGAACATGACCTGGAGGATGTGTGGAAGGTCCATTTGGATGGGGCATCAGGGAAGTCTGGAAGTGGAGCCCAAGTGGTCATCCTTGACCCGACCCGGCTTAAGCACTAATACTCCCTCAAGTTTGCCTTCCCGGCATCCAACAATAAGGCTGAGTACGAAGCAGTGATCGCGGGATTGAAAATTGCGGCTCAGCATGGGGCACGAACAATTGACCTGAACACCGACTCTCAATTAGTTGCTAGTCAGATATCGAGAGAGTTCGAAGCCAAAGACAATGCTATGCTGGCCTACCTCAACAAAGTTAAGGATTTGACCTTAGGACTCAAGAGGCTCACTGTGCAGCAAATCCCGAGGGAGGAGAATATGAAGGCTGATGCCCTGTCCAGGTTGGCCTTGTGTAAGAGCCGACCTGCACTGGTCCATGTGGAAGAAGTGTCCGAACCAAGTATCCAGTTGGGGAGACAAGCCGTAACCGAGCTCAATTCAAGCCCAGATTGGACCAAACCAATCATGGACTATTTTGAGGGGGGATGACCTCGGAGGATGAAAAGGAAGCTCGAAAACTCATGAAACAAGCCTCAAAGTTTGTCATAATAGCAGGGCAACTTTACAAGAGAGCCTACATTTGGCCTCTCTTAAAGTGTGGCGGGCTCGAGGAAGGAAACTATGTACTCTGAGAGATCCATGAAGAAGTATGTGGAAACCACTTAGGTGGCAAGGCTCTAGCTCGGAGGCATTGAGGCAAGGCTATTTTTGGCCAACCTTAGAACAAGATGCCAAAGAGTATGTAAAAAAGTATAACACCTACCAAAGGTTCGCCAACATACAGAGAAAGCCTGCGGTAGACCTGACAGTAATGGTAAGCTCGTGGCTATTCTATCAATGGGGTCTGGATATCATTGGCCTATTGCCAACCAGTGTTGGCCAAAAGAAGTACTTCTTCGTAGTTGTAGACTACTTCACCAAATAGCCTGAGGCTGAAAGTGCTGCTAGAATAATAGAAAAGGCAGCTTGGAATTTTGTATGGAAGAATATCATTTGCCGATTTGGGGTGCTGAAGGTCATCATTACCGACCACGACAAGCAATTTGATAGTTCATACTTTCGAGGCAAATGTGCTGAGATCGGGATCGACCTCAGATTCTAATCTATTGTTCACCCTCAAAGTAATGTCCAAGTTGAAATGACTAACCAAATCATTTTGCATGGCCTGAAAACCAAGTTGGAGGAAGTAGAAGGCCAGTGGGTATCGATTCTACCCGAGGTATTATGAGCTCAGTGGACCACCACCAGTTCGGCAACAGGAGAATCGCCTTTCGAGCTAACCTTCGGTACTCAAGCGGTGTTGCCAGTAGAGATCGGGTCTCCTACCAGTAGGACCTTCCACCATGATCCAAAATAAACGGAGCCCTGATCCGAGAGGAGCTCGACCTCGCTGAAGAGCTCCGAGCTAAAACTCAAATCAGAATGTTGGCTAGCAAAGCTGCCATGCAAAGAGCCTTTGCCAAACAGGTCAAGCCTAAACCTATTAAGGTTGGCAACCTCGTACTCAGAAAGGTTATCTTTTTGCCACGCTCGGGTAACAAGCTCTCCCCGACCTGGGAGGGATCATACAAAGTCATAAAAGAAGTCCGACCTGGAGCCTTCTACCTCCGCGACAAGTATAGAAATCTATTGAAGAATGCATGGTACTCAGAACACCTGAAGCGATATTTTGTCTAAGACCCCCAAGCCGAAATCTCTTGTAATGGCCCCCGAGCCAAAATCTCTTGTAATGGCCCCCGAGCCAAAATCTCTTATAATGGCCCTCGAGTCGAAATCTCTTGTAAAAGCATTGCTTGTAATCGGCTCCTGAGCCCAAGTACTTCATGTACAACTTTAATACAATGTATTTTATAAACCAGTGCAAAGCCCGACCCGGGCCCAAATGCCTCAGCTACTAAGCTACTGCCAACTCGGATTAACGTGGTGGCCACGCTTAATTACGAGCTATTGATTAAGTAAACCAGCTCAGACTAGGTTCCAGCTCGGGTATAATCAATAATAATTTGGTTAGCTTTACCAGTTCAGATTAAAGTCCAACTCGGTATAATTCGGCTTCAGATCGGGATGTTAGTTTGGGTCTAAACTCGAACTCAACATTTGTCAACATTAGTTTGACCAATTTTAAATAGGACTGATGAGTCCAGGTCGGCAACATTAGTTGTCCAATTAACCAGCTCAAATTAGGATGAAAATTCATTAATCGCGTCCAGCTGGGTTCCTTACATTTAAATTAAGTTTGAAAGGTCCATTATATGGGTCAAGCCCCACTTATTTGAGAAATTTGCAAAGGGTAAAGTACATTTGTATGAACTTGAATAAAATGCAAAACAATCATTTCATTAAATTGAAAATTCAAAATTACAATATCCCAACCTGGGCAAGATTACAAGAGCCCGACCCCAGCACGTTTACAAAATTCACTTAGGCGCAGCGGTGGAGGTGGTAACATCGGCTTCATCACCGACCTGATCCATACCCTTCTTCACAAACTCGATCACCTCCTGAGCTTGGGACGTCATGTCGGCTGGGAGCTCAGGAATGTCCCAGAACTCCGACAGTGGAGCCTCCAAGATTTCGATATAGTCATTCTTGGAGGCGGGAAGAAAGGTCTTTGCTCGCTCCTGAGCTGCGACTTGGCCCCAGAAGTAGTACTCTAGCTCGGCGTACTTGGCCATCGTCCCACCTTACGTGGCCAACCAGTCCACGGCCGCTTGACTGGACTTGAAGGCTTCTACCGCCTTTTCCCCGTGGAGGCCGACCCGATCCACCAGCTCTAGGAGCTTTTCCTAGGCTTCGCGCCTCTCCAGCTTGTAACGCTCGATATCTTTGGCCGCGGCTTTGCGCCAGGACTTCTCCGCCTTGAGCTCTTTTTCCAGCCGGTCAATCTCCGATGCGTCCACTTTGCGCCTCTGGGCAGCCTCCTCCCTCAGGGCCTCAAGCTCGGCTCAGGCATCGATGTATCGCTGCCGAGCTCGACGCAATGAGACTGGGCCTTGGCAAAAAAGTTGGGTGCTAAAAGGATGTGGGATTCGGCCTGCGCAAAAGATAGAAAAATGATCAACCAAGCTAAAAAACATAACCATATCAACATGGTCAAAAATGTCTCACCGTGACTGTGGTCGTCCTCAGGTCGAGCAAGAGCTGCTCCGTCGGGACCATTACCAGCTTGGGGTCGCGGGCGACCTTGGTTACCTCCACAAAATCCTTGCTGGGAGGGCTCATCTCCGTGGCCTTACCTTTCCAGGAGTTTTCAGCCCAAGGCCGTTTCTTACTCTCAGGGCAGGACACTGAGCACTCCGGGATCGCCACCCCCGAGCTCGATCTTTTAGGCAGAGGAGACCCCGACGTCCCCTTGGAAGAGTCCACAGCGCCGACCTCGCGCACTTGGCCACCGGGCCGCTGCCTCTGCCCTTGAGGGACGAAGCCCAAGCCGGATCGAGCCGAGACTTCGCCACTGACCTTGGTCTTTCTCCTCTTCTGAGCATACACAAACTTTACTGTATCCGCCATATCTACAAAAAACAAAGGAAAGAGAGGTGAAAAATGACCAAATGCAAACTGAAAAGAACAACGGTAGACAAGGAGACGGGGAGGTCAGGCATTGATTCTGCGAACTGACCCTCTTTTGAGCCGGACTCCGCATTCTTTTCTGGCTCGGGAAGTAGATGGAGATGCTTCTTTCTCAGGTCAGGTTCTCTCCCGAATAACTTTGATATCCAGATTCTATCCCACCTGAGGGCTCTGTCGATGTCAATCAGCATACCCGACTCGGGTCTCAGTACCCCGACTTCGGCGAATTCCGCTTCTGAAAGCTTGGGGTCATCGTTCATATTCTTCTTTAAGGAGGGATTCCAATCCACTCTGCACCCCGGGTTCACAGCCGACTCGACCCAATAGTAGTCGTTGTGCCAGCCCTTGTTGGAGGAGTGCCACTTGGTGAATATGGCATTGTTGGCCCGAGCTTTGAAATAAAACCACCCTGGCTGCTTTGAGTTGGGCATGCACACAAAGAACTGTCTGAACCGACGCAGGGTCGACTTTATTTCATTCTCAAGGCATAATACATAAAACGCCACCATTACGGCCCAACCATTAGGTGACATCTGACCCGGGCTAAGCTCAAAGTAATTCAGAATGCCGACGATGAAGTCGGGAAGTGGAAGCCGGATGACATCGAAGACGAGGTCATAGATAGTGAAGTAATCGGGTGTAGGATAGCAGGCGGACTCGTTCTAACCTGGAACCTTCAGCTTGTGGTATCGGTCCACCGACCAATCCCTTAGCCTGGCGTTAGCCATCTAGATGGTAGAATGACACTCGAGCTTACAACAGGAAAACAACTACTCTATCCTTTTCCCCCAAGCCAACGAACCACTGGCCTTAGCTAAGCTCTGAGGTCGGACTGCCCTAACCGGGACCGTTTCAATCGGCTCTGACGTAGAGGCTCCAGCTAAGTACTCCTGTGGTATCTCGACTCCCTCCAACTGGTTCAATGGCTCCTCATCTTCCCTATCTCCCAAGTCTCCCAGGTTGGCCAAAGGATCCGCCTCGGCTTCTTCTTGCACTTGCCTGACCCCGATGACTTGACAGTCATCATCACTCTCCCCGGGCTTGGATCGTCGAACTGATCCTCGAGATTCATCGGTGCTGTCGCCACCTTGGCCTCTGTCCGAGGTGGATTCCGAGCTCGACGGATTCTTGTCCCCACCATATGACCTTACCTCCATCGCTTGGGAATCTTCCGACTTCGACCTCCCCATCCTGTTTACAAATCAAAATATGTGCATGAATAACTAAAGGGAGTCGGGACGTACCTATGGCTCTAGTTGTGGAAGATGACCCGACTTAATTGTCCTCGAGCTAACGGATTCCGAGCTGAGTGTCCCGAGAAGAACGCTTTTCGAGCTAAAATTGTCCGACCACCCTGGTTGCCAACCTAAAGCTCTTGAAAATTTGTAAGCAAAGTGTGAAATGAATCTCGGACATCAGGGCCCTATTTATAGGCAACTCCTGTAACCACCTAGAGAATCCCAAACGTCACATCTTGTCATAACTGACAGGTGACGTGTCAGCCATCTGAAGGGCAAGCACCGCTAACGTGGCCATCCCCACTCTGCTGGGGTCAGGCACCTCCACCTCGGGAACAACTCTCAAATCTAGATCTCACCCTCTCGATCTCAACTTGGGGGGGGGGAGGGATTGACGAGGGGGACCCCGAGTTAAGGTAAGATACCCGCACCGAGTTGAGGCCGGCCAACTCGAGCCAAGCCCAACATATTCAGCTAATGCCCGACTTGGATGCTGATCCGATGTCAACCTGACCTAGGAAAATCCCGACCTAAGTGCTAGCTGTTCTGATAGGACATAAAGCCTTGATGGGACATAAAGTTGCACCAAATTAAATGCTGTCAGGTCTGAATTTAGTATAAATAGAGAAACACCCCTTCATTTCAGAGGTATCTTATCATCGAATCCTCTCAGCTATCTTGCTAGCTCAGACATACTAATCATTCGCACGCCCGAGAGGAAAATCCGGGTCATCACCCTGCCTTTTCCTTCATTTTTCTTGTGTAAGTTAGGTAGCCGACCCGAAAATCTAGGTCAAGAAGTTGACCCAGAATTCCAGCTCGGCAGGAGTAGCTTCCCTACCTCAGCTGCGAGATTCCGATCTTGATATTCACGAAAGGTAATATTTTATGTCATCTCTTCTCCTTCTTTATATTTTAAGAATTCATGTATTTAATATTATATTTTTCATATATATATTATAAAAACTCTATTATATAGAGAAAGTAGAAATGAGCGTTTCTCACTAACAAACCTTCATACGATGCATCAATTTCGTAAGTAATTTTAAATATAATCATGTTGATAGGTTTATTTAGTATGTGTAGCACTACTCAAGCAAATCATGTTATTCATTTTTGTTATCTCCATTATTCTTTTTCTTGTGAGATAGTAGAGGCTTCTCATTCATTCTCCCAACTTAACAATTTTTAAGGGCTATTTGTTGTTCAGACCCCTTATATTTTTAGGGAACAATGGCTATAAGACCCCAAACTTATTAGAAAAATAAGAAAGATAAAACCCCTTCTTGTCAACAATTCGTCAAATTTCCTATTAAATACTCTTCTGCACTTATTGTCCACATAAAACTACTATTTTGCACTTACAATTAACATGAAATCATCATCTTGTACTACTTTTATTCCCTTTTCTTCTTTCTTTTCCTTAACCTTCTCCATTACCTTTTTCTTCTGCATTACTTTCTCTCTCTTTATACGCTTGGTGTGTGCGTGTGTCCAGTGGTATGTATGTGTATAAGTGTGCAACGATGTGTGTGTGTGCGAGAGAGAGAGAGAGGGAAAGAGTGACATTTGTGTGCGAAAGTCTATGCATATGTCTGTTGGTGGAGTGAGTGGGGTTGGGTGGTGTTCTTTCCATGGTGAAGGGTGTGTGGTT
Organism: Ehretia macrophylla; assembly: GCA_037974665.1. NCBI lineage: Eukaryota > Viridiplantae > Streptophyta > Magnoliopsida > Boraginales > Ehretiaceae > Ehretia > Ehretia macrophylla. The sequence continues at coordinate 34,674,562 of CM075770.1, forward strand.
GGGGAAAGGATTGGAGCGTGTGGCGAGGATAGAAATTGTATTCTTTGTGCACTTAACAGAACTCCAACAAAAGGGGTGTTAGTGTTATATTTCAAGAAGTATGAGGTCTGAATTTTATATATGTAAAAGTGGGAGGATGCAAATGAAAGTTGAAATTTAATTAAGGATGTTAAATATAATAAATAAATACAAAATTCTCTCTAAAATAATTTAAGTTTTTAAATGCGATGGTTAATATGGTATGAGAGTTTAAAAATTAAAAAGTCATAAATTCAAAACTCATCGTCGCTTATTTGTAAAATAAAATCTATGTGTAAGGCTAAATAAAAAATTATATAACTCATATATGATGGGACGTGATTATATTACGTTGTCAAATAAGATACAAATATCTAGCATTTTTTATGTGACATAATCAAACTCTTTTTGAGTTTGAAAAAATACGAATTTGATTCTATTTGGTAGAATGAATAGAATGATAGCCATCCTTATTGATTAAACAAAACAAATAATCTTTCAGACGTTGTGGCAATAAATAAATAGTGATCTTACCCTTGGTCCTTTAGTCTAGGAGTATGACTTGTTCAATTATCGTGTATAACATTTTAAATAATATAAAAATAGTTTAGGCCTTTTTTTAAGTAATAAATAAATGGCGATCTTTGAAGGGTAAATTTCATACTTAGTCCTTATTATTTACACTTCTTCTCAAGTTGGTTTTTAATATTCTAAAAAAATTATATTAATCCCAAATATTTACAAAGTGATTTAAAATTGTCTCTATTATTTAAAACTAGTCAATTTAGTTTTTATTATTTCTTATAAAATTTAATTTAGTCCCCAAATAAGAGTCATGTGTAGGGACTTGATTGAATTTTTTAAAAAGTTAATAGGAATTAAATTAAATTTTAAAAATAATAATAAAGACCAAATGAGCTAAGTTTAAACAATAGAGACTATTTTAAATAATTTTTATAAATATTAAGGACCATTATAAATTTTTTAAAATATTAAGGATTATATTAAAAAAATATGTAAATAATAAAAATTAAGTGTAAAATTTACTCATCTTTGAAGATATGAGAGCTATTTCCTAATTCGATGTCTCAAATAAATCACTCACCCAACAATTTAATGTCACAACATCTCAGAAGTTTATCTAAGCGTAAATATCATTTCTTGGATGGTTGGTTGACAAAATTCGACTGCTTACCTCTCTAATTGACCATTGTCCTAATATATCATTACTTTCGTTACACCTAAAGCGACTCCATCGGCCCACTGTCTTATCCAAAACCGAACACCCTGGGTTTCCCCTCCTTTAACACTAAGCAAAAGCACTCTTTCAACGTACGAAATCAAAACTATCGATTTTTTGAAACTTATTCTTTGAAAGACAAGATCAGTATTGGAGGATATTTGAAAAATTATTGTCGATTGTCTAGTCATTAAGTTATCATGTATTAAGAAATTTGCTAAAAAAGTGACCGATTAGGTCGCAAAATATTTCATTGGAAATAGTTTACCCTTGGATTAAATTGTAAATGTCCCAAATCAACTTTTTAACTTGACATTCACCCAACTAGTGTAAGGTAAAATCATTGTAATTCTCTTGACTATTGCAATATATCTATTATTTTTTTGAACAAAAAAAAAAAAAAAAACGTACGAAATCAAAACATGTCATAGCGTTTGATCTAAAGGTAGAGTTCTCATTTTAAATACAAGAAATTTAAAGATTTATTTTTGTATGAAACTGGATATAAAGAAAATGAGTAATGCGGCTAAATAAGATATTCGATAAATCAAAAAGCTAACATTTCAACCTCCACCCAACAAACTCAAAAGCTTTTTGACCAAAAAAAAAAAAAAACTCAAAAGCTTCAAAGTCACTTCTTCTTCTTCTACTGCTACTATTCATATCACGTTTCCGTTTAATTTTTATTTTGTTATTTAAATATTTTTGTTTTAAAAGCAGAAGAGGTGGAGGAGAGAGAGTAAGGAAAATGAAGCTGACGGCGTTGCAGCAGCAGAGCCGTCGGATCAACACCTTCAGAGGATCGTCGCCGTTAGACTCGTCGGCCGACGGCGGCATCAAGTCGCCGGCGTCAGGTTTCTGGTTAACTGTCCACGGCTTCTGCTGTCTCATCAGCCTCGTTCTCGGCTTTCGATTCTCTCGTATAGTATTGTACCTTCTATTCTCCACTAGTACTACTTCAACGACGCCGTTTAGCACCATTGTTGAAACCTTAGCTATTCAAACCACATTGTCAACGTCGCCGGAAAATTCGACGGCGACAAGTAGTAGTAGTAGTAGTACGACGAGCAGCCGAGTGGTGGTAGGGAGGCATGGAATCTTAATAAGGCCGTGGCCGCATCCGAATCCGGCGGAGGTGATGAGAGCGCATAAGATAATTGAGAGAGTACAAAGAGAGCAGAAGCTACACTACGGCGTGAAGAAGCCTAGGATGATCATTGCAATTACGCCGACGTACGTGAGGACTTTACAGGCGCTTCACCTCAACGGCGTGATGCAAACGCTTATGAATGTGCAGTATGATATTATCTGGATCGTCGTTGAAGCTGGCGACGCCACCAGTGAGACTGCGTCGCTGCTGGACAAGTCGGGGCTCAGGACTATCCATATCGGATTTGATCAGAAAATGCCGATAACTTTGGAGGATCGCCATAAATTGGAGGCAAAATTGCGCCTTCGCGGTTTAAGGTACACTGCTATGCAAGTTTATTTTTATTTTTATTTATTTGCTTCATTCTTTTATGAGTAACTTCAGTTAAATTTGCTGTGAGAATTGATCTTAAAGCATTAAGGTATTATTGTTATCATGCCGGATATTTTGCTGCTTTTTGTTAATTTGCGGATGAATTTAGTAAAATTTCCTGTCAGAATTGAGCTTATAGCATTATTAATGCTGGCTATTTTGCTTTTGTTTGTTAATTTGCGGACTAGTTTAGTTAAATTTGCTGTAAGGATTGATCTTAAAGCATCAAGTTACAGTATTGTGCTGGCTATTTTGCTGTCTTTTGTTCATTTTTGGACAAATTTAGTTAAATGTGCTGTTTAGGATTGAGCTTAAAGCATTAAGTATAGTACTATTGTGCCAGCTAGTTTTCTGTTTTTTTTTAATACACAGACAAATTTAGTTAAATTTTCTGTTGGAATTGAGCTTGATGGTGTGTTATAACGAGCAGAGTTGTGAGGGAGCAGAAGTTAGATGGAATAGTGATGTTTGCGGATGATAGTAATATGCACAGTATGGAGCTTTTTGATGAGATCCAAAATGTGAAATGGATTGGTGCTGTTTCAGTTGGTACTCTGGCACATTCGGGTGGTGTGGAGGAAGACGTTTCATCAGTGGTTCCAAAAGAGGAGGAAATGAATTCAAGACAACTGCCTATTCAAGGACCAGTTTGCAATTCAACAAACCATTTGATGGGTTGGCATACTTTTAATTCTCAGCCTTTCATGGAGAGGAGTGCAAGGTATATTGGTGATAGGGCAATGGTGCTGCCAAGGAAGGTGGAGTGGTCTGGGTTTGTGTTGAATTCGAGATTGGTGTGGAAGGATGCTGAAGATAAGCCGAAATGGGTTAAGGATCTTGATTTTGTGTTTGAAGATGGTGAAGACATTAAGAATCCTTTGTCACTGCTGAAAAACGCTTCTGTGGTGGAACCTCTTGGGAGTTGTGGGCGCAAAATCATGCTCTGGTGGCTTCGTGTAGAAGCACGTGCAGATAGCAAATTCCCTGCCAGGTTAGTTTTCCATAAGTGTTTTTATAGCTTGGTTTGTTGTTTGGTGATGCAAATCGTGGCTAATGTTTTCCAGGAAGATTAACCCGGTCATTGTTTCATAGAAGCAGATTCCATCTTGACATTGATTGTCATCGGATATTATTTTTCTGAAATCAAAGGGAAAGATTTAAAAGTAGATATGGTACTAGTTATTACAAAAAGTTTATTGCCACATTTGCATGTCTCTTGTTACGTCCATAGTTACTGGATCTCCTGTTTGTGACATTCAATTTTCCGCCTAGTTGCTTAGGTTCTAAATTCTTTTCATGTGTTGGCTTCTTGTTGATTTCACTTCTGACTTTGTCATATGGCCTACGAGCCAATATGATAAGATGTGCCTCAATAGGTCAATGCGGGTAATATTGGCATCATTCTTCTTGCATATACCAAGTAATCATGATCTGTTTCTTAAAAAAAGATGGGATTTAGCATGATTAGGGTCATCATTGCGACCACTATTTGTTCGCTTATTGCAAGCTGATCACACATTAGTAAAGAAGAGAAAAGAGCAGATAAGAAGAGAAAAAGATATGAAGAAATGGATTCCGGACTTCACATAACCTCCAAACTCAATTTCTATAGATTATCCGGGTCTGTTAAAGAACTGTTACTTGAATCTGCTTTAATAATCTCTAAGATGTTGTCTTTCAAGACTACAAGACTTGCTAGCTTTTCCCTTGAAGGTCCATTTTAATGTCAATGGTAATATGCAGATGGAGAATTGACCCTCCACTAGATATTACTGTCCCAGCAAAGCGTACCCCATGGCCTGATGCTCCCCCTGAACTCCCATCTACTACGAATGTTATCAATATTTTGGAGAACACAGAAAACCGTTCAACTAAGACTCGGCCCTCCAGAAGACGTGGTAGAAGCAAGAGGAAGCACGTTGTAAGGGTAGCTGATGATCATGTTACAGAAAAGCATTCTGGAGACAATTAGGACCTTGTTAGTGATATCTGGGAGTTATACCAAACATCAACAAATTTGAAGATTACGTGAATATTCTTGGTAAATAAACGAGAAGGCATCTGTGCAGTAGTCAGTTGATACACGCTTTTTGTTCCCGTTCCATCAAATTCTTTATTTTTTCCTTGTACAATTTGTTCTTTCTTTAGGGTTTGTATTTCCACTCTTACAAATGAGCTGCATCAAGCCGAGTAGTGCCGCTTTCAATGCTTGACAGAAATGTATTTTCACTATTTTTCAAATATTATACATAATCTATAAAGGTAAAAGCTGTATTTTGTGCTTAGTTATTCTTGCAGCAACTTTTCATCATATATTACCAGTTCTGTGCCAACTCTGTGTCCCTTTATTACATTGAACCCAGAAAACGGAAAAGGAAAAAAAGAAAAAAAGAAGAAGGAATAAGAATACTTTTGACATTTTAGAGACTTTAATATTGAGTTTGAGATATGGACAAGTTTCTTTTTTTAAGGTTGTAGTTGCACGATTTATTGAGTTTTCATTTAATTATTTTGGATTTTTGAATCTTGGGCTTCTCAGGTTGTCTCCAAGAGACTCCTTATTTGGATTCTTTAGCCAAAATAGAGAGTAAAAATATGTTTTTGCCTCTCTAAATGTAGAGAGCCATATTTGGCTCCATATTCATATTAAATGCTTTAAATTAATAAGAAAGTATAATTAAAAGAATAAAATAAATTAAAAATATTATTTAAAAAATTCAAAAATATGATATAATTATTGAAAAAACTTTGAATTTTAAAAAATTGAATAAAAAATAACATTAGCAATATCAATATTATCACTTATTGTTGGAACATAATTATTAATAACAAAAAAAAATTAAAATAATTTGTTAGTTAAAATAAAAAGTGATGTTAGATTGAAATAAAATAAGGAGTCTATGAAATATATAATGATGTTGGAATGAAATTGAAATAATGATATCTAAAAATAGAAAGACTGTTAGAATGAAATTAAAATAAAAGACTCTTAAAATTAAAAAGTTAATTTTAAATTCACTACATATAGAAAAAAAATAAATAAATAGATTATTGAAGTTAGTTTAAGTAGGCCTAGTTCATGAGCACGTGACTTGTCGGGAGACCCAATTCTCAAGGTGAGTTTGTGACGTGGTGACAATTTTCACCTACCATTTTCTTATTCTTTGATATGGTATTCATGATAAACTTAATCAATTTTTAGGACGTTCAATTTATTAATAATGTGTGAATTTTACGTGTATGCTATGCTTACGTATCATACACACATTGCTTTTATAGAGAAAGGTAAAAGAGAACAGCGGAAAATGTTCGAACATGACTTGAAATTGTGGATTAGAAGATGAAGTGTCAATGACTTACTACATAATTGAGTCTCTTTTGTGCTGTAAGGTGGGCCAAATATTTAAATCTTTCCAGCTAGTAGATGGCCACCTTGATGTCATTTCATAATTTGCGTTGTAAATTAGAAACTACCTCATTAATTGTCACACGTCAAACTTATGTTCAAAATTTATAGTCTATTAAGAAAAATTGTAGATGTCATTTCTTTTTAATTTTTAATTTTATTATTTTTTATGTGTATGTCGTTTGACATACCAAATATTTTGTGTTTTTCTGTATTTTTTGACACTGAAGATATTTCGAAAAACAAAATTAACTAATGAAAATATTAACCCTTCTTGAAATCAACAACGCATAAACAAGGGTGATATAACATATCTTGCTAGCAATGCCCGTTAAACGACATTTTAACCAGATGTGAACGCTTTAGGTGCAATAAAAGCTGCATTAATTACAGATTGAAACATTATAGAAGATGGCATAAAAATGATGAGAATGGCACAAACCTAAGGCATTAATCATTGAGAAGATTCGTGTGTTCCAAGCTAAACAGGCCCATGTGATGCCCGGTTAGATTAGGTCAACTTCAATATAACATAATTATTGTGTTATGAAAACTATTTGGTTAGTTTGGATTAACTCATGTATTGATAAGATTTATACGTGGAAATCATATTAATCATTTAAGAAATGAGATAAAAAAAATTTGGTCCCTCAAGTTTTGGGAAAGAAATTTTTTGGTCCCTCAATTTTTAAAAAGTGACTATTTAATTCATTTTAATGTTAACTTTTTGTGATTTTTTTATTTTACGCTTGGACTATTTATTCTCTTCTGTATGGTATTAAAGACATGTTTGAAATATCACAAAAAATATAAAAAAAATCACCAAAAAATTCAGAAAATGAGATTAAAGACACGTTTGGGATATCTCTTGCATGACCATTTTGGATTATCAAGTTAAAAAATAGGAGATGTTATTGTGGGTCAAAAACAATCAAGTTCAAAAATTATAACTTATTTTTGTGAACAGTTACTTTTGACCCACAATAACATCTTTTATTTTTGAATTTGATAATTATTTTGTTTATTATTTTTTAATTGTAGTGGATGATGATGTTGATGACATTTTATAGAAATTGTATTTTTTTTTATTTTGGTTTAGACAAATATATTTTATGAATTTTTTGATGATTTTTTCTGATTTTTGATGATATTTCAAACATGTTTTTAATGTCAAGTAAGAAAGAAAAAATTGGTCCAAGAGTAAAATAAAAAAATCACAAAAAATTAATATTAAAATAAATTAAATAATTACTTTTTAAAAGTTAAAGGACCAAAAAATTCTTTTTCCAAAACCTAAGGGATCAAAAGATTTATATCTCTTTAAGAAACTGATAGGTCGGTTTAGATGGACCCAAAAATTTTCCTTGTGCTATAAGAGAATCATCTAGTAGAAGCAGAAGAGGCCTAAGACATCACTTTCTGACCAAAATGGTTGCTGTGTTCAACAAGGATCTTTTGAGTTGGTACCTTATTACCCTCAAACTCAAAGAAACAGTCGAAGCTGGACATTCAAATGCAGAGACTTCTGCAACTCGCCAATCAGTTGAATCAGCAGAGCAGGTGCAGATGCAGATGCAGCAGCAGCCGCCGCCGTCTGATTCGTTGCAGATTGTGAACAAAGGAGAAAGGACTGGTCTTCAAAACGTCTCTCAATATTTACCGATAGATCCAAAAGTTGAAGCTGCTAACGATATTGAAGATAGTCCCAAGTCACCGAGCAATGATTGGGTGATCAGCATCAGAGAAAGGCTTGAGCAAGCCCGTCAAGACGATGTTGCAGGGTCATGGGCAAAGCTAACCATCTATAGAGTGCCGCAATATTTACGCGATGGTGATGACAAAGCTTACATTCCTCAGACTGTGGCTCTGGGGCCTTATCACCATTCCAGGAAACGTCTTCGCAGTATGGATCGCCACAAGTGGCGCGCTGTTCACCATATCATCAAGCGTACTAATCAGGACATAAAACTGTACATTGATGCTGTAAAAGAACAAGAAGAAAAAGCCCGTGCTTGTTATGAAGGACCGGTTTCTGTCAGCAGCAATGAGTTTGTAGAAATGATGGTGCTTGATGGTTGTTTCATTCTAGAGCTGTTTCGTGGCGCTGCAGGGGGATTCAAGCAGCTTGGATACTCCAGAAACGATCCAATCTTCGCGATGCGCGGCTCAATGCACTCGATCCAGAGAGATATGATAATGCTTGAGAATCAAATTCCTCTGTTTATACTTGATCAGTTATACGGAATTCAATCAGGCCAGCTTGATCAGAAAGGTATTGTAGCTAAGCTAGCATTAAGCTTTTTCGATCCGTTAATGCCAACCGATGAGCCAATGACAAAAAGTCAAAAAAATAAATTGGAATCATCCCTTGCAACGGCCCCTTTTGATCCATTAGCAGACCTGGGCGGCCTTCACTGCCTTGACGTCTTCAGGAGAAGTCTTCTGCGGACAGGGCCTAAACCATCTCCTCGGGTTTGGATCAAGCGATGGTCACATAATACTCGGGTTGCAGATAAACGCAAGCAGCAGTTAGTCCATTGTGTCACGGAGCTGAAAGAGGCAGGGGTAAAATTCCGAAAAAGGAAAACTGATCGGTTCTGGGATATCAAATTCAAGAACGGCGTTCTCAGCATACCTCGACTCATGATCCACGATGGTACAAGATCGCTTTTCCTCAACCTTATCGCGTTCGAACAGTGCCATCTTGACTGCAGCAATGATGTAACATCATATGTGATCTTCATGGACAACTTAATAAATTCTCCGGACGATGTGAGCTGCCTCCATTATTGTGGAATTATTGAACACTGGCTTGGCAGTGATGCAGAAGTTGCTGAGCTATTCAATCGTCTCTGTCAAGAGGTTGTTTTCGACATTAATGATAGCTATCTGTCGAGGTTGTCTGAAGATATCAATCGATATTATGACCACAAATGGAATGCTTGGCGAGCTAGTTTGAAGCACAAGTACTTCAACAATCCATGGGCTATCATCTCCTTCTTTGCTGCTGTGGTCTTGCTCTTGCTGACCTTAGCACAAACATTTTATACTGTCTATGCCTACTATCTACCAAGATCTTAGATTTGCTATAGCCGAATCATTTTTTTGTTTTTTCCTTTTTCCCCATTTTCAAATTTCTTGTATATTCAGAATTTATTTATTTAGTTAGTTAAATGACAAAAATATTTATTTATAAAGTTAAGACCATTAAATTATCATTTATATCCAAGTTAATGGACCAATAAAAATAATTACTTAATTACATGTACCAAAAAAAAAAAAAACAAACTTATTTACATCAACAATCCAAAAGCGTTGACCAGTAAGCGCGATCTAATATAAGAGTATAAAATCTACAGCTGCGATTCGCTGCTGTAGGAACACTCATTGACGTGAGCACCATCACCATCGCCACCTTCAAACGCATCCAACATTATCCCAACGTAAAAGGGTAAATTTCACATTTAACCCCTATTATTTACATTTTTTTTAAAAGTTAATTTTTAATATTTAAAAAAAATCATTTTAGTTCATAATATTTACAAAATGATTCAAAATAATCTTTATTATTCAAAATTAATCAATTTAGTTTCTATTATTTTTTATAAAATTTAATTTAGTCTCCAAATAAGAGTTATGTACAAGGAGTGAATTGAATTTTTTAAGGAAACAATAGGGATTAAATTGAATTTTTTGAAAAATAATAAGAATTAAATTGATTAAGTTTGAATAATAAAGATTATTTTGAATAACTTTTGTAAATATTAGGGTCTCTTATGAATATTTTGAAACATTAAAGACTATATTGAAAAGGTATGTAAACAATAGGCACTAAGCGTGAGATTTACCCAACGTAAAACCTACGGTTAACGGCTTCCATTTACACCATTTTCTTTCATTCATTCGAAAAAATTACAGCTCTAACAAGCTTCAACGATATCGAAACAAAGCTTTCTTCAATTTCAACTCTTCAATTTACCGTGAGTAATTCAACACGTTCTGATCTACCTTAAATTCGCAATGCACTTTGTGATTCTATGAAATTTGATTCAGATTTGCTCAGCATTCAAATCTAGATCTGTAATGTCGCATGATTTGTAGGAAATGTCATATGAATGCGATTGTAAGCGAGTGTTGTGGGTTTAAGTAATAAATCGATGAAATTATTTTGGCTCTCGCGTTAATTATTGTTAAGCTTGCGACACTGATCTCGCTTGTTGCATGCTTTGGGCCTGAGGTGTAACAATATCTGTCTTGCATTGTTCATAGCATATTAGTATAGATAAGCATATTAGATTTTGTCTATTATTACGTGTAAATGTATTTTATATTTGTTAATTATGTTGTTCAATTGAAGGCAATTTATATTGCGTTTAGCTAAACAATAATGAGAATAAAAACCTATGAAATTGTTCGTGAAATTTTCGTGGATTTTGAACTTTGCTATGCGATTCAATGAAGCAAATGCAATAACATAGGTTGTACTTTTCTGCTATTCATATGAATAAGGTAGCGTTTGTTTGGTTAGAATTTATATAGGAAAATCTTAAATTCAAATTTGAATTGATTTTCCGCAAATTCCAATGCCACATTTCGAATTCTAAGCAAAGAAACACTACCTAAGTAATGTCACATAATATCAGCTGCCTACCTGACCATTTCATTACGTTATGATACCGTACTTTTAAGCATGTCTTCCGTATATCTCTGGAACTGGATGCAGTTTCGTGGATCTAGTTTGTACTGTTTTATGGCTTACTTTATTCTGTTTAGAAGTGTTAACACACATACATATGTATTTTTTATTTTTTGCACGGGGAATTTGTAATGCTGAATTTATCTTTCCTTATCTTTTTTCTGATAGACTAATTTGAGGAATGAAGAATATAAATTTGACGAAGAATTGCTTCTGGTGTAAAAAGTAGAGAAAAGAAATAAGGTAGTGTTTGTTTGCTTAAGATGGGGCTTTAGTATTATAATAAGAAAATTTTACATTTAAATTGGATTTATTCTTTTACAATTTCAATTCCACAATTTAAATTATAAGCAAACAAATGCTATCTAAAAGTGAAATTAGGTTCATTACAAAATAAGATCCGATACTTCTGTTTTACATTTTTCACAGTGACTAAAGAGAAACTGATAGGAAGGGAAGAATAAAATGGTTGTGTCCGTTATATAACTGTGCGCAAGGGGCAAAGGAAGAAACTGATATCCTTTGACTTCACCCTGGTACAACTTTTATATGCTTACTATATTGGCATGATGACAAAGTAAAGAATTGCTGTTTGATCCTTTCTCTGTAAGTTTTATGCTGACTTGTGTTGTCTTTTATTCTATTTGTCAAACTTGTGTAGATTGGTCATCAGCCTAGGAAGGCATGATTACCATTTATCTGCTTCTACTTTACTTGCACTTTTGCATTTTAGATATTCACTTTGACTACCACTGTATGTAATACCTATACGATCTTGGAGACTGAATCAGTCATGAATTTGCAGTCTGATTTTTCTGAAGTTTTTCTATGGCTAATGGATTTTGCTTCTTCTTGAGTTTCAAAGGCATCATGATGGCAACTTTTTATCCCATAAAATTTATTTTCTGCTTTCTTTTACCGATCGTCTAATTCTATCTTTTTCTGTCTAGTTGGCAGAATGGATTCTGGATCTTCTGATTCATCTCCTGCGCACTCTAGTAAAGCTACTGATGCTGACCCTCCTACTTCCACTCCCACGGTGCAGGATAATTCTGGACGGGACACACCCTCGATATTGTCCCCTTCTGCTCTATCGTCTTGGACCAAAAATCTAAAGCTTCCAGAGTCTTTTGTGCCTTTAGAACAGGATTCACAGGCTGGAAATACCCCAAAGTCTGCATTTTCTCGGATTACTAGTGGGTTTAGCTTGTCATTTCCTTCAAAAGCTTCTTCAACAAATGAGAGCACTGGTGGCAACTCAGCAACTTCCCAATCAGGTGTTCTTGAGTTGATTACCAAAGGGCTAGTTGATTCTTCCCTGAGTGCAGTGAAGGCAGTGCAAGTCAAGGCACGCCATATTGTTTCACAGAACAAACGAAGATACCAGGTTGATCAACATGTGACTGGACTACATAAATTGTTCTATTTGTTGAGTTGTCAAAGAAGATATCCGTGCACTCTTACTTCATATCCTTGGCAGTCATGTTGATTGGAATTACACCATGTGCTGCTCATTTGTCAAATGGTATAAGTCAAACATATGCATCAAATAATTTTTTTGAAAGATATATGCATCAAATAACTATGTTAAGGAAATGAACATCAAAACACTTTCAAATTGTTATTGATGATGTCTTCAAATTGTTGTCATTGAAGTAAGTAAAAAACCATTATATTATTTACTTTGTCCATTTGCTTGGCTTACACCATTTGACAGCTTCATTGCCTCTTTCACTCTAAAGAGCAAACTTCTTACTCTCTCCCTCTCAACACACTGACAAACAAACACACCTTGACAAATTTCTTTCCCCATCTCAATGAGAGGAGTTCAACAAAAATGCAACTTGATACCAATTGTAACCTAATCCTCTATCTGACTTCAGGAGGGTGGATTTGATTTGGACATGACTTATATAACTGAGAATATAATTGCTATGGGGTTTCCAGCTGGTGACATGAGCTCTGGCCTATTTGGATATTTTGAGGTAAATGATCAGATGTAGTTTGGATTTGAATTTGTTCCCATACCAATTTTGATCACTTTCTGTGATTATTACATTATGAAAATCTTCTCACAGGGTCTGTATCGAAATCATATGGAGGAAGTGATCAAATTTTTTGAAACTCATCACAAGGTATAAATTGTGTATCATTACTTTTATAGGCTTTGCATGCTGAGGAGTCCAGTTAAGCTAGTTGGATGAAAATTGTCTTCCTTTGCTTGCCTTGAGAATGGATGTGTGATTTATATAAGCAGATTTTTTCATTATTTCCACATCCATTTGATAGTTCTTGTAAGGCTACTTCATAAGCATAGAAGTTACTGCTTTCTATAGTTCTTTTTGTAGATCAACTTTTCTAACTTTCAGTTATGGCATGCAAAAGTAAATATGCTAGCCAGAAAAATATCTACTCTGTTTCAAATTGGATTTCTTAGTTTGGATGAGCAAGGAAAGAGTTTAAAATGGAATATAGCATGTGGTGGGTGAATTATAAACTGGGGTCAAATCATACTTCTTGACATTTTAGACATTTAAAGGTTAGTTAGCGGAAGACATATGAGTCGAACAAGGTATGTTTAACATATTTTATTGTCTAATACAGAAGTCTCTATTTAATGAAATTGGACATTATTTGTATCAAACCAAAAGGAAAGTAAGACATTCAATTTGAAGCAAAGTTGAGTAGGAGCAACTGATAATTGCACAACCAAAATCTAGTAATAAAGCAATAGTGATGTCAAGCTTTGCCCAGAATAAACATACTGTGTTGTAATTCAAACATTACAACGAACATAGCTCGTATTCAGCTGATAATTTATTCTTTTGGTGCAAATTATGTAGTGGCCGCTATTCTCTAGTGGAATGTTTGGATCATGGCTTTGGCCTATTTAGCTAAGCAAACCTATTTCTACCATAAAATCCGACTGTCTATTGGAGTTGCTGATGGACTACCAATCCTACTCTCCATCTGTAATGCTGTCTAGCCTCTAGTGTATTTGAATCAAAGTTATCCAATTATCTTGAGGACAGGCCTCCAAGTGACAAGCTGGCATTTGATCACATCATAACCTCCATTGTCTTTGAGGATAATGGTTTGAATTTGATAAGACAATGAGGTGAAGATGGCTTAGGCTTTTGGATTGCTATCTTAGTTCAGATGGCGGAGGTGCCTAATGGAAGTACTGATGTCTATGTTTAGCTTCTACATTTTTCTGGAACTCCTTCATAGAAAGATGCCAGAAAAATTCACATGATATCAGCTGCCTACTTGACTATTCGTGAGAATATGATAGTGTGAGTTAAGCATGCTTTCCATTTACCTATGGACCTTGATGCAATTTCACGAGTCTAGTTTGTAATGTTTTAGGGCGTACTTTATTCTGTTTATAGTCTCAATTGTAAGATAATATGTATAAAATATATATACATTCACATACGTACGTACAGTTATCTATTTAGTTTGTGCATGGTGTGTACTACTAATTTATCATTATCCTGTTCTGTAAACTATCTAGATTGTTGCATGAATTACAAACCTCATAAAAACTCTTCTATGCAGGGGAAGTACAAAGTATATAATCTTTGTTCAGAAAGGCTGTATGATGCTTCACTCTTTGAAGGAAAGGTATAGTTTTTATTTGATAACCTTCTGTTACTGTTATTAGCATTTGATTTAAGAGTTAATCACTGCAATTTATGCTGTAAAGTTGTTCGATCATATCCTCCTTCATATTTAGTTTCACTAACTATACATCATCATGCAATATTCTGAGTTGCAGCTAATAGTAATTGGTCTCATGTCCTCATTAATGCCAGAGATCATTCTGTTTGATAGAGAAACAATTTGTGGTGGGAGCATTCTCATATTTGTGTTTTGTAGAAGTTGCAAATTTACTTGATGCCAAGAAGCTTTTTACTTCTTCCAAAGAAGTAATGCCCTTTCTATTGGAAGGGGGTGGCGGAGTTGGTGAGGGAAATCAATTGAGGAATAATAAGCACCAGGTTCAAATTATATTCCAGTTAAACAAGAATACCCAGAATCTTTGTCATCAATGGGGATGTCTAATGTATACGACCAATATTTCAGTTAAACAAAAATACCCAGAATCTTTATCATCAATGGAGATGTCTAATGTATACGACCAATATTTTGTATCATATACTGTGCAGTGGTCAATTGCTAAAGAGTTGTTCAGAACAAAGAACATAACATTATAAGGAATTGCAAATGCCATATTTAATTCCTAAAATAGTTTACTACTTGGAAGAATAGTATGTACAATATATTATATACATAAGTGTGTGGACATAAGTACATAGAGTAGACTCATAGTGGATTCTGGTTCTTTCTTTAAATAAAGAACGGATTTTCCTAGCAACAACTAGAGTAAAGTCAAATGTAATGAAACTTCTTTTGTATTGAACTGCTGTGCTCTTCTCCAGGTTGCATCTTTCCCATTCGATGATCACAATTGCCCCCCCCTTCAACTTATAAAGTTGTTTTGTGAAAGTGCCTACTCATGGTTGAAGGAGGACATTCTAAATGTGGTTGTTGTTCACTGTAAAGCTGGTATGGCAAGGACAGGGTTAATGATTTGCAGCCTTCTACTATACTTGAAGGTGTGATTTGATTACCAGCCACATGTCAGCTAATTAATTTTTGACAAGTTTTACGCCCTCGGTAATTTTTATTAATCACTTCTTCTCTTTCTGATCTTTTTTGGTGTCTTTCTGCAGTTTTTCCCAACCGCTGATGAGTGCATGGATTATTATAACCAGAAAAGATGTGTAGATGGCAAGGCTCTTAAACTCCCAAGCCAGATTGTTAGTAAACACTTCCATAATCACTGATGTTCTGTAAGAGCCATATTGTGCATATCTACTGACTCAATACCGTTTGTGGTTTTTCTAGAGGTATGTGAAATATTTTGAGCGCATCCTAACGCAGTTCAATGGTGAAACTCCACCTGGACGTAGGTACTCCTCTGATGATTTAGTTTCAGGTTGCTTGATTGGTCTTAATGAAGGTATTAAAAATTGTATCATATGGCAGATGCATGCTAAGGGGATTTCGGCTTCACAGATGTCCATATTGGATTAGGCCTTCAATTACTATATCAAATCATAATGGTAGGTTGTGACTTCCTTTGTTCGTTCCTTGTTTTTCTTTTCATTTCACCACTTGTGCGACAATCTATCCATCTTAAACTGAATGTCTTGCTTTTCATTTTGTTCCGTCCAAAGATAATATGTTCAATATATGGAAAACTCTACCTTTCAATATGAATCTTTATTAGTAAATCGTAATATAATATTCTTCTTTGTGTCCACTTTTTCCAATTAAAATTCAAAAGGTGTTTTAGTTTAGGCGCCTCTCTCTTTAGACGTTACGAATCAAATGTCTTACCTAAAAAACTTTGCTGAGTCAAGCTATGACATACAATTGGACCTGGGAATATTAGTTCTTTCTATAGTTGGCTTATTGTGGTTGAAATTCTTCATCTTGAGGGGTTTTCATTTCCCTTACATTTGACCACCTACAAATGTAAGGGGGGTGATTTAATTTATACCCGTTTCACCCAGTCATAAGTTCGTATGATATTTGACCTTGTGATTTTCAGTTCCTGCTGCTGATGTACTATTTGTCAATGAGTTAAGAATATCTATATATCCATATGCTCTGCTGATTCCATTCTGATTCATCTTGTCGTTAAAGTCATTTATACACAATAACAGAGAAGTTCTGTTGGTCCTCAAGTGGCTCTAATAGATTGTAGAGTAATTTCGTATTTTTCAGAATAATTATGTCGTCTACTATTCAAGTCAACAAGTAGAGCTTGATCATTGTGGAGAAGTTCCTCCTAGGAAACTAGGCTGTTCTATCAATTAACATGGCTTTTGTGTTTGTTCATACTTGATGTACTTCTTGTGCCAAAGCATGATTTTCACTGAAAGGGCTTCAAATGCATTATTGACAAGATTAACCTCTGAGTTCAATTATCACCCTTATAGCTGTAATGTCGTCGTGTGGTTTCATGACTTAAGCAATGTACGGGAAATATCAGACACTATTCCCAGTTTTCCATTACATGCTTCATATGAAGTACTTCCATAGTCAACATAACAGACCTTATGAGCATGTTTATGTCTACAGGAGTTCTGTTCACGACAAAAAAGCACCCAAAAACAAAGGATCTTACGGTAAATTTCTTTCTGGGAACTTTTTGTTGGGGGCATTTCAGTGACTTCATAGAATCTGAATTGACTATTTGTATAGCAAATTTTTTTAACAGTGATATTCACTTTTGCAGCCTGCAGACTTCTGGATTCGTGCACCAAAAAAAGGGATCGTGGTTTTTGCTCTACCCGGGGAACCTGGTCTGACAGAATTGGTTGGGGACTTCAAAATACACTTCCATGATCGCCAAGGAGATTTCTACTGGTCAGAAATTCATGCTTTTAATTTTTCAATTTTCTATTTAGTTGAAATTTTGTATCTTCTCCAACACCCCTCTATTGATAATAAGTAATTATGTTCATTGACAATGAAGGGATATTATAGTCATATACCAAGTGCTTATCTACTCTCTCTCTCTCTCTCTCTCTCTGTGTGGAAAGTAATTATGTTCATTGACAATGAGGGAAGATCAAGGGAGATTAGAGCTATACTAAGTTCTTAATCTTGATAATATGATTCAAGTATTATATATATAAACATACGCAATTGACTATAGATAATTTTGCGGTTAATCAAATTAGGAATGCTTCTTCTGTGAATGAATGAAGTTACTCAAACAAGCTTTATTTGTTGTCCATTTTGTTGAGCACACACATTATTACGTAGATCGAAAAATTTTACTCTGTTGCACCATTTGGTGCGCCTACAATATTATTGTTCATTTTTGCCCTCTGATCTGTATCGCTGCTGGGTATTTCTCTATTAATGTCTTTTTCCTCTTTTGCAGTTGGTTGAACACGACAATGATGGAAAACAGAGTGATTTTAGATGCCTATGACTTTGATGACTTCGATAAGGTAAATAAACTCGAGTTCTACTAAGCTCTTTTGCTGCAGATGCCACCACTCTCGTCATGCATCACAGAATTTCTCATTGATTTTCAACTAAATCATTATTCTTCCCATTTATCAGTTCTTTTTGTTGTTTTCGAAATTTTCTCTCTTCCTCTTTTATCTACTTATCGGTGCCATTTATGTTACATCATGGCTCTGTAAATTGCAGAGAAAATTGCCCTCTCCAGGATTTCAGGTCGAGATAGTAATGATAGATTATGATGGCACCACTCCATCAAAATCCAAAACTGATGATGGCACCAAGAGATCTGATGGAGTACTGGGAAAAAGTTCTTCCTCAAAAGATGCAAGTAAAATTAAATCCCAGCAAAGTAAGGTCTCCGGAAGCCGGAACACTGATGATGATGTATTTTCAGATAGTGAAGGAGAGGAAACATCATCATCAAGAAGCGCCCGGGCTCACACATCCAGTGTGGCAGGAAATGCTGCACCTGCTGCATCTAGCAACACGGGGGAGCAAATTTCTACCTTAACACATCAGACCGGACAACTTTCGACAGGGAGCACGGAGTCTGCTAAATTCCAGACTGATACTTCCAATGAAATAAAAGCCGATCGGGTTGAGAGAGCTGCCGCAATTCCTCACCTGGGCTCAGGTGATATTAAGGCCATTGCAGCTGATGCTTCTGTTTTCAGCTTTGGAGATGACGAGGATTATGAAAGTGAATGATTTGAAGGTGAAATCTATACAAGGAACAACTTTCCATTTCATGTGAATTTATGATCAACCCAAGGGAGAGATGGCAAGATGTACCATTCATTGAGTTCACCTCTCTCTCTCTCTCTCTCTCTCTCTCTCTTTCTCTGTTACATAAGATACCAGCTTCAAATTTTCAATTCAATGATGAATGTTTGAATTTTTAATTATAAAATAATGCACCATCAACCATACGATAAATACGATTGAAACAGCTTGCATGAGAATAAATCAAAACAGTCAAAAGGATAAGAATGCAAAAGAACTACATGTTGGCGTATATACATACCGTGTACAGTTGTAATCATAAACTCTCTTACGATAGTTGTGTTCTTACCATACTTTTCACAATAACATTATTTTTCAATCTTTCTGTCATTCATGGAATTTCTTTTCAATTTCGACACTACAGATGTGCAACATTGAGTGTACTAATGATGGTGCCTGCTTAAGCAATCGCCTGCCTCAATAACATATTGCTATGCCAATACATTTTTTATATGGAAGTGACATCATATGAGATGCCGAGATTGGATTTGAATCTCTTTTATAATATATAACGGTGGTACATTGTTTAAATCAATTTTATCATAACTGTATGAATAGTTCATTTCTATTGGTTCACCCTCATAATATTATAATAGTTTACTGTCATTGATTTTCTCCCATCAAGTTATTAGCCTATGTGTATAGCTAACTTGAGCCTTAGGTTGAGGGCGAGGCGTCAATAACTTCTTCTTTGACCAAATAAGATAGAGAATTTTTCTTTTCATTTAAATCGCGAATTTGAAATGAAGAAAATTCAAAGATATTTACTGGTAGATAGATCTCAACATCTATCTCATCAAACTATATTCTTCCTTTCCTCTTTACTTTCAGGCAACAAATTTCAGTGAGGGTGTTCATTTGGAGAATGAATTTGTTATTCTAATCTCTTGTGTCCCTTTTTGTACAATTTATGGCAGGAATTTAGTTACCACAGGATATAGAAAAAGAGGGAAAAGAAGAACAAGACGAGAGAGAAAAGTCCGGGAAGTTTCCACTTTGTTGACAAACTTCAAGTTCAGAATTCAACTCCAAAAGCAGGATAACGGGAGATGCAATAATAGTGAACTGTTCTGATCATAATTGAATAAATTGTTATTTATTATAATTTTATAATATTATGAGTAGATTCAAAATCAAAAAAAAAAATTCAAAAAGTTAGAAATAAAAACCTGCCTACTTGACTTCAAGTAAAATTGATGTATCATCTGTCCTTTCTGTCATGAAGCTGAATTTTGGCTGAGTTGCTTGCTTGTTTCCATAAATTATTGATTGAAAAAGGCAAAGAATTCTACACCAGAATGGAGAAGAAGCGAAAGAGCCAAAAGATAATGAAAAGACAGTTGACTCGTAAAAATAGGGACGGAATCAAAATTTTAAAATTGAGGGGTTAAAATTTAAATAAGAACACGACAAGAGAAAAAAAATAGGAGGACCGTTAATTTATTTTTAACGATATTATATAAATTTTTTAAATAATAATAATTTTTTTTAACAATATTATATAAATTTTTAAAAAAATATATATATTAGGGACGGGGGCTGGCCCTACGTAAAAAGTTGACCATGGATGGTAAAAAGTTGGCTACAGTGTTTGCAGTAGCATGGTAATGTAAACACAGGTGCCCTTTGATAGTAAAAAGTTGGCTCGTGTGGGCCATCATGTCGGTCTCACTCACTTTCGTCAAGAATTTAATTTATAATATTACAAGAAAAAATTAAATAAATACACATATTAATATTTGAAATGGCACTACTTTTGACAGGAAAAATACAGTTCTTTTATCCTAATTGTTGTTGGCGATTCAGCATCTTTATCGTTCAGAGTGCATCTTAAATAATTTTCGATAATGTAGTGTCAATAAAGGTCATGTCTCTATCTGGCTAACTCTAACAAATAATGCAGGAAAAAAAAAAAAAGCATCATTTGGCCTTTTGAGAGAGTGTGTGTGTGTGTGAGAGAGAGAGAGAGAGAGAGAGAGATGGAGAGAGGTTCTTTTGCATCGTTTTTCCATGCATATGCAACATTTGGCAATGTAGTGCTCGCACGGGAGAGACCATAGCTATGTAACCCTAGTAAAATCACTCATTGTGCAATAATCAGTAACAAAGCTTCAAGGGTTGGGACAGTTGGGTAGGATATTGTTATCAAAAGTTTTAAATTCGAACTTATATATTTTTATTATATATTGTTTGATCTTGAATGGATTGGAATATGTGATGAGGAGCGTTGATACATTATGCAGTTTATAATTTTAAAGTGAATTTAATATTATAATTCTACGTACTGAGATAAGTCGTTGTCATAACCAAAAAATAAACAAATGAGAAAAAATACTACTAAAATTTCATTTCACAATTGGGTTGCCACATTGACTCATTGAGCATAGTAGTAAAGTGAACGTAAATTGCATTGATATTTTACGGCGTGCTTGGACTCTGATCTTGAACGATTGCCATAAATGAGAAAGAGGATCATGTAATAGTTCTCTATTTATGCTATATCATTTGGCATGACCATAACGTCTGTAGGGGAGGGGCCCCTAAACAGTTACTAAAAGCCCTTGACCATGCATTTGATAAAATCAAAGGTTAGGATAATTAGCTCTTTAAGTTGGGCTAAGGTGTGAAAGCTTAAATGTTTCCAATACCGACAGCAACTCTTGTTGAACCGTGTTGTATTATAAAAATAAACAAATAAAATTTGATTTTATTAGATGAATGGTCGAATGAGGATGAATAAATGATTGAGTGAGGATAAACTCTACATGTAATAAAGAAAAAGTTTTAATTAGTCTGATTGAGTGAATAATAGAGTAAGACTAGGTCTCACATACATATGAATTGAAACTCATCCCATATATGAGAGTTATTTTTATTAGATCAGGCAGATGAAAGTGCATGCAATCATATGAGAGCTTCGGACTAATAATTGATCTCGTCATGAGATTAGTAATAAAGGCGAAAAAAATAAATTGCTTGCAATAACTAGAGTAACTTTAAAACTAATTGCTCCTTTCTTCAAGATAGTATTGAAAACGGACGTCCCCTACACCCTCTTGCCTATTAATTTATTGAAATGACTATTACTTTATGTTACTTCATTTTCCCTCGATGACAATAATTTAAGTATTGAGTATCCATCTTTCATATACATTATAATAATTTTATTATTTAAGATCCAACACTTAAAAGAGTGATATGTAATAGTAATGCTCAATGGAAATATAAAAAGTGTAGATTACATGATAGTCCTAAAGGATTCTGGATTTTTATTCAGTGAGAGCTAAAAATACATAATTTAATATTTATATGCAGATTTTTTTTTTCAATGAGAGTTAGATTGGTTTTTTTCAATCTTAAAATATATTAAAAAATATACACATTTTCAAAAAATAAAATTTTAACTCACTTCCTAATCACTCTGCTCTTGGAGCCAACATGGGTTTCGCTTTGTAAATCCGCCAATGCTTAAAATTCTACAATTCTTGCCGCTACAATTTCTAGTGTTCAATTCTTTTATATCAATTTCTTCCCACATATTTAAAAATGAGATTATCAAAGCCACTGGTCAAATTGAGGAGGACATTACGCTTGTCTTTTCCATCAAACAACAATAGAAAATCACTCTACGTATACTAACATGCTATATTTATTAAATTTAGAGACTAGAAAATTTCAAAGGAAAATCTAGGAATCGAAGGTGGAAAGTCTAATCTAAGAGTTGGGAATGGTCAAGTAATAATCTGCTATAATTAGGGGTTATGAATTTGAACGATACTTCGATCTCCATTACACTAAAAAAGAAAAAGGCAGAAAGTATTCTTTAGTGTTTAACTATTGCCTATAAATATCACCACATTCGGGGTGGCTTAAATTGAGATTTTTTACTTAATCGTTTAGATGTTTGCATTTGAACAAATTTTGAATACTCATTCAACAAAAAGTTGTATGTGTTGCAAAAAACCAAAAAAAAAAAAAAAAAAAATGAGCCTATACACATAAGTTAGAAATTAGTACTTTTCCTTAATTATATAAATAAATTTTGTTCATCATGTATGATATTTTATTTAACATCAATGTATAATTTGTTCAATCCAACAACTTAGCCATCATGATCATCAATAGTCCATTTGCATTTATCTGCTGGAAGATTTGGAAACTAAGAAACAAGGTTTGCATTGAAGGAAAAGACATTGCAATTGATAGAGCCCTTGTCCAAACTCCATGCAACAAATCTGAATTTTCAAGAGCTTTGGCGTCTAGTAGACAATCCACAACCGATTAGCGCATAACAACTTGGAAGTGTAGGTGAATTGCTCAAGAGCAGCGGCAATTGGTTTTATTGGGCGTAATTATGTTGGATTTCTTGTTTCGGGACATGTGGCTATTGTTCATTGCCACTCTGCAGCTGAAGCAGAAGCTCTTACAATTAAAAATGTTAGTATCTTTGCAAAGCACCTTCAATACCAAAGCATCACCATCGAGAGTGACGCTGAAGCAGTTATTAACGCAATCAATTCTCCAAGTATTACCCCCAACTGGAGAGCAAGAGCCATTGTGGAGGATATTCGAAAGATTGCGGCAAGAAATCCCAATATCAAGTTTCACTGCATTAGGAGATCTGCTAATAATCATTGCGACTAGATTGTAAAAGAAAAACTCAAAGAGACTCTGCTTTTAGACTGGATTTCTAAAATTTTATTCCGGTTATATCAATTTCTGAATTTGGATTTTCATCATATGGGAATCGGCTAAGTATATAATTTCCTTATTAATGAATTTTATTTGACCAAAAAAAAAGTTAGAAAATTTCTTTTTGCAAGTAATAGAGCATTAAACAGATTAATGCGTGGTTGAAATGATGTGAAATCATCATCATCAAATAGTAGTTATGACTAATAATAATAGGGTAAATAGCTTTGAACTTCTCTGTGATTAAGTGAAACTAGCTATAATTCTCTTATAATTCAAAAAATATAGTTGGACCCCCCTGTGGTCCACTCGTTGATGCACACCACCCCTTCCATCAAATTTTCTATTAAAATTGACAGAAAGTGTATCACACGCAAGTAAAATGCGATTTTTATTAGTTTTTAACGTATTTAATAATAAAATAATATTAATAATTAAAAAAAATTAATTTTTTCTTTTTTCTTTTCATTTTCACCTATTTTTTTATTTATTACTAAATTAAAAAATATATATTATTTTATTACCAAAAAAGTTAAAAACCAATAAAAATCGCATTTTACACGCTTATAGTACACTTTTCGTCAGCTTTGACGGAAAATTTGACGGAAGGAGTTGTGTACATCAACAAGTGAACCACAGGGAGGTCCAACTATATTTTTTTAGACTACAAAAAAATTATAATTAATTTTATTTAATTATAAGAGAGTCCAAAACTATTCACCAATAATAATATTATCATAATGTGGGTTGTATCATAGTCAAATGAATGATAAGAAACACTTAATTATAAGAGAGTCCAAAACTATTCACCAATAATAATATTATCATAATGTGGGTTGTATCATAGTCAAATGAATGGTAAGAAACACCAACAAGGCGTACGGCGTATGTTTTTGGCAGACAACAAGACAGCAATTATGAAATGAGAGATAAATAAATCTTAGACAGACGTGCTTCTCAGCTATTTGCTGTTTTCTATACGTGCACATGTATTTACGTAAAGTAATAATAAAAATTATAATAAACTAATTTAAATTATTTAAGTGTAAATATTAAATAAATATATCATTATTCTATTAATATTAATCTTTCTTATAATATTAGTTTGAAGTGGTCATCAACTGCTTATGGACCAATGAATCATCTAAAACTAGGGTGCTCGTAGCTGAAATTAGGCTAGCAAAGTCCATGGGAGCAAGTATCAATTTTTTTTTTGGCCAAAATGCTATATCGATATGATAGAATTCAAATTTGCATTTCCTAGCTCCTCTTGTACGAACCTTTTTCCTCCCTATTATTAGAAAAAACTCTTCAATCCATTTGAATTGATCATAATTTTTTCACACACCAATAAACTTCACAAAAATAAATTTCACACATATAAATCATATTAATGATATACGTCATACTCATACGATTAGACCAAAGAGTTTTCTTATTATAAGTGGTGCCTATACAACATGTTACATTTACCGAGAGCATATCCTCTCGTCAAACACAAGTTTCCGATTTCCAGTTTCATTGCTAAAGCCGATTACGTGTAGGAAAAATTATGCAATTATCTTCAATATCAAGAATTTCTTTAATGGTTATAAACTTAAAATATATAAAGTTGACTAGTAGACGGAGTGAACATTAAGACGTTGACCCCTCTCTTGTCTTGAGCTTGAATTAACTAATTCCAATTGCATTTCACAGTATCGAAGTATATTTTTGTGCATTACGTTTAAACTAAACAAAATTCAAATTTACGTAAAGATATTTATGAATTACGTTTTAGTTATATATGCAAATCCCATTGAGATATGATATATTTATCTTGTTGTATTACTTGTCAAAAAGAACCGGCTCAATCGTTAAGTCAAGTAGTGGAATGTCAAAATACTCATTATAAGGGTTCAATAATGTCTCATAGTAATGACTAATTTGTTTTATACATCATGAACTGATTGGGGTAAAAATGTTTTTCGGATTAACCAAAAAAAAAACAACCAAACCAACTCGTATTTAGTTTGTTTACTTTATTATGCTAAAATTATCAATATAGGTGTCAAGAGCATTATTACATTCGATATCAACCAGCTTTGCATTTCTTGCGAAGTCTTTTCCGTCATTAGTTTGTCTTTTCATACTTTCTTTCTTTTTGTTTTTTTTAATGAAACTCATGCAAAGTGGGATCATATTGGATCTCCCCTAAAAATTATATTGGATCGCCCCTCAAATTACAAACAATATTATAATATTATGCTCCAATACTTGCATTGATTCAATTAAGGAAAAGACTCGAATTCAAAATCATTAATCTATGAAAATGACCAAAATAGTCCTTTGGCACATGTGTCATTTGTCCCTCATTTTGAAGGGCCAAAATCGTCATTTTAGCTATTTTGTTTTCCTTCTTCTTCTTTGGCTCCTCCTTCACACCATCACCACCGCACCACCATCACCTTTTTCTTCATCTTGATCACCACCATCACCAACTCTTTCTCATCACCATACCCCACATCAACATCAATAACAGATTATCACCACCATACTAAGCACCATAACCACCATACCCATCAACTCTTTATAACCACCGTCAAAAAACAAAGAAAGAAGGCAAATCTACAAAATGAAATCTGCATTCACCACTGATCAAATCTGCAAAACGAAATCAAATGTTATATGCAACCAAATCTTCAAACAAACTTGAAGCGCACCAAACGATTGAGAACGAAAAGAAGAAGATGATGGTGGCATCCCCGTCGTTCGCCACTGCCGGAGGTTGCCAGAGAAGGATGAAGATGGTGGCGGTTTGGCCATGGATGGTGGTTGTTGATGTAGGAGACAATGTTTTTATGGAAAACGATGAAAAGCTTAAAGCGTTTTGATGGGGTGTGATCAAAGAAGAAGAATCGATTTTTTTTTTTATGTTAATGGCTAAATAATTGTTGGTTTTGCAATTGGGGTTGAATCTAGGGTTTTACAATTTGGGAAAAATTGGGTAGGGTTGCAATGAGTGCAATGACAAATTTACCCTTGCAAAATCTGACTTAAACAGGTCATGTGTCATGCACATGCAATAGGCATTAAAAATTTGACGGAATTTAGAAAAAAGATTAACGTCGTCACAAAATAAAAAATACGAGATTAAAATATCATGTTTTGTAAATAAAGAATAAAAATATCATAAATTTCAAAGATAAAAGACCATTTCAATCATTTAATTATCGATATAGACTTCATATTGGTAGTAATAGATAGAAATAAGCATGAGAGGAGCACATCTTACTGTGCACACCATGTCTACATTCTTAAGTTCCAAATCTTTTTTTTTCAATTTATTTCTCATTGCGCGAGCAAATCGCAAGGAAATAAATAAATTATGCTTTAGAATTTTTCTTGTAATCATTAAAAAAAAATCATTTAACTTAAGAACTAATAGAATATTCAGACAATAACATATTATTCGGAGTTTAAATCACAACTTTGATTTCTATCGTTATAAAAAAATAATAATACAAAAAAGGAAAATCATTTAATAATCACTAGTCAATTGCTAACGGGGTTAACCAGGGTAATATTTTGTGAGAACGCCCTTATCGACACGTGTCCCACTTGAACAGTGATAACGGAACTATGTCTAAAATCTGTAACAGATTTAGTTGTGGTCTCCTTAAAAGCATAAAAACATCGTCCTATCGGATGGGATCACATATTTTTTGCCCCCAGTCCAATATAAGACAAGCCTGGTCGACATGGTCAACGCTTCAAACCCATCCTCAAGCTTTCCCCACACTTCTTCTATCGCGTGTCCATCACGCTCCCAATCTCCCAATCTTCCAATCTTGCAGATACTTTCTTTTACACAACTAAGATGCTATGTTAATATTTTTTATCCAGTGGTAATATTAATTATTGTAGATGTGAAATATTATGAATTTAAATTTTGTTGATTATGTTATACGATTTTAATTTTTTTTTAAATTTAAAAAAATAAAATTAAGATGCTAAGTTATATGGTCTCAAAGGGATAGCTTAAATGGTAATGCAAGGGTAGAGTAATTTTTGAAATGTTGGTTAAAAATTCGTTAAACTCAGGAGTTTCTATACTGTAACAAAAGATGTTATGTTATATGATAGAAAAATGCTTTAAAATATTACACTCGGATGATTGCCCAAGTGAATAGTAAATTTCTCGTGTTTATAAGGTTTACCTCCACATTTTAGTGTAATATTTTTAAGTTTTAAGAGTTTACCTACCTGATATGTTTTATATTACTTTATACTGATTTTTCATTTACTGGTCTCTAAGGTTTTTTTTTTTTTTTTTTCTTGTCGATATTTATTGCTCTCTAAGTTGAAAAAAGAAGAAAGAAGAAAAGGAAGCGGAATTGTTCAGAAAAAAATTATAACTTGCTACGTTTATTACGCCCACCAAAGTATCAAATTCGCAAAGTGAATAACAGTGTCATTAATTTCAAGAAATAATAAATTTGGACCTCAAACTTGCTAACTCAAATTATAATTACTAATTTTTACATTATATCAACTTATATGGGACCATCAGATGTTACAATTATCCTTGTTTAGAACATGACATCTTCATGAAAGGTTAGTACAAGACACGATACCAATTAAATAATGTAAGATTCTATGAGAATTTTTACAAATTCAAAAATAATTTCGTTCGTATCCATAATATGTAACACTTTGTCACACAACATTTAAGCATCACTTTTTCGACTAGTGATTAGTTGCGTTACAATTTGTCATGCTCCAGGCCAAAATCTAGTCCCATAGCAAGGCAAGATTTAATTTGGTAAGTATAATTATAAATTATACTCTGTTCAGGTGTATGTATGTAAGCACAAAAGTATAAATTCATCAATATAGTAGGCAGTTTATTTGTAGGGTAAATTTCATATTTAGCCCCTATAATTTACATATTTTTTTAATGTTGTCATTAATGTTCTAAAAGATTCATAATAGTTTCTAATATTTATAAAAGTGATTCAAAATTATCTTTATTGTTTAAAATTAGGTAATTTAGTCATTATTATTTTTTTAAAAAATTTAATTTAGTCTTAGTTTCTAAACGTGATCTTATTTGGAGACTAAATTAAATTTTTTTAAAAATAATAAGGACTAAATTAATAGTTTTGAATAATAAAAATTATTTTGAATCACTTTTATAAATATTAGGAATTAATATAAAATTTTTAAAATATTAAAGACTAATTTTAAAATATATATAAACAATAAGGACTATATGAATAATTTACCCTTATTTGTACAGGTTAGCATTGTTGAATGTGCCATTACATTCCATTTTCCATCGCGCCAAACACTCAACCCTGAAAGTGAAATCCCCAAGCTGCAGGCAGTTTCGTTTGCAAGAGCACTTGGCATTGATTTTGTCATTTTTAAAAATGATGCAGGAGTTGTCCTACATGCTCTCTCCCCATTGAACCAAGGCATTAGGTGGATAATCAAATCAATTGTCGATGACATTCAGAAGATGGCAATTGAAATCAACTATGTTAGATTTCAGTACACAAATAAGTCAGTTAACCAAGTTGCAGATTGGGTCACAAATAATTATCTGAAAGCTAAGTTAGTCATTGACTGGGTAACTAATATTACTCTTCTCCTTTATAAATTTTTTATTGATGATCTAACCCTTTCGAGAGTTGGTTGAACTTTTGTACTTACTCAAAATTTTATTTTAATGAAATATTTTTTTTCTCTTAAAAAAAAAAAAAAAAGAAGTGAAATCCCCAAAAAGAATTAAATGAAAAAAAAAGAAATAAAACATTCCATTAAAATAAAATATATAGTCAGAACAATCAGAAAAACAAAAGCACATACGTGAAAGCTATCTCACTAAAATCCCATCCCTGTCCTATATATAGAGAGAGAGAAAAAAAAGCAAGAAAGAGAAGAGCAGAGAGCAGAGATATGAGACTGGGTCCAAGATTGACGTGTTTGATGAGCTGCTCTTGAAGATAATGAGCAGAGCCTTTAGTGTCTTCTTCTCAAAAGAAGAGGATGGTTTTTTCAATCTTTTCATTACAAGAAGAAACAAACATTCAAAATCCAATCTTTGCTAATCTTGATGAGCTTTACTGTGAAGAAGAAGCATCAGGAGAAGGGTATGGTTTTGAAGATGAAGAAGAGAAAGTTGTGAAATGTGAAGAAGTAAATCATAAAAAGACTTCAACTTTGTTGGAATCTGACTTGTTTTGGGATGATGATGAGCTTGCGAGGTTGTTATGTAAAGAAAAAGAAGCTCATTTGTGTTGTAATGATTTGGAGACTGATGGGTTGTTAATGGTGGCTAGAAAAGAGGCTGTTGAATGGATGTTAAAGGTTGTTGCACACTATGGTTTCACTGCTTTGACTGGTGTTTTAGCTGTGAAGTATTATGATAGGTTCATGTCAAGCCTTTACTTTCAGAAAGATAAGCCATGGATGAGTCAACTTGCTGCTGTTGCTTGTCTCTCTATTGCTGCCAAGATGGAGGAGATCCAAGCGCCTCTTCTTTTAGATCTTCAAGTATGTGAATTTTCTATTAGTAGATACAATTTGGGCTGTTTGTGTAAATGTCATGTTGTTTTGTAATGTTTCTTGTTTATAAGGAAATTCGGTTAATTTGGAGTTCCGAATAATTATTTCTTAAATTTATGAACTCGGGTGTGACATGATTATTGTTCTTGGGATTTTTTGTTAGGTGGAAAATTCAAAATATGTGTTTCAGGCAAAGGCTATAATGAGGATGGAGCTTTTGGTGCTTTCTACTCTTAAATGGAAGACTAGTCTTGTGACTCCAATCTCATTTTTTGACCACATTGTGAGGAGATTTGGACTGATGATCAATTTTCATTGGGAGTTTCTCAACAAGTGTGAGTGTATTCTTCTATCCATCATTGCTGGTAAGCACATAATCTACCTCTATATATTATTTCAATCTCTTGGACATACAAATCAATCATTTTGTAGTGTGAAAATTCTTCATTTGTTAATCATCTTTCACTGTGCCCTGTATCCAGATTCTAGGCTTATGCATTATCTTCCATCTATTATTGCTACTGCAATAATGTTGTTTGTTATCAATCAAATTGATCCTCGTAATGCAATGGACTATGGGAATCAGCTCTTTACTGTCCTCAAAATCAGCAAGGTTAGCATTTGTAATTGACTTATGTCTCTTTTTCTGTTCCTCATATTGGCATCCCAAGCCAGCAAGCGCGATTAGTATCATAATTTTAAGAATAACTGTTACTCAGAGTTATTATTGAAATGCACGACACTCACTTATAAATCTCACTCATATCACGGCCTCTGAAACTTTAACATAACATGGTTTGCAATAGGAGAAGGTCGATGGATGTTATCAACTCATCATTGAGCTAATGGATGATAATGGCTTCGAGGGATACAAAACACGCAAGAGAAAACATCAATCTCTTCCAGGCAGTCCTAGTGGTGTCATTGATGCATATTTTAGCTGTGATAGCTCTAATGATTCGTGGTCTTTGGCATCACGAAAATCTTTGTTCAAGAGAAGCAAAGCTCAAGATCAGCCAATGAGATTAGCTCCATTAAGCAGTGTTTCTGTGGGTGTGGGTAGGAACCTTCATTAAACTTCTATAATCTTGTTTATCTAAGGAAACCTGCTTCGGTTCGGCCAAAGATTGAGATATATAAGTGGGCCTCATATGATAATAGGACTCGCATGTGTATTAGAAAGCCGAATGACTGAAGCTGTCGTCTGATCTAAAGATATCCAGCTATGGTGCTATGTAATCTCTCTTTGCTATTTGTCCTTAAAAATTCTATGCAATTATATTACATTCTGTTATATCTCCCTGCCAAACCATGTGATGGATCAGACAAGCTTTTTTGAACATTTGACTCCTTTGCCTCATTGATTGGTGATGGAGGGTAGAACCATAACGAGGAATTGATGGATTCTTTGTTCGTTAGAGTTGCATCTATTATGTTCAGATTCCATCTAGTGGTACGAGAAGAGTTCTTCCCCTGTGTTCTGTGTTCCCTATTTACATGCATGTATGTGGAATTTACTTCTGTGTCTCTATGGTGCATTTTCAGTGGTATAAATGCTTGACTTGATTTACATTTAGTATATTGATGGCTATTTATATGAGCATTATTGTCAATGAATATGAACAAAGTGTTCGGATTTGGTTCAAAGTTCAAGGACAAGCCGATATTGAATTCTAAGTTGGAAATAGTTTGTTGTTGAATAGAAATTATTCCACCTTTTATGATATCGAACAAGTAGAGTTAGTTTTTTGAGTCTTGTACTTAAATAATTTTAATATTTTTAAATGGGTAGTGATGAGTTTTAAACTAAGATCTTTTAATACTTAAGCTCTAATACTATGTTAAGTGACCATCTCATTTAAAAGCTTATCCTGCACTTGTAGGGACGTGTTGAATATAATAAATAGAATAATAAACTCATTTTTAATAGTTTAAATTTTTAGATGAAGTGATAATTTAATAGTTATAAATCGGACTTTATAACTTGTAAATGAATGTGAGCCCAAGTGAGTGAAAGGGTTTTCTTACTATATTTTGTTCGTCTAAAAATCTATAACTAATATGAGAGAGTTTTTGAGCTTTTATTAACAAAAAAATGTTTGTGCGAGAATTTAGAATTTTTCTATATATAAAGCCAGGTGTAATAATTATTGAGTAATAATATATTTTTTCAAGTGTAGATTTGTAAATATAAGTAGAAGATCGAATCACATTGAAATTATAATATATTTTGCAGTTCTTAAATAACAACGATTACTAGCTTAGACGTAATAATCATCGACAAAGCTGGGAGTACTCCAAGGTATTTGGTCGTTTCCTCAAAGAAAGAATTTGATGAATTTAGAGAGATTTCCAATGAAGTACAAGTTGTCACCCGACTATGTGGTTTATTAATTTAGACTCTTGCGAGGAAGAGATTGTCGGCTAGTGGGACTTCGATCATTGGCGCTTTGACTCGTAATTTAATAATGCATGAGTGAAGTAACTTGTAGAGCGGAGATTCGAAATCTCTTACATTTAAAGGATTCTACATTATAATCAATTGATATCACACTTTTGATTGAATTTGTGCAAGTATTGGAGTGTATCGATACACTCAAAAATTTATCAATTAGTTGTTGGGTTACTGCCAAAAAATTGATGATTGAGTTTCATCAATTGGGTTCTCACGTCATTAAAAAAAATGATAAAAATTTCAATGAGTTGGAAAATATATAAATCTTGAGTACAATTTTTTAAAGTAGTAGAGAAATGCTTAATATTGCTATATTAAGATTGTTTAATAATTTGAAAAGTATCTTATGATTGTAAAATAGAATAAAGGCTTAATTGCTTTATGTAGTTGGATCAGGAATATCATACAACCATGTAAGAAAGACACTTCAGTTTCTTTTTCTTTTTCTTTTTCTTTTTTTTTTTATCGGGAAAAGACACTTTAGTTCGTGATAATACATTTTGTAGTTTTTGTTCTCTATGTTTTAAATAAAGAACTCATCTGAATTTAATACTTTTCATCTAAAAGTTAATTATGAGATACATGTGTTTTGTATGATAAGAAACAGTTGAGTTTTATCTTATATCTTATTATTATTCATTTATTAGAAAATTATTGGACATGTTTCATAAAATACCCTCAAGTTAGGACAGAAGTATTTTCAAAATAAGGGCAAAAAATGCTTAGGCTGTCTTTATCAGAGTTTTTAAAATAGAGATTCTGGTATCGTATAATTATTAAGTAATATAATTTATTTAGTAAAACAAAAATTCATAAAGTAGAAATTAAAATCACTAAAAATGAGTCCGGGTCTCTAAAAAATATAGAGTCTCTAAAAATGTTAACAAATTTGTCAATGAATATGAACAAAGTGTTCGGATTTGGTTCAAAGTTCAAGGACAAGCCGATATTGAATTCTAAGTTAGAAATAGTTTGTTAACATTTTTAGAGATTCGGGTCCACTTTTGATGATTTTAATCTTTACTTCATGAATTTTTATTTTATCAAATAAATTATATTATGTAATAATTATACGATTTAAAATCTCTATTTTAAAAACTCGAATAAGAATAGCCTTATAAGCACCTAAAGTAATTGTCTTTTCTTTTTTCAAGTATTATATATATATATATATATATATATATATATATATATAATTTTTTCCCCCCACCCCCCATGACTTGAACCTTGTCATTTATTCCACTTGGCAGGCGCTGCACCTCCTAGCGTGCACCACCGAGTCTTTTCAAGTACTAAATATGTCAATTTGTTTGTAACATTAACCAACTTATAAGTTAACCTAAACATCCTCTTAGAAGACTATGATAAAAGAATAAATCATTTTTTAACAGTTTAAACTTTTAGATGAAATAGTTATTTAATATTTTTTAAAAGGGATAAAAAAGAAAAAAAAATGGTCATTTAACATAGTATCAGAGTTTAAGTTCTAAAAGGTCGTTCAAAACTCACTGTCACTCATTTAAAAATATTAAAATTATTTAAGTATAAGGCTAAAAAACTAATTTTACTTGCACTTGCAGAGGCGTGGGCATGTTGAAAATAATATGAGCTTGTTGAAAATAATATATAATATAATAAACTAACACTTTAAACTTTTAGTTAAGATAATCAATCATTTAACACAAAACAAAAATCCTCTCTAACAGCTTAAACTTTTAAATTAGGTAGTCACTTAACACAAAACAATAATATTAATTGTAAACAACTTGAAAATGTACCAAAAAATTTGATAGAATAGTCAAATAATAATTTTTTATATTCAAAAGTTCTAAATTCGAATAATAACTCTAATATCTATTGTTAAAGAAAAAAGAGAAAGAGAGCTTGAAACTGTTGTTTCTTATGTTAATTCCTTGACATGGTTAAAGGTTTAGTACTTTTTTCTTTTTCTTTTTCTTTTTCTTTTTAACACCAGAACCTGTTTCTACAGCTTCTTTTTCCCTCTTCACCTTGTACTTTTCAATTGCTGCAATAATGTTGTTAGGCTATATAATATCCTATTGTAAAGTTCAATTGTCTCCAATGAATAAATTCAGACTTTTAAGACGTGTATAAGAAATTAGATTACTCTACATAATACCAATTGATTTTAATATAAAACACCATATTTATGGTGTCATGATGGAATCTCATGGTTTTATGGCATTCGAGCTCGACCTTGGTCTAATGTTATTCATGTGCATTCTTTTAAATTCTTTGCTTCTTCTATTACATTTACAATGATCAATCACAATTCATATATAAAAAATGACATTGGAGGATCTAATTGTCTTACATGAACTAATAAAAACTTTTAAAATAAGTATATAAAATTTTAAACTATTCTATATAATATTAATAAGCTTTAAAATAAAACCTGTATTTATAATTTTGACATAAAACCTCATGATACTCAATATATATAAGAGTTATACAATAGCCAACACTACCAAGAAATTTCCAGCATATGACTGATCCCCCCCTATTGTACTATAGTCCTTGGGGACTAGCTACTTGCTATCTTTCTCTTCACCACTATAGCCTTCTGCTCTGTGCCCAAAGCATGAGAAGTCTCATCAACTTATACTGTAGGGCCTTCTCTATTGAATGAAAAGATAGCTTCAAAGACACTGTTTCTGGTATTTGTTACAAAAATTATAGCAATTGATAAAAGACCATTCATTCTTGGGAAAGGATTTAAAAGCAAAAACTTATTTGCAGTTCCTGTTCTTGACATGTTAAATTTATTGAGACTTATTAATTGACCACCAACTTAGAACATTTTCTCCAAAGAAATCTGACAAATCATTTATACTCTTGCTATAATAAATTTAATGCAGTATGTAGGACTGTTAAATTCCATAAAAAGAATTGTCAATTTAGAAAGATACCCTTCTTTTTTTTTTTCCGAAATGCATGAATTTTGTTAAAATAAAATAATACACGTCATCCAATTCCTGCTAAAAGAATATCAAAACATAACAACGCATGTAGCTCGCTATTAAGATATAACTAGCGAGAATCGATTGTGCAATGTCTCGCACTCAAAAGCGAGTAACATACCACTAGATCTAGGCCTTGGTCCAATCAATTGGAAGTTGATTGCATCAAATTTTTCGTGCAATCCAATCAACCACATCATTAGCATTCATTGAATTTGAATGATCTTGTAAGAAGACATTTCGCAATTTGCATAATCTTATTGATTCTCTAACTCGAAGTTGAGTCTACTATGCGGAAACCGTACAGTGCGGTTGTGAAATAAATAGGTGGACCCCACCTCTTATTTCACATCCGTAACTGTGCGGTTTCCGCACAGTAGCAAAATCATATGGTTATTGACACAAGTTGCAGTTCTAAATCTTTTGTTATCTACGACCGTTTCAAGTAAAATTATTTATGACTGCCCATGAATATTTAACTGAGAAAATTCTTGAATTTGTCTAGACTGATAACTCTCACAGGGTTGATAAGACTTACACGCATTGATCTCACTAATATGTGAGCAGTAATGTCAATCCGACTGAATAGTTTTCCATCCAACTCACCACACAATGAGCAAAATACGAATGTCTGGACTTGTCGTTGACAAGTCGAAGTCTAAGTAGATTCTCTAATTAAAATCCAAAGATTTCTTCCACCTAACTCTTTGAGAACTTTCCAAAGATCCTTATCTAGGAGTCAATATAACTCAACCACTTGCAAGGCAGTTATGAGTTTGAGGCTAAGAATAAGTCATAGATTTGCACAACCAATGCAGATATGCAACACAATATTAACAGAACAAGAAGAGCTGGGATTGTTTTAAACAAGCAGCATCAGAAGTTAAAAAGCAATGGAACAAGAAAACTATTCCTTCCCCACTAGCGAAATCAGAGCTATCGATTCTCTTTTTCCATTTCTTCTTCGGGTTGGGGGAAGGGAAAGGAGTACAAGTTTTAAGTGATCTAATGCATTCTAGCACAGAGAAGAAGGATAATAAAACAGACAATTCCCTTTTCCGAAGTAAATATACAATCAAAGACTAAATTGATAGAAAGTTGAAGCAGAAATCAAGCGGGGATATTATTCCAACACAAATTTTATGCTTAAAGAAATAGATGGTATCAAAGTCATACAACATATTTCTCAGCTCTTAAACTATCAGGGACACGTACAATGAACGATACAGCATTCAGGATAGTGCAAAAGCTATTTCGGAAACAAAATGTGATATTCTAACAGACAACAAAAACCATCTGTCTCCCAAATGTCGAGAACTAGAAACTGTTGTATCCAGCTTTCTTGCTCAATTACAATCATTCTATGGCTAAGTTGAAGTAGAGGGTGATATTTGTTTTGAACCAGATAGAACAATTAGTCCTTGAGATAAGGGGGAAATCAGTAAGTCACAAGGGGTGATCCACTGCAATGGACATCAGAAGCATCAGAAATCCTTCCTCTAGGAGATAGAGTATTGCTGGCAGCAATGTCAACGTCGACATTGATGATATTCTTCCTCTTCTGAGTATCTAACTTTAGCCCGTCTTCTTCATTTTCAGGTATAGAACTCAATGGCTCCAGTTGCTGGTGATGCTCTGATATGAATGCTTGAGCTTCTGCAACAACTGATGCATCTTCATCTGTAGCGTATAGAATCCTCTTTATTGCTTCAACTACCTGGCACACAGAAATGTTTGGCTCAAGTTCGAACAGAGAAGTTATAGACTATAAATAACTCATATTATCAAGATAATCATAAGAACAGTACAGGTTGATTTTCAATTTCAGGACACTGGCACAGGATCTCAATGTCCCTCAACTTTGCAAAGTAGAAGTCCCTTTCCTTTTCAAGGCTATCGACATTCAGCTTCAGTTCTGTTATCTGCACATAGACGTACTCGTTAGCCTCTAAATGCTATTTAAGTCAGAAATCTCTCTGTAGGAGAAAAAATTTGCAACCTTTTGGTCATAAGCAGCAAGTTCAGCGGCAGAAACAGAAGGCCCTCCGCTTGAAGAAGGCCTATGGGGCTTCACGGGTTGACTTGCAGCATTCACATGAGGTGCTTCATTTCTTCGGCCACCATGAGCAGCATGCTTTGGGGCAGCTGCAGCACTTTTGGTTGAAGGTTGTGATTTCTTGCCTACATCTTTTCCACCCTTGGAAGTCTCTCTCCTTTCCAGAGCATTGTAACTGATGTTGACAAGAAAATAGCAAACCACGAAAACATTCATCAACAGATAACCGATAATGTTGCAATCTTGTGTCCAACTGTCTGACAACTTAATGAGCCATTATATCCCACCACCCAACTACAACAAACCAAGCATGATTACATTGAGAGATAGCTCTAACTTCCAAAAGATAATTACATTTTTTAATGGTTTATGAGCAAGGCAAGATACTAGAAGTAAAACTACCAAAATATTCTGCATTCTGCAGTATGTCAAAATCAGAGGGAGCCAAAGCAAAGGCATGGCATGAAGCAATAAGTGTCAGACACATAGAATGCTGACCCCCCGAGTGATCAACCAACACACTGCAAGCAAATTCTTATTTCGAACGCCTTTAATTTTTCAAGTATAAAGTAGGATATCAGTATACACTCTTTCATTCAAGAACAGAGGCACTATCTCTGCTATAATGAAACAATCTACACACTGTATGTTGCGATAAATAGGCCGAAAACAATCCAGGTGTTCTTAATGAAAAGAATTAGAAAAGGTTATTAAATTTAAGAGACTTCAAACGTAATGTGGATGCAGTCTATTCAAATATGCTTTATATGTTTCTATCAACGTGATAGACATAGTAAAACATGTTTATGTCTCTACCCATTTCTTTCCATACTAAAACTAAATACGAATCACCAATAATTACAAAAAAAATAACATAACTGGATTGATTCATAGATAAAAGAAGTCCACAGTAACGAACAGTCACAGACATCAAGAAACACCTTGAGGCTTGATCATAGTATTAAATTTTTACAAACAATGAAGTATAACTTCTTTAATAACAATCTGAAATTCGCAAGAATTATCTGGTAGCTTAATAGAAACAAACAAGACGTTAATCTCCATCAAAATTAACTCAAGAAAATGTTGAAAACAGAAATTAGGGTTCTCCGGAAATTACTTGCGTATGCCTCCTCAAACGTAATGTGGATGCAGTCTATTCAAATATGCTTTATATGTTTCTATCAACGTGATAGACATAGTAAAACATGTTTATGTCTCTACCCATTTCTTTCCATACTAAAACTAAATACGAATCACCAATAATTACAAAAAAAATAACATAACTGGATTGATTCATAGATAAAAGAAGTCCACAGTAACGAACAGTCACAGACATCAAGAAACACCTTGAGGCTTGATCATAGTATTAAATTTTTACAAACAATGAAGTATAACTTCTTTAATAACAATCTGAAATTCGCAAGAATTATCTGGTAGCTTAATAGAAACAAACAAGACGTTAATCTCCATCAAAATTAACTCAAGAAAATGTTGAAAACAGAAATTAGGGTTCTCCGGAAATTACTTGCGTATGCCTCCTCCATTAACAGAATCGCAGTAACGCTTCATCCACTGCATAAACTCCAGATTATCTAGCGGCCTTCCCTTCACAAGCTTGCTCACCTCAATGTGCTAATCCAAGAAGTCCGATAATGAAATATTTATACTTCCATTAAATAATAATTAAGAAATGGATTTCTTCTATATTGCAGAAATAAAGGTCACTGCACGAAACTTGCGTTATGCACGGGATCCAAAAAAATAAAGAAAAACTAAAAAGAAAGTTACCTTGGTGATTTTGAGTTTGTTGAAAACGTCTTGAAGGACCTTGTAGTTCTGAATCATTTCGTATTCATTCTTGGCGTCGAAATTGACCTTGTGCATCGGAACCATCCCTGGATGTACGGCGTCCATCAGCTGGCATTGAACCGCCCCCGTGCACGCCTGCCATTTAGTACGTACTTGTTAAGAAACACGAAGTTTCGTTCAAAAATCAATTGGTATTAAATGGTGCCTTATATAACCGGTCTTGTCACGATTTATCCATATGGAGTAAGTGTATTCTTAACAATAATCATGATTACTTTTATTATTACAACCGAAATTTAAGCGTAAAAACATTTAATTAGAAAAGGAGTCTAGGGTTCTGGAAATTGGAATTTGTACCTCTTCGACTTTGGAGAGATTG
Organism: Ehretia macrophylla; assembly: GCA_037974665.1. Classification (NCBI taxonomy): domain Eukaryota; kingdom Viridiplantae; phylum Streptophyta; class Magnoliopsida; order Boraginales; family Ehretiaceae; genus Ehretia; species Ehretia macrophylla. The sequence goes on from CM075770.1 coordinate 34,714,210, forward strand.
AGATGAAGAGTGGAATTGATCCAAGCCAAGATCTCTGATCTTCCGACGAAGTATGCCGAGTCCATCATGCCGATGTTCGTCGCCATTTCTTCTTCTCCAACGACGCCGTCAGATCAAGAGCAGAGGAGCGCTGTGTGTGTGATTGTGTTTGTGTGTGTGTGTGTGTGTGAGAGAGAGAGAGAGAGGATTTTGAAATGATAGGCGAGCGGGATTTGGTACCGTTAGATGCAATTTAAAAGGGTGGCAGTCTCATAAATGGGCTTTGCAGGCCTTGTTTTCAGTGCATTTGTGAAAGGTTCGGGCCCAGATACAAGATCTTTTCTTCTGGAGGGCCCTACAACAATTTCCTTGAGGCCCATTTCAGTTGAAAAAAATTTTGAACTTTTTTTTTTCTTTTATTTTGATTATTAATAAGCACAAATAAGAATAAACAGGGGGTGAATAGGAGTGAGTTTTTTCTGCGGGATTAACAAAATCTTGTCTTTTTGCTCATATAGTATCTTATGGAGGGATTTTCCACTTCATCCTATTTACTTCTATTTAAATCGTTCAATTGAGTGTTATAACAATTCAAACGAAGATCTCTTGACTCATTTATTGCAATCAGCATTATGCAATAGTAAACATCAAAACCATTTGTTGAAGTTGGAGAAAAGGAAAACAAGAAAATTAAAAGCAGATTACTCCGCAAAATATGAATCAAGGTACTAAAATTGCTAATAAAACAAACCTCACTCTCATAATTTATTGAAACGTACATTAAATTACGTCCAAAACTATCAAAGATGACAGACGTTAATTACTATATCAAGTTATACTAAAGAAAATACTAGGACTATCTTCAAATCAACATCATTTCTACTAGTGACCAAAATAAACCTGTCAATAAATCATACATACATGTGTCTACAATTGGGTCCAATTATCACTACTAGTGACCAAAATAAAATGATGTTGAAGAAGAAGAAGAAGATGGGAACTTTTCAAGTGCATGGAGAACATCTTTCATAGATGGTCTCCTTTGTGGGACAGGTGATATACAACTATAGCCTGTTTTCAGTAGGGCCAAGAAAGCATCTTCTTTTCCTTCCACGTCAGCACGAATGGCCACGTCAGCAAGCCTCAGAATTCTACTCTTGTCTTCAACATCTCCAATGGCTAGACCAGGGCCCATTTCATCTGAGACTATTACCTTTCCAGTTAACAATTCAAGCAACACTACCCCAAATGAAAATACATCCCATTTTGGGCTGGGCTTTAGGCTACGAAGGGATTCTGGCGAATGGTACGGTGAAACAGCAAAAGTACTTGGGCTTGGGCTAGGAGTAGGCCCAAGAGCAAAATCTTGGAAGCTGTCACGTGAGGCATTGGACCTCTTGCTACCGAAATACCGGGCTGACCCAACGCTAGCCTTGGAGCTATTTTCACCTGTGACGAGCCTTTCGAGCCCAAAATCTCCGATCTTGGGCTCCATATCTGCGCCCAAGAGAATGTTACTCGGCTTCAAGTTCCCATGCACATGCTTTTTGTCGTGGATGTAGGTTAGACCACAAGCCACACCTATTGCTATCTTGAGACGCATTTCCCAGGGTAAATGACAAGGTGAAGTGCCAGCTTTCCCTGAGATCACAAGCCAAAAGTGCACAAGTTAGCCCGAAATGTCACGAGTAAACGATGATGGAGTCACTGTTTCTAGAACATGCACTAATACGTGTCACTAGAAACAATTACGTTGTTATTAAAACATTTAATGACAAAAGTATTATGATCTCGAAAGTTATATCAATATAATAAGTTATGTCTCTCTTGAAAAAATAAAAAAACACATTTAATGACAAGTCTTCTCATCACATATACGTGTTACTAGAAATTGCTGCCAAATGTGTAACGTCTACAGCAAAGGCTAGTCTTTTTACATGCAAGTGACAAATACAACATGACATTTGGCCTCGTATGCTTTTACGGATAGGCAGATTGCTATCAGGCACGTTGGGCCAATTTGGAACAACAACACTATGAGCTACAGATACGGTTGACTTGCAGTGTGTGTGCTGTGTGAGATTTCAGTGCATTAAAAGCAAGATGTCAGTTACAACTACTCCACCGTCTCTAATGCAATCCAGCGCAGGTTAGTAGAAACCATTTGAGTTCTGCCAAATTGCATCACAGTCCTGATGAGGCCACAGGGTCAATAAAGAAGAGACAAAGTCTCAGTCTCACCTAAGACCTCTGGTCCCACACACACAAACACGTTGGAGAAACTGAATGATTTACTACCAGCTGCCTTAATGAGCAAAGCTCAGCAACTTTGCTATCATGATACCCAAAATCAAATTAAATTAAATCTTATCTCTTAACCGGTTATATAAATCTGTCGATTTTATTCATTTCTATCGAGTGTCTTATCCTCTTTCTCTTTCGACACACACACAGACACAAACAAAGTTACACAGACAATATTACTCGTCCACAGTTGTACCGACGTAACTCATATCTATCAAGAGACGTTTTTTGTTTTAATAACCCAATTCAACAAAAAGAAAAACAAATTTTTGAAATTTTGACACACAGACAGTCGCACAGATACACACAGATAATGGAAGAAGAGGACTCACTGTAACGTGCGTTGGCTAGGCTGCCATTGGGAACAAAATCATAGATGACCAGCTTCTCTTCAACACCCCAATAGAACCCACGAATCCTAACCAAATTTGAGTGCACAAGCTTCGCAATAACCCGGACCTGGTTCTCAAAATCCTTGAACCTTTCCGCACCGCTCTCACCAATTCTGCGCACCGCTAGTATCGTCCCGTCCTCAAGCACTGCCTTGTACATTATACTCGACCCGCTAGCACCCAAAATATATGCTGAAGCCTTCAGCAAAGTCTCTAGTTCAAGCCCTTTCTCCCCATCAATGGTTACAAGCTCACCATTTTTCTTCTCTTGTTGCACCTGATTTACTCGACTCTTTTGCATTTCTTCATTATCTTGATCACTCTCTGTGTTTTTACTCTCCGATGATGTTTCCTCAGCGTCTTCATATCTTGGCTTCTTCAAACACGTCCATGTTCTTAACCAATTATACTCTTCCGAGGATGATGATGATGATGATGATGCCCAATCAAACTCTTTAACACTTTCTGCTTCTTTCCTTATGTTTTCTTTTATGCTTTTCTTTCTCTTATACTGATAAATGCAAATAAACCCCAATACAAAGAATGTCAAAAGAGCAACATTTGCAACTACAATGGCTGCAACAAGGATGGGTTTCTGCCCACTTGATTGTTGCTCAGACGACTCGGCCGCGGCTTCACCACCTGAAATGTCGGCAGGGGTTGAGTCTATGGTCTTAGGAATGGCTGCAATTGCTGGTGGAGAGGTTGGTTCTGATGCATTTGGTGGTGTGGACATAGTAGATGGAATTGAACAAAGGTTTTTCAATGGCCTGCCACATAATTCTTGGTTTCCAGCAAACGATTTCGAATCTTGGTTAAACAAAACACTAGACTCTGGAATTTCACCCGTCAAATTATTGAACGAAACATCTATAATTGCATTTAAAGGAATGTTTTTCGAAAATTCTAGTGGAATTTCACCTGAAACCCTGTTAAAAGACACGTTAAAATAACTTATATTATTGCCTCTGAAGTTTGACGGAAGTGTCCCATTGATTAAATTACAAGACAGATCTAAAACTTGAACAGAATCAAATCCACCAGGAAGATCACCAAAAAAGTAATTATTTTTCAAAGAAATAACAGTTAGATTACGAAGAGAAGGTAAATTTGCGGGTATTTTTCCTGATAAAGCATTGTCTGAAAGGTTAAGAAACTGAAGATTTTTTAAACCAGTGACGAGCTGTAAGAGCTCACCAGAGATCATGTTATTGGAAATGTCAAGAACTTGAAGCTCAGAAGCAAGAAAAATTGATAAAGGAATGGAGCCATTGATGGAGTTGTTGGAAAGGTCAAGAGTTTTCAAGTGTTGAATCATACCAAGATTTGCAGGGATGGATCCAAGAAGCTGAGAATTTGGCAGAGCCAAAGCTATCACACGTTGGAATGCATCAGACATGTTTGGAGCTCCACAGGTGACACCATTCCATGAACATGGTGTATCATCTTGGAAGCTCCAGTTTGATAGCTTACCAAGTGGATCATTTAACACACTGTATTTGAAGGATAACAAAAGCTCTCCATCAATGTTGAGCCCTGAAGATTGAATGCTAGTAAAGAGAAGGATTGTGAAAATTCTCCATGTTAAATGGAGATGAGAGCTTTGGGTAGTCATGATGTTTCACAATGATACCACATATCCGTTTGCACTAAACTAGAGAGGAAGAGGAAAGAAGAAAGAGAAGAGAGAAAAGCAATAACTGAGATTCATGATGAAAAGGGGACCATGTGAAGCAAGCTTTTTTTAAATGTTGAGTGAAACGCAGAGGGAAACACAGCTCACCCAAAACCAAACTTCCCTCACCAATATGCTCTGTTCAGACTTCGCGGTTAGTGTAAAATAATAGTGTTATATAGTACAGGAATGAAACGATATTAATGCTATCACCATCTGGAAAAATCAAACAGTCTACCTTCATCGTATAATATCTCGAGCTAATCTTTCTAGTATTAATTAATTTTTTTATAAAAAATAGTGTTTTTTAGTATAGTATTAAAATTGGTATACACTTATTTGATATTAAAAAAATTATAAACTCTATAGCCACCTTATAAGAAATTGAACTACTCTATAGACTCTATAATTTTTAACAATGTCATTAATCCAGTAATATCTATTCACATTTGATCCATCTCTCTTCTTACTGATTTATCCTCTTCGATATCAACTCATATGTACAACTCATCCCACTAACTCACTCATCACATTTGAGAAGTTATTAAAATATACAATTTCTTCCATGTATTAAAATCATACAATATAAAATTATCATATAAGATTCTAAATTAATTCTCAACGTTGGGATGAAATCTCATAATTTGTTACAGTTTATGACTTTTCACTTTAGTGCTAACATTAGGCTACATAAAAAAGTTCGTACATTTACAGGGAAGTATTATAATAAAGTAATCAGAGACTTGGGGGAATAGCATCTTTGCTAGGTGACATATAGTTGAAGTTAGGAAGTTGCAGAACATACTTAAATTATTGACTTTTCAAAGGCCTTCTAAATTACTAATATTGTGGGTGTCTCATTTTCTTTGCCATGTGAATGACATAGATTTTTAGAGGTTATTTTAGATTTTATATCTTAGCTTAGTACTTGGTGACTTTATAGCATATCTTTATTATATTCAGATCTGAAAATTTGATTGAATTTAAAGAAGTATTCTAAATGATTCACGGGATACAATTATGTATTTGTCAATTCATACGTACTGTTTGTCCATTTAAGGACAAACATTAATTATTTTAGCAAATTTGCTAATAAGATTTCGAATTACTTAATTAGTTAGTTAGAACTGTCAAATTATAATCTTTTCTCACTAACTAGTTGTTTGATCTCCTATGTATTAACTAATTTCCGTAACAAAAAAAAAAAGAAAAGAAAAAGAAAATAGGTTTTTGGGTAAATTGTGGTTAGGAATCCTATAGACCAATATGTGGGATCCTAATTGTAATTGAAAATTTTTTTAATCAATCTGAATTAATATCAGTCTCTTATCTATTAATGAGATCTACACGTATAAATTTATCAATTATAAAAGAGATTAATCTATTAGTTCAGAATGATGAAAAAAAAATTATAATAATTAACTGTATTTGCGAAATTATACGGAGTGGCTTTAAGATGAATTGGAATGCTGAGAAGCACCAACTTTTGGAGCACCTAGGGAATCTGCATAATAAAGTCATACTAATCTTTGAGTTGAAAAGCAATCCAATTGGATTTCTCTTGAGGAGGAGTTATGAAGAAGTCACCCAATTATCAATAAAATTAAATGTTGACTTCATTTCCAGAATTAGTGGCCTTCAATAAAGATCGTATACTTTGAATTTGCCGCATAAGACAATAGATTGACCAGATAATTCTAGCTTCTTGATAATTAAGATAGTGGAATTTTTCCCCAGATGCGATAATGGATGTAAATCAGAGGTAACTGTATCATGATAAAATCTTGTGTTGTTTTTACTACTTTGACGTGTATATGTTCTTGTCCCAATATGTGTGTGTACAAATAAGCAATATTGAGACTGATGTTAATCATCGAGACATGTGAATTCGTTCGGAGGATGAATGATTTAAATTAATTAAACATAAAATATATTGGGACTGGTCATAAAAAAAATAAAAATCTAATTTATTAAAATTCAAGACGTGAATGAATTTCCTACCAACGCTCAATCACAAGGCTAACCTTGGAGTTTTTGCTAGAACAACATCACCCTGGACAGGGTGAGTGGTTGGTATTGGAATGCTAAAAGTATGTATTTCACTTAATACCATCGAGACATGATCTAGCATGTACAGATAAGATTCAACTAAATTCTTGATAAGTTTACCAACTTTGTTAAAAGTATTCAGTCTAGTAAAAAGTTGTTAGATCCTGTTGAATTAAATAATTCTATTAATCCAGATAAAAAGTTGTTAGATCCTCTTTGATTTTATATTTACTGACCATTAAATGTGTAGTTAATTGTTTGTTTATTAAGTATTAGAAATGGTTTACCATCCAATCTTTACAACACAAAAGCTGAAGAAAAGCTCCTTTATTAAGCTGGTTGATCACTTTATTTTTTTGGATGACGTGAATTTCAACTTTCGTAATTTGATTATCAGATTATTTAGTAGAATTTATCATTAATTGGTAAATTTCGTATATAATGATGTATTTTTATACATATATTAAATTAATTAATGACAAAATTTTAAAATAATAAAAAGTGTTAAATGTGTAGGCTCCATTATTACTGTAAATTAATTAATCCTTAGAACAGTAAAAAGTGTTAACAAAGTGATCAATTACTTATCTGTCAGAAATAGTAAAAATGGAAAGTAGGCTCCATTATTACTGTGAATTAAATTCTTTTCCTTCCTTTTCTCCTATCACATCATTTTTTTTTTTTTTATCTTCTTTTTTTGGTCAAGCCTATCACATCTTTCTAGATGCACGAATCTTCCCACAAACGGTTGTTGAATTTTTTATTTTTTTTTCGGTAAAAATTATAATCGACATATTATTTTATTTTATAACTATACGAATATATATATAAAGGTTAATTAAAATTTTAATATAAAAATACATAATATAAAAAATTTGAGACCAATCCCCTTGGCTATAAGTTACACTACCTTAAACGTTATTAAATTATTATTTCATTTTTTTGAATTCCAAGGAAGTTTAAGGCCGGACAATATAAATTACCATCTTATTTAAAAAATTAAATTGTTAGAAATTTAACATGTCCCCACATGTACAGACAGAATTCGTTTTTCAACCTTTGTAAATAGGTAATTTTAATATTTTTAAATAAATAACGACAAGACTTTGATCCAAAATCATTTAATAACTTGACAAATATATACTAAATCATTCCTTTATCTAAAAATTTAAATTATTACAAATAAAATTATTATATTGCTTCAATTGGTATTTCCTTTGCATGGTGATATATATATAATGGCATTTTTCCATAAAATTAGGTACGTACACTTGACAGATATTACAGCTCACTGTAGACTAGGTAATCTGCTAAGAGAATTCACCGGCAAACCATTCCTGTTCACGGCTTTGGATTTTAGAAGATGGACTAAAACTATAGATGACGATGTGAGTAATTTTTTTGCAAACTATAGAACTTTTTCTCTTGACAGAAAACTTAAATATGTTACAAAATATTAAAAAAGAAAAAAGAGATTAATGCATTTGGAATCTGATGCTCGACAGCTGGTAAAAAGAGCATAAGATTAGACATCTAATTGGGGGCTCCATCGGACAAACAAACACATTAAAGTCCCATTACTGTTAAACTTGACACATCTCCAAGCCCCCCAACCGGTAGCCGGTTGACAACAAGGAGAGGTAAAATTTATTAGTGTGGATTTGAAATTTTTTTGACTGTAATAATAATGATTAGACTTTTAATTGATATGATGTATATATGTTAGAGTGCATATTTTACTTTTACGATTTTGGCCACACACTACTAAAAGGTTAAAATAACACGTGTAGGAATGTGATTTCAATGTTTAACTCTAATATAATGTTTACTTGTCCATTATAAACTTATTGTATGAAAATATTTTTCAAAATTATCGCAGAAAAAAAAAAAAAGAAAGACCTTGCCATATCTCCATACCCATAAGATTTGAACGAATAATTTACATTGAAACATGATTTTTCGTGTAGTGGGCAGAAAAAAGTTGCCAGCACCACCTAGAATGCAAGATTCTCCATAATTGTACGAGTTTGATGTGTTTGTGGGACAATAGAATTTTCTTTAGTTTAATTAATTAAAGCCTTTACTTTCCCATTCATTACTTGGCAGATACTCTAGCAGGAGAGCCTTCAATATTGACAAGTTGAAAATCTAGCATAGTCAATATGCTAAATTATTTTGACAAAAAAAAAAAAAAAGCTAAATTACAGCTGCAAGGGCACGTGACTTGTCGTTGCTTTATTGCCAATCATTCCAATTAATTAAAAAAAAAAAAAAACAAAGACTAAGACGAGGTCAAGAGTTAAAATTCACACAAACCGTGGAGTGATAAGAAGCTGAGAACTGATTAAGCTTCGAAAATTGGAGTCCTCCACGTAAATTAGAAGACGTCACTTTTTGACTACTTTCCTCTATAATTGTATGGAATTTTTCAAAGAGATGGTTGTTTAATTTTATGCTGTAATTTGTCCCTAGTATTGTCCTTTTGGATACCTTTTGCCCACCTGAATTCTATAAAGGGGAAATTGAAACCTAGGAAATTAATTGGATTTCATTTTCTTTTTAAGGGGCGGGTGGAAAGGAACGGGAGTCTTGCTGCAAAGATTAATTTTTATTTTATATTTTTTTGTATTTTTTAGAGATTACGTATTTAAACTGTGAAATAATCTATCATAAAATGTAAGATAAGATTGGCATATAAGAAAAATCAAAGTAGATACAATTTTATCCTAAATTTCGCATATAGTAAGAGCTTTGTATATGTGTCTGATTAAATTTGAGAGTGGGGAGGGAGATAATGATGACCCGATAAGGAAAAAACATTTTACTGCAAAAGAAAAAGTTGAGTGTTGATGAGAAGGTAATGTAAAGCTTCAAGAAAATTAAGATGTATAATCTTTAAACCCATATCATTTCTCTCATATGAGATATATCTTACACATATATGTAGTTTACTTTCTTTTTGTTAATTGATTTTAGTTCGAACTGATAAATTTTTTTTTCAAATGTATGAGATTTTTATTTTTTTGTCGAGACAAATGTAAGATTTTTTTTGTCCAGACAAATTTATGAGATGAGCTTAACATAATTAATGAACTTTGACCAGTCGATTACTGGAGTTCGTGCATGACGTGTCTCTCACGGCATTAATTCTCGCGGCAAAATCCGAATACTAAGACACACATGCACAGTTGCTTCTAGGTAAAGCTGTCTGCATCACTAACTCCATTTTTAAACGGCAATGAGAATAGAATGGTATTGTCCCATTAGACATCATGCCACCGTCCCAATATATTCCGAGGAGAATGTGAAAAGTTTGCAAATATCCATAAAAATATCTCTTTTTTTTTTTTTTTTTGGCAAACAAAAATGTAATTCTCTTTTCTTTTTCAAATAAAAATATCATTCACTTTTCATCTTTTTACGCATCAAATGTTACACCATATTTTTTAAATAAACTGGTCAAGTTTACATATAACACTTAGTATATAAGATCACATATGATATTAATTACGTTTTGTATGATATATATCATTAGTGTATTTAAAACCCTCTTTAACATATGGTTTGGATTTTTTTTTTTCAAAGGAAATGAAAGGAAGGGTTTAGAGAATCCCTCCTATTTATTGGACTGACTTTTTGGTGGGATAAGAGAATTTTGTAATACTCACAATTTGGAGTTTTATGGAGAGAAAAGAAAGGTTGGAGTGAATTTTTTTTATGATTAAAGGGAGACCTAAACATCCAATATATATTACATAGTGTTACATGTGAGAATTGATCTCTCAAGCTCTCACAATCAAGACGAGCAACATACCACTAGACTAAAGGACTGGTGGTTGGAACTAAATGTTTTAATTATTCTTAATACTTTTACATGATTACATCATTAACACAACAATGAATATGAAAAAGATATTAGTATAACTTTCTATTTAAAATTATTCTTTTTTTTTTCCTTCTCCAAGCCAAACAAAAAATGAAAAACTTCTCTTATTATTATTATTATTATTATTATTTTTCAATCCAAAATCCTTTTCTTTTCCTTTCCTTATTATTGTTCGTCTATCCTACTTTCTTTTCCTTTTCCTTTTCCTTTTACAATCCAAACATAATCTCATAGCGCATTGTATTTATGACATAGTTCTATTATTTTTCACTTGTGTAGGAGGAAGTACGGGCAAATGGATAACATATTAAGGGTCAATTTGGATCGAGGGTTTGGGGGGCCATGATTAGATTTTGAGGGATTTTTAAATCATTTCTTTTGTTTAGATTGGATGGGTTTAGAGGTGATGGGATTAGGGGAGATTTTGGAAAATCTTTAATGAGTGAATTTGTAATCACCCTAAATTAGCATCATTTGGAATGATTTGAATTAAATGATTTTATAATGTCTATATTATCCTTCTTGGTTTTATAAATTACACTTATAAATATTATACTTGTATTTTTAAAAAGGATAAAAATGTCAACTTGTTTATAAAATTTATCATTTCCTTTCATTTCTTTTTCAATCCAAATAAAGAATACACATAATCCTCTATGAGCCATACCTTTATAATTTTACACAATCCAAACAAGATTTCATCCTTTTCTTTTCTTTCTTTTATTATTGAATCATTTCATTTGCTTTATTATTATTTTTTTCTTTTCGAATCCTAAGAGATTCCGCGCTCCGTGTGTCTAAAGTTCAATTAACTTTTCCCCTTTTACTTTTGTGAGTCTACTTAAATTAAGTTAAATTTTCATATCTCCTGCCTTCGAAATGGACCTTCACCATTCAGTCTCTATTCGCTTTCCTTCAAAGCAGTAGCGAATTCCAAATTCCAAAGACTTTCTGAAAATTTCATATGATATTAATTCCTTTTTATTTCCTTCTTGATCATGATTTTCTGTAGAGGTTATTTTACCTTTTCATCTCTTAGACGTTGAAGAATTCAATTGTATCTTGTGAATAAATTAGGAGTTTCAAGATTAATATATAAGATTTTGGATTATTATACCTATCAGCAATAAATTTTAAGATTTTTTTTGGTCAAATTAGTATTAGGATGGAACCTCACGTAATCTATTATGGAAATCAGAGTTAGGTATTGATCCTATGTTATCTGTCTATGTGCAACTCATTTTTGTTTTAGGTTTTGACTATGATATGCAACTCTTCTAAATTCATTATTTCTTTTACCAACTCATTAAATGGGCCTTCAATAATTGATTTCGTATGCAAATCTTTCAAATTTGTTATTTTTTGGCTATATTAATCAATTAATCATGAATTAGACGTGAGGAGAGTATTGGATATTCAAGACTAGTATCTAAGATCATAGATTACTCAATTTACCACCGGCCCCAAATAATGGCATGAATTTTTTCTAAGTTAGAAAGTCAGCCATTGCCGATGGTAGCAAGAATTTAGAGAAAATTATAGACTCTAGGCCCATATATTTGGATGTCCGTGTTTGTTTGCTTCCAAATCCGCGGCATTGCCATGCTTTAGATTTCCTTTTTAAGGTACTCCAATTCCTTTTTGCCTTTTCACTTTTAAATAGACCAATAATTTCATATGGGTGTGTCACATTCTCACCATGATTGAGCTCAAACGGATCAAGAAATGCGCTCAATTCCGCTTTCTCTTTGTCCGAATAATTTGCACCGACATGCTGCATGCAGACTTTCAAGTCACATGCTTCGATTCTTCCTGTCGTGAGAGAGATGCAACCAGATTTGATGATTTTTATTTATTTATTTATTTATGGTTTTTGAAAGATTTGATTTGAGGAATTTAACCTCGAATGTGTTAGACGATCGGGAAACAATATTATTGATTGGTTAGCAAAGCTATTTGGTTTTGATTTGCTACCTAAACACCGGCTTGGTTTTGATTTGCTACCTAAACACCGGCTTCATTTTGATCATCAAGAATTGCAAATGTAGTATTGTACTTTTTTTTTTTTGTCGAAGTAGTATTGTACTTGAAAAATTTTTAAAATGAATGATAAGTCGTGTGTTTGGTGTGTGAACTTCATATTGTTTATGAACTCATCACGCCTCTAATAAGCCTTAGTTACATGCAAGTGAGAGGTTTTAAGTTATGTACGTAGTAAACAAAATAAGAGTGACAAAACTTATGTCCGTAACAAAAATAAAACAGAAACAAACGTTACGAAAAACCCATTGATTCTTTTCGGTCATTATTCTTCCCTACTTGTTCACTAGTTATTTAGCATAAAACATGGAAAAGTTATCTATCTACTAGTCTTTTAGCATCAATCATACACTGGCATTACAACAACTTGATCTACCCCAAAATCATCTACCATCTTCAGACTCGCGCAAATCTGGCTGGACTAAACTGGCTAAGATCAACGATACTAGCGCGACCATCCAGCACAAGTTCAGCGACGGCAGCGCCTGTGGCCGGACCGTTCAAAATTCCCCAACAACTATGTCCCGTTGCTATATAACACCCGTTCACCCCCGGAACTTCTCCAATAATTGGCAGGTCATCATCAGTGCAAGGCAAGAAGCAAGCCTGCTCTGCCTTCACGTTTGCTTCACCCTCCACCAAATGGCTTGACACATTTCTAGCCACTCTTTTAAGTACCTCTATTGATTCGGAGACGGTGACTATCTGTTCTGGATCATTTGGAACCTCAGCCTCTGCTGACATCCCACAAATGTATACCTCCCCTGCCATATTTACCAATATGGTAACATATTCATTTCGAAATAAACCCATAAAATTAGTTGAGGTTCAATTTGCAGACATGAATTTCTAAACTAGCGGATTTATTTATTGATAGAAGTTCGTAAAAAGAATCATATTCTTGTTGGTAATTGTGCATAATAATAAATAAATAAATAATAAAATTATGAAAAACTTTTTGCTTGGTTATACTCTTTTTCTACGAGAAGCTCGAATTCCTTGTACCGAATTGGATATTTAGTGCACAATTTTTATGATAGATGATATATCATAAAAGATGTGTTTTTTACTGTATATGTCTCGATAGCCATCATCGCGGTGATATTAATCATTACTATTATGGAGTGCTCAATGATCTATAATCTTAAAAATAAGGAAATTGGATCAACATAGCCTCTTGTTCATGTGCCAATACGTTATATAACATTCGTGGCCTAAGGTTTCAGCTCAAATAAAAGAATGAAACTCTTCAATTTTGAACAATTCATTAGATCTTGGTGATTATTTTTATTATTGTTGATGTTAAAGCAAAACATAAAGGGCAAATATTAACATAAAAACCACATGGCTGATAAATTTTAATATTTGCAACAAATGCTGCTGTTACACATACCTGTGGGACGAGGATAGACTTCTGGATCTAAGGGCCCACCTCCTTGGGCTGGATAGTAAGTTAAAGCATGAGGTGTTATAGCGTCAGGCTCTTTAGGATGTATAACAATACTATGGGCCCTAAGCCCATATACTCTGAAAAGAGAATCCAAAAGGGGTAACTTACTAGTCTACAGCCCAAGTGCCCACATCACCGCATCAGCCTCAATTTCGTTTCCACCTTCCAACACCACCGCCCCTCGCCCTTCCCTCCGCCACCACCACCCTCTCCAGTTTTCCTATAACCACCTCGACCCCATATTCTTCCACCGCCTTTGACAAAAGCGTTTTGGTAAAAAGTTGAGGATGGACTTGAGCCGTGGTCTCAGTCGACCCAATATTTTCTGGGCCTTCAATTGGCCCATTAACCCAAGAAGGCAACAATGATGAACTAGGAATTTTATACCCTGGTTGAGATGGTGCTTCGTTGATGGTTACGCTAAGGGTGGTGAGCGGTCGATAGTCGTACGATTGAGGGCCATTAACCTCTTGGGAAAGTGAACGGTGGAGATTAAAGCTGGCACGTGAGAGAGGCGAAATGGGCCTACCATCGCTCCAATCTAAGGCCAAGAAGCCTCCAGCCTTGCCTGAAGCAGCACATGCGATGGAGGATTGTTCTACAAGAGTTACGAAGGCTCCTTTTTTAGATAAGAAATACGCGCTGCAGACTCCGATGATTCCGCCGCGGCAAACCACCACTCGTTTGGGGTGGTGATGGTGGTAGGTTGTTGAGTTGGGTATCCTTTGACAACAATGATGATAAGTAGGAACGAAAGTGCTACTGATGACGTTAGCACTTTTCACTTCAGTCCAAAGTTTACTCGTGGATAAAATGCTATTACTGTTATAAAATAATTACAAAAGACAATAAATAGTATCAAGAGAAAATTGAAACTCTTATTCATTTCTGAATCTTTTATATTACAATTATTCTTCTTTATTTATAGAGTTTCAGAAACTAGTAACTGATGACTATAAGTTGCTTACACTGCTGCTTGTAAGCTACTGATACCTACAAGCTGCTTACGCTGCTACTTAATAACTGGTGACTGCAAGTTACTTACACTGCTACTTGTAAGTTGCCTAAATTAATAGTGAATATTTACCAATCGATATTTCATAACATTCCTCCTTGGATATTCATTATAAAAATATGTCTCATTATAAACTCAACCGCTGTCTCATTAAAAACCTTGCTAGGAAAACCCAATGGGATAAAACCTAGGCGAAGGGAAAAAGAGTACAGTGCGTATTTGTCTCCCCCTCATCTGAGCATAACAAGAGTATTCTTTGAGTGGATAGAAATCAATCTTCAATGAATATCTGTTTTACTTCCACTTGGAGTTCATCCATGAAAGAAAATTTTGGCTCGACATATTTCTATCATATCAAATATATTTGCCCTGCCTCGTTAAAACCTTACCAGGAAAAATCCAATGGGAGAAAAACCTTGGTAAAGGAAAAAGAGTACAGTGCATCAATATATTCTTCCCCTCATTGCAACATGAGTCATGGTGACAAATATTTCAGGCGATGCATTCTACACTTCTGAATATGTACTTTGTGATATCTGTTGGTAAAGTTTCGGTGAATAAATATGCTAGATTTTCACCTGAGTGTACTTGTTGAATATCAACAATACCATTCTTTTAAAACTCATATGTGTAGAAATATTTTGACGAAATATGTTTTATCATGTCGCCATAGCCACCTTTAATAAGACTAGCTCTTTCAAAAGGTAAACCGTATGATTCCTGAATGTATTGTATGACAAATCTTAATCATATACATTCTCAACTAGTCTCATGAATTTTCACAATCTCATCATGATTTGAAAGAGCAGCACTCGTGTTTTGTTTCATGGAGCCATATTACAAGTAAATACATGAAATGTATGTGATCTTTCTTTGTGGGGGTTAGGTAACTAGTCAGCATCTGCAGGGCTGACTATGATAAAATCAACATTCTTGGATAATATAAGTCTATATTTGATGTTCCACATAGATAGCACGACAGGTGCTTATTTTAATTCCAATACCTTCAGGTTGGAACTGCCCTATATTTCGCTAACAAATTAATGGAAGGCAATTTTCTGGCCTTCTATTATTAGCAAGATACATTAGTGGATCAATAGGACTGAGACATGGTACTTCAGGATCAATAGTTATCTCATTATCATTCCAAGCGTCTTTTTGAAGATTAGGACATTAATCATATCATTCTAATGCTTTCCATAGATTATTATTTTGTTAGTAAGTACTCGATCTTCAGGTTGATAAACTCTTACTTGTATAAGCTCTTCAGGAGCGTTTATGACATTCAAGAATTATCAGCATATATTTCAGCAATAATTGAAAATTTTAAATTATAAAACAATAAACAATTGATTGCAAATAGAGATCTACAAGGAGATAATACTTCTTAATAAGATATATGACCAATAAAATATCAACATATACTAAGAAGGTTATACCACATTCTTCCAGAATGTTTTCATTTGTACAAAGATCTTTGTAATCAATTATATTTCCCGGGATTTCGAGTCATACACTTCAGGCATAGTAAGTTCTTCAAGAACTTCAATATCATATGCTTTAGGCATAATAAGTTCTTTAGGAACTTCAATATCAATATCATGTGATTTATATTGGCAAGTTGTTTCCATTTCTATAAGAAGCATAGGAACTCATTAACAATGGTATTACAGTTATCATATGAGGATATAAGCCAAAGCGTACCCATATAGCATACTAACCCATTCTCTGCAAAGCTTTAAGCAGTTTAAGGGATATATACCTATATGGTACAGTATTTGCAAGTATCCAAGCATTGTGGGATTGAAAATGACATAGGGTTTGCTTCACAATGCTCCCCCTCAATCCCACATACGAGAATTTCATATTTGACATGTGAGCTGAGTTTTCACTATATTGCTTCTCTCTCTTTGACCAATTAGGTCTTTGTCGACATTCATCCACACTTTGTGGTTCAAGATCCTAATCGCTTTATTCCAAGCATTTGGTTTCCCCAAGGACCAATTATTCTTCAATCTCGGCATGGATTGTGCATTCACCAACATCGGTTGGTTTTGCTAGTTCTATCGTGTTTCTTAAAGATATGGCATCTTCAGGATTCATAATTCATATATTAGGTATAATATCCTTTGCACCGATAGATACATCACGCTTTTAGTGTGTCTCAGATGCATATGTTATGCGTTCACTATATGTCCTTCTGGGACAACAATTTGTGTCAACACATTCATAGCAAATATTTGTGATTTCACAATATTCTTTGCATCTGGTAAATTATTGGCAATACTCTGAAAATGAAGAATCACTTGAACTTCAAGTTCATTGAGCTAATGTCTTAGATTCAAATGAGATAATAATATTGTCCTTCAACATACATTATATTGAGATATCAAAGATGTATCACAGTGAACTTCAGATTCCTCTAAAATATCTTATGCTAACTTCAGGTAGCAATTTTCTTTCCCTTTAATGGATGAAACTACAAGCACCAAAGTGTGCTTTAACGTGATCATCAACTAGGGGTTCAAGATATCATTACGTCCTTAGGTAGCCAAGTTGATTATGTCAAACCATGAGAACAATTGGATTATGATATCTTTGCATTTGTACAAGAGGTGATTTAATTGCTTGTATGATTGTATGATACAACCCATAAGAAAGAGCAAGAATTTTGAAATACATGCTTCTAGCATGGATTCAAAAGAAAATGCAAAGATAGTCTTTATCACCATCATTTGTGGTCTCAATAAGATATTCATTTCGACAAATATCTTTAATCTTAGCAAAAATCTTCTGGACTTGCTAAAATATAATGAATCCACGATTCAAAATTATGGGCCACAATGTTATGTTATATTAGCTCCGCTGGAGCAAGTTAGATTAGTAAAATCAAATAGCTAGTACGTGTGCCTTGGACCAAGTGTACGGCAGGTACACAGTTAATATGCATTCAGACCACAAATGTTCATAGTGGTGTTGACTTCTCATATTTTTTCTCATTATTCCACTACTAGTGGTGAGGATTATCAATCTTAGCATTGTTTGTGGGATATATTATCTCAACCGCGGTTATGACTATGACCAATTTAATATGTAAATATTGCAGTTACTTCAAGAAATGCAATATCAGTCACTTTGGAGAACACAACTCTATTCATTCTGGGGAATATAGTTTCATTCTCTGCAAGGAATATAATTTTATTTTCTTCAGGAAAATAAATATTATCTACTTCAGGGAATTTCCAATATATTCGTTTTAGGGAATTTAATGTCACTCACTTTGGAGAATTTTCAATTATATTCCTTCAGAGAATTTCTATTTCATTCATTTTAGGGAATGTAATTCTACCTACCTTAATTTCATTATTTCAAAGAATGCAATTTTCGATTCACTTCGGGGAATCTAATTTCAATTCACGTCATAGAATTTTAATTCCATTCACTTCAGGGAATAGTATTAAGCCAAGTGAAAATTTTGGCTTTCTATAAATTCCAGTAGGATATTCACTATAACAATATGAATTTCAATCCTTCAAGGATAATAAGATAATAAAGGAAAAATATTTTTCTATAAATAATATACATAGGGTATAATATTCATACCTCCATATAAAATAGCTTCAAAACAACGACAATGTTTTCCTTTTCATATTCAAAGAGTAAGATTTGATTCCCACCATAACTTTATACCAAATAACTCAATGGTAGAGACTCGTACTGATAGCGTGTTATAAAATAACTGCAAAAGACTGTTAGAGATATGTCCTAATGCTATATATTTGGATGACATATATTGGGGCATTTTGATATTTACTTATGGCATTAGTGTTTATATGTTCGTTTACATATTGACATAATTAGGACATTCATATTCTCATTCTTTACGTGTATGAATGAGTTCCTAGTATTTTCATTAAAGGAATATATTCTAAAAGCGTTTAGAATATGTTGACGTATTTCTTTAATATGATAAATACTTAAAGCGTTCATAGTCCTTAGATTATTTTATCGGGACTTCAATAATCTATTACGGACTATCACATGTGTTGTTCCCTTTCATCAACATAAGGATGTTGATGATAAAGGATTGTGAGCCACGTGCCATAATAGCATAGTTGTAACACCCCGATCCCTCTCGAGACAGGGAGTTCTATCAATCAATCAAATCACAACCCAAACCAAACCCGGGCATAAATTTTAGGGAAAATGGACGGAGTCTTCCCTGTTTCTAGGCGAAACTGTAAAACCTGCGACAGCATATAAGTGGACCAATACCATGTCCAAACATTCAACCCCCTCAAGGCCATCCGAGCCTCGGTTCTCACCAATTAAACTTAGCAAGTATCCATACATTTCCAATTTACAAGCTAACCTATCTCTTTTCATTTTTGGCAAGTACATTCAAACTTGAAAATTAAACCATACTAAGCTACTGCATAAAATAAACTATCATGCCAATCTAGCTCTTTTCCTTTGGACATTACAACATACATTGAAGTTAAGCCACATTGACTAAATACATAATCTAACTTATCAAACCACCTCCAACAATCTAATGAAACTTAAATTACATTCTTTTTGACATTACATACATACAACATATGAAAGCATATATCTTTACAACTTCGACACTCAAGCCACATAGGCACGCAAGACAACTCTTCAGGCACGAACTTTCATGAAATCATGAACTTTCCAGCTAACATGACATTTCCTGAAATGTGGTGGTGAGGAGTGAGTATACACAACACGTATACTCAGTGAGGGCGAGACAGATATCGAATTGGAGAGAAAGAAAGTCGTGCAATGCAAATAAGACAATTAAGCTATAAAGTCGATAAGAAAGCATTCAATACAAACGACAATATAATAAACAATCAAGAAAGCATTAACACAACCATTCAAAGCTATACCACACTCTGAAGGCTATGGTTTACTCATACGAGCAATATACCATTTCACGAGCGATACATCAATCTCGAGCTTGATGTTGACAACGATGACAATAAGCGCGCAACCACCTTATAACACCAGTTTGGAATACCCCGGGAGTAACCATCAATTCTACGACCCAAATCTCCCTGGGAGGCAACCCAAGCGAGAAGAGGGAATAGCCACGGAGCTAGAGCAACCAACACTGGCAACTCGAGGCTACCCAGAGAGGCCCATCACTCACGCGATGGACACTATGCAATGCAAGACTCGATACAAGGCAATAAACGAGCGATAGCACAACAATACAAACTAGTGACAACAAATGAGATAACAAGCAATCACAATCAATACTAGCATTCCACTAACTTTTCAAGCATAACAAGCAATAATAAGCAACAATAACACCAATTAAACAAGTAACAGCAGTTCAAACACGAAAACAACAAATATCACTATCCAATCCCCAACTTCCAAAGACAATTACGAGCAAACGAGCTACGGGATTAGGAAACCGATTTCACAACATTCACTCAGGCACTACAAGGCACGTTTCTATGTCACTAAACTTCACTTTCTCACTCGCGACCCGAAAGTCCACCTACTGTGGTTGAACTACAGCTATGCTAACCGGTCATTCAATCAATGCCACAACAGCTCCAAAAGTGCTTCCATACCCTCAATTACAAAACCCTCAACTCAATTCGAGCACGGTCAACTTTTGGTCAAACGACCCCTTTACGCTTCTTTGTCTAATTTTCAATTTTAACAAAGGCCGGTCCATTTTTATTTCACATTTTAGCTTTCTATCATTAATGACACCTATCCAAATCAAGCAATCGCAATTCGGATTGAAATCCAAAATTCTATGGTTTATTATTCATAATTCACTATTCATGTTCTTCCCCAATTCAAATACACAGTTTCTGTAACGCCCCAATCCCTCACGAGGCTGGAGGCTCTAATAACCAAGCTATTCTCAACCCAATTCCAACCCAGTCTCAAAATTTTAAGAAAAAACGGATGGAGTCTCCCCTGTTTATAAGACTAAACTGGTACCTGCACAAAGACACCCATAATGCTAGATCCACAAACAGCAACTCTTATAACCAATCCTCCAAGATTTTTATGGGCCACCCGCGATCACAAGGCCATCTGAGCCTTGGAACAACAATTACGTATAACACACAAGCAAGCAAAGCATTTCTAATTTTAACTATAGGTGGTTAGATACAATAATGGCCAAGTTCTACTTCCAAGTTTTGTTAATAACACAAGCATGCAAAAGGATAAGTTTATTATAGATTATTACATGTCATTCCACTTTATATCCAACATACAAGATTACAAATTATTACATTCACCAAATATACCCAAGACCCCAAGGTCACAAAAGATAACCAACAACAACTCCACGCAAGCTTTACATTTTAGACAACGTTATCACACAAGAAGTCACGGAAATTGCTTAACTAGTACTTCCTTCTCTTCAACTACCGCTACTAGCTGGAGGTTTACCTCAACTTCTCCTGAAACATGTTAGATGAGGAGTGAGCAACAATGTTGCTCAGCGAGGGAGGTGATGCAACATACCGAGCGTGCAATATGATATGCAAACACAAGAAAGCATGTATATATAACATAAGAAACAAGATTTAAATAACAAGTAGATAACCACATTTAAAAGGATACAGTTCCACTTCAAGTTTTCAATCACGAGCCACGAGCCACGAACTTCACGCAAATGCCAGCAAACCCCTTACTTCAACAAGTTGGGATACTCCGGATGTATCCCGATCCTACGACCCTTTCTCTTGAGGTAGGTCCATACCCAGCAGGTGAACCACGCCTCTGGGGTAGTGGAGTATGCCTCAGCGAGAAGGGAATAGGTACCATGGTAGTCGAGGGAGCACGGCAAGCCCGACACCGCCCGTGTTTCTCTACCCTACCATGTCCGAAAAGGTTGCGCAACCTGATATTCGATCACAATAATTCAAGCAATGGCAATATAATTCAAGAATCACATAAATAAGGGACAACAAAGTAGGTTGCCTCGCACGTAGATTATAATGAATATGCCATATAACAATATAAATAAAAGACAAGTGTATATTTAATCTATTCATATCAAAGTACACGTAATTATGAGCAATCATATTAAACTATACAATTTATGAGCAGTAAAATAAATTAAGATGCACAAAAGAATGTAACTCCCTCACCTTGGATCCGACTAAATATGCAAGAAAATAGCTCCGATTACCCCAGCCTCCTCGAACTAGCTTGGACATGTACCCTAGCGTGTTCATATGAGTTTAACACTTTAGCAATTATCTATATTAATTTCTAACTTAATTTAACTTTTGCTTAACTCAATCCACAACAATAGAAGTTATATATAATCACATTTATATCATATTGTCACATAGCCCAAGAAATCACACAAATGACTCTAAAGCATTTCCTTAGTCTTGCAAGGGTATTAGCTACGTTACAATCTAACAAGTTAAACTTCCTAACTAACTTAACTTCGTTTATACCACAAGGAATATCAAGTTAAACTTCCAATCAAGACGACTACTTTAACACTTAAATATAATTCAACTATAACATGTTCTAAAAGTCATTATCATGCTTATTTATTTAATACATCATATATAACTCAATTAAAAATCAAATATAGCAATTAAGTAGTCCAAATAACTAACTAAGCAACAAGTTCAACCGATTCATATAAATTCTAACAAAATCCTTTTCCAATTGTTTACAAAATATGTTCTAAACTTCACACAAGATAAAGAATTCTAAATTTAACTTTACTAATCAATTATTGCCACCTTATGACCCACGTAAATGCCAAGAAATCCCATGTTTAAGCATGTTAACTCAAAAACTTCGAAAAGCCTCTTAGGTGATTTGAACTATACCTACTTAATCCAATTAGCAATTAAGCGTCATAATTACATTTTAAAGGCTTCCTAACACATCTAAGACTAATTACATAATCAAACAAGTCGAATTAAAACATTTGTTCCAAAGTCCCCTAACGACACCTTTAATCAATGCCATAAATGCATTAGAGACATTATCTAACATATATAACACCATTCAAGGCATTCAAACCCATCTGGACAACAGATATACGCATAGCCCCCTTTTGTGTGCAATTCAATTAATCAAGTTCTAACCAATTTAAACACTAATCTAGGTTTAATGTCACCTATAGCACCCTTAGATAACACAAAATCAAGCTTCAATCACACTACCTCAAAACTCAAAACAAGTCAAGTTAGAGCTTCATGAAAGCATGCATTTTTCCAAATCTTCTAACAGAATCCTAACTTTATCAAATTATTTACCTATTCTATTCATCTCCAAATTCTCTGATTTTTATGTATAAACGTAGATCTTCGAGTGTAGATAACTTTAGAATCAAATGGAACTCAATTCCGATCTAAATTCCTCAAGATACAACCATTTCCGTACGACTGCGCATAACTACCCTGCACCAGCGATTTTCAGGACAGATTTCAAAAATGGTTAAATCAGAAGGTCAAAACGTTTGAATTAGCTTTAGCTCTAGAAATCAACATTTGTTCAGAACTTCCTAATCTAGCTATTGTGTAAATTTAGTTAATTTTAGAGTACGTTTGCTATGTCGAAAATTGTTCCAAACGTGATGGACAGTAGGCTGCCCATATTACTACCTTTGCACTAATGTTCAATTAGTTTAACCTCTTGCTCAATCTACTAGCTTAGCATGTTACTAACTCCACAACTAACTTAAAGCTTCACCTAGGCACTTCCTCAAACATCTTAAAGGCATTTCAACTTCTCAACATCTTTTCATGCAATTAGCTAATCACAAAACAATACATAGGCATACAAGCAAATACATGTCAAAAGTTTACTCTACAAGCTCTCTAGCTATTATTTCATGTATTAGAAGCAATAAAATGATTAGAAATGCAAAAAGCCCAAAATTCGCAGGTTACTATTCACAGACACTATTCATCTTCTTCCCCAAATCTCTAAATTTCATTTTCAACCACAAAATTCTTCAAATAGCTATAAAAGAATGTTGCATGATCATAATAGAGGCCAATTTAAGCATAAATAACCATAGATAAGCAAGATATAACAAATCTCAAAATTGAAAGTTTGTAGCTAAACATTCAAATGCACAAATATAGGGGAATCCCTCACCAAATTAGAGATGTAGGAGCAAATGAGAAGCTTTTTGATGGTTTGAAATCCTTTGAAAGATCAAATTGAGCAAAATTTGCATTAAAAATTAATATTCCCGTATAGGGTTTTTTTGGCTATTTTTGGGCATTTTTGGCTTATTATTTTGAATATTTGTATGCATATATGTTATATGATGTATATATGTATGTGTTGTATATTTAGCTTAAGTCAATTACCACAAAATCTTGGTCAAACTATGCTAAATCTCAATTTAAATGCTAACTAGTTTAAAAACAATGTTTACATTACGTAACATTATTAAACGAAACACTAATTATTTTTCAAACGCAAGTTCCCGACCTTCAAAATCCAAAATTACAAATTCCCGATTCCTTTTATAAGTTATACTATCTAGGAAAAATATTAATTCGAGCAAATTAGACAGTTGATTTTTTTATGAATAGTAACCACTAATAAAACATATAATCAAGAATAAGAAATGCACATTGAAATGCTCAAAGAGACATGCAACAGTTACGAATGAACGTGATGAGAAATCTCGGGCGTCACAGTTTCAACCGTAAAAATTGCTAAATAACTAACAAGCAATGCTCTACGAACCCTAAGCAAGCTATTTCAAGCAATAACAGGCATTATAACGCGATAAATATCAAATCTAAAAAATTGACTCAAAAATCAAATTCATATTAAAATGCACAAAAGCATGAAAACCCTCACAGAGATTGAAGACCAGGACCCGCAAGGACCCGAGCCACGACCCCCGAGTAATTCCACGCGCAATTGTAGAAGAAAATGCAAGAAAATCATTTCTTTTTTCTCCCTACGACCCTTCGGCCATGGCAAGGGATACAAGGGTAATTTTTTGTTTTGTTTTGAGTCATTTTTGCCTTGTTTTTAATTTAAATGGTGACAAGGGCATTTTGGTCATTTGTAAAATCAAACTTTAATTAAAAATAGTCAAATAAGTTTATTTTGATGCCATTAAATCTAATTCAAATTAAAACAATGCAATTAAATGAAAAACAACTAAAACTAGTTATGTTAAGCTAAAAATATTTTTCACTAAGTTAGAAGAATATTTCTCTAACTCTCATTTTCGAAATCCTACGATCGAACGGTCAATAATCAATAGCTAATAAAGTGATGAGCAATAATATAAAACTTTAATTCTTTGAAAAGTAGAATAGTTTAAAATTCACTCCGCCTCGGAGTTACTTTCCTCATTTATTTGAAAACCGAGTAATTTTAATGCAAAACAACAAAAATTGATTATTAAAATAATCAAAACAATCAAGGTAATCAATATTCATTTAAAATAATTAATTTAACTATTTCTAGAATATTTTAAAGAATTATGGAGTTAATGTTAAGTTATAAATGAACAAATAAATATAAACATGTAATCAAGTGCAATTAAATATTAACATTTAAGATGACACTTAATTAAATACAAGAGAATAAATTCAATTACTATAACTAATAGAAGTAGATAACAACCTTTCAATTATTCAATATACAATTACTAAATGCTTCCAATAGAAATATTAAAATAGTGCAAATTGGTTGATTTAACTAATTAAACATTTAATCAAATGTAGTCAAGTGCTATTAAATGCATGCCGGGTTCGGGTTATCACAATAGTGATGCGACTAACAAACATGTGGGTGACTATTAGTTGAATAGTTCTCTGAATGTGACGTGAATAACAAATTACATGACTTTGGATTAATAATTTGTTATCCGTTGCGATTGTGCATGTAATCCTTAGACTTGAGGCATTACAGCTATCATATGTATTGGAGTTTGATTCAAGCGTTTGGATAATGCCTGTCTCGACAAACGAGATGAGATACGTCCTCTCACAGTTTTATTCGTCTAGTATAGTGATTGACATGTAGTGGTCAAGATAGGATCCATTAACCTCCGTCGTGAGGTGATGTCCTATGTGATTTAAGCTTGGTTGTTTAATAAGGAAATCCTTGGCCAAGGTATGAATGATGGAGAAAGGATTTTCCATGATTCATCTCTCATTACTTCAATTAGATCTATGCATAGTATCGAGTTTATGAATTTAATCGAATCATGGTTCTTGCTCGACGGGACAATTAATGGAATGATTGGATTACACGGTAATCGGCGACAATAAATAGGTTCATTATGTGATTACTTCATTGCCTTATAAATTGTCTTGATATGTTGCTAGACATCACTCAAGACCTTAAGGGTGTTTCAAGAATTGAAGGAGAAATTCTTGAAACAAATAAAGAACCTGATTAACAATAAAGGTGTTTAATGTTTCCTTAGTACTATTTGGCTATGAACCTAGAAAGTCACACCATATTAGTAAGGAGATTAAGTCTTGCTTGGACTTGAATTATCTTCTCTAATAAATTATTAAGAGTTAATAATTGTAGTCTCAACCACTAAAAGTTAACGGGGCAAATTTGTAAGATTGGCAAAGATTTGGGTGCTTAGCGCAAATAGGTAAAATATGATTTATTCCTATTGGTTGTCAACATGTTGATGTGGCAAAGTATTAGCCAATGAACTCAAAGCACCAAGATTAAAATCCTAGCCATCCATCTTTTAATCCAAGGGTTGAAATTGGTCAACAATTGTAGGCTACATTTAAATGTTAAATAATGCCAACTTGTCTTTGGTAGGCTAAATCAATACAAATGTATTTGTGTGTGTTGTGTTTCACGGCAAAACCAAAGCAAGACAAGACAAAGATATTTTGCTCTTTTTGCATGAATCAAGGAAAAGAGAAAAATATGAAAAAGCCTTGTCTCTTGGTCTTGTGTCTTCTTGGTCAAAGCAAGAGAAAGAAGACAAAGACCTTTTGAATTGTTGTGAGCAATACACGGCCAATTGAAGCAAAAAAGGAGAGAGAAAATTCTGCTCATTTTCTCATGCTTATACATGGCTAAGTGAGTGAAGTAAAAAAAAGACTTTTGGTCTTCTTCTTGATTCTGAAAATTCAGCAACACATGCATACACCATAGATGATTATAAGAACACAAGTGTTTGTTCTTCATTTTGGTTTGTCATGTTGGATTAAATTGAGACTAAGAAAGATATCTAAACTAAGTGTAGTTTTAAGTAATCTTTCAAAATAAGAGAAGTATTATTATTCTTGAATCTTTCAAGGAGTTTGCTAGCATTTCGATTCAAAGAGGAGGAAAAGCTTCTTCAAATTGCTAGGTGGTCAATCTAGAGCTTTTACACTTGTGGAAGGTTCAAGGAGTTCTCAAAGCTTCACCAAATTATTCTAACATTTGATCTTCAAGAGGTATTGTTCTCTTCTTGTATTACCTTTGGTTTGAGATGTATATTGCATAAATATCAAGTATTGGGATTGACTATACATATGAATGTCATATATGCTATGTAAAATTGTATTTCATGCTATCTTCTGCTGTAAAATTTTTATTCTATATGTGTAATCTCGGATATCGTTCCTTCAAAGACAACAAATAGTATCAAGATAAAACTGAATCTCTTATTCATTTATGAATGATTTACATTACAATTATTCTTCTCTATTTATAGAGTTTCAGAAGCTAGTAGCTGATGATTGCAAGCTGCTTACACTGCTGCTTGTAAGCTGCTGATGACTGCAAGCTGCTTACGCTGCTGCTTGTAAGCTGTTTAGTAGCTGGTGACTGTAAGCTGCTTACGCTGCTACTTGTAAGCTGCTTAGTAGCTGGTGACTGCAAGTTACTTATACTGTTGCTTGTAAGCTGCTTAGTAGCTGGTTACTGCAAGCTGCTTACGCTGCTACTTGTAAGTTGTTTAGTAGCTGGTGACTGCAAGTTGTAAGCTGCTTATATTCATAGTGAATATCCACCAATCGATATTTCATAACAATTACTGATTACTAAACTTCCAGAGGGAAAGCCTCGTGTGCTTTTTTTTTTTGTCATTAAAGCCTCGTGTACTTCGGGAATTAATTTTTCAACAACAATGTTGTCAAAAGCCAAACTCTAATAAATAAAAAAAAATCTCGTGGTTTCATTTTTCTAATTGCTAAAGAGCATGCAGACGATTTTAACATTCCTCTCCCACAGTGTGTGCCTCACCAGCGCATGCATCGCCACCAGCATGTCACAAATAATTGTGGGGTTCATGATACGTTTTTAAGAACAACCCCACTAAAAATGCAAAGTTGTCCAGCTTGATGCTCCAGACGAATGTGACAGGTGGATCTTATATGTATGTCGTGTATGTCTCACCAACGCGTACATCACCACCAGCATGTCACAAATAATTGTGTGGTCCATGATACGTTTTTAAGAACAGCCCCACTAAAAATGCAAAAGTGTCCCGCTTGATGCTCAGATGAGTGTGAATGATACTCCAGACGAGTGTGAGAGGTGGATCCTATATGTATGTCGCACCCATCCCTATCTCTCAGCTGGGTGATTTAATTACTAAAATTT
Source organism: Ehretia macrophylla (assembly GCA_037974665.1). Lineage (NCBI taxonomy): Eukaryota > Viridiplantae > Streptophyta > Magnoliopsida > Boraginales > Ehretiaceae > Ehretia > Ehretia macrophylla. The sequence continues at coordinate 34,742,584 of CM075770.1, forward strand.
GGTTCCTGTTCAAAGAAAAAAAAGGATTTTCAGTTAATTTGTGTAATTTCAAAGTTGCTTAGAATTGAAAAACGTACAGATGCAAAAATCAGCAGTTGATTTTCTGTTCACAGTTGAAACTCAGACATGGAAAAGTTAAAATGAAACGCTCAAGGCCACAAGTATAAGCCAGGAGGCCCAGAACCAGATTTACATTATGAGCTCCAAATTAAGCCCAGATCCAGGTGACGATCCAGCCCATAAGAGTGGAAGATTTACAAATGAACCATTACTATTCTTAAATCTTTTACAGAAGTAAGATCAGTTTATAATATTATTACGTTATTGTAAAATTTAATATTTATGAATTTTATTAACATTATTATATTAATAATTTATTATTACTAATTTTTGTTTATAATATTATAAATAAATTTATTTTCTTTTACGGGTCTTATTTGGTGACAGCTCTTATTCAGAAAACAACAAGGGTCCACTCTCGTCTCATTAGCCGCAAAGAATAGGTCAAAGAAAATCAACCAAACATCTAATCAGTTACTTGGCGTATAGTTGCACCTCTATTATTAACTCACAACTTTGGAGGACAGAGCCTATAAGCACATTCTTCTAGCTATATATATAGCTCATGTTTTTAATCATTGAAGTTCAAAGGGTTACACTAGTGGGAAATGAGTGTTTCCTGGATTACCCAATACACGTTTTATTTTTTATTTTTTATTTATTTTTTTGGACTAAAGAAGCAAATCTTATTCATATCATCACGAGATAATTAGTCAAAGTTGTGGATTCTAAAACAAAATACAAAACATTAAACAAAATTCAATTGGATAAGCAATCCTCCAATTATGGATTATATCTCATATAATTGAAGAGGATAGTTCGATAGATATTATATTTGATCGGCAAGTGATTTTATTACAAAATTGGAATTATCTTCCTGTATTAATGGATTATCTATTATATGTAATCATTTTATGAGAGTACTCTCATGACCGTATACACTGGCGGAGCTATATTGGGGCCAGTGGAGGTTGTAGTCCCCACTAACCTATAAAAATTGTTAAAATTTTTATGTATTTTTTTTTTAAAAAATTAGATATTTATGTATTTTTAGCTAAAAAAAATTAATTAGCCCACACTGAAAAATAAAAATACTAGTATAGTTCAAAAATTATGAATTTTAGCGCCCACTGACTCATAAAAATGATAAAATTTTTATGTATTTTTTGAAAAAAAATTAGATATTTATGTATTTTTAGTTAAAAAAAATTAATTAACCCCCACTGAAAAATAAAAGTACTCGTACAATTCAAAAATTATAGATTTTAGCCCCCACTGGCCCATAAAAACGTTAAAATTTTATGTATTTTTTGAAAAAAATACTTACATAGTTTAAAAATTATAAATTTTAGCCCCCACTGACAAAAATTTCTGACTCCGTCCCTGACCGTATATTTAGATAAATTAATAATTTGATCGCAACATGTCACTAAAAACAACAACATTTTGGTCTTATTCGATTTCACATACCCTTTATATTAAATTACTGTGTACATGCACGCACCGACCCAAAGCCTAGAAAACTTAGACTCTCATATAAAATGACAAGGATCCTCTAGCCAAGTAACATTTGCTTTCATTAAAGAAGTATCATGTCAATTATGACTTTGTCACTAAGTGATTAATAAACAAACAAAAACATTAATTAGTGCTTGCCAATTCAATTACATGAGTTAGGCAAATCTAACATCCAAGCAAACTTTTTCTAATCAGGGTCAGAGTTAGAGTTAAGCATTCATAACTAATTTCTGGTTAATTAGTTTATTCATCCACAATGTTTAGAGAATTGTACTAGATGATCATTTCCAGCCAGCTGCTTCCGACTATAAATCAAGTTCCTGATCTCATCAGAATTAGCAGCTTAACTACCGAAGGGCTTTTTATTTTAATACATTTGTGAGAATAACAATAATAAAACACCACCTTCTAAGGGTCGCACACAATGATCGGAGCAGCAACTCATTGTGAGTACACAAAGATTTTGGATTCGAACTTATACTCTATTATTACATATATTGCTTAACCGTAAAAATCATGACTGATTGTTGGAAAAATAAAGCACATCTGTGAGATTAATTCTAATAACAATAAAGCACCAACTTAATCTTTTTGGAACTACCACTTTTTTTTTTTGTCAAAGGAACTACCACTTCATACCGGCCATAAATCAAAGCCTAGGGTCCAAAATCATGACCGATTATTGCGAGGCAAAATTATTACCTAAATATTATGATAATAAAAAGCCAAAAAGCTGGTAATGCCAACATATACATCAGGATTTTTTTTTTATTTTTTATTGAGATTGTTTTTTTTTTTGGTTAGAAAGATTGAGATTCATTATATACGAATAGGAAACTAACACTTGCAATAATAGCTGGAGGAGACTTTCGTATGTAGATAGATATATGTAACAACCACCTTATTTTTAGGAAAATTAAAAATGTTAGGCATACGCGGATTAGGTCCAACTTGGTCTCAAATTTACCTGTCGTTTTTATATGGATATGTTGATTGAATTGCTCACTTCATTTACCGGTTTAAAAGCTATTAAAAACCGACCAAAAAAAAATATAAAAGCTAGTAGAAAATTTATTTATTTAATATTTTAACACTTCTTCCTACGTGTAAACTAATTCCTTTTGACAAACTTAAAATGTGAAAATATTTTTCCCAATATATGGTTGTGAGCCTCAAGCCTTAGAGGCTAGGGACTTCTAGTAACATGACTTTTTTTATTGAGTGCAGGTTGAAAATTTTAAAATATAATACTTATATATACATAATTTTTTTAATGAAGATTAAATTAAATATTTTATATAAAAATATCTTTAAAATACACGTATTTTATAAAAAAAATTAATTCTCACCCACTCTTTGATGGCTCAACTCTTACCTCATAACCTCCACTTTTTCTTTATTGGATCTAAAATACACAAATAATTTCCAAATTAAAGGAATGGGACAAAAAGAATCCTCTAGGACCTTTTATATTAACTCCCCAATCTTATATATGGCGAATATGGAATTAGGTATGCATATAAATAAATATGCCACAATTTTCCTGATATCTACCCCTACTACTATTGTTTTGGATTAGGTTGAAGACAGTTCAATTATTAGAAGATATGATGTCCAAATTGGTTCTCACTAGGCGACGAACTCAATGATTCATTTTCTAGTTAGATAATGCAGGCCAACATCCATTGGGACTGACTAGTCAATGATCTATCCTTTTTACCTTGTTATATTTTACATTAGTAACGATAATTTTTGTGTCACGCTCTAATTATTATATATTAAATTATTTATAATATGAATATACGTTCAGATCTCTCTTCTTGTGTAAATGCTCATTATAATTTCAAGGTCTTGGCTCCACTACTGAGTGGTTTGCACCTGTTCAATTGATGGTGACATAATGCGTTTAGACCTTACCCTTCTTAGGAAAACATTGAGGTCATGTGGTCTAGTGGTATAAATATTACTTTAAACTTTGTATGTGATATAAAATACCTTAAATTTCCTTTAAATCTCTCTATCTTATATAGGCAATCTACAAAAATCTTAATGAAATCTGTTATATTCCAGAACGGCCAAGTTAAAGATGCAATTTCAGACATCGTCACAGGTGAATTGAAATGTTTAATTAACAGCAAGGGGTGCACAAAAGTATGTAATATGAAAAGCCTCCAGCTTTTCATCAGACGCACTAAAAAAGAAAAAAAGAAAAGTGAGCTAACTAAACTCTTTATATATATGAAGTAAAATGATTTTGTTGGAAATAATCAAGAGGGCATACTCCTTGGAAGCCGTTTTCATGCCAAATTAATTTGGATAATATCTTTTTCGAACGGAATCATTCAATTCAAAATTGTGATCCTAATATAAATTCAAATGACTTTTAAAGTGCTAATCCCCTGATAAATAAAGCAATATCAGATGACCTCATCTGCATTACTTTCATGAACAAAACAAAGCTGTGCATTCAACATGGCTTTTTGGTTGCACTATTATATGATCAAAAAAGTATATGCAACAATATTCCAAATATCTTGAATATAATACCTTTTACTCTTCACAAATATAAATAGATAGGGCAAAACCCTAGAAGAAATCTAGCAAGTGGACAACGAAAGCTTCGAATCAGGATACTTTGTGCTCTTATATAATTTATATAAAGGTAGAATAAATATTAATTTATGCTATAAACAAGAGTTAATTAATTAATCAATTAAGGATGATTATTGTTATTAATTAATAGCTCGAACTTTAATGATCTTTGTTCGTCAAATGAGACACTAGTTATTGGTTTGTACTTTAGCAAATTCCCTATTGTTTAAATTACCATATGCATTGAATGCTCCACTCATGACTAAGGGCCATTTCCTAAAATTATACTTCGTTCATGGTTGCTCGCTTTTAGTTATTTAAATTTCTTCAAATTGCTCTCTAGAAAACTACTATTAAGAAAGGCAAATGAATGATAATTGCACTTTCAATTAGAAAAAGAATTTGTCATTAATTATAATTACGCCAGTATAGAAAAAGAAACCCAAAAATGAAAAAAGAACAATAAAAGCCATTATTTATTGTTAATTGCCTTACATAAGGTACCATTAGGGTGGCTTTAGCTCAACACTCCGACACTCCGACACTCCAAGTTGTGATTGGCTAAGCTTTATGAGGCGGACTTTGAGTTAGATGCAAAGGAAGTTGTTGATGTTGTTTCTTAACCACACAAATCTCTTTATTGACAGTTTCATTTTATTATACAAGATATTTTCTGATTTTTTTTCTTTTTTGTTGAATGACATAAAAATTTAACGGGTACAATTTAATTCTTAATTGATAAACTTCTAAATATAGGATAATAGATTAGGTTTATTACATGTGGACTAATTTTATAATTACCTTCCACATCTTGTTAATCTCTTGACTGTAGATTTTCTCTCTTGTGAAATTGGTTGATGTAGATTTATTCTTAATATAAATCTAGTTGATCTCAAAAAAAAAAAAAAAAAAAATCATGTATATAACAATTTTAATTTTTTTTATTTATTGGATTTTATAGACCCAAAGAAAAAACAAGACAATGTGTTGGGTGTACGAACAAGATAGGTGCACGGTGCGATAGTACAATTGACGCAGTCCCGAGAATCATGGGATGTGTATGTGTAGGTGGGTAATGCACCATGATGCACTCTTAAGCATATGCTATCTTTTACGAACATTGCTAGATACTTGCAAACAAAAATTAATCTGTTCACACCGCCACTCTTTTATCTATCATTTTTTTTTACCGACAAAAAAAAAACTTTCATTTTTTAACCACAGCTTTTATTGCGCAATAGCTGGCATAACAAATTAACAACCAAAAGAAATAGCCTTTTAACTAGATGAAATTAAATCTCTCCTTCACGTCTGAAACGTTTATACAGTAAATTCTTTCTTTATCTTATTGATGATTCCGAAGGAGACAATGATATATAGCTAAAAGACGATTGAAGTTACCAACTTCAGCCTGTTCAAATCTCTGATTTAGGATTGCCGACAGATTCTATAGATCAGGATGCACAGTTAATCATATCTTCCTTAAAGTTAATTAGTATGTAGATTGACGGGCTATTTTTGGTGTTGATTGTCTTTCAAAGTAGCTCTTGATTTTCTTGCAAAAAGATAGGTGGTGTAAATAATTAATTTGTAATCGGCTCGTGCCTCCTTAAAAGAAAAGAAATGAAAAAAATATATAAGAAAGGTAAATGGAAAGGAAGGTACACCGTCAAGAAAGCATAGAGATATTGGTGTTTTGGGGGGTTTTGTTTATGACGGTACGATACGACATGATGCGAAAGGCGACAAAATTGTGATGGACAAAAGTTCAACTGACAAGACTGACCTGGACGCCCATTGTCTGAGGCAGGTTGAAGTTTCAGTAGTTGTTGAAACACGTGGCAATCGAAGACACGCAACGTAAGAAGCCTTCAAATTTTGACCAAAAAAAAAGAAGCCTTCAAATAATAGAGGTTCACTGTTTTGTGGCTCATAATCCACGTGTTTCACATGCCTATAGTTGTCAGAGCAAATGGAAAAAGATTGCCTTCAATCTTCCTTCTAATCCAGAAAACGCATTACAAAACCAATGAATAAACAAGGGGTCTTTTCGTAATATTTGTTAGAGAATTCCGCGGAAATTGCGGTGGAAAATCGCAGTAAATAAAACTTGTAATTATTCAAGAGTAAGATAAGAATGCAAAAATAAAAAAATACTAAAATTAAAAAATGCAATCTTGGTCATGTATTAACACATGAAATCAAGTAGGCATGTTAAACAATACGTAAAGACAGTACGCAGTGTTGATCATATAATTATACATAAAATCAAGTAGGCAAAAAAAAAAAAGAATAGAAAAGAAAGAAATGTAAAGGAAAGGAAACTGAGAATGAAAAAATAAGATACTTGAAAGTAATGCAAATAAAGATTGATTAAGCAGTAACTTCAAAGAATATCACCAAGACTTGAAGAATTCAGTTTCCTTAAGATGATATCACTTTACTACAGTGCTTACGGATTGTTGGCGATTGTCTTCCAAGATTCAACGGTGTGATATCTTCAATAGAAACATTCCAAAATCGAAGAACGTGGCGAACCTCAAATGTTTGATTTGTCTCTCAATATGTTATGATTTCCAAACCACAAGTTAATGCAATGTTTCTCTACAAAATATACTCATAAAATCTGTAAAAAATGATGGGTAAATAGCGTCTCGGCCCCTTGTGGTTTACCAGAAGTGCAAGTCGGGTCCCTGTGATTTTATAATTAGCTTATAACCCCCTGTGCTTTTCAAAATTGAAGCATGCATGCCCCCTCCGTCAAACAATCTGTCAATTTTAACAGAATTTGTTATGCACGTGCTAGTAACGCAACTGTTTGTGTTTTTTACATGATTGACCAATATGTATGAGGTGCGCAATGACCCCTTGTGTTTTAATGATGGTGCGCAATAGCCCCCTGTATTTTTAATGATGATGCGCAATGACCCCCTGTGTTTTTAATGATGGTGCGCAATGGCCCCTTGTGTTTTTAAAGATATTTAATACGCTGACATTAGTTCGGGGGCATTTGTGTCATTTTGATATTGCCGTTAAAATTTTAAACGGACTTGGACCAAAGGGGCACGTGTGCTTCAATTTTCAAAAGCACAGGGGGTTATAAGCCAATTATGAGACCATAGGGACTCAACTTGCACTTATGGTAAACTACAGGGGGCCGAGATGCTATTTACCCAAAAATGATTAAGAGAACCTTGTATTTATAGGCAAACTCATATCGCTTCATAAAGTGGTGCGAAGGCATGAAAATATTTTCCCATTGGTGCACACTGTATATGTCGGTTGAGGCAAGTCGGTCGTGTCACGACCGACTTGTCACAATAACTCACAGGAATAGTCGTCGAGACCCTCGATCGGTTTCCTTGTCCGACTTGAACCTCGAATTTTCAGCAATTTGGAGTCCCAATTTCGTATTCACATCCGTTGGGTTAACCCAAGTGATCTTACTTCCATTATGGGCCTGTTTTGATCAAATTGAGATAAAATTAGCTACACTCACTTTGTTTTATATCATCAAACATAAAAAATATTATATGATAAGCATTATTTAATAATTGTAAATTATTTATATAATGTTATTACATGTGTACCAATAATTTATAATTAGATTTATAACATCTAAATGTTACAAATAGATTGATTTTCGAGTGTTAATAGAGAGAAAGTTAACAAGTTCTTGAATTCGGCATGTCCAATACACATATAGATGAACCTCACAACTAAAGATATTCCAACAAATATATGACAGATGTAGCAAGTCAATGAAGTAAGAGTGTTTGACAGAAAAAATAAATAAATAAATGAAGTAAGAGTGTACTATACTCTAGAGAATTTACTAGAGTGTAGATTAGATTCATGTTTTGTGTTTAAATCAGTCAAAAAATAATTTTTTATTGGACTTGTCTTGAAAATTTTTGTAACTAATTAATTTATATTATATATTTTTTTCTAAAAATTATATATCTCAGAATTTGACGCTGTAATGAAAAACTTCTAAGAATAGGTTGCTCATCAAGTGTACTACAAAAATAACTCACATATTAATTTGTACATGATGTTCAATTTTGTCAGACATTTGATGCGCCTGCCTCTATTTGTCATAAATTCTCACTTTTTGTTCAGTATTACATGTCTGTTTGTTTTATATGAAAAATTCTTGCATATAACATATCGGGTATTTGGCCCTGAGATAAAAAGGTGAGTCCCATAAATATGAGGCTCACGTACTTTGAGTAGTCTGATCGCGCAAATGCTTGGTACAAGTTTTTTCCGTTTTATACTGCATGAACTCAGAATATGGATAAAACCACCCTCTGAAATTAAGTCGAAATATTTTCGATTGATGTTGTTTGACTTGACAATTTAAATCAAGTGTTTGAAAATTTCATGCATCTCTCTCTGAAATACTGTTGTTAAATCTCATAGTGGGCAACACTTTAGGTGATGTAAAATTGACTTTCAAATCTCTTTTTTAAATAAAAAAAACTTACAAAAATAATATCTTCGAAGAAATTTTTATTCTACTGGTCGTCTTTTGTAAATGACAAGCAAGCCCAGAGTTGGCTTAATTATCCCTAGTTAAAGGCTAAAACCTCGTAGAATAGATAACGTAAATAGGGGGAATAGGAGTGACAGCAATCAAACATTTCTCTTCCATTGCAAGTTGTGATCAACACAATGGCGAGAATAACATTAATTTTCGATTCATTAAGGAAACTGTTAATAGGCCTAGGGACTGGGTAGCTAGAGAAAAATTAAAAAAAAACTGTGCATTTAGACTGAATGTCTAATATTTCTTCTCAATTGTATCAACTCTTGAACCGTGATATCCACCCAACTGGCGTCGGATAAACTCTGTCCCTTTCTGTTTGTTATGTTATGCATTTGTTCCAAAAAAAAAAAAAACTACGAAATTTAATAGGAATAATGTGGTTTTACCATTTATTTTTGTGAAAAAACAATTGCAAAGGACCTTTTTTTTTATGTTCAATTCTTCTTATATATCATAACGGTTATGGTTCAAACATAGGAAAAAAAAGGTAATCGTGAATTGATCCTTTTGAAATTTCTTAAAATTAGGATCAAATTGAGAACTAGAATATCTTTTGCTGTTAAAATTCAGTAAAAAATGTCCCTAACTTTGAAAGATTAGGATCTTCTTATAACTGATGTTTTATTCTAATAATCTAATATCTCAATTATTTATTTAATTTTTAACTACAATATATTTTGATTAATGGCTAGGAGTTATTGCACCAATAAGATCAAATATAAGTTATTTTGTGTGAAATAAATAACTAAAAAATAATGTTATAATTTTTTAATAAGATATTAGTTGAAAGATGATCTTGATCCAACTCAGAGACCTGTTCACCAGAATCGGAAAAGTACTAACCATCGAAGAAATTACACCATTATGACGCTTCAAGTTTCACTTCGAAAAGCACGTAAAGATTCAAAGAACTTATTGATAGTAAAATTTGGTTTTATTTTTTTATGGGTGATGCCACCAGCCAAAGACCGAAGCATAGATCATGCTAGACAAGTCTAACAAGTTGGGAGGAGAATATAAAGAGATTAAACTGTTGGATGTCCCAAGGGAACAGTAAAACTTGATATTGATTCACAGGTTTTTGGAAATAAAAAATTGGTGATCATTGTTTGAAATGTTCTACCAAATCCTAGCATAGTTGATCAATAATATCATAATAAATGTGAAGAAACCTTCTCGAGCTTTCTATATCACGTGAGTAATGGTCAAATTCCCACATACAGTAATAAGAAAGTCAACCCATGCATAATGTTCCGACAAAACAGAAAAAAAAAAACCCCATGCAAAAATGTCACTACAAGAGCACCAATTGCAATTGCTTTAACATCCTTGGCTTGCTGTCTATCTAAGGATGACAAAGTGATGGTGATATGTTACTATGAGATAGATTTAACGAGAATAAATTTCATGTAATTATATATAATTAAAATAAAATAATTTAAATAATTCATTACTATTAAATTCTCTCATGATATGAGAGAAGATAATTTAAGACAATGAATTGTTTCATTAGAGGATGCAAGGCGCACGTGTATCTCTCTTTTTACCTAGTCCACAACACGTGACACAGTGCCTTTTCACTTGATGTAAAGGTTGAAAATTAAAAAAAAAATTATAAGAAATAATAGATATTAACTTATTTTCAATAATCATTTATATTTTATGTATGTATATTCAGTTGACATGTTAAAAAATTGAGAATAACAAAAAAATTGTTATTTTAAAATACTAATTAAAAATTGAATGATAATTGAGTGACGGAAATAGAACGATATCAAGTAAGCCTTAAATTAGACAATCAGAAATAAAGAAAAAAATAGATAGAAAAGAGAAGATGGTCCAGGGAACGCGACGCAACGGTTACACCCGTCCCTCAGTGACCGTTCCAAAGTGCTGAAGTACGATTTCCTTTATCTCTTCTCTAGTTGCATTAGCTTTTTCCAACTCTATTTTTCCGTTTTTTCTGTTCCCTCCCCAAAAGCATTTAGCCACATTAGCTGAAAAGGCTGAAGTGTACTTTTTTTTTTTCAAAAAAAATAATATATTTTCTCATGAGAGTTGAATTGTTTTTTGAGTACAAGTACCTTTAAAAAAAATTAAGTATCTAATAAAACTAGTGAGATCTAGTAAAGACAGTAATTCCTATAACTCACTAACTAAAATCGCACTTGTTTACGTGTTTTCCTTAATTTCTTTGTCATTCATTATAAGGAATCTAATTATTGTCAACGAACAAGAAATTACATTATAACTTGAGAAAAATTTTAAATCCATATCCATATAATTTAAAGGTCGATAGGAGAAAAGGTCCTTTCAAGATCACCTCAATTTTTGTCAAGGCATATGATGTATTTTGGCGATTAGTTCATTTTTTATGCGACATGGTTTGAGTAGGTCCATTTTTTTATAGAGTATATTTGATCTCATGTTACATAACTTCCTTTTATTCTTTGAACATTTGATATTTAATTGTAGATAATTAAAAATAAGGGTTGAACCATACTTGCAACTAGCAACCATAATATTCTAAAAGCACTACCTAATAATACCCACCAATGAAAATGAAAAGATAACATTGAACAAGAGACGTTAGGAAAGACCTCACATATATGATATAACGATGTAATTAAACTAAAATTAGAGAATTACAATGTTTCTGGAAAAATTGCTTTTTTTTTTCTTTCTTTTTCTTTTTGAAAGATGTTTTGTGAAGATAATGGTATTTGAAGAGTGAAAATATTCATAAAAAAATATCTTATTCGAAAGGTGTGGAAGCATCCGAAGCTCTTTAACCTAGTTTCAATAACTCAACTCATCATCGTTAAGTTGTTTATTGGAGTAAAAGTAAATTTTTACAATGTAAACCACAGAAAAAAAAAAGTTATTTTGTTTGAAAAGCAGATAATGAAAATGTTGATAAAAATTGTCAGGTCTTTTACTTCTAATCCCTTCATTAATCTTTGAATGTGAAAGAAAAAAATTTGTCTAAAAGTTAGGTAAAATAATTAGACTGCAATTTAAGATAAATATAGATTTTAAATTCGAATTAGAGATTCCACCTTCATTGTAATCATTATATATAAACAAAACGTAGTCTAAATCAAAGCAGTTGTCCGATTGTTTTGGGTGGAGAATTTGGGGTCAAAAAAACCCGTTTCTTAAATTCCTTCTTAAATGGGATCACCACTGACGGAAAGGAAAAGTCAAAAGTTCCAAAAACAATTAAAAAAGTCAGCTAAGAAAAAGTCGAAGAAAAATTATACAACCCAACCGAGGCCCCAAAAAAACAGGGCATTAGGTAGCAGTTACAACGTACGAGTCACAGAAACAGATACGGGTCTTTTTTATCATATCTTTCTCATTTAATGCCCCCACCTAACTCCCTCACCCCACCCTCTTCATACTTTATTTATTTAGTCTTAATCATATTCTCCGCATAATTCCCATCACCTATCACTCTAATCTAATGCTACATTAGGTAAAGTAATCTGATAATAATTAATAACAACTAAAAAAAAGTTTTAACTTTGAATTTACGTCATTTCATAATAGATTTTTTTGATATTTAATTGATGTAAAATATGCGTTGGTATGAGCTATTTTATCACTTAAATTAAAATATTAAAATAAATTTAATATAATTCTGGCTAAAGTTGTTATAATAGAGTTTTTATATTATTTATTATTTTTAACAAGTCCTATAAATGCTAACAAAATTCATTTTTGAATTTTTTACATAGACAAAAATGGATGGCGACAAAACTTAAACAAGTGACCTAAACTTTACAAAGCTTAACCCTTTATCTAAAAGTTTAAGTAGTTAAAAAATAATTTGTTATAAATTATGTATTGTAAAAAAAAAACACAAATTCTTGTCATAAAAAAAAAAAGTTATTACAGATTAATTAAATCTAAGATGAAGGTCTTAGGAAGTTGCCTATGTTTTGGGAAGCGTGTGCGTGTATGTCTGGATCCGTACAGGTTGCCTTTAATAGGCAAGGAGAGAAGCTAACCGGTTGACCGGATATAGAAGGTGAAACGAAACAAAGGCCGTTGATAGAGATGTTAAAAATTACAGCCTGGACTGACAAGATAAGCAGTAATGATTCGTCCTCAGATTCGACGACAAACCTTGTCGTTTTGCGCCAGCTCAGCATTTCCGTGCGGCTATTTTATAATCTTTTTGGTTTTTCTACGGAGAAAATTGTAATAAATAAAAGAAAAATGAGATGTATATCTTCTCCCACATCAAAAAGCAAATGCTGGCCAGGCTGGCTTCCTTCTCTTTCAGTCAAAGCTGATGGGCTCTGTTTTGTCCACTTTCTTTTCCTCAACCGTTACTAGTCTTATCTTTGGGGGGTTTTCAATCTTCTCGTATGTCATTTATTAGTTAGTGCCATGATTTCAGTTAGGGGACGCTCTTCGAAATTTCCAACACCACACATTCCAGATCTAAATTTGTGGATAGCAAAAAATAAACCCCACTTGGATGAGATGGTCACCGGGTTACTGGTTTTGCAATTAACATTGGAGTAACTTCAAATTATAGAGTAGAGGTGTTAGCATTAGGGGAGGGGTTATATAGATTACAGAAGAATTTAATTTTAACAATTTAATGATTTAGACGGACTTGATTAATTCGTATAATCTAATTACGAGAATCATTTCTTATAATAATCTCTTGTATCCACTTGATGTGTTATAAGTGAATATTGGTTAGATGTAATAGATATAAATTCAGACACGTGTATAAAGAGACAAATTAATGTGCTAATTAGTTGGTGAATTTTGGATTTCATCAACCTTTTGGGTCCTCCAACTTCACTCATAAAGAAAAATAGAAGGGGTGAGACAATCTCTAAAATAATTATTATTTAACCGATTTTGCATTCCTAAAAAAAATAAAATAAAATAAACGTCACTTGCTCTAAGTTATTTCATATTGATAATTTCATATAGAAATAAAACAAAATCTATCATACATTCTCCTTTTATTGGTTTTTGTTCTTTGAATTGGTAAATGATCAAGCAAAACAGACACCGGACAGAGTTTATATATTTTGAGATTTGAACTTTACTATAAACTTAAAACACTTATATGGAGGTTGTTCTTGCCACAAAAATGAAAAGAAAGACAACAATTGTCACTCTTCGAATGGATAAAGTTAGTTTCATTAGAGACCAAAGCTTTTTTGTTTTGATAACGAAGAACTCATCTTATATAGAGAACCATATTAAATTTATTCCAATAATATAAATTTATTGTGCAACAAGCCTTTCTAATGTATATTTTAAATTAATCAAAAATTAAAAAATCTTGTAATAAAAAAAATAAATTTAAACTTAAAAAATTTGATCACAAATCACCAATTAATCAATCTACCAAACCTTTACAAGAAAAAGACCAAATGTATTTTGAAAAAGTAAAGTAATTACCCTATTCCTTTCAATTACCTTTTCTAATATGAAACACAAATTCTAGTCATTACACTCATACTTATCCACAAGGACAGACTATTTTCATTACATTCTTACCCCAAAACCAAGGAATGCGATTAATAAATGCAACTCACTATCCAAAATTTGTTAGCATGTTATGATTATCATGACCCAAAAGAAACAAACAAAGCAAAACAAACAAAAAGCAGGTCACAAACAGCCAAATAACGAGTTTGAAACGTACATCTAGCGTGCAGTGACCAGAATAGAGAGTGTGTGTGTGTGGTGAAATGTGAAAACAGTGTTATGTGTAAATCAGTGTATGTGTTTCTATATGACGCGTGTCCCTTTAGCCAGCTGTATTCCATATCCCTCCGAATCCACTCAACCGCTTTAGCCTCTCATCTCTCATATATATATATCCCCTCCTCTCCTTTTATCTTTTGAGCTTCTCCATCGCTTCTCAAACCTCAAAAGAAACACACATACTAATATATACATACATATCTATATATTTATAAAATTTCATGTTTTGAAAGAAAAATGGCTACTACGAAGAAAGATATGGACCGGATCAAAGGCCCGTGGAGCCCAGAAGAAGACGAGCTATTACAACAGCTGGTCCAGAAACACGGCCCAAGAAACTGGTCAGTGATAAGCAAAACTATTACCGGTCGATCTGGTAAATCTTGCCGGTTACGATGGTGTAACCAGCTTTCTCCACAGGTGGAGCACCGGGCTTTTACGCCCGAAGAAGATGAGACCATCATCAGAGCCCATGCCCGTTTTGGCAACAAATGGGCTACCATAGCCCGTCTCTTATCGGGGCGGACGGATAACGCGATCAAGAATCACTGGAACTCCACTCTCAAAAGAAAGTGGTCCTCCATGAGTAGTAACGGTAACGAATTTTCGACTAGTACACAGCCGTTAAAGAGATCCGTTAGTGATGGGTCGTGTGTTCCTGTTTCGGGTTTGTATTTGAGTCCGGGTAGTCCATCCGGGTCGGATTCGAGCGGTTCAAGTTTACCTGTTACGTCTTCTCATCTGTATAAACCTGTGGCGAGAACCGGTGGGGTCTCGCCGTCTCGTGTTGAAACGGCGTCGTCTAGCAACGATCCACCTACTTCTCTTAGCCTTTCTCTCCCGGGAACTGAGTCAACCGAGTCAACGAGTCATAAAATCGAGTCAACTCAGATAAAAACTCGAATTCTGGACCCGAACCCGAACCCGAACCCGAATCCAAACCCGAGCCCGTTATTACAGAATCCAGCAGTAACGGATACGGCGGCGCCACCACAACCCATCCAACAAGCACCACAAATGGGTCAACAAACAAGATCAAATCTTTTAACAGCAATGATACAGCAGCAAGTGCAAGCTGAAGCACAAGCAAAGGTTCAACTACAAGCTCAACCAAGTCCTCCTCCGCTGCCATCCGTGCAGCAGCTGGAGCAAGATAAGGTGTTTGTGCCGTTTAGCGCCGAGCTATTGGCGGTGATGCAAGATATGATAAAGAAAGAGGTGAGGAACTACATGATGGGGTTGGAGCAACAGCAGAGATATCGTTATGAGCAGCAGCTACAACAGCAGCAGCAGCAGCAGTTTCAAAGTGGGTATGGGATGATGGGAGTGGGGATGTGCATGCAGCAGGCTAATGTTGGTATTAATGATGGATTCAGGAATGCGCCAATGAAGCGCATCGGGATCACGAAAATAGATTGATCCACACTGATGATGATGCAGTAATGATAAAATGACGAACATTGATCGTTGAGATCAAATTATCACCGTTGGATACTCGGGTTGTGATGCGAGGAAGAAACCTGCTTTGTTTCATTTTGGTTGATACTAGAAGGGAGGGTGAGGGTAGTTTTGAGTGTCCAAAATGTAAGTAATTTTGGCAATTGTACAGAGTCAGTGTGAGTGAGAGTGAGAGAGGGAGAGGTGAATTGTGGAAGTGAGAAAGACTGCAACTTTATATATCTTGGCAAAAGATTAGGAACAAAAACTACTCGTGCAAGAGAAATGAGTAGTAAAAATATAAAAAAGAACAAAAAAAGAAAAATTCAAATTTCAATCAATCCGACCTTAAAATCTTATCTCCATTTATTTTCTTCTCTTTTTCTTTTTGTTTGTGTGTAAAGTTTGATCTTTTTTTTAGAAGTTCTGTTGTCATTTGAACACCTAGAAAACGGTATGGATGGACTAATTTGAAAAGTACTCGTTCTTGGAAAAAAAATTCTTTCAGGTTTTTTTTTTTTTTTTTGGTGAAAGATAAAAAGATTCTAGCAGCTTTTAATGGTGACACAGAAGAAATGCAGTATTTCAAAAACAGTGCAGACCGAATATTCTTATTCGTATACCTGTTGGAAAAGACATTTTGAAACCTCTAATAAGCATTTGTGGAGCCCATTCATTCTTTTTTATAAGACCAGAATTTTCCAATACTTCTATACATGTTAAATGCTTTGGGGTGTGCAGTCCTGCTGCAAATTATACCACAGCGCAGGCTGCAGAGGCCACTCGTCATTAATGTGAAATGAAATCGAAGCAGAAATGTATGTAATCTGGAAAAAAGTTTATAACCATGACACTGGACACTGATTTTCGCTCAACTTGTAATGATACAGGGGGCAAACTTACGCTGATTGTCCTTTTAATTTTGTTTTGTTACGGTAGTTCCTCTTAGGCACTTACAATCATATAACTGAGTCTACCTAGTAAGAAAATCGTGCTCCAATCATATAACAGAGTTCACCTAGTAAGAGAATCGTGCTCCAGTTTTTGGTTCTAAGCTAAATCTACGCTTCTTAGACACAAACACCCATTTTCACAGCTTAGTACACCGTCTCTACCTTTCCAATCAAATGGCAACAACAGAAAACATCACCAGTATCACTCATTTAAATCTCACCTTTGTCGTCCCTAAATCCTATTTTCTAAGAATGATTAGTTCAAGCTTGTCATAAGATATTTGGTAATGTCAAGGGTGAGTGAAGCTATGGAATTATGGAAAACATGTAAGACATCTAAACCCTTAAATGCATTAATGCAATTCTAATATCAACTAATCACTTAGATGCATTAACGCACAACGCACTTCTACCAAAGAAGAATCTAATATAGATTAACAGGGCAGAAACTTAATACAGATCAACACAAACTAACTTTCTAAACTAAAGCATGATATAACTGCCAAACACACTGGATATTTATCCATGCTAGAGAATGCCATTTATACGATGTCGTTGACCAATCCTAAAGACGATGTCGTTGACCAATTATAAAGTGCCAAATGAGGTTGTCTAATATGTCTAGCTCAATTCAAGTATGAACATCTCTGTCTGACCAAATTAAGCCGAGCTTCGCTCTTTGCTAACCTGCTCAAGGTGACTTCTTGACATCCTCTTAACTTTTCCTACCGCTCCTTTTAACTCATCAAAAATTAATTAAAACGGTATCTTAAACGCTGTAATTCCTATTCCGTAGTTGGTATGATGGCACCCTAAAAGGGGTACAACACGAGGACTTCCTATCTCCGTAGTTGGTATGATCACACCCTAAAAGGAGGGAAGCTTTCATTACATCCTTTGCCATACACTTTGGACGGTAACAAATTATGCTCCTTACACATTCCGTCACCAAGAAGATTTAAAGCTGGAGCAGAAACATTGTCCAGACAGTTTATCGTTCTAAACCATATAAGGCATCTTATCAAGGATCAGATGTGCGTGATAAACTATTTCTCGAAAGTGCATTGATTTATCTTGTCTCAGACAATTCTCTCTGGAATAATCTTGTCAGAGATTCTCTTTCACCATCCTATAAGAAACATGTTTCTTCTTTACCAGTTCTGTAAAGTTTAATAACATGATCGTAATTTAACGTAATAATCCTAAATGCAAGCATCAAATATGAGTTAGTTCACAATGGAATTCTCACTCACAATGGAAGAATTAAACATGTATATTAAGCATCATTTATGTATCCTGATTTTTCATCTTGAAATCTGGAAATCGTTATTTGGAAAATCCAACATCTACGTATAAAGATGTGCTACAGAAGTCATGGGTGATTATTGGTATTTGGTTCGATGCTTCGGGCGAAACCAATTCACAGGGTGTGACGGGATGCAAGGTTTTACTTATAAGGTAAGGAACAAAAATATCTTCATTCAACTCTGCTTTTGAATATAACAATTAAGCCAACGAATTAGATCAAATTATGTAATTGTATAACGGCTTAACCAACAAGCTGAGAAGATTAAGAAGAGAAGATCTCAAAAGATGAAGGACAACGATTAGGTAAACACACTCTGCTTTTTAAATCTAACAATTAAGCCGACGAATTAGATCAGATTATGCAATTGTACAAGTGCTTAATCAATAAGCTGATAAGGTTAACAAGAAATGGACAAAAAATAAAAAGAATAAAACTTAGGTATAATCAATATAACTGTGAGAATTTATTCAATTTCTAAAGGCAATTTTGTGAACAATAATAATAAAAGAATAAAGCATTGCTGGTTAAATTCAATGTAACAAAAATCATACTTGTATATATATTACGATATCTCAAATTAAAAATTCAGAGTTTCACTGCTGCTAAAATTCAATTAAGCATTTTTTAATTTAAAATTTAGAAGACTAGTGCCTGTCTTGGCTTGGTAAAGGCGAGGACCGTGATAAACGAGCACCTTTTCGCCTTCGGAGTGTGGGACGGAATCAAATTCCGGCGCTTCGCCGGAGGTGGCCGAATCATCTTTCGAACTTAACCATTTTTCGGTGAATTTTTTCGAATTTGTCTACTGTTTTTCTTTTATTTTTCGAGAGTTTAATTAAGATAAGAGAAATATGATATTTTAATTTTATCGCGGTTTAAATTAGGCACAAGCCATTTCGTATCATTTTATTGCCCTTGGTTAGGAGTTCTGTGTAATGTAAATGCTCTAAAAATATGAAAAATAAAATTAATTTATTCAATTTTTTAATCACATTATCTAGAAATTATACTATATAGTTACTTTTCTATATCATTTCAAAAGTATAAATAAACAAATATAAACACCTATTTTTTTAAAAATGGAATAGTAATCACTATTTTACAAAGATTAGATGTTCCAAAAGATACATGAATATATCTTCTTCATGTCATCTCCTCCTAGTTTGACATCATTCTTACTCCTTGCTCATATGACCTGCTTGTAAATCCATTTTTTATCATCAAGAATTCACGAATTCAATGGTCAATCTTGTCATGCATATGCTTCTCAATGGAAGATGCAGTAATGCTCTACATTATACAAAAAAAATTTATTTGACCATGCCTAACATGTGTGTGTGTGTATATATATATATATATTAAAAATCATTGGTAGGTTTGTAATTAGTCAAAACTAACATAGATTTGTTATAGCTTTCCCTTCACAAATATATTTCTTAGTTTGAAATACATTAAGAGTATCTAAAGTATATCTATACTACAATGCTCTATGAATTTGAAATTGTAAATAATTTTATACTTAAAAAAATTGATTAATTCAAATTATATTTGTCGTCTTCATTCAAAGTAAATTATATACATTTTATAAGATCAATCACAAGTGTTATAACTGTTAAACCATTTTTTGTAACTAAAGGAACAAATTTTTATTTTTTAAGTCTCATATATTTAATAGGTCATTAACTTTTTTTAACACATTCCCATGATAAAAATATATACTTGAATTCATAGTTTGGAATGAAGTACATAACCAAATATTTTTCTTGATATGATTAGCATTATGTTATCTTGTCTTGATTAAAATATAGTAATAAATCTGGGAAAAAATATTGTTTTTGTGTTAAACATTTTGGCTTGATATATCTAAGAAAATATACTAAAATCAATAGTACATTCAATGTCAAAATATAGATAGTTTCAACGCTCCATTTAGTTAAACCTAAAATGTTCTCCAATATCTATTTTTATATTTGTTTTTAATTAGATTGCACAAAAAATCGTCAAAACTGTCAAATAAATCAAGATAACATGACTTAAACTTTCAAATAACATAAGTTGCCTTCACCTAATTTGCCACTTTATGAGAACACCGCTAACTTTTAAAATAAGTTTGTTGTAATTTTTACTTCCTTATCCCCATATTTCCTTTATCATTTTTGTCATCCTTGACAATGCGCTTTGTTTGTTGGATTATAAGATTTATAACATGTTTACAAAATTAATCATCTATTCATCATTGCAGCTCTTCTTCCTGCAATTAAAGTATGTAATTGTAAGTTGTTTTGTTAGTGTGGCTCTATAGTTGTTTGGTTATAAGAGATGGCTATACTAATATAAGAAAAGCCATATCGTGATAAATGTATGTAGTTAAGAAGGAAAAAAATAAATTCATTTCTCTTACTCTTACAAATAGATATGTGACCAGCAAAGTCGTACATGTTATGGTGGATTATGGTATTGTTGATTAAGATGTTAAGGTATAAATAAATTTAGTTGAATCAAGTCAATTGCATAGATGTCCAATATTTGTATTACTTGGTCGTTGGCATTTTTGTGATTACGTGTTTGCAAGTAGTCTAAAAAATTATAATTTTGGTCAAAATTGAGTTAAAAATTAAGTAAGCTAAACTTTTCAATTTGTTCATATGTATAAAGCTAATATTGAACTCTTGTTTTAGATTGAAATTCAATCCGTCCATTCATGATAAGGATCTTGATGGAGTAAATTTCGCTGAAAGAAATTTATGTAGTAAAAGAGCCAACAAAATAAAAAGAAGTAAAATTAAAGAAAAGGAAAATCCCAAAAAGTGTGGAAGTGAGAAGTCATAAGGGAGAGTCGGTGAATCACAAATCATCATGATTCCCAATTTTAATTAATAGTGCACCCCTATTGTTCTCCAAAATTAATCTCTCACCGTCATGCCCTGAAAAAGGTCAGACCTGTGGGTATCAAGAATATATATACTTAGACCGAGAATATACGTTTTTAGTAAAAATAATTATTTAAAATAGAAAAAATAATAATAAAAATAAAAACTTCTTGAAAAAAATATATAATTTTCTCTTCGAGACCAGTATTCACAGAAGCATATCAAATGGTAGTCATAGACTATGGTCCCACAGCCATACTCTAGATAAGAGACAATGAGGGCTCGTTTTGGCAAAGAGATAGATTAGGAAAGAATCATAAATACAAAAAAAAAAAAATACTAATTTTGCATAGTAAATAAAGGGTTTATCTTTCTAATTTATATGCGGAACACACTGTATTATTGGGTGACGTTGTGCTAGATAAAACATGGATTAAATCATGAATATCGATTTCCATTTTATACATCATTCTCAATGGATATTAACCATAAGGAAGAAAAACAAAAATTAGGTGAGATAATCAAAGTCATAATATGAATTGCCCATATAAAGATAGAACAATAAGTAATAATAAATGAGAATGATATGGCAATCATTACAAGAAAACAGGCCTGAGGCTACGAAAAATGGCGACGAAAAAATGTTTCGTAGCCATTTGCAAGGACTGGCGATGAAACGAAATCTTTCGTCACCGTTTGGTAGCTAAAATGTGTGAAAATTATTTCTTTCAGAAAAAATTACAAATGGTCGCCATTTGGTAGCCAAACGACAACAAAATAGCGACAATAAAAGATAATTATTGATTAATTAGTTATTGGTCGATTTGGCGACCGCATGGCCACCATTATCATTAATTTTTGTTCGCACCTTAATTACAAAAAATAAATGAGAAAAAATAATTATAAAATAAAAAAGTATAAATGTGGTTTCCGTTTGGTCGCTACATAGCGACCAAATGGCGACCAAAAGCGTAAATATTTCTTTAAAAAAATTTATAAAAAAATAAATTGACAAAAAATAAAAGTTAAATAAATAAAATAAATAATTGTGGCCCTTAGGTTGCAAAAGGGCGACCCATACGCGACAAATATCATTTAATTTTTTTAAAAAAATTATAAGAAAACTAAAACAGTTATAAAATAAATAAAATAAAAGAATTAATTATATCAAACAAATTTTATCTTTTGCATGGTAGTTCGTAGCCCCATGGTGGCCATTGGCCACCAAATGGCGAAAAAAGTAAAATTTTGGTCGCTCTTTGGTCGCCAATAGTTACAAGTTTGTGCAATGTCTATTTTCTTTTGATTGAAAATATATTATAAGGTTTACTTAATGGTATGAAATTGTACATATTTAAGATATAAGAGCATAAAAATAAATTAATAATTAATAAAAGTAGGATTTATGAAATACAAAATGAAAAACAATGAAGATTTTATCATTGTCATTAGTTTTTCGCATGCCAATTAAATTCTAATTTTGCATTAACATCAATGAATTAGTGTAAATTGAAGAATGACTATAATAAAAAATAATATTTAGCTTAGAAGAGCTACTTAAAACAAAAGAATTGATTATATCAAACAAATTCTATCTTTTACATGATAGTTTGTAGTCCCATGGTGGCCATTGACCACCAAATGGAGACAAAAAGTAAAATTTTACTCACTTTTTGGTCGCCAATGGTTACGAAGTATCTATGTTCATAAAAAGTTAGGTTGATTTAGAACATAAGGATTAATAATAACAAATACATTACAAGTTTGTGCAATATCTATTTTGTTTTGATTGAAAATATATTATAAGGTTTATTTAATAGTATGAAGTTGTACATATTTAAGATATAAGAGCATGAAAATGAATTAATGATTAATAATTATATATTTTAATTAACAAAAGTAGGATTAATGAAATACAAAGTGAAAAACAATGAAGATTTTATCATTGTCATTAGTTTTTCGCATACCAATCAAATTTTAATTTCACACTAACATTAATAAATTAGTGTCAATTGAAGAATTGCTATAATAAAAGATAATATTTAGCTTAGAAGAGTTACTTAAAATAAAAGAATTGATTATATTAAACAAAATCTATCTTTTGCATGATAGTTCGTAGTCCCGTGGTGGCCATTAGCCACCAAATGGCAACAAAAAGTAAAATTTTGGTCACCCTTTGGTCACCAATGGCTACGAAAGGGCGACAAAGTATTCATGTTCATAGAAAGTTATGTTGATTTGGAACAAAAGAATTAATAATAACAAATACATTACAAGTTTGTGCAATATCTATTTTGTTTTGATTGAAAATATATTTAAGGTTTACTTAATGGTATGAAGTTGTACATATTTAAGATATAAGAGCATGAAAATGAATTAATAATTAATAATTCTACATTCTAATTAACAAAACTAGGATTAATGAAATACGAAGTGAAAAACAATGAATATTTTATCATTGTCATTAGTTTTTCGCATACCTATCAAATTCTAATTTTCACATTAACATCAAGAAATTAGTTTAAATTGAAGAATGACAATAATAAAAGAAAATATATAGATTAGAAGAGAAATTTAAAACAAAATTATTAATTAGATAAAATAAATTCTATCTTTTGAATGAGTGTTTGTAGTCCCGTGGTGGCTATTGACTACCTAATGGCGACAAAGAGTAAACATTTGGTCGCCAATGACTACCAATGGGCTACAAGATTAAAAAATTAACCGTGAGGGACCTCAAAAGAGATTAAGTAAACCTTAAAAAAAACACTTTTAAATTTAATAAGTTTAAAATTAAAATTAAGTAATTAAACTTGTGGCTTAAATATAATTTTACAAATTTAACAAGTTTAAAATTAAAATTAATTAAAAACTAAACTATAATTAGAAAAAATAATAAGTTAATGTAATTTTTAACTCTTTTAACCTTTAATGACCTATACATATATAATTTAACCTAAAAATATATCTCACCCCCTCCCCTAATTCTCTCACCCGACACCATCACCACAACTGCGACACCATCACGACGACCACAACACCATCACCACGACCACAACACCATCATCGCAACCGTGACACACCATACCACGACCGCAATACACCTTCACCACCACCACGGTATTGCTACCGCGATGCTTTTTTTTTTTAAGCATGACCTGTAATGCCCTGATCCCTCACGGAACCAAGACTTCTATTATTCAAACTATTCTCAATCAAATTCCAAACCCTGGGCACGAAAATTTAGAAAAAACGGACGGAGTCTCCTCTGTTTATAGGACTAATCAAAAACCTGCGAATAATAGAATACAACTACAAAACCATAATACAACATTCTCATATACTTCAACTTCAACCACTAAGCTATGCCTCGTCTCAAGGCCATCCAAGCCTTAGACTTAACAAAATAGGTACACAAGCATGCATAGGTCTCAAATATTGAAATACTATGTTATAAAGTCACTTGTCATACCAGTCTAACTTTATCTCTTCAATTGTCTTGTTTATTAATCCAGCCTACTAACTCCATTAACCCAAGCTAGCATGCACGACAATTAAACAATAACATAGTCCTTTAAGCTATTATAGGCCACCTACGAACCAAATACAAACAAGATCCAATACAATTACAAACCGAGTTTTTATAATTCCAATCAAATTACAATTCAAACCACTACATTAATTCACATGGATTCATAGGTACTAATAATGAAAGCCAACACAACCAAACACGGTATTTCTCGAGCTTTCCCTGTATCACCTTGCGAATGTGCTGAACCTGAAAGGTGTTAGAGACGAGGGTGAGTATACAACTGGTATACTCAGTGAGGGAGGTGATGCAACATACCGAGCATGCAACATGATATGCAACAGGATAAAAGCATATTCAACATCAAATAACACAACCAAGTAAACAAGTAATTAACCACATATAAAAATGATACGGTTCACTTCTTGTATTCAATCTCGAACCACGAGCCACGACTTCACGCAAGTGCCGGCAAACCCTTACTCCAACAAGTTGGGATACTCCGGATGTATCCCGATCCTACGACCCTTTCTCCTGAGGTAGCACCATATGCCCAGCAGGTGAACCACGCCTCTAGGGTAGTGAGTATACTCAACGAGAAAGGGAATAGGCACCATGGTAGTCGAGGGAGCACGGCAAGCCCGACGCCGCCCGTATTTCTCGATGCTACCATGTCTGAAAAGGTTGCGCAACACGACATGAATTCAAGAATTCGTGAGATAATATCAAGTAAACACGAGAAAATACAAGATATCACGAAATAACAAGTAAATGGTACATATAAGCTTTATCAATTATTAAATCATATAATCTAAAACCTATGAAATAAACTAAGATGCACAAAAGGGTTGTAGATTCCCTTACCTGGAATTAAGCCAAGGATGCAAGAGAATAGCTGAGTTTACCCCAACCTCTTGACTTAGCTCAAATGTGCAACCCTAGTCTATTCACAAAAGTATAACACTTTATCAATTAACTATATTAATTCCATTTGAATATCCATATAACTAACTAGAATCGATAGAGCTCCATTAATACATGATCTATGTACCTACTTATCTAGAATTTTACTTTTAGCTAGTAACTCATGGAATATAGGAACATTACAATTTGTAGACTATGCATAATTATACTCTAGTTTCAACTGAGGTTTAATTAGTACAATATTCACTAAGTTACCCTAACAAGCATTCTACTGAAATGTTAGTAATCCATGTAGAATAAGAGAGATTTCAACTAGAAGTCACCATTAGAGAAGCTAGACAAGGTCATAGTTGAAACTTTTGCATACAATACAATCAACTTATAAGTTACAGTAATATACTCCATGCTTTTAATATTCTACAAGTTAATTAAGAAGATAGCTCAACATTTGCACATAGGGAAAGAAATGCATTTATCAACTAATAGAAAAGTTATCTATCAACTATTTACTAACTAGCATACCATTTTAGCAAAATAACTATACTTCAAGCTAAGATTCTAACATATCACTAGTAGGATCAACTTAAGTTAATTACATTTAACATATAATAGACAACCATCAACTTACAATTAACCTTACATGTAGATTCAAAGAGCATTAAACACATTCTTTCACATAGCTACTTAACCCTTCTAAGTGATCACTAGTTACACATTGATAACAACAACTAATTCTAGTAATTGAATTGTTTAGTATATATAGAAACATTACGTATCTTTAAAGGTGGCGACCATCACAATTCTACTAGCATTTCTCATTCACAGTCGAATAAAATAGTTTTCAATTTAAATTAGTTTTACTAACAATTAGATTTCAATTATAATTCATGAAAAAAAAAACATAACTATAAGAGCCCCATTACATTACTAATCATACAAGAACACTACACAATAAGGTCTTGATCGAATACATCCAATTAGAACTAAATTATAACATTACCATAGCAAAATAACAACACCATTCAGATTCTCACGTAACTGGGCAGTTTCGACACATCTCACCAAAATGGTCATAACTTATTCTAGAAAACTCCGATTAATGCACCGTAAAAAGCAGTAGAAACTAGACTCATAAGGCTTTCTAACGGTATATAATTCAACCCCTAATACTCTTCCAATCAATACAGTTTTAAGCCCGAAGTTGCCTCATTTTTGCTAAAAAAAACTGGATAGCCACAATTTAACACACACACACACGTACACATGGTGTAGTTAGTTCATTTACTCAAAATTCTAATATATATAGTGAGGGCTAACTAAAACTCCAATCTTGTATATTTATGAACATACATGCTAGCTAATTTCTTCTTGAGCTCCCACAATCTTCTTACAAGCATTCTTTCAAACATTGAACATATAATATCTATTATCTCCCACTCCGAACACAACAACAACCACAACACTAGAATTCTCATTTAACTAACAATCAACACCAAAATACCACATTGTTAACATAACACCTAATAAATCATATTGAATATCTTATAACCATCATTTAACTCCAATATACACATCTACACAAAGAGAATCCATTATTTTACTATCTAGCAATCACAATCATTAATGTCAATTATCAACTAGCTAAAATATCTTTCAATTTCTTGCAGATGCTTAACTTTATTTATTCAGTTACCTATGCTATAGTCCTCCAAATGCTCTGTTCTTTATCTATAAACGTAGTTCTTTGAGTGTAGATGATCTTAGAACCAAACTAAACTCAATTCCGATCTGAATTCCTCAAGATACAACCATTTCCGTACGACTACACATAACTGCCCTGCACCAGTGTTTTTCCCAGACACATTTTGGAAATGACTAAATCGCAGGCCTAAAATGTTAGAATTATCCTTAGCCCTAGAAATCAACATTTGTTGTAAACTTCCTAATCTAGCTGGTGTATAAATTTCGTTAAGTTTTTAGCACGTTTTGCTAGGTCAAAAGAGCTTCGAAAGACAGGGGCAGTGGATTGTCCGAATTTTGCTTACTCTTAACACTTTGTTTAGCTTGTATTCCTCACTTGATTAGGTTGTATTCTAGTTGATAAGCTAAACTAACTCTCTTATAGGCATATCAACAAACACCTCACATGTAATACACAACCTACTTTCATCAACAACAACACAACAACCAATCCTTGTAATCTATCAAATATAGTTAGCAACAACACTTTGTATTCATATATCTTCAAATAACTAAGCTAGTTGGCTAATCAAGGCATGTAATAACTCTACTTCAACGTTTATGTAACCTACAATTCCAAGAAAATTCTAGAGATCACATAAAAATGCAAACCCTCACCTTGTACATGTTGAATTCCTTTCCTTCTTCTTCTTTTTCCTTCTTTTCCTTCTCTCCCTGCATGTGTGTATGCTGAATTGTGTGTGTGTGTTTTGTGTAGTTTATTTGTTTTAATTAAGGTCAAAATTATGTAGGATTTTTTTTAAAGACTCAAAAGTCTATCTTGCCCCTTTAACTAATTTGATATTTACTAGTTTGACATTTAGTTGAAATCTAACTAATTTAGTTTCTATTTGCAAATTGATAACACTTAAATAATGTTTATGTTACTTAAAACTCATAAATGCACGTGAATGCACATAAATGCACGTGAATGCACATAAATGCACGTTAAACGAAATAGATGCACATAATCCAAAAATATGATATTTTATGCAAACAAATATATATAAATAATTAAAGTAGACATATAAATATATGCATATTAATAAAATCATTATATGCATAGGTCGGGGTGTCACATGACCCATATTTCCAACAATAAAAAATGACAGTTGGAGAGATAGGGTTCCAAATCGAAATCATAAAGGGTTTCGAATTTCAAGTAATTGAAACCCCCAATTGGAAACCCTAAATTTCATATTTTGTATATTCTCTTATAGTTTGTTTGGATTCACAATTTTAAAGGAAATGAAAGGATGGGGAGGGAATAAGGAATCCCTCCCTTTGTTTGGATTGCAATTTAAAACCAATTAAAAGAAATGGAAGGGTTCCAAAACCCCTCCATTTCCTTTAATTAGATGAATTTTACAATCCTACTAATTTGAGGTGTTTGGAGGGAAAATGAAATGTTTGAACATAAAAAGTCTTTTTTTATCCCTACATATCTTATGATTATAAAAATAAAAATGGTATTTAAGTAATTTTACATTTAAAATTATCCATTTCCTTTCCTTTATTTCTCCAATCCAAACAAATAATAGTAAAATTCTTTCCTTTTATTTCCATTATTATTTTTTTGCAATCCAAACAAGGTAATTCATTTCCTTTCTTTTCCTTTATTTTTTTTCCTCCACTCTACTTTCATTTCCATTCATTTGTGCGATCCAAACACTATGTTAAACTGAAACCCATTGGAGATATATAGTTTCATAGTTTGTCATATTAAATTTTCATGTTTCTAATAAAATTGACTTGTGTGTGAGTGTGTTTGCATAAGCTATATAGCCGTGTGTGTGAACCAGCCATGCATATGTGTGTGAGTGTTAGTTGTGTGTGTGTGTGCTTGCATAAGCTATATATGTAATTAATAATTGTGAAGAAGAGAATGGTAAGTCGAGAGGAGAATAAAGAGAAACTTCGATTTGAGGATGATGTGTGTGCGTGTGTATGTGTAAGCTTTCTATGTGTGTATGCTTCTTACTGTTTTATGATTGTTTTGCTTTAAATGTTGATTTTTAATGTTCATTGCTTTGAGAAATTGCCTTTGACTCCAGGCACTGTCATTAGAGATCCAATTTTGTACAAAAACAATCCCCGTCTTGTCCCAGGTATTGCCATTTCTTGCAACTCTGTGTTAATGTTCATTTACTTGGTGTGGTAGAGTGATAACAATTGTTTGATGGCTTCAGTGGCTGATATTGGTGATGTTGCTATAGTGTTGGTGGTCTTGGGTATCCGGTATTAGTGGTCTTGGGTGTCGGCTGTTGGTGGTCTTTCTGAAGACAATATGTTTAGCTATGAATTTGCATAATTTTTTTTGCTTTTTCTATATGCTTGTCTTGATTGAAAGATTAAATCTTTATGTTGTTATACCAGCGTAGCTATCAATTTAAGTGGTGACGGAATGAATTAAACCCTGGATTTATCCTTTTTTGTTTTAAAGATGAACCTAAGAAGATGAACCTAAGAAGGATTTGATATACTGATGAATAAGGATAGGAAAAAAACACTAATTAGGAAAGACAGATAAATATTTAAACTTTATATAGGTATAGTGGGGGCTGAAATCTTCTCGGGTGAATATAACACTTGAAGTAAATTGTAAATGTCTAGTTTAGTCCATTATGTTTGGTGTAAATGACACTTTCATCCATTATCTTTCAAAATGAACTTTTTAGTCCATTATCTTTGGTGTAAATGACACTTTCATTTATTATCTTTCGAAATGAGCATTTTAGTCCAATATGTTTGTGAAACCCCACTTTCTTGCTTATCTCGTTTTACGTGCTATACCTCGTTTTTCGTGCATATGATCTGTTTATGTGCTATAGGACCTAGAAAGTTATAATTTTGATGTCAATACTTCTAATACGTGCTAAATGTGCATTCATGAAATTTTCATCAAAAACGGAGTCAGAAATTTTATCGTCGATTTTCAGTGAATAGTATTTTCGAAACACGTCCGCTATAATTTTGAAACTGGTCTTTTTAACCCTTCTAGACCTAGTCCACGGACTTTAATAGACCTGTGTTTGATGAAAATGGTTTTAAAATCGGCTTAAGAATTTATTAGGGTTTTTACACCGACTTTTGCGAAAATCGAGTTTTAAGCCGACTCGGGTGAAATTATTGGATTGTAAAACTTCTTGTCACCTAAAAATAATCCACTTGAGATATCTTGGGGGTGGCATAATTATTTTTAACTTGGTGAGCACTAAAATGCAATTAAAGTCATTAAAAACACAAAAATACCTATTAAAATTAACTTTGACTTTAATTAATTATTTGACCTTATAAGCTAATGTCCTCAACACACACTCACACAACACAAAAACACCATCACACACACACACAAGGCCGAGAGAAAAGAGGGAGAAAAGAGAAGAGAAAACTCAAGCTTTTCAATCCAATTTTTCAAAGAAAAACCTAGTTTTTGTCCGTAGAACTTCGCACCGACTTGGATTCTGCTTGTTGGGCACGCATAGCACGCATTTCTAGGCTTATATCGCATCTAAGGTGAGAGAAAAATTCTAGATCTCAAAATGTCATTTTTGTGTTTTTGCGTATAAATGAAGATTGAACCGTTAGAATTGAAATCTGATGTTAGATTATTGCTCCTTGCATGCTAGGGATCATTATATGCTAATACTACGAGTTTCTGTCGGATGTAGCATAATTTTTATTTTCCGGGTATTTAATTTTGATTAAAATGTTCAAAGTTGAATTAAATGAGTTGTGTTGATCGAAATCGATTGCCGTCGATTTCTAAATACTTGATAATTACGTGTTAGCGCTGTTGTAATGCCGAATTTTTCGATTACATTGTTTGTGTGAAAATCCGGAAAATCCAGCCATGACATCTTAGGGTTTTAGGGTTATCGGGCATGATTTGGAGGTGTTATGGTGGATTTCCGAGAGGGCTAATGTAGTAGGTTGAATGGGTGAGTGATAGGAACTGATTTGGCAATGTTTGGATTAGTAGATTGTAAGTTATGCATTTTAGAAGTTTAGGTTGTCATTCTTTAATTTCTTGAACGATGCCTTTAGATGGTTGGGTAGTGTTCGAGTGATGAATGGTGAGTTGTTGTTGAGTAATTTAGAGTTTAATTATGTATATTATGCATGTCCGGTTAGATGGCCTACTTTGTCATCTAACTACGTTGTTTGTTGTTTAATTTAATATTGATGTTATATTAATGTTATTGATTGATTATTATTGAATGCGGGAATCGGGCACTCTTGTTGCTGATCTCCCAATTGATTGATTGATTGATGATTGATTGATGATTGATGATTATGGAGTCTTGGTATGTGTGTGCCACCTCTCGGGCAGCGTCGGGCTGTCGGGTTGATAACGGCATGACTGCCATAGGCTACCCCCAGCTCGCATGATGGAGGTGTCATGGAGGGAGGGGCTAGTGAGGTACCTCGGGTGCGTGAGTAATGGGGAGTTATAAGAAGAACGGTTGAGATCGTGATGGCGTTTGGAGCTACACCAAATAGAGTATCCTTTATTGATTGGTTATATAGTTATGTGATGATAGCATTATTTATGTTGTTGTGTGTTTACTTGCTCAAAGGACTAAATCCAAGGAGCGTAGTGAATACTGTCGAGATCTATCGGATCCTCACTGGGCTTATGTATATAAGCTCACTCTCTATTATTGCATGTTTTCAGGTGTACTTTCACAAGATTACGGGTACGTGCCTCCTGAAGAGGAGAATGTGGAAAACGTGCCTTTCGTGGATGAGTCATATGTCCCTGAGTCTTATCCATGATTCTATGTTGTTAAACGTCATGTATATTAGCTTAATGGACTTTTATATGTTTTACGGTTCTTAGTGTAATAGTTGTTGAAAAGATGATGATCCAAAATGATGTTAACTTAGTGGCTTTCTTTTGTCTATGGTTAAGTTGTAGTTGTGTCTCAACTTACTTTTGAAATGTATGATAAAGTTGAGGTATTGTATGTCATGTTGGAACGGAGGCGTATAACGAGGATGTTTTATTGTATAATATGGTTGTGTTGTTTGTTGTTGTTTGTATTGAGGAATTACTGGATGTATGATGTTTTATGAGGTTGGTTTAGAACCTCGGAAATCTGTTTACTGTCGTTATGCCGCCGAAATTCCGTTGCGTCCTGACTGATTATAGGTGGGGTCGAGTTGGGGCGTGACAGTTTAAGTGGTATCAGAGCTCATGTTAGTTGTCAGCTGGGGTATTCTCGGAATGTGGGTAATGGTCTTAGCATGGAATATGTATGAAAAGAAAGAAAAGTGAAATATGTGTTAATATGATTAAGTGATAAGTGATTATATGATTAAAGTGCTTATGTGATTATGTGATCAATTTGTTTATGTGTTTTATATGAGTTTGTTATTTATGTGTTAATAGTTGTTTATAACCTGTCTACGTGCTATAACTGTGCTAACTCTTTGATTAGTAGAATGGCCGGTCGACCGAGAACCAGAGGTAGGCCTGAGATGGCTGATGAGACTCCGAGTAACGTGGCACCGGGCCGTGACGGGGGTGATGACCGATTAGGAGCAGCTATGGAGCGGATTGCAGAGTTAGTGGCTAGTCAGGCACAGTTATTAGCAGGGCAGGCTGCCCAGAATCAGGCTATGCAGGCTCAGCTTCTGAATATTCAGGGTGGTAACCACGGGCGTGGTACCCTGAAGGAGTTTTTAGGATATCACCCACCGAGATTTCAGGGGGAGCCGGATGATAGGAAGGCGGAGGCATGGATTAGCAAGTTGGAGAAGATTTATGATCCACTTGGCTATACTGATGAGCAGAAAGTCTCTTTTGCCGTGTATTTGTTAGATGACGAGGCAGAGGAGTGGTGGCGCACGGTAAGGACTAGCTGGGCGGCACAGGGTATTCCTTATGTTTGGGGTACCTTTCTGATGGCTTTCCGAGCAAAGTATGTCCCGAGGATTTGCAGGGAACGGAGAGAGGCCGAGTTTCTAGCCTTGGTCTAGGGAGATGCTACAGTGGCTCAATATGAGGCCACATTTACTCGATTGTCCCGGTATGCACCGGAGTATGTGGCAGACGAGGAGCGGAGGACTCACAGGTTTATGTTGGGGTTGCGGCCCGAGATTCAGGATGTGATGGCTCTGAATCGATATGATATTTTCACTGAGGCTTTTGAGGCAGCTTCTAGGTTAGAGAAGAGGAAAGGGGATCAGATTGTCTCCAGTCAGCCTAGTAAGAGGCCGTATCAGCCACAGGGCCAGCAGGTTATATATAGGCCTCCAGTACAGCAGGTTGTCTACAGGCCACCAGCCCAGCAGGGTTCTTATAGGCCACAGGGTCAGCAGAGTTACTATCGGCCTCAGTTTCAGCAGAGGCCATATCAGGTTCAGACTCAGTATAGGCCAGCGCAGTCTCAGGGTCAGTACAGGCCTAGTGTGGTGAGACCTCAGCAGCAGGCTGTATCAGCTGCTTCTTCAGCTTCTGGTTATTCTAGGGGCAGTGTTAGTGCCACATCATCGCAGTGTAATTACTGCAAGCGCCCAGGGCATGTGGAGTCCGACTGCAGGGTAAAGGCAGGGACATGTTTGGGTTGTGGTAGCATCGATCATAGGGCGAAGGATTGCCCTAGGTATGCGAAGACTGAGGGTCGGGCAGCGACTCAGGGTTACCAGGGTAGGCCTACGGGCAGTGTACCACAGCAGCAGCGGGTTCAGGCTCGGGCTTATGCAGTTGACTTAGAGGAGATGCCTGAGGAGACTGCAGTTGTGGAAGGTAACTTCCTTATACTTGATCAACTTGTTAAAGTATTGATTGATTCTGGTGCTACGCATTCTTTCATTACTCCTGCTTGTGTGCAACGTGTTAAAATGCAACCTGAAAGATTGCCTTATGTGGTTGAAATTAGTACCTCTTTGACTGATAAGTATGTTACTGGCTTAGTATGTAAGGATTGTATAATACATGTTAAGGGGCATAATTTTCCTTCGGACCTTATTTTATTTCCTATCCGGGGGTATGATGTTATCTTGGGTATGGATTGGCTTTCTAAGTATGATGCCCAGTTAAACTGTAGAACCAAGGTAGTACAGTTTCGTTTGCCAGATCAGCCAGTAGTTGAGGTAGCGGGTAACCGGGGTGCTAAGACGAGTTTTGTTATCTCAGCAACTAAAGCCGTTAAGTTGGTGAGTAAGGGGTGTTCGGGTTATCTAGCTTATTTGATCAACAAGCCATCTGATAAGCTACAGCTAGAGGAAGTCCCTATTATCCGGGAATATCCTAATGTATTTCCCGAGGAGTTGCCAGGGTTGTCGCCTGAGAGGGATATAGAGTTTGTGATTAATCTTGTTCCCGGTACTCAACCTATTTCTAAATCGGCGTACCGGATGGCACCAGCTGAGTTGAAAGAGTTGAAGACTCAGTTACAGGAGTTGTTGGAGAAAGGATTTATTCAGCAGAGTTCTTCACCTTGGGGAGCTCCTGTTTTATTTGTGAAGAAGAAGGATGGTACTTTGAGATTATGTATTGATTACCGTGGTTTGAACCAGGTGACTATCAAGAATAAATATCCTTTGCCACTGATTGATGAGTTGTTTGATCAACTTCAGGGAGCCAAAGTCTACTCTAAATTTGATTTGAGGCAGGGGTATTATCAGCTTCGGATTCGTACGGAGGATGTTCCGAAGTCTGCCTTCAGGACTCGGTACGGGCATTATGAGTTTGTTGTTATGCCCTTTGGATTGACTAATGCACCGGCAGCATTCATGGATCTTATGCATCGAGTCTTTCAGCCGTATTTGGACCAGTTCGTGGTGATTTTTATTGATGATATCTTGGTCTATTCTAAATCTGAATTGGAGCACGAGCAACATCTACGGCTTGTATTAGAGAAGTTGCAGGAGCATCAGTTGTTTGCCAAGTTCAGCAAATGTGAATTTTGGCTGCAACGGATTTCTTTTCTTGGCCATGTTATTACACAGAGTGGTATTTCTGTAGATCCCACTAAGATTGAATCGGTGATGTCTTGGAAGCGGCCAGAGAGTGTTACTGATGTCCGTAGTTTTCTTGGCTTGGCGGGTTATTACCGTAGGTTTGTCAAGGACTTCTCAAAGATTGCGGGGCCACTATCTAAGTTGACTCAGAAACGGACTATCTTTAATTGGGACGAGAAATGTGAGAGTGGATTTCAGGAGTTGAAAAAGAGGTTAACTACCGCTCCAGTACTTGCTCTACCAGAGGGGACCGATAATATGGTCATTTACAGTGATGCATCCAAGGAGGGCTTGGGATGTGTTCTTATGCAGGATGGCCGAGTTATTGCCTATGCTTCCAGGAAGTTGAAGCCTTATGAGGTGAATTATCCGACTCATGATCTTGAGTTGGCAGCAGTTGTCTTCGCACTGAAAAAGTGGCGTCATTATCTGTGGGGCAGTAAGTTCGAGATTTTCACTGATCATAAAAGTCTGAAGTACTTATTCTCACAGAAGGAGTTGAATATGCGCCAGCGGAGGTGGATGGAGCTTCTTGGAGATTATAATTGTTCTATCAATTATCTGCCTGGAAAGGCAAATGTTGTGGCAGATGCTCTCAGCCGGAAGACTAGTATTTCTTGTTTGGCTGTCAAGAAGTGGGAGGTTCTTGAGGAGTTTAGTTATTGGAGACCAGAGTTG
The DNA here is from genome assembly GCA_037974665.1 of Ehretia macrophylla. NCBI lineage: Eukaryota > Viridiplantae > Streptophyta > Magnoliopsida > Boraginales > Ehretiaceae > Ehretia > Ehretia macrophylla. The sequence continues at coordinate 34,778,462 of CM075770.1, forward strand.
ACTCAGGTTGGGGTGATGTGTTCACATCTCCGTATTCAACCTTTATTATTGTCTCAGATCAGGGAAGCTCAGCAACTTGATGTTAAACTTCAGAAGATCAAGGATCAGATCACGGATGATCAGTCTGACTTCAAACTGCATGAGGACGGTATTCTTCGGTTTCGGAACAGGGTTTGTGTTCCCGATGAACCGGGCTTGAGACGAGGTATTCTGGAGGAAGCTCATAATTCTAAATATACTATTCATCCCGGTGGAACCAAGATGTATCGGGATCTGAAGCAACATTTTTGGTGGAACAACATGAAGAGAGAGGTTGCTCAGTTTGTATCTAGATGTTTGACTTGTCAGAGAGTGAAAGCCGAGCATCAACGACCAGCAGGTTTGCTTCAGCCGTTGGCTATACCAGAGTGGAAATGGGAGCATATTACGATGGACTTCGTCACTGGTTTGCCTAGATCACCGAGGGGTAATGATGCAGTTTGGGTTGTCGTGGATCGTTTGACGAAGACAGCTCATTTTATTGCCATGAGGTTGGGAGATGAGGTTACAAAGCTGACGGATCTCTATCTGGATCAGATTGTTAGACTTCACGGTATTCCATCTAGTATTGTCTCTGATCGAGATCCTCGATTTACTTCTCGTTTGTGGGAGAAACTTCAGGAGACCTTAGGTACTCAGTTGAACTTCAGTACCGCGTATCATCCACAGACCGACGGTCAGTCTGAGCGGACTATTCAGATTCTGGAAGATATGCTTAGGGCTTGTGTTCTGGACTTCGGGAAGAACTGGGAGAAACATCTACCACTTGCCGAGTTTGCCTATAACAATAGTTATCAAGCTACTATTGGAATGGCACCTTTCGCAGCTCTTTACGGTCGTAAGTGCCGTTCACCTTTGTATTGGGACGAGGTAGGAGAGATGAAGACTGTTGATCCGACTATTATGCCAGAACTTCTTGAGAAGATTGAGAATGTTCAGTTGATCAGGCAGAGAATGCTTACGGCGCAGAGTAGATTCAAGAGTTATGCTGATAAGCGTCGTCGAGACTTGGAGTTTGCAGTTGGAGATCGGGTTTTCTTGAGATTGTCTCCTCGAAAGGGGTTTGTTCGTTATGGTAAAGGTGGTAAGCTGAGTCCGAGATTTGTTGGGCCGTTTGAGATTACTGGCAGGGTTGGTAAGTTGGCATATCGGTTGGCTTTACCGGAGAACTTCTATAATGTCCACGATGTGTTTCACGTGTCTAATTTGCGGAAATATAATCCGGATCCTTCTCATATTCTTGAGCCAGAGCCGTTACAGCTTCGTGAGAATTTGACTTATGACGAGCGTCCGATTCGTATTCTAGATCAGATGGACCGAGAGTTGAGGTCGAAGAGGATTCCGATGGTTAAGGTGTTGTGGAAGCATCACGGCATTGAGGAAGCTACGTGGGAGAGACGAGATCAGATGCAGCAGCAATACCCAGATCTTTTCCGTACATCAAGTAAGAATTTCGAGGACGAAATTTCTATAAGGGGGGGAGAATGTGAAACCCCACTTTCTTGCTTATCTCGTTTTACGTGCTATACCTCGTTTTTCGTGCATATGATCTGTTTATGTGCTATAGGACCTAGAAAGTTATAATTTTGATGTCAATACTTCTAATACGTGCTAAATGTGCATTCATGAAATTTTCATCAAAAACGGAGTCAGAAATTTTATCGTCGATTTTCAGTGAATAGTGTTTTCAAAACACGTCCGCTATAATTTTGAAACTGGTCTTTTTAACCCTTCTAGACCTAGTCCACGGACTTTAATAGACCTGTGTTTGATGAAAATGGTTTTAAAATCGGCTTAAGAATTTATTAGGGTTTTTACACCGACTTTTGCGAAAATCGAGTTTTAAGCCGACTCGGGTGAAATTATTGGATTGTAAAACTTCTTGTCACCTAAAAATAATCCACTTGAGATATCTTGGGGGAGAGATAATTAGTTTTAACTTGGTGAGGACTAAAATGCAATTAAAGTCATTAAAAACACAAAAATACCTATTAAAATTAACTTTGACTTTAATTAATTATTTGACCTTATAAGCTAATGTCCTCAACACACACTCACACAACACAAAAACACCATCACACACACACACAAGGCCGAGAGAAAAGAGGGAGAAAAGAGAAGAGAAAACTCAAGCTTTTCAATCCAATTTTTCAAAGAAAAACCTAGTTTTTGTCCGTAGAACTTCGCACCGACTTGGATTCTGCTTGTTGGGCACGCATAGCACGCATTTCTAGGATTATATCGCATCTAAGGTGAGAGAAAAATTCTAGATCTCAAAATGTCATTTTTGTGTTTTTGCGTATAAATGAAGATTGAACCGTTAGAATTGAAATCTGATGTTAGATTATTGCTTCTTGCATGCTAGGGATCATTATATGCTAATACTACGAGTTTCTGTCGGATGTAGCATAATTTTTATTTTCCGGGTATTTAATTTTGATTAAAATGTTCAAAGTTGAATTAAATGAGTTGTGTTGATCGAAATCGATTGCCGTCGATTTCTAAATACTTGATAATTACGTGTTAGCGCTGTTGTAATGCCGAATTTTTCGATTACATTGTTTGTGTGAAAATCCGGAAAATCCAGCCATGACATCTTAGGGTTTTAGGGTTATCGGGCATGATTTGGAGGTGTTATGGTGGATTTCCGAGAGGGATAATGTAGTAGGTTGAATGGGTGAGTGATAGGAACTGATTTGGCAATGTTTGGATTAGTAGATTGTAAGTTATGCATTTTAGAAGTTTAGGTTGTCATTCTTTAATTTCTTGAACGATGCCTTTAGATGGTTGGGTAGTGTTCGAGTGATGAATGGTGAGTTGTTGTTGAGTAATTTAGAGTTTAATTATGTATATTATGCATGTCCGGTTAGATGGCCTACTTTGTCATCTAACTACGTTGTTTGTTGTTTAATTTAATATTGATGTTATATTAATGTTATTGATTGATTATTATTGAATGCGGGAATCGGGCACTCTTGTTGCTGATCTCCCAATTGATTGATTGATTGATGATTGATTGATGATTGATGATTATGGAGTCTTGGTATGTGTGTGCCACCTCTCGGGCAGCGTCGGGCTGTCGGGTTGATAACGGCATGACTGCCATAGGCTACCCCCAGCTCGCATGACGGAGGTGTCATGGAGGGAGGGGCTAGTGAGGTACCTCGGGTACGTGAGTAATGGGGAGTTATAAGAAGAACGGTTGAGATCGTGATGGCGTTTGGAGCTACACCAAATAGAGTATCCTTTATTGATTGGTTATATAGTTATGTGATGATAGCATTATTTATGTTGTTGTGTGTTTACTTGCTCAAAGGACTAAATCCAAGGAGCGTAGTGAATACTGTCGAGATCTATCGGATCCTCACTGGGCTTATGTATATAAGCTCACTCTCTATTATTGCATGTTTTCAGGTGTACTTTCACAAGATTACGGGTACGTGCCTCCTGAAGAGGAGAATGTGGAAAACGTGCCTTTCGTGGATGAGTCATATGTCCCTGAGTCTTATCCATGATTCTATGTTGTTAAACGTCATGTATATTAGCTTAATGGACTTTTATATGTTTTACGGTTCTTAGTGTAATAGTTGTTGAAAAGATGATGATCCAAAATGATGTTAACTTAGTGGCTTTCTTTTGTCTATGGTTAAGTTGTAGTTGTGTCTCAACTTACTTTTGAAATGTATGATAAAGTTGAGGTATTGTATGTCATGTTGGAACGGAGGCGTATAACGAGGATGTTTTATTGTATAATATGGTTGTGTTGTTTGTTGTTGTTTGTATTGAGGAATTACTGGATGTATGATGTTTTATGAGGTTGGTTTAGAACCTCGGAAATCTGTTTACTGTCGTTATGCCGCCGAAATTCCGTTGCGTCCTGACTGATTATAGGTGGGGTCGAGTTGGGGCGTGACAATGTTTCACATAAGTGACGCCATTAGTCCAATATGTTTCCTCCAATATATTTTGAAGTTGGATTAACGGCGTCACTTATGTGAAATATATTGAACTAAAATGTTCATTTCGAAAGATAATGGATGAAAGTGTCATTTACACCAAACATAATAGACTAAACTAGACCTTTTAAGTTTGTTTTCCTAAATGTATGCTCCCTCATATGTGGAGAAAATATAGAACTGAACCTGAAAAATGTGACATGGCACAAGAAGGAACAAACATGTAGAATATGTAGACCTTTGATCTTTTATTGCTAATAAATTATGCATAAGGAGAATGCTCTTCACAATTGATGTTGTTTCAAATGTATCACTACAACTTTATGTAGATCCCTCGAAGAGAGAATCTCAAAGCTAGAAAAGCTTATCTTTGCATTATGCTTGTCATCTACCTCAGAGTGTGTACTTTCTAATAATTGCGTTTCTTCAAACAATAGAAAAGGAAAAAAATACAAGCAATGACCAGTTATGTCTCTGTTGATTAACTATAGATTTCTCTGTTGGTTTTTTGGCATTGCAGTCCTGATGACACTCCTCGGAATGGAGGTGAGCTGATACGTGCTTTTAATTCATTAACGAGTTAGAATTTGCAAGAAAATTTATGTGTCTATTTTTAGCGTTTCATGTAGTAGATGCTTCTACTAAATATTGTTAGAGGAGCTTCAATTGATGGCTCTCTTTTTTGCTTTGAGTTAACATTATTGTGTTCTTTTTGGTAGAGGGCATTTATGTAATACATCATGATTGTCATTTAGATATAATTGCTCAAGATTTATGCAAATTGAAATTTATTTATTTTGGATATGCAGCCTTGGCACTGATAGTTTCTTGTATACGTGCTGCACAATTAACTTGGTGATATGAATGAATAATTTTCTAGATTTTGTGAATTTAGCGCCTACGATATTGAATCAAGTGTTGCTATTGTTGGCACTTGGTGGGTAATATTGTTTTCTTGCGCAAACTGTTTGTTGTTTGTTTGTGATTTTTCATATGTGGAAAATCTTTATGCGGAAGTGGGTTCTTATTTTGGGACATTAAAATGTGGAAAATGTATGTTGATCTGGGTACAGCTTAATTGAGGACTAAAACCCAAGCCAAAACCTGTTCCAAAATCCGAAAGAACCATTTTCTATGATCACTATGTCTCTTGTGCCATTTTTTATCTTTTCTTTCTCTTTTCGAAAGAACCTACTCACAGTCTCCTTTCTTCCCTTCCTGATTTTTCTTATAAATTTTGGGATTTTTTTATTCATCTATGGAGAGCATACAAATGGTGTATATTTATTTGTGTTAATTGAATTTCTTTGTTTGTGATATGATTTCAGCTTTTTGCACTAGACTTCCCCTAACACACTTGATTCTAAAGTTGTGTGTATAATGGATATTCTTTTTTGTATATTTTTGTTTTGATGTTTATGTAAAAATTTCAGTTATACATTTGAACATTTTAGGCAAAACTTGATTTGCTTATTTGATTTATTTTTTGTTTATTTAGATTTTATACTGGATTTTATCAAATATTTTTTTAGTTTGCATTAAATATTAAAATGATAACTTCTTTTTTTTTTTTTTAGTTGTGAAATATTTAGTTTTCAATATTTAGATACTTATTCAATAAAATGTTTGAGCATTTTTAAAAAAAATCCAATTTATTTATTTATTTTCTTTTTCTTTTTAATTCCATTTGGTATCATAAAAGATTATAAGAAAGTCACTTTGCACTTTGCAATAATAATCATCAATATGTCAAAAGGCATCAACTGAGGTGGCAGCTCTTGGGTATGGATGTGTAAAGTTACCTATGCTTCAGTGAGAAGAAAGAAAAATGCTTAGCTTGTATCAAATCGGTGTTGAGAATGGTTTTCTTTGATATTGGAAAATGCAAATGCAATGTGTTCTGTGTTTCAACTTGCATGTCTAGCTTATAATCCAAAGACTGATGCCAAAAATTCTGCATGAGCTTCATTGGTCTGGAGCTTTGTTTGTCTTCTAGGTAGTTAATTCTCATTTTGTGACCACAGTTACGTATAGTCTAATTGATTTACATAAAATATAAATCTCTAAATTTAGCACCGCCTACTTACTAATTTTATTCGTGACTTGATAATGCAGCAGTCTAATACCTTTAAGGATCATATGCAGGAGGGTTCCTAACTTTTAAAGCATCTATTCCGAAGAATTTGTTACTAGATGGAGAGCATAATATCGAGTCACACTTTTCTCTTGTTAATTACCAAGTACGTGAAGCATAACAATCTTGTGGTGCTTGAGGCCTGGTGCTACTCATATTCATTATTTTAATCTAACTACCCATGACACCTTTTATTGATTATAGATGGATTTTAATCTTCAAATAAAACAAATAAGGACTGCACTTGCAATTGCTTCATTGTTGAATCGGACATTGGTAAATACTATGATCTTTGACATCATATTTATTCAGTGGTTTCTTAGTCTAAGAAAAAGGAAGAGAAAGGTTAATCAATTGTTATAATTTCTCTTTGTGAAGAAATCATATTAGCTGCTTCAGTGGAATGATGTTAAATCTCATAGTTTCCACCATGGCAAATTTGTGTTCAGTTGGTTCCTGTTTATTTTCTTTTCATCCTTTTGTTGTTATGCTTTTCTTAAGTATTTGTTTTTTGTTTTCCATTCTTTCCTCTTTATTTGTTGTCATGACTAATTTTCTTTCATTCTCTTAATTGTTAGGGAAGCAGTTCTTAATCTCTTAGTCCAACCCTTTGTTCGTCAGTTGAGAACAAAAAAATTAGTTGGATTCTTCAGATTCTTGTCTTCAATTTTGAGTTGACTTTTTGTACAGCATATGACTATTTTATGTAATTTTTTTTATGGTACATTTTGAAACTATTGAATAAATGTTACTTTTATGAGCAATTTTTTTGCTTTGTATAGCCTTTGATATTTTCTATATAGCCTTCGGTATTCTTTTTTATTTTGTTTGTATTTGATGTTTTTTAATTTTTTTTTTATCAAGGTTACCTTATTTTTGTTTTTGTAAATATTAAATTAAATATTTATTTTTTTTAAAAGAGAATTGTGTGGCGATGTAATGGCGACCAAAAAGTGGCTACCACATGGAGACAAAAATTAATAAAAATAAATAAATTAAAACATTTGGCTTCCTAGTGACGACGATAAAATAGTCACCATACGGCCACCAAAATACGATTATAAATTTGGGCTACCAAATGGCCACCAAAGTACGGCTATAAATTTTGGCTACCAAATGGCGACGAACGTAAATAATTAATAAAAAAAAGATTTAAAATATTGGGCTCCTTAATAGGGACGGAAGTATGGCTACCACGCGGCTACAAAAATTGGCTACCACATGGAGACGAAATTAAATAATTAATAAAAAAATATTTAAAATAATTTGTTACCTAATGGCGACGAAGATTGGCCACCATGGGGCGACCATGCATAATTAATTGATACAAAAATTAACGAATTATTTAATAAAATTGCTAATTATAAAAATTAACTAATAATTAATTTTTCTAAAAATTGCGACCAAGGAGCTACGAAATGTAAAAAAGTTATATATATATATATATATATTTGAGTTGGCAACCAAAATGCGACCAAATGACCTAATGGTGACGGGAGTTTTCTCGACAGTACATTTTTGGTTACCTTTTGGTCGCCCAATGGAGGTAGGCGACGAGAAAATTTTGTCGCCCCAGACCAATTTTCTTGTAGTGAATATTTTGCCTATGAGCACAATGAATCATCTCACACATTGCAGATTTAAACTCCCTAAGTTGAAATAAAGCTTTTATCTCACAGTCAATGCAAATGAAAAATGGTTTAAAAGTTTCACTTCACATTATTTGTAGCAACTAAAGTTTGGAATACAAATACAAAGGATGTAAGATAAATATATATGCTACTCAATATTATTCCACTAATGTCACAAATAGATGAGTAAAAGTTGATAAATAAAATCTTTAATTAATAATAGAGAATCACTTCCAAGATAAAATCTTTATTTTCCTTTCCGATATTCTACCACCATACAAATCTCACAATATTAACATATAAAAATTGGTCAACTAAATAGAAAAACTGAGAATGATATCAAACTAAGTGTGTGAATGAAAATATTGAAAAAGCCACTTTTTAGTTAATTCTTTCTTGAATATTTTCGATGATCAACAATTTTCAACTTTGAACCAAATACTTCAAGAACTTAGATAAAGAAAAGCTATGATCAAATCAGACAAAAAAAAGAAGGAGAAATAACCTTGATTTTGAAGGATGAATCCACAACAACAACAATAAAAAAAACAAACAACGAAACCTGTTAACTCATAAAAATTCTCAATAATACTATGTTATTTATGTGACTCTTTAGAAACGCACAAAGTAAAGTGATAGACATAAAAAAGTTTAAATAAAGCTAAGATGGAGTTCTAACATATATATAGGATACAAATTTATGATATATGACTTTTAAATATAAAAAAATGATAATGTTATGATAGTGAAAGTAAATCTAAATTCTCTGAAATCGTTACAGTCCTTAAAAGTCTTTAGCATATAAAAATGATTAAATATTTTTTCTTTCAGTACGATGTTTGCTTGTGTGCTGACAATGACATAATGATTGTTCCAATTATAAGTTCAAGATAGTAAATATTGATTTTTTTTTTGTAGGACAGATGCTTATTTTGCTTACATGTGGCACGATGGTTGTTCTCATAAGAGTATTTTTTTTTAAAATGAATGTAAAAAAAAATTCGCTTATTTTATAATTTTATAATTTGATTTTTACTATATAGATCGAATATTCTAAATTAATCAAGCTTTTAATTGAAAAAATAAAGCTACTTTATGAAGGAGGTTGTGTCATTTAGAAACAAAGTTGGAATTTTCTTTTTGTTTATTCAAGATTTTTAAATTTTGCAAAGAAATAAGATTTCTGATCTTCCAGAGTGTTCAATAACAAATCCATACACAAAATTAAAAAAAAAAAAGAAAAAAAATTGCATCAGTATTAACACCAACATTATTTTTTATGAAATTTTTTAGTTGTAGTTTTTGAAAAGAAACTAGAATTATTAGTCAGCATCGCATTTTCATATTTTTAAAAAATAATAGTAATAGTTGACAAAGGAAAAACATAACGAAAATAATAATAATAGAGTGATATTGCTTTTTTTAATCCATCTTTTAATTGAAAAATGAAGCAATTTTGTTAGGGAGGTTCTGTTATTTAAAAAATAAAGTGGTTTTTTTTTTTGCTTATTTAGGTTTTTTATTTTATTTTTATCATATGAATTGAATATTTAATTTTTTGGATAAAAGTAATATTGATTTTTTTTGGTAGTAATATTGCTTTTATCAGATGTTATATCAAAAAATGATTGCAAGCACTAACAGTGCGATCATACCCTATTAAGGAATATTGACCAGACCCTTTGAACACAAAAATTCCATAGCAATTATTAACTAATGTGATAAAATGGGTACATAGCCTTTCTGAAATTTTGACCAGACCCTTTGCAATTAATTATTAATGAATATACTTAGCAAAAAAACTATAAACAAATATTGACCAAACCTTTGTAATTAACTATTAACACAAAACTCCCGTAGCAATCATCAACTATTAACTAATATTGACCAGACCCTTCGCAATTAACAAATTTCTTGAGAAATAGCCTTTCTAAAATTTTAAGCATATAATGCAAGCTACGTGATCCCTTGATGAGACCCTTTGAACACAAAACTTTATACATTGAGCACCTGGGGATGATTCTAATGTTCAAGGTATGTGTTTTCATTAAAATCGATGAATCCCAATCCATTTTACTCACTAAAAACTCTATTATCCCTTCAATTTTCTACTATGATATTGTCATAACAGGAAAAGAAAATTTTAGCCAACATGGAGAAAGTCACATGGCACATGAGATGTAGTATTTTTGGAAATTAAGCTACAGGAATCACTCGCACACTTTTACCACACCAAAAAAAAATCCATTACACACACATACACTTACACGATGGCACTCGCCAAAAAGGTGCTTCGAGTTATTTTTTTATTTGACATGAAATATTTTTGATTGTATGTAAAAAAAATAAATAAATAAGCATGAATGTTGGAGTTTAGAAGGACCACATCCAATGGTCCATAGTATATCTCATCTACAAAATGAGAAAATCAACAAATGAGAGGATCCAATTTGTTTAGTATATTACCCCATTGTCCGAGATAGTTAGACAATTTAATTTTTTTTATCCATTGATTCCAACATAGTTTTCTTCCTTTTTTTTATCGGTGAAAAATCATTATTGCCATGATATTGCATGAAGCAATTAAAATTTAAATGTAGGAGATCTACTCATTCACATCAGACTCCAACTAACATAAAAAATGACATTTCATCGCAAAATGGCATCTCCTTGTCAAAAATCACTAATTGAGTTAAACATGACATGTGGAGAGATTTTCAAATTCACATGGATTTATATGATACTTAACATAATACTCGATTTTCAAATTCACATGGATTTAATGAATTAACAAATTAAATATTACTAAAACAAATGAACAAATAATTTTTCCCGTCTATACAGTATAAATTGATACATGAGAAAAATGAAAAAGAAAATTTTGTTTTGTAGCATGTATAAATGCTCAACGTATGTGTTTACAAAACCCCAAATTGAGAAAGAATTTAAAATATATATGTCACACTCTAATATACAGAAGGAAAACCAGAAAACTTCTCTGACTTCTACATAAATGTGAAAACATCTCTTAAGCTGATCAATAGGTAGAGCGTGGTTGACTACCCAAATTGTTGGACCAATAATTATCAGCTAGGCTTCCCTTCAAAAAAAAAAAGTGAAAACCAAAGAGGAAAGAATCACACGAAAGACCATCTTTCATGCTCAAACCAAGAATGAAACTAACCCAAACACGTATCATATTTGTCAGCAACATATGATATTAGTAAATGCATGTACATACTACATTCTATGTACTAAAATGAACTGCTCCTAACTTCGAAAACAGTTAAAAAAACAAAGTTACTGCTACTCAAATTGATAGATTATTGGTTACTCAACTTAAACTAAACGCACAGAAAAATAATAAATCTAATTGATTGGAAAAAAGAGACAAAGATTGATGTTAGAAGAGGATGATGACCTTCTGTAATAAATTTGACTCTCCAGTCACTTCAGAATCTTCAGGAAGAACAATAATTTCCAAGAACGTCTCTAGTAAGGTTGTAGTGCTCAACAACAGTTAGATATTGATAAGGAATAAATCTTGCATGATGCTCGACTGTAATATAAATTTTAACTCGGTGACCTGTTATCTAGACATTTGAGACTCATGGAGGGACAACCCACATCTCTAGTAATGATTACCTTATCCAGATATAGAAGTAAAAATCAAATAACTGAGTCGCAATCTAAGTGGATATTATGCGATCCAAGAAAAACAAATTCAGAGTTTACTTATTTTGGAGCTTGGCTAGCTTTATAATCAAAAAACAAAGGAACCAACAAAAAGAGAGATGACACAAGTACTTGCTTAGGATCAACAATAACAGAAGTGCTAACCACATGAAAAAACAAATCTATAATGCTGCAAAAATCTCATTCAAGAGTTTTATTTGAATATGTTTTACACCATTCTTTATTAACCTGCTATTGGAGTTAGGAATGAGAAATGTAGACCAGTCGAATGGAGTCGTACCTGCCATTTGACAAGTAAAAAAAAAAAGAATCGTCAGATATAGAGGAAAAAGAAACCAAAATGAAATAAAAATATATATAGAGAATAAGAGAAATTAGGAGGCAAAATGAAACAAAATCAAGAATAGTTGCAGCTAAAGCCGAAAGAAAAAGTAAAATCAATATACAATAACCTGGGGTTGGAGTTATGAATGAGAATTGTAGACCACTTGAAAACAGAGTTTGTGGAAACTTACATGCAGTTTGACAAAAAAAAAAAAAGAATCGGAGCTGTAGATAAAATCTAATAACGTTATTAATAAAGAGAATTCTACTGATAGTGATTAGCTCAATTTAAGTTTTAAATTAAGATTTGATAGAGTTTACTATAGATAGAAGTCTTATCTGAATATAAGCATCTAATATATATGCATATAATAATATGATTATTTAATTTTTGTAAAAGATAATATGATTATTTAATTTTTTGTAAAAAATATATGTAGATGCTCATAACGCGACACATGGCAAAATGGTGATTCTCTTATAATATATAATGATTTTCTTAGCTCTTAACGGATTTTAGACTTCGGCGCAAGCCATTTCCTACCATCTTATTGCTCTTGGTTAAGAGTTCTGCTATATTTATATTTTCTTAGCTCTAATGGATTCTAGACCTCGTCAATACTTTAAACTATTAAATTCGTGATCTTTTCAATCGTTTCATTAACTTGGATAGTGTGTTGTTCTTCATAATACTTTTTAAGTAAATGAAGATTGTTATACACAACCATATAGATAACATTTGCTTAATTTTGTGATCGATTGCTGTTATAAATGATTACTGATGGTTGCATTATTCTCTTTAGGTATTCGATCGATAGTGAGAATATTAAGACACATATATTTTTGTAACACGAAACTCTTTTTAAATAAATCACATTAATTTTATTTTAAAATTATAAATTTTGTGATACGGTTATGCGTCCAACCAAATTCAGTATTTTTATATCAAATATTAATCTAATTGTAGAATGGTCAAATTTAGTGTTTCACGGGTAAGTGTTGACCTATAAGATACAACTAGAATGTGTGTAGCAATATATATAGTGAAATGTAGTTCGAATATAAAATTTATGTTTGTAAAAAGTCACTTTATTTGATTATTTCGCACAACTCTTAGACATGTGCAACAATTTGGCCTATAAGAAAAGCTTACATTTTCAACATATTTGGATTGTTAGCCACATCTCAAATTGAGGGGTTTTTTTTTTCCCGAAATATTGAGGTTGATTAGGTGTAATATCTCACATCAGTGGAATATAGTATGATTGTATGATTTATGAGGAAGTGTTGTAGATATGAGGAAGTGTTGTGGGTATAAGGAATATATTGGGTTAATCATTTTGGGTCAGTAGAAAAGAAGTTCAAGTAGTTATTTTTTATGCCTACAACATTCGTCTCGCCTGCGGGTTTAGAGGTTTGGGTTTGGGGAGTGTCATTAGCAGTATTGGCTAAAGCAATATTCGTTTATCAGTTCACAAAATACATATGAACACTTGGTATATTGATCAAAATCATTGAGCAAAAACTCATAAACAAACAAAACTTGAAACCTTTAACTTATATTACTCATCTTACATATACGCCATGAAAAATTTATTGTCTTACTAGTAGCAGCTCAATCAGAGCTTGATTTCATTTACAAACTAGAACATTAAGCACGAAATATGCTTTGATAATGGTGAAAGATCTAGGTACAACTGATTACAATATTGAAAGAATCACGTATTATATGGTGATCACCAACTAGTAAAAAAGAATGAAACTAATAATATAACAAAATGAATATAGATCAGAACAACCTTGAATCTTCTCCTAATTTTATTCTCTCAGTTGTCGAGCGTATATCAGTGTTGTGTGGTGTTAACGTATTACTTGTCTACCGCCCCGGGGCTTGTACGAGAATCCTTAATTCCTCCAAGCGTCTCACTGTCGGTATATTTGTGACCTCCACCAGGACTCGGGCCAGCCTTGACAGCACCAAAAACTGACCAATTAAGGCCAAAATCTGCACCAGTCGAGCTATGAACCTTCAAGATATTATTAAGTGGACGAGCTTCAATAGCCATGAAAACCAAGCTAACTACTAGAAAGATATGAAGGAATCTAAATGGTCTAACTACTCTTGCCATGTCTAAAACCACAAAGAGATTGGAGAAGAAATTAATGTATGATTCGATTGATTTTTATGGTGCAAATTTATACTAAATTTTCTTGACTAAGATGGAGACTGTATATTGCACTATTCAAACCAACAAATGTATTGGAACTAACGTGGGAGGTTCTTATTTCAAGAAAATAAGGCTGTGAACGTAGAAATTAAGAGATCACGAGTCTTAATTGGATGCATATTTTCCGGGGTGAAACCAACTGGCTGCATTTTGGGAAACTAGTCGTTCTTCTCCTTTGGGGACCAAAGACCACGCAAATATTTGAATTCAACTGAGCACTGTCCTGCAGCCTCGTGGCTAATTACCATTTTTGTAGATTTTTATGACTAGTCAATTCTCCCCAATTTCTTGACTAGAAAAAAAGAAAAAAAGAAAAAATCTGAACAAAAGTAAGAATCAATGGGTCCAAGGTTGGAAGTGACCCGTGCATTTGCATTACAAATATTTTTTGGTCCTTAATTGATTTAGAGTATAAGTGAATATGTCATTGTAATACATAAATTGTAACCTGTTGATAAATTTAATAGAGTATTCTCTAAGATGAATTCCCCTAGCAAAAATGTGACCCTCGGCGCATTAATACCGCACTTGAATTCTTTCTTTCGTTTTTTTATTTATTTTCAAGTAAAACAAGACTCGCATTTAAGTCCAATTTCTACCAATGGGTTGAAGAATTTTGATTCTTTCGTACTTTTGTAATGCTACGAGGGGATCTAAGTCCCAAATTGAACTAGTAGATACGTTTGAACTGGTAGATACGTTTGGGCTCTTGGTAGGCTAGTAATGTCAGGGGAGTATTTGCGCTTGGTAGGCTGGTAATATTCCTAAATATTTCTTTGCTTCTACATCTTGTGTGAATTGGAAAGCAGAAGATCCATCAAATGAAAGTAAACGTAAGCTTTTTGCTTACATTGACCGATGCATTTATGATGACGATGAGAGGCCCAAAGGAATCTGTGTCCATTGACCAGTCAAACTGTAATAAATCTATTTTGATTTAAAAATCCATCAAATGAAAGTAAAGGTAAGTTTTTGAACGGAGACCTAGATAAGGAAATATATATTTAGATTAAATTGAAGGACTCGTAGAATTAGACAAAAAAAAAAAAAGTAAATGTGTAAACGGACTAAATTTTTATATGGCTTGAAACAAACATCTAAATAGTAACATGATAAGTTTGATCATTTCTGTATGATTAAGAATGGTTATAAATTAAATGAAAATAACAAGTGCATATATCATAAATCTTGTTAATATTCACATGTGATTATTAGCCTATATGTGAATGACTCATTTTTGGCATTAGTATACATGTTATTAATGAAACCAAAAGAATTATTTGCTGTCATTTTGACATGAAAGATCTTGACGCCTAGTTTGTCTTGGGGATAAAAATAAAAAAAACACTTGATGATATTTTTCTTAATCAGTTACACTAAATAGAGAAAATTTAATTTTCTTAAATGTAAACATATGTCTACACCTTTTGATGACAATGTAGATATATTTGCTATTGAAAATGATAATAATGTGATTAATCAAAAGGAGTATTCAAGCTTAATTGGTTGCTTACATTATGCGACTAACTATACTAGACCTACTATAGCCTTTGCAGTTGGAGTATTTAACAGGTTTACGAGTAAACCTGAAAGAGAACATTGGCATGCTATCAAACGAGTTGGAAAATCTCAAACTTAAAGTCATCTTATAAGGTCTTGAGAACTCCACTCAAATCAAATGGTTTTAAGATAGAATCCAAATGATTCTTAATATGATATTAGAGTTGGGTCTTGGCCCAATTGTATTCATTCATGAGTGATCCATTTGTTTGTCTGTTTCACTTTCGTTGACTCGTTTGTCTCAATATCAATTCTCAGTTCTTAGTTCTAGCTAAATCAGATGTGAAGAGACTGTTCCAATATACATTTCTCTGAAATAAAAAAAAAATACCAAACTCAAAAATTACCTTGTAATGTCCGAAGCTAACACCATTTAGTACCATCTGTTTCAATACGAAAACCTATGATTTCTAACATTTTTCTTAGATCAAGTTTTTGTTGGGACGGTGGACGCATTAAACTTAGAAGATGACTAAAATGTAGATGAGGAAGCCAAAAGGAACCAACGGAGAAACTTTAAAAAAAAAAAAAGAGCCAATCTCGATCAATTTGAGAATGTGAATAGAATAATTGCTTTCTAAAGCGTGAATACTAGGAAGCAATTAATGTGCTGTGTCTGGATGAAAAATGTAGATTCCTGGGGAGAATAAGCATTTGTACGAAAGGACAGAAATTCAAAGGAAGATTGGAGCATTTTTTTTTTCTTTTTATTATTTGGTTGAAGATTAGAGCATTGGAATGTAAGACCAAAAACGGATCTTTAGTTCATATCTTATAACATCATAAAATAACTAAAAACAAAATATATTTTAATATTCTTTAATCACTTTGGAGATATACAAAATAGCATATAAATTTAATATAGACAACTTTTAGTGGTGTATAACTTGAGTTAGTACACCCTATGACTAATTTGATCTTCTCTCCCCTTACTCTATAACACTTTTATATTTGTCAATTGATGGGAATAACAAATATTAGGAATGATTGAGTGGAGAGACGGTCCAAGAATCTTTTATATAGCAATCTTCCAATTAATTCCACCCATCATGGACTTAATTAGAATTAACCCTTCATGAACCCACTAACCCCACTAATCTTACCATAATGTAGGATATAACCCATCCACTAACCTACTAAGATATACCATGATGTAGGGATATAAATAGCACACTAAGTGTATCATAATGTAGGGTCATAATATAGGTGAATTCAATATTGCATTAGATATATGGACTCTTCATATTACTCTTGTCTTTTCATGAATCCACTAAATATTTAATTATGTAAGAGGTTAAATATTGATTAATGACTTTGGTCATTAAACCATCACAATTTATTTTGTAATTTATGTGGTCATAAAGGCCAGTTTAAACAAAAACTTCTTACATGGAAGACATGATCTTAAGGCGGGTTTTGACCATGTTTGTCTTGCCTAACTTGAAGAAGACATAAGTTTGTAGGACTTTGTCTTTAAAACGATACACGTTTTGAAACCATCATTTCACAATTTTTTGAATTTTATAATTTAGTCCCATTGAGTTGTTCAGGTAAATTTAATAGTTGTACAGGTAGGTATAATAGTTGTTCGGATAAGTTCAATAAACATTCGGACAAGTTTAATAACTGTCCGAACAAGTTCAATAACTATTCGAACAAGTCCAATAATTGTCCAAACTAAACTTTATTATTAAGAAAAAGTGCAAGGATTAAATAACAAATCAGACTTATCGTTTGTAAGCCTAACGCAAGCTTGTGTTATCCCATTCACCAAAGTCAACTTTTACCTATTTAACGCTTTTTTTTATATGAGTCACCCACTAGTAAATTGATGTAAATACAAGTTTTGTGAACGATGGTAAGCTGTACAGGAATATGAAATAACTGAGGAGCATTTATACAATTATACTTCAGAAAAACCCCTGGCAAATACTCAAAATAATAATCTCCAGTTCATTTTTTTTTCTGTACAAATTCTTTCCTTACTTATCCATAGATACAAAATCTTTTTCAGGACTAGTTATTAGAGCTATATGCATCTACTCCACATTTTCAGCTTTCATGTATTGTCCAGAGTAAAATGAAAAAAGAGGGTAAAGATCACTCCTAAAAGCAGCCTCGGGGACAATATAAAATAGAGAAAAGTATTTCTTAAAGCAATTTTATTTTTCTCTCTGAAAAATATATCGGTTTTTGAAGGCCGTTCACTAGTTTCACAAAAATATAAATTAAGATACTTTTTTTTTTTTTTGGATAAGATTTCTCAAGTCATTTGATATATCATCGAACATTAAGGTTTTACCTCAAAAATAGAATAAAAAATCTATATGAAAAATGGTCTTCTTAACCAAGTGAGGTATTCAGCCTAGATTGATAATTAGGTCAAGGAAAATACATGATTTAAGTAATTCGTTAGAGACATACTCCATGATGACTCAATGCCAATGAAACATAAGCCCGACGAAAACTAAGAATTTCGAAACTTTGATTTTTATTATTATTACTATTTTATTTATGAGAGGTCTAAAATAGTACAATACATAAGTAGTCGGCGAGAATCAATCCCACGACTTCTCACAATTATAGGGAGAACTTACCAATAGACCAACGCCCTGGTGGTTTTCTACTTTTAATTGAAGAAGTAGGTCTTTCTTTTTAGTGTAGGAACAACACAGTCCAACCTTGCAAATTCTCAATGATTTTCACTTTATTTGTTCCTCATATTTTGCTTGTTTTTATTTTATTTTGTTTATTTTCTTATAATAAGAAACTCATATTAAGTACAACCATATTGAATTCACCTTTAAATTATAAATCTCGGGATGTAGCAGCCAACCCCTAACATATGCTCTAAGTCAGTCAAAAACCAAACAATATTGTGATGGGAGAGTATAAATACAAACATAGAACGTTTAGCCACAACAACTTGTTTTTAGACTAGAAAGAGAGTGAAATTTGAAACCTTGACATCGAATTATTAATTTTTTCTTTCTTTTGATTCAAAAGAAACCTAAGGCATACAATACACACCAAAGAATGTGACCAACAAAAATCGATCTCAAAACATTACAGCGCTCAATGTTTCGACCATTGACTTTTAATCTCACCAATGTTCAAGAAGGACACGACTCACGGGAAACTGGGAAAGATTTTCTTTGGTCAAAATCCTATAATTTGCATGCAATGCAACAAGTGGTTACATTAGTCTACAAAAGTTCACGTGCGATTGCATAATCTACACAGTGTTCCCAAAAACTGTGGCAACAACATTGTTATGGTCACATCTCAAAGATACCTTCAAAAAAATGAAGATCTCACATATGACTTTGTCATATCTTTGTTGTTCTCCTAATTCCATTGGGAGGTACTTAAAAGTTCAATAGCATCACAAGTTAAAGAAAAATGTTGGGTCCGTAGACCCTATATTTACACACAAAACAGGGCGAAATACAAAGCGTTACTTGTGGTTTAATCTAAATACATAATATCCTTCTGAGTTACTAAAATCCCTTCATAATTCTTCTCTAATTTCAGTGGCATACGAAAGCGTTATGAATTACGTAATATTCGAGATGTTTTATGAAACTGTTGTGAAAGAATTCATTTGGTTTAGTTTAGTTCCTATTGGAAATGCAAGGGCTGTACTAGGTGATCATATTCAAGGGCAAAGATATGTTCACATGCATGAGCACTCACCTCTAATTTTTTTTTTTTTTTTGAAATGTGTATAATTTAAAAGTATTTTTAAGTTAAAAAATTAAATTAACATCACAAAAAAATTTATTTATATATGCGTGTTAAATTGTGTGTGTGTTTTTTTTTTACCTGTACCGAACAGAAAATCATGATCGGTCCTCTAAGCGTATCAATCATTGATGTTGAGATAAGAAAACTAGGAAATAAATAACAACCCATGCGCATGCCAATAAAATATGTGTTTTACTAGCACCATAACAAAAAAATATACACGTTAATATCCACGAGGAATTAGGTATTAGCATGTCTTTGCAGAAAATATGGCATATATACTAATAGATATAGATCCATGAGATTCCCATTGCATTAAATAATAAACATCATGCTAATTCTAAGTTCACCCTAGCTACATTTAATAAATTATTTACCAATAGGAATAAGAAATCTAACAAACACAAACAAATAATATCCAATAAACTACAATATTCTTTTTTGGTCAAACAATAAATTACTTTAGGATTTGTCCTGTAATGAACCTTAATTAATAAACAAGCTAACTTCCAGAAAACTTAAGAACAACAAAAGCGCAAATGTAACAGCGGTCTAGTGGTATGCTTCTTGATGTAAATATAAGAAATTAAGAAATCATTTTTTATAAGTGACATTTGACGATTCGATCTCCCTTAAATAAGATGAAAAAAAAAAAGCGCAATGTGAAAATAAATGTTGTTCCTACAATCTCATTGTTTGATTTGCAACCGTGAGTCAAAGGATCCAGCATGAACGGTCCCACCAAGAAAAGCTATTCACCGTCCTTAGCCAACCGAGCCAATCCTTATATAGAGTTGTGTAGCTTGAGTTTTAGATACGCCATTGGACTTTAGCTCTCAGTATCTCAACCCCTTACAAATAGATCTAAACCTTTGGAAAAAAGTGATTAATATACCACCAAATATTGATGATGGGGCGCTTGAGTTTAGTAGCATTTGTATTGGTGATGCTGGCGTGCACATATCCAATTCTTGTTGATTCAAGAGTTCTTTCCGATTCTAATCCAGAAAATGGCATTGCGAGCCAGGGGCGGAATGGGGGTTGCAGGCCCCACACGCCAATGAATGCATCCGCCCTTGTTGCGAGCTCTGAAAACGTTGACGGATATAAACCCGTTAAACAGTCTTGGTCCTCAAATTCATCTAATAGCGAACGAGTCCATATTCGCTTAAGATACCTAATCTATACGCTAGCTTCCGGTCCAAATGGAAAGGGCAGTGGCCACTAGTAAATTCTGCTTCAGTTCCACTTCATTTTTTATCTCTATCATGTATTATGCAGGAACCAGGCGTGCACGTAGCAGACGTAGATTCTTGTTTCAGAAGTTTTTGTCGTACAAAATTCTTTTGTTTTGTGAATTCATGTGTTAGTCTACTGTTCGGTACACATATGTGAGACTCACTTTTATGTCACGGTGGAATGCATCATTGGTCAAACATAAGAATTTACTGTGACTCCACTTGATGTACGACCCGGAAGAGATGTTAGTATGCACGTACGGCATATATCAGCTGAGACATATATATGATAGTATAGTGGTGAAAATTTTCATTTTTCTGATATGAATTGGAAAGCTTAGATTATATTGAAATTTTTTCCTTTTTACTTTTCATTTCCTTTGTTAGCACGTAAGTTGTAGGCAATGTATAAAAATTACGATGTTTCAACAATTTTAATAGATTCAAAGCTTTTGATGAAATCACTATAAATTAGTATATTATTTTGCAGTTTTTGAATTCTCTTCTTTCCCAATTCTTTCCTTTTGAAGATAAGGTGAATTATGAGCTTTAGATACAAGTGACACATTCGGGATTCCCGAGTTTCTTGGCCTTAATTAGACCAACTTTTAAATCTCAACTATTTGTTTCAAAATTACATTAGTATAGATTTTGATGGTTAAGATCTCAAATGACCAAAATATGATACAACACAATTACCATGTGGTTTAGTAAAGGCTTTTGAAAAAGGCGTAATTGCTTTTGTCCGAATGGCAAGCTTATCCTGAAAAGAGAAAAATCAAGAAGAGAATTTTACCCCCTCCTCTTTTGGGCAGTGTGAGGTTTCTTGATTGGAATTATTCAGCAAAATCTAGCCCGATATGCAACGAGAGCTTTGATCCAATAGTACATAATTCGCTATGTATGCAAGAGGTTAAGAGTTTAAATATTGCTAATTACGTTGTATAATCTAAGGCATCTCTTAAATTATTAAAAAAAAAAAAAAAATCTAGCCCGACAAAACCTAAAATACATGGGCTCCCTAAGACTATAGGGACCAATTTGATTGGACGTAATCCTACCCGATCTAGCCCAACGAAGCCTACACGAGACCCATGCCAACATAAGGTACGACAACAGCCAACCAGGCCCGCCTGCTTAAGGTGTAACGAGCATATCCAGGCAAATTAGCCTCGTCCAATAATGAGAAAAAGGAGTCTTGTAATAACTTTGAGAAATTCCATTCATTGCCCCTATAGCAGGATAAGGATCCTCTCATAACTCTATTAATATTCTAACAGTTAGGAGGGACATCTTACTCATTGATTTAGAGTTTTGTTTTGCTTTATCTGAACAGTTAGATTAACATAAACATAAGTTGACATTGTGTTAAACAATTCATATAGATGGTTGATTGAAGTGATTGTTATATTAATTAACGATGAGGATAAATCAAAATTTTAAATTAATTTCTAACAACTTTTTTCTAGTTGTTAGTGACAAAGGTTGAAATTTGCTTCGAGCAGAGCTTAGCGAATATCTGCACGAGAAAGGAAGGAATCACAGGGGTTATGACCCGTGTTTTCCTTCCGGCGCGAGAATTAATTAATATATCTGAGCTCAAATAACCGCGGTAAGTAGACAGTAATTAATGAGTACAAGTTATCTTGAATGTGAGTATTGAATGAGATATTTATACTAAGAACTAATGTGGACAACATTAAATGTTTAATTCGGCGGGACATTATACTTGTCTGCCCGAGCTCGTTATCTAGCATACAAAACTATTACTCATAGGTTAAAACCTCTATGTCCCATCTGACATTAAATGTTGAGGTCGGGTGCCAATGCACGGGTCGGATACGGGTCAGGTCCTACCCATAGAAGTCCAGGTCGGGTTTATACGCATATCAGTTAGGATAAAGATAGGGTTAGAAGCCGATCCTAGCCCCGGTAATAGATACTCGTATTTATCTTGCATTTAATAACACATTTTCCTCCTTTGAGATTTAACGTAGTGGTCAGATCGTGTTGGGTTAAGTTTAGCAATTAGCAAATAAATCTCGAAATTCGAAACTACTAGTTATTTCAATTAGGAAAAATGACTCGATTAGTCCCAAACGTTTGTTTGTTTTTATATTTTGGCCCCAAACGTTTTAAATTAAACACTTTAGTCCTAAAAGTTTTACATAAGGGACACAGTTAGTCCATTAGCCCATTTATATTAAATTTGCTCCGTTAAGGTCACGTGATTCGCATACCGTGCGTAAAAAAAAAATACAATGTTAAATTGGCCATTTAGCTTACAACTCACTTAGCTTAAATTGTCATTATAATCTAAATGATCAATTTAACCTTGCATGTTTTTTTTTTTGCGCAGCGTGCGAATTACGTGATCTTGAAGGAACAAATTTAATAGAAATGAGGTAATACACTAACGGTATCTCTTATGTAAAACGTTTAGGACTAAAGTGTTTGATTTGAAACTTTTGGTACCAAAATATCAAAACAAGCAAACGTTTAGGATTAATTGAGCCATTTTCTCTTTCAATAGAAACCTAAACATTCTGATGTGATCAATTTTTCATAGGGGCTTGGATTCTCTAACATCGTATTCGTACTAACTAACCCTGAAAAAACAGCTAGACTACTAACAAGAGACATTGCTTTTATCTTGATTAGAAGTATTTGTTTTTATTAAAGTAGATCGAGTAAAAATGACACGTGTAATCCTTCAAAAGCTATATAAATCAATACTCGCCCTTCGTCCTTCATAACCTTCAAGAACAAATGAGAATTTGTTTCCTTTGTAAGAAATTCCATTAGAACTGCAACCAAGAATAAACATATAGTTGTAGCTAAATACTAAGAACTTTGGCAAGAATACAGAAAAAAATTGCTACATACTAGATATATTATCTAGATTTTAGAAAATAATCAATAAAATTGTTACACGTTTTTGACAAAAAAATAAAAAAGGGTTGTGATTTAATGCAATGTTGTCTTTACTATAGCTGTTGATGTTGAGCCTCTATAGGATGGTACATGCCCTTGATATAGAATTTAGCTATGAAAGGAAGTTTGGTACCAGAAGATAGGGAATTGTTTGATCAATTCTTTCTTTATTGCTAAACACTTGGGTAGCTATTTCATCTATTTTTTTTTTTTTGGTTAAATCAGCATGTCATTCACATGAACGCAAAAGAGTACAAAAGGATTATCCCACACCTGTGGGGAACAGATCAACTTCAAGCAAGGCTTGGAGGGGAGAGGGAATAATAACAAACCAGTTAAGAGCTAATTTATCCCTAGCTTTACATTTTGCAACCCAATCCGCCACTTTGTTCGCTGTCATGTTGGAACACTGAAATTAATAACAGTTGATCTCAGCGGCAATTGATCTAATATCATCCATAATAGGTTTAGCTTTCCACCAGATTGCTTTCCTTCGTGAGACAATTGCATCATGGACAACACTAGCGTCATTTTCAAAAATGATCTGATCAAGGGCCAAACTTTTAGCTACCAGGCAAGCAAGCCTGACAGCAAAAACTTCAGCTAAAAATCAGATTTGCAAACCACAAGGTTCGTAGCCCCATGAAGAATAGCTCCCTGAGAATTCCTGCAGACAGCGGCAATAGCAAACTTACCATTACCAGCCTCTGCAGCATCAACATTAATTTTAAACCATCCTGCAGGGGGGTGAGACCAATAGACTACATGATTGGGAAAGTTAGAGTTTGACTGATTAGGATGCACAACAGTAGCAGTACAGTGGCTTTCAATGATCTCGGCATGAGCTCTGCGAAGTGCTCTATCAATATCAATTGGTGAGTTTTCAAACAGATGAGAGCACCTCTCTTTCCAGATATGCCAACAGTAGATGGCGAGTTTAGACTCAGCTTCACCATTTAAATAACCTGCAGCACCAAATCTATTTGACATATGAAGTAACCAGTCATCAAACCTTGCAGCACTTTGAAGTTCAATTCTGATCTGGAGAACACAACCCCACCAAAACCTTTGTGTCCAAGGGCAAGTCAAGAACAGATGTCCAGTTGTTTCCTTCTCCTTGAAACAAATTATGCACATTGGATTATCGATACACTTACGTTTAAACAGATTGTCTTGAGTAGGGAGGGCATTTGAGCGAATCCTCCAAATAAAGTTTCTGATTTTCGGCATGAATTTAAGACCCCAAATCAGCTTCCATAACTCATCAGGTATCACATAAGAGCTACAGGCTTTAACATCATGTTGACCATGCGAAATAACCTTTTTTGCCGCATAGTAGCCAGTGCGAACACTACAGTTCGCATAAGTGGTAATGGCCAGATAAGAGAGTCAGAAACATCAACATAAGGCACGTAAGTAGCTGCAATTTCCTCAGCCAGATTCTTATCAAACAAAGAGTGAATGAGAGAAAGATTCTATCCCCTAGAAGGCAGGAGAAGATCTTTCACTTTAGAGACATTAACTACCCCACTTGGTCTACTCAAGCTTTTGCAACTAGTGAGCCATGGATCATCCTCACTCTCTACACTCACACAGAAGTATACACAGAAATTTGCAAATGAGTTATACTAATGTTTGAATACAATCGGCTCACCAACATGGCATGAATAATTTGTTATACATAGGGGCAAATTTACTTGTTACGATGTGCCGTAACCTTCATTGATCTCATCAAATGCTTTGGAAACTCTTATATTTTTAGCTTCAAAACTATTTGTTCCACTTAGTAGTCATATCCCTATTAATTTTAATTTTCAAAACTATTTAGTCGCACTAACAGAGTATTCTAGATCCTCCCTTGGTTGTATATATAGTCTTAGAACTTTCTTAGTAATTAATCTCTAGGGCAATTCTTTTGTATTTTATTACTACTTATTTGATTGATGATTTATTGTATTTGGTTAATCCATCCATTGGTTAATTTATGTTATGACGAAGGCGAAAAATTTATATTATGTAATCCTTTATTTTCTTTGATATATTTTTACTGTTATATTAACTGGTTGTTTATCTCCAACTTTGGTTAAACAACCAATGGTGTAGCCACCTCTTAAAGAGGGTGAGCACTCAATTTGGGATTCAATCCTGTCACTATATTAGTGTACACCTAATCTTAGGGTTCTGGGCCTTTTGGCTCTGCCACTGTTTACTATATTTACGGAAAGTTTTTAGCTCTTGTTGATGACTGAATTAAGGGTAAATTATGCCTATAATCTCAATTGTTTACACATTTTTTCAAGTTGATCCTTAATATTTCAAAAAATAATACTAATCCCTAATGTTTATATAAAAGTGATTCAAAATATTCCATATTATTCAAAATTAGCCAATTTAGTCCCTATTAATTTTCAAAAATTTCAAATTAGTGCCTAAATAAGAGTCACATGCAGGGATTAAATTGAATTTTTTAGAAAATAATAGGGACTAAATTAATTTTTTTGGAAAGCAATAAGGACCAAATTGGATAGTATTGAACAATAGGGACCATTTTGAATCACTTTTGTAAACATGGAGGACTACTATGAATCTTTTAGAATATTAAGGACGATATTAAAAAAACATGTAAACAATAGGGACTAAATGTGAAATTTACCCACTGAATTAATGTGCCAATGTAATGGATGGGAACTTGACCCAAAATGGTATAGTCACCAATCTGGCTGAGTACTTTTTTTTTTTTTTGATTTATTTGTTCAGTATTTTTATGATTAGAAATTTAGTGTGACCACATTGTTGCCAATTTAGGATAATATGGATATTCACTAAATATGAACTATTATTATTAGTTTGATTTCCGACTAAATATAGTTTTGAAATTACTAAATTGGATAGGCATACTTGTGATTGGCCCTTACATACAAAGAGGAATATGGTAAACTTTTTCAATTGAAAGAGGCAAAAGTGAGTATGAGTATAATGGTAATTACCAAAAGCCATAGTTTTGACAATAAATTTTTTCTAAAATATCCAATTTCATGAGCTAGATTATCTACTTCGTAAAATTCATGGAAACGAGTGTGAATTTACCTATACATTTAAGGGCTAAATGTCGTTCAGCTCTTATAAATGTTTACCTACACATTTATGTGAATTTACCTATACATTTGTGGGCTAAATTCGTTTTTTCTTTTTCTTTTTTGGATACAATTCAGGTAAAAAACAGTGGTTTTAAGTAAATTTATTTGTCCGACTATTTTGTCCAAGTCGTAGATGTACATTGAAATTATTTTTAATATTAATTAACGAATTATCATTTAATTAGTTTAGTAGCCCAAGTCAATGTAACACGATCTCGTTGGTGAAAATTAAGAAGGGCTTTTTTTTTTTTGTTTATAAATAGTTGTATTAATAATATAAAAAGTTCAACCAACTCCTGTTGGACAAAAATCACAATCAACCATTGATTGAAGAGTAAAGCGCCTATTCTTCCTTGTGTAGCCTCTCAATATTTTCTTATTACATTTGTTAATGCATGAACTCAAAGATATATTACTATTTATATAGGTTCAATACTTTTATTGGTCCCTTAACTTTCATTAAAAATAACAATTTAGTCTCCCAATTTCAAAAATGAATATTTTTGTTCTTTATCTAATTAAAGTAGGACACCATTAATCATTCATTAATTTTTCATTTATATTCAAACGTTTGGCTTTCACCAATTTGGCACACATCTGCAATCCACGTGCATTAATGGCAAAAAAATTGATGAAAATAGCAAGAAAGACTAACAGTTTCCATTTTGTAAACTTAAAGAATTAAAAAGCACGTTTATAAAGTTAGGGAATCAAATTATTATTTTTCGTCAAAATAATGGGACCAATAAAGATATTTATTGTATTTGAGTAAGTCAAAGTCATTTTTAAGCCGAGAGAATCTTGTACGTAAAGTCCCGGGCTTTGCACATGGCCTCCAATGGCTGGGCTTTTGGCAGGGTGAGCCCTTTCCCTTCCACCAATTTAACTTCCTCTTTAGTAATCCTTTCCCACTCAAAGCAATGTATCAAAGACGCCAAGGCCAATCCCACCACACGTTGGGCTAATCCACCCCCAGGGCACGACCTCCTTCCCCTTCCAAAAGGCATTAACATGTACGGATTAACCTCTTTCCCTTCAAACCTCTCTGGCTTAAAACTTGTTGAATCTTCCCAAAGCTTAGGATCTCTATGAATGGCCCAAGCATTGACCAATACTATTGTTGGAGGTGGAATATCATATGCTTGGATTGTACAATGATCTGATACCACGTGGGGTATTAGTAGTAGTGCGGCTGGAAACAACCGAAAAGGTCTCAGAAATTATGCATTGTATGTAGTTCAATTTGGACAAATCTGATTCATCTACTAAACGATCACAGCCCACATGAAAGTCCAACTCTTCTCTTGCCTTTTTTAACACCTCTGGATGATTAAGCAATAAAGACATCGCCCACCCTATTGTTGCCGCTGATGTATCAGTGCCCGCGGTTAGCATAACCTACGCAGGTACAAGTTGAGCGCTATTGATATTTATTATTTTCCCAACAAAAAAGAAGATATTATTATGTTAATATCATAAAAATATTTTTTTCCCTTCTTTTTCAAACAAATCATAACTGAATGTACCATAATCAGTGAAGTATGACCAAACATGGGAGATCATTTGTGAAATTTAACGTTATTAATATTTCAATGAAATCAGTGAGGTATTCAGAAGAATGTACCATAATCAGCCCTTTAATAGTCACGTCAGTATACTATTGTGGATCAGATTCTTGCAGAGAGAGCAAATGACCGATCATGGTGTTTCTCTTTTCACGCCTGTGCTCATGGATGAGACTTTGGAAAAAAGTGTCCATTTTCTTACCAAGCTTGGCCAATCTCTTGCTTAGACCTCTATAATCAATCCACTTTAAGAATGGCAAGAAATCTTCAGGGTTCGAACCAGCCTGCTCAAACAGCTCGTTCACTAGCCCCCGAAAAATCTTCGCGTCCTCGTTAACTTCGTTGCCTGCAAAATATCGCTTCCCTGCAACCATCCTCATGATAACATTAAAGGCTAGTTCAGACAATTTTTATTTTAATTCAACCTTTGCAAATCCATTTCGTGAACTTGTACAAAGGGTTTGTAATAAACGTTTGGCTTCATCTTGTCGAATTGACTGAAAGATCTTTAATCGGCCAACAGAAAATATATCTTCCGGAGCCAATCGACGAAGGTTACGCCAATGATCACCGTATGGTGACCCAGCCATGGTGGTGTGGTTATAGCCAGTGTATTTGCGCACGACCATATGCAACCTGTTTGCGAGTACAATATCATTTTTGGTGAAGCATTCTTCAGCAGCAGACGATGATGACACCACCACAACAAGGCGGTTGCCGAATTTGAGGGAGAATACGGGGCCACATTTTGCAGCAAAATCTTGCAGCATTCTGTGGATTAGGTGTTTCACGGCATGAAGATGGCCTATAATTGGAAGGGCCGGTATGGGGCGGGGAGGGAGGTTTTTATATCGTGGTTTGGATGAAAATAACTTCAAAGTTAATAACACTGCAACAAGGATCACACAGCCATGGAACCAGGTTTCTTCCATTTTCTGTTTGAAGCGATATATATTAAACTGAACAGACTTTCTAAATACAATTAGATGAAAATGAAGGGCAGATTAATGCATGCCTAAGTTTGATTTGCATTCGGGGTTTTTATATCGTTAGGTTCATTTATTAGTAAGTGTGTTTTTCTTGACTATGTATACAAGTCTATAAGCATGTCGGGCGGGGATTTTTTTTTTTTTTAGTGTACTGTGCGAGGATGATGCTTATGAATTGTAGATAGGCGGCTATGAACCTTGTGGCGTGCACCTACTTTAAAGCACATTTTTGGGTAGACACATTTAATCCTTAGAGATAAACGTGATATATCATATATAGTGCTTGAGTCAAACATCAAATTTAAAATATACACTCATGTAATAAGAGAAATATTATATAATGAAAGTATTTAATATAATAATGTATCAAAAAAATAAAAGAAAAAAAAATATATATAATAATGTATCAAAAAAATAAAAGAAAAAAAAATATTTTTTTTTTCAAATTAAGAGTGTACATAAATACACTCTTTTTCTTTAGTGGCTCCGCCACTGATAGTAATAGGAATGGAAAGAAAATAAACATGTAGTATCATATGAATGAAAAGAAAAACATGAATGTGTGGTATCTTGTGAATGAAAACGAAATAAACAGCAAGAGATAAAATTTTCCAAAATATCTTATCAAAATTATAAATTAATAAAAATATTTTTTTAAGGAAAAAAGTCTGGTCCTACAAACCGACATTAAGCCTGAAAAAGAGAAGACCAATTCCATATACACGTGAATTTTACTATGTAAGTATCGAATGTTCAGTTTTACTAGATTGAAGGGTATTCTACTTTTAAGAGGTGAATTTGATTGGTCTTTCGATCTGTCAATTTTTTACACTTGTAATTGACATGTTTGATGTTCTAATTCGTAGAATGTGATGAACATTATAAAAAAATCTTCTCTACATGCATATTTCCTGTAACACATATCAACGATAAACACGATATTTTGTAATCATCGAAAATAATTGGAGACTTTTAATTAATGTCATCATCACTATTTTAAGGGCTTTAATTATTTCCTGCTTTAGAAGTCATACATAGGCTATATACAGTGGGCCGAGCCATTTCAGGTTCCGATGTAGACTACCACGTAAAGCATCTAGCATCATCTAAGAAATTACTTTCCTCCTTTGATTTATTTTATTTTACATTCAATATCACCCCACCATGATATCAACATGAGTTGAATTTCATCACTTTTTTATGGAATGACACCAAATAATGAAATACTGAAATTATGGAGCGGAGATGACTTGATCTAGATGTGGTAATGAGATCCCGACCCGCCTAAGGCTTTATTTGGTATAATTTTTTAACACTTAAAAATAGTTCTTATAAGTTTAAAAGCTAAGGTTATTTTATTTGGTTTATATTTTAAAGTGTTTTTAAGAACAAGTTAAAAAATAAGAAAATTTATTTTAAAATAGGTTTTTATGAATTTTTTTTTTCTTTACAACACTTTTAACCAAAACTCTATAATTCAAAAGCTAGAGGTGGCTCCTACTAGCCTTCTAGGTATAATATTTTATCCCGTATAATACTTAAACCTATTTTGATATCATTCTGTCACGCTCTAAGCCCACATGCGCGACTAGTGTTGTAGGCATAAAACATAACTACTTGGACCTCTTTTTTACTGGCCCAAAATAGTTAATCCAAGTTATTTTTTATGATCACAACACTTATTTATAAATCATTCATAAACACTATATTCCATCAATATAGGATATTACAGTAAAAGTCATCAAGGATCTACAGCCCACCAAACTTAGGGACCCCTTTCTAAAACAATTTAAATACCCGCGAATCACACGAATATTCTCACACGCGCAAATTTGCAGATGGATACATATACATGTTACATTCTGCAAAGAAATTGTAAAATATGTATATGCAGAATTAAGCTTAAATTAGGCTTGGCTAGAAAACTGGGAAAGTTCCTTTTGCAAACTCCGTTTGGCTTTTTAGTGGCTAACAATAAAGAGTTTTGAGAACAAATTTACATGCATTTTTTCATAGGGTTTGCGAATAGTACTTAACAGAAAACAAAAAATGAGACGTTTAATGGCTTCGTCCGGTTTTATACGTAGGGATTTTCCAAGAAATATTGGTTACGTATTAGGGTTTAGGTTTTTAGTTGAGTATATAATTGATATTAGTGGAACTAGTCGAATTTGTTGTGTTGTAGGGCACTGGCAGACCTATATTGGGGCCAGTGGGGGCTGTAGCCCCCACTGACTCATAAAAATCGTTAAAATTTCTATGTATTTTTTTTAAAAAAATTAGATATTTATGCATTTTTAGTTAAAAAAATTAATTAGCCCCCACTGAAAAATAAAAGTACTAGTATAGTTCAAAAATTATGAATTTTAGCCCCCACTGACCCATAAAAACGTTAAAATTTTTATGTATTTTTTGAAAAAAAATTAGATATCTATGTATTTTTAGTTAAAAAAATTAATTAGCCCCTACTGAAAAATAAAAGTACTCGTACAATTCAAAAATTATGGATTTTAGCCCCCACTGGCCCATAAAAACGTTAAAATTCTATGTATTTTTTGAAAAAAATACTTGTATAATTCAAAAATTATAAATTTTAGCCCTCACTGACAAATTTCTGGCTCCGCCCCTGCTGTAGGGTTAGGTTTTTAGTTGAGTGTAGGGACGGATTTAAGAATTTACTATTGGGGGGGCCAAAAAAAATTTTTAATGATACTATATAGAATTTTTAAAAATTGGGTGGGTCGATAATTTTTTTTAACGATATTATATAGATATTTTGATATTTTTTTTTAAATTTAAAATTTTGCCCCCCCCCCCTCCACACTATATAGATCCGTCCCTGGTTGAGTGTTTAATTGATACTTGTACAATAAATTTATTGATTTTTAACCCTTCTTGAGACCCACTTTTCTTGTTTATTAACACTTGTTATAGGCAACTTAGCATGGTATTTAATAGTCGAAAAAGGGTTAGGGAAAGTTATTATGAGCAATTAACTTTCATGGTTATCTAGTGCTTGGGAGAATGCAATTTTTTTCCATGAGTTTTAACCTTAATTTCAAACTCCCCTATGAGGTTTTAGTTTTGCTCAAGTTTCCTATGACAACAAATTCTATTAAACAAATCTTTAAGGTTGAAGGACATTTTGGTCTTTCTATTATTTGTCTAGCTATATAACTCTATTTTATTGCCCTTAAAATTTTTATCTTTCGTTTTACGTTTTTAAAGGTTAGCTCTTTGCAAAAAACATTATTCGGTGGTTTAGAAAAGAAAATTGGATTCAATTTGATTGTAGGCCCTTTTTTAAAATGATTTTACTAAATTATATATGTTGTCTATTTTTTTCTTCTTGTTTTTGCATTTGCTTTTTTATTAAAAAATAAAAAGATGACAATGCCCTTCAATATAAGGCTTTATTTGACAAATTTTGATTTCATGGAGAAATATGAAAAACCTTATGGTGGAATTTAAAATTTAGACCAAAACTCGTGGCAGAACATGACATTCTCCCTTTAGTATTTTTTTTTGGTTGTCTCCTTTTAGCATTAAATTGATTCAATTTTTTATTTTACTGGTCTCTTGGATTCACGACTCAATCAGTTGAATACCAATTGAAAGATTAAAGTTTTCTAATTTTTTGACAATTCTAATCTTATGTTTCAAAGTTCCAATCATGGACAATCTACTGAAGACAACCAACGTAGACGAGGATTGCAATAACGAAATAAACAATGGCAAAAAATAATGGTAGGGAAATAATTAGGAAAGAATTTGGGTTGATTTTGTTTGATACTCAATTAAGGGTTTAGATATTCTCTAGGTAAATGAACAGTTAAAATTATTCCCTAATAATGTTATTATACAAACAGTGTTATTAGGGGATCCAAATCCGTAGCGTTGATTGGATTAATTTTTTATTACCAGCTTCTTGTTAAATTAATTGATCAATTATTTCCAAATTTGATTAACAATAAAGAGATTTTCTAATATTTAGGGGTTAGGTTTTGGATTTTGTTGATGACTAAATACATCTGTTGATGTAGAAATTTTTTTATAAAAAGAAAAATCCATTCAGTGAATCGAAGGTTGGAGTTATTATTCACGTATTTGCGAATTATCACTTCTTTTTGTAGCCCATAATCATTGTTAGTGGGCGATAAAGATCCATGAAATAATCTATAAGATGAATCAAATTAAACTGCATGAAGATTATATTGAGGTTAAACCAATAATAAAGATAGCTCTTCGGGGTTCGAAATCCCAATTTCGGTCTTATTAACTTAATTCCATTTGCATTAAATAGAGCAAACATCATGCAACTAGGCATTTAATGGCCATAAAATGGGGAAAGAAAATCTTATAAACGATCGACTTTCATAATAATCTACATTTGGCATTTATTTGAAATCTTTGGAAGAATGAAAGTACAATGAAGATATGTCTCGTCACAATTGGTGAGAAAAGAACGAAAATTGATTCAAAATAATCCGTTCAAATAGATCAAGTCATGTGTGTCTAAGCAGTGCGAGTCACGTATAATTTATGATGTGCACATACACAAGTCTGACTTAAAAAATTAAAACGTATTAAATATATTAAATTTTTGTTAAGAGCTCACTTTAAATTTAAAAGTTAAAAGTCCTGATTCTGTTACTGTGTCTAAAGTATGTAAACCCCATATGATCACGTGTCTCCTAATAGCATAAGCGTTGGATAGTCCTTCCAGAAAGGCACATATTTGCACTCAGAAATTTTTTCAAGACACGTTGATGGTAGTATTCTTTAATATATTTATTATTATTAGTAAGAACAATGGAATACTGTTAACACGCAAGGCCTAAATTATTTGAAGAACGCCGACGATCCAAACACACAAGGCCCAGTAGCCTAGCAACGCCCATTATAAGGGAGAATGAGAAACTCTTATATGTGGCCCTTAAATGATTTCTGACTTTCTACTTCAACTGGATCTTGATTTCTCATAATGTGTTGCAAACATTTTCGCAAAATAACTATTTCAACCTCAAAACTATTAAAAAAAATATTATTATGTTTGTTTATTATTTTCATGAATAAGTCTAATGCTTCATTAATTTCAACGGACCTCTCTTTGGGATTACTATCTGAGTTGACTTTTGACAGCATTGCAAAATTATCTACCTCAATGACGTCTGCTTGTCTACATACAAGTTTGTCACTAAAATAGTAGTTCTTAGTGAACCCCTTGTTGTCTTCCATGTCACTATTGTGACTTTGGCCGAAAAGCCCAATTTTATTGTTAAGTCCTTGTTCCATGTTCATGTCTCCAGAAGCCATGAGTAATTTTTTTTTTTTTTTAAATTAAATTGTGTCCAAAGTGTTAAAACTGCACTCCAAAAAACAAGTTAGTTCTTTGGCAATAAAACAAATGACTAAAACAAAAAATTGACAAAATATCAAATTTTTTTTTTTTTTGAAAATAATTCAACTAAAGGAATAACTAGCTAAATAATTACACGAATTAAAAAAAATTCTCACAGATCCTCAATTTGAACATATATCATAACCCACAAACATATTATGATATGAAGCAAACTCAAAACATGCGAACTGCAAAATTGGAGAAGGACGTGAATGGCTAATTAATTTTAGAGGCAGAAGGAGACAAAATATGAACTGAATTAAATATGTGAACTGGAGCAGAAGAAACTCAAAGCCAAAAATCAAAGCTTGTCCCAGTGGCAGTGCAACTTATGGTTACAATAAGAATTAGGGATCAAAACTTAGCAGCAACAATTACATTAAAGTTTTTCCCTTTTTTCAGCTTATTCATAGAAACAGTCATAGAAACAATTATTCAACTTAATTCGCACAAATTATTAAGAGCAGAAGCAGCAGCAAGATTAACCTTAAGATTGTTGGATATAGCAGATATAATTTGTGCGAAAATAAAAGCTTGTAGAAAACTAAACAATAGACATAAAATAACCATAAAACAGAATGAAGAAATAATAAAGAAGAAAGAATATTGGAGAAATTAACTATATATAAAATACTATAGTACACAAACCGAGGTTCGAGTTAGACTCGATGTCCTTAAGGTTAATTTGCTCTACTATGGTACTTACGGCTCAATGGCAATAACCTCCCAAAATACAACGGCTCTATCTTTTGTATTAGAAATACCACAAAATACAAAAGCTATCGAACTGACAGTGTTTAAACTCTCTCGAACAAATGCTATGCTATGCCTATCTATGCTTTGTATGCAATAATGCTAATGCTTCCCTTCCAATGAACTAAGCAGAGGTGGTATTTATAGATAAGGCCTAGGAGAAAAATCTGTTGGCCACTCCTTCCACTCAAAACGTGGGAATGAAGACCACCCTACTTCCTATATGTTGCTCAAGATGACGAATGTGGGAAAAGCCCACTACCTCAACTCCATATGTGCACATCAAAGCTGAACTTAGAGTCTGCCCATTACTTCCATTTTGTCACCCACGTTGACGAAGTGGAATTTTCATTCACCACCTTTTCCAACACTTTCTATCTCCGTAGTTGGTATGATCACACCCTAAAAGGAGGGAAGCTTTCATTACATCCTTTGCCATACACTTTGGATGGTAACAAATTATGCTCCTTACACATTCCGTCACCAAGAAGATTTAAAGCTCGAGCAGAAACGTTGTCCAGACAGTTTATCGTTCTAAACCATATAAGGCATCTTATCAAGGATCAGATGTGCGAGATAAACTATTTCTCGAAAGTGCATTGATTTATCTTGTCTCAGACAATTCTCTCTGGAATAATCTTGTCAGAGTTTCTCTTTCACCATCCTATAAAAAACATGTTTCTTCTTTACCAGTTCTATAAAGTTTAATAACATGATCGTAATTTAACGTAATAATTCTAAATGCAAGCATCAAATATGAGGTAGTTCACAATGGAATTCTTACTCACAATGGAAGAATTAAACATGTATATTAAGCATCATTTATGTATCTTGATTTTTCATCTTGAAATCTGGAAATCGTTATTTGGAAAATCCAACATCTACGTATAAAGATGTGCTACAGAAGTCATGGGTGATTATTGGTATTTGGTTCGATGCTTCGGGCGAAACCAATTCACAGGGTGTGACGGGATGCAAGGTTTTACTTATAAGGTAAGGAACAAAAATATCTTCATTCAACTCTGCTTTTGAATATAACAATTAAGCCAACGAATTAGATCAAATTACGTAATTGTATAACCAACAAGCTGAGAAGATTAACAAGAGAAGAGCTCAAAAGATGAAGGACAACAATTAGGTAAACACACTCTGCTTTTTAAATCTAACAATTAAGCCGACGAATTGTGAGCCGTCAAAAACCAACTAATGAGGTAAAGTCACATTTGGTAGCTTTACATTTTTGGTGAGTCAAAAGAAGACAAAAAGTAATGGAAAAAGGAAGATTTGTGCATCAAAGTTTGGTGTAAAATTAGGCACATGAAAATCATTTTCACACTACTATTTTGCTTTGATTTTGGGTATGAAATGAGCCTATAAATAGAGGCTCATTCCTTACCATTTTGCATCACCAAACATTCCAAGTTAGAGAGAAAACATAAGCTTTCTCTTGAGTAGTTTTCTTCCTCTTTTGTTGTCCTATATTTGTGAGTGAGAGTTAGTTTCTCCTATTATTTGAGAGAGTGATATTGTTCTCTCCTTATATTAGAGAGAAGGTTATTGTAAAATACTCCACATCATAGTGAAATCCTCCATTACTTGCCCGTGGTTTTTCCCTCGATTTGTTTGAGGGTTTTCCACGTAAATCTTGTGTCTCTACTTTCTCTGTTCTCATTCATATTTTAGCTGCGTGATACTGCTTGTCCCCGACCATTCCGCTGTGCCAATACCCAACAGTGGTATTAGAGCCATTAGTTATAGGTCACTGGTATTCATACGGGGTTACTGTTCACAGTTACTATTCACGCATACGATATAGTACTATTCACCTATACGGTATCAATACTATTCTCGTATACGATTTTGGTACTATTTACGTATACGATACTATTCACGTAAATAGTACTATTCATAGTGAAATAGTGGGAGTCGGTTCAAGTTACGAAGCAGATCGTCGTTAATACTATGGTGGCAAAATTTGAAATCGAGAAGTTCAACGGGAGAAATTTTTCCCTATGAAAATTAAAGATGAAGGCAATCTTGAGAAAGGAAAATTGCTTGGCAGCAATTGGAGACAGACCAGCGGAGGTGACGGACGACAAGTGGAAAGAGATGGATGACAACGCTATGGCTAATCTGCACCTGGCATTGGCAGATTCGGTATTGTCAAGCGTTGAGGAAAAGAAGTCAGCGAAAGAAATTTGGGATGCGCTGACCAAACTGTATGAGGTCAAGTCACTTCACAACAAGATTTTCTTGAAGAGAAGACTCTATACCCTTCGGATGAGTGAGTCCACATCGGTGACAGATCACATCAATACCTTAAATACGTTATTCTCTCAATTGACTGCAATTGGGCATAAAATAGCGAAGTTTGAACGTGCAGAGATTCTACTTCAAAGTATACCTGATTCGTATGATCAACTCATCATTAGTTACACTAACAATAAACTTTCAGATTATGTTATTTTTGATGATGTTGCAGCCGCTATTCTGGAAGATGAATCTAGGCGCAAAAGTAAGGAAGACAGAATCGAAAGTTCACAACAAGTAGAGGCATTATCAATGGTGAGAGGTAGATCAACGGAACGTGGCTCTAGTGGGAGCAACAATCAAGGTAGATCAAAATCAAGGAGTAGAAAAAAATATTAAATGCTACAACTGTGGCAAGAAAGGGCACTTCAAGAAGGATTGTTGGAGCAACAAGAAGAATCCCGAGGTGACAAATTCTCAGGGATGTGTGGCGACTGCACCAGATGATGGAGATATTTTATACAGCGAAGCAGCAACTGTATCAAAAGGCAGAAAGGAGCTCACTGATGCTTGGATAATGGATTCGGGAGCAACATGGCATATGACCTCTCGTAGAGAATGGTTCCACACCTATGAACGTGTCTCTGGATGATCTGTGTACATGGGTAATGATCATGCCTTGGAGATTGCTGGCATCGGTACCGTCAAAATTAAAATGTATGATTGTACCATTCGCACCATTCAAGGGGTACGACACGTGAAGGGCTTGAAGAAGAACCTATTGTCCATTGGACAATTGGATGACCTTGGCTGCAAGACCCATATCGAGGATGGGATCATGAAGGTCGTCAAAGGAGCACTTGTGGTGATCAAGGCAAAAAAGATCGGGGTAAATCTATACATGCTTTTGGGAGATACGTTGTAGGAGGCAGATGTATCAGTTGCATCAGCCGGTCAAGAAGAATCAACTATAATGTGGCATCGCAGATTGGGCCACATGACAGAACGAGGCTTGAAGATTCTCGCTGAACGTAATCTCCTACCCGGGCTCAAGATGGTAAACTTACCTTTTTGTGAGCACTGTGTTACCAGTAAGCAGCATAGATTGAAATTTGGGAGATCTACTGCCAGAAGCAAACACATTTTAGACTTGATCCATTCAGACGTTTGGGAATCACCGGTTTTGTCCCTAGGAGGAGCCAAATACTTTGTATCATTTATTGATGATTACTCCAGGAGACTGTGGGTGTATCCAATCAAGAACAAGTCAGATGTGTTTCCAATATTTAAAACATTCAAAACGCTGGTGGAACTTGAATCCGGGAAAATGATCAAGTGTTTGAGGACGGACAACATAGGAGAATACACTGATGGGAGCTTGTTGGCATTTTGCAGGCAAGAGGGTATTCAGAGGCAATTTACTGTTGCACATACATCTCAGCAAAATGGTGTAGCAAAGCGGATGAACAAAACTCTTCTTGAAAGAATGAAAGCTATGTTGGAAACTGCAGGTCTAGCCAAATCATTTTGGGCAGAAGCAGCTACAACTGCATGTTACGTGATAAATCGACCACCGTCAACTACAATTAGGTTGAAGACACCAATGGAAATGTGGACTGAAAAACCCACAGATTATTCTACCTTGCATGTATTTGGGTGTCTGGCATATGTGATGTATGGTTCCCAAGAAAGAACAAAGCTGGATCTAAAATCTAGGAAATGTTTATTCTTGGGAAATGCTGATGGTGTTAAGGGGTATCGCCTGAGGGATTCCACTAGCCACAAGGTTATCATCAACAGAGATGTGATATTTGCAGAAGATAAACTGCAAAGTGAAGACGATAGCAACACTTCAAAGGAGACTATTACAATACAAATTGAAGATAAGTCAGAACAAGGAGATGCTTTTTCTGAAGCTGTATTGGAGCACGAGGAACAAGAACCAGATGATGCTGAGGTTATAGAAGTCCGACGTTCATTGCGTCAGACAACAAGACCAACTTGGCATTCAGATTTTGTCATGGCGAGCAATGCTGCATACTGTCTTCTAACGGAGGATGGAGAGCCATCTACCTTTCACGAGGCTATAAAAGGCCCCGATGTTGCCCTGTGGATGACAGCAATGCAAGAAGAAATTGAAGCTCTACATAAAAATAAGACGTGGGAGCTTGTTCCACTACCACCTAGACGGAAAGCCATTGGTAACAAATGGGTCTACAAGATCAAGAGAGATGGTAATGACCAAGTGGAGCGATATCGTGCTAGACTGGTGGTGAAAGGATATGCTCAGAAAGAAGGAATTGACTTCAACGAGATATTTTCTCCTGTGGTAAGACTTACAACTATCAGAGTAGTCTTGGCCATGTGTGCTGTGTTAGACTTACATCTAGAACAATTAGATGTAAAGACGGCTTTTTTTCATGGAGAGCTTGAAGAAGAGATTTACATGCTTCAACCAAAAGGTTTTGTTGAGAAAGAAAAAGAAAACTTGGTTTGCAGGTTGACCAAATCTCTGTACGGTTTAAAGCAGGCACTAAGGTGTTGGTACAAGAGATTTGATTCCTTCGTGATTAGCCTTGGGTACAACAGACTCAATTCAGACCATTGTACGTACTACAAGAGGTTTGGCGATGATGATTTTATCATTCTGCTGTTGTACGTGGACGACATGCTGGTAGCAGGTCCCAGTAAAGATCGGGTCCAAAAATTGAAGGCACAGTTAGCTGGGGAGTTTGATATGAAGGATTTGGGACCAGCAAACAAGATTTTAGGGATGCAAGTTCACCGAGACAGAAAAGGCAGGAAGGTATGGATTTCCCAGAAGAATTACTTGAAGAAAATCTTGCGGCGCTTCAATATGCAAGATTGTAAGGAAATCTCGACCCCGCTTCCTGTCAATTACAAATTATCCTCAAGTATGTGCCCTAGTACTGAAGCGGAGAGGATAGAAATGTCTCGAGTACCGTATGCATCAGCAGTAGGAAGTCTCATGTTCGCTATGATATGTACGAGACCAGATATTGCTCAAGCAGTTGGTGCGGTCAGTCGGTTCATGGCGAATCCTGGTAGAGAGCATTGGAATGTTGTTAAGAGGATCCTAAGATACATCAAAGGGACCTCAGATGTTGCATTATGTTTTGAAGGATCAGAATTTACTGTCAAGGGTTTTGTTGATTCTGATTTTGCAGGTGATACCGATAAACGGAAGTCCACTACAGGCTATGTGTTTACAGTTGCAGGAGGCGTGGTAAGCTGGATATCTAAATTACAGACTATTGTGTCCCTATCTACAACAGAGGCTGAATATATGGCAGCTACACAAGCTTGTAAAGAAGCAATCTGGATTAAACGGTTAATGGAGTAGCTCGGGCACAAACAAGAGAAAATTCCCTTGTTTTGTGACAGTCAGAGTGCCTTGCACATTGCAAGGAATCCAGCATTTCATTCCAGGATGAAACACATAGGTGTTCAATATCACTTTGTTCGAGAAGTAGTGGAGGAAGGGAGTGTGGATATGCAGAAGATTCACACCAACGAGAACCTAGCAGATGTCATGACAAAGCCAATCAACGTTGACAAGTTTGTTTGGAGTAGATCCTCCTTTGGCCTAGCAAAGACGTAAGCAACATGGAATTGACAAGTATGGAGAGATTTGAAGATCATCCAATATGACTTTAAGTGGGAGAATGTGAGCCGTCAAAAACCAACTAATGAGGTAAAGTCACATTTGGTAGCTTTACATTTTTGGTGAGTCAAAAGAAGACAAAAAGTAATGGAAAAATGAAGATTTGTGCATCAAAGTTTGGTGTAAAATTAGGCACATGAAAATCCTTTTCACACTACTATTTTGCTTTGATTTTGGGTATGAAATGAGCCTATAAATAGAGGCTCATTCCTTACCATTTTGCATCACCAAACATTCCAAGTTAGAGAGAAAACATAAGCTTTCTCTTGAGTAGTTTTCTTCCTCTTTTGTTGTTCTATATTTATGAGTGAGAGTTAGTTTCTCCTATTATTTGAGAGAGTGATATTGTTCTCTCCTTATATTAGAGAGAAGGTTATTGTAAAATACTTCACATCATAGTGAAATCCTCCATTACTTGCCCGTGGTTTTTTCCTCGATTTGTTTGAGGGTTTTCCACGTAAATCTTGTGTCTCTACTTTCTCTGTTCTCATTCATATTTTAGCTGCGTGATAC
The DNA here is from genome assembly GCA_037974665.1 of Ehretia macrophylla. NCBI lineage: Eukaryota > Viridiplantae > Streptophyta > Magnoliopsida > Boraginales > Ehretiaceae > Ehretia > Ehretia macrophylla. The sequence goes on from CM075770.1 coordinate 34,820,242, forward strand.
TGCTTGTCCCCGACCATTCCGCTGCGCCGATACCCAACACGAATTAGATCAGATTATGCAATTGTACAAGTGCTTAATCAATAAGCTGATAGGGTTAACAAGAAATGGACAAAAATAAAAAGAATAAAACTTAGGTATAATCAATATAACTGTGAGAATTTATTCAATTTCTAAAGGCAATTTTGTGAACAATAATAATAAAAGAATAAAGCATTGCTGGTTAAATTCAATGTAACAAAAATCATACTTGTATATATATTACGATATCTCAAATTAAAAATTCAGAATTTCACTATCGCTAAAATTCAATTAATCATTTTTTAATTTAAAATTTAGAAGACTAGTGCCTACCTTGGCTTGGTAAAGGTGAGGACCGTGATAAACGAACACCTTTTCGCCTTCGGAGTGTGGGACGAAATCAAATTTCGGCGCTTCGCCGAAGGAGTTTTCGCCGTCGGTGGCCGAATCATCTTTCGAACTTAACCATTTTTCGGTGAGTTTTTTCGAATTTGTCTACTGTTTTTCTTTTATTTTTTGAGAGTTTAATTAAGATAAGAAAAATATGATATTTTAATTTTATCGCGGTTTAAATTAGGCACAAGCCATTTCGTATCATTTTATTGCCCTTGGTTAGGAGTTTTGTGTAATGTAAATGCTCTAAAAATATGAAAAATTAAATTAATTCATTCAATTTTTTAATCACATTATCTAGAAATTATATTATATAACTACTTTTCTATATCATTTCAAAAGTATAAATAAACAAATAGAAAATAAATATAAACACCTATTTTTAAAAAAATGGAATAGTAATCACTATTTTACAAAGATTAGATGTTTCAAAAGATACATTAATATATTTTCTTCATGTCATCTCCTCCTAATTTGACATCATTCTTACTCCTTGCTCATATGACCTGCTTGTAAATCCATTTTTTATCACCAGGAATTCACAAATCCAATGGTCAATCTTGTCATGCATATGCTTCTCAATAGAAGATGCAGTAATGCTCTACATTATACAAAAATTTCTTATTTGACCATGCCTAACATGTGTGTGTGTGTGTGTGTGTGTATATATATATATATATATTAAAAATCATTAGTTGGTTTGTAATTAGTCAAAACTAACATAGATTTGTTATAGCTTTTACTTCGCAAATATATTTCTTAGTTTGAAATACATTAAGAGTATCTAAAGTATATCTATACTACAATGCTCTATGAATTTGAAATTGTAAATAATTTTATACTTAAAAAAATTGATTAATTCAAATTATATTTGTCGTCTTAATTCAAAGTAAATTATATACATTTTATAAGATCAATCACAAGTGTTATGACCATTAAACCATATTTTGTAACTAAAGGAACAAATTTTAATTTTTTAAGTCTCATATATTTAATATGTCCTTAACTTTTTTCAACCCATTCCCATGATAAAAATATATACTTGAATTCATAGTTTGGAATGAAGTACATAACCAAATATTTTTCTTGATATGATTAGCATTATGTTATCTTGTCTTGATTAAAATATAGTAATAAATCTGGGAAAAAATATTGTTTTTGTGTTAAAGATTTTGGCTTGATATATCTAAGAAAATATACTAAAATCAATAGTACATTCAATGTCAAAATATAGATAGTTTCAACGCTCCATTTAGTTAAACCTAAAATGTTCTCCAATATCTATTTTTATCTTTTGTTTTTAATTAGATTGCACAAAAAAATTGTCAAAACTTTCAAATAAAACAAGATAACGTGACTTAAACTTTCAAATAACATAAGTTGCCTTCACCTAATTTGCCACTTTATGAGAACACCGCTAACTTTTAAAATAAGTTTGTTGTAATTTTTACTTCCCCATCCCCATATTTCCTTTATCATCCTTGACAATGCGCTTTGTTTGTTGGATTATAAGATTTATAACATGTTTACAAAATTGATCATCTATTCATCATTGCAGCTCTTTTTCCTGCAATTAAAGTATGTAATTGTAAGTTGTTATGTTAGTGTGGCTCTATAATTGTTGGGTTATAAGAGATGGCTATACTAATATAAGAAAAGTCATATCGTGATAAATGTATGTAGTCAAGAAGGAAAAAAATAAATTCATTTCTCTTACTCTTACAAATAGATATGTGACCAGCAAAGTCGTACATGTTATGGAGGATTATGGTATTGTTGATTAAGATGTTAAGGTATAAATAAATTTAGTTGAATCAAGTCAATTGCATAGATGTCCAATATTTGTATCACTTGGTCGCTGGCATTTTTGTGATTACATGTTTGCAAGTAGTCTAAAAAATTATAATTTTGGTCAAAATTGAGTTAAAAATTAAGTAAGCTAAACTTTTTAATTTGTTCATCTGTATAAAACTAATTTTGAACTCTTGTTCTAGATTGAAATTCAATCCGTCCATTCATGATAAGGATCTTGATGGAGTAAATTTCGCTGAAGGAAATTTATGTAGTAAAAAAGCCAACAAAATAAAAAGAAGTAAAATTAAAAAAAAAAAGAAAAATCCCAAAAAGTATGGAAGTGAGAAGTCATAAGGGAGAGTCGGTGCATCACAAATAATCATGAGTCCCAATTTTAATTAATAGTGCACCCCTATTATTCTCCAAAATTAATCTCTCACTGTCATGCCCTGAAAAAGGTCAGACCTGTGGGTATCAAGAATATATATACCTAGACCGAGAATATACGTTTTTAGTAAAAATAATTATTTAAAAAAAGAAAAAATAATAGTAAAAATAAAAAACTTCTTGAAAAAAATATATTCTTTTCTTTTCGAGACCAGTATTCACATAAGCATATCAAATGGTAGTCATAGACTATGGTCCCACAGCATACTCTAGATAAGAGACAATGAGGGCTCGTTTTGGCAAAGAGATAGATTAGGAAAGAATCATAAATACAAAAAAAAATACTAATTTTGCATAGTAAATAAAGGGTTTATCTTTCCAATTTATATGCGGAACACATTGTATTATTGGGTGACGTTGTGCTGGATAAAACATGGATTAAATCATGAATATTGATTTCCATTTTATACATCATTCTCAATGGATATTAACCATAAGGAAGAAAAATAAAAATTAGGTGAGATAATCAAAGTCGTAATATGAATTGCCCATATAAAGATACAATAAGTAATAATAAATGAGAATGATATGGCAATCACTACAAGAAAACAGGCTTGAGGCTACGAAAAATGGCGACGAAAAAATATTTCGTAGCCATTTGCAAAGACTGGCGACGAAATGAAATCTTTCATCACCGTTTGGTAGCTAAAATGTGCGAAAATTATTTCTTTCAGAAAAAAATTACAAATGGTCGCCATTTGGTAACCAAACGGCGACAAAATAGGGACAATAAAAGATAATTATTGATTAATTAGTTATTGGTCGCCATTAGGTCGCCAAATGGCACATGGCCACCATTATCATTAATTTTTGTTAGCATCTTAATTACAAAAAATAAATGAGAAAAAATAATTATAAAATAAAAAAGTATAAATGTGGTTTCCGTTTGGTCGCTACATAGCGACCAAACGGCGACCAAAAACGTAAATATTTCTTTAAAAAATTATAAAAAATAAATTGAAAAAAAAACAAAAGTTAAATAAATAAAATAAATAATTATCACCCTTAGGTCGTAAAAGGGCGACCCATACGCGACAAATATCATTTAATTTTTTTAAAAAAATTATAAGAAAACTAAAACAGATATAAAATAAAGAATTAATTATATCAAACAAATTATTTCTTTTGCATGGTAGTTCGTAGCCCCATGGTGGCCATTGGCCACCAAATGGCGACAAAAAGTAAAATTTTGGTCGCCGTCGCCAATGGTTACGAAGGGGCGACGAAATGTCCATGTTCATAGAAAATTAGGTTGATTTATAACAAAATAATTAATAATAACAAATACATTACAAGTTTGTGTAATATCTATTTTTTTTTATTGAAAATATATTATAAGGTTTACTTAATTGCATGAAGTTGTACATATTTAAGATATAAGAGCATAAAAATAAATTAATAATTAATAAAAGTAGGATTAATGAAATACAAAGTGAAAAACAATGAAGATTTTATCATTGTCATTAGTTTTTCGCATGCCAATTAAATTCTAACTTCGCACTAACATCAATGACTTAGTATAAATTGAAGAATGACTATAATAAAAGATAATATTTAGCTTAGAAGAGCTACTTAAAACAAAAGAAATAAACAAAATAGATATTGCACAACCTTTTAGCTACCAGGCAAGCAAGCCTGACAGCAAAAACTTCAGCTAAAAAGGCAGATTTGCAAACGACAAGGTTCGTAGCCCCATGAAGAATAGTTCCCTGAGAATTTCTGCAAACTGCGGCAATAGCAAACTTACCATTACCAGCCTCTGCAGCATCAACATTAATTTTAATCCATCCTACAGGGGGACGAGACCAGGAGACTGCATGATTGGGACAATTAGAGTTTGACTGATTAGGTTGTACAACAACAACAGCACAATGGCTTTCAATGATCTCGGCATGAGCTCTGCGAAGTGCTCTATCAATATCAATTGGTGAGTTTTCAAACAGATGAGAGCACCTCTCTTTCCAGATATGCCAACAGTAGATGGCGAGTTTAGACTCAGCTTCACCATTTAAATAACCTGCAGCACCAAATCTATTTGACATATGAAGTAACCAGTCATCAAACCTTGCAGTACTTTGAGGTTCAATTATGATCTGGAGAACACAACCCCACCAAAACCTTTGTGTCCATGGGCAAGTCAAGAACAGATGTTCAGTTGTTTCCTTCTCCTTGAAGCAAATTCTGCACATTGGATTATCAATACACTTTCGTTTAAACAGATTTTCTTGAGTAGGGAGGGCATTTGAGCAGATCCTCCACATAAAGTTTTTGATTTTTGGCATGACTTTTAAGGCCCCAAATCAACTTCCATAACTCATCAGGTATCACATAAGAGCTACAGGCTTTAACATTATGTTGACCATGCGATATCACCTTTTTTGCTGCATAGTAGCCAATGCGAACACTATAGTTCCCATCAGTGGTAAGTGGCCAGATAAGAGAATCAGAGACATCAACATAAGGCACATAAGTAGCTGCAATTTCCTCAGCCAGATTCTTTTCAAACAGAGAGTTAATGAGAGAAAGATTCCATCTCCCAGAAGGCAGGATGAGATCTTTCACTTTAGAGACATTAACTACCCCACTTGGTCTACTCAAACTTTTGCAACTAGTGAGCCATGGATCTTCCTCACTCTCTACACTCACATAGAAGTATACACAGAAATTTGCAAATGAGTTATACTAATGTTTGAATACAATCGGCTCACCAACATGGCATGAATAATTTGTTATACATAGGGGCAGGTTTACTTGTTACGATGTGCCGTAACCTTCATTGATCTCATCAAATGCTTTGGAAACTCTTATATTTCTAGTTTCAAAACTATTTGTTCTACTTAGTAGTCATATCCCTATTAATTTTAATTTTCAAAACTGTTTAGTCGCACTAACAAAGTATTCTATATCCTCCCTTGGTTGTATATATAGTCTTAGAACTTTCTTAGTAATTAATCTCTAGGGCAATTCTTTTGTATTTTATTACTACTAATTTGATTGATGATTTATTGTATTTGGTTAATCCATCCATTGGTTAATTTATGTTATGACGAACTCGAAAAATTTATATTATGTAATCCTTTATTTTCTTTCATATATTTGTACTGTTATATTAACTGGTTGTTTATCTCCAACTTTGGTTAAACAACCAATGGCGGACCCACCTCTTAAAGAGGGTGAACACTCAATTTGGGATTCAATCCTATCACTATATTAGTGTACACCTGATCTTAGGATTCAGGGCCTTCTGGCTCTACCACTGTTTAGTATTTTTACGGAAAGTTTTTAGCTTTTGTTGATGACTGAATTAGGGGTAAATTATGACTATAGTCTCAATTGTTTACACACTTTTTCAAGTTGATCCTTAATATTTCAAAAAAATAATACTAATCCCTAATGTTTATATAAAAGTGATTCAAAATAGTCCATATTATTCAAAATTAAACAATTTAGTTCCTATTAATTTTCAAAAATTTCAAATTAGTCCCTAAATAAGGGTCATATGCAGGGATTAAATTGAATTTTTTTAAGAAATAATAGAGACTAAATTAAATTTTTTGAAAAGCAATAAGGACCAAATTGGATAGTATTGAACAATAGGGACCATTTTGAATCACTTTGGTAAACATGGAGGACTACTATGAATCTTTTAAAATATTAAGGACAATATTAAAAAAAATATGTAAACAATAAGGACTAAATGTGAAATTTACCCACTGAATTAATGTGCCAATGTAATGGATGGGAACTTGACCCAAAATGGTATAGTCACCAATCTGGCTGAGTACTTAGGGACCCCTTTCTAAAACAATTTAAATACCCTCGAATCACACGAATATTCTCACACGCGCAAATTTGCAGATGGATACATATACATGTTACATTCTGCAAAGAAATTGTAAAATATGTATATGCAGAATTAAGCTTAAATTAGGCTTGGCTAGAAAACTGGGAAAGTTCCTTTTGCAAACTCCGTTTGGCTTTTTAGTGGCTAACAATAAAGAGTTTTGAGAACAAATTTACATGCATTTTTTCATAGGGTTTGCGAATAGTACTTAACAGAAAACAAAAAATGAGACGTTTAATGGCTTCGTCGGGTTTTATACGTAGGAATTTTCCAAGAAACATTGGTTAGGTATTAGGGTTTAGGGTTTTAGTTGAGTATATAATTGATATTAGTGGAACTAGTCGAATTTGAAACATTGGTTAGGTATTAGGGTTTAGGTTTTTAGTTGAGTGCAGGGGCGGATCTAGGAATTTAATATTGGGGGGGCCAAAATATTTTTTTAATGATACTATATATAAATTTTTAAAAATTGGGGAGGCCGATAATTATTTTTACCAAAACTACATAGATATTTTTAAAAAAATTTAAAACGTTGGGGGGGGCCGTGGGCCCCCCCTCCCCCCCACCACACCACATAAATCCACCCCTGGTTGAGTGTTTAATTGATACTTGTACAATAAATTTATTGATTTTTAGCCCTTCTTGAGACCCACTTTTCTTGTTTATTAACACTTGTTATAGGCAACTTAGCATGGTATTTAATAGTTGAAAAAGGATTAGGGAAAGTTATTATGAGCAATTAACTTTCATGGTTATCTAGTGCTTGGGAGAATGCAATTTTTTTCCATGAGTTTTAACCTTAATTTCAAACTCCCCTATGAGGTTTTAGTTTTGCTCAAGTTTCCTATGACAACAAATTCTATTAAACAAATCTTTAAGGTTGAAGGACATTTTGGTCTTTCTATTATTTGTCTAGCTATATAACTCTATTTTATTGCCCTTAAAATTTTTATCTTTCGTTTTACGTTTTTAAAGGTTAGCTCTTTGCAAAAAACATTATTCGGTGGTTTAGAAAAGAAAATTGGATTCAATTTGATTGTAGGCCCTTTTTTAAAATGATTTTACTAAATTATATATGTTGTCTATTTTTTTCTTCTTGTTTTTGCATTTGCTTTTTTATTAAAAAATAAAAAGATGACAATGCCCTTCAACATAAGGCTTTGTTTGACAAATTTTGATGTCATGGAAAAATATGAAAACCTTATGGTGGAATTTAAAATTTAGACCAAAACTCGTGGCAGAACATGACATTCTCCCTTTAGTATTTTTTTTGGTCGTCTCCTTTTAGCATTAAATTGATTCAATTTTTTATTTTACTGGTCTTGTGGATTCATGACTCAATCAGTTGAATACCAATTGCAAGATTCAAGTTTTCTAATTTTTTGACAATTCTAATCTTATGTTTCAAAGTTCCAATCATGGACAATCTACTGGAGACAACCAACGTAAACGAGGATTGCAATAACGAAATAAACAATGACAAAAAAATAATGGTAGGGAAATAATTAGAAAAGAATTTGGGTTGATTTTGTTTGATACTCAATTAAGGGTTTAGATATTCTCTTAGTAAATGAACAGTTAAAATTATTCTCTAATAATATTATTATACAAATAGTGTTATTAGGAGATCCAAATCCGTAGCGTTTATTGGATTAATTTTTTATTACCAGCTTCTTGTTAAATTAATTGATCAATTATTTCCAAATTTGATTAACAATAAAGAGATTTTCTAATATTTAGGGGTTAGGTTTTGGATTTTGTTGATGACTAAATACATCTGTTGATGTAGAAATTTTTCTATAAAAAGAAAAATCCATGAAGTGAATAGGAGGTTGGAGTTATTATTCACGTGTTTGCGAATTATCACTTCTTTTTGTAGCCCATAATCATTGTTAGTGGGCGATAAAGATCCATGAAATAATCTATAAGATGAATCAAATTAAACTGCATGAAGATTATATTGAGGTTAAACCAATAATAAAGATAGCTCTTCCGGGTTCGAAATCCCAATTTCGGTCTTATTAACTTAATTCCATTTGCATTAAATAGAGCAAACATCATGCAACTAGGCATTTAGTGGCCATAAAATGGGGAAAGAAAATCTTATAAACGATCGACTTTCATAATAATCTACATTTGGCATTTATTTGAAATCTTTGGAAGAATCAAAGTATAATGAAGATATGTCTCGTCACAATTGGTGAGAAAAGAACGAAAATTGCTTCAAAATAATCCGTTCAAATAGTTCAAGTCATGTGTGTCTAAGCAGTGCGAGTCACGTATAATTTATGATGTGCACATACACAAGTCTGACTTAAAAAATTAAAACGTGACAAGGGGTTCCCGAGCTGAGGTACGAATCCGTCCCGAGCCGAAGCGGGCTAATCAGTGCCAAGGCCAGCGCGTTGAGCTGAATGTCCAACCAGGATGACTGGCCCGACCCCGGATACCCCGACCTCACTTTCAGCTATTCCGATGGGACATAAAGCGCTGATGGGACATAAAGTTGTGCTGCATTAAATGCTATCAAACCAGAACTTAGTATAAATAGAGCTCCATCATCTTCATTTAAGGAGGTAACTCGTTATTAAATGGTCTCAGCTACCTTGCCAGCTCGAACATACTAATCATTCGCACGCTCGAGGGGAAAATCCGGGTCATCACCCCGCCTTTTCCTTTTTTTCCTTGTGCAGGTCTGGCAGCCGACCCGGAAAGAACAGCTCGGAGGCCGACCTGAAAAGTCTAGCTCGGCGCAAGTAGCTCTCAACTTCAACTGTGAGGTTTTCGACCTCAACAGTTTGGCGCCGTCTGTGGGAAACGACGAGTTCTTTTATAACTATTTTCACCACTCATTGAGAAACCATTATGGTGCAAACTAGAAGCCACAGCACACCGATAGAGGATTCGCCCAACCCGGAAGGGGACCTCGAAACTACGCAGGTGCCTAGCCAAAACCTAACCCACGCCGACGTTAGAACGAGCCAACGTATACACTTAGCCACTCAAACCAACCCCACAGCAGAAGGAGACCCCAATTCCAGCCTGTCACTGGAGATAAGGATGATGCTGAGGATGTTCGAGGAACTTAAGGAACAGGTAGCCCGGCTAGTTGAGGGCCCCCTAGCTCCGCAAGAGGCTATTCCGCGGCTATCGCGTCTGCAATTCTACATCCCAGAGTCAAGGCGAAAACGGACGCAGGACGAGGAGGGTTTCCTAGAGCCGGTGGCGAGATCCGATGCGGCGAGAGGTAAAAGGGCGGCTCGAGCCGACCCCGAGCAGGCCAAGACCGCAGCTGCCATAGCCAAGGTCATCAACCAGCTCGGCATAAGCCCACTCTCCCCCGAGGTACTGGCCACGCCACTGCCCACTGGCAACCGCATGCCCAACCTGGCCGTCTACAATGGAGATGGAGACCCAGCTAGCCACCTGCTTAATTTTGATCACCACATGACTCTGCAAGACATGCTAGATCTCATGAAGGCAAAGACATTCCCTACCATCCTGGTTGGCAATGCCTTGGACTGGTTCCAGAAACTTCGTCCCGGTTCGATTGCAAGTTTTCACCAGCTGGCTGAGGCTTTCCTGTCTCGCTTCGCTGGAAGCCAGCGCGCCACCCGCCATACTTCTACATTGCTGCTAGTGAAGCAACATAGAGGGGAAAGCTTGAGGGCCTACACGGCCAGATTCAATGAAAAGTCCCTCTGAATTCCCAACCTGGAGGACTCCATGGCGTTGATGGCTTACCAGAGTGGGCTGAGGTCGGGCCCGCTCACGTCCTCCCCGGCAATCGACCCCGTGGATACTGTATCCGAGCTGATGGTACGAGCAGAAGGGTACATACACTCGGAGGAAATCCATCAGGAGAAAAGGGATGATGACAAGGAGAATGAAGCCACCAAGAAGGGAGAGGCCTCTCGAGCCCAACCTGGCGATAAAGTCCAAAATGACCAAGGCAAGCAGCCTCAACAGCCAAAGCAGAACCCCCGGTTCACCATGTTCACTCCCCTTAACACCTCGAGGGAACAGATCCTGATGGAGATCCAACACCAGAACCACCTGCCTCCAGCTCCGAGGATGAAGGGCCGACCCAAGAAGTGTAATAGAACCAAGTATTGCCGCTACCACATGGACTATGGCCATACCACCGAAGAGTGTAAAGACTTGAAACAGGAGATTGAGGCATTGATAGCCCGAGGCCACCTGTGACACCCCGCTCCCTCTCGAGACCGGGAATTCTATCAATCAATCTAATCACACCCCAAACCAAACCTGGGCATAATTTTCAGAGAAAACGGACAGAGTCTCCCCTGTTTCTAAGCGAAATGTAAAACCTGTAATTGCATATAAATGGACCACCACCGTGTCCAACCATACAAAACTTCCTCAAGGCCATTCGAGCCTCAGTTCTCAACAATTAAACTCAGCAAGTATACATACATTTCCAATTTAAAAGCTAACCTATCTCCTTTCATTTTTGACAAGTACACTCAAACTTGAAAATTAAACCATACTAAGCTACTGCATAAAATAAACTATCATGCCATTCTAGCTATTTTCCTTTGGACATTACAACATGCAATGAAGTTAAGCTATACTAACTGATTACATAAACTAACTTATCAATTCACCTCAACTACTTAGCTAGATTTAAATTACATTTCTTTTAACAACAAATACATAAAACATATGAAAGCATATATCTTTACAACTTCGACATTCAAGCCACATAGGCACGCAAGACAACTCTTCAGGCACGAACTTTCACGAAATCACGAACTTTTCAGCTAACATGACATCTCCTGAAATGTGGTGGTGAGGAGTGAGTATACACAACACGTATACTCAGTGAGGGCGAGACAGATATCGAATTGGAGAGAAAGAAAATTCATGCAATGCAAATAAGACAGTTAAGCAATATAACTGAGAAAGTAAGCTATCAAGACAAACCATCAATACAATAAGCAATTAATGAAAGCATTAACACAACCATTCAAAGCTATACCACACTCGGAAGGCTATGGTTCACTCTTACGAGCAATATACCATTCCACGAGCGATATACCAATCTCGAGCTTGATGTTGACAACGATGACAATAAGCGCGCATCCACCTTATAACACTAGTTTGGAATACCCCGGAAGTATCCATCAATCTACGACCCAAATCTCCCTGGAAGGCAACCCAAGCGAGAAGAGCGAATAGCAACGGAGCTAGAGCAACCAACACTGGCAACCTGAGGCTACCCAGAGAGGCCCATTACTCATGTGCGGGACACTATGCAATGCAAGACTCGATACAAGGCGATAAACGAGTAATAATGCCACACCTGGGAGAATAACAAAGTAGGTTACTCTCGCAGGCAATAGCAACAGTTGATAAGCATTTCAATCAGAATCAATACAAACAAGTATGTCAATCAACCAGAAGCATTCTATAGGCATAATATCAAGAAAAAACACAAAGTCATAAATCGGCCGCAACTATCAAAACACTACCATTTCCAAACGAGCCACGATTTCCGGAAACCGACTTCGCCAATCCTCCTAGGTCACCATAAGGCACCTCTAAAGACACCGAAACCCTACTTAACCCTAGAATTCACGCAAAGCCCCGATTTCCCCCTTTGCTCGTTTGAACTACAACTATGCCAACCAAACACCCAACCAACACCATAATCGCACCAAAAGTGCTTCTATGGCCTCCCGAAACAATGCCAACACGCAAAACGAGAAAATGCCAAAGTCGACCTAAATGACCCTGACTTTCACCAAGGCATAATTCCCATTTTTTCCATTACGCAATCCAAAGAAACCATGCATTTAGGCATTCTAGCACACCTAGCACATTTCTACATCAACGGACAGCATAACAGAGCAACTTCATCGTTTAACGATTTACTATTCATAAAACACTATTCAACAACCAATTTAAATTGCAATCTCAACATTTAACCATAGAAAATGTTAAAAAGGTATAAATACACGTTCTACAATTGCCAAGGAACATTCTAGAAGCATCAAAATGCTTTAAACAACAATCTACGGATAAATTCTAAAAATCACAAAGTTAACATACATAATGTTTAAATGCGCAAATAACGTGCTTCCCTCACCTTAGACGCTCCTAGATGCTAGGAAAACCTTGTAGGACGCCTCGGAAACCACCCCGCACGAGCTCACGCGAAGATTTGAAGATTTGAAAGGTTGAATTTTTTTTCTTTTTCCTTCTTGGTTCGGCCTGCTCAAGGTCTGATTTTGCTTTGTTTTTTTTTTATTTTGTTATGTTATAAGCCTATTAAGTGACAAGCTTGGTCAAAGGGTCAAAGCCCTTGGTCAAATAACTTAAAATTAGGTCAAATGGCCTTATTTTGTACATTTTAAAATCATCTTAACTAAGGAAAAATTAATTATAGCTAACAACAATTAAAATATAAAATTTAAGTCATCTAAATTCTAGTTTCACTATTTGCTGAGGACTAGAAACCGTTCTCTAGCTATCGCTCTCGATATGCTATGCACTTTGCGTCAACAAAGAAGTGACAATTAAATCTCAAAGAATCTAAGAAATATATCATTTTTGGAAAGCATCATAGTTTAAAATTTACTCCGGCTCGGAGTTACTTTCATCTTTTATTTGAAAACTGAGTGATTTTAATGCAAGACAACCAAAACCGATTATTAAAATAATCACAGCAATCAAGGTAATCAATATTCATCTAAATTAATTAATTTAACCATTTCTAGAACATTTTAAAGAATTATGAAGTCAATATTAGGATACAAATGAAAGTTAATATAACACATAGTCAAATACAATTAAACCCTAACATTTAAAATGACACTTAATTAATCACAAGGGTATAAATTCAATTACTATAATTATTAGAAATAGATAATAATCTTTTAATTATTCAATACACAACTACTAAATGTTTCCAAGAGAAATATTAAAATAGTGCAAATTGGTTTATTTAACTAATTAAACATTTAATCAAATGCAGACAAGGGCTATTAAATGCATGCCGGGTTCGGGTTATCACACCACCTGTGACGCCCGAGATTTAGCCATGCATTCAATTACTGTTGCATCCTTTATTTGCGCACCTCTTTCTATGCCTTATTAATTGTCTTCTTAAATTACTATTCACTCCGTTTTTAAACTGCATTCTATTGGTTAATTAGCATTTTTATTAAATCATATTAATTGTAAAAGTAGTGGGAAAAAATGTGCAATTGGGCTAGAAGTGATAGGAGAGCTCGTTTAGAAAATGATTTTCGTGGTTCAATGAATAGTGTTACGTAACTAACTTAGTGTTTTAATTAGTTAGCTTATACTTTACACTTTAGGCTCGTTTTTAAGCTACCAACGCTCATTTTTAGTGGACCACTAAACACCTAACTTGACCCTACCCATCATATATACTCACCATAAAGGAATTAAGCTCATAACTTGCAAACAAAAAAAAAATAGGAGCTGAAATTCACTGTTGAAGGCCGAGAGCCTCAAGCAGCCACAAGGAGGGATTTTTCATCTTCAACTCTTCAATCCAAGCCACGCCAAGCCTAGAGCAAGTAGTTTAGGGTGTGTGCAAGCTACCTAGGTGCTCCTACGCGCATTGGTGAGGGATTTCACGACTTGTTTTTTGCATTTTTAAATAGTTGCTCATTTCTTGATTTGTTGAAAATATGATTAAATGCCATTGTAATTGTTATCTATGCTAATATACCATCTATATGAATGCTAGAGAATACATTTGAGCCGTCGTTTCGCAATTTAAACGGTTAGAATCGTTAGTTTGATTTTTAGGGTGAATAGTGACGTTTTTTCTAGGGTTTTGTGTAATTGCTCGAATTAGCTTGATTTAATGCTTCTAATAGATGCCTTAGGTGCTAGTGAAGATTACCTAATAGCCCCGTGCACTTGTATTGCCCTTAAATCGCCAAAAAATGGAAAATAGCCGACTTTAACTTGGGGCTTTTGGGGTTAATGCGAATCCGGGTGGATTCGGGCTTCAATTCTAGTATCCTTAGGCTACCTAGGTGCTATAGATGCCTTGATATCCCTTGTTTGAAGCCCGGACAATGTATGTGTAGTTTAAAGCCATAAGAGGGAATTTGGGGCTTTCGGGGTAAACGCGGGCATTTGAATGAGTTAGAGGGTTGAGAGGGGACCTTGAGGGTTAGGTAGGAGGTGGGGAGGGTTTCCTTTGAAAATGAAATCATTAACTTTGGTTTGGAAGAGAAATAGTTTGTAAAATGAAGGGGTTAAGTGTAATTTCGGTTGTCTCACACTTCTAAACGCACGGCATGACTTCTTGAGTGTTTATATGTGATATTAAGTTGATTTGGAGCTTTTGGTTTAATCCTATGGTTATTTTGTAATGTCTCTTTGCAAAACTGCATATTTGCTTATATAATTGTTCTATTCTGATTGCATCGAGGTCAACCTACTTTGTTGATCCTCATATGTGTTAATGCTTATATTATTGCTATTAACTTGCCATCGTTAAGTGCATTGCATAGTGGTTGCGCAACCATAGTGTCAGGGGCGGATGTGTTGAATATCGGCTGGGCGACAGAGGGCTTGCCGGTGGATATTCAAACTCCGTGCCCTATTCCCTCATTCGCCTGGTCCGGAGATTGCCAGGGGATGTTGGGTCGTAGGATTCGGGGTACATCCGGAGTCCACCCACTGGAGTGATTGGGGTTATGCCGGCTTATCGTGATCGTGCTCGTGGTTCGTGGATCGTGATTGAAGACCAGTGAAGATTGGTGTATAGGGGATTGAGTGAAATGTATCCTTTTAAATGTGTGGTTACTTATGTTATCATTGTTTCTTAAATTGTCTAAGTGATATTGTTGTATAACTGTATTATCTGTTGCATTGCACGCCCCGGGACTATATCCCTCACTGGGCAACAGTGGTTGCTCATACCTCGCTAACATGTTTCAGGTGGCACAGTTGGTGGAGTTGCCTTAGCTGCTGTGTGATATTTATCTGAGACGGATGTGCTTTCTGGTTGCTATGTGAAGAATTTGTTGTTCTATGTATAATCTATTTTGGGGCCTTAAAGCTCATGTATGTATTTGAGTAATATGTAAGCTAGAAGTCTGATAATGTAGTAGCAGTGGTAATTCTATGGCTTGTAATAACTTATACTTCTATTTCTAGTTGCTTTGCATGCTTGGGAGTGAATGGCTTAGTGTAGAATGTTTTATCTCTAAGTATGTTTTAATGTTATCCTAGAATGGCATGGTTATTAGACTGTATTATAAACCAGTTACTTGCATGCTTGTGTGTTTTGGAACTATTGTGTACCATAAGGCTCGGATGGCCGTGAATATTTAAATATTTAGCCATGAAAAGTTTGTTTACCTTGTAGTTACCTTATTTGAGAATTTACAGGTTTTCAGAATGTCCATAGTACAGGGGAAACTCTGTCCTTTTTTCCCTAAAATTTTGTGACCGGGTTTGGTATTGGGTTGAGAATGGCTTGGTTATTAGAGCCCCCGGTCTCGTGAGGGATCGGGGCGTTACAGGTGGTATCAGAGCTTAGCAGCTCACAGCCGGGACAGGGTCCTCGGCCTGGCGGGTAGCGACCCTCGAGTGCATGCATGCGAAGTGTGTTTTGAATAGGAACGTGCTCGTATGTAAACCTTGTGTGTGTGCTTGTACGAAAATGTGTACTTATGTGCCTTATTGTGTTAACCTGATGAATTTGCAATACGTGCAAATGTGTGATTTTGTGTAGACCTATGTGACCTATTTGTGTAGTAATGAGAAATATGTGAGATGTGTATTATGTGATCATGAGTGCACTTATGTGGTGTATAGGTGCAATATGTGAAGGTTACGTGACATGAGCATTTGATATGATTAATTGTGTATTTAATTGATTCATTAAGTATTTACTTACTTTAGTTATTTGTAATAATGTGCATTAAGAATTTATTTTAAATAGAATCAACTACATACACGCATTACCCTTCGAAATGGTAAGTAATTTCCTTCCCCTGAAAGAGTCGACTAGTAGCGGACCTTCTAAGAGGTGGACCAACAGATAAAGAACAGTTGATCAGGAGGTTATGATGATCAGTGGATAATATTCATTACTCGGAGCTTGATATTTAATAACCGGCTACTGGTATCTTTCTCGGTATTTTCCTGTGGAATTCTTGTTGGAGCTCTTGTTGGCATTCTCCTTGGATTTCTTCCTCGGTAATCTTATTCGGAATTCTAGATTGGATTTCTTAATTAAAGCCTTTATTTGGCATTCATAGTTGGGATTCCATTCTTCTATGGTATTCATGCCAGCGGGATTCTTAATTGATTTCGAAGTAGCATCTTTATTGGAGCCTTTATTTGGCCTTATTAAGTGAGGTTCACAGACAATACTACTGGGATTTCTTAATGAGCTTCCACGAGAATTCGTATATGGTATTCTTGCTTAGCAACTGATGACGAATAATCGGAGTTGGTTTCCAGTTGATACAGAGTTCTCTTGTGAAGAAGAATTGCGTGGACGCAATTTGTTTAAGGGGGAGAGGATGTGACGCCCGAGATTTAGCCATGCATTCAATTACTGTTGCATCCTTTATTTGCGCACCTCTTTCTATGCCTTATTAATTGTCTTCTTAAATTACTATTCACTCCGTTTTTAAACTGCATTCTATTGGTTAATTAGCATTTTTATTAAATCATATTAATTGTAAAAGTAGTGGGAAAAAATGTGCAATTGGGCTAGAAACGATAGGAGAGCTCGTTTAGAAAATAATTTTCGTGGTTCAATGAATAGTGTTACGTAACTAACTTAGTGTTTTAATTAGTTAGCTTATACTTTACACTTTGGGCTCGTTTTTAAGCTACCAACGCTCATTTTTAGTGGACCACTAAACACCTAACTTGACCCTACCTATCATATATACTCACCATAAAGCAATTAAGCTCATAACTTGCAAACAAAAACAAAAAATAGGAGCTGAAATTCACTGTTGAAGGCCGAGAGCCTCAAGCAGCCACAAGGAGGGATTTTTCATCTTCAACTCTTCAATCCAAGCCACGCCAAGCCTAGAGAAAGTAGTTTAGGGTGTGTGCAAGCTACCTAGGTGCTCCTACGCGCATTGGTGAGGGATTTCACGACTTGTTTTTGCATTTTTAAATAGTTGCTCATTTCTTGATTTGTTGAAAATATGATTAAATGCCATTGTAATTGTTATCTATGCTAATATACCATCTATATGAATGCTAGAGAACACATTTGAACCGTCGTTTCGCAATTTAAACAGTTAGAATCGTTAGTTTGATTTTTAGGGTGAATAGTGACGTTTTTTTCTAAGGTTTTGTGTAATTGCTCGAATTAGCTTGATTTAATGCTTCTAATAGATGCCTTAGGTTCTAGTGAAGATAACCTAATAGCCCCGTGCACTTGCATTGCCCTTAAATCGCCTAAAAATGGAAAATAGCCGACTTTAACTTGGGGCTTTTGGGGTTAATGCGAATCCGGGTGGATTCGGGCTTCAATTCTAGTATCCTTAGGCTACCTAGGTGCTATAGATGCCTTGATATCCCTTGTTTGAAGCCCGGACAATGTATGTGTAGTTTAAAGCCATAAGAGGGAATTTGGGGCTTTCGGGGTAAACGCGGGCATTTGAACGAGTTAGAGGGTTGAGAGGGTACCTTGAGGGTTAGTTAGAAGGTTGGGAGAGTTTCATTTGAAAATGAAATCATTAACTTTGGTTTGGAAGAGAAATAGTTTGTAAAATGAAGGGGTTAAGTGTAATTTCGGTGGTCTCACACTTCTAAACGCACGGCATGACTTCTTGAGTGTTTATATGTGATATTAAGTTGATTTGGAGCTTTTGGTTTAATTCTATCGATATTTTGTAATCTCTCTTTGCAAAACTACATATTTGCTTATATAGTTTTTCTCTCCTGATTGCGTCGAGGTCAACCTACTTTGTTGATCCTCATATGTGTTAATGCTTATATTATTGCTATTAACTTGCCATCGTTAAGTGCATTGCATAGTGGTTGCGCAACCATAGTGTCAGGGGCGGATGTGTTGAATATCGGCTGGGCGGCAGAGGGCTTGCCGGTGGATATTCAAACTCCGTGCCCTATTCCCTCATTCGCCTGGTCCGGAGATTGCCAGGGGATGTTGGGTCGTAGGATTCGGGGTACATCCGGAGTCCACCCACTGGAGTGATTGGGGTTATGCCGGCTTATCGTGATCGTGCTCGTGGTTCGTGGATCGTGATTGAAGACCAGTGAAGATTGGTGTATAGGGGATTGTGTGAAATGTATCCTTTTAAATGTGTGGTTACTTATGTTATCATTGCTTCTTAAATTGTCTAAGTGATATTGTTGTATAATTGTATTATCTGTTGCATTGCACGCCCTGGGACTATATCCCTCACTGGGCAACAGTGGTTGCTCATACCTTGCTAACATGTTTCAGGTGGCACAGTTGGTGGAGTTGCCTTAGCTGCTGTGTGATATTTGTCTGAGGCGGATGTGCTTTCTGGTTGCTATGTGAAGAATTTGTTGTTCTATGTATAATCTATTTTGGGGCCTTAAAGCTCATGTATGTATTTGAGTAATATGTAAGCTGGAAGTCTGATAATGTAGTAGCAGTGGTAATTCTATGGCTTGTAATAACTTATATTTCTATTTCTAGTTGCTTGCATGCTTGGGAGTGAATGGCTTAGTGTAGAATGTTTTATCTCTAAGTATGTTTTAATGTTATCCTAGAATGGCATGGTTATTAGACTATATTATAAACCAGTTCCTTGCATGCTTGTGTGTTTTGGAACTATTGTGTACTATAAGGCTCGGATGGCCGTGAATCTTTAAATATTTAGCCATGAAAAGTTTGTTTCCCTTGTAGTTACCTTATTTGAGAATTTACAGGTTTTCAGAATGTCCATAGTACAGGGGAAACTCTGTCCGTTTTTCCCTAAATTTTGTGATCGGGTTTGGTATTGGGTTGAGAATAGCATGGTTATTAGAGCCTCCGGTCTCGTGAGGGATCGGGGCGTTACACCACCTCCAGAGATATGTAGATCCGCAGCCGACTCGAAATCCCGACCAAAGGGATAGAGAGAGGAGTCCGCTGAGGCACCAGGCTGGGGGCAGACGCTTGGCCGTGATTGAGACGATTGCGGGAGGGTTGGCGTTAGGAGGAGAGACCTCAGCAGGCAGGAAGGGTTATGTTCGCGCTGGGAGGGAGTATGGACCGATGCGGGGACCGGCCCCGGGGATGCAGGAGCTCACCTTCTCCTCAGAAGACTTGGAGGGGGTGATATTGCCTCATGACGACCCACTGGTGATCAGCGCTGAAATAGCCAACTTCACCGTCAAGAGGTTGATGGTGGACACCGGGAGCTCGGCAGAAGTCTTATTCCTCAGCGCTTTTGAGCAAATGGGGTTGGACAGGAGCCGACTCAGGCCATTGAGGGGTACTTTAGCTGGTTTCACCGGGCAGTCCTACCGAGCCGAATGAGTCATCAACCTACCGCTGAAGCTGGAGGATGGAGATAAATGGGTATCGATGCAAGCCAACTTCATAGTAATGGATTGCAACTCCACTTACAATGGGATCTTAGGTCGGGTGGCACTCAATCACTTCAACGCTGTCCCCTCAACTTACCACCAGGCCCTGAAATTCCCAACCCCGGCCGGAGTGGCCACCATTCGCGGAGCCCAGCTCTCAGCTCGGGAATGTTATGAAAACTCACTCCGGCCCAAGTATCAAATCGGCTGGGGACCAGATCTGCCCGAAGAAAAGAGGGATGCTAAGAGAGGAAGCCCGGCTGAAGACCTTCAGGAGGTGGAGCTCTCTGATGAAACCAAGAGGGCAAAGATAGGGAGTGAACTCTCTGTCAACCTCAAGAAAGGTATAAGCCAATTCCTCTTAAAGAATGAACATATATTTGCCTGGTCTGCCTCTGACATGACAAGAATTGACCCGGATGTAATTGAGCATCACCTGAATGCCGACCCAAATCACTATCCGGTAAAGCAAAAGCGCAGGCACTTCCATTATGATAAACAACAAATCATAGCCGAAGAGGTGGATAAGTTAGTGGACGCCGGCCACATAAAGGAAATACAGTACCCAACCTGGTTGTCCAATGTGGTGCTGGTGACTAAGTCCTCGGGTGGTTAGAGACTGTGTATTGACTTCACCGACCTCAACAAAGCCTGCCCTAAGGACTGTTTTCCCCTACCACGGATCGATCAGATGGTGGATGCCACCTCCGGATTCGAGCTACTCTCTTTCACGGATGCCTTCAAAGGCTATAATCAAATCAAGATGGCTCCCGAAGACAAAGAGAAGACCGCCTTCACTACCAATAAAGGGCTCTACTACTATGAGGTCATGTCTTTTGGCCTCAAGAATGCTGGAGCTACCTACACTCGGATGGTGAACAAGGTCTTCAAAAATCAGATTGGCCGGAATATGGAAATCTATGTAGATGACATGTTGGTCAAGAGCAGAAGGGCGGAAGATCATGTAGACGACCTGGCTGAAGCCTTCGCCGTAATGGAGCACTTTGGGATAAAATTAAACCCGAAAAAGTGCGCATTCGGCGTCAAGACAGGAAAGTTTCTGGGCTTCATGGTCACAGCCTGCGGAATAGAAGCCAACCCGGAGGCAAGTGTGCTCCTTTGTTCAAGATATTGAGGAATCCTAAGAACTTTGAATGGATTGAGGAATGCCAGAACGCCTTCCAAGAGCTGAAAAGGTACCTAGCTTCGCCACCCCTATTGTCCCGACCTGAGGCAGGGGAGGAGTTGGTACTATATTTAGCATGCTCAGGAACAGCAGTGGCGGCGGCACTAGTCCGAGAAGAAGGAAAGGAGCAGAAGCCGGTCTATTATGTCAGCAAAACCTTGCAAGGGCCGAGCGAGATACTCATCCTTGGAAAAACTCGCCCTCGTGCTAATCACAGCGGCAAGAAAGTTGAAGCCATACTTTGACGCTCATCCAGTTAAGGTCATGACGGATGCCTCGTTCAAGTCCATCATGCACAAGCCGGAGGCGTCGGGCAGGCTACTGAAATGGGCAGTTGAGCTGAGTCAATTTGACATCACCTACCAGCCCAGAACAGCCATCAAAGCCCAAGCCACGCGGACTTTGTGGTAGAATGCACTGGCCGAGTAGAGCATGACCCGGAGGACATGTGGAAGGTCTATGTGGATGGAGCCTCAGGGAAGTCCGGAAGCGGAGCTGGGGTGGTCATCCTCGACCCAACTAGGCATGAGCACCAATACTCCTTGAAGTTCACCTTTCCGGCGTCCAACAACGAAGCAGTGATTACAGGACTGAAAATTGCAGCTCAGCTCGGGGCACAAACAGTCGACCTGAGCACCGACTCTCAACTGGTTTCTAGTCAGATATCGGGAGAGTTTAAAGCCAAGGACAGTGCTATGCTGGCCTACCTCAACAGAGTCAAGGATTTGACCTCGGGGCTTAGAAGGTTCACGGTACAGCAGATTCCCAAGGAAGAGAATATGAAGGCTGATGCCCTGTCCAGATTGGCCTTGGGCGAGAGCCGACCTGCCCTGGTCTATGTTGAAGAAGTATCTGAACCCAGTATTCAGTTGGGGGTGCAAGCTGTAGCCGAGCTCAATCTAAGCCCAGATTGGACCAAACCAATCGTGGACTACTTGGAGGAGGGTATGACCCCAGAATATGAAAAAGCAGCTCGGAAGCTCATGAAACAGGCCTCAAGGTTTGTCATAATTGCCGGGCAACTCTACAAGAGAGCCTACACTTGGCTTCTCTTGAAATGTGTTGGACCCGAAGAGAGAAACTATGTACTCCGGGAGATCCATGAAGGGGTATGTGGAAATCACTTGGGAAGCAAAGCTCTGGCTCGGTAGGCATTAAGATAAGGCTATTTCTGGCCAACCTTAGAGTAGGATGCCAAAGAGTATGTAAAAAAGTGCGACACCTACCAGAGGTTCGCCAATGTACAGAGAAAGCCTGCTCTGGACCTCACAGTGATGGTAAGTCCATGGCCATTCTACCAGTGGGGTCTAAACATCATTGGCCCATTGCCGACCGGTGTCGGCCAAAAGAAGCACGCCTTCGTAGCTGTAGACTACTTCACTAAATGGCCCGAGGCTGAAGGTGTTGCTAGAATAACAGAAAAGGTAGCTTGGGATTTCGTATGGAAAAACATCATTTGCCGATTTGGGGTGCCAAAGGTCATCATCACTGACCACGGCAAGCAATTCAACAGTGCATACTTTCGAGGCAAATGTGCTGAGATTGGGATCGACCTCAGATTCTCATCTATTGCTCACTTTCAAAGTAATGGCAAAGTTGAAAGGACTAACCAAATCATTTTGCAGGGCCTGAAAACCAAGCTGGAGGAAGCGGAGGGCCAATGGGCATCAATTCTTCCCGAGGTGTTGTGGGCTCAGCGGACCAACACCAGCTTGGCCACGGGAGAATCGCCCTTCGAACTGACCTTCGGCACTCAAGCGGTGCTGCCGGTGGAGATCGGGTCTCCGACCAGTAGAACCCTCCACCATGATCCAGAAACAAACGGAGCACGGATCCGTGAAGAGCTCGACCTCGCTGAAGAGCTTCGAGCTAAAGCTCAAATAAGAATGCTGGCCAGCAAAGCTGCCATGCAAAGGTCCTTTGCCAAACAGGTTAAGCCTAAGCCTATTAAGGTTGGCGACCTTGTACTCAGAAAGGCAATCTTTTTGCCACGCTCCGGTAACAAACTCTCCTCGACCTGAGAGGGACCCTATGAAGTCGTGAAAGAAGTCCGACCCGGGACCTTCTACCTTCGCGACAAGAACGGGAAACTATTGAAGAACGCATGGCACTCAGAACACCTGAAGCGGTATTTTGTCTAGCGGTCCCGAGCCGAAATACTTTGTAAACGGCCCCGAGCCGAGAAATCTTGTAAAGCCCCCCGGCCAAGACATTGTCTGTGCAGACTCAATACAATACATCTTTATATACAAGTACAATTCCCAACCTGGGAATAAGCACCAAAAACCAGCGCAATGCCCGACCCGGGCCCAAATTGCCTCAGCTATAAAGCTATTACCAACTCGGATTAATGCGGTGGCCACGCTTGATTACGAGCTAATGATCAATAAAACCGGCTCGGACAAAGTTCCAACTAAGGTATAATCGATAATAATTTGATTAAGTTTTGCCAGTTCAGATTAAGTTCCAACTCGATTTAATTCGGCTTCAGGTCGGTATGTTAGTTTGGGGTTCGAACTCAAGCTCAATATTTTTCAACATTAGTTTGACCAGTTTTAAATCGGACTGACAAGTCCAGGTCGACGACGATTAAACAGTTGCCCAATTAACCAGTTCGGATTAGGGTGTTAATTCACTAGTCGCGTCCAGCTCGGTTCATTACGCTTAAGTTTGTATGGTCCCTTAAATTGGTCCGACCCCAGTTACTTAAGAAAATTTGCGAAGAGAAAGATACGCGCGTACAAACTCGACCAAAACATAAACAAAAGTAAAATAGATATTTCATTAATACTGAAATCAATTACACAAGCCCGGCCTGGGCAGAATTACAAAAGCCCTGTAACGCCCCGATCTCTCATGAGACCGGAGGCTCCAAAAAGCAAGCTATTCTCAACCCAATTCCAACCCAGTCTCAAAATTTTAGGGAAAAACGGACAGAGTTTCCCCTGTACTGTGGACATTTTGAAAACCTGTAAACACTCAAATAAAGCCTCAACAAGATAAGTCAAGTTTTTCATAACTAAACAACAAAGGTTCAAGGCCATCCGAGCCTTGAAGCATACAATAGTCCCAAAACACACAAGCATGCTAGTGGCTAGAGTTAGAACATTCACTTCCAAGCATGCAAGATAATTAAAGCAGAAACATAAGTTATTACAAGACATGAGCTTCCAAATCTACACCACAACCAACTATCCTTCAACTTTGTACAACAAGCATATACATAGCCCTTAGGCTACAAAATAGAACATAAGATAAACAAATGAGTCTTCTACATAGAAGCAAGAACAAAAACCACCTCAAGCTATCAGGCACAGCAACCAAGGTAAAGGATCAGTCTAAACTTCCTCCTCTTCTACTATCACCTCAACTAGCTGGGGATCACCCTCAGCACATCTTGAAACATATATCGAGGTATGAGCAACCACTGTTGCCCAGTGAGGGATATAGTCCCGGGGCGTGCAATGCAACAGGTAATATAGTTAAACAACAATAACAATTAGACAATTAAAGAACCAATGATAGCTTGAATAACCACACATTTAAAAAGGATACATTTCACATAACCCCTATACACCAATCTTCACTGAGTCTTCATTCATGATCCACGAACCTCGATCACGATCACGATAAGCCGGCATAACCCCAAACACTCCAGTGGGTATACTCCGGATGTATCCCGATAATCCTACGACCTAACATCCCCTGGCAATCTCCGGACCAGGCGAATGAGGGACTAGGGCACGGAGTTTAAATATCCACCGGCAAGCCCTCTGCTGCCCAGCCGATATTCAACATATCCGCCCTGACACTATGGTTGCGCAACCACTATGCAATGCACTTTACAATGGCAAGTTAATGTCAATAATATAAGCAATAACACATAGGAGGATCAACAAAGTAGGTTGACTTCGATGCAGTTAGAATAGAAACAGTTTATACAAGCAAATAAGCAGGTTTACAAAGGGGCATATACAAGATATAATTAGAATTACATCAAAAGTTTCAAACCAACTTGAAACTACATTTAAACATTCAAGAAGTCATGCCAAGGTCTTAGAAGCGCGAGACAACCGAAATTGCACCTAAACCCCTTTGTTATTCAAGCTATTTCTCCTCCAAACCAAAGTTAATGATTCAAATTCAAAGGGAAACTCTACCAACCTTCTAACTAAACCTCAAGGAACCCTTTCAACCCTCTAACACATTCAAACGCCCGCAATAACCCCAAAAGCCCCAAATTCCCTCTTATAGCTTTACACTACACCTACCTCATCCGGGCTTCAAACAAGTATTAACAAAGCTTCTATAGCACCTAGATAGCCTAAGAATACTAAAAGTGAAGCCTGAATCCACCAGGATTCGCATTAACCACGAAATCCCTTTGTTAAAGTCGGCTATTTCATGTTTTATGCGATTTTAGAGCAATTCAAGTGTACGGGGCTATTAGAATACCTTCATTAGTACCTAAAGCATCTATTAGGAGTGTTGAATCAAGCTAATACGTGCAATTACACAAAACCCTAGAAAAACGTCACTATTCACCTCATAAATTCAAATGACGATTCCAACCGTTTAAAATGCAAACTAATGGCTCAAATGTGTTCTCTAGCACTTATATACAAGGTATAATATCATAGATAAGCTTTGCAATAGCAATTGATAACATTTTCAACAAATCCTCCTATACTATTCTCGGATTTGCTACAGTAAAATCTGCATCTTCCTTTTTTTTTTTTTTTGCTAAGTTATGACTTATGTTGTGTGTTGTGTGAATATATGTTTGGGTGGGGCATGTTGGGTGCTTAAATGGTCTATTAAAATGAGCTTAATTAGCTTTAAAACAAGTCCATTGCACATAAATTAAGTTAGCTAACTAAAACATTATGTTTCATACGTAACACTATTCACTAGTTCACTAAACTATTTTCTAAACGAAGGTTCCTATCGCTCCTAGCTCAAATGCATATTTTTCCCATTCCTAAAATAATTAATATGATTTAAGAAAAATGCTAATTCATGGTAATTATGTAGTTGAAAAATAGAATGAATAGTAACTAAAGAAGACAACAAGCAAAGCACAGAAGAAATGCACAATTAGTGGATGCAACAGTGAATGAATGTACGACAAAAATCTCGGGCATCACAAGCCCGACCCGGGTGACTTTACAAAAGAAATTATTATTATTTGGGAGCAGCGGTGGAGGTTGTAGCCTCGGCTACGTCGCCGACCTGGTCCATACCCTTCTCGACAAACGCCAGCACCTCTTTGGCCTGGGACGTCAGGTCGGCTGGTAGCTCAGGATCTCCCAGAATTCTGGGGGCGGGGCCTCCAAGATCTCGATATAATCTTTCTTGGCGGCAGGGAAAAAGGTCTTCGCCCTCTCGCGAGCTGCAACCTGCAACCTGGCCTCGGAAGTAGTACTCCAACTCGGCGTACCGGGCCATCACCCCACCCTCAGTGGCTAGCCAGTCCACAGCCTCTTGGCTGGACTTAAAGGCCTCCACTGCCTTCTCCCCTCGCGGGCCGACCTGATCCAAGAGGTCCTTATGCTTTGCTTCAGCCTCGCGCTTCTCTCGCTTGTAGCGCTCAACGTCCTTGGCCACGGCCTCGCGCCTGGACTTCTCAGCCTCGAGCTCCTTCTTTAGCCGGGCGATCTCCGTCTCATCCGCTCTATGCCTCTCGGCCGCAACCGTCCTAAAGGACTCCAGCTCAGCTCGGGAATCTGTGTAGCGCTGCTCGAGCTCCACACAGTAAGTCTGGGCCCGGGCAAGCAGGCCAGGCGCCGAAAGGATATGGGACTCAGCCTGCGTGGAAGAAAGCAAAGTGGTTAGTCAAAGTAATCAACAAAAGAAACCATGACAGCACGTCTAGGTATGTCTTACCGTAACAATGGCCGTCCTCAGGTCAAGTGAAAGCTGCTCCGCCGGGACCGACCCCAACTTGGGATCACGGGCAACCTTAGCAGCCTCTACAAAATCCTTATTTGGAGGGCTCACCTCCGCGGCCTTGCCCCTACCGGAGTACTCGGGCCGGGGCCGCTTCCTGTTGTCAGGACGGGATGCCGAACGCTCGGGGATCGCCACACCCGAGCTCGTCTTCTTTGTCAAGGGAGATCCTGACGAGACCTATGCGCCTACCTCCCTCGCATGGCCCTCGGGCCGCTGCCTCTGCTCCTGAGGGACAGAGCCAAAACTGGACCGAGCCGATGCCTCGCCGCTGGCGTCGGGCTTTCTCCTTCTCTGGAGGTACACGAGCTTCACCGCATCTGCCATGCCTGCAAAAACAAAGGAAAAGAAGGTGAAAAATGACCAATTACCAATCGAGAAGAGCAACGACAAACTAGGAGACGGGGATGTCGGGCATTGATCCTGCGAACTGACCCTCTTCTGAGTCGGAATGAGCGTTCTCTTCAGGCTCGGGAAGCAAGTGTGGGTGCTCTTCGCTCAGGTCGGGTTTTCTCCCGAATAACTTGGACTTCCATATCCTGTCCCACCTGAGGACATTATCGATGTCGATCAGCATACTCGGCTCGGGCCTCAGCACGCTGACCTTGGCGAGTTCCTCTTTGGAAAGCTTGGGGTCGTCATTTAAAGTCTTTTTCAGTGAAAGATTCCAGTCCATCCTGCACCCCGGGTTCATTGTCGACTTGACCCAATAGTAGTCGTTGTTCCAGCCCTTGTTAGAGGAGTGCCACTTGGTGAATATGGCATTGTTGACATGAGCGGCAAAGTGGAAACACCCTAGCTGCTTTGGGTTGGGCTTGCAAACGAAAAAAATGCCTGACACGGCGCAAGGTCGACTCTATCTTCCTCTCGAGGCAGAACACGAAGAATGCCACTATTATGGCCCAACTGTTTGGTGACATCTGACCCGGGTTGAGCTCAAAGTAGTTCAAAATGCCTGTAATGAAGCCGGGAAGTGGAAGGCGGACGACATCGAAGGCAAGGTCGTAAATCGTAAAGTGATCGGGCGGAGGATAACAGGCAGGGTCATTCCGACCAGGGACCTTCAGTTTGTGGTGCCGGTCCACCGACCAGTCTCTCAGCCGAGCGTTGGCCATCTCGATGGTTGAATGACACTCGCGCTGGCAACAAGCGAATAACTGCTCTATCCTCTTCCCCCGACCTGACGAACCACTGGCTGTAGCTGAGCTCCGAGGTCGGACTGCCCTAATCGGGATCGCTGCAGTCGGCTCCGAGGCGGAAACTCCAGCTAAGTACTCATGTGGTATCTCGACCCCCTCCAACTTGTTCAATGGCTCGTCGTCCTCTCCATCCCCCAAGTCTCCCAGGTCGGCCAAAGGATCTGCCTCGGCCTCTTCTTGCGCCATTCTGACCCCTATAACCTGGCAGTCATCATCGCTCTCCCGGGGCATGGATTTTCGAGCCGACCCTGAAGACAAACTGGTCCTCTCTCCACCATGGTCCCTATTCGAGGTAGACTCTGAGCTCGACGGACTCTAGTCTCCACCGTAGGACCTTACTCCCATAGCCTAAGAGTCTTCCGACTCCAACCTCCCCATCCTGTCTACAGTAAATATAAATGAACAGGAATGACTAAAGGGAGTCGGGACGTACCTACTGCTCTTGATTGCGGAGGGCGACCGACCAAGCTGGCTCCGAGCTGACAAATCCCGAGAAGATTCATTCCGAGCTAATTTCTTCTGACCACTCTGATGTCCGACCTAAAATTCTTGAGGGATTGAAAGCAAAATGTGGAATGAATCTCGGATGTCAAAGCCCTATTTATAGGCGCCCCTAAAAGTCGCCTCGGGAAGCCCAAACGTCGCGTCTTGTCAGAACCGCCAGGTGACGTGTCAGCCATCCGTTGGGCATGCACCGCTGACATGGCCATCCCTGCTCTCTCGGGGTCGGACACCTACAACTCGGGAGGAACCGCCAAATTCTAGATCTCACCCTCTCGATCTCGACTTGGGAGGGGGGGAATTGACGAGGGGTTCCCGAGCTGAGGTACGAATCCGTCCCGAGCCGAATCTGGCTAATCAGCGCCAAGGCCAGCGCGTTGAACTGAATGTCCAACCAGGATGACTGGCCCGACCCTGGATACCCCGACCTCAGTTCTAGTTGTTCCGATAGGACATAAGGCGCTGATGGGACATAAAGCTGCACTGCATTAAATGTTGTCAGACCAGAACTTAGTATAAATAGAGCTCCACCCTCTTCATTTAAGGAGGTAACTCGTTATTAAATGCTCTCAGCTACCTTGGCAGCTCAGACATACTAATCATTCGCACGCTCGAGGGAAAAATCCGGGTCATCACCCCGCCTTTTCCTTCTTTTCCTTGTGCAGGTCTGGGAGCCGACCCGGAAAGGACAGCTCGGAGGCCGACCTGAAAAGTCTAGCTCGACGCAAGTAGCTCTCAACTTCAACTGTGAGGTTTTCGACCTCGACAAAACGTATTAAATATATTAAATATTTGTTAAGAACTCACTCTAAATTTATAAGTTAAAAGTCCTGATTCCGTTACTGTGTCTAAAGTATGTAAATCCCACATGACCATGTGTCTCCTAATAGTATAATCGTTTGATAGTCCTTCCAGAAAGGCACATATTTGCACTCAGCAATTTTGTTATTGTTACATGTGTTCAAGACACGTTGATGGTAGTATTCTTTAATATATTTATTATTATTAGTAAGAACAATGGAATATTGTTAACACGCAAGGGCTAAATTATTTGAAGAACGCCGACGATCCAAACACACAAGGCCCAGTAGCCTAGCAACGCCCATTATAAGGGAGAATGAGAAACTCTTATATGTGGCCCTTAAATGATTTCTGACTTTCTACTTCAACTGGATCTTGATTTCTCATAACGTGTTGCAAACATTTTCGTAAAATAGCTATTTCAACCTCAAAACTATTAAAAAAAAATATTATTATGTTTGTTTATTATTTTCATGAATAAGTCTAATGCTTCATTAATTTCAAAGGACCAAGTTCATCTTCCAATATGCAAATTAATTTTAATAAATGCTTTGGGTGAACTTTGGAATACTCCTAAGAGTTGCATACAGCTTATATTGAGAGTTCTATATTGGGAAAATTTTACAAATAGTCCTTATTGTTACCCATTTATCTCAATTTAGTCCTTATTGTTCCATTTACCTCAATTTAGTCCCCCATTATTTGCAAAAAAATTTCAATTTCGTCCTTGCCGTCAAATAAAGGGTTAAATTTAATAGAAAGTTGGCCACGTCCAGTGAACGTGACCACGGTTTTTGGGGCCATTTTTGAAATATAACAATAAAAGTTCAATTTGATCCCTATTATTTTAAATAAATCCTCAATGTTTTGAAACAGTTTCAAGTAAGTCTTCAATGATTTAAAATAGTTTCAAATAAATCCTCAATATTTTGAAAAAGTTTTATTTAAGTCCTTAATGTTTTAATATAATTTCAAATAAGTCCTCAATGTTATAAAAAGTTTTAAATAAGTCCTCAATGTTTTAAAAATATTTAAAATAAGTCCTCAATGTAATGACTTTAACCATATTTAATGACTTTTTTTTATGATTGGTTATGGGATTATGATAGGCTTTTATGACTAATGGCTTTGATGATATTATTGTTATGTTTTTTTTTTGGATTAAGGATGAAGAAACATCATTTTTTGTGACTTCCTTAATTTTGGTTTTGACAAATTCAAATTTGGTTTCGCGAACGCTATCTTAGTTATCTATCACTGATTAGTCAAAAGCAAACTCGACTAAATTTTTTGGGCTACATCCATCGAGATAAGTCTATTTTCTCCTTGTTAACCACCCAAACCGTGTGTGTTTAAGAGATGGGGGACTCTAAGGATTTATTTCTAACTTTATAGAACAGTACTGAGGAGTTAATTGAAACCTTTTCAAAACAGTGAAGATTTATTTTAAACATTTTTAAAACCTTGAGGACTAATTTGAAACTTTTTAGAACATTGAGAACTTATTTGAAATTTTGTTAAAACATTGAGGACATATATGAATTTTTTTTAAAACATTAAGGACTTAAATGAAACTTTTTCAAAACATTGAGGATTTAAATGAAACTATTTTAAATCATTGAGGACTTACTTGAAACTATTTCAAAATATTGAGGATTTATTTAAAATTTGTTTAAAACAATAGGGATCAAATTGAACTTTTATTGTTATAATTTAAAAAATGTCCTCGAAATCGTTAGATTTAACCCCTTATTTGACTACAGGGACGAAATTGAGATTTTTTTTACAAATAATAGAAATTAAATTGAGATAAATAGAATAATAAAAATTAAATTGAGACAAATAAATAACAATAGAGACTATTTGTGAAATTTCCCTTCCTATATAATGCTAAAGAAGAATGTAATACAGGAATACAGTGATATCTATCATTTTTCGTAATATATAGAGTTGGTGATTACCGTCGCTAGAAACATGGAAAGATAAGCATCCGTTCCACCAATAATCCAAAAACAACAATTAAAATCAAACTAAACCTCTAATATAAATGATGGAGTCGATGTAATCAGTATATGCTCCCGGGCTTTCTGATCTTCAAAATCAGCGGTAACAATGGCAGTTCAAATCCTGTAGAAGAGCCATGCTTGGCTGTATAAATTAATCCACTGGAAAAGCTCCTTGCATCTTTAATTATAGTATCGTAGTAGTCAAAATCCGACCTTAATCCAAACCCAACAATCCACCATATTCATGGATCACATCAAACTAAAAGGAAGGAAAGGCCGAGTCAGAACTTCTTAAAAGAGAGGGGTGCCTTTGAAAATGTCGATAAGCGGTTGGATTTGATCTCTTATAGTAACACAATCACTCTTTTAACATTTGGAACCTACTCAAAACCCCTTCCACAGCAATATCAAAAGCATCTTTAACATTCCCTTCGAATTCTTTACTTGGCCATGCATATATAATCTTTGGTATAATCTCTATCACTTTTTCCCTCATTCTTCTCACCTCTTCTCTGCTATAACTCTCCAAAACTTTCTTTATCGACATACCATTTCTGACGTCATCATGATGTATGAAAACCGAGTAAGTCTCCCACTCACCCGGCAAGTACCACTCGTACTGATCATAAGCCGTCCGTTTCCAGAAAAAAACCGGCACTGAACCGGCCACCAAGCAATCAAAAACCGACCGCCGAGTAAAGCTGTCCCCTTTAGGCTGCAAACAGAAATCTGAACCTAACAAAGCTGGTAAAGTCTCTAACGACCCGTTCGAGCACTGAGTCACGGCACAGTCCACGACTCGGCACGAGTCTGACTCGTTGTAGCAGTAACTCAGTAAATATGATCTGAAATCGTTATCAATGCTGCCACGTGCCGCACCAATAAAAGTGAACGACCTCGACCTGTTTTGTGAGCGTACGAAGTTTTGCCATTCTTGTAGCTGTTGTGAACTGTGTGGGTGGAATCCAGTAGGGTAAGGCACACCGAGTTCTTGGTAGTCCGTAGGTGTTCTCTCCATAGTCAACCTCGTGATCGTCTCCATCGCGGGCATGTTAAGAAAGCTAGATCCCCATTTCTTATCTGGGTCTTTTAGCCGTCGAAAATCCCATGTTATACGTCCTAGCGTGATGAAATGATCTGAACCGTTGAGTTTTTTGTAATGCGTTTGTTTCTTGACCCACTTGAGCAATTTCTTTCCATGATAATCACGCTTTGAAGTATCATTGATCCATAAGTATTTCCCCACTGCGAGTCCAGCGTAAAATGGTATGTAATACGCCGTAGCAGATTCCGCCTCTAATGTTCTGCATTTGTAGTTCAACATGCGG
This sequence comes from Ehretia macrophylla, assembly GCA_037974665.1. NCBI lineage: Eukaryota > Viridiplantae > Streptophyta > Magnoliopsida > Boraginales > Ehretiaceae > Ehretia > Ehretia macrophylla. Next base: position 34,853,259 of record CM075770.1, read on the forward strand.
TGATGAAATATGAGTTCAAGTGAGAATTGGTTGGTTCTGTACCACGCCGGAGATATATTTTCCGGCAGGATTCCGGCGAGTTCGGCTGCTGGCTTGCCGAAGCCGTGGTTGGAAACGATGCCACATTCCCATTTCCAAAGTTCAAGATCGTCGCAGCTGGTTACAACTAAGTCTTTGTTGAACTTTTGGGGTAAGTTGTAGACGTAGACTCGGCCAAACATACACTGGGGGCCATCGGGGATGGAGGGTGGCCGAAGGTGTTCGGGGGGGAGAGAAACGAGGGCGTTGGGGGGGGGGTGGTGGTGAGTGGTGGAGAGAGAGAGGGGTGTGGTGTGGGTGAGTAAAACAATGAGGGCTTGAAGGAAGAGAAAGATGGTGAGAAGCCAAAAACGAGGGTGAATAGAGACGTGGGTCAGGAGAGAATCGAAAGTGTTCTTGATATGGTCAAGTGTTTTGGGTTGTTTCTTCAATGGTTGAAGTTCAGGTGAGGAATGGGAGTATGTAGGAAGCATTGCAGTGTGTGACTGTGTGTGTGAGTAGAGAATGGAGACTGAAGAGAGTTTAGCAGAAGGGAAACAACAGCCATAAAGCTGTTGCCACTTGCAGTTAGTATGTACAAGCCGCAGTAAGATTGTCACCGACAGTGAGAAAATTCAGCGATTAATCAGTTTTTTATATAATTAATAAAATTTATACATATATATAGTGATAAAATTGTACTACATCCCAACAAATTCTTTAACATTTATGACTTAAACTTCTCTTAAATTAAAAAAAAAAAAAAAAAAAAGGCAATAGAATGACTCAAGCACACAATAACAATTGACTGAAAATAATAGTGTGAACCACAACTTCTACAAGTTATTCCATTTTTTTTTGCTTAAACAGATATCAATACTTTATCTTCATTTTCTATTTGAATAAACGGCTAAAAGTTCAAATATTTGGAACTTTATGAGGTAGACTTAAACGAGCCTTAAGTTGACCAGAAGGATTTGGAAATTGGAGCGCCTCCGCCGATCAAGGCGAAAATGCTTCCTCCCTGTCCGCGGATTTGTTAGCTGAGATTACGGTTAAGAAAAGAGCAAATAAGGTTATGGACGAGTTGGTAGAATGATATATATAGTGATAGGGGTGTATTATAATTAAAAAATTTGAGTTTGAATCATAAGAAAAAAAAAAAAGATAAACCAGATATTCATTTGGTTTTTTGGGATTCAAAATGGGAGGCTTAACACAAATATTATATTATAAGAATGTTGTACATATCAAAAAATTGATCTCAAAATTTTTTATAGTCAAAGTAAAAATCATATTACTGAAGGCAAATGCCAATTAATAAAAGTAAGATAGTATTTAATATTTCTTCAAAATCAAACGAGATTCACGAGAGCATGTGACTTGTGAGTGATCTCGGACATTACGGAGTTAAACATCACTTTTATACATACGCGGATGGTTGACAAGTCAATAAATGTGAGACAAATGGTGTCGAACGTGAGGTGGCGTCAAAAGCGAGAGTTGCCGACTCTTCTTTGTTCTACTTTTACTTCTACCTTACTTTTACTTTTTTTTCTTTATAACTTATTTTAGATAAAATTATATTAAATTAATTCAAAACTAAAAATTTTGTAATAAAATAGCATCACAATGCATATTCATTTAGTCATGAGACGAATAATATTTGTATTAAGAGGCATAAATTTAAATTTAAAAATTTTGATTATAACAAGTCTTTATCGATTACTTCACTAAACCTTTTAGGGTTATATTATATTCTTTTTAGTCTAATAAATTTTGTTTTGGCATTTTATCTTTTTTTCTTTGTCGTGTAAAGTATCTTGCTCTAGTTCGGCGCATGATTTTAAGGAATTAATACTTTGCAATCAAGAAAAAGATATAGTAAATAAGTCAATCAAAAAAATGCCATCAAAATTACTTTATTCAGATTCTCAGTACTTCAATCACTTATATACTGTATGGGCTCGAATCTGTGAAAGGCTAGGCTCAACGTGTTTGCAGAGGATAAAAGCCATCAATGTTGAAGATCTTATAGCATTCGCAAACAATTTAAACTTTGTTTGACTTAATTTTTAGATATGTAAAAATATTTTTTTTAGTTTAAAAATTAAAACTAACATATTTGGTCTATTTCTAAAATAGTTTTTTTGATAAAAAGACAAGGCTAAAAAAATTTAAAAAATAAGAAACTCCAAATTATAGTTTTTGAAAAAAAAAATTTACAAAATTATTTTGCACATAATGCGGGAAACTATTTTTTCTTTTATTTCTCAAATATACTCGTCTATATTTTTGAAAACTTAACATTATTCTTAAAAAATTTTAAAAGTTCAATACATGCCAAACAGTTAACAATTTTTACTCAATAACACTTCTAACCAAAATTCTGTCAATCAAAATTTTACAATTCAAAAACTAAAATTTTATATCTAGACCAAATAGACCCTTGGTTGCAGCTAAAAACTTAAATGCGATGAATTAAACGAAGCAAGTACAAAGCTTGCCAAAACTTAATTCACGTATCCTTCAAAACAATGTTAAACGAGTTGTTGTCGAATTTAAACTGAGGCAGTGGCGGGTGCACATCCTCACATGGGAAAAAAAATAAAAAATCTTTGGTTTTTGATATTTTTTTAAAAAAATTATTATATTTGATACTTTGTGCACATACTAATTTCTCTCACTATACAAATGCACACTCTAAGTATAAGTGTCTGAGTCCGTCACTAAACTGAGATCAAGCAACTTAGAACATATTTTTTAAATATTCTCGAGATTGATTCACATAATATATATGTACTTTGAAAAGTGATGTGTTGGCTTAAATTTTCCTCTGAAACAAAGGGAAAAAAAAGTTGGTATCAAATATAAAATATTGCATAAATGTCGAAATAATAAATATATCAGATATTTTACCGGTCTCCATACCGAAAGCAATAAACTACTGTTGTTGCACGAATGAATGCCATGTCACCCGCAGTATCACATTGATTGGTCATTAAATGAAATCGATTCCATCTTTCAGTTTTTTCCTCGCGGGTTCAATAATCTATGTGAGCTCGCATAAAATAAATTTTAATACCAGAAGTTATAAGATTAATGCATAGAATACCTTTTAGCAAGTTTACTTTTCCCACTGGGGGGACAAACCGTCCAAAAACGCCTTTTGAAACTTAAAATAATATAAGGATCACATTAAAATAATACATGTTATCATAATTTATAATGTTAATAATACTATATCATTATTTAAAATTATCAAACTCGGTCATTTTAACGACCGAGCATTTATAAAAAAAATTCCTTCCATTAGTTAAATCTTTTTTTTTCTTTTTTTTTTTGTCAAAAACGAAATTCCATTAATAAAGCAAACTTAGCCAATCCCAGCAACTGAGACTACAGTACAATGATCATAATAGATACAATTCAGAAGCCTAGAGGGTGGATTTTGCCACCCAATCTAGAGGTACAAGATTTTGCCTAGATCCTTCGTGGCCCCTTGTGTCTTTGTTGGGGAGTACATTTTCTTCCTATAGAGCATGTGCAATTAAGAAATACACTTTATATGTTTTCAATTTATCTAAGTAAGAAGTTGAATTGTTAACCATAGCAAGTTAATTTGTAAATATTGGTTGGTTAACTTTCCCCTTATTGATTCAAACTCCGAGTAATTACTCACAAAAACCTTAGTCATTCATTTAAAAATACGAAACAAAGGATAACACATCATTATAACTTTGCAGAAATGTCATTCATATGAAAGCCAAAAGGGATGAAAACTAATAATGGTTCATCGGTGCTTTACTTAGTGTAGGTGAAAACGGTCTTAGGACTTAAGGTATGTTCGGCTTAATTTCTAGACACTTAAAAATATTTTTTTGAGTTTAGAAACTGAAAGTAATTTATTTGGCTTATTTTTAAAAGATATTTTAGGTAAAAGTTGAAACTAAAAAAATGTTAAAAGATAAGAAGCTCTAAATTAAAATTTTTAAATATAATTTTTGCGAAATTATTTTTATATAATGAATGAAACTGTTTTCTTTTTCTTTCTCAAATATATCCGTCTATATTTTTTAAAGCCAAACATTTCCCTGAAAAACTTTAAAAGTCCAACATATGCTAAGTAGTTAACGACTTTTGTTCAATAATCTTCTAACTAAAATATTATCGTTCAAAAATTAAAATTTTACAATTAGATCAAATAAAACCATAATCGGACATAGACATAATTATGAAATTAATAAAGGTCAAGGAGCCTATATAGTTGGAACAAGCTGTTGAATCTGGAAGTTGAGGCTATTGGATATTTGCTTCGGCTAAAATGATAAAATGTACAGTTGTTTGGATTTCTGAAGGGTAGTTTCATCAGTTGGGGTATCTTTACATCACAATGGAGTATTTTTCTAACTCACTAGCTTTGTTGACAAAAAAAAAAAGGCAAAAAATGGGAACAAAGTCAACTAAACATTACAAAAATTTGGGCCCACACAAATAAAGCCCAAGAAAATATGATAAAACAAAATAGGGACAAAGCCCAGAATAAACTGAATGAAAGGCCCAGACTACACCTATTTCGGCGAAGTTACTCCGAACTAAGTTGACTTCAATATCCTAAGCTTGTTGATACAAACTTTGCTATCATTACAAATAGTAGCAAACACTTTTGCACATATTTCTTATACAATTCTCGAGACATGTCAACCTCTTAAACCCTCTTAGATCATCAATCCTCTAGTATACTTGCTAGTTTTACTTGATAAAGATATAAGGAGTGCAATATCTCCTCATTTAGTTTAATTAAATTTTTATTTTTTTTGTGAGCTTTCGCCTACTTCTTAGCCAAAAAAAATAAATAGTAGCCAAAACAATCAATAGATCGTTATTAATTACCTTTCCTTGAGCTTGAACGTTATTGACTTCTATAATTCAAGCTTCTGTGAAACACAATTAACAACTATCCATAAAAAATAAAATACGGTTCACAAATGTTAGATCTCTTCTACTCCTCAAATTTCTCGAAAACCTATAACCCTGTTATTTACTACGAAACAAAAGAATAGAAAAAAAAAAAAGCCATCCATTGAACATTCTCCAGTTTGTTCACATTGTTAACATGCCTCTTGCAAAATTTATGGCCTCAAGCTTCCTCTTGTTACGTTACGCACTTAAAATTGATGAGCCTGATTGGATGTCCAGGGACATCTATCAACGCATACAACAATCTTGGAAAGATGGCTCCATTTGGGGTAAATCCATTTTGTCTCGAAGTTCTAAAGTTCACGGGGGACTTTGGGACATTGTGAAAAACTCATTGAGCAAAATGGCATTCACTCGTTCTATATCACTCATTTTGCACATTAATATTCTCCGTTCTCTGCTCCTTGAACTTTCTTAAGACTCCTTCAATGCCAATATCAAAAGCATCTCTAGTACTCTCCATGCCATCACTGGCCATTGCATATACAAACCTGGGTATCAAATCAATCACTTTTTCTCTCATCCTTCTAACGCCTTCTCTACTATACCCCTCCAACACTCTTCTAATTATAGACGTACCATTCCACACATCATTCCTATCAATAAAAACTGAGAAATTCTCCGGTTCATCATTCAAGAACCAATCATACTGATTATAAATGCTTCTTTTCCAGAAAAAAACTGGAATTGAACCAGCCAACATGCAATCAAACATGGACTTTCTTGTATACGCATCACCTCTCGGCTGCAAACAGAAACCAGAGCCCAGAAACGCTTCATGAATGGCCGAGGTGCCATTGTGGCACTTTCTCCGCCCGCAGTCAACAGCTCGGCATGAAGACTCGTTGTAACAATGTTCGAGTAACAAAGCTCTGAACTCGTTTTTCATCTTTCGTTTGCCACCAACAAATGTGTATAGACTCGTACGATTCCGGCCTCGAACGAATCTTTGCCATTGGGCTATGTCTGAACTGGACCGTGGATGCAAACCTGTAGGGTAAGGTACACCAACCTCCAAGGGGTCCCATGGATTGCGTTCTACTGAGAGCCGTGTGATGTGCTTCATTCCAGGCATGTTGATGAAGCTGGACCCCCAGTCTTCATCTTTCCTCCGTCTAAAATCCCACGTCATTCTACCGAGCATGATGAAATGATTTGAACCGTTGAATCTCTTGTAGTGCGGTTGATCCTGGACCCAACTAAGCAGCTCCTCACTCTGTGAATCCCGCTCTTTTGCACTATAATTAGTGAATAAATATTTCTCAATTGCTAGGCCAGCATAAAATGGTATATAAAAAGCCGTGGCGGAGTCAGGTTCCAAGGTTCTACACTTGTAATCCAGGATCTTGGTATGATAAATAACTTCACCAGCAAACATGTCAGTCCAGTACCAAGCCGGAGCAAGATTTTCCGGTACAACGCCGGCTAGACCGGTAGCTATCGGGCCGAGCCCGTTGCTGGACAATGAATTACACCGAGAAATATATGGATTTAATGTGTCACAATTATCCAGTAATTCTTTGTTAAAAATTGGTGGAAGATCATACACGTAAACCATCCCGTACTTGCATTGCTCACCAGGTGAGGACACAACATGTTGCTGTTCTTGTTGTTGCTGATGGATGGATATAAATTGCAACGGAACATGAGAAATAAATACAAGGATGAATATTTCAAAGAGGATTGTAATGAAGAGCCACACAAAATGGTGAAAGGAAATATGAGCTTGTATTGAACTAATCATATGGTTGAGATGATTATGTTTGGTTTTGTTAAGAGGACTGAAAATGGGAAGCATGGTTCCCAAAAATGGCTGCAGTTTTGTGTTTGTAGGCTAGCTAGCTGAAGAATTATATAGCTATTAGAGGGTTGCAATAATCTTTTACAACCCAAAATTGAAAAGGAATGTGGGGAATTTAAACCTTGACGAGGCTCACATCATCAAGCTTTTGTGTAGGTCAACAGTTTAACGCTTAATATAGAGACACGCAAGCAAAGCTAGCTGTATACGCGCAAGGGTTAAATGAATTAAGGAGTAAACAAAGAATCTAATGCGAAATATATCATGTTCTTATTAAATAATAAGTGAGATTCGATAATAAAATTATTTACAGTTAAATGAATGTTAGAATGTTAGGTGAAATAACTCAAGATATAATATATTAGTTCTGATGGGAAATTAATCTCAACTCGACTATTCTAAAACAACGCTGTCACAACGTAGCAGAGGATATCAACCATGTTCTTTGTAAATACCATGGAACACCCCATTAACCAGACAATTTAGGGAAGTGATAGAGATCTCATCACGTCAGTCACTTTCAATAATAATGGTTTCTGACACATGCTACTGTTCACATAACATCCCATCCAAGAGGCGAGTTAATCTTGAAGCGATGTCTTGGCTGCTTAGGTGAAAGTAACCCACTCCAAACACTTACTTTCATATATTCTTTTTCTACATTCATCAGGCTCGGACCCTTTGAGCTGTCATATAAATTCCATCTATTAACTTGAGTATCGGAACATATCCCACGGAATTAAATTAACCCGCATTTTTCACTATGCAAGTTAACAAGAATACCAAACTCCAGAGTCTGGGCATATTCTATCTTATCATGTCCTAAAAATTTTGATGCATTTATATGAAATAATTAAATTTTTTAATACTCTTTTTACGTGTGACACATAATTAATTAATAGACGTTATTGAAGAAGCAACGTAGTTAAAAGAGCTCAGCGTGCTTTGATTGTGATTTCAACAAATTTTCCTTCTTATATTAATTATATTTTATTGGGTTAATAACGAAGCTTTGGTAAGTGTTAAGCAGCAGAATAGCACATGATTAGCAGAGCATCCTTCCAAGTCTAACTCGTAACCATGTGGGATGGAAGCTGGAAGCCTTCGCATCACCATCCACTTGGCCGTAACACATAATTAGTAAAGGATTCTTTCGTGCAGTTAACATATAACTTTATGTAATGTAAAGCGTGCTAGCATTATTCAAATCATATTTGCTTGTTCTAGGTTGAATAGATTATATTGGCCTGAGGACCGATGTGTCTCATGTACATTTGCTTGTGATTTACTTTAAGCATAAATTCTTTTCTTATTTCTTGGTATCGTCGGCAACTAAGAAGATATCGCAACAAACAAGAAAAGGATCACCCGGTTAAGTCATGTGTTTATTAAATTGGATTATGCATTTTTTAAACAAGATTATATGTTTTAAAATTTAACGCCTTAATATAAATTTAAAAGATTTTTCGGAAGAATTTCACAGTCATAAAAATAAAAAGAATCTAACTAATTAACTGCAAGAGGATAGGTAATTGTCTAATATTGACCAATCCTTGGCAATGCTTCTTAATAGGAAAAGAAAACATGCACTAAAAAATTAAGTAGAATAGTCGAGTAATAACTTGTTATTATAAAATATTTTTAAGTTTACACTAGACAGTTGGTCAAGTGGTATGATTGAGCTCTTGATTTCAAAAAGTATAATTCTTGTTTAAGGGTGAGAACTCTCGAAACGTCTCCTTTAAATATAAAAATAAAAAAAAATAAAAAAAAAATGCAGATGGAAGTCAACGGAGTCGGCGGTTGACCTTGTTGATGCTCGCAAATTTAGGATCTGGCAAAGGGAACATGAGAAAGACTTTGTCTTATATGACTTTTAGAATTTAGAGTGACCAGAGACCGCCAGGTAGACAACGTCCCCTCTGCACTTCTTTTTACCTTTTTTTTTTGGTCAAACTTCTGCACATCCTTTTTTTTTTTGGTCAAAAACTTCTGCACATCGTTGAAATTACAAATGCAAGCAACAAATGACACATAGGTGGTGCACCATCTCTTTTAACCTATATCATTACGAGAGATGTTAACACAGAGAATTATTTAAATTATTTTGCAGATGCGTAAAAGCTAACCTTTAAAAGATAAGAAAATATTAAAAATTGACTTGTGGGTGTCCATTCAAGTCATTCAAGTCAATCAAGTCGAAAAAGGTTTATTAGTTTTAAAGCGGGAAAATCTCACATTTAATTTTTATTGTTTTAAAAAAAAATTAATTTAATTTTTATTGTTTAAAATTTTTTAATTTTATCTTTATTATTTCTCTAAAAATTTCAATTTCATTCTTATTATTTTTAAAGTTTTAATTTCATCCTTATTATTTTCTTAAAATTTCAAATTCATCCCTATTATTTAAAATTAGTCAATTTAATCTATATTAATTTTTAAAAAAATTTAGATTAATCTCTATTATTTCTCAAAAAGTTTCAATTTAGTCTTTAAATAATAGGAACGAATTTGAAATTTTAAGAAAATAATAAGGATGAAATCAAAACTTTTAGGAAAATAATATAGACGAAATTAAAACTTTTAAAAAATAATAAGGATGAAATTGAACTTTTTGAGAAAATAATAAGGATAAAATTGAGATATTTTAAATAATAAGGACCAAATTTAAACTTTTAGAGAAATAATATGAATGAAATTAAAAAAATTTAAATAATAAAGACTAATTTTTTTTATAAATAATATGAACTAAATATGATATTTTCCCTTTTAAAGCAATAGCAGCTGGCCCTTGACTTGCTTTCAGAGCGTGCACATTACTTTTTGGACGAATACTAATATTTCTTTTTGGGGTATTTTTGAACTAGATCCTTTCAAAATTTATAAAAAGAGACTTAGATCCCATGCTTTTTATTAAATGAGACATCTGTTAGGGGTCTGTTAAATTTTCTGTTAAAACAATGTAAAATGTCATTAATGCCCTCTAAAACACACTCACTCACACCCGAACAAAGCTCTCAACCCCATCTTCTTTCTCTTCCAAACCACCACCAGACCAAAAAAAACACACATAGATCAAACTCTCCCTCCTTCATTCTTCTCCTTTCTCGCCTCGTATGCTTCTCTAATACACCAACTGTACACCCAACATAAATAAATAAAAAATGCATAGAACACACAAAAAGCATAAAGCAAAAACTAAAGAACAACTTGTACAACTTGCTTGCACACCATAATGAAAGCAGAAAAGCAAAAACTAACGACATATACATAAATATATAATATATGTCTATATATTAATTAACAAAAAATATGTATAAATTATTATATCAAACTTTCGCCAGCGTCGTAAACCGACACGGCGAGCAGCGGCACCACCACCATTGCATTCTTCTCGTCAGCGCGACCCTTTTCGCACCATGCACGCGCCGTTTTGTCACCAGAATCTCCTCCAATCATCACGATCCATTATCGGCAAGGCTCCATCTTCTCCGGCGACGGCAGCGACTTCTCCGATCTGTGTTTTGGGTGTGTGATTTTGGATGGGTTTGTGTTTGTGTTTGTGTTATTTTGTGTGGGTTTGTGTTTGCGTGTGTGATGTGTAAGCCATATGTGTTGTTTCTTTTCACTGATTTTCTTTTTTTTTTTGGTCTGAGTTTTGTCTAATAATATTAGGTGTGATGGTGTGTAAGAAGAAGAAGAAAAACAAGAATGAGGTATCAGTGCTTGATCTTAGTGTGTGTGTTTTTTTGTGATGGTATGTGTTATAAAGGGCACTAATGGCATTTTATATAATTTTAATTGAAAATTTAACAGATTCTTAACAGAAGGAGTCTGTGCTCATTTAATAAAAAATATAGTGTCTAAGTCTCCTTTTATAAATTTTGAAGGGGTATAGCTCAAAAATGCCCTTTCTTTTTGGGGTTAAGTATGAATGTGGGTTAACAATGAAATGATTATGTGTTATTCATTCAACAACCCTCTCCTTCATATTCCATTGTATTTTTTCATAATAAATCTTTTATGTAGTTTTTAACTAGCACTATTTTGAAATCAATGTATATGTAACTTTTAAATTTTTCTGAGTGATCCTTATTTCGGCGAATGTCATTGAATGAAACGTTTTATCGATAATAGAGTCATACTCTAAAAACAAGTAAAAAAGATATATAAATCCCACAAAAATTATATAAACTCTACTGTATCATGTTTCATTCCGCTCAACCAAAAAGGAATAAGTTAATGCTAACACATGAATTTTCCTTTTTCAAAACAAAATTTCTTCTGATTTCTTTATTCTCTTTTCTTTTTGTCCTTTATAACTCTATATAATGTAGGCAGCACGTGCAGGTCGTTTATAATGAATATTGTGGCAAAACTTTACAACTTGTCTTTCTTTATTTCTTTTTCTTCTTTCTTGTTCTCTCGAGGTTGTGGCATGGCTTGTGACATAACAATTGCTTACTAGATGAACCACCACAAGTTTATAGTGTTAAATTTCTTAGCTCTAATATGGAAAAGGCATAACAATTGCTTACTAGACGCTTTGGTGATAAAAAAAAAAAAAAAAAATCAATGACTTGTATAGTATGCTATAATCATCTTACGTATATCAAAATTGAAATTTCACATGTAAATCATTAATTATAGTACGTACTTTCTTATTTTTGGATCATTTTATTAAGGATTGAAAATTTTACAACACACGGATTTATTTACTTTCTTAATAGGTAAATTACGGTAACCAAAATATATTTTATGTTTCTTCTGTCGTATTAAGGATGATTCGATTGAAGAGTTTTACATCGGGATAGATGTTTTTTTAGTACTAATGCAAAAGTTATTCTCAAGCCAATCAAATTTGAGAAAAGAAGATATATGGTAGTTTTGATTTTTCAGTTTTGAGTGATGTTCCAAAGCATTTTGGGTTCCTATGAATTATGATGAAGTGCAATCACATATATATTTGTCATATACTCTATCATCTTTTTGCCTTACATGGTAGATGTTAGCTTTACATCTATCTCCTCGTAAAGCCCTGTTTTTCTCTCATTCATCTTTTAACATAAATAATGCTTCAAGCAAATCATAAATTATCGGCAAAAAACTACAATTAATCTTCACTTTAAAGAACGTACAACTGAAATTTATCAACAAAACATTATAAATTTTCACTTCAAATAACGTACAACTAAAATTTGTTTAGAATAAATGTGTTAAAATCAACAACTTTTCTTCTCAACAAAATATCATGTATTAAATGAGCATTTGCAAATCAATTTGGAAGAGATTGCGAGCATTTGCAAATCAATTTGGAAGAGATTGCTCCAAACTGATTTAAAATCAAGTCTTCCTTTATATAATACTCTTTTTTGTCAAACCTTTATATAATGCTCGTTAAATATATTTTTATTAATACACTAAGCATTGCTCTAATAAGATTAGAAAGGGAGAAAAGATACGACGTCGTTGCCACCAGTGGAGTGACTAAGCGACGTCGTTCATGTGATCATACCTTAAAACCTAGTCTGCTAAAACCCTGCATTTCCATCAACATATCCAACAGTACGATACAATACAATCCAATGGCTTGGCGCTGCGGATCGGCGTCTCGCAACCTCTTCTCCGCCGCACGATCGTCCTCATTCCGCTCCTCTCCCTCCCTCCCTCGCCTCCGCCCTTCACCGCAGACCTCCCACGGGCCACGCCTCAATTCTCCCCGCCTCCTCACCACTGCCTTCCCTAGGTTTTGATTCCTCGGCCTCAATTTTCTCTACATTCGATTTCACTTCCAGTTGATTTTAATTTTTTAAATTAAAAAAATTTATTTTTCAGGACTACTGGCGTTTTAGGTTGCGCTCAGTCGCTGCTGCCTCGTCACACCGTGGTGGCCGCCGCCCGTTTGACGTCATACATCTCTGTTGAGGCCGGCGCTTACGGCGAGTTGTCTCAAGCTGCCATTTTCTTTCGTAATTGCCCCCCATTGCTACTAGTTTTCTTCTTATAAAATTGTTCTGCTGTTCTTGTATCTAAATCTAAGCACATTGAAGATTTGTTTTTTCTTTCCTTTTTCTTTCTGTCAATTTTTTTAATTTCTGCTTTAATATGTTAGTCATTTGATGCGTAAGCTCAAGTATTTAGAAATGCACCATTCGAAGTTCTACTGAAATTTTGATTTTCATTGGATTTGGTGTGAATTAGTTGTGTCTGCTATTATCAATGTGTATCGAATTTTAATTGAATTTTCATTGTTGAGATATACTTTGCAATCAGAAATGGCACAAGACCCTATTTTGTCACATTGTGGGTACGAGTATGGCTTTTGGTGATTGTCCATTTTTCATCACATGTATAACATAAGCCAAGGTTTCTTCGGCGTTGCATTTCTACAGAACTGAGCTTGCGAACAGGAGTGGAAGATGGGTTAGTGTATAGAGTGTTGGGGCTGGTATGGAGTGTGTTTGAGCTGGAGTGAGGGAGTTGTGTATGGCTGGTGTGTGGGCTGGCGGGAGTGGGTAGGAGAGGCCCAGATGGAGTAGGCAATATTGGACCCCGATTGGACTCGATTTTTCGAAAGTCCGGGCGAAACCGCCCACGTTTGGAATCAAGGAATTTTGCTTCATGTAAACGAGCTAAAGCAATGGCCTGAGACATGGACACTGGCCGGAATGCTTTAACCTCGTTACGAAGGTCAGGTTTAAGGCCGGAAACAAAGCAACTTACCAAAGCCGACTCGGATAGACCCGTAGTGCGATTAGCAAGGGCCTCAAAATTGGTCTGGTAGTCACGAACAGTGGTGGTATGAAGAAGTTTAAATAGTGAGCCTTGGTGGTCATCGAACTCCGTTGGACCAAATCTAACCTCCAAATTGCGAATGAATTGAGCCCAAGTACGAAACGGACTCGTATTATTCATCCACTGGAACCATTGTAAGGCCTCATCGTCCATATGAAGAGAGGCGAGATCCAATTTTTGATCATCGGAGACAGCATGAAAAGAGAAAAACCTCTCAGCTTTGAAGATCCATCCTAGAGGATCATTGCCGTTGAAATGAGGAAAATCAACGCGAACATGGCGGAAGATGTTTTGGGTCTGTATATTTGGAGAAGATGGGGCTGAATTATGAGCTGGGGTGGTAGAGGGGTTGGTCGGTGGTACAGAAGAGGAACTACCATCGGTGGTGTCAATTTCTTTGAGTCGGAGGGCCTGTTGGAGGCGGCCATCCATGGTGGTGAGTTTGAGGGTCATTTCGGAGAGAGCTTGTTGGAAGGAGGATTGAAGGGAGCTCAGAGTAGAATCGTGGGTGGCGGAGGATTCTTGGAGCTTGCGAATGGCGGCATCCATGGTCTGAAGGCGAGTTCCATCAGCCATGGTTGAATGAAAGCACCAAATGAAATGGACTAGCTGGAATTGTTGTTTTATTGCACTGGCTAGGGGAAACCCAGCTCAAATTATTACAATTCAGCTAAGAAAAGACAGAGATAGAACAGAGAGCAAAAGAGTGAGAGGAAGAAAGAGATAGGGAGAGAGAGAGCTAGGAGAAGAAGAAGATTAGAGAATAACACTCAGTACATGCCTAGCTTCCCACACCTCATACATGACTATATATTCTATGCTATTACATAACTGCTTTATGTTAAGGCACATAATCAGCAAGAGCTTGAGTAGGTTTTCTCACGCGCTGGCTTCTACGTAAACTGGGCTGGGCCTCTTCTGTGATTTCAGCGTTTTGGGCTTTGTTGTTGGATTGAAGCAGAGAAGTAGAGGTCATAACAGTCTGCTATTATCAATGTGTATCGAATTTTAATTGAATTTTCATTGTTGAGATATACTTTGCAATCAGAAATGGCACAAGACCCTATTTTGTCACATTGTGGGTACGAGTATGGCTTTTGGTGATAGCATAAATCAGAATGTTGATTGATCAAGCAAGAAAAGAATATTATAACTTGTGAGTGAGATGGAGTGAAGCAACTTTCTCATCAACCTTTGAATACTACATAATTTTGTGCTTATGCATATCTTGTTTTTGCTATTGTTATGATTATATTTGTTTTGGCATGTAAGGGAGAGAACTCATAAGTATCTTCTTCTTTTACGTGCTTTCATTTAGAAAACTGGTCTGTTACAACAAAATCAACAAGCATTCTATTATCTTTTATCTGTTGACCCCATGGATTCTTGGGTTGGAACAAAGAACATCATGTAATAGCCGGATCAATCTCCGCATATATTCAACTGAGGTTATGCGTGAGTGTGACAATAGATGATTGACTTGATTACCTATTCTTCTATCTGAACACTAAATTACCAAGAAGCTTCTTCTCATATTAGTTCAGAATTAACATGTTGGAACATACACAATTCATCAGCCCCTGATTTTAGTTTCTGCAGTTGGCCATTTGAACTGCTACTAAGCTAAGGCTTTCATATTGCAGTTGAAGAGAATTTACCATGGACACTGTATGCAGAGCGAAGATCGAAATAAACCGCTAACTGGGTGCCTATCACGTTCATTAGATTTTGGGCCTTTTCCTTATCAAATGTTTTTTGTGAATTAAAAATCCACTATTTCCTTCTAGGGATCTCGTTCTAGACATATGTTAGTATCAGATAAAGAGCCTGTCAACTAACTCTACCATAAAGGAACCAGATTAGACTCATTGTGCTTTCTTTTCCTTGCTCTCTCTTTTCTTCTTCTAGTGTTTACAGTTCAAGGGGTTTGGGGTCAGTGATGGGACTTGTTTCTTTGTACAGTTGTCTCCCTACATTCTGATCCTTGTCCAGCATTTCTTTATGCATGCTCCCCTACACTCATATCTCTTGACTTTCCATTTAGGGCTTTTCGGCAAACTCCGCCTTTTTGTTTCGGCTTTGAGTGATCTTTGCCAGTCATTTCATTAATTGATTAAAGTTCCAGCATGCTAGGTGGGCAGAGAAGAGCTTTTAACAAGCAAAAGTGTGATGATTATTGGATTTTAAGAACTATGCTTAGTGGACGCAAGTCATGATTAATGGAGAAAATTTGGCTCCATAAATTTACGATTCTAAGTTCTTTTTTTTATTTCTTCTCTTCAGAAGGTATCTTGTTCATCGTTGAGCACTAGGCTGTTGATTCCTGAAATTTGATGTATTCTCTTTCAATTACTGACCAACCACTGGACTTGTATGTGTTGTAGGTACTTGACTGGCAATGAGTTATCTTACCATGTGCTGTGGTATGAGATAGTTCTAAGATACTTGGTGGCCTCTTGGAAGTATGAAGCTGCAAGCTTCTCATTTCTCTTTGCTATTCTTGGAAAAGGTGCCTTGGTACTTTTGTTCGTGTAGCAAACCTTTTTTTCCTTTTTCTTTTTGGGTTTGTTGCTCTGGGATTATCATATTGGATGTATCATAAATAGTTATTTTCCGGTTATATTAATTCATTTTCTCATTTACTCGAACAATGCAGCCCTTGGTCTTCATTTGTGGTACTATTGATATTGGCCAGCTTTATTGACATTCGAGATTAACTCCTTCAGATATGTTTTCCTGTCACAACTGTTTTTTGAAAAGAAATTTAAGAGTTCTATCTCTTGTCTTGCAACTTAGATAATTGATCAAGTGCTTGATTTTACGTTTTCTGGAATTTGTTAGCCAATACAACCTTAAGTAATTGCTTGCTGTATCATTTCTCCGAGTTTGTTTGCTATTTACAGTCAACTCTTAGAGAAAGGGGTGTTGAATGGAGAAAGACGCGCATAATTTAAAGAGATGATCCCTTCATATGTTATGATGTATGCCTTAAAAGATGTCCTGCTTCACAAGATTAACTTTTTAAGGCTGCCTTTTGTAGTTTATATATTGTTTACGAGAGCTGATCTTCAGTGTTGTGTATTTGTGGTAGGAAAAAGTCTTAAAAACATTAGCGCAATTTGTTCAGTTGTGAGTGTGGGGTGAGGCTCACACTCACGTGAGACCGACCCTATATGTTGGTTGCATCATCTAACTACGTTTTTAAGTGTTTTCCTTGTGTTAGAAATGCTAGTTCAACTTTCAGCGGCTGTGTGAAATTAAGATTTATGATCATTCTGTCTTTGTTTCCGGATACAGTTCCTGGAAATGATAGTTGTGACTGTTGAAATGTTGAAATGGTTCCTTTCTAGTACATGCCCGTGTATATGAAATGCCACACACTGCGGCCCACAGACCATGGCTATTACTCTCTCTCACATTTCTGTGTGCGACACAACACACGTGTTTCATGTTCACAATTTCGATTATCAAGGGGATGAAAACTTGGGCAAATGTTATGTGCAATGATAGCAAGTATGACAAATTAGAAGCACTCAAGGATTGGATGGAGTGTCAAATAGGAACTCGTGACTAAAGGTATAGAGTTCATATTTATATTCTCTTATTACAAATATTTTTAATTCTTGATTGGAAATCTTAAGACCATCTTCAATAGATCTCCAAATCCTCAAATTCTTTATATATTTAGTAGAGCTATTGGTGTTAAATTGTTCCAACGGTTTTCCTATCGAATCTCTTTAATTTTAGGGGAGTTTTAATCTGACATAAAGATGAGGGAGTAGATTTGATTTTCCATCCCATCATCTCCCATCACTTAATGGTCAAATGATCTTAAAAAAAATAAGGGAGTTGTTGGAATGAAACGGAAATAAATTTTTTTAAAAATAAGGAATTGATTAAAAATATGGGAAATGGATTGATTAAAAATATGAGAGTTATTTGAGTGAAATTAAAATAAGGAATTTGTGAACATAGAGAAATATTTCAAATTCTTTAAATATAAAAATAAAAATACAAAACTATTGGAGTTGGTTTAAGAATTGAGATGAATTTAATGTGATCTTTTTAAGGATAAATTATTAGTCTAAAACGAGAAAAAGAAACATGACATATTAGAAAAGGAAAGAAGTGAGTCAGATTCAGCATGCAAGATAGAACAAGAGAGTACTTGGTTTGTAGTGGCAACATGGATCGTGTGTTGTGTTTGCAAGCTTTATTCTCGCAGCGTAGACAAACACTATAGAGCTCTGTCTTACATTGCCTCAGTGTAATTGAGCATATTCTTTTCCATTTCAGGAAGTGGTTTGACAAGACAAGTCTAACGTTGGATTTGAGTCATCAATCCAGCACCATACAAATATTTTGAAAAACTTTTTAAAAAATGTTATCCTCTATATTTTGTGAGTAAAAAATAATAAAAAATTAACTGACCGATCAATTTAAATTTTTTAAAAAATTTCTCAAATATTTTATATCAAAAAAGAAGCCTCATCATCCGCCAATCTCCCTTCACTGACAATAATATGAGAGACCTTATGGGACACCGAACTATAACATCTTCGTGAAATTTAGAACAAGAATCCGAGGGAAAAGTACAAAGCTTCTTACCCCCCATCTCTTACCCGATTATAAAATTTTAACTTTTAAACTATAAAATTTTAATTAAAAGTATTGTTAAATAAAAATTATTAATTATTTGACTTATAATGGACAATATTGAACTTTAAAAAATTTGAAACTAATAATATTGTATTTTTAAAAATATGAAGGGGTATATTTGAAGAAAAAAAAAAAAAAACTTCCCGCATTAAATAAAAATAGTTTTACAAAACTTTATTTTGAAAAGCTCAAATTTGGAGCTTCTTGTTTTTCAGTTTTATTCAACTTCAATTTTTACCTAAAAGTACTTTCAGAAATGAGCTAAACAGGTGAGATCAGTTTCTAAACTTATAAAAAGCACTTTTAAGTGTCAAAAAATTAGGCTAAACAGAGTCTTAGTCTAGTAGTAGAGCATTTAAAGTATTGAAAGATGGAAATCTCTATCCGGATCCAAACCAAGCAATATAATTTTTTTAGAGTCAGTCTCGGTAGATTATGTGTTTAATTAATTTATATCATGCCTCTTCCATGTAGAATCATATATAGTCTTAGAATTTGACACTTTGATATGAGCATAAAAAATTTTCCAAGAGAAATTTTTCTTCATTAGAAAAAAGATTGAGTCTGAAATAAAGATGATTTACTTGTGGTTCTGTATGTACTTCTGCTATGGACATGCACGTAGGCCATAGCCCCACTCCAGAAAAGAGCATACATCTCTTGCTTGCTGGTTGTTTTGAGGCATTCATTATCTTTTTTTTTTATTTTTTTTATAACACAGGAAAACATGACTTACAATTTGTTTACAATAAACAGCAGACGCCATTGATTCTGTAATTATTTTTTTAAACGTATTATTTCGATCTTACAATTATAATTAGACTAAAACTCTAAGAATGCAGAGACATACATCAGTTTGTAGGCTTTAAATGACTTGATTTCGGTTGTTCAGTCCACGCCTTTCCATAAATAAATGTCACCTTCGTAGTGGCAACAATATCTAAGAGGAAAAGTGCATATTTCTAGCTTCAAGTTTTGAATTTAATTGTTGTCAGATGAGATTTAACTGCAACTTGTTAAACTCGGAATCTTATCTGATGGCCTCACCACCAAAGTTCTTTGATGCATTTATGGTATGCAATTATATATGTCAAATACTCGTCTACTCAACTAGCGCTGAAGGAAGATATGATACGATAGCAACATCTTCGTTAAAGCTTGATCTAGATTATATAAACCGTTATCATAATTGCATCATCCCACTAATCAGCACACGATAAAATTGTATATCAAGTAGATCGAATATAGGCTTGACAACATTGAAAGTCGTAAATTTGTTATCATGTTTCGAGCAGAAAATTAATTTCGTTTATATCGGTTTCATACGTTTTGTGATTGGTATTTTAAGATTTGGTAATAATTTTTAAAAACTTTTAAAGAGAATTTCCCGTCACATAAAAAAAGAAGTTGAGTCAAAAACAAAAATAATTTACTTGTGGTTTTGAATGCACTTATGCTACCATACATATACATAGTCCCACTCTAGAGAAAGCAAATCTCTCTTTCTTGGTTTTTTAGGGGTAAAAGGAGCATCTCATTTCTTATTTATCTCATTTTCAAAATAAAATGTATTATAAAGTTGAATATCTTCCACTATAGGCTTTATCTTCTTTTTTTTTTATTTTTAATGGAAGGGAGATATAATGATTCTATATCGGGATCTCACCTTTACAAGATGTAATTTTTAAGTGTAAGGGTTCTCCTTCATAATAGATTAGTCTTTTAGATTGGGCTCTTTCTTTGGACTTGAGTTGTTACATTAGTACTTTCATTATTACCGTCAGGCCATAGTCGATAGGCTTAGCCTGACGTGGGCGCCAACCAGTGAGTTGTTGCAGGAGGTTAAGCCGTATTTCATTGCATTCATTATCAGAGATGTTTCATCCTATTTACAAAAAAAACAAATAGCAGTAAAGGAATTCATTCCTCTGAATGACGTATAAACAAACTCGAAGTTAACTAATCAATTTATACAATAGTTTACCTCTCAAAAAAATTGCAAGGTTTTTCTTTGCCAAATTAACCTTTTACACTCTACGTTTAACTATCCAGGTTTCTTCGAACTGAACACTAACAGACCTTTGTTCTAATTCCATTGTCGGCAAGAGGACATAATTATCAGATTGAAATATACAACATTATTCGTTGCCCAAAAGAGGAAAAAACATTATAATATAACCAAAAATTGACAATTCGTGACGTACTGAATATATTTAACTGTGTCTATTAGCTGCTGTTACGAGAAATCATGAAGTTTATAGCTTGATGCCATTAGAAGTAATAAATAATATTTAAAGAAAGATAAATAAAGAATCCTGAGATTGACATGGGCAACAGTAGAAGATGAGGTAAGCATTGCTTCTCAACAAAATTTCCCTAGGTGGAAACATGGTAGAAAACATACCAAGATAACATTTAATAATACAACATGCCACTTCTTTGTTGCAGGATAAGATTCCAACATCGATGTCTATTTCTCCAATTCAAATTTTTATTTAGTGAGAATTAAAAATACAAAGTATTAATATTTATATATAAATATTTTTTTTAATTAAAATTATATTAATTTTTTAATCTAAAAATATATATTTTTTAAAAATTATAAATATATTTAAAAAATATAATCCTAATTCGTATCTAATAGTTCGCTTTCAAAATCAGTGAAAACTAAAGTCTTACTGGGACGTGAATCCATCCGCCTATGTCCATTACAACCCTTCCTCAATATATATATATATATAGTGCAATTGCTCAAATTGCTCAAGCCCTCTCCAAATTCAAGATACTACTTCAAATTATTTCGTAACTAACTAGAGTGTTTTACAAATGGTCTCTCAAAGTGCGGAGTCGTCCCACGGGTTTCTAGCCAATAACAGTAGACCGCAAGATGAATATTCGATTCAAACGGAGTGGACACCAGCAACCTGCAATATCGATCAACCGAAAACGATCGATGATAGGTCGGGAGAGTGGTTGAGTTTAAGCCTGAATAATGGAAATGAGAACTTCATCGCTCAAGAAGATCATGGTGCCCCATCATCGACTCCTGCCAATTCCACCAAGATTTTCTCGTGCAATTATTGCATGAGGAAGTTCTATAGCTCGCAAGCATTGGGTGGTCACCAGAATGCACACAAGAGGGAAAGAGAAGCAGCTAAAGGATACCATCAGTCTCAGAGGATGATGATGATGAGATCACTTGGCGTGCAGCCTCATGCACTTGTTCACAAACCGAGCAGAGCTGGGAATAAGAAAGCAGCGGCAGGATTGAATGATAATGCGAGCAGTGCAATGGGCGTGGCATGGACACCCTTCGTGGTTGATCGAGAAGCAATGGATTTAATTTGGCCTGGTAGTTTTCATATGGATAAAGCTGTTTCCAAAGATCAAAATAAGCTCGACTTAAATCTTCGGCTGTGATACACATATTGTGTACTTGATCATTTATTTTCAATTTCTACTAATCCAAGTGCATGAGTGATCTACAAATGATGATCTTCCTTTGCTTTTTGTTGCTGAAACTCGACTCACAAGGTTCGTAACCTTGAGGTCACGGGTTTAAATCTTATCTCCTCAACATTTTATTTTGTCAAAAAGCTTTAGGTTTGATCCTGGTAATTAATAATTAGTTAATTATCGCTTTTTTTTTCTAGATGAAAAGAAGAAAAAGAATTTTTTTTTAGTTTTAACTAGATAAGACGACTCTCTTTTAGAACTCAATTAGTTTTTACTAGACTAGAAATAAAATTGTTAACAATTTTCTTTGATTTTGTTAAAAGTCTACAAATTTGGTATTGAGATTAATAAAGTGGCAAACAAGTTGGGGGAAGGTGACAACTTTAGAGAAAGACTAAATGAAAGAGGATGTATATGTTTTATCGAGATTGCAAAGCTCTGAACGAGAAAATAGGCATCTGATAGTAGAAGCATAATTATTGAGATCACATTTTTAAGACGGTGTCTAGTGGCTCTACTCTAAGAAGCACTACCAAAAAGATACTATTCTACAGTTTACACTTTTTAAAACTCTTGCTAGACAAATTCAATTATGAAATTAATCGTTAGGATTTGTTTTTTATTAGAAGTAATTGATGGTTAATTCGATAGATTTGGTTTTTATTAGAAGTAATTGATGGTTAATTCGATAGATTTGGTATTATATGTTAAAAATAAAATAAAATTCAAATTTTGATTACTAATTTATGAAATATATGTGTTTGTGTTTTTTCGTGTGTGTGCTCGTCCGCGAATATGTGTACATATATAATATAATATTTAAATTTGACAAAAAAAAAAAAAAAAACTTTTTATATTAGTCCAATAAATTAATACCTAAAATTACACTTCTAAACCTATGTTTATTAACCCAATAATTAATTTTCAATGATTATTTAATGAAATTTAGTTTAAATTATATCATCTTCTTGTGTATGAGTTTTGATTTATTTTATCTTTGAGTTATTATTACATTTAAATTTAATTTTTTTGTTTTACATTTTTTCTGTTGGTTTTCTATTTAAAAAAAAAAAATCAAACAAAACGTTTTGAATACTAATTAATAATTACATTATGGTGAGTGATTTTCAAACTTGATGAGTAAGTTAATCTAAATGGTATGTTATTCCATTTTTTATAGTTAACCAACTTGTTGTTATTTGTATAAAAAAAGTATGTGTTCCCTATTATTAATCTTCATTTAATTTACTTTTTCAGTCTTTAGTTAACGCCTGAGGTCGGTGATACTCAGCCTTCTATCTTTTATTTGTACTTACTTATTTTTCTGTTAGTTTATCTTTAAAATGGACAGTAACTACGAATTATTGCAATTTGTGAAAAGGATAGCCCTTGTAACTTTTTTTTATTTTTTATTTTTTATTTTTTTATCTACGAACATATAACCCTACTTATCCCAATTCAACATCATTCACAATTTTACAGGAACCAAGTCAATAATACAATTACATAATAACCATTGTGTCAAACTATAATTTGTAAGTTAATTGGTACAATAATTATAAACTTGATTACTCAGGATCTATTTCTTTTCTCCTACTTGTTAATCATGCAACCGTCATATCACCTCACTACAAGCACTGTTCACCATCCATCACCCTTCACCCGAGCATGCACAGTAACCCACTCTTCTCCCAACCAAGTTGCTGATGTGTCATTTCGTTATTGGTCCCTGATCAGAGATGAAAGAGTTTTCCATTTTTGAGGTCTAACTACAATGGAATTAACAGAGGAATTAAAACTCAAACGTTTTGCAATTTTACGGCATTCATAGCCATGATGTCAAAAATGGTCCTAGCTTTCTACCCAAAAAAAAAAAATGGTCCTAGTGATAATTAATTAGATACGTTTTAGATAGCTTTCATTCTTTTTTAACTTTTGAATTTTCAATTGTTGTAGTCATTATCTTGACTTTTACATTTGTAGTTATCATTATGTTTCTTGTATCAATCTGATACACGCATTGTACTACAAATACTGTTGTAACTCTCTTTTGCGATATAGAAAAAATATTCTTCTCTCATGGTATCAGTTGTTTAAGACTTACGTCATAATATTCTCTGTCCCACTTTCTT
Source organism: Ehretia macrophylla (assembly GCA_037974665.1). Classification (NCBI taxonomy): domain Eukaryota; kingdom Viridiplantae; phylum Streptophyta; class Magnoliopsida; order Boraginales; family Ehretiaceae; genus Ehretia; species Ehretia macrophylla. Next base: position 34,877,100 of record CM075770.1, read on the forward strand.
TCCTCTCATTCGATCTGTGCATATCATGGCTGCACCATCCTCTTCAGCCTTTTCTCTTCCCACGTTCAACGTCAAAGTTTATGTCACAATCATTCTCGATCACTCAAATTACCTTACATGGAAAACACAGATCACCACCTTCTTCCGCTTTAATGGCCTTTTAGGCTACGTTGATGGATCTATTCCCTCACCAAACAAATCCACCTCCACTACAACTTCCTCTACTACCTCTTCTTCTTCGTCTCTATCTCTTGACGAATGGGGAAAATATGACAGCTTTGTCACGCCATGCATCACAGCCACCTTGTCTGAGTCTCTTGCTCACCAAGCCCTTGGCTATGAATCAGCTCACTCTTTGTGGACTGCTCTAGAAGAGTCCTTTTTGCAGCAATCCACGGCTCGAAAATCACTGCTTCGTGCCCAACTTCATGCTATCAAAAAAGGCTCACTGTCTATTGCCGATTATCTTCATCATGTTCGTTATTTATCTTCCTCTTTGGCTGCTATCGGGGCACCAATCTCTGATTCTGATTTAGTGCTCACTACTCTTGGCGGTCTTCCTCGTCATTACAGGCCATTCGTTACCTCTGTTGAGAATCTTGTCACCCCCTTAACGTTTTCTCAACTTCGTGCCAAGTTGCTGACTTATGAACAACGGCTTCTTCTTGATGGGGATGATTTGGACTCCACCGATTCATCCACTGTCCATGCTCTCACCACTCAATTGCAGTCTCATCATGTCTCACCTCAAGGCTTCGCTAACACTAGCTCTAAGTCCACCCCGATGCCTGTCTCACAATCGACTGCGAAATCCTCTTCCTTTAATTCTCAAAAATCATCTGGCTATAAGGGCAAGTGTCAGATTTGCCGTCGTCAAGGCCATTCTGCCTTGCGTTGCCGATATCGCTTCTCTTCACCTCCCTCTGGTCAGACTTCTACTCAATTTGCAGGTCTTCATGTTCAACCTTCTTCTCAGCCTCCTCTGCTTCCCACGCCTGGTATGACCAATTGGATTCCTGATTCCGGCGCCACCTCTCACATGACACCAGACTCTAATATTTTGCAGAATCTTCAGCCTTATGATGGTGCCGACAATGTACTTGTCGGTGATGGTACGCCATTAACTATCCATAACACGGGTTCTTTTTCTGTTTCTAATTCCTCTCGTTCTTTGCATTTGAATAATGTCTTGCATGTGCCTCAATTAACTCGTAATTTGTTGTCTATCTCTCAATTTACTCGTGAAAATGGTGTCTCATGTGAATTTTTTCCCTCTATGTGTGTTGTCAAGGATCTTCAAACGGGGACCCCAATTCTCACCGGCCCAGTTAATTCCAGTTTGTACACCCTGCCTGTGCCGCCCTCTTCATCTTCTCATCTGGCTTACTCCACAAGTCAAGTTTCAGCTGCTCTGTGGCACAGTCGTCTGGGTCACCCTTCCAAACCAGTGTTGTCTACACTCCGATCGCAAGCTGCTTTGAAGTTTAAGGATTTTTTATCTCTTAATAAACTATGTAATGCCTGTCTCCAAGGCAAAAGTCATAGGTTACCTTTTTCCCCTTCCTCTCGCACTTCTAGTTTTCCCTTAGAATTAATTCATTGTGATGTATGGGGTCCAGCCCCAGTTCTCTCGTGTTCGCTTTTTCGATATTTCATTATTTTTGTGGACGACTTTAGCCGTTTCACCTGGTTGTATCCAATGAAAAATAAAAGTGATAGCACTTCTTGTTTCCTGCAATTTCAATCTCTTGTTGAGAATCTTTTTGATACCAAAATTCGGTCTTTTCAATGTGATGGTGCACCTGAATTAACACAAGGCTCTCTAAAAGCACATTTTCTTGCTTCTGGCATTCAATATCGCATTTCATGTCCCCACACCCCTCAACAAAATGGCTTGGCTGAGCGTAAAATACGACATATAACAGAAATGGGAACTACTCTTTTATTTCATGCACATCTTCCTAAACGGTTTTGGACTGAGGCTTTTAATACTGCGATCTTTCTCATTAATCGTCTCCCAACTCCAATTCTCCAAAATCAGTCCCCATTTCTTAAGTTGTTTAAGAAGCCACCAGACTACTCCTTTCTTCGGGTATTTGGTTGTGTGTGCTATCCGTTTCTTGGGGCTTATAAATCAGATAAGTTGAGTCCTAAGTCAATTCCTTGCGTGTTTTTGGGTTATAGCTTGGACCATCATGGGTACAGGTGTTATGATCCTTCTACTGAGAATGTGTTTCTATCGCGCCATGTACTTTTTGACGAAACAGTCTTCCCTTTTGCGTTGTCTGGTTCTAGTTTGCTTCACAAGTCTTCACAGTGTTCTGTTCCTCTTAATGAATACTCTCAATCACGTGTGTCGATGTTGTTGCCGTCCTCAACTCAAATTTCTCGTCAGTCTTTTTCTGAAATCTCGACAAATCCAACTCCTATGCATACAAATTCATTGCCAGCTGCCCAGCCACAATGTCAATCCACTGGGTCCCACGGTCAACAAGCTAATGTTCCCTTAGATGACCATAATTTTCATCCATCACATCCTATAACTGGGTCCCGCGGTCACTTTTCTAATGCTTCCTTAGTTGACTATAATCAAGCGATTTCGAATTCCTCTCTGCATGACCAACTGCCACCTTCAGCTTCACAAGTGCATTTATCTCCTAGTGCTTCCTTAGATTCCCATATTTCTCCCACTTCATTATAATATTCTTCTCTCACCTAGCTTCATGTCACAGACATCTCAACTGACTTGTTTGATTTCTAACTTTAAACGAGGTCATGTCAGCTGATTTGTTTAATTTGTGACTTTAACCGATCGAGATCAGGCAATCAACAAGACAAGATCAATGGAGATTCCCCGAACACATTTTCAAGAAAAAGTTCCGATGCTCAAATCAGGTCAAGGTCAAAAAAAAAAAGGCTTCTCGGAACTATTGTGCATGCATAAGTAGTTAAGTTTTCCTCCACAACAATTTATAATCAAGTTGGAGCTATTTTACATTCAACCTATCGTTCTAGAACGAAGTGTCTCTCATTTGTCTTTTTCTAAAAGGAGCTGCACCAAATTAAAATCTTTCGTTGGATGCCCGGATGAATAGCCAGGAAAAGTAAATGTGCGCGCCCATGTGAAAGCATGTAGGTTATAACTTAATCATATTTCAAAGAATAAATTCTTTCTTTTTCAACAAAATTGTAGTTAATAGTGTTTTCCAGATGTTGTTACACCCCTAAAAATGCTTCATTTCTTTTACTTTATTTTGTTTATTATACAGCAATTTTAACGTTCCACTTTCCTATATGTGCTCAGCAATTGAAAGCAGCTGCTCAATTCAGAAAAGAAAGAGAAGAGTATAATGATATATACGGCTTGTACGCTATATGATACCCTGGTTGCGACAAAGGTTAGTAAGGCAACAAGCTTATTACTTCTCCTTTAAGCATTTCTTACGAGTTAATGTTTTCTTTCAACACATAATTAAGCATTAAGTATCATTATATACTTATATCTCGCCCCTTCACTCTTTCTTACACACAAAAAATATTTGATATTTAATACGTGAATTCTTATTACTATATACTTATCTATTATGTCTTACTTATTTCAGGATGATATGGAGGAAGAGAATCTTCCGCTTGATTTTGCAGTTCTTTTGGCCGTTTACGTTGCATTCTTGGGTAGATTACTTGCCAACTACTTAAAAAAGATGGTGTTTTCTTTTGAATATGAGTATATTGTGTAGGTGTCCATGGCATTAAAAAAGATGTTGTTATCTTGCCTTAAAATTAAAGTACGCGAATGGCGTCGCCCGGACTCGAACCGGAGACCTTCAGTGTGTTAGACTGACGTGATAACCAACTACACCACGACACCTTGCTGGTGTATGAAAGTGGCGTTTCTTACATTAATTGGATACTAAAATAAGTAACTATTGCACTTCCTCAAAACTCTGTTTTTTGACATTCCTTGCTACAGTGACACTTGTGATGGTGATTGTACTGATCGTGAAACTTGTGGTGAGTTTCTGCAAATCCGATGATGATGGTTCGAGCGTGCGACAAGCAACAGCAGCTGAGACTGTTGGGTATCGGCGCAGCGGAATGTTTGGGGCGAACCGGTATCACACAGCTAAAAATAAGACTGAGAAAATGATAATTGAGACACAATATTTTACGTGAAAAACCTTCAAACAAATTAAGGGAAAAACCATGGGCAAGTATAGGAGGTTTCACTATGATGTAAGAATAAATTACAATATCATTCTCTCTAATATAAGGAGAAACTAATTCTTACTCACAAGTTAAGAAAATTAATATGGAAGAAAACTCTCAATATTTTCTCTCTGATTTCTGGAATTTTTGGATGCAATTGAACTGAAGAATGGCCTGCTATTTATAATCGAGGAGTTGCTTCATCCATCTTCAGATCTGATTCATGCTTCGTTGTCCTCCACGTTTAACAACGTGCAATGTCTTCAACTTTGTTTCTGCGTGCAATGTGACAATGCATCTTGATCAAAGTCTGCAGCACTTTTCCATTTCAATTCCATGTGCCAACTCCCTTTATAATATTTTACTATATTTGCTTTTTGCTTTTCCCAACATACCTCATGTGAAGCATGCCTTTTCTCATGTGCATATTTTAAAAGCTAACTTTAACACCTCACAGAGACCAACTCATTATTACCAAAAGAGGCAATTTCATTCACATATGGCGCATTTGATCATCGAGATCAAGAAGATCTAGAATCTGGCAAAAGCAATTGCAGTTCATCAGAGGAATTTTATGATGTAAAAATATGCCTAGTTTGCTATGACGAGCAAAGAAACTGCTGCTTCATTCCTTGTGGTCACTGTGTGACTTGTCAAAGTTGTGCCAAGAGGTATAGAAGTATTAATTTATCACATTATTTAAAATTTTAAATTATCATGGAAAAGTTTATTTTATTCATCTATTAACTCAACACAGACCCTCACGCGAGACAAGATCATGATCTTGCACGTGCACATATTAATGGATGGCGAAAAGAGTTGAACCCATAACCATTTTGATAATTTGCGCTTTGATACTATATAATTGATGCCTCACCTCATCTAAAAGTTTAAATTATTGTATTATTTATTATTTTAAATATGTCAGGACACTTATAGTAACTGCATTTTGTGCAGAATTATTGACGGTGAAAGCAAGACGTGCCCAATTTGTCGTAGATTCATTCACAAATTAGTAAGAAAGTTTGGTTGAGCCATGAATTAGTACCTTTTGTTTACCAGTTTTGCCTAGCCAGTCTAGGCTAGGATAAGTTGATAGGTAATAGATTGCGGGCCTCGCCTTGGTTTTGGGGCAGAAGGCGCGCTACCATCCCCAACGTAGTCTCAAAAGAACGATTTCTTAAGATACACTGATGTCACTCATACCATCAATTTTCTTCAAAAAGTCAATCTATCTTATATATAGTAGCAAGCTTCTTGCAAGCATTCCCGAAGTTAAACAGGATTTTCTTATAAAAAAAACCTTTGGCAATTTTTTTTTATTGTCTTTTCCGCTTCTATTTGCAAAAGCTAAATTTACTGGTTTTGCCTCCGTCCAGGAAAAAATAAAATAAAATTACCCTCGGGAGGTTTCTTATTTCTTTTTTCCCATCTATGTCCAATACTTAAATCTGAGGCCATAGAAGTAAAAGGCCTAGGATCAAGTCATACAATTGTGTAGATATCGTTCCCAGATACATATAAGCAATGTTTGGAATGTTGGGCTGCTGTTTTTTGTTGTTTTAGAACAAAATAAGAAGTGCCAGATATCATTTTTTTTCACATACGAGAAGTAACTACCGAAGCCTCGTTTCAGCTTGGGCAAGTCGAATTTCCAACAAAGATCCAACGTGAGCATATGTTTGACAAAACCCAGCCCAGTTCTTGGAAGGCTTTTAAAGATGAGCCCGTAATCGAAGAATTCCTAAATGACAAGAAAATTTGACTAAGGTCATGTTTGGTATCAATTATATATACTGTTTTTTTGTTTTGAGAAAAATTAGAAATAATGTTTACCCCAAAAAGAGAATGACATGGATATTAACAATAACAGAGGAAAATATTAAGACAAACAAGTTTCAGTATATATATAGTAATCCGTTGAATTCAAGTTTTTTATTATACACGTTTGTACGTAAAGCAAGTAAGATATGTTGATTAGAGCTCCTTTAATATCTTAGTGTATATATATTGACTTTTTTAACATTATTTTATTGTTTTTCTTTGAAGTTTTTTTTGTTTTTCATTTTTCTCAACTTGCATGAGAGTCTAAAATTGTTATTTGAATTTAAAATTTTAAATCATAATAAATCGTTATCTAATTATTACATCAAATTTTTGAACATTACGTACTTTGAAGTTATTGATTAATAAGTGTGCCTACTTTTCTTTTGCATTGTTCTTTTTTTCATTGAATTCATGCCAAGTGTCTGCTTTAACAAGTGGGAAGTTGTTTTAAACATAAAAACACCTACAATGAAAACACCATTTTTTTTTTATTAATATATGACGCTTTTAATAAATAAAAAAAAAAAACACCATTTTTTAGGGACAAAACAGTGTTTTCTATCCACTTTTCCAATAGAAGTGACAAAATGGTCAAATTTGAATGTGTTACGTAATGGAATGGTCAAATCGTTATCAAGTACGAAGCGAAAATGACATCGAACAAATAGTTTGACATAAAATTTAGTTCAGGAATTGTAACGTAATCCAAGAGGTTTGAGAATAGTAATGAAGATGAATCCTTTGATGGTGATTAAGGGGAAGGTGAGACCCCAAAATGAAAAATTCACCTATAAACTATATAGACAAGAAAAGAAGTTGTTATACTCACCTCAAAAGAATATAAGAATAAAGAATAATATATATATATTTACGGTCTAAGAATTAATTACTTAAATTTTTTGATTATCATGAGATCAGTCGATGCGATAACAAATTGAGTTGCAAAAAATGTTAAGTGTAGAGGTTTTTACCTTATGACTGAGTTAGCAATGTATCTACCCAACTTCAAAGTGTTATGTACCCTTATTTTTCTTGACATGGGATTGGTTGTATTTTGCAGTTTATTATGAATAAAATTGTTCGTTTTGTATAAAAATAAAAATAAAACCTTTCGATTATGCATTTGTATTAAGCCCTTATTGTTCTAAACGTTATTCCATACAAAAAGATAAATATGTCATCACAATGTTCTTGAAAGGAACAAGATCCCGACCAAAAAAGAGAACAAAGATGGCAAAGAAGTTATTGGCCCTTCGTTATTAAGTCATCATGTCGACATAGATTGTACCCGAATGGAAAGGATAATAAACTCATCGACTCAGATCTGACCAACAAAAAAAAAAAAAGGAAAAATTCTTCTATGAGGCATGTGACAAATTTATCACAATCACATGTTAAGTTGTTATTCCATAAAATTAATCCATATTAGTCTGTATCATGCAGATATGTTATATCAGAATGTCTGAAATATTTCTTTTTACTAATTTGACCTTATAGAGTTTTTAAATAAATTACTATAATATCTCCATTTATGATAATTGATTAATATTTATCAATTAATTAAATAACTTTTTATTTATGTGCATGTGACAAATTTGTCACATACTTCATAGAAGAAGAATCCAAAACAAAAACACATGACAAGAAAAAGAAAACACAAAAATCTGACAGAAAAAACAAAAATCTGACACATTTATGATAAGGTCTAGGGAAGGGAAAAAAACTCTCATCAACCGGATTACTATGACTTTTCATATAGGTTGGAGCTCACCCCATGCGAAAATCAATCTCTATATTCACAATAATCGATCAAAAAAAAAAAATCTCTATATTCACAATAGGATGAGTCGATAATGTAGAAAAACTTTCCTTTAAAAAAAATTATAAAACGTTTATGTGTATTTTTGGCGCGTGAATTCACAAACACATATATATATATATATATTTGTTTTGTTTATACAAACACATACGCTTAACGTTTTAGGAACGAATTGTTCTTGAATAATTTCATACTCTGAAGTGATAGTGCAGCCATTATTTACCATTCGTTCACGCACGTGTAGAGTCAAACCGTGACTTTTCGTGCACGGGGGAATCTCTAACTTCACCTAAAACACACCATTCTAAAGCATTCTGCAAGAAAGTGCACCCCACTCTCTGTAGCTTTAATCGTAACTTGCTAGTACGTGTAGTGCACGTTCGGTTAGAGATTAATCACAAGTACATGAAAGGTACTAAGAATGTGTGGACAAGATTTTTCAGTTTGTTTTTGTCGTTAATTGGCAGCATAGAAGCTTATGCTACCACGGGTCATGCACAGCATGGCACACGCTTGCTGGCTGCGCCGTCAGATATGGCGATGTTAGGCTGAGGCTTTACGGTAGATTCGCACTTGCATGTCGATAGTTGCCTTGCTTCACTGTCACATAAAATGCCGCGTTAAATTTTCATTCCACTTTAAACGTCCCACAGGGATTTTTGGGTAAACATAATAAATACTAAACTCATATCCACTTTAGTGGGACCGACAACAATATTAATTCATTCAAAAGTTAAATGTAATAATCAGCTAACCGTCACTTGTGATAAATTTTTTTAAATTTAAATTACAATTTTAAATTTTATAAAATTAATAAATATACAGATTGAATTATAAATTTTAATTTGCATAAAATGATAGGGTCTTTTGGACCCAAAAAAAAAAATTAAATGATAGGGTCTTTCAATTTAGATCATCCGTCAGATGCTCTTAGCTTTGCCTTCCATATCCGTCAGATGCTCTTAGCTTTGCCTTCCATGAATAAAAAAAATTATATATATATATATATATATATATATATATATATATATATATATATATATATATTGAGTATCCTGTTTAGCCAAAAATGAAAAGAAAAAGAGGGACAAAGGCATAGCATTTAGCATATTTTATTCGTTGTACACCCATTTTTCTCTTTTTTCCATGGATTATTAGATGCTATCTTAATTACTTTTTTCTTTTTGTTACATCTCGTAATTGGTTTAGAATTGTTATTCAATCAATTCAAATTGACATCAATTTTTTCACATAAAATAAACTATACACACATATGACACATATTTATTCACTCACGAACTAATATCAATCTAAACTCATATAAGAGTTTTCCATTGCTCAAACTTGAGGAAAAAATAAGCAAAAAAAAGAAGAAGGTAAATTATGCATATAATCCTTATTGTTTACACATTTTTTCAAGTTGATCCTTAATATTCTAAAAAAATTATATTAGTACATAATATTTACAAAAGTGATTCAAAATAGTTTTTATTATTTAAAACTAGTCAATTTAGTCTATATTATTTTATATAAATTTTAATTTAGTTTTTAAATAGGTGTCACGTGAAGGGATTATATTAAATTTTATTAATAAATAATAAAGACTAAATTATTTTTTTTTTAAAATAATAAGAGTCAAATTGATTAATATTGATTAATAAAAATTATTTTAAATTATTTTTATAAATATTAAAAATTATAATAAAAATTTTAAAATATTAAAAATAATATTAAAAAAATATGTAAATTATAGAGACTAAATGAGAAATTTATCCCAAAACAAACATCCTTAAAAAATAAATACGGTACTGGTCACTTATGCACCATTTATTTAATCCACTTAGGCATCAACATGCGAAAAAGTCCCACGTTTATCTATGTAAAAAAAAAAAAAAAAAAAATCATCATCAAGCAACCACACTATATGTATGATGGCGATGAGTGAGTGGTAAGTTTATAAAGCTTCACTCTTTAACGATAAAGTTGTAGCAACACCCATTAACACTTTCCAAACAAAGAAAATCATATAAAAATGTCTCGAAACGAAGAACAACGCCAACGATTACTCGATTCAGACGAGGAAGAACGAGCCTACACATCAACAGAGAAAGTCCACATCATCGGCGTAGACGAACCGGAGAACATCAACGACGACGAGTACTTCACCAAAACGCCGCCGTTTTCATGGAAGAAGCTGTGGTTGTTCACTGGGCCGGGCTTTTTAATGAGCATAGCGTTCTTGGATCCAGGAAACTTGGAAGGCGATCTTCAGGCGGGTGCGATAGCCGGGTATTCATTGTTGTGGTTGCTTTTGTGGGCCACGGTTATGGGCCTATTAGTCCAGTTGTTGTCGGCTCGGCTCGGCGTGGCGACTGGGAGACACTTGGCTGAACATTGTAGGGAGGAGTACCCAACATGGGCTAGCCTGCTGTTGTGGATTATGGCTGAGCTGGCTTTGATTGGAGCTGATATACAGGAGGTTATTGGGAGTGCTATTGCCATCAAGATTTTGACTAATGGGTTCTTGCCTCTTTGGGCTGGTGTGCTCATCACTGCTTTGGATTGGTAATTTAATATTACCTTGTTAAATCTTCAATTTTGCACTTCATTTGCTGGAATTTTTGTTGAATTGTTTTTTCTTTTGCTGAATTAATTTGGGAGTGTTCGAAAAGATTTGATTTGTTTAAGGTATAACAGATGGAAGTTGAATTGTTTTTTCTTTTGCTGAATTAATTGTTTTTGTTGAATTGTTTTTGATGTGGTTGGGTGGAAGTTGAATATTGGTGCAACGGTAAAGTTTTTGCCTCATGAAACCGTCATGAATTGATGAATTTGGGTGATGGAAATTTAAGGTATAACACCGAAGTGGGTCCAATTCTTCCCTGCTCTCGTTTAGTACGAGTTTCGTGGGTCAGGCTTTCTTTTTTTGATATGGTTGGGTGATCATTACTGATAGTTAATGGCTTGAGTGTTTGATGGTTTACTCAATAAATAATGTTTCTTGGTTTGAAAAAAAAAAAAAAGAGGATTGAATAAATTAACTTTTATTGAAAAGCTTGAGATTGAAATTGTAAAATTTCTACTAAGATTTAAATAAGAATGGAAGGATAAAAATAAATAAAAGTACGATTATCATGTCTAGTTGTTCCTACTTTTATCGTTGGAGAAGCTAATTGAGTGTTAGATTCAAAATCTGAATCGTGTTTTTGCTTTTCCATTTTTTTTTCTCGTTAAGTGCAGCTTTATCTTTCTATTTCTGGAGAATTATGGTGTCAGAAAATTGGAAGCGCTTTTTGCAGTCCTTATTGCAGTTATGGCACTGTCATTCGCATGGATGTTTGGCGAAACAAAGCCCAATGGTCTTGAACTTCTTGTAGGTGGGGATATCGTGAGGGTAAAGTGGAGGTCTAGCTAGCGTATGCCTTATCGTTTTCTTAATTGTGAATTTTAAGTCCCTCGAATCCATGGTAAACAACTAATTGGACTGTGTGTGTAGGTGTTGTTGTTCCAAAACTGAGCTCCAGAACAATCCAGCAGGCTGTTGGAGTTGTCGGTTGCATTATCATGCCCCACAATGTCTTTCTACATTCTGCCCTGGTGCAGTCCAGAGAAGTTGACAACCGCAAGATAGGCAGAGTTCGAGAAGCGCTTACCTACTATTCCATAGAGTCTGGAGTTGCCCTTACCATTTCTTTTGTAATCAATCTATTTGTCACGACTGTGTTTGCAAAGGCATTTTATGGCACTGCAGTGGCCGATACTATAGGCCTTGTAAATGCAGGGCAGTATCTTCAGGAAAAGTATGGTGGAGGACTGTTCCCCATTCTATACATATGGGCAATTGGATTATTAGCTGCTGGTCAAAGTAGCACCATTACTGGCACTTATGCAGGCCAATTTATCATGGGAGGCTTTCTGAATTTGCGATTGAAAAAATGGTTGAGGGCATTAATAACTAGGAGCTGTGCTATCATCCCAACATTGGCTGTTGCTCTTGCTTTCGACACATCTGAGGAGGCCTCATTAGATGTTCTAAATGAATGGCTTAATGTGCTTCAGTCAATCCAGATACCGTTTGCTCTTATTCCCCTTCTTTGTCTGGTCTCCAAGGAGGAAGTCATGGGTGTGTTCAAGATTGGCCCTGCTCTAAAGGTATGTTTTTCCTTTTCATAATATTTGATAATCATTCCATTCTGCCTAAAGTTACACTCTTCAAGAAATGGCCGAAAGTTAGCCTGGAATTCACCCTAAATGCACTCTGTGTGGTAAATTAGCTTGTGTATTATATCATACTCTCGGATTTCTCCTTAAAGTTGCTTCTAGCTCTAAAGTGGCAGCACTTAAGATGAACCTAGTATTCACGGCTAATCAAGGCATTGAGACTTATTTACTGGACATTTTTCACATTGACATCTCTATTGGATTATCTTATTTTTCAATATGCCCTTGTTTGTGGACCATCTCGCTGAAAGCAACTTGTTTGCAAACCATGCTTATCACCACGCTAGCAGTACTCAGGCTCTCCGCGTATTTAACTTCCAAATGGTTGAAGAGTTACTTCTTCTTTTTTTCTTTTGTAATATGAAGAGTTACTTCTTAAAAGAGAGAGAATGTTACTTTTCTTCCCTGCTATTGAAGTTGTTCAGGATATTGCTGACATAAGTTAATAAGTAGCTTTCTAGTCTTCATTGTGCTAGTTCATTTTTGAGGTATGAAAGTAAGCAAAACAGGTATAATCTTCTTCTAGCATGACACTCTCACTTCAATTGTGTTCTTGTTTAATTTTTGTTTGGTTCCCTTCCCCCCTCTCCCACACAAGGTACATGGTGTCAGGGCTAAATTTCTTCTCTCTGTTACTCGCAAAATTATGGCTTTCCCTATTGTTATCTTTCATAAGATGCTTGATAAGCTGCTACATCTTGAAAGCAGATAATTAATGATTGTTAAGTTCAATTCCTTCCAGGGAAAAAACAAACGAAAGAAAGAAAGAACGAAAGAAATCTGACAATATTGCTTTCTACTTGCAGATACTCTCGTGGCTTGTTGCTGCCTTGGTAATAGTGATCAATGGCTATCTTTTGGTGGATTTCTTTTCTTCTGAAGTGAGCGGAGTGATTCTTACTTGCGTTGTATATGCTTTTACGGCTGCATATGTTGTCTTTATAGTATACCTTGTCCTGAGGAGCATCAACTTCTCTCCTTGGCTTACCAAAAGGAAGGTCTCACAGATACAAGAAGCTGAAGAATGATCCTTTCAAAACTGCATCATATACGCAATATTTTGTCTATGCAGCACATCAACTCTGCTTTACAGATGGGTTTTCTTTTGCCAACATTAATTTTCAAGATCCACACACTTAAAAGAGTAACTGCTTCCCATTTTTCCTCTGGGCAACGTGAACCATCACCTTAGTTTCTAAGCTAAGATGCTATTCACGACTACTGTTGTTGACGAAGGAATAAGCGAAGGAAAGCTGTGGCAGATTGCCGATTGAATATCTATATTTCCCTGTAATTCTTGAACCCACATGTATATCAGTAAATTGTAGTACTTTTGAAGTGCCTTTAGCTAACTTTGTGGCGATTGAGTTAGCAGAGCAGAGGCGCAATTGAAGTGATGTAGCCTCTCAACTTTTGCTTAGTCTTGCATTTATGTAACAGTGAACTCATACTTGCAGAAGATATTAATTGGCTGCTTATATCCTATGTCCTTGTCTGTCTCTCTCCCTCTCCATAAAGTTTGCCCACCTTTCAACTTTGTGAACAAAAAAAAAAAAAAAACTCGATTCTTTTTAAAAGAACATGAGATTAACAATCTTCATTCAAGAGTTCATTCAAGAGTTTTTAGATGTTATACACGTGAAACACGAAAGGTAGTTTATTTCTATTAAAACCTATTGTATTCGTCTTGAAAAGTGGCCTGTTTTATATTTGTTAATTTATTTATGGTTTACACGATTTCAGACAGATAAAGTAGTTATAAAAACTATGTCTGTCAATTGAGTAAGTGATTTTGGATTAGCTCACTAAAGAATGAGAAAAATAAAATGAAAATGTTAAAATTTGTTATATAAATTCTTAATGTGAAATATATTCTAACAATATAAAAATAACGATGGAAGTATTTTGTTAGGTATCTTAATGTCAATCCCGCGCTCTATTGATCTATACAGGGTAGGACTGACCCAAACCTACCTCCAATAGTATCAAAAACAAAAAATTATTAGTGTTACATTTGTTAGATACTTGTGGCTAGAATCTACCAAATGTATATATATATATATACACTTGGTAGATTCTTGTGGCTATATATATATATGGGTCAAGATCGTAGATAGTTATCAAAATTAGCAAAACAAATTTGTACGGGAAATTTTGAACAAAAAAAAAAAAAATTGTACAAGAAATTTCTTGTCTTATATGAACTGAACTTTATCTCATATTTTGTTCTCTTATCATGTAAAAAATGTGCATTTTACAAAAAAAAAATATATATATATATTATCATATATACTTATGACTTAAATTATTCACTACCGATTATGAGTTGAAAAATATAAAAACTTAGAAAAATAAGAAAAATAGTTCAAAAGTTTCTTATTATTTCTAAGAAGCCTAATACATGTGAACTATCTAATAGATACATCATTCCCATATAATTGTTAGGTCCAATCGTATGAAAAGTTAAAAAGGGTAAAATATATGTTTTTAAAGATATTAGAAGATTTTCGACTCATTTATTTTTTTTTGGTCAATTTAAAATTTTATATTACTAACTGAAAATCAGATAATATAAAGAAAAATGACTGAAATTATACACAGACCCATAAAAAATTACAAAAATGTACATGAGAGCTAGAGTCATTCCAAATATTGCAAACAATTGGACATTTACTTGGAATAATTAAGAAACTCAGGGGCGTTCAACGCAATTATTACTTTTAGAAAGAAAAGAATTTTCAACTAATCCGAAAATGTCCCAAAAATAACCAGAACACATTAAGCTACACAGAGGTCTAGGGTTTGTAGCTGGCACTCTTCGCGCGCACATACGCACACACACATATATACGCAAAACATAAGCACACATATCTTGAACTTGTAAGGCGATTACTGGTAGCAGAAGCCAGAAGCGTAGCGATTTTACCTTCGATTTCAGCTCTCAAGGTACGTTTTTAACCTTTTCAAATTGCTTAATGGAGATGATTTTTTTTTAAAAATTATTTTTTTATTTGAAGTAGTCGATATCTTTGTTCGTTATGCTTATACTGATGCAGCCTTTTTACTCCAATTAATTCGTAATTGTAATTTTTTTTTTCTGATTTGTTATTATTGCATTTCACGAGCTTTTAATTTGGAAATTCCTAAATAAATGGTAACGACAAGATATTAGATATCAGACTTCAGCCGGGTTGTGGAATCATTCTGCCTATCGTTGGCTGCCGGATTGAAGAAGTTTTTCTTCAATACAGATAATGTTTTGTCATCAATTAATATATCGCAGTCACTTATGACTTAGAGAAAGTGTGTTCAAAACTTTCCATATTAATTAACATTCGTGTTGAGTCACACTGAATGTGTCTTGCTTCTGTTAGCAGGAGTGCTTTGTGTGGCTTCCTTTTATGTGCCGGAATGTTATGCTTCAACGATCCTCTGTTTTCTCCCAGTCTTTGATGCACTCTGTAGTCTTTCTTTGCAGGTAGCCATGGCCGAAACAGAGCTAGTTACGATCATCAATGCCATACCGGCCTTGATTGAACAGCTGAGCAAGGCATTTCTTGAACTGGAATTATATAAGGATGCTACCCTGGATAAGATCCAATTAAAAGAAATTGAAGAACACTTCTGTTACCTGGAGACGTTGATGGTGAACAAGTTCCTTGAAATAGATGTTAGGGCAAATGCATTCAGAGGAGTACAATCTGATGCTCAGATGTTAATTGCATCAAGAGAGGCAGATGTTGCTGTCAAAGAACAACATTTATCGGATCGGATTCAGGAGCTCAAAGATGCAGCTGTTGCTGCTATTATTGAGGCACGGTTAAACCACCCTTTGGAATCTTTGGAGGCAAATGTTGGGGACAGCAAAGGTGGCCAGGTAAGAAGCCCTCTTGGTGATAAAAATGAACTATATAATGTTCCAGAGGAGAAATCTCCTGGTAAAACAGCTGAAAATGCTGAAGGTCTGTCTGGTGAGATTAAGCTTCGACCAGAGCTGGTGCAATTATGTGAGCAGGTGGATGTGAAAGGGCTTCTGAATTTTGTTACAGAGAATCAAAAAAATATAACTTCCATTTTTGAGGAACTTACCCTTGCACTTGAAACGGCATCTGAACCAGGCCGTTTAGTCCTGGCATCAGTGGAATGCTTTTACCCTTCGAATGACTTAAATCAGGAAGCTAATAAAACTGGTTCTGCCCTTCATGGCATGCGTCAATCCTGTCTTATGCTTATAAAAGCCATGGCCACCTTGTTGGCAAAGGCTGACCCAGTTGCTGATAACCTTCTGAACCCTGAAATTAAGCAGCAGGCCAAGGCCATTGCTGATAACTGGAAGCCTAAATTGGCTGACACTTGCAATAATGCCACTATTGGAAATTCATTGGAAGTTGAGGCATTCTTACAACTCCTTGCGACTTTTAGGATTGCTTCAGAGTTTGATGAAGAAGAACTCTGCAAGCTTGTTCTTGCAGTAGCTCACCATAGGCAGGCACCTGAGCTCTGCCGTTCTCTTGGCTTAACACAAAAAATGCCAGGTTGGTGTTCTCTTGAATGACCTGATGGAGTCTGGACACTTAACCTCTTTTCTCGAGCTGTAGGTTTTACTCAACGCATATGGACTTGTAGTAGTGATATATGATTGGGGAGAAAAGAAACAAATCTATAGTCTAGAGAATTCATGGTACAGCAATGAAATACTGAAACTTATGTACCATTATGTGGAAGGGATTTATTGTCTTGCTGCTTTTTTTCAGGTGTAATTGAAGCATTGGTAAATAGTGGAAGGCAAATAGATGCTGCCTGTTTTATCAATGCCTTCCAGTTGAGTGAACGATTCTCCCTTGTACCCCTCCTAAAAGAGTATCTAGAAAACTCAAAGAGAATCAACCAAGGGGAGGGAGATAACTTTGGCACTCCAGCTGGAATGGAGGTATGGTTTTAGTCCTAATTTTCCTTTCATCTATATATGATCTTATATACCCTTTGCTTGAAATTTTAACTGCGATAAAGGACACGACCTGTGAGTCTGTGACATTTATCCCTGCCCCAATGCCTTTTCCTCTATGGGACAGGACGATAATCATGGTGGATATAAAGTGTTTGGGGCAGGAAGTTTGGTAGGAAAGAGAAGCAACTGGAAACATAATTAGAGCCTAATCAACCTGGAATCTTCATTGGGATCAGATCATTTATGGTCTGATGGGCGAAATTATGTGAGAGACCGGTAACTTATGTGCGGTTGAGAAATGTGAGCTCTAAAAAGATTTTTGAATATAAGCATGAATGGTATGAATGTTGAGTTCTGATAGTATCTTTTCTTTGAATGACGGGTAGTTGACTTGACAGACTTTGAGACTTCACTTGTTGTCTTTGGGGATTTTCTTTTATATTCTGTCACTTTTTGGAGTGGATAAGTGTGGGATCAAGAAATATGACAAGTTTAGTCTTTCTTGATTAGCTGTTATTAAGATTTTCTATTGGAGATGCAAAAAAAAGTCAGACGAGCAGCTCTGAAAATTGGAACGGAAAGTTGGAGCACAAATTCTTTGTCTGGGCATGATTTAGCACAAGTTTTTGGGTTAGGTATCAAAGTGTTATGCTATGCTTGAAGATGAATTGGGCTAAGAGAGGGTGACAAGAAGTTTTCATTTTCAAAATTTAGAAGTACTGAATGTTTCCTCCCAAACTTTCCATCTTGCAAAAGTATTCAGGAAAAAACATCATCTATTGGTAAGAAACATTTTGGTTTTAGTAAAAGGCAAAAATATTGAAATTCTTTACAAACACTAACAATTAAAATAACTGTTAAAATCCAGAGGATATTGCTGTCGATAAGAAATGTTAAATTAGGGGTTTTTTCATTCCAACAATTATCTTAATCTCTGCCCAAGAGCACTGAGTAATGTCAGAAGAGGGGTGTTTCTGTCTTTTTCATTTTTCCCCCTTTTCTTTCCAGTGTTCATCCTGCTTATTTGCTCCTGTTTAATGCAGAGTGTTTCAAATGCTCAAGAACTTGCAGCGCTAAAGAAGATCATTCAATGTGTTAAAGATTATAAGCTTGAAATGGAATTCGCACTTGATCCACTTCAGAGAAGGCTGGCTCAGCTGGAGAAACCCAAGGTTGAGAAGAAGAGATTTCCAGAATCAGGGAAGAACCAGCAATCCAAGAAACAACGGGCAAATGGTAGATCATATGGATTTCATACACCTGCTGCCAACTCCATCAGGCAGGGCCTAGCTGTTTTTGGAGATAGAGCTACATATTCAGGAATGCCGGAGAGGTATCCACCTGCTGCTCCATCTCTCTATAATTACCAGGTGGATCCCTCTCACTATAATTACCAAGCTCCTCACCAGCCTACATACCCTCAGCAAGGCTATGATCAAAGATCGTACTATTATTCCCAAGATGATAGGGTTTCTAATACTTCATATGACGCTGCTTCGTCTAATTACAGCAGTTATCTGGGTGGTGAAACACAACCTCCACATCAGCCATATATGTAATTGAATACCGTAGTAACTTGATTTGGATAGACATGACACTCATAACTTTGCAATTAAGATGCTTTATTAGTGTCTTTCCAGCTTAATACATCTTATGTTATCGTTTTCTTATACTAGTGTTATCGTTGCGTGAAAGTGCCACGCATTTCCTGAAAGCTGAATCTGGCACAATGTCCATGTCCCCTTCTCCAGATCCTTAACTTCTTCTGATTTTCTGCTTTTTCTCTCTCAAAATGATTGAATCATCTGCATCTAGCTATTCTGGAGAACATGGGACGATCTCTTGCTAATGCTGTTGCTTCCTCCTTACTCCTTACCCTGAAGTTACTGATATACAGTATTCAAATTTCTTCTAACGTTATATGTTATAAGAGGACTGATATTATGTGTAGGTGTGGAGAGCAGAAAAGGAAAATGAGATACAACACAATGGATTAAGGAGAAAACTAGTACAACAAAGAAGGACAAGAAGAAAAACCAACTTAAATTAATGTTATAGCTAAAGTATTGGCTTGCGAATTTTGACCTCAAATAACTTTTAGGAAATTTTACAAGGATCACATTCGACCTACACTTTTCTTCTTGCTTGAGAAGGACAAATTGAGTGAAACTTAACCCAAGATGATCATTGGCTAGCCTCTTGATCCTGCATTTTTTCATCGGCTTTGTCTCCTTTGGAAAAAAAAAGTTTTATACTCAAATAAATGAAAAAACTCGACCCCTATTAATTCAATCTTTCTCTTGTTTTGGAAAAATAACAGGTTTAGCTATTTGAAACCTAACAAGAGTTATGTTAGATTTCGACAACTAATTTTGTCGAGTTAGGTATTATCTAGAATAATACAATATGCAAACTATTGCTTGTTCCTCCAAAAAATTGTTAATTGTCATCAAATTCTTATCACATGGTTAATGCGCTGGATTTTCAATCAAAATTAAAGGGTATATAATGAGAATACAAATTTAGATAGTGAAAATGGCGTTTAATTAATGTATTGTTTGGATTGCACTTGTAAAGGAAAGAAAAGGAAAAGAAGGGATTAAGTAATTTCTTTTTTTTTTTGGCTCAATTAAGTGATCTTTTCTCTTGTTTCGATTAATTTTTGAAAGGGAAAAAGTTTATAGAGAAATTGAAAATTTATTTTTAATGAGACAAATTTTGTAATCCTCCTAACTTGGAGTTTTATAGAGGGAAAGAAAAGGTTAATGAGCGAAAGGTTTTAGTTGTTCCAAATATTTTGATATATTTTAATTATATCTTTAACATAACAATGATAAAAATAGTATTTAAGTTGCTTTTATCTACAAGTATTCCTTATTTCCTTTACTTCTTCAATTCAAACAACAAATCTTTCTTTCCCTTATTATGTTTTTTCAATTCAAACGAGATAAATTTTTATACTGTCATTTATTATTTTTTCTGAGTATCTTACTTTCCTTTCCCTTGTGGAATCCAAACATAGTGCAAGTTCATGAATCCCATATGATATCTATTTCAAATGAATATAATACTTTTATTGTATTTTCCCCTGATATTTTCATTTGTTTCAAAAAAACAAAAGTTATTATTTTGAATATCTACTCAAAAATGTTAAAAATATCACAATATTATTTGACTTCTCATGTCGTTAAAAAATCAACTTCAAGAGTCGTGCTAAATTCAAAACGATATGTTTGACATTTGACATATCAAAAAGCATTTTAAAACAATTCATTCTTTAAGAAGTCAAGATGAAATTTTTGAATATTTTTT
Source organism: Ehretia macrophylla (assembly GCA_037974665.1). Classification (NCBI taxonomy): domain Eukaryota; kingdom Viridiplantae; phylum Streptophyta; class Magnoliopsida; order Boraginales; family Ehretiaceae; genus Ehretia; species Ehretia macrophylla. Next base: position 34,897,433 of record CM075770.1, read on the forward strand.
GGGAGGGCAAAGTGCGATTGGAAAAGGTCAATCTAGCCACGAAAACAAACACAAGTTAAACAAAAAAATAAAAAAATATAAAAAAAGATTTTTCGTCACTATGACTTGGCATTGGTCCCTGTTCAACTACACTACATTACAAACACAATATTATTAGGTGTATTAAAGAACATAAACTCTTGTTAACATACCCCACTAAATTTATTTAAAATTATATTTTCGTTACAAAAAAAAAATAATAATAAATGTCATTCTATTTAATCACTCATTTGTTTTCACTCATCCTCGTTCTTTTGTAATATAACAATGAAATACATTATAAAAAAAAAATATGAAATGTCACTCCATTTTATCATTGGTTTTTGTTCACACTCATTCTCGTTGTTTTGTAATATACTAATGAAATATGTCTGTAGGATGTAATAGATAAGTAATAAAAAGAGGTAAAAACCTTTTGGTCCCTCAAATTTTAAGAAATGATTTTTTTGGTCTTTTAATTTTTAAAAAGTGATCATTTAGTCTATTTTAATATTAATTTTTTATGATTTTTCTATTTTATGTTAATTTTTTGTGATTTTTTTATTTTACCTTTAGACCTATTTTCACTTTCTTGCATGATATTAAAAACACGTTTAAGATATCACCAAAAATCAGAAAAAATAATCAAAAATCACCAAAAAATTCACAAAATATACCTATCAAAAAAAAAATACAATTTTTATAAAATGTCTTCAACATCATCATCTATCACAATTAAAGTAAAAATAAACGAAACAATTATCAAGTTTAAAAATAAGAAATGTTATTGTGGATCAAAAATAATTATTTACAAAAATAAGTTATAATTTTTGAACTTGATAACTATTCACAAATATTACTTTTGACCCACAATAATATCTCTTATTTTTTAACTTGATAATCCAAAATAGTCAGGAGATATTCCAAACATATTTTTAATCTCATTTTGTGAATTTTTTGGTGATTTATGGTGATTTTTTCTGATTTTTGGTGATATTCTAAACATATTTTTAATGCCATACAAAAGAGGGAAAATAATTTAAAGGTAAAATAAAAAAATTACAAAAAATTTACATTTAAATAAACTAAATAGTTACTTTTCAAAAGTTAAGGGTTCCTTTCCCAAAACCACCAAAACCTGAGGCACCAAAAGGTTGCTCGGTAATGAAATATATATATATTTTACTCAAACTGTAGCCGAATAAAATATTTGCAAAAAGACCCAAACAAAGATTAAAAAACCAGCAGAGAATGAGAAGAATTTTCAGAAAAGTTTTGGTAAACACAGCTAAACCTTAAGCCACCTTAGCGCGCTCTCTCTCTCTCTCTCTTCTTTCAGGTAAAAATCTCTTCTTTTTCTTCTTAATTTTTTCTGGATCTATTAACTATTTTTTAATTATTTTTTATAGTTTGTAAAATTTCAAGTGTAACGCTTCTGTGTTGTGATTGACCATTCAATTCAGTGAAATGATTTGACTTTTAGGACTAAAAATTGAAAAAAGAAATACCCATTTGGTCTTTGCTTCAGAAACCCAAGGGACAATGTATATGTTAGTTTTTGACCACTTTTTTGGAGTTTTTAATGTTATTTTTTTGGGTATGTGAGTTAAAAATCTGTTCTTTGCTGAGATGGGTTGATGTTTGTAATTTACTTCAGTTTGTGTTTTTTCTTTTTCTTTAATTTGAAGTGCATAAAAAAAAAATTGAAGTGAATGGTTGTATTTATTGAAGCTGAATGGTTATGAATTTTAATAAATTGGAGAAATTAGAAATTTATGGTTTGATGTAGTGAATAGGGCAGTGGCTTTTGGAGCTGGTGACTTTTAAGCCAAGTGATTGTTCATATGAAGGCAGTTTTACCGAATGAGCTGCCTTTGGGCCGTAGTTTACGTTGTAAACCTCGTAATTGTGGATTCTTTACATGAAAGTTGGAACAAGATATGAGTTTGTAGTTTCGTGAGGAACTTAGTTCAGGTGTCAAGTTTTGGCAAATTAGAAATTTATGGTATGATGAGGTGAATGGGCAGTTGCTGTTGGAACTGGTGAATTTTAAAATAAGTTATTGTTTAAGTGATTGTTTACCATTTGAGTCACTTATTTTTGGTTGTAGTTAATGTTGTAGACCTCGTAATTGTGGATCTTTAATGAAAAGTGAAAACAAAACGAGTTTTTTGAGCCGTCTTTTGACCATAGTTAATGTTGTAAACCTCGTAAATGTGGATTCTTTACATTAAGGGTGAAACGAAAACTGAGTTTTTTTAGCCGCCTTTTGACTATAGGTAACGTTGTAATCCTCATAATTGTGGGTGCTTTACATGAAAGGTGATAACAAAAATGAGTTCTAGCTTCATAAGGAAATTAGTTAGGTGTCAAGTTCAAAATGAGGTCATATGGATGTTAAAAGAAGAAAGGGGTGTAAAACTTATATGTAGGACTATGTTGCTAGGAAAATGTGATAGAACTTTTCTAGATTTTATTCTCCAAGTGGACTCCGTAGATCTCAGTGCCCCAAGTTGTAGTAATGATTTACTATAATTTTTTTGATCTCTCCACCAAGCCTAAAGAAAAACCTTCATGGATAAAAGAAGAATGAAAATAGGGTAAATTATCTGCAACTCTTCGTCATCAAGCTGTATCCATTCACATTGCTTTTCTACATCATCAAAACAAATTCACATCCTGTTAGATTTCTCTTCATAACTTAAGAATTTGGCTATCTTTTGTGATCAATCCAATTAAAATGTAGTAACACTAATACAAATTTACCAACTTAGTTATTTGTTGGAACATCGCCTTGTCGCTGATGGATATGTTCATGATAGCATTAATGAAGAGAACTTGTACGTGATCTTTGTATGTGTATAGTAAAAGGAAATATGAATGCTTCTTCCACCCCAAAATTAGAATGCTCCCATAAGTACTTACAGTGGGTATACAATCTATGTACATTCCAACCCCTTGTCCCACAAAAAAAAGGAGTCCCCAATTCTACTATTGGGCAAGTTTGAGAAGTCAAATACTTTTTAACAATGTTGAAAATACAAATGTATCTTTCTTCGAAAGTTACAGCCTAAAAAATTTACGGATCAAAATATTATAATTTTCTTCAAAATGTTCTATCTATAGTGTTGTAGTTAGTAAGAACTATTGTTTTCTTTTTCTTTTTGGAGGGTAAATCTTTTCAAGAATTTTGTAAGAAATAAACTGATTGTCATCTTTCTAAATTTACTGGTTTACTTTATAGACAATTGTTCTTTTCTTGCAGGTAAATTTGGTCTCCCTGACTTTTTAAGGACATCTGAGAACCATAACATTCCTGGTTTTGTATTTTTGGCACCATGAGGGTCAGCAATATGAGAAAATTTACCTAAACAGATTGTAACATTTTTCGCCTATAAGGTTTGGATTCTTCTTTATGTGATTAGCTGTCAACAATCTAATTAAGTTTGCAGATCAGTTCAATAAATTATCTATCTTATTTTATTTGCGCACTTATGGATGTAAGTCAGTTTGAGTGTGTATGGCGTTGCTTGAGCTACAAATCTATATATATTTCTTTTGATTGATTTTTCAGTGGATTAGTTTCACAATATGTTATCTTGTATGCATAAAGTTAAAGCACTATTATTCGAGATTTCTATCCTATGATACATTTAACTGCATATGCTCCACTGCTCATGCACTTTTATTGTTTTTCACGATGATGGATTTGGTAGAACTTAAAGTCACGAACTTCCAACAAGTTAATTAACTTAATTCCAGCTTCATCAAATTTACCGAATCCATCCTATCTTAAAATGTGTTCATCCTACAAATGTAATTGAATTCACTGATACAATATATGACCACTATCTGTCATCTCTCTTCGCACCCTACAACAAAAGTAAAAGTATGAAAGGCAATGAAAAAGATGGGGAATGAAAACCTTTCACGCCCAGATAAAAATAAATGAAAGGCAGAATAACCTGCTTCAATACCCACATTTTGTGGAGTCTCTAAAATTGGTATTGCTGAAGATAATGAATACAAAATGCCCTCTTTTCTTTGTCACCCTGTTGCTCTCCGAATTGCACAAATTGACTTCAACCTCTTTGGTGCGTTTACTTTATGATGACCACCGGATGCAAATATGTTTCTGTTAATAATAACAATCTATATGATTTTCTCTGACAAGTTAAAGCTATTATCTATCATGTAGCTCTGCTCATATGGCCAAAGGTTTGGTCCTCATTGTTCCAGACCAAGATATTCACATCTGTACTAGTTGATTGAGAAGGCTAGAACCGATTTAAATTCAAGGGGAATGGTGAACGTAGATAAACTCAAATAAATAGACACATGCACTATATTTCTATATGGGCTACTTTGCTTATTTTTCAATTCATATTTGGTCTTGTTCTCTGAATGCATCCAGGACTATCCCTGTGGCCCAATTCTCTGCCAAATTCCATTGCGTTCTTACTTTACCATGTGATAGTATAATTCTTAAAAAAGGTTCCTTTATTGATTCCAGATGGTAATTATTCTTTCCCTTCTGCCTCAGTGATTAGTGTCACCTTGTAAGTCCTAATCTATATGGTGTTCTGGAAGGGCTTTTCCCTTTCTTTTCTACTTTTTTCTTCGCTTGGAAATTTTGCCTTAAGATGATGGTCCATTCTTCCTGAGTACACATTCTCATGGAAAATATGTTAGCTTGGTAGTTCTTATGGATGCTTGCTTTATAGAAAGTTAACATTGACCAGCTGCTCAGTAGAAGGTGGAAAATAAGTTAATATTGCAGCTTGTGGCTTCTTTTGCTTGGTTGCCTATGAAGACTTCAAGCGTGCCCGCCATCGAGGATTCCATTCAAGGTCTTTTATGATATTCTAGTTTGTGAGACCCTATAAATTTTTAACTGTGTATTCCTCTGCTCTACTGGAGGAGACCTATAAAACTCATTTTAAACAAGTCCTTGGAATTATTTGTGGGGATTTTCAAAGTATGTGATGACTAGATAGATTTAGCCGATAGTGAATTGCTTTGTGATATCCTCTTTTGTATGTAAGGAGACTAAGAGAAAGCATATTATTTAGTTAACATCAAAAATATATTTACGAGTGTTGATGTTGCCAAAAAAATTCAGCTTTCAAGCTCTAGGTATATGTCTTCCAACTCAGGTTCTAGGTTCTACTTGTAATTGAAAGTTTCTTGGTGAGCTGGATTCTTGTACTTCTCAATTGTCGTTTCTCACTAAGGGAGCATGTGATTGAACTTCAATTTGAAGCTGAAAGCTATAAAAAACAGATAAGCATGACAATATGCTCTGCTTTATAAATTTAAACTACTGGTTTCTTATCATAAAAGCTCTGAATTTTGCCTCTTTGCTGAGTAAATTTTTTTACCCTAGAATTCCCCAAGATCACCTTTTTATATGTTAACTACTTTCATAGTGATGCAGCTCTATTCTTTCAGTTACCTATTTCCTTGATCCTTATTACTGTGATAGTTTTCATCAGTTGTTTCAATTGATCTTTGGTGCTTGAATCTTTCGTGTCCACCAGACACCATCTTTTCAAGTTCACTGAAGTTGAGACATAATTATTCCCAGTTTCGTTTACTGATGGCAAAGTTAGTGAATTTATTTGACCAGGGGTCATGGAGATAACATTGTTGAAGGTGCTTCTTAAAAACATCTCATGTTTTTATCAATTGTCATCTCGTGAAAACATAAAATGTGAACCAGTTCAGAAATATTATCGGAAGAGTGAAGAGATCCTGAATTTGTTGAAGCCGATACTTGATGCCATCATTAATGCGGAAATAGCTTCTTATGAGAAGCTTCAAAAGGCATTGGCTGGAACAAGTCAATTTGTTGATGAACTGACTGAAGCTTTTGAAAACTGGCAACCGCTAATGAGTAAAGTTTATTTGGTATGATTCATATTCTATGTATTTTAGTTACCTTGTATAACCTTAAATAAGCAGAATCTTTTCAATTATCCATAAATCTGTTTTGCTCTCTGGAATCTAAGGTTTGAAGATATTCCTGATGTTTGCATGACTAGGTCTTGCAAGCTGAGTCGTTGATAGCCAAACTTCAAGCTTCCACTCTGGAAATATTTGAGCTGCTGAAATCTTCTGAGCAGTGCCTCCCACCTGAATTTAGTGTGGCATCTCTTGAGGTATTGGCTAATAATGAGTTTGTTTTCCTTTATTTACTTTTCTTTATATTTCCTCCTTTCCTCCTGGAGCCAGAAAGAAATGCCCTGGGTTTATAAAAAAGTATCTATGTATGGGGGTTTTTCAAAATTTTCTCCATTTCTCATGTTATATTGGATTCCAGCAAATTATACAGAAAATCAAGCACATAGAACATGAGCAAACTTCAGAGATCATCATGAAAACTATTAGAGATCATGTGGAGGGCCCTGGAGCAAGCTCAGACAGCCTGGCTAAAGTTGCTGATTGTCTGAGCTTGAAGTCAAATCAGGAGCTTCTGATTGAGGCTGTGGCCCTTGAAAAGTTGAAGGAGAATGCTGAACAAGGTCAGAATAATGGGGAAATTGATTATATTGATCAAATGCTTGCTCTTGTAACCCACATGCACGATCAACTTGTTATGGTGAAGCAATCTCAGAGCTGCAGCCCTGTACCTATACCTCCCGATTTCTGCTGCCCCCTCTCACTTGAACTCATGACTGACCCTGTAATTGTTGCTTCTGGACAAACCTATGAGCGGGCATTTATTCGGAACTGGATTGAGCTTGGGCTCACTGTTTGTCCTAAAACCCGACAGCCTCTGGCACACACCAATCTTATTCCTAATTACACTGTAAAAGCATTAATTGCTAATTGGTGTGAATTAAACAATGTGAAGTTGCCTGATCCCCTTAGGTCTATGAGCTTGAATCAGCCTTCTTCGCTCCTTGGAAAAATAGAATCTGCCACACCCAGGGATGCCCAAGCTTTGACCCATTCAAGGGGAAATCAATCTACATCACCGGATAGAGGTCGTACTTTAGGTTCTCCGATTGCATCTGGTGGACACCGACTAGAACAGCAATCATCTCATCCTCGCTCTTCTTCAGAGGAGTCTTTGCCTGGAGTAACTGAAAATGGGAATGAATCAGATGATGATAATATGTCTCTCAGAAGCTCTGATGATAGGCTGGCAAACTCTGGTGAGAGGATTTTGAACTCCAGTGGCCAATTCCCTGCATCACCCTTGAGGAATAGTGCTGCTGTGGAGCATGAACAAGCATCTCAGGGCCATAATCGAAGTACCTCAGCCTCCAGTACAGTTTCTAATTCGAAAATATCACAAGGAACATCTAGTGATGGCCATGAGGTGTCCTCAAATGTGGCGGGCCATGGTAATGATGCTTCAGAGGAAGTTACATCACAGCCCCGTCCTGCTGCAACATTGACTGTGCCCCAGAGAGAGGCTGAGTTTCCATCTCGGCTGGAAACAAGAACTCGGAATCAACAAATCTGGCGCAGGCCATCAGAGAGGTTTGTGCCAAGAATAGTTCCATCTTCTGCAGCTGAGACGAGGCCTGATCTTTCTGAAGTTGAGGCTCGAGTTAAGAAATTTATCGAGGACTTGAAGAGCCCTTCCCTTGATGCCCAAAGAGATGCCACAGGCGATCTTCGCTTACTAGCCAAGCATAATATGGATAATCGAATTGTAATTGCAAATTGTGGTGCTATAAGCCTTTTGGTTGATCTTCTCCGTTCCACAGACACAAAAATACAAGAAAATGCTGTCACCGCACTTCTCAACTTATCAATCAATGATAACAATAAGACTGCAATTGCAAATGCCGAGGCAATTGAACCTTTGATTCATGTCCTTCAGACAGGGAGCCCTGAAGCTAAGGAGAACTCTGCTGCCACACTTTTTAGCCTTTCAGTGATCGAGGACAATAAGGTCAAGATTGGGAGGTCAGGGGCAATCAAACCTCTAGTTGATTTATTGGGAAATGGAACTCCTAGGGGTAAAAAAGATGCAGCCACAGCTTTATTCAACTTGTCAATATTACATGAAAACAAGGCTCGTATTGTCCAGGCAGGTGCAGTGAAGTATCTTGTAGAGTTAATGGACCCTGCTGCAGGGATGGTTGACAAAGCAGTTGCTGTTTTGTCAAACCTTGCCACAGTTCCTGAGGGGAGGCAAGCAATTGGTCAGGAAGGAGGTATCCCGGTTCTTGTTGAGGTTGTTGAACTGGGTTCTGCTAGAGGCAAGGAGAATGCAGCAGCAGCTCTTTTACAGTTATGCACTAACAGCAGTAGGTTCTGCAATATGGTTCTCCAAGAGGGAGCTGTTCCACCGTTAGTTGCATTGTTGCAGTCTGGAACCCCCAGAGCAAGAGAAAAGGTATGGCGCCAATGACATTGTACTGTCCCCTTCTTTTAATGATTTCTCTGTTGAGATTAATGGGGTAGGCTACTTGCAGGCGCAGGCACTTCTGAGCTACTTCAGAAACCAACGACACGGTAATGCTGGCAGGGGATGATTTTGATAGACAGAGCTTTAGGTGCAATACACTGTACGGGTAAAAGATTGTGTGTGTAAATCTAATGGTGCAAATAATATACATGGAAAATTTATCCTTGGATGTCGTTAAACTTGTCGAAAGAAGTGCGAAGACAACCTTGGTTTATGATTGATTAGAAGGGTCCGTCGCTCAAATTAACTTTATTTGTGAATGTGGATAAGATTTTCATAACTGGTTTTGCTTTGCAGCCTTTGTAATGTGAGATTGGGCAAGGACAGTGGCAGATTGATATATATGTTTTTAACAGCTTTTCCTTGTCTTATGGGTGTCGTTCCTCTTGCTGTTGTATGCTTTGCATCATTATGTGCCTAGCTTATGCAATTGTCCTCCTTAAGAGATTAATATCTTCAGGTCTTATCTCGTCCCCATACTGATCAAGTAGGTAGGGGAGCGCGTATTCTGTACAGAGAATTGATTTGTGCATGCGAGTTGGGTTACAAGATTATACCACTAAGACAGTCTAAATAAGTTAAGGGGCTTTGGCTCCAGGCCCCAACTCGATCTTGTGTGGATATCGATAATAGCATAACATTGTCATTGCTAGCTCCGAAACCATATTGTATGGAATACACAGAATACAGAGGAAGGGGTCTGTCAATCTCTTTTGAAGGACAATTGCATAAGCTAGGCATGTTCCCTGGTTGCGAAATTTGTATTAGAAACGTCGGACAAATGCAAAGATGACGGTGGATTCCTCCAAAATGAAATACTTGTCACTATCACATCAAGTTCAATGTTGTTTTAAAGTAGTTTCCCCAGCTCACAAGAGGATTCAGTAGGCTTGGTTCTAGACGCATCTGCCATTGGATCAATTGGGTGAATGTATTAGACGTCAACTCAGCAGAGGAATAAGAAGTCTCTTTACGAGACATAATTTTGCTTGCTAGGTCGATTATTATCTCGTTCTTGTATCCTATTTACCTAGATGTTTGGCTTGCGGTGAATCAGGAGTCACAATGTGGTGATTGGACTGCCCAGATGATCGTTGCTGATATTAGACTGACGGTGTTCAACTTGTTCAGCGGACAGCTAATTCGGTCCCCGATTGGATTGCTAAACAAGGTACGACCAATGCTTTACCTTTTCATCTACCGAGTTGAGACCGATCATTCAGATAAATAGAGTTAAACTAATGAGCTCGGATATTAATGAACTCTATAGAAGAGTTATTGATTATCTAATGTTCGGCAAAAACTTAATAAGATCACTTCGACAAAGAAAGAGAGGGTTCAAAGATGAATTTAATTTAACGTGTAGCATATGTTGCATTTACCTGGGTCCAAATGCCTTCTTTTCTGATCCTTCGAGAAAAAAACGATTTACGTCAACTATTGATACCAAGAAGAGTTGAATGTCTTGCGACGAGGGTACAAAAAGTTTTCATTTATAAATAACTATAGTAGGTATAACAAGAGTTGGATGTCTTGCAAGAATGCCAAGAAGACTACTACGTAACCTATGAGTTTAACCGAGTTTTGCTTGTACAAGATCTCGAGTGCTTGATTTGAGTTGACTAGCTTTATAAGAAAGAGCGACATATAATTCTTAAGTGCACCATTTCATTTATAACGTTCACATAATACACATGAGAAATCCAACCAAAAAATAAAAGAAAGACGACGTGAGAATATAGACTTCAGAATTGAAAGGAGGCACCAAGAATTAATAACAATAAATTAACAAATATGATGAAATCATAAAGGGTGTTTAAAGTGCTCATAAGATAGTACAAAAGTAACAAAAACAAGGCACTAGAAAAGTAGAAAAAGCCTCAAAAACTCTACCAAAGAATAACAAAAGCCAATGTGGCAAATCCAAATACATAAACAAAAGGAATATGTTAAATGATATGAAAATAATGCACACGGGGCCAAAACAATTGACATCTCTAGAACATGATCCAGCCAAACACAGCCGATCCCAATATCAAGCTTCCCACCACCTTCAACTTTTCTGCTCCACTCTGCAATTTTAGATCCAGATTTTGAACATATTAATACTATATCACCAACCAGCATAACACGTGATTTTTATACTCAAAAAATTCAAACAACTCGGTTGGTTAATTATTGTTAGTACGCCGCATCGTGCAATGAGCGCGTGTGAATTATTAGACATTATTTTTGCGTCGCCTCGGATTCTGTACCACAAGTCCGTTCGGCCTGTATGTGGTGTAGGTCCTATGAAGCTTCTTACTGTAAGATTGTGTTTACAAGACGAGAACACTAGAAAAATGTACTAGAGTGGTGCTAACACAATATATTATTAAGGAGTAAGTTTGAACTATATATATATATTTTTTTTAATGTATGTATTTTTATAGTATTTTTAAGTTAAAAAATGTAAAAAAAAATTATCCATATATGAGCAATAAATTTTATATTTAGCCTCCACGTAAACAAAACAATTTATATCGTGTCTGCTAGCTAAACACAAAATGATTGGAACCTCAACATCAACACAGATCATGGACTTAAATGTCTGTTCGAATTTATATCATATCTTAATTAATACCAAAATGTTCCGGATTCAGAACCTGGATCCGCAAGCAAGACATGTCATACAGGTTTAAGTATAATCACATATTAACTAGTTCAAAAATAATTAGACCGAATTATTATTACTTAAATTTATAACACTAATTTATAATCTTATGACTAAAGTGGAAAATCATACCATATTAAATGTTCAATTATGAAAATACAAACACTATGCAATCTCATGCATCTGACACCTGTTCCATACGGAACTCAAACACGACACGGAACAAGTACATTTTTAGAGATCTGGATCGCCTTCACTATCATACGCCTTCTATATTTGCCAATTTCCATTTTTTACTTCGTGTTCTTTAATTTTTATTTTTTCTACTAAAATTTATGACGATCACGTCACGGATTTCTGTCGTGAAAATAGCTTTTAAAAACTTTAAAAACGAGTTTGAAGTCGCATAAATAAAAGCATCTTATTGAAAACGCACCTCATCGTTAAGAGCTGGATTGGGAGATTCAGAATCAAAGCTAGGTCCGGGAGCCTCGGTCGGAGGTGCGGGTGGGCTCAACAACTCTGAAGCCGGAGCCGGTGAAGGTCCAGCATTGTGCTTTTTGCTCTTCTTTTTGCTCGGAGCCGGTGCCGGAGTTGCCTCCGGAGGAGATGAAGCAGCTGGTGGAGTTGCCGTCTCTGGAGCCGGAGCTGGTGGAGGAGTGGAGCTCACCGGAACAGGAGCTGGTGGAGAGCTGACAGGTGTCTTGGCCGGTGGAGCAGACACTGGAACAGCCGACGTCGGTGGTGCACTCACCGGGGTTGCAGCTGGTGGTGTTGAAACTGGAGCCTCCACCGGAGCAGCCACCGGAGCTGCCACTGGAGCTGCCACCGGAGCAGCCACTGGAGCTGCCACCGGAGCAGGAGATTTAGGCTTGGAAGGAGAAGCGGCAGGAGGAGTAGTGGTAGTCGCTGCCGTGGTCGGAGCCTTGGCCGGCGCAGCCGACGGAGATTGGCCTCCGACGCAGGCGACTACAATGCAGACCATTGCAAGTACAAGCATAAACTTCCGATCCATTTTTTAGAGAGAGAAATTAGAGAGAGAAAATGAAAAAGCTTAAAGAGTGAGTGAGAGTGTACTGCAAGAAGCTGAAAGCAAAAGCATATAAGTAGGCGATGTTAGCGTGTAGATGAGGAGCATAGAGAATAAAGAACGTTCCGCCATTTGGGTGGGCCCATACATAAACGAACAAAATTAACCGAGTATGAACTGGGCCGGGGCCCAAAGGCATGTGATTAGGTTTGAAATTAGCACGCAAGACTGAAATTCAGATTCTCTTATAATGTTAAATAAGAAAATTTTTGTGTTCGATCAACGGTTCTAACAGGTGTGACATAAAAGTAGATTTTATGTACGTGTGTGAAATTTACAGGTACAGTAGCGGAGGTGCATAAAGGTTAGTGGGAGTTGCAAATTTTATTGATCTAAAATAATGTTAAAAATTTTATGTATTTTTTAGGAAAAAAAATTTAAATATTTATGTAGTTTTAATTTAAAAATTAATTAAACTCCACTGTAAAAAAATATAATCATGTAGTTAAAAAATATTTATTTTAGTCTACACTGAAAAAAATTCTTTGATCCACCCTTGGACTGTCCCAAATCAAATATTTATAAAGTTATTAGAGAAATTTGATCTATTAATTTTTTTGATTTAATGTCATAAGATGTTGAAAGCTGGTTTAAAACTATTTTAAAATTTCTTATTATTTTTGTCACTTTATTAGTATCAAATTAAACAACTAATAATTCAATATCATTTAATGTTGTGTAATAATAATCGTGATGAGAGTGTCCAAATTTGTCAGACATAAGGGACTTGATATGTGATAAGGCGAGATTTAGATTTTCTTATAATGTTTAAAGATTTAATAACAACAAGCCAAATAACATAATTATAATTGTTAAGGTGAAATCTGCTATTGTCCTTCTTGTTGGAAGCTAATCGTAAAACAATGAATTTTGAAGTTGTGTCCAAGAGATTCATCTGACGCTCAAATTAGTAAGGTCGTGATAAAATATTTAACTATATAAAAGTGAGTGTAGAATGCTGCTACGTGTATCACTCTTAAGGCAGTCTATAGACTTCTCGGGTATTCCTGAAAGTTGAGCGTCTGTGAAAATCAGATATCCCTATAACCCGAACATCTTTTATCTTATGATTCAAATAAAGGGCAGTAGGATAACCTTTTTTGGCCTCAGGGTATCTTTATGGTCGGAATCCTTTACATAACTACTTATTTACCAAATATCTATTTTACTTGTAGTAAATTCATCACCCTATATTAATAATAAAATAATTTAAATAATTCACTATTATTAGATCTCGTTAACGTTATACAATCCAAACTCAATAACACGAATTATAAGAGACCGTTTTTTTTGGCTTTGTGATTTTGGTGTCTTGTGTTAAGGGCAAATCTTACAGCTGGAAACTTTTGATGTGGGGACGGAAGGATGACAATCAAATAGTGGGCTTAGCTGTTCAAAAAAAATAAAATAGTGGGCTTAGCGCATATGCTTAAGCGGCGATGATTGTGGACGGAAGTTAAACACGGAGAGTTGGCTAACTTTAGCTAGACTCTCATGGCACCATCATGTGTGGGCCTTTATATACAGCTTAGCTTTTCATTTCTTGGTCTTGTAAACAAATTCTTCCTATTTCTCAACGTTACGCAAAGTCTGAAACTATACAGGTGATGACTTATTTTATTTCCTCTCATGTTAGTAGAGTCATAGTCGTTAAAACTTCTATAGTTTAGTCAACGTTAAAATTTGTAATAGAGTCTTATTAATTACGGGAGAGTACCTAACTTATTTATTAACTCGTGAAACAAAAATAGGAGTTTGAAGTAACATGATTTACCACTAAAGAGCCTTATAGTATGAGGTCCCTTTGTTCTATAGCTAAGTACTCAGTAAACTAAGTGACTGTTTGGCAATCATTATGAACTTAATATATTCTAGTATTATTTCATGAAGAATTTCAAATCATTCACTTACAAAGTTGTAAATTTGAATAGATTATGTGAATATATCATTCATAACGTTTTGAGTACGAAGCAAGAATCAAAAGGGTTTTGAAATATGAATAGGGGAATTTGAGTCGAATTATTGAAATCTTAAATTTAAATTAATTAAGAAGTTGATTTTTTTGAATCAATCTTCTTAATTAATTTAAATGATGTCATGCGTATTCAAAATTATGTATATTAAAATTTGATATTTTTAATATAAACTCAAAAAATTTCTTAATAAGAATTTCTCGTTATATAAAAATACCGTGTTAAGAACATAACTGTGATAATACTGAAAATGATTGAACTGATAATCAAATAGCTAGTGGTTACACAACGAGTCACAGACAGTATTTTTGATTGCTGATTTGACGGTGCAATATATAACGGCATAATATATTTCTCTTTGTCGTGAGATTAGCATCACATGTGAGCCGTATCAAAATGTTCACTAATTTTATTTGTAGCATATGATACGCTCCCATGATACTATTTTCTTTTGTTTTTGCATTAAATATATTGAAAATTAATATTGATGAATGTGTAAAGAATGCTTCGGAGTCATCAAGAGTATTGCCTTTATTATATATATCGGAATGCTAATTAGTTTATAAATTTTGACCTTCAATAATCTTTTGAATGTTAAATGATTAGAGTAAAATATACTATACTCTCTTATGTTTTGTAAAAATTGCATAATAAATCTTGTATTTTTAAAATGGCGTAAAATACCCTGTGTTATCTATAATGTTGCACCATAGACTTTTAATTCAATTTTCCGTTAAACTTAACGGAGAGTGATATACACACACTTTCAATGCAACTAAGAATCGCACAAAATATTAAAAATCATATTGATAGAACGAACTACCCTTATATTCTTACTAAACTTTCTTTCTTCCATTTTTTTTTTTTTGTTTCACCCTTCTTCTTCTTCACCTTTATCACATTCCACCATTACATATTATATATCTCCATCATAAATAATTTTAGATACTCAATATTAATAATCTTTTAAAAATCCTCATACCCTATAAATAATTCTCATATAGGAGTTGAACCTTGAGATTGACTTTTAAATTAAATCCTATTTTTTTTTCAAAGTTTCATAACTTTAAATGGTTATTGTTGTGTATTAGTTTGACAGATTTTAATGCTAAGTCGATGTTGGCTGGTAGAGGTGGTTGCAGTGGCGGAGGTGATTGATGAAGATGGTTAGAGAATGGCGAAGATGGAAGAGGTGGCTGCTGGAATGCAAAAGAAAGCCTAGATATAATATTTTGTGCCCCGCAAATGTTAGTAGCCTATGTGGCTCAGTGGTTAACTACCTTATTAAAAAAGTTTGGTTTAGGGTTTTTTTTTTTTTGGACTATTGGTTTAGGGTTCAAACCTCCATATTTGCAAAGATTTTTTTAAACTAACCTGGCTTGCCAGTGGAGGCCAAAGAATTTAGGCCATGAAAAAAACAATCAAAAATTCATATCTTTGTTGAAATTTGAAGTATTAGATTCATAATTTCAATTAGAATGAAAAGAAATAAAATTTATTATAAAATTATTTTGATCAAAATATCGTTAATGTGATGTATAATAGCGAAAGAAATTTCAAAAGCTAAATAACAATAAAAAAATATTTTTATTTAATGGGGGTAATTTTGTCTTTTAAAGCTTTTAATTGACAAAGTTTAATGTGGATGTTCGAACTGGGGAGAGTATGTAATATTATGGATAACACATAGAGTTTTATGCAACTTTTGAAAACAAAGATTTATTATGTAACTTTTAAAAAACACAAGAGGATATGATGCATTTTACTCCAAATGATTATTACTCAACCACGAACCCTACTCTACCTATCAAAGAGAGACAAAAATGGTATAACGTCTCTTAAGATGATTGTATAACTTACATTAACATTGCCTCCTTTGTAATATATATATATTATACATATTGAGACAGCAATTTTCCTAATGCCTTGTATTTCTGGGCCATGTAGATCCACGAAGCACTGAGAGATGCCGATTACTGAAAGCAAAGTAGTATTTGGGCCAGTCCACTGCTAGTGGTAGTAGATTCTGGTCTTCTATATGAACAGTTTTATTCTCATGATCACTCACTCCATGGCCCAATGGGTAAAATTTTCACAGATTCAGCTAAGCCCAAGCTATTAGCACTAAGATGTGATCCAAATGGTGCATTTATCAGTGAGTGAGCTATTTTGTCTTAGGATGAGCATTACCAGAGAATCCTAGTTTACGATTATGCAAGCATGATATTTAAATTCTCGTATAACGAAAGTTTTATACACTGCCTAAAAGAGTTAAATTAATTGTAATCCTTTCTTTTTGAGCTGGTAGTGAAGGTCTACTTATTGAGAATTCGCATTTGATATCTATAGACTATTTATTTAAGTGGATCTTAGTTTCGAAAAATAATAAGGGAAAAGAAAGAAATAAACTTTCATGCTGCTGAAACCTAAATACTTATGTTGAGATTAAGGGGCTGTTTGATAAAGAAATTTGTTCAGTGATTTTTTAGAAAGTTTGATTTGTTACATATTAATTTCTTATTTCTATACATGAAAAGAGTATATAGTATTTTTACAGAAGACTAGAATTTAGATAGAAAGTATGCATAAGCGAATATATAAGGTAGAACCACATTAGACTCACTTTATGACTACAATTCCCGTGGTGCGATAGTGTTGCTCAATGTATATTCTATATCAGTCAAGAAGTAACAACATTTGTGATGGAAGAGCATAGTCTTTTACCATATTGCAGTGTTCAAAATTCAAAATCCTTGCATGACGTTTATTTTTTAATTTTTTTTATTAAAAACAATAAATAATATAACAAGTCCTTTTGTAACAATTTAAATTTTTAGATAAGATAATCATTTAATATAATACCAGAGAGTAAAGTCACGGGTTTAAGTCTGATTATCACCTATTTAAAAATATTAAAATTATTCATGTGCAGTGTTCAAATATAAATCATGCCGCGCACGTATAGTAGGCGTGTTAAAGAGCTACTTCACCTGGCACAAACAAAATCCAACGTTATACCCTCGACGCTTTTGAAGTTGCTGCTTTCCACGCATGTGCCTCATGGCATGCATCTTGATTTACAGTACAGAGAGATGTTAAGAGATGAAACTAATCTAGCTTAGATACTGACATCAACATGGTAAAAGATATCAAAAGTTTACTGAGGTTAGCCAACTACATTATTAAATCGAGTTCATAAAAAGCCTAAAAGTTTATGACAAACTGGTGCTTTTTCACTTATACGGCAGCCATAGTTTCTTGAGACCAACAAGTTTGTACTTGATATTATTAAATTTTTCATTGTTTGCTTTTACGACTTCTCTGAATCATATTTTAGGAGCTCTTGCATCGATCTGTTTCTGTTGAACACGTAAACTCAGTGTTATTGAGGCCACTGATTGGTCTGAGTAATGTAGGGGGACCAAACTAGTTTTCTGGAGTCGAGATGGCAATCATCATAACGCTCTCAACTCTCAACCTGACAATGGCCTTATGCTAACAAAATTCTTGTGTTCGGTCAATAGCCTAACCTATTTGGTTGTGATTCGAAAGTGGGACTCACGTGTATGGAATACACTTTTGTATTAATAGGTCAGACCGTCATTGACTGACAATAGACCGACCTCTTATTTTATTTTCAAAAATTTAACTACAATTACATGAATTGCTTAAATAACCACACTCTAATGACTTGGTGTTGTCCTTATGTTCCTCCATCGTGCATGATGATAACAACTCCCAATTCTCTAGCAAATACAGGATCGAACAGTAGACCAAGCACTCGTGCTATTTTCAAAATCTGCTTCCATAGCTGAATTTTTTTATTATTGATTGAGCATATTTCTTTTATGACGAGAAACTTAATTCTAGATAAAACTATGTTGAATATACCTCAAAACTATAAATTTCATAGTGTAACGCACACCTCAACACATGCTTTAAGTCAGTCAAAAGTCAAAAAATATATGTGATCAAAAGATATAAGTTCAAACTCAAGACCCTTGATCTACCGCATTGCTTATAAGGACAACTTAGATTGATGATTAGCAAGCGAGCATAGTTGGCAAGTCACTGTAACATTAATACATGCCCATAACTTGACTACACAAACAATCACAGTGAGATGGAGACAGCCCAACAAAATGTAACCAAGAGTTGGTCTTGAGGGTTAACATGCAAAATTCAAGTCCCTGTCAACATGTGATCCAAAACCTAACTTATTTGGGCAATTAAAAATCACCACAGGTAATGACCCAAAAAAAAAAAAATCACCCCAGATCAAGAACAGATCATATGTGGTCAATCTGAATGTCTGATTGCTATATATGTAATAGTACTGTATTTAAAAGGTTGCATACGCAGTTTAAATTTTAATTGTTCTTGAAACTGACAATTGTACCTAGTATCATACAAGGAAGGAACTCCCCATAAACGAAAGGCATGTTATTAGCATAATATCTGCATGAAAATGTTGCTGCCTCCGGGTTTAGATCTCTCATGCATTATAATGTTATGAGAGAAACTCGATAATGGTGAACTATCCGTATTAATCCATTATAACTGTATTATTAGTTTACCATATATGTTGTATAATATTACGAGAGTATTCAAATCGTGTCATTACGGCTTTAGTTGTGACTGCTGACCTCCCTAAATGTGGCATCACCCTCATGCTGTCTGGAAACTCTATTAACATTCCCTCACATTGGCAAGGGGTTCACAAGTCCATGAAATATAATGATGCCTCCAGAGCTAAAGTGTACTAATGCTCCTTGTCTTTCATGCTCCATGAATGAACCAGATGCAACTACAAGAAGGTTCAGAATAGCTGCATGCTTCAAAGAATTGCATCTCAGAAATGATGAAGAGCTACTCATCACCTTAATTGAGCTCTGGAACATTGCCCTGGCTCAACCTGATGATCCAGAAGTCCCGAAACTTGGTGTCTTTGGGTGCATGGCTAAGCTAATTGAGAAATGCGTGAAAGAGAGACAGTGGCTCTTGCGCGGTAAGAATATATACGTTCCTTACTATGCTGCACACGTTATAGGCTCCTACACGATGAATAAAGCTCAAAACGCGGAGATGGCGGTTAAATCAGGTGTCATACGGCCATTGATGGAGCTTCAGAGCGGTAAGGTCAGTTGGGTTGAGCAGAGAGTGGCTGTTAGAGCCCTTGGGCATCTTGCTAGCCATAAAACAACATTTGAAGCCATCTCAGTCTATGAAGAGGAGATAACAAACATTGCCATAAAGACAGCCTCAACATGCCTTAGTACCGTGTACACTGAGTTCGTGAACTTGGAACGTGACAAGAGATTGGGATATCAACGAGAACTGATAACGAGGGGGCATGGTGGCTCGGACACAGAGAACAAGAAGGCTGAAGAATGGGCTAGCCAACTCCAGTGCTGGTCTCTCTACCTTCTCAATTGCTTCGCAACCAAGAACAGGTCTGTTCATTTGATAAGCAAACCAGACTTCTTGAAACACTTGTGTGGCATGTGGGGAGGGTTAGTAAATCAAGATTCTTTTGGTGGTGTGAGATTAATCATAAGTCTTTGTCACACTGAACATGGTAGAAAAACTATTGCAAGTTTGAAGGAAGTAATACTAAACCTTTGCAATTTCTCCAGGTCTTCAGATAATTGCAAATTAACGGCAATTGATAGTCTTATGTTACTTCTTAAGGACACTCATACAAGATGTGAAGTGATTAATATTGCTGCTCCTTTTCTTGTGGACTTAGTTGAGCTTAGATCTAGAAGCAATGGAGGGAGGATAAAGGTAGGAGACATGATCACGCAAGTACTCCTACAAGACTACAGTAAAATCAAATATGGAGAAATGGTATTCGAGAGTGAGAAATCGCAAAAGGCTCTTGAAGAGGTATGGGATTTGAAGGTGGAAAGAAGAAAGAACGATACGATCATGTCTGAACAAGAAGTTAGACAGAAAAAACTCGTTGTAAGGATGCTGAAACGGGAAGGAAACCAGAAATTCTGGTCAGGAGATGTTGAAGACGCGTTGACGAAGTACACAAAGGGTTTGGATTTGTGCCCGGTAAAGTTGATCAAAGAGAGAATTGTTCTCTATAGTAATAGAGGTCAATGCTATTTACTGCTAAAAGAACCTGAATTAGCCATCAGTGACACGACTCGAGCTCTCTGTCTATCTGGTGCTGTAAATCCTCACGTCAAGAGCCTGTGGAGAAGATCACAGGCCTATGATATGAAAGGGCAGGCAAGAGAAAGCTTGATGGACTGCTTAATGTTCATTAATGAAAGATTAAGGTTGAAACATAGGAGTCACGTGAAAATCCCATATTATGCAATGCGCATGTTGAACAAGCAGATAAATGCAACATGGCTCTTCAAGGCTGCTGCTATCAAGTCAATAGCAGATAGTGATGAAGTGAAACCGTCGAAGGTTGAGGACGATGTTGATGATGAGAAGATGCCGAGAAAGACTGACGAATTAATCCCCGGTAATTTTTATGAATGAATTCATACTTAGCATTACTCCCTAATTACTTTCATGCAAAGCAAATGATATTGTTAACATTCAAACTAGATATGTAACATTTTTTGAGTTATTTATTTGTATCAATTTCCTAAGAAAACAAAGTTTTTCTTAGAGTCAAGGTGGAAGATACTCGATTGTGCAAAATTTGGAAAAATAAAAAAGTTTTCAGACGGAAAGATTAAAAGATCATGCAAAATCAAAACTGTTAAGTAGACAACCATTTCCTCTGCAAATTATTTTGCTAAAGTTATGCCATTAAAAGATTCTAAATTTCGTTTCCTTATTGTTTTTTAAGGTCACATTCTGACAACACTTCCGGACCTTACCAATGGTTGCTTGTAATGTCAGTACGTGTATAGTCTATAAATGAGTGTTACAAAGTTGAATAATAACTCAAATTAATTATTTCTAACGAGTGAATATAATGTCTAAGATTGTTAATGTTAAGCCTACCCCACTAACTGTGTGTTGATTAGGAATCGTGGGGGTTCGGGGGTAATGGTCTTTCAAGCACTCGGTGAAATGCTTGGAATTGTTCTTTTCATCTTCTCTAGTAACCTTTCTTCATACGACATTGTGTAGGAACAAAACCAGGCAAAAATGACCGAAAGCTTACAATTGGAGGAAACAACTACAAAGCATAAGCAAAAGAAGGAAAGACTGTTTCGCTGAGTCAGGCAGGCACCCCTAAACCGATGAGCAGAACAAGATTTTGCAGCCAGACTTGAGATGAGTTTTCGGCTTTGGTGATTGTTATAGAAAGGAAAACTGTAAGAAAAATTCTCCTACCCGGAATTCAACTCCTCCGCCACATGAAATAAAAATGTGGGCCCCACACAGAGGCCAGAGGCCAGAGGCCAGAGGCCGAATTTCGAATAGGAGCAGTTTCCCAACTGTAATAGATCAATAGAGAATATTGTTCTGCCACATTGCTAGGCATGGTAGAAGAATGGCTAGACTATACATCTAGACATTTGAATTCAATTGTGAACTAATACTATAGACCTAGGGACATTTTTCTTTTTTTCCTTTTGATAGATCATGAGAAACTCACCCTAAGCTGAATCACATTGGTTCCATCCTAACGCTACAAATTCCGTGGTGTAATAGTGTGCTTTAACATGCTCCAAACCAGTGAAGATCAGACAATATTTGTATGAGGAACATAAATTTAAAACTCGAAACCTTTAATCACAAAAAATTGTTATTCAACCACTTCACTGAACTTTAGGGGAACCATTTACTTTCAACACGAAAATCGCTTTATCCATTATTCATCAGGGAGGTCTTCCGTCCTTCAATCGGAATAATTTTCATTATTCATCAGCTCTAGCGTTTTGACTATTATTTAACAACTACGCTTATCTTGGCATCTTATTGGCCGGTCCACCAACTGGAAAGCAAATCTAACATGATTGTCCATACTCGAGTGTCTATATTCTCAAGCATCGCAAATAAGACATTCCAACAAATAATTAAGTACTCCATAAATCTTGGAAAGGATTTCCATTAATCACAATGAAAGATTTTCTAGATAACATGTCGTTCCTAACACATCAATGGAGATCTTGTCGGAACCATAAAGGAGTGATCACAATAGTGGTGCTACACATATTTTGCTTATTGTAGAAGAGATGACTTTACCTTCCAATAATTCTTTGACTTTGCTTGTATTAAATTGATACTGCCAAGAACCAAACTTATCATGAACAATTCCAATGATCATAGGTGGATGCAACGACAGATAGCTACTGGTCCAAATTCTATTTAATTAGAGAGATCCAATAGCGATGAACAGTCTAAATCATTTCATTATGTCTACGATATCAATAGACTATTACTGAATTTCCCTCATAACATTATGAAAGAAGGCCATGTCTAATAGTTTCGCTAATATGGGATTTTGAGGTGTATGTATTGAATGTTGAACTGACCAATTTGTCGCCAACTATGACTTGGCACATTGCTAATGCTATAGCAATCACGATAAACCAACCAAACTAAGCATTGTCCCAATAGATGGTATCGACTAAAATAGCTTGCCATAAACAATAATATTTTGAATTTACAAAACTTTTTTTTTCCTTTAAAGTCGTGGGTATCCCGAGCTTTTCTCAATTAATCCTACGAGCCCCTTAAGTTAATGGGCGGATAAACCTCTAGTGGCCCTAAAGGGAGTTGAACTGACGATCTCTGGAGAAAACACCGAAAACTTGACCAACAGAGTTACCCTCAAGGGTTAAAATCACAAAAAATTCCCTTACAGTTATTATCTGTTTTAGAAACCTCCTCAATTGTTAACGTGCATAATGGCTGTTAAAAATCATCTTTCAGCCAAATTTTGCAATATTTTAGATATTTTGGTCATTAATTTTGTATCACGTTACAGTCATAAGAAACGAATCTCACTATCTTTCTAGCAGTGCCACGAAAAAGGGGTAACTGGGGTTTGGTAGATTCAATTTATGGATTGGCATAAAACGAAAAATGAGAATAGCTTATTTGATATCTAATATACGAATTTGAAACAATAGTTTGATAAAAATTGAAGGAAAAATACTGCCTGAAATGATGTTAGCAACTATATCACTTACAAACTATCATTTGCAGAACAACAATTGTACAACATAATAAGTGCAATGGCACAACTATTGAGAATGTAAAGGAATCTTGCCTTTGGTTAACTTCTGGTATAATGTCCAAGAAAATCAGATCATGCCACCAAATATAATGATCTGCGCGGCAAGAAATAAGGGTTCTTTGATCACTCACAGTTGGCAGCATTGATTTATATTTGAAAGTTACAACAATGTAGAGATCATCATATCAGGTTTGGAAAGCAGATTCAGATGCTTTTGCAGTTTTGCTCGAAGCTGTAGAGTTTACTTACCAATTGAAGGTGTAAAATGCTCAATCAGAGTAGGAGCTCAAAGGAGCAATAACGAATCCAGTTGTCTCAAAAGTTGATGCTACATCTGGGTAGCCTTTCCAGGACGTAGTCATCTTCAGAGAGGGATACAACCAGTTCTTCACAGAATCTATGAAGAAATTAGGATCAGACGATAAAATAGCTTCCCAGTCCACCTGCAGACCTTCTGGAATGCTCCCAGTAAATTCCATATTAGCAGCAAGGAGTAGTCCAAGCAAAACTATGAACCCAACAACGGCCGTCCCTCTTGAGAGTGGCATGAAGTTGTACCTGGAAAGCATATTATTCTCGTTATAAACATATAATTTCAGTGAGAACAAAGCTTTCACATACACCGAGGATCACATGTTTTACCAGTAATATGTCATCCTTAAGATCGCCTCTCTCACATTTTCGAGCGCATCAAAATCAGTAGTCCCGTATGTTTCACCACTATAAGCATCACATAATGCCTGAAAAACCATAAATAAATTTAGCTTACTAGGATCAACATGAAAGAAAACAGAAGAGGCTGAATCTTGAGCCCCTCAAGAATAACTATTTTAGTAGAGAGATAATAAAATTTGACAAATCCATTATGAACGCAAATGGTTATTACACATGGTGGTTCTTCTTAGTTGATGAAGTTGCATCAAGATGGAATGCTTAAAAACGAAATATATCCAACATAAATCCACAGTATCCATTACGATGCTGAAGAACATTTAATGGAAAGAAATGCTTGCATCAAGTGCTGAAAGGTATATATATGTGGATTCAGTGAGACTGATTTGAGATGTGATAAGATTGGTAGACAAGGAATTTTCGATTTACAGTGTGGTCTGCACATCAATTGGTAGTAATGTTTGAAGATTTGGAGATCATCAAATCTTTTATGGGAGTATGAATATTTTGGGTAAGGTCAGATTTTTCCTTTAGCAAGCTTGCCATGATGGACTACTGGCTAACCTGCAATAAAGTGCCAACGGGAGGTATTCCATTCTGTTGTCCCACTGGTGATTATTTGAAACCACTCTACAACCCTTAAAGGGACTGTGAAATGAGTGGAGAGGTCCTTGTGGGTGTTTGGAGAGTTAGGGTTGGGGGGAGGGAGGGAGGGAGGGTGTTGTAGTTGAAGTTGAATGGAAGCGGGACTTTTGAGGGAGACTCTGCATCTGGTTAAAAGGAGAATGGGGTTGGTTGGCCACTTTGAGCATTTTATTAAATCTTTAGCAGTTTCTTTTTCTAGTTTGTCAAACCATGTATTGGGATCAGCTTGCTTATGCTCTGGCTAGGAAAGCAAACTACATATGTCAAACTAAATATAGTTTGGTACGACCACACTCCTATGGATTTGATGCCTCTCATTTGAGTGATTTGAAACAAAAATATATATTTTGCCCTCAAATGAATTACTGAAAAACATATATGACAAGGTTAATGAAAAAATTTATTCAAGTTTCTGGCTTTTTAAACTACTTGATTTAACAAGCTCAAATTACTTACGGTACTACAAGAATTGAGATGTGTTGTATGCAAAATTTGTTTAGTTGCTAGTCATGGTTCCCATGCGATGTCCAATAAATGCTTAATTTAAGTCCAAATGACAATAGAGATTACTTGGTTTGAGGCCGAAAGCACATACCTCCCATGCGGATGTCATTTCCACAGTGAACTCATCCCATCTAGAAGGTGTACAAGGTGTTCTAATTGCAAAGTCAAATCCAATGTCACCCCTAACAGAAAACCAAAATAGTCAACTAATTATCACAAGAAATAAAATAGAATAAAAAGCTATGGGAGGAAAAGTGTGTATTACATTTTTACTAAGGTGATCCGTGTTCCTTCAAGACTCTTCCTGAAACAACAAGAATTCCAAATGTTAATGACAACTTCAGATTACATCTATGCTCCCAATTCTACAAAAGATATGTTACCCAAAGGGAACGGAAACAAACACCTACCCCTCAAATGCTGTACTGTTGCACCTAGTAGTCAACCAGAAGTCATCTCCAATAGCTTTATACAGATCAGAGCAAGATTCTGCATTCATTATCTGCAAATAGGAATTGAACATTGACCTCATACTTCCAGTCCAAATATACTTCCAATCCGGAAAGGGCAAGAAATACAATGAACCATTAAGACGTAACAAAAACTAAAGTCTGATAATGAGGTAAGCATAACTAATAGAAAATTGTTTGGTAAAACAGGTTCTAGATTCACAACTTTTCAAATAGCAACTGGGGCTCCATGAGTTTAAGAAGCATGTTTAATGCTCTACTAATGAACATGCAATCATACATTGATATGCACAAAGCATGTGTAACGATAAAATAGTCTACTTAAGCTCCACTTAAGTTTTTGTCTCTTTATTGGGATTTAGACTCTGCTGAAATTATTTTGAGTGTGTGACAGGTTCCAATAGCTAAGTGTACTTCTGTCCTCTTGAATATTCTGAAAGCAGCCATAGTTCATAGTCACATAGTGGTAGGAATCATTGCTAGACTTCGATAGTCTAACGAGGCCACATGTCCTTATAATTTGCCATAGCCACAAATACTTGGAGTAGGCCAAACAAAGAACTGAGGAAGAATAACAAACTCAAAAGCTAATTAGATAAGTGGCATACATTGAGCTTCTAAGGATTTTAGGTACAAATCTCCTGAAACAATGACAAGTGTTTGGCCAAATTTACTTCAGAAGGAGATTTATAGAAGCTTGGGAGGTGGAATTCACACATGCCTGTTTCTTTTTCTCTTACTGTCATATTTTTTCACATTCAAATCTCTAATTCACTTTTCACAAAATGTATTGCAAACCTACTCATTCTCACGCAAAAGAACCTCCAAATTTTCTTAATTTCTAACATTGTTGTTTAGCTTTCCTCTTATAAACTTCACTTTCCTTTTGGATCAGTTGCAAAAGAGTAACCACTGGAAAGTTGAGTAGCTTACTTCTTCCACACTCAGCTGAATTCATAAAGAATAGACTAGTTTCTCGAAACAAGTATGAGTTGCATAAAAATGTAAACAAGCCTCACTAAGGGTATCTCCAATGGCAAGAAAAATGGTACACTATTTACAAAAACTTACAATTTTTGGTAAGTTTTAGAGACCCGGGTTTTTATTTTAACTCAAATCTCTAATGGGGCCCACCACTTTTTAAAGATTTTCACCAAAATAGAGACCTAATTTACTTTTTTTACACCAAATTTAGAGACCCAAAAAGTGATTAAGTCTCTATTTTGGTATAAATCTCTAAAAAGTGGTGGGTCCCATTGGAGATTTGAATTAAAATAGAGACCCGGGTCTCTAAAAATTAGCAAAAATAGTAAGTTTTTGTGAATAGTTGTTACCATTGGAGATACCCTAATTGCATTTCTTAAATATTTTCCTTTTCCTGGAGGAACATGAAAATCAGTTTAAAATGAAAATGATAGTGTGTAAAGTGTAAACACCATGATCATAGACAACCTCACAATCATATCGTTGAAACAGCAACATAAAACAGAGAAACAAATTATGAAGAACCATGGACGCAGATATGACTCACTTCTTGCAATTTGCCTTCATCAGAGAGATATATGATGTTGTCTTTCTTGTCGCGGACATATTTGTTCTCCTTAATGACTGCTTTTGCAACATCCAATGTTCTGAAGAACAACGTACTTTAAGCAGTTGTTACCATATAATATAGCTTCAGAATGGAGGGAGAGTATGCTTTTACCTCTGGAAATTCGGAAAGTAACGAACAACCTTAGCTTGCCCAAGAACAAGTGGAGTATGAGACCCAAATCCTGAATTAAACTCCTCACTACAAGATAAGTGAACCCATATTCACATCGAAATCCAAGATGGTTACAATTTTGTATATATATATATATAAAGTGATATGTCTAATTATCCATTATCAATTATAGTTACCCTACATGGTATCAATTTGAAAGTTTCTAAGTGAATCAGAATTAGGACTTAACAGCCCTATATACAGAAACACAAATATGCACATCACACTCCACCTATCCCTCCCTCCCCCCGAACCCCCCATTTCCTTCTCCCTGAATGTATAGAAGAATCCGAATGCCTTGATTATAGATGTCATCATATTACAGTGTGTCTATGACATAGTATTGAACACCAAGGGACACCTAAAAAGAAAGACACAACGAAGCCAAGCCCTGGTGCAAAGGAAGGTGCATGTTGTCTATAACAGGAAAAACTCCGATCCCATCTAGCAATTGCAGTGTGAAATAATGCAACTGCAACAGGCCCACAAAATTCTAATTGGAGAAAGAAAGAGTACCTTAACTTATTAACCCACACAACAGAGTCACATGGTTCAGAGATCTGTCTCCATCTAACAGCCAAAGAATATACATCATGCCATGACGTTGTAAAACGTCCAGATAAGCCCTCTAGAGAGCTACCCAAAGTTGACGTTTCTGATGAACTGCTAGTACTACAACCAGCACCCCCTCTATTCTGACTAGGCGGATGCGTTTTGTCTTTTCTACGGATTTTCTTTCCATATTTTGCTGTGCCTTTATTTGATTGCTTCCATTCTGCTAGCAATGAACGCCAAAACTTTGAAATCTTCTGTGCGATTTCAATAGCGGCTAATCCCGCCATTCTATGCTGTAAATTTCGTATATCAATCAAATTAATAGATACTCCAGAGAAATTAAAAGAGAAGTAGATAATGGGGAAGCATTTGCAAGAATAATGGAAATCACTACTTCCTCCTCCTCACCCTTGCAAAACAAAAAAAGAAAATGATAGTCTTACTAACCCTACCATTCATGTTCCATAGTAGAGGATGGATCGTGTCTTTAAATATTTATTATACATATGGGCGTGTTCTTATGACAATCACTAGACAAAGTCAACCTTTTTCTTAGATGTACATCAATGGTAGCTTTTAAGATTCTATGAGTTACAAGATAAAATTGTAGCTTGTCTTAATTTCGATTGTGCACTTTGAGACAGTTTTACTATCTAGCCTTTTAACAGTCGAGAATAATATTGCACGTGAAAACTTCAAAATTAGCCATGCAGGTATACAGGGACTAGTTATTCTAGAAAGCTATAAGAAACCAAGCAAAAACAGTTGTTCAGAAATAGAATAAGAAGACATAGAATAAAGATAATAAAAATAGTTTTGGTTGTCAATCACCTGACGCTTATTTGGCAAGAAGCCTGGGCAGTGATATTGAATTTTCTGGCCTATAGAATCCGCAGCCTGTAGAAGAGCAATCTTTTGCTTGTTTAAGGAAAAATCTTGCTTTTTATGTTTTCCTTTTCTCAAAGAATCACGCAAAGGAGGCTGCCTGTATACTTTTTCACAAACATTTTTTGGGTGCAGCCTTTTGCACCAATACTCCTGAAATAGAAACAGAAAGGATTGAGAGAAGAGATAAAAGAAATAAATGGGCTTAATTAGCATAAGATAAAAAAGTTAAAGAAAAGAACTAACTGTTAACAAAATAGAGTACGAAGAAAAGAGAATAGTCTACTTTACAGAAAATTTTCCTGTTTTGATTTCACATTTTTCAACATCCCTCTCAAATTCATTGGCATACACTACAGACAAATAAATCAAAATAAATTGGCAAGACTTATAAATTATGGAGGCAATCCATGAATTTGATGTGTGCATTTCATGGATGATCAGATTATGCCAAAAAAACTACGTCCCCTAAGCCTCAAGAAATGTATAACAATTGCATCACCTTAGGCATCAGGCTCTCACTGCAAGATGGCACATAGTCCTACAAGACCCACCTTTTGCACTTTTGAATCCTCAAGGTAAAAATGAGCAGTCATAGATCTAATTCTCCTCATTGAATAATCACATCAAACATTACATTAATAAGCAGCATCTCGGCATCTTAAATCCTTCATCCATGATTATTCTACTGACTTCATATATTTCAATTACATAGCATATGTGACATATGATGTTGCTGGCTAGTTGGCTTCATAGTCCAACATAAATACCTCTTTGTCAAGCATCTGTTAATTTTCACTTATAGCGATCATACTACTTGTTTGAAACAAAAGGTGAGTCACTCACAACATGCATGTTCTATATTTTGTCCAAATTTCAACTGTTGTTATTTATTTTTCAGCCTGCGCACTCCACCTACTTTTAGAAGGAAATTCATATGACAAGCCTAGCCAATTGCAAATTTCAGCAAACATGTCCTTTGAGGGAAACTAGGCAGTTTGAAAAAAAATTAAGGTGTTGAATATTGAGAATATTAAGATATTTATGTATTTAGATTCTTTAGTAACAAAATTAAGGGCATGAGAAATTATTTCCAGTCTTTAAATGACAAGGAACATGTTAGAATTGTCAACTAAGAAAGCATTTCCACATACCTTGAAAAGGGAATCTATATCGCCATCAATGTCAAACCAACAAAATTCACTGTTGAGCTTTGAAGCAGTGTATAAGGCAATCTCTTTCTGCAAAAGAAGATTACAGGAAGAAGCTCAAATAAATTAATCAACTTGCAGTTTAACCAACTTCCAGCTAACATGAGCCAACTTTTCATTTCTCTTCTAAAGAGAAGTATAGGCTCGGAAATATTTGTTATTAGACAAGAAAATTCCAATGTTTTGCAGAACTTTGGACCTAGGAACAGACCAAAAGTTTTTATACCTTGATCCAAGCATCTGAGTTCCATTTACCAATTAATGTAGAAGGAAATCCATTATGTTCCATGCGAAGTGGATAAATCAGAGGCTGAATAAATCAACAATAGATATCTTCTACCCAGTGGAAAATGAGAAAGGAAAACAAACTAAAGATAAAGGTACTTATTATTACAATATTCAGAGACATTGTTCATATGAATGCATCAAATGAAATGTTTAGATAACCTGATAAAAGGCCAAACACTGAAGCACGAATTTTTCCATTGAATCTAATTCCAGATCCAAAGCAGCATCATAATCCTTCACCTGAAACATCAAATCACATTAAGAACTTTAAGGCACCAAAACATAAGAACTCATGCTGATATTTGAACTGATAGAACTAAAGAAAAAATTGAAACCCATACTGCTTCTTTATACTCTCCAATAGCATGATAGCATGAAGCTCGTAAGTACAGACAATCAATATTTGAGCTGTCAATACTCAACCCAGTCGATAGTTCTTTGATTTCGTTCCTGAAATTCACCAGTTATTACCACTCTGAGATTTTGTATAGATGGAAAACAAACTAAATCAAGCCTAATTTAGTCCTAGATAACAACCAAAACTAAAGAACTAAAAGGAATGAAAGGGGAAACAACAGAATCCCAACCAAAAAAAAAAAAGAATGGGAAAAAGAAAACTCTACTGTATTAAAAGATGTACAAAGTCACATGTTGACATTTAGAGATAACAATGTGGTTTGCATACCCAAATTAAACTCAAGACCAGAAAAAGGAGGTGCACAAAAGTTGGTTTCAGTTACAGGAGATATTTTAATGATTATCTTTTGTCGTGTTTCATTTAGAAACAATGTATGGCAGAGAAGTTAAAAAGGGAAGATGAGAGAAGTTATATATATTCTAAAATCAAATACATAATAGTGTACAAAAAAGAGGACTTCTACATGATGCTGTCTGAATAAAACTTCAAACAATTACTCATTTCCTGAAATAGTAGGCATGAGATGAGAATAATTCAACTAACTTCCTAAATACAGAAATAGGTCAGTGAAAAACTGTGAAAAAACCATCGAAATCAACTCTTTGAGCAGCCTGAACTGAAAAAGGGTGGTTTTGACTCTGAATAGTCTGTTGAAGGTTGTAAACTAAGTAATCTGAAAGGCCCAGTTTGGTAATGGTCTGGACATGAACAACCAGAGAAAGAAAATATAGCAGTTAATTATATATCTAAATTCATTACTCGTTTTTGCGAAAGCAAGTCTTGCAGTACTTTATTACTCCTTTATTCCTTCTGATATCCATAACATGGAAAAAGTTCAGCCCCATCCGGCACACAATATTCCAGATGGGCAACGTTCTACTGTTTTACAGGGATCCATCAAGCACTACCACCGTTACACACTACTAGCGAAAATCCACCATGCCACTGTCTCCTTCACCTCCCAGTGTCAAATAACCTTTGATTGTGGACAGTAGGTGCATTTTAAGATTTGAGATGATAGTCACCGATGCAATAGGGGAAACACAAGCATAGCATTGGAAAACAGGAATTCAGCAGTTCTGATTGGGGATAAGCAAATGTAGCTAATCTTGCTCTAATTGTTGACAAACATCAATCACTAGATGAGTGAGTGTCTTAATTTTCTTCACAAGTTTTCTTTTTTAGTTCTTGCTGAATTAGGTTTTGACTGATATGTCTAATTTCGGAGTGCAAGACGTTAGGATCAGTACTACCATCAGTTTTCTACCAGAATATACAAAAGACACTGAACCTTTACCTATGCTCTCCCATGCCATGAAGAAGTAGCCCACGCAGATGATATGCCTTGGCAAACCTATTACAAGAAATACCAACGATAACAATGCATAACACATAAGAAGTCCCTCTCCCAGGGCACAAACTTTGGAATATGCAAGAGATCTATTTTGTATACCTCACATCAATTTGCAGGAGCTGCTGGAGAGATTCCAAAGCCTTTTCTACATTTGCCAATTCTTGATAGAACTGTCAAAATATGAGATAAATTTCTTTAGTAAACAATCCGATTCCTTGACAAGTGAAATTGATGTCCATGATGAGCAGTAGAATTCTCAAATTCCAAGCACAAATGGTGGTAATTATAAAATAAAACCTTTCCAACCAAACTATGTACCTTCACATCAGTGCTCTCATAACTAATGCTTAAAGAGTCAAGAATCAAAATAATTATGTTTTCAGATGTTACAGTGAGCAAAGGAAGGCAGACCAGACAAAATGGATGGTGACCTTAGTAGTCCATGTGATATTTTTTGATGCAAGACATGGGTTTTACTGGGACAGACAGCATTGGTATAAACAAGAAAAGCTACACCATTTTTCACACAGTGTTCCTATCATGAGATGTTATTAGACGCATTCGGCTAAAAGCTACAAAATGACAAGGTTATTGATACCTGTGCTAGGTGGGCCCAAGCCTCAACAAAATTCCTGTCAAGTTGAATGGATTTTTTATGGGCCTCCTCAGCCCTTTTATATTCAGCAAGTGCAGATAATGCCAGACCCTGTGAAAGTCATTTGCCTCAACCATATTGGAAACATGTAATCACAATACACAACATACGTAAACTTGATTAAAGTGATTCCATGATCAACATAAGAAGCTAAGCTTTTGATGTCACTGACTCACCATGTATGTGTATGCAGATTTGTTATACTTATCAAGCTTTACACATGCAGACAAGTCTTCAACTGCAGCTTTAAAATCCTTATACTTGAAATTTACAATTCCTGCACTAATGTCAATCTTCATGATCACTTTTATACCATTAAGCATTAGTATCTGACATGAAACATATAACAATTCTAACCATATGTTTTCACATCGCATAGTTGGTAATCACAAATTATAAGGCAATAAATTATGCTGCTTAAAGCAATCAAAGAAGTTACGACAATACAACAGCCACTTTAACTTGAGAAAATTAAGACAAGTTCTCTAAAAGCAACTGCAAATTAAAGCAACATCCTTAAGTGACGCAGAACAGAAGCGAAACACTAGATTCGTTCTAACAAACGTCTTTGATACAAGGAAAACTTTAAATATTGCAACTCTAGAATGCTAGAGAGGAAGTATACAATACTAGTTTTGTATTGATTGAGGTGTGTCTATTGAGCTTGGGGAGCTATCTATTTATAGGAGTTCTCAGGCCTAAAGATTTCCTGAACTTTCCGTGTGGGAGAAAAACAACCAAATAGTACTATCCGGGTATGAATAGTACTGTTCACAACATAAGAAATATAATAAATGACAAACTTTGGGCAACTAGAAAATTATCTTTAGGTGAGGATTGAAGCCGAATCTTGCTATGAACTTGTTGTACTTCATGAGATCTTCGCAACCATATATAATACTCATCCATAACGTATCCACGTTCAAAGATTTAAGGCTCCAAAATAGGGTTCTTGAGAAGATTTATTTGTTCTTCTTCTTGGGTCTAATCTTGTCTATCTTTTTCATGAACTCATATGAATCATGTTCCACATCATTGAGACACAAACTCCCCATGAGTACATAGACAAATATGAGTAATGAAGCATGAGTAACTACAGGAAACCGCTTATAACCAGCTACAGTTTCATGTGTTTTGAGGACCATAGTGAGTCACTACAAAGTACTTCACGCTATGCAATAATTCATAAGCAAGTGGTGGATAATGGGAGAGCTGAATTAAAGCAATTTACCCCTTTCATGTAAAATGTCTGCCAAGTTTGGTTCAAACTTTAGTGCTTCAGTCAAGTCTGCAATTGCCTGTAAGCAAGAAATAATCAAATAGGACTTGCAGTTGATATAAAATTTTGCTCAGCAACAGGCACTAAGAATGCTTAAAGACTTCGCATGAGAAATAGAAAGATAATGAGGCATGATGTAACATCATCTTTTATAGACCTTATTTCTGGACATCCGTCATTGGAATAAGCACTAATAAAATCGTTGGAATATAAATCAAGTCAGCACTTGAATGGAGCGCTCTATAGCTCAAATAATAAGCTCCATTGTACCTTTTGTATAAAAAATTCCATCTGATATGGTAGCATTCACCTAGTGATGAACATTCTATTACATATCACAAAAAACCTCAGAGGCAAAATGCGTCTACTTTACACTGATTTAACAGACATTTTCACACACCAAACTTCAGAATTTCCTTTCTTCAAGCTTTATCTTCAATTACTGTTATGAGCACACTGATACCAGAGGAACTCTTAGCCATAAAAGTTTGACATGTGCCCACTCTTTCCGAAACTTACAGCTCAAAACTTTGAGACTCTGTCTCTCTCTTTTTCATGCATAAAGAGAAGATTGTACCAGTAAAAACTTAAGATGTTATCCTATTTTAGAGACTCTATGGTTCATTAAGCTGCCCTGTGCTCAGCCTCATTCCTTTCCTCACTCTCTCCTTCCCCTTTCTCTCAGACAGGTATATATTTCTCTAAACCATTAACCATACAATTTCGATTACATTTAAACCAAAATCAAGTAAGATTGAAAAGATTTATTTCAGAGAATTCCTTGGAGGAAATGTATGAAAATGTACAAAAAGCAGATACCTCAGAGAACTCTCCTAAGGCAGCACGGGCCTGCCCTCTGCGTTTCCACGCCTCCCCTGCAGCTGGATTTGATTGTATGGCCTAAGATACATAAAAACTGCTAGTCAAGACAAAGTTGTACAACTCGTAAGTCAGGCACTAGATATGCAGCTTGCAAACCTTTGTAAAATCACCAATAGCAGCATCAAGTTCTCGTTGGAATGCATATGCAGTTCCCCTTCCTATTAATGCCTCAGGATAAGTTGGCTCCTCTTGCAGTATCTGCACTATATAGTTATAATGAAAAAAGAACTTCACAGTTCTAAAAAAAAGACTTCATGCCAACTTAACCACCCCTTTTCATTAGACAAGCAGGAAAGAGATAGCTTAAATTGAGACCATAAGAGTCATCTGGATTTAAATAATTATTAACCTGGTCAAAGATGGATATGGCATGAGCATAGTTCCCTTCATTAACCTGCAACAGGTAAACAATTGCTTCAGATATAAAAGTTCATGAGGTCAACTAGTATTTTTTTCTGTGTGGGGGTGATAGGATGGAAGAAAATCTTTTCAAATCATATGAGAGAGCATGAAGAAAAAAAGATCAGGAGAAAGTAAAAATTAGCAATTTGTCTAGTTTCCAGAAAAGTTTAAGGCCTTCATAATATAAACATCACTAACAACTAGCACATTTGGGGTTATTTTCCCTTAATGCTCTGAGTTGCATCTTGAATTTGGCTCCATTCTGTTGCCCAAAATTCAGGTAATATAGTAGTACGTATGCTCTTCTCTCTCTGGGAAAAAAAGAAGAAAGCCAGCAGGCAACAATAAAAGTGATGCCCCTTGCATATAAGCTCTTAATTTAAGTATATATCTTAACACAATAAACATATAGTTCTTTTTACTGTTGTCAATTAATCTCTGTTTTGTCTAGTTCTTCCCAATTTTTTCTTCAAAGTCATACCCATATTTCTAACTCATTTACATGTCAAATTTGGCCTAGGAAAACAGTCACTGAATAACATCTGAACAGAAAACCACCCAGATCATTTATCCCAATAACTATGGCTGCAGATCTCTCTATCTTTCACCGCAGTAATCCACTCTCTCCATTTTGCTCTTCTTCTTTATCCATTTGTGCACTGCTATTATTCATAAAGTAGTTTTCCCTTACTCCTTGCACTACTTACTCTAGTACTATTATGTATAAAGAACCCCACATAAAAAACATATAATTCCCATTCGATAAGGTTACGCCACTTGTCACCAATTGATTCAGGCAGGAACCTCTATTGTTTTCATAGTAGTAGCAAAACTTGCCTTAATCAAGTCCAATTTATCCATGGGCTCCAGTTCAGTTGGTCCATGAGTGACCACCAGTCTTATCTCTTTGTAGTCTTGGAGCCAAGGATTTGTCCAACTTATGCTAGCACAGCTAGTGTCATTTTGTGGTTTTCGCTGATGTCACAGTGGGGACAAGTTATGCATCACTTTTGTGGTGGTTCATAGTAAGGCCAATCATAGTTCACAGGTGCTCATTTCAATCACCCACGAGCCACACTTGAGGGAGGGAGCTAAATATACAAGTATTCGACGTAAAAAACTTCACAGTTGTAGCACAACCATATAATGATCCTGGGCACTCCACCTAATACCAATTGGTTTAGCATGGAACTACATGTTCTTTATCAACTATGCTTTCTTAATAGTAGATCAATCAATTTTATTCTTTCAATTTTTCTCTATTGTTACTTTTGGTATGAATAGTATGAAATATCTCTAGGCAAAAAATAAAAAATATATATATAGAGTCAATCAGGGTTCCAGATATTAGCTAGAATAACTTTAACTAAATGCATTTTTCACCTACACAATATAAGGATGAGTTGATGTTAAACCACCTTCTTACAAACCTACTTCAAAACTTTCCAATTGCCAACCTTACAGCATAACATTAACACTTATAAAAGTTGGGAGCCAGAGAATAATGAGGACAGAAACCAAAATGAAATTCAGATAAAACACAAACATTATGTCTTTTTATAATATCTCCTATGTTACTCAAAACTTTCACAATACTGATACAAAAATGCTAATATTTGGTGCACTGGCTCAGCATATTTACACCACAAGTAGGTACTTTGTACAAAGGCACCCTATTCACAGTAAAGGGTAGAAACAAACCTTTGCAATTCCCCTGGATAAACGAAAATCAACGCTTATTGACTTGGTTCTTGAAATTCGAGTGACAAACAGTTTTTCACTCTTCCTGGTTTCATCACTGGAATCATTGTGCGAGTCATCACTTGATTGACTGCGAACCTCGGACATATTACTTGACTCACAAGTGACCACAGATGATTCATTGTGTGATTGAGATTTATCACTTAACTCACCACAACTTGCAGATTGATCATGCAATCCATTACGGACACCAGAGGTTCCATTTGTTTGTCTTGCATAAGTTCCATTTTCATGGCTATCAGACTTCTCAGTGTCTTTGACTTCATAATTTGATTCACTGCTTCTGTCAGGTCTGTGGTCTGATCCATTATGTGTAACCACGGAATCTCTAGACTTGCTGAATACCTGGAACTCACCATTGGACTTCTTCTTGTTGCTACGCATGTCACTTGATTTGATGGAAACAAGAGGTGCAGATTCTGATGCAGGAATAGAAGATCCAGATGATTCCATAGTATCGTTCTTACTGGCAGTGGCAGGAGCAATATCTTCTTTTGCCACTGCCAGAAGTTCCTCCAGCTCCAGCAATTGCTTTAAATCTGTAGACTGACGAACAGAGCATTCATAGCCTTGCTCCCAAACTAGTATAGCTTCCTCTTTTCTTCCCATTGCAGAAAATGCACGACCTTCATGACAAATCTTTGAAAAATAAGCTTATGGCACATTCGATATATGCCAAAGAGTCAACTAACAAAAGTAAACTAATGAAACTTTTCTCCATAGAATGATACGCTGTATCAGTCACATATACTTGAAAATTTTTCAAGCTAAAACAGAGGCATATCATCATCGGTCTACAGAAAAAAAATTATGAGAAAATTCTCAGTTTTTATTTCCAAGCCTTAATTTTTTTTTCTTTAACTATCTTTTCGGTAAACTATCTATTTGTATATAGATACGACAACATTCACAGGCACACACGTGCATGTGCACATACACACCCACACATCCATTCACATATAAGCAGTGTTTTCTGAATACTAGTTTCAAGTACATATGACCTAAAAATAAAAGATAATTATACGCGAATCAATTAAATAAGGAAAAAAAAAAAAGGGACCTTTGAGAATGTAGGCTTGGAGAAGCGCAGGATCGAGTTGAAGCGCCTTATCGCAATCCTTGATCACGTGTTTGTGAAGCTCCAATTGGCTGTAACAGAATGCTCGGTTGCTGAAAATTCATTACACGTTAAAATTCACAGATCAATTAGCTGTTGAAAATTCACCACTAATTAAATTAATTAAAAATGAGAAGCAAAGCAAAACAAAAAAAAAAAAAATCAAAAATTGACAAACCAGATGTCTTGAATGACGCAGGACTGAGCTAGAAGAGAATCGAGGACGCGAATGGCCTTTGACCAATCCTTTGACCGGCATAGCTTCGCTAATTCGACTCTCTCCGCCACCGTTGACGCCATCGGAGGTAGAAATGCTCACCGGATCAGAGAAGCTAAATTACAAATGGTTTAATTTTTTAGAAGTCCAATTTTCTTTTTTTTTCTCTTTTTTTTTTTGGAGAGTGAGGTGGTGGTGTTGCGAGGTTTTGAAGTGTGTGTGTTTGTGTGTGTGTGTGTGTGTGTGTAGAAAGGAGAAAAGGGGTTGAAAACAGGAAACGGGGAGGAAATGGAGGCCTTAGATGAAGTGATTACATTGTAGTAGCGGATCGCACTCGCACGTGTTAGTGTTGGAGAGTTTCATCTCGTTTTTTATTTCTTTTTCTTTCTCCCCTTTCTTTCGGTTTTTTTTTTTAACAATATATATTAAAATAGCGGTTCGATCTTAGAATTTTTTGTTTTATATAAAAAAAATTTAAATATTTTATATTACTTAAAATATTATACACAATAATATCTAAAGCGAGAACCTCCTTCGATCATTTTACAAGAGAGAAAGTAATAAAAGGGATACATTTTTAGAATTGTGCATTTAAAGAGATGATGAAAACTCCAATTTGCGGCACAAAAATTTTGTCTCACAATACACATGTTTTACTTGGCATCCGTTGTAGATTTGCAGCACATCTTTATGTTCAGCACTAAAAAAATTTAAAAAATAATAAATTATTACTCGACTATTTCACAAACACTTAAAACGTTTTTAAACTGAAATATTATTTTTATCAGTATTGGCCATAAAGTCCACGGTCTAATCAATGCTTGGTGTTGAACACTGACTTTTTCTATTTTTATTTTAATGTTCTCCTACTAACATAAGACAATTCAGGCATTATACAGTATCATCATCTAATTGAATGTGGTTCGTCATAGTGTGGCAAGGGGTATTATTTAAAAGAAGATCCAAATAAGAAATATACTATTTTTTTTTTTGGTGAAAATAAATAAATAATGAGGTGTGAGTTATGATCATTGCAAGCCTTGTAAAATAATTCAAAATAAATTTATAAAATTTTAATTTATAAAATCATTTTAACTATTATAATATAATCGATTTCTGTCACCAAAATTATTTATTTCCCAGTGATAAATGGTATGTTTGAACTTTATTCTATGTAATTCGATCTGCATAGATAGAAAGATTGATGCTTCCTCCTTGCGCAAGCAAAGCATGGTGCTCTAACAGCTTTTCACCGAAGGTAGTAAACAAAAACCAGGGTGACAGAGGCTTTACGGTTCAAGTGACAGGATATACTGGACAGATGTTGTCAAGATTTCATTTGACTTAATTATTAGGTACTCAAAAATATTTTTTATGAGTTTTATAGTTGGAGGAAATCTATTTCACCTATTTTTTAAAATGGTTTCAAGTAAAACTTGAAACAGAAAAAAAAAAACTAAAATATAATAAGTTCCAAATTGGACTTTTTCAAAAAAAAACTTTTGCGAAGTTATTTTTACATAATACAGGATGTTGTTTTTTTTTTTCTTTCTCAAATATAACTTTTTATATTTTTCTTAAAATTTAACATTATCTCAAAATTTTTAAAAGTTCAATATTACTCAACATAAGCCAAACAATCAATAATTTTTATTCAACATCATTTCTAACCAAATTTTTACTATTAAAAACTCTATAATTCAAAATTAAAATTTCATAATTAATCCAAACAAAACCTTCATTGCGAAAACACTGAGACTACTAGTGAAATTTGCTGTATTATAATTCCTGGACTTTTTCGTTTAGAGTATTTAGGCTGCACCAAAGCTAAGAATAAAAGTGATCCAATACATTGCAACACTAGTCCATCAAACGCAAAAGAAATGATGATTTATGGGCCTTCTTCTGTCTTTGGGTCTGAGGTCATTCTCAGCTCAGTCTGATTGTTTCCAGCCCATAATAGATATCATAGACTTGGGTTATGCTCCACAGGCCATGAACTCGAAAATATTATATATTATTTTTTCTTTTTTTTTTTTGTTGATTAAATGAAATTTTCATTATATCACCATCCAAAAACGTTTACAAACAACAATATTCTTCATTAATCAAAAAAGAAACTCCGACTCTCTCCATTTCTATACAGTAATAGGATGGCGTGGTGCATCAAATTAATATGTCATAATCTGTCTCTTTAATTTATAAAAAAAAATGTTTTTTTTTTATTTAGTTTGTTGTACTAAATCTTTATTTTGTCACTACATCAAATACTTTATCTAAGATTTAGGATTATTCTAGTGGTGAACTATTGCTCCTAACAATTGAGAGACCAGGGTTCGAATCTCATAGGGGATAGGGAACAGGTGGGGGTGGGGGTAAAAAAGAAAATACCTTATCTTATTTTTCTCTCATTTTTCCATGGATATTATAGGGTTGGAAAAAGTAATACTTTTTTCTTATTTTTGTTTTTGGGTGATTGCACAAATGATCTTATATGTTTCACCCAAAATTCAGTTTAGTCCTATATGTTTTCTAAAAGTCTCATATTCGTCATTTCCGTTAAAACTGTGGTTAATTTTAACAAAAATTTGGTTATGTGATTCGCACATGACCATGGCATGAGGGGCAAGATTGGAAAATGACATGTGAAATAAAAAAAAGTTCTATTAGGTCCTGAATATTTGCAAAAAGGTTCAAATTAGTCCTGAATGTTTGTCGAAAGTTTCAAATTGGTCCTAAATGTTTGTGAAACTGTTCAAACTAAATGTTTACAAAAAGTTCAAATTGGTCCTAAATGTACCAGATCATAACCTTTTGGATCTTATAAGAATTGGACGGCTCACGTTCAACGTTTGATATCTCACGATCTAACCGTCTAATTTTCAAATGTGCAACATTGCTGGACTCTTCATCGGACGACAAACAATTTGATGGTATCCAATCACTGATCGAATCAACACTCAAGGTTGACCGGTGCTATAACATCTACAACTTTCTTCTATGATTTTGACCAACTTCGACATCCTCCGATGACGTGACATGTATGGTTGGATTCTTCTCATGACAATGATTCTAATGATCTATTCCAATCTGAATTTGGAGCACTAGAGGCATACAAATCGAGAAATTACATCCTGACTTTCTTTCTTTCTCCGGTGTGGTTGGTACCAACTTCTTCCTCTCATCGTTGCGAGTCTAATTATACCCTTTGAATGTTGTGACGTGGTCAAATGAAGAAGATAAGGTGTCTTATTCTTCCTTTATTTTTGAGTTACTATTCACAATAGTAACTCCGGTTAGTATTCCAATTTAAAGAATAGTAAAGGGCAAAAAAGTCATTTTGGAGAATAGTAGAGGGCAAAAAAGTCATTTTGGATTTTTCTGTTAAAACTACAAAAAAGTCGTTTAGGATTTTTCTGTTAAAACTAACTCCTAAATTAAAGGTATGACTAATTTGAGACTTTTAAGCAAACATATAAGACTATATTGAAATTTTTGAAATATATAATATTAAATTGAATTTTGGGTGAAACATATAAGACCATTGGTGCAATTTACCCTTTTATCATCCAATATAAAAGTGAGCTAGGAGAGGAATTGGATAATTCATTCATTACTCTTTGCATATTTGGCAAACCTTAGCATTGTTATTTGACACAGGCAAGAAGTAACGTTTAGAATCATATTAAGGGTATCGAATTTTAGAATTTATAATCTTATTCAAAAAAAAAAATGGTACAAATTAATTAAATATAAAACTTATATTTCAAATAAAAGACGTAAAAAATCTTTTATCCACATTTTAAACACTCACGTACCTGAACAAACATCTTTGGGCCGTTTGATAAAGAGACATGCTGTCTAATTATAAAACCCACAATTCAAACCAGCGATCGTTTGTACCAAGCATTAGCAGACAAGAGGCCAGCATCTGATACCCCACGTGACGGCAAACCCATATGGACTGGTGTGACTCTTATGGACCAACGATTCATATCAATCTTTTTCTTATCCACAAGTTGGGTATTACCTTTGTTTTTTTAATAATTAATTTTGAAAAACATCATCAATTAACTAACTTACGATACATAAATTGAATTAAACACTATCATGAGATATTGAATTCCAACGATGGGCATGCTAGTATCTCACCGAATGTGAACCAAAATCGGAATATAACTATTCGACCCAAAATATATACCAATTCAGTTAAATGTATGATCT
The DNA here is from genome assembly GCA_037974665.1 of Ehretia macrophylla. Taxonomy (NCBI): domain Eukaryota; kingdom Viridiplantae; phylum Streptophyta; class Magnoliopsida; order Boraginales; family Ehretiaceae; genus Ehretia; species Ehretia macrophylla. Next base: position 34,940,065 of record CM075770.1, read on the forward strand.
CCAATAACTTAATAAAGGACTCGAACCCCCATTTACAGTTATTTGTATTCTCCTACTTACCATTAGGGCGACCCCTTGGGGTCAAATTGTGACCATCTTTATTAATGTCGTTACTAAAACGTGACAAAATTGGAGATTGGAGTACAAACACACTTCAAAACAGATAATTAACCATTGCACATTACACGAAAAGTAAAGGGAAAATCTTGGATCAATTTAGATTCATTCATTAATTTCATACATTGTTGAAAAGAACTACATGCCTAACTTTAATCTAAACTGACCAAGAGTTTTCCGAAATAAATTAATCAAACAATGATATCAAAGCGAATATGCCTAAGAAGAACTGGAATGACAACGTCAGGTGAGCTCAACTGCGGCAGATGACCATCTGTTGACATGACCTCGACGATGGACTCACAGCCAAGCTTTTGGTGAAGGTACTCAGCAACCACCACCGGCACGGCCAAGTCTTTCATGCTCTGAATTATGTGGCACGGCACGGTGACGTGGGGCAATATGTGTCGCAAATCGCTCTGGAATATGACTCGCATCACGCTGAGTGCTATGTCTGGTCTCATGTTGAATAGCGTCCTGCTGAATTCTTGGACAGCCACTGATTCCATGTCGCCCCCCACGGCTAATGGTGCAAAACCTGAGCACCATGCCTTGTAGTTTGATGCCATGGCGTCGTATAATTGATTGAGATCTTCTTGCTCGAATCCTCCATAGTAATCCACGTCGTTCAGATACCTAGAAGGAATAATTTTTTTATACCATCAAACGAAATTCGATTAGTTTCTGTTAAACAAAAAATAATCATTCATACTAGAGATTTATTTTAGGTCGTATCATATTAAATTTATTTTAAAATTATAAACCACCCCAACGTACGGAGTCATATTATAGTGATGAGTTTGATGAATTTTTTAATTACATAGAAGTATTATCTAACCAACGAGGAAAGAGAAGAGAAAGTGAGGCTTCTGGGACTTGTCAACTATACCACCAATTACCATATCCTTGCGAAAATAAAACTAGTAAAATAAAAGGTATCCACTACACAGGGGAGGAGTCAGAAATTTTTGTCAGTGGGGGCTAAAATTTATACTTTTTAATCTATTCAAGTTTTTCTTTCAAAAAATACACAGAATTTTAACGTTTTTATGGGCCAATGGGGGCTAAACTCCATAATTTTTTAATTGTACGAGTACTTTTATTTTTCAGTGGGGCTAATTAATTTTTTTTAACTAAAAATATATAGATATCTAATTTTTTTTCAAAAAATACATAAAAATTTTAACGTTTTTATGGGTCAGTGGGGGCTAAAATTCATAATTTTTAAACTATACTAGTACTTTTATTTTTCAGTGGGGGTTAATTAATTTTTTTTAACTAAAAATGCATAAATATCTAATTTTTTTTTAAAAAATCAATAAAAATTTTAACGATTTTTATGGATTAGTAGGAGCTGCAACCCCCACTGGCCCCAATATAGCTCCGCCAGTGCCACTACATGTAATCACTATAAAAACAGCAAGTTGTTGAATCGAACTAAAGAATACCAAATATATATATCACTTGAAATGTACAGCTCAAAATTTCTATAATACTCGTCCGTTGAAAACACGCAAAAATAAAAAATAAAGAGAAAAAAGTAAAACGAAAAAGGAAAGAAATGAGATAATTTTTTTATTGACAGCAAAAATTGTGGGCGGAGTCTTGATATGTGGTATGTATAATTAACTCAAATTATACTTTTTTTGAACGGTTCATGTGTCTCAAGTTTAATTAGTTCTAGTCTAAGTTCCTTATGTATCTCACTCAAATTATACCACTTGAATTCCTATTAGCTCAACTCTCCCAAAAGAAAAAAAGTAAAACGAAAAAGGCAAGAAATAACATAATTTTGTGATCTAAAGCGAAATTGTGGAAGCTTGCTTGAGTTTAAATTTGTTAAGAGGCTATTTTTCATGGCAAGCATATATAGTAGTGAATTTTGTGCCTAACTATCCTACATCATGTCTCTTTTTTTTGAACAAAGTGATCGTGACTTGATATGAGTTTGAAATTCTTTCGAAAAAGTATTTTCCGTTATAAAAAAAGAAAAAAACCCAAAATTGTAGTATAGTAGTTTGGAGCAGGATGTTACCTAGGAGAACTCGAAATGGTCAAAATCTTGGTGAAAAGATCTGGGCGCGTGATGGAAGCAATGAGACCAATCATGGCTGAAACTGAGTGACCAACATAAATGCACGAAACAACTTGAAGCTCCTCCAAAATCGCAATCACATCATACGCATACCCTTCAAGACTCGAATATCTCTCAAAGTCAAAGTAGTCTGGGTTGGTTGTACCAGCACCCATGTTGTCGAAACATATGACTCGATACTCGTCAACAAGGTGTGGGACAAGGTGTTTCCACACTGACTGGTCTGTGCCAAACCCATGAGCTAACACTATGCTCTGCTGACCAGAACCTAAGACCTTCACGTTGTGAGCTTCTTCGACTATGCCCATGTCTGTTGTCGTGTAATAAATGATGAATTCGCTGTGTGTACTCTGTGTGTTTTTCTTTGGTTGTAGCAGATGTGAACTCGTGGACATTTTTAATTTTCCGCATTATATAGGGCAAAGCTACGAACTGAAGTGACAAGAGCCACATGTCAGTGTTTGGATATTTTTATTGATAAAATTATTGGTCGGGTGACGATTTTTTTTTTGTCATTGTCCGGCTACGATTTGTCATAATTAAAATGGTAAATTTTACAAATAATTTTTAATATTATAATTTTTATTAATCTTGTCTTTATTGTTTTAAAATAACGCACTTAGTACCCAAAAATTATATAAAAAAAAATAATTTAGTATTTAATGTTTATATTTTTTTAATTCAGTTCTCTTATTTCAAAACTGATGCTTTTAGTTTCAAAATTTACAAAGAAGTTATGTTTTAGTCTCTGTTATAAAATTTAAATTTCTCCTTGCACATAAAACTTTAGGGGTTAAATTCAAAAAGTTTGACAAATTTTGGGATTAAACTTGTCAGTTTTGACATAAGAGGGATGAAATTGTAAAAAAATATAAATATTGGGATCAAACATATTATTTTAAAATAATAAGGACGGAAATTAGAAAATAATGCAAACATTTGGAACTATATGCAAAATTTGCCTAAATTAAAAATTTTAAGTTCTGATTTTGACTTCTTTTGTAATAAATAAAAAAAAGGGTAATTCTCAGCTGCGTCTCAAGGGTTCATGTTTAACAAGTGTTGTTTAATTCAAGGGTTAGGATTGAACTGTTCGAAAGATTAGCAAATAATCTGATATAATTAAACCGACGTGGTTAGCAATCTGTAACATCATATTAATTCCTTCTGAAGGGTGACGTGTCACCAACCCTCATTATTGTCCCAAAAAAGAAAAAAAAAAATCCCTCCTTATTGAATTAGGTCGCGAGAGTGGACAACTTTTATTTTATTTATTTATTTATTTTTTTTCTGAGACAACCTTTCATGGAATCTTCTTGTCTTTATTCCCATTCATTTTTTGTCTGAATTTGGTAGAACAAATAGGGGAATAATTTGGATTGGGGAGTTAATCTAGTGTTAAATGATATTTGACTATTGGTTGCTGATTTGTAAGGTATTCGCATATTTTGAATTAGGCGTTCGGAGAAATAAATCACTGACAAATTGGTTGGCAAGGAAAAAATTTAATGATGTTGATGTTGTTGTTGTTGTTTGTTTGTTTGTTTTTTTTTTTTTTTTAATACTGGAGATTAATGTCAAAAATTAAACCCTAATAATTTTAAAGGTAGATTCGTCCACTTTATCTTTTTTCATAAGGAGAAGGAGCTGATTTGGAAGTTGATCCAAAGTGTTGCAATCCAAATTTTGAGTAATTTCATAATTAGCGAGTCAGTTCGCATATTTGTTTATTTCTCGGAAGATATGTAAAAGTTTGTAATGACCATGACGTAAGAGAATAGCTCTACAATGTTATTTTCTGTATGTGTAATCTATATCATGAGCTTTGTAATCCGCTTAAAACAAACTTGGAACCTACGAGAGTAGGCTAAATTTGTATTTTTTGTGTTTAATGGAATTCATTTCATTTCCTTTGACCCAAAAAAAAGAGGAGAATAAATTGTGGATGCTAAACTTCAAAAATCGCAATAATTTGATTCTCTACTGAGGAAATTTGCAAATTAGTAAAGGAATTAATCGTGATATTTCCATTGTCTCAAGAATAAAAAATAAGCTTTGCAAGTTCAAGTTTAGTCGTTCGTGTGAATAATTCACTAGTCCTATAATTTTTTTTTTTTTAAATTCCTATCTTACTTTATTCTTGTAATTGTTATTAGTTACTTTTACTTAGCAAGTCGTATGGATTATTTTTAGTATAACCAATCTCAACTTTGAATAAACCAAAAAAGGGCTATAATGTTTTCACATATAATTTAGTTGTAACATTTAGAATTCATAATTAAGATCATGGGAGATGTGCAGTCATCTACTGAGACCTTTTTTGTTGACGGCCCTGACGAGTTACTACTTCCAATGATTCCTGCTATTGGAGGCTAACTATATAGAGGTATGAGTAATTTTTAGAGTTGCAATGTCGTGTATCTATGGGTTGCATACTTTCCCTCTTAATAGTTCTAGCCCAAGGCAATGCAAGAGTGACAGTCTCTTTAATGGGGGTGGCCGCATGCTGGTGCCTAATGCATATTTTCCCGGCGGCTTTTTCACCCCAGGATCGTGGCATCTGTCATTTCCTTTACTATCCCATGTAGCCATTACCTTGCCCAGGCGAAAGGCCTCAGCAACTTGCCAGGCGTCGACTGTCGAGCCAATTAGGTGTGGATCGTGCTGGGCTGTGTCTTGGGTTCTTGGGCTGCGGATCCAATGTCACATGTGGGGCTTGCCTAATATAGTATTTATAACACATTTTCTTTTGTAGTTATAAATTAAATTGCAAAATTTTATTTTCAATTATCACACAAAGGTTTGAGTAACTCAATAGATCATACCCTAAATAGAGTACTGTTGAAATGATGGCTCGTATTTGTTGTGTCTAATAGGTCAAAATTCACGAGCCCATTACCTAGAACCTTCCTAGAAGGTGGTAGGTGGAGTTGGTAGGTGGAGCTTATTGCCTATATAATGAGTTCCTTGGTCAGTGTATCAGGTGTAGTAAATATTAAGTGCACACACGAGTGATATGTGAGATATTATTGTAAGAGTGATCTCTTGTATTCTTTCATCATATAGTGAAAATTATTATCCTACTGTCTGTGGACGTAGGCTTTAGGCCGAACCACTTAAAATTTGTGTGTCATTTTTCTTACGTTGTTCTTTGTTTCAATTACACTTTACACACAATCACCCCCTCTGGTACCAACAATTACACATCCAAACATAGACCAAATTTTAAGTGTCGGTTTGTCAAGTTTTAGAAAGTATAGGGAGTATTGATAGTTTTACCAGGATAAGGGGTATGCAACAACGTCCCATGTTGATCCCACCACACACACGTCATCAACCGACACCAACAACATTTTGTTGAGGAAAAGCTCACGCAACAAACATCACCCAGCCTATTTGCGTGACTATGAGACCCATCTGTAATAGCATTAGTATAAATAGAGAAGCAATAGCCACTGGGAAGGCATGAGAAAACTTATCTACTGTTCATTCTTTCAGATTTGTTTCTTTAATTTGGAAGTAGCTCCTCAAATAGCTAAGTTGATTTTGGTAGGGAAACTCTGTATTTCTTTGTAATTTCCTCAAAATTTGCAGTGAATACAACCTTTCCCAGCTTGAATATCTTTATTGGCTTCAGGGTAACGTGATACTTTTGCATAACACAGGGAGCGTAGTGATATTTACTCAAATGTTTTTGACACCTCATATATTTTTGAAGTTACTATTTGTTCTATGTGTTAGTTTTAGTATATCATCCGTTGGAGTTAAATCCCAATGGTGTTAAGCACTATTAAAACTAAAACCGTTCAAGTGAAAAATGAGAAATGCTCATGTTAATTTTCATTATATGGAATGTTATGTCGAACACTAGAATAAACAATTGTCAAGAATATTACACCGCCAATTATTACTAACTAGAGGTAGTAGACAACATATTTTAATAAATGGGGATTAGTGATTTCTTTTAATAACATAAGAGGGTAATTAACAAATTTTTTTTTTCCTTGTCGGAATAATAATCAACTTTGTAATAACACAAACGGGATGTTCCTACATGCGAGATCTCAATGTCAAATTGTACGTAACTATTCGCTAGTCAATCTGTACTGAAAAGCATAATATACATCATATAAAATGTGCTTTTAACTTGGGAAGTAAGTAGCGTTAATTCTTATAGTAGCGTGAGCGATGGAGCAGCCGCTAGAACACTAACTTAGTTACCTAGCACTAAATTAGGTAGAATACTTATCCTACTTACTAAGGATGATGGAATAAAGTTTTTTCGTTGGTAGACTAATTCAAAGAAGACGGGGTTCTGGGTCTCTTGATCCATGCTAACTTTAGTGCATGAAAAACATTAGAAATCAAATATTAACTCTACAATAATATATCAATCAAGAAGTAACAATATGTTCCTAAGGGTATGGTTTACCAGTAGTGAGGTAAAATAACTCTTACGAAATCATGGGTTTAATATTTTTCACTGTTCTGAAATTCTGTCATTAACTGACCTGTTGCATATATGAGGCGCAACACTGTACCTGAAGATTTACCAATTAGTAATCGAACTTTTCCGAATAATTCAATGATCGAATTTCGTCAGTTGAATTCTCACATAATTTCAAAATTGAAAAATAGCACATTTAGTCCCTATTATTTTCAAAATGTCTCAATTTAGTTCATATTGTTTAAAATTTTTTAATTTAGTCCCTATTATTTCTCCAAAAGTTTCAATTCGGTCCTTATTGTTTAAATTTTTTTAATTTCGTTTCTATTATTTTTAAAAAGTTTTAATTTCATCCCTATTATTTTTAAAAAAGTTTTAATTTTGTCCCTATTATTTTTCTAAAAATTTTAATTTCTTCCCTATTATTTTCTTAAAATTTCTAACAGGGGCGGACCTAGTGTATTACTACTAGCAAGTGCATGCACTCACAAAATTTTGAAATGTCATAGTGGTTAAGAAGGTAAGTTTAAAATCAATTGGGCTTTTATGTGGTGCAAGTTCAAATCTTGCCATTGTCATTTTAAATGCTTACACTCAAGGTTTGCCCCTCAATAAGGGCATTTGGGTAATTTAACTTATAATATATTAAACAAAACTTAAATCCCTCACTTTTCCAAAATCCCAAACAACTCTAATCTCTCAACCTGTAACTCTCTGTGCAACACTCAACCCCCCCCCCCCCCCCCCCCCCCCCCCTTTTTTTTTTTTTCAAATCAACCAAAAGATTTTAGATTCACTCTTAAATTTATCAAAAAATTAAACTCTATATTTTTTTGCTCAACACATTCAACATTCAATCCCAATGTGAGAAATTGTACATCCAATTATGTAAGTTTCTTTTTTGTTTCACATTTTTATTGTTTAATTTTAGTTTACTTTTCTATTACTCTTAATTTAACTATAATTGTTTACTTTTAGTTTTGATTATACCTATTTTTTACTTGTTTAATACTTCTAGTTTAATTTGTAATTATAGTTATTTGTTCATTTTTAATTGTAGTTATATTTCTAATTGCCTTTATTTTTTGGTAGTTCTTGTTGTTTAATTTTAATTTGTAATAACTGAAATTAAGATTATTTTTTAAATATTACTTATAGTTGTTATGCTTTATAATTTTAGTTAGAATTACTTTTTAATTTTTAATTTTATATAAGTTGTTTATTATTAGTTTAGGTATAGCTAATAAGTCCAAAATTAATATTTTTTGTAGATATTCATGGATAAATTTTTAAAGAAAATGTCATTTTTCTAAAGAACAAATTTTATTTGGAATAAGCAGTAAAGATAATGCACATCATTTTATGTAATGAAAATTTTGTAGAGTTGACTGCGTAATCAAATGAGAGATGATTGGATGAATGATTGTTTAGTCCCTCATCTAGAAAGAGATGTATTTGAATACATCGACAACGAATTAATTATTCAACGCTTTCAAAATATAAAGACACATCGAAAACAATTGTAAAAGGTACTTTTTTTCAATTATTATAATACTATAAATTATAATTACTTATTTTTTTCTCTTCTATATGTTTACATTTTTTTTATTGCTAAAATACGCTTAATATGTATTAGTTTATGTATAGATGATTGTACTTGAACGCTTGGTTATTCAAGGACTAAATTAAATTTTGTTGAGAAACAATAGGGATGAACTTGAATTTTTTTAAAAAAATAATAGAGACTAAATTGACTAATTTTGAACAATAGAGATGAATTTAAAACTTAAAGGAAATAATAGGGATGAAATTAATTTTTTTTTAAATAATAGGGACGACATTAAATTTTTTGGAAATACAATAAGGACTAAATTGAGAAATTTTAAACAATAAGAGCCAAATTGAAATATTTTGTAAACAATAAAGACTAAATGTGACATTTTCCCTTCCAAAAACAAAGAAGTAGCAATATTGTGTATATACAAAGGAAAACTCTTCAAAAAGTCTAACTAATTGGTTAGTCAGACTTTTGTACTCACAATAAATGGTCCCTACATGTGTTTGGTTCCAATGTTTTGTGTATAAAAAACCTAACTGACCGGTTAGTTAGACTTTTTGAAGAGTTTCCCATATACAAACCGGTAATAGTGACTTTATCCAAATTTAAGGTGGCAATCTCCGGTCGGTACCGAGTAACAAGGCACCCAAAGCATTTGAAGCAAGAAACTGGGAAGCAATGTTCTGATATTATATTAAGAAAATACAGTGTTTCTTTCAAAATTGATTGGTATTAAATACAGTAGTTTAAAATCTTATATACTAATATTAAAATTCAACATTTTATTGCATAGAATAATTAAATTTTCTAACAATCTGATTCGATCAATCAATTGATATTTTAGTTGGAAATTCAAAAGTTAACCAAATAAAAGAAATCAAAATCGTAATTTACTTTTTTGTTGTTGTCAAGTAGCATATTTATTAATTAAAGAGAAAATATCACATAACTTCCCTGTGATTTGTGAAACTATCACCCTACCCCCCTGTGTTCTTAAAACTTCAAGAATGCCCCCTGTGTTATTAGAAAGTCATCACACTACCCCCTTCATGTCTTTTTTAAGTTATTAAATGTCAGTTTTGCCCTTTTATAATATATATATATTTTTCTTTTTTTTCTTTCATTTTTAATTATTTATAACTAAATAAAAATAATAATAATAAAAAAATAAAAAAACTATTCATCTTTCCCCCCACACTACCCTCCCCATCCCACACCACCTCCCCCTGCTGCTCTGTCGGAGCAGTAGATCTCACTGCTGCTCCAACGGAGCAGCCAAGCTGCTGCTCTGACGAGCAGCGTGGCTGCTGCTCATCGGAGCAGCAGCAGCAGCCTTCGACGGCAGCAGCGTGCTTGTTGGAGCAGCAGAAGGGGGTGGGGGATAGGCGTGGGAGGGGTGGGGTATGTGTGGGGAAGATGAATAGTTTTTTTTATTTTTTTTAATTTTTAAAATTTTTTTATTTAGTTATAAATAATTAAAAATGAAAGAAAAAAAGAAAAAAATATATGTATTATAAAATGGAAAAACTGACATTTAATAACTTAAAAAAGGCATGAAGGGGGTAGTGTGATGACTTTCTAATAACACAAGGGGCATTTTTGAAGTTTTAAGAATACAGGGGGGTAGGGTGATAGTTTTACATATCACTGAGGGGTTATATGATATTTTTCCTTAATTAAACAAGGTAAATACAATGATATATGAGCTTAGACTATACAAAAATTCAAATAACAAAATAAAAGTATAAGATACAAATACAAATATCTAAAACCAAAAAATCAACTAAAAACTTTAACCGAAAACCAACATTAATTATACTCTTAAATTACTATCAATCACCTAACACCTACGGAAACCGCCACACAATCGAAATCTCTCCCTAGCAACAGCTGGGCCACGATATCCACTTCATCTCGCTGTTTAACTTCGAGTCAAATTTTGTGGTGCTTTGGAGTGAGCATTTTACACGGGCCCATAGCTGACAGTGAGGTGAGGAGACAAACCACGAGGGCCTCCTTATTGCCAGCACAGGGATCGTACCTATACGCACTATTGTGTACTTACGTAAAACGCTACTATTGACTTGTTCTGAAAAGATTATTATGACTTAATTTTGGAGTAAAATGCACCATATCCTCTTGTGTTTTCACAAAGTTACATCATAAACCCTATGTTTTAAAAAGTCACGTTATAAACCCTGTGTTATGGAAAACGTTGCATATAACCCCCTGCCGTCTATTTTTCTGTCAATTTTAACGTGAGTGTAATACACATGCTTGAAATGCAAGTATGCCATTTATCAAGTTTTAAAATACATGCAGAAGGACGAAAGTATCCTTTTTAACATCAGTTGCTAATTACTCCTTGTGTTTTTGATAAGGTTGTAAATGGCCCCTTATGTTTTCGATAAGGTTGTAAATTGCCCCTTGTGTTTTTTTATAAGGTTTCTAATTGCCCCTATATTTTTTTATAAAGATGTAAATTGCCCCTTCAAAGATAAAAAAAAAAAAAAATTTGACAATCCTAGAGAGAAAAACTATTTCAAAGTGATTTTCCTTCGATTTGAAGTTGATTTTGCACTGATTTAAAGATTTTAATCTACTTGTAGAAGAACGTGATTTCAAGTGAATGTACGATTATTGCTAGTTGCAATATAACTTTGAACTTCAAGCATAGGATTTATATTTTTTATGGTAGACATTAATGTTCTGTTATATAAGCTATACGTTTTTTTATTCTTTTAATTAAATGATATTTATTAGTTTAAGGTTGTAGATCTCCTTAGAAGGTAGACTAGCACATGGTTTTGATATTGCAAAATGAAAAATGTTGTAAATACCTCCCTCTAATATTAAAAAAGTGATAAATACCCTATTCTGATATCAAAAAAGTTACAAATACCCCATTTGACGGATTGGTTTATGATGCAACTTTGTAAAAACACAGGGAGGTATGGTGCATTTTACTCCTTAATTTTGCTTTGTCGAGGATAGACTGGCCCTGTTCCTGATCTCGGAAGATTGGGGCATGGCACGAGCAATTTGCATTGTGATGGACGTGTGACACTTATCTTATTAAATGGGATCGGTTGATACAAAAGAATTGAGAAATAAGACAAAAGAAACAAATTTCTGCATTGGAATTGACCTTCAAAATTACAACATAAGCAAGTTTTCCAACACCAAAAACATAGAACTAGCATTGACAAAGTGGTTCTGTACAGCTTTATGTACATAACTATGGGGCAATATCATTATGGATATGCCGTAGGAGCACAGGTATAGTGATCTCAGGCGAACTCAACTGTGGCAGGTGACCTTCAGTCGACATGATCTCAACTATGGACTTGCCACCAAGATTCTGGTGGAGATACTCGGAGACTGACACCGGCAAGGCCAAGTCCTTGGTGCTCTGAATGATATGGCACGGCACTGTGATATGACACAGGTAGTGTCTCAAGTCAAAGCTAAAGATGGTTCTGAACATGCTCATTGCTATATCAGGCCTCACGTTGAATAAGGTCCTGCTGAATTCTTGCACTGCCACTGAGTCCATATCGGCTCCCACCACCAGTGGTGCGAAACCAGAGCACCAAGAATTGTAATTTGATTCCATGGCGTTGCCTAGTTGATCGATATCTTCTTTCTCAAATCCTCCATGGTAATCATCACTATTCAAAAATCTAAGGAAGGTAAACTACTTAAAGATCATAACATGACTAAGAACTCCACATATAGACTATAGTTGTTGGAAATATCAGACGAATTAAATATATATATGCCCTGATACCATATTAAAAAACACTATGCTTGCACGTGACGGATTCATGATTTTTGTTTAGTAAGGTTAAAATCACGAAATTTTTTTCAGTGGTGTTAAATTATTTTTTAGCCTAAAAATATTTTCAAAATAAAATTTGAGGTGGATGGGGCTGCAGCCCCTGTTCATTGTGAATTAGCTCCGCCCTTGCCATTATCATTCGATTTATCACTTGTATAATCTAAAAATCTTGTTTGTAGATATTAAAAATATCAGCTAATTAAATATACATTTTATACCATGATAAGGAAATAAATTTCTTATCGTACTAATTAATTTTAAGATGAAACTAATGTGTCTTCAACAATAGTATCTCATAGACTTTAATTAACAATTTATGTTTGAACATAAGATATGTTGTTGTTACACGCACCTTGGCGACGCAGAAAGCAGGATAAGTTTAGAGAAAAGTTCAGGGCGAAGGATGGAAGCGATAGCACCAGTCATGGAGGCCAAGGAATGGCCAACAAAGATGCATGATGTGATTCCAAGCTCATCTAATATGGAAATCAAATCATAGGCATGGCCTTCAAGTGTTGAATGTCTTTCGAAGTCAAAATACTCAGGGTTGGTCGTTCCAGCACCCATGTTGTCGTAAAGTACAACTCTGTGAATGTGATCATCAACAAGATGAGGAACCAGGTGCTTCCACACAGACTGATCAGTCCCAAAGCCATGGCCTAGCACCACGATTTTCTCGCCCGACCCTAACACCCTCACGTTGTGCGCGTCTTCAGCTATCCCCATTTAAGATTGTATGCTCTATTTTGACGGTTTGCCGTGCTCTTTGGACGAAATGGTGAAGTAATTTCTTTTCGTGAAGACAACTGCTGTGTTAATTGGTTGACTAATTTGAGTTAGCCGACCGCTAAGATAACTTTTGGTGCTCTTAGAGAATGATAAAGAAGTAAAGTATCCCGAATGATTAATTTGTAATCGACTAGCGCTTGCCTGAAGCAAAAAAAGAGAACTGGTCAAGTTTCTGGTTTTATGAGAAGCGGTGCGGATTAATAGAGTGATTTTCTTATATCTTTTTTGGGTATTTATCAAATCGAGTAAATATATTTATATGTTTTGATTTATCGAATGGAATATCTGCAACTAGTTGGGTGGCTGAGGCAGATTGGCAATGTTTTATTCGACGATCAATGAGGTAGAGAGCATGCTGTATCATTGGTAGCCATATTGCATGCAGATTTGACAAACAAACAAACAAATAAATAAATAAATATTGCATGCAGATTTCCAATTTCGATGTTTTTTGGTCAAGAAGCATCGGAAATTGCATTCAACCAACCCCAGAAGAGGCAAGAAGAGAATACAACACATTAGATTGTAACAAGTCTAGCAACTGCCACTTGGACTTTCGTCCAGTGGTAAGTTATTCACAGTGGATCCGAGAAATTATAAAATTGATTATCGTGAGTTATATATATATATATATATGTTGTATAATCTTTTGATCTTCCTTAAATAATTTTTTTTTTTTTTAAACAAGTCTAGCAACTTGGGAGATAAATATCCCAACCAATGCTAAGGTAATGTATCAGCAAGGGACTCTTTGGCAATCCAGTCAGCTAATTAATTGGCACGAATGTGACAGAGGCTAGTGCTTTGTGTTGGAAAAATTTTATAACGTGAGTTTACATTAAGTAATTCTTTTAGTTGTTATAAAATGGGTTAATGGTTGGTCATTGAGCGATAAGTTCATATGTGATTCGGAAATTATAGTTCATATGTGATCCGGCAATATAGACTCAGTACGCATCTTGTTTCTTAAGGATCTATCTGTTTGCAACAAAATAATTTGATAGGGAAAAATATTTGTTTAGAAAAGAGAATATTCTTTTGGTGTTTGATTATCACACTGAAAAATATTTTTTGGTGTTAACAGTGAAAACCATTTTTAGATGAAAGATTTTTATATTTTTTTGTATTTAGTTATCATACTGAAAAATATTTTTTGATTTGGTTGTTACACTGAAAAATATTTTTTGATTTTAGCTCCCACACTGCAAAACATTTTTAGATGAGAGATTTTTATAGACACAAACACATATAAGTACACACGCACGCCTGCACACAGATACATGTATTTATTGGTGTGATGAGTGGGGGTGGGGTAACGCAGCAGGCGGTAGGAGGTGACAGGGAAGGGGAGGAGGAGGAGGAGGAGGAGGGGGAGGGGTGGGGATGAGGCGAGGGGTGTAATATAAGTGAAAAATATTTTCATCCCGTGAAGCATAAAAAATCATTTTAAACTCTTCATAACTAGTTTTTTATTGACTAAAAATATTTTTCGACTGACTTATTTTACAATGTTATAGAACTCAAAAAAAAATAGTAAAATATCTTTCAAGAAAACGGCAAATAAACAAAGCCTAAAAGTGTAATTGGACAATTAATCTTAAGCTATTAGTTTTACTAAATCCGAAGATAGAAGATCATAGTAGAATTTCCAGGTAACCAAGACCCCCTCCCTAACCCGAGCACTATATAAAGTTGCTAAAAGCAAGTGTATATGAAAAAAAACATAGTACAACGAAGATTATCAGATGACATTAACACTTATTCATCTTTTGTATTTGTTGTTCTAATTTCATGTATGAATCCTGAAATTTATACATATTGTGAATCATGACTAGATCATGAAAATATACAATACTTTAATGTCGGCCACAAGCTGTTGGATCTTCCAACTAGACGGATAATCAGGCTGCATAACGGCCTGGAAAAGATTGTGATCGTCAGTCTCTTGAATGAAATAGCATGCATCCGAAAGGACAAGGAAAATACTTCAATCAATCAAGATTGATAAATCAGTCAGTCAGACCGATATTAATTCGAACTGATTGAAGAATTTTCCGAAATACTTCTCCCTGCAAGGCATTATCAGTTTTGCACCTTCGAGCTAGGCCATGGACCAAACTACCAGAATGGTCCGGAATGGCAATTTCGATGTTTTAAGGCTGCAACATTTGTATGACACACTAGAAGCACTACGAGTCTATGTGCCCTTTGGATTAATGTAAAAAAGATTTATGCAGTAGTAGAATGTTATATTTAACTTTAGGAAGGGAATTGACATCCCCATGATAGAAGACACTCAAGTCAAGTGGGAGCAGTTAACTTGAAACCTGATTTTTATTTTTTATTTTTTTTGTCGAGAATATTATTAACCGCGGGTATCAACCAATACCCGTGCTAACAAAGTCATAATGTAAAAGCAAGGCTAACTCAAGAGGTAGATACAGGCCGAGTCAGAGAGAAGAGAACCCATCCTAACTGATCATCAATTCATGAAGGAGAGGATGCGAAAGCTAGTTATGGCAATGGTGAGTAAGGTTTTGGTATGAGTTCGAGGACTACGAATATTACTCATAATAGTTAATTGACTAGCTATGGTAATAGAATTATAGATATTCGAGTACAGTTGGGGTAAACAAGAAAACTGAAAGAAAAATAACATACATGGAAGAAGATGAATCAACGTGCAGAACAGCCAGCCAGAAAAACTTCTTGAACCACACTATAACGCTTTGATCTACCCTTACTGCTCAGACACCATGAAATTACAGTAACATGCATCATGTAATTTTATCATGATTTAACAAATACAGACAATAAATTTCCATAAAGTAAGTAAATTTGTTGAGTGACACAAGTGAATATCCAATTTAACTTTCTAGACAAAGGAAACAAGATGAAGTCATCAGCTGGTAATGCTTCACCAAATTCTCTCACCCTGTATGAGACTATATAGTACATTTATCCCCCTTTTCGAGATTATCACTTCGTACATTCTGTTTCGACCTCTTACCTGAACCCCATTTAAGGAATATGTTAACTATTTACAGAAAAACATACCTTTTTGGCTCAGGCAAGTTTAAGGATAGACTTGAGATGTATTATCTCTTTGATCCGAATTCAAAGAAAAAATATCGACAGGGATGGTAGTGAAGTCAACAATTTCTTCAAGTCTACCATGTCCATTTGGGGGCCCTTTTTGATGATCAAGATATAACACGATCACAGTGACATCATCGTGGAAACGACGCCTAGTCCCCTTTTCAAGTTTTTTAATGTCCTTGTATTTCAGTTCTTTTTTCTTTGCAGCCTCCTCAAGGGCAGCTCTCACCAAGCGCTTTGCTATACCCTGGGAATATGTGGGAAAAGCAAATAGGATCATATTGATGCAAACTGCTACCAAGTTGCCTAATGCTGATTCAAAAATTTGTTTACCAACTAATACAATAAGATAAAATACTGGGGAAAAATGAAGAAAACATAGAGGAGGACAGTGATTCTCACAATTCTGGGGCTTTTTAGGACCATTTCCACAGCCTCTTCGTCACTTAGTTGCTCCCAGAGGCCATCTGATGCAAATATCAAAAACAAGTCTTGTGGCGTCAACTTGTGGATCAGTATTGAGGGCTCTGATGACAGTACAGGCCTTTTCAATGGAATTGGAAATCCATATCTCAGGAAAAGAGGATCTCTGTTAAACTCTGGTTTCTTTAGATAGATATCTCCAATTGATCGTGACACCTGATAAAAAAAGATGTAAAACTAAGGGCATGGTTTCCACTGCATATTGCTACATTATAAACGCAATGGATTCAAAAGGAACAAATTCGTCTATGAAGTTTCCTCACCTATTAAATAGATCGTTATATCTTATCTCTAAATGCATGAGGTAATTGTAACTAATGTAGATCTTGTCATGGTTATAGGCGAGAACAAGAGTTGCTTTTCCAATAGCAAGCACTTATGTATCTGCTGGAGCTATTCAAGCATTTATACTCTTTTATATAAATTTAAAGTTCTAAAGCAGATGGGTTGTCGTCTGGAGAGAACGACACTGTCAATGAAAATTGATTATAAAAACTTCAAAAGATCTAAAGAAGCAAGAAATGAATACCCCATAATTATTCACGTATACATTAGGTATACTCCGCATCTAGTTTATGGATATTGATCTGACTCATTACACTACATTGCGCCTCCTCTTAAATAAAGAATGTCATAGCCATCTCCTGAAGAACACTGCTTGAATTTTTCTGTCTCTTGATCTTTCCGATTCTTTCAGTTATGGTCTGCTAAGGCGCATATACTTCCTAGCATCCAACTGATCTTTCAGATTATAAGTTCAATGTAGGCATTGGGCTTTAAGAACGAGAGTCAACGCAAAATAGTTGCGATTTTATCCCATTTCTATTTGCCAGCTATGAGGCACGAGCACGACAGAAGCAAAAGTGAAAGAAAAAACCATTTCTTTTTATCCGCTTCTAAAAAGTAAAACAAGTTCATTCACTCAATTATCACTTGCAAAGTAACCCCCCCGCCTTTCTGCTTGAACAATATATTAAGACATTGGAACCATCAAAATCCACATAAAGCCCTATGCATCCTAATTAACTGAGGACTTCAACATCTATGTTTTCCATCAGATAACACCAAAAGAAACTATTAATACTAATGATAAAAGGTGGGAAAGAATGATTGATACCTGAATTATGCCCTTAATTCGCCAAACACCACGAGTGTTTATGACAATGTGTGAATCATCAGGATGAAGAGCCTCCACCTCCTTCCTTACCTCCTCATCTCCAACATTATGATCTGTAGACAATCTTTCTGCTACCACTGTACTTGACTCACTCATATCATCATTGGTCACTCGCCGTCCAAGCACGGCTCTGGAGTCACCAAGATTTGCCACGTATAACACATTATTTGAAATTGCTCCAAGTAGACAACACGAACCTGCTGAAGCAATCTCAGGCTGAGCCTGCCATGACTGCTTCACCAAAAGCAAGAATTCCTCCTCTGTTGCAACAAATGCCTTCCTAATTACCTCTTCAGACAATCCTCCTTGTTCTAATGCAAATTCTAAGCCATGAAAAAAGAAAAATTAACTAATTAACAACCCATGAAGCAACATTTAGTAACAATAACTAACAAGTCAAAATTAATACTTTCTATTATTAATACAGACAGAGATACAAATAGAACAAAGTCCTAAGCAATTTGTTGTGCGACTTGCCATGTGCATTTTTCTTACTTCCACCAGAATCATTTTTCCTTAAATTGCATTTATCTTTTTCAAATTATTAAATTACCACCTCATCTAAAATCTTAAAAACTATCAGAGAGTAGTGTAACACACCCCTGCACGTATAAGCATGATTCATGGCGCAATTCATTTTTAAATCTTGCACGTGGATAATTTTTGATATTTTTATATGGGTGGAGACAACTCTTGGACCAAGACCATTTCGTAACCTGATTTCTAATACCATAATTAAATTAGAAAAAATAATGTAGTAGATACAACAGCATCAATTACATCAATACACACACATACACACATATGCAAAGAAGATACAACCATGTATTCAGCAGCAAGAAAAAATGAAACATAAATGAAAATCAAGGGGTAGTATATAAGCAAGTACTTTGCAGATAAGAAAAGAGGTGGTGGGTGATGAACCGAGACGCTTGAGGCCCACCATGGCCATCGTAAATACCAACATAAGTAGCCGAAGGGGACGTTAACACTTGACCCTGATCTTCAAGTGTAGAGTTTGCTTGAACCACAGCGATGGAGTAGTCACCGCGAGCATGTGGTTTCAAGTCCGTGTACCACAACAGCTCATCTCCACCACAACCACCGCTTCCATCGTCGCCGCCGCCGAACAAACACTTCTCAACCGGCTTGTAGAACCAGTCCAACATGTCCCCACTATTGATGGATGAGTTTTGTTTCTATAACCATGTACTAGGTATACTAGTCAGGAAATACTAGTATCTTGTCTTTGTGGTGGTTGAATTCTGGTAATAATAATGTGGAAGTCTCCAATACCTACTAAAAAGTATCGCGACTCATAGCAAAAATTTAAAAATTTAAAGTCGTGGGTCAATTCAAAATATTATACATGATTATTCAATTATTTCATCTAAATTTTTTTTATAAGGTAATAAAATTAATTTTATTAGTATGAAATTCATAATTTTTAATATAATATTAAAGTTAAAAATATAATTTAATTTTATCTATTTATTTTTTTCATGTACCATCTTTCACGCATATTCTATATTCTCATGTGACTTTCACATGAAATGAATAAACCGGTAATTCTTAACAAAATTTTTGTCATGACTTATTTGGTAAGCAAACAAGAATTTTGTAGTAATTAAAGCCACCACTTGTGTCCAGAGTCGTGTAGAAATACTCATAAAACCGTTGACACCACATCCTTGGTTTTCTAAAATGCGTGTACTATGCTCCTCCTTTCTTATTGATTATCTCTTTAATATCAATCATTTAAATTGTTACAATATACACGTATTTTAATTATTATATAAAATTTTGGACTTCTTTACTTATAATACTAATTAATTTTAATATAAAACTTTATAATCCTTAATATTAATAATGTTATTTTATAAAGAGAATAATATTAATAATGTTATTTTATAAGGAGAATTTATTAGATCATCGTTTTAAAGTTATTTTTTAATCTCAAAAAATATATTAAAGAAAGTTTAATGCGAAATATCCAATCTTTTGAACTTTGTCTGTTGATAAAAGTTCACTTCTTGGATCAAATTATCCTTAATTTTAACTTGTGGTTGTAAATAAATAAGTGAAGAAATTCATAAAAATGTAATGTCATTAAGTTAATTAGACATTGCATCTATGGTATTCATTCCCCTCTAGGGTACTTAGTATAACTTATAATTGCTTGTATAGGTAAGATTTCCGATTTTTATTATTAGGAAAATTAAACTTTAGATTGGGAACAATTAATCTACTCATATTGGGTCTTTTTTTTCCAAATACTCATATTTTTTCATATCAGGCTTTGGTTTCAATTAGATGGTAAATATTAAAATTTATTCACCATTAAAAATAATTGTAAAATAAAACCTAAATAATCAATTCGGAACAAAAAAATTATCCTAAAAACGTTGTACTAAAAATGAAAAAATAAATACAAAACTGTAGAATAATGCATTTCCATAGTGGAAATTAATTAGTGGGGTCAGTATACAGTACACTGATCAGGAAAATGAAAATATCTTGTGAATTTTTTTTTTTCGGTCAATTCACAAAACGAGAACAATGAATGGTTCAAAGTAAACGGTAGGTGGCAGTGGTTGACTTGAATAAGAAAAGTAATCTATAAAGAAAAACAAAAGGAATATTTATTCTCTCAGAAGTTATGGTTAATCACAAGTCCAATGGTTTACAACAGTCCTCTCACTTTCCTCTTAAAAGATTATAGAGCTATTTTTCATGTTACGAACACTGTGAGCTCTCACATATCTTCCGCAAAGCAAACAAATGTGCAAATTGACTAACAAATTATGGGATTAATCAAAATTTGGGTTGCATTACCTTAGCCAATCTTCCACCAACTTCTTCTCCTCATAGAAAAAGACAAAGTAGACGAATCAACCTCTAGGATAGTCAATATTTAGTATTTGGCATTAGCCTCCCTTATAAAAAAGATATATATAAAAAGTCGAGTTACCATTGTTTTTGTGGTTCAGGACTTGAATATCTAATTCCCAATATTCATAAACACTTGAATACTTTGACAAAAGAAAAAAAAAATTGAATGAGAGAAGGCAGGCGATATGCAAAAGTGTTGAATGTGGAATTCCCGAGCCGGGCTGAATGTATGATGTCCCAACCCGGGCCGAGGACCTGCACAGAAAAAGAAAAGGAACAACGGGGATTGGTTCCCACGTCCCTTCTTGGGCGTGAGAATTAGTGTTTTTTACTCGGCTCTTAGCGAAACTAACAAACTTAACGAGAAAATTGAAAGGTCCATTAAAAACCCCCATTTTGTCTACTTTCCTTATGTTATTTATAGTAGTGTGGTTGCCTTTTTGGAGTGGTCCCCTTTTTGTCCTTACATGCCATATTTATGACAAGTGTCTGGCTGTGTGGGCTGTTTTTATCATCCATGGGCCTTGGGCCAATCAACATTTCGTGGGCTATATTTTTTATCCATATCACTTGCCCCCCAGACCCTTCGAGGCCGAGGATTGGCCTCGGGGGGTCTATTAGGGCTCTTACCTTTTGTCTGACGCATTATCTTCCTCCCAATGCTTCGATTTTAGTGCCTTCAATCACGGGTAATGATTTTATGACGGCGGGAATGAAGGGTCGCGATGGTTAATTCTCTGAGATTCACGCTGTCCTTTCCTAAATTCAAGTGTTTGGCGTCATTTTCACACTTTTCCCTGCTTCTTATTTTTCGCATTTTTTTGCTTTCTCGCTGTCCCATTTAGTTTTAGCTCGGCTCGGATCAGTTCCATTTTTTCCTCTCATTCCCCTGCTTGGGTCTTCCCCTAAGCTATTAGGTATGTACTTTCTTACTTGCCTTCCTCTTCCTTATCTTTTACTTTGGTCATGGCAGAGTTGGGTAGTAGTGAGGATTCTCAGAACGAGCCCGTTCGATCATATGGAGGAGATGCCGAAACCTTCTCAAGCTCCGAGTCTGAGGTTATGTCTGTTGCGAATGCTCCTAGTGAGGGTGAGGATCAGGGGACTCCTCAGCATGCCGAGGGTACAGATATCGAAGGTTGTGTCCCCCAAGACCAGGTCGAATTAGCTGGTTTTACTAATGTAGATGAATACCAGGGCTCGGGCGAATCTCCTCTGGCCGATCTTAGGAATGTAGAGCTCCATACCGAGCCCATAGAATGTCCTTTTCCACTCCTTAGGACTAGCGCTTCTCATGCTGCCGAGGGGTCGGGTGCCGTTGTGGGAGAGTCCTCGGTTGCTACCGTAACTACCCATGGTATTGACAAACAGTTGTTCACTTGTTATGACCGCCCGTGCCTTACCATGGTCGAGATGGCGAACGAGAGGATGTTAGGCGAGTCTATTCCCTATGATTATAAGGTTAGGATTCCCTCTATAGATGAGCCTGCGTGCCATCCTCAAGAAAATGAAACCTGTATATATGATGTAGCTTTTGAGTTTTTTAAGTTCCCAATCCCTCCGTATATTGCCGATATAGTTAATCATTTTGAAATTAGCCTCGACCAAATTTCTCCAAATGGTTGGGCCATGCTGGTTGCTTTCTTTGTTTTTGTTCAGTCCAAGGGCCTTACTCCTACCGGGGCTCTATTCTGTAGGTTTTTCACCCTTAAACCTAATCCTCAGCTCAAGGGTTGGTATTATGACTCAGCCTGGTCTAAGTGTCTCATCTTTAGGAACTGAAAATCCTCCCACAAAGGTTGGCATAACAAATACTATTTTGTGTCGGGTCCCCATCCTTGGCATATCCCTACATCGTGGGGGATAATTGAAGAAGGGAAGAATAACGCCCCAGAGCTGATCGGTGCTGAGAAGGATGCTTTCACACCCCTTCACAGTGACCGAGGCTTAGCCTCGGATTATATTCCTAATAGAGGATTTGGGGGTCAGGTTTATACGGTCGCCCTTACCCATTTTCAACCGACCCCCACCCTTGTCTTTTCGCAATTGAGGCTTCATCTTCCAAGAAAAGGAAAGGGTCAAGAAGAGGTAGTTGTGGGTCCGACCTTTTGTCAGGGATTTTTCTTCCTTTCGACCCTCCCTTGTTTTATTTTTATTTTTCTAACTTTCAACTCGATCCTCTTTTTGCAGACATGGATCCCTTGAGTATCCTCAGGGCAGCAGCAGACAAATCAAAGGGCCAATCTTCGAGGATTGAGGACTCTTCCTCGAGCCAAGCCGTGCCTTCTAAGGATCTTCAACAGAAAGGTCCTGGTGATACGTCATCTTCCCCGACTCCGAAGGAAAAACAGTCATCCGTCCCGAGTAAAAAAAGGAAAGCCCCTTCGTCGGGCGAGGACTCGATGCCCGTGTGAGGCCAAACTCAACCATCCATGGTCATTATTGATGCCGATACTTCTCCCATACCGGTTTCCCGAGGCTCCAAAGCTTTGGCCGTAACCACCCCAGCTAAGAACCCAAAGACTGGCAAGGTTACGGGGCAAACTCCTCCTGTTCCCGAGCGACTAGTTATCCGTGATAAAGATGGCAAGAGTCAAGAGGTAGCCGTGAATAAGCTTTCTTCCCCAGTCATGCTATAAGAGTTTCTTCGAGTGGCCGCCTCGGTACGTTTCTTGGTCTTATCCCCATGCATTATTTATAGCCTATTTTTGAGTGAAGGCTTTTTTTTTTTTTAAAGAATTTTCTTTTCTTTTTCCTTCTCGTAGGTCGCCTCTCATGCCGACCACATTCAATCTAAGATGGGTGTCCTTGGGGGAATGTACTCCAAGATGAACAGAAGATACGATCAACAAAGCTTCAAGCTCGAGGACACGAATAAAGATGCCTTGAAGAATGTCGAGGATGCGATGAAGAAGTCGGCCCTTGAAAAGAAGAGAATGGACAAGGCCGAAGCGGAGCTTAAAAAAGCCCTTGAAGCCCGGGAAAAGTTAGAAGCGGACCTGCAAGTGGTCCAGCGGAAGCTCGAGGTCGCTGAGGGATCTCTGACCGAGAACGTTAATGCTCGGACTCAAGCTGTAGAAGGCCTCGAGAAAGAAAGGGTGGCCAGGAAGAAGACAGAGGAAATGTTGAAGGACTATATCGAAAAGGTTGGCCCTCGGGGTGAAAAAGCCATCGAAGCCTTCAAAGTTTCCCCCGAGTGTGCGAAGTTTATGGGCGAGTCCTCAACGAATGTCTTCAATACTGCCCTGGCCATCGGGACTTTCTTAGGGTCTATCGAGGCCAAGAGGAAGGCCCAGTCCTTGCTTCCTCATGCTGACTAAGGAGTCTCCTCTTCGCTCAACCTAAAGAGGTCGAAGAGCAGGATCTGCTTCCGGAGGATGCTTACTTCTTTCCAACTTCTGAGGCGGCGCCCGAGACTCAGGACGGGTCGAGACCGACGGAGAACCCCGAGGCTCCTTCAAATCAGCAACATTAGGCCTTTAGGAGTTTCCTCGATTCTCTAAGATTGTATCGGCCTTAAAGCTTTGGCCTCATCTGTACTTGTACTTTTTTCTTAATAAAATATTTTATATCTTTCAGCTCGAGTGTCATTTCTTTATTGATTTTGCCCTTTGGCTCATGCATTCAATTTATACAAAAGATAATTTCTATTGAATTTGAGTGGGCATTCTGATTCTTTATTAAATTTGGGCATTTATCTTAATCGCCCGGGCTGATACTTAGTATATTTTCCTTTTTGCGATATCTACTTTTTGTTAGCTCATTCAGCCCTTCGTTCGTGAAATTTTGTTGGTTTGTTTCGACCTTTTGTTAGTATTTCAAATTCTTTAGCCCATCCATGGGACTTGTGTCGGCCTATTTCGACCCTTTTTTTTGTTGGCACTTTTGGCCCTTTCGTCCTTTTTACGGGATTTTCATTGGTCTGCTCTGACCTTTTCGTTGGCGCCTTTGGCCTTTTGCCCTTTTGCGGGACTTTCATCTGTATTTTTTGACCTTTTCGTCGGCGCCTTTGTCCTTTTGCCCTTTTGGGGGACTTTCGTCGTCGGCGCTTTTGGCCTTTTGCCCTTTGGCGGGGCTTTGCTTGTTTGTGGAGAAAGAATAAAACATTTTAGAACGAATGCACATACTACCGAGGAAAAAGAGATTCTCATTGATGTTGTGGTAAAATTACATAAAGTGTTTTTTCAAATGCTCAACATTCTAAGCATTTTTCAGTTTTCTTCCCTCAGTATCCTTTAAGTGATAGGTTTCCTGCCAAACTTCTTTTATTACTTTGTATGGCCCTTCCCATGTTGGTCCGAGCTTCCCTTCCTTTGTTGGCAGAAAGATAGATCTTTTGAGTACAAGGTCCCCTATCTTGATTTGTTTGCCTTTGACTTGTTTGTCAAAGGCCTTCTCTATAGCTCTTTTCCCTGCCAAGGTACGGATTAAAGCTTTTGTTCTCAGCTCCTCGACTAAATCCAACTCCTCACGGATGGTCGGGCCATTTATTTTTTCTTGATGCATCTGGACTCGGCTACTAGGGGAACCGATCTCGACAGGGAGAACTGCTTCCATCCCGAAGGTTAAGCAGAATGGTGTTTCTCTTGTCACCATGCTCGGCGTAGTTCGGTGTGCCCATAGAACCTCGGGGAGCTTGTCCACCCATTGTCCTCGAGCTTTTCCCAGTTTGGTCTTTAGCCACTGCAAGATAGTTCTATTAGTAACCTCAACTTGACCATTACACTAAGGATATGCTATAGAGGAAAATCTCAAGCTAATGCCAAGCTTGGCACAATGTTCTCGGAAATATTTGCTGTCAAACTGCCGGCCATGATCGGTTACTATTACACGTGGCACCCCAAACCTACAGATTACGGATTACTAAACAAAGTTCCAAGTAGATTTTTCACTTATCGAGGATACAGGCTTAGCCTCGACCCACTTGGTGAAATAATCTACCATCACAAAAGCGTGCCTCCTTTGTCCCCGTCCAGTGGGCATGGGCCCTATCAAATCTAACCCCCACTGATTAAACGGCCACGAACTGATCATCACGGTTAACGGGTTGGCCGGCTTCCTCTGAACTCGGGCAAACCTTTGGCAAAGGTCACATTGTTTTACTATCTCTTTGGCGTCTCTCTGCATGGTCGGCCAGAAATATCCAGTCCTAAGGGCTTCTTGCTAACGCTTTCCCCCCGAGGTGATTCCTACAAGTACCCTCGTGGATTTTTCTTAGCACGTAGTCCCCTTCCTTGGGCCCTACGCACTTCAACAAGGGCCATGTGAATGATCTTTTATACAGTTGCCCCTTAATCATCATAAATCTTGATAATTGCTTCTCTATTCGCCGAGCTTCTTGCTCATCCTGAGGGAGTTCTCCATCTTCTAAGTAGGCCCGGATGTAGGCCATCTAGTCGGGCCTTTCTTCTATTTGTGTAATCTCCTCCCCTTCTATTTGAACACTGGGTTCCATAATCTGCTCGATCTGTATGGTAGATGGTCGGTCTGTGCCAAGCGCCAGCCTTGACAGAGCGTCGGCTTTCTCATTTTCTGTTCTCGGGATCTGCTGAATGGTGAACTTTTTAAGTCTCGATATCAACATATTCACCTTGTTGAGGTATGCCCTCATCATTGCATCCTTTGTCTCAAACTCCCCTGTAACTTGGTTTGCCACCGACTGGGAATCTGTAAGAGCATCTATGGATTTAGCTCCGAGCACGATTGCTGTCTTGATCCCGGCAACTAAGGCCTCATACTCCGCCTCATTATTAGATGCTGAAAATGCCAATTTCATTGAGCACTGATATTCGTTTTGTGAGGCATCGAGTATTACAACTCCTGCCCTACTCCCCTGCTTGCTCGAGGTTCTATCTACCTGAACCTGCCAAGCGACCGAGCCGTCTTCCTCTACTTTCCCCGTGCATTCCACCATAAAATCCATGACCGCTTAAGCTTTGATGTCCGTCCTTGGCTGATAGCTAATATCGAATTGACCTAACTCCACTGCCCATTTCATCAGTCTTCTTGACACTTCTAGTCGATGTAACACTGTTTTCAATGGGATATCAGTCATTACTTTTATCGAGTTGGCATCAAAGTAAGGTTTCAACTTTCGTGAAGTTGTGACCAAGGCCAATGTCATTTTCTCTATCGTCGGGTATCAAAGCTCTACTCCCCTCAATATTTTGCTGAAGTAATACACCGGTTTCTGATCTCTTCCCTCTTCTCAAACTAGAGCCACTGCTACTGTTGTCTTGGAACATACTAAAAATATAATATAAGCTCGTGCCCCTCATCGGGACGAGACAGCAATGGCAGTGATGCCAAATACCTTTTTAATTCTGCGAAAGCTGTGGCGTATTCCTCAGTCCATTCGAAACCTTTGGGCCCTCTCAAGATTTTAAAGAAGGGTGCATATTTATCTGCTGACCTTAACATAAATCGGCTCAAGGCTGCTACTTTCCCTATCAAAATTTGTACATCCTTGACACACCTCGGCGGGTCCAAACACAGAATTGCTTGTATTTTGCTAGAGTTTGCCTCTATTCCTCGGTATGTCACCATGAACCCAAGAAATTTTCCTTCTCTCACCCCAAATGCGCACTTTTCTGGGTTAAGTTTGATCCCGAACCTCCTCATAGTGTTGAAGGCCTCGGCCAGATCATCCAAGTGATCCTCAGTCTTCTTACTTTTGACTAACATATCATCCACATATATTTCTATATTCCTCCCGATCTGACCCTTGAACACTTTATTCATCATTCTTTGATAAGTTGCCCCTGCGTTTTTTAATCCGAACAACATAACCTCATAATAGTATAACCCCTTATCGGTTATGAACGCGGTTTTCTCCTTATCCTCAGGTACCATCATAATCTGATTGTACCTCTTGAATGCATCCATGAAGGTCAATAATTCACACCCCGAGGTGGCATCTACCAATTGATCAATCCTCGACAACGGGTAACAGTCCTTCGGTCAAGCTTTGTTGAGGTCAGTAAAATCGATGCACATCCTCTATTTTCCTGAAGATTTCTCGACTAGGACCACATTTGTTAGCCAAGTTGGGTAAAGTATTTCCTTGATGTGACCAGTATCTAACAACCTCTCCACTTCATCGGCTATAATCTTCTGTTTCTCAACACTAAAGTTTCTTCTTTTTTGTTGTACTAGCCGATAAGCAAAATCGACATTCAAATGATGAGTTATTATGCTCGAGCTTATACCTGCCATGTCAGTATTATCCCAAATAAATATATCTTCATTATTTAGAAGGAAGTTAGTTATACCTTTCTTGTGAAATTCTGCCAACTCGCTCCCCAGATTAACCTTTTTATGTGGGTCGGTCAGCTGCACAGTTTCCAGCTCTTCCACTGGTGCTTCTTTCTTCGCATCCCTTTGTTCATCTGGCAAGTCGGGACCCCACTCTTCCTGATACTTCAGCCTTAGGGAAGCTATATAGCATTCTCGGGCTGCCATCTGATCTCCTTGAATCTCGATCACCCCATCGGTGGTCGAAAGTTTTAGCACCTGATGATAGGTAGATGGCACCGCTCTGAAATTATTCAACATCACCCTCCCGAGAATGGCATTATAGGTTGAGCTGCAATCAACTATGATGAAGTTTGTCATCACCGTGACCTTCTCGTCCTCATACCCCATGGTCAAAGGTAGCTTGATATAGCCCTCGGCCTCACACCTTGTGCCGATAAACCCTGCCAACGAACTTCTCAAAGGCATTAGGCTTCTCCTATCCAATCCCATTCTAAAAAATGTGCTTAGAAAAAGCACATCTGCCGAACTCCCTGTGTCAATCATCACTCTTCGGACTTCATAGTTCGAGATTATCATACTTATCACCAAGGGGTCGTCGTGGGGAAGAATGAGGCCCCTTAAATCTTCATCAGTGAATGTCAGTTTCTCTCCTCTTCTCGGGATCTTCTACGTCGATTCCTCCCCGGCCTCCCGAACATAAGTCTTTTTGGCTGCTGAGGATTCTCCACCTGCAGCCAAACCACCTGCAATTGTTTCAATCACCCTGCCGAATCCTTTCCTCAGTTCTCCTCTATTCTCCCGGGAACTCCGTTCTCTTTCTCTCTAGGGGCGTCCCCCTTGCTCAACTCTTATTTAGACGTACCTCTCCAAATGCCCCGCCATAATGAATGCCTCTATCTCGTCCTTCAACTGATAGCACTCATCGGTGTTATGGCCGTGGTCATCATGAAACCAACAATATTTCTTCTTACTTCTTTTATCGGTCAAAGTGAAAATTTTTTTAGGCTTCTTCAGATCATACTGGTTCTTGATTTCCATCAGGATTTCTCCTCAGGGCAAATTCAAAGGTGTATATTCATTATACCTCGGCAGATAGGCTTGCCCCAGTTCCGATCTTCCCCTAGAATTCATCCGACCCTTTCCAACGTCTTTATGTTTCCCTCGACTAACTTCCTCATTCTTTCCTCATCCTCGGATTTTATCCTCCTCTCTTTGGGCTTTAAAAATCTCCTCAGCATGTATGTAGCCTTCCGCTCGGCTCATCAGTTCCCTCATAGACATGGGCTTTTGTATGGCCAACAACGCCTAGAATGGGCGGGATCGTAATCCCTTGGTATAAGCTGCCAAGGCCACTGAGGTTTTCAAATTGGGAATCTTGAGGCTCTCTTTGTTGAAACGCTGAGTGTACGATCTTAACGTCATCTTTTCCTGTTGTTTAACCGAGAACAGGACTGTCGTATGTATAGTCGGCCTTTTACTGCTTGCAAATCTGTCAATGAAAGCCTTAGCCAACTGGCAAAAATTCTAAATTGACCTATCCTCCAATTTTTCATACCATTGACCTACAACGCTTGTCAAGTATGTAGGGAATACCTTGCATTTTACTGCGTCCGAGAAGTCAAACAACACCATGTTCTGACTAAAAGTCATCAAGAAGTCTTCGGGGTTAGTTTTCCCATCATAGGGTGTTATGTTTGGTAATTTAGTCCTGTCCAGGAGAAGTTCACCTCGGACCTCTGGGGCTAATGGACTGGCATCAAGCCCCGCTATGGCTCGAGAGACGTTTCCTACCGTTCGTGTCGGCTCGAGAATTGTTGTTACAGGCCTTTTTCCCTAGCTATATCGGGGCGACTGACAGGTCCCGAGGAATCCCTATCGTCCTCCATATGCTCCTGAAATCTAACATGTTCGGTCCGGTATGGTGGTATTTGTGGGCGGCTACTAGGCTGAATGGCTAGCCCCTGGTTTACAGGGATGGTGGTCTGGTGATTTGTAGGTAGAGGTGCTTGGTGTGTTTGGGCTAGCTGGCTGCCGGTCAAATTGTTCATTTCCATAATCATGAGATACATTACGTTTATATCGGGAATCGGGGGATTTTGAGCTGTTTGCACGGGTATTCTCTGGTTGGCTTGTGGTTGGGTAGAATTTGGGTGGCTACTCGATGCTAGGTTGGCCTGAGTTGTGAGGTTTTCTGCATGAGAGGGTGGTGCCATCAGGTTCGGTGGTCGGGCACTTGGGTCCACCCCCTCGGTCGGTTGTGAGTCTACCACCAGGTTATTGTGGCTTCTAGTACTAACCATTGCGGATCTCAGTGAGTTTGGGTGTGGCTGTTTCCCACAGACGGTGCCAATTGTTGAATGTAGAATTCTCGAGCCGAGCTGAATGTATGATGTCCCAATCCGGGCCGAGGACCTGCACAGAAAAAGAAAAGGAACAGCGGGGGTTGGTTCCCGCGTTCCTTCTCGGGCGTGAGAATTAGTGTTTTTTACTCGGCTCTTAGCGAAACTAACAAACTTAACGAGAAAATTGAAAGGTCCATTAAAAACCCCCCTTTTGTCTACTTTCCTTATGCTATTTATAGTAGTGTGGTTGCCTTTTTGGAGTGGTTCCCTTTTTGTCCTTATATGCCATATTTATGACAAGTGTCCGGCTGTGTGGGCTATTTTTATCATCCATGGGCCTTAGGCCAATCAACATTTCCTGGGCTATATTTTTATCCACATCACAAAAGGTTTTATGCTTTCAAAACAAAGATGTTCTCTTTACCATATAAAGGAGAAAACATAAAGGTCAATCCGAAATCATATTGAATTTATCTTAAAATTGTATTGAGTAGAATTATATTGAATTTACCTTAAAATTATTAAAATCCCATGATGCAATAATGCATCTACTATATGTTCAAAGTTAGTAAAAGAAGCAATATTTAGAATCACGTCTTTTGATTATCCATACAAACTTATGTCTGTATTTACTACGTCCAAAGGAATGATTATCCATACAGTGCCTTGTGTATTCTGCATCAGTTCATTCCTCTAAAAGCTCAAGGTCATGAATATTGAAGGGACACAATTGAAAAGGAATATAAAGAACATTAAAACAAAGAACTAGGTGCATAAAATCCAAAATTTGCTATGTATATGTATAGAGAACTTCAATAAGACTCTTTTCCTTTCATTTTTTTTAACAGTACTCTTTAATTATATTTTTTTTCGATTTTTAAACTAAACTAAGCATTGCATAATTAAGCTACAAAAAGTGATTGAAGCTCCTTTTCGTTTTGCAGATTAAAAAAAAAGGGAAATTGAGGATAGCCCATTTTTCTTTTTCTTTTGAATGATGTGGGAACCTAACTGACAGAACCCGACTATTAGATTATCTAATGAACATGGGCAGTACCAAGGGGGGCCGGCGGGGGCCTCGACCCTCTCAAAGTTTTTAGCTTTAAAAAAATATATATATGTAGTATCATTAAAAACAAATTATCGGTCCCCCTTATTTAAAAAAAAATATTTGTAGTATTATTAAAAAAATATTTTGACCCCTAATGTTAAATTCCTAACTCCACCCCTACCGGTTAAGTCCTATCATTAACTAGTAAATCTCCGAATGTAACGGTATACCCACACATGCATTTTTTGTTTTTCTTTTGTGGTTCTCAAATGTTAGTTTTTCTTTTCACGTGGAGAGAACCTGAAAATATTCATGGTGTACTCTCATTTCTTCACCCAAAATTGACGTCTTGGGCCCGAAAGTGAATACTTTTAATTAGCTATCTGACCAAACCTAGCTCATTTAGCCTGATTAATGGGCCTATCTAGGGTTAAATCTATTTTAGTTTATCTTTATTGATGTGAAAAAGAAAAAAAGAAAGGAAAAGAGATTGTCTATGGTTCCTCATCACCTTGGTGCTGCCTAGCTCCAAAGAAATTATTTGTTTTTTTTTTGTTTTTTAATGGTCAGAGAGCACATTCATAGATAATAGTAGATGTGACATTTTGGGTCGGGCCGACACAGGCCTAATTCAACCCAATACACAAAAATTCGGGTTTAGCCCAGTTCGAATGAAAGTGGGTTCGATTCAGCTCAGCCCACCACATATAGTTGGACCGAGCTGGGTCATATATTTTTTGACCTAGTCCATTTGTACCCAAGGCCAGCCCAGCTCAGCCTATAAGCTCAACCCAGCCTAGTTCGAACCCAGCACATGCCCAGCTCAGGCCCAATTCGAGCCCAAATAAAGTCCATCTTGATATTATAATTTGTACATGTAATTTTTCTTATAAATAGTTAGTGTATTCAACTTCATTGTACTACAAAACCATATATTTATTTTACCACCTGTTAAGGTAGAAAACCTTGACTGCTTCGAGCTGTACTTTGAGCTGGACTTGAACCTGCAAAACAAAGGAACCGAAGGGGGTGCCCACGATACCCACTCTGACGCACAAGTGAGTTAACGTGAGATGGAGCTTGTAAGTTATGAGAGGTAGATATTTTTCATACCTTTTTCTGTGGAATTACTCTCATTTTATACTTGTAGTGAGAAGATTCCCTAAATGAATAAGGATTCCTCCAGGATCAGGACTCCTAAGAGTCTTTCTTTGCTCAATAATCTACGAGAATCATATTGCCCATGAGTCCTTCCTCATCCGGTCTCCTCGATCTTATCCTTATCCTTATGGCATCCCTGCTCGCGTGTCTGCCTGGCAGCTCTGCCGTGCTCATGGCTTGAATAAGGACAGGGCTGACCATTATCACCAGTGCTGGAGCCCTGTGAAGGAGGACATGGCTAATCATTATTACCAGGGCTGGAACCCCACCCCTATCATCTGCCTCCCCAATCCTCTGAGCTGGCTCACAGGTCTGGGGATTGTTATAACATTGGGGCTCTTCATCTTCCTCAATGGTTACTAGCTGTTACAACCGCTCGTTGCACACGTCCTTTCAACTTTCCTACCACTTCATAGGCACGTTTCTTGCAATTTACGTCGCCACTCCCCACGATCCTCCTGGGTCGACTCATCCGGGTACGGGGCCCGTGGGGTCCTTTATAAAGGGAGCCCTTCCCAGTCCGTGCCCTATTCGCATCCCATTATTCTTCAACTTTCCTTTATTCCTTTGCTACTCTTCGCTCACTACGCCCTACGTGACCTCCCTACCACTGTTTAGGTATGCTCTTTCCCTTCTCCTCCACTAATGGATAGGTCTTGTCACGCCCCGGGACCAAGACCCGCAGAGTTTAAGGTCGGAGCGCAACGTGTCAACCAACTTAATACCTATAAGGTCATCGATTAACAACCTAGCATGCATTTTACATTTTTTATTTATTTTTTTATTTTTTATTTTATCCCACAAGTATTTTCAAAAGAATGCTGTTGGCATTTGGCACTAAAAGGCCACAACAAGTTGTTTAATAATTACAAGACCTAGCATCCCTATATGTACTTCATACGTGGCCAAATACTGACATCTAGGCCTCAAAAGATTGGTAATCAAACTTAGTATGTAGTAATAGTCCAAAAGAATATTACATAACACAAAGCTATTCGAAAGTATATCATTAATTAATATTAACAAGCTATGTCTTCTACACAAGCATGGAGATCAACAAAAGCAGAAGTCAGTCTCATCACATAAAGTCTCTTCGCCCTCAACCTGAACAATTGGCTCGGCCTCGGTCTCACCTGTAAGTATTAGAAAGAGGGGTGAGCTAGTCCTGCGTATAGCTCAGTGAGGATGAGAAATGAAGGTTTTCACAAAGGTTTTATTAATTTGAAATCTTCTTTATAAAACCGTGCTATGCATATAATCCACATAGTCAAAGCATCAAGTATAACAAATACGGAATAGTCAAGATCTTATTCAAGTAACTCTACACTCCGAGGACCTCGAGGGACCCAGCGAGAGTAGAAACCATGTAGTAAAAGGATACAATATCACGAACTTTGTTGGAGATGGTCAATCTCAAGCTTTCTTGTCAAATCATCTTCATCACACCAATTAAGAGTGGCATTTCGGAGGCGACCTGTTACACTGATCAAGAGAATACTCCGGGGGCAACCCATGAGGAAGGTACTCCGGAGGCAACCCATATGCATGATAACTAATAGGGCACTACGGAGGCAACCCATGAAGACGGTACTCCGGAGGCAACCTATAACATACCAATCAAGAGGGCACTACGGAGGCAACCCGTGAAGAGGGTACTCCGGAGGCAACCCATAAACACACCAATCAAGAGGGCACTACGGAGGCAACCCGTGAAGAAGGTACTCCGGAGGCAACCCATAAACACACCAATCAAGAGGGCACTACGGAGGCAACCCGTGAAGAAGGTACTCCGGAGGCAACCCATATGCATGACAACCAATAGGGCACTACGGAGGCAACCCATGAAGACGGTACTCCGGAGGCAACCCATAACACACCAATCAAGAGGGCACTACGGAGGCAACCCGTGAAGAGGGTACTCCGGAGGCAACCCATAAACACACCAATCAAGAGGGCACTACGGAGGCAACCCGTGAAGAAGGTACTCCGGAGGCAACCCATAAACACACCAATCAAGAGGGCACTACGGAGGCAACCCGTGAAGAAGGTACTCCGGAGGCAACCCATAAACACACCAATCACACCTCATTAATTTGTGGAATATACAGGCACCATTTGGAGGACAACAAGGAGGTTGTCTCCGTCAAGCATGTTCAAACATATACATGATCCGAACTTAATTGAGCATACTTATCAAATAACTAATTAGACATGTAAACATCTTGCATTTAATAATCATAAGACACAACGTGGAGGGCAACAAGGAAGTTACTTTATTATACAAGTGTGTAACCGTGTAGCGACTTCATACGAGCATATATTCATAAGGCATTATAAGAACATATAATCATTTCATTTATCAGTTTGAAAGCAATTAAACTTTCACGGGCAGCCAATTAATCATGTTCAAAATAAGCCATAGAATATCTTTTAACAATTCACAATAGGAGGTCAACAAAGTAGGTTGCCTCTGGATACACGTATGATCATATATCGGCAAGTAAACATACGAGGCATGCTTTGACATGTAAATCCACTTGTATAACACCTAGAAGCATACGAACATTTAATGGGCAGCCAAGTAACACCATATAAAACAAGTCGTATAACTCATTTTAGTTCACATACCAAGTGTTAAGGACATACGAGCATGCTATGACAATTTACACAAGAGCGGGTGCAAGAATAATTAACTTATCAACATGCAATCATCGAGAATCGTGCTTAGAGCTATAAGGACAATTCCGGGCAGTCCATTAACATTCCTCAACATCAATTATAAGATGCACAAGAGTGGTTTATGACTTGGGAGTCTACGTAGCCATTAGGGTTTACAAGGACCATACTTGGGTGTAGGTTTAGTTTGCTAAGAACCACAAGAATCACCTAAACCATTTCATGCATACTTAGAGATTATTGGACAGCCTACTAACAACTCAAATGAATTCAATTAACCATAGGTTAGTCACTTAGCAAGTATGCATAAGTAATAGGCCCTCAATTCCATGCTTACCCATACGATTAGGCAAGAATCAGTCATGTAATGAACTTAAGTTATGCATCAACCAAATTAAGCAATCTCAACCAACGAAAACAGTCCATGTAACTTCTAATTTCCACAAGTCCAAGCATTCAATACCTCAAAGTACAATTACAACATGATTTAAAGCAAGTTTCAAAACAAAACCTCACTGCAATAGCCTATTTTTCCTCATTCGTTTAGCCAAGAAAACAACCTCCAAATTTAGTGAATCAAATTTCAAATTCAAGCTTAACGACTGATTTAAATCTAGGAACAAACCTCGCTGAATTTTGAGTTCGGACTTAGGAGTTATGACCAAAACCGTGAGACCACGCAAATCTGTCCAGTTTCATACACATTTCGGTATTTGCCATTTTTGGGGGCCTTAAACTCAAAATTAGCCTTAGACTATTTCTGCAAGATATGTTCAAAACTGAAAAATATAGTGAATCAACAAGTTTCATGTATTTTTGAAATCATTTGCTAGGTCAAAAACATTTCGTTCTAATTGGACAGAGAGTTGCCAGAAACATAACTTCACATTTCCAAGTTGTCCAGATTTAGACACATTGCGATTTTTGACCATTTTAGAGGTCTTAAAGTCAAAATTAGCCTTAGCCTATTTCTGCAAGATATGTTCAAAACTGAAAAATCTAGTGAATCACCAAGTTTCATATATTTTTGACATCATTTGCTAGGTCAAAAATATTTCGTTCTAATTGGACAGAGAGCTGCCAAAAACATAACTTCATATTTCCAAGTTGTCCAGATTTAGACACATTACGATTTTTGACCATTTTGAAGGTCTTAAAGTCAAAATTAGACTTAGCCTATTTCTGCAAGATATGTTCAAAACTGAAAAATCTAGTGACTCACCAAATTTCATGCATTTTTAACATCGTTTGCTACCTTAAAAGTGCTCTGAACAGAAGGGTCAGTAGGCTACCCGGGATTTCCAGAAATGTTCAAACTTAACTTCTTGGCTTCTAAGCATGCAAAACTAAGTGAACACCTATACATACATGCTCATGAACTTCAAAACATTTTAGAAATCAGTTTAAACCCTCACCTTTGCAATAGTTAGAAATGGGAGAAAATTGATTGGAAATGGTTGAAGAGTTGGGAAATGGCTTGCTTCTACTTCTCTCTTCCTCTCTTTCTTCTTCTTCTTCTTCTTTCTCTCTTCTTCTTGGCAAAATCATGTAGTGTGTGTAAGTGTGTGTTGTAGGATTTTAGTGTGTGTAGATGGTGTAGTGTGTGTTGATGGGTGAGTGTGTATTGGTGTGTGTTTGTGTGTTTGACTTGGGTGAGACCAAATAGTGTTAGGATATTTTGTTATTTTGCTTTAGGACGAGAGTGCCCTTGAGCTTGCTTGCGTATTACTAGTTTGTCATTCTAGTGTTAATTCTAACTACCTAGTTACTAATCTTAGCTCCATAATGTTAATTAATTTCCTACGACTCCTAAAATATTTGGTTGCTCGTTAAACAATGATATACATGTAATTCGAGGTAAACATACATAAACCTATTTAACAGCATATAAAACACGTCAAATGCATATAAAATGATTTAATTATGTATAACATGACCTAATGCACATGTGGTCTTGGGCGGGGTCTTACAGGTCTCCTCAGTCAGGCGTCGCCGATGGCTCCAGTGACGGCCTCAGGGATGTCCCTCATACCCCTAGGAGTTCCAAACCCATTGCTGCCATCTCGATTTCTCAGACTCCTCCTCCTACTAGGGGCATTAGAATTAGTTCCAAGAGACCTAGGTCTAAGTCTTCCCACCATCGTACAGTCGCGACGCCTTCGGGTCCTGCTAGGATTAATGATTTTTTATTTTTTGGTTTTTGGTGCCGAGTGTAAGGTCTGCACCACCCAAGAGAGGTCCATCGCCCATCTTAGGGGCATAGGAGCCATTCCCCCTGACTTTGAGATTTGTGTCCCGAATGATGGTAGGCCAGTGTCCGCTTGTGGGCCTGGCCAAGGAGATGTTACCTTCTACTACGAACAACTTCTTATAGGTCGCCTACCTCTGCCGCCCAGGTCACCCCCAACAGCTGGAGGCTTATGGTAGGTTTTTATACCCCCACTTCCAGGCTTTTCCTCTTTCTCCATCATCTTAAGGCCACTGATAAATCTTCTGGCTGGCATTATTTTTTCGCCCGCCATCACCCCTTAATCGTTGATGTTCCTGACAATTCCAAGAAGTAGAGCCACAAATTTTTCTTCGTAAAGTCTCCCACGGGTTGGGATGTGATAACCCGAACCCAGCATGCATTTAATGGTATTTAATTGCATTTAATTAAGTGTCATCTTAAATGTTAGCATTTAATTTTGTGTTTATTTTTAGTTAAACATTCATTTCTAGCATTAACTTCATAATTCTTTAAAATATTCTACAAATAGTTAAATTAATTATTTTTAAATGAATATTGATTATTTTGATTGTTTTGATTATTTTAATAATCGGTTTTAATTGTTTTGTATTAAAATCACTCGGTTTTCAAATAAATGAGAAAAGTAACTCCGAGCTGGAGTGAATTTTAATCTATTCTACTATTCTACTTTTAAAAAATTATAGTTTTCTATTAGTATTCATCATTTGATTAGCGATCGTTTATTGACCGTTCGATCATAGCATTTTGAAAATGGGAGTTAGAGAAATATTCCTCGGACTTAGTGAAAAATATTTTTAGCTTAATTTAACCAGTTTTAGTTGTTTTTCATTTAATTGCATTGTTTTAACTTGAATTAGATTTAAAAGGTATCAAAATAAGTTTATTTCACCATTTTTAACTAAAGCTTGATTTTACAAATGACCAAAATGCCCTTGTCACCTTTTAAATAATAAAACAAGGCAAAAATCAAGAAAAACAAATTTCAAAATGCCCATTTTGTCCTTGCCATGACCGAAACACTCCAAGAGGAAAAAAAAAGATTTTGCTTTCAATTTTCTTCTACAATCATGCATGGAATTGCTCGGGGGTCGTGGCTCGGGTCCTTGCGGGTCTTGGTCTTCAATCTCTGTGAGGGATTTCACGCTTTTGTGCATTTAAATTCGAATTTAATTTTTGTTTCAAATTTTTAGATTTGATATATAATGTGTTATAATGCTTGTAATTGCTTGATATAGCCTCCTTTGAGTTCGTAGAGCATTGTTTGATAGTTATTTAGCAATTTTTACGGTTGAAATTGCGTATTTGAAATTGGGGAAGAATAATAAATAGTGATTTTGAATAGTAAAACCCTAGAATTTTGAATTTTGATCTGAATTGCGATTGCTTGATTTGGATAGGTGTCATTAGTGATAGAAAGATAAAATGTGCAATAAAAACGGACCGGCCTTTGTTAAATTTAGAAATTAGACAAAGAAACGTAAAGGGGCCGTTTGACCAAAAGTTGACCGTGCTTGAATTGAGTTGGGGGTTTTGCAATTGAGGGCATGGAAGCACTTTTGGCACTGTTGTGATGTTGATTGAGCGACTGGTTAGCATAGCTGTAGTTCAAACGCAGTAGGTGGACTTTCGGGCCTCGGGTGAGAAATTGAAGTTTAGTGACATAGAAGCGTGCCTTGTAGTGCCTAAGTGAATGTAGTGAAATCGGTTTCCTAATCCCGTAGCTCATTTGCTTGTAATTGCCTTTGGAAGTTAGAGATTGAATAGTGATATTTGTCGTTTTCGTGTTTGAATTGCTGTTACTTGTTTAATTGGTGTTCTTGTTGCTATTAATGATAGTTATGCTTGGAAAGTTAATTGAATGCTAGTATTGGTTGTAAATGCTTGATATCTCGTTTATTGCCTTTTATCGTGTCTTGCATTGCATAGTGTCAGGCGTGTGAGTGATGGGCCTCTCTGGGCAGTCTCGGGCTGCCAGTGTTGGTCGCTCTAGCTCCGTGTCCTATTCCCTTTCTTGCTTGGGTTGCTTCCCAGGGAGATTTGGGTCGTAGAATTGATTGGATACTTCTGGGGTATTCCAAACTGAAGTTATAAGGTGGTTGCGCGCTTATTGTCATCGTTGTCAACATCAAGCTCGAGATTGATGTAATGCTCGTGGAATCGAATCGAATGGTACATTGCTCGTATGAGTGAACCATAGCCTTCAGAGTGTGGTATAGCTTTGAATGGTTGTGTTAATGCTTTTATTAAGTGTTTATTGTATTGATTGTGTATATTGAATGCTTACTTGTCAGTTATATTGCTTAACTGCCTTATTTGCATTGCACGACTTTCTTTCTTTCCACCTCGATATCTGTCTCGCCCTCACTTAGTGTACGTGTTGTGTATACTCACTCCTCACCACCACATTTCAAGAAATGCCTTGTTAGCTGGAAAGTTCGTGAATACGTGAAAGTTCATGCTTGAAGAGTTATCTTGCGTGCTATGTGGCTTGAGTTGTCAAAGATGTAAAGATGTATGTTCATGTGTTGTTTGTATTTAATGTTAAGAAGCAATGTAATATAAGTTTTATTAGGTTATTGAAGTGGTATGATAGGTTAGTTCATGTATTTAGTTAGTATAGCTTAACTTTAATGCATGTTTATATTGTTTAAAAAAAAAAGTTAGAATAGTCTGGTACTTGGAAATGTATGTATACTCGATGTGTTTAATTGTTGGAAACCGAGGCTCGGATGGCCTTGAGGTGTTTGTATGGTTGGACACAGTGCTGGTCTACTTATATGTTATTACAGGTTTTGCATTTTGCCTAGAAACAGGGGAGACTCTGTCCGTTTTTCCCTAAAATTTTATGCCCGGGTTTGAAATTGGATTGTGATTAGATTGATTGATAGAACTCCCGGTCTCGAGAGGGATCGGGGTGTCACATGGGAGGTTCGGAGTATCTAGGCTGTTCCTCCTGAGACAACCAAGGACCCCCCACCCTTGATGAAGTTGAGAAATCAGTCATCGAGGAGCTTAAGAGAGCCATCCCTGTTAGATGTGATGACCTTCTCTTACCTAAGAGGGTAGCCGCAAGTGGCTTATTTCCATGGCCCGTAATGTCGAGAGTTAGGGCTCCACCTTTACCCCATTCACACCGTAGTACTAGGGTTTGAGGGAAAGCTCTTACCGCCCCTCATCCAGTTATCGCCCCTAACCTTGAGAAACCTGAACCTCCAACCTCCCACTCGTCATCTGACACCGAGGGTTAAGTTTTATCTCTTCTTAGAGCTTGTTACTTCCGCCTGAGGTGAAAGAGTGACCATAAGGCGTTTGGTCAAGTTTTTCGGGCAGCCTGCCCCGAAGAAGCAAAGGGTGGCCCTTCCCGCAGGTGATGTGGAGGTGCAGATCCTCGAAGAGCCTCCTGTGCCTGCCCCGGAGAACCTTGTCTCCATCGAGAGACCCCCGGTTCCTCCCTCGGACTGTCCGGACTCATCCACCACCGGGCCTATCAAGACTGGGGTGGTTGATTCCCCACCTCTATCAAAGTACCACCGGGCCTATCAAGACTGGGGTGGTTGATTCCCCACCTCTATCAAAGCACCACCAGCCCTAACTCGCAGGCTTTTGTTGTTTCCACTTTCATCTCCTATCGCCTCCAGGGCCCCGTTCTCTTCCCTTCAGATCGACATATTGCGGGATGAGCAATGTTGCCCTCTTGGCGAGGCCTATCAGATCAACACCCCGTGCCTGCGTAAGCATGGTGGGTCCATTCTGCCTGGCCCCATCCTTGGCTTTGACAACGAGATAGAGATTGATGACGGGCAGAGTGGTACTACACGTGTTTTCGCTCGTCGCCTTACTACTGCCAGGCTAACCAAGAAGTGAGGGAAGCTTTTTACGAGGTAATTTGTCCTATTTTCCTTTCACCGGATTACCTCACTTTTTCCTAATGTTCTGCTCTTGTATTTTCAGAGCTGGCTAGACCTGAACCACCTCCATAGGATGCTTCATAAGGCCTTAGTGGCTTATGACAGGGTCGAGATCAGCTTCTCTTTGGCTGTACTCCGAGCTGAGAAGAAAGTTGAAGCCTATAAACGACGCCTCGAGGACCACCACCGGGCCTGTGCCAAGGCTTTCGACAATGACCTGGGCACCTTTAATAAAATGGAATCCCTGATCGACAAGCAAAGCACTGTTACCCAGGAGGCTGGACTTTATCAATCCCTTTCCGGGGATATTCTCATCGTGGTACTGAGGTCGCAATTGTCAGAGGCTCAAAAGACCTACCGCCGCATCCTTGCCGAATGGGA
Source organism: Ehretia macrophylla (assembly GCA_037974665.1). Taxonomy (NCBI): domain Eukaryota; kingdom Viridiplantae; phylum Streptophyta; class Magnoliopsida; order Boraginales; family Ehretiaceae; genus Ehretia; species Ehretia macrophylla. The sequence goes on from CM075770.1 coordinate 34,981,590, forward strand.
GCTGGCCATTCAGTCTTGTGAGAAGCTCGAGAAGGAGCTAAAAGAAGCCTCTTCATAGGCCGTTGGTGCCCAGGCCGATTATGATCAATTGGTGCAGGCTGTTGGCTTTCATGAAGAGGTTGCCATTGTCGCTTATAAAGAAAGTGATGATTTTAAGGCTCTGTTAGGGGAGCTGCTCCGTCCTGCCACCAACAAAGTTGAATACGACGTTGAAATTGCCCTCATGGAGGACGCGCAGGCCCGCTTGCAAGGCCAGGGCATTCAGATTGACTTGTTGGACCTCCTTGGCGAAGCCCCCCCTGATCCAGAGATTCACATGTGACTCTTCCTAAGTCATAAACAAAGTTAGAGGAGCCCCGCCTTCCCTGGACCTGCTTTGACATTTTGCCAGTTTTTATTTGTTGCTTTCACCCAGGGGCTTTGATCCCCTCGTTGTACATCCCTCTTTTGTTTTTAATGAGATTTCATTCCCGGAGTTTCCTGAGCTGTTAATATGCAAACCTTTTCTAAGTTTGCTTTCTCGTTTTTTCTTTTACGAGTTTTGTTCACACATCTTAGTCGTATTTCAACTCTGCTTTATGTATGCTAGGTTCTTTGAACCTCTGGTCCTTTTTTCTTTTTAGTACTTCCCCTGGATCCCGTGGTCCTTTTCAGGGACAGCCTTGCCAGCGGAGATGAGTCATTTTATCCATGGAGCGCAACCTTTTCTGGGCACAGACCCTTCAAGAAGAGCTCCTTAGACATAATACAAGAGCAAAACCAAGTCTTTAGGAGGGGAACATAGCTTTTATTATTTCAAAGAGCATTACATAGACTTCTATCGAATGCTATTTATTCACTAACATTATTTTGGAAATGTTACATGAAATATTTTTTAAGATGTTCAACATTCCATGCATTAGTTAATTCCTTTCCACTAGGTTCTTCTAACCTAAAGACTCTTGGCCTGATTTCCTTTGACGCTAGATAAGGGCCTTCCCAGTTTGGCCCCAACTTCCCCTATCCAGGTTGGGATTTGAAGATAGCCTTCCTGAGCACCCAATGTCCTTCTTGGATATTTTTGAGTCGGACCTTCCTGGCAAAGGATCTAGCCATGGCTCTTTTTCCCTCCAACATCTTTATATGTGTCTTCTACTGAAACTCCTCGATCAGGTTGAGATCCTCACGGAGTCCCTGATCGTTTATTTCTTCCTCATAAAGCTGCACCCAACTATTTAGAATGCCCACCTCCACCGGGAGTACCGCCTCCATGCCAAATGTTAGCGAGTATGGGGTCTCCCTTGTTGCGGTGCTTGGGGTTGTCCGGTGAGCCCACAAGACCTCTGGCAGTATGTCTGCCCATAGTCCTTTTGCCTATCCCAGCTTAGTTTTGATGCCCTGCAAAATAGTTCGGTTAGTTACCTTGACCTGCCCATTAGTTTAAGGGTGAGCTACATAAGCAAATTTTAGATTAATCCCTAGCTCCTCGCATTTGCCACGAAAGTAACTAGAGTCAAATTGTCTGCCATGATCTGTGATCAAGGCTCGAGGTACCCCAAAGCGGCACACCACTGATTTCCATACAAAATTCCAGGCTACCCCTTCGGAGATTCTAGGGACGGCCTTAGCTTCCACCCACTTGGTGAAGTAGTTAATCGTCACGAACACAAACTTCTTCTGGCCCTTGGCTAGAGGTAAAGGTCCCAGAATATCCATCCCCCACTGGGAAAAAGGCCAGGGGCTGACCATGTAGGTCAATTCTATTGCCGGCTGCCGAGGTATCCTGGAAAACCTCTGGCACGTATCACATATTTTCACCATTTCCAACGCGTCCTTCTGCATCGTGGGCCAATAATATCCCTGTCGGAGGGTCTTTTGGGCCAACGCCTTGCCCCTCAAGTGGTTTTCACATACCCCCTCGTGTATTTCTCTAAGCACCTGACGACCCTCTTCTTGAGTTGCGCATTTCAGTAGAGGCCAAGCATAGGCCCGCTTGTACAACTGCCCCCCCACCATAATAAATTTCGAAGCTCGTCGCTCTATACTCCGAGCCTCCGCCCACTCATAAGGGAGATCACCTTCCTCCAAATAAGCCTTTATGGGTTGCATCGAATCCCTACACATGGCTATGGCTGTAACCTCCAGCGTTGACGCTTGAATCGACGAGGCCTCTACCTCGTTTATTTTTATAACCACCGGCCCTAAGGAACTCACAGCCAGCCTCGTGAGAGAGTCTGCCCTCTCATTCTCGGATCGTGGTACCTGGCTGACGTGGAAATGCTCGAGCCCTTGGGCTAGCTCTTTGACTTTGTTAAGATATGCCAGCATGGTCAAGTCTTTCGCCTCATACTCACCCAACACTTGGTTCGCTACTAACTGTGAGTCCGTAATCATATCTACCCTCCTTGCTCCGAGCAAGATAACCGTTTTTAAGCCTACTATCAGTGCCTCGTAGTCGGCCTCATTGTTGGAAGCCAAAAATAAAAACTTGAGTGAGTACTGGCTTTCTGTTCCGTCAGGGCTGGTGATTAGAACCCCAGCCCCGCTCCCTTGCTTCCCTGAAGCTCCATCAACCTGCACCTTCCAGGGAGTGTCATTTTCCTTGATCTGGTCCCATGTACATTCTACCACAAAGTCAGCTAGAGCCTGTGCCTTAATGGCTGTTCGGAGCTGGTAGACGATGTCGTACTGACTGAGCTCCACAGCCCATTTTAGCAAGCGCTCAAACTTTTGGCTTTTTTAGCACTTGCTTGAGAGGCATATCCATCAAAACTCGAATTGTGAAAGCGTCGAAGTAATGTTTAAGTTTTCATGCCGTAATTAAAAGAGCAAACGCCATCCTCTCCAGGGTTAAGTACCTAAGCTTCGGTCCCCGCAGGACCTTGCTCACATAATATACTGGTTTTTTGAGCCGATCCTCATCCCTTATCAAAGCCGCAACTACCGCCTTGCTTGAACTAGCGAGGTACAATGTCAGGATTTCTCCTTTCTCTGGGCTTGACAAGAATGGAGGTGATGCCAGGTACCTTTTTACCTCCTCAAAACCTTCTTGGCACTGATCAAACCATTGGAAGTTTTTTGGATTCCTCAACACCCTGAAAAAAGGAGCACATTTGTCCGCATACCTGGACATGAATCTGCTCAGGGCTGCTATCTTTTTGGCTAACTTCTGCACATCCTTGACACTTCTCGGGGGGTTCAAATTCAGTATGGCCAGAACCTTGTCTGGATTCGCCTTTATGCCTCGACTGGTAACCATGAAACCCAAGAACTTGCCTGCTCGGACCCCAAAGGCACATTTTTATGGGTTGAGCTTAATCCCGTATTGCTCCAGGGCGACAAAGGTTTCCGCTAGGTTAGCCACATGGTTGTGAGCATGCTTACTTTTAGTTAGCATGACGTTGACGTACACTTCCATGTTCCTCCCAATTTGTCTGTCAAACACCTTATTCACCATGCGCTGATATGTAGCCCCGGCGTTTTTCAGCCCAAAAGGCATTACTTTGTAACAGTAGGTTCCTATGTCCGTAGTAAAAGCTATTTTTTTCTCATCTTTTGGGGCCATCATGATTTGATTATATCCTTTGAATGCATCCATGAATGTGAGTAACTCACAGCCAGAGGTAGCATCTACTAACTGGTCTATCCGAGGCAAAGGATAACAATCTTTAGGGCACGCCTCATTGAGATCTTTATAATCAACGCACAACTGCCACTTCACGGGGCTCTTGGCCACTATGACCACGTTGGCTAACCACTCCGGGTATTGTACAGCCCTAATGTGGCCTGCTTCTAGCAACTTTCGGACCTCCTCCCTAATGTTCCTGCTCTTTTCTTCCCCAAAATTTTGTTTTTCTGGCGGATGGGTCGGAACATCGAGTTCATGTTCAACTTGTGAACCATCACGGATAGGTCTACTCCTGTCATGTCAGTCGTGCTCCAAGCAAATATATGTAGGTTATAAGAAAGGAAGTTGATTATACCTTGTCGCAGATCCGGAGGGAGGTCATGACCTATTTTTACTCGCCGACCTTGTGAGAATTCTACCTCCTCCAACTCCTTAGCCAGAGCAAGTTCCTTCCTCTTCTTGCCTTCTGATTCATCGGGACACCAGGCCTTCGAGCATTTCATCTTGAGGGAAGTTGCATAGCAGGGACAAGCGGCCAATTGATCTCCTCTAATGGTGGCCACCCTTCCAGGAGTTGGGAACTTCAGGGTTTGGTGTAGCAGTGATGCCACCGCCTGGAACTTCATTAGTGCTACCCGTCCCAGGATTCCGTTATACGCCGATTCGCAGTCAATGACAATGAGGTCTGCCATAATCGTCACCTTCTTTTGCCCTTCCTCCAAAGTTACGGGTAAGTTTATAACCCTTTCCGGACGGAAAGCTTCTCCTGTGAACCCAGACAGTGAACCATTCAAAGGGCGAAGCCTTTCACGCCCTATTCCCAACCTGTCGAAGACCTTCAGGAACAACACCTCCGTTGAGCTGCCGGTATCCACCATCAGGCACTTGACTATGTAATCGGAAATTTAGGCCTCTACTAGCAGTGGATCATCATGCAGGTAGATTACGCCTTTGAGGTCATCCGCAGTGAATGCCAACTGCTCTCCAACTCCCTGTCCCTGATACCAGGGCTCTTCCATCGTGGCCTTGGCATAGGACCTTCTTGCATTTCTACTGGTTTCGTCAGACGCGAACCCCCCAGCTATTGTATCCACCACCCCTAGGTATCAATTACCTTGATCCCTTTCGCGTCGGGCTGCGTTCCCTCTCGCGTCAGGGGCTGCATTCCTTATCCTTCCTGGGGCTCCTTTCTCTTTCTCTCCGAGGCTTTTGATTTTCTGCAACAAATCTGTTCAACAGCCCCTTCCTTACTAGGACCTCTATCTCGGCTTTAAGCTGCTTACAATCTTCTGTGTCATGACTGTGGTCTCGGTAGTACCTGCAATATTTATCTTTGGCTCTCTTGTCTAGGTTACCAGTCATCCTGGACGGCCAACGAAACTCGCGGTGGGTCTGGATTTCATGCAGTATCTCTGCCTTGGGCATATTCAAGGGGGTATAGTTCCGATCAACCTTTCCCTGGCTATTGCTGCCCTGCCTTTCTGATCTACTTCCCGGGGCTCCCCTTTGCCTGCCCCCTTCCTGAGCTTTTCCTTTCCCCGCGGTCTCCTTCTCTTGGAAGCCCGCGTCATAAGCTCCTCCAAATCATGGGGCATTCTTTTTCCCAAGGACGCTTGCAAGGGTCTGTAGTGCAGGCCCTGCATGTATGCAACCATGGCTACTGACTGGTCGAGGTCAGGGTTACTTGATTGAATCGCTGAATATAATCCCGCAGGGTCTCCCCCCTCTGCTGCTTTATAGACAGCAAAGACGTGGTGAGTCTCGAGGGCTTCTTACTGCTAGCAAATCGGGCAAGGAACAACCCAGCAAGCTGGTCGAAACCATGAACTGAGGCCTCTAGCAGGCCAGCGAACCACTTCCGTGCCGCCCCCACTAACGTTACCAGAAAGGCCCGGCATTTGATGGAGTCCGGGACATCCTGAAACGTCATGTGGTGCTCGAAAATGGTAAGGTGATCCTCCGGATCCCCAGTCCCGTCATAAGTCTAGAGACTGGGAATTTGTACCTATATGGCATTGGCTCCCGCATAACCTCTCTGGCAAAAGAATGATGCTTCCCCTACCCCACCAAAACTTGATGCTGACCTCCATGACTACAGGTGTCTTCTGGTTTTTCTTGTCGTAGGAGTCTCCCTTGCCTCTCCTACCCCGGCCTTCCCTGTGGTTCTGCCGAGGCTGTTGTATCTGCCGAAAGAGCCGGGCCCTGGGCCGGGTTCCCTACTACCAGATCTTCCCTCTGAAAATGAGCGACCTCCGGGCGTGCCAGCCCTTGGGTTTGGAGAAACTGGTTAAAAGCTCCTCTTAGACCATTGAATAACTGCACCAGGGTGGGCAAGTCGACCTGCTGGGATGAGGATGGCATGTCTCCTGGAACAAATATCGGGGGAACTGAGGTGGCAGTTTTCCTTGGTGCTCCCACGTTTGCGGGGATGGGAGCCACTAGAGGAGCAATACCTTCAGGAACCTGATGCTCCTCGGGGGGGTTTTGATTCCCCCCGGTATTGGCTTGACTTAATGTGTGAACCATCGTGGAATCTCAGTGGGGTTGTTGGATAGTTTCCCACAGACGGTGCCAAACTATTAAGGTAGAAAACCTTGACTGCTCCGAGCTGTACTTTGAGCTGGACCTGAACCTGCAAAACAAAGGAATCGAGGGGTGTGCCCACGGTACCCACTCCGACGCACAAGTCAGTTAACGTGAGATGGAGCTTGTAAGTTATGAGAGGTAGATGTTTTTCATACCTTTTTCTGTGGAATTACTCTCATTTTATACTTGTAGTGAGGAGATTCCCTAAATGAATAAGGATTCCTCCAGGATCAGGACTCCTAAGAGTCCTTCTTTGCTCAATAATCTACGGGAATCATACCGCCCATGAGTCCTTCCTCATCCGGTCTCATCGATCTTATCCTTATCCTCATGGCGTCCCTGCTCGCGTGCCTGCCTAGCGGCTCCGCCGGGCTTAAGGCTTGAATAAGGACAAGGCTGACCATTATCACCAGTGCTGGAGACCCGTGAAGGAGGACAGGGCTGACCATTATTACTAGGGCTGAAGGCCCACCCCTATCACTACCTATTATTTCTTTATTTTACTACAAGAAAATACACAATATCTATGGCTATGAGAAAAAAAATCTTTTACAACGATTACGTTCAAATGTTTGGAATCATTTTGCTTACTTTGAAAAACATGAGTATGTAATTTATAACTATTATGAACATAAATATATATTTCGTCGTCAATTTAGAACTGAAATGCTTATAAGACATCTTGTATCTCAACATTCAAATGTTCAAAACTATTTTAATCCTCAACCACTATCACCACCACCACCAACAGGCCCAACACTTGCACAAGGAGCATAATAAAATAGAGAACTTCTCCACCAACTTTCTTCAAGAATTTATGTAATGTTCTTTTTTTATGTTTATTAGTAATGTATTCGTGTCTCGTGAACTTGTGGTTTGTTAAATAATATTTTATTCAACTATAAAAATTTAGAGCACACTAATAAAAAAATAAAAAATAAAAGATGGGCTGGCCTAGCCCAGTTTGGCTCAGCTCGCGACTCGTGGGCCGAGTTGGATCCTATATTTGAAAAAGAGCTCAGTCCAGTTAAACCCACTAAACATATATGTCGAGTCGAGCTCATTTTTCTTAACTCACGATTCGATCGGACCGTATCAGACTAACTCATTTGGTAGCTCTAGATAATAGGCCAAATACACAGGTGTCATTCTATGCCACTATGATGAAAGTCCCAAGACATAAAATACAAGTGGAAGGATGGGCGAGTTTGGTTTGCATCTAGCAATCGATTCTCTTTATACATTAAAACTTTATAATTGAAGTTTTTGATACAATTTTTCAAATAGTTTCTATAATAAATTTTGATCACCAGTTTAAGATAAAATGGAAAAAATTGATTGCTTTGAAAATGACTTATCATGACAGTCTGCAAGAATTTTTCTAGCCTCTCGCGCTGATAGATATTTTTGAAACCTTGAATACTGATGTTTGCCTCCAACTATTATTTCAATTTCTTTTGTCATTTAACAGCGCGTAATCATTGTGACAAACAAAAACCAAAAGTCTGTTCAATTGTACTTGGCAAGAAAATGCCAGATAAGATTACTGCTCTGCTAATTACTTAACTCAACCCAAATTAATCCCCCATTACGCAGTGGCATGTTAAGGAATTGATTTCATACAATGTTTATTTTTTTCTTTCTTTTTGGGACAAAGAAGAGTTTACCTTAAATGTAGACATAATAAATTAATTCTAAAGTTAAAATGCCGTATTACAATAGTGTTCTTCAATACATCAGTTGGTCAATCAAAAAACTTTTTAATCTTAACACTTCTATTTCAATACCTTAGGGACATCTCGTGCTTGTGGTCAGAAGGTGCTATAGACAACGACAGACCCAAGCTTCCTCAAGTAGAGGCAGTAGGTCAATTGGCACGCCATCTCTTTCCCCCACAAATTCTTTCATCATTCTCTACATTCATTTGCTATCAAATTCTTCATCAACCTTTTCTCTCTCGTGGGTTTTGAAAATCATGAATTGGCATTTTCATGGTCCAATATTTAAAAGCATCAAAGTTCAAACTTTAATCATGACAAGCACCATTAACACCACTCCCTTCACACACGCACCGAAAATTCAACAAAAAGTTACTATCACTTGATCAATACAATTTCTTAAGGCTAGACTAGCTCTTGATTACAAAGCCTTTTGAATTAATATTCAAAATTATTCAAATCAAATTAAAGAGATATAATAACAAAAGCACACATGAAAAGTAAGCCCAAAAAAAAAGGAATACTACTAGCTAGTAACAAAAGAATGCGCATGCCTGTAGAGTAAAATTAATCATGTAAGGTTATGGGTTCAATATTTTTACTGATTTAGAGTTTCGTCCTTGACCTAGTGTATGAGTAGAAAAACACTGCTGCACCTGAAAATAGATAATTTGATGATTGAATTTCGCCAATTGAATTTTACACGCATCCAAAAAAAGTTAAAAAACAAAAGCATGAGCATGCGTGCTACAGTTTTTGAATCAATGCGTCATAATACGTTGAGCTTGCGCCTTCTAGTGAAAGCTGCTTTAACCATTCAAACGTTCGATGACGTGACAAGAAGGCTTGTTTCCCAGCATGTTGTTGCTGTTTTGTCCCCTTTATTGCTAACTGGTCCATCTCGTCATCATCATGTGAATATGCTTCGTTTAAGCTCGCACTTCTTCTAATGGTGACAACTCTTGAAGGCACCGTTTCAACTGCATTTACAGAACACTTGCACCCACCAAACAAGACACCATTTTTATCGAAAATACCTTGCTTCCTTTTCTTATCGGATTTAATTCTCGTAGTTTTACGAGAACCGCAAGTGATCTCACTCGGGGGGAAAAGGTTCGATTTGATATGATTTGGTTTAGTTTTACTGGAAGTGCTGCTGTGACGGCTTCGAGAACTCTTATTAGAGCTATTGTTGCTGCTGGATCGAACCTTGAGATCTTGTAATGCGATTTCTGGTGTTGTTAACAGACCTAAACGGAAATTGCTCCACATATTGCAATTAGCAGCATTTTTGTTCGTATTATTTGCAAATTTCATCTGGGGTGGCCTTGGACTTGGGTGTGGATAATGAAATTGTGTATGCACCCTGGAAGGCTTAGAAATTGGCGTGTTTGCAGAAGAGCTACTACCACTGCTTGACGATTGGTGACTTCTGATACTGCTGCTTCTGCTGCTTCCACTGGTGAATCCACTTGAATAACAATGCTCCAATGAATCTGACCATGAAATGCATTGGCTACGTCGAGACTGGTGTTGTAGGCTCGGGACGTGACAGCTAGGCTCGTGGCTATATCTGCTCAATGCCGCCGCCAAGCCACTTTCGGAGCTTACTGAATGGCGTAACGGCAGAATTTGGCCTTGAAAGAAGACTTCATCGGCAGTACACATCTCTGATTGATCCGTTATCAGCGAGCAGAAATCGAAGTCATCATCTTGGGTTTCGATGATGGCTTGATGATCAGGGTTTTGTTTTCTTGATTCATTGTCTTCATTGTTGATGGGAAGATCACACACTGACAATGCTTCTTCTTCATCTTCTTGTTGTTGTTGTTGTTGTTCTTCCACAGTTGAAGAAAAACGAACCCATTTTTCAACAGCTCTATTTCTTTCCATTGAAGTGCTACAGAAAGCAAGTTTTTTTGTGCAAGAACTGTTTTGAGTGATTATTTCTGTTGAAATGAAACTATAGGCTTTGAGCTTTATATATAGCAAAAGGTGGAAATGGTTGAATTGATAGAGCTGATAAATAGACAAGTGGAACAAAGAGAAGTAAAGGTAAAAATTAAGCTTGAAAGAACAATAAAATAGAATCAAAGTGGAGACTTTTAGTGCAGGCGACCCACAAATATGTTCTTTTCTTGTTTGGGAGTCAACAAAACTATTGGCCCCCAACCGGCTTTTACCTAAGATACTAAGGGTAACGGTGCCATCCGATCTCACATCGATATATATGTTTGATGTATAGTAATTTAGGTTTATTAATATGAGTTTAAGTATTTTAAATTATATAATTAAATTTAATGTGTTGACAATTTAGTAATTAGACGTAAATCATTATGGTAATATTTTTTAATTTTCATTTCAAATAAACAATATCATAAATATAAAGTAAGGCTGTTTATAATAAAATTTAAAATAAATTTTTTTTCAAATTTTACATATTGTACGAATTTTGTGTATTGAATTTTTTTGCATTGGTAACCTTTAGAGGAAAAACTTTGCACTTGTGCCCGTGGAAAGTGGGGAGGGCTCGAGAATGTTTCTGCGTGCTACATAAAATATGTAATGTACGTCGATGAGATTTGAAAAATGACCACAAAAAAAAAAAGATAAGATTTGAAAAATTGACAACAAAAAAAGAGACGGGATTTGAAAATGTCGAATAAAATTCAATATAAAAATCTTAGTGGTAACCTATGATGGACAGCTGTTGATAGGCACCAACATTGACCTTGTCTCTTCTAACACTAACCTATAAGGGAAAGAGACCACATGAATCTTGGTCTGCGTCTTATTCAACTAACATTCTTTAATCGACAGTTAGTGGTTTTTTCGGCGACGATTAAGCTACGTTAACATTGAAGATATCAAATTACTTAAGTAATTATTTATCGATATTAAAACTTAATTGTTAAAAATAATTTTAAATTCAAATCTCACTATTATTACACGATCACCTGTAGTCTTTCAAATTGAGTTGGTGACTTTGGGCAACAAGCATGTGATTTTTTGACAGATTTTTAATAAAAGCTTTGAATGTTTATTTCACGAAAGGCTTGTGAATGACGATGTGAATTTTGTTGGTGCATGCACTACTTTATTTAAAATTTCGCTTTACTCTCCAATGAGGCAAAGAATGGCTTCATTTCTTCTGAATCCACACAACTTATGCAGCTTTCTTGGAATGGACCACTACAGATCTCGATCTGTCAAAACAAAAAATGGAACTACTTTCAATTCCTTGAATATTTTTCTTTTTTGATATAATAAAAATCGAAATTACAATTCAAAATTATTATTTTTTATTTATTAGAGCACGTTATTATTTAATTAGTTTACTCAACTCTTAATTTGTTAAATTTGGTCATTATCTTTTTTACGCAGACGAAGAAATAGGGATTTGCAAGGTGCTATTGATGTAATATTAAATTAGAAGACACATCTGCCCAAAAAGAAGTATAATTGTTTTGGGCCAATATAAGGCATTGCATTTGCACTATAGTCGTTTTGATCGTACTTGGATTCACTTATTTACTTATTCTCTCATCTACTAAATGAGGTGTAATATAGGATAAAATCATATTTAGTCTTCTGTTAAATCTCAACTGTTTATTTTAAAATTATTTGAACTACCTATTTCAGAATCAAAATTCAAAATAGATAATTGAGATATATAAAAAAAATTAAATCTCATGACCCACATTACATTTCATCGAGTAGATGAGAATAAGTAAAAGAAATGATCCAAATTGATTTTTTTGATGAATTTATCTAGAATATGAAGGGGTGTAAGAAAACAGAAAGATGTTTTTCTTTTTCCGGAGAAAATGTGAAAGCCTAACAAATAAGAGCAACATCTTCTATCAATATTTTTGTTTAATGAAAAGTACACATAATTTAACATTCATATGAATAATTTTATTTTTAGAAAAAACTAATTAAGTTTTAAGAATAAAAATACCTTAAAAATGAACTTATTTTTTTTTAAAAAACTCGGTACAATTCCACCTCAACCTCGAATACATTCGCCCCCAACTCCATATATGTTTATTTTCACATTCAATGACGTTCTACGTGGGTGTTTAGTTATATGGCGCCAATATTCCTATCTTTTTAAACATCAACAATAATAGAGCTACCAAAGTTAGTCCTCATGCATAATCGTCATTTAATAACAAAAGATAAATCTAACAGCTTTTTAAATGTTATTTGCATATAAACCTACTGTAGAATTTGAATTTCATGAACGTTTGAGTAGCCTCGTAAGTATGAATAAACTCCCGGTTTTTGATTAAATAAACGTAAATGATTACGACAAAAAAAATTAAATAAAAAGTTAGAGTACCTTGATAGTCCAATGTTCTCAATTTCAACATAAGGCAACGCTAGAGCCCTACTATATAACTAAGGCATTTATAATATCAATTTATAATAGTTTTGAGATTGATTAGTTTAGTGCGTAAAATAATATAATTCATACGTTGTATAAAAAAGAAATATTTATTGCCATTTATTATAATAAGGATGGGAAATTATCAACCACAAACATTGTTCCACTAACTTTAAAGTACACAATGGAATGAGCATAATTGAAAAAATGTGTGGAGAATTTTGTGGCTAAAAAAGACTCCAACTAAATGATTATCTTGTCTTTAAGTTAACTAGCAAAGATGAGGGTAATGATAGAATTAGGCTAGCTACTAGAGCATTATTACTAGAGTTATTTGGTAACTCTCTTTTACAAAGTCCCATCAATTACTATCACTTGATTAAGTCTTTTCTATTCGTCATCGTTACGCTGCCATTTTCTTTTTTTGATCAACACATCTTCTCGTAAATACTTTCTTATCGAAAAGTTTTGAAAATAATAATCGTTTCAAATGCTAAGAGACTTATGTGTCCTTATTAGGTTAGATGCTTTTAAATGGGAAATTTTTGGAAGAAAATCTTTTTTTGGTTTATCCAAGTGGACTTTTAAAGTGGTCATTTCCTATCATTAAGATTTTAGTTCAATAGTAATATTATTTACTGTGCATATAAGAGATTATTAATTTAAATCTCATTAATTACATTATATGATCATAGATCTTTTTTTTTTTTTTTAAAAAAGAGGTCATTGCCCCTAGCGGATTTGAACGTTAATAAAGGTAAGTGATCCATGTCATACCGATAACACCACTTGCATAATCTTTCAAAGTAATACGATAGTGTATAAAAGTTCATATGAAAAATTTGTGATTGCCAAAAATTAAAAAAAAAAAAAAATCACAAAGTCAAACAAAACGTGCATAATCTAAAGACACCACACAATTAAAAGGCGACCTAACCTTTGTGGGCGGCTAAAAGTGACTCAGATTTGGTTTTCACACCACTATATAGTTAGTTGAAAGAGCGAATTTAGAAAATTTCATGCGAAGAAAAAAAAAGTAAACGGAATTAACATAGTTATATATCACATAAGTGATATACAAAAAAACGTAAAGTATTACTGAGTAACATAAAATTTTGTTTTACATTTGGAATAAAATACAATATATTTATTTATGTTTAATTAAAGTTGCGTATAAAACTCTACCTTTAGAATAAAATGTTGTGTTTAATTATCTTTTCAGGTGAGTTGTATACATGAATTCAAATTGAGGTGAATAAATTACTTAGATGAAAGATAAATTATATCATATTCAAATATCACTTTATGTTTAAATTGTTAAAAAAAATTTATTATATTATTTATTATTTTTAATAAAATTCACTTGCAAAGTGGGAGCATAAGTGGAGCTAGCAGCACCACGGCCAGGTTGTGGCTGGAGATGGCCCTGCGTGCCATAGCCCTGTGATCTCTTGTAATCTTCTTAGTGCTTTTACTGCGTATACGGACTACAATCAATTGGCAAGCTTTCTAATTTTCCTTTGCGATCAGCATTTGCCTATCCATCAGGCCTCAAGTGTTTTTATCCATTTCTCTTTCAATCGAAATATTGTCGAATAAGTTTAACTCTTACTTTCATTGATACTATTGGATTATCGGATAGTACGACACTCAATAAGGTGAGTCTTAAAAAATGTGAGAGTATCATTTTTGCCTCCAACAATACAAGTATAACAAATGTTTATTCCGTGCTTAGACCCAACAAGACAATTAACTTACTGTCAACTTCTAGTCAAATCAATGTCATTTCTCTTAGTCGTTCTTAGTAAAATTGTCACATTGCTTTTTTGGGAAACTTCTCTGTACACTCATTCACTTCTAACATGAGGTATGATTCACATACATATAGAACTCATCCCTTACTTGTAGACTTACGGTTGATTTGATGTGTGAAAAACTTTTCCTACTTTTAGATGCAGGTTCAATTACGGTCATATAATCAACACTGCTTGGTTCTAGAAACTTTTGATGGCTTACAAGTTCTCACCAAAGTTGAACATGAATCATAGTCTTTCAGTGAAAGTGTCTCATGTTTATTAGCTTGTGTTATTCGATGTTCTATTGCCAGACAAAAGTTCGATCATGGTCCAGCTTAACATGAGCCTTGATGTGATGACCATATGCAAAATCAATGGAATCTTTCCCCACCTATCTTTGGCTATATAGTCACCAACCATCGTCTATCTAGTAACATGGCAATGGATCATCTAATAGTTTCGCTTCTTTTCTTTTTCTTCTTCTTTCAGAGGCTTATACTTGGCAAGAATTTTGCGCAACAGTAATTAATGATGAGGTTGATTTGAACCCATGACCATTTTGAAAATCTAGATTAATGAAGCATGGATACATTGCTCTGTTACGGAACCCCATTTTATGCGGCACATTATTGAAGTTGGTTGGACTAGACGTCTAGATCCCATAGAGGATGAAAATTGAATATAGATGGTTATGCGAATGGTAACTCGGGCTATGCTGCAGGGGAAGGCTTATCAAGAAGGAAAATGGAGATTGGATGGGTGGATTCACTGTTAATTTAGAGATTTCAACAAATATCACAGCAGAACTGATTGTTTATGGGTAGGGCTTAAGAGGATTGAAAATATGGGAGTGTTTGACTTTGAGATTGAAGTAGATTCATTAATTGCTGTGAATCTTATTAAAAATAGTGTTTCTCGAAACAACCCGTTTTGGCCTTGTGTGGAAGATTGCATGCATAATTTGTAACGGAACTCGAGTTTTCGTTTACAACATATCTACTAGGAAGTTCACACATGCACTGATTGACTAGTCAATTTTGACTTGAAATAACCACTAGGTAAACAATTTATAGTCCAGCCATCAGATGTGCTAAATACTCTTTTAAAGAAAAACAAGAGAGGAGAAACCCTTCCTCGACTAGTTACTGGTTCATAACCCCAGCTAGGCCTCCCTCCAACCCAAAAAAAAAAATGCTCAAGGACCATGTACAACTAGATAGAAATAAATACTATTTAGCAAAACGAGCAAGAAACCAATTTTTTTTTTTTTTTTTGGTTAAAGAGCAAGAAACCATTAACGGATAAGAAAGGGCTCTTCAGTTTTTCATTCCTTTGATATCTTATAACATAAACTGATCATAGCAGCTATGAAAATCATTGTACACTAAGCAAAGAAAACACTTCCATCTTCTTTGGCTTCATCTTGTTTTCTAGCTTAGAGAAACAACATCGAGCAAAGACTACATCTCCAGTTTTGCATTCTTTGCTGGCAAAACAAACAAAGAACACGAAACAAATTATCACAACAATTTGAAAGACTAAGATGATAAACTTTGCTCACTTTGAGCAACACTCTTAACTCCAACTAATGGCCACTGGGCTTCCCACAATATGCTTCCCATCTGACCACTCAATTCTCCCAAACACATTTGTATTTGGTGGTGGCTTTGAAGTTGCACTAAACGTTACACTATATGATTTCTTCTCATTCATTTGAGTAAAAGTCAACATCTCTGGTTCAACAGTAATCTTAACTTATTCACTTGGTACAGTAACGGACACCTTATATGTACTACCTCGTCCCACATTAGTTAACGTATGCGTGTACTTAACCGTTCTAGAACCACTTGTACTGCTGCCACTGCCACTCATTTGTACAACAAATGAAAGGTAATTTAGATCAGTAACGCTGTACTTTTTTATTGTGTCACAACTAAAATTACTCCTAGCTAGGCTGCTAATTTATGATGAAGTGTAGTCCAATGCACAGAGAAAATTAAGATAATCCTCCACGTTTAAATCATAAACAAGGTCTGGATTGAGTGCTGCCATGGGGTCCACGTGTCCAGCACCATGATTGAACGGTGTAAATGGATTTCCGGTAGCAATATATTGCATTGAGCCACTAGTTTTGTAAGCCGTGTAAGCCGTAGTCATGAGTGCTGAGTGAATTGCAGTTGGGCTCCAATCTGGGTGTGTGCCTTTAAGCAAAGCCGCTAAGCCGCTCACGTGTGGACAAGACATAGATATGCCCAATATAATGTTGAACCCAACGCGTCTATCATCCTCCGATAAGCCTATGGGTCCCACCTTCCCCGTCCACCCCGCTAAGATGTTGACATCTGGAGCGATTAAATCTGGTTTCAAGATCTCCGGTGTGATTGAATTAGGCCCTTTTGAGCTAAACGCAACAACTACTAGTGATGGTTCGATCCCCAGCTTTGTTCCCACAAAAAGAATCGTGATCATTGGATTAGGATCAGAAAATAAATAACTCTTAATCGCATCACCGATTTTTTGACCTATGGCAGTTGCTGGAAGCAAGTAAGCGTCTGCCACCAACTTTTTTCCGTTTGCGGCGGAGTTGGTCAACACCACCCCGGCCTCACCAGCTGCTTTAACACAATACCCTTTTGGACCCTAGGGTTGACCCCACGGTCACAAAGTACAATTTTACCTTTCACCTTTTCAGGAATTAACGTACCCATCATGCAAAGATTACCATTAGTAACATTACTCATATTACTAGCGTATACAAATAGAAGCATTTTATTGGGCAAAGATTCACTGCGGTAAAGTGAGACACCAGAGAAATTTTTACCATGTCCAAGGCTGACGTAAGTAGGAAAATCATGGTCTAAAGTGCCAGCACCAACAATTGTAATCCAAGGTGCCACGTTGGACAAGCTGTAAGAACTGGGCCCCCCATTATTAGTTAAACAAGAGACCAAAATACCCTTCTCCATTGCAGCAAATACCTGAATTGCCACACTATCTCTATAATAATCCGACATGCCACCATCGAGAGACAACGAGAGTACATTAACGTTGTCATCGATGGCCTTGTCCATGGCAGCTAATACGTCGAAGTTGAAGCAGCCGCCAACCCAGCATACTTTATACACCGCAACCCTCGCGCGCGTGGCCATTCCACGCGCGGTTCCTACTACGTAGCCAAAAAGGTTGGCGTTGGTGACGATAGAGCTGGAGGTTATTAAAGTTGTGTGGGTCCTATAGCCATCGTCGTCATGTGGAGATTTTGATTCTTTGGATTCCTAGATTTCATCTAACGTGGCTTCATAGCCTTTCGCAAAGTACCGTGCGCCGATTAGCTTACGGTTGTAGGTTGAAGCCATGAAGTTTGTTTCGGCTTCACACGCCCTTTTCCAATAATTCGGAATCAGGCCGAGGCCCGTGTCTTCGAAACTCTTGCTTTCGGGCCAAACGCCAGTGTCTAAAATGCTAATAACGATTTCACCCACTGAGTCTGACTCGGGGAAAAACGCAGCTGCTTTGTCAAGTGCCAGGAAAGAAGGCGTTCGAGTTGTGTGCAACTTGTACCACAATTCAGGCCAGACAAATAGAATTCCGGGTCGGGTTGAAAGTGTTGTCCCTTAATTAAACCTAAGAGGGGGTGAATTAGTTTATATAGGCAATAATACAATTTTTTCGATTAGGCAATATACTAGCAATACTTAATCAAAACCCAAATTTAAACAAATGTATACTTTAGCAATATAAAGAGTGAGTGAGGCAATTTATCAAACACTTAGTGTGCAGAAAATAGTACAAAGAAAGAGTTGAGAGAAAGAGATTGCAAATCGTGATTTTAGCGTGGTTCGGCCCCCGCCTAAGTCCACGATCTAAGCTCCCTGCTTAGGATTTCAACAATCTTCACTATAGTGGCTCTTCAAATGTTGGTGAGTCCACAAACCAACTACAATGGTAGTTCAAGCTTTTACAATAGAAAAAATCTCTTCTCAAAAATAAAGTTTTAACTCTAACACCTTTGACAAAGAAATCCTTCATTTCAAAGTGTCTTAACTCCCTCTTTTGATAACTGTTTGAGATTCATAATAAAAGCCTTCTTTTAGGGTTGATAAATACAATGAATGCCTCTCACAATAAAGCTCACAATTTCTTGCTCAAGTATAGCTCAATGATGATTCAAAGATAAAGATAATGAAAGAACTCAAGTGTAATTGCTTTGAATCAATCCCTTCAAAAATTGCAGTTGAGAGCACTTAATAGAGCTGAAAAAATGGTGTAATTAATGCTCCCAACGTTCACAAACGGCTATATTTTGAATCAGCATTTTTGGCCCGACCGGTCGAGAGACCCTCGTCCGGTGGACAGGTCTCGGGTGGACGACCCTTTGGCCACCGGTCGACCAATTGCCATGGGGTTGTCCGGTGGAACCAAAACTGTCAGGGTTGGGTTTTAAAGGGTGTTTCTTTTGAACACTTTTTGTAAAACATTTTTCAAATATTTCAAAATAATATTTGAGAATCATTGTCGAGCATATACCATTTGCAAGACCCAAAACCCCAGTCAAGTCCCAACTGGTACCCCTTATGACTTTCGTTTCCATCCTTATAACTCCATCTTCATTATTTTGAATCTTCTTCCTTGAACTTATGGATGTTCTTCTTCCTTCTTTAGCTTGATGATTTTGGAATCGGAGTCAATCTTAATTCATCTTTACTTATGCACACTTAACAAACTCATTAAATATATTTATGGTTTGTAATCATGAAAACCAAGATTTAGAAGCCTTTTAGGCTAACAATCTTCCCCTTTTTGATGATGACAAAACTTATCTCAAATAATAATAATGCAAGCATAATGAGTTTGAGAGACTATTTATCATTTTGTGCAATTTTGAGTTCGTTTGAACCTAAGATATAAGTTTATCCAAAAACTCTCCCTCAATAGGTGCATACATAACAAATCTCCCTTGATGTAAGAGTTCTTTTTAGATATGCTTCTATTATTTATATTTCTCCCCCTTTTTGTCATTAGCAAAAAAATGAAGATCAGTCACACAACAATATTAGCTTATTAGGTGACATTAGCAAGCAAAGAAAAGCATGTCTAGATTTGAACAACAAACACTTGACACAAAGTCACAAAGTAAGCAAGTCATAGAAAGAAAAACTACCAAAGCAATGGAGATGAAATATCAAAAACAAAGTATCAATACAATGGAAGAGAATGCATGAAGTAAAACATGATTGTTGGAAAAAGAAAGTTGCAAAGTTTAATGAGAAAGAGGAAAAGGGAGCATCCTAAGCATCGCAGAGCAATGGGATTAATCCTTCATAAATTTTTCATAGAGCTTCTCAAACATCTTGTTCATGCCCTTCATCTCAGTCTTGATGTCATCGACAGTCAAGAATAACTGACCAACTTTTGAAGTCAGATTATCAACTTTGGTATTGACTTCTTCAAGAGTGACTAGACGAAGTCTGCTTCTTGTAGACGAACTAGCACCACCAATATCAACCCAGGAAGGACCAACATTAGCACCTCTGCCTTCGGGATCTCCTTCATCACTCTCGCTTGTAGCTTCACTTTCATCACCTTCTTCCCCAAGGTCATAGTTCTCTAGATCATCAACTGCTTCAGATTGAACCTTGCGGAATTGACGTTGTTGAATGTAGACAATGTCATTATTTTCACGAGCCATGGTTTGTCTATCTAGGAAATACTTGTCAATGAGGTAGGTGGAGTCATTTAAGGGTTCAAATTGACCAATACGATCGAGACCTCTAAGACGGAACAGATGACACAAGATCATCCCATAAGGCAGAGATTTCTTCTTGAAGGCCAGCATATGACTAAGTATAATGTATGGAAGGTTGATTTTTACCTTCTTGTACATGAGGTACAACATATAACCCGTGAAGGATGGAATGGTCCCATCTTTTATATTGCGAGACATGCTAGATTGATTGAGGATATAGAGGAGCAAACGTTTCTCGGCACAGAGTTGATCTCTCTTTGGCATAAACTCTTCCAAATTTCCCGTCCCTTCCCATAGTGTAGTACACATCTCCTTGAAAGCGTCTGTGTAGAGTTCACTTGGTAAGTTCACAGCGGTGTAGAGTCTGAGACCACGATGTGGAATACCAAATAAGTTAGCCACGTCATGTTCACTTACAAAGAGGTTAACACCACTTACTCTACTCTTTATCTCTTGTACACTGGCTTGTTCACCTTCTACTGCATAGGCATAGAATTCACGAACCCATAGACCACAGTTAGTGTCCTCAAGTCCAAACAAGGGAAACCATCGTTGATGACGAAGCAGTGTATGAGGACGAGTAGAATCTAAAAAGTCTGAAGGATCAATGCATTTATCCCATAGTATATCTTTTTTAGATAAATCTCCTGGGGCTATGACGTATATAGGATCCCATGGATCAATGGTATGAGGCCTAAATGTTGTCCTTTGTCTCTTGGAGGCTTGTCTAGATGATGATGCCATGAGAAGACGAGAGAATTTACAAAAGAAAACAAGAATTTTTGGTTGGGTAATTTCGTCGAGCACTGGTGTGCAAGAGAATTTTTGAGGAATTTTGAAAAGGATTTGAAAGAGAATTCAGTGAGTTGTGAAAAGTAAAAGCTAGTATCTTTCATTTGCAATGCAAGAACAGAATTGTGAAGGTGATGTGAGACAATGAAAAGTTATAGAATTTGAGTATGAGAGAATTATGATGAGTTTTAATGAAGAAATGATTGAGTTTTGAATGAATTTTGAGGTTTTAAAGCTTTTGCCCGTCAGTGCCGCGACCAGACGAGGGTGAGCACGCCGATCGTCCGGTGTCATACCCTCATCTGCCTAAGGCACGTTCACCGGACGAGGGTGTGCTTCACCGGTCGACTGGTGGAAGACCCCTCTTCCGATGGTGCACTTTCTCTCAGAAAGTGCAATACACCCAAAAAAAACTTCAAGTTACATTTTTCAACACATTTTAAGCATACCTAACTCTCTTCTTATCACACAAAATTGATTCTCATGCAATGGTTTAGTAAAAATATCAGCTAATTGATTCACGGAATCAACAATGTTGAGCACAACATCTCCTTTTTGAACATGATCGCGAATGAAATGATGCCTAATTTCAATATGTTTTGTTCTGGAGTGTTGAATGGGATTTTTAGTGAGATTAATTACACTAGTATTATCACATTTAATAGACATATTATCGTAAAGAAGACCATAATCAAACAAATTTTATTTCATCCAAAGAATTTGTGCCACACAATTTCCAGCAGATACATATTCAGCTTCAGCCGTAGAGAGAACTACACTATTTTGCTTTTTACTAGACTAAGAGATTAATGAATGTCCTAGAAATTGACAGCATCCACTAGTACTTTTTCTATCTACACGATCTCTTACATAATCCGCATCCGAATACCCTACCAGTTCAAATGAGGTGTCTTTTGGATACCATAGTCCTAAATCTATAGTCCCCTTAAGATATCTAATGATTCTTTTTACAGCATTTAAGTGAGACTCTTTAGGACATGATTGAAAACAAGCACATAAGCACACAGAAAATACGATATTGGGTCTAGAAGCAGTTAAATAAAGAAGGCGGAATCATACCTCGATATTGCTTTTCATCTACCTTGTTACCTTCCTCATCTTTGTCAAGCTTGATTGATGTTGACATTGGTGTACTCATTTCTTTTGCTGACTCAAGCCCAAATTTTTTGATAAGTTCTCTAGTGTACTTGGCTTGATTGATGAAAGTACCCTCTTGCGTTTGTTTGATTTGGAGTCCAAGAAAGAAATTCAATTCTCCTATCATACTGATCTCAAATTCCTTGTGCATACACTTAGAGAAATACTCACAAAGAAATTCATTAGTAGCACCAAATATTATATCATCAACATAATTTTGTACAAGCAATATATCTTTGCCTTTTGTTTTGACAAAGAGAGTGAAATCTAATTTGCCTCTAGTGAACCCCTTTTCAAGCAAATAGTTGCTAAGTCTATCATACCATGCTCTAGGTGCTTGCTTAAGGCCATATAATACCTTATCCAGTTTATATACATGATTTGGCAAGTTAAAGTCCTCAAATCCGAGTGGTTGTTTCACATATACTTCTTCCTTAAAATAGCCATTTAGAAAGGCACTTTTTACATCCATTTGATATAATTTAAAGTTCATAAAACATTCAAAAGCAAGAAGAATATGAATGAAGTCAAGGCTAGCCACGGGAGCAGAAGTCTCATCATAATCTATCCCTTCTTCTTGATTATACCCTTGAGCCACTAGTCTAGCTTTGTTTCTAGTTACAACTCCTGATTCATCTAACTTATTTCTAAAAACCTATTTTGTACCAATTATGGAATAGTCCTTAGGTTTTTCAACTAGATGCCACACTTTACTTCTTTCAAATTGATTTAATTCTTCTTGCATGGCAACTATCCAATCTTCATAATCTAAAGCTTATTTAACATTTTTAGGCTCTACTTGAGAAAGAAAAGCAACATGTTCACAATATGCATTTAGATTAGAGCGAGTTCTTACTTCCTTTGTAGGATCACCAAGAATTTGGTCATTTGGGTGATCTCTTACAAACTTCCGACATTTTGGTAGATCATCATTTGTTGTCACTTCTTGGTCATTTTGTATTGATTGTACGTTTCCTTGTGGATTTTCTAGAGTTTCACCATCCTTTGAGGTTTGACCTTCTTCAACATTTGTCTCCTTTGGGTCTCTTGAGGTTCCCTCATTGCCGATAGTTGTAGGTAAGATTTGAGTGCCAACTTCGAAAACACCTACATCATCATCATTTTTTTCTCGGAGAGAAAGGATTAGTTTCATCAAAATCCACATGCATAGACTCTTCGATAAGCATGTTTCTTTTGTTAAAGACTCTATGAGTTTTACTTCTTGAAGATTAACCCATAAAAAGTCCTTCATCTGATTTCAAATCAAATTTGCCAAGATGTTCTTTTGTATTAAGGATGAAACACTTACAACCAAACACTTTAAAATGAGATACATTTGGTGCTCTACCTTTCCATAATTCATAGGGTGTTTTCTTTAAAAAATATCTAATTAGCATACGATTTAACATATAACATGCGGTATTTATAGCTTCACCCCAAAAATATGTTGACAAGTTATTTTCTTTCAACATTGTTCTTGTCATTTCTTGTAGTGTTCGATTCTTCCTTTCTACTACCCCATTTTGTTGAGGAGTTCTAGGAGCCGAAAAATTATGTTCAATGCCACGTTCTTCACAATAATCCACAAAAGATGCATTTATAAATTCGGTGCCTTGGTCATTATGAATGCAATTTATGTAATAGCCTTTCTCATTTTGCACTTTGTTACAAAGTTTAGCAAATTCATTGAAGGCATCATTTTTACATGCAAGAGGTCTTACCCATGTGAATCTAGTGTAATCATCTATAATAATATAGACATATCTAGATCCACCTAGACTTGCCACATCCATTGGACCAAATAGATCCATATGTAATTTTTGTAAAGCTCTTGATGTGGTTACCTTGCTAATTATTTTGTACGATGTCTTATGTTGTTTTCCAAATTGACATGCATTATATAGATGTTCTTTTTGAAATCTAGTCTTAGGAAGACCTATGACAAGTTCGTTTCTTGAAAATTTAGCAAGTAAATCCATATTAGCATGACCAAGTCTTCTATGCCATAATCATGGATTTTCATTAATGGTAACTAAGCATGTCACATTTTGGCACTTCAATTCATGAAGATTGATTACATATACATTATCACATCTATTTCCAACAAATATTACTTTATCATCTTTATCATACACCTTGCAACAAGTAGATAGAAATTCAACTCTAAATCCATTATCACAAAATTGACTTACACTTAGTAAATTATGTTTAAGACCTTTAACATACAAGATATCATGAATAGAAAGAGAGTTTATATCTCCTATGCTACCCTTACCAATGACTTTGCCTCATTCATTTCCTCGATAGCTAACTTTACCTTTGAAGTTTCTGTCAATCTCATAAAAGAAAGATATATATCTCGTCATATGCCTTGAGCACCCACTATCAATAACCTAAGTATCTGCATACTTCACCTTTAGGGCAACCTATTATTTCTAGAAACAAATCAAGTTTATTTTGGTCCCCAAAGTTCTATTGGGTCCTTTTGTGTTAGTACGAATTCCTAACACATCTAACAACCCATTTGGGTCTAAGCCATAAAGGAATATGAGAATCTCTTCCCACCATGTTTCTAAATCCTTATAACTTTCGTCTCCATCCTTATAACTCTATATTCATTCTTTTGAATCTTCTTCGTTGAACTTATAGATGTTCTTCTTCCTTCTTTAGCTTGATGATCTTGGAATCGGAGTTAATATTGATTCATCTTTACTTATGCACACTTAACAAACTCATTAAACATATTTATGGTTTGTAATTATCAAAACCAAGATTTAGAAGCCTTTTAGGCTAACAGAAAGAATTCGGGCTTCTTGAGCTGTAAGCCTGGTGGGGAAGCCATGCAAGATGTTGTTGTAAGTGTAGATCATCTGGGCTGAGTTAAAGACCGATCTGAGTGACGAGTCGAACTTTTGTGTGTGGTTGTCGTCGAAACTCACTGGAATTTGTGATTTCGCCAAGTGAATGATATACACCTTTTTCTCTAATGCCACTAACAGCAGAAACCCAGAAGCACCAAAATTAATGACATTAAAAATCTAAAAGATATTTTATTCTCAATTTTTGTGTTCATTCCTTGTAGAGAATAGAGCAGAGAATGAAAGAAGAAGAAGTATTGAAAATTCTCTATGCCTGGATTAATATAGTAGAAATGTGTGTGTTTTTGTGTGTGTATACAACTATAGAAGATGTGAAACCATGCAAAGTAGAGTAAGGAGAAGTGAAGTGAGGACAGTATGAATGATTGCATTATAGAACAAAAATATCAAAATGAGCCATTTTTTAATAATTAATTTGTTTATTTTGTTTGTTTTAGAATGATAATTAGCTTTGGTCATGTGTGCTTTGGCTTTATCCACACTAGTGTACTTAGCTCTCGAGATTCTCTGTCTTTAGCTTCTCTTTTTCATTTTTATCAGTAGTTGTGATTTAAATTTAAAATTTTTACTCATAATTTTTAATTATTACATGACCGTTTTACCAAACTCTTATGTTCATCTTTAGCTCTTTGTAGGAGAATAAAGTTATGCAAAATTCATTTCACTGGGCAAAGTGGCAACACAAGCTAGCATCTCACGTCCTTTACCTTTTGCACTGTTTTGTTCTGCGATTAGATTTGGATCCAAATGGTCAAATGCTTAACCAAGTGAAGAACCAGTGGTCAAGGCATGGTGCGATCAGAAGGGATAGACGGATAACTCTCTACTATAAATTTTTGGCGAGTTGCAAGGAAAGAAAGAAGAAAATCTTGAAGGTTACCTCTAGTGGTTCACGGGTTCAAGTATGAATCTGTAATTATTCAACACAAAGGTGGGCAATCAAAAAAAAACAAACAAAGGTGATGGGTGACTAGGTGGGTACGACGGGGAAGAGCTACTCGCCAACTAACTTGCCTCTTTTTCCCCCCTCAAAAAAGTAATGGTTGAAATTACTCTAAAGAGTCAGGTGAAAAAATAGGGAATAACAATCTATTGTGGTTAAAAGTCTCTAGTTCAAATTTATTATATCTTATTATGAATATTTGTGACCCTTAAATTATTTGGATTATTCGTCGGAGTACATCTCCATCTAGTGGGAAAAACATTAATTTTGTTTGGTATAATTATTCGTTGGACTTTGGAGTATATCATTGTACTACAATATTTGTACCCACAAAATGAATTAAATATGAAATTCTTATCGTAAAGAAGATAACTACTAAATTAATCGACACTATCATATTGGGTTATGTATAGACATAAGAATAGGGTAAATACCTAATTTGAGTTTGTGTCATTTTAGTCTTTATCTTTTAAAATGTACACTTTTAGTCATGAATCTTTACCATTTATCTCAATTTATTCCTTATCTTTCAAAATATACCCTTTTAGTCCCATATTTTTACCATTTATCCCAATTTAGTTCTCATCTTTCAAAATAATGGAGGACTAACGTAGACCATAATGACAAAGATAAGAACTAAATTGAGACAAATGATAAACATACGGCACTAAAATGGTACATTTTGAAAGTTGATGACTACATTGGGACAAATGATAAAAATACAAGAATAAAATAATCCATTTTAAAAGATAAGGACAAAATTGACACAAATCTTAAAAATAACGGACCAAATTAAATATTTACCCATAAGAATATTGTTCAGTGTAAGAAGCATAGAGAATTGAACTTTGTATGCTTGTGGTAACCATTTTAATTTTAGTGTAAAAAAGGGTTCAATGGATCACGGGATGCAGTTTCCACTAGCAAAGAAAGGTTTATCAAATGTAAAAAGTCTGTTATTGGATCATTTTATAAGCAGGATTTGTCTGTTATTGGATCATTTTATAAGCAAGAATTGTCTGTTTTTTTATGGAAATTAGTAAAGGACCTTGAGGTTGAAGCCTTTCAGAGACTTGTATCTTTGGGTTGGACAACAGACAAGTGATGATTGCCATCATATACTGTCACAACTTTTTTTCGAACAAATTTTTTTTTATATCAGTTCGTGAAAGAGGAAAAAGGACTAATATCAATTTAAATTGATTGAATAGTAATCATTTTTTCAAATAAGAATACCGGGAAATTGGTTGGGAATGTTTATCGTTGCCAACAATTAAGTGTATATGTCCGACGTGTTGAGCCATAAATACATTTGATCATTTTGTAACCTTTCGCAAATTCCTATTGTTTGCCTTCATCCTTGGCAGTGGAGAGCTATGCTTAGCAGTAAGTTACTGATAACAACATAAGGTGATCGTTAAATAAACTATTCATATTATTTTATTATAACGATATAAAATAAGGAAATGTGCAAGAGTACAATTAATAATGCAGATGAAGCTTTGCTGCTTTGGTCGGTTATAGTAATTTGACCGTAAGAGCTCATGACGTTCTTCTACTAGCATTTAGCATAGTTAGTTGAACCAGAAAGTGATGGCCATTTGGTTCCATTTGCAACACATGTTATGGTCTCCAACAGCTTCATGATAACTGGCTTATGGTCTCCTTCGTTTCCGGGAATGGCATAAAGTGCTATATTGACACCAAATTTAATACAGATAACTAGCTTATGAGCTCATTATGTGGTTGCAAAATATTTATACGTACGAGTTGAGTGGAATGATCAACTATTAATTTGATATATTTAAAAATTTTGAATTTAAATTACGATTTTTATCTCTATTGTATCAATATATATATATATATATATATATATATATATATATATATATATATATATATATATATATATTTAGATGTAAACTTTAAAGAAATTCAGCAAATTTTGGATGTGTCTATGTTATTGTAGATTTGTTAATAGAGATGATGTAAATCTTAGTAATTTAAAATGTTTGGTTCGAATTATGTAAATATTTTGATGATACGGGTTAAACCCTTGATCTTTCTCAGAAATCACTAGTTAATCCCTTAATTAGAGGGGAAAGGCGTAGTCCGAGGTCCTACCAACCTCGGACAGGGAGTCCGAGGTCCATAGGACCTCGGACCAGAGAAGACCGAGGTCTAAGGGACCTCGGAACAGGGAGTCCGAGGTCCCTAGGGCCTCGGACCAAGCAGGTCCGAGGTCCTATGGACCTCGGACATGGAATCCGAGGACCACAGGACCTCAGACCAAGGAGATCCGAGGTCCAAAGGACCTCGGAACAAGGAGTTCGAGGTCCCTAGGACATCAAACCAAGGAGGTCCGAGGTCCTATGGACCTGGGACATGGACCTCAGATATTTTTTACTCGGACGTTGAGGTCCGAGCTCTACAGACCTCAGCTAAGAAGCGTTGATAGGCATTGTTCTATAAACTCAGAGAATCTCCAGCTAATCTCCCACCAAACCATTTAAACAATTGTCCACTAGTCCTTTAATAATTCTCCACATGTTTGTAATGATGATCCCCTACTGCAGCTTTAATCTTTTGACTCAGCTGTAATGATAACTTCTCCTTTGTGACTCAGCAACCATATGACTTATCTTTTGAACCATAAGCCATGGTGTCTATAAAAGGCAGAAGATTGAGCAAGGGGAGGGGAGGTAAAATCTAATACTAACATTTTATACACACATATACATCTTCTTCTCTGCAGAAGCACCAAGCTAAGTTAAGCATCGGAGTGCTAATACGGGCTAGACCCGTCAAGCTCTCTTTATTTTGCAGGTATCAAGGCAGTGCGTAAAGGCCACTTATTACTTGTCATTTTTCTACCTTAACAGGTTGGCGCCCATCGTGGGGCCGATTCTAAGTCCCCCACTGAGATTTCACAAGATTACACCATGGTAACTACCCGGAGTTAGAATGTTGTAAGCGTACATGAAGAAGAGGCCGTAGAACAGCCAAATATGCAATTCTGTCCAGGAGAGACCTCCAACCTCGGACGGACTGATCTACCGCCTCCAAGGGTGGAAATACCTACAGAAAATCATCCCTCATACAAAAACACATACCCTGATCCATACACAAATCCATACCCAAGCTATCTGCTTACATACTCGCAAAACTATCCACAAGGATCTACTTGGTATCCAGGGTGGCAGTATCCCATTGCCACAACGCAAGTTCCACAAACTAACCAGCCAGTAGACCTTGGATATATCCTGCAAACTCTAGAGGAGTTGAAAAAGCTATTAATAACCCAGCACCTCATCCAACACAGCACCTCTCAGAAAACCAACCACGCTAAGCATCGCAGCAAAATCCCACACGCCAAAAAACCCAATTAACCAGAAACGCAGCCAACCCAAGAGAATATGTGCAGCAGATTCATACTGGAGGGCAACACAAAGAGGCGATGAACTCCACCAGATCTTCACAGGGCTTAGATACAGCAGAGCGAGGCCCCTCTCAAAGTGTCCAAAGAGAAGGTACTACTTGTACTGTCTTGGTTGCAGGAGCTTTCAAAGGCCCAAACCCATTCAATCACACTATCAACGAAGTTCCAAAGCCCGCACGATACAAATTGCCATATTTTCCCACATTTGATGGGCATGGAGACCCTAAAGATCACTTGGCAATTTTTAGGCACAAGATGGAGTTGACGGAGTTGCTAGAGGCCTGGGTATGTAAGGCTTTTGCTGGAACTTTAGTGGAGGTAGCTAGAGTGTGGTACGATGAATTGAAAGAAGGATCGATCGATTCTTACGCACGACTGGCAGAATTGTTTGTAGGGAGATTTTTTTCGGCTATTAAGCCGACCCGACATACCACCTCGTTGCTCAGTCTAAAGCAGAGGAGGGGAGAAACCCTCTGATAGTATGCAACCCGTTTTAATGAGGCTACCCTACAGTGTACGCAATTTGATCATAAATTTGCAATACAGGCATTCACGAAAAGGGTAGCAAACGAGTTGCTTCAAGCTTCTGTAGCTAAAAAGACTCCACAAAATATGACAGAATTAATGACCAGGGCGGAGAAATATATCAAAGTAGAAGAGGTGGCGATGGCAGAGAAAGAGGAAGACCCTAGGAGAAAAGGACAGAATAGTCAAGCTCATATAACCCAGAAAGAGAGAAAGGCCGAAGAAGGCCGACAAGAACAGAAGGGGAGAGAAAGAAGATAACCACCTAGATGGCGGAGGTTTAACAACTATACTCCTTTGATGAAACCCAGATCTCATATATTGGCTGAAATTCGAACGCGGATGAACCTCCCAGATCCACCAAAGATGAAAACGGAAAAGGAGCGCCGTAAGGGCAAAGGGCAATATTGCAGGTATCACAAGGATTTTGGGCACGATACCAAGGCCTGCAAGAATTTGAAAGATGAGATTGAAGCCCTAATCAGGCGTGGACACCTGCAAGCTTATGTCAGGAGAGGCAATCGGGAAGAGAGACAGAGGGAGAGAAACCCGAGACACGCTCAGGCAGCACGCGCTTAGGTGGAGATTGATATGATAACATGAGGTATGGCCTCAGGAGAGGAAAACCTCCAGGCCAGAAAAGGTTACCGCAAAGCGGGTCGCGGGGATCCCCCGATGAAGAGACCAAGGGTGGAAGAAAGTATCACCTTTGGAGATGAAGATTTGAATGGTCTGGTGTTGCCCCATGATGACCCATTGGTGATTGCAGCGGACATTGCTGGGATTGTAGTACGCAAGATCATGGTTGATACAGGAAGCTCGGCGGAGGTTATATTCCTGAGCACTTTTGAGAAGATGGGGTTGAAAAGGGAACACTTGAGGATGATGAAGGGAACCTTGTCAGGTTTCAATGGCAGAGAAGTAAGACCCGAGGGTATGATAACGCTGAAGATGATCCTCAGGTGAAATGAACAGAGCCGTAGTGAGATGCTCGATTTCATTGTGATAGATTGTGAATCACCATACAATAGGATATTGGGGAGAGTAGAATTGGGAAAGTTCAGAGCAGTGGTATCCACCTATCACCTGGCCATGAAGTTCCCGTTTGAGGCTGGAATAGTGACAGTAAGAGGTGACCAGAGAAGAGCCCAGGAATGCTATGCAGCTTGTCTAAGACTGCAAAAAGAAGAGAAAGAATTAATTGAAATCACGGAGAAGAAGGCTAAAAAGGGACATGAGCTGAAGAAAGCAGAACCCGCGGAGGAATTGCAGAAAGTGGAATTAACAACTGGAAAAGAGGTTCAGCTCGGAACAGAGCTTCCTCAAAACCTGGCGGAAGGTATAACCCATTTCCTATCTTGTAATAAAGATGCATTTGCTTGATCTGTACATGATATGACAGGAATAGACCCATGAATAGCCGTGCATCGGCTGAACGTAGATCTAACATTCAGGCCAATAAAGCAAAAAAGGCGGGTCTTCCATGTAGAAAAGAATCAAGCAATCAGAGAATAAGTAAGTAAATTGCTGAGGGTTGGGCATATACGAGAAGTGGAGTACCCTACCTGGTTGGCAAACATGGTGATAGTTCCAAAGGCATCCGGGGCTTGGCGGATGTGTATAGACTTTACGGATTTGAACAGGAGCTGCTCGAAAGACTGCTACCCATTGCCTAGAATAGATCAAATGGTGGATGCCACCTCAGGTTTTGAGATGCTGTCATTCATGGATGCCTTCAAGGGGTACAATCAGATTAAGATAACACTAGGAGATGAGGAGAAGACGGCGTTCATAACAGACTGAGGGATATTTTGCTACATGGTGATGCCATTCGGTTTGAAGAACGCAGTGGCTTGTTACCAGCGTATGATGGAGAAAGTGTTCAACGAGCAGTTGGGGCGAAATATGGAGGTGTATGTTGATGACATGTTGGTGAAGAGTAAGAAGGCAGAGACTCACATCGAGGATCTATCAGAGGCATTCTCGATAATGAGGAAGGTCAGCATCAAATTGAATCCTGAAAAGTGTGCTTTTAGGGTTCAAGCAGGTAAATTTTTGGGATTCATGGTTACTCGAAGAGGCATCGAGGCTAACCCAGAAAAGGTGCAAGCCATTTTGGGCCTCGAGCCACCCAGAAGTGTCAAGGATGTTCAGAAATTGATGGGAAAGATAGCAGCCTTGAGCAAATTCATGGCTAGGTCAGCCGACAAATGTGCTCCTCTGTTCAAAATCCTACGCAAACCAAAGTATTTTCAATGGACGGTAGAATGTCAAGGAGCTTTTGAAAAGTTGAAGGAGTACTTAAGCTTGGCACCTTTGATGTCCAGACCAGAACCCAGTGAGACTTTGTACGTATATTTAGCAGTATCCCTGTAGCGACAGCACTAGTACGACAGGATGGAAAGAAGAAGAGGCCAGTCTACTATATCAGCCAAGTACTTAAAGGAGCTGAGCTGAGGTATCCTCCTACAGAGCGAATGACATTAGCTCTACTGGTGGCCTCCAGAAAGCTTAGACATTACTTTGAGGTGCATCCCGTATGTGTTATGACGGATATGCCATTTAAACAGATGTTACAGAAACCAGAGGCATCAGGAAGGCTCCTAAAGTGGTCTGTGGAGTTGAGCCAATTTGACATTACATTCAGACCAAGGACCGCGATAAAAGCTCAAGCTGTGGCAGATTTCATTGTGGAATTCATAGGAGAGCCATCTGGGGTTAGTCCAAGGCCGTGGAAGATTTGGGTAGATAGAGCCTCAGGCAAGAGCGGCAGTGGAGCTGGAGTCATACTTCGGGGTCCAGAAGGCGATGAGTTGCAGTTCGCTTTGAAGTTCCGTTTCTCAGCCTCAAATAATGAGGCTGAATATGAAGCCCTTATTGCAGGTATTAAAACAGCTTAGGCGATCGGGGCTGATGCGATAGAAGCTCACACGGACTCACAATTGGTGGCAAGTCAAATAGATGGAGAGTACGAAGCCAAAGATGAAACCATGGTGGCCTACTTAGCAAAAGTAAAAAGTGTAGTAGCCAGATTGAATGGTTTCACAATCAGCCATATACCACGGACGGAAAACGAGAAAGCAGATGTCCTCTCGAAGCTTGCGGTAGGAGTAACGGGGCCAATAACGATAGAGGTGGCGGAGGTTTTCGAGCCAAGCATAGTTCGGGAGCGCAAGGAGATAGCCTAGGTGGAGCACAATGAGTCTTGGATGCCACCTATGGTCAATTTCCTTGAAAAGGGATCTTACCAAAAAATAGTGAAGAGGCAAGGAATGTGAAAATCCGAGCTCCAAAATATGTAATGCTCGAAAAGTAATTGTATCGAAAAGCGTTTACTTGGCCCATGCTGAAGTGTGTAGACAAAGGTGAGGGCGATTATATACCCAGGGAAATGCACAAGGGGATTTGTGGTAATCACATAGGCCACAGAGCTTTGGCTCGAAAGATATTGAGATATGGGTATTTCTGGCCAACCCTAAATGAAGATGCTCGGCGCTTGGTGCAAAAATGTGATACATGCCTGAGATTCTCAAGAATCCCACGGCAACCTGCAGTGGAGTTGACTGTGATGATGAGTCCCTGTCCATTTGCTCAATGGGGTCTGGATATACTAGGACATTTCCCAATGAGCACAGGTCAGAAGGTCAAATGTTTTGTAATGGTAGATTATTTTACTAAATGGGTGGAAGCTGAGCCCATCGCCAAGACTACAGATAGAAATGCTTGGAATTTTGTGTGGGAAAGCGTCGTGTGCAGATTTGGGATTCCAAGAGTGATAGTAATAGATCACGGGACCCAATTCGATTGCCACTATTTCAAGAAACAATGCTCGGAGTTAGGCGTTTCCCTTAGATTTGCTTCTGTAGCACATCTGCAAACTAATGGCCAAGTAGAAAATGCTAACAAATCTATTTTGCAGCGTCTGAAAAAGAAGCTAGCAGCAGCGAAAGGCCTTTGGGCCGAAGTTTTGCCAGAAGTGCTATGGGGATACAGAACAACGCCAAACGAATCGACGGATGAAACCCCCTTCAGCCTAACATTCGGGGTAGATGCTGTCCTACCTGTAGAAATTGGCTCGACAAGCCAAAGAGTCGCTGAGTATGAAGAAGAAGTTAATAACCAGGCCCTGCGAGAAGACCTGGATTTGGTGGAAGAATTCAGAGAGAAAGCTAGAATAAAGATGCTCGAAGGCAAGAGGGCTATGGCAAGGTATTTCAAAAAGAGAGTAAGAAACAGAGAACTTAAAGAGGAGGATCTAGTCCTCAGAAGAGCAATCTTCAAACCTGATTCAAATTAGGGAAAACTCGGACCAAACTGGGAAGGCCCGTACATGATAATTAAAGAGGTCAAACCCGGAACTTACAGACTCAGAGAACTCGATGGCAAGGAGCTAAGAAATGCATGGCATGTAGAGCATCTAAGAAAATATTACATGTAATCCTTTTCCTCGAATATTTAAGTACTGTTTATGATTATGTCCTTTTTTCTGCCCAAAGTTTCCGTTAATGATTATAGTAGAAGAAAGCCAAATCCCAAAAGAGGGAAGCCGAGGATCGAGACAAGGGGGCACGACCCTCGAGAATAAAAACAAAGAGGCACAACTCCCAAGATCTAGACCAAGGGGCACGATCCCCAAGGTCCAAGGCTGGGGGCACAACCCCTTCCCAAAGCCATCAAATTATCCTTCAAACAGATAAAGAGTTTTGAAAAGGCATGACCCAACAAAACCAAGAAAAAAGAAAGAGACAATAAATCAACGAAAAGAAGAACTCTTTTCATTAAAGACGAAAGTCTTCATTACAAAAGGCAAATACAATGCTTTAAACACAATGCCTATCGCTCATCCTCAGAGCTCGAAGAATCATCAATAAGCACATTCTCCCTAATAGTTAAACCATGTCTTTTGGCATAACGATCAAGCTTCTCCTGAAGCGCAGTAGTGACGTCATCCGTGGTATCAGCGGCAGATTGAGCATAAAGCTTCTTCAAATCATCCCTGTATCCCTGCCCACAACGAAAATCCTCTACTGCCTGGACCTTCATATCCTCAAGAGAAGCTTGCAAATCCCTGAAATGAGCTTTCATGGAACCGCGAGCTGTCTGTGATACCTCTAACTCAGACTGAAGCCTCTCATACTCAGACTGAAGCCTCTCATATTGTTCCACGAAGCGGTAGGCCACGCTGAGACCCATGGACATCTGCGACAAACAAAGCAAAGGTCAGGAAAATATAACTCAAATAAAAATAGAAGGAGAGCTAAAGGAAGAAAGTACCTTAAAACGAGCCTTTTCAAAGGCTTCTTGAGCAACAGAGTATAACTGATCACTCGGAAGTTCATCCAAATAACTCGCCACATTATCGGGACCCTCAGGAATAGGGAAAGACCTCGGACGAGACTAGGCCGAGCCCTCAAGAGCAAGGGGAGATCTCAGACGAGGTAGGTCAGGAGAACTGGCGGCTAAAAGAAAGACATCTTTAACCAAACCACTGTCCTCAGGCATAACACCAACTACCTCTTCATAAGGAGGAGCTTCATAACCAGCAGCAACTTCTCTAAAAACTTCGAATCTGCGAGCAGTTCTTTCAGGAGTTGGAGAAGAAAAATTCTGCAGGATAGGAGGCTCAGACCAGGTGGGCTCGGACTCGGATGAACTATCTGACTGAACTACTTTTCTTCGTGGCTGAGCAGCCTTCTTTTGTTTTTTAATAGGACCACCTTTAACCTTCTTCTTTCCAGCTCGTTTAGCAGCGCGGGCTCTTTGTACCTCAGCTCGGGCTTCCTGAGCAACAGCTTTAACTGGATCAAGTCTACCAGCCCTGGTGGTTCGAGCCTCAGAAGCACCAGGAGGTGTTTGCTGCTGAGCCTCTGGGATAGCGGTACCTGCAACGGCAAAATAAGAGTCAGCTATGCAAAAAGAGAAGCTTAAAAATACATATATGGAAATTTTTATTACCTTCATGGATAAGAACATCAGCCTGGAACCCAATGACTGGAGAAGATGAAACCACAACAATAGGGCATCCATATAATGGAGAGCGAGCAGCAGCTGAAGGTCCCGCCTCGGCATTAACACACCTCAACTGATCATAAATGCCGGAGGCTAGAACAGCTTCACGTGTTAAATAGAGGACACCGCGCACGGGCCGAGCTCGACAAAGAATGTAAGAAGTCATAAGTCTCTCGGCTGGGGTCAGGAGAGGAGGCTCACGATAAGCATCAAGCTTAGTACGTGGTAAATGCCTGAAAAGTCTTCTGACTGGGCATCTGAAAGGATGAATGACGAACACAAACTTGTTGTGCCATCCTCGGTTGCTAGAAGGCCAATTAGAAAATAAACGATGACTGGGCCTAGCAGAGAAAGAGTATAAACCGAAATTCTTGGGGTCATGAATCAATTGATGAAATTGACGGAAGAGATTAAGGGTCGGAGTAAGACCAAGTGACTTGACCCAAACATAATAACCTACTACCTCCCTCCAGCCATTAGGAGCAAGTTGGCAAGGAGCAATGTCAAAAAAATTAAAGATGCGACCGATAAAGGCAGGGAAAGAAAGATGGAGAAACTGAAGAGCGAGATAAGGTAAGGCCACTTCCCCTACCTCGGGTTGACATGCCACATCCTGATGGCGAGGAATTCTAATTTCATAACCATGTGGAAAGACACCTTCATTGCAAAGCTCGCGCAATTCGGCTTCGCCAAAGGTACAGTTGTAATACAAGGCAGAAAAATCCGTTTGGGCATCAGGATCAAGATCAGGTGTTAACGCCCTAGAAGAAGGAGGAGAAGGCTCGGGTATCCCAGGAATCATCTCTAGAGTAATGTAAGGAAGAAAAGGATTCGGATCACATTGAGGAATGGTTTGGGAAGTTTCAGACTCAGTAGGATTAGAAGGACTAGATTCCGAAGGCCCGACTTCATCAGTCCTAATAGACCTAAGTGGTTGAGCGGGAACAGGAACCCCAAGGGGTGGAGGTGAAGAAGATGGGGGAATAGTTGTGACTAAAGGGTCAGTATGAGTAGCCCCCTGAAGACCGAGGCCTTGAGTCACAGCAGGGAGAGCAACAATAACCTCCATAATTTTCGAAGAAGAAATCGAAGAAGAAGATGCCATAAAATTATATATATGAATGATGAATGTAAAAAGAGGTCAAATGATAGAGGATAGGGTACCAGGGAGTCCAAGGTGTTGGTGGCAGCGCCGAGGTGGTTGGCGTCGACGAGGTGGTGGTGCCGAGGTATTGGTGGCAGCGCCAAGGTGGTTGGCGTCGACGAGGTGTTGGTGCCGAGGTATTGGTAGCGGCGCCGAGGTGGTTGGCGTCGACGAGGTGGTAGTGCCGAGGTGTTGGTGGCGGCGCCGAGGTGTCGGTGACGGCGCCGAGGTGGTTGGCATCGACGAGGTGTTGGCACCGAGGTGTTGTATAGAGAATAATAAAGCTAGCTTGAGGTTGTATGAGCCTTGAAGAGAGAGAGATGAGAGAATAAGAAAAATGAGTGTCTGAAAAGAAGGTGAAGTGTTTGAATGTTGGAAATAGGTATTTATAGGATTGAAAGTGGGAGGGAAAACCAAGAGTTTCAAATCTGAAAATGGGAGGAAAAACCAAGAGTTTCAAATCCTCACCATTAATTCAAAAGTCACTACACCAGATCTTGACAAGTAGCAAGGCTACGTTATTGGTGGTAAGTGACAAATTGCACAGAAGACAAAGCAGCATTAAAATAATTTATCGATTTGACATTGCCAAGGCATCGTAATCAGTTCCCGAACCTATTTTATAGCTCCAAGAACTGATGGGGCATCATGATACGGATTAAACCCTTGATCTTTTTCAAAATCACGGGCTAATCCCTTAATTGGAGGGGAAAGGCGTAGTCCGAGGTCCTACCAACCTCGGACAGGGAGTCCGAGGTCCATAGGACTATGGACCAGAGAAGACCGAGGTCCAAGGGACCTCGGAACAGGGAGTCCGAGGTCCAAGGTCTTATGGACCTCGGACCAAGGAGGTCCAAGGTCTTATGGACCTCGGACATGGAGTCCGAGGACCACAGGACCTCGGACCAAGGAGATCCGAGGTCCCTAGGACCTCGGACCAAGGAGGTCGTCTAAGGTCCAAAGGACCTCAGACAGAGAGTCCGAGGTCCACAAGACCTCGGACCAAGCAGGTCCGAGGTCCAAGGGACCGAGAGTCCGAGGTCCCTAGGAGGTCCGAGGTCCTGTGGACCTCGGACATGGAGTCCGAGGTCCACAGGACCTCGAACCAAGCACGTCCGAGGTCCAAAGGTCCTCGGACCAAGGAGATCCGAGGACCTATAGTCCTCGGACATGGTGATCCGAGGTCCATAGGACCTCGGACGTTGAGGTCCGAGCTCTACAAACCTCAGCTAAGAAACACTGGTAGGCATTGTTTTATAAACTTAGAGAATCTCCAGCTAATCTCCCACTAAACCATTTAAACAATTGTCCACTATTCTTTTAATAATTCTCCACATGTTTGTAATGATGATCCCCTACTGCAGCTTTAATCTTTTGACTTAGCTGCAATGATAACTTCTCATTTGTAACTCAGCAACTATGTGACTGATCTTTTGAACCATAAGCCATGGTGTCTATAAAAGACAGAAGATTGAGCAAGGGGAGGGGAGGTAAATCTGATACTGACATTTTATACACACATATACATCTTCTTCTCTGCAGAAGCCCCAAGCTAATTTAAGCATCAGAGTGCTAATACGGGCTAAACCCGTCAAGCTCTCTTTGTTTTGCAGGCATCAAGGCAGTGCGTAAAGGCCACTTACTACTCGTCATTTTTCTACCTTAACATTTGATAATAATGGTATATAGATGCTTTGATGTGAATTTTTAACAGATTTATTATCCATTATTTTGGTACTTTAGAAGATAGCTTTGCAGGTTTAAGAATAAACTACTATTTTTGCCTCACCCTTCCCTTATTTAAGGGACCGTTGTTACTGAAAAATCAGCAAATACATTAAGCCGTGAAAATTTCAAAAATTGCCAACACAGTAATTCTTCTAGAATTCCATTCCAAGACTTTGATACAGAAAAGCTAATTCCAATTAAACAAATCTACCCTAATTTCATAAGGGTACAAAAATTTCAGATGATCTTCATTTATTCACTCGTGAAATTTTCTCGAATAATAACCAAACAACCTTGTTAGGTTTCGTATTCTCTATTTTATTCACAGGCTTAAAGAAAGAAAAAAAGAAAATTTCTCTCGGACCTCTCGACACAATTTAACAAATGATTGCGATTTGGGAAAAAAAATCATGCCGAGCAAAAAGAATAATGAGATATCATTAGGTGATAATTATCCGCCTACGTAGACAAATCACACTCGACACTCCCAAGACTCTTAGCCTTTATCTTCTTGGCGAACAGCCAAGTCACCACACACTTATGATTGTAATTCCATTCAATGAATGATGCTATATATCATCACTGAAATTTAACTCTCATTTATGTGATACGAACTTCTTTTTTGTTAGATACGCAAATATTTCATTAAGCTTTAAAATGTAGACATAATGTTTAATATATAGATTGGAGAAAAAAGTATTCCCAAGATTTATGAAATACCAACAATATGTAATAACAACATCAAAGAGAAGAGGTACGCAACACTGGGCATTTGGCCTGGTGGTTGATTCTCGCTTTGGATGCGAGAAGTCACAAGATTGCCATAGTATAAAATATCCTTCAAAAGTAATAGAAGATTAATTTAGGTCTTTTTTTAAATAATAAAAAAACAGAGGGAAGAGGCATATAAACAATTATATGAGATTTTAACTTGATGATCAATTTTTCCTTACGACCCGGGATAAAGACACAAAAATAAGGATCATATAAAAGTTTTGGGCTAGGTACGCACTGGAATGAGGAATTTCAAAATTAATTGTATTAGCTGATAAATAAATAATTTCTAAATTCTTTTAATCGTGTCATCGGACATGAATATTTGACAAATCAAAAATTGATTTAAACTGAAGAATTTAAATCTCAATTTTTAAATAAAAGACGAATCTGACAAAAAAAATTAAAAAAAAAAGAAATTTAATAATGTAGACCAATGAATCTAAAGGAAAAGTCTAGTCATCACACTGTTCATAATTTATTTGTTACAATTGAATGTCATGTTCTTTTTAACTTTATTTTTCTTTCTAAAATTCTCAAAATGCTTCAGAGTCCCAAGTTCTTGAGATTAATCCATTCTCTAAAAGCAAAATAGTTCAACCAAATTCAGTACCTGTACCTCATGTAATTGTATCACTAGAAAAAAATTAAAGTCACACAATTACCTAAATTGAATGATTATCTTAGATTAATAATACTAAATTGAAAGGGAATATATTCCCTTGTTTTATTCTATAAAATTCATCACATCACTAGCACATTCACGTTCTGGTGCAGGATATTCGTCAGCTCATGGCTTCGATTTTTCGCATTCAGTTTAGTCTAGTTAAAAGATCAGCAAATCATGTTGCAGGTTATGTTACAAATTCTTGTTGTCTAGATACTTTGCCTGTAAATTGGGTTTTTAACTTCTGTTTATGTTAGAACAGCTTTTGGATTGTGATTTTTCAAATAGCGAGGTTGGTTAGTTATACAATTTGTGTATATTTATATATTGTAAATATCATATTGATAACAACAAAAAAAAAAGGAAAAATCATCATATTTGTTAAAAATCACAATTTAGTCACAAATATTTAATTTTGTATCTTAAAATTTGGATATTATGTTTATTCATAACTTTCACCTAAAAAGGTTAAGAAAAAATTACACTGTCAAGTTTAATTGGATCCAATCGTATGCCCTACAAAATCTTAGTTATGACCAAAAAAAAAGAAAATAAAATCAAAATTAAAAGAAAAAAGAAAGCAAAAAGAAGAGCTTTTTTTTTTTTTTTTTTTTGTTCGAAAAAAAAAAAGAAGAGCTTGAAAAAAGCGCAGAATGAACTGTATTAGTTATGACCAAAAAAAAAAGTTGTATCAGTAACATTTCAAGGCTTTTACCCGCCACCTATGGCGTTCTTCACCGGCTACACAATTCTCCGCAGCCTTTACAATCATCACCGTCCGATTAGTTCATTTTACAAGAACAAAACGGCGGCGTTTCACCTTGCGTTGCATTGGCAACCGAGTTTTGCTTCAAGGCGGTGGCTTAGTACTGGGACCGAGTCGACTCACTCCGAGTTCGCCGGTGCAAACGCGTACGAGCTGCTAGGGGTATCAGAGACCAGCTCATTTGCGGAAATCAAATCCTCTTTTCGTAAATTGGCTAAGGAGACACACCCTGACGTTGCTCAATCACACGATCATTCCTCTGCTTCCAAACGCTTCATTCAAATCCTTGCTGCTTATGAGGTCTCATGATCTTTCACTTAGTTTCGCTTCTTTTCAATTTTTTTTTTAATAAATTTTAAGTTTTATATATGAAATTTTTAGCTGAATTTTCTTTGCGGTCAATTTCTAGCTGAATTTTCATTTGAGATCGCTTACTAGACTTTGCATAAGATATTCTGTCAAATTTTAGCGTTGAAACTAACGACTTGAGTTAGGCGGAATGGCTAATTTGAAACGAATGTGAAGTTTAGCGAGCGATTTGGAGAGGAAAATGTTTACTCCGGGATTGTAAATTTCGTATAAATTTACTCGCCAGTGGCAGAATTTACGCTTTCTTTTTCATGAACGTAATGAGTTTTTCATGTGAAGAAAGAGATGGATAATTAAGTTTTCGCTGATGATTTGGAATTTAGGAGGATTTAATAATTACTTGATGAATTATGTTTGAATTGAATTGGATTGGTTAGTGAAAGGAAAGTGAAAAAAAATGAAAATACACTAAATTGAAAGAAAATGTATTACTTTCGTTCATGTATTTATGGTTTAGCTTCATGTAGTAAGAGAGGTGACAGTAATGATTGGATAGTTAACTCATATGATTGTTTAATGTGGTAGGTTAGTGTTTGAAACTTAATATCATAATTTGGTTCAAAAGGTCGTGGCCTGTCGTATTGTGTTCACTCCTAGTTGTATGAATTTCGCTGCACTACTGAAGTGAAGTAAAGTAGCAATGACATGGAAGTTAAAGTAAACAATTTACCTAACAGTCTACGGAGATGAAGAAGAATAAATGGAGGAAGAAGGAGACAAAAAATAATTAGTATGGGAGCATGGGTTTAATTAAAACACCCAAATCACATAAAAGAGAAAAATTAGAAAAAAGTAAGAACACAAGAATTTAATGTAGTTCGGCAATGTGCCTATGTTCATGGAGAGAGCGAATCAATTCCACCATGCAATGATATGTCACTACAGGCCTCTCTATCTCATACTTGCCACCTCTTCCATAATAAACCGCTCTCTTTTTAGTTACTCGAAAATAGAAACTATCTAAACTTTGGGTTGGGGGCTTCCAGTCCAGGCGTACTATAGACAAAGTCCGACAAAAATATGTATCTTGCAGCATGCTTGAATATGCCCTTTCAGCACTACTAAAAGTGTCCAGTCAAAATGAATTCAAGTCACAAGCACAGCAGGTGACAACTATAAACCCTTATTTTGTACTCTGTTAAGCACATGTAATCTGCCATGTGTTCTTAAAGACTGCTTTATAAGTAATGTCGGTAACTAGTTTCATGATAGTCTACATGATGAATGAACATATATCTAGATTTCAAACATAATAGGTAAGATGCATTTGGTTATTATTAATCGGTTGCAGATACTTTCAGATAGTGAGAAGAGGGCACATTATGACCGTTATCTGTTATCTCAAAGAACAGTTATTCAGAGACATCCCAGGCAGGATTACGTAATGTATAACTATGAATTGCACAGAGCAGCAGTGAAGCAGATGGAGGTTGTGGAATGGTTAGAATGGTATAGAGATGCCATAAAAGATATTCTATCTGACAAAAGGGTGGTTGCTGGGTCAGGTTATTTTGATGTTCTGGAAAGAGATTTCTACTCAGCAATACATGCAGCTTATTATGGGCCTGCGATTGAATCCATGGATCTCCTTCCTGACTGTTTTGAAGCTGAAGAGAGGTCCGATTATGGAACATCTGAGGTACTGCACTTAGTTTCGGGGCGAGACCTGTTTGGAATGGTATGCATACCAGAGAAGGTTCCTGAATTATCACATGGCTGTAAAGAAAGATTGACATCTTTCGGGTCCTGTTTGTGCCCCACTGTTGCCAACATTGGTCAACAAATGAATTCTGGTGTATATGATTTTGCAACAAGTCAGAGTCAAGTCAAGACTACTGATTACCAACCATCTGATGCTTATAAAGATCTAGAATTGTATATATTGGGGAACCGTGTTGCTGTGGCTACAAGAGTTCCGCCGAGGAATATCTGTAACGGGATAGACGAAAAGGATTTGGAAGATCAAATACATGTTTACCTTACTTCACCTGGAGACACAGTGAACTCGAATCAAGAAATTCCTGGCCATACATTTTCAGATGGATCTAGATTTCATCTGGGAACTATAACTGGACTTGGGACTAGTCCTGATGAAGGCTCCTGCACTGTCTATAGCAACAATGCTGTAAAAACTCATGTAATTATGAAGCATAGAACGTTACTGGTGAGCGTCATTCACTTTCTTCTTTCCTCTGTGTTTCATTTTTCATTCTCGTCACATTCACTGGAAGAGGGTAGAAAGGGGTTTGAATCAGAAAAGCGCAACCCTCTTTCTGATACTTTGGGGCCCTCGTCAAAGACAATAACTGACATTCTGTAGTGAGACATTCATCTATCTTCAGTAAATATATGTGTTGTGTATTAGGTTTCCAGCTG
Source organism: Ehretia macrophylla (assembly GCA_037974665.1). Taxonomy (NCBI): domain Eukaryota; kingdom Viridiplantae; phylum Streptophyta; class Magnoliopsida; order Boraginales; family Ehretiaceae; genus Ehretia; species Ehretia macrophylla. Next base: position 35,025,002 of record CM075770.1, read on the forward strand.
CTAGTTGTCAGTTATCGGTTCCTATCATCTTATGGTTGTTTAGAAGACAAATACCTGGGTCTTGAGACCCCCTTTTTTTCTGAATGATTAATCAGGACTCGGAATGTTTAATGAAACCATATTCCTCTTGGACATACCCCATTCATCTTGTATGTCATAATAGAGAAATGTGTTTTGAATATCACATAAAAGAAATTGTCAATTTTGGTAATTTCATGGTGAACTGAACGCGTCATTTTCACTGGTGGACTTATACTTTCCCCTCCTAGACATATATTTTGTGATGTGTCAGTCTTTCTTGAACCTTACATTTTCTTTTGGAAATTCATTTCAGGTAAAACACATGCACTGGTATCAAGTGGGGGATGAAGTTTCAGTTTGTGAATGTAGATGCAGTAGAGCGAGGTTGCCACCGAGCAAGTAAGCTGCAGGCTTTTCCTTAATGGAATTTTTATGGACTCTTTGCTTACTGAAGTAAAATTTAACTTGGACAAGATGGAACCTTAAGGGGAGTTTGATATGAAGTGAAAGATTTTATCTCTGAGAAAATTGTTATTATCCGCCTGTTTACCTCCATATCATTGTATTTTACCCATTGATATTACTACGGGATATTGCTACGGGTTGAGAGAATGTCAAAGGTTCCTTATTCTCTTTGATTAACTCTGGCTTCTCCTCTCTTTCCCGGTTAATTTCTTCCCAATATTTAAACAATATCCGTTCATTTTCTCCACTCGCCTCCCACCTCTTTCTCCACCCTTTCTTGTCTCATAAGTGGGAAAGCATGATTATTTTGTTATTCTATTCTTATTTACTAGTCATTGTATAGTAATCATGCATGTTGGAGAGAGTTAGGCACTATTAATTTTTCATATACCATACCATCATCTTCTTTCCCTTCCTTCCTCTATCTCGCATATATGGGTATGTGTCTATTATGAAGTTTCCCTTATGGTTTGAGAATCTAACTGCTAATTGGGCAGTATTATTGTTATATATAACCTTACATGTTGAGTTTCAGGAGTAGCCTAGTGGTAGGCTACTCCTCCTTGCAGTTGGCAAACTAGGGTTCGAATCTCATGGGAGTGTGTGTGGGGGGGAGGGGAGGGGAGGCAAGTCGGGGTTTTGATACCTTCAAGCCAAAAAGTTTTAGGCTTAACTTTTTCCGCATGACAGATTTATATGAATCTGCAGCTGGAGTAGTTATATAATGATTGATCATGAGCAAAAGAAAATCTCGATCTTCCTACTTTACTATATCTTTAATTCTTGGTGTCATAAACTTGCACCCCTTTGTTCCCTTGAACAGATATTGGCTATTTGAGCCTCGCTGTGGCATGCATGATATTGGAGGTTGGTATGTTGAGACCTTTGGCAGAGATAAAAAAGGTCGGACTGTCCCATCTCAGAGGTTTTGGGACGGTTTGCCTACAAATGAACAGTATGACAAGTAAGTTCCCAATGTATAAGCCTGAAGCATACAGAAATCTTCTTAAGCTTTTTAAGACTAATGTTTAGAAAATAAAGAATAGGTTTCTTTTATTCTTTTTGTATGCAAACATACAGAATGGTTTTCAAACATAAGTCTATACGTGAAAACTTTTAAGATGGTTGAAATTGAAATCAGCTTCTAATCTGGATTCTGGAATAGTTTGCACTCAGAGATCAAGAACATCTCAGTATTATGACTGTGATCTTATATACTCTTTCTTTTGTTGCTTTTCATATGTATGGAATTCAAAGAATGATGAATGCCACTTGAAATTTGAAAGTTTTTTCTTTGTGGTAGGCTATGTTAATGCTATATAATATTTTCTGCAGGAAACTTCATCCGGCAGTATATTTGCTTGCTCTTGCCTATAGAACTCTAGACATTGAAGTTGCAAGGAGAAGGAAACAGGCCATTATTAAGGATATTTTTGAACCCAAAATGTTTAGCATTCTCAGTTGGTGTAAGAAACTCATATAATAATGCTTTTCAGCTTCCTTCGTGTATGATAAATATTGATATTTGGCATTATCTAACCGTTTCTAAGGTGTGATAATCACAAGGAACTGAATTTTTGAATGGCAAGTTGCTTTCAGATGGCGTGCAGAAAACCTCTCACTCTTGTTCGATCCACAATGATTGTTTAACTCAACTTCAATAAATAAAAGGGAGTCGTCTCAAATGCTTTTTGTTGATATCAGAGAGTTTAATAGAACGACAATTGGAAAATAAAAGCTTAAAGCTGGTGCTTTGATTTTTGTATAAAACTTCAAGACGTTATTGTGCAGTACATATTTTCATGTTGATTGCTGAATGTCAGTTTCGGTTCAAAAACGTGTTCAAGATCCAAATGGAGATAAAAACCGCGTGGCTACCTGGAGTGTCAATTTGAGAACAATTGAGAATAAGACTTTAGAAGGAAGTAGAGGAACTTCAGTTATACATGCAGCTAATATTGGTTTCAGATGATGCCTCACATAAGGGGGCCTTGCACTTGAAATCTATATATTGTTTACGTCTTTAGTTCATCTTTTTGTTTGAATCAGTATGCACATGGCCATTTCCTGAAGTTAAGATACAGGTGCTATTTAGACCTGAAAACTTGTCTTTCTTTGAACTGTCTTGGTGCAAATTTTTGTATAATTGCATTTGAATTTAACATATCTGATTGCATTGTCTTCAACATTGTGTAACTTCTCGAATTTGCCTAATCTTTGGAACATCCTTGTTATTTTGCAAAAATATTACAACGTAAGTAAATAGCTTCTCTCTCCAGTTATATTGATCATGAACTTCGTAAGTAGTCTGAAATGTAAGACAGTTCTCTTGCTTCATTTTCATTATTTGAGTAGGTCCTCCCATTTGCAGTACTGGCCACCTGCTAATGCACGATAATACCTGTCTCTCCAGTAGACTGGCCTTCCATCAGCAGCCTCAGCAGCCGCTGTTGCCAGATCATCGTCAGACTTTACTTCCACTGGCAATCTTAATAGCTCCTCCTTCCTACAGTATTCTTGTAAACATTATCACATGAAAGATAGATATAGTTGTATTTTATCACTTCGGTCTGGCTATGTTTTTAATACTATACCTTATACTAAGCTTCTTCGAGGCTGAAACATTGCTAGCAGTCTCTTTGGTAGTAAATGTTTTCTGGATAAAATCCTCCACTGGTGTAGCAAACATAAACAATGAGACTGCCGTGACAAGTAATGCTCCTGTTCCGACCAGAGTCTGTTTTAGCATTTTGATAACTGGTTTGACCTGGGTACATGAATATTTCGTTAGATTAGTGAAATTAATATGCATCACTTGGCAATTTATTTTTCATTTATGGCTCTTATTTTATGTATCTGAATTTATTTTTGCAAGCAATGCAGTAGAATTAGTTATTGACTTCAGAGTTCTACAGAACAAAGTACTACAATTGGTCTGGTACCTTGTATGAACCCAGCAATCTATCTCGAGACAAGATCTGCAAAGAACAGCAATGAGATTACCAGTGAAGTTATTAACCAAGATCCTGCTTTTTACTTGTTAATTTTCCAGTTGATTAGTAAAGAAAGACATCTGACAAAAAAAGGCCATTTGCAAGTCTTAAACACCCTGCAATAGAATTCAGGATGATTCAATCCTCTGAAAATTCACTATATATATATATATATATATATATGTATGTATTTTTTTCGTTCTTTTTTTCAATCTCCTAACAATTTAATTCAGCTGAAGGTGGTGAAATTCTGGTTTTTGCACCGTTTAATGCACAATGCATTTGTATCTTTCCTTTTCCTTTTTTCTTTCTTTTGGTTTTTTTGTATATGAGTTTTTTATTACATATCTCAGTTCAGCGATGCAGGCTATAGAGGGTTACTCTGAGTATTGGTATGTGGGATATGCGGCCAATGCAGTTGGTCACGTTAGCAAGGTAAGAGTATACCATCGAGTGTTCTGGTTCACAATTAATTCTTTATGTTACTTCCCGAGTCCTGAGCAATATGTGTTAGGAACTCTTGAGGTCATTACAAAATCTTGACAGCATGCTCCTATAAAACTAGACAAAGCTACTTCCGCTTCATCTTTGGTATTTTGGTTGTAATTGTTCTAGGAACCTATCAAAAAAAATGACAATAATATGTTTATCAGGCCCCTTTTTTTTTTTTTTTTTTTGGGGAGAGGGGGGGGGGGGGGGGGGTGGTGTGGTGTTGAAGGAGGAGGTAGTTCTTCTGGGTAGTTCAGTAATGCAGATAGGAATTAAAAGGCTCTATATGTGCTTTAATGCAACTTACTTCCTACGGTTTTAATGCATATAAGGATAAGAGGATGTCACTGTGAGTGGTGGAAAGTAAATACAAGTCGAGGAGATGGTAATAAGAGGCTGAGAGGTAATTTTTGAAAATATCAGTGCTATAAAAAAAAATGTGTTAAATGTATTAAACTCAAATAAAGAACACCTTGATCTGTCCAATGAAAATGTATTTTTTTTTAAATTAAAATTTCATGAAGGTAACATAAATGAGGTCTTACAGCCTGTTTTAACTACCAGTGCCATTTCATATGACCTAATGTGGGAGAGAATTTCCGTAAAGCATGATAAGAGTAGCGAATATTTGTTTTATGCTGAAAATTCCCTGCTAGTAGGTAGTTATTATATTTCTTACGATTTTAATCAAAATTTAATATATGCCTTAGGTGCCCAAAATTTCATTTTACTCAGATCTAGAAAACCCAACATATCCCAAATTCCCACCTTGCATTTTCCTGAGAACGGCAGGAAGGTTAGGTTTTAGGAAACCAGCAAAACAGTATATAGATGGTGAAAACATGTGGCACTGACCTCAGGTGGTTTCACCCACATTTGTCCATCATACCATCCACTCTCTTCGTAAGGTACTACTGCTGCCAAAAGTCTATCACCAACATAACTCCACCCCTGTTACATAAATAACGCAAAATGTAGGGTTATAGGCAACAATGGTCGTAGAAAGTCATGGGTTGTGACTGGTTAAACACTGAGCATTGTACATCTTGAGGGGGGAATTTGATTTTAACTGGATAAACATGAGTTTGGATAGGCTGTCACATTTGCTTTCTTACTGCCTTCCCATTTGCTAAACTGTTTGCTGAAAAATAGAATTTAGTAGTAGTCTTCTTACGCATGTTGAAAGTTAGAAATCAGAAATGAGCAGAATCTTAATGAGCTGAGGTAAAAGCTAGTAAATCATGCTTATAAGAAGAAAGAAAATAGAGCATATGATATTTGAGTGATTGGCTTAATGCTAGAAATTTTCAGAGAGTGGGCAGGGAGCTCATTGAAATTGATGGAACAGTCTAATTTTGCAAATACTTTAGATCATGCATCGCCTCCTCTCCACAGATTAATATACTTTATGTGTAGATGGGCATGTAAGGTGGACCTAAGTGCAAAGAAAAAATAACTTTCATTTCTTGGAAAAAATTGTCGTCTTTTTCTTGATTTTGTGGTTCTTTATACAAGTGATTCATGAGTACGAATAAATGAACATGTAAGTAATTCATGAACATAAATAAATGGTTTGCCAGAGTATGGAGATATACCAGATATATCCTCAAGATGATTAGTGAAACTAGAAACAGAGATCCTGTACCAGCAGCTAGGACGAATCGTAAAGGATCCTGCAGGTTGCCAAGAGTGACTTAGTAGAATATCTGTAGCGCCAAATATAGTAACAGAATGACACTTTAGCAAATGAATAATATTCTTTCTTAAATTGTATAGGTAATATTGTCCTGAATCAGTTTTGATATGTCTGTATGGTAATATGTTGTTCACTCCTGTTAACATCTTGGTTTTGTGAAAGCCTCTTGTTATCTGAGCGTGGGGGCTTTAGATAGAAACTTCTGATTGCTGGGATCTACATTGCCCATTCTTATAGTCACCTTACCATTTTCGTCAGATCTGAATATGCGGCTCCACCCCACCTGATATGAACTTGGACAACTTCTTGTTGATTCCAATTGAGTGCTATGTTAAAACTTATGTTTTTAGATAATTAATTGCTCGTAACATCATTACTTCTCAAAGGACATCAAATTATTCTCTTACTTTTGCTGGATTGAAGCTTGCTGCTGCAATAGGCACTCCCAACACTGTGAGAGTGACTAACCACAGGCCTCCAAGACGAAGGAAAAAGGAACCTGGACCTAGCTCAGCCCACGAGTATAGAGCCGCGTCTTTCAGTGACGAGTATTCATTCACCTGTAGCAAGCCTAGGTCAGATACAATTGTATATGAAATTCCTCGTGACAACCTAAAATTGAAGTTTCAACACTTTGAAGCAATCTGAAGGTATTTATTTGGTCAATTATATCAGCTTCATGATATATGGGGATGTACTTATTTAGTCAGTTATATCAACTTCATGATATATGGATTAAGCGGAAGTGAAACATATCATTGGATTTCTGAAGTGCATTTATAACAATATCTGAGAAAACTAGAGTGGAACTTTTGTAACTAATCTATTAGTTGAATTATTTCTGTCCTGCTACTTGAAGCTCATGTTAATGATCAAGGTGCGGTTAGATTTCACGATGAACGATTTCACCTGTGTTATATAAGCTGTGGGTTTGCTGCAAAACATACCGGTCTTTGCTCTAACGGCACCTCAAATTCCAAGCCAGGATCCCAACTGCGACCAGGTAATCCTCCGCTAGTACCTCCATCCATTTCATCTTTCAGGGCTCTAACAGTAATCCTTCCAGACATGCCGTGAGTTTCATTATAACGAACTATCCATGAACGGCAGCTGTGTCCAGTCTTGACTAGTTTCGGAAGTGGAACTAGTGAACAATACACATTTAATCTGAGCATTATTTTCTGAAGTTGGATATGAGAATTTGGAGGTAAGGAGGAGAAAGTGAGAAAAGAAAGTTATTTAGCTCTTATGTTTTCGAGTTATTTCGTATTTTTTAGACCATATGTTGTTTACGTGGAGGAAAATAGTTGATGCAAACTGTATGCTCGTCTTTACTCTTCCATGCGAACAATCATCGATAATCAACCGATAACATTTAGTTTGGTTTGGTTTGTTTCGTTTCAATAATCTGGGTGTAGAACTACTATTTATGTCAGTTTGAGAGTCATCTACCAATTGGAAACTGCCATCTTGAGGATGGCCTATCAGATTGTTCTTGTTTGCATGCTTTTGTATTCACAATTTTTTCTTCATCGGGGTCCATATGTTTTGTCCTCAAATTGAATTATCCTCAATAGATCTTTGTGGTACAAAATTATGTGGCTTAGGAAGTGTGTGCGTTGGGTGGCTTGTGCTGAAACGTGGCTAGCATTTCCTTGCACGCTGCATTTTGCTTTATTTCTCACGTCTACACGAGTTTTTGTCAACTTTGCAATGAGAAGCAAGAGGAAACACAAGTGCGACCGTGGTCGAGATTGCAATGCTCATTCGACCAATATTTAATCATTCAAATTTAGTTACTAATTTTTCAAACACAATTTAATCGATTAGCTCAAAATATTTTTAAATTTGTATTGTTATGTATGTTAATATGTATCTTAATAAGGGTACTTTTATTCAAAAAGTAATCTATTTAAGCAAAAAATATGTACGACAAAAAAAAGGCAAAAAAATATAAATAATTATATCTGACGTGCGTGAGGTATATTTTTATTAAAATAGATGAAATTTTTAACAAAAAGAGTATTTAGTTTAGTTTAACAAATACAAGAATTTGTTTAATAATTTTTGTACTAGAAGAGGGTATTATACAATTATAGCAAACCACAAGGTCGGAGCAATTCACCCATGGCCTGGCTGTTATTAACGCCTTTTAGCTGAGGTCCCTTTAGCATCCATGAAAGTGAGAATAGAGAACTGCTGCAAAAATTGATGAACATCATGCGAACACCCTTCTAGAGCTTAACATATTCCCAACCTCTAATCTACTCCCACATAATGGTAGCTTCTAATCAGTTTATACTCATAAGCTGAAAATATTGTGTGTATATATATTGTCTATGTGAGTGTGTGAATATATATATATATATATATATATAACATTTATAGTCGGTGATATACATAGAGATAGGGGGCAGCCGGGTTAGGGGTGCGGGAATCAAAGGGTTGGGGGTTTGAGACGTTAGCCAGGGGGTCCCGAGGCCCGAGGGGGTGGGCGGAGGGCATTGAGTGAAGGCGACGGTGATGAGTTTCAAGTTTGGGATTGAAAGGTAAGAGGGTTGGGATTGGGGTGTAGGGACAGGGACGGAGTCAGAAAATCAATGTTAGAGAGATTGAGATTTTTTTTTTTTTATATTGTGTTTTTTGTACAGTATTTTTTAGTTAGTATAAAAAAGTGTAGGAGATATTTTGTAGTTTGTACAGTATTTTTTATATAGTTTTGCGTTAAAGCAACATTCAGTATGATTACACTAGCTAGTCATGTAAACAATTAAATAAACTCAGTATCACAGCAAGACTAAATAAATTTGACTTGGTCATTGTTAATTCATAATAAATATTCTTAATTAGCATTATTGAAAAATAAATAATAAGAAATTAACTAAAAAATTTAATCAAACACGATAATATATTTACATTTGATCAAACAAACATAATAACCCACTAAAAATTATTTATTTATTACAGAAAATTAACTATTAAATATAAGTAAGAAAAAAAATATACACTAAAAATTATTATGAGAAGCATTTCAGTCAAATTATTTACCTTAGTCACTTATGGTGTCTTGTATTAAGATGTTCACCCACTCTAAAAATAAAAAATTGTGCATTCATAAAATTATATAGCTAAGAAAAATTAATAAATAAGCATATTACAATTTTTTCATGATATATTACCTTAGGTTTGCTTGACTATGTTGGAGTGCGTTTTATTATGCAAGAATTAAGAATTTAAAATGGTTAGAAAGAAGGGATTGGGGATGGAAGCTGGTGAAGAAAAAGGGAATGGGTTACGGGAAGAACTAAGAAAAGCAAAATAAGAAATTGGAATTTTTTAAAAGAAATTAAAGTGGGTTTAATCATCAAAGGAGATAAAAATAAAAATAAAAGTAAAGGGGGCCATTGACTAACTGACTAACTTTATTGTTTGAAAACGTTTACATATCCTTATTTTTGAAAGATTTGCATGCTTTTTGTATGCTTTTTTTTTTCTATTGGAGGTTGGTGGGGCCTTGAGTTAGTAGACTACTAGCAAAAAAAAAAAAATACAACATAAATCGTGGAGATTCAAACTTGAGTCAACCAAATAAACATACTTGTGTCTAACCACCAAACTAATTCATAACTTGTAAACTTTAGCAACTTTTATAATATTTATTAGGAGGGCCATGTCACGACCCCGTTTTTTTTTTTTTTTCAATCACTAATATAATCTCTTATACCATAAATAAACCACAAACAGTCCTGGGATCGTGATGCCACGGGCTTAAAAAGATCGTTCCGCCTAAATCTGCTAAGGCACAATTACAATAGCGCGAGTACTATTATCATAATTCAATATTTCAAGTCTTTTAAAAACAATTATTTTCCAATTGCTAAATTCCAAATTTCAAATTTTCAATATTTCATTTACCTTAATCGAGAGACTAAATCTGGTTGTAACTTAGTTGATTTAATTACCAATCCAAACTTAGTCAAATTTTCAGTCTATTATTAATTTTCTCGGCAGCACAACGACTGTATTTTGAATTTTTCAGTTTTAACTTACAAACAGAAGAGTCACAAGCCACAACTCTAAATCCTTCACTACTGCTCTTCAACTCCAACTTCCAACAACATTTTATAATTCGCCTAACACATTTTAAAACGACAATCTAATTTCAAAGTATAACATATATCATTTGTATAACCAAAACTTATATATGTATAAGTACGACATCTAACTATTACATTAATTCAAATACCACATATTATACAAACTTCATCATTAGAGATTAAAGTCACGAACATATATTCCCTAGCACACATCACCAAATATCGTACTCCGGCTCACCTATACCTGAAAGGGGAAAAAATGAGGGTGAGCTTATCCGGTACCAAAGCTCGATGAGGGGGAATCTGAGATGGGTTTTCGCAATCATTTTATCTTTAAAAATCAATTTTCAAATCCATGCTCGTGCAATGCACTTAACAAGCAAATTCAACTCGATAACAGTAAACTAGATATCCGTAATCAACAGATGGTTAATGGAATAAGATAAACCGGTTCACCATAATCAACAGATTATCGATAAAACATTCATGTACTAATCTCAGTTAATAATTATCAATTAAATACAAAATTTCGAGCACACAATATCTGTATTCAAGAATCAATTTAATTATACATATACAAATCATATGTCACACACTAAGTAAGAAATAACTTACTCTTTCCAACATCTCCGAGGAAGTCAATGCCCTCAAGCGAGAAGAGGATTATAAATCATATAACAAGCAGTGGAGGTGGCCTACCTCACTATTAATTGAGATGTTCAACATCTCATTCCTTATCTCCCCAATAGAGTATTTTAGACAATACTCCAACCTACGACCCGATTCTCTAAGGAAATCAATGTTCCTGAGCGAAAGAGAATAGGACCATGGTAGACATAAGATCACCGATACCCCGAGGATGTCCGGAGTAGTATGCACACTACCATGCCAAGACTAGGTGGTTGCAACCCCTTTTGACAACAATTCAAATTCAAGTTCAAGTAATATGAGCATCTATAGCATATCGGGTAATTCAACAAGCAATCAAATAATATAACTCAAATTAACGTCCCCATAATTGTACTAACACATTTAGAGGTCATATAATAACACTACACATTAATAATCCAAGTACTTAGTCATTCAATCCATAGCAATTTACCTTAGAGCTAAACTTATTGACTTAAAACAATGTTTATATCACTGCATTAGTCTAACTTTAGTTAATCAGTAACCTATCTTCCCGAACTCTAAATTATTCGAATTAGGTATAAAATTAAACCTCTTCGAGTGTAAATAATTCTAGAATCAAGAAAAGCTCAATTACGATATAATTGACAGAGTTATAACCAAGTTAATGCATCTATGTCTTGACCGTCCAGATTGAAGACTATTATGGGGTTATTTTGAAAATGAAAAATTCAGATATTTAAAACAATGGAATCCGACGTTTTGTAAAACATGAAAGTTGTTTCTAACTGTCTGATATAGCTATTGTGAAAGTTTCGTTCGATTCCGAGGTCGTTTACTATTTCTAATGCACAAAAGAAACTTAAGGCAGTGAGCTGTCAAATTTAACAAAAATCATGTAACCTACTGTCTCATGTGTTTTTTAGCATGAAAATGATTTTTACTCATGATATGGCCAACTGGAGAAATGTTCCTTTATGAGTTTTCTAGATTTTTTGAATTTTCCAGATTTTTATAAAATCATACAGCTATAAAAAAGGACTAAAATTTCAAGTTTGTACAAATCTGTCCAGTGACAGTAAAATTTCTAATACCTACTGTCTTGTGTGTTTTTGGGCATGAAAATGATTTGTCCTCATGACATGGACAACAGAAGAAATGTTCCTATATGATTTTTATATATTTTCTGAATTTTCCAGATTTTTATAAAATCATCTAATCATAAAAAGAGTCTAAACTTTCTAGTTGGACAAATCTGTCCAGTAAGGTCATTCCGAGAATCCTTGCATGTTCTAGCTTTTAAATCATCAACATCAACTACTATATAACCAAGCAACCTCTAGCAACCTAAATAAGAAATAATCAAACATATCTACATATCTAGATACAAGCTTTATCATCAAGAACATTAAAAAATTTCAGAAACCATAACTTTGGTTTAAATCATCATCAAGCATGCCCTCAACAATTCTAATCCATGGAGTTGCAATTATAACTCCATACAAGTCCCACAAATCCATCAATATGAATTTATATATCATAAATATCAATTTTGAAAGAACCCTCACCTTAATGAAGATAGATGCTAAGAATGATAGAAGAGTGAAAGGATTTGCAAGAACCACGCAAGTTAAGTTGAACACCAAGTCCTCCTTCTTCCTCTTAGCTATGACCAAGTAGTCCTTCTTTGCTCTACTAGTTTCTTGCTTTGAATTAACCTCTTGTGTGTGTGTGTGTGTGTGTGTTCAGATGTGGGAGAATAATCTGAATTTGATCTAAAACTAAACAATAGTAGACAAGTTGGGGACAAGAAGACATCTTTCCCCCAAATTCCTCCATGTTTTCTTTCTACTTTTGGCTAAAGCAAGACTTCTTTTTCTTTCTTTTTCCCCTCCTATGGCCAACTATGGCCTCCATTTTGTCCCCCAATCATCATATGTTTTTATCCAAGTTAGGTAGAAGAATAACTAAGGTAATTGGGTGAAAGGCTAAGTCAAATGGTCAAGTTTCGTCAAACCCGCGTAATAAAACAGTTCTGCCACACTTTACAAAAATGACCATAACTTTTTCTAGAAAACTCTAATTCATGAACGGTTTGAAGCATTAGAAACTAGACTCATAGATATTTCCATCCATATATAATTTTCCACCTAAATATTTCCCAATTGGTACAGTTTAATTCTAAAGTTGACCCCAAAAGTTTATAAATTTTGCTATTTGACTCCAAGTGTTTTTCTAGCTTTGTAATTCTTCCCCTTTCCTTTTCTTCCTATAGCCAGGTGTTTCAAGTGTAGTTTATAAGCTAATCCTAGTCCTATGTAGTTTAATTGGTGTCTAAGTCAAAGTTTATTTAATTGCACTTTGGCCCCAAAGTTTTCTAACATTTGCAAAGACTCTCTACTTAGTTCCTGTAATTCTAACTTAGTTTCTGACTTATTTCTATTGCACCTAGTAAACATTTAAGATATATAGTGTACTAAAAGATATTTAACTAATGTCTACTTTATCTAAAACACTTAATGCACGTAAAACGATGTAAATGTACACAAAAGTCTGTGAATGCAAGTAAGATGATACAAGTGCACGTTAATACTCATAGCTCATATAAATAAATGCATGAGTGTGTGTGCGGGGCTTCACAGGCCAAATCTATTTTTCAAAAAAATATACGTTAAATAACCTACCCCCCACCCCCCACCCCCCTCCCTCTGCCCCTGTGTAGGGGTGTAGGGATTGAGTTATTTTTTTCTTCAAGAATAAATTTTGTTTATAAATAAACATAGGGTGAATTGCATCGGACCTTTCTGTGGTCAATCATAAGTGCACACGACCTCTCTGTGGTCATATAAAAGTGCATAAGACCCTTCTGCCATAGAATTTATGTCTATATAAGTAACAAAAAATGTGAAAAGACTTTTATACCCTTGGGGGTTTTGGGGGGGGGGGGTAGCGGTCGGGGTGGTATGATGATCTTTGTGTTGTTGGAAGGCGGGGAAGAAGATGAGGTTTTTTATTTTATCTTTATTTTTTTAATTCTATTTTATTATTTTTTAATAAAACAGGTAATTTGGTCAATTATTATAATTTTTTTATTATAAAATTAGTTAAAAATCAATAAAAATCTTACTTATGTTAAATTTGACATATTATTTGATGACAGAGGGGGTCATATGCACTTTTTAATGACCACGGAAGGGTTTGGAGAGGATTTTTAGACCACAAGAAAGTCGTGTGCACTTAAGTGTGATCACAAGGGGTCTTGACCAATTCACCCATAAACATATCAGAAGTTTAATTTTGTTGAAGTTGACTGTAGTCAAAGATTATTAGTGGTGAAAATAAGACATGAGGGTTAATAAGAAAGGATGACAAGAGTTCGGATAACTGCGAAAAATGAAAAAAGTGTAACTGAAACAGTTTAGCATAACATGTAACTATAATTGTAATTAAAACTTAATGAGTTTAAAATATAACCGTAATTGTTAAGAACCTAAAAAATCGCAGTTAACCGTAGTTTACTTTTTTGAGAAAACAAAAAATTAGGTTTAAAAAAAAACTTTAAAAATGTAAAAAGTTCAATTTACTTGTCAAAAAACCCCAAAAAATGAATTAAAAGCTTGCACGATAAAATGATGAAATTCAAAATAAATTACATAATCTTCATAGTATTTGTCCATAACTAAATACACCCAATAAATTATGAGTGTTGCATTCATCTTTGCTTTCAATTTTGAAGTTAACATCCATGTGATGTGTTTTTGAATAGAAAAACCAATCTTTAATAATAAAACAACTAATTTAGAACTAACAAGAGCAATAATTTATATGTGTTATGTCTATGTATACATATACATAAATATATAATAAACTAATAATTGGGTTTTAAATTTCTTTTTTTATTATTTAAAATCAAACTTTATTGGTTTACCCATTGGTTACCTCTTACAGAAATCAAACACTAATGGATACTCCCATTGGTTTTGTTATTTAGTTTTTATCAGGTGAATACCCATCAATTTTGAATTTAAGCCTTAACCACTGACATCCTTATTAATAAGTGTCATAGATTATAAAGGTCAGGAATACAAAGTGAATTTAATTAAAAAAAAAGTAGATTTAACCCTTTTTTTATATGCGCAGGGGTAATTTAGTCTAAAACATATGAATCAGTGACTTATCCCATTAGTTTTTTAATGGTAGTTTAACAAAAGGGTAATAGATGGTCAAAATAAAATTTGAGGAGTAATAAGTGGCACAACTATAAATGTTAGGGATACAAAGTGAATTTGACCAATATACTGTCAGAACCTCATCTTATACTCTATTTTTGTGGGGCACACATTATGTGAAATTTGGATAGTCAGGCCCTAAGAGTGTCCTACAAATTAGAAAATACTCGAATTTAGATTCCAAGACTGTTTGAACTTTATAATGAGGTGGCTCACATCCTATATGAGTTCCGACTATTCGGACCCAAAAGTGTCCCTTCGACCTAACTTCAATAAGAACTAATAGACCAGGGCAGGTTGCGGGTCGTACCGGTATAAAAAGTAATTTCGTGATCTTTTATTAGAATGACAATAAGATATATAATGAACCAACTTGATGACATTTGTGGAACATTAGGAAACATTAGAGACTAACTTAACATTCTGAGTTAATTACAAGAACTATTAGTGGAAATTTGTCCGAATAGTTACACATATCTCTGATATCTAATGCAAGTGAATAAGGAATACTAGTTGCCTAGTTGGGTTTAAGGTGTTTTTATTTTTTTTAATTTTTTTTTTGGGGTCAAACTAGTAGGGTTAACGCTAAGTTCCTCTTTGGTCCAACTTTTGCAAATAATGCTATTTATAAAAGTTTATTTTTGGAAAAGTGATTGTTGTATATAGATATAGACCTTGGAAATTGCATATTAAACTGATCTGAAATTAAAAATGCCAATTGAGTCGTTAATATTTCTAAATTTTCCTTTTCTTTTATTTGTCTTCAAAAATTGAGTGGGACTATTTGAGAAAAATACAACAATCAAAACACGATTTTAGAATGACATTTAACAAACAACGGTAAATATATATTTTAGATAGGAAAAAAGAAAAAGGAATAAGCATAAAGAGTTTGATCAAGTTTCTCTTTCAGTAAGATAATTCAACCTATCTCACACTTTTTTGCTTCTCTAGGGAAACAAAAATCAAAATGATAGACACTTATTAATTCTATTCCTAACTATCAATCATATGTACGCATACATAGTAACAAAAATATGAATAAGGATTAATTAGAAAAAATTCCCCATATTTATTAAAACTGTAAGTTTGACATATATGATTATAATTATTTAATAACCTCATGTGGTTCATAACAATGTAAAAAGTTATATTCTTATAAATTATAGAGTTCATTAAATTTCTAACATAATATACAGTTAGAGATGTAATTTGACTAAAATACATTGTTTTGTTTTTGGGATTACACTAGTAATAATAGGGTACTAATTATGATCATGGTAAAATCTCCCCTTTTCATGTCAATAATTGTCTTATAGGCAATATATATATATATATATATATATTTTTGATAATTTAGAAGAGTTTTATCAAATGAAATGAAAAGTACAAAAGAGTACAATCAAAAACAGATCACCAAGCTAACACCAAGAAAACAAAAAAAAAAAAAATGGCCTACTATATAAAAATATAGGAAAAAATGAACAAAAGATTCCTATTGTTTTCCTAAAATTTTAAATTTGTCTCTATTATTTAAAATTAATCAATTTAGTCTTTAATATTTTTCAAAAAAGTTTAAATTCATCATTATCGTTTAAAATTAGACAATTTAATTCATATTATTTCTCAAAAAGAAAAAATTAGTCCCTATTATTTTTATATTGTTTAGAAAAAAATTGTAACTAAATTATTTTTTTTTAAAAATAATAAAGATTAAATTAGCTAATTTTAAATAATAAGTACAAATTTAAATTTCTTTAAAAAATAATAGTTATTAAATTGATTAATTTGAAATAATAGAGTCAAATTTAAAATTTCAAAGAACCCAATAGGGGTTATGTGTGCAATTCTCTCTAAATATATGTATACACATCCTCAAGCCCTCACCCACCCCAATTCTGACTCGCGCACTCTTATAAAACACACACACAACACACACACAGAGTACAGATAAAAGGAGCTAAAGGTTTCAGCTTTTCACCAGTCACGCCGATATGGGAGGAGGCAACGGTCAGAAAGCGAAGATGGCTCGCGAGAAGAACTTGGAAAAATCGAAAGCCCCCAAAGGTAATTCAAATTAGGGCTTTTAGATTTTGACTAGTGACAATATCACGCCAAGTTTTAATCTTTGATTGTTTCTCAATTTGGGTTTTTTCATTTTTTGGTTAAATTTGGGAAATTGAGCTTTAATTTTTCGATCAGATGATGATGATCTCTTTTCCTTTGTTAATTTTTTTTGCTTACAATAGTCCCAAGTGGGTCCGACCTCCTCCGAACTGCCCATTGGAGTCGGAGCTTTGTGCAACCTGCCTTTTTGATTTTTTGCTAAAGTTGAGGTGGCTGAGAGCTTTCTGTAATTTTGATCTGTTAAATTCTTCGAATTTGCGCAGGAAGCCAGCTGGAAACCAACAAGAAAGCCATGAATATTCAGGTACCTACTTTATATACAACTATGCGTGTATGTATATGTATATTTATATGTGTGTATTCATATATCAATATGTGTTCGTAATTTTGTTGGCTCAGTAGGGGTAAAAAATGGAGTTTTTGTTTACTGGTATTGATTAGAAGCATCCAACAGTGAGATGATATTGAGTTTTTTGGGGAAGGAGAACGACGCGGAACAAATAAAAGAAAAAAATTCATAATCATGTTAGTTTGTGAGATTTGGGAAAAGAAGTAGTTATATGCGAACATTAAGATAATTGAGTTAAACATTTGAATTGGAAATGTAAAAATGTGTAGGATCATTGGGAGTAAGAAATTTTTCTTTGGCAGTTTTCGGGTTATCTTTTGTTATTAGTTCCCCCAACCCTTCTCTCTCTCATGCCAGCCCTGTGTCATAAGGTTAAGGGGTCACCCGAAACTGGTTAAGCTAGTTATTAGTTAAGCACACAACACTAACTTATAAAGCACACTCATATCATGTCTCTAACAAATTTGGACATTATACTTTCCCTTTCCTCTCTCTATCTCTCTCCCTCCCACTTCTTGGTGGGTGGAAGGCGGTACTATGTCTTACACATCTATCAGAAGAGACAAGATTCTTGAAAACTTTGATATGAGAAGCTACTAATGATGTAATTTATCCTTTCTGTATGCTATTTAATCTTAGTAGTGATACGATTTATTCTTGTTAATAACTATCACCGCCATAGGAGTGAAATGTTTGACTTCTTTTTCTGTTTTGCTATCTGTAACTGTAATCATGTCCTAACTCCAATTCATAGCCTCTTCATCGAGATAGTGTTAGCAAGTTTATTTCTTGCGATTACTTTAAGTATGTTGGATAGTTTACCAACAGCTTGGTGGATGTTGAATGCAGTGCAAGGTATGTATGCAGACCTTCATGTGTACTACATCAGAGGTGAAATGCAGGGAACATGCTGAAGCAAAGCACCCCAAAGCCGATGTTTACGCTTGCTTCCCTCATCTCAAAAAATGAATGTATCTAAGGGTTTAAATATGGAGTATTATGGGGTGGAACCGTCTGCAAAAAGTAAGTTTCGGGTGTCAACCAAGTTGTCAACAAGTTATGGAATGCGTATATGTTATGAGACTTACAATTATATTTAAGTGGGTTGTTATGGCTAATCTTTGTTAATTGTGAAACTTCTGCCAATCTTGTCTTTGCCTTTCTTACTTCCCTGTTCTTTCTGAAGCTTGTGCAACCTTTTCTGATTGTGTAATATGAATTCGGTACACCATTATGTTCAAATTGTTTCTCAGGATTTGAGTTCATTGAAACTTATATCGACCACTTTCTGATGGCACTTGCAGTCCAGATCCAAACTAGTAACCTAAACAACTTTTCCTTCAATGGTTGTTAGTATGGGGCAAATGATCCGGAGTTGAGCCGAGAGCACATTGGTATTCGTATTCATTCTTTTAGCTGGGGGTGTGCTCGTGCTTGGCTTGTGGTCATGATGAAACTAAAATTTGTGCTAATGCTTCTGTAACGAACACGAGTTATTCATGATCTATTAACACTTTGATTCTTCTAAAATCTTTCTTAACACCTATTAATGAACAAATACGGTCTTTAAATTTAGCGTGAATATAATAAAACGCTTAAAAACAAGAATCAGAAATGCATAATAAGCACAAGATGAACGAATGTCAATGAGCTCAAGAAGCCAAACACTTTGGTTCATTTGCTTCCCTAGATGGAAGTGTTTGAACAGATCTGGTAAATTTCTAGCCTTTAGTCGATTGATGTATCACCTATATGGAAAGTGTGGTTTTTGGAGAAAGAGTGCTAATTCTCTTGCATATGAGGACACCACTCTCCATCTCTTAACTTTTTTTTTTATTTATTTGACGAGAGGTTTAACTGATGATTATGAACCATAAATTATTTGAGGGGAAAATTTCTATCTCTCGTCCTTCTCTATTAGAGCCATCAGTGCTACAGAAGCATGTTCTATGTACTCCTTCTCTTGCTCCAAACAAATGTATGACAAAAAGCATCCTTGTCAACCCAAGTGTACATGGGATGAGGTATGATAAGTTGGTAACAGGGATTTAGCTTCTCATTCCAGAACTGCAGATGATGCGTAAGGATCTAATATTGTCCTAATTCTTCAACCGCTGATCGATTCGACCTCTCATATTGGTCGATTCTAGCAATATATAGAATGCTTCATACATAATAAGGAAAATGGAGTATCGAAATTCAATCTGCAATTGACGTTTGAAGATTGGATTGCCTAAATCACGACTCTAATATACTGTGTCACGATCACCTCGTATTGATAAAAAGTCCAGAGAATAATTTGAAATGGAAATCAAGAAACAATTTATGGTCATAAAAACAGAAAGGCATGAATTGCACAAAAAGTTCTTTCGGTTAAAACGCCATGCGACTCGGAGGACATAAGACTAAATAATGATACACGAGTAAATATTCTTCACAAACTTCCCCAGAACGGATGTCCTAGTGATACGAACAAAGCTTATAGATTCCGAGTTACATATATATGACTGACTATGACTCCCTCCTGAACGCAAATTATGAGGCTACTGTGTCCTTGTCCTGCTATGCTCTGCAGCTCTCACTTGCGAGAAATATGGGTGGGCCTAAAAACAGAATCGAAGAATGAATTAGCTCATCCAACTATTATTATTTCACGATACAACAGCGAAAGAAGTGTCGATGAATGTTCATGTCCTTATATAACCATTGCTGGAATCAGTGACGGAACTAGCGTTTTTTCTCAGAGGGAACTAATTAATTTTCTAGACTAAAATTATATAGATATTTAAAGAATTGTGCAACCCTCGTTAGCACTATATTACGTCTGCCCCTGGTCGAAATGTGTAGAGTGTAAATATTTTCAACGTGTGGAAACTTAAGAGCTGCTAATAATTAAAAGAATAATAACGTGTAACAGGAAGGGTAGAAGTCAATACCATTGCTTCTCTGGCCGTAAGCCTTTCTTGATGATCATATCGCAGAAGCCTGTCAAGAAAATCTATAGCCTGCAAGCAATGGAAGCCCAAAATGATGGTCTAAAAAGGAAAAAGCTTTTCGGTAAATAATTCTGAATATACAAAAAGAGGAGATTTCAGGTAAAAGAACAAAATAATTAAGGAAGAAAAAGTATTATTGACGGATGCAGAATGAATGACCTCAGGTGAAACTAGATGCTGATTGTCAGAGTTGATGAACTTGGACCAAGGTTTCCTGTTGTGTCTGCAGAACAAAGAAGGATGAACAATATATATCAAACTATGACAGCTATCATTTAATCTTGAAAACCACTATCTATGGCAGACCACCTCCCTCAAGCAAGAAGATCCGTAAAATCTGGAAACAGAATAATCTGAGTAATGAATAAGACTCCCTTTCATGTTTTTGTTGCACATACCTCCCAACAAGAGCTTCAAGTTGAGGATCAAGCTCTAACCGATATTTACGCAAATATGCGTTCAGTTCATCCGTCCCAAGTACCTTGAACAACAAGTCTCTAATCAGACATTTATATCAAACGGCTCAGACGTTATGTTGCTAGTTCTAGAATCAGTAATCTTCAATGCATTTCCACTGACAAGATCAAAAGAAAAAAAATTATGTATATACTAATTATTTGGGCTGCTTCTTAATCTCGGATCAGTTGGGCAGTGCAAAAGAAATCAACAAGGTACAAGAAGATTGTTTTGTCACCACCAAATATTTAAACCATTAGTTGTGGTCCCACTCTCCCCAACATAAGCCGCCTCTGGGCGGGGCAGGGTTAACCAATAGAAAGAGGCAGATAAGGCATAAATGGATTACCTTAGCAATTTTGACAAGCTGATCTTGATTGTCATGGCCATAAAAGAAAGGTTCCTTGCGAAAAATCTGAAAAAGAGCACCAAGTTTAATGAGTGAGACAGGCCCCTAAGAGAATTTACAGGAAAATAGTGATCAGATTAAGCAATTAATATAATCACCATTCCAGCAAACATGCAGCCAAGGCTCCACATGTCCAAAGAGTAGTCATAGTCTTGCAAATCAACGAGAAGTTCAGGCCCTTTAAAGTATCTGAACAAAAAGTGAGTATTTAATTGCTGCAGCACCAAATTTAGAAGTTGTATAACAAGTATTGACAGAAAGGAGGAAAAAAAATTTTATCCAGATGTGAGTGCAGCTCTTTACTGTATGATTATGCCTGTTCAACTGGAGGAATGAAAGGAGAAATAAATAAATTGCTTTCAAGTGGTGGAGAAGCCGAAAATTATCTAACTGTGCCACATTAAGCTCCAGGCCACCAATCAGACCTAACTTTTTTTGAGAAGTGAAATCAGACCTAACTTATTATATGTGATTTTCCTTCAGTTAGATATTCTTTACCAACTTTCAGATGCAAAGGAGGATAGGTCTAGATTAAAATTAATAGATAACTTCTTACCTTGAGGCTACACGAACATTATATTCTTTGCCAGGGTGATAAAACTCGGCAAGACCCCAATCAATCAAACGAAGCTTCCGCAACTCATGATCTATCATAACATTATGAGGCTTAACATCCCTATGCATTATTCCTTGCGAGTGACAGTAGTCCAGTGCCTACAAATGCATAATCCAGTATAAGGATCACTGCACACGCATAAAAGATCCAAGCATATTGCTGCTAGATCCAATGGTATAATATAAAGGAAACACCACATAACTATGCCTTATTGATTAGCTACACATAATATCTCCACCATTATCCTATTCATCTAACAACCTTCCATATCATATACGTCTTGAATCCACTTAGACCTTACGCATTTATTTCTCTCTTTTATGTAGTTTCTTTCATCGCATCAATGTAATTATACCACAAGCACACATGACCTTTCTCCATCAACCTATATCCCGTGATCCCTCTATTATATATATATATATATATATATATATAAGACGACTATGATCTCTATACAATAATTCTGAATTTTTTCTGGTCACCCACCACAAACCAATAAGGTTTACCCTTGAGAACTTCCTATAACCATTTCTGAGTTTATTTGGGTGGAGATTCAGAGTTTGTGTCACGACAAGACAATTATTACTGAATTCAAGCCAAAGAAAGCAAATGGTTGCTTGAACGTGATATCAGTTTGTAAAGCAGCAAAAGCATTGCTTGAAAAATGTGAAAAAGGGCAGAAGGAGATGAATTATAACAATTTTCAATTAAACCCATCTGCAAAAGTAAAATTGTAACTCCAGATGAGTATGATTAAAAGACTCGATGATTATTTCTTCTTTTGCTTTTGCATGAAGAAGTCTGCTGAACTTTTCTGCATACCTTGAGAAGCTCGTATATGTAGTAGCGTACATCATAATCCGTCAATGTGGGGTACAAAACTTTAAAATCTGTACTGTTCACAAACTCAAATATCAAGCTGGGAGTTTTGGAGTGCTGATCTCTAACGATATCAAGGAGCTTAACAACGTTTGGTCCCCCACAAAGGTTCTGCAATATTTTGATCTCTCTTTTTATCTGCAGGGGAATAAAACAAAACGTGCGTGTAAGCCATAAAACTAGACCTCATAAAGCTGGACAGACATACACATTAGCTTGCATCTATCACACAAAATACTACAGCAATCCACAGCGAGTGACATAATAGAAGTTACAATCTTTTAGAACTCTGTAAAATAGGCATTATACAAAAAGTACATTACGTAAACAAAACCTTCTGATATGAAAAAGAAAATTTAACATCTTGAAACGAACAATTATTCAAGCAGAAAACATATTTCATTAAAATAATAATGCATGCAATGCTATACCATTTCCTTAAGGTTACATACTAAACAAGTCTCACCTTCTTCTTCTTAACAGGTTTCAGAATCTTGATTATGCACCGCTCGTTGTTGTTCACATTAATCCCTTCAAAGACTTCACTGTATTTTCCTCTTCCGACTTTTCGAACAACCTCGTAGTCATCCTGATCACTGAAATGGTTACGCGTAGAAAGTTATAAGTGCACATCATAATAGATTCAAAAGGTGCTCAACTCCACGGCACAAAACACAGTATTTTCATTTAGGCATTTCGTGCAAATTAAATCTTCTCGGCATGCTGACCTCACGTTTTGCAAGTTTACAGATAATTTGTTACCTCTAATATTCCCAATTTGAATGGTTTGCCCTTGAAAAAAAAGGAAAAAAAAAAAAAAAGGAGGAAATGATTTTTCTCTCTGTTGATTTTGTTTATGAGAATCATAATTATGCATCCGAATACTAACCTAACCAAACCAGACCACGCCTTATCCCACTAGGTGGCGATAATTATGAATCTGAAAACTGAAGGGGAAAAATTATCAAATAAATTAGCGTAATATAGCTACTACTCCTCTTATACCACAAACCAACGTGCTATAATCGCATTTAATTTGGCATAAAAAAGAAGAGAACAAAATAAACATTACATTACGCCCAAGGCTGAGAACTCCAAGACCACAAGCGACACTAGTATCATGAACTAAATAATCACTGTCCCACTAGTCCATAATGGTAAATCCGAGGTATTCTTAAATACACAACGTCCACTTATAAACCATTCTCGTACAATCTCTCATCAATGCGGGACATTACAATAAAAATGCCTAATTTATTATCACATTTCAATCATGGGCGAATAATTACAAAAAATATAAAAAAATTAACTAAATTAAGCAAAATATTAGGGTTTAAATTAAAAGAACACTAAAAAAATTAATTAAATTAACATACCCCCACTGGACAGTGAGCGATTCGTAATCCCAGTATTCTCTGGGACGCAGAACATTGACGTCCGCGTAGACTCGAGCTTTCGACATCGCCACCCAGCAGTAGATCTCCGCCGTGAACAAGCTCTCGTTACCGTTAGCTGGTAGGGTGCCCAGGTTAAGCGGCTTCGCAACGTCGGCGGTGCAAGCTAGCAAGATACGCAGGAGGGGTAGGAGGAGGGGTAGTAGACGTGAAGTGTGGTAAAGCGCAGCTCTCATGTGACGTCACCTCTAGCTATAAGCGAAAATGGCCGCTTCTCACACGTCCATTATAGGAAACGATGGTGATTGAGAAGCGAAAAGTAGTGCTTTTGCTTTAATTCTAGTGTGGGATAAATATCTTATGTGGTTAGTGCCAAGTGGCGTCGACATCTAGTTCTTCTTTCGCTTTTTCCTTACTTGAAACATTATAAAATAATATTTACGTGTTCATCTAAGTCAACTCCAACAGTTTTTCTACCTTTCTCCTTATATGTAAGGATTTATAACACTTTTCCTACATTTAAGGTTTTCTATTTGAGTTTCACTTCAACAACTTCCCTACATTTAATTAATTTATTAGTTTAGGAAATCCTTATTTCTTGGAGTTGGCCTAACAATGCGATATACCAACAGTCCGGCTTGCGGTTGTCAGGCCTGTTAAAAGCATTAGACCAGATCATAGTCTATTGCGTTTGAGGATTAAAAACTGCAACATTTATTCTCACGACACGCTCGTTTTTGTTGGCTTGCCAATTATGAGATTCAATTTTTCATTGATTTCGACCAAAAAAAAAAAAATTCCATTGATACCTCGATCCTTGATCACCTGCTTGATTAGTTGTAGTTCTTGCTAGAAAGGGACAATAAGGGGAGACTGTCATGACTCTATTTTTGTTGATTAATATAATCTCTGACACTATAATAAAATTTTAAGTATTTTTGGGATCGTGATGTTACAGACTTAAGAAGATCACTCTTCTTAAATTCGTTAAGGCATAATTACAAAAACTCGAGCACTATACCCATAAATTAATTCCACAAGTTATACCTCTAAATTATCCATTCAAGCCTAAAAAATATTATTTAAGTAAATACATATTATAATTTAAGTTCATGAATACCAAGGTAACAGTTTACATTAGTACATATTATATAAACTTCATCGCTAGTGACTAATATTACAAACATATTCCTCGCATGCAACCAATAAATGTGCAATCTACGAGGAAATGACAACTTTTAAGCTTCAACCTCGAGCAACCTGCAAGGGTGGAATAAAACGGGGTGAGCTTATAACAACTCAAACTCAACGAGGAGAGAATATGGGAAGGATTTTCGAAATCATTCTCTTTTAAAAATTCATTTGAAAACCTGTGAATGTCATGCACATATTAGCAACAATTATTAAACACATCACATCAGTATATAGGAATCACGTCGCAACATTATATAGTAAACACATCGCATTTTTATAGAATAAACATTTAGCACATATTAGGGTAAGAATACGCTTACGCTAATATAACGAATCGCATCGCATCGCATGTGGTGGCCGGCCAAATGATCTTCAAATCCCTTATGTCTCCCAACACGGGGTATTCTGGATATACCCAAGCCTATGATCCACTCTCCCAGGGTAGTAAAGTTCTCTAGTGATAGGGGAATTGGTAATCATGGTAGCCGAGCTAGACCGGCAAGCCCGATGCCGCTCGAAGTTTCTCGACAATACCATGCCAAAAGAAGGTTGCAACCTCTCCAATAACTAATTAATTTATGCACTGCATGTTATTCACGTAATATATCATGTAACACGTTGATAATCACATCGCATCATATTTCAAATAACACTTTTAGTCTCAACACATAACTTTACATAATTCTTGACATATATCACACATAAATATGATGCGATGTGATTATCAACGTGTTACATGATATATTACGTGAATAACATGCACTGCATAAATTAATGCGTTATTGGAGAGGTTTCAACCTTCTTTTGGCATGGTATTGTCGAGAAACTTCGAGTGGCATCGGACTTGCCGGTCTAGCTCGGCTACCATGGTTACCAATTCCCCTCTCGCTAGGGAACTTTACTATATTGGGAGAGTGGATCGTAGGCTTGGGTATATCTGGAATATCCCGTGTTGGGAGACATAAGGGATTTGAAAATCATTTGGCCGGCCACCACATGCGATGCGTTATATCAGCGTAAGCGTATTCTTACCCTAATATGTGTTAAATGTTTATTCTATAAAAATACGATGTGTTTACTATATAATGTTGCGACATGATTCCTATATGCTGATGCGATGTGTTTAATAATTGTTGCTAATATGTGCATGACATTCACAGGTTGTCAAATGGATTTTTAAAAGAGAAAATGATTTCGAAAATTCTTCCCATATTCTCCCTTCACTGAGCTTAACTTGTTATAATCACATCACATGTTCTATATCACATGGTACATCGCAACACTTTTAGTATTAACACATAATTTCACATAGCTCAAATCATATATCCACCACTAATAATGTCTTATAGTGCGTTTTATAGCCACAAGAATTAATAAGCACATAAAATAAACAAGTTCAACAGTTTCAAAGTTTCAGCAGTCTCACAACTTTGGCTGCAAAATTACCTAATTAAATGACCTCCTATTAAACTTATTTTTACATGTATGGAAATATATTCGAAAGTAAATAACTCTAGAATCAAACGAAACTCAATTCCGAGTTAAATTTATCAAGATATGACCAAAACAACACAAGTGCGCAAAGCTGTCCAGATTGATCGCGATTTCTGTTACCTTACGATTTTTAATATTTTTGAAGCCCTAAACGATTTTTCTTAATTTTATAGCCTAAACAAAGGTTTTTCCTAACTTATCAAATTACTTACCCTGATTTTTCCAAATTTTTATAGATAGTATTTCAAGGCCAAAAACACCACGAAATTCAAGTAAGCAAAACTGTTCTGTACCAGCTCAACTACAAACTTAACTGATTTCAGAAATTTCAAGCAAACGATTTTTATTCACAATTAGTCCAACATGAAAGTTGTTCCTCTATGAGTCTAGAGTATTATGTGATTTTTCCAGATTTTTCCCAAAATAATTACTTGCTCAAACAGTTTACAAAATAAAACTGCTGTAATAAAATTTCTGCATGCATATAACATATAATCTTGTATAATACATCAATTTCTTACTCTATAACACATATATATGCAATATACTTCTGAAATAAGTTTAGAAAAAGTCCCCTCACCTCAGGTCCTTGGAGAAATGAGGATAATATTTGCAACTATAGCCCAAAAGTTGAATTTCCTAGCTAATTCCTTACTTAATTTCTCCTAGCTCCTCCTCCTTCTTCTTCTTGTTTATTTTCCAGATTTTTCTTGCTCTTCTTGATGGTCCAAATCAGACGTGGGGTTGGTAGGGTTTATTTTAATTTCAATTCTTGAAGGAAAAGACAACTTTTTTCTTAATTTTAGTTTGGCCCCTAGTTTTATTTCTTTGCTTTCAATTGAGCCTAACATGTTTTCCCTCTAGTTCATTGGGGTCTAAGTGATATTTAAATAATTAGAACTCTAATTTTAAACTTAACTCAGTGCCTAAGATAATATTTTAGGTAATTTCACTTTAGCCCCTCAAGTCTCTGATAACTACTAAGTTATCCAAAAGTTAATCTTTTTAATTTTTGAATTATATCTTATTCTAACTTAGTTCCCAACTTATTTCTAAGACATATAATGTATAATTAAGACATGTATTACACTAGAATATATAGTTACACATAATTTAATATTAATGCACGTGAGTTCGGGCCCGGGTCTCACAGAGACTATGTTCAAAATAAGTAGTTGGAATCCATAAACTTTTTTCCTACCTTTTAATTTAAAAAAAAAGAAAAGAAAAGAAAAAGAGTTTTGATGAATTATTCCCGTTATAATATGGTACAATATAGCAATAGAGGTAGACATTCATATATAAATTATATAGCAAGTGTTTAGTCACATACAACTATAAAGAAATTATCATAACATGTCGTCCTACAGTAAATGCTATGTTGGAACCATGATAAACTAGAACACCACATACATAAAATTGAGTATTATTGGAAATATGAGATATAATTAAAGTGAACATGCTCCGAGCTACTTCAAGAAAAAAACCAAGACAGAGCAAATATTGGCTCAACGAGTAATAATTGTGATGTTGCTAATGATGAATTACGAAAAAAAGTACAACTTTGCACACAATCTTGACTGGGGTTTGAGATTTAGAACCACTCGTAACGTTTGTTTAGTGATAAAAACTAAAATGTTTCATGTATCTTGTACGTGATCAGTTGCTTTGGCTGGGAATCATTGTTCCTTTACCATGAGTCCATGACAACTGATTTCACTCAAATCTTCTGATAAGTTAACCAGATATGGTAAAAGAACATAGCCAATCAATGTCCAAACCAAGCCTTTATCCCACTAGATGAGTTTGCGAAGCCGAGCAACTTCACAAAAGTAAAAATTCTATTTATACTGATTACATGTTTCTCGCGATCAGAGAGCAACAATCAGCCTGCTTCTTTTGATGTTCATGATATCAAGCACAAAAACAAAGAAAAATAGCAGACTTCTGAAAACATAGATTACACTCGTATCTGAAGCAGAACTTTGATTCTTTGCAGAGCAAAATTGAAATCAGCTAGTTGAGCTCAAAGTTTGTTAATACATGTGATCTAAATATAACAACAAAATGGGAAGTATGTACATTGTGCCTAACAGCAATCTTGTAAAGAATAAAAATAAAAATTTAGTCACAATCTTTTCCTGCGAATGCTACTACATCCTGTTCCCGGCATTCTTAACCGAAAAAACTTAATAGCCTTGTAATTAAGTTGATTTATCAGATCTTCATACAGCTTTAGGTTGGTTCTGCTCAAAGTCAAAAACCTCAAACATGAGCCGTCTTACATCCGGCTTCCCATATACAGCATATGATAGACCATGAATGGCTTGTTGAACAGTAGTTGTAGCTGGATTCCTCAGCCTTCGGTTGTGCTCATATGCATCTTGAACCTCTTCACTATAAATGATAAAACGATGGAGGTATTTCTCTCTTAAGTACCTCCCACAGAACTTATTCATTAGAAGTCGTCGGTGCCTCTCCTGCAACCATTTCCCTGGAGCATCTAGATGCTTCATAAGCAACCTCTCAGCCATCACAAGATCCTGTGGAAAATACGAAGACGGCTACTCAAACTTGTGAATTAAAAGCTTTCATCTCTGTCTAGTTTCCCGGTTAGAGAATCACTTTCTTTTTGAGAAATGAATAAAGAGAATCACTTTCTTATCATAAAGCAAGTAGCTTAATCCATAATTCGATCTGGCTCCCCACCAAGGAGATGAATTGAAGTAGGGCCTCTAAGGCCTCCCATGTACCAGCAAAACGTAAAAAGGAAATACAAAAGAAAGCAGTTGGAACAAAAGACATCAGACAAATTCAAGAAACAAGTACCTGGATCTTTTGGCCAAGATATTCTAGTCGCTCATAGCAAAACCTTGGGTGCTCAAACTTGTATTTTGATGGATGTAGAAAACAAAGCTGCATAACAAGTTAATAAGCAGTCAAGATCAGGCAATGCCCAAATAATAATTCATGGACAACAAAAGCACATAAATATAACCTGGCAGATGCAAAGATTCAAAAAATAACTACTGGAAGTACAATTTTACTAAGTCCAGATCATGTGCATAAACTAAAACTTCTAAGCAGTACATGTATTAAGTTACACTCCATGAAGTACGTTAAGTGTCGCTCCAGCTAATATCTTAAACAAGAGCAAGAATTAATATGTTCAAAGTTGACAAATAGAATGGCAGCTTGCATAAAATATAAGATAGAGAAATTTCGGAGAGCAAAACCATCAACTTGACTCTCCATTACTTTGCAAGATTAAGAAACAGAGAAACACAAATTATTATGACATATATAATTGTCATACAAGGGACAAACAATGATTAAAACATAATTTTTACTTTTTTGTAATATGCCCTGTTGAGCTTGGCCTGTCGCTTCTCAAGCTTATGTAGCCTTCTCACTTTTAAGACCTTTCTTTTCTTTTCGGACACTTCTAAGACTTATAAATAATATGGGATGAATTTTTAACAAAATATCATTGATATTTTTCTACAGATAGTTGTATTACACAAGTAGCTACAAGTCTTAAAGGCATATAATCCAAGACACATGCTCAATTAAAGGTAAATAAAATTAAAAACTAGATAAAAGAGTGTTTAAAGGAATACCTGTAAACCAAGCCCAAGTTCTATGTTCCTCGCTTCAGTGATCTCTGGAATCCTGTCCTTCATTTGTAACGGGTATCCTAACGTTTGCATAACTTGGGGTCGACTATCATAATCCCAAATATTTCCTCGGAATCGATGCATACCAGGTGGAACACATGCCCTAAAAACTCTTGGGTGTGCAAATAGAGCATCTTCTGGAGGCTGTTAAACATAAAGGTAGCACTGCTTTAGAATTCCAAAATAAAGTAGAAAGCAATAAGTTACCATCATGGAACCCTTAACATTTGTTTTTTTTTTTCTTTTCCTTTCTTATAAAGCCAATAAGAAGCAAAAGAAGCCAATAATTTTATTCAGTCGTTACAAATGCCTGGTCAAAGATAAGATTTAACAGATGGAATTATGAAAAGAGGATACTGTCTTCACATGAACAATGATAAAATAATTCTTATGATCCAGTTGGTACAAGCTCTGGACTAGTAAATGGTTTCTCCTTCTCCTTCTGCTTTTGGGGCTCTGTACTTGAGTTTCTGTGCATATTTAAGGGAAAATAAAAGACTCAATGATACCCAAACTATGAAACAAAAGAGCATTGGCGCATGACTCATTCAGACATAATTCCTTCACATCACAAGACACGAGATGGAGAATTATCATGTCCACGTTTTATTAAAGTCAACTGTTCAACAGAAGCTTTCTCATATAAGTTATTGCTTTTCTATATCTTAAAACCTCAGCAAAGCTGATATAAGTTGAGATTTTCCGGGAGTAATTAAGCGGACTTTACTACCCATCATGTCAAGATGCAACTAGGACTCAGTGGTGAGCGAAATAAAATTGAACTAAAAATGCTTATAACAATTTGAGAGGACCTTAGGTTCAATACTAAATATTCCACTTTGCTTTTCCCAAAAGATCACAATAATCAAAGTATAAACAAATAGAAATAAGCTTAATTCATGACCCTGACAACGTTGTTGAAAAGCACCAAAATGGCAAGTGAGAAAGACCTAACCTTGTATGCAGCAACATCTTGCCAATTCAACTTTCTGCCTTCAAACTCTACAGAGACGTAGTCTACATCTTCAAGCTGTCTCCTCAGCTTAGGCTGGCAGTCTTCAGCCTCAGGATCCATTCCAAATACTTCAAAAAGAACTCGGTAAACTTCTGGCATGCCAAAACATAGATATATTGCCCCAAACAAAGCCCAGAAGACAGATCTGCAAAGATGGTATTACAAGAGCATTTCCGAAGATTAAGTGTTGCATCAACAGCATGAAAGTAATTTTAATGAGCCAACCATAGCACATGACATGACATTACAATATGTTAATACCACTGAGAAAGTAAAGGAAAAGAAGATTTTCTTTAAGAAACTTTTCCTTTCTTAGATTGATTCCCAAATAATTGTAACAGTCAACAATCAACCCCTTAGCGCCAGAGCAACATAGATAAAACTATATTGCCATAATTCAATGTTTGATCAAAGCCATGGCTTTGTTTCATTTCCTGAGAAACTGATCCCCTATGAAGCAAATCCCTTTCCGTTCATTTTATTCTTTCAAATTTTTAAGCCCTTGCATTATCCCATTTATCCAACTCTTACTTCGTGCTCCAATAAGCTCCCTCTCTGCCCCAATATATGGATCTTAAGTTCTGCATAAATATAATGCAATTCAAAATATTTATCTAATGTACAATCTGCAGAGCAATCATTTGTATGATAACATAGATTCTTAACGTCAGCAAAGACCAGTTACCAGCAACAATATTTTTTGCTTTAAGTGACAGATTATATCTAAACCACTAATATTTTCAAATTTAATATTATAAGACACCACAATTTACTAGTTACAACAGCTACAATTCAAAGCTTGTTGGTGATGAATTCAAGAGGCTCATTTGCAGATAAAAGGCAAGACTTACTTCACTGGAGGCTCCCGATCCTTTCGAATCAACTTATCCATATCATCAAAAGGGAACACCAAATTCTGCAAGCTAGCAGCTTTAATCCACCTAGGAAGAAATCTCTTCCCAATTAAAGCATACACTCTCTCCCTCATCGGTCCAGGCGACTCCCTTGGATACCTCTGCAAGAAAAACTCACACATTGCCAACTCAAGCACATACTGCCCCAAAAACCCCAATCTCGAATGCCCTGATTTCACAGGTCTCGCATTCGTCCTCTCACAGTACGGATGCTGAAACGCCAAATACAACAAAGTATCGAATTGCTTCGCAGGGTTATCATCACCATATGTATCTGATGACTCAAGAGGGTACCCAAGAGCCTGCTTTGCTTCAAGCAAGTACTCATCAATCCAAGTTTTGTCAGCATTGTTAAGCCTTGAAGAAGGCAAGCAAGAACTCAATAAAGGAAACGCCTTTAGTGATAACTGTGGACTATTTAGAAACCTTTCAGCTAATTTCTTATCATCTAATGGTGGTTTGAGGATGAATCTTTTAGGGGGTACTTTTTTCTTCGGGGAAACCACTTTCTTGCGCTCTGCAAGCTCTTTGAGGAGTCTTTGAGGGCTGTTTTGCGGGAGTTCTTGAGGGTCTACAGCCACAGCCAAAATACAGAATTTACCCTTTTCCGGATTCTGTGTATAACGGGAGTTTCGTACACCGGGCTGTCCTTTTGGCCAAAAGGGTAGTGAAATTTTGTGGTTTTTTGGGTGAATTTGTAAAGGGAAAGGTGAGAATGAAGATGAGAAGGAGAGGTCAGATGAGGGTTGGGTTGAGAATGGCTTGAAAGGTGAACAAAGCTCCATTGGAATACAAAAAGATAAGATTTTATGGTTTTTGCAACATTAAGAAGAAGAATATAGTGTTGAATGGAGAGGACATACAAGGAGGTTTTTGGAGGGTTTTGATAGTAGTAAACAGATGACACACAAATGGATAATGCAAGTGAAATGG
Organism: Ehretia macrophylla; assembly: GCA_037974665.1. Classification (NCBI taxonomy): domain Eukaryota; kingdom Viridiplantae; phylum Streptophyta; class Magnoliopsida; order Boraginales; family Ehretiaceae; genus Ehretia; species Ehretia macrophylla. Next base: position 35,058,075 of record CM075770.1, read on the forward strand.
GAATGATAAAGATATTTTCTTCGATTTTCGGATTTTTTTGAGAACAAATAAAAGAAGGCTAAGATAATACAACTTAACAAATAAGACTCAATTTTGGAAACTCCCCCATACATAATTACTAGATTAAACAAAACTGAATCACGTAACAACGTAATTAATAAAATTTGAATTTATAATTATCACATTTACATATCACTATATCAGAAAATGGTAACAAAATGAGTCCTAACACATCTTAACATGACAACTCTAATTACATTAATCTTGATTTTTTATTCGTCGTGAAATTTCATCTTTAATGATATTTTTATAATTAGAGATAACAATGAAAATAGATATTCCATATGTTGTGATATTGAGAATTTTGAATAAAGTTCTCATAAAACGAACTCTGTTTTGTTAAAATAATAAAATAAATAGAAAAGGATTTTGTCAATATAAAAAGTGTTTTTACACTGTTTAGTTATTTATATCATTATTCAAATTAAATGATTTCTTTACTTTTCTAACTTGGAAAGTATCGATAGATACTATAAAGTAAGTGTTTTGACCTGATGTGTGGAGTTAATTTTGCAAAAACAACATTAGTTAGAAATAAATAGTGGAGTGGAGTTTTTTGAAAATAATAGAAAAAGAAATTTATTCTGTCATTAGGCAAAAATAATTGATTTTTTAAAACTCAACGGCCCTTTTCTCTCTCTCTCCTTTTTTCTTGGTCGGAACAGTCCTTCTATCTTGAGTTAGACAAATGGAGAACCGAATTTCATTGATTTCTTATGCTTCCATGTCTACAATTTTTTCTTGGGAGGCGGCAAAGCCAATTCCAAAGAAAATCATTCTAAGATAAGTTTTTCCTTTTCTATCATTTTCTAGCAAAATTTGAAGCTATTGCGGCAAACTTTTCACAACTTGTGTGATAATTATAAGTTGAGTAGCAAACCAATATTCATAATATACGTGGACAAATTGAAAATTAGCATGTTCTCTAGAGATTCACTTGCAGGCTTCAATCATCATCCTCAAAGGGTTGTGATTCTCCATCTTGCTCCTGATAAGTTTTACAACCATGTCGGTATCAATCTCAACAATAAGTCAATGTACATTTGGATTTAGTGTTTGCTTGGACTATGAGCTTAGCCCAATTACTATGTGTTTATGATGACTTTCTTACGGGCTTGGGACGCTTTTGTTGCTATTTAGTTTGGGCTCGCCCCAAATATATGTTTTTTCCCTTTCTCATGGACCTATGTGTATGTTTTTGGACTCACAGTCTGTGATGTCAGTTTTATGATAACATAAAACTCTCTTGCATCCTAGAAAAACAACATAATACCAAATTGAATTATGTTCGCATGACCACTTTGACGATCTCCATCTATTATGATTGCATCAGATTGATCAAGGTGTGGGCTCACTTGTATAAGCTAATTCGTCGGCTTGTGCAGTAACAGATTTAGAATTTATTATAATAGGATTTAAACTACACATTATAATATTTGTATACTAATTATATTTTTTTCATTGAGAATTAAATTAATTTTTAAAATTAAAAATACTTTAACATTTACACATTTTCAAAAGAAAAAAAAATTGGATTAGCGAGGTTGTAACCCCCACTCACCAATATATGCTTCTGCCCGTGGTTTACCGACAAGCACGTGCCACCTCAATTATGTAAGTAGTACATTATGCATGTAAATTTTCTTGAGTCAAGGCTATATCCTTAGTAGTAGAAATTTTGAACTAAGATACTGGACCCTGATAAGATTCTTTTTGTCTACATTTTGTGCTGTAGGGAGGTAAGGTTTTATCCATTTCACTTGAAATCCCATGTCTGCTAGGTTTATGGCTGACATTTGTGCAGTACTTTTTTGGAACCATTTAAAGATTATCAAATGCATATAGGTGGTTGTATAGTAGCATAATTTAGCTTGTGAGTAACTTTCAGACAGGGAGAATCTATGATCCGACCTCTCCAAATATAATTGTACCTTTGTGATCCTTCCCTATCTTCCCCCATTCTCATTACCAAGGGTGGAGCCATTCATGTGCAGTTAGGGTGGAATCCTCATTAACTTTAAGATGAAGTCATTAAAGAGTAAGTTGAGACTATATTTTTTAAAACTGTGCGTATTTTTAAAAAATTTTAGATTGAAAAATTAATTTAATCTTGCCTGAATAAAATTATTCGTATAAAAGTACTAAATTATGTGTGAGTTGGTACTAAATTGTCTCTCTCCCCACCTCCCCTCTCCTGGCACCACTGGCCGAGCCAAGTGGCCTTGAGAGGGTGCACATGAACCCTCTGAAATTGGGGAAAAAAATCTTCTTTTTTTTTTATATTTTTAAATACCTTCTTTTTTTTTTTTTATTCTTTCTTTTCTCATTTTTTTCCTTCTTCATTGTTCATTTGGTTTTCAATTTATTTTCTTTATTTTGGAGACTATTTGTGTTTATCATTGTGTATGAATTTTGATTCATTTATTTTTGTAATATTTTTAACATTTAAATTAAACTCTTCTACTTTAATTGTACATTTATGTCAATTTTAATTTTTGTGAATGAGTTTTAGATTGTTTTTTTTTTATTTTTAATTGATTATTTTGCATCTCTAATTAAACAGTTCAAATTCAAATAGCCGCGAATTCTTTATTTTCAAATATTGTAATATGTTATCATCAAAATCAGGATTCAGCACGAAGTCAAAAGTTTTTTTTTTTTGTAATTTATATAATTTTTTTTTTTTGTATAAATGGGTGCCCTTGACCCTAGTTATTAACTTTGCCACGTAGTGCACCCCTAGTCTCAAGTGCCTGGCTCCGTCACTGCCTGGCACTGTTGCATATGTGATTAGCTACGTGTTGTATTCTTGAAGTGTTCTCTACATGATTATAGCCAAAAGTTCTGTGCCAGTTCTAATTGTTAGATTTTAATTTGCATGCTGGAAGGGCGAGGCTAGATCGATATTATTAAATGGTACACTAATGAGTTAATAAATTTTGTTCATCTTGTATATGTATCAGTTTATGCATGGTTTTGAAGCAGGATTAGTGATCAACCTTTTGATTGTACAGAGGAAGATCTATTTGGGAGCCTTTAACTTTTTCAGATTCTTTTTGGTTCTATATATGGTGTAGAAGTTCCTTCTGTGCAACATGAGCTGATCAGTCATGTGTATGATACGTAAATGTAGAGCTACAAGAGTATTGTGATGATCATTATGGGCGGATCTATACATGGGTCAACAAGGACTACACTTCCACTCTTAGAACTTTTATAGATTCCAAGAGTTGAATCATTAACGAATGAGTTGGGATAACATTTTTTTAAAATTAAATGTATGTATTTTAAAATATTTTTAAACTAAAAATCAATTTAGTACCCAGTAAAAGAAATTATTTAAGTTGTATAATTTTAACCTTTATTAAACAAAAATTTTAGATCGACTTTTGATGATGGTGGATATGCCAACCTGGGATTTGAAACAACTATGACATGTCATCTAGAATACTACAATGATTGTGGACCCATGGATCATAATATAGATTGAATCCAAATCCAGTTGTAGATTTTCTCTCCAATGATCAATCAGCATAAATGCAGAAAAATGGTAAAAATACTTCATAAAATTGCAAGTTCAGGTAGGAGCAAATTTAAATTTTCTTATAACATATAACGTTATAAGAAAGATTTACTAATAATGAATTATCAAACGTACGTGGGGATCCATGTACCGAAGGAACACCTAAAAATTGCATGGTGTGAACTGATATTCTTTGGAGGAGCCCGTCGATAAATCAATCAATTGTTATAATTAATTTCTGCGACGTATGGTCAATTCTCTAAACTTGATAAATCAAGGACGACCAACTCTCTGTCTTCATTTACTGCATATTAGAAATGGTAGGTCATGGAGGACTTAGTCACATCTATGTCAAGGAAACAAGTACTGAAGGAGAGATCATTTAGGAGTAGATAGTTAGAGATATCGAAATTCGAATTTCATAGAGTGAAAGGCAGGTGGGGATGTGAATGGTTTAAAAAATAAAAAAAAATCAAGTACTGAAGGGTCTGGCTTTTTGTTCATTGCTATGGTACAGTCAGATGTTAATTTAGGTGGCGATTAATATGTGGCAATGAGTTGTGAATTGAATGATATTTTCAGTTCTATTTTAATTCTTACGCTTGACATAAATGAATAAACTTGAAAATTTTATTCCCTTGGTAATTTCATTTTCACAAATATAGAAATATTCATTCCTAACAAAACACATGGAAAGAGCTTATTCCTAACAAAACACATGAGAATGAACTCTTTCCATGTGTTTTGAAATGAAGTTATTTTTAAGTGGCCAAAATACCGTTAAAAAAATATATTACACACTATTCAAATAACATTAATGATTAATATAATAATTATTATTATTGTTATTTAGTATTATTTGTAACAATAATAATAAATACCAATAAATTTAATAATGATATAATATATAATCATATACAATGTAATATAATAATAATAGCATAAAAATATGCAATAATAATAATAATAATAATAAAATAAATATAATAATAACATAGTATGCAATAATGACAACAGTATTAATATATAATCTAATAATAATAATATAAAATAATAATAACAATAATAATACAAAATATTAATAACATAATAAATAATAATAATAATAATAATGATAATAAATATGAATATCAATAATTATAAATATAATATATAAATAATTAAATAAATATAATAATTAAAATATAAAATAATAGTATATAAATGATAATAATAATATTAATTTAATAAAATATTATATCATAACAATATAAAATAAATTATAACAAATAAATATAATAAAAATAATAATAAAACACAAACTAATTAACCATTATAATTAAGACGGTGCTTTTTTTCCCTTAAGACAATAATAGATCTATAAAAAAGGATATTTTTATCATTTTATATAAGTCATTTTCACTATTATTCTGTTATATCGATTGTCAAATATGAGTTTGGAATTAATATATCTATTCATATCTTCATTCTTAGAGCATACTAAGTATGACCTATCATTTTTCAAGTTCATTCCATTCCTAGATATCAATCACTACCTTAAGACTCGTATTCACCACTCGTTACGTAAAAAATCAATAATAATAAATTGTTCAGAGTTTAAAGCAAGAGGCAGGAATAATTCATCTTATTACCATCTGGGAAAAGAAGGATGATGACGGCTTTCATGAAGTAATATATTTTTTTTTATTACTATCACTTTATCACTTTGGATCAAATAATTCATAGTCTAGATATCATCAAATCCTATCACGATTTTTTATTTTTCTTTTCTTTCCTGTTCTTTCTGGTCGTTTTCTCAAACTGAGGTTCACATAAAGTGTATTTCCAAAAATATGTACCAGTCCTCATTGGATTTTGTCGTTGAAATGGAAGGCCAAAGAGTAACCTGGAGAGACACAAACTGGAGATAAGTGCGACACAGCAGTGCATAAAATAACAACGTAGGTTCTCTAATTGAAAACCACCCATATATTTTTTTTTCTCACATGCAAGCTAGGTCATCAAATGCGTCCCATTTACTGTTAGTGTTCTCTCCCTATGGTTTAAGTGACTGGCCATGGATTTGTATTTCACGTGCAATACTGCTACTATTGTACTATTTCACATCGGTTATGTAAATAATTTGTGTTTGATTACACGAAATTGAATTCTTTATTATTTTTGACAGAAAAATTAATATTTTGATGTAATTGATTAAATTTAACATGTCTAAATTAATAGTTGAATTCAAGTCGTTACAGTAAATGTAATCTTTTAGCAAATACAGATTGACACTTTTTTTTTTTAATTGGATATAGCAAAAATCAAAATTATAATTTAAATTTAAAATCTATAATTATAATAGATTATTATTCAATCATTCCATCTAATTTTTAGGTGTACAAATTGACACTTTTGTGGATTGAAATATTTGTCAATTCTACAATTTGGCGCCACCATCTCATCTCTTCTAACTGAAGTTCCTAAAACTACAACCACACACTAGCACCCCCATCTCTCTCCACATCACCTATAGTGCCACTCATTTTTTCTGTTCTTTTACATATAAAGACTCAAAATCTTCCCAGGTGGGAACTTTTTTATTGCCAAAATGGAGCCTACTATTGAAATCTCTAGTGATTATGTGATGATGATGATGAAAACAGAAGTATTGTAGGGTCATAGATTGATCTTGTCATCTCAGTAGTGTCAGTTAGTAGAGAGGAATATGAAACAGATAAACAAAGGAGATAGGACTTTCCATTCCATTAGAAGGAAGCTGCACAGGATTGCTTTTAACTCTACATAAATAACTTGACAGAGATGTGAGCAGGGTCAAGGTTATTTGGTTATTATTTTTGTCCGTGAAAATTCCACCAGAGCACCTTCTACTTTTAATAGGCGATCACCCCGGGGTATGCGCTAGCGCCCTTGACAGGCAATCTTGAAATCATGGTGGATTCTCATAAGCAGCAGACTGCAGTACCAAATGCTAACATGGCTAGTAAGAAGAAGGAGCTTCTTTCCGCTGCCATGCAGAGGACTAGTGAATGGTTTGTATTCCCTCCTTCTACTATAGTTATATGTTACTTTACATGAGTTCCAGGAGCAAAGTGGTTGAGAAAATTATGCTAGATTAATGGTAGTCGAAAACAATGAGAACAACATCCAAGAGTTGGGTAGAATGGTCGGAGTAGTGACTTGTTATAATTAGAGGTTCTAAATTTGAATTACTGCTTCGGTCTCCATTGTAATTAAAAAAAAAAATGAGAACAAATTAAGACGTTACTTTGAATTTTGACAGGATCTTTTCCCAGGAGGTTCCAAGTGATGTGACTGTTTATGCCGGAGGAAGTTCCTTTTCATTGCACAAGGTAAAAAATTTCAATGTTTCAAATTGAGTCTGACCTTTCTTCAATCCCGTGCATAGTTGGAGTTTTCGTGCACCAAGCTGTCCTTTATTCTGTTATGTCAATATTTCCAAATGAATTAGTCTAGGACTGATTTCTAATTTGATGTCGAAAGGCAATATTAATTTAGAAGTTTTGAAGTGTGGTTGTATCGATGGATTGGAAATCTTGATCCCTTCTTTTTCAATAATGTCTTAAACAGTTTCCATTAGTATCCAAGTGTGGATATATAAAGAAGCTGGTCTCAGAATCCACCAAAGCTGATGTTTCTGTAATTGAGGTTCCTGACATTCCTGGTGGAGCAGAGGCATTTGAACTTGCTGCAAAGTTTTGTTATGGAATAAATTTTGAGATAAGTACAGGCAACATTGCTATGCTCCGTTGTGCAGCAGAGTATCTTGAGATGACAGAGGATTATGCAGTTGGAAACTTAATGAGCCGAACTGAGGCTTACATAAATGATGTGGCTCTAAAAAGCCTTGCAGGAGCAGTCTCGGTGTTGCATTCTTCAGAGAATTTTCTTCCAATAGCAGAGAAAGTAAAGTTGGTTAACCGTTGCATAGACACCATTGCATATATAGCCTGCAAGGATAGCCAATTTTGCTCATCAGGAAGGGCGGAGAGTGGTACTAATAGTTTAAATCCCTCCGGTGTATTACATCAGAAACCTATTGTTCATTGGTGGGCTGAGGATTTAGTTGTCCTTAGAATTGATATCTTCCAGAGGGTTCTCGTTGCAATGATGGCTAGGGGATTCAAACAATACGCACTCGCGCCAATATTAATGCTATACGCGCAGAAGTCTCTTCGAGGTTTGGTGAGAACTTACCCCATAAACTTGGATTAATTAATTGCATGAGATTATATAATCAATGCTTCTTTTAACTACAGGAAATTTTTGGAAAAGGGAGGAAAAAGATTGAGCCAAAACAAGAACAAGAGAAGAGGGTTATCTTAGAAATAATTGTTAGTCTTCTACCAAGAGAGAAGAATGCATTGTCAGTGAGCTTTCTCTCAATGCTGCTTCGAGCTGCAATATATCTGGAAACAACAATTGCTTGCAGGCTTGACTTGGAGAAGAGGATGGCTTTGCAACTTGGACAGGCTGTTTTAGATGATCTATTAATTCCTTCGTTTTCCTTTTCCAGGGACACGTTCTTTGATGTTGATACCGTGCAGCGGATCATGATGAATTACCTAGAGTATGTAGTAGAGAATAATGTGTTTGGCCACAATGCAGACGGAGAATATATATCTCTTCCACCAAGTGAGGTGGAGAAGGTTGGTAGGCTAATGGAGAATTACCTGGCTGAGATTGCTTCTGATCGTAATTTATCTGCGTCAAGGTTCATTAGTCTCGCTGAACTAATCCCTGAAAAGGCGAGGATCACCGAAGATGGAATCTACAGGGCCACTGATATCTACTTAAAGGTGCACACTCTTAGTTTTATCAATCTTTCCTCTGTTTTATCACCTATTTTAAATCTATTTTCATACTCAGATGCCACTTGATCAATTTATTTTGCTGCTAAATCCTTAGTATCCCTCTGAGTATCACTGATAGAGTAATCTCACTGTTAACTATTAGCGATCTTGATTGAGGTATCCTTGCTTAGCTATTTCGAGAGCCAGAGCATCCAGTGCCTAACTCTGTTAGCAATAACAGTTACTATTTGATTCTTAGCTGGAACTATATGTCCATATCTAATGTTTCAAAATTTTAAAGAAAGTGATATAACATAATGTACTAATGCAACTCTGCGTAATTCATTTGACGAGGATCTTAGCATTACAGCTCAAATTTGTATGATTGCAACAATAATCTGTTATGCGTTTAAGGGGCAAGAAAGAGGTTGATTGAACTGGCTATAGAGTACTATCTTTTCACATCTCTTGGAACTGCTTAAGGTTTATGTCCAACTGATGCTTGCCAATGCTTAATCTATCTAGGGGCCAAATCCAACAGAAATAATTGCAGAGATGCTTACCTATTGTTGTTCGTATTTCATATTTGTATGCAACTAACTAATTTGGCATATTCTTGCAATTCAAATGTCGACAAATTATGAAACTAGAACTGTGGATTTTCTCATAGTCATTATGTTATTTTTCGGCATATATTTTTGAATTTTACATGTCTTAGATTAGGTGATTTAACTCTCTTTAATTACATGTATAGGCTCACCCTGCTTTAAGTGACATTGAGAGGAAGAAAGTTTGCAGTGTGATGGACTGCCAGAAGCTTTCTCGTGAAGCTTGTGCGCATGCTGCTCAGAATGACCGGCTTCCAGTCCAAACTGTTGTTCAAGTTCTTTACTACGAGCAACAGCGTATTCGGGAGGTCATGAACGACAGCCTCACGGATAGTGATTTACCTGCTCTTTCTGCAAAAGCGAAGCAATACTCCATCGATATCCACCCGGTTTCAGATGAACTCTCAAGTCTAAGAAGAGAAAATCAAGATCTGAAACTAGAAATACTAAAGATGAAAATGAGATTAAAAGAAATCGAGAAGTCTGCAGATAAATCAGCAACTAGCAGTCCTTTAGGAATCACTCATCCATCTGCTGATAAACCTCCTTTGCCTCGAAAATCATTGTTAAGCTCCGTGTCTAAGAAGCTAGGCAGACTTTCTCCATTTGTAGCCACACCCCTCAATTCTAAAGGTCGAAATAGACCAAGTAAAGACCGAAGACATTCAATATCATAATGCATCTGTTTGTAAATGAAGTTGCTGTTTTTCAAGATCAACATGTGTGATCTAGTTGATGCGAACAGTAAGTATAAGTTAATCTGCTACATAGTTTCTCCAGAAAGCTTTTACAGTTTGAGCTTGAGCATATACTGTGTCCATCAGCATGGGCGGAACTCTAAGAAATGAGTTGGAGCTGTATTTTTAAGATATTTTTAGGTTGAAAATTGTGCGCTTTTAGCCTCTACTGAACACAAATTTTGAGTCCGTCCCTTCCAACGGGTTCAGACTATCAGCTTCAAGAATTGCTACGAGGAATAAAATATAAGATATTTGCTCAAAATTGAGCTCAAACTGCACCTTGTAGAATTCGATCCCAAGCTAAATATTAGTTATGCTGCTATCTTTCTGACCTCGCGTATTGATGGTATTATTCGTGATTATAGATTCTGCCGTTTATAATGACTAGATCAAGATTACTTAGGCATGAATGGGAAGTGATAAGTTTTAATGGCATCTCTGCTGTGATGAGTTTCAAATGATGATGGAACATCAGTTATCAAGACGAAAAGCAAGATCTGAACTCCGCTCCAGTACTAGATGATCCAGTCTTGGTACATTCGTCGCGGCTCCTATTGTTTAAACTTCTACATTTTTTACTAGATTTGAATTCTCTTTTAACGTTACATGTTATGAAAGAGATCCAAATGATCTTAATACATTATTAGGGGATCTAAATCCTTTTTTATTGATTATCACCAATACAATGTACTGGTCCTAAAAACATGAGGTGAGCTTTACAATATGTGAGTGGAATAATAATTAACCGGAATTAACCAAAAAATTACTCTTTCGCTTATGCTTCCAGAGTCAGACTCAATCCATTAGCAAAGTATATGATGAGTAGACACCCAAAGCAGAATCACATGTTGGTGCTTGTCCTTTTATTGATAGATTGTTGATGTTTGTTGGAATTTGTGTGCCCTTTTCCGTACATCAGCACGGATTATCAAACAGTAAATATAGGCTTCATTCTCTCTCTCACACGCACCCACATTTTTTATTGAGTCATTGTGCAAGAAAATTGTTGGCCATTTCATCGGCATTTTCCTTGATTTTCTTAAGCACCAATAACAAGCATTGACACAGCTCTAAGGGGTAGCTAAGAGAAATAACATTTACTAAGTCTAGATTCAAAAATTTTGGGTTGCTCTTTATTAGGTTCATTCTCTTGATAACTTGAAATATGTGTTAGGCCACATTGCTGTACATTCAGGTTTACTAGTTGGTAGTCGGGTTCTGTCAGACTTAACCACTGACCAGACTCCACCAACTAGGTCCCCACGTTAATAAAAAAAAGAAAGAAAAAAAAAAACCTTGACACAATGTACCATATCTAAAGTTGAGATCAACTAGCTATTTAAGGGTCTGTTTGGATTGAAGGAAATAGGAGAAAAAAGAGGTAAGGGTAGAGATTAAGAAATTCTCTCACTTGTTTATTTTGGAAGTTTTTTAAGGAAGAAGGAAGTTGGGTCAAAGCAACTCCTCTCAAACCCACTTTTTTTTCCCCCAATTTGGGTTAATCCAAACACACTGTAAAGGTCTCAACTTTCAAGAGAGCCATTTTTGAAGACTTGAGCAGTAGTACTAGATTATAAAAAAAACTCTTACAAACGTCGAATAGTTTGAATGTGAGCCCCATCCTGTGTTAGAGTCAAAGAGTTGTTTGGCTCATATTAGGATTCGAACTCCAATAACACATGACTACATTAGAAGTGACATGATCCAATTAGTTAAATAGATAACTAACAAAAAAGCTCTAAAAAAAATTTATTTATTGTCTAATTCAAATTCAAAATGACGCTCTTTACAGACTAACCCCTTGGTTCAAATAAACCAAGGCTTTTCCAGCATAACAAAGAAGTAAAAACTTTGGAAGGCCAACCATGATCCTGAATCTGAGAATCAAACAACACATGCTCACACAACTAAAGCTCTTATTATTCCAACAACTTGGATCCCTCCTCCCCCTGGCTATGTTAAAGCTAATTGTGATACAACTTTTACTTTTGATGGTAGGGCTTCTGCCGCTGTTATCTGCGGAGACCATGAAGGTAATTTGTTGGATGGTAATGCATGGAACTTTCATACTGAGTCTGCTTTTATGGCTAAAGCCATAGCCCTTCGCAATGCTTGCATGTTGGCAAGGTAATCTTTCACATCACTAGTCATTGTTGAAAATGATGCAAAGACTGTTTTCAGGGTAATTTTTACACCAGATTATTTGGTGGATTGGAAGATTTCCTTAATGATCAAAGACATCCGTGTGATAACTAAAGCAGCTCTCACTATTGAGTTCTCGCTCGTTAGGAAGCAAGGAAACAAACCAATTGATTGAATAGTCAAAAATAGGCTGTGTTGTACACTTAATTTTGATTAAATATCTAATATGTCTTCTGAACTTTATAATCTTCTTAATTCTAACAATAAGCCTATGGAAATTGGTTAAACTTAATGTAATTTTTCTTCCGTTAATGATTCTACTTTTACTTTGACCAACAAAAAAAAAAGTAAAAACTTAAAGGAGTTAGTGGGGTCTGTATTTTAAATGATTGAATACTTTTGGATATGAAGCAGCATGGGAAAAGCAAGGAAAATGCAAAGGGACAGTCTAGTAGTGGTCTCATTTCATGTCCAACTTTGGGAGCAAATCATGGTAGGACACCAATGGTGAAGGATATACTTTTCTAATAATGGAGGTCTCACATTAGTTTTTCAGCTTCTAATGTCAGATAATTGCCGAACACATTCAAATTTGTAATTGTAAGGAAAAAAGGCGTTTTATTATTTGGAAAGGGAATCTAATGTTCATTTGTTGGCAGACAAACGTAAGCTCTGTTGGTCACTGTTGGTGGAAATAGTTTTCCATGTGGTAGGTGGCAAAAATGAACATATAATGAGCATAGGATTTGTTTCTAGGACATGGTTTAGCGATAATAAGGTAAATTGTTTTAGTTGTGGGTTTGATATTTTTTTTATTGTTTTGAAATTTTATTTTTGGCTAACTTGGTGTATGTGTGGGGATACATAGTCATATTCAGGGATTTATTAGTTGGTGGTCGGGCTCCATCGAATTAGGAGATTTATTAGTTGATGATCGGATTCTACCAGCTGAATTTTTCTCTTCATCCAAAAAAATGAGGATAGGATTTGATGGAATCAATAACCTCTTTGTAAAAATATTCGGACCTAATTTGAGTGTGAGGTGTGTGTTCTACATGTGTGTAAAATAACGCGTTATTAATAATGTAAATGTTTTAAAAACTAATTCTAATACTTTTCTTTATAACGTTGTTTAAGTTTGTTGAGATCAGATTCCTTTAACCTTCTTTGATTATGTTATCAAAAGAACTAGCTCATATTTTTTTTTTCCTTTTTCTAAGGACAACTAAGATGGGAGACATAAAATATTTTAGCAAAGTCTCACAAGTACAACCCCCCTATAAAGTAGTAGAATTGAAAATTGAAACCATATCTTAATTGCTATATACATTTTTTAAAGTTCCATTGGATGTCAAGGAAGGAAACTTTATGTGGAATTATTAAAAACCAAATTGTTATAAGTTTAGGGTGTATTTGGCTAATATACAGAATACTAAATTCAAAATAATTAGCATTTGTTTTAAAATTAAATATGTCATCCATATTTTAAAGCTCCATTTCATTTGGATTTATTGAGAATATTAAATCCAAAAGATCGATTCAGATCAACTTATAAAGAATAATTATCCAAATAACTATATGGATTTATTATTTTTTAGCAACATTATTAGGATAAAACTATGCCACAGTAATGTCTTGTAACATAATTAATTATCCAAATAAGAAAAAAAGACCGTGTACATAATCTAAATCATATATTCACGCCTTGTTATTTTTTCTCTAGAAAGCCAAAAACAAAAACAATTTGTTCTTTTACTAGCTCATTTCTTAGGATATTATTTTTCACGACAATTCACCAAAAAATACCGAAAATATTTCATGATTGTTATTTCTACTTACACCAGTCTTACCAAGAAATAATGGTATTTTCACATTGCAATACACAAACTAATGATCTCTCGAAAGTTCCAAGTCTTATGTTTATACAAAGTTTTAAGTTTAGAATTGGAGATTAGGTGAGTTTGACAAACAAATACTTAAGAATTTCAGGAATATAGTAGATGTTACTCTCCAGATCTTAGGAAACCATAGCCCAAGTCATGTGTGAATGGAAATAGAGATGTTACTGATGACGAAAGACAAATTCTCATACCATAGGAAGTAGGTAGCACAATTAAATAATTGCAATTTTAGATCATATTGAGTCCAATCAACTGATTTAAAATATTTAAACTCGTGTTATCCAAATAGAGAACTCAAATTGATAAGGAAAAAATACCTGAGTACCCGACCTTCATAAACCCCTATTTTTTTTTTTGGTCTTCATAAACCCCTATTCAATCCGCAGAATTTGTATTGATAAGAAAGGTAAGGAATTACCGACCTGATTAGACAATATCCGGGAGCCCAATCTCTTTCAAGGCTTAGGATTTATCCTCTCTCCTTTATCAATAATAGAATATACTTAATTTTTATCAAATCGCCGGGGGGAAATTTTAGGTCTATACCACAATTTGCGAGCGTGTTGTCAGGGAATATTCCTTTGGAGTTGGCATCGGGAAGTTAGGTCAGCACCCATGAAATCCCAGAGATTATTTCCAAAATAATATAAATATATCATTCATTTATAGTAAAAGGTAAGTAATCACTTTCTTTTTATTCCCGACTTATATATTTTTACTTAATTCATTCCGTTTATTGACTTAAGTGTCGGAGCTATCTTTAGAATTAAGTTCACGTTTTTCCTTTTGTGTAGGACAACTTAGATTTGGCCTGAGGAGGATAAAATCAAAATTTGACTTTAACACAAACCATTATAAACTAAATATACAATATTTTTTACTGAATTAATATAATACATGATGTTATAAAATACGCGTACTAGATTAAATACATCCCGAAGATATGAAAATAGAAGAAATAACTATGAGATTGGGGTTAAATCTAATCAAGATCGAGGTGAGCACAGATTGAGGTTGACTATTCTCATGTGGGACAATGCTGGAGTCCTAAGATTCCCATAGATATTTTGAGATCTGTGGAGAGAATTTCTTGTCAACTAGTTAGTCAATCTAAGCATCTCCATAGCTTTGACAGCCATGTTTAAACGTGCACACCTCACACACAGCACCAATCTGAAAAATAGAAGCCAACAATGTCCAAAGAAGACTCCATTGCCAATCAAAACTAGAAGAAAACTAAACAGTAAAAAGAAAAAGATCACACCCGAGAGTTGGGTAAAATGACCGAATAGTGACTTGTTGTAATACTAAAAAGTCCTAGATTCAAATTACGACTTTGATATCTATTGTATCAAAGAAAAAGATCGACAAAATTAACAATAATCACAGAGTTAGCTAGTCCATGAGAAGCATTAATTATCTTTACCTCTCAAGTCATATTCAGACGTAAAATTTGATAAAGCCATGGCGGATTATTTAGTCTATCTTGTCTCAAATGCTCTTCAACCTCGACAGAACTGTTGAAACTGGGATTGGAAATGGGCATGTCGAGCCTCCATTTATGGACACTTTCATCTCTCGAACGCGCGATCTTTTGATGGCTTCCTGAAGTTGTACTCCTTTTGATATGACTTGATCCAGTGGAAGAAGATGAAAAACTTGGTCCACAATCTGATGGCAGTGGTGCTTCAGGCGCTGCTGCTCTCATCCTTGTGTAAAAACTCGAAGGGCCTAATGTTAGCTCAATCTCAGTTTCATCTACAGTTTCTACCATTGCAGCATCATTAGTTTCTGCATTGTACTCTTCAGCTGACTGTTCCAGGTCCAGACATTGACGGGTGGTTTTAGATTTATCAAGATGATCAATAACCTCATTTTTTGTACCAGAATTGTTAAAATTCCATCTGGTTTGTTCCTGTACATTCTGCCTGTTGTTCGCGATGTTCTTCATTAGTATCTTCTGGATCTGATATAGACGATGAAGTTCATAAACCTGCATGATTAATTGTAAGTTTAAAAAAATTATAATCCTGTTTAAGGTGAGATCCTTGTTATTAAATTGAAAAAAAAAAAAGAAAAAAAGATCGTGATAAGATGATGAAAAGGATGTAACGATACAAACAGACACAAGGGAAAACCTACCTGCTCTCTGAATGTTTCCTCATGCTTTAACACGGCCATCCTCATGCATTCCTTATCGTATGGATTAAGAAGCTTCTCCATTAATGGAACTCAATTCTATGATTTTGAGTAATCTTTTCTTGACTATAAACAAATCTGTTGCTATAATTTCTTCTGCTGCTGTTACAAGTTTTACACCTTTACCTGAAAAATGGAGAAGAAATAGCCAAGATTAAAGACAAAAGATAATTTTAGAGAAGAATAAATTAAAGGGGTGTAACATCCTAGATGATCGTTTAATTCATGACTGTGACCTCCATCATATATACCAAAATACAAAGGATGTAGGGTCACAACTATAGACAAGATAAAGATCATTGCTGATAAATTCACCTTAAACTCAATATTTTAGTGCTTTTATTCACAATCAGATTTTGAATATGATACATGATTGACAATCTCAGTTACAAGCTATCACAAGTTACAACATGTCAAGTTATCATTTTCACTGCAACAGGAATGGTTTTGAGAACGCACACTAGTAACTTAGATATTTTCGTCAGTTCTTATCTTCTTCTGCCCAAGTTCTAATAGGGGAGTCGGGTAGAATGGTTAAACATTAACCTATTATACAGATGTTCTAAATTCGAACCACGGCTTTAGCCTCTATAAGATTGGACATGGAGGTTGATTAACACAAAAAATATGCCTTCTATAATCATGCATGCAGCAAAACTAGTTCCTGGAATAGCTATAAGCTGATTCTCACCTACCATGCAAGTACACAGTGCTTCTACATGCTACTATCTTTTTTTTTTTTTGGTAAAGTACATGCTACTATCTATCATCAATATTAGTCAAAATCATCATCTTTAGCTAAAAAGAGGAGTGAATTGAATTTTCATACCTGATGTATAACGAATTGAAGTGATCTATCACAAGTTGTGTTGTGTCAAGAAAGAAGGAACATAACTCTTGCAAGGAAAAGCAAACAGCTAATAATGGCAGCTCAACTTCAGCCCTCAACTTGTTTGACGGGGGCAAGGCTTGAAAACGAATTCACCGCCGTATAACTGTGAAACACCTTCTTCCTGATCACAATCCCTCAGTATATACAGCCGGTAGATGCAATAGAATAGTTACTGAAGAATTCAAGAATATAGATCAAAGCATGGGTGGGGTGGGGTGGGTAGGCCGCATGCCAAACAAATTCAAGGGTGTTAGCCAATGTGATTTAAGGTTTGTGAAAGAGATGCCCCAGAGAGACAAGTCCAGCAGTGCAGATATATTTTAATTGGATAAAATAATGCTACAGTCCCGTACATATAGTTGTGGATCACAAGGCCTTGAGCACAGTCATCAAACACCAACAGCGTAGCCTGCCAAAGTGCATCACAATGCGAAATTCTTTCAAAAAAAAATTTAAACTGATCGGTCAATCTAAATTTTTATTTATATAATTTTTTAGTTTGGACTTTTTGAAAACAAATTCCACATGCACCCCAAGAATTCTATATATCTAATCATGGTGTTGATAATATTTTACTGTGCTCATCAATGTGAGGGAGGGTGCCAGGTGGCATCACCTGGCTCGCCGACATATTGATCTTGAGCCTACGTTAAGTGGGTATCTCTTGGTATAGTCCATAAGAAGATTATAAACTAGATTTAACAGTCATTTATTGTTAATATAATTTTATTATAATTGTATTAATAATTTATAATTTTTGAATCTCGATCATAGTATATTAAAAGTTGAGAATAAGATGTTCTCATAATAATATAATGTTACGAGTAAGATTCAAATATTATAAATTTATTCATATTACTGTATTAATTTTAATTTACAAATTTTAAATCTCGATCATAAAGTTATAATGTTATAAATATCTCATTCCAAAAATTAATTAAGTTGAGGCCTTATCGGATAAATCTGTCGAGATGCATCAACATAGGTTTGAATTCCTGTACAGAGAAGTGTAAGAGGTAATAATTCATGGTGTGTTTTTATTTAAATTCATGTGTGTTGTTTATAGATTGGGTTGCCAACTATTGAAGAATCCAGAGAAGAATAAGAACAATCATGGACATTAAATGACCATGTGGATTGAAGTGTTTCAAAGAATAAATCTTGATATAATAAATGGAAAAACACTAATTGACCAAGGGCAAGCATATCATGTTACGTAATTACTAGGTAACGTTATGTCACATTATGTTCACAATTATATATATGTATATCTATTATTTAGCTGTACAGACAGATTGGATGAGAAAGATCCAAGAACATGGATATGGAAGAGAGATTGATTTGGTCATAAACAAATTTTGGTAGACAAAATAACAGGAGAAAAGATTAACATATGAGCTAATTAGAAGAAAAAAGAAAATCAGTCTCCTCCCAGTTATCTATTAGGGCAGCCACACTCACATGCAAGATTTTGATGGATCAACCTTGTTCTAGATTTGAATTTCTTCATTCGTTATTAATGATG
This sequence comes from Ehretia macrophylla, assembly GCA_037974665.1. Taxonomy (NCBI): domain Eukaryota; kingdom Viridiplantae; phylum Streptophyta; class Magnoliopsida; order Boraginales; family Ehretiaceae; genus Ehretia; species Ehretia macrophylla. Next base: position 35,076,479 of record CM075770.1, read on the forward strand.
ATAAGGTAATAATTTAATTATTTAATCTCCACACTTAATAGTTAAGATTATTATTATTATTATTATTTTTTTATAATTTTGAAATAAATCTCTACACAACTAATCCACAATGGCAATTGCAGGCACCATGCTAAAGTAAACTTCTCAATCATCTCTTTTCACATATTATTATGACCTTAGAGTTATATTTAACTAAAAGTGTAACGGAGAATCTCAATATATGCATCATGTTAGTTAAGAATTTAATGATCCTGATTTGTAGTTAAAAAATTACGAACCACCTCTCTTTGTTGCCATCAGACTACCCCTTGGAATCTAAGATCATTTCATTTTCACCACCATACTCATAACCTATATCCAAATCCCCTCCGACCAGCCATCCCCCCCACCCCCCTCCCCCTCCCCAACCCACACCAAACAAGAAGGAAAAAAACCCTTTTTTGCAACGGCAAAACTACAAAACTATTCCTATGTAACATGAGTTATTGGGAATAAATTAAAATTGAATAAATCCAAATCAAATATGGTAGAAGAAAGAAATGAAAACCTAGAGAGAGACAGAGAGAGAGAGAGAGGGTGGGGGCGTAGGGAGGGACACTCGAGCACGCGTTGCCGGTGCGAGGAGGTGCAGCAATATGGGATAGTGGGTCCTTTTGGGTTTGCTAAAAGGCTGAGCCACAACCTCAAGGTACTGTTTCTTTGGTCCCATCTATATAAAAATGAAGACATATAGATTGCATAATTGAATATCTGTTTGAACAGTACAGTCCTAGGCACCAAGGAGTACAGGCATTTTCTCACTTGTGTACCATAATTTCAAAACACGAAATCGATGCTATTCTGGATTTAGCCCGTCGGTGTGGTCCAACTGGATCTTAAAGTGCATGATTTAGGACATTAATGTAGCAAGACGATATTACGGATTTAGATTCTTTATTGCGTATAACGTTATACGTTATTGAAGAAGATTCATAATAGTAAACTAATTATATAATTATAATGAAATATTTTAAATTATTTAGTATGAAAATTAAATAACTATATCATTATTTTATTTTTTTTAATAAAGTTATTGAATTATTAGAGAATTCAAATTCGCTAAGGGTACGACATGACCAATAATTAATACCGGCTTTAGTTGCTGCCCATATTTTATAATCTTCATTTATTGTACTCTTAATCAACATATAATCTTGATAAGGTTGTAAACCATGTGATCTAAGGAAGAATCCAAGTAGGGGCGCACCTATAGGGGTCAGTAGAGGCTACAACTCTTACTAATCCTAAAAATAGAGTTATTATCGAGTGAGTTGCATCTGTATTTTAAAAATGTGTATAATTTTAAGGTATTTTTAAGTTAAAAAATTAATTTAACCCTCTCACTAAAAATCTTCTTTCTATATACGAGTGTTCAATTGTGTAATTGCCCTACTGATCTAAAAAGATCCACTCCGAATCCAAGTGTGATGACTTCATATGCTTATCAAAAGATACATGAAATTTATGAGGAAAGAAACTTAAAAATTGAATTGTAAGACGAGATTTATATGCAGTGTTTGCATGTCACAAGTATTCTCTATGTAAACTCAGACTTTTCAGCTGTCAGCAGCACTTTAAAAGCCTAAATAAAAGAAGAAAAAAGAGAAAGAGAAAGATTTCTGTATCTGTATACATAATCATATATAGGTTAGAAATGTCTTCACATGAATCTTGATTGATATTGGATGAATAAATATGTTCTCTTCCATGAAACCACCAAGAACACCACTTTTTTTGTTTTTATTGCCTTTTTGAGCTATCATTTATCGTTTGTATTCGCACAAGGAATATTTCTGAGAGTAGATACCAATCTAAACTGGTAAATTGCAACCACATTTTTCCATGACTTAAGCCTGAAGGTCCTGCCAAAAGTAGCACGATATCTTCCTCCGTTTCATGAGTACTAGATGCCTCTTTCCTTTTGGCATCTACTCCCCATATTATCTTCCACTTTTCTCCCCATTTAGCTGATTTTCCCTCTATAAAAAAAAGTATGAAAAGTCTTATATCGAGCTGTCGGAATGTGACTCTTTATAATTGAAGATTTAAATTTATACTACTTCATTACAAATATTACATAGTATGCCATCGGATCACGAGTTTATAATCTTGCGGTGAAAACTATTAAATAATTTGGAGTTATATCTTAGAACTAATTGGAGTTAGGTAAAATAGACTAAGATCTTATATACGAGCATTGAAAGCTCTCATTTATTCTAAAGGGACACATATACTCCAATACTTCCCTTTACATGTAACTTATGATTATATTATTGATGTGGTAGAAGAAGCAGCGATGCATGATAAATTCATTGACATAGTAGAAGAAGCAACTAATTTAGAAGAGTTGAATACCAAAGTCAATTGTAGAAAGTGCAATTGTCAATGCTTGAATGACTTGTACATGGATGGATAATACAAGACGACTAATATTAAAGTTAACTTTAATACCACACTAAATAGTTTGAAATTTCATCATAAAATCAATTAATGATAAGTGAAGTGATCTAAGATCTTATACACTTATAAGAGTAAGTTTACTTGAGAAGGCTTAGAGCTCTACCTTGCAGTTCAAAGTCTAGAAGCAAATCTCATCATTGTCTGTCTTTCGGGCTATTAATTCTTTCCTTCAATTAATTCAAAGAAAAAGAGAAATATAGCACCATTTCTTACACCCTATGCTTTATTCGTAGTTTTTTCAGGGGCCATTCATACACCTTTCAGTCTTATCCCTAGGCTATGCCCCATTTATTAAGCCAAGTACTCTTGTTTGATTCTTACTCTTAAAAGTTTTAATTTATTCATATGACACATACACTCCAACACAGACAAAAGATGAGAGCTACTTGCATTAATGGGATAGAATATTCTTAAGTTCATTGGATCAGGAGTTTTGTCTTAATATAATGTACCAGATGAGGCAAAATTTTTTTTTTTTTCGGGGTTAGTGCTATACGATTCTGTGATTTAACCTTTTTTATCTTCAGCATGATCAGGAGTGTGATAATGGACCATGATACGGACGACAGGGACTAACTGCTCACTAAACTGATTTAATTAGCCTCAGCTAATGACAATAATGATGACATATAGTGGTGGAATCTTGAATTTATCAAAAGTTAGTCATGGAGGTATTTTTGGGTATCGGTGAGAAAAATAATGCTATAATCTCTGGGCACGTAGCTAAGAGCATTTCTAATGGGAGAGATTATTTACAAAAAATATATTATTTTTAGTAATTTTTAGATATTAAATCTTTAAATTTATAGTCAAAATACATAAAGTCCATCACTTTTATTAACTTTTTAACTAAAATAGAGACCCAATTACTTTTTGAGTCTCTAAATTTAGAGCAAAAAAAATAAATTGGGTCTTTATTTTATCTAAAAAATTAATAAAAGTGATGAACCCCATATATTTTGACTCTAAATTTAAAGACTCAATATTTAAAAATTACCAAAAATAATATATTTTTATAAATAATATATCCTATTAGAGATACTCTACGAGTTTCGATTTTAGAAAGGCATGAATGAAGGCTCTCCTTCCAAAACAAGGGGCAGCTTCAGGCTTGTCATTTCGAGATTAGGCAATTTGTTTTCTTCACTACAATTCTTTCTTTTTTCTTCTAATGACAGAATTCTTTAAAAAAGTTATCTAGATTTGCATTAAGAATGTCAAATGTTAATATACATAATTTTGTTAGAAAGAATCATAATTCGTGTTAATCAAATATGAAGTTTATTGGGACTTTTTTTTTTTTTTAAATAATATTTTTTAGTTGATTCAAACATAAAATATGAACCAGTCTCTCAACTACATCCCAAATACTACACCACCAAATTAGGAGTGGGCATAGGTCGATTTAAGTGGTTTAAAATATATTTTTCGAACTGAACTAATACCTTTGATTTGAAACATCGAAACCAAAGCCAAACTATACACCTATCATACCACCCAAACCATTTAGAATGGTTTGGCTCGGTTTTTCGGGTTGCATATATATATTTGTGAAATTAATAGACAACTCTAAAGAATTACAATCTCCTATTGCTTAAACATTCACCAAATAGCAGTATTCAAAACACTGTTGTTGAGGGTGGAAAATAAATGTCTGCTCGAACTCAGTGATCCGACCTTAAGCTACCTGACCTGCAAAATAAGAGAAAGAATCACGGGGGTTGCAGCCTGTGTTTCCTCTCGAGTGTGAAAATGATTAGTATATCTAAGTTCAACGATAGGTAGTTGAAAGTAATAAATGTGTGAGTTACTTGATAATGGTAGGTGAGTGGACTATTTATACTAATACCAATGTTCGGCAGCAATTAATGTTTAATCATACCCGACATTGTTCACGTCTGCCCGAACTTATTGTCTAGTAGTTAAAGCTTTTACCCAGTGCATAAAGCTATTACCCAAAGGACCCAGAGGAGTACCTGCTTTATGTAATATCAGAAGTGACAACTATCAGGGTAGGAAACGGATCGAGGTCGGGGATGGAACAGGTGACACCACCTTGGGTCAGGAAAGTTGGCCTGGTTCGGTAAATACCCCCATCAACTGTCATTACCTGCTAATACGAATTCCTTATATTAGAATATGGGTAGTTCTTAACTTATAGTTGCATTTGAAGAAAGTAATTGTGTTATAAAAATCTAAAATACAGTGTAAGTTACTCATGGTATTTCTTGGTTTCTTCAAAGAAAGGTGAGAGAGATTGAAAAATATAGAGGAAAGTGAAAAGTTCTCTGGGATATATAGTTAACCTTCGAGTTGGTTTAGGTTTACCGGTTTTGATTATAAAAATTATAAACCAAATCATATGATCGGTTCTTATGAAACCTTAAATCAAAGCTAACCAACTTTTAAAAAACTGCCAATAATGAATTAGTTTGAGTTGAATTAAGCCATTTGAATGAGTTAACAATTTCACTGCAGACCTTTACACCAAATTAGCCCCTGGAATTTTCTCCACTACTGCTTGTGTCGCTGGTATGTGAGGCAGTCTTGTTCTTCTTGCCTGTTTGAGTGTGACTTCATGTTTCTCCAGAACCGATCAGAAAAAGGCCAATACAGGAAAAAGATAAGGGAAAGATAAACATATATAACGGTTTAATTATAAATCAACGGATTATTTAATTACCTTAGTGGATCTTTATTTGTACGATATTGGAATTCTTATGCTATGCAGAACAAATGCTGACATGAGCCGCATGCCTCATTGAAATTTGAGAGCATCCGCCGGCAAAAGAGCTTACATATAATTGCTCTAGAAGTCCGTGCGCTGCATCGTGAGGGAGTATAATATTTTGCAATCTAGGAATGAATTGCCCAAGAAAAAAAAAAAAAAAAAAGAGAAAGTTTTTATTTTTATTTTTTTTATGATACGAAAAATTAATAAGCGAAATCTAATTATTAAATTATTTGAAAAAATTTAATTATCAATTGATAAACTCTCAAGTATATTGATGTATTCTCACATATACACCACGTTAGTTAATGACATAACTCTAAAATAATAAAAAGTATCGAACACGCGACCTTATTAGAACTATTTTACCCCAACTGACAAAATCCGACCATTAGTTAGAAGGTTCATTTTTTTATAATCAATCCCATAAATTATGTACTTAATTAATTTAGAATATTTCTCGATTAAGCATAATTATATATTCCGAGTTTGACACTTTGTTATGAATCAAAAGGACTTTTTAGCAGAAATTTCCATATCATAAAGAAAAATAAAGGAAGGTTAGAGAGGGGTTCAACCCTGAGGATAGGTGAAATGTATCCGCGATTTTAGAAGTAGACTCAAACTAACATAGTCTTAAATCTTTTGGTTTGCTCTCTTTCCTTGAAGCTATAGAGCCACGGTACTAGTGGCGGTACTAGGGGGCCAGTGGCGGTATTAGGAAGGGTCGGAGTTTTAAATTTTTTAAAAAATATTTATGTAATATTATTAAAAAAATTATTAATCTTCTATTTTAAAAAAAAATTATATAGTATTATTAAAAAAATATTTTGACCCTCTCAATATTAAATTATTAGCTCCACTCCTACACGGTACAAGATTCAAATAAGAAATAACAGTTTGCGAGCTTGTACACATTTTTTTAGAGAGACTTGGTTAGTTACGGCACCTAACACATTATTCTAAAAATGTCTTAAAGTTTTTCCACCGAATTTGTTTGTATCAAGCGAAAAGATAAGACATGACTTGTGAATCGATCAATTATTCTAATTCTATCATAAAAATTGTATAGAATTTACGTCTCATACAAACAACCTGATCTTCATTTTGAAGTAGTTTTTCCGAGAAGATATCCACCACGTCGCAAGAAGAGAAAAATATAGGGAGTAGAGATGGGCTTCATCAACATCATTATTAATCAGTAACCTGAACAAGATGAAGATGAAGATAATAAGAAGAAGATAGCATCGTCACACTCGCATCACATCGAAACGTGCTTATAAATCAAACCACTTGTTTCATTTCAACATAGCTTGAATAGTATAGTAGGCATCAATTATTGGTCATATCCAAGGCCAATTTAGCCACACGCATGTTGGAGACATCCACTCATAGTCCTATGCAAATTGTACATAATGTAAGATTAGGTACACTGCAAAATTTAGAATTCTGACATAACAATAATGAAGACGTAGTGGTGTGTCCAACTTCCCAACCCCCAAGTATATGCCTCCGTGAACATTCATTAATCAACCATATGCGTGATATCTGTGAAATAATAAAAGTCAGATAAATAGTTTACTTGATGATAGACTTTTTTATTCATGAGATAACCATAATTGTATATCATTGGAGACTAAGAACAGAAAAAGATTTAGGCTTTCTTTGCCTTACGAAATTTAAACTTTTGAATTATATAATTTTTAAAGTAGAATTTTTGTAAAAAATATTATTGAACAAAAATTATTGATTATTTAGTTTGTGTTAGATAATATTGAGCTTTTAAAAATTTTGATAGTAATATCGGATTTTAAAAATATAGAGGGATATATTTAAAAAAAAATAAAAGAAAAATAGCTTTCGCATTATGTAAAACAGTTTTGCAAAAACTTTTTTTGAATCAGTTTTTAGTTTTTTCAACTTCACATTTTATCTAAAAACACTTTTAAAAATAGGCCGAACAAGTTAGTTTAGCTTCTAAACTCACAAGAAGTGTTTTTGAGTGTTTAAAAGTTAGGGTAAACAGAATCTTAGAATATTTTACTAATAAAAATTAAATAATGTTAGAGATTAAAACTAATGAAAATATAGGGACTAAGTAGATGTAAAATAATTTTGCAAATCAGACCAAAAAAATAGTTTTGCAAATTAAAAATATAAAGATTTTTGAAGTATTTTATGTGCCACAAAGTAGTATGGCGTGCTAGGATATATGTTTTTATAAGGTTAAATTAAATAAGTATTTGTTAGGAGTTTTATGTGATGAACTAAAGAACAAAGAGTTATTTTTTTTACATGAAAAGATTAGGAAAATAATGACCTATTAATAAATACGTGTAGGCTCAAAACCCAATAACTTAAGTTTTTTGATTAATACTTGAGTTTTACACACAAGTATTAAGACTCATTTATTCTCAAATTTTTTGGGCTTACCGTAATCTATATAAAAAAAGAAAAGAAAGGAGCATGACGAATTGTAATTACTTCTAACAAACTAAAATTGGTCATAGAGACGACATGAATACTCAAAGCAAAATGTAACATTTGTGAAAAACATGTGTTTCCACGTTCTAATTTCAAGGTATTTTTTTTTTTTCCTTTCAAGAATATAATTAGTATTAACCAATCTCAGTTTGGACTAAATGATAATGCAGTACATCAAAATTTAACAACTATAGTAGCTAGCCCCAAAGGGATTTTTTTTAATAAAAAAAGGATCCGAACTATTGTGTCCCAATTGTCAAGAGAGTAGTTCACCACTAAACTAGTCCTGAATTTCAGCTAGTCCCCAAAGGTTGAGTGACATGGTCGATAGTAACTTGTTGTGATCAAAAGTTTTAAGTTATGCGCCCATCACAAATATTATCTGATCGATAATTGATTTGAACTATGTATTTGGACACACCGTTATACCACGGTGTTTGGTCATTAATAAAATGATCTTATGAGCCGTTGATGATGAAATTTAGTTTTTAATGTCATTGAATATTTTGACCAATTTTTTTTTTTTTTTAAATGTCATTGAATATAATTCGTTCTTTTCAGGTAAATCATTCTTCTTCTACTCGTTTCTTTATGAAATTAAGAGATTTATTACTTACCGAAGCTTATAAACCTAGAAAAAAGAAAAATATAACTTTGACCTTGTATTGGAGTCGTGAACATTACGTGTTTTTTACAAAAAATATTATGAAATTATTTGATTTAGAGTAGACGTTTGAGTTTTATGATGTCAAAATGTCCTTTTTTTTTAGATAGGTAAAATTTGGGATTGTCAAAACTGAAGAATTCTCAATTTATCATCAAGAAGTTTTTTAGTGTCCCATCTCTGTCCAAGTTGATCTAAAATTGCTGACCACAAAAGTATATCAAGCAACTTCTACATCACTATTTTGAAGAACAATTACCACCTTTTCTTTTTACCACTCTTACATTAACTACTCTCGCATTGACCTTGAACCTATATACTTGTCAACATTTGCAATATTAATTAACTTTATTTAGTAGATCATCCATGCATGCTGTAAGTGATTTCATTCATTAATTTTATTCCACTTTTTCCCTGTAAAAACACAAAGGTGTTGAAACATTCAAAATTGGTGTTGAAACACAAGGATAAGTATAAGGAACCAAAGCTAATCCATCGTGGGAATTGGCTTTTCAGACTCTGCCTAGACCTTCCTCACTGACCCGACCCGAGATGGGCAAGACCCCTCAACCTACCTCACCACTCTCTGTCAAAAGCAATATGATCACCCTAAACATCCATTCGGCATTTAATATTTCTCACGTCTGTTGGAAGCAGCATGGCCCTCTTTGTTTCGGAACAAGCAACTTAACAGGTATAATAATTACACTCTCATTTGCTCTTGTAGGATGCAACTCAACTTTGCCCATCTATATACTATATATTTGCTTCCTGTACACTCTTCAAAGAAAAAACAATACTAATTAACTTGATTATTGGAATTTATCTCACGGAATATTTTGCCAGTCAAAAAATTAATCCGGCTCAGAATCCAATTATCTAAAATTATTTCCACTTGAAAAACTTAAAAGAGTAGATGGACATCCAAGTCAGGATAGTTGTAGATGATGAGACATCCAAGTTAGTGTGACAAAATCTATCTATTGTAAGTTAGATAATCTGTATCATACATAGACTACAACCCAATCATTGGATTTATCTAGTATTCCTAAAGATGGACGACACATATGAACATGTCAACGAGGACTGGATTTACAAACACTGAGGACTGATTTGAACCATTTGAAACAATGCGGACTAATTTGAGAAAATAGGAAACAATGAGGACATGTAATGTAATTCTCCCTAAACTAAATTGAATACTACAGAAAGACAACATTAATTTGCATGCATAACCCATTTGGATTACATTTTGAACCACCAATACAACATGGTAAATTATAGGCGGCGATGCTGCCTCAGTTTCTTCTCTTCCTCTTTCTTTGACTTGTGCATGTTAGGTTTCGCTTTCTTTTTTGACGAGTCGAGAGACAATTTTTGTTTCTTCCTGTGCTGTTTTGGAGATATTTGCTCTGACTTCACATCTTGTATAGAAGAAGGATCGTCATCCTCATCATCACTAAGGATCAAGTCTTCCACCAAATCCTCATCAGAAGCTGCCGCTGATGCCGCCTCTCGTTGGGAATCCTTCTTCCTTTTCGTTTTCTTCTCTTCTTTAGAATGCTTATTCCTAAAGTCAAACGAAAATACATGAACATAGACTAGGCAAAGAACAGACTGAGACCGACACAGTGCACAAGAAAAAAAGAAAAGAGAGAGTAGTAGTACTTCGCATCACGTTGGGGTAGCCAAGAAGAACTAAAAACAGCAGAACCTTCCTCATCTCTATTATCATCATTTTCATCATCCTCTATTATCTCTTTCCCAAACACAGATGAGCCTTCGCCCACGAGCATGCTGGTGAGATTGAAATCACAAGTACAATTACAGCTTGAAAAGGTATAAAGTGAATATAAGAATCAAATTTAAAATAAAACATCTTGGGAACTTGGAATGCATAGTTGAGTCATTTCTTTGTTGTGCTCTTTGGCGAAGAGTGGCTGCATATTGCGAGAGGGGGCTACTGCCAGATTTTTTCTCGTCCTGCATGAGCAAATTACAACGAATTTAGCTACCAATATAGTTATATGCCACAATGTGAAATACCCAGCTAAGAGATGTGGTAAAAGCCAAGCTGCTGACAACTAGATAGAGTTAGACTAATCCATGAGATATTCATAAAAACACATTCTTGGTATGATGCAAGTGAACAATTATTTTACAGTCTTCCAACAAGGAAAGACATCAGGTTACACTTCAATTTTCCTTTTCAGCCGAAAATGAAGAAACGTGTCAAATAATTTTGACTGTCCCACAATGTCAACTATCTCAATCTTGAGACTAGCAATACTCGTGAACATTTTGTAACCCCCAGTGCATAACCACTCTCAAGAGTTTGATATCCTTTCTTTTGGTAACAACTCCGCGCCACTATTCCATATTCTCGTCTGTCTCAACCTTGACGCCATTTCGTCCCTAGCCTCAGGAAGAACACTATTCTTTGTTCTTTAAAAATATTTGATTGCCTTGTTAATAAATACGAAAACCATTGTTTAAGCTTATTGGCAAAAGTGAACTCTTAATTAGTTAAAATATGAAAACCATTGTTTAAGCTTATTGGCAAAAGTGAAATCTCAATTAGTTAAAATTTGAAACTACAGCTCAGCAACTGAAACAGTAGTTTGTTCCGATCTGTTAACTAAAGCAGTCAGCAGAGTCAAACATACAACAATTGTCATACAAGGCCTGCATATGTGCAATAGATTATTAATCCAAAAAGCAGTAGGTTTGAGTCTATCAACCATAGAAGTTGCTAAGTGAAACAAACATCAACTGAACAAAAGATAGTCCAACAATCACAAGACAAGGGCTTTGAATGTGCAAACCTCGAGAATACATGCAGCTGTTGGGTCGTTGGGAAGAAGTGTAACTGATATGCGCTTCTTATTTGTAAACTCACAGTTCACTTCAATCTGTGTCATTAAAAAACCTAACATTACCATGGCTACCAAATGGACAAATAACAAGTTCTCATATGCAACCCAGTTTTCAATTTAACATGTATTCTGGGCTAAATGGTTGATTACCAATACTCAAAATATGTACCTGACGGATAAGCTGCCTTATTTCTCGACGGAACCTCTCAACTTTCGTGGATTTAAAGAAGTTACGCAGTCGAACAGCAGGGACAAAAGAAAGCTCAAAGAAAGCGACAGAGTAGCTCCATTGAGCTAAATGTTCAGTAAGTTCCTCAACCACCGAAAAAACACATGCTTCCTGAAATGCTCGTGTCTTTAAGGCTGGTTTGCTTACCTGTCATATATAATTCATAATTCAAACTTGGTGCAGGTGACATGGAAATCAAGCACTATTGATAAAAACACACATGCACATATATATCTAGTTTCTGACTGTATGTCTGTGTGAGCGTGTTTTATTTTTGTTTGTGGGTGGGGAAGAGAGGAGGGGGATGGGGGTGCACTGACAAGTACCTTCAGTACAGTACGTAAATCGACAGCTTTGCCAATTCCTCCTGTAGGAGGTCTATGCAATTCTTTTATCTCCAGCATGTCTAGAAGGAGCAGAGAAACAGGAATAAATGTACCCGTGGAAGCAGCAATCCGATTGAGCATCCTAACACAACGCAATCTGAGGGGCAAATACTGAGCAGTTGGAGCTAAACAGGCTGCCCCATAAATTATCTGAGTCAGTGGATAGGCAAGGGGCCTAAAATCTGCTTCCGAACCATATGCACATATAGCTGCAGTCCAAAGCTCAAGGCAATTCATGTACTTCCATTCATAAACCTTTCTAAACGAATCCTGTAAGAGTTAAAGAAGAAAAAAGAAGAGGTCATAAATTCATTAGCATGATGTGTTGTAAAAGGATATCACAGTGATGACTAGGTTTTTCAGCAAGAAACTTCAAGCTTTGAATGCATTTGCAACATTTAGACCGCAGCATTAATCAAGTAGTCTAAGGACAAGAAAAGAAATCTTTATGAAGATGATCTTGACTTCCACATTTGTAAATGCTAGACGATGAGCATCAGGAATTACGTAGAGCAGACCATATGATTGCTGGCTCAATAATTAAAAATATATGACAAACTAAAATTCCATCTACAGAAGATGAGCAAAAGTCTGAACGGCATGAGAAAACAAACCTTCTTTTTGTCAGTAATTGCCTGGCTCAAAATCATTGCTAACTGACGAATGAAAACAAAGGCGTGCTGGTATGCAGCTGGAAGATCCACTCTAAGGAGTTCAGTGAAACAATTACCAAGAAACTGAATATGCTGCAACTTTGTTGCATTAACATACTGGCAACTTTGGACATAGGCTCTATACATTCCTTTAAAGCAGTCGTCTATGCAAGCAGAACCAAGTTGCATACACAAGTCTCTTAGAAATAAAAAGGACACAACAGGAAGCGCGCCTCCACCTGTACCCCAGAAATGAAGAATAACCTGGGGAAGAGTCGAAACATACTTTTCAATATAATCACCCTAAAGAGCAGTATATCTGAAATGTCAGTTTTAAAAATACATAGGAAGTAAGTTATATTCCACTTTTGTAAGATGTTAAAGCCATTTGTAATTTGTTGCAAAATATTTTGGAAGTAAGTTATATTCTCTTTTGTAAGATGTTAAAGCCATTTGTAATTTGTTGCAAAATATTTTGGAATGTTTAGTGGAATTCTTTCTAGACATGAGTTCCAAGATGAGTATTTACAATACTGTTGCAAGTGAGATTCACCTACAGTCCACTGGAAAGGTCAACAAAGGTTCGAATACATAAAGCCAACATGCTCCATTGCATACAAGTCAAGTCAACAACAGGGTCCATAAATAGCCATAGATTGTGTATATCATATATAACGCATAACTGAACCATTAAACCATTCAATCCTACTTTTAGCAAATCCCTCCCCACCCCCAACACACACACACATACAGAGGGAAAAAAATCTTCATCGGGAGAGTCATGGTACTTTTCCTGGGAAGAGAAATCAAGCTTATGCGAACAGGAGATATTACTGTGAGGCGCCAATATTTATACAATTTAACACATACCTTAATATATTTCCTCAGAAGGACAGGAAAGGCGGCCAAAAAAATAGACGAGAATCTTAATCGCCGCAACGTAAATGAGATCATTTCTGTGTCGGTCATCTGGTTCAAAACATGTAAAGCATTACCAAGATATGACTTCACCAAGTGATTGTAATTCTTCCATTGTTTGGAACTCGTCAAATCCATCTCCTTTCCCCCAGTAGGTGGTAATTTTAACAATCCTCGTAGAATTCCATCAATTTCATTCAATACAAACAACATTATTTTGTTGAAAACATTGCTAGACATTATACTAAACTTTGACCCAGAATCATCACCATCATCATCACCGTAATGGCAAGCAGTGCGAAAAGCTTTCATGAGAGAGCGCAATGCTCCTAAACTTGCATTATCCCGAATTGAGTTGCACCAAGAATCAACCATTTCACTAGTTATAACATTTTTAGAAGATTTCTCTTGTTTGTCAGCTGTACCGTCGAGATCTTCCAATTGAAGTACATCACTTTCTTCTTTTTCTTCTTCTTCTTCTTCTTGCAATTCCTCGTCATCATCAACATCTGTTTCAATCTCATCCTGCATAATTTTAGAATAGAACTCCGAAAGTCATCCAAAGTTGGAGACCGATTAAAATAAAAAAAAAGGATAGTGGTCTCACATCAACTTCCTCATCATTGAACTCCAGAAGCTCCTTGTCATGTTCTTGCAAGAACTGATAGAACTCCGGGTCCTGTGGAAAAGCATTATTTACAATGAGGGTTCGAGCTTCATGAACATTTGATAAACATCAAGACATGGACTTAAAACCAACCATTGAAATTTTGGATAATCCACCAAAAGCCAATTACTTCTGTACTATCACTTTGACTATAACTGAAATCAAGTAAACTAATGGACCCATATCCCAATGAATTGCACGATGATTCTCTCTAGTTACCCAAACCTCCCATGTTGACATAAACTAAACCCAAGTAGCTAAAAGTATAGAAACAAAATATTTCAATAATAATTGAAATTGCTGCATCATTATCTTTCCCATTCCTTACACATTACAGGTTCGAATGACAGTGAAATAAAGAAAAATGACCAAGCCATAGTTACCAGATTCGCCCTACCCCCCTTCGAATCGCGTATCGGATTCCACGTCCCAATTCACGGTACATTTGCGTACCGGAACTCTACGATTCGCGTTCCAGTTCACTAAAGTTAGCGACTCGAAAAACATACAAATTTTTATCAGAAAAATAATGAAAAAGAATAAAGAGCCTAAAAGTATAACATATACAGATTGCAAACCTTTAACATATAAAAAATTTCTAATTTGCTTTTGTGTCTTGTGTTTGATATACAATATTAAAAAACTATCTTAATTGTTAGGTTTGGATTTTGGACTTTAGACTAACGTTACAGCAAATTGATTTTAGTAATTAGTAAACATAAATTACCATTGCTCTACAGAATATTTGATAATGGAACCCAATAATTCTTCATACTGTATTGTGAACAAAAATTAGCATACCAAGAAGTATACCCCCATCGTACCCTTTAAACTCTATTAGTCGTACCCCGTACCCGAATTCGTACCACGACTCGGACTGTACCACGAATCTGGTAACTATGGACCAAGCAACGAATTCAACTTGACTGAAAATCACATACCCCGTATGGTAACTTCTTTTTATTTATTAAAAAAAAAAAATCTTATTAGAAACAAATAGAAATTCTTTTGTATATCACTCATATTAGTCACATAATTTCAAAAACTATCAGAAAAATCCCAGAAAACTGAGCAACAGCCGAATTTCATAGCCAGTCTTGATTAAGAGGTTGCATTATTAATTTATCTCCAAACAAAGCCTACCAAATACTTCATTTTCCTTGTGTAAGTAATGGCTCAAAATGTCGGAGACCTGTATGATTTCCAACCATGCATGTTAATAATACTCGATTATTATTATCTTTAGTGGACTCGAATATGCAACTGTGAATGTAATGCATGTAATGAAAACCTAAAAACCTTGCTACAAGCACACACCAATGCACATGGCAGAGCAGAGAAAAAGAAAGAAACCATCTGTCAACACATCACTTGCATAAAATGCAACAATTCAGACTCAATCAATTAGAATAAGATTACACTTAAACAAAAAGCAATCAACACAATAAGGCCAAAAACCAAGTTAGAAATCTAATGTATATCCAGACACCCATCTATCCACATTAATCGATCACCACATATACATGTATCAAAACAAGCTAAAAAATTAACAGAAAAACGTAAAACAGAATGTGTATTACTCGATTACAAATTGAAAAGACTAATAAAATCAGCAAAGTTGTCAAGGTATGACACGAAGGGTGTCCACATATGTAGGTCCGACCCTTTTCCGGACCCACATAGTAGGAGCTCCGTGCATGGATTATCTAATAACATATAACTCATCTTAATTGTTCTATACCCAACTCAACCGTACATACACATAAATTAGAAGGAAAAAAAAAAAAGAAAATAAGAAGACCTTTTCTTGGAGCCTATATAATTGGTCCATGTGCTGTCTAGCTTTTTCCTTCTTAGATAACATCTTCTTCTCCTCACTCAAAATTTCACCTTTCATCCTCTTAGCTGCCAAAAAAAAATCAATTTTTTTTGTTTATCAATTCTCAGGATAAACAACGGGAAAAGAATTAAGACATTCTTTTAAATCCTTTTAACTAAAAAAAACATATAATAATTCAGAAAAATAGATGCGTAAAAAGAATAAATAAAAAACAAACCTTTGTTTTTGGCGCCCATTGTAGAGAAGTTGAATGTCGTGTGGAGCTTAAACCTAGGAATGGCAACGGGCCGAATAACAACAAAACATGGCAAAACCGAAAACAAAACCATTTAGCATAACCTAAACCCAAAACCAAAATTGAAAACTGATAGTTTTAAAAATCAATATCTAAAACTGAAACCGACAAGTAATGAAAAAACTGCGAATAACCGAACCAAAACCGATAATTTAAAAAAGATTAATTTTAATAGAAAACCACTCCAAAAATATGTAAAAAAAATTTAATTATACATATTAGGCCCCGGGTTGATATGAAAAAATTTGTTCCTTTTCGGCTGCTGCAAATTTTCCTTTCTTTACTTTTCTTTTTCGTTTTCTTCCATATTTGTTTCTTCTCTGCCAAATGCTATGCGGCCAACAACAGCTAACATCCAACCAAAAGACAAGGTATGAACTCTACACCCCACAAACCAGCACATTCACGTACGCCATCAGCACACACATGCCAACACCAACACTCTTACACCGTCAGGGAACACGTGCCGACAGCATATATATATATATATGGCATATTCACATACATACACATGACCCATTTTTAAGTGCGGTTGTACCCTTATCAACATCCCTACCACACCATCTATATTCACTTTTTTTTTAAAGAAAAAATTGCATACAAAGAATGAAAAAGTCAGAGGATGTACACATATACATACATATACAAGGAAATCTAAACACAAAAAAAGTTGGAAATTGATAATGTATAGAAGAGAAGTATAAAATCAAAATAATAGGAATGGGTTCAATAATTCAACTGAGATATTAAATATGAAATAATTATAAAATAAAATATGCTCACAATTTGTCAGAGTGGCTAGCGAGACGAATCCGCTAATGACCTTCTGGTCTGGGATTGCTGTGTTGAAGATTAGAGGCGGCTTGAATAAGCAATGTATGAGAGAGTGAGATGAGTCAGATTAGTTTTGAGGACGAAAGGAGAGAGTATGAGCAACAATTAAACATTAGGGTTCTAAGGGTATGCTCAATTGAGGTGTGTAAGACTCCAACAACCTCCTTATTCTTTTTTTTATTTTAAAGAGTTTAGACTTATCTTTTTATTTTTAGGGGCTATTTATTTTAATTTTACTCCAGCAGTCTCTTTACTTTTATTTTTTTTTTATTTTAGAGATTTCCTATTTCAACTTTACTCCAACTGCTTCTCTATTTTAGAGACTCTCTCTTTCTTTTTACTCCAATATATCTCTATTTTAAATTAACCACACTATTTTAATTTTTTAATTTACGTTATTTATTTTTAATGATGATATATTATTTTAATTATTAATAATTAGTTTTCCTTTCCATTGTCCATATATTTATTTTTTTATTTTCATTAAAAAAACTTTTTAAAAACTTTATATTACATCAATCGTTCATTTATATCTTATATTTTTATTATCTTGTACATGGTATATTTTTTTATTGAAGAAAAAACTTTATGTTCCATCAACTTTATGTACTATCACCATTTGTTATCATTTTCTTTTTATGCATTGTCTTGTCCGTGAAATATTTTTTGGTTCAACTTTTGGTTAAACTTAACTTTTTGTACCATCATCATTTGTTGTCATTTTCTTTTTATGCATTGTCTTGTCCGTTGAAAATTTTTTTGGTTCAACTTTTGGTTAAACTTAACTTTTTGTACTATCATCATTTGTAGTCATTTTCTTTTTATGCATTGTCTTGTCCGTTGAAAATTTTTTTGGTTCAACTTTTGGTTAAACTTAACTTTTTTGTACCATAATCATTTGTTTCATTTTCTTTTTATGCATTGTCTTGTCCGTGGAAAATTTTTTGGTTCAACTTTTGGTTAAACTTAACTTTATGTTCCATCAACTTTATGAAGATTGGTGAGATTCAAAGGGTATAAATTGTCATGCATAGAGCTCATAAAATGGCACAACAAATCCTCTAAAATTTGCTAGCCTTATTCCTTGTTTAGCAATATGGATTCCAATTATGAATGCATTAAATATTTTGATGATTCTGACTCTGATGAGGAGTTGGTATTAGTTCAACTAGTAGCCAATCAACATGGTAGACGACGTAGGAGACAAAATAGTACGAGTGGCGGTTCTATACACGGTCATGCTTACATATGGAGAGATAGACTACAAGGTCATGAAAAACTCTACCATGATTATTTTGCCGAAAATCCTGTTTATCCTTCCAATATTTTTCGAAGGAGGTTTCGAATGAACCGTTCATTGTTTTGCCAAATTCAATCAGCCGTAGAAGCCCATGATCCATATTTTGTTCGAAAACAAAATTCTGCTGGACATTGGGGCTTGTCTTCTCTGTAAAAGGTCACAACTGCATTAAGGATGCTTGCATATGGAGTTGTTGCAGACTCAATGGATGAATATGTCAGAATAGGAGAAAGTACAGCCATTGAGACTTTGAGAAGATTCGTGAAGGCTGTGGTAGAAATATTTTCTAATGAGTACTTGAGATCACCAAACGAGAACGATATTGTTAGATTGCTTGAAGTGGGAAATCGAAGAGGCTTCCCTGGAATGTTGGGGAGTATTGATTGCATGCATTGGAAGTGGAGGAACTGCCCAACTGCATGGAAAGGTATGTATAGTGGCCATGTTCGTGAACCAACAATAATTTTAGAAGCTATTGCTTCATATGATCTTTGGATATGGCATGCATTCTTTGGTTTACCTGGTTCTCTTAATGATATAAATGTTTTGGAGCGGTCACCACTTTGTTCTGAATTGGCTGAAGGACGAGCTCCTAAAGTCAATTATTCAATCAATGGACATTATAAAATGGGATATTATCTTGCGGATGGTATATATCCGCCTTGGTCAATATTTGTTAAAACTATACCAGCTCCACAAGGCAACAAGAGAAAGAATTTTGCTGCAGCTCAGGAGTCAGCAAGGAAAGATGTGGAACGTGCCTTCGGAGTGCTCCAAGCTCGATTTGCTATTGTTCGTGGACCTGCACGATTTTGGGATGTTGAAACACTTAAATATATCATGACAGCGTGCATTATAATGCATAACATGATTATAGAAGATGAGAGAGAGGTTGGTGTTGCAGATTTCAACTATGATGGCGCTGGTGATAATTCAAATTCAACGGTCTCACGCGAACATACAGCTGAACTTACAGATTTCATTCAAACTCATTATTGTATCCGTGATCGTGAGGCTCACGCTCAACTACAAGCAGATCTTGTAGAACATTTGTGGCAATTACATGGAAGCGAATGAGATAATTTATAGTTCCATGTAAAAGATTAGAGTTCAATTACAAAAATTTGCATTCAATTACAAGTACTTTTGACAAATAATAAAGTTCTTCAATATTAAACTACATGATAATACCGATGACAAAGCAACTACATAGCTAATACCGCGAAAAAAAAAACTACATGAAAAAAAGAAACTACATGGATAAAATCCATTATACCCAACCATTTTTTCGCATGATTTCTTCTTGCTTATTTCTCCAATATTGAACTTGGATTTCAGACATGTTAGAGAGATCTTTGTTCATAATTCTCTCTTCATACTCCTGGTCTATTCTTTCCATCTTCTCTTCGTGCATTTTTTGTTTGCACTCGATAAATTGTTGCATAGTTTTTGCAATCATCACATCTGGATCATTTTCTACAGATTTGCTTTTTCGCTTATTCAATCTTTCTTTTTCTGCATCTCTACCTGGTCGTCTTTCGTTTGAGATAAAAGTATCATACTCACTGTTACTATCCTCTAAGTTTATAGAATGAGGAGTTGATGGAGATGAGGCACTTGGACTATCATCTTTAAATCTTTTTGATTTTTTTGATTTCTTTTTTTTGCCTTCTTGTAGCCATTTTTGTTGATATCTTAGCATATTCCAACAATGCTCAAATTGAAAAGATGACCCGTGACATGTTTGGTACAGTATTTTGGCATCTTGAATCTGCATCAAACAATTAAAAAGAAAAAATTAGTCAAATTTAATAAATGATATTCCTCAAAAGTTATTGTACAAATTTTTTTTGTACCTTATCTTGTTTAGTCTTGCCACTTTGTCTCCTAGATTCTATTTGAGCATAACATCCACAAAACTTGTTAGTTGCAAGATTAATAGTCGACCAACGATGCATGAGTGAATTTTCATTACGTTCAGAAGGAAAATTTTTGTGCGCATGAAAATACTCGTGTATTCTTTGCCAATATGTTTGATGTGTTTGGTTGTTGCTATGCACGGCATCTAAACTAATGTTTAGCCATGCTGAAATAAGTAGCATATCTTCTTCGATCGAAAAGTTACTTTTTCGTGATACTTTCTTTTTTCCGAGGTTTGATTGCGTTTGATCAAACGGAAAAGACGGAATCGGCTTGACTACAAAGTCGTCATCAAAAGTTGTATAGTACGGATTTTGTGAGTCCATCTATAAAAAAAAGAATTAAAATTAGAATAGTACAATTAATAATACAAAATAAAATATTAAGAAGCTATATTTTAGTAAACATAATTAAAAAATTAACATGTTAAAACTAAAATTATGAAATGATCATAATATTTATAAAATAATTATTAAATTAAAAATATAATTTATTAACTATAATCTAATATTAACAAAAAAATCACAACTTTGACAAAAAAAAAATACAAACCTACTCCACCTAAACATTTTAAACCTCAACTTGACAAAAAAAAAAAAAAAGCACAACGGATTTACTAAACATTTGGCCAAAAAAAAAAAATTCTAAACCTTAAAAATCTTTGTTTTAAACCAAACGTATCACCAAACCCATTCACTTTTGCTTTTCCTTCTCTGCAGCACCTCCTTCCTCTTCACACATACACATACACACACACACACACAAACGAAAATTTGAAGCTCTGCCCCTCACCCCCCACATATACACGAAAAACAGTAAGTTTACCTCTAGCTTTTGTGTTTTTTTTTTTTTCTGATTTGTCTTGTTTTTTGGCTTGATATTGATTTTTTTTTTGCTGAAATTTTTGGGTTTCAAAATATAAAATCTGAGATTTCAAAATATTGGAGACTTTTCTTTGCTAATTCAACTTGATTTGTGTTTTATTTATAGAAGAGCTCTCCAACGTTCAATTTTTTTACCGTTGGAGAGCTTTAATTTTTTTTTTTAAGTCAGCTTTTTGGTAGTAGAGAGCCAGCTTTTGGCTCTCTACTACCAGCGAGTCTAGCAATTAAATGTGCAGCTCCACATTTTAGGGAGCCTCTTATACAGAGGCTGTTGGAGAAGATAATATCATTTTGCCTCTCTATAATGGCTAAGGAGCCATTATAGAGAGGCTGTTGGAGAAGGTCTAAGGTACCTCCGGTATTGAGTTAAAATAGAGATCGAGTTTTTAAAAATTATTAAAAATAATAAATTTTTGTATACCTTAAAAAGCAAAAATTGAAATTTTTAGAAATTTTAGAGATAAAAAATAACATCAATAAATGTTTGTAAATGTCAAATCTATATTTTTCTATCAAATTAGACATTATTTATATTTTTTTAAGTAAAAATAGAATCCGGTCTCCATTTTTTTTAACAAATTATTAAAGAAAATAGAAACCGGCTCTATTTTTTGCTTAAAAACTCATGTATGATATAAAAATTGGTAGACCCATGTATATTTAGGTTTTATAAACCCTCATTGGTGTTGCTTTTTTTTTTTATAGGGTCTCTAAAAACTTTAATCATTATCTTTTAGATATCCAAATTTAAGAATTAGAGATCCAAATTATCTTTTAAAGTTTCTGTTAGCCTAAAAGGCTTCTAAATATTGGTTTTGATGATTACAAATCATAAATATGTTTAATGAGTTTTTTAAGTATGTATAAGTAAAGATGAATCAAACTTGACTCCAATTCCAATATCATCAAGCTAAAGAAGGAAGAAGAACATCCATCAATTCAAGGAAGAAGATTCAAAGAATGAAGATGGAGGTATAAGGATGGAGATGGAAGTCATAAGGGGTACCGGTTGGAACTTGACTGGAAGTCAATAGTGATTCTCAAACAACGTTTTTGAAATGTGTGTTTTAAACCTTACAAAACTTGTTCAAATGAATCATTTAAAAAAAATCCACGCCTGACAGTCTTGGTTCCACCGAACGACCCATCGGCTACCGGTCGACCGGTAGCCAGAGGATCGTCCGCCCGAGACCTGTCCATCGGACGAGGGTGTGTTTTAAACCTTACAAAACTTGTTCAAAAGAATCATTTTAAAAAAATCCAAGCCTGACAATCTTGGTTCCACTAAACGAACCCTCGGCGACCAGTCGACTGGTGGCCAGAAGGTAATCCGCCTGAGAACTATCCACCGGATGATGGTCTCTCGACCAGTCGACCGGCGAACAGGGGTCGACCGATCGGGCCAAAAATGCTGATTCAAAATATAGTCGTTTGTGAACGTTGGGAGCATTAATTACACCATTTTCTCAGCTCTATTAAGTGCTCTCAACTGAAAAAATTTGGTGGCATTGATTCAAAGCATTTACTCTTGAGTTCTTTCATCATCTTAATCTTTGAATCATCATTGAGCTATACTTGAGCAAGAATTTATGAGCAATATTGTGAGAAAACATTCATTGTATTCATCTACCCTAAAAAGAGGGGTTTTTTTTTTATTGTGATTCTCAAACACTTATCAAAAGAGAGAGTTAAACACTTTGTAAGGAAGGATTTCCTTCTCAAAGGTGTTAGAGTGAAAGCTTTGTATTGAGAAGAGTTGTATTCTATTGTAAAAGCTTGAACTACCATTGTAGTTGATTTGTGGACTCACCAACATTTGAAGAGCCACTATAGTGAAGATTGTTGAAATCCTAAGCAGGGAGCTTGGGTCGTGGACTTAGGCAGGGGCCGAACCACGCTAAAATCGCGATTTGCAATCTATTTCTCTCAACTCTCTCTTTGCATTATTTTCTATTTACCAAGTGTTTGATAAATTGCCTCACTCGCATTTTATATTGCTAAAGTGCACATCTATTTAAGATTCTTATTGATTAATTATTGCTAATATATTGCCTAATCGAAAAAGTTGTATTATTGCCTATATAACCTAATTCACCCCCCTCTTAGATTTAATTAAGGGACAACAAGTGGTATCAAGAGCTAGGACTTTGCATATAGCTTAACATCTAGCAAAGAAAAGATAAATGGCAAACAATACAACTTCTCCTTATTTTGAAGGTTACTCAACTAATAGGCCTCAATTGTTTATAGATACAAATTTCAATTATTGGAAAAACAAGATGGAGACATACATACAATCCGTTGACTATGCTCTATGGTCACTAGTAGAAAATGGCCCTTATGTTCCAATTAAGGAGGTAACCGTTAAAGAAGCTTCAAGTGCAAGTGGAGTCGAGAAAGTCAAAACCGCTCAAGTGCCCAAAGAAAGGGGAGAGTTCAATGATCAAGACATAATCATGATGACCAAGAACTCAAGAGCCAAGAATATCCTCTAGAGCTCATGTATATTTAGTTTAGTTGTAAGTTTGGATGTAATGAATGATAAGTATCCATGGCATATAATAACTAGTATTCTTACCTTCAGTTGTTGCGTGCTTGTGTGTTGGCTATAGGGATTGCAATGGCTGTCCTTAAATTTCTAAGATTGTTTCAATGATATCATGGAGTGGCATGATAAGCGGTTTGTAAAGAAGTTAAGTTATGAATGCATACTTGTATGAATCTAAACTGTTGTATGTCTTAAGGCTCGAATGGCCTTAAAGCTAAGACCTTTAGTTATAAATGGAATTCTTGTTATGTTATGGCTTTATTGAGTGTTTACCAGTTTTCAGATTGTCAACGGTATAGAGGAGACTATGTCCGTTTGTCGGGTTCAGACTTAACCTTTTATGTGGGGTTAGGTCGGGGCGTGACAGCTTTCCCAGGACTGAAAGCTGCCTAAACTAGATTAAAGATACCCACGTCCCCAGAAGTAGCTGGAAGAACAAGAACGCCGATGCCTATGGTTGAGTGAACATGGCTTGTTCTCGAAGAAAGAAATTGTAAGGCATTTACCTACCTTAGATAGATGCCAGGATAAGGATTCGCAGGGGATATTGAATGAAAAGAGGAAGTAAGACAGACAAGTAAGGCACAAAGAGGCTCCAATAAGGCTTAGGCTTGAGGTTTACATAGCCTATATAAGTATCCCAAGTTGTCGGAATAGACAAAAGGAGCTGCAGGCCAACTCGTAATAGAATTCGATGCTTTGAGAGAAGGGTGTGAGGGAGAAGACGATCTTAGAATCAACCGTCCGAAGAAGCCAAGCTCATGCCATCAAAGGGAGGACTCTTGTTAAACCTTCCTTACTTATCGATATTCTTTACCTAACATAAGGACTCTTTTGAGAAAAAATCGGTTGGGAAAGAGAGGCTTGCTTCAGGCATTGGATAAAGAGATGTCCGCGCCCGGATAAGCCCTTTACCCTTTTACAGGTACTTTTGCTGTCACTGGTCTTTATTTTTGGAGGCAAGGGCAAGAAGATCAGAAGCTAATCCTTGTTCGGGAAAGGCGTATTAGAAAGAATGTCCCCCCATAAGAGCTTCAGAGGAAATGTACGCACCTTACTCGACTAGAAGATGAGCTGTCCAATCCGAAAGGGTCCTAACAAGGCTGGGGAGTTATGTCTGTCTACTTTCTTAATATGGAACTGGGATTGAGACTTTCACTTTCATGCTAGGAGTTGAAGATGGAGCTGTCTAAGCTGTTCCCCCAATAGCAGTCCAATCTTAACGAGAAATAAAGTCAGTAGCTCCTCGAATTCCCGAGGCCGACCAGTAACACCTTCTATTTACTATGAACTAGGATCAGCTCATAACGTATACTCAAAGACGCTAGAAAAGCACATTTAATGCAGTTCATCAGGTTGTTCAGAGGCTCCTTCCTGTCCCGCCTACTACTCTGCTTCAACATATCAGTTGTCATTAAGCACCTTTTTTCTCTTAACGAGAAGTAAATGGCTTTTGTGTTTGTGATCCTGTGTTAAAAGCTATTACCCCTATTATGTTTGTTGTTAGTTTCGGAATGCACGACTTCCTGTGCTTTAAACTCATATCTGGATTGGCTTTCTTCTTTGTTATGTAATAAGAGGTGCACGGAGTCCAAGTAAAGAATTTTTGGGCTTCATATCAGCCGGTCATAGGTGGCTACTCTCTCTCTTACTTTCTTTCATTTAGTTAGGCATAGTAAATGATCTCGCTAGAAAGAGACTCTTGGTTCACCTACTCAATTGGAATGACTCTTACCCTTACTTATCTTTTTACTTAGAGAAGTCCCTCTCGAAGCTATTCTCTGGTGCTGTCTTCATTCTCCTTACTCTGGGAATGAAGCCATAAGCCGAACAGAATACAGACTTGCTTGCTCTATTTGATTCAGGACCTCTTGCTGCTGCGTCTCTTTCGGATTTGGTTCCTAATAAAAGAAAAAGATTGAAGGCCTGGCTATTCCAATTGAGAATATGGAGGAGGCTATGAAATAGAAGACAGAAGGTGAGTTCGAACTCTAACTCAAGAGCCCTTACTCAAGAGGGTTTCTATTCATCTTATTGTCAAAAGTCAAATGGTTAAGTCAAGTTGGGGCAACTAGGCCACATGACATTGATAGCGCAGTTTCCGTGGTAAGGTACAAAGCTTTTTGTTTGGGTCTTGGGTAGACGTACTCAACTAGTACAAATAGAAAGGCTCATCCAGTGAGTGATGACACTGGCGAGTAAACTGCAAAAGGGCATTGCTTGGTATAATATAAGTAGATGAATTGTTATAATTCGCTCAGATGTGACTTCTTTGCTCGGTTTCAGTTGCTTGACTCAATAATGGCCCTTCAAAGTCATTGACTCCGTATTTATGTGAGAGCGATAGAACCCCTTTTTTGACCTCTATCACCTCTGAAACTTGGCAAAGCAGCCTGCCTTTCTTTCAATGCTTTAAGATGGAAGTTGGTTGAGTGCTATCATAGAGGGAGTCCAGATGGACTTGATTGCTTATTTCATTCCATCTCTGCTCCTGGGAACAAATCAAGATCAAGGATCTTAAAAAGATAGAGTCAACCGATAGATCAAAGAGTCACAAACCTTGCTGCCACCTAATTGATGAATCTTATCCCCCTTTTATGGCTTTAGCCCGCTTCTTGTTACCTTGTTACTATAATAATTGTGTGCATATAGAATGGGATCAAGACCAGTGGGTCGGTTCTCTCCCGAGTATCATTAGTGGGTCCATATATTGTTTTGATAAAAAAAGAAAGGATAGGTCCGGGGACCCCTACTATAATAGAATTGGACCACTCATCTCATGCCGTAGATGGACTCTTATTCTTTGTCAATCACTCAGCTTCTTTGTATAATGAAGGCCCATTCCCCTTGAGTGAGACCATTCCTTTGTCTTAACTCGGGTTGAAAAGGTAGATTAGCCCCAGATTTCACTCGTTTTGATTTCAAGCTACTTGCACCTATTGTTTATTAGTCCAATGGCCTTACCGCTGGCTGTCCCTCTATTAAAATGTTGGGCAAGTGGCAGAGAAGTACCTGTATTCAGTATGAGCAGAGTGGAAACTGCTCATACCTTTCAAACTTTGGCATTCGCCTGTCACCCGTAATCCGAAAAGACTAACCTTAATAATGTTTGCAATCAGACATTAGATCCGGATCGAAATAATACCCTATATAAGATTCATCTATGCTGGCAAAAGCACTTTCAAAGCAATTGTCCCATTGACGTAAGGTTTTTTTGTTTAAGACTGCTTTTCGTGCCCTTACTTTGGAGTCTATCAGCTTCAACAAGGGTTGTGGGAACGAGTGCTTTCTATGGGATGAGATGACTATTTATATATATAAGAAAGTTGTAATTAAGCTAGAGCGTTTAGCTTACTTAGTTTACACCCAAGCACTCACGACACACTTTCAAGATTTGGCATATCCCGCCACTCTCCTGGTATAAGAGTTGAGCCCTCACTTTTCCCTTTCCCAATCAGATCTCCTATATGTTATATTAGAATCTATTATTTTATTGGTTCAAACCCTATTGATCGACTCAACCTAACTATCGTCCGACCAATGAAGAATAGTTCTGGAAAACCTGCCTCCTCTAGCCGATAGGAAGAAAATGTTTCATAGTATTTCGGATGATGGCTTATCTTCCTCCTGTCTACATACTATAGTTGATCGAGTGGGGGAAAGAGAAAAGCTTGAATCTGCGGCTGCAGAAAGTAGGAAGACGTGTCAATAATCAGAGTTCATCTGGCTGGGAAATCCTACTACCCTATAGATGGAATCCTATATCGATGCTCACCCTTCTGGAAGTGTTTCGACCTTTTTCTTTTATTCCTAAGTGGATTCATTATTTGATGTTTCTGAAGGACTTGATTCTAGTACGAACGAGTACGAATGATAACGTACGTTACGTTTCGAAGATCAGGACATCGTCTATATAGTGAAAAAGTCAAAGGGTTTAACTATCTCGTCCAAAATTCTTTACCTAGCTCTCACCTGCTGATACCGCTCGCAATGAGAAGAGCTCGATTACTACGCTTGCCACTGACCAAAATCTTGTTCTTTCTTCATCACGCGGAACAAAGTAAGGTCGAGAGTCGTGAGTAAACCATGTAAGTAGTAGTAAAGCCTCGAAAGCGGAAGACCAGGAAGAGTTAGGCACCTTAGCATATTCATACCTACTATAAAGGGAAGACTTAAAGTGAGAGTGGGACTTCGATCAATAGGTTAGGGACTGGAAAAATCAATCCGGGCATCCAAGATAAGATGCAAATTGAACTAGAGATATTTGACACAGATGAAGACATGTTTATGACGTTGATGTATAGTAGTGGTTCCCGTAGATAGGTCTATAGCAATTCTTCCTATGATGAGTAGATCACTGAGTGCGTGGCTGGTAGCGAATGCTTCCACGAAATCCATACTTAGTGCTCCAAAACCCCCCATTCTTATGATTACTGTAACGTTCTTCAGTTAATCAACTCATTCGATGCATGCCCCTTTTATATTCAAATCCCGGGCCAGCCTTAAGGACGGGATACGCGTTCATTGAATGAGTTGACTTACTTGTTTCATACGAATTTACAAAGGCAGCTGGACCAGCGGGGGTGGATAAAGCCATTAAATCTTGAAAATTGGCATCTCATGTTATTATTAGAGTTTTGTATCAATCTCTTCTTTGAATTGACTTAGCTAAGGGGATCTATAACTGTGGGGCAAACACCTTCCCATGTTGCAGAGAAAATACTTTTTTAGTAAAAGGGATAAACGAAAGAAAAAGGCGCTTTGATAAGATATAGAAAATAATTCAAATGTTATATATAGACCATGGCCCTATCCCTAATTTTTAATAGAAAAGGTTGACAAATATGATTAAGGTTAGTATTTATTCACACTAACCTTGGCTAAAAGTTTCATACTGGATGTGGCGCAGCCTACTTCTACTTTCACTACTAAAAGGAGAAAGTCTGTGAGTCCATGATATAGCGTGGGGGTGGAAATAGTGCTTCATTTTAGTGAAGGCAATTGAGCCTGTTAGCGGTCGCTAGAATTCTTGCTCAGGTTGGGTAGCAAGCGCCGATCCTAGCTCGCAACAGCCCTTTTTTCAACCTTTATGGGATTATTCCGTAGTGCCTATTGAAGAATGAACCAGCGACTCATAGGAAAGGGCTTGGTTAAGGGAACCCACCAGAGTCGTAGAGAAAACGAGTCCTCATAGGGCACTTGTCAAAGCTTATGGCCCCGAACCTGGGTGATCTATCCATGACCAGGATAAAGCTTGGGTGAAACTAAGTGGAGGTCTAAACCGACTGATGTTGATAAATCTACGGATGAGTTGTGGTTGGGGGTTCAATGCAGTGATAGGGAAACAATTAGGGGAGTTCATACAAAGGAAAGAGATATTCATATGTTACCATTTCATGTGAGAAGACAGAGTTTTAGGAAACGATCTTACATGCAATGGTTAATTGCTTTCGTCAGCATGCAGTGGCATGCCAATAAGTGGCACAAAACTTTTCTGGATATGGAGTAGGGTATTATCTTGGGAATCCAATGGTTACGCAGGTATTCTTATTTACTACCAAAGAAGGGATGAAGGTGGCGACCAGGGGATATAATGAGTGCCTTAAGCATACTCAGGGCGCCCAGGAATAGGCGATTGATGTTCTCGCAAAGGGGTCCAAACAGAGGACTAGTGTCCCTTCTTGACTTTCAAGTGAGAGATCTCATGAACTCAAACAATGAGAACTCGCTCGAACTCATGCTTAGCATTTCTTTCGTGTTAGGTGTCATTGCTTTCTGGAAAATGGTCCCATAGATTCTCCTAGAAGTTGACCCCACTCTGGTCTTACAACCTGAGAAAGTGCAAATCCTCAAGAAGGTGATACTGTATCAAGGGTGTCAATCGCTAGATGTGCTTGATGGGAGCATATGTACAAGCACTGAGAATCCAGTCCATAACCAAATTGCTGAGGATTTCCAACAAAGGAGCTTAGGGCTCACAGAAGAAGCAAGAGCAATGGCTAGAGCTAATGCTTTTGCGATCGCCCTGGCTTCTGCCTTGATCGAAATTATGCTTAATGCTGTTACCACTTCTAATATAACAAATTAAGTTGAATCAAGAAGATTGTAATAGAAACTCATACTTTTCTAATGTTTGCTGCGTCTGTAATAGAGAAAGAACGTAGTGTACTTGATCCCTTTTTGGGTGTAGTTTTTTAGAAAGGTCGATTCCTGAACCTTCGCCTTTGCTTTTCATATTCAATGCGGCTTTCTCCAAGTCTAATCTCAGGTTTTTCCTTATTTATGAACTATATAGATTGATTGATCCACAAAGATATTGTACCTACTTCAATAGTTGTTTATCATGAACCCTATGGCACTTCGTTGCTTGCTCCAATGAGCTACCTATTTAATAAAAGGGATATTCTTCTCTATTTTTAGTGTGTGTACACGCTTGAAAGCGAAAAAGATGAACTCAGACTAATAAAAATAAAGGGAAACTTTTCTTTCTGTCTAGGTCTGCCTCAACGAGTTTTGCTACTTCAACAAGGGGTGGAAAAGGCCCCCCTATCATAGGTGACCGAAGGCATAGCCTATTTAACAATAGCAAGAATAAGGAAATTTGGCTCTTCTGGAAATTGAATTTGACCAAATAGAGTATCCTTCTGTATAAAGGAAGGAAAGGCTCTTGCAGTAGTTGTTCTGTAAGGGCTTTCATTAGCGTGAGAAGGATAGCGGTAAAAGGGTATTGAGCTAAGAATGCTTATACAGGGAATACGGCTTATAGAGAATGAGAGGGGCTCAATTGACAGAGTGCCGAGCATTGTTCATCGTGCTAGTTCCGCTACTCCAGTTCCAATGGTAAACGAAACCTTCTTTCTCTTGCTTTCGAGCCTACGTCTCTTTTTCAAGGGTTCCACTTTCTTTGGTAGCTTTGGGCAAGGCAGTACTGGTACTCAATCGATTTTGCTGACGCCGCTTTCGGCTTCAGGGAACAAGCAACGACTTTCGCACTAGCTGTTTTCCCTTATGTTCCATAAATAGTGCTTTGTCACCTCTTTTTTCTTTATGATGTAGTAGTAGCGTGTGCGCTCGCACTTAGAGCAATTACGTGCTTCTCTCGTTATGTTGTGCAAGCCAGCTTTCTCAAGGAGGAGACATGATTTAGCAGTTAATTACATCTCGAAGAAGACCTCCTAAGGATGCCGGCCAGTAGAAAAATATTTAGATATTTTGAAAGAGACGCACGAGAGGCAGCCAAAGATTCAGACTACAGTCGAAGCCAATTACAAAGGTTCGGAGGAGGATGAGACCTTTTCAAGGAGGTGATTGAGGCTGTAACCTTTACATCTACCTGTCCTTAGAAAGCGTCAGCTCAAAAAAAGGGGTCCCCTTAATGTATGGGACGAGACCAGGTCAGATTAGTAGCTTGATGGTCGAGTGTTTCGACAATAAAATACTTTTGGCATTGGCTCAGGATGCACTGACTTAGGATGTAGGCTTTGATACACCCCATGCTCTGTAGGAATTGAGATATGATATCGAATCATCGTTGATGATGATTTTTTCACTGCTGGCTGGGGCAACCTTTCGATGACGGCCTGACTGAACATTTATGAGAAAAGCCCTATAAATTGTCGTACCAGATCATTTTGAAAGGCACTTGTTTTGGTTAGTTTCCTTCAGCAGCCTGTGAACTTTTGTTAGAGGTCTTCGAGCCTTACGTGGCGGCAGGGTCGTCACGAGCAATAAGCATCGACAACATCCTTCTCCTACACACTGGGCAGTCTATTGCTAAGGACTCGGTGCTCAACCGTGCCTATATGCTAGTTGAAACCAATCTTACCTTATTTACAATAAACCCCGAAGACACTACTTAGTCTATGTCCTCTAACGTTAAGTAGTATCTTGAGCTTAAATGGACTGGTCCTTCTTTTAGGGAAACTTTATGCTTGCCTTCCCTTCTATCTGAGGGCGGCAATGTTGAGAGGATGAAAGCTCTTTTCTTTTTTCAATCTCTCTGAAAGAAGAAGAGGTCCCCTGTCGATCAAATCCGCGTATTTAACATTTTAGAATATTCCTTCTTCTCCTCTGCTTTTGCTCTAGCCTAGGAGTAGGAGCTCAGGTCAGGCATGCCCTTGATTCTTGTCGCTCATGCCTTGCCTTTTGCTTGCTTAATTTAACTAATCTGCTAATCGTGAATCCCTTGCTCGCTTATTTCCAGTTCATCTTTCTTCTGTTGTTAAGCGAGGGAAATCCATAGGTTAATTAATACCTTTTTTTTTTTTTTGTAAACAATAAATATGTGTCCCTTCTCTCTTCTTTGTTGAGTTCATCTCGTATAGGGGGCTATAGTTTAATAGTATGGGCATTTCTCCTTATAAGAGGGAGGGCGTGTTAAAGCCATCGCATAGGGGCTCCCGTATAAGCTCCCACAATGATTGATAATAAGCATTAATCCGGCCTTTTACGGAGATAAAAAGAAGAATCTATTTCCAATATTATCTTGATTTTTATCTCAAGCTTGGTCATTGGCTGTTCTCCTTAATCGATTAGACTATGGCAAATCGCTTGTGTATTGGTCTTTGGGAAAGTGGTTGATGCTATTACTCGCAACTGGTTTTGATTGGTTTGTCGGTCTAACAAAGAAATCCACTCTAGTTGCTTCTTCTGTCTGGTCAGAAACTGGTATTCTGTTTATGGTGGTTGGGTCGGCAGTAAGCATAGGAGCTAAGGTCGAAAGCGAGGTGGAGTGAAGTACAGTCGGCAACAGCTAATTAGCTCAGGCGATTCTTGTTGTTGGTGCGGGCGTTATCGGGAATTGAGACAACCCGAAGAGGGACCGTTCGCCATAATTTGATTACATATATCAACAAAGAGATACGAAATAAGCTTTGCTCAGGCATCCCATCTCTCGGTTTTGTGTTGGACTGCACGAATACGCTGGATCATGTACCCTTACCGAGCTAAAGTCTGTTTTAATGATATCCTTCAAAGAAGAGTCTAGTTAACCACTCCTATCATTGGCTTCCCGCATTCTCAAGGGGCTGCTCGGACGAAGAACTGACAAATCGAGTATGGAATTAGAGCTCGGGTAGGGCATCAACCACAGCACAAGTTGCAAACCTATCGAGATGCTTCCTTGCATAACCCAACAAGGGTTGTAACTCAATAGAGTGAGTAGGAAACCTTGTAAACGTGAGCAGGAGAATATAGATGGGTCTGTCTTGTCTTAGACTAGCCCTACTCTATCTATCTTGGCTATCTAGAGCTTATGAATAAGCTTGGGGCTACTTTTCATTTTCTGCTTACTACTAAGGCTTCCAGCACCAATTCTTACGCTTAATCGGGTCTTATAGCCTTCCTGTGACCTTCACAGCTTGATTAATGCGTTTTAAAAGTGCACTTCTATGGCCCTTCGCCAAGCATTTTAGAGTTTCTTTCTTAGGATGTGCCTTTTATCTTCACCGGTGGATTGGCATACTTAATGTGAACTTTTGTATGTGATTCATGTTGTTCGTTACCAGTGAGTGTATCATTGATGTCCTTAAGAATTTCCCTGTTTCCGTCTACGCTTTCATCTCTCTGTGCTTGAAAAGATTCCTAGATGCCTGCACGTAATAAGCCCAGAAAAAGGAATAAAGTAGGACAGTCTGCGTCTCTCTATCTTCCCATTCCTTGTAAGAATTCCTAGGAGCCAAGGCAGTAAAGAAGCCAGTCTTTTGTCTTGTCTTTTAGTAAGTCTTTCCCTTCATTGTACCTACTAACCCTACCCATATCTTCACCTGGCATCGCCCCCTGCTTTGACTTTGCTGTATTTTCCACTTGTATGAAATTCCTATCTCTCAAGAGCCAAAGGGCTACGAACCTCGCTAATCCAACAAGACTTCTTAGTGATTAGCTTATGAAAGCAGAAAAAGGATTTCCCGCATACCGTACTCTAAGAGCTCCCTAGTCTCACTCTTAGTAGGTAAACCCTACTCCTAGTAGTGCACTCAGTCCTTTCAGAGAAGACATCGGGCAAGGAAGACTTCCTTATTTCACTTTTATCTATACGATAAGTTTTCACATTTGCTTATTCCACTTGAGCAAAAACATCTTATTCAACCAGTAATACCGCATCTATTTCTATGTAATATGGCACTGCACTTGCACTGTGATCGGAGAGGAATCTTATCTTTGCATCCCTTGTTTGGCTACTTTACTACTCTATTCAAAGCATCGAAGATGCTACCGAACCACTATTCGTACTAGCACCTCATCCTCTCGTCCATCCCTAGCGGCCTTCAGATAAGAATCAATTAAGATAATAGCTTTTTTTCTTTGAATATATGTATCTCTGTCTCGCCTGCCTGGGGATTTGATTGAACTACTCCGAACTATTTATTAGCATCTATTTTCAATGTCTGCTGGATTGCTCTGTTGTATTCCTTTGCCCGCCTGTGAGAGCATTATAGCTACGATATTTTTTCTCTTATGAAATTTCTAACCAAATGAAACTGATTCAATGGCAGCCTTTCTATGAAACCCCAATTTTTGTCTTTATCTCGATTTGCGTGTCCTTGCCTCGATTTGCGTAATTTGACCTGTTTATGTGTTATATGGGTTAGAATGTGCTAAATATGTGATTTATATTCCTAATACATGCTAAGTGTTCATTCATGAAGTTTTCATCAAAATCGACATTAGAAATTTTATCGGCAATTTTTATAAATAGTATTTTGAACACCTGTCCACTAAATTTTTTACAGGGGTGTTTTAATCATTTTAAAACCTAGTCCTCGGGTATTAATAGACCCGTGTTTGATTAAAACGGATTTTGAATTAGTTTTGGAATTTTAAAGGTTTTTACACTTTCTTTTGCAAAAATCACGTCTTTAGCCGAGTTAGGTGAAAGTCTTTGCATAAGGAAACTCTTGTCACCTAAAAATAAACTACTTAAAATAGTCTAAGTGTCAAATTAATGTTTGAGCAAGAAATAGTCTAAAATAGAATTAAAAGACAAGAAAACACTAAAAATAACTAAGTGTCAACTTTGACTTTCTTTTATTTTTTTGACCTTTGCTTAATATATCATCAACACACATTAAAAACAAAGCAAACACACTCTTGCACACACACAAAGGGCTGAAACTCCATAGCTTTTCTTGAGAGCTTTTTCAACATTTTTTTCAAAGTAAATTTTCAATAGAAAACTCATTTGAAGGCCAAACTTCATCATCCAAGGCTTGATTCTACTTGTTGGGCATTCATTGATCATCTTTCTAGCTTCATAAAATATCAAAGGTGAGAGAAAAATTCTAGATCTCAAATGTGTTTTTTATGATTTTGCATATAATTGAATTTTGACCCGTTAGAATGTTGAATTGATGTTATATTATTGCTCAGTAGATGCAAATGATTGATTATATGCGTTTATATCAGTTTTGAACCGTTATAGTGTGCATTTCTATTTTTGGGTATTAAAAATTGAGTTGTTGGCTACTTGTTGAATAAATGTTGTTGTGGTTGTTGGAATTGCTTGCTGTTAGTTTCTAAAAGTTTGTTAAATACGTGGTAGTAATGTTGTAATGCCGAAATTTTGATTGCAATGTCGGTGTGAAAGTCCGAAAATTTCAGCCTTGATGCATTAGGGTTTTAGGGTTGTTGGGCTTGATGTGGATGGTTTATGGTTGGTTTCTGAGGGGGCTAATGTTGTTGATGGAATGGGTGAGTGATAGAAACTGGTTTGGAGGTTATCAGATTTGTAGAATATAAGTTATGAGTTTTAGAAGTTTGGGTTATTTTTCTTTAAAATATTGAAATATGCCTTTGGATGTTTGAGTGGTGTTTGAGTGATTGAATTGTGAGTTGTTGATGGTTAGACTAGGGTTTGGTTGTGTGTTTAATGCCTGTTGAGTTGGATAGCCTACTTTGTCATCTAACTTAATTGTTTCATAATTATATAATTGTTGATTGTTAAATGTTGTTTAATTGATTGTTGAAATATGGATTAATTGATTATTGATTGTTGATACAAAACCGTGAGGAGCACGCTCGGGGTTAATCCGGGGTGTAACCAAAGTGGACATTACTATATAGCGCGTTCCGGGTTAATCCGGGGCGTTACATTGTTAACTGATTGTTATTGTTATTATGAGGCGAGTGTTGGGCAACCAATGTTGTTGACTTCTCGAATTGAGTCCCATTGTTGTGAGCTTTGATAATGTTGTGTCACCTCGGAAGGCATCATGGGTTGCGGGCACAGTTATTATGGCTAATCCTTATCTCGCATGGGCGGAGAGGCCATGGGGTGTGGGTCTAGGTCAAGGTACCTCAGGGGTATGTCACAAGGTTTGGAGGAGTTGAGGAGTATTGAAAATGGTGTGTGGAGCTTCATCAGCAAATGTATCGTATCCTTATTGTGTGTTTACTGTTAATGATGTTGTTGCACTTATATTGTTATTGATGATTATTGTGTGTTTACTGCTCAAATGATGATTTCCAAGGATTATAGTAAATACTGTTAGAGATCTATTGAATCCTCGCTGGGCTTGTTTTATATAAGCTCACTCTTAATAATTGCAGCATACAGGTGTTACTGATCCAGATTACGGGTACGTGTCTCCAGAAGAGGATTATGTGCCATATGTGGACGAGTCCTATGTGCCAGAGTCTTGTCCTTGATATCTGATGTTGTACTTTTGTTATCTTGTATATTTAAACTAGTTGGTTTGTATTTATTTAGAAGTTTATAATATATAAGATGTTGTAAAGATAATGGATTAAAAGTTGCTAGTTTAGTGGTCTTGTTTTGGAGTATGATTAGGCTACTAGATTGGGTTATAATCTATTTTGGGAATGTATGTAATATAGTAAATGTATGATGTTGGAACGGAGGCGTATAACTTATGGATGCAATTGTAAAGAATGTTTATTGTATATTATGGTTGTGTTGTTAATTGTAGAATTATTGTGGAGTTGGATGTATGAGTTTCGAAGAGGTTGGTTTACGGCCTCGGTGTCCTAATTACTGTTGTTATACTGCCGAAATTCCGTTGCGTCTTGACTGATCATAGGAGGAGTCGAGTTGGGGCGTTACACCTTCCTTGTTCACAAAAACCATTTTCTAAAGAGCAAAGAGAACAAGAGCAATCGTAGCTGAGCCAACTCTATCCATTCTTGTTCTAAGCTAAAAGCTTGAGGAAGAAAAGCTTATTCAACTCGAGGGTCAAAGAAGACCAAAGAAATCTCGATTCAACTACAATCCCATATTACTAATGGAAAAAAGAGCCTAGAACTTCGACCAGCCTTAGAGAAAAAGTCAAAGCTAAAGTCGAAGAGGCTGTAGACAAAGACCTTCCTACCAAAGGCACTTTTACAAAGTTTCCAAAGGGAATCCCCGAAGTATATACATTTTTTAAATGTGAAGCTACCTGCCTTTAGTAATACAGCTTGTTTTCCATACGTATGAGTCTGATTACTTTATCAATCTTCTTATCTTATTTATTCTTTTGAACCATCTAAAAGTTTTCATTTTTGCACGTCGAAAGTAGAGCAGTTGAGCTTCTTTTGTATCAGACAAGGCAATTCCTTTTTCGGTGTTGATACTTTGAAAGAAAGAGTCCCATATTGGTTATCAGCTTTAGAACCTCAGCTTTGAGGAAGTCCTGTGATTTCACAAAGAAGCTACGCCAGATCTCTCCTGAAAGCAAATGAGGGAAGGGCATTTTCGAGAGCTTAGATTCGTATGAGAAACAATCTGTTGTGACAGAATATGAATTGCTCGTGACAACATAGAAGATTTCGGGATACTGATATATGACTAATATTTCCTTTCGGTTGAGGGAGTCAGGCAGGTTTTTATTCTTGCTAAATTCTCCTAACAAGAGGTCTATGTCAATTAGACCAATCTGTGCCCGATTGCGGTCAGCACTGCCAACCTTATTCAATTGGTATATGCCCTGGGTTTCCCAGATACCATTATTACAGGGTATATCGTGGGAATCAACATGAAAAGCCTTGCCTACTTTTCGCCAAGTCTTCTCAACTCCATCAGGTGGAAACTTTCCCAACTACTATTACTTAAGGAATGGCTACTCTAACTGGTGGAGTCTCCAAAACAACTAATAACCATGGAAGATAAAGAATCTAAACTTGCAACAATGAAATGAGCGATACCCACGAGCTAGGAGCTAGTAGCAAGGGGGTGTCGCGGAAGATTCACTCTAACCTTTTCTGATTGAGCTAGAACCGATACGCCAACACCAGCCAAGGTAGTTTACTAGTACAGTTGGTCACATATCTGAGGACATCTAGTCTAAGTGCTTATGCTTCTACTTTTCCCTCAGGGGTTATTGTTCGTCCATCCCCTTGCCCGAGAGGGCTTTGATAGGGTGGAATAGCTAGGGTATATAGTAGCATTCTATACGATCGAATAGGATCAAAATAGGGCAATAGCTAGGTAAGAGCCAATAATCGTCCTACAGAGGATACCATAGATTGCAAGCCTCCCAAGGATATCTTGGATAAGAGTTTGAAAAGTTATATCGTAGATAAGAGTAGTAGGACTCTCAGTTCTGCCAATCTCCTCGCTCTAACAAGTTAAGCTTTCTAAGGGCCTCTTCTTACTAGTGCTCCATTTCCTAACCCAATAAGCTTTTTTTATACATGCATTTCGAGCCAGTGATAATTCAAATACTTATTTTCTTTAGTAATTAGTAATTTAATCTCTTCTATCGGCCATGGCCGATAGACATGACACTAAATAAAAGAGAATCTTTTTAGGTCTGAAGGGTAAGCAAAGGCAAATGGGATATTTTCCTGAAAGTTAAGAAGGTTCTTTTTTCATAGCATATTCTATTCCAGCTAATGGATAGCCGGTTGGACTTGGCTGCCACTACAATTGTAACCCATGAAGTGATCAGTTATCCAAAAAAACCAAGGTACATTTATCCATTCTAGCGGGAGAGAGCCAATCTATCTACTCCTTTCCTTTCTTTGACTTTTGAAAAAGCCTTATGGGAATAAATAAGTCATTTTATTTGCAATTGGCTAGGTTAAGATCGATTATCAATGGAGAAAATCTGTAAACCAAATTGATTAGTCTACTTTATTGTTTTCAGGGCTGATTCCCCTATTGATTAACCTTCTCCAACTCCCGAAGCTAATCAGATCCCAGCTCCTTCTCCAACAGTGGAAAGAGATTTTCCGCATGCATCGACATCATCCGTGATTCGATAGCATAGGGAAGCATGGAATCGGACGCTAGCTTCTCTTAAATGCGAGGTGCTTAACACATACAGATTGGACCCCTTCCTTTATGGGATTGTCGCCTCAATGAGTGCCTCCTCGACGGAAGTGAGTGGTCCTAAGGTAAGAATAGGGAAGAAGTGAGAGAGGTCTTTCAAGATTGAATATGACTAATAATTTTGTAAAGGAGAGTTCTTTCTTTTGATGCAAACCATTGGCAAGGAATTGATGCATTGAATCCGCTGCTATTGAAGGAATTGCCGGCTTTCCTAAGCTTGGCAGATATGTATTGTAATAAGTATTTTTCCCAGCGAGAAAGATAATGTTAATTGGCTCTTACTTACTCTTATCTAGTACGCCCAGGACTAATTCCACTCATGACATTAGAGGTCTTACCCGCCAAAAGCATTTTTGCTATCACACCCGTCAATCTCTGATGAATCAAGTTAGGTGGTAGAATCTGTTGGTTGTATGGATGCTATCGAATCAGCTGTTGGAGGAATATCCGTTGTGGGACTTCACAAGCTCATGCCATCAAAAGTCAGCTCTTTCAGAAGAGAATGAGTTGCATATAGAAAGGCCATTAGCAAGTCAATTGATTTACCTAGGTAGGGGGTGGGCCATTTCGCCTAGTAGGGGTAGAAGTCTTAGCATGTTAGCAATTTGAATTGGACAACTTTTGACAGTTGGGATGGAGCCTTTCCTTAAGCGTCCGTTCGCCTTAGGCAATGGCAATTCTTGGTCAAACTAAGCATTCGTTCGGAGTCGCTACGAGAGAATAGCTACCGATTTCCCTCCTTCCTCTTCTCGGTCTCGGAGAATGCTTGACTCAAACTATTAAATTGAAAAAAGTCTATTTGAAAGTGAAATAGATACTGCTGGTGACATAGCCTAGGGGATACCGCAGGAAGTCAGCTTTGCCTGTGATCTTAAGGAATACAAAATGTTACCCGGAATTCGTAACAAGGACTTTACTTTGCCTGCTATTTTTTCCTAAATCCATTTCGCCGGGTGTTCACTCAAACTCAACACGAATTGAATCCCGAGGTGACTTTGCTAGACTTGTTTCTAGTCTGATAGGAAATCCAACTCAGAGTCCTAAGAACTGAAGGCAAGGCCTAAGACCGCTTATTCCTTCTCGAAAGCTGCCCGTGAATGCCCTTCTTACTAGGCTGATAGTAGTGAGGTCGAATCCCAGGGGAAATCCCAATATCAAATCGGAAAAAGGCCCGTGGGAGAATGAGGAAAATGTGGGGTCTTCAACTGGGGTGAAGTTAGGCGGACATGCATCTAAGAGGAAAGTCCTATCGTAGTGAAGCTTACTTGGAAGATCTAAAGATATAGACTGATTCAATATGAGTAAGCATGGATGTGGTTGATAGTTGAGCAGATTGGGTTGTAGTGATAGGGGGATGATTGGCATGTGATCTTTGGCAATAGAAGTGACCCTTTTTCTCCTATGGGTAAAGACTGATACGGATGAGAGAAGGAGGTTTCAGTTAGGAGAATGCCTCTGCGAGCTATAGTAGCGTAAAGAGCAGGAATGAGGAGGATGGATCCTTTCTAGGCAATATTCCCCATTTTCTTTATAGTAAGGGACATGAATATCAAGGCTGAATCTGACCTTCTTTTCATTTCGTTTAGGTGTGAGCCAATTTTGATTTTCTAAGATCTATCTTTGAAGGACACTATGCCTGTTCTCGAATCCGCAACAATAGATAAGGATTTCGCTTGCCTTGGTGGAAGCTCTGGATGTCGGTAGAGCTACTTCTGAACTACGTCCACAAAAGACTGAGACGGTTCCCATGAACCGCAAACTAAGACTCCGTCACTGCCTAAGAAGTTGGAACTTGTAAGATTCAAATAGATAAATAAGATATTCCCATTTGGGAAGAAAAAGAACCTATTAGAACTACGCAGACGATATTCCGACATCGGAGTTGAGTCTGTTTATTCTCTTATTTGCATTAACTCCTTAACTACCAGACAAGAAAGAACAAGGAATGCAGAGCTATACATAGTCTGTCACGCCCAGACCCAACCCCCAAGCTAAAGGTTAAGTCCCGACCAGACACACGGACAGAGTCTCCCCTGTACCGTGGACATTCTGAACACTTGTAAACTTACAAATAAGGTAATTACAAGGTAAACAAACTTTCCATGGCTATATATGTAAAGATTCAAGGCCATCCGAGCCTTGAAGCAAATAACAGTTCCAAAACCACACAAGCATGCAAGAACTTTGTTTACAACATAGTCTAGTAGCCATGACATTCTAGGATATCAATAAAACATAATTAAAAGATAAAACAATTCTACCATAAGCCATTCACTCCCAAGCATGCAAGGAAATAAAGGCAAGAATGAAAGTTATTACAAGACATGGGCTTCCAATTCAACCCCATAACTTACTATCCTTCAACTTTACACAACAAGCATAAACATAGCCCTTAGGCCACAAAATAGGACATAAGATAAACAGTTGAGCCTTCCACAAAGCAGCAAGAAATTAAACCACCTCAAGCTATCAGGCACAACAACTAAGGTAAAGGATCAATCTGAACTTCTTCTTCCTCAACTAACTCAACAAGCTGGGGATCACCCTCAGCGTCTCCTGAAACATATATCGAGGTATGAGCAACCACTGTTGCCCAGTGAGGGATATAGTCCCGGGGCGTGCAATGCAACAGATAATACAGTTATATAACAATATCACTTAGACAATTTAAGAAACAATGATAACTTAAGTAACCACACATTTAAAAGGATACATTTCACACAATCCCCTATACACCAATCTTCACTGGTTTTCATTCACGATCCACGAACCACGAACCACGAGCACGATCACGATAAGCCGGCAAAATCCCCACACACTCCAGTGGGTCTACTCCGGATGTACCACGATAATCCTACGACCCAACATCCCCTGGCAATCTCCGGACCAGGCGAATGAGGGACTAGGGCACGGAGTTTGAATATCCACCGGCAAGCCCTCTGCTGCCCAGCCGATATTCAACACATCCGCCCCTGACACTATGGTTGCGCAACCACTATGCAATGCACTTAACATTGGCAAGTTAATAGCAATAATATAAGCATTAACAAATAGGAGGATCAACAAAGTAGGTTGACCTCGATGCAATTAGAATAGAAGCAGTTATAGAAGCTAATAAGCAGTTTACAAAGGAACATATACAAAATAAGCATAGAATCATACCAAAAGCTCCAAATCAACTTAAAACCACATATAAACACTTAAGG
The DNA here is from genome assembly GCA_037974665.1 of Ehretia macrophylla. Taxonomy (NCBI): domain Eukaryota; kingdom Viridiplantae; phylum Streptophyta; class Magnoliopsida; order Boraginales; family Ehretiaceae; genus Ehretia; species Ehretia macrophylla. The sequence goes on from CM075770.1 coordinate 35,118,681, forward strand.
AGTCATGCCATGGGTTTAGAAGTGTGAGTCAACCGAAATTGCACCTAAACCCCTTTGTTTTTCAAACTATTTCTCTTCCAAACCAAGGTTAATGATTCCATTTTCAAAGGAAACTCTCCCAACCTTCTAACTAACCCTCAAGGTATCCTCTCAACCCTCTAACTCATTCAAATGCCTGCGATTACCCCGAAAGTCCCAAATTCCCTCTTATGGCTTTCAACTACACATACAATGTCCGGGCTTCAAACAAGGGATATCAAGGCTTCTATAGCACCTAGGTAGCCTAAGGATACTAGAATTGAAGCCCGAATTCACCCGGATTCGCATTAACCTCGAAAGCCCTTTATTAAAGTCGACTATTTTACGTTTTATGCAATTATAGAGCAATGTAAGTGCACGGGGCTATTAGACTACCTTCATTAGCACCTAAGGCTTCTATTAAGAGCGTTGAATCAAGCTAATTCGAGCAATTACACAAAACCCTAGAAAAAATGTCACTATTCACCTCATGAATTAAACTAACGATTCCAACCGTTTAAATTGCGAAATGATGGCTCAAATATGTTCTATAGCATTCATATATATGGTATAATAGCATAGATAGTTAATACAATGGCATTTGATCACATTCTCAACAAATCAAGAAATTGACAACTATTTAGAAATGCAAATATAAGCCGTGAAATCCCTCACCAATGCGCGTAGGAGCACCTAGGAAGCTTGCAAACACCCTACACTAGTTGCTCAAGGCTTGGAGTGGCTTGATTTGATGATTTGAAGAAGCAAAAATCCTCAAGGAGCAAGAGAAGGGCTGTCGGCTATGCTACAGTAAATTTCAGCATTTTTTTGTTTTGATTTTGCTAGTTATGATATAAGGTGAGTTGTGTGTGTGTTATATAAGCTTAGGTGAGTTGTTTTAATTTAAGTGTATGGTCAAAATGTGAGTCAAGCTAGTTAGAAACAAGTCCTAAGCATAAATTAATGTTAGCTAATTAAACTCTAAGTTGGTTACGTAACACTATTCATTTAACTACTAAAAATCATTTTCTAAACGAGCTCTCCTATCGCCTCTAGCTCAATTGCACATTTTTTCCACTACTTTTACAATTAATATGATTTAATAAAAATGCTAATTAACCAATAGAATGCAGTTTAAAATGGAGTGAATAGTAACTTAAGAAGGCAGTTAATAAGACATAGAAAGAAATGCGCAAACAAGGGATGCAATAGTAACTAAATGCATGGCTAAATCTCGGGCGTCACATCCTCTCCCCCTTAAACTAATTGTGTCCACGCAATTCTTACATGATTCGGCAAACAACTCTGGATACCGCTCCTGCATCTGATCCTCTCTCTCCCACGTCGCATCCTCTACGCCATGATTATCCCATAGAACTTTAACCATCAGAATGCTTTTAGTCCTCAGCTCCTGAACTTTCTGATCAACAATTCGAAGAGGTTTCTCTGTGTAGGTCAAAGTTTCACTGATCTCTAGCGGTTCCGGCTCAAGTATGTGAGATGGATCTGGTTGATACTTCCGAAGCATAGAAACATGGAATACATCATGAATTCTGCCCAGACTGGGAGGTAAAGCTAGGCGATAAGCCAAGTCACCAACAATTTTAGTTATCTCAAATGGTCCCACATATCGAGGATTGAGTTTACCTCCTTTACCATGCCGAATCAAACCCTTACGAGGAGAGATTTTCAGAAATACTCGATCCCCCACGACAAATTTTAGATCACGACGGCGTCTATCTGCATAACTCTTTTGCCGACTCTGAGTTGTAAGCATTCTTTTCCTGATAAGCTGCACATGATCAATCATTTTGTTCATTTCAGGTAAGAGAGTAGGGTCGATAGTCTTCATTTCACCAACATCATCCCAGTAGAGAGGAGACCGGCATTTACGCCCATACAGTGCCTCATAAGGTGCCATACCAATAGTAGCTTGATAACTATTGTTATAGGCGAACTCTGCGAGTGGCAAATACTTCTCCCAACTCTTACCGAAGTCCAGAATACAAGCCCGTAACATATCCTCGAGGATTAAGATAGTTCTCTCGGATTGACCATCTGTCTGAGGATGATAAGCTGTACTGAAATTCAAATTCGTGCCCAAAGCTTTCTGAATCTTCTGCCAGAACTGCGATGTGAATCTGGGATCTCTATCTGACACAATACTCTTTGGAATTCCATGAAGTCGGACAACATTCTCAATATACAACTCTACCAGTTTATCAAGAGAATCAGACTTCTTTTTAGCAATGAAGTGAGAAGTCTTGGTCAATCTATCCACAATAACCCAAACTGAGTCATTACCCTTCGAAGACCTCGGTAAATCAGAGACAAAATCCATGGTAATATGATCCCATTTCCAAACAAGAATAGCCAGAGGCTGCAACAACCCGGCAAGTCTCTGATGTTCTGCTTTAACTTTCTGACAAGTAAGACATCGGGCAACATAGTTAGCAATTTCTCTCTTCAAATTATTCCACCAGAAATTCTGCTTCAAATCTTTATACATTTTAGTATTGCCTGGATGGATAGTATATCTAGAACTGTGTGCCTCAGCAAGAATATCCTTCTTCAGAGTTGGATCATTCGGAATACAGATTCTACCTTTGAATTTGAGAATACCATCGTCGTGCAGTTTGAAATCCGACTCTCCCCCTTTAGAATTCTCTAAGACTTTCAATAATTGAAGATCAGCCTGTTGAGCTTCCCGAATCCTGGATAATAACAGAGATTGAATCTGCAAACTTGCGAATTGAATACCAGAATTTGAAGTACTAGGCTTCCATAAGCATAATTCTTCCATGAATTCCCAATTCTTGATAATCAAGCTAGCAACAGTAGCCTTTCGGCTCAAAGCATCAGCAACAATATTGGCCTTACCCGGAAGATAGTTAATAGTGCAGTTATAGTCCTCAAGTAATTCCAGCCAACGCCTCTGCCTCATGTTCAACTCTTTCTGTGAAAATAGATATTTCAAGCTCTTATGATCTGTAAAGATTTCAAACTTGTTGCCCCAGAGATAATGACGCCATTTCTTTAATGCAAGAATGATAGCGGCAAGCTCAAGATCATGAGTCAGATAGTTGAGTTCATAAGGCTTCAGTTTCCTGGAAGCATAAGCAATAACCCTGCCATTCTGCATCAATACACAACCCAGACCTTCCTTCGAAGCATCACTATAGATCACCAGATTATCATAACCCTCAGGTAAAGCAAGAATAGGAGCTGTAGTCAATCTCTTCTTCAATTCCTGGAAGCTGGCCTCGCATTTATCACTCCAGTCAAATACTATTTTCTTCTGAGTAAGTTGAGTTAAAGGCCCTGCGATCTTAGAGAAATCCTTGACAAACCTCCGATAATACCCAGCTAACCCAAGGAAGCTACGAATCTCCGTGACAGTTTCAGGTCGTTTCCAAGATAACACAACTTCAATCTTCGCTGGATCAACAGAAATACCATCCTGCGAGATAATATGGCCTAGAAAAGCAACTTGCTTAAGCCAGAATTCACATTTGCTAAACTTTGCAAACAACTGATGCTCCTGAAGAGTCTGCAACACAATTCTGAGATGCTGTTCATGTTCCGCCTCAGATTTAGAATAGACAAGAATATCATCAATGAATATGACCACAAATTGGTCCAGATAAGGACGGAATACCCTCTGCATTAAGTCCATGAATGCGGCGGGAGCATTAGTAAGACCAAACGGCAAGACAACAAACTCATAATGGCCATATCGAGTTCTGAAAGCAGTTTTAGGAACATCATCTTTCTTAATCCTCAACTGATAATAGCCTTGCCTCAGATCAAATTTAGAGAATACCCTGGCGCCTTGCAACTGATCAAATAACTCTTCAATTAAAGGCAAAGGATATTTATTTTTGATGGTTACCTGATTAAGACCCCGATAATCAATGCATAAGCGAAGAGATCCATCTTTCTTTTTAACAAATAGGACTGGCGCACCCCAAGGCGAAGAACTCGGCTGAATGAATCCCTTCTCAAGCAAGCCCTGTAATTGAACTTTCAATTCCTGCAATTCAGGTGGAGCCATTCTGTACGGAGTCCTAGAGATAGGTGAAGTCCCCGGCAATAAATCAATCATGAACTCTATCTCTCTATCAGGCGGTAACCCAGGTAATTCCTCAGGAAAGACCCCCGGAAACTCCCTCACGATAGGTACATCATTCAATTTCAATTGATCCCCAGGTTGATTAATCAAATATGCAAGATAAGCCTCACAACCCTTGCTCAATAATTTAGATGCCCTAATAGAAGAAATAATAGGAGTTCCCGTAGATTTTCTACTACCAACTATTTTAAGTATAGGCTGGTCAGGCATTTCTAGATACACAATCTTCTTTCTACAATCAAGCTGGGCATAATATTTACTTAACCAGTCCATCCCCAATATAATTTCAAAGTCATTGAAGGGTAGGATAATCAAATCAGCAGGAAAAACACGACCCTCAATAAAAATACTACATGCTCTGCAAATAGATCTAGTAACAAACTTCGGACCCATAGGAGTATAAACCACAATCTCATGCAACAATTTATCATGTTTCAGTTTAGCATTTTGTGCACAAGTAGGAGTAATAAAAGAATGCGAAGCCCCGGAATCAATTAAAACCTTAACTGATTGATCATTAAGAAGAAAAATACCTTCTACCACAGCGGTTGTATCCGGAAGCTCCTCAGCATCCAAAGCAAATACACGGGCCTGACCTCGTGGTGGTGGTGCTGCAGCTGGTGCCCTGGTCTGAGAGTTCTGAGCTGACGTCTGACCCCTAGGGTTTTTAAATTTCTGACAGTCCTTAACCCTGTGCTGATCACTGCCGCAACCTGTACACTTGTTATGTTTCTTCCAACAAACATCCTCAGTGTGGCCCTGGCGCTGACAGAAGCTGCACTGCTGGTGACGTCTTGCAACAGTGCCTCCCGAAGGAGCTCTGTAAGTAGAGGTAGCTGAACTACCTTGCTGCGAACGGGAAGCTGTTGGACGGAACTGACTTTGAACTGGTCGTGTCTGAGTCTGAGTAGGCCCTGTATAACTCTGAGTTTGCCTCGGCTGTGAACTCTGCCCAACTGATATAGCCTGCGCCTGGTACCCTTGACTCTGAGACTGAAACCGTTTACTCGATTGACTGGTCTCGGCTAACACATCCGCCTTGCGTTTCTCATATCTCGAGGTGGCTCGGACTACTACAGCATAGTTAGGAAAATCATTTGCAGACAAGTTCAGCATAATATCCCTCCTCAAACCCAGGATGAACCTTTGGATCTTCATGTCCTCCGGCTGAATCAAAGCTGGTGCATAACGGGAAAGTCGGGTAAAAGTAGCCTCATATTGATCTACCGTCATAGTTCCCTGCTTCAAGTTTATGAACTCTGTTTGACGCCTCTCGTGGGCAACCACCGATATGTACTTGTCTCGAAATTCTCGGACAAAGTCGGCCCATGAATGATGAACCCCCTCGGCTTCCCATTTCTCACTGATGGTATTCCACCACTCTTCAGCGTCACCCTCAAGAAGAAAAGTGGCATAAGTAATCTTCTTGTCATCATGGCACTCGAGTATTGCTGCCACTCTCTCAAACTTCCTTAGCCACATCTCACCCTTCATATCTTCCGGCTCTCCAAAGAAAGTATAGGCCCCATGATGAATGAACCGGTCATACAGATTACCTCCAGTAGGGCCACTACCTCCGGCTCTCGCAGCCTGATTACCTCCAACGACCCCTGGCTGACCCTGTTGTGTCACAAACTGGGCGATAGTGTTCATAGCAGTGGCCATCGTGGCCAAGATCTGTGCAATGCTCGGTTCTTGAACCTACGGTGCATTTTCGGCCACCTCAGCTTCTTGCCCATGAACCCCCTCGGGTTCTCCACCAACATTCGGATTTTCAGCATGACGGCGGGGCCACATCTCGAATGGCTAGAATGCAAAGTGTTATGACAGCTATACATATGTATATATGCAATTTATAAGTAAACACATAAAGAAAAGTCCAAATAGATTCACAAAAAGTCAAGTACATAGAAGTTCAAATAGATATTCCACATTCTTGAAGTACACATAAATCACTAGATCATACTTGACATTCTAGACTCTTGATATTCTATTTCTATGCTAGCATGTTCATTCCTAATTCAAATTTCACTTAGGCAAATCAAAATCGAAGACTCATGTATTCACAAAGTCACATAACAAATCTCTACCCACAGACCTAGAAATTTAACCCGGCTTCATGCAATCTATTGCTCTGATACCACTTAAATGTCACGCCCCGACCCACCCCCCAAGCTAAAGGTTAAGTCCGGACCCGACACACGGACAGAGTTTTCCCTATACCGTGGACATTCTGAAAACCTGTAAACTTACAAATAAGGTAATTACAAGGTAAACAAACTTTCCATGGCTATATATGTAAAGATTCAAGGTCATCCGAGCCTTGAAGCAAATAACAGTTCCAAAACCACACAAGCATGCAAGAACTTTGTTTACAACATAGTCTAGTAGCCATGACATTCTAGGATATCAATAAAACATAATTAAAAGATAAAACAATTCTACCATAAGCCATTCATTCCCAAGCATGCAAGGAAATAAAAGCAAGAATAAAAGTTATTACAAGACATGGGCTTCCAATTCAACCGCATAATCTACTATCCTTCAACTTTTCACAACAAGCATAAACATAGCCCTTAGGCCACAAAATAGGACATAAGATAAACAGTTGAGCCTTCCACAAGGCAGCAAGAAATTAAACCACCTCAAGCTATCAGGCACAGCAACTAAGGTAAAGGATCAATCTGCACTTCTTCTTCCTCAACTAACTCAACAAGCTGGGGATCACCCTCAGCGTATCCTGAAACAGATATCGAGATATGAGCAACCACTGTTGCCCAGTGAGGGATATAGTCCTGGGGCGTGCAATGCAACAGATAATACAGTTATACAACAATGTCACTTAGACAATTTAAGAAACAATGATAACTTAAGTAACCACACATTTAAAAGGATACATTTCACACAATCCCCTATACACCAATCTTCACTGGTCTTCATTCACGATCCACGAACCACGAGCACGATCACGATAAGTCGGCATAATCCCCAAACACTCTAGTGGGTGTACTCCGGATGTACCCCGATAATCCTACGACCCAACATCCCCTAACAATCTCCGGACCAGGCGAATGAGGGACTAGGGCACGGAGTTTGAATATCCACCGGCAAGCCCTCTGCCGCCCAACCGATATTCAACACATCCGCCCCTGACACTATGGTTGCGCAACCACTATGCAATGCACTTAACAATGGAAAGTTAATAGCAATAATATAAGCATTAACACATAAGAGGATCAACAAAGTAGGTTGACTTCGATGCAATTAGAATAGAAGCAATTATAGAAGCTAATAAGCAGTTTACAAAGGAACATATACAAAATAAGCATAGAATCATACCAAAAGCTCCAAATCAACTTGAAACCACATATAAACACTTAAGGAGTCATGCCATGGGTTTAGAAATGTAATTCAACTGAAATTGCACCTAAACCCCTTTGTTTTTCAAACTATTTCTCTTCCAAACCAAGGTTAATAATTCCATTTTCAAAGGAAACTCTCCCAACCTTCTAACTAACCCTCAAGGTATCCTCTCAACCCTCTAACTCATTCAAATGCCTGCGATTACCCCGAAAGCCCCAAATTCTCTCTTATGGCTTTAAACTACACATACAATGTCCGGGCTTCAAACAAGGGATATCAAGGCTTCTATAGCACCTAGGTAGCCTAAGGATACTAGAATTGAAGCCCGAATTCACCCGGATTCGCATTAACCTCGAAAGCCCTTTATTAAAGTCGACTATTTTACGTTTTATGCAATTATAGAGCAATATAAGTGCACGGGGCTATTAGACTACCTTCATTAGCACCTAAGGCTTCTATTAAGAGCGTTGAATCAAGCTAATTCGAGCAATTACACAAAACCCTAGAAAAAATGTCACTATTCACCTCATGAATTAAACTAACGATTCTAACCGTTTAAATTGCGAAATGATGGCTCAAATATGTTCTATAGCATTCATATATATGGTATAATAGCATAGATAGTTAATACAATGGCATTTGATCACATTCTCAACAAATCAAGAAATTGACAACTATTTAGAAATACAAAAATAAGCCGTGAAATCCCTCACCAATGCGCGTAGGAGCACCTAGGAAGCTTGCAAACACCCTACACTAGTTGCTCAAGGCTTGGAGTGGCTTGATTTGATGATTTGAAGAAGCAAAAATGCTCAAGGAGCAAGAGAAGGGTTGTCAGCTATGCTACAGTAATTTTCAGCATTTTTTTGTTTTGATTTTGCTAGTTATGATATAAGGTGAGTTGTGTGTGTGTTATATAAGCTTAGGTGAGTTGTTTTAATTTAAGTGTATGGTCAAAATGTGAGTCAAGCTAGTTAGAAACAAGTCCTAAGCATAAATTAATGTTAGCTAATTAAACTCTAAGTTGGTTACGTAACACTATCCATTCAACTACTAAAAATCATTTTCTAAACGAGCTCTTCTATCGCCTCTAGCTCAATTGCACATTTTTCCCACTACATTTTCAATTAATATGATTTAATAAAAAATGCTAATTAACCAATAGAATGCAGTTTAAAAATAGAGTGAATAGTAACTTAAGAAGGCAGTTAATAAGACATAGAAAGAAATGCGCAAACAAGGGATGCAATAGTAACTAAATGCATGGCTAAATCTCGGGCGTCACATAGTCTTACTTCTAATCCGTTCCTTCCCTATAGACAACGGGGCACTCAAAACGAACAAGGGCTCCTTACTCATTCATATCCGACCACCCTTTGAAAGGGCAGTCAGACTTGACTCCTCGATTGGGCACTGGTACTCGAATGAGACCAAGCATCCCTTCCTTTGGTATGAAAGAAGTAGCAAGGAAGAATCTCCCTCATAAGGAGGAAAGAGGCTTTAGATAGGAATTCCTACTTCAACTAGAGCTTGGAACCTTTGAGTCTTTCCTGCTTTGACCCATAAAAAAAAAAAGAAGAACAAAGGGCTCCTACCCTTCCACAACAACCCAGTAGCTTCTTTACACTATACCTGCTCCCAAAAACCTATCTATAGACCGGGAAGTTCTCATCCACAGACAGGGAATACAGCGAAAAAATGTCTTACTATAGATAGAACAGAGTCGATAGCCAAAGTAAGACAAGAACAGTCGAGAAAGGAAAAATAATAAGAGGAAGAGGCAGATTCCCTCGCCAATCTAGCATCAACTATTGTCATTGTCACGCCCCAACTCGACCCCTCCTATAATCAGTCAGGACGCAACGGAATTTCGGCAGTATAACGACAGTAAATAGGATACCGAGGCTCTAAACCAACCTCATTAGAACATCATACATCAACTCCATAAACCATACAACAAACAACTCCTCAATAAATAACAACATACAACATAACCATATTACACCATAATCATTCTTTGTTATACGCCTCCATTCCAACATAATACATGAACCTTAATATACATTACAAAAACATATTGAGCCAATCTAGCAACCTAATCATAAACAAAAGAAAGGCTACTAAGACAGCATCAACTAATTCATTATCTTTTCAACATCTTATACATTATAAACTACAAAGTATATAAAAGTCTACTAAGTTAATTTACAAGATAGTAAAACAATACAACATCAAGCATAAGACTCCGGAACATAAGACTCATCCACGTAAGGCACATTTTCCTTTTCAGGAGGTATGTTCCCGTAATCCTGCGAAAGTACACCTGTATGCATGCAATAATAGAGAGTGAGCTTATATAAAATAAGCGTAGTGAGGATCCGATAGATCTCGAGCAAGGTTTACTAAACTCCTTGAAAATAATCCTTTGAGCAAGTAAACACACAATAACATCAATAATACGATCATCACATAATCTATAATGACCATTCAATAAAGGATACTCTAGTTGGTGTAGCTCCAAACGCCATCACGATCATAACAGCTTTCTTGTGACTCCCATAAACTCACGCACCTGACGTACCCCAATAACCTCTCCCTCTATGACACCTCCGTCATGAGAGCTGGAGGCAGTCTCTGGTAGTCATGCTGTTATCAACCCGACAGCCCGATGCTGCCCGAGAGGTGGCACACACATACTAAAGACTCAGTAATAATAATAAACATCAATCATTCACAGGAGGACAGTCTAGTAGAACTGCCTATCTCCCGGCATCAATCATCAATCATCAATCAATAATCAATCAATAATCATATTATTATCATAATAACATCAATAATCAATTTAACAACAAATAACTAAGTTAGATGACAAAGTAGGCCATCCAACTGAACATGCATTAAACACACAATCAAACTGTAGTTTACCCATCATCAACTCACAATTCAATCACTCAAACCACACCCAATCAACTAAAGGCATAATCTAACATTTTAAAGAAAGACAACCTAAACTTCAAATATTCATATCTTACATTCTACTAATCCAAACAACTCCAAATCAGTTTCTATCACTTACCCATTCAATCAACTACATTAGGTCCCTCGGAAACCAACCAAAACATATCCAAATCATACCCAATAACCCTAAAACCCTAGTGTGTCATGGCTGAAATTTCTGGATTTTCACACGGACATCACAATCGAAAATTCGGCATTACAACAGCGCTACCACGTAATTATCAAACTTTTAGAAATCGACGGCAATCGATTCCGATCAACACAACTCAAAATAATCAACATTTAGCAAATTAATCAACTTTAAATACCCAAAAATAAATAATTATGCTACAACGGTTCAAATCTCGTAGGATTACATATAAATGATCCCTGGCATGCATGCAGCAATAATCTAACATCAGATTAACATTCTAACGGTTCAATAATCAATTCTACGCAAAAACACAAAATATGAGTTTTGAGATCTATAATTTTTCTCTCACCTTAGATGCGATATAAGCCTAGGAATGTGTGCGAAGCGTGCCCAACAATCGGAATCCAACTCGGCACGAAGTTCTAAGGACAAAAACTAGGTTTTTCTTTGAAAAATTACTTTGAAAACTTTGAAGAAAAGCTTGGCTATTCTCCCATGAAGCTCTCGGCCATCTAGGTGAAAATGAAGGTGTTTTTGTGCTTTGCTTGTGTGTGTTGGTGATATATGCATGAAAGTCAACAATTTAAATGAAAGTCAAAGTTGAAACTTTAGTATTTTTAGTGTTTTCTTGACTTTAAATGCATTTTCTTGATCACCAATGTTCAAAACAATTATTCAACATCCAAGATAGCTCAAGTAGGTTATTTTTAGGTGACAAGAAGTTTTACAATCAAACAATTTCACCCGAGTCGGCTTAAAACTCGATTTTCGCAAAAGTCGGTGTAAAAATCCTAATAAATTCCTAAGCCGATTTGAAATCTGTTTTAATCAAGCACAGGTCTATTAAAGTCCGTGGACTAGGTCTAGAAGGGTTAAATAGACCAGTTTCAAAATTTTAGCGGACGTGTTTCGAAAATACTATTCACTAAAAATCGACGATAAAATTTTTGACTCCGTTTTTTATGAAAATTTCATGAATGCACATTTAGCATGTTCTAGGAGTATTAATATCAAAATTATCATATTCTAAATCATATAGCACATAGACATGTCAATTCACACAAAACGAGAATAAACACACAAAACGAGACAAGATAGAAAAGTGGGGTTTCACATTCTCCCCCTTAAAGAAATTTCATCCTCAAAATTCTTACTTGATGTACTGAACAGATCTGGGTACTGCTACTGCATCTGATCTCATCTCTCCTAAGTAGCTTCCTCAATGTCGTGATACTTCCACAACACCTTAACCATCAGAATCTTTTTCGACCTCAACTCTCGTTTCGTCTGATCAAGAATACGAATCGGACGCTCGTCATAAGTTAGATTCTCACGAAGCTGTAACGGCTCTGGCTCAAGAATATGAGAAGGATCCGGATTATATTTTCGCAAATTAGACACGTGAAATACATCGTGGACATTAGAGAAATTCTCTGGTAAAACCAACCGATATGCCAACTTACCAACCCTGCCGGTAATCTCAAACGGCCCAACAAATCTCGGACTCAGCTTTCCACCTTTACCATAACGAGCAAACCTCTTACAAGGAGACAATCTCATGAAAACCCAATCTCCGACTGCAAACTCCAAGTCCTGACGACGCTTATCAGCATAACTCTTGAATCTACTCTGCGCCGTAAGCATTCTCTGCCTGATCAACTGAACATTCTCGATCTTCTCTAGAAGCTCTGGCATGATAGTCGGATCAATAGTCTTCATCTCCCCTACCTCGTCCCAATATAAAGGTAAACGGCACTTACGACCGTAAAGAGCTGCGAAAGGTGCCATCCCAATAGTAGCTTGATAACTATTGTTATAGGCAAACTCGGCAAGTGGTAGATGTTTCTCCCAGTTCTTCCCGAAGTCCAGAACACAAGCCCTAAGCATATCTTCCAGAATCTGAATAGTCCGCTCAGACTGACCGTCGGTCTGTGGATGATACGCGGTACTGAAGTTCAACTAAGTACCCAAGGTCTCCTGAAGTTTCTCCCACAAACGAGAAGTAAATCGAGGATCTCGATCTGAGACAATACTAGATGGAATCCCGTGAAGTCTAACAATCTGATCCAAATAAAGACCCGTCAACTTTGTAACCTCATCTCCCATCCTCATCGAAATAAAATGAGCTGTCTTCGTCAAACGATCCACGATAACCCAAACTGCATCATTACCCCTCGGTGTTCTAGGCAAACCAGTGACGAAATCCATTGTAATATGCTCCCACTTCTACTCTGGTATAGCCAATGGCTGAAGTAACCCTGCAGGTTGTTGATGCTCGGCTTTCACCCTCTGACAAGTCAAACATCTAGATACAAACTGAGCAACCTCTCTCTTCATGTTATTCCACCAATAATGTTGCTTCAAGTCCCGATACATCTTGTTTCCACCAGGATGAATAGTATACTTAGAATTATGAGCTTCCTCCAGAATACCTCGCCTCAAGCCCGGTTCATCGGGAACACAAACCGTATTCCGAAACCGAAGAATACCATCCTTATGCAGTTTGAAGTCAGACTGATCATCCGTGATCTGATCCTTGATCTTCTGAAGTTTAAAATCCAGTTGCTTTTCTTCTCTGATATGAGACAATAATAAAGGTTGAATACGGAGATGTGAACACATCACCCCAACCTGAGTCAACTCTGGTCTCCAATAAGTGAATTCCTCCAGAATCTCCCATTTCTTGACAGCCAAACAAGCAACACACACCTTCCGGCTGAGAGCATCTGCTACAACATTTGCCTTGCCAGGCAGATAATTGATAGAGCAATTATAATCCCCAAGAAGTTCCATCTACCACCGCTGAGACGCATATTCAACTCCTTCTGTGAGAACAAATACTTAAGACTCTTATAATTAGTGAAAATCTCAAACTTACTGCCCCATAGATAATGATGCCACTTCTTCAGTGCGAAGACAACTGCTGCCAACTCAAGATCATGAGTCGGATAATTCACCTCATAAGGCTTCAACTTCCTGGAAGCATAGGCTATAACTTGACCATCCTGCATAAGAATACATCCCAAGCCCTCCTTGGATGCATCGCTGTAAATAACTATATTATCGGTCCCCTCTGGTAGAGCAAGTACTGGAGCAGTAGTCAACCTCTTTTTCAGCTCCTGAAACCCACTCTCACACTTCTCATCCCAAATAAAGATAGTCCGTTTCTGAGTCAACTTAGAAAGTGGCCCAGCAATCTTCGAGAAGTCCTTTACAAACCTACGGTAATAACCTGCCAAGCCAAGAAAGCTACGAACCTCCGAAACATTCTCCGGACATTTCCAAGACATCACTACTTCAATCTTAGTGGGATCTATAGAAATACCGCTCTGTGTGATCACGTGGCCAAGAAAAGATATGCGTTGTAACCAAAATTCACATTTGCTGAACTTAGCAAACAACTGATGCTCCTGCAGCTTCTATAAGACAAGCCGTAGATATTGTTCATGCTCCGATTCAGATTTAGAATAGACCAAGATATCATCAATAAAGATTACCACGAACTAGTCTAAATATGGCTAAAAAACCCGATGCATAAGATCCATAAATGCTACCTGTGCATTAGTTAATCCAAAGGGCATAACAACAAACTCATAATGCCTGTACCAAGTCCTGAAGGCAGACTTCAGAACATTCTCCGTACTAATCCGAAGCTGATAATACCCCTGCCTCAAATCAAATTTAGAATAGACTTTGCTCCCTGAAGTTGATCAAACAACTCATCAATCAGTGGTAAAAGATACTTATTCATGATGGTAACCTGATTCAAACCACGGTAGTCAATACACAATCTCAAGGTACCATCCTTCTTCTTTACAAATAAAACAGGAGCTCCCAAAGGTGAAGAACTCTGCTGAATAAATCCCTTCTCCAATAACTCCTGCAACTGAGTCTTCAACTCCTTCAACTCAGCTGGTGCCATCCGGTACGCTGATTTAGAAATAGGTTGAGTACCGGGAATAAGATTGATCACAAACTCCACATCTCTCTCTGGCGGTAACCCTGACAACTCCTAGGGAAATACATTGGGATATTCCCGAATAATAGGAACTTCCTCTAACTGTAGTTTATATGGCTTGTTGATCAAATAAGCTAGATAACCCGAACACCCCTTACTCACCAACTTAACGGCTTTAGTTGCTGAGATAACAAAACTCGTCTTTGCACCTCGGTTCCCTACTACCTCAACCACTGGCTGATCTGGCAAAAGAAACTATACTACCTTTGTTCTACAGTTTAACTGGGCATCGTACTTAGAAAGCCAATCTATACCCAAGATAACATCATACCCCCGGATAGGAAATAAGATAAGGTTCGAAGGAAAATTATACCCCTTAACATGTATTTTACAATCCTTACATACTAAGCCAGTCAAATACTTATCAGTCAAAGAGGTACTAATCTCAACCACATAAGGCAATCTTTCAGGTTGCATATTAACACGTTGCACACAAGCAGGAGTAATAAAAGAATGCGTAGCACCAGAATCAATCAACACTTTAACAAGTTGATCAAGTATAAGGAAGTTACCGTCCACAACCGCAGTCTCCTCAGGCATCTCCTCTAAGTCAACTGCGTAGTCCAGAGCCTGGACCCGCTGCTGTTGAGGTGCACTGGCCGCAGGTCGGCCATGATAACCCTGAGTCGTTGTTCGACCCTCAGTCCTCGAATATCTAAGGCAATCCCTCGCCCTGTGCTGATTGCTGCCGCATCCTAAACACGTCCCTACCTTTACTCTGCAATCGGCCTCCACATGCCCCGTGCATTTGCAGTGTGTACACTGCGGTGATGATGTACTAACACTGCCCCTAGAAGAACCAGAAGCTGAAGAAACAGCTGAACCAGCCTGCTGCTGAGGCCTTACCAAACTAGGCCTGTACTGACCCTGAGACTGGGCTGGCCTAAACTGGGACTGAACCTGATATGACCCCTGCTGAAACTGAGGCCGATAATAACTCTGCTGTCCCTGTGGCCTAAAAGAACCCTGCTGAGCTGGCAGCCTGTATACAACCTGCTGTACGGGAGGCCTATACATACCCTACTGATACTGCAGCTAATACGGCCTCTTACTGGGCTGACTAGACACAAGCTGATCCCCCTTTCTCTTCTCTAGCCTAGAAGCTGCCTCAAAGGCCTCAGTGGATATATCATACCGATTCAGAGCCATCACATCATGAATCTCGGGCCTCAACCCCAACATAAATCTACGAGTCCTCCACTCCTCATCAGCCATATACTCCGGTGCATACCGGGACAATCGAGTAAAGATGGCCTCATACTGAGCCACTAAGGCATCTCCCTGAACCAGAGACAGAAACTCAGCCTCTCTCCACTCCCTCGCGATCCTCGGGACATACTTTGCCTGGAAAGCTAACAGAAAGGTACACCAAACATACGGAATACCCTGAGTCGCCCAGTTAGTTCTCACTGTGCGCCACCATTCTTCTGCCTCATCATCCAGCAAGTACACGGCAAAGGAGACCTTCTGCTCATCGGTATAATCAAGAGGATCATAAATCTTCTCCACCTTACTAATCCACGCTTCAGCCTTCCAATCATCGGGTTCCCCCTGAAATCTAGGTGGATGATATCTTAAGAACTCTTTCAGGGTACCACGCCCGTGGTTTCCACCCTGCACTTTAAACAACTGGGCCTGCCAAGCCTGAGTCTGGGCAGCCTGCCCTGCTATCAACTGAGCCTGTCTGGCCATAAACTCAGCAATCCTGTCCATTGCTGTCCCCATACGATCATCACCTCTATCACGGCCTGGTGCCGCATTACTAGGAGTCTCATCTACTACCTCGGGCCTACCTTTGGTCCTTGGTCTACCGGCCATTCTACTAATCAAAGAGTTAGCACAGGTTATAGCACGTAAATAGGTTATAAACAACTATTAGCACATAAACAACAATCTCATATTAAGCACATAAATCATATAAATCACTTAAGTATCAATCACATAAACAAACACATAATCACATAAGCACTTTAATCACATAATCACTTATCATCTAATCATGTTAACACATATTTCACTTTTCTTTCTTTTCATACATACTTTCATGCTAAGGCCATTACCCACATTCTGAGAATACCCCGGCTGACAACTAACATGCGCTCTGATACCACTTAAATGTCACACCCTAACTCGACCCCTCTTATAATAAGTCAGGACGCAATGGAATTTCGGCAGTATAACGACAGTAAATAGGATACCGAGGCTCTAAACCAACCTCATTAGAACATCATACATCAACTCCATAAACTATACAACAAACAACTCCTCAATAAATAACAACATACAACAACCATATTACACCATAATCATTCTTTGTTATACACCTTCGTTCCAACATAATACATGAACCTTAATATACATTACAAAAACATATTGAGCCAATCTAGCAACCTAATCATAAACAAAAGAAAGGCTACTAAGACAGCATCAACTAATTCATTAACTTTTTAACATCTTTTACACTATGAACTACAAAGCATATAAAAGTCTACTAAGTTAATTTACAAGATAGTAAAATAGTACAACATTAAGGATAAGACTCCGGAACATAAGACTCATCCACGTAAGGCACATTTTCCTCTTCAGGAGGCATGTACTCGTAATCCTGCAATAGTACACCTGTATGCATGCAATAATAGAGAGTGAGCTTATATAAAATAAGCCCAGTGAGGATCCGATAGATCTCTAACAAGGTTTACTATACTCATTGGAAATGATGATTTGAGCAAGTAAACACACAATAACATCAATAATACTAGCATCACATAATCTATAATGACCATTCAATAAAGGATACTCTAGTTGGGGTAGCTCCAAACGCCATCAGGATCACAACAACCTTCTTGTGACTCCCATAAACTCACGCACCTGAGGTACCCCAATAACCTCTCCCTCCATGACACCTCCGTCATGCGAGCGGGAAGCAGTCTCTGATAGTCATGCCGTTATCAACCCGACAACCTGATGCTGCCCGAGAGGTGAGACACACATACCAAACACTCAGCAATAATAATAAACATCAATCATTCACAGGAGGACAGTCTAGCAGAACTGCCTATCTCCCGACATCAATCATCAATCAATAATCAATCAATAATCATTTTATCATCATAATAACATCAATAATCAATTTAACAACAAATAACTAAGTTAGATGACAAAGTAGGCCATCCAACCGAACATGCATTAAACACACAATCAAACCCTAGTTTACCCATCATCAACTCACAATTCAATCACTCAAACCACACCCAATCAACTAAAGGCATAATCTAACATTTTAAAGAAAGACAACCTAAACTTCAAATATTGATATCTTACATTCTACTAATCCAAACAACTCCAAATCAGTTTCTATCACTCACCCATTTAATCATCTACATTAGCCCCCTTGGAAACCAACCAAAACACATCCAAATCATGCCCAATAACCCTAAAACCCTAGTGTGTCATGGCTGAAATTTTTGAATTTTCACACGGACATCACAATCGAAACTTCGGCATTACAACAACGCTACCACGTAATTATCAAACTTTTAGAAATCGACGGCAATCGATTCCGATCAACACAACTCAAAATAATCAACATTTAGCAAATTAATCAACTTTAAATACCCAAAAATAAATAATTATGCTACAACGGTTCACTTCTCATAGGATTACATATAAATAATCCCTAGCATGCATGGAGCAATAATCTAACATCAGATTAACATTCTAACGGTTCAATAATCAATTCTACGCAAAAACACAAAAGATGAGTTTTGAGATCTAGAATTTTTCTCTCACCTTTGATGTGATATAAGCCTAGGAATGGGTGCAATGCGTGCCCAACAAGCGGAATTCAACTCGGCACGAAGTTCTACGGACAAAAACTAGGTTTTTCTTTGAAAATTTGCTTTGAAATCTTTGAAGAAAGGCTTGGCTATTCTCCCATGAAACTTTCGGCCATCTAGGTGAAAATGAAGGTGTTTTTGTGCTTTGCTTGTGTATGTTGGTGATATATGCATGACAGTCAACAATTTAAATGAAAGTCAAAGTTGAAACTTTAGTATTTTTAGTTTTTTCTTGACTTTAATTGCATTTTTTTCATCACCAATGTTCAAAACAATTATTCAACATCCAAGATAGCTCAAGTAGGTTATTTTTAGGTCACAAGAAGTTTTACAATCAAACAATTTCACCCGAGTCGGCTTAAAACTCAATTTTTGCAAAAGTCGGTATAAAAATCCTAATAAATTCCTAAGCCGATTTGAAATCCGTTTTAATCAAACACAGGTCTATTAAAGTCTGTAGACTAGGTCTAGAAGGGTTAAAAAGACCAGTTTCAAAATTTTAGTGGACGTGTTTCGAAAATACTATTCACTAAAAATCGACGATAAAATTTCTGACTCCGTCTTTGATGAAAATTTCATGAATGCACATTTAGCATGTTCTAGGAGTATTAATATCAAAATTACCACATTCTAAGTCATATAGCACATAGACAGGTCATTTCACGCAAAACAAGAATAAACATGCAAAACGAGACAGGATAGGAAAGTGGGGTTTCACAGTCATACTCTACGGAAAAGGTTCCGGAGAAATAGAAATCCGGTTGTTAGAGGAACCAACCTATTGCTTGCAGATCAGTGAGGAAGAGGAGCAGGCAGAATTATCTACAAAAGATCCTTCAACCAAAGACTGCTCCATTGTATGGACAATGAAGAGGCAAACAAGGTGATGGAAGAGATGCACGAAGGAGATTTGGATCCCCACACGAATGGTCTCATGATGGCCAAAAAGGTTATAAGAAAAGGGTACTATTAAATCGAGAAAGACTGCGAAAATTATGTAAAAAGATGCTTTCAATGCCAAGAGCACAAGAACGGAACCTACGACACACCACATAAACGGATCTTCGCAATTTCACTGCGCCATGGCCATTTTCAACATGGGGGATCGACATCATCGGCATAATCTCTCCCAAGGCCTCTAATGGCCACGAGTATATCTTGGTAGCAGAGGATTATTTCATCAAATGGGTGGAGGTAGCTTCATATACAACAATCAATGCCAATCATGTCATTTTTATCAAGGCCAATATCATGAAGAGATTTGGCATGCCCAATGAAATCAGCAGCGACATCAATAACAAGACAACGAATATGCGAACAAGTGATAAATTCATATTTTCAGTAATTTTAACCCATTGAATCATGTATATTGTATTATCATTTCAAGCTTAATTGTATATTTTACACAAATTTAGTACAATATAGGTTCTGAAGAAGAAATAACAAAAATGGCCACAAAAGCCAACACTTGAATGAGAAGTTCAGCACAATACTAAAGGAAGAAGGTCGAGCAACTTTGACATGAGCAAATCGAGATTGAATTTGGCCAAACGGAGTGCTGAAACGAATTTAGGACGCTGAAAAACCTTGAAGAAGCTTTGGTCAACTTTCGGTCAGCGCATGAATAGTAAAGTCAACGGTCAACGGATGAATAGTAAATTTTGATGACATCACGCTGACACAATAATGACCTAGGTAATGACGTCATGCTGACACAATGATGACCTAGGCACTGACGTCATGCTGACACAATGATGAGTGAATAGTACTCATGAATAGTACTGAAATTGTCCTATAAATACACCTTCCTCATTTCATTTTTCTTGTACCATTTTTCTCTTATTAGTATATATTATGCTACTCTAGTATTTGTGAAGAGAGTTTTGAGTGTTTTAATTATTATTCTTAGTTTTGTGCAAAGTTTTAATCCCGAGGGGAGGGTCTAGTGAGCTATCAACATACCGACATCATAACGGTCTACCGAAATCCGTACAACACGATAAGTATTCTTTTATTTCGGTTTACGTTACGATTTCTTGTACTTTAATGTTTATCATGACACACTAGACCCGAGATTCGGGGTGGTATGTGTGAGGTTATTCTTGTACATATGTTTTGATTCAGATTTATTAAAGTCTCGTATTTTTGTTTTTAAGTATTCTTTGATTAATTATACGTATACTTGTAGTTATGTTATATTTAATTGAAAGTACATATACGCCCGGTTTTGTAAACCAGTGGCAATACGAGACTACCTCGGATGGATTATAGTCTGGTTGTACCGACACCTCCAGGTTACATAAGTGAAAGATTAATTGAGAGATTGGATATCGTTAGGTTGTACCAACACCTCTAGTCTTGCTAATTAATTAATCTTCTCACTTATATAATTAAAGGCTCATTTCAGTAGTGGGAGCTTGTAGCCCTATTTCTGAAGGACTTAACTTTAAATCTGAATCAATAACTTTGTACTTGCATATACCAAGCTATAACCACCCTGAATCATTAACCCTTTGGATTTTTAGTGTTGAGTGTTGTGATTCTTTAATTTATTACTTTTGATTAATTCACTTTTGGACCTTGTTACTACTGTATCTTTGGACATTTTGTGGACATCTCTTGGACTTAATTTTCCGTACTTCCGTACTTCTGTACTTTTGGACTTTTGGACTTAATTAAACTTATCCGTGACGGGAGATAGTCAAACAATTCTAAATTAAGGACTTAACTTAACTTGATAACCCAATCTCCGTGGATCGACCCTTTACTCGCCACAGCTAGAGGTAATTCAAGGTAAGCAATATTTTCAATCATTTAACCTTACTATTTTTGAGCGCAAAACGACGCGATCAAAATTTGGCGCCGTTGCCGGGGATTGGTGTTCATCAAATAAGGTAAGTTTTTGATTTATGTATATAAGTGTTAATATGTATATATTTTAGATTTTAGTTTTTATTTTTATTTAAGTCAATTTTGCTTTTTTGTGTAGACTTTATTTCATTTTTTTTCTTGTTTCTTTTTCATGTTTTAATTTTGTATGCATGGTCGGAGATCTTTAAAGCCACCCATCTTTGTTTTTGATACAGAAATTGAGAAAACTTTTAAATTCAGAAACAAAGCACATAAATTTCTAATCATGGCTGATCAAAATCTGAATCAAAACCAAAATCAGGATCAAGTGGAAGGTAGAGAAGTAGGAAATGTGAGGAGAAGCATAAAAGATTTTTCCACACCACAAGATTATGTTCCTCCACGAGCTATCGCCTTACCTGAAACTGATAATGGTTTTAAAATAAAGTCTCACATGATTTCAATGCTTCCCTTGTTCCACGGTCTTTCTAATGAAAACCCGTATGATCACATTAATACTTTTGTTCATACATGCAGATCGATCAATACTAGAACTACCTCGGAAGAGGTTGTTAAGTTGAGATTGTTTCCTTACTCTTTAATGGGTCAAGCACAAAATTGGCTTTACAGATTGCGTTCTGGTTCTATCACTTCTTGGGGACAATTGCAAAGAGAATTTCCTGAAAGATTTTACTCTTCTTCAAAAATCAATGAATGTAGGAATCAATTAAATAATTTTTCTCAGTTACCTGGAGAGGCACTTCATGAGAGTTGAGACATATTTGAAACCTTAATTTATGAATGTCCACATTATAGTATTCCAGATTGACAATTAGCTCAGAATTTTTATCAAGGGTTAAATGAGCATAATCAAAGTTTGCTTGATTCAGCTTATAATGGTTGACTTCTTGAAAAATCTCCAGAAGAAGCCATAGAATTATTCATAAAACTGAGCAACAATTCATAAAAGCATGCATCTTCATCTAGAGAAAGGAAAGAAATGAGAGAAAGTGTAGGTTCAAATGATTACAATTCTTTGACATCAAAGATTGAAAATCTAACTCTTGCCTTGGAAAAAATGGTTAAAAGGAAAGAATCATTGCATGTAGTTGATTCAGGTGAAGGTGTTCTTGCATCAAATCCCAATTCAATTTTAGAATAAGCTTGTGCTGTTTATAGATATCCCCGTAATTATGATCCATTCTCTAACACTTATAATCCAGGTACACAAGATCATCCAAATTTCCGGTGGGCTCAGAATCGGGAAGATGTTCAACAACAAAGACCAAGAGGTTATCCTCCAGGATTTCATTCAGTTTCACAAAGACAGGTACCTACGAGCTCTAATTCAGGTTCCAATTCTTATGGGACTACTTTTAAAGAACAGGTTTTGAAAAAGCTTCACAGTTGGGAACCAACTATGCAACTGGTAAGTACACATACAAAGGCAATTGCCAACTTGGAAAGACAAATTGGGTAACTAGCTAACACAATTCAGAAAAGGGAAGAAGGAACACTCCATGCCCAATCAGATGGAAACCCAAAAGATAAGGCCCATGTAGCATCCACAAGTCAAATAGTGGAGGATCTTCAAGCTATCACCACATTGCGAAGTGGTAAGAAAGTTGATAACAAGGTAAGTGTTGAAGCTTACGAAAATGCAAGACTTGCAAAGCAAAAAGCCAAGTCTCAAGTTAATGTTGATTCATCAAAAGAAACTGCAAATGAACCTGAAACTTTAATTTCACATGAAAATATTCCATTGACACTAAGTCCCAAAGCACCCTTTCCACAGGCATTAGGTAATCCACCTAATAAAGATTCAAAGAAGGAAGAAATGCTTGAAACCTTTAAGCAAGTGAAAATCAATTTACCTCTGTTAGAAATTATCAGGCAAATTCCTACTTATGCAAAGTTTCTTAAGGATTTGTGCACTCAGAAAAGGAGGAATTCAGCTTTGATATCAAACAAAGTAAGGTTGACCGAAAAGGTAAGCAGCATTCTTACTTCTCATGTTCCACCAAAATTGAAAGATCCAGGTGCATTTTCCATTCCTTGCTATATTGGTAATCATTGTGTAGATCGTGCTTTTCTTGATTTAGGAGCTAGTGTGAATCTTCTTCCCTTTAATCTTTTTGAGCAGTTAGATATAGGAGAATTGAAACCTACTCCTGTCACCCTTCAACTGGCTGATAGATCACTTAGAATTCCTAGGGGCATGATTGAAGATGTGTTGATAAAGGTTGATGAATTTTATTTTCCTGTGGATTTTGTTGTGCTAGATATGGAACCAAGAGAAATTCAAAAGTTCCAAACTCCAGTTATACTAGGGAGACCATTTTTAGCAACAGCTAATGCAAAAATTCACTGTGCAACTGGAGAATTGGAGTTTACATTTGGAGATATTAAGGTAAAGCTGAATGTTGCTAATGCTGCTAGGTTTGCAGATGGAGATGATGGTCTTGAATGTTTTATTCTTGATAAGATTGATCCATTAATTGAAGAGTCTTTCCTTAGTCTTATGCAAAAAGATTTTTTGGAGAATGCTTTGAATAATGATGAAGTAGTGTTGAGTAGGTTTGAGGAGGAATCCGATGAATCTTTAGAAAAAAATTTAAGATTTGATGAAAAATTTCAGATTTGTGCAATAGAACTATCCTTGACTCTTTCTAAAGAACCCATGCTTCCTTCTATACAATCTCCTCCTGAGTTGGAACTTAAGCAACTTCCTAGTCATCTCAAGTATGTTTTTCTAGGGGCAGATCAAACACTTCCAGTTATTATAGCTTCTAACCTTTCTTTGGAGAAGGAAGCTAAGCTTGTAGATGTGTTGTCTAAGAATAAGGAAGCATTAGGCTGGACTGTTACAGACCTTAAAGGAATAGATCCCTCTTTTTTCATGCATAAGATTAATTTGGAAGATGGAGCCAAGACATCTAGAGAGATGCAACGTAAGCTGAACCCGAACATGAGGGAAGTTGTAAAGAAGGAAATAGTGAAGTTGTTAGATGCAGGTATCATTTATCCTATTTCGGATAGTAAATGGGTTAGTCCTATACAGGTTGTACCTAAGAAATTAGGAATCACTGTGGTGACAAGTGATAAAGGTGAATTGGTACCTACCCGCACCACAACTGGATGGCGTGTGTGTATTGATTATAGGAAACTCAATGCTGCAACAAGAAAGGATCATTTTCCTTTACCATTCATTGATCAAATTTTGGACAGGTTGGCAGGACAAGGTTATTACTGTTTTCTTGACGGGTACTCGGGATACAATCAAATCCCTGTGGATCCTGAACATCAGGAAAAGACAAACTTTACATGTCCTTTTGGCACGTTTGCTTATAGAAGAATGCCTTTTGGCCTTTGTAATGCACCAGCCACTTTCCAACGCTGCATGATGTCTATTTTCACTGATATGATGGATGAATTTGTTGAGGTCTTTATGGATGATTTTTCTATCTTTGGCTCTTCATTTGACACTTGTTTGAATAATCTTTCTTTGGTGTTGAAAAGATGTCAGGAATCTAATCTCATACTTAGTTGGGAGAAAAGTCATTTCATGGTTCAAGAAGGAATTGTTCTCGGACACATTATATCCAAGGAAGGAGTTCGGGTTGATAAAGCTAAGGTTGATATTATTTCTGATTTGCCCCCTCCAACAACTGTTAAACAGGTAAGATCGTTCATTGGACATGCTGGTTTCTACCAACAATTTATAAAGGAATTTAGTAAGATTTCTAGGCCTTTATCAAGTTTGTTGGCACAGGATACTCCATTTCAGTTTGATGAAAAATGTGTTACTGCTTTTGAAACACTAAAAAATGCACTTTCCACTGCTCCAGTGATTCAACCCCCAGACTACTCTCTTCCTTTTGAAATTATGTGTCATGCTTCAGATTATGCCATAGGAGCTGTATTAGGTCAACGCAAGGATCGTGTTCCTTGTGTGATCTATTACGCCAGCCGAACTTTGGATGATGCCCAGAAAAACTATACCACCACAGAGAAAGAATTGCTTGCTGTAGTTTTTGCATTAGAAAAGTTTCGGTCTTATGTGTTAGGGTCAAAAATAATCATTTATTCTGACCACTCAGCATTGAGATACCTGTTGGAAAAGAAAGATGCTAAACCTAGGCTTATTCGATGGTTGTTATTAATTCAAGAATTTGATTTAACAATCAAAGATAAGAAAGGTCGAGAAAATGTTGTTGCTGATCACTTGTCAAGGATTGTAACTCAGGAAACAGAAAATGAATTACCCTTGAGAGATACATTTCCTGATGAACAGTTGCTGTTAATTTCTGCTCCTAAACTTCCTTGGTATGCTCATATTGTGAATTATCTTGCAGTTGGTAAAATACCCAAGGAGTGGAACAAGGCTGAGAGAGACCGATTTTTCTCAATTGCAAAGCATTATTTCTGGGAGGATCCTCATTTGTTCCGTATTTGTTCTGATCAAATTATTCGTAGATGTGTACCCGAGTCTGAACAGCTAAGCATCATGTCATTTTGTCATTCGCAGGAATGTGGGGGACACTTTGGAGGACGACGGACAGCTATCAAAGTGCTACAAAGCGGGTTTTATTGGCCCACATTAATCAAGGATGCTCATGAGTTTTGCAAAGCATGTGAAAGATGCCAAAAGGCAGGTAACATGGGAAAAAGGGATATGATGCCCTTAAATCCCATCGTGGTTTGTGAACTTTTTGATGTTTGGGGTATTGATTTCATGGGTCCTTTCCCCATCTCCTTTGGTTTTCAATACATTTTAGTTGGTGTTGATTATGTGTCTAAATGGATTGAAGCAATTGCAACTCGGACTAATGATCACACTGTTGTGATGAAATTCATAAAAGAAAACATTTTCTATCGGTTTAGAATTCCACGAGCCATCATTAGTGACGGTGGAAGTCATTTCATTCACCGAACTTTTGAAAAATTGTTGAAGAAATACTCAGTCATTCATAAGGTTGCAACTCCATATCACCCACAAACTAGTGGACAGGTTGAGGTTTCTAATAGGGAAATTAAATCAATCCTTGAAAAGACAGTTAGACCTGATAGGAAGGATTGGTCCACTCGATTGAATGATGCACTTTGGGCATATAGAACTGCATATAAAACTCCCATAGGAATGTCACCTTTTCGTTTAGTTTTTGGAAAAGCATGTCATTTACCTGTTGAGTTACAACATAAGGCTTACTGGGCAATTAGAACTGTGAATTTTGACTTGCAGAAAGCTGGTGAAAACAGGTTGTTCCATCTAAATGAACTTGAAGAGATGCGTTTAGAAGCATACGAGAATGCCAAGATTTACAGTGAGAAAATGAAGAGAACGCATGATAAAATGATTATTCGGAAGTCATTTATTCCTGGAGAAAATGTGTGGTTATTTAATTCTAAGTTACGATTGTTTCCAGGAAAATTGAGGTCCAGATGGGATAGACCATTTAAGGTTGAACAAGTTTTTCCGTCTGGGGTTGTCAAGATAAAAGATAAAACAAATGGGAAAACTATGTTCGTAAATGGACAAAGACTTAAACCAGCAATCCAGTTAAAGAATTGGGGTGAAGAGTCAATCGAACTTAAGAATCCAATCCCTGCAGAGTAGCAATTTCAAAGTAATTTTGTCTGGCTGAAGACGTTAAACTTAGCGCTCCTAGGAGGCAACCTAGGATTTTTTTTTTTTTTTCTTCGTACCAAATAAGTCTTTCTCCAGCTTAATGTAGTTTGGGTCTAAACCCTGAGAAGCACTCATTCAGGTATTTTTGCCATAATACTAGTGGTCACTGTACGTTTCTGTGTGCGGTTGACTGATCAGTGCAACTCTGTCTAACAGTACTTGCCACTCCACCAGCTTAATGTAGTTTAGGGTCTGTTTGGGCATTACTTGATAAGGTAGTTAGGAGTGAGAGCATTCACCAGACGGTATTGTCTGTAACGTAAAACCCCACTGTCTTGCTCTTGACCCTGTGGAACTGGCTATGGCCCCATGTGAGTGCCGAAGGAAAGTACTGGATGGCGTGAATACAGAAACCTCTGGAAGAGCTAGTTTGTTAGTTTAAAAAAAAAAAAAATTTGCCCGAAGGCGTTAAACTACGGCACTTAATTGTGTGTGCATGTCTTGCTGGCTGACATTAAATGGTTCTAGTGCCCATTCCCGGTTAGAAGGAAAAAAACTCTGACAATTTGTGTGACGCGCTCATCCTAAATGGGTGGGAGGATAGGTACACAGTGGCAACATTTGGTAGTGACTGTCTGAGGATAAAACAGGGTGTTGTTTGTACTAGGGTGTGTGCCTCACATGAACCCAAGTGATCTTTGGGTAATCTAGGATCTCGTGGCGGTAACATTCCAAGGTTCATCCTAGATGTTGTCGTTTGGTTACCAATTAGCTTTAAATTGGCGTTAACTTCAACGTTAGGAGGTCTTTTTCCACCGTTATGGAAATAGTGGCTCTCATGGTATTTGAGAGAAAGATAACTAATACCATTCTGAGGGGCATGTGATACGTGATTCATCACCTCTGCTTCGGCCAGTTCTTACGCTATGGCGGGTAGATTTACTATCCAGATTTTAATGCCATTTATTTGGTGTTCGGATGTGGTTTACTTTGCTGCATAGGTATGAAACTGAAATAGGATTAAGATCCTATTTTGCATTTCCCGGGCTTCTTTTTTGTGTGAGACCATCTTAAGGGTGAATTCTAATATGTTTACATTTTCTTGTCATTATGTGTGCTTGTTTTAATTTACATCTATTTAAAAAAAAAATCAAAAAAAAAAAATCAAAAAAAAAAAATGTGTTTAAAAAAATATATATAAAAAAGTGGGGGGTCGGTAAAAAGGGTTTTCACCCTAATCTTTCTTTCCCTCATTCTTTTTTCTCTTCACCGCCGACACCTCAATCTCTCTCACACAACAATCACAATTTTATCTCAATCTCCCAAACTTGATTCATCAACTCACAATGACCGACCAAGTTTTGCTTCTTATTGTGGCCATTTTTGCCTTATTCTTCATTCTTGTACATCTTCCTCATCTATCTTGTGATTAGGATGAGACGAATCCATGAAGGAAGAAAAGATTTTTAGTTTTTAGGCTTATGTAATAAGTTGTGTTGTTTTTTTTTTTTGTTTTGTTGAAAAAAAAAAAATGAAAAAAGGGCGGCTGAACGGTTTTAAAAACCCTAACCCTATCATTTTTTTATCTCCTCCTTGCCGCCGCCATCTCCTTCCTTTCTCCCCACAAAACTTCTCCGTCTTCAGTTTTTTTTTGTTAAAATTTCCACGAAGATGGTGTTGTTTAAAAGTCTCACGGCAGATGAGTCGTTGCTTGTGATCCTTGGTGTCATTATTGTGATTCTTCTTTATTTGGCTTAGGTAGTTCATCATGAACTGCCCAGTTCCTGGGAAAAGAGAAAGAAGTAGGCTTATAATATAAGTAGTTGTTTTGTTGTTGTATTTGTTAAGTTAATGTACCGTTTCCATTTCCATGAATAAAATTTGTGAGTTTTATTTTTATGGTTTTTTGTATGGTAATCTGATTTTTATTGTGGTTATTTACTTAGTATATACACTAATTTTGTTTTGATGTTGAATCTGGTATATATATATATATATAAAAAAAAAGCCGAAGGGATAAAAAAATGGAGTGTGGATGTTTGATAATGATTTGTTGAAACTGGGGATGTAGATCTAGCCAATGTCCGAACTCCCTCACATGCGGGCCTAAAAAAAAACCTATTTGGATTTAGTTCTTCTGAATATTTGATCTAGGGGTTGAATTTTTTATATGTCTCGAGAATGTCTTTAGTTAATCTTGTCACTACGGCCTTCTAACGATTTTGGTAATCAGGTGTGGCTTCAACCCTCTATGCATAAGTTTCAGCAACTGTTATGGCTATACATTCATTAGTGTATATATTCTGAGTCTCCTTCAATGCATTTGTTAGCAAACCGTTAAAGGAGATTTATTGTGTATATTTTAATTTGGTTTGTTAAATTAAAAAAAAAAAAAACTTTGAAAAAAATGGTGTTTGCTTAATTTTGTGTGATTTAGATTGTGTTTAACTAAAATTTTCATTTAAAAAAAAAAAACCATAAAAAATTTTCGTCCTTGCGGAACCACATTGTATATATCATTCAGTTTAAATTTCATTTTGGATCACTCTTGTTTTTATCCTCATAGCTAACGTTGGTGTTTGGAGCTTTTAATGACAAGTCTTTTTTCAGAACCATTTGAGGAACAATGCTTGGAATTTTTATCAGGTTGTATCTATCTTTTTAATTTGCAATGTATTGCATCACTTTCTTACATTGAGGGCAATGTAAGGTTCGGGTTTGAGGAGGAACAAATAGTTGATACCACTTGCTAAAAAATTTCCAAAATTTTAAAATTTTCAATTTCCATTTTTTGTGCTTCATTTATTCAAGATAATTAAAGTTGAGTAGTCAAGTGTTGAAATATGGTTGGATTTTGATAAAATATTTGAATTAACTGTGAAGTTTGGAATGGAAAAATGATTAACCACTAGAGTTGAGTTTGTATCTGGATTTTTTTTTTTGAAACCTTGTTAACTATTATTACATCCCAACAGCGTCACATGATTAAATTAGAAGTTTTTAATTAATTATCAAAAAATGAGTAGATTGAGATGTTTTCAATGTGAGATGTTATGTTTTATTAAAATTTGACTTATTTTTCTAGATCGGTATACTCCTTTGAAAAAAAAAAATGTTTAGATGACTCGCTCAATATCAATTAAATATCAAAAGTGTTGATTCAGCAAAAAGAGGCAGAAAAGAAGTCCATAACAAATGCTTTCTTCTAACCATTTTTGAGCATTTTTGTTATGAAAAAGCTATCAATATAAATCCTGCCAGACAAGCTTTCTTTCACCAAACACAATTCAACCAAAGAAAGGCAATACTTCAAGAAAATCTTTGAATCAACCAACATCTACCACTCGAGTCATCTATTCATATAAATATATATATATATATAAAATCTAAGAGAGTATTACATGATTTGGGAAGTAGTTGAGTTTTAATGTTTTATGACTATCCATAGAAGATATTTTCGATTTTACAAATTTTGCGTGATTAATTTTCTTACCTCTTAATTGAGTTACAAGTGCTTAAAAAGGCTCAAAGGATTTTTTGTAGTTAAGTTGGTTTCTATTCTTCTAGACACAAAATGATTTCTTGGGGTAAAATTGTTTGGAAGACAAATTCACAGTTAACCTGGTGTTTTATAAAATATTAACTGTGTGAATACATTGACTGCTTAAATTTAATATTTTTGAACTTATGAAGTAATTGATGCCTTTACTTGAGGACAAGCAAATAATGGGTTTGAGGAGGTTGATAAATCCATATTTTCAGTAATTTTAACCCATTGAATCATGTATATTGCATTATCATTTCAAGCTTAATTGTATATTTTACACAAATTTAGTGCAATATAGGTTCTGAAGAAGAAATAACAAAAATGGCCACAAAAGCCAACACTTGAATGAGAAGTTCAGCACAATACTAAAGGAGGAAGGTCGAGCAACTTTGACATGAGCAAATCGAGATTGAATTTGGCCAAACGGAGTGCGAAAACGAATTCAGGACGCTGAAAAACCTTGAAGAAGCCTTGGTCAACTTTCGGTCAGCGCATGAATAGTAAAAGTCAATGGTCAATGGATGAATAGTAAATTTTGATGACATCACGCTGACACAATGATGACCTAGGCGCTGACGTCATGCTAACAAAATGATGACCTAGGCGCTGACGTCATGCTGACACAATGATGACATCACGACGTGAATAGTACTCATGAATAGTACTCGTGAATAGTGGCAAAATTGTCCTATAAATACACTTTCCTCATTTCATTTTTCTTGTACCATTTTTGTCTGATTAGCATAGATTGTGTTACTCTAGTATTTGTGAAGTGAGTTTTGAGTGTTTTAATTATTATTCTTAGTTTTGTGCAAAGTTTTAATCCCGAGGGGAGGGTCTAGTGAGCTATCAACATACCGACATCATAACGGTCTACCGAAATCCGTACAACACGATAAGTATTCTTTTATTTCGGTTTACGTTACGATTTCTTGTACTTTAATGTTTATCATGACACACTAGACCCGAGATTCGGGGTGGTATGTGTGAGGTTATTCTTGTACATATGTTTTGATTCAGATTTATTAAAGTCTCGTATTTTTGTTTTTAAGTATTCTTTGATTAATTATACGTATACTTGTAGTTATGTTATATTTAATTGAAAGTACATATACGCCCGGTTTTGTAAACCAGTGGCAATACGAGACTACCTCGGATGGATTATAGTCTGGTTGTACCGACACCTCCAGGTTACATAAGTGAAAGATTAATTGAGAGATTGGATATCGTTAGGTTGTACCAACACCTCCAGTCTTGCTATTTAATTAATCTTCTCACTTATGTAATTAAAGGCTCATTTCAGTAGTGGGAGCTTGTAGCCCTATTTCTGAAGGACTTAACTTTAAATCTGAATCAATAACTTTGTACTTGCATATACCGAGCTATAACCACCCTGAATCATTAACCATTTGGATTTTTAGTGTTGAGTGTTGTGATTTTTTAATTTATTACTTTTGATTAATTCACTTTTGGACCTTGTTACTACTGTATCTTTGGACATTTTGTGGACATCTCTTGGACGTAAATTTCCGTACTTCTGTACTTTTGGACTTTTGGACTTAATTAAACTTATCCGTGACGGGAGATAGTCAAACAATTCTAAATTAAGGACTTAACTTAACTTGATAACCCAATCTCCGTGGATCGACCCTCTACTCGCCACAGCTAGAGGTAATTCAAGGTAAGCAATATTTTCAATCATTTAACCTTACTATTTTTGAGCGCAAAACGACGCGATCAACAAGATCATATAGTTTCGCAGAAACCTTATATCCGCAATGAATATTCCGTTTCAGCAGATGAGGTGTCGGGAATGTCTATCTCTAAAAGAGCTGATAAGCAACATCCCTATCCCTCACGTCACCCTCTCTGCTAGTCTTCTACTTATTCCTGCTTGCATTTCATTTTCATCTTACTATATTCGAAAAGTCTGTTCTGTCTAATATATATCCTGGCTGATAGTGCTGATCCTTCCTGTGTTATTCTTCCAGGATTGGCTTATCTTATTGTGAAAAAGATTGGACTACTTCCTATGGTAAATAAGTCCCAATCCCGGGGTGGAAAATTCAACAGCTTGTTAGAAAGTCATTCAAAATAAAGGCATGAAGCTTGGCATGGAGACATTTCCAGTGGAAAACTTTAAGGCCTTAATGGTAGGGTTCGCCCTCCAGTACGAACAAAGGTTCAGTCTATTCCCTTGCCGAAAGCTTTTCTACCTACACTAACTTTGAAAGAGTTGTGGAAGTTGCCAGTCTTGGTTGAGGAAAAAGACTACGCCAAAGAACGTTTATAAACCCGAGTCAGGTATAGGAAAAGCGAATGAAGCTCTTTAGCGGTCAACTTTCTCATATAATCTAATTCTTGGTGAAGGAGTGAAAGATAACTCGAAAAAGGCCAATAGGTATAGGAAAGATCGTCAAACGTCTCTCTCTTATAGCGCTCTTAGCAGCTCTTTCTTCCTTTAATGGCTACTTCCATCAACAACCCTTACAAGGTTCATCCAGGCTGCCTGACTGCAGGCATTTAAGTTTTAACTAGGTAAGACTCCCCTACACGCTTACCTATCTATCTAAACATGACATTCTCTATTTTTGCCTTTATGTGACTAGAATCAATATGTCTAGGACACGGTTTTCCTGCAAGCTAAGTATGTAAGGCCCCGCAGGGAAGGCCCTTTACCTTTAGGTCAGAATGCCGCTATCATGTGCGGATAAGCCTTTCGATTAGCTTACTGAGACCATCTCCGTCTTATAGCTAGTAGAACTAGATAGCTGTTAGAACGTTAGGTAAACTGCAATCTATGGCAGTTTCTTAAAGTCTATAGCTCCTCAACGAAGATAGGTCGACTAAGCCTAAGCCACTAAGGAAGTATTTTGAATTAATATCTACTATCTCCCCATAAACATGTCTGAATAAGCCTGCTGATTAGATTAGCCCACCCCTACCGAATATCCTCTATAGGAAGGTCTTATCTATTCAAAAACCAAGCTATCTATACTTATAAGCCCACGGTGTGAGGCCCGACCTCGATTTGCATGCAATACCTCATTTCGTCTGCCTAACCTAGATTTGCATGCCTTGACCTAGGTCTAAGAATCGTGTTTCTTTTTGTGTGCCTTGCATTGAATTACGTGCATTCATTTAGGGTTGCGTGCATTTACTTGGGAAATGTACATTTATCTCGTAGTGCGTGCCCTAGACCTAGGAAAGAGTGCTCTCACGCTAATCAAGAAAGTATCTTACACGAAGCACTAGATTATTAATTAATCCTACAAATTCTACTAACTAATATTAAATTACTAATTCAACCCACTAGAAGACAAAATATCACAAAAAACTAGACATTCTTTATTCTTTATTCTTTATTCTTTGCATATCCCAGACACACAATAAAATTAGCCTTGAACAAGACAAAAAAATTCAGCTTTTGCACAAGCCTTGGCCGACCACTAGGAGCTTTGTGCATGCAATCCAATTTCAAAATTTATTCCCCAAACATTCTATGACAATTCTATGATACAAAGCAATAAAAAATTACCTCAAACCCCTCCTCAAACCTCCAAATCTCGACCCAAGCTCCTTGCCCATGCTAGGATGATTCAAATTGTGCTTCTTGAAGACACAAATCTGAAATTTATAAGCTCCCGACATATGCTTCAAACTTTGCAAAACTTTAATTTTTTTTTCTTCATTTTCTCTCATTTCCTCTCATTCTTCTCTCTCCCTCTCATTCTTCTCTCTCTCTCTCGGCCTTGGCTGAGTTTCTACACTCCATGGTTCATCAAGGCATGCAAGAAGCTAGGGAGCTCGACTAAGCAAGCTAGGTTGCAAGAAACACACATGCAAGCTCTTTGAACCTCCATTTCGGCTTAGGTGAGTTTGCTAGCTTCCATTTCTTTTCTTCTTGTTCTAACCACATGCACCTACTAAGAACTTGGTTACTAAGCTAGAAAATTAGAGAAAATCAAGTGGTGTCTCGGCTAAGCAAGGAAAAGAGTCAATCTTGTGCAACCATCAAGAGTCTTGTGCATCTTCTTGTTGTTTTGCTAAGGTGAGGGCTAAAACTTCTTGAAAATCTTTCAAAAAACCACATGCATGCCCTTAAATGTCTATCTTTACTTCTGTACTTGAGATATATGTGTGTTCATGAGCTTTTATAAACATGCATGGCAAGATTTTTTGCTAGAATGTGATGATAGATGAAATCGTG
Organism: Ehretia macrophylla; assembly: GCA_037974665.1. Classification (NCBI taxonomy): domain Eukaryota; kingdom Viridiplantae; phylum Streptophyta; class Magnoliopsida; order Boraginales; family Ehretiaceae; genus Ehretia; species Ehretia macrophylla. Next base: position 35,153,435 of record CM075770.1, read on the forward strand.
TATGTGTCAGCTCTCTATCTTGTTGGTACGAGGTGATTTTGGCTAGGAAAATGATGTTGAAAATGTGTGAAAATTGGTAAGTAACTATTTTTGCCAGTTATGAACATTTTTTTCAGAAATAAGCCAAAACTAATTTTGAATCTAAGGTCCTCAAAATGGCAAATCATTAAAATGTGTCCAAATCTGGAAAGTCTGGAAAAATGAAGCAGGTTTTGGCAGATTCACTGACCTTGTAGAACGAACCAGTTTTGACTTAGTAAATGATATCCAAAATGCATGAAATTTGGTTTTCTGCTATATTTTTCAGTTCTGGACATTTTTGTCAGAAATGGACTAAGGCTACATCTGACCCTAAGCCCCTCAAAAACGACAAGTATTGAAATGTGTGCAAATCTGGACAGTTTTGTGCAGTCTCACTGTTTTGGCTATAACTATTGAACCCGAACTCCAAATGATGCGAGGTTTGTTTCTGAATTTAGTTCACCCCTTAAGCTTTAATTTGAAATCTTATTCACTGGAATTGGAGATTGTTTGCTTGTCTTAATGATTGTTAGAATACAGTCCATTGCAGTGAGGGTGTCACTTAGTGAAATGCTTAGAAAAATTATTGTAGCCTCTCTTGTTGTATTAAATGCTTGGGATTGTGGCATTTGGATGTTGTGTGGACTGTTTTGAATGCTTGAGGATGTATGAACTAATCAATGCGTGGCTTGAGTTTAATTACGAGATGACTTGGGGCTTAATCGCACGGGTAAGCACGAATTGGAACCCTAGTAACTAGGTAAACTTGCTAAGTGTTGATCCTTTGGATATTGTGTTTGATTATGTAATTAGTAGGCTGCCCGTAGTTTCCCTCATAGCCCTAAACATGATTTTGATGATTACATGTTGACAAGTAGGCCTTTCTTGCACCTGGTCCCACGTAGATGTCGTTGCATGATGAATAATCTTATTATTTGATTACGTGAACTTTGAAATGAGTTACATGACTTGATTTACTTGCGTTACATGGCTGCCCATTTAATGTTCATATAACTCCATGTGCTTTTCAAGTGAATTTATTTGTCATATCGTACCTCGCGTGTTTAATTGTCAATGTGCAATCTTATGACTACTCGGAGGCAACCTACTTTGTTGTCCTCCCAATGTGATATATTAAATGTCATAAATGTGCATTGCATACAAGGTTGCAACCTTTCATTCTGGCGTGGTAGCGTTCACGCACACCGGGCGGCATCGGGCTTGCCGGTGCAACCGTGACTACCATTGTCCAATTCCCTCTCTCGCTTGGGGGCTAGACTTTCTTGGAGAGTTGGGTCGTAGGATTTCGGGGTACATCCGGAGTATACCCATTTGGCGTGATAAGGGGATGAATTGAAGCTGACCGTAACAACTGATACTGGAATTGAACTGAAAGCAAAAGCTCACCGTATCCTTTTACTATGTGTATAAGTACTCTCGCTTGGTTCCTAGAGAACCTCGGGGAGGAAAGACGGGTAATTGCGTTCTTTTACTATTATATTTCATTATGTACTTATTTGCGATATATGACATGCTAGCAAAAGAGTTTTCATAAGTTGAACCGGAAAACGAGTTTCAAAACTTAATTCTCGTTCCCCCTCGCTGAGTTCATAAGGACTCACCCTCTTTTATCATCTCAGGTGAAGAAGACCAAGAACAGGTACCCGAGGACGACGTGCCTAACGATGATTCCTTGGAATGATTGCTTGCCCTACGTGCCTTACGTGACTATGGCCATTTTGTGAACAATATGTTGCTTGAAGACTATTTCATTTCTTATGATGCTTGCTATTGTAATGTAAAAGACCCCCGTTGTAATTTGGGGTCTAATTTTGGTTTGTACTGATAATAACTAGATAGACACTACTGTGGTCGTTTTGCTATCGTTATTGGCTAGTATCTATCATAGGATTATGAAGTATCAGGTAGGGATTAAGTAAAATGAACCCATCCAATCTTAAGCAGGTACTCATTGATAAGCTAAGATCAACAGGTACGTTTGTAACAAGGATTAACAAACAAACGAGACATAGTATCATGCTAGGTTATTAATCAAACGAGACTTCGAGACAACTAGTAGGCGTTTCAATTGATGATAAATAGTAATCTTTGTTGGAAACGAAATTGAGATTGGAAATTTTGAGGCGTTTTGAGAATTAGGTCAAACTAAAGAGCCCAATTACAGCCGTTATGCTGCCGGTTTTTCGGAAAATTGCGGAGTTTAGGCTAAAACGTTAAGTGTTAAACCCTCTTGAACGATTAAGTACGTGATATGACTTGAATGATTAGATCACACCCTAGTCTAACCTTTATAGGTCGGGTTAGGGCGTGACACACGGTATCATTCCAATGCTTTGATTAGTTACAATACGTGAACCTTTACCTTTTGACTTTGCAAGAGTAGTTTCATTGGTAGAAGGGGGGAGAAGGTTGTTCGACTGAAGCCCAACCTCTATGATCTGAAATGAGTGCGGAAATGTCCCTTTAAGAAAAGGATCTTTACATAAAAAGAGCCCAGAGGTTTAGCCAACTATTGTCCTATTTTCTTTTTTCTTCTTGATGAGAGGCTTTCCCAACAGCACAGGTTTGTTAACCTCCATAGTCTTTCCCAATCTTTTTCTATTATTGATACCTGGAACCAGCTTAAATTGCTAAAGCAACTCCCGAACCTAATTCCCAAGGTCAGATACCTGTCGCATAAAAAGAAAATGCATAAATGCATAATAGTTATAGTTGGAATCTCCAATAAGACAGGCATTAATATTCAAAGGTTGACTATCCAGTTGGGATATCATCCACAGCTAGATCCTCGTTTAGTTTAGGAAGTAGATCGAGAGGGCAAAGAGAGCCACCCAGTCATCATGGATAAAACTACCCCTCTTTCAATTGGCATCTAACCATCTTCTTTTCACTAGGGCCAGGGTTGGTCTTTCTAATCAATCATAAAATGAACCGGTGGATTGATTGAGTTCTGGCTATGAGACCTCCTCACCAGAACCATTCGTTACGGGTTCATAAAGGAAAGGACCTTGCCTACTTCAAACTTTTCTCTCATCGATTGACTTAAAAAAAGGCAAAACCAGCATTCAAGGATTGAAGATGTATCCGATCCCAGGTGCGTCTTCTTTTTAATATTCAATCTTATTAGTTTAGTAGAGTAGGTGAGAGAACCTTTCACAGATAGGTGACATACCTTAGAAAAGAAATAAGTGACCCTATTGAGGGGGGCCTAGGTCCTGTCGTGGTCTTTCTTCCAAAAAGAATATCCATTTAGTAGTAGTCGCTTGGAGAGGTAGATATGAATGCTTGTTCGTTCCCCTTTTTGTTCTGATAGTACGTACCCTCTCATGTAACAATCAGTCTTTCCTCTTAAGCGAGGGCTTTCCCAGGAATGCCTAGTTTTCTCTCCCTTCTTGTCTTAGTATATATTATAGTGATGCTTGAATTTGAACGGATTTGCAACAAGAAAGACTCCAGCTAGAATGAATCCTGGTTCTTAGATGGATAGCTAGACTGGATGAGGAGAACTGGCAGTTCCCCAGTCGTCTTTGTTGGATTGGAATAATAGACTGCCCCGCCTACCCTAGTTGAGATTCCAACATGATATGGAAATCACCTAAATGCACCATTTGTTTTTGTTCTTCTTGATACAAGATAGTTATTCCGTTACCGAGTTCGAGTTCCTTTTTCTATTATATTCTAATGGAAAGAGCACTTTTATTCTTATGCTTTATGCCCTTATCAAAAAGTATTTAGAACGCTTCTCAGCGACTCCATCTATGGGCCCAAATGCCACTCAATTTAAAAGTACTCTATATCATAATAAAGTGAAGGATTCAATCCAGCCACAGGTATCCCTATGGCTACCTTGTTACGACTTCATTTTAAGATGAATGAGGCATTGATGAAAGCATCAACATTCCTAAAAAACACGACATAGCAGCTATAAGAAAGGATGTCGCAGATTAGTTGTGTGACTTAAAACCTGAATGATAGTCTTGTTTTACCCAAGTTGAAATAGCTAGTCGTTATCTGACCAATACTCATCGATGCTATTTAGGTTGGCTCAAGTGCCAATGGTTATCGACATCAACTCGTACTCCCTTACCCAATCTATCTGCCTTTCTAGCTCCTCGTTATTTTGGCAAGGAAGCAGTCGTGATTCCCCTTAGTCTAGTGTAAGGACGAGACTAAAGATGAGGCCTTTCACCATCCTATAGTGGTATCGCAGGTTTATATATAAACCACCCGGAATCCCTTTTGTCTTGATTTAGGGGAATAGGCGCATTAATTAGATTACGTGGTTTGAGCAATCTGCAGGAAGTTTCTTTTTTCTTTTACCATTCATATTAAAGTAAGATGGATAGGGCATATTTGACTAGGAAGCAGGTAAAAGAAGTCCCTCCATACCAGCTAGCAGTCTCCTTTAGGGAGTCCCCTTCTTTACTAAGTAGGGTTCTCGAGTGCCTATGCGATTATTAACGTAAGGTGCTACTATACTAGTAGTGGAGTGGCTTGAATCAAATTGTTTGTCTAGAGAGGGTGTAGCGATAACCAAAGCTGACTGTACTATAAACTCAAGATGCTATATAGGCAACTGGCCTTAGACTAGTGTATCGAACTACAGGACAGGAGCGACCCATAATCATTGATGAAGATGAAGGTTTGGAAAGGGATCAAACATATTGAGGAGAAGCTTTCACAAAGGCCAATAGCTGATAGCTGATGTCACTAGCCTGAACTTCTTTATCTACATGAAAGCTGATGGGAGTACGGCTTCCCCTTGGCAAAAGGGATCCCCCTTCCCCTTTCTATAAAATAATAAGGGTTCCAAAAAGCATACCTTATATTATAGAAAATTTTTTGAAAGGGGAAGGGCGATTCAGTCTTCATTTTCCAAAAAAAGTAAAACGCCTTTTTCTTAAAAGCAAGACTTGAAATTGACTTTACTTGGCTGGGTAACCATAGAAAAAAAAAAGGAAGGGACAAAAAAGGAATGAAAAGCATCCATTGTCTCATGGGGCAAGCTTATTTAGTAGAAAATTGAATAAAATGGTTGAAGTACTCATTGCCAATGTAACCTAAGCAAGATTGTAGTTTCCCAGCCGGATCTAGGTATCGTTTCTCTTGTGCTTCTTTCAAGGGAAGCATTTCGCTCTACTTCCACTTGAGTACCGTACGTATTCCTATTTTATGGTTAGATCAAGCATTTCCTAAATCTATATGTGCTCCCCCTTATATATTATATAGTTAGGCTCAAATAAAAAGGTTAATCTTTATCAGCCTTTTGTTAACATTAGCCCATCTCTGAACCTTCGAATCTCTTTGCCCCACTAAGCATCTTTTTAGTCAAGCTTCCCTTCCACAAAAAAAGACCGCTTTCCTTCCAGGATTGCTACTCATTCATCAAGGGGTACCCTGAATGGCTGATTCCTGCTTAGTTGCTTCGGACAGCTGATTTGTGGACTGCTCTTGCTCTTACTGCTGTTTCATATGTTTTCTGCTTCTGACTACTTTCATTTCCCTCACCGTTACTGTCTTCCCCGCTTGATATCCCATTTTCCTTATCTTGTGCAATTAAAGGGAATGAGACTGAAAAGCCCAAACTAAGCCCGGTAGGTGAATGCTTATCGATAACGAAGCCGTTCCGCTCGTCCCTCTTTTGAGAGGGGACTTCACTTCACTCTCCTTGAAGAAACCAAGTCTGCGGTTATGTAGATAACCAGCCTATACAAAGGTTTGTTTGTTGCAATCTTATTCTGTCAGAATCTTTTGGGAGGTCTTGGTGGTCTCATATTATTTAGAATCGTTTATAAAACTATTCGTACAAGGAAAGGTCTCCTTTCTTTCATCTGAAAGCTGGCTAGTGTCTTTTCATATTCAAAAAAAAGAAAGGCGCCGCTTAAAAGTTAAAGCAAGTCACCTAGGTTCTTAAGAAAGATTTTTTGTTTTGTAAAGCCCTTGACTCGATCTTTAATTGAAGTTTAGCATTATTATTTATGTTTTAGAAATTCAATAAGTTTCTCAAGGAATTAAAGAAAACCCGTGATAGGAGTTCTCAATTTTTTTTCTTTTATCATATTTTTATTGGTTTACTGATGTAAACCATCTATGTCTTTCTTGTTCCACTAACTAGGACCAAATTTGCAGATGTCCCTTTCGTTATTGCTTATTTCTTTATGTCAAAGACTAGAAGCTGGAAACATCGTTTTTTTTCATTCTTTTCTTATGAGGTCGTGTACAACAACCTTAACCGCACAAGCCTGGGCTGGGCCTACCTTCATCCCTAGAGAAGCCGTATGAGGCGGAAGCTCCACGTACGGTTTTGAAGCCGAGCCTTTCCAGCAATGGGGCCTAGGGACTGATATGATGATTGGTTTAGGTAGGGTGGCTGGACTACTACGGGCACCTGTAGGGATTAGTGTGTGAGATCGCGATCCACAAACTGATGCATGGGATATACCCTTTACTTGGGAATAAAGAGGGGAAACATAGCATGTCACAAGAGAGATGTGAGGTTTGGAATCCTACTACGAGAGGGACGCCTCGCGAGTCAGGCTTTTAGAGGTGAGGCCTTTTGGCGAAGCCAAGTCAATTATGGCCACCCAACGCTGCAACTGATGAGAAGGCCCTATAGAGTAAAGGGAAGCGTGTACGTTGTCACACTCCCTGCCTTCCAAAGGTGCCTAGAGGACGGGCCAGATGCAGCAGAGTGACAACCCGGGAGTAGATTCCCCACCGGTAGGGGGATAGGAGACGACCATCTCAAGGCACATCACGACCTACAGGTAATACCAGCGAGACCAGGGAAGGTAACCCAATTGGGAGTCAGAGGATCCATAGTACCTGCAGCCTCCCAGACTTCATATTCATCATTTTTGAAAGCGGGGGAAAAGGATCTCTTTTCTGCAACGGAAAAAAATATAGCAGATTTGACTCGATGCAACCTAACGATACATCCAATACCAATTATCTGTGCCTAGAACGCATTGCTAGATCTTTGCTGACGGAAGCTATATAGGCAACAACGACAGTGGTTTGGACAACCGTAACGAAAGCACGTCAGGGTCGAAGTTTAGACTGCTCACAGTAATTCTACCCATAGAAAAGATCATCAGACAGGAGACAATCCATTATTCCAGCCAAGAAGACTAGTAAAAAGAAAGATCAAGAATGTTGAATCTTTTTCAATCTTGTTGCCTTCGTTTTTTTAAATTTCTGTTTCTTTTTTATTTCGCCAAAGTTTTTTTAAGGAAAGTCTTTTTTTCCTGGGCCTTCACTTTCTTGCAGGATGCTTTGAACATTCAGGACTTTCTGAATTGGCTGTTTTCATACATGGATAGATTGTCTCTTTTCATGAGGGCCATCAGTACCGGCTCATTGAAGCGGCCGCTCTTCGATCTCAATTTATCTCCTCCGCCAGATGAGGAAGCTAGCTCCCTTGAAGAAGAAAAGAGAAGGGTTGTCGACTCCAAAGAGTATAAGGAGGCAGATCGATACAACCTCAAGCTGGTGGAAAGGATCAAGGAGATCCGTCAACGAGTGAAAGAAATTGCTCAGGAAAGAGGACTTTGCCCTAATGATGTTGACTCCGTGGCCGACTATGTGGCCAGTGGGGTCGACGAGTAGCCCCAAAACAAGCAACTAGCCTTTCTGTCCAAGTTAAGGCAAAGCCTCGAAAACCCTAACGGCTTCGCCTGGCGTCTCAACAAAGAAGAAATTAGAAGATGGTGACCTGGCGAAGACTGATAGGTCAAGTTGGTTAGAGCAAGTTAGGTTGGGGTATAAAGCCGTATGTGCAGTGGGGGTGATAGAAGACGTGCTCGTACGGTTCATAGAAGGATATGATCAACTACTTAATTTTGGGAACTTTCACTTATCTATATTCGAAATATGCCTCTTTAGGAGTATTACGATATACAGCTCAAATGGTCCCTTATGAAGTTTCTATTGGTCTTATTTTTATTGTGCGCCTTGTGAGCACGTTTGGATCCGCGAAGGCAATCGCTTGGATGTTCCCTTAACCCAACCCGAGAGCGGACCGGAGGGAACCGCAGCATAGAGAATGTCTGCGTCTTGTCGCAAGGCTCATTTTTAGTTGTGGGTCATAGGGCGAGCAACTTTATCTTATTAAGGGCCGGGGCACAAGGGTCCTAGTACTATCCAGGTGCGAAGAACCCTGGAGGTGACTGTAATAAGCAGAAATCTCACTTACGGGCCAAAACGACGACCAAACACTCGAACGTGAGAACAAGGGATCACCCAACGAATCGACGAGCTCAAAGGGAGAAGGGGCCCAAAACCATGCTTTTAGAGAAATGGCGGTCTGAATCTTATATGAACTGCGAGAATAACTGACTAAGCCGTGCTATGCCATAAAAGGGTCATTCTCCAAACGGGACGGGGCCAAGCCTGACGGTTGTTTAAGTAGGTTGGGTGACAGATCAGCCATAGGAGTACTCCGGGAGAAAAACTAGGGAAACAAAAGTGGTGCATACGACGATGCTGTCCGTTTTCATTTCATGGAAGTCCCCGACAGAGGAAAGGGCTGTAGGTGATGGCACATTCTACTTCAACTTTAGAGAGGGGCATTGAAATCATTTATGTTGGTTCGTGCGTGGCATTTGGTATAGATGAAGAAAGGTAGGCCACTTTTTTGGGACCTATTCTCTTAATAGGGGGCAAAACGAAATAGGAAAGTGGCCAAGCTGATTGATGAGTGCCTTTTCAGCCTTTTTCTAAAGGTACTCATGTGAAGCTAACATGGTAGGCTACAAAAAATTATTAAAAAAAAAGATGAGACAGGACAGACAATTAGAGGCCGTAGCAGGACTACCATAGGAAAGCCCGCCCCCTTCTCCCATGCTGAGTTACAGGCAGCGCCTCGAAAAGCACAGACAAGCCACATGCAGGGAAACTTGTACGTGTGGTTCTGGCCGGGGACCCCGATATACTATACTAATATGTGTAGGTCCCCATAATTCAAGTGAGATTGTCATGGCGCAAAATCAGATATGGTCCGGTATTCCCTTGTTCCCTATATAGGTAATGTTCTTTATTTCTTGTCTAGCAGAAACGAATGAGTCCCGGGGTCTCGGGGACTCATTCTGACTGAAACAAGGGGCATGTGATGCCCGAGATTTTTGCCATACATCCATTACTGTTGCATCCACTAGTTGTGCATTTCTTCTATGCTTTAATTTATGTCTTCTTTAGTTATTATTCCTTTCATTTTTCAACTGCATAATATTACTGAATTAGCATTTTTATTAAATCATATTAATTGTTTTAGGAGTGACAAAATTGTGTGACTGAGCTAGAAACGATAGGAGCCTTCGTTTAGAAAATGGTTTAGTGAACTAATGAATAGTATTACGTAACTTAACTTAGTGTTTTAATTAACTAGCACATGATTGCACCATAGGGCTTGTTTTAGCTAACTAAACATATTCTATTGGTCAACTTTTGCACCTAAACATAACCCCAACTCCTCATATACTCACACAACACACAACCTAAGCTCATAACTAGCAAAAAAAAAAAAAGATGAAATTTCCAAACCTCCATTTCAAGCCTCCATTTCGACAACAGCAAGGGTGGAGAAGAAAGGAAATTTTGCTCACCAAACCTCCATTTCAAGCCTCTCCAAGCATAGATCAAGTAGATTAGGGTGTGTGCAAGCCTTCTAGGTGCTCCTACGCGCATTGGTGAGGGATTTGTATGCTATTTTTGCATTTGAAATATATGTCAACTTTCTTGATTTGCTATATTATGATCATGCGATGCTTATCCATGCTATTGTACATCATATATAAGTGCTAGAGAACATATTTAAACTATTGGTTCGCATTTTAAACGGTTGGAATCGTTACTTTGATTTTATGAGTTGAATAGTGACGGATTTTCAGAGTTTTGTGTAATTGTGCGTATTGGATTGCTTCATTGCTTCTATTAGATGCTTTAGGTGCCAATGAAGGTAGTCCAATAGTCCCGTGACCTTGAATTGTTCGAAACTTGTATAAAACGTGAAATAGCCGACTTTTAAAAAGGGGTTTCGGGGTTAATGCAAATCCGGGTTGAATTGGCGTCCACATTTAGTAATCCTAGGCTATTTAGGACCTAATGAAGCTTTGCTAGTTCCCATGTGAGTCCCGATTGAGGTACTTGTAGTACAAAGCCAAAAGAGAGAATTTGGGGCTTTTGGTCTAAATGCAGGTGTTTGCGTGATTTCAAGGGTTCTAATGGTGCCTAAGGGGTTAACTAGAAACATGGTATAGGCCGCTTGCTAATCTAGAACCATAATATGAGCTTGGAAGGAAAACGGGTTGGGCTACAAAGGGGTTTAAGTGCAAATTCATTTGTCTCACACTTCTAAGACCTTGGCATGATTCCTTGAGTGTTTAAATGTAGTTTCAAGGTGTTTTGGAGCTTTTGGTATAGTTCTATGTGGATCTTGAATATGCCTCTTTGTAATTGGCTTAATTGCTTATATAAAATGCTTCTATTCTAACTGTCCCATGGTCAACCTACTTTGTTGATCCTCCCACGTATGATTGCTTATATTGTTGATATTGCCTTGCCATTGTTAAGTGCATTGCATATTGGTTGCGCAACCATAGTGTTAGAGGCCGATGTGTTGAATATCGGCTAGACGGCAGAGGGCTTGCCAGTGGATATTCAAACTCCATACCCTATGCCCTCATTCGCCTAGTCTAGAGATTTCCAGGGGATATTGGGTCGTAGGATTATCGGGGTACATCCGGAGTACACCTATTGAGGTGATTGGGATTTTGCCGGGACATTGATCGTGGTTCATGGATCCTGGTTCGTGGCCAAAGATAAAAGAAGCATGGAGTTTGGGGTTAAGTGTATCGTATCCTTTGATATGTGTGGTTATTTACTGTTTCAAATGTACATTACTTACTCTTCTTGTTAACTGTTATATTTGTTGCATTACACGTCCCGTTTGGCCTTTATCCCTCACTGGGCAATAATGGTTGCTCATACCTCGCTAACATGTTTCAAGAGATGCTGTGGGTGATCCCTAGCTAGATTTGGTTGAAGGAGAAGTACCGGAGGTTCAGACTGAACCATTGCCTTAGTTGCTGTGTTTAGTTGCCTGAGGTGGTTTATGTTCTTGTTATTTAATGAAGAACTCGTTTGTTTACTTTATGTTCTATTTTGTAGCCTAAGAGCTATATATATGTTATGTTGTTGCAAGTTGAAAGATAGATGTTGTAGTAGTAGATTTGGAACCATGGCATGTAATAACTTATGTTTCTATTTCTAGCTGCTTTGCATGCTTAGGAGTGAATGTTGTGATGTATGTTTGTTTTCAACTTCTAAGATTGTTTCAATGCTATCATGGAGTGGCATGATAAGTGGTTCTGTAAAGAAGTTAAGTTGGATGCATGCTTGTGTGAATATGAACTACTGTATGTTTCAAGGCTCGGATGGCCCTAAACCTTTGAACTTTAGTTATAAAAACTTGTCTTGTTATAATGCGGCTTTATTGAGCATTTATAGGTTTTCAGAATGTCCACGGTACAGAGGAGACTCTGTCCGTTTGTTGGGTCCGGACATAACCTTTTGTGTGGGGTTGGGTCTGGGCGTGACATTTAGGTGGTATAAGAGCTTATAGAATGCATGAAGCTGGGTTAATTTTCTCGGTCTGTGGGTAGGAGTCTATTAAGTTAAGGTATGATTGCATGAATAAATGTTTCTTTGATTGGCTAAGGGAAGGATTGAATGGTTAAAGCACATGCTAGGATGAAAGCAAGAATGTGAAAGGTCTTTTATGAGTTGTTGTCTAAAAGTGAGAAGTTAAGAATTGAAAGTATGATTAATTCTTTTATTTGTGTCTTTAGTATGCAAAGTGTTTGTATGACCCTATATGTGATCTTATGTTAACTTATTTGAACTTATTCTTAAGTGATTTAATTGTGAATTATACATATGCTTGTCATAATACTTTGCATTCTAGTTGTCTAGAATGGGACCCCGCAGTCAAACTGGGAATCAGGATGTTGATAGAGAACCAGAGGAGGCTCTCGGGCAAGAAGCCGGTATGGAAGAAAATGCACCACAAGTTCAGGAACAGAGGACCGCGCAGATCTTGGCCACAACGGCCAATGCTATGAATACCATTGCCCAGTTCGTTACTCAACAGGGACAGACAGGGGCTGTTGGTGGTAATTAGGCTGCAAGAGCTGAGGGTAGTAGTACTACTGGAGGTAATTTGTATGATAGGTTTTTACATCATAGGGCCTACAGCTTCTTCGGAGAGCCAGATGATAAGGCTGAATTGTGGTTGAGAAAGTTTGAAAGGGTGGCTGCAATACTTGAGTGTAGTGATGAGAGAAAAATTACCTATGCCACATTTCTTCTGGAGGGTGACGCCGAGGAGTGGTGGCATACTATTAGTGAGAAATGGGAAGTAGAGAGGGTTCAACGTTCGTGGGCTGACTTCTTCCGTGAATTCCGAGATAAGTATATATCAGTGGTTGCCCGTGAGAGACGCCAAACATAGTTCATAGCTTTGAAGTAGGGGAATATGTTAGTGGAACAGTATGAGGCTACCTTTACTAGGCTCTCCCATTATGTGCCGGCTTTAGTACAGCCAGAGGACATGAAAATGTGGAGATTCATCATGGGGTTGAGAAGTGATATTATGCTTAATCTGTCTGCGAATGATTACCCTAATTATGCTATAATGGTCAGAGCCGTCTCGAGGTATGAAAAACGCAAGGCAGATGTGTTGGCTAAGACTAGTCAATCAAGTAAGCGGCAGTTCCAGTCACAGAGTCAAGGGTACCAGAGGCAGATTATTTCAGTTGGGCAGAGTCTGCAGCCGAGGCAGACACAGAGTTATGTAGGGCCTACTTAGACTCCGGCACGACCAGTTCAGAGTCAGAATCAGGGGCAGTCTCATCCAGTTGTAGCTTGATCTCAGTAGGGTAGTTCAACTACTTCTTCTTACAGAGCTCCTTCCGGAGGCACTGTTGCAAGTCGTCACCAGAAGTGCAGCTTCTGTCAACGCCAAGGTCATACTGAGGAAAATTGTTGGAAGAGATTGGGCCAATGTACCAGATGTGGCAGTGATCAACACAAGGCTAAAGACTATCCAAAATTCAAGAATACTAGGGGTCAGACATCTGGTCAGGGCAATTAGACCAGGGCTTCAGCTATAGTACCAGTACCACGCAGAGGAACTTCCGGATAGGACTGCTGTTATAGAAGGTACTTTTCTTCTTAATGATCAATCGGTTAAAGTTTTAATTGATTATGGGGCTTCGTATTCATTTATTACTCCTACTTGTGCACAAATGCTAAACTGAATCATGATAAACTGTTGCATGAGATTGTGGTTTATACTCCTATGGGTCCGAAGTTTGTTACTAGATCTATTTGTAGAGCATGTAATATTTTTATTGAGGGTCGTGTATTTCCTGCTGACTTGATTATTCTACCTTTCAATGACTTTGAAATTATATTGGGGATGGATTGGTTGGGGAGTTATTATGCACAACTTGACTGTAGAAAGAAGATTGTGAGATTAGAAATGCCTGACCAGCCGATAATTGAAATAGTTGGAAATACGAAATCAACTAAAACTCCTATCATTTCTTCTATTAGAACATCTAAACTGTTGAGCAATGGTTGTGAGGCTTATCTTGCATATTTAATTAATCAACTTGGGGACCAGTTGAAATTGAATGATGTGCCTATTGTAAGAGAGTTTCCGGAGGTATTTCCTGAGGAATTACCTGGTCTACCACCTGATAGAGAGATAGAATTCATGATTGACTTATTGCCGAGAACTACACCTATCTCTAGGACTCCGTATAGAATGGCTTCAATCAAATTGCAGGAATTGAAAGTTCCGTTGCTGGGCTTGCTTGAGAAGGGATCCATTCAACCGAGTTCTTTCCCTTGGGGTGCACCAGTTCTATTTGTTAAAAAGAAATACGGATCTCTTCGCTTATGCATTGATTATTGAGGTCTTAATCAGTTAACTATCAAAAACAAATATCCATTGCCTTTGATTGAGGAGTTATTTGATCAGTTGCAAGGTGCCAGGGTATTTTCTAAATTTGATCTGAGGTAGGGCTATTATCAATTAAGGATCAAGTCAGATGATGTTCCTAAAACTGTTTTCAGAACTCGGTATGGTCATTATGAATTTGTTGTTCTGCCATTTGGGTTAACTAATGCTCCTGCCGCATTCATGGATTTGATGTAGAGAATATTCTGTCCATATCTGGATCAGTTTGTGGTTATTTTCATTGATGATATTCTTGTATATTCTAAATATGAGGTGGAGCATGAACATCATCTCAGAATTGTATTGCATACTATTCAAAAGCATCAGTTATTTGCAAAGTTCAGCAAATGCGAATTCTGGCTTAAGCAAGTTACTTTTCTAGGCCATATTATTTCTCAGGATGGAATTTCTGTTGATCCAGCGAAGATTGAGGTTGTCATGACATGGAAACGGCCGGAGACTGTTACAGAAATTTGCAATTTTCTGGGCTTAGTAGGTTATTGTAGAAGGTTTGTCAAGGATTTCTCTAAAACTGCTGGACCATTGACTCAGCATACTCGAAAGAAGACTGTATTTGACTGGAATAAAAAATGTGAGGCTAGCTTCCAGGAATTGAAGAAGAGATTAACCACAGCTCCTATTCTCGCTCTATCTGAGGGTACTGATAATCTGGTAATCTATAGTGATGCTTTTAAAGAAGGATTGGGCTGTGTATTGATGCAGAATGGAAAAGTTATTGCCGATGCTTCCAGAAAATTGAAACCTTATGAACTTAATTATTTGACGCATGATCTTGAGCTTGCAACTATCATCTTTGCACTAAAGAAATGACGTCACTATCTTTGGGGTAATAAATTTGAAATCTTTACTGATCACAAGAGTCTGAAATATCTTTTTTCTCAGAAAGAGTTGAATATGAGGCAGGGCGTTGGTTGGAATTGCTTGAGGATTATAATTGCACTATCAATTATTTGCCAGGTAAGGCCAATATTGTTGCTGATGCTTTAAGGCAAAAGGCTATAGATGCTAGTCTAATCATCAAAAATTGGGAGTTCACGGAAGAATTATGTCTATGGAGGCCTGAGACTTCAGATTCTGGTATTCAATTTGCAAGTTTGCAGATTCAATCCCTATTATTATCTAGGATTAGAGAAGCTCAGTAGGCAGATCCTCATTTGTTGAAATCTTAGAGAAATCAAAAGGGGGAGAGTCAGATTTCAAATTGCATGATGATGGTCTTCTTAAATTGAAAGACATAATTTGTATTCCTTGTGAGCCAGCTTTAAAGAGAGAAATTCTTGTAGAGGCTCATAATTCTAAGTATACTATCCATCCAGGTAGTACAAAGATGTATAAAGATTTGAAGCAAAACTTCTGGTGGAACAACATGAAGAGAGAAATTGCTGGCTATGTTGCTAGATGTCTTACTTGTCAAAAAGTTAAAGCAGAACATCAGAGACCTGCAGGATTATTACAGCCTTTGGCTATACCTGAATAGAAGTGGAATCATATTACCATGGATTTCGTCTCTGATTTGCCGAGGTCTTCGAAGGGTAATGACTTAGTTTGGGTTGTTGTTGATAGACTGACCAAGACTTCTCGTTTTATTGCTAAAAAGAAAACTGATTCTCTTGATAAGCTAACGGAGTTATATATTGAGAATATTGTTAGACTTCATGGGATTCCCAAATGTATTGTGTCAGACTGAGATCCCAGATTCACATCTCAGTTCTGGCAGAAGATTCAGAAAGTTTTGGGTACGACATTGAGCTTCAGTACTTCTTATCATCCTTAAACTGATGGACAATCTGAATGAACTATTCTAATACTCGAGGATATGTTACGAGCGTGCATTCTGGACTTTGATAAGAGTTGGGAGAGATACTGACCTCTTGCAGAATTTGCTTATAACAACAGTTATCAAGCTACTATCGGTATGGCACCGTATAAAGCTTTGTATGGGTGTAAATGCAGATCTCCTTTATATTGGGATAAAGTTGGAGAGTTGAAATCTATTGATCCTACTCTATTGCCAGAGATGAACAAAATGATTGATAATGTTTAGCTTATTAGAAAGAGAATGCTTACAGTGCAGAGTTGGCAAAAGAGTTACGCAGATAGACGCCGTCGTGATCTGAAATTTGCCTTAGGAGATCGGGTATTTCTAAAAATTTCTCCTTGCAAGGGTTTGATTTGCCATGGTAAGGGAGGAAAACTCAGTCCTCGTTATGTGGGACCGTTTGAAGTAACTGAAACAATTGGTGAATTGGCTTATCGACTAGCTTTGCCTCCTAGCCTGGGTAGAATTCATGATGTCTTCAATGTTTCTATGCTTCGAAAGTATTAGCCAGATCCTTTACATGTTCTTGAGCCCGAGCCATTAGAGATTAGTAAAACTTTGACCTTCACGGAGAAACCTCTTCGAATTGTTGATTGAAAAGTTCATGAGCTGAGAACTAAAAGCATTCCGATGGTTAAAGTTTTGTGGAATCATCACGGGATAGAGGATGCTACATAGGAAAGAGAGGAGGAGATGCAAGAGAAATATCAAGAGTTATTCACCGAATCATGTAAGAATTGTGTGGGCGCAATTAGTTTAAGGGGGAGCGGGTGTTACGCCCGAGATTTTTACCGTACATCCATTACCATTGCATCCACTAGTTGCGCATTTCTTTTGTGCTTTAATTTCTGTCTTCTTTAGTTACTATTCCTTTCGTTTTTCAACTGCATAATATTTCTGAATTAGCATTTTTATTAAATCATTTTAATTATTTTAGGAGTGAGAAAAATGTGTGACTGAGCTAGAAACGATAGGAGCCTTCATTTAGAAAATGGTTTAGTGAACTAATGAATAGTGTTACGTAACTTAACTTAGTGTTTTAATTACCTAGCACATGATTGCACCATAGGGCTTGTTTTAGCTAACTAAACATATTCTATTGGCCAACTTTTGCACCTAAACATAACCCCAATTCCTCATATACTCACACAACACACAACCTAAGCTCATAACTAGTAAAACAAAAAAAAAATAAGCTAAAATTACTGTAGCTTACCCTACAGCAGCAAGGGTGGAGAAGAAATGAGATTTTGCTCACCAAACCTCCATTTCAAGCCTCTCCAAGCATAGAGCAAGTAGATTAGAGTGTGTGCAAGCCTCCTAGGAGCTCCTACGCGCATTGGTGAGGGATTTGCATGTTATTTTTGCATTTGAAATATATGTCAACTTTCTTGAATTTCTTGATTTGCTATATTATGATCATGCAATGCTTATCCATGCTATTGTACATTGTATATAAGTGCTAGAGAACACATTTAAACTATTGGTTCGTATTTTAAACGGTTGGAATCGTTACTTTGATTATATGAGGTGAATAGTGAAGGATTTTTAGGGTTTTGTGTAATTGTGCGTATTGGCTTGCTTCATTACTTCTATTAGATGCCTTAGGTGCCAATGAAGGTAGTCCAATAGCCCCGTGACCTTGAATTGTTCTAAACTTGTATAAAACGTGAAATAGCCGACTTTTAAAAAGGGATTTCGGGGTTAATGCTAATTCGGGTTGAATTGGCCTCCACATTTAGTAATCCTAGGCTATTTAGGACCTAATTAGGCTTTGTTAGCTTCCATTTGAGTCCCGATAGAGGTTCATGTAGTACGAAGCCAAAAGAGGGAATTTGGGGCTTTCGGGCTAAATACGGGTGTTTGTGTGATTTTGAGGGTTCTAATGGTGCCTAAGGGGTTAACTAGAAACATGGTATAGGCCGCTTGCTAATCTAGAACCATAATATGAGTTTGGAAGAAAAACGGGTTGGGTTACAAAGGGGTTTAAGTACAAATTCGTTTGTCTCACGCTTCTAAGACCTTGGCATGATTCCTTGAGTGTTTAAATGTAGTTTCAAGGTGTTTTGGAGCTTTTGGCATAGTTCTATGTGGATCTTGAATATGCCTCTTTGTAATTGGCTTAATTGCTTATATATAATGCTTCTATTCTAATTGTCTCGAGGTCAACCTACTTTGTTGATCCTCCCACGTGTTATTTCTTATATTGTTGATATTGTCTTGCCATTGTTAGGTGCATTGCATATTGGTTGCGCAACCATAGTGTTAGGGGTAGATGTGTTGAATATCGGCTGGGCGATAGAGGGCTTGCCAGTGGATATTCAAACTCCGTACCCTATTCTTTAATTCGCCTGGTCCAGATATTGCCATGGGATATTGGTTTGTAGGATTATCGAGGTACATCCGAAGTACTCCCATTGAGGTGATTGAGAATTTGCCGGCACATTGATTGTGGTTTGTGGATCATGGTTCGTGGCCAAAGATAAGAGAATCATAGAGTTGGGGTTAAGTTTATCATATCCTTTGATATGTGTGGTTATTTACTATTTCAAATGTATTTTACTTGCTTTTCTTGTTAACTATTATATTTATTGCATTGCACGTCCCGTTTGGCCTTTATCCCTCATTGGGCAATAGTGGTTACTCATACATCACTAACATGTTTCAGGAGACGCTGTGGGGGATCCCCAACTAGATTTGGTTGGAGGAGAAGAACCGGAGATTCAGACTGAACCATTGCCTTAATTGCTGTGTCTAGTTGCCTGAGGTGGTTTATGTTCTTGTTGTTTAATGAAGAACTCGTTTGTTTACTTTATGTTCTATTTTGTAGCCTAAGAGCTATGTATATGTTATGTAGTTGCAAGTTAAAAGATAGATGTAGTTGTGGCTTTATTGAGCATTTACAGGTTTTCAGAATGTTCACGGTACAGGAGAGACTCTGTCCGTTTGTCGAGTCTAGACTTAACCTTTAGCGTGGGGTTGGGTCGGGGCGTGACAGGGCGTGACAGGGCGGGTCTTTACCAACTTCAAAATATTCGATTTTAGGGAAGCCAAAAAAAGTGAGCGCCCCTACGTGAGCCTTATTGAAAAGGCCCCTTACTATAAATTGGGTGTTAGCGCTGTTTTTTGATTGCAGGGGCGCGTTAGCGCTTTACTAATAAGATAAAAGGGCTTTTCTTGCTTGTTTAGTCTTGTTTAGTAAAGTCTCGCTTTTTGATAGGAGTAGGTGCTTGCTAGGGCACTCTTCGTTCTTCATTCAAAACTAATAAGTATCGGGTCGGGGGTTTCTGCCTTGTTATCAAAAAGGGAGTTGGGTAATGCAAACTCCCTTCTTAGAGGAGCACGGGCTTAGTCAAGTAGAACTGGGTTGCGCTGCTTGATGCTCCGATAAAAAACAAATCAGTTGGGCCATGCCGGTACGACTGAATATGCGTTAGAAAGGTCAATCCCTCCCCTACAACACCAAAAATAACTGGGCCGAATTTCTAAACAGCCTGCCCGCTTCCATCGAACAATATCGTGGCAACGTAGACCTAAGTGGTCATGTTGGATCCTTGGGAACCATCACAAGTGCGGCCGGCCTATATTTGTACGAAAATGTCGTGTCTTCCAGCGGAGCCTAGAAGAAGGTGACTCACACAGACAGCTGACTCATTTTCAATAGAAAAGAATAGCCAAACTAACCCAGCTAGCTGGTCAATCTCAGAGATCTTATCAGCTGACAAACTGGAGACAGATGACCACAGTCCCGACCTTACCAGCACCGAAAGTGTACTAATCAATGAACCCCTGAAACCTGCTTTCTTTTTTGACAAAATCAACCAAGCCTAAGCGGTCACGACATGTTGTTGATATTGATTGAGTTGGAGGGACTTTCGCTGACTGAATCCATCCATAAACCTAGACCCCGATCACCTTTGTAAGCAAAACATCACGACAACACCCAAAGGTGATCTTTGCATTCTTAAGTGGGGGGCAAGGAGGGGCACGTAGGAATGCCGACCATTACATAAGCCACTAGTGGCTGAGAGAAAGTGAGCAGTACCTTGTATAGGTTGGGCGGAGCTTGAAGAAGCGAGCCTCTATTAGAGAAATCCATTGCGCGCTAGCCTAGCTAACTAACATTTTTCAGCTGGCTGTTATGTTAGTTGTAGCGCGCCTTCCCTTCTTCTCTCACTTCGGAAAGATTTAACAGTATTTTCTTATGATGACCTGGTCGAGAGAGTACGATACATCGGTGTTAAAGATTGAGTTGGATATGTGAGGTAAGACCGGTTGGAGTTCGCTAATAGATTGCGACTGCGAAAATGAAAGTTGGATTTACCTCTTGTATTAGTTCGTATGCTACAAACTCCTTGGTATTCTATGGCGGCTTGCCCCGTGCTAAGTAAGTAAAAGCAAGTGAGAGGATAGAAGATGCTCGACCGATAGGGAGAGGAATGGTTTATGGGTTTTTCTTTTTTCCTGGCTCAGAAGCGCGTCTTTAAGGATATGTATTGCTCCTCACCTCAATGCTATACTTCGGCAGCTACGAACTAAGACGCTTTAGAAGAGAAGCTACATCTACTACCTGCATTCACCCTGACAGGCTAACTTGAGCTTACCCAGGGCCTTACCGCCCAAACTTGTAAGACTAATGTCTACTTATACCTTTGAAAGGTCCGCTTATACTATTGAGAAAGTCTCTTAATTAATAAGGCCCTGGTTGTTATATAAGATTCAATTCAATCTAACAAGCGGACTACCTTCGGCTATTACAAGATCTTTATAAACCAAAGAAGCTGAGCCTACTTTACGCACTTCCACACTAAGCAGGCAAGGCCAACTACACAAGCAAGAAGGCATCGCCTACGGCTTCCAATCCAATAAAAAGCAAAAGATGAAGAAGTAACTTACTATACCATACTTCCTTGTGCCCATAGCTTGACCTCGCCACCTGCACAGATGCCTTCCCTTCCTTGCAAAGCGAACCTATTTCTTGACGTCTTTTTGACTGGGCTACCCGTGAATTGAGAAAAGGAGAATTATCTAGCAGATAGGGTTTTTGTCGGCTCTCGCTGTGGCTCATCATCATCCAGAGATAGCCTCTTGCACTATGAATCAAAGAGAGGATTGGCATGTAGCAACCTGCACGTCGTCGAAGCTAGAGTGGCAAAATATATAGGAAAAACCTAAGGGTTGGTTGGCTGGCTTGTCATCCTGGCTAGACAGACGAGTGAATCTACCCAAAAAGACTAAATTCTTGCTTGCTGCATATCGTATCCGATCCCTCCTTCAATCTCGGCGGTGGTAGGATCGGACAATAATGACAAAAAGAAGGATTTCCCTGTTCATAGAGTTTTCTTGTTTTCCCTTATTCATCGAGTGCTTGGTCTTGTGCTCGCTCATGCTGATACTTTAAAGATCTTAGATCCAGTGGAGATTGGTTGAGAAGAATGATGCCAACTAAGGAGATGGGGACCAGTTGATTGGCTTCCGTATCGAGATCAGTTCCTTTTATCAGTAGGTGTGCTTCCCTAGCACCCGAAAACATTGACTTCTCCTATGGACCCTCGATCCACTCCCCTTCCTTATTATTACTCCATAGGATAGGGTAGCAGCTGGCTCTGGTTCCTGCACTGTCTCCGCATAGATTAATGCCAGAGGAGTCCCATTATCCATAGGATCATCTTCCACTACACAGACATCTACTCATCCTTATGGCGGCATATGTCAGGATTAAGACCATCCCATAATCCAAAGGGATTGTCCTTATTTCCCCAAAGTCAATTGAAAAAGAGGTCTTATGCGCTCACTTCCTTGGTCTTGACTGGTCTTTTCCTCTGGAAACTTCGTAAAAGTGCCTCCTAAGGGCTTCAACCGATGCCTTCAAGCTCACCTAACTTGGTTCTAGTGTTCTGACTGGCGTTCTACCAAATCCATCTATTCTTGGATTGGTTGCTTTTGAGATAGCTGCTCTTCTGACTGCTCGTATTCATCCCTTCCCTATGAGGGCAATCAGCTCCTTGCTTTCATTTGAATATTGGCCCTCGCGCATCATGACCAGATTTGAGTCACTCATAACCAGGGCTTTCTATTTCATTAGGACAACTTCTCATCCACTGAGCTCATCTCCCATTTTTATCCCTTGAGTGAGGTTGAGGTCAGAATTATCTTATTAAAAGAAAATAAAGAATCTATTTCACCTGAAGATGACCTTCACAGTCCAGGAAATTCTATAATTTAGAGGTAGCCCCTACCCTGATTTTTATTTGTCTTTTGCCCTTTATCATATCTTGGCCTGTACCCCAGCTTTTTGTACTATTGGTCTCTAAATGGACTCTTTCTTTGCCAACAAACAATCAAAGTCAAACCTTTATGAAGACGAGCATACGATGTGACTTGAACCACACACTTACTTCACATCTTCTGACAGCGTTTAGAATGGCAATGACAGTCGATTTATCCTCTGATTCCTATCGAGTTGCCCAAATGCCTTCTCTTCTTTCTGACTGTGCTCGTTGGGGCATTAAGCCTAAGGTCAATCTAACCCTTATCGCTGGCTCCCCCCTTCGTCTTTCTTTTGGCGTGACTATTTTTCTATCAATATCCGGTGATCAAGAAGAGAATGCCATAATGGAATGGACGAGGCCTATTCTTATCTCTTCCTCTCATCCAGTTCCTAGTTTCTAAGCAACTGATGAATCTAGCTATGAGGGATTCCTCATCTCATATATCAGGGTCAAAACGAAAGAAGATAGAATAGACTTTGAGACCTCAACTTGATTTGTTGATTGCTTCTTTGGTTGATTGATTCTTGAAGACAAGCATACAGACAGTGACAAAGTGACACAGATCCATTTATGCTTTCATTTAATTTCATGCTAGTATGGTTGCACTTGGGTGGGTCCCTTTCTTTCGTCCCTGCCACTATTCCCTGAATGAGTGAATAGCGGGTTCACTCCGGAACGAAACCTCTGTTCGAGTTGCTTCCGTATTTGACTTTAGGGCCTTGGTCTTCGAGCCTCTACCGATGCCTATTATGTTCCTTCTAAGGCAATTGGTGTCAATAAAGGGAGAGGTTTGAATTGACTTCCTAACTTCTTTCTTACCGAAACTGACATCCCTAGTCTAAGGATAAGGATCTAAGGAAGATGGATAACATTGGTTTTTTTGATAGAGGGAGACCTACAAAACGATACATTGACTTAAACTCTTCTAGCCTAGAACTCCTAACTAACCCTTAGGCAAGCGAAGGGACTTCCCATATGGGACCGGGGAGGCACGAGCGGGAGTAAGAAGAATCAACTGCACATTTATCTTCCTCTAGAAATGTCAATTTCTTTTTCATTAACATCTACGATGAGAAGGAATTAACACATTCAACTTCCTCAACAGTTAGCTTCTACCACTGTCACTCACTCATATTTTTAGCTTAAAGAGAGAGGGCTTTTAGGATTTTAAGAGAAAGAGGGCATGCTCCATAGTAAAATCAGGAAGGGAAAGAACTGATTGGTTGACGGCAAGGCACTGATTGTACTAGTATCAAAGTCATGTATGTATTACGAGATTATACCAATCGGAGAATACCAAGTTCTTTCACTATGACTTTCTTCATCTTCTCTACTGGCTCATGGGAAGTTTCTTACTAGTGAACCCTCGAGAACTATCTAAGGTCTATTCTTTAGCCTTAGCAGTGTACGGGCTGTCAAGAGGAATGCCTCTTTCCCTTTAGCATGGATAATCTAGCCAATTATCTTATTCTTATATATTGGCGATCCTGGTCTCTACTTGAAGGTTAATCCCCTCTGCTAGCCTTGATGAATGAGATAGTTTCACAACTTGGGATCCTCCCTTGAGAAGAGAGGCTAAACCTTTGTTGGAAAGGTCAGGGATATAAAGAAGAATGTGACGATAGTTTCAGTTCGGGTCTAGACTAAGAGCTGGACGAGCGGCTTGGCCTCCCTCTTGTGGAAAACGAGGGAGGGTTTTTTCCATTTCCACGGGTTGGCACCTCGTCTCAGACATCTTGAGACTATGGTCTCTCACTCTCCCTACTAAGCTTAATACGTCCTTAGATTTTTTGTGAAAGGGCTGTGCCGTAGCCGTATTGGCTAGAGGTCGATTAAAAGTTCTTACTTTGTGGGGTTCCAACTTCCACTCCTCAATTCTGTTTCCTCTTATGATGGCAGGACTAAGAATCAGTTTATGGGTTCTTTTTTAGTCTTGACTGCTGGTTCTGAACAAAATGAGCTCTTTCTTACGTCTCGAAAGAAATGGGGCTTTTATCACTACTTTTGCTAGTCAAGAGGTTTCCATCTTAGTCTTCCCCATCCTCCCTCCTCCTGACTTTGATTGGGTTAGTCTCAAGTGTACCAGAAAGTCACCTTTCGTGGTCTTGGAGTTCATCTTTGAAAAAACCCGTTCTAGAGGGGTTGTTTTATGTTCACTGCTGCTACCCTCTTAGTGTTCATCGAATCTCCTCTCTCCCAACTGCCCTGGAAGTAAAGTTTCATTGCTCGTCTTCTTCCCAAAAATGCCTGCTAGTGCCTTCTTTCTCACTACTTAACTTTCAGTGGATTTAGTGTGCAATGAAATAAACTATAGAAACCTTCAATACCTTGATCTATCCCGCCTTTATTTGGTGAATTGTAGGCAGCAACTAGTAGGTTGTCTTCAAAGTATTAAAGGTCTACTCATTAACCTTACCAGTTGACGAGTAGGACAAGACTCTTTTATAGAAGGTGCTTCCTTACCTTTACTCGACCGGAGGCAGCCTTTGCCGCCGTTACAATGGGAATGCATCCGCCCTAATGGAAATTAGAGGCCGATCGATGTAAACTTGTAGTCAGTCTTCTACGAAGCTGTAGCTAGTAAGGCTAAAGTTGCTTTTAATGAGGAAGGAGAAGAGGCTAGTTCGTGGCTGGGTCTTTACTGACATACTCTTGGAGCTTTCAGATTAAGTTAGTGTTCAATGAGCCAATACCCACTAATAAAGTTCCTTACAACAAGGCTTCTAGAAAGTGGTTTAAGGAGAGCGCTTCGAATTACATCAATCTTGCCCCTGGGTCCCGAACGTTTGAGGATGTAGTAAACTTATTCATCATATAGTAGTTGTACCAACGCCGTGCTTGATCGAGTTGATTAACCTTTCTCAGCGGTGAAAAAAGATGTTTACAAGCTTGTTTGATAGAATAAGGATATTAATAAGGTTTTCTTATAGAACAGTCAATAAGATAACCAATGGCAAGAACTCTAAGTAATTGGAGGACTTTGAAGGAAGAGATTGATAAGAAGATTTAAATAACCCAGTATTCTCTGACAAGAGTGAGCAAGGAAGAGCTGGAATTCTGGTCTTTGGCTAGAGATGCGCCTTTTTTCTATTCTCTTATTAGAAATCCTTCTTTCTTGTTGTCTGCCCATTCCTTCCATGCATGCATAAAAGTACAGGCAGGAAGGCATAGGAATAGCAGACAAAAGGGAAGAGAAACTGAGGCTAGGCTAACTTTTTCGTTCTCCTTTTGTTCAAGGTGTAGATTACGGTTTCTTCAGACTCAGAGTACCCACTTTGATTCACTGTAAAGAGTAGGGAAATGGATGATTACGTCCACATGAGGAATCATAAGTTATCCTAGCCTAAGGGGGAAGGAAAGAAGTGACCCAAACTAGGGAACTTTCACTATAAGAAAAGTTCAAAGTGGTGCTCTAGTTTCTTGTACCGGTGCTTGGCTTAGCAAGAAGCTTGACTCCTTGAAAAAGTTCCTTTTCGCTCCTCTCTTTCGGGTAGCTAGTTGGTCTTAGAGATCAGTCAGAGGCCTTTCATCAGGCCCTTTTAAGCGACGTTATCGGCTTTTTTTTCGTGCCTTTAGCCTAGCACACCATGGCTTTAGTTGGTGCTCTATATCTATAGAATCCTTGTCTTTCTCAGCCTCTTGGTTGCTTTCCTTACTTTATTCTATAAAGCTCCAGATTCTAGCGAGAGTTCCCCTGTTTTGTGCCTGGGCATCCTCAATCAAAAAGTGATTAGACCCTAACGCTGAACAGGAGAGAAGTACAAGCCTCAGAATTAGCCCATGAAAGCCTCTTCGCACCTTCTTGCTTCAAAACGGTGCTTCCAAAAGCTTCCTTCACAGTGGAAGCAACTACTGAACTGACTTTTTTAGCTAGGATCCCTTCTATGAAAAGGATTTCCTCAATTCACTTACGAGAGAATAAAGAGTTATGCACTTACTAACTCTTCGGATTGACTTAGTTGAGTAGTGTTGATCTCTCCTTCTCGTTCCTGTAGCGAGTGCCCTCATGGGTGTGTGTGTAACACCCCGATCCCTCTCGAGACCGGAAGTTCAATCTATCAATCTAATCACAAACCAATTCCAAACCCAGGCAAAATTTTAGCGAAAACGGACGGAGTCTCCCCTGTTTCTAAGCAAAAAACAAACCTGCGACAGCACATAAATGGACCAATACCATGTCCAAACATTCAACCACCTCAAGGCCATCCGAGCCTTGGTTTACAACAAGCAATCACAAGCAAATATACATTCATGCTTGGCAATTAAACCATACTAACCTATTGCATAAAATAGACTATAATACCATTCTAACTCTTTTCCTTTGGACATTACAAACATGTAATGAAATTAAACTATACTAACTGATTACATAAACTAGCTTTTCAAATCACTTCAATAAACTAGTAAACTTAAATTACATTCTTTTTTTTAACATTAAATACTGTAACACCCCGATCCCTCTCAAGACCAGTAGTTCTATCTATCAATCTAATCACAACCCAAATCTAAACCCGGGCAAAATTTTTAGGAAAAACGGATGGAGTCTCTCCTGTTTCTAGGCAAAAAGCAAATATACGACAGCATATAAGTGGACCAATACCATGTCCAAACATTCAACCACCTCAAGGCCAACCGAGCCTTGTTATCAACAAGCAACCATAAGCAAATATACATACATTTCCAATTTAAAAGCTAACCTATCTCTTTACATTTTTGACCAGTACATTCAAACTAGACAATTAAACCATACTAAGCTAATGCATAAAATAAACTATCATGTCATTCTAATTCTTTTCCTTGAGACATTACAAACATGCATTGAAGTTAAGCTATGCTAACTGATTACATAACTAGCTTATCAATTTACCTCAACTATTTAGCTAATTTAGATTACATTTCCTTTAACAATAAATACATACAATACATAAAAGCATACATCTTGCATCTTTGACAACTCAAGCCACATAGCACGCAAGACAACTCTTCAAGCACGAACTTTCACGAAATCACGAACTTTCCAGCTAACATGACATTTCCTGAAATGTGGTGGTGAGGAGTGAGTATACACAACACGTATACTCAGTGAGGGCGAGACAGATATCGAGTTGGAGAGAAAGAAAGTCGTGCAATGCAAATAAGACAGTTAAACAATATAACTGATAAATAAGCAATCAAGACAAACAATCAATACAATAAGCAATTACTGAAAGCATTAACACAACCATTCAAAGCTATACCACACTCTGAAGGCTATGGTTCACTCATACGAGCAATGTACCATTTCACGAGCGATACATCAATCTCGAGCTTGATGTTGACAACGATGACAATAAGCGCGCATCCACCTTATAACACCAGTTTGGAATACCCCGGAAGTATCCATCAATTCTACGACCCAAATCTCCCTGGGAGGCAACCCAAGCGAGAAAGGGAATAGCAGCGGAGCTAGAGCAACCAACACTGGCAACCCGAGGCTACCCAGAGAGGCTCATCACTCACGTGCGGGACACTATGCAATGCAAGACTCGATACAAGTCGATAAACAAGCGATAAACAAGATATCAAGCATTATCAACAATTGATAAACATTTCAATCAATAATCAACTCTAACAAGCGTAATAAGCATTAACAAGCATTTACAATCAAACAAGTAACAAGAACAACACCAATTAACCTTATCAAGCAATAACAAGTATCCTATAGGCATTATAAGCATTCTATAAGCAATATAAATATTCTATAAGCATTATAAACATTCTATAAGCATTATAAACATTCTATAAGCATTATACTATGAAAACACACAAAATCCCAAAAATGACCCCAACTTTCAAATGCTATTACTTTCAAACGAGCCACGAGCATTGGAAACCGACTTCACCAATCCTCCTAGGTCACCATAAGGCACGTCTAAAGACCCCGAAACCCTACTTTACCCAAGAATTCATGCAAAGTCCCGATTTCCCCCTTTGCTCGTTTGAACTACAACTATACTAACCAAACACCCAACCAACGCCATAATTGCACCAAAAGTGCTTCCATGGCCTCCCGAAGCAATGCCAACACGTAAAACGAGAAAACTCCAAACTCGAGCTAAACGACCCCGACTTTCACTAAGCCATTTTTCTCCGTTTTTCCATTACACATTCCAATTAAACCACACATTTAGGCATTCTAGCATATCTAGCATCTTCCTACATCAACAGAACGCTTAACGGAGCAACTTCATCGAAACGGGGGTTTACTATTCACAATTTACTATTCATTACACAATTTATATTTCAAATTCGATATTCAACTGCATAAAATGTTAAAAAGCTATAAATACATGTTCTACAATTAACAAGGAACATTCTTTAAGCATTAAAACGATTAAACTAACGATCTACGGATAAAATCTAAAAATCAAAGTTTAGTTACAAATATTTCAAATGCGCAAATAACGATGAAACCCTCACCTTAGATGCTCCTAGACGCTAGGGAAACCACGCTGGATGCCTCGGAAACCACCCCGCACAAGGTCACGCGACGGAATGAAGATTTGAAGTTGAAATGTTTTTTTTTCTTTTTTCCTCCATGGTTTCAGCCATGGCTCTTATTTTTTCTGGTTTTGCTCTTTTGTTTCGTATTTGATACTTAAATAAAAATTGACAAATGGTCAAAGCTTCGGTCAACCCGCTAAACCAAAACAGCTATGCGCGACCTTACGAAAACAGCCATAACTTCTTCTAGAAAACTCCAATTCATGAACGGTTTGAAGCCTCAGAAACTAGACTCATAGAGCTTTCCAACCATATATAATTTGCTACCTAACTCTTCCCCAATTGGTTCAGATTTAATTCCAAATTTGACCCAAAATTTGACTAACTTAACATTGCATTTTTTTATTTCTAATCCCAAGTTTGCCCTTTATTAAACATTTCAAAAATTCCCACCTTGTCCTAGTTGGTCAATGTACATGAAAAGTCAACTAGTTTGGTCAAAGAAGGTGAAAGGTCAATAAAATACAATTTAAATGAACTTTAAATGCTATTGAATACATGCCGGGTTCGGGGTATCACATCCTCCCCCCCTTCAAATAATTGCGTCCTCGCAATTCTTCTTCCAATAGAACTCAGCATCATCTGAAATCCAATTCTGACTAATCTTCATCGGTTGAAGAATCCCGTTGACACGAATACCGAAGAAGAATAAAATTCTAACCAAAAGCGCCGAGATAATACCAATAAAGACCTAAACAAAGATACTATAGATAAAATCACATCACATATTAATGATAAGAAGAATACCGAATGAATACCCCATACACGAA
The DNA here is from genome assembly GCA_037974665.1 of Ehretia macrophylla. Classification (NCBI taxonomy): domain Eukaryota; kingdom Viridiplantae; phylum Streptophyta; class Magnoliopsida; order Boraginales; family Ehretiaceae; genus Ehretia; species Ehretia macrophylla. Next base: position 35,182,925 of record CM075770.1, read on the forward strand.
TTTCGAGTAGAAGTTCAACTATTACTGCCCGAGAATTCCCAAACAAGAAGCCAAATAAAGGCTCAAACAAAGGTTCCATCCAGAGGTCCAAATAAGTACCCCACTGGTCATGAATTTCATAGAAGAATGCCCTATTAAGAGTGCTGAAGAAAATACTAAAAACCCAATCAAATATATTTCAAAGTTCTAAAGAAGCCTTCCAAATAATATAACCCCATGGGTCACCCAATTAGATTCCGAGTTTTGCTATCATATGCTAAGAGGAATGTCAAAGGAAATAGCAGAGAAAATATAATGTGCCCAATAAAACAACCAAGTTGAATAACAAACATAGTTTCCCACCAAAGCCAAACTCTGAGGCCTCTTCACTATTTGCCAAGTGAAAACTTCATGCAACCTTGCCAATAAGGAAAATACCAATAGAACGCCCAATAAGAATTTCAAAGAATACCCTAAGTAGTATTATACAATAAGTCCGATAGGAACTCCAAATACCAAACCTACTGAGGAACACTGAAGAAGATATCCGAAACAATGCTCCAGTAAGAAAGTACCAAGAATTGCCCAATAAGTAATACTAAATAATTGGCCACTGAGAATCCTAGAGAATGCCATTGAAGAATTTCCAATTAGGGATGCCAGTATCACACCAATAAAGACCGAGACACACATATACCATAGATATTACTGTGCAGTAAGGCCGATTAAAATCCCAATAGCCAAATCCACCGAGAAATGCCAACAGAAGTCTCCAAAGAATACCTATTAAGAAAACCAAAGAATGCTCCAAAGAATAACCAAATAAAACCCCAAGAGAAAGCTACCCTTTCACAACTGTTAAGCACATAGGAGGACCATAGAGATTTGCCAATAACCGAGCTCCAAAAGCAAACACCAATTCCCAAAATAAAGGGTAGTCAAATGCCATTCATTTCCTGCCAATCCATACACCTTGAAAAGCCAGCGGTGAACCACTTTCTTCAGGGGAGGAAGAGGACTTACTTACCATTTCCATAGGACATGTATGAATGCCAATATATCATATTTATGCACATGCCTTAAGCTATTATGCAAACAAGTTTATAAGAGAGTTTATAAAACAATTTAATCATCAAAGTCATTCAAACATGACAATCAATTCAAGCACAACATAATCAATTCAAATCACGGTATAACCAATTCAAGACATCTAATACACACATTACATGCAATACTCCAAGCAAATAACAATCCACGAGATCAATTCGATTCACGATGCCATTTCGATAGGTCAATTCAATGCACAACTAGACACTTCACTTCACTTAGCACACAATTAACACATAACACATAACTATATCACATAGGAGCACACATTCAGGTCAAGACACACAATCTCACATACAAGCATACACTTTCAAGACACACTTAACAAGCACACATTCAAGGGTCACTACCCACCAGACCGAGGACCCTATCCCGGCTTATGAACTAGACAAGCTCTGATACCACCTGTAACATCCCGATCCCTCTCGAGACCGGTAGTTCTATCTATCAATCTAATCACAACCCAAATCCAAAACCGGGCATAATTTTTAGGGAAAACGGACGGAGTCTCCCCTGTTTCTAGGCAAAAAGCAAACCTGCGATAGCATATAAGTGGACCAATACCATGTCCAAACATTCAACCACCTCAAGGCCATCCGAGCCTTGTTCTCAACAAGTAACCACAAGCAAATATACATACATTTCCAATTTAAAAGCTAACCTATCTTTTTACATTTTTGACAAGTACATTCAAACTAGTCAATTAAACCATACTAAGCTACTGCATAAAATAAACAATCCTGCCATTCTAATTCTTTTCCTTGAGATATTACAAACATGCATTGAAGTTAAGCTATGCTAACTGATTACATAACTAGCTTATCAATTTACCTCAACTATTTAGCTAATTTAGATTACATTTCCTTTAACAATAAATACATACAATACATAAAAGCATACATCTTGCATCTTTGACAACTCAAGCCACATAGCACGCAAGACAACTCCTCAGGCACGAACTTTCACGAAATCACGAACTTTCCAGCTAACATGACATTTCCTGAAATGTGGTGGTGAGGAGTGAGTATACACAACACGTATACTCAGTGAGAGCGAGACAGATATCGAGTTGGAGAGAAAGAAAGTCGTCCAATGCAAATAAGACAGTTAAACAATATAACTAATAAATAAGCAATCAAGACAAACAATCAATACAATAAGCAATTACTGAAAGCATTAACACAACCATTCAAAGCTATACCACACTCTGAAGGCTATGGTTCACTCATACGAGCAATGTACCATTTCACGAGCGATACATCAATCTCGAGCTTGATGTTGACAACGATGACAATAAGCGCGCATCCACCTTATAACACCAGTTTGGAATACCCCGGAAGTATCCATCAATTCTACGACCCAAATCTCCCTGGGAGGCAACCCAAGCGAGAAAGGGAATAGCAGCGGAGCTAGAGCAACCAACACTGGCAACCCGAGGCTACCCAGAGAGGCCCATCACTCACGCGCTGGACACTATGCAATGCAAGACTCGATACAAGGCGATAAACAAGATATCAAGCATTATCAACAATTGATAAACATTTCAATCAATAAACAACTCTAACAAGCGTAATAAGCATTAACAAGCATTTACAATCCAACAAGGAACAAGAACAACACCAATTAACCTTATCAAGCAATAACAAGTATCCTATAGGCATTACAAGCATTCTATAGGCATTATAATCATTCTATAAGCATTATAAACATTCTATAAGCATTATACTATGAAAACACACAAAATCCCAAAAATGACCCCAACTTTCAAATCGCTACTACTTCCAAACGAGCCACGAGCTTTGGAAACTGACTTCACCAATCCTCCTAGGTCACCATAAGGCACATCTAAGGACCCTGAAACCCTACTTTACCCTAGAATTCACGCAAAGTCCCGATTTTCCCCCTTTGCTCATTTGAACTAGAACTATACTAACCAAATAACCAACCAACGCCATAATCGCACCAAAAGTGCTTCCATGGCCTCCCGAAACAATGCCATCACGCACAACGAGAAAACGCTAAACTCGACCTAAACGACCCCAACTTTCACTAAGCCATTTTCACCATTTTTTTCATTACACATTCCAATTAAACCACACATTTAGGCATTCTAGCATATCTAGCATCCTCCTACATCAACAGAATGCGTAACGGAGCAACTTCATCGAAACGGGGGTTTACTATTCATAATTTACTATTTATTATACAATTTATATTTCAATTTCAATATTCAACGGCAGAAAATGTTAAAAAGCTATAAATACATGTTCTACAATTAACAAGGAACATTCTTTAAGCATTAAAACGATTAAACTAACGATCTACGCATAAAATCTAAAAATCAAAGTTTAGATACAAATATTTCAAATGAGCAAATAACGATGAAACCCTCACCTTAGACGCTCCTAGACGCTAAGGAAACCACGCTGGATGCCTCGGAAACCACCCCGCACAAGCTCACGCGACGAAATGAAGATTTGAAGTTGAAATATTTTTTTTCTTTTTTTCCTCCATGGTTTCAGCCATGGCTCTTATTTTTTCTGGGTTTTGCTCTTTTGTATCATATTTCACACTTGAATAAAAGATGACAAATGGTCAAAGCTTCGGTCAACCCGCTAAACCAAAATAGCTATGCGCGACCTTACAAAAACGGCCATAACTTCTTCTAGAAAACTCCAATTCACGAACGGTTTGAAGCCTCAGAAACTAGACTCATAGAGCTTTCCAACCATATATAATTTGCTACCTAACTCTTCCCCAATTGGTTCAGATTTAATTCCAAAGTTGACCCAAAATTTGACTAACTTAACATTGCATTTTTTATTTCTAATCCCAAGTTTGCCCTTTATTAAACATTTCAAAAATTCTCACCTTGTCCTAGTTGGTCAATGTAGATGAAAAGTCAACTAGTTTGGTCAAAGAAGGTGAAAGGTCAATAAAATGCAATTTAAATGAACTTTAAATGCTATTGAATACATGCCAGGTTCGGGGTATCACAATACATCTTGCATCTTTGACAACTCAAGCCACATATCACGCAAGACAATTCTTCAAGCACGAACTTTCCAGCTAACATGGCATTTCATGAAATGTGGTGGTGATGAGTGAGTATACTCAACACGTATACTCAGTGAGGGCGAGACAGATATCAAGGTGGAGAGAAAAAAGATCGTGCAATGCAAATAAGGCAGTTAAGCAATATATATCTGACAAGTAGGTATTCAATCTATCAATCAATACAATAAACAATTGATAAAGCATTAACACAACCATTCAAAGCTATACCACACTTCGAAGGCTATGGTTCACTCGAGCAAGCAATGTACCGATCATGATTCCGATGACTTTAACGATGACGCGCCGGCTCACCCACCTTATAACTTCCGTTAGAGTACTCCGGACATACTCTATCAATTCTACGACCCAAAACTCCCTGGATGGCATCCCAAGCGAGAAAAAGGGAATAGGACACGGAGCTAGAGCAACCAACACTGGCAACCCGAGGCTACCTAGAGAGGCCCATCACTCACGCGCCTGACACTTATGCAATGCAATACAAGCTATTTAACGATAATTGAGCAAGGCACTAAAGTGCAAGTCAGTAACAACATGCAATACAATAAGCACACAATAAGCAATTACAATCAATACAGTAACAAGTACAACACCAACAAACATTATCAACAATTGATATACAAATTCAATCATAATCAACTTTAACAAGCATAACAAGCATTATTAAGCATTCTATAGGCATTATACTAAGAAAACACACAAAATCACAAAATGACCCCAACTTTCAAAATGCTACTACTTTCAAACGAGCCACGAGTTTTGGAAACCGACTTCACCAATCCTCCTAGGTCACCATAAGGCACATCTAAAGACCCCGAAACCCTACTTTACCCTAGAATTCACGCAAAGCCCCAATTTTCCCCTTTGCTCGTTTGAACTACCGCTACCCTAACCAAACACCCAATGTGACGCCCGAGATTTAGCCATGCATTTAATTACTGTTGCATCCTTTGTTTGCGCATCTCTTTCTATGCCTTATTAACTATCTTCTTAGGTTATTATTCACTCCATTTTTAAACTGCATTTTATTAGTTGATTAGCATTTTTATTAAATCATATTAATTATTAAAGTAGTGAGAAAAATATGCAATTGAGCTAGAGGCGATAGGAGAGCTCGTTTAGAAAATGATTTTTGTAGTCAAGAGAATAGTGTTACGTAACTAACTTAGAGTTTTAATTAACTAGCGCATATGTTTCACTTTAGACTCGTTTTAAGCTTACTACACGCATTATAATTGACCACTTGATTACCCCAAACTTGACCCCACCTAAAGACCTACTTATTAAAACAAGACACAAGCTCATTTTAGCACAAAAACACAACAATTTCAGCCTGTGAACAGTGCCCAAACCTGACAGCCCTTCTCTTGTGCATTTGGAGATTTTGCTTCATCAAATCATCAATTCAAGCCAAGCCAAGCCTTGAGCAACTAGTGTAGGGTGTTTGCAAGGTTCCTAGGTGCTCCTACGCGTATTGGTGAGGGATTTCACGGCTTGTTTTTGCATTTCTAAATAGTTGTCAATTTCTTGATTTGTTGAAAATGTGATCAAATGCCATTGTATTTGTTATCTATGCTATTATACCATGTATATGAATGCTAGAGAACATATTTGAGCCTTCGTTTCGCAATATAAACGGTTAGAATCGTTAGTTTGATTTTTAGGGTGAATAGTGACGTTTTTCTAGGGTTTTGCGTAATTGCTCGAATTAGCTTGATTCAATGCTTCTAATAGACGCCTTAGGTGCTAGTGAAGGTAACCTAATAGCCCCGTGCACTTGCAATGTCCTTAAATCACCTAAAATGGAAAATAGCCGACTTTAATTTGGGGCTTTCGGGGTTAATGCGAATCCGGGTGGATTCGGGCTTCAATTCTAGTATCCTTAGGCTACCTAGGTGCTATAGAAGCCTTGATATCCCTTGTTTGAAGCCCGGACAATGTATGTGTAGTTTAAAGCCATAAGAGGGAATTTGGGGCTTTCGGGGTAATCGCGGGCATTTGAATGAGTTAGAGGGTTGAGAGGGTACCTTGAGGGTTAGTTAGAAGGTTGGGAGAGTTTCCTTTGAAAATGGAATCGTTAACCTTGGTTTGGAAGAGAAATAGTTTGAAAAACAAAGGGGTTTAGGTGAAATTTCGGTTGACTCACACTTCTAAACCCATGGCATGACTCCTTAAGTGTTTTATATGTGGTTTCAAGTTGATTTGGAGTTTTTGGTATAATTCTATGCTTAGCTTGTATATATTCCTTTGTAAACTGCTTATTAGCCTCTATAATCGCTTCTATTCTAATTGCATCGAGGTCAACCTACTTTGTTGATCCTCCTATGTGTTAATGATTATATTATTGCTATTAACTTGCCATTGTTAAGTGCATTGCATAGTGGTTGCGCAACCATAGTGTCAGGGGCAGATGTATTGAATATGGGTTGGGCGGCAGAGAGCTTGCCGGTAGATATTCAAACTCCGTGCCCTAGTCCCTCATTCGCTTGGTCCGGAGATTGCCAGGGGATGTTGGGTCGTAGGATTATCGGGGTACATCTGGAGTACACCCACTGGAGTGTTTGGGGATTATGCCGGGTTATCGTGCTCGTGCTCGTGGTTCGTGGATCGTGATTGAAGACCAGTGAAGATTGGTGTATAGGGGATTGTGTGAAATGTATCCTTTTAAATGTGTGGTTATCTAAGTTATCATTGTTTCTTAAATTGTCTAAGTGATAGTGTTGTATAACTGTATTATCTGTTGCATTGCACGCCCCGGGACTATATCCCTCACTAGGCAACAGTGGTTGCTCATACCTCGATATATGTTTCAGGAGACGCTAAGGGTGATCCCCAGCTTGTTAAGTTAGTTGAGGAGGAGGAAGTTCAGATTGACCCTTTACCTTAGTTGTTGTGCCTGATAGCTTGAGGTAGTTTAATTCCTTGTTGCTTTGTGAAAGGCTCAACTATTTATTTTATGTCCTATTTTGTAGCCTAAGGGCTATGTATATACTTGTGGTATAAGTTGAAGTCTAGTTGGTTGTGGTGTAACTTTGAAAGCCTATGTACTGTAATAACTTATGATCTACTTCTATTCGCTTTGCTTGCTTGGGAGTCAATGGCTTAAAGTAGAAATGTTTGATCTTTCAATTATGTGTAATTGATTTCCTAGAATGTCATGATTATAAAACTATGTTGACAACTAGTTCTCGCATGCTTGTGTGTTTTGGAACTATTGTGTACTATAAGGCTCGGATGGCCTTAGAACTTTGATGTCTAATTAAGAAAAGCTTGTATTGTATTGTTGGGACTTTGTTTGTGTGTTACAGGTTTCTAGAATGTCCACGGTACAGGGGAGACTCTGTCCGTGTGTCGGGTCCAGACTTAACCTTTAGCTTGGGGGTTGGGTTGGGGCGCGACATTTAAGTAGTATCAGAGCTATAAATTGCATGAAGTCGGGTTAAATTTCTCGGTCTGTGGGTAGAGATTTGTTATGTGACTTTGTGAATACATGAGTCTTTGATTTTGATTTGCCTAAGTGAAATTTGAATAAGGAATTAACATGCTAGCATGGAAATAGAATATCAAGAGTCTAGAATCTCAAGTATAAACTTGTGATTTACGTGTACTTCAAGAATGTGGAATATCTATTTGAACTTCTATGTACTTGACTTTATGTGAATCTATTTGGACTTTTCTTTATGTGTTTACTTAAAAATTGCATATATGCATATGTATACCTGTCATAACACTTTGCATTCTAGCTATTCGAGATGAGGCCCCGTCGTCGTGCTGATAATCCGAATGTTGGTGGAGAACCCGAGGGGGTTCATGGGCAAGAAGCTGAGGTGGCCGAAAATGCACCGCATGTTCAAGAACCGAGCACTGCACAGATCTTGGCCACGATGGCCACTGCTATGAACACTATCGCCCAGTTTGTTACACAACAGGGTCAGCCAGGGGTCGTTGGAGGTAATCAGGCTACGAGAGCCGGAGGTAGTGGTCCTACCGGAGGGAATCTGTATGATCGGTTTATACATCATGGGGCCTATACTTTCTTTGGGGAGCCGGACGATATGAAAGCTGAGATGTGGCTAAGGAAGTTTGAGAGAGTGGCAGCAATACTCGAGTGCCATGATGACAGGAAGATTACTTATGCTACTTTCCTTCTCGAGGGTGATGCTGAAGATTGGTGGAATACCATCAGTGAGAAATGGGGAGCTGAGGGAGTTCATCATTCATGGGCTGACTTTGTCCGAGAATTTCGAGACAAGTATATATCGGTAGTTGCCCGCGAGAGGCGTCAGACAGAGTTTATAAACTTGAAGCAGGGAAGTATGACGATAGATCAATACGAGGCTACTTTTACCCGGCTTTCCCGTTATGCACCAGCTTTGATTCAGCCGGAGGACATGAAGATCCAGAGGTTCATCCTGGGTTTGAGGAGGGATATTATGCTGAACTTGTCTTCAAATGATTTTCCCAACTATGCTGCAGTAGTCCGAGCCGCCTCGAGGTATGAGAAACGGAAGGCCGATGTGTTAGCCGAGACCAGTCAATCGAGTAAACGGTTTCAGTCTCAGAGTCAAGGGTACCAGGGGCAGGCTGTATCAGTTGGGCATAGTTCACAGCCGAGGCAGACTCAAAGTTATACAGGGCCTACTCAGACTCAGTCACGACCAGTTCAGAGTCAGACTCAAAGTCAGTTCCGTCCAGCAGTTTCCCATTCGCAGCAGGGTAGTTCAGCTAACTCTACTTACAGAGCTCCTTCGGGAGGCACTGTTGCAAGACGTCACCAGCAGTACAGCTTCTGTCAGCGCCAGGGCCACACTGAGGATGTTTGTTGGAAGAAACGTAACAAGTGTACAGGTTGCGGTAGTGATCAGCACAGGGCTAAGGACTGTCAAAAATTTAAAAACCCTAGGGGTCAGACAGCAGCTCAGAACTCTCAGACCAGGGCACCAGCTGCAGCACCCCCACCACGAGGTCAGGCCCGTGTATTTGCTTTGGATGCTGAGGAGCTTCCGGATACTACTGCTGTGGTAGAAGGTATTTTTCTTCTTAATGATCAGTCAGTTAAGGTTTCAATTGATTCTGGGGCTTCGCATTCTTTTATTACTCCTACTTGTGTACAAAATGCTAAATTAAAACATGATAAACTGTTGCATGAGATTATGGTTTATACTCCTATGGGTCCGAAGTTTGTTACTAGATCTATTTACAGAGCATGTAGTATATTTATTGAGGGTCGTGTTTTTCCTGCTGATTTGATTATCCTACCCTTCAATGACTTTGAAATTATATTGGGGATGGACTGGTTAAGTAAATATTATGCCCAGCTTGACTGTAGAAAGAAGATTGTGTATCTAGAAAAGCCTGACCAGCCTGTACTTAAAATAGTTGGTAGTAGAAAATCTACGGGAACTCCTATTATTTCTTCTATTAGGGCATCTAAATTATTGAGCAAGGGTTGTGAGGCTTATCTTGCATATTTGATTAATCAACCTGGGGATCAATTGAAATTAAATGATGTACCTATCGTGAGAGAGTTTCCGGGGGTCTTTCCTGAGGAATTACCTGGGTTACCGCCTGATAGAGAGATAGAGTTCATGATTGATTTATTGCCGGGGACTTCACCTATCTCTAGGACTCCGTATAGAATGGCTACACCTGAATTGCAGGAATTGAAAGTTCAATTGCAGGGCTTGCTTGAGAAGGGATTCATTCAGCCGAGTTCTTCACCGTGGGGTGCACCAGTTCTATTCGTTAAAAAGAAAGACGGATCTCTTCGCCTATGCATTGATTATCGGGGTCTTAATCAGGTAACCATTAAAAATAAATATCCTTTGCCTTTAATCGAAGAGTTATTTGATCAGTTGCAAGGTGCCAGGGTATTCTCTAAATTCGATCTGAGGCAAGGCTATTATCAGCTGAGGATTAAGAAAGATGATGTTCCTAAAACTGCTTTCAGAACTCGATATGGCCATTATGAGTTTGTTGTCTTGCCGTTTGGTCTTACTAATGCTCCCGCCGCATTCATGGACTTAATGTAGAGGGTATTCCGTCCTTATCTGGACCAATTTGTGGTCATATTCATTGATGATATCCTTGTCTATTCTAAATCGGAGGCAGAACATGAACAGCATCTCAGAATTGTGTTGCAGACTCTTCAGGAGCATCAGTTATTTGCAAAGTTTAGCAAATGTGAATTCTGGCTTAAGCAAGTTGCTTTTCTGGGCCATATTATCTCGCAGGATGGTATTTCTGTTGATCTAGTGAAGATAGAAGTAGTGTTATCTTGGAAACGACCTGAAACTGTTACAGAAATTCGTAGCTTCCTTGGTTTAGCTGGGTATTATTGGAGGTTTGTCAAGGATTTCTCTAAGATTGCAGGGCCTTTAACTCAACTTACTCAGAAGAAAACAGTTTTTGACTGGAGTGATAAATGCGAGGCCAGCTTCCAGGAATTGAAGAAGAGATTGACTACAGCTCCTATTCTTGCTTTACCTGAGGGTTATGATAATCTGGTGATCTATAGTGATGCTTCGAAGGAAGGTCTGGGTTGTGTATTGATGCAGAATGGCAGGGTTATTGCTTATGCTTCCAGGAAACTGAAGCCTTATGAACTCAACTATCCGACTCACGATCTTGAGCTTGCAGCTATCATTCTTGCATTAAAGAAATGGCGTCATTATCTCTGGGGCAACAAATTTGAAATCTTCACCGATCATAAGAGCTTGAAATATCTGTTTTCACAGAAAGAGTTGAACATGAGGCAGAGGCGTTGGCTAGAATTACTTGAGGACTATAACTGCACCATTAACTATCTTCCAGGTAAGGCCAATATTGTTGCTGATGCTTTGAGCCGAAAGGCTACTGTTGCTAGCTTGATTTTCAAGAATTGGGAATTCATGGAAAAATTGTGCTTATGGAAGCCTAGTACTTCAAATTCTGGTATTCAATTCGCAAGTTTACAGATTCAATCTGTGTTATTATCCAGGATTCGGGAAGCTCAACAGGCTGATCTTCAATTATTGAAAGTCTTAGAGAATTCTAAAGAGGGAGAGTCGGATTTCAAACTGCACGACGATGGTATTCTCAAATTCAAAGGTAGAATCTGTATTCCGAATGATCCAACTCTGAAGAAGGATATTCTTGCTGAGGCACACAGTTCCAGATATACTATCCATCCAGGTAGTACTAAAATGTATAGAGATTTGAAGCAGAATTTCTGGTGGAATAATATGAAGAGAGAAATTGCTGACTATGTTTCCCGATGTCTTACTTGTTAGAAAGCTAAAGCAGAACATCAGAGACCTGCAGGGTTGTTGAAATGGGATCATATTACCATGGATTTCGTATCAGATTTATCGAGGTCTTCGAAGGGTAATGACTCAGTTTGGGTTATTGTGGATAGACTGACCAAGACTTCTCACTTTATTGCTAAAAAGAAGTCTGATTCTCTTGATAAACTGGTAGAGTTGTATATTGAGAATGTTGTCCGACTTCATGGAATTCCAAAGAGTATTGTGTCAGATAGAGATCCCAGATTCACATCGCAGTTCTGGCAGAAGATTCAGAAAGCTTTGGGCACGACTTTGAATTTCAGTACAGCTTATCATCCCCAGACAGATGGTCAATCCGAGAGAACTATCTTAATCCTCGAGGATATGTTGCGGGCTTGTATTCTGGACTTCGGTAAGAGTTGGGAGAAGTATTTGCCACTAGCAGAGTTCGCCTACAACAATAGTTATCAAGCTACTATTGGTATGGCACCTTATGAGGCACTTTATGGGCGTAAATGCCGGTCTCCTCTCTACTGGGATGATGTTGGTGAAATGAAGACTATCGACCCTACTCTCTTACCTGAAATGAACAAAATGATTGATCATGTGCAGCTTATCAGAAAAAGAATGCTTACAGCACAGAGCCGGCAAAAGAGTTATGCAGATAGACGCCGTCGTGATCTGAAATTTGTTGTGGGGGATCGAGTATTTCTGAAAATTTCTCCTCGCAAGGGTTTGATTCGGCATGGTAAATGAGGTAAACTCAGTCCTCGATATGTGGGACCATTTGAGATAACAGAAACTGTTGGTGAATTGGCTTACCATCTAGCTTTACCTCCTAGTCTGGGCAGAATTCATGATGTTTTCCATGTTTCTATGCTTCGGAAGTATCAGCCAGATCCCTCTCACATACTTGAGCCGGAACCGCTAGAGATCAGTGAAACTTTGACCTACACAGAGAAACCTCTTCGAATTGTTGATCAGAAAGTTCAGGAGCTGAGGACTAAAAGCATTCCGATGGTTAAAGTTCTGTGGGATCATCATGGCGTAGAGGATGCGACGTGGGAGAGTACTCCGGACATACTCTGTCAATTCTACGACCTAAAACTCCCTGGGCGGCATCCCAAGCGAGAAAAGGGAATAGGACACGGAGCTAGAGCAACCAACACTGGCAACCCGAGGCTACCCAAAGAGGCCCATCACTCACGTGCCTGACACTTATGCAATGCAATACAAGCTATTTAACGATAATCGAGCAAGGCACTGAAGTACAAGTCAGTAACAACATGCAATACAATAAGCACACAATAAGCAATTACAATCAATACAGTAACAAGTACAACACCAACAAACATTATCAACAATTGATATACAAATTCAATCATAATCAACTTTAACAAGCATAACAAGCATTATTAAGCATTCTATAGGCATTATACTATGAAAACACACAAAATCACAAAATGACCCCAACTTTCAAGACGCTACTATTTTTAAACGAGCCACGAGTTTTGGAAACCGACTTCATCAATCCTCTTAGGTCACCATAAGGCACGTCTAAAGACCCCGAAACCCTACTTTACCCTAGAATTCACGCAAAGCCCCGATTTCCCCCTTTGCTCGTTTGAACTACCACTACCCTAACCAAACACCCAATGTGACGCCCGAGATTTAGCCATGCATTTAATTACTGTTGCATCCTTTGTTTGCGCATCTCTTTCTATGCCTTATTAACTGTCTTCTTAGGTTACTATTCACTCCATTTTAAACTGCATTTTATTAGTTGATTAGCATTTTTATTAAATCATATTAATTATTAAAGTAGTGGGAAAAATATGCAATTGAGCTAGAGGCGATAGGAGAGCTCCTTTAGAAAATGATTTTAGTAGTCAAGTGAATAGTATTACGTAACTAACTTAGAAATTTAATTAACTAGCGCATATGTTTCACTTTAGACTCGTTTTAAGCTTACTACGCGCATTATAATTGACCACTTGATCACCCCAAACTTGACCCCACCTAAAGACCTACTTATTAAAACAAGACACAAGCTCATTTTAGCACAAAAAACACAACAATTTCAGCCTGTGAACAGTGCCCAAACCCGACAGCCCTTCCCTTGTGCATTTGGAGATTTTGCTTCATCAAATCATCAATTCAAGCCAAGCCAAGCCTTGAGAAACTAGTGTAGGGTGTTTGCAAGGTTCCTAGGTGCTCCTACGCGTATTGGTGAGGGATTTCACGGCTTATTTTTGCATTTCTAAATAGTTGCTCTTTTCTTGATTTGTTGAAAATGTGATCAAATGCCATTGTATTAGTTATATATGCTATTATACCATGTATATGAATGCTAGAGAACATATTTGAGCCATCGTTTCGCAATTTAAACGGTTAGAATCGTTAGTTTGATTTTTAGGGTGAATAGTGACGTTTTTCTAGGGTTTTGCGTAATTGCTCGAATTAGCTTGATTTAATGCTTCTATTAGATGCCTTAGGTGCTAGTGAAGGTAACCTAATAGCCCCGTGCACTTGCATTGTCCATAAATCGCTTAAAATGAAAAATAGCCGACTTTAATTTGGGGCTTTCGGGGTTAATGCGAATCCGGGTGGATTTGTGCTTCAATTCTAGTATCTTTAGGCTACCTAGGTGCTATAGAAGCCTTGATATCCCTTGTTTGAAGCCCGGACGATGTATGTGTAGTTTAAAGCCATAAGAGGGAATTTGGGGCTTTCGGGGTAATCGCGGGCATTTGAATGAGTTAGAGGGTTGAGAGGGTACCTTGAGGGTTAGTTAGAAGGTTGGGAGAGTTCCCTTTGAAAATGAAATCGTTAACCTTGGTTTGGAAGAGAAATAGTTTGAAAAACAAAGGGGTTTAGGTGAAATTTCGGTTGACTCACACTTATAAACCCATGGCATGACTCCTTAAGTGTTTTTATGTGGTTTCAAGTTGATTTGGAGCTTTTGGTATAATTCTATGCTTAGCTTGTATATATTCCTTTGTAAACTGCTTATTAGCCTCTATAATCGCTTCTATTCTAATTGCATCGAGGTCAACCTACTTTGTTGATCCTCCTATGTGTTAATGCTTATATTATTGCTATTAACTTGCCATTATAAAGTGCATTGCATAGTGGTTGCGCAACCATAGTGTCAGGGGCGGATGTGTTAAATATCGGCTGGGCGGCAGAGGGCTTGCCGGTGGATATTCAAACTCCGTGCCCTAGTCCTTCATTCGCCTGGTCCGGAGATTTCCAGGGGATGTTGGGTCGTAGGATAATCGGGGTACATCCGGAGTACACCCACTGGAGTATTTGGAGATTATGCCGGCTTATCGTGATCCTGCTCGTGGTTCTGGGATCGGGAATGAAGGCCAGTGTATATTGGTGTATAGGGGATTGTGTGAAATGTATCCTTTTTAATGTGTGGTTACTTAAGTTATCATTGTTTCTTAATTTGTCTAAGTGATATTGTTGTATAACTGTATTATCTGTTGCATTGCACGCCCCGGGACTATATCCCTCACTGGGCAACAGTAGTTGCTCATACCTCGATATATGTTTCAAGAGACGCTGAGGGTGATCCCCAGCTTGTTGAGTTAGTTGAGGAGGAGGAAGTTCAGATTGACCCCTTACCTTAGTTGCTGTGCTTGATAGCTTGAGGTGGTTTAATTCCTTGCTGCTTTGTGGAAGGCTCAACTGTTTATTTTATGTCCTATTTTGTAGCCTAAGGGCTATGTATATACTTGTTGTCTACGTTGAAGACTAGCTGGTTGTCGTGAACGATAGAAAGCCTATGTAGTGTAATAACTTATGACCTACTTGTATTCGCTTTGCTTGCTTGGGAGTGAATGGCTTAAAGTAGAAATGTTTGATCTTTCAATTATGTTTAATTGATTTCCTAGAATGTTATGATTATAAAACTATGTTGATAATAAGTTCTCGCATGCTTGTGTGTTTTGGAACTATTGCGTACTCTAAGGCTCGGATGGCCTTAGAACTTTGATGTCTAATTAAGAAAAGCTTGTATTGTATTGTTGGGACTTTGTTTGTGTGTTACAGGTTTCTAGAATGTCCACGGTACAGGGGAGACTCTGTCCGTGTGTCGGGTCCGGACTTAACCTTTAGCTTGGGGGTTGGGTCGGGGCGCGACACCCAACGAATGCCAAAACCACACCAAAAGTGCTTCCATGGCCTCCCGAGACAATGCCATCACGCAAAACGATAAAATGCCAAACTTGACCTAAACGACCCCAACTTTTACTAAGTTATTTTCCTCCGTTTTTCCATTACACAATCCAATTAAACCACACATTTAGGCATTCTAGCATATCTAGCACATTCTTACATCAACATAACGCATAACGGAGCAACTTCATCGAAACGGGGGTTTACTATTCATAATTTACTATTCAATTAACAATTTAAATTGCAATTTCGATATTCAACCGCAGAAAATACTAAAAAGCTATAAATACATGTTGTACAATCAACAAGGAACATTCTTTAAGCAACAAAATGGATAAAATAGCAATCTACGCATAATTTTTAAAAATTAAAGTTTAGACAAAATATTTTCAAATGTGCAAATAACGATGAAACCCTCACCTTAGACGTTACTAGACGCTAGGAAAACCACGTCGGATGCCTCGGAAACCACCCCGCACAAGCTTCCGCGAAGAAATTGAAGTTTGAAGTTGAAATATTTTTTTTTTCTTCCTTGTATATTTTTGGCCCTTAGCATTCTGTTTTTCAGCTTTTTTAATTTATTTTCCTTGTTATTTTAAGCTTATAAAAGATGATAACAAGTCAACAAGTCAAGCCCTTGGTCAAAGCTAACTTAAACTTGGTCAAATAGGCTTATTTTATGCATTTTGAAGCTAAAACAACTAACATAAATCCAATTCCAGTTAATAACAATTAAGCTACTAAAATTAAAACACCAAACACTAGTTTTCACTATTTGCTGAGGACTAGAAATCATTTTCTAACTATCACTCTCGATATGCTATGCACTTTGCGACAATAAAAGAATAATAATTAAATCTCAAGGAATTTAAGAAAACATAATTTTTGAGAAGCAACATAGTTCAAAATTTACTCCGGCTCGGAGCTACTTTTCATTTAATTGAAAACCGAGCATTAAGGTGCAAGAAAAATAAAACCGATTAACATAAATATGAAAAGTAGTTGATATTCTGTTAAAATAATTAACTCAAGTATTATCTTAATTACTTATAAAAGAAATATGAAAATAAAGCTACAAATAAATGTTTAACTAAAAATAAACACAAATTCAATGCTAACATTTAAGATGTCACTTAAGTAATTGCAATTAAATGCCATTAAATGCATGCCAGGTCCGGGTTATCACAGTGTGTGATGAAGTCTCTTCTTTTTCGAGTTGGCCTACAGCCTCTCGGTAGATTGGGCACTCCCCTAACTTCTTTCTTCTTGTACCCTCGGCGATTGAGAGTGCCATTTATGTCATTCAATCAAAGAGTGAAGGGACCCAAGGGCATCGGTCCCGAACGGTAAGACATTAAAGTCTCGATTCTAGTGGAAGTGGGGGAACGAGCTCTTTGTCACTCCCATACGCTTTTAGGACTAACAAATACTTATTATTATCATAATAGAAGGACATTCACTATGTTAGAATGATGGATATAGGCATCAAGAATAGAGTTGGAAAAGACGGAGAATGGAAAGGCTTACGGTGGATACCTAGGCACCTAGAGAGGAAGAAGGGCGTAGTAATTGACGAAATGCTTTGGGGAGTTGAAAATAAGCATAGATCCGGAGATTCCCGAATAGGACAAACTTTCGAATTGTTGCTGAATCCATAGGCAGGCAAGAGACAACCTGGCGAACTAAAACACCTTAGTAGCCAGAGGAAAAGAAAACAAAAGTGATTCCCCTAGTAGCGGCGAGCGAAATGGGTGCAGCCTAAACTGTGAAAATAGGGTTGTGGGAGACCAACCCAAGTGTCGTGCTGCTAGGCGAAGCTGGTATGAAAGATCTTCTTTCTTCCTAACTCCCTTTAACTTTAGGGAAAGTGAATGGTGCGCCAGTGAATAAATCAAGTAGACGAGGATGGCATCGAATTATGTTGGAGGAAGGGACAAAGCGTAGGAGGAATTGGACAAAGAAAGACTATTTGCGAGGTTTTCGCACCTTACTCAATAGGGAAGATACCCACTAGCCGGCAAAAGAAAGCCCTCCGAGATGCAAGAAGGGGAAGGAAAGGAAGTGACATCATGCCCTAAGGCAAGGAATTGAGTGACCTATTAGGCTATGTTATTTCATGCTGTGTGAGTTAGGTTCAATTTATCCTTGAGATTGGACGCAAGAAGGAATAGAACTCCGAAGCTTTGGCAGCGAAATAATATAATTAGTGTAGAGCTCTACCTTATTTAATTTACTGTTTTGCCTCCTCTAAAGGGAAGGCAAGGTGACCATTCATTCTGTAACGTTCATAAAGCCTTTCCCTTTCTTCCTCGTGTTTAAGAAGATAGCAGCCAAAAAGACGAGAAGTCAAAAGATTGACTAATGAGATAACGAAGATATGACCATGTTTAAGATCGATTTTCGATTCCACTAATAGTTGGCTAAGAAGCCTTAGTAGAGTGCTTTCAGAGTAAAAGGGAGTATAAATTGTGCATGCATCCTTTCTTTCCTTTTTTGTACGGGGGCATAGCACTTTCAAAGAGTCATTGGATGTGGGCTACTCTCGTGAGAATGAACCACACACATTAGTCGAAGATAACCAATGAAAGCAGGATTAGATCTAGGTGTGATACTCCCCGACAAGGATGAGAGGCCTGCAACTAATAAGAAAAGGCGGGGGTGAGTTACCTCATAGTAAGCAAGCACTGGTGCTACTGGCATGGGTCTCTACCCCTGTGTAGTCTCTACCCGCAAATAACCATTTGAATACCAGGAAAGATCAGATGCGCGGAATCGTAATTGGTTAAAGATCACTGAATTACCATTTCGTGCTATTACTATTGGGATAACTGAATACTTGTATGCCTCTATCAATGTAGTAACCATCTTTCTATAATATGTGAAAGCAAAGTAGCTTGCCGAATCTGCCAGACTGAACTATCTAATGGGAAGCCTAACGACTGGTTAGGGTAGCGTAGCTAGGGCTATGAAAAGCAAGGCAGTCCCTAGACTGTGATAAAGAAAGCCCTAACACCTAACCTCTTCCTTGAAGACCCTGTATTGTTGGACCAAGCAATCAAACAAATTGTCTGGATTCTCCTAGTATCAAGTAGTAAGAGATCTAAACAAGGAAGGAATAAGTCAAATGCCAGTCTCTTTGATAGGAGTAAGCTCGAAATTGAGGCAAAAAACATGGTGTTTTAGAAAACTGCACAATTGGAATTAGGAAAGGAAATTAGGCATATTTTTCCCAACGGTCTTAGTCCTACAACTGAAAATTGTGCATATTGCGTAGTCTAGCTATCGTGAAATCTTGTTTCTAAGGTCGGATTGATGCAAGTTTTTTTTTGCCTAAGAAAACTTATTCTTAGTCGGGAAATCAGACTAATAAAGAAAATAAGTAGCGGGAAGACCATTTGAATCTGTTTATCTAAGGCCTAGGGCTGGCCACTCCTAAGAGGCGTAGAATGTGAAATTGGATGAAATAGTTAGTGGACGTGATAGCCATTCAAAACCTTAGGTTTCAAATACTGAATGAAATACCTATTTTGAATGCTCTAGCTATGTTGTTCCACAAGAGAAAGGAGAGGAAGGAGAATAAGGGAAGGTGCCAAGCTCGATTACAACATGAGTAAGGGATTAAGCTGTATTGCCCATTTCTAAATAGACGGAATTGGAGCTAGCCATCTTTTATGGAATGGGGAATTCCATTACAAAAAAGAATAGGAATCGCAAGAGTAGACCAGAGAGATTAGAAACAAGTAGGCTCTTAGATGGGCATGGGAAAGAAGAAAGGGATGAGGGACTTTTAGAGCTCTTCCCTTTGCTATAATAGGGTGGACAAGAGCAAGTAAGCTAGGAATTTATATAGTCTAAGATAGAAAGCGGGCATATCCCCTAGTTCGAAAGAATTCCCTATCCTTTCTACCAAGAAAGAGGCTGCAGGCCAACTCGAAAAAGAAGTAGTTGCTCTCGAATTCGAATAGGATTTGGCTGTCACGCCCTGACCCAACCCGACGCTAAAGGTTAAGTCTAGACCTAACAAACAGACAAAGTCTCCCCTATACCGTGGACATTCTGAAAACCTGTAAACGCTCAATAAAGCCACAATATAACAAGACAAGCTTTTATAACTAAAGTTCAAAGGTTCAAGGCCATCCGAGCCTTGAGACATACAGTAGTTTAGATTTACACAAGAATGCATCCAACTTAACTTATTTACAAAACCGCTTATCATGCCACTCCATGATAGCATTGAAACAATCTTAGAAGTTGAGAACAAACATACATTAGAACATTCACTCCCAAGCATGCAAGGCAACTAGAAAAAGAATAATAAGTTATTACATGCCATGGTTCCAAATCTACTACTACAACATCTATCTTTCAACTTGCAACTACATAACATATACATAGCTCTTAGGCTACTAAATAGAACATAAAGTAAACAAACGAGTTCTTCATTAAACAACAAGAACATAAACTACCTTAGGCAACTAGACACATCAACTAAGACAATGGTTAAGTCTGAACCTCCAGTTCTTCTCCTTCAACCAAATCTAGCTGGAGATCACCCACACGTCTCCTGAAACATGTTAGTGAGGTATGTGCAACCACTATTTCCCAATGAGGGTTTAGGCCAAATGGGACGTGCAATGCAACAAATATAATAGTTAACAAAAAAAGCAAGTAAAGTACATTTGAAACAGTAAATAACCACACAAATCAAAGGATACAATACACTTAACCCCAACACTCCTTGATTCTCTTATCTTTGGCCACGAACCATGATCCACGAACCACGATCAATGTGCTGGAAAATTCCCAATCACCTCAGTGGGTTTACTTTGGATGTACCCCAATAATCCTACGACCCAACATCCCCTAGCAATCTCCGGACAAGGCGAATGAGAGACTAGGGTATGAAGTTTGAATATCCACTAGCAATCCCTCTGCCGCCCAGTCGATATTCAACACATTCGCCCCTGACTCTGTGGTTGCGCAACCAATATGCCATGCACTTAACAATGGCAAGATAATATCAACAATATAAGCAAAAACACATGGGAGGATCAACAAAGTAGGTTGACCTCGAAACAAATAGAAAAGAAGCAGTTTCATATAAGCAATTAAGAAATTTATAAAATGGTATGTTCAAAATTCACATAGAAGTATACCAAAAGCTCCAAAACATCTTGAAACTACATTTAAACACACAAGGAATCATGCCAAGGTCATAGAAGCGTGAGACAATCGAATTTGTACTTAAACCCCTTTGTAACCCAACCCGTTTTCCTTCCAAACTCATGTTATGGTTCTAGATTAACAAGCAGCCTATACCATATTTTTAGTTAACCCCTTAGGCACTTTAGGACCCTCGAAATCACGCAAACATCCGCATTTAGCCCAAAAGCCCCAAATTCCCTCTTTTGGCTTTATACTACAAGTACCTCAATCGGGACTCACATGGGAACTAGCAAAGCTTAGTTAGGTCTTAAATAGCCTAGGATTAGTAAATGTGGAGGCCAATTCAACCCGGATTAGCATTAACCCCGAAACCCCCTTTTAAAAGTCTGCTATTTCACGTTTTGTACAAGTTTAGAACAATTCAAGGGCACGGGGCTATTGGATTACCTTCATTGGAACCTAGGGCATCTATTAGAAGCAATGAATCAAGCCAATATGCACAATTACACAAAACACTAAAAATCCGTCACTATTCATATCATATAATCAAAGTAACGATTCCAACCGTTTAAAATGCAAATCAATAGCTTAAATGTGTTCTCTAGCACTTGTATACAATGTACAATAGCATGGATAAACATTGCAATAACATTTGATAGCATTTCTAACAATTCAAGAAAATAGCAACATTTATGAAATGCACAAATAATCATGAAAACCCTCACCTAAAGCGTGTAGTAGCTCCTAGAAGGCTTGTAGACAACCTAAAGCACTTGATCCTAGCTTGCAGAGGCTTGAAATGGAGATTTGAATAGCCAAATTTTTTTCTTTCTCTCCTATGTTGCTGTCGGGTTTGGCACTGTAGCTTTCAGCTTTTTTTAGTTTTTATTTTTTTTGCTAAGTTATGACTTGTGTTGTGTGTTGTGTGAGTATATGTCCGGGTAGGTCATGTTGGGTGCATAAATGATCTTTTAAAATGAGCCTATGTGACGCCCGAGATTTAGCCATGCATTCAATTACTGTTGCATCCCTTGTTTGCGCATTTCTTTTTATGCCTTATTAACTGCCTTCTTGAATTACTATTCACTTCATTTTTAAACTGCATTCTATTGGTTAATTAGCAATTTTATTAAATCATATTAATTGATAAAGTAGTGGAAAAAATGTGCAATTGAGCTAGAGGCGATGGGAGAGCCCGTTTAGAAAATTTTTTTAGTAGTTGAAGGAATAGTGTTACGTAACTAATTTGGAGTTTAATTAGCTAACATTAAATTTATGCTTAGGACTTGTTTCTAACTAGTTTGACTCACATTTGACCATACACTTAAACTAAATAACTCACCCAAGCTTATATAACACACACACAACTCACCTTAAGTCATAACAAGCAAAAAATCAAAACAAAAAAATGCTGAAATGGCACTGTAGCAGGGCCGAAATTTTGCAGCAGCTCTAGGAGAGAAAATTGGTCTTCAACTCTTCAATCCAAGCCTTCCCAACCCTTGAGCTAGTGGATTAGGGTGTGTGCAAGGTTCCTAGGTGCTCCTACGCGTATTGGTGAGGGATTTCACGGCTTGTTTTTGCATTTCTAAATAGTTGCTCATTTCTTGATTTGTTGAAAATATGATCAAATGCTATTGTATGAGTTATCTATGCTAATATACCATCTATATGAATGCTAGAGAACACATTTGAGCCATCGTTTCGCTTTTTAAACGGTTAGAATCGTTAGTTTGATTTTTAGGGTGAATAGTGTCATTTTTTTTCTAGGGTTTTGCGTAATTGCTCGAATTAGCTTGATTCAATGCTTCTAATAGATTCCTTAGGTGCTAGTGAAGATAATCTAATAGCCCCGTGCACTTGCATTGTCCTTAAATTGCGTAAAAATGGAAAATAGCCGACTTTAACTTGGGGCTTTTGGGGTTAATGCGAATCCGGGTGGATTCGGGCTTCAATTCTAGTATCCTTAGGCTACCTAGGTGCTATAGATGCCTTGATATCCCTTGTTTGAAGCCCGAACAATGTACGCGTAGTTTAAAGCCATAAGAGGGAATTTGGGGCTTTCGGGGTAAACACGGGCATTTGAATGAGTTAGAGGGTTGAGAGGGTACCTTGAGGGTTAGTTAGAAGGTTGGGAGAGTTTCCTTTGAAAATGAAATCATTAACTTTGGTTTGGAAGAGAAATAGTATGTAAAATAAAGGGGTTTAAGTGCAATGTCGTTTGTCTCACATTTCTAAACCCACGGCATGACTTCTTGAGTGTTTATATGTGATATTAAGTTGATTTGGAGCTTTTGGTATAATCCTATGCTTATTTTGTATATGTTCATTTGTAAACTGCTTATTAGCTTCTATATTTACTTCTATCCTAATTGCATCGAGGTCAACCTACTTTGTTGATCCTGATATGTGTTAATGCTTATATTATTGCTATTAACTTGCCATCTTTAAGTGCATTGCATAGTGGTTGCGCAACCATAGTGTCAGGGGCGGATGTGTTGAATATCGGCTGGGCGGTAGAGGGCTTGCCGGTGGATATTCAAACTCCGTGCCCTATTCCCTCATTCGCCTGGTCCGGAGATTGCCAGGGGATGTTGGGTCGTAGGATTATCGGGGTACATCCGGAGTACACCCACTGGAGTGTTTGGGGTTATGCCGGCTTATCGTGATCGTGCTCGTGGTTCGTGGATCGTGATTGAAGACCTGTGAAGATTGGTGTATAGGGGATTGTGTGAAATGTATCCTTTTAAATGTGTGGTTATTTAAGTTATCATTGTTTCTTAAATTGTCTAAGTGATATTGTTGTATAACTGTATTATCTGTTGCATTGCACGCCCCGGGACTATATCCCTCACTGGGCAACAGTGGTTGGTCATACCTCGCTAACATGTTTCAGGTGGCGCAGTTGGAGGAGTTGCCTTAGTTGCTGTGTGATTGTTGTCTGAGGTGGATGTGCCTTCTAGTTGCTATGTGAAGGTTTTGTTGTTCTATGTTATAATCTATTTTGAGGCCTTAAGGCTCATGTATGTATTTGAGTAATATGTAAGCTGGAAGTCAGATGACTGTAGTAGCAGTGGTAATTCTATGGCTTGTAATAACTTATGCTTCTGTCTTTAACCATTTTGCATGCTTGGAAGTGAATGACCTAATGTAGGATGTTTTATCTTCTAAGTATGTTTTAATGTTATCCTAGGAGGTCATGGCTATTAGATTATGTTGTAAACAATGTTACTTGCATGCTTGTGTGGTTTTAGAACTATTGTTTGCTTCAAGGCTCGGATGGCCTTGAATCTTTAAATATTTAGTCATGAAAGTTCATTTACCTTGTGGTTATCTCATATGAGAGTTTACAGGTTTTCAGAATGTCCACATTATAGGGGAAACTCTGTCCGTTTTCCCCTAAAATTTTGTGACCGGGTTTGGTATTGGGTTGAGAATAGCATGGTTATTAGAGCCTCCGGTCTCGTGAGGGATCGAGGCGTTACAGCCTAGGTAGCTTTAAAACGAATCAAATGTGCATAAACTAAGTTAGCTAACTGAAATTGTGACGCCCGAGATTTTAGCCGTGCATTCAATTACTGTTGCATCCCTTGTTTGCGCATTTCCTTCTGTGCAGTATTAACTGTCTTCTTAAATTACTATTCACTCTGTTTTTAACTTCATGCTATTAGCGAATTTGCATTTTTATTAAATCATATTAATTGTTAGAGTAGTGGGAAAAATGTGCATTTGAGCTAGAGGCGATAGGAGAGCTCGTTTAGAAAATGATTTTTGTAGTTGTATGAATAGTGTTACGTAACATAACTTAGGGAATGAATTAGCTAGCATTCATTTTACTATCTAGGCTCGTTTTAAGCTAACTAAGCGCATTTAGTGAACCATTTAAGCAAGCAACTTAGCCCCATTTAATATATAACTCACACAACACACACATTAGCTCATAACTTAGCAAAAAAAAAAAAAAAGAGAGCATGCTGAAAACACTGTAGCAAATCCGAGAATTGCATAGGAGAAGGAAAAGAGGAGATTTTGCTTCAACAACCTTGCATCTTGAGCTCCTAGCTTGATCTTGGGAGGGTTTTGAGCATCCTAGGGCCTTCAACAAGCTTCATTGTCTTCAAAAATTGTGAGGGAGTTTCATTTTCTTGATTTTAAAGTTTATGTGCATATGTTAATTTTCTTGAATTGTCAATTATAGCTATATAACTTGTTATGAATGCTTCCTATGAGTTATTTAATGTCTCTAGAGCTAACTTTTGAGGGTTGATAACAAAGTTAATGGTTGAATGTTGAATTTGATCAAAGAGATGATGAATAGTGCCTAGAACTAGGGTTTTGAGAAAATTTGCTAATTGGCTTGAATTGATGCATCAATTAGGTGCTCTAGACCCTAGGGAAGTTAGTTGAAAAGCCACGTTAGGTTGAATCACTCGAATTTGAACTTAATTGCATAATTAGCTTACTTTAAAAAGGGGGTTTTATACGTTAAGCAATCCGGGCAAGTTTGGGCATTGGTTTGGGTATCCTTGAGCTAAGGAAGCATCTTTGGTGCTTTCGTTTCGCGAAAATGGGGTTCGGTTAGTATGATTGTAGTTCAAACCCGTTCGGGGCCTTCCCGAACTTTTGCTTCAAAAATGAGTTTTAGTGACTTTAAAAGGTTCATTTGGGCTTAATTAGGAATATAGAAAGACTAGGGCATGATTGGGAATCTCGAACCATGCTTAGGAGAAAGAAAGCTCGGTTAAAGAAAGGGGAAAAGTAGTTTTTAGCCTTTTTAGTTGCATTTGGAACTTGTTGTGTGTTAGTAATGCCTTGCATTGAATATTTAGGATGTATTTAAGTTATTTGAGTAGATTATTGGAATTAGTTGTGTTGATTGCTACTTTTGGTATCTTAAAGCTAATATCGTGCTTATATGAACTTTTATCGTGCATATATGTGAGGGCGGCCTACTTCGTCGTCCCTCTTACGTGTTATGTGTTATATTGATTGCTTGTGACTTGTATTGGGTTGCGCAACCTTTATCGGACATGGTAGCGTCGAGAAACACGGGCGGCGTCGGGCTTGCCGTGCTCCCTCGACTACCATGGTGCCTATTCCCTTTCTCGCTGAGGCATACTCCACTACCCCAGAGGCGTGGTTCACCTGCTGGGCATGGACCTACCTCTGGAGAAAGGGTCGTAGGATCGGGATACATCCGGAGTATCCCAATTGTGGTGTTTGGGGTTTGCCGGCATGTTCGTGATGCTCGTGGTTCGTGGCTCGTGAATAAAGACTTGGAAGTGGAACCGTATCCTTTTTAAAAGTGATTAATTGCTTGGCTTATTATCTTGTTGATTTACATGGCTTATATATGTTTTCTTGTGTTTGCATATCATATTGCACGTTGGCATGTTGCATCACCTCCCTCACTGGGCAACTTCGTTGCTCACTCCTCATTTAATATGTTTCAGGAGAACTTGAGGTAGACCTTCAGCTAGTAGCGGTAGTAGAAGAGGAGGAAGTGCTAGTTAAGCAATTTATGTGACTTCTTGTGTGATAAGGTTGTCTAAAATGAGAAGCTTGCGTGGAGTTGTTGTTGATTGCCTTTTTGTGACCTTGGGGTCTTGAGTATAAATGGTGAATGTAATAATTTGTAATCTTGTATGTTGGATATAAAGTGGAATGACATGTAATAATCCATAGTAAACTTATTCTTTTGCATGCTTGTGTGATTAACAAACTTGGAAGTAGAACTTGGCTATTGTTGTATCTAACCACCTATAGTTAAAATTAGAAATACTTTGCTTGCTTGTGTGTTATATGTAATTGTTGTTCCAAGGCTCGGATGGCCTTGTGATCGCGGGTGGCCTTGTGCAGGTACCAGTTTAGTCCAATAAACGGGGGAGTCTCTGTCCCCTTTCCCTTAAAATTTTGTGCCCGGGGTTTGGAATTGGGTGAGAATGGCATGATAAATATGAGTCCCGGTCTCGTGAGGGATCGGGGCATTACAGAAATTGTAACACCCCGAACCCTCTCGAGACCGGGAGTTCTATCAATCAATCTAATCACAACCCAATTCCAAACCCGGGCAAAATTTTCAGGGAAAACGGACGGAGTCTCCCCTGTTTCTAGGCAAAAAGAAAACCTGCGACAACATATAAATGGACTAATACCATGTCCAAACATTCAACCACCTCAAGGCCATCCGGGCGTTGTTCTCAACAAGCAACCACAAGCAAATATACATACATTTTCAAGTACTAGACTATTCTAACTCTTCCTTTAACCATACAAACATGCTTAGTAATTAAACTACACCAACCTATTGCATAAGTTAGACTATCATATCTTTCTATCTCTTTCCTTTGTCATTACAAACATACATTGAAATTAAACTACATTAACTAAATACATAATCTAACTTATCAAACTACTTCAACAATCTAATGAAACTTAAAATACATACTTCTTGACATTAAATACATATAACATAAGGAAGCATATATCTTTACAACTTCGACACTCAAGCCACATAGGCACGCAAGACAACTCTTCAGGCACGAACTTTCACGAAATCACGAACTTTCCAGCTAACATGACATTTCCTGAAATGTGGTGGTGAGGAGTGAGTATACACAACACGTATACTCAGTGAGGGCGAGACAGATATCGAATTGGAGAGAAAGAAACTCGTGCAATGCAAATAAGATACAGTTAAGCAATACAATCAATAAAAAGCATACAATATAAACAACAATACAATTAAACAACTAAAGAAAGCACTAACACAACCAATCAAAGCTATACCACACTTTGAAGGCTATGGTTCACTCGAGCGAGTAATGTACCGATCACGATTCCGATGACTTTAACGATGACGTGCCAGCCCAAACCACCTTATAACACCAATTTGGAATACCCCGGAAGTATCCATCAATCTACGATCCAAATCTCCCTGGGAGGCAACCCAAGCGAGAAAGGGAATAGCAGCGGAGTTAGAGCAACCAACACTAGCAACCCAAGGCTACCCAGAAAGGCCCATCACTCACGTGCGAGACACTATGCAATGCAAGACTTGATACAAGACGATAAACGAGTGATATCAAGCATTCTCAACAATGGATAAACATTTCAATCAGCAATTAACTCTAGCAAGCGTAATAAGCATTAACAAGCATAACAAGCAATAATAAGCATTAACAAGCACTCTATTAGCAATATACACATGAAACACACAAAATCACCAAAAATGCCCCAACCTTCAAAACGCCACTACCTTCAAATGAGCCACGAGTCGTGGAAGCCGACTTCACCAATCCTCCTAGGTCACTATAAGGCATATCTGGAGACTCTGAAACCCTGCTTAACCCTAGATTTCGTGCAAAGCTCGATTTTTCCCCTTTGCTCGTTTGAACTATAACTATACCAACCAAACACCCAACCAACACCACGACCGCACCAAAAGTGCTTCCATGGGCTCCCGAAACAATGCCATCAAGCAAAACGAGAAAACGCTAAAGTCGACCTAAACGACCCCGACTTTCACTAAGCCGTTTTTCTCCGTTTTTCCATTACACGTTCCAATTAAACCACACATTTAGGTATTCTAGCATACCTAGCACATTTCTACATCAACAGACAACATAACGGGGCAACTTCAGCGTTTCTAGGGTTTACTATTCACTAATTACTATTCATTAATCAATTTAAATTGCAATCTCAACATTTAACCGCAGAAAATGTTAAAAAGCTATAAATACATGTTCTACAATCAACAAGGAACATTCTTTAAGCAACAAAACGATTAAAACAACAATCTACGCATAAAATCTAAAAATCAAAGTTTAGATACAAAATTTTCAAATGCGCAAATAAGCATGAAACCCTCACCTTAGACGCTCCTAGACGCTAGAGAAACCTCGTA
Organism: Ehretia macrophylla; assembly: GCA_037974665.1. NCBI lineage: Eukaryota > Viridiplantae > Streptophyta > Magnoliopsida > Boraginales > Ehretiaceae > Ehretia > Ehretia macrophylla. Next base: position 35,211,608 of record CM075770.1, read on the forward strand.
GAGTGCCTCGGAAACTACCCCGTGGAAGCCCTCGCGAAGAATCGAAGAATTGAAGTTGAATTTTCTTTTTTTTCTTCTCCTTATTTTTTCGGCCATGGCTGCTCTGTTTCAGCTCTCTTTTTTTTTTTATTTTGCTTAGTTTTTTTAGCTTATAAGGTGTCAAATGGTCAAAGGTCAAAGGTCCAAGGTCAAACTACTTAAAACTTGGTCAAAGGTCCCTATTTTGCGCGTTTTAAAGCCGTTTTAGCTAAGGTAAGATCAATTAAAGCTAGCAACATTTAAAATATACAATTTAAGTCATCTAAATACTAGTTTCACTATTTGTTGAGGACTCGAATTCATTTCCTAACTATCTCTCTCGATATGCAATGCACGTTGCGACAACAAAGAAGTAACAATTAATTCTCAAAGAACCTAAGAAATATATCATTTTTGGAAAGCATCATAGTTTAGAATTTACTCCGGCTCGGAGTTATCTTTCTCATTTAATTGAAAACCGAGTGATTTTAACGCAAAACAACTAAAACCGATTTTTAAAGTAATCAAAACAATCAAGATAATCAATATTCATTTAAAATAATTAATTTCACTAGTTCTAGAATATTTTAAAGAATTATAAAGTTAATATAAAGCTACAAATGAGGGTTAATATAAACACATAGTCAAACACAATTAAACCCTAACATTTAAGATAACACTTAATTAGTCACAAGAAAGGAAATTCAATTACTATAATTATCAGGAATAGGTAATAATCTTTAATTATTCAATTTACAACTACTAAATGCTTCCAAGAGGAATATTAAAATAGTGCAAATTGGTTGATTTAACTAATTAAACATTTAATCAGATGCAGTCAGGTGCTATTAAATGCATGCCGGGTTCGGGTTATCACATCCTTCCCCCCTTAAAACAATTGCGTCCTCGCAATTCTTCTTCCAATAGAACTTAGCATCATCTGAAATCCAATTCTGACTAATCTTCATTAGCTTCTAAACAATTATTTCATCAAGATGTCCAATAGGAAATTTCACGTAGAAATGCCAAGCGGTAACGCCAAATAAAGGCTCAAAGGTAGATACCGTACAAGAATCCCGTTGACACGAATACCGAAGAAGAATAAATTCCAACCAGAAACGCCGAGATAATACCAATAAAGACTATAGCAAAGATACTGTAGATGTCATTAATACCATACAATAACGACAAGAAGAATACCCCACGCACGAATCTCCAATAGAAGTCTAACTATTACTGCCCGAGAATTCCTAAGCAAGAAGCCAAATAAAAGCTCAAACAAAGGTTCCATCCAGAGGTCCAAAGAGTTACCCCGCTGGTCATGAATTTCATAGAAGAATTCCCTGTTAAGAGGGCTGAAGAAAAATACTAAGCACCCAATCAACTATATTTCAAAGGTCCAAAGAAGCCTTCCAAATAATAACCCCATGGAACAACCAATAAAATTCTGAGTTTTGCTATCAAATGCTGAGAGGAATATCAAAGGAAATAGCAGAGAGAAAATAATGTGCCCAATAAGACAATCAAGTTGAATAACAAATATAGTTTTCCCAGATGGATGAAAACTCAAGGATAAACACCGAACTGGTGAACAATATACCGAAACCAAACTCTGAGGCCTCTTCACTGTTTGCCAAGTAAGAACTTCATACAACTTTGCCAACAAAGAAAATACTAATAGAACGCCTAATAAGAATTTCAAAGAATACCATAAGTAGTATTATACAATAAGTCTGGTAGGAACTCCAAATACCAACCCTACTGAGGAACACTGAAGAGGATATCCGTAACAATGCTCCAATAAGAAAGTAGCCAGGTTTGCCTAATAAATAAATACTAAAGAATTGGCCACTGAGAATTCCATAAAATACCATTGAAGAATTTCTAATCAGGAATGCCCGTATTACACCAATAAAGTCCAAGACACACATACCATAGATAATACTATGCAGTAAGGCCGATTGAAATCCCATTAACCAAGTCTACCAAGTAGTGCCAATAGAAGTCTCCAAAGAATACCCAGTAAGAAACCCAAGAATGCTCTAAAGAATAACCAAATAAAACCCCAAGAGAAAACTATTCTTTCACAACTGCTAAGCACAGAGAAGGCCATAGAGATTCGCCAATAGCCGAGCTCCAAAAGCAAACACCAATTTCTAAATAAAGGCTAGCCAAATGCCATTCATCTCCTGCCAATCCATACACCTTGAAAAGCCAGCGATGAACCACTTTCTTCAGGGGAGGAAGAGGACTTACTTACCATTTCCATAGGACATGTATGAATGCCAGTATATCACGGTTATACACATGCCTTATACTATTATGCAAGCAAGTTTACAAAAGAATTTATTCAACAAAGTTACTCAATCACGATAATCAAGTCAAGTACAACATAATCAATTTAAATCACAGCATAACCAATTCAAGACATTTCAATACATACATTACAAGGAATACTTCAAGCAAATAACAATTCACGAGGTCGATTCGATTCACGATGCCAATTCAATAAGTCAATTCGATAGACAACTAGATATTTCACCTTTCTTGAGAAACATTTAACACATAACACATAACTATATCACATAGGAGCACACATTCATGTCAAGACACATAATCTCACATACAAGCATACATTTTCAAGACACACTTAACAAGCACACATCCAAGGGTCACTACCCACCAGACCGAGGACCCTGTCCCAGCTTATGAGCTAAACAAGCTCTGATACCACCTGTAACACCCCGAACCCTCTCGAGACCGGGAGTTCTATCAATCAATCTAATCACAACCCAATTCCAAACCCGGGCAAAAGTTTCAGGGAAAACGGACGGAGTCTCTCCTGTTTCTCGGCAAAAAGCAAACCTGCGACAACATATAAATGGATCAATACCATGTCCAAACATTCAACCACCTCAAGGCCATCCCAGCCTTGTTCTCAACAAGCAACCACAAGCAAATATACATACATTTTCAAGTACTAGACTATTCTAACTCTTCCTTTAACCATACAAACATGCTTAGTAATTAAACTACACCAACCTATTGCATAAGTTAGACTATCATATCTTTCTATCTCTTTCCTTTGTCATTACAAACATACATTGAAATTAAACAACATTAACTAAATACATAATCTAACTTATCAAACTACTTCAACAATCTAATGAAACTTAAAATACATACTTCTTGACATTAAATACATATAACATAAGGAAGCATATATCTTTACAACTTCGACAACTCAAGCCACATAGGCACGCAAGACAACTCTTCAAGCACGAGCTTTCACGAAATCATGAACTTTCCAGCTAACATGACATTTCCTGAAATGTGGTGATGAGGAGTGAGTATACACAACACGTATACTCAGTGAGGGCGAGACAGATATCAAATTGGAGAAAAAGAAAGTCGTGCAATGCAAATAAGATACAGTTAAGCAATACAATCAATAAAAAGCATACAATATAAACAACAATACAATTAAACAACTAAAGAAAGCACTAACACAACCAATCAAAGCTATACCACACTTTGAAGGCTATGGTTCACTCGAGCGAGTAATGTACCGATCACGATTCCGATGTCTTTAACGATGACGAGCCGGCCCAAACCACCTTATAACACCAGTTTGGAATACCCCGGAAGTATCCATCAATCTACGACCCAAATCTCCCTGGGAGGCAACCCAAGCGAGAAAGGGAATAGCAACGGAGCTAGAGCAACCAACACTGGCAACCCGAGGCTACCCAGAGAGGCCTATCACTCACGTGAAAGACACTATGCAATGCAAGACTCGATACAAGACGATAAACGAGCGATATCAAGCATTCTCAACAATGGATAAACATTTCAATCAGCAATTAACTCTAGCAAGCGTAATAAGCATTAATAAGCATAACAAGCAATAATAAGCATTAACAAGCACTCTATTAGCAATATAACCATGAAACCCACAAAATCACCAAAAATGCCCCAACTTTCAAGACGCCACTACTTTCAAACGAGCCACGAGTCTTGGAAACCGACTTCACCAATCCTCCTAGGTCACTATAAGGCACGTTTAGAGACTCTGAAACCCTACTTAACCCTAGAATTCGTGCAAAGCCCAGTTTTTCCCCTTTGCTCGTTTGAACTATAACTATACCAACCAAACACCCAACCAACACCACGACCGCACCAAAAGTGCTTTCATGGGCTCCCGAAACAATGCCATCAAGCAAAACGAGAAAATGCTAAAGTCGACCTAAACGACCCCGACTTTCACTAAGCCGTTGTTCTCCGTTTTTCCATTACACATTCCAATTAAACTACACATTTAGGCATTCTAGCATACCTAGCACATTTCTACATCAACAGACAGCATAACGGGGCAACTTCAACGTTTCAAGGGTTTACTATTCACTAATTACTATTCATTAATCAATTTAAATTGCAATATCAACATTTAACCGCAGAAAATGTTAAAAAGCTATAAATACATGTTTTACAATCAACAGGGAACATTCTTTAAGCAACAAAACGATTAAAACAATAATCTACGCATAAAATCTAAAAATCAAAGTTTAGATACAAAATTTTCAAATGCGCAAATAAGCATGAAACCCTCACCTTAGACGCTCCTAGACGCTAGAGAAACCTCGTAGAGTGCCTCGGAAACCACCCCGTGGAAGCCCTCGCGAAGAATCGAAGAATTGAAGTTGAATTTTCTTTTTTTCTTCTCCTTATTTTTTCGGCCATGGCTGCTCTATTTCAGCTCTCTCTTTTTTTTATTTTGCTTAGTTTTTTTAGCTTAAATAAGGTGTCAAATGGTCAAAGGTCAAAGGTCCAAGGTCAAACTAATTAAAACTTGGTCAAAGGGCCCTATTTTGCGCGTTTTAAAGTCGTTTTAGCTAAGGTAAGATCAATTAAAGCTAGCAACATTTAAAATATAAAATTTAAGTCATCTAAATACTAGTTTCACTATTTGCTGAGGACTCGAATTCATTTCCTAACTATCTCTCTCGATATGCAATGCACGTTGCGACCACAAAGAAGTAACAATTAATTCTCAAAGAACCTAAGAAATATATCATTTTTGGAAAGCATCATAGTTTAGAATTTACTTCGGCTCGGAGTTATCTTTCTCATTTATTTGAAAACCAAGTGATTTTAACGCAAAACAACCAAAACTGATTTTTAAAGTAATCAAATCAATCAAAATAATCAATATTCATTTAAATTAATTAATTTCACTAGTTCTAGAATATTTAAAAGAATTATAAAGTTAATCTAAAGCTACAAATGAGGGTTAATATAAACACATAGTCAAACACAATTAAACCCTAACATTTAAGATAAGACTTAATTAGTCACAAGAAAGAAAAATAAATTACTATAATTATCAGGAATAGGTAATAATCTTTAATTATTCAATTTACAACTACTAAATGCTTCCAAGAGGAATATTAAAATAGTGCAAATTGGTTGATTTAACTAATTAAACATTTAATCAGATGCAGTCAGGTGCTATTAAATGCATGTCGGGTTCGGGTTATCACAGAAATACTTAGTTAAGTCACGTAACACTATTTATTAGATTGACAAAAACATTTTCTAAACGGGTGCTCCTATTGCTCTAAGCTCAAATGCACATTTTTTTCACTCCTAAAACAATTAATATGATTTAATAAAAATGCTAATTCAGTAATATTATGCAGTTGAAAAACGAAAGGAATAGTAACTAAAGGAGACAGTTATTAAAGCACATAAGAAATGTGCACATAGTGGATGCAACAGTAATCTATAAGAATGACAAAATCTCGGGCGTCACACCCTCTCTCTCTTAAACTAATTGCGCCCACACAATTCTTACATGATTCGGCAAATAACTCTTGAAATTTCTCTCACATCTCCCCCTCTCTCTCCAATGTAGCATCTTCCAACCCATGATGATCCCACAGAACTTTAACCATCGAGATGCTTTTAGTTCTGAGCTCTTGAACTTTCCAATCAACAATTCGAAGAGGTTGCTCCGTGTAGGTCAAAGTTTCTCTGATCTCTAATGGCTCAAGCTCAAAAACATGAGAAGGATCTGGCTGATACTTCCAAAGCATAGAAACATGGAAGACATCATGAATTCTGCCCAGGCTAGGAGGCAAAGCTAGTCGATAAGCCAATTCACCAATTGTTTCAATTACTTCAAATGGTCCCACATAACGAGGACTGAGTTTTCCTCCCTTACCATGCCGAATCAAACCCTTGTGAGGAGAAATTTCATAAATACCTGATCACCTATGGAAAATTTCAAATCACAACGGTGTCTATCTGCGTAACTCTTTTGCCGACTCTGCACTGTAAACATTCTTTTTCTAATAAGATGAACATTATCAATCATTTTGGTCATCTCTGGCAATAGAGTAGGATCAATAGATTTCAACTCTCCAACTTCATCCCAATATAAAGGAGATCTGCATTTACGCCTTTACAAAGCTTCATACGGTGTCATACCAATAGTAGCTTGATAACTATTGTTATAAGCAAATTCTGCAAGAGATAAGTATCTCTCCCAACTCTTACCAAAGTCCAGAATGCATGCTCGTAACATATCCTCAAGTATTAGAATAGTTCTTTCAGATTGTCCATTAGTTTGAGGATGATAAGAAGTACTGAAGCTCAATGTCGTGCCCACAGGTTTCTGAATCTTCTGCCAGAACTAAGATGTGAATCTGGGATCTCTATCTGACACAATACTCTTTGGAATCCCATGAAGTCTGACAATATTCTCAATATATAACTCCGCCAGCTTATCAAGAGAATCAACCTTCTTTTTATCAATAAAATGAGAAGTCTTGGTCTATCTATCCACAACAACCCAAACTGAGTCATTACCCTTCGAAGACCTCGGCAAATTGGCAACGAACTTCTTGGTAATATGATCCCACTTCCATTCAGGTATAGCTAAAGGCTGTAATAACCCTGCAGGTCTCTGATGTTCGGTTGTAACTTTTTGACAAGTAAGACATCTAGCAACATAGTCAGCAATTTCTCTCTTCATGCTATTCCACCAGAAGCTCTGCTTCAAATCTTTATACATATTTGTACTACCTGGATGGATAGTATACTTAGAATTATGAGTCTCTGCAAGAATTTCTTTCTTTAAAGTTGGCTCATAAGGAATACAAATTCTGCCTTTGAATTTAAGAAGACCATCATCATGCAATTTGAAATCTGACTATCCCCCTTTCGATTTCTCTAAGATTTTCAACAAATGAGGATCCGTCTACTAAGCTTCTCTAATCTTGGATAATAATAAGGATTGAATCTGCAAACTTGCAAATTGAATACCAGAATCTGAAGTCTTAGGCTTCCATAGACATAATTCTTCCATGAACTCCCAATTCTTGATTATTAGATAGGCAACTATAGCCTTTTGACTTAAAGCATCAGCAACAATATTGGCCTTACCTGGCAGATAATTGATAGTGCAATTATAATCCTCAAGCAATTCCAACCAACGCCTCTGCCTTATATTCAACTCTTTCTGAGAAAAAGAGATATTTCAAACTCTTGTGATCAGTAAAGATTTCAAATTTATTACCCCAAAGATAGTGACGCCATTTCTTTAGTGCAAAGATGATAGCTGCAAGCTCAAGATCATGCGTCGAATAATTAAGTTCATAAGGTTTCAATTTTTTGGAAGCATAGGCAATAACTTTTCCATTCTGCATCAATACACAACCCAATCCTTCCTTAGAAGTACTATATTACCAGATTGTCAGTACCCTCAGGTAGAGCAAGAATAAGAGCTGTGGTTAATCTCTTTTTCAATTTGTGGAAGCTAGCCTCACACTTCTCATTCTAGTCAAATACAGTCTTCTTTTGAGTAAGCTGAGTCAATGGCCGAGCAATTTTAGAGAAATCCTTGACAAACCTTCTGTAATAACCTGTTATGCCCAAAAGACTGTGAATTTCTGTAACAGTCTCTGGCCGTTTCCAAGCCATGACAACCTCAATCTTTGCTGGATCAACATAAATTCCATCCTGATAATTAATATGGCCCAGAAAAGTAGCTTGCTTAAGCCAGAACTCACACTTACTGAACTTCACAAACAATTTATGCTCTGGAAGAGTCTGTAGTACAATCCTGAGATGTTGTTCATGCTCCACCTTAGATTTAGAATATACAAGAATATCATCAATAAATATAACCACAAACTAATCCAGATATGGACGAAATACTCTCTGCATCAAATCCATGAATGCGGTAGGAGCATTAGTTAACCCAAATGGCAGAACAACAAATTCATAATGACCATACCGAGTTATGAAAGCAGTTTTGGGAACATCATCTGACTTAATCTTTAACTGATAATAGCCCTGCCTCAGCTCGAATTTAGAAAATACCATTTCACCTTGCAGCTGATCAAATAACTCATCAATCAAAGGCAATGGATATTTGCTTTTGATAGTTACCTAATTAAGACCTCGATAATCAATGCAGAAGCGAAGAGATCTGTCTTTCTTTTTAACAAATAGAACTGGTGCACCCCAGGGTGAAGAACTCGATTGAATGAATCCCTTCTCAAGCAAGCCCGGCAACTGAACTTTCAATTCCTGAAATTCGGGTGGAGCCATTCTATACGTAGTCCTAGAGATAGGTGTAGTCCCCGACAATAAATCAATCACGAACTCTATCTCTCTATCGGGTGGTAAACCAGGTAATTCTTTAGGAAAGACCCCCGGAAACCCTCTCACAATACGTACATCAGTCAATTTCAACTGGTCAACATGTTGATTAATCAAATATGCAAGATAAGCCTCACAACCTTTGCTCAACAGTTTAGATGCTCTAATCGAAGAAATGATAGGAGTTCCAGTTGATTTTCTACTACCAACTATTTCAATTACAGGGTGCTCAGGCTTTTCTAATCTCACAATCTTCTTTCTACAGTCAAGCTGTGCATAATATCTTCCCAACCAATCCATCCCCAATATAATTTCAAAGTCATTGAAGGGTAGAATAATCAAGTCAGCAGGAAATACATGACCCTCAATAAAAATATTACATGCTCTGCAAATAGATCTAGTAACAAACTTCGGACCCATAGGAGTGTAAACCACAATCTCATGCAACAGTTTATCATGATTCAGTTTAGCATTTTGTGCACAAGTAGGAGTAATAAATGAATGCGAAGCTCCGGAATCAATTAAAACTTTAACTGATTGATCATTAAGAAGAAAAGTACCTTCTACTACAACAGTCGTATCTGAAAGTTCTTCTGCATCTAAGGCAAATACTCGGGCCTGACCCCGTGGTACTGGTGCTGCAGCTGACGCCCTAGTCTGATTGCCCTGACCAGATGTCTGACCCCTAGTATTCTTGAATTTCAGGCAGTCTTTAACCTTGTGTTGATCACTGCCACATCCGGTACATCGGCCTAATCTCTTCCAACAATTTTCCTCAGTATGACCCTGGTGTTGACAGAAGCTACACTGTTGGTGACGTCTTGCAACAGTACCTCCTGAAGGAGCTCTGTAAGAAGAAATAGCTGAACTACCCTGTTGAGATCGAGCTGCAACTGGACGAGATTGCCCCTGATTCTGACTCTGAACTGATCATGCCTGAGTCTGAGTAGGCCCTGCATAACTCTGTGTCTGCCTCGGCTGCGGACTCTACCCAACTGAAATAGTCTGCCTCTGGTACCCCTGACTCTATGACTGGAACTGCCGCTTACTCGATTGACTAGTCTTGGCCAACACATCTGCCTTGCGTTTTTCATACCTCGAGGCGGCTCTGACCATTGCAGCATAATTAGGGTAATCATTCGCAGATAGATTAGGCATAATATCACTTCTCAACCCCATGATGAATCTCTGCATTTTCATGTCCTCTGGCTGTACCAAAGCCGGCACATAACGGGAGAGCCTAGTAAAAGTATCCTCATACTGATCCACTGACATATTTCCCTGCTTCAAAGCTATGAACTCTTCTTGGCGTCTCTTATGGGCAACCACTGATATGTACTTATCTCGAAATTCAGGGACGAAGTCAACCCACGAATGTTGAACCCTCTCTACTTCCCATTTCTCACTAATAGTACACCACCACTCCTCGGCGTCACCCTCCAGAAGAAATGTGGCATAGGTAATTTTTCTCTCATCACTGCACTCGAGTATTGCAGCCACCCTTTCAAACTTTCTCAACCACAATTCGGCCTTCATATCATCTGGCTCTCCGAAAAAGCTGTAGGCCTGATGATGTAAAAACCTGTCATACAAATTACCTCTGGTAGTACCACTACCCTCAGCTCTTGCAGCCTGATTACCTCTGGCAGCCCCTGTCTGTCCCTGTTGAGTCACGAACTGGGCAATGGTATTCATAGCATTGGCCATTGTGGCCAAGATCTGTGCGTTACTCGGTTCCTGAACTTGTGGTGCATTTCCTGCCATACCGGCTTCTTGCCCGGGAGCCTCCTCTGGTTCTTTATCAACATCCTGATTCCCAGTTCGGCGGCGGGGTCCCATTCCAGGCAACTATAATGCAAAGTATTATGACAAGCATATGTATAATTCACAATTAAATCACATAAGAATAAGTTCAAATAAGTTAATATAAGATCACATATAGGGTCATACAAACACTTTGCACACTAAAGATTCAAGTAAAACAATTAATCATACACTAAATTCTTTACTTTTCACTTTTACACAATAACTCATAAAAGACCTTACACATTCTCGCTTTCATGCTAGCATGTGCTTTAACCATTCAATCCTTCCCTTAGCTAATCAAAGAGACAGTTATTCACGCAATCACGCCTTAACTTAATAGACTCCTACCCACAGACCGAGAAAATTAACCCGGCTTCATGCATTCTATAAGCTCTGATACCACCTAAATGTCACGCCCTGACCCAACCCCACGCTAAAGGTTAAGTCTGGACCTAACAAACGAACAAAGTCTCCCCTGTACCGTGGACATTCTGAAAACCTGTAAACACTCAATAAAGCCACAATATAACAAGACAAGATTTTATAACTAAAGTTCAAAGGTTCAAGGCCATCCGAGCCTTGAGACATACAGTAGTTCAGGTTCACACAAGCATGCATCCAACTTAACTTCTTTACAAAACCACTTATCATGCCACTACATGATAGCATTGAAACAATCTTAGAAGTTGAAAACAAACATACATTAGAACATTTACTCCCAAGCATGCAAGGCAGCTAGAAATAGAATAATAAGTTATTACATGCCATGGTTCCAAATCTACTATTATAACATCTATCTTTCAACTTGCAACTACATAACATATACATAGCTCTTAGGCTACAAAATAGAACATAAAGTAAACAAACGAGTTCTTCATTAAACAACAAGAACATAAACCACCTTAGGCAACTAGACACAGCAACTAAGGCAATGGTTCAGTCTGAACCTCCGGTTCTTCTCCTTCAACCAATTCTAGTTGGGGATCACCCACTGCATCTCCTGTAACATTTTAGCGAGGTATGAGCAACCACTATTGCCCAGTGAGGGATAAGACCAAACAGGACATGCAATGCAACAAATATAACAGTTAACAAGAAAAGCAAGTAAAGTACTTTTGAAACAGTAAATAACCACACATATCAAAGGATACGATACACTTAACCACAAACTCCATGATTCTCTTATCTTTGGCCACGAACGACAATCCACGAACCACGATCAATATGCTGGTAAATTCCCATTCACCTCAGTAGGTGTACTCTGGATATACCCCGATAATCCTACGACCCAACATCCCATGGCAATATCCAAACCAGGCGAATGGAGGACTAGGGTACGGAGTTTGAATATCGACTAGCAAGCCCTCTGTCGCCCAACCGATATTCAACACATCCGCCCCTGACACTATGGCTGCGCAACCAATATGCAATGCACTTAACAATAACAAGACAATATCAACAATATAAGCAATAACACGTAGGAGGATCAACAAAGTAGGTTGATCTCGAAACAGTTAGAAAAGAAGCAGTTTCATATAAACAATTAAGAAATTTACAAAGAGGTATGTTCAAAATTCACATAGAACTATACCAAAAGCTCCAAAACATCTTGAAACTACATTTAAACACACAAGGAATCATGCCAAGGTCTTAGAAGCGTGAGACAATCGAATTTGTACTTAAACCCCTTTGTAACCCAACCCGTTTTTCTTCCAAACTCATGTTATGGTTCTAGATTTGTAAGCGGCCTATACCATGTTTCTAGTTAACCCTTAGGCACCTTTAGGACCCTCGAAATCACGCAAATACCCTCATTTAGCCCGAAAGCCCCAAATTTCCTCTTTTGACTTTGTACTACAAATACCTCGATCGGGACTCATATGGGAACTAGAAAAGCTTAGTTAGGTCTTAAATAGCCTAGGATTACTAAATGTGGAGGCCAATTCAACCTGGATTAGCATTAACCCTGAAATCCCCTTTTAAAAGTCAGCTATTTCAGGTTTTGTACAAGTTTAGAACAATTCAAGGACACGGGGCTATTGGACAACCTTCATTGGCACCTAGAGCATCTATTAGACGTAATGAAGCAAGCCAATACGCATAATTACCCAAAACCCTAAAAATCTGTCACTATTCATCTCATATAATCAAAGTAACAATTCCAAGCGTTTAAAATGCGAATCAATAGCTTAAATGTGTTCTCTAGCACTTATATACAATGTACAATAGCATGGATAAGCATTGGAATAGCATTTGTTATGATTTCTTACAATTCAAGAAAATAGCAACATTTCTAAAATGCACAAATAATCATGAAAACCCTCAGCTAAAGGGCGTAGGAGCTCCTAGGAGGCTTGTAGACAACCTAAAGCACTTGATTCTACCTTGCAAGGGCTTGAAATGGAGAATTGAAGAGCCAAATTTTTTTCTTTCTTTCCTATGTTACTGTCAGGTTTGGCATTGTAGCTTTCAGCTTATTTTTTTTTTTGTTTTGCTATGTTATGACTTGTGTTGTGTGTTGTGTGAGTATATGTTTGGGTTGGTCATGTTGGGTGTGTGATACCCCAAACCCGGCACGCATTTAATAGCATTTAACTGCATTTAATTAAGAGTTTAATTAGTTAAATTATCCATTCTTCATTATTTTGATATTTCTTTTAAAAATATTCAAATAATATTTATATTGAATAATTAAAAGATTATTACCTATTTTTATTGTTTATAGAAATTAGATTTATTTTCTTTTATTTAATTAAGTGTCATCTTAAATGTCAGTATTTAATTGCATTTGATTACGTGTTTATATTAACTTGTTCATTCGTATCTTAGCATTAATTTCATAATTCTTTACAATATTCTAGAACTAGTAAAATTAATTATTTTTTAAATGAATATTGATTATTTTAATAATCGGTTTTACTTTCTTGCATTTAATTACTCAGTTTTCAATTAAATGAGAAAAATGGCTCGGAGTCCGGGGTGAATTTTAAACTATTCTATTATTCTACTTTTCAAAAATTATAGTTTTATATGATTGCTCATCATTTGATTAGTGATCGTTTATTGACTGTTCGATCATAGCATTTCGAAAATGAAAGTTAGAAGAATATTTCTCGGATTTTGTGAATAGCATTTCTAGTTTAATTTAGCTAGTTTTAGTTGTTTTCCATCTAATTGCATTGTTTTAACTTGAGCTAGACCAAATGATAACCAAATTAGCCTTAGTTGACCATTTTAACTTGAAATTTTGACTTTGCTAAATGACCATTTTTCCCTTGAGCTTTGTCAACTTTTTAAATAGCCAAAAATCAACAAAATAATCATAAAAACAAAACCAAAATACCACCCAAGTCCCCTCCCCCTGGCTGAAGCTCCCAAGGAAAAGAAAGAAAAATTCATTTTGCATTTTTAGGCCAAAATCTTGCGTGGAATCGGACGAGGATCGTGGCTCCAGTCCTTGTGGGTATTGGTCTTCAATCTCTGTGAGGGTTTTCACGTTTTTATGCATTTATATTCGAATTTAATTTTTGATTCAAATTTTCAGATTTGATATTTATTGCGTTATAATGCTTGTTATTGCTTGATATAACTTCCTTAGGGTTCGTAGAGCATTGCTTGTTAGTTATTTAGTGATTTTTACGGCTAGAAATGCAAATTTGAAATTGGGGAAGAATAATGAATAGTGATTTTGAATAGTAAAACTCTAGAATTTTGGATTTTGATCCGAATTACGATTTCTTGATTTGGATAGGTGTCATTGCTGATAGAAAGATAAAATGTGCAATAAAAACGGACTGGCTTTTGTTAAAATTGGAAATTAGACAAAGAAACGTAAAGGGGCCATTTGACCAAAAGTTGACCGTGCTCCAATTGAGTTGGGGGTTTTGCTATTGAGGGCATGGAAGCACTTTTGGCGCTGTTGTGGCGTTGATTGAATGACCGGTTAGTATAGTTGTAGTTCAGACGCAGTAGGTGGACTTTCGGGCTTCGGGTGAGAAAGTGAAGTTTAGTGATATAGAAATGTGACTTGTAGTGCCTAAGTGAATGTAGTGAAATCAGTTTTCTAATCCCGTAGTTCGTTTGCTCGTAATTGCCTTTGGAAGTTAGAGATTGAATAGTGATATTTGTCATTTTCGTGTTTGAACTGCTATTACTTGTTTGATTCATGTTATTGTTGATATTAATGATGATCATGCTTGAAAAGTTAATTGAATGCTAGTATTGATTGAAAATGCTTGATATCTCGTTTATCGCCACTAATCTGTACTTTGGTGCTATCGCTCGTTTATTGTTTGTATCTCATAGTGCATTGCATAGTGTCAGGCGCGTGGGTGATGGGCCTCTCTGGGCAGTCTTGGGCTATCAGGGTTGGTTTGCTCTAACTTTGTGTCCTATTCCCATTCTCGCTAGGGGTACCGCCCTAGGAGATTTGGGCCGTAGATGTGTCGGGGTACATACGGAGTACACCTACTGGATGTTATAAGGTGGTTGCACGCTTATTATCATCATTGTCAACATCAAGCTCGAGATTGATGCATTACTCGTGAAATGGTACATTGCTCGTATGAGTGAACCATAGCCTTCAGAGTGTGGTATAACTTTGATTGGTTGTGTTAATGCTTTCTTTAATTGTTATTATACTCTTGATTATATTGATTGATGTCCTTATTGGATATATTGCTTAACTGCCTTATTTGCATTGCACGACTTTCTTTCTCTCCACCTCGATATTTGTCTCGCCCTCACTGAGTATACATGTTGTGTATACTCACTCCTCACCACCACATTTCAGGAAATACCATATTAGCTAGAAAATTCGTGGTTTGTGATAGATCGTGCTTGAAGAGTTGCCTTGCGTGCTATGTGGCTTGAGTTGTCAAAGATACAAAGATGTATGTTTCATGTGTTGTATGTATTTAATGCTAAAAGGAATATAATTTAAGTTTTACTAGATTATTGAAGTGGTATGATAAGTTAGTTTATGTATTCAGTTAGTATAGTTTAACTTCAATGCATGTTTGTAATGTCCAAAGGAAAAGAGTTAGAATAGTCTAGGTACTTGAAAATATGTATATTTGCTGTGATTAATTGTTGAGAACCGAGGCTCGGATGACCTTGAGGAATTGTGAATGGTTGGACACGGTATTGGTCCACTTATATGCTGTCGCAGGTTTGCATTGTGCCAAGAAACAAGGGAGACTCCGCCCGTTTTCCCTAAAAATTTTGCCTGGGTTTGGAATTGGGTTGCGATTAGATTGATTGATAGAACTCCCGATTTCGAGAGAGATCGGGGTGTTACATGTTGTATCAGAGCTTGTTTAGCTTATAAGCCGGGACAGGGTCCTCGGTTTGGTGGGTGGTGATCCTTGAATGTGTGCTTGTTAAGTGTGTCTTGAAAGTGTATGCTTGTATGTGAGATTGTGTGTCTTGACTTGAATGTATGCACCTATGTGATATAGTTATGTGTTATGTATTAAATGTTTCTCAAGTAAGGTGAAGTGACTACTCGTGTATCGAATTGGCATCGTGAATCGAATCGACCTCATGAATTGTTATTTGCTTGAAGTATTGCTTGTATTGTGTGTATTGGAATGTCTTGAATTGGTTGTGCCGTGATTTGAATTGATTATGATGTGCTTGACTTGATTGTCATGTTTGAATGACTTTGATGATTAAACTGTTGTATAAACTCTTTTATAAACTTGCTTGCATAATAGTTTATGGCATGTATGTATAAATGTGATATATTGGCATTCATACATGTCCCGTTGAAATGGTAAGAAAGACTTCTTCCTCCCCTGAAGAGAAGTGGTTAGTAGCAGGCCCTCCAAGTTATGTGGATTGACGGGAATGAGCAGTATTTGACTAGCCTTTATTTGGGAGTTGGTGTTTGCCTTTGGAGCTCGGTTATTGGCGAATCTCTAGGGTCCTCCTCTGTGCTTAACAGTTGTGAAAGAGTAGTTTTCTTTTGAGGTTCTATTTGGCTGTTCTCTGGAGTATTCTTTGGTTCCCATATTGGGTATTCTTTGGAACTTCTGTTGGCACTTCTTGGTAGACTTGGCTATTGGGGTTTCAATCGAACTTACTGTATGGTATTATCTATGGTATATGTGTCTTTGTCTTTATTGGTGTGCTACTGGCATTCCTGATTAGAAATTCTTCAATGGCATTCTATAGAATTCTTAGTGGCCATTTATCTAGTACTTACTTATTGGGCAATCCTTGGTACTTTCTTACTGGAGCATTGTTTCAGGTATTTTCTTTAGTGTTCCTCAGTAGGTTTGGTATTTGGAATTCCTATCAGACTTATTGTATTGTACTACTTACGGTATTCTGTGGAATTCTTAGTGGGCATTCATCAGGTATTTATATATTGGCATTTCGTGGGAGACTTGGTTGGGATTTTAATAAACCTTTGGTGTTCTTTCTGCATTCTTATGGGGAACTTTGATTTGAGTCTACTTACAATGATCAATTTTGCGTGATGAGTACTATTTTGGTATTCTTTGTCGACATTTCTTAGTGGATTTGGCAATCGGAATTCTTATCGCATTTACTGCATAATATTATCTACAATATCTCTGCTCTAGTCTTTCTTTATATTTTATCGACAATCGTGATTGGAATTCTTCAATAGTATATGGAGCATCTGCACGACATTCTCTCTGGTATTTTACCCAATATTCTGTAGCAATATTATTTTGGGAATCTACTTGGTTATTCAGCTTGGTGTTCATTCATGGACTTTTGATAAGTATATATATGTTGGCGTAAATTTTGGATTCCCTATTTAGATGCTTCTTGAGCTATATTTTGGTAGACTTCCTTGAAACTTCTGTAATATGATTGACTGGATTTCTTGTCTAGAGTCTTCCTGAGCAGTACTTGGGTTCTCGTTTAAACTCTAATTCAGACTGTTTATTGTATACTTGCTCAGCAACCGATGAAGATTAGTCAGAGTTGGATTAAGTGGATGCAGAGTTCTATTGGAAGAAAAATTGTGAGGACGCAATTGTTTTAAGGGGGAAAGGATGTGATACCCCAAACCCAGCACGCATTTAATAGCATTTAACTGCATTTAATTAAGAGTTTAATTAGTTAAATCATCCATTCTTCATTATTTTGATATTTCTTTTAAAAATATTCAAATAATTTTTATATTGAATAATTTAAAAGATTATTACCTTTTTTTATTGTTTATAGAAATTAGATTTATTTTCTTGTATTTAATTAAGTGTCATCTTAAATGTTAGTATTTAATTGCATTTAATTACGTGTTTATATTAACTTGTTCATTCGTATCCTAGCATTAATTTCATAATTCTTTAAAATATTCTAGAAATAGAAAAATTAATTATTTTTAAATGAATATTGATTATTTTGATTGTTTTGATTATTTAAATAATCGGTTTTATTTTCTTGCATTTAATTACTCGGTTTTCAATTAAATGAGAAAAATTGCTCGGAGTCCAGAGTGAATTTTAAACTATTCTACTATTCTACTTTTCAAAAATTATAGTTTTATATTATTGCTCATCATTTGATTAGTGATCGTTTATTGATCGTTCGATCGTAGGATTTCGAAAATGAAAGTTGGAAGAATATTTCTCGGATTTCGTGAATAGCGTTTCTAGTTTAATTTAGCTAGTTTTAGTTGTTTTCCATCTAATTGCATTGTTTTAACTTGAGCAAGACCAAATGATAACCAAAATAGCCTTAGTTGACCAATTTAACTTGAATTTTGACTTTGTTAAATGACCATTTTGCCCTTGAGCTTTGTCAACTTTTTAAATAGCCAAAAATCAACAAAAAAATCATAAAAACAAAACCAAAATAACACCCAAGTCCCCCCCCCCTGGTCGAAGCTCCCAAGGAAAAGAAAGAAAAATTGATTTTTCATTTTTATGCCAAAATCTTGCGGGGAATCAGACGAGGATCGTGGCTCGGGTCCTTGCGGGTCTTGGTCTTCAATATTTGTGAGGGTTTTCACGTTTTTGTGCATTTATATTTGAATTTGATTTTTGTTTCAATTTTTCAGATTTGATATTTATTGCGTTATAATGCCTGTTATTGCTTGAAATAACTTCCTTAGGGTTCGTAGAGCATTACTCGTTAGTTATTTAGTGATTTTTACGGTTAGAAACGCAAATTTGAAATTGGGGAATAATAATGAATAGTGATTTTGAATAGTAAAATCCTAGAATTTTGGATTTTGATCCGAATCGCGTTTTCTTGATTTGTTTAGGTGCCATTAATGCTAGAAAGATAAAATGTACAATAAAAACGGACCGGCCTTTGTTAAAATTGAAAATTAGACAAAAAAACGTAAAGGGGCCGTTTGACCAAGAGTTGACATTGCTCGAATTGAGTTAGGGGTTTTGCTATTGAGGGTATGGAAGCACTTTTGGTGCTATTGTGGCATTGATTGAGTATCCGGTTAACATAGCTGTAGTTCAAACACAGTAGGTGGACTTTCGGGCTTCGGTTGGGATAGTGAGGTTTCGTGCCATAAAAACGTGCCTTGTAGTGCTTAAGTGAATGTAGCGAAATCGGTTTTCTAATCCCCTAGCTCGTTTTCTCGTAATTGCCTTTGAAAGTTAGAGATTGAATAGTGATATTTGTCGTTTTCGTGTTTGAACTGCTATTACTTGTTTGATTGATGTTATTGTTGATATTAATGATAATTATGCGTGGAAAGTTAATTGATTGCTATTATTGATTGTAAATGATTGATATCTCGTATATCGCCACTAATCTGTACTTTCGTGCTATCGCTCGTTTATTGCTTGTATTTCGTATTGTATTGCATAGTGTCAGGTGCGTGAGTGATGGGCTTCTCTGGGTAGTCTCGGGCTGCTAGGGTTGGTTTGCTCTAGCTCCGTGTCCTATTCCCATTCTCGCTAGGGGTGCTACCCTGGGAGATTTGGGTCGTAGATGTGTCAGGGTACATCCGGAGTACACCCAGCGGATGTTATAAGGTGGTTGCGCGCTTATTGTCATCGTTGTCAACATCAAGCTCGAGATTGATGTATCGCTCGTGAAATAGTTCATTGCTCGTATGAGCGAACCATAGCCTTCAAAGTGTGGTATAACTTTGATTGGTTGTGTTAATGCTTTCTTTAATTGTTATTATACTCTTGATTATATTGATTGTTGTTCTTATTAGATATATGGTTTAATTGTCTTATTTGCATTGCACGATCTTCTTTCTCTCCACCTCGATATCTGTTTTGCCCTCACTGAGTATACGTGTTGAGTATACTCACTCCTCACTACCACATTTCAGGAAATACCATGTTAGCTGGAAAGTTCGTGGTTATGTGATAGATCGTGCTTCAAGAGTTGCCTTGCGTGCTATGTGGCTTGAGTTGTCCAAGATGCAAAGATGTATGTTTCATGTGTTGTATGTATTTAATGTTAAAAGGAATGTAATTTAAGTTTTACTAGGTTATTGAAGTGGTATGATAAGCTAGTTTATGTATTCAGTTAGTATAGTTTAAGTTCAATGCATGTTTGTAATGTCCAAAGGAAAATAGTTAGAATGGTCTGGGTACTTAGAAATATGTATAATTATTTGTTGTGTTTAATTGTTGAGAACTGGGGCTCGGATGGCCTTGAGGAATTGTGAATGGTTGGACACAGTACTGGTCCATTTATATGCTGTCGCAGGTTTGCATTTTGCCTAGAAACAGGGGAGACTCCGTCCATTTTCCTTAAAAATTTTGCCCGGGTTTGGAATTGGGTTGCGATTAGATTGATTGATAGAACTACCGGTCTCTAGAGGGATCAAGGTGTTACAGGTGGTATCAGACCTTGTTTAGCTCATAAGCCAGGACAGGGTCCTTGGTCTGGTGGGTAGTGATCCTTGAATGTGTGCTTGTTATGTGTGTCTTGAAAGTGTATGCTTGTATGTGAGATTGTGTGTCTTGACATGAATGTATGCACCTATATGATATAGTTATGTGTTATGTGTTAAATGTTTCTCAAGTAAAGTGAAGTGACTACTCGTGTTTCGAATTGGCATCGTGTATCGAATCGACCTCATGAATTGTTATTTGCTTGAAGTATTGCTTGTATTGTGTGTATTGGAATGTCTTGAATTGGTTGTGCCGTGATTTGAATTGATTATGATGTGCTTGACTTGATTGTCATGTTTGAATGACTTTGATGATTAAACTGTTGTATAAACTCTTTTATAAACTTGCTTGCATAATAGTTTATGGCATGTATGTATAAATGTGATATATTGGCATTCATACATGTCCCGTTGAAATGGTAAGAAAGACTTCTTCCTCCCCTGAAGAGAAGTGGTTAGTAGCAGGCCCTCCAAGTTATATGGATTGATGGGAATGAGCAGTATTTGACTAGCCTTTATTTGAGAGTTGGTGTTTGTTTTGGAGCTCAGTTATTGGCGAATCTCTAAGGTCCTTCTCTGTGCTTAACAGTTGTGAAAGAGTAGCTTTCTTTTGAGGTTCTATTTGACTGTTCTCTAGAGTATTCTTTGATTTTCTTATTGGGTATTCTTTGGAACTTTTGTTGGCACTTCTTGGTAGACTTGGCTATTGGGGATTTCAATCGGACTTACTGCATGGTATTATCTATGGTATATGTATCTCGGTCTTTATTGGTGTGTTACTGGCATTCCTGATTGGAAATTCTTCAATGGTATTCTCTAGAATTCTTAGTGGTCATTTATTTAGTACTTACTTATTGGGCAATCCTTGGTACTTTCTTACTAGAGCATTGTTTCGGTTATTTTCTTTAGTGTTCCTCAGTAGGTTTGGTATTTGGAATTCCTATCATACTTATTGTATAGTACTACTTACGGTATTCTGTGGAATTCTTAGTGGGCATTCATCGGGTATTTCTATATTGGCTTTTCGTGGGAGACTTGGTTGGGATTTTAATCAGCCTTTGGTGTTCTTTCTGCATTCTTATGGGGAACTTTGATTTTAGTCTACTTACAATGATCAGTTTTGCATGAGGTGTACTATTTTGGGATTCTTTGTGGACATTTCTTAGTGGATTTGGCAATCAGAATTCTTATCGTACTTACTACATAATATTATCTACAATATCTCTACTCTAGTCTTTCTTGATATTTTATCAACAATCGTGATTGAAATTCTTCAATAGTATATGGTGCACCTGCACGACATTCTCTCTGGTATTTTACCCAATATTCGGTAGCAATATTATTTTGGGAATCTACTTGGTTATTCAGCTTGGTGTTCATTCATGGACTTTTGATAAGTATATATATGTTGGCGTAAATTTTGGATTCCCTATTCAGATGCTTCTTGAGCTATATTTTGGAAGACTTCCTTGAAACTTCTATAATATGATTGACTGGATTTCTTGTCTGGAGTCTTCCTGAGCAGTACTTGGGTTCTCGTTTAGACTCTACTTCAGACTGTTTATTGTATACTTGCTCAGCAACCGATGAAGATTAGTCAGAGTTGGATTAAGTGAATGCAGAGTTCTATTGGAAGAAGAATTGCGAGGACGCAATTGTTTTAAGGGGGAAAGGATGTGATACCCCAAACCCAGCACGCATTTAATAGCATTTAACTGCATTTAATTAAGAGTTTAATTAGTTAAATCATCCATTCTTCATTATTTTGATATTTCTTTTAAAAATATTCAAATAATTTTTATATTGAATAATTTAAAAGTTTATTACTTTTTTTTTTTGTTTATAGTAATTAGATTTATTTTCTTGTATTTAATTAAGTGTCATATTAAATGTTAGTATTTAATTGCATTTGATTACGTGTTTATATTAACTTGTTCATTCGTATCTTAGCATTAATTTCATAATTCTTTACAATATTCTAGAAATAGTAAAATTAATTATTTTTAAATGAATATTGATTATTTTGATTGTTTTGATTATTTTAATAATCGGTTTTATTTTCTTGCATTTAATTACTCGGTTTTCAATTAAATTAGAAAAATGGCTCGGAGTCCGGAGTGAATTTTATACTATTCTACTATTCTACTTTTCAAAAATTATAGTTTTATATTATTGCTCATCATTTGATTAGCGATCGTTTATTGATCGTTCGATCGTAGCATTTCGAAAATGAAAGTTGAAAGAATATTTTTCGGATTTCGTGAATAGCGTTTCTAGTTTAATTTAGCTAGTTTTAGTTGTTTTTCATCTAATTGCATTGTTTTAACTTGAGCAAGACAAAAATGATAACCAAAATAGCCTTAGTTGACCAATTTAACTTGAATTTTGACTTTGCTAAATGACCATTTTGCCCTTGAGCTTTGTCAACTTTTTAAATAGCCAAAAATTAACAAAATAATCACAAAACAAAACCAAAATACCACCCAAGTCCCCCCCTCCCCATGGCCGAAGCTCCCAAGGAAAAGAAAGAAAAATTGATTTTTCATTTTTAGGCCAAAATCTTGCGTTGAATCGGACGAGGATCATGGCTCGGGTCCTTGCGGGTCTTGATCTTCAATCTCTATGAGGGTTTTCAAGTTTTTGTGCATTTATATTTGAATTTGATTTTTGTTTCAAATTTTCAGATTTGATATTTATTGCGTTATAATGCCTGTTATTACTTGAAATAACTTCCTTAGGGTTCGTAGAGCATTGCTTGTTAGTTATTTAGTGATTTTTATGGCTAGAAACGCGAATTTAAAATTGGGGAAGAACAATAAATAGTGATTTTGAATAGTAAAACCCTAGAATTTCGGATTTTGATCTGAATTGCGATTTCTTAATTTGAATAGGTGTCATTGTTGATAGAAAGATAAAACGTGCAATAAAAACGGACTAGCCTTTGTTAAAATTGAAAATTAGACAAAGAAACGAAAAGGGGCCACTTGACCAAGTGTTGACCGTGCTCGAATTGAGTTAGGGGTTTTGCTATTGAGGGCATGGAAGCACTTTTCGTGCTGTTGTGCTGTTGATTGGGTGACCGGTTAGCATAGTTGTAGTTCAAATGCAGTAGGTGGACTTTCGGGCCTCAGGTGAGAAAGTAAAGTTTAGTGATATAGAAACATGCCTTGTAGTGCCTAAGTGAATGTAGTGAAATCGGTTTTCTAATCCCATAGCTCGTTTTCTCGTAATTGCCTTTGGAAGTTAGAGATTGAATAGTGATATTTGTCGTTTTCGTGTTTGAACTGCTATTACTTGTTTGATTGATGTTATTGTTGATTTTAATGATAATCATGCTTGAAAAGTTAATTGTATGCTAATATCGATTGTAAATGCTTGATATCTCGTATATCGCCACTAGTCTGTACATTTGTGCTATCGCTCAATTATTGTTTGTATCTCGTATTGCATTGCATAGTGTCAGGCGCGTGAGTGATAGGCCTCTCTGGGCAGTCTCGGGCTGCTAGGGTTGGTTTGCTCTAGCTCTGTGTCCTATTCCCATTCTCGCTAGGGGTGCTGCCCTGGGAGATTTGGGTCGTAGATGTATCGGGGTACATCCAGAGTACATCCAGTGGATGTTATAAGGTGGTTGCGCGCTTATTGTCATCGTTGTCAACATCAAGCTCGAGATTGACGTATCGCTCGTGAAATGGTACATTGCTCGTATGAGTGAGCCCGTAGCCTTCAAAGTGTGGTATAGCTTTGATTGGTTGTGTTAATGCTTTCTTTAATTGTTATTGTACTCTTGATTATATTGATTGATGTCCTTATTGGATATATGGTTTAACTGTCTTATTTGCATTGCACGATCTTTTTTCTCTCCACCTCAATATCTGTTTCGCCCTCATTAAGTATACGTGTTGAGTATACTCACTCCTCACCACTACATTTCTACGAAATACCATATTAGCTGGAAAGTTCGTGGTTATGTGATAGATCGTGCTTGAAGAGTTACCTTGCGTGCTATGTGGCTTGAGTTGTCAAAGATGCAAAGATGTATGTTTTCATGTGTTGTATGTATTTAATGTTAAAAGGAATGTAATTTAAGTTTTACTAGATTATTGAAGTGGTATGATAAGCTAGTTTATGTATTCAGTTAGTATAGTTTAACTTCAATGCATGTTTGTAATGTCCAAAGGAAAAGAGTTAGAATAGTCCAGGTACTTGGAAATATGTATATTTGTTGTGTTTAATTGTTGAGAACCAATGCTCGGATGGCCTTGAGGAGTTGTGAATAGTTGGACACAGTACTGGTCCACTTATATGCTGTCACAGGTTTGCATTTTGCCTAGAAACAGGGGAGACTCCGTCCGTTTTCCCTAAAAATTATGCCCGGGTTTGGAATTGGGTTGCGATTAGATTGATTAATAGAACTCCCGGTCTCGAGAGGGATCAGGGTGTTATAGGGTGCATAAATGATATTCTAAAATGAGCCTAGGTAGCTTTAAAATGAGTCAAATGCGCATAAACTAAGTTAGCTAACTAAAACACTTAGTTAAGTCATGTAATACTATTCATTAGATTGTCAAAAACATTTTCTAAATGGGTGATCCTATCGCTCTAAGCTCAAATGCACATTTTTCTCACTCCTAAAACAATTAATATGATTTAATAAAAATGCTAATTTAGTAATATTATGCAGTTGAAAAATGAAAGAAATAGTAACTAAAGAAGAGAGTAATTAAAGCAAAGAAGAAATGCGCACATAGTGGATGCAACAATAATCTAGAAGGACGACAAAATCTCGTGCGTCACAGTGGCACTTTCTCAAAGGGAATGATTGGACAAATAGACCACCTGGATAAGGGCGAGACAGATATTGAACTCACAAAGGAGTAAGGTAGTGAATACCTGCTTTTTTATAGCTTACCTTCATACCCATTTGACCCACAAAGTCCAGCTTTCTTGTGAAAGTCTTGGCTTGCTCTTTTTCCATGTCTGTTGATGGCGCTTGCTATTGAATGTCTTGATTGTGCATAACATAGCCCTTTCATACGTGCTTCTTTGTAGCATACTTAAGATGCTCCGGGATAAAGGCTCTTTGCAAGGGTATTGAAAGGTAAATGAATGCTTATCCTGTGGATGCGGCATTAGGGGTCTTAGCACTTTCCTTTTTAGAGGGAGGAATCCGCTAAGGCTAGGCAACTTATTCTAAAGGTAGAGATTCATCTTTCCAATGGCCAGTAGAAGAATGCCCTGTGGGACTTTCATAATAGAGTAGGGTGTTAGGGAGGAATTGGAAAAAACAAATGCCTTTTTGTTTACATGGGATTGATGCCCAGAAGATAGAAAGGATTGTAGAATAGATTGGATAGCAAGTCTATAAGGAAGGGACATAATCCGCTAGTGTGACATGCCCATAACAATAGAGCTAGTAAGGCAAGCAATCAGTACACGAATCCCTTTCCGGGGTGAAGGAAGAATCCGTTGGGACTCTTTCCTTGGCACGAACGATCTAATATTAGCAGAAGTAGACGGTTTAGTATGTCTAACCTTTCCTTCCGATTTTACATAATATGATTGATCCGGCTATCCAGCATTTAAAGCGTGCGTATACGATCCGATCTTTTCCTTTGCTTTAGGCATTCCAATGGTAGCAAGAAGAACTCCACTACGCTTTGAGCTCTTACTCATCCCTCCGGGCGATGATTCTATTCTTCTTGGCTTGGCCACTAAAAATGGACTCATTTTTTCTTTTGACCAAGCTAGCCAGATTTACTT
The DNA here is from genome assembly GCA_037974665.1 of Ehretia macrophylla. NCBI lineage: Eukaryota > Viridiplantae > Streptophyta > Magnoliopsida > Boraginales > Ehretiaceae > Ehretia > Ehretia macrophylla. The sequence continues at coordinate 35,237,715 of CM075770.1, forward strand.
CCTTTTTGTAGCAAGCTTTTACTTGTCTGCGATAGGTTCCTTATTCAAATCTAGACATAGTGGGAATACCAGATTTTCTGATTCACTTCCTCACTTGGAGATAACCTTTGAACCATTCCATTCTTTCAGAAATTAGGCTTAGGAGGACGGCCCAACCAATATGTTGCTGGGAGTATAGTGAGTATTCAATTACTGAGGAATTAGTTGATGGAGCGCCAGCTCATTACGATCCTGCCGCAGCATCAGTAGTCACCGGTGACTCCGTAAAAAAAATAATAATAAAAAATAGGCTAGCCGGGAAGGCCTCAATTCATGCCTCGTTCTTGCTTGCTCATAAAACCTCCCATCTGGTCCTTGCTTCTGTTCCTAAGTCAGATTCGAGGTTGTTTAATATAATATTTTCGAGGTTGAGAATTTGGCTTTAAATTGATTTATTGAGAAATATATAAGAAAAGTATTTGAGAATGAAACTGCCTTTTCTAGTTCTATACTAAATACTATTGGAATTTCCCATTACTGTTGTAGTATGCTTTGGCTAATGTCAAAATGTCTGATTGTGAATGAGCGAGTCGTTTTGGTACTATTATTTTCTTACCCCCTGTGTGGGCTTATCAGCGAGCTAAGCTAATCATTGGATACTTCAAACTTTCGATCTAAGCCACTTTTTTGTTAGCGAGAAATCGACACACATTGATATAGGATGTTGAGCGCGCTTGTGTATCCTAAGGCGAGGCCCATCTGTATCATTGTTTGTTTGACCCACTTTGTAATCTCAACATAGGTGTCACCTGCCATTGCTGGATTAGCGATTTCGGCTTTCCTTGTGGTTCCCATAAAATATGTATGAATTTTTCTATTGACGCCAAAAAAGAAAGCTTTTCGTGCCCTCCGGAAGTTGTTTCTTTCTCTCGATATGCAGAAGGGAGAGCATGCCCTGTCTCAGGAAGTATATCAGTCGATAACTATTTTACCAGAGCATATCCAATTGAAACTCTAATCCCAACCTCTTTTGAAGGAACTCCAAAAATACTTTACTTCAGAGCGGGGAATCTTCCTACAAGTGAGCACCAACTCAAATGTGTTTAAAAATGGCTATACCCCTTCCTAGAAAAAATACAACATTCTTGCACCCTCATGGGAGACATTGAATGTTGTCAACCAGCCTTAAAATGCTAAAAAAAATAGATTCTTCCTTTGACTTTGTTTTTTCTCTCCTTTGTCTCTTGAGTTATCCAAACAAACAAGAAAGTGAGAATCTTGGAGTAATAGACAAGGAAATACAGGAAAATCACCGGATGAGTCAGGCGTATTTTGATTTCAATCTATGCCTCGAAATAAAGGTAAAAGATGATATTACTGGAGTGACTGAAGATGAACTGATAAAAGACCAAGATGATGGGAGTTATGTTTCATAGTCATAGTCAGATCCCCAAAGTGTTCCCGGACTGCATGCATACATCCGTAAGTAACCTTTGTGCAACATGGCAAATTTCATTGAGAGGAATCAGCAAAGAAAAGAAAAACGGGTCAACATCTTAATGTGTATTTGAGAGATTATCCTCGGGCTGAGGAGCATCCACATGAGTTCATTGAGGTGTCTACACAGGAATAAAAACCTCTTTTATCTTTTGTCGAGAGTTCGGATTGCTCCACCAAAGTAGAACGAAAAAGAAGAATTGGAAATTCAAAGGGGGAGCCAGAAGCTTCGCTTCCGGTAGCTTGCTGACTCTCTTAGTTAGAAGAAGGCCCTTTGGCAAATTCTTTAGATCTGGGTAGACTCTCGCTCAGTAAAGAGTTGTAGATTCGTAAGATCATGATAATGCCCCATTGACTTGATATTATATTAGTAAAGCTAACGCGTGCTACAACTAGCATAACAACCCAGGGAAAAGGCTCTAGAGCCCCTACTTCTAAGTTGGACCAACAAGCAAGGGATTGAGCTTTAGAAAGCTTTTATTAGCATTAGTAAAGGCTACTATAGACTAATTAATGCGAGCAACAGCGTGAAAGCATTAATTGTCTAAACTAATACAATACTAATAAAGAAATGAATTATTATCGCTTAGCGCTTGTGCTAAGGAGTGAAACAACTTGACCATAGGGAAATAAAAGTATTAGTATATTCTTTTTAGGCAAGACCTGCGCCTTGCAAGAACAACATCTCTCTCGTTCTCCTAATCTATCTGAATTTGTATCACACTGAGCAGCCAAGACCAGGAACAAAATCTTCTTTCTGTTCTGTACCCATATTCAATTGTTCAAAACCAGTTGTCAATTGAGCTTGTTGCTTGTCTTAAACGACTATCCTTTCCTCTTTTTTCTGCACCAAGATGATCAACTACATATTTTTGGCCAAATGACCTGCATGATGCTTTCATGCAGTCCCGACTTCATGATCTCTCTCTAGTTTAGAACCAGCTGTTTCCCTTTGTCCTGAACCAAGAACATATTATTTTCGAACCTGGTTTAGAATCCTTCCTTTTATTCGTAATGTACCCAAGTCCAAGTGTTCATGTTAGAAAGATTATTCTTCTCCGAGATCAAGAGATTCATCTATCTTCTTTGTGAAACCCCAGATTTCATTTATACGTGAATTTGCATGTTTTGACCTATATATGTGTTATATGTGTTAAAATTTGCTAATTATGTGATTTATATTCCCATTACATGCTAAGTGTGCATTCATTAAATTTTCATAAAAAACGACATTGAAAATTTTATCGTCGATTTTTGTTAATAGTGTTTTGAACGCACGTCCGCTAAAATTTTTACACGGGTGTTTTAAACATCTTAAAACCTAGTCCTTTGTTATTAATAGACCCATGTTTGAAAAAATTGATTATGAAACGGAATAAGAATTTAAATAGACTTTTCAGGCGAAAAGTAGCGTTTTTGAGCTAAATAGTGATTTCTTCTAAACCGATTCTCGCATTGACTTTCGTTGACTTAGTATATATTAATATAAATGTATTTATATGTGGTATTAAATGGTTTTAGATTAATTTTGCATTTAAAAGACATTTGAAAACTAATAATATGACTTTTCATCTTCTTTTGCAAAAATCGAGTTTTTAACCAAGTTGGGTGTTAATGTATGCATATGAAAATTGTTGTCAACTAAAAATAAACTACTTAAAAATAGTCTAAGTGTTAAATGCATATTTGGGAGCAAAATAGTCTAAAAGACAATTAAAAGACAAGAAAATACTAAAAACTAACTTTGTTTGAACTTTGACTTTTATTATTTTTGTTGACCTTCAGGTTATATCATCAACACACATTAAATACCACACAAAACACCTCCAAAAACACACACATAACCAAAAATTCCAAGGGAAGCATAGAGAAAGCTTTTTTTTAAGGCGTTCAAGTGTTTTTCTCATTGATTCTGCCATTCAAGTCCAACTCACTTCCTTCAAAGCTTGATTTTGCTTGTTGGGCATTCATTCTACCTATTTCTAACCTTAGTTTGCATCAAAGGTGAGAGAAAAATTCTAGATCTCAAAATGCTATTTTTATGTCAAATCATATAATTGAATTTTTAGCCGTTGAAATGTTAAGTTGTTGTTAGATTGTTGCTCAGTGGATGCTAAGGATCATTTATATGTGTTTATATAAGTTTTGAACGGTTGTAGCATGTATTTCTATTTTTCGGGTATTAAAATTGAGTTATTGGCTTGTTGTTAATTTAGTGGAGTTGGAGTGGTTGGAATTGATTGCTGTTAGGTTCTAAAAGTTTGTTAATTACATGGTAGTAATGTTGTAGTGCCGAAATTTTGATTGTGATATCGTGGTGAAAGTTCGAAAAATTCAGGCATGGTGCATTGAGGTTTTAGGGTTGTTGGGCATGTTTTGGATGGATTATGGTTGTTTTTCGAGGGGACTTATGTTGTTTCTTGAGTGGGTGAGTGATAGAAACTGGTTTGGAGGTTATCGGATTAGTTGAATGTAAGTTATGACTTTCAGAAGTTTGAGTTTTCTTTCTTTAAAATGATGAACTAATGTCTTTAGTTGTTTGAGTGGTGTTTGGGTGGTTGAATCATGGGTTGTTGATGGTTAGATACGGGTTTGGTTGTGTGGTTTAATGCATGTTAAGTTGGATGGCCTACTTTGTCATCTAACTTAGTTGTTGAGTTATTGATTGATTAATTGATTAATTGATGTTATGCTGTTGAAATGATATTAAGTGATTGATTATTGATGAAGCCGGGAAATAGGCAACCTACTTTTGTTGTCCTCCTGTGATATTTATAATAATTATTATTTTCATGAGTTTTGATATGTGTATGTCACCTCTCGGGCAGCATCAGGCTGTCAGGTTGATAACGGCATGACTATCATAGGCTACCCCAACTCGCATGGGCGGAGGTGCCATGAAAGGAGGGGCTAGTGAGGTACCTCAGGTGCATGAGTAATGGGGAGTTACAAGAAGAATGGTTGAGATCGTTATGGCGTTTGGAGCTACACCAACTAGAGTATACTTTATTGATTGGTTATTATTATTGTTGTGCTTATATTGTTATTGAAGATTATTATGTGTTTACTGCTCAAAGGATGATTTCCAAGGAGTATAGTAAATACTGTTAAGAGATCTATCGAATCCTCACTAGATTTGTTTTATATAAGCTCACTCTCAATCGTTATATGCATACAGGTGTTACATAACCGGAATATGGGTATGTGCCTCAAGAAGATGAGAATGTGCTTTACGTGGGAGAGTCTTATGTGCAGGAGTCGTTGCCATGAGTTTGTCTTTGTTGTTGTAAATGTTGTATTATATAACTTACCTAAACTTAAAGACTTATACTATGCTAGTTTAGTAATCTTTATTTTGAACATGGTTAGGTTGCTAGACTGGTGTATAATCTATTTTGCAATGTATGATATAGCCTATGTATGATGTTGGAACGGAGGCGTATAACTATGAAAGAATTGTTGAAAGAATGCTTGATGTCTAATATGGTTGCGTTGTATGTTGTTAACTTGATTGAGGAGTTGATGGATGATTTGCGGAGTTGGTTGTATGATGTTCTAAAGGGTTGGATTAGAGCCCTGATGTCCGTGTTACTATCGTTATACTGCCGAAATTCTGTTGCATCCTGACTGATCGTAGGTAGGGTCGAGTTGGGGCGTGACATTAAATGGTATCAGAGTGCATGTTAGCTATCAACCGGGGTATCCTCGGAATGTGGGTAGTGGTGTTAACATGAATGCATGTACTAAGTGAAAGATGAATTACATGTTAATATGTCTATGTGATTAATCTACTTATATGATTAACTTTCTATGTGATGAATATGCCTTATTTGTTAAGTGAACTAATGTGGTCAATATGTTTTATGTGACAACGTGCCTTATGTACTCAATGTGTTATAATTAATGTGCATTATGTGATTAATGTGTATTATGTGACAAATGTGCTTTATGTGATCAAAGTGTCTTGTGTGATGTTAGTTGTTTATGTGGTTTTGTTTATAACTAGTTTATGTGAAACAACGTGCTTTAGGTGCTCAATGAACTTCAAGTGACCAATGTGACTTGTGTGATCAACTTGTCTTATGTAAAGTTTGTTGCTTATGTGACTTTAATTGTTTATAACTTACTTTCGTGATATAATATGTTTATGTGATATTGGCTTCCTATGTGCTGAATTGTGCATTATGTGATAATGTTGTAATATATGATAATCATGTAATATGTTGTACTTGTTTTCATGAGATATAATTGTATATATGATATAACTGAGGATGACTCTTTTGGGTGAAATAAAGATAGTTGCAAGAGCTTTCGGAACTAGAGGTAGGCTGTGATTTTGAATTATTATTATTCTGGTAGTTTAGCATTGAGATTTTGATTGTTATCTTTATGGATTTTAGTCTCAGCTTAATGGATTGATCATGATGTTCCTTTAGCGAGAATGCAGTTGTTCAAGGAAATAGTAATGTATTTTGATGATTATAATTACTTTTCTTGCCATGTTTAACTTGTTATTCCTTGGAGATGGATTATAAGTTGAGGTTTCTGTGAGGTTGTGATCATTGACTTTTGGAGTCTCAACTCAGATTATACTTTCTTGACGTTATTTTAGAATGAATTTATTTGAGGAATTAGTGATGTATATTTGTGAATGGAATGAAGTGTAGTATAACATGGATATATTTCTACTACTTGGGATTGCTATCTTATCAAAGGATATTTTGGAGTTTTGATCTTTAAACCTTGGAGCCAATTAGAGTGATTCCTGACTAAAGTTACTTTATTCGAAGATGTAATTGTTGGGAGATAGAATTATTTGAGGAAATAGGAATGTATTTTGGTGACTGAACATTTACTTGCCTACATCGAGATTTTGAGTTCTAGGTGGTATGACTTTCTAAATTATTGATTGGGGGTTCTCTTGTGTTATAATAGGTTAATATGAATCTGTATTGTGTTATCAAATTTTGGAGTCTTCATCAATCAATCTTGTTGGGTAATTGGTGATTTATCTTGTTTGGTGATTGGTCTGGTGCGGAATGTAAATTTTGGAGTGATTGTATGACTCCTTAGGTTCTCTAGATCTCCTTAGTATCTTGTTTTAAAGAGAGATAGTTATAGGATTTGATTTATTGGTGTTTAAGTATGTAGGTGGGACACCCTTCTTGTGCTTTATAATTCTTTTGGGCGTATTATTCTCTTCTACTCTATTCTCACTTATTTGAGAGAGAGTTACACTTTTTTAACCTATCAATTGTTTCTTGAAAGTTTGCTTATTGGATTAATGGATCCTATACTCATTTGACATTGTTTCTGTTCTTAACCCTCATATTTGCTTCCTATAACAATGTCACTTATTGGAGTTAAGGTTTGAGACTTCTATATTTCATTCTATATTTCCAGCCATTGGTTTCAATATTTCATTTCATCTTATTACTGTTCATTTGAAAGTAATTTCTCCTTTGGTATACCATTTTACTTATTCGAATTTCACTTGCTTGATGCACTCCCTACCTAAGTACATCATTGTCATTCTTGTTGATCTTTGTTAATCCTATTGATTTATTATTAAATCTTGAGCCATTACTTTGCTTGTAATTGCTCATTCAATATACTCAGCACTATCCTGTTGTTATAATTTCTTGTTTATAGTTCTTTGGCTTTTGCGTGCTGAGATACTCATTATATTGCCACTCATATTTTCAATTGAATTAATCATCTCTTATTTCTTAGTTTCATTTCGCCTCAAGTACAACTTACTTGTTGGTTCCTTGAACAATCATCGAGAATTGAAATGTTTACCTGTTCAGGAATGTTCGTTGAACATACTCAGCACTGTTTTGTCTCGTCATCATTCTGTTCGTACTTGTTTAACTGATAAGTGCTGAGACCTTCATCATATTGGTTATCATGCTTCCCAATTGAACTATTAGCCTCTTGATGCTCTAACTTGTTTGACCTCTTGTTCACTTGATTGTTGGCTCGAATATGACTTTCCATATCCTTATTTCCTTGCAAATTTCATAATAGCCATATTATGACCAATGTCACTTTTGAGATATTTCCTTGATTAATAATCATTCATGTTATCGTGAATGAGTTTTTAAACCCTCAAGGTATTCATAAAGCCCTTTTGTGTAGTAGGGGATGATTGATAAGTAGTGGTGTCATGCTAAGATCTTGGAGTTGCGATTTCTTTCATATGCAATATGATATTAGGTGGGAGTGAGTTATGAATTGAATCTTGTCTTGGAATTGTGATCATCAACTTGCAATCAACGAAGTTTTATTTCCTTTGAGTTCTTTGTTTAGGTGTTATCCTAAGAGATAAATGGGAACTAAGAGAAGTATTGTTAAAGTGTAACGATCGAGGACTTAGTTGTTTGTTAGTTCGAGAATTGCGCGGATGCAATTGTTTTAAGGGGGGGAGGATGTGAAACCCCAGATTTCATTCACACGTGAATTTGCATGTTTTGACATGTATGTGTTATATGAGTTAAAATGCGCTAATTTTGTAATTTATATTCCTATTACATGCTAAGTGTACATTCATGAAATTTTCATGAAAAACGACATTGAAAATTTTATCGTTGGTTTTTGTGAATAGTGTTTTGAACACACGACTAAAATTTTTACACGGGTATTTTAAACATCTTAAAACCTAGTCCTTTGTTATTAATAGACCCATGTTTGAAAAAATTTGATTCTGAAACGGAATAAGAATTTAAATAGACTTTTCGGGCGAAAAGAAGCGTTTTTGAGCTAAATAGTGATTTCTTCTAAACCCGATTCTCGCATTGACTTTCGTTGAACTAGTATATATTAATATAAATGTATTTATATGTGGTATTAAATGGTTTTAGATTAATTGTGCATTTAAAAGGCATTTAAAAACAAATAATAAGACTTTTCATATTCTTTTGCAAAAATCGAGTTTTTAACTGCATCGGGTGTTAATGTATGAATATGGAAATTGTTGTCAACTAAAAATAAACTACTTAAAAATAGTCAAAGTGTTAAATGCATATTTGGGAGCAAAATAGTCTAAAAGACAATTAAAAGACAAGAAAATACTAAAAACTAACTCTGTTTCAACTTTGACTTTTATTATTTTTGTTGACCTTGAGCTCATATCATCAACACACATTAAAAACCAAACAAAACACCTCCAAAAACACACACATAACGGAAAATGCCAAGGGAAGCAAAGAGAAGGCATTTTTCTAAGGCTTTCAAGTATTTTTCTAATAGATTTTGCAATTCAAGTCCAAATCACTTCATTCAAAGCTTTATTTTGCTTATTGGGCATCCATTCTACCTATTTCTAACCTTAGTTTGCATCAAAGGTAAGAGAAAAATTCTAGATCTCAAAATGCTATTTTTATGTCAATTCATATAATTGAAATTTTAGTCGTTGAAATGTTAAATTGTTGTTAGATTGTTGCTCAGTGGATGCTAAGGATCATTTGTATGTGTTTATATAAGTTTTGAACGGTTGTAGCATGTATTTTTATTTTTTGGGTATTAAAATTGAGTTATTGGCTTGTTGTTGATTTAATGGAGTTGTGGTAGTTGAATTGATTGCTGTTAGCTTCTAAAAATTTGTTAAATACATGGTAGTAATGTTGTAATGCCGAAATTTTGATTGTAGTGGTGAAAGTCCTGAAAATTCAGCCATGGTGCATTGAGGTTTTAGGGTTGTTGGGCTTGTTTTGGATGGATTGTGGTTGGTTTTCGAGGGGGATTATGTTGTTGCTTGAGTGGGTGAGTGATAGAAACTAGTTTAGAGGTTATCGGATTAGTAGAATGTAAGTTATGACTTTTAGAAGTTTGAGTTGTCTTTCTTTAAAATGTTGAACTAATGTCTTTAGTTGTTTGAGTGGTGTTTGGGTGGTTGAATCATGGGTTGTTGATGGTTAGATACGGGTTTGGTTATGTGGTTCAATGCTTGTTAAGTTGGATGGCCTACTTTGTCATTTAACTTAGTTGTTGAGTTATTAATTGATTAATTGATGTTATGCTGTTGAATTGATATTAAGTGGTTGATTATTGATGAAGCCGGGAGATAGGCAACCTACTTTTGTTGTCCTCCTGTGATATGAATAATTATTATTATTGTCATGAGCCTTGGTATATGTGTGCCACCTCTCGGGCAGCGTCGGGTTGTCGGGTTGATAACGACATGACTATCATAGGCTACCCCCAGCTTGCATGGGCGGAGGTGCCATGAAAGGAGGGGCTAGTGAGGTACCTCAAGTGCGTGAGTAATGGGGAGTTACCAGAAGAATGGTTGAGATCGTGATGGCGTTTGGAGCTACACCAACTAGAGTATCCTTTATTGATTGGTTATTATTATTGTTGTGCTTATATTGTTATTGATGATTATTATGTGTTTACTGCTCAAAGGATGATTTCCAAGTAGTATAGTAAATACTGTTAAGAGATCTACCGAATCCTCACTGGGCTTGTTTTATATAAGCTCACTCTCAATCGTTATATGCATACAGGTGTTACGGAAACGGAATACGGGTATATGCCTTAAGAAGATGAGAATGTGCTTTACGTGGGCAAGTCTTATGTGCAGGAGTCGTTGCCATGAGTTTGTCTTTGTTGTTGTAAATATTGTATTATATAACTTACCTAAACTTAAAGACTTATACTATGCTAGTTTAGTAATCTTTATTTTGAACATGGTTAGGTTGCTAGACTAGTGTATAATCGATTTTGCAATGTATGATATAGCCTATGTATGATGTTGGAACGGAGGCGTATAACTATGAAAGAATTGTTGAAAGAATGCTTGATGTCTAATATGGTTGCGTTGTATGTTGTTAACTTGATTGAGGAGTTGATGGATGATTTGCGGAGTTGGTTGTATGATGTTCTAAAGGGTTGGATTAGAGCCCTGATGTCCGTGTTACTATCGTTATACTGCCGAAATTCTGTTGCATCCTGACTGATCGTAGGTAGGGTCGAGTTGGGGCGTGACATTCTTCTTCTTCCTATTTTTATAATAATAATAAAGAACATATCGAGCTAACTAAGTAAACAAGCTAAGCTTCTCCTCTATACGCCGTATATCAATGAGCGAGGGCACTAAACAAGCGATTCAAGCCAGATATACATGAGAGTGAAAGCACGAACGAAAGCGAGACTAAAATGATTGATGCCTCTGCCCCCTCCTGATGAGACCTCCTGACGGGATACTGTACTTTTCAAACTATGATGCTTTGAGACCAGACTCAACCAGGTCACTTGATTGAGATAAGTAAGTCGATACAATAGGGTTCACAGTTCAAACAAAGGATTCACAAAGGGGCTTCAGGGGCTTTAAGTTGGGAAGTACTGATGTGGGTTCCGAGGCCTGCTTCTGAACCAATACTAGCCTCGCTTTCTAAGTTGGGATCTGCTTTTCGGCTTGCCTTATTATTAGAGAAAGGGGCAGGGGCTGGCGTTGTTCCCTAATCTTGATAATTGAGTGAAGAAGTTCCGGTAAGAGCCATCCTACACTATGATATCATGCTGCATCGGTGTTTTTAGGGCCTTCCAGGCCTATTAGATTAGGCCAGGTTCGTAGACAGGGTACATAGAAAGGGGGGTAGGGACGCTAACAAGTACTAAAAAAAGACTTTCCACAAGGAATTATTATCGCTTTGCTCTTGTGCTAAGGAGTTAGAGCTTTAGTTTTCTTGCTGCCCTTCCCGCTGTAGTTGATGGAGAAGCATTGAACAAGGCAAGGAGTCGAGACAGTGTTAGCTACAATCTCTGCCCTCTTCATCTCCTAGTCAAGTTTTTCCAATTGGCCAGCTAGGAACCATGGGAGTGAATCTTTATATAATCACATTGACCCATTAGAAGCAGCCTTTGGGGAAGCTATACCATCAGTTACAAAGGAAGAAGGGACGAACCTGTACTAACAAGAGATCTCTTTCTTGTTCCTATGCCGGACCAGCCAACAAAGGAATCAATGAAGTACATGATCCCAGATCCGGATATTCAACACCACCTGCCATCTCGCCTTTTTGATTATTATTATTATCATGAACATTGGCTTCTTCCTCATTTATAGCAGCATTAACTCGTTGCACTTCATGGTCATCCAGACTAGGCGCAACCGAAAACCTCCCAATCACACGCTGTTCTTGATTTTTTGTTTTGATCTGTTCATGTGGCTGGCTTTACACTCTCAGCAGCTTTCGAAGTCTCACCCTGGCCTGCACCTGCTTTCTCCTTGGCTCTATTAGGGTTCATAGTATCATCCTGCAAAGGTTCTTTGCCTTTATTTAGAGCAGGTCTGGCTTTGCATTCATCTAGGCTGTGGCATCTCATACGATAGAAGGAACAAGACTTCAGGGGATTGTCGTAAATGATTCGTTGTCAGCGCCCAAACTTTTCCATCCCCAGTCAGGATTGGGCATATCCTTCAAGAGATGAACCAATACGCATACTCTAGCAACACTAAGCCTTGGAAGATTTCTGATTGGGGCATCCATTGTAAAAACTCAGCCGGAACCTCAATAATATGTAGTACCCGAAGATTTATTACACGACGTCATTTGGTCTAGTTTAGTGATAGAGGTAGGTCAGCTTGATCAGGAGGGGACCGGCTTTTTATGCGATAAAAGCCTTGTGTCGCAGAATGAACCGAGACTCCTTCTATGCCTATTTACCTCGGAGCTAGGCATATTCTTGTACTAATACAAAGAAGGCATATTCGGGGCCAAAAGGATAACTTCTACTTATTGGGACTCTACTAGGGGAGGCCTCACTCTATTTAGATTTATGCCTGGCCACAGGAAGAGCAAACTAGTCTCTTAGACAATTAGTAGGGCACCCTACTATTTCCTGTAGGAACAATAAATAACCGACTAGTCTGTTACACAATCTTATGGTATATCTGGTTTCTTTCCTTTATGGTCGTATTGCTTAACTCTAGCAACATCAACTCATCCCCCGCCCAACTCTTACACAATCAGTTGTGGAGGACTCGGATAGGTCCCCCTATTCTGTATATTCTAAGTAACTCGGAGATAGAGCTAGTATTGGACCACGACCTTTACTTTATTTGACAAAACTAACCTCACATAGATTTCTTGCAAGAAATGGGCCGATACAAGACATTCCTACGCGGGAGATAGCCCAAGAGAGTAGATTTGCACGTGGAAGAAATCCATATAATAGTATGGCATAATCTATGATTCAGATACTCAAAAAATGACTAGACTCACCTTGCAATAAAGGAAGGTGGGAAGATACGGAAATCCTAACAAAACCAAACGCAAGCCTACTCTCTTATTTAGAACCAGCAAGGCGCTTTGCTCGATTGGAGATAGAAGGCTACTTCCCTACCTTGAGAAGAGGTATCGAAGACAAAGACTTAGAAAAAGCCTCTCTTTATCCTACTTCTGAAATCTAGTATAAATCTCATCCTCTCCATGAGTGGAAATGTACTCGATCTGTCCATCCTCATACATTATTCTAGTAAGGGCTTTTAGTATGATATTTCGGTACATTCTTCCTAGACAGGTTTTCATACCTTAGATGTCCTTTTGTTCTTACTAGTACTTGATTTGACATGACAGGCCTCACACTGACGAGTCTTCAGCTATAGAGAAGACCCTATGAGGTAAATAGATAGATTGAGATCTGATCAGAGGATGCTTCTTGTTCATGCCACTTAACGGATAGGAAAAAATATAGCTTACTCATCGACGATAAGGATCGAACCCTTTCCTAAACTATGGATAACACGGGACAACCAGCTAATGGTCAAGGGGTAGCGACATTCTTGGGCTACCCCTACCTTTTGGATAAGCAAACCAGTAGTGACGTCACAGTCTCCGGCCTTGATTCCCATAATCAAACTACCCTCGATCTTAACCTCTATTTTAAAATAAAGACTCTGACTCCGCTGAGAAGGATTCTCCTGCCAACTATTATGTTCAAAGACAGGCCTCAACATGACTTTAAAGCGAATATTCTCTATTGAAATTTCCATAGATAGAATAGAAATTAGGCCATCTCCTCAAAGGCGGCTTTGGCTACGTCTTTGCCTATTCTCATCTGAGATAGCATCTCATGACACCCATACCAAAAGAAGTCGTTGACCCAACTACGATCAGCACTTCCCGTAGAATGAGAAAAGGGCATCTCATAGAGTCTTTATTTTAAAATAGGGGTTAGAACCATAAAAAGTAGCATTCGAATTTATGAGTTGGCCCCTAAGAGCCCCGCTTCCAGATAGTGTACTCTCGACTTTACGCATTCATTCCCTTATCTCTTCGGGCAGACTCTTGAGATTTCTTCCCAAACCACGAAAGGCGTTGAAAGTTAAGAGCCCTACTTTCTTGATCCATCTATGAGGAATCCCCTATTAGGTTAGGCATTAGGGGCCTTCAAAGAAAGACACTCAATCCTGTACAAAACTTAAATGTCCCATTATCAGCGTCCCATTCTACGCAATTCAATCCTTTTCCCAAAAAGGAGGACGCTTGGTGACTGGAACAAACAACTTCCCTGGGGGGGAATGCTTAAAAGAGGTGACAAAGTCAGATGTCCTATAATCTTCACTGACTCTTAATATTCCCTCGTTGAACTTTGTTGAGCTTTTGCTGCCTACTCTATCTATTAGCCTCTCATTCTATGCCAAATGCTATTATGGGGGGACCGATAAACCAGACAAGCTGGCTCGAGAGACCTCAACTTGATAGGGAAGAAGCAGAAGAACCCTTCATCTTCGTCTTAACGTTAGATAGTGCCATATCAGGTGTGATAACCCGAACCCAGCATGCATTTAATAGTATTTAACTGCATTTAATTAAATGTTTAATTAGTTAATCATCCATTTTGCACTATTCTGATATTTCTTTTAAGAATATTTGAATAATTTTTATATTGATTAATTTAAAAGATTATTATCTATTTTTATTATTTATAGAAGTTGGATTTATTTTCTTGTATTTAATTAAGTATCATCTTAAATGTTAGTATTTAATTGCATTTGATTACGTGTTTATATTAACTTGTTCATTCGTATCTTAGCATTAATTTCATAATTCTTTAAAATATTCTAGAAATAGTTAAATTATTTATTTTTAAATGAATATTGATTATTTTGATTATTTTAATAATCGGTTTTATTTTCTTGCATTTAATTATTCGATTTTTAATTAAATAAGAAAAGTAACTCCGAGCCAAAGTGAATTTTAAACTAAATTACTTTTCAAAAATTATATTTTTAAGAAATTGTTTATCATTCTAGTAGTGATCGTTTATTAACCGCTTGATCGTAATGCATCGAAAATGAGAGTTAGAGAAATATTTCTTGAATTTTATGAATAGTGTTTTTAGTTTAATTTAGCTAGTTTTAGTTGGTTTTCATTAAAATTGCATTGTTTTAACTTGAATTAGACTAAATGCTAATTAAATAAGCTTATTTGACCCTTTTTAACTTGATTTTGACCAAGCGTTTAGCCTTTGACCATTTTACCCCTTTGTGTCATCTTTTAAACAAAGGAAAAGAAAAATAAAATAAAAAAGGCAAAAAAATCAGCCATGGCCGAAACTCAAGGGAAAAGAAAGAAAAAATTTCTTTTGCATTCTCTTCTCCAATCTTGCATGGAATTGAGCGAGGATCGTGGCTCGGGTCCTTGCGGGGCTTGGTCTTCAATCTCTGTGAGGGGTTTCACGTTTTTGTGCATTTTTATTCGAATTTGATTTTTGATTCAATTTCTTATATTTGACATTTAATGCGTTATAATGGTTGAAATTGCTTGGAATTGCCTTTTTAGGGTTCGTAAAGCATTGCTTGTTAGTTATTTAGCGATTTTACGGCTAGAAACGCAAATTGAAGTTGGGGAAGAACAATGAATAGTGATTTTGAATAGTAAAACCCTAGATTTTTGAATTTTTGATCCGAATTACGATTTCTTGATTTGGATAGGTGCCATTAGTGATAGAAAGATAAAATGTGCAATAAAAACGGACCGACCTTTGTCAAAATTGGAAATTAGACAAATAAACGTAAAGGGGCCGTTTGACCAAGAGTTGACTGTGCTCAAATTGAGTTGGCGGTTTTGTTATTGAGGACATGGAAGCACTTTTGGCGCTGTTGTGGCGTTGATTGAGTGACCGGTTAGCATAGTTGTAGTTTAAATGCAGTAAGTAGACTTTCGGGCTTCGGGTGAGAAAGTGAAGTTTCGTGATATAGAAACATGCCTTGTAGTGCCTGGATGAGGGTAGTGAAATCGGTTTCTTAATCCCGTAGCTCATTTGCTTGTAATTGCCTTTGGAAGTTAGAGGTTGAATAGTGATATTTGTCATTTTCGTGTTTGAACTACTATTGCTTGTTTAGTTGATGTTATTGTTGATGTTAATGATAATCATGCTTGAAAAGTTAATTGAATGCTATTATCGATTGTAAATGCTTGATATCTCGTATATCGCCACTAATCTGTACTTTCGTGCTATCGCTCGTTTATTGCTTGTATCTCGTATTGCATTGCATAGTGTCAGGCGCGTGAGTGATGGGCCTCTTTGGGCAGTCTCGGGCTGCCAGGGTTGGTTTGCTCTAGCTCCGTGTCCTATTCCCATTCTCGCTAGGGATGCCGCCCTGGGAGATTTGGGTCGTAGATTTGTCGGGGTATAAGGTGGTTATAAGGTGGTTGCGCGCTTATTGTCATCGTTGTCAACATCAAGCTCGAGATTGATGTATTGCTCGTGGAATGGTACATTGCTCGTATGAGTGAACCGTGACCTTCAAAGAGTGGTATAGCCTTGAATGGTTGTGTTAATGCTTTCTTTAATTGTTTATTGTATTGTCATTTATATTGAATGCTTTCTTATTGATTATATTGCTTGACTGTATCTATTTGCATTGCACGATCTTCTTTCTCTCTACCTCGATATCTGTTTCGCCCTCACTGAGTATACGTGTTGTGTATACTCACTCCTCACCACCACATTGCAGGAAATACCATGTTAGCTGGAAAGTTCGTGGTTATGTGATAGATCGTGCTTGAAGAGTTGCCTTGCGTGCTATGTGGCTTGAGTTGTCAAAGATGCAAAGATGTATATTTTCATGTAATGTATGTGTTTTGTGTTAAAAGGAATGTAATTTAAGTTTAACTAGATTATTGAAGTCGTATGAAAAGTTAGTTTATGTATTTAATTAGTATAGCTTAACTTCAATGCAAGTTTGTATTGTTTAAAGAAAGAGTTAGAATAGTCTGGGTACTTGGAAATGTATGTATATTTGTTGTGTTTAATTGTTGAGAACCAAGGCTCGGATGGCCTTGAGGTGTTTGTATGGTTGGACACGGTGCTGGTCCACTTATATGCTGTCGCAGGTTTGCATTTTGCCTAGAAACAGGGGAGACTCCGTCCGTTTTTCCTAAATTTTATGCCCGGGTTTAGAATTGGGTTGCGATTAGATTGATTGATAGAACTTCCGGTCTCGAGAGGGATCAGGGTGTTACAGGTGGTATCGGAGCTTGTTTAGCTCATAAGCCGGGACAGGGTCCTCAGTTTGGTGGGTAGTGATCTTTGTATGTGTGCTTGTTAAGTGTGTCTTGAAAGTGTATGCCTGTATGTAAGATTGTGTGTCTTGACCTGAATGTGTGCACCTATGTGATATAGTTATGTGTTATGTGCTAAATGTGTGTTACATGAAGTGAAGTGACTACTCGTGTATCGAATTGGCATCGTGAATCGAATTGACCTCGTGAATTGTTATTTGCTTGAAGTATTGCTTGTAATGTGTGTATTGGAATGTCTTGAATTAGTTATGCCGTGATTTGAATTGATTATGTTGTGCTTGACTTGATTGTCGTGCTTGAGTGACTTTGTTGAATAAACTATTTTATAAACTGTTTTATAAACTTGCTTGCATAATAGTTTAAGGCATGTGTATAAATGTGATATATTGGCATTCATACATGTCCTATTGAAATGGTAAGAAAGACTTCTTCCTCCCCCTAAAGAGAAGTGGTTAGCAACAGGCCCTCCAAGTTATATGGATTGATGGGAACGAGCAGTGCTTGACTAGGCCTTTACTTGGGAGTTGACATTTATAGTTGGAGTTTGTTTATTGGGATTCCTCTAAGGTTATCTCCTATGCTTAGTATAAATGACTTTCTTTGGAGTTCTACATGATTATTCTTTGGAGCATTTTCTTAATATATCCTTGTTGGGCATTCATCGGGTATTTCTATATTGGCATTTCGTGGGAGACTTGGTTGGGATTTTAATCAACCTTTGGTGTTCTTTGTGCATTCTTATGGGGAAACTTTGATTTGAGTCTACTTAAAATGATCAGTTTTGCGTGAGGCATTCTAATTTGGTATTCTTTGTGGACATTTCTCAGTGGATTTAGCAATCGGAATTCTTATCGGACTTACTGCATAATATTATCTACAATATCTCTGCTCTAGTCTTTCTTGATATTTTATCAGCAATCGTGATTGGAATTCTTCAATAGTATATGGTGCCTGCACGACATTCTCTCTGGTATTTTACCCAATATTCGGTAACAATATTATTTTGGGAATCTACTTGGTTATTCAGCTTGGTGTTCATTCATGGACTTTTGATAAGTATATATATGTCGGCGTACATTTTGGATTCCCTATTCAGATGCTTCTTGAGCTATATTTTGGAAGACTTCCTTGAAACTTCTGTAATATGATTGACTGGATTTCTTGTCTGGAGTCATCCTAAATAGTACTTGGGTTCTCGTTTAGACTCTACTCCAGACTGTTTATTGGTATGTTCTTGGTACTTTTAGTTGAGATTCTATTATGGCATTCATGTCTAGTAAGATTTTTATTTGGAGTTCTATTTGTTATTCTCTAGAGCCTTTATTTGGCCTTATTATTTTGGAATTTTCGGGCAGTACTACTCGGGTTTCTTAGATTGGATTTCTTCGGATGTCCTTATGTAGTGTCTTGCTCAGCAACCGATGAAGATTAGTCAAATTTGGATGTCAGATGATGCAGAGTCCTATTTGAAGAAGAATTGCGAGGACGCAATTGTTTTAAGGGGGGAAGGATGTGATAGCCTAAACCCGGCATGCATTTAATAGCATTTGACTGGATTTAATTAAATGTTTAATTAGTTAACTATTTTGATATTTCTTTTAAGAATATTTGAATAATTTTTATATTGATTAATTTAAAAGATTCTTACCTATTTTTATTATTTATAGCAATTGGATTTATTTTCTTGTATTTAATTAAGTGTCATCTTAAATGTTAGTATTTAATTGCATTTGATTATGTGTTTATATTAACTTGTTCATTCGTATCTTAGCATTAATTTCATAATTCTTTAAAATATTCTAGAAATAGTTAAATTATTTATTTTTAAATGAATATTGATTATTTTGATTATTTTAATAATCGTTTTTATTTTCTTGCATTTAATTACTGAGTTTTCAATTAAATGAGAAAAGTAACCCCGAGCCGGAGTGAATTTTAAACTAAATTACTTTTCAAAAATTATATTTTTAAGAAATTGTTTAGCATTCTAATAGTGATCGTTTAATGACCGTTTGATCGTAGTGCATCGAAAACGAAAGTTAGAGAAATATTTTTCGAATTTAGTAAATAGTGTTTTTAGCTTAATTGAGTTAGTTTTAGTTGGTTTTCATTAAAATTGTATTGTTTTAACTTGAATTAGACTAAATGGTAATTAAATAAGCTTATTTGACCATTTTTAACTTGATTTTGACCAAGCATTTATCCTTTGACCATTTTACCCCTTTGTGTCATCTTTTAAACAAAAGAAAAGAAAAAAAAATAAAAAAGGAAAAAAAATCAGGCATGGCTGAAACTCAAGGGAAAAGAAAGAAAAAAAATTTCTTTTGCATTTTCTTCTCCAATCTTACGTGGAATCGGACGAGGATCGTGGCTCGGGTCCTTGCGGGTCTTGGTCTTCAATCTCTGTGCGGGTTTTCACATTTTTGTACATTTATATTCGAATTTGATTTTTGATTCAATTTCTTAGATTTGATATTTATGCGTTATAATGCTTGAAATTGTTTGGAATTGCCTCCTTAGGGTTCGTAGAGCATTGCTTGTTAGTTATTTAGCGATTTTTACGGCTAGAAACGGAAATTGAAATTGGGGAAGAATAATAAATAGTGATTTTGAATAGTTAGACCCTAGATTTTTGGATTTTTGATCCGAATTACGATTTCTTGATTTGGATAGGTGCCATTAATGATAGAAAGATAAAATGTGCAATAAAAACGGACCGGCCTTTGTTAAAATTAGAAATTAGACAAAGAAACGTAAAGGGGCCGTTTGACCAAGAGTTGACCGTGCTCGAATTGAGTTAGGGGTTTTGCTATTGAGGGCATGGAAGCACTTTTGGTGCTGTTGTGGCGTTGATTGAGTGACTGGTTAGCATAGTTGTAGTTCAAACGCAGTAGGTGGACTTTCGGGCTTCGGGTGAGAAAATGAAGTTTCGTGATATAGAAATGTGCCTTGATGAGGGTAGTGAAATCGGTTTTCTAATCCTGTAGCTTGTTTGCTCGTAATTGCCTTTGGAAGTTAGAGATTGAATAGTGATATTTGTCGTTTTCGTGTTTGAACTGCTAATACTTGTTTAGTTGATTTTATTGTTGATATTAATGATAATCATGCTTGAAAAGTTAATTGAATGCTAATATTGATTGTAAATGCTTGATATCTCGTATATCGCCACTAATATGTACTTTCGTGCTATCGCTCATTTATTGCTTGTATCTCGTATTGCATTGCATAGTGTCAGGCGCGTGAGTGATGGGCCTCTCTGGGTAGTCTCGGGCTGCCATGGTTGGTTTTCTCTAGCTCTGTGTCCTATTCCCATTCTCGCTAGGGGTGCCGCCTTGGGAGATTTGGGTTGTAGATATATTAGGGTACATCCAAAGTACACCCAGTGGAAGTTATAAGGTGGTTGCGCGCTTATTGTCATTGTTGTCAACATCAAGCTCGAGATTGATATATTGCTCGTGGAATGGTACATTGCTCGTATGAGTGAACTATGACCTTCAAAGTGTGGTATAGCTTTGAATGGTTGTGTTAGTGCTTTCTTTGATTGTTTATTGTATTGTCGTTTATATTGAATGCTTTCTTATTGATTATATTGCTTAACTGTATCTATTTGCATTGCACGATCTTTTTTCTCTCCACCTCGATATCTATCTCGCTCTCACTGAGTATACGTGTTGTGTATACTCACTCCTCACCACCACATTTTAGGAAATTCCATGTTAGCTGAAAAGTTCGTGGTTACGTGAAAGATCATGCTTGAAGAGTTGTCTTGCGTGCTATATGGCTTGAGTTGTCAAAGATACAAAGATGTACATTTTCATGTAATGTATGTGTTTTGTGTTAAAAGGAATGTAATTTAAGTTTAACTAGATTATTGAAGTGGTATGAAAAGTTAGTTTATGTATTTAGTTAGTATAGTTTAACGTCAATGCATGTTTGTAGTGTTTAAAGGTAAGAGTTAGAATAGTCTGGGTACTTGGAAATGTATATATATTTGTTGTGTTTAATTGTTTAGAACCAAGGCTCGGATGGTCTTGAGGTGTTTGTATAGTTGGACACGGTACTGGTCCACTTATATGTTGTTGCAGGTTTGCATTTTGCTTAGAAACAGAGGAGACTCCGTCCGTCTTTCCCTAATTTTTATGCTCAGGTTTGGAATTGGGTTGCGATTAGATTGATTGATAGAACTTCCGGTCTCGAGAGGGATCGGGGTGTTACAGCAGGGACTCCTACTATCATATCATGAGAGGGGTGGAGAGCGTGAGCCCATCTATTTACATACCTGCTATTTTATTGCCCTACTTCTTTCTTTTTTGGTAGTGATAGTGATGCTGAAATACCCTTTACATGTAGACACCCTTGTAGACAAATAACGATATCATGTAGGGGATATATCAGGTTCTACCACAATTAGTAACATGCTAACGAGTATAATAGTTAATGAAGGGCATAAGGAATAAGTTTCATACCGAGCATACAAGGCATACCTATAATACCTTGGCTAAGAGGCCTAATGTAACATGGCTACTTTTTTTATCCTAGCGTGTCTAATGGCCTAAACCAGCTAAAGGGTCCAAACGAAACAATTTCAGATGCATTTCGAGTCCTATTTTAAGGCACATAAGCACATGGAGTTCTAATGCCAGTTCCCAGTGCTCCAATTAGAGAAGTGGCAGTTGTAGGAATAGCAGTATCTTTTATATTTTTAATAGACGCAATATCCATATTTGTATAAGTTCTAATAGAAGGATTCAAAATAGGACCAGGATCCTCTCAGGTCACCAGTAATCCTCCCGTCACCACTCATAATGCAGTTTACATCACCTTCCTAGAGTCCCAAGAGGGTAATCAAGATGACAAGTTGAAGAAAAATGCCGAAGAAAAGAAGGTAGCCAATTAGCTAGAGTGCTTAAAAGAAAAGGTAAAAAGCCTATAGGGGATCGACTCTTATGGCAATACCAGTTTCTCTGACATATCCTTTTTCCCTGATATGAAACTCCCCCACTAGTTCAAAACTCTAGAGTTAGACAAATATGATAGAACAGGCTGTCCTTTTACCCATTTGAAAGTCTATTGTGGAGAAATGTGTTTATACGACGATAATGAAAGACTACTCATCCAGCAATTCTAAAAAAAGTCTGACCGGCCCTGTTCAAAGGTGGTTCGTCCAGTTAGACCATAGCCGGATCCAAACATGTTCTAACTTAGCCACTTCCTTCCTGTCACAATACAAGTTCAACATTGAAATGGCACCGGACTGATTAGAGCTCCAACATATGCAAAAAAGGGTAGCGAGTCATTCAGGGCATACGCCCAACGATGGAGGGAACTTGCAGCACAGGTCAAACCCCCGATGGTTGAAAAAAGAGATGGTCAGTGCTTTCCTCAACACATTGAAAGATTCATACTACTCCCACCTTATCGGGCACACTATGTAAAGTTTTGCAGACCTGGTCATAGTAGGTAAACGAGTGGAAGATGGAGTCAAATCAGGGGGCCTGGTTGATATACAGGCACTGCAGTCGCTGCTGGAATAGTGAGGAACAAGCACTATCCCGAGGAGGGTACAGACCAAAAGAATAGAAACCGTGCCGAAAGGAGGAGAAGTTCAAGTCATACGATTGACAGATGTTTCGCTTTAAGACACAAGATCCAAGATCTTCGAGAACAACACCTGCTATGCTTTGAACTTGAGAAAGAAAGTAAGCCCAATGTAATCCGAAATCCCCTCCCGCCGAATGGGAACAACAATAGTATAGGACCTTCTAGTAATGAGATCAACAGCAAGAACAGATGACCCGTCTCAGCTTATCACGCCACTTGGAACCAAAGTTCACTTGAGAATTGAAAACAGAGAATGATCTCACTGAAATCAAAATGGTTCGCTCGGCAGGCCCCTCAGAACCGAAAGCATCTCAGTCCACTAGCACAACACAACATCAGCTAGCATTCATACTTACTGTTCTTGCCCATCAAATCAAGAATGGAACACTTCGGCTCGCTGGAGCCTCTGAATTCCCCATCATCGCTTACTCTTTGGATGGATCAACCATCTATCAAGGGAAGACTGAATCAAGCCACATATGGTGGGACATCTGCGACTGTGATGATTGTTTCCAAAATACACAAGAAGCTGATCTCGAGCTCGAAGTCGAGAGAGAATGGAAGCCTAAGCCGAGAAAGAATCAAACTTATCAGTAAAAATGACGGGAACAATATGAAGTAGGAGATCCTGATGTAGACCTTCTTGAAGACCCATCAGGAAAGTTTTATTATCGTGTCCTTTACCCGAGAATAAACATGGCGGCTCTAGCTCAACCTCTAATGATACCTCATCCATAGTGGTCTATTGGCCTTCCCACTGAGCCGGGCCCCATGATGCGTCTACTCACAGAAGTGACCACAATTGTCAACTCTATACCTTGTGAGTCAGTGGAAGAATCACCTACAAAAGACCTTGACAAAAGCTACTGAATGATCGAAATGCAAGAGTTTATCGAGAGGCAATGCATGAAGCAGAGAAGGGAAGACTATCGGGAATTAATCATTTCACATGAGCGCAAGGCTGATGAAGCGACATCCTCTGGTAACAGATCCCAAAGTAGAAAAGTTCAATCCATCCCAACTCATTACACCTCCGCGAACTTGTGTTCAACTAAATATTAAAGAGGATGAAGGTTTGCCTGAAATCTCCATGATAACCTCAGCAAAGCTGAAGGCAAAAAAACTATGGGATGGGTTCGAATGGACAACATTGTTAAACATGGCCTTTCCAATCCTCACCCGTTGAAAACAAATACTTGAGACATATATGGTGTAGACACGGCTAGAGATCGATTGACTTCTGCTGGCCTAGCTAATAGATAACTTCTCTTTTCCCGTTATCACCCTTACTTGAGTGAGGAACCCTTGCAAATAAGGGGTCTGAACATTACCTCATTCTCTTATAAGAACCCTTCTTTCTTTTCTTTACTGAAAGCCTAATAGGGAGGCGGATAAGACAGAAAGAAGGGTTATATCCAGGGTGTGCTCTCATGTTCTCAATGATGTTAGGCATTCGGGTGCGATCAGGTAATAGAAGTAGTGAGACTCGAGGGCAACTATAAGGCTTCTATTCTAGTAGTACCATCAGGGGGCGTAGAATACAACAATCAGGCAAAGCTAGAATCAATCTATTAGTTAACATCAGGGTATAGAGGGCGAAGAGGACTATCAAAGAAGTGAATTCCTTTCCCTGTGTTGTGGTAGAGCAAGTTCTGTTTTAACATCCTGCTTGACTGAACTCGTTATTCGTTCAATATCTTCCTATCCTTATGTGGTTGTCAACGAGAAGGCTTATGGATAGCATTAGGATGGGCTACGCTATGAGACAACAAAAGAGTTATATCCAGGAGTGATCTACGAGAGTTCGCACATAGCCTTATTAATATTCCTATCCCGGTGCTCAATAAGGTCTGGGGCATAAGCTGCTTCCAGAGCAGAGGTTGTGAAGCTAACAAGCCTACAAGCCAAAGCAGGGGCAGTATGTCGAGAGAAAAGCAATAAAGAGTTGAGGAATGAAGAACCGCGGGTGGAAGCATTAGGAAAAAGCTAAATAGTTCAACGCGCAATACAATAAGGCTTATGTTACGCAGATGGGGATCCCAAGGAGAGGGCTTTACTAACAATAGTAAAGGTAGGGGACCGAGAATACTACAATCAGGGTTGTCGTAGAGTAGATCAGGCTCTCATCAGACCTAAGATGCTGCTCTTACCCTTAGTGGTTCTCAACTAGAAGGAAAATTAGTTGATCTAGAGTTGTCGTAGATAAAGGGGTCAGGAATCAATGATTCTTGCTTCTGACTTTCCACGATTGAAGTGGAAAGAGGGCCGCCGATGCACATCCGAACCAGCGATGAAGACAAATCTGCAATTCTAAATAGGAAAGAAAGGAATCCAGTCTCCCCCCTGAGGGTAAAAAAGAAGGTCCCGATTGTAGGGTCTATAAGATGGTATGGTTGCAAGCTAGCAAGACAATAAGAGAGAGTTTCCCCTATTAAGGAATAAGGGTTTTTTCTCTGGTGCTTTGCACTTTCCTTAATATACTTACAGCTCAACATTGTGTTATCTTCCCTAAGTAAGGTAAGTAGGACAAAGGAAGCCTATCTCCCCTTTCTCATAATAGTGGTAAATCTCAATCATTGAAACAGAAACGGAACTTGGTCATTTTTTTTTCTATGCCTATTTCTCTACACAGAAAAGATGAGTTTAGTTACCTTGATGATACCACTTCTAACTCCAAATCCAAATCCAAAACATCTCAATACTGGTACAAGTGAAAAGTTTAGACCCCGGCCAGGTCAAGAAAGTAATTTTATGATTGAGCAAGCCAAACTTCCCTTTTTTTTTAGATCCCTTGGATGTGGCTAATTTGTCTAGTCCTATAGAAACAGTTGAATTGAAGTCCTTCCTTATCGATGGGATATTACCTAATGTATTAGCATATTCTATTCTAGCATATCTTATTTCCAATAGTACATAAAACCCCTAAGTCTGCGGAAGCCAGTGAGGCTAGTGAAGAGGGGTATCTAGTTACAATTACGGTTTTAGTTGCTTCTCTCTTCCCTACGTTTTGACTAATGGCCTAAGGAATACGTTTCATACCAAGCGTACCTTAACTTACGGGAGACTACGAGTAATAATAGTAATAGATATAAGGTGTCTACCAGTACTAGGCCTAGCATATTTTCTATACTGTCAAAGTCTTTCATGAATCTTACTAGCAACTATAGTCTGGTTAGGAGCCCTTGTAATCGTCTCTGACTCGCTAACCAGTAGCAAAGTCCCATTTTAATATGTCTAGTCTTTCTCCCTGTCCTGTAAGTGCTTTTGTAAGGGTGTAAGCGAATGAGCAAATGAGCTCTTTTTTAGACAGTTCGTTCCCCTCTAGAGTACTGCTTCCTTGATAGGATTCAATCCCATCAGAATCCTCTGAGTCTGTCTTTGGTGGAAGGATATCTAGTTTCAGCAAGGGACAATCCATACAATGAGTAAGCGGGGAAAGCCAGTTTAATCATGTCCTTCTGCTAAGCCTTTCTATGGTGATCCATTGTATAAGGGTTAGAGGGAGAAAATGCCATAGATGTGTTAAGCAAGTGAAAAAGCAAATTAGAGATCCACTTAGAGTTAGAATCTCGAATCAAAGCCTTCTTGGTAGTTTAGACAGGGTCCTTTCGATTGAGTGCAATATGGTAGCAATCATTTCTACCACTTCACAGGCTAAGGCAAACAATGACACCAATCCAACTAATAACAATGGCTCAATCACCAGGCTCACAAGAGTCGGGGACAGAACGAGGGAGGGACCCAGCGGGCACAAGAACCTACCTTGTAGTATCATCACAGAGATAAAGAAAGGCTAGAGACCCCATGGATGGGGAAGGGGTGAATTGGCACACCTACCCGACCCATCTATTTAGAGCTAGGTGGCACGACACAGGACGCACTTTTTTTTAGGGTCGCACAAATTGAGGTAGCATGTCTACTAGATGAGGGCGACGAATAGATTGCACTCGATGTCCCTTCACGAACGTGAAGGTTTTCTACCGAATACGAAATTCAAGTACCGAGCGGGGAAGTAGAGGCTGCCACAATGGATATGGCAAGGAGGCGAAAGCTCACTCGACACAAGGAAGAGGAAGCGAAGAGCGGGCTATGGTTTCTCAGTGGAGGTTCGAAACCCAGTTGCACTTCCAAATAGAGTTCTATATCTAGTCGCAAAAAAACAAGTGGTTTCTCCCGTTGATTACGTCCTAGGGAATCGCTCTTATAGTAGGAGGTTTACTATGTCCCTAACTTCTCTTTATTAACAGACTCGGTTGTGTACTATAAAAGAAATGGATTGTACCACAAGCACTGATCCTAAAGAAAGTAGTTGGCTCTTCTTGTATCCATTAGCATGCTTAATGGTAGCATGGTCTTTCTTAGGTTTCTCTTGGATTCGGAATGGGATATGCATGTTAGCACTTTTGACTTGACTTTCTTACTTTTCTGGCATAAGAGGTCTTGTCTTTTTACTGTCCCTGTGATAACCCGAACCCGGCATGCATTTAATAGCACTTGACTGCATTTGATTAAATGTTTAATTAGTTAAATCAACCAATTTGCACTATTTTAATATTTCACTTGGAAGCATTTAGTAGTTGTATATTGAATAATTAAAAGATTATTATCTATTTCTAATAATTATAGTAATTGAATTTATTCTCTTGTGATTAATTAAGTGACATATTAAATGTTAGCATTGGATTTGTGTTTATTTTTAGTTAAACATTTATTTGAAGCTTTATTTTCATATTTCTTTTACAAGTAACTAGAATAATACTTGAGCTAATTATTTTAACGGAATATCAACTACTTTTCATATTGATGTCAATCGGTTTTATTTTTCTTGCACTTAAATGCTCGGATTTCAATTAAATGAAAAGTAGCTCCGAGCCAGAGTAAATTTTAAACTATGATGCTTTTCAAAAATAATATATTTTCTTAAATTCTTTGAGATTTAATTGTTATTCTTCTATTGACACAAAATGCATAGCATATCGAGAGAGATAGTTAGGAAATGAATTCAAGTCCTCAGCAAATAGTGAAAACTACTATTTAGTGTTTTAATTTTAGTGTTTTAAGTTGTATTTAACTAGAATTGGATTTATGTTACTTGTTTTAGCTCTAAAATGCATGAAATAAGCCTATTTGACCAAGTTTAAGTTAGTTTGACCAAAGCCTTGACCAATTGACTTGTTTATTTCCTTTTAAAAGCTTAAATTAGCACAAAACAAAAAAAAGGGCTGAACAGAAAGACGGCAGGGCCGAAAAATAAAGGAGAGAAAAAAAACAAAATTCAACTTCAAATATTCAATTCTTCGCGAGGGCTTCCATGGGGTGGTTTCCGAGGCATCCTACGAGGTTTTCCTAGCGTTTAGCAGCGTCTAAGGTGAGGGTTTCATGTTTATTTGCGCATTTGAAAGTTTTATGTATTAACTTTAATTTTTGGATTTTATCCGTAGTTTGTTGTTTTAATCATTTTGAGGCTTAAAGAATGTTCCCTAGCAATCATAGAACCTGTATTTATAGCTTTTTAACATTTTCTGCGGTTGAATATTGAAATTGAAATATAAATTGTTAGTTGAATAGTATTTTATGAATAGTAAACCCTTGAAACGATAAAGTTGCGTTGTTATGCTGTCTGTTGATTTGAAAAGGTGCTAGGTATGCTAGAATGCCTAAATGCATGATTTGTTTAGGTTGCATAATGGAAAAAATGAGAAAAATGCCTTGGTGAAAGTCGGGGTCGTTTAGGTCGAGTTTAGCATTTTCTCGTTTTGCGTGATGGCATTATTTCGGGAGGCCATGGAAGCACTTTTGGTGCGATTATGGTGTTGGTTGGGTATTCGGATAGAGTAGTTGTAGTTCAAACGAGCAAAGGGGGAAATCGGGGCTTTGCATGAATTCTAGGGTAAAGTAGGGTTTCGGGGTCTTTAGACGTGCCTTATGGTGGCCTAGAAGGATTGGCGAAGTCGGTTTCGAAGGCTCGTGGGTCGTGTGAAATTAGTAGCGTTTGAAAGTTGGGGCCATTTTTGGGATTTTGTGTGTTTTCATAGTATATTGCCTATAGAATGCTTATATTGCCTATAGAATGTTTATAATGTTTATAAAATGTTTATAATGCCTATAGAATGCTTATAATGTCTATAGAATACTTATTATTGCTTGATAATGTTGTTGGTGTTGTTCTTGTTACATATTTGATTGTAAATGCTTGTTAATGCTTATTACGTTTGTTAGAGTTGATTGTTGATTGAAATGTTTATCAATTGTTGATAATGCTTGATATCTTGTTTATCGCCTCTAATCTGTATTGTTGTGCTATCGCTCGTTTATTGCCTTGTATCGAGTCTTGCATTGCATAGTGTCCGGCGCGTGAGTGATGGGCCTCTCTGGGTAGCCTCGGGTTGCCAGTGTTGGTTGCTCTAGCTCCGTGACTATTCCATTTTCTCGCTTGGGTTGCCTCCCAGGGAGATTTGGGTCGTAGAATTGATAGTTACTCCCGGGGTATTCCAAACTGGTATTATAAGATGGTTGCGCGCTTATTGTCATCGTTGTCAACATCAAGCTCGAGATTGATGTATCGCTCGTGATATGGTATATTGCTCGTAAGAGTGAACCATAGCCTTCAAAGTGTGGTATAGCTTTGAATGGTTGTGTTAGTGCTTTCTTGAATGTTTAATATATTGTCGTTTGTATTGAATGCTTTCTTATTGACTTTATTGCTTAATTGTGTCTATTTGCATTGCACGACTTTCTTTCTCTCTACCTCGATATCTGTCTCGCCCTCACTGAGTATACGTGTTGTGTATACTCACTCCTCACCACTACATTTCATGAAATGTCATGTTAGCTGGAAAGTTCGTGATTTCGTGAAAGTTCGTTGCCTGAAGAGTTGTCTTGCGTGCCTATGTGGCTTGAGTGTCGAAGTTGTAAAGATGTGTGTTCATATGTTATATGTAATTATTATTAAAAGAAATGTAATTTAAATTTAGCTAAGTAGTTGAGGTGAATTGATAAGCTAGTTTATGTAATCAGTTAGCATAGCTTAACTTCAATGCATGTTTGTAATGTCCAAAGGAAAAGAGTTAGAATGGCATGATAGTTTATTTTATGCAGTAGCTTATTATGGTTTAACTGTCTAGTTTGAATGTACTTGTCAAAAATGAAAAGAGATAGGTTATTTTTTAAATTGGAAATGTATGTATACTTGCTGAGTTTAATTGTTGAGAACCGAGGCTCGGATGGCCTTGAGGAAGTTTTGTATGGTTGGACACGGTGTTGGTCCATTTATATGCTATTACAGGTTTTGCAATTTGCCTAGAAACAGGGGAGACTCTGTCCGTCTTTCCCTAAAATTTTGCCCGGGTTTGGATTTGGGTTGTGATTAGATTGATTGTTAGAACTCCCAGTCTCGAGAGGGATCGGGGTGTTACTGTCCCGGTCCTCTCTCTTTGCTGTTTTAGCGGAATAAACAGTCTTGGTGCTTTGGGCCTTGTACTAGTTTGACTGTGCTTTCCTAGCCAAAGGCTATTCTTGATCTGATTTTGCCAATAAGAAGGGCATCCAACAAACAGAGTGATGCTTTTGTCATATATTATGACATGATAGTCTATTATTTCATTTTTTAGGAATCCATATAAATGTTTGGCTTAGTGTTCGTATCATAATCATAAGAGGTTGTTTTCTTGCAATTGAATCAAAAGGAACTATTCTTACCTCAAAGGGAGTACAGCCAGCCTATCTATCATAACATTATATAGGAAAGTAATCCCTCTCCCTTGTCAACTCCGAACGAATGCTTAGTTAGCCGCGAATGAGAACTCCTCTTGCTTGTCGGCAGGTAGCTCCATGTAAGGTTAGCTCGAAAATGAGTTCTCACTCTTTGACCTAAGGGGAAGAAAACTGTGATTACCTGGGGCTAGGTTGACCTTATTTCTGCAGTTCGGCAATTAGTCATATTAGAGTTAGTAGCTGGGAATCTCTTCTTCCGCCTATTAGCGGTGTGACTATCACTTCTTATTGCAAAGACAACTTTCCTTCAGTGGTATCATATATAATAGAAAGGCTGAATTTTGTAGCGCTCTTTTTATCCAACAACTCAAAATCTCGTACGAGAAGAACGATATTTTGATGGCCAAAAAGTCCTATGCTTTCCTCTGTCCCCAATTGCATAAGCGATGAGGATTTCTTTCATTTTCTAGGATGATTCTACTCCCAAACCTGCAAGTTTATATTCTGAAAAGATAGGAATGAAAGCCTCAAAGCTGAAATGCCGGTTTAGTGCGGAGTTACGGTGGGGCCTAAAAGAAGGAAAGCGAAATTCCAAAAAAGCACTAAAGAGCTAATGAATGAGGAAGCTAATAAGAAGAGTGTAAGACAATTGTTGGATTACTTCCTTAAGTGCTTAGGTATTTCCTCTCTCTGATAAGACTACTTAAATAAAGGAACTACACGCGTCTTCCTTATTTATGCCTTTCTTGTAATGTCCACTTTCATCATTAAATTGAGTGTCGTGTTTTTTCTTAATTCATAAGTAAGAGGAGGAGATGCCATCTGGGTAGCTGAGGGCCGGTATACTCGACTCCATTTTCTACCGGCATAAGCTCCAATCTAACTGAACAAAGAAAGTGTAAGCTAGAGTTCTTTCTTTCAGGTCACTTGTTGTCGGATTGGATCAATCAAAGCTCTCGCCTGGCCAATATGTGCAGGATCCCAAGGGTCTAGGATCCCTTTTGACTGAACGTCTAAAAGCAAGAACTCATGTCTACTATCAGTAAGGCAGGAATCGTGGTTGACTTCTATTTTCTACAACTAGTTCTTATGTTCCCGAGTTAGAGTGAGACTGCCTTCCAATTTCCTTTTAGCAAAGGGACTGGAACCGCTTAAGATCCAATTGCTTTGACTGCTACAGGAGCACGACGAGGGGCTATAGTGCCAAAACCAGATAGTTGGTTGGCCTAGTTGGAGCTATAAAACCTCTTGCTAGGCCGGGTAAAGTGATAGTCCTTGTAGCGGTTAAGGCGATAACAAGAGTAGCTGTCGCTGCTAGCAAAGGGAACTCAAACTTAAACAAAGGGGAAGGAAGATGGACTCCCACGAGATGGAACTAAGATATGTTCATAAGCGTACGATTAAGAGATAGGCTGGCTATTGAACTTATTAATATATCCTGCTGTTAGCTCAAAGGTTCTGATGGCAAAGAGCGTCAGAGTATACCTGGACGGTAAGAACTAGAAGAGATCCATACTTAATTAAGCCCTTTTCTTTTCGAGGAAAATTGATAGCAAATCACAGGGCTCAGCACTCAAACTGGATAGGTTTCCACATTTGGAGGGACAACTACGGCTTATCCATAAGCAAGGGCTTGGCTTGAAACTTATTAAAAAGATACCGCCCCAGCTGAATAAGTATACTAGTAGAGTAGTCTCCTATAGAGAAAGAAGATTAGATAGGCGAAGGGGAACAAAGCTATTTCTTCTCTAGAATCTTAAGATAAATATATCTATTATCATTAGCTCTTTAAGGGAAATACCTATAGATTACTGGTAGGGATGGAACCGAACTAGTTTGGCTAGCTAAGGCGAGTTTGGATACGATAGTAACTAGCCCTAAGAACCTGCTTGAAACTGTCCTAGAATCCCTACTCACCCATGTCTGGATTCAACCTAAGGCTTGTTCGAAATCTGAATGAATGGATAATACATACATAAAGAATATGAAGCACAATCTCCAACTCTTAACCGGTGGCATCTTCGCTTGTTCTTGATGCTTTCATAGAGAGAAATGAAACTTTCTTCACTCTCCTTCGTTCCAGGTCTTATCTTTCTTTCCAGCCTCTTTCGCTCCTGGCAACAAATGGCCAAGAATCAGGACTGTACTCCTATTAAGTTAATAAGCCTGATAGCCAGTGCAGCTCTCGAGTAAGAGGGAAAGAAGAAAGGGATCCCTACCCTTGACCAGAAGGCATGTGAGCCCCGGCCCTAAAGTACCTTACCGATTGAAAAACTTACTATACAAAGGGATGCGTCAAATCTCTATGCCAGCGTCTTCATTGGGTGAACCTTGGAGATTAGCGAGATTTCGATAGGCGGCACTTGAAGCTTCCGAACTCACTTTTTATTTGGATCGAGATCCAAGCAAAGTGAACACTTCACTCGGTGACGTAAAGAGACGTTAGTAATTCCGCGAAAGAAAATATGGGGCAGCTGGGAACGATGGAACGTCATACTGATGCCGTGAAATCAGGACTATCATCCTTCTCCCCTGAGTCCTATTTTGACACTGATTGATCTATGAAGCTTGGTTCTAATCTTTGTACTGGCTCCGATAGTCCGTCCTACACCACTTGACTAGAAGCCAACTAACATAGAATATAGCAAAACAAAGCTCTAGATCTCGCTTCACGTAGGAGTTTTTGTTGGCTTCAAACATCCTTGGTCTTATGGGTGATAGAAGGCTATGAGACCACATTCCAACTCTATTTTCCTTAATCAATAGAATGACCTCTTCGACCTGGTTACACTTCTCTTTAAGAGAGGAGGCTACCAATAGCAATCGAGATGTTGAAACAGGGGAGGTGAGCTCTCCTCAATAGTTAGATAGGATTGTAGGCGTACGGTGACCGGCTTCGCAAGACCTTATCGGTCTACTCAAGGCGTTGCTGTATTGGGCTCAACTTTCTTGATCTAGCTTTCTGACTAACTAAATAAGCTCTTGTCAATTCTTCTTCACTTATGATATTTTGACTTTCTCATTCGAAAGAGAAGGAAGGGTGTGAAAGTAGTTTCAAAGCGTTCAAGGTGAGTGAGGTTTGGTGTTAGAGTCAGTGTCACGCCCCAACTCGACCCCTCTTATAATTAGTCAGGACGCAACGGAATTTCGGCAGTATAATGACAGTAAATAGGATACCGAGGCTCTAAACCAACCTCAATAGAACATCATACATCAACTCCACAAACTATACCACAAACAACCTCTCAATAAAACAACACATACATCATAACCATATTATACAATAATCATTCCTTGTTATACACCTCCGTTCTAACATAATACATGAACCTTAATATACATTGCCAAAATATTTTGATACCAACCTAGCAACTTAAACAAGACAAAGGAAAGACTACCAAGATAGCATCAACTAATTCATTATCTTCTCAACATCTTTTACATAATGAACTACAAAGCATATAAAAGTCTACTAAGTTAATATACAAGATAATAAGACAATACAACATCAAGGATAAGACTCCGGAACATAAGACTCATCCACGTAAGGCACATTTTTCACATTTTCCTCTTCAGGAGGCACGTACCCGTAATCCTGCGAAGGTACACCTGTAAGCATGCAATAATAGAGAGTGAGCTTATATAAATAAGCCCAGCGAGGATCCGATAGATCTCGAATAAGGTTTACTAAACTCCTTGGAAATAATCCTTTGAGTCAGTAAACACACAATGAACATCAATAATCATTATAAATGCAACAATAGTAATAACTGTAAACACACAATAAGGATACGATACATTTGCTGATGAAGCCCCATACACCAATTCCATGCTCAACAACTCCTCCAAACTCAATGACACAATCCTGAGGTACCTTGACCTAGACCCACACCCCATGGCCTCTCCGCCCATGCGAGATAGGGATTAGCCATGATAACTGTGCCCGCAGCCCAGGATGCCTCCCGAGGTGACACAACATTATCAAAGCTCACAACAATGAGACTTAACATAAATAAACCGAGAGATCAGCAACAAAAGTGCCCGATTCCCGTAATCAATAATCAATAAATAAACTGGGAGATCAGCAACAAAAGTGTCCGATTCCCATACTCAATAATAAATAAATAAACAGGGAGATCAGCAACAAAAGTGTCCGATTCCCATATTCAATAATCAATCAATAATCTGGGAGATCAGCAACAAAAGTGTCCGATTCCCATACTCAATAATAAATAAATAAACAGGGAGATCAGCAACAAAAGTACCCGATTCTCGTAATCAATAATCAATCAATAATCTGGGAGATCAGCAACAAAAGTGCCCGATTCTCGTACTCAATAATAATCAATATAATATCAATATAACATCAATATTTAATTAAACAACAAACAACTAAGTTAGATGACAAAGTAGGCCATCCAACTTAACATGCATGAAACATGTAATCTAACCCTAGTCTAACCATTAACAACTTACAATTCAATCACTCAAATACCACCCAATCATCTAAAGGCTCAATTCAACAATTTAAAGAAAGACAACCTAAACTTCAAATAATCATATCTTACATTTTACTAATCCAAACAACTCCAAATCAGTTTCAAACACTCACCCGCTCAATCAACTACATTACCCCCCTCGGAAACAAACCAAAACACATCCAAATCATGCCCAATAACCCTAAAACCCTAGTGTATCATGGCTGAAATTTTTAGATTTTGGCACGGACATCACAATCGAAAATTCGGCATTACAAGGGCGCTACCACGTAATTATCAAGTATTTAGAAATCGACGAAAATCGATTTCGATCAACACAACTCAATTAATTCAACATTGAACAATTTAATCAAAATTTAATACCCGAAAAATAAAAATTATGCTACATCCGACAGAAACTCGTAGTATTACCACCAAACGATCCCTAGCATGCAAGGAGCAATAATCTAACATCAGATTACAATTATAACAATTCAATCTTCATTTATACGCAAAAACATAAAAATGACATTTTGAGATCTAGAATTTTTCTCTCACCTTTGATGTGTTTTGATGCAAGAAATGTGTAGAATGGATGCCAAACAATCAATTTCAAGCTTTGAATCACTTAATTCGGCTTTGAAATGCAAAATCTATGAGAAAAATACTTTGAAAATGCCTTCATTTTTCTCCTCCAAGGAGCCACGGTTTTGTGTGTGTTTTTGGTGGTGTTTTGCTTTGTTTTTAATGTGTGTTGATCATATATTAAGCAAAGGTCAAATAAATAAAAGAAAGTCAAAGTGGAAACTAATTATTTTTAGTGTTTTCTTGTCTTGAAATGCATTTTCTTGATCACCAAAGTTCAAAACAATTATTCAACACCCAAGCTAGCTCGATTTTCGCAAAAGTCGGTGTAAAAACCCTAATAAATTCTTAAGCCGATTTTAAAATCGTTTTCATCAAACACAGGTCTATTAAAGTCCATGGACTAGGTCTAGAAGGGTTAAAAAGACCAGTTTCAAAATTTTAGCGGACGTGTTTCGAAAACACTATTCACTAAAAATCGACGATAAAATTTCTGACTCCGTTTTTGATAAAAATTTCATGAATGCACATTTAGCATGTTCTAAGAGTATTGATATCAAAATTATCACATTCTAAGTCATGTAGCACATAGACATGTCAATTCATGCAAAACGAGAATAAAACACGCAAAGCAAGATAAGGTAAAAAATTTGGGGTTTCACAGTCAGTGTTGAGGGGAAGTGGGTATTCGATACATATCTTATAGATGTAACTTCCTTGCATCAACAAGCAAGAAAGTGAGCGAATGATCGGTGGTACAAGACCTTAGTAGCCTTGATACACTTGGTTTGCTTTGAAGACCACACCGTTGCTTACGTATGTATTTAACCTTTTTTCTTCCACTCCATACGATGTGATGGAAGGAGACTGGTTTTGACTGAACTCTGTCTTTGGACACTAGTCTATAATCTTCTTTCCTATCCTCTTTTCTCCAGAACAGCCTTGTGAACGAGAGATGATCTAAATGACCTCGCATTGCCGGTCGACACCTGGGATATCAGTGGTCAACACTAATAGCGACAAAGTCGTCTAATAGGGTCTCCATAGCAAGGTTTTTCAATAACAAAAGTATGGCATCGAGAACAGATATTGAATAGATAGAATTCGACATAACACATAAATTCTAATATCTTAGTTGGTAGAGAATCATTGTTAGTTTAGTGGGCAAGCCGATTCCATTCGGCGAGATAGTGATCTATCCTCAACTTGTATATTCTAAGTAAAAACTTGGTCAGATTAATTCGTGAAAGCTGTTCTGGGTGTATGCCTATTCTGTTAATTGAATTAAGCGCTTATTCCCAAGGCCCCTCCTAAGGATGCCATCTTTCTAGTCTACCATTGGAAAAGGCAGAACCTCATAAGTCATAGCTCCGTATGTTGCTTCAATCCTGGGTGGATTACCTCTTTATACTTAGTTTAGCACTTATTCCCTTCGGGATTGCTTATATCAAGTCCTGTCCTGTATGATCCAATGCTGTTAGTAGTTTAAATCAATATCTTGTCAGTTAGTCCTGCTTTTGCTCTTCATCTGGCCCATAAGGAAGTAAAGGTAGGTATTTAGGTGGGGCTATAAGGCTTTGGTACATAAAAGTCATTATTGGTGGTCCGATGTGGAATCAGTTCAGTTCTCGCACCAGAAGCGTACGAGATCGCTTATAGCGAGAAAGACAAAGAAATAAAAGGTCCTTGTGATGCGTCAATCAAGTTCTTTTTGGAGAGAAAGATGACTAAACGTTCAAAGGATGCTACTTGGGGGCGGTCCCTTTTCTTGATGCAAGTCTAAAGCAAGCAAGCTCCAATCCTACTGGATTCTTACACTCCAGTTGAATTTGGGTTTCGCTGCCTAGATACAGTCTACCCTTCTTCTTCCCCATCCAGCAATAACGAAAACAACAAAATAAAGATAGGGCACCAATCAATAGTAGCACACCTAAAAGACAACATTTCATGTTCTAGCACGGTTAATCCTAGACACAAGAATCTTCCATCAGCTTTGACAAGAAAAGTACACCCAAAAAGAAGGGAGCTACATTTGAGTGAAACTTGGAGATGAAAGTCTTATTTCCTTTCTCAACGGTGAAGTAAGACCAAGCTCATAAGCTTATTATCCTAGGTCGGAACTGGATACCCTTTTTTAAAAAGGTCAAAGATCGAGGCTTTTTGGAAGAAGGGTATTCTATTATATATATATATAATAGAATACCCTTCTTCCAAAAAGACTCAATCTTTGACCTTTTTAAAAAAGGGTATCCAGTTCCGACCTAGGATATATATATATATATATATATATATATATATAAATACGCCCTCAGTACCCTTGTTGGCCAACTTGGCTTTCATTTTCTTCAATTTACTTAAAGTGGAATTTTTTCTCTCTTCTTCCTATCACCCGCAGACTGCCCATCAGATCAGTCGGTGGTGGTCAATCATTGCTTAGAAGCTTACATGAGGTGTGTAGTAGGGGATAGACCAATAGAATGGGTTAAATAGTTGCCACTAGCTGAGTTATGGTACAATACTAATTACCATACAGCCAAAAAAAAAAACTACCCAATATGAAGTCTTGTATGGCAAACCACCTCCCACCCATCATCCGTGACCATAGGCATTGCATTCTCACACTCGGAGAGGCGAACCTCATGCTCCTTCCTGCCTGGTTTCGACTCCCAAGCAGGAACCTCTCCTAAGAGGCCTTGGTTATGGCGTATGTGGGATTGGCTATCCCCCTTAAACCAATACTCTCGACAATAGTTCTCCTTCCGTAAAGGCTGGTTCTTTCGCTGTAGTGGGACCGCTGTACCCACGCTTTCTCCGCAGTACCTCCCTCTCAATCTGGAACATTGGATTGATCGCTTAGCTACATCCTACCTTACTTTAGATTCAACCTAAAATGAAAGGGAATCGAAGTGACGTTTCATCCACTTCTACTACTAGGGCAGGGCTGGCGCGACAAACTCATAATTAGAGGAGAGCCTGAAGATTATGTGGGATTAGCCTTTGCATTTTTTGATATATTCAAATCAACATGGAGATGTAAAGCTTGAATCACTTGTTAGTAAGAGGCCTTCTCTCTATTCAATAGGTGGAGTCTTGTCAATGCATCCCACTTGTTCGCCGATGAAAGAAAAAGATGAAGCTTGAATAAAGGGAAGAAGCGAATTCAAGGGAAGAAGACTCAACGACTAACAAGAGAGAAAAGTTGAACCCTATTGTGGTTAAAGAAAAGAGGAAATCTCCTTTGTTTGATGTCTAATTAGTCGATGTTCATTTTTGAAGTCTCTTCTTTGTCTCGAGATCAGGTTTGCCCTCATGCCTACTTCATGTTATGGATCAAAGCCCTTTCTTTCGACTCCAGTTTGGTATTCTTCTCCGTCTTTTAACTTTCCTTGGGCTAGTCTTGGATGTTTCTGTCTCTAAGTGTGTGATAGATTATTTCTCAAAAGGCTTGGAAAAATCCCTCTATTCCAATCTCTCATGTTCTGGCGAATCAATAATCTTCTTCATACTCGTAACTTCTTCACCTCCTTTAGTTTAGGCAAGCCACTTATGCTTTTTGTTCTAGTACTTGCTTCTTGATTGCTTGTTGAGCTTGCCTCTTTTTGTTCCTTATTCCATTCTATCTCGTATAGAGAAGGCTTCCTGGCTTTCTTGAAGGGAAGAAAGTTGTGAGTGCGCCTTCCTTCCATAGCTATTGAGGAATAAGGATCCTATTTTCTGGCACAAAGTTGTGCTTTGCCCGATTCCACATCGGAATAAGCCCCACTATACTAGATTTAAGTAATTTTGGTGTCAATCCATCAATGGCTAGACGCACTTAACTTTCTCTCGGACGTCCGGTCGGTGGCAGGAATTACTGAAAAAGCCTTCTTGCTCTCACCTGACGAGTTAGCTTCGCCTGAGGCTCTTGTGGCTCTTGCTTCGGTCGATCGAAGAAAGATGGTGCCAGTGACCGGAGAAGGTCCCTCTTTCTTTAGAGAATGACCATGGTTGTGAAGTTTTCTTTCCATTGGGACACTACGTTCCTCATCATTTCGTCAACTTCAACCTTTGTCATCCTGTCGAACTAAGCAATTAACGTCACTTTATCCCTTTATAAAAGTGCAAGACAAGAAGAAATCAATGGATAGAATTGAGCGCTTTCTTTGGGACTATATGAATTTCAAGACAAGAAGAAATCAAAGGGTTCGAACTTGTGATTTCGATAGGCCAAAAAGCTTCTACAGCATCAGGGCCGGTCTAGTGGAAAGCGAGGAGCTCGCAAGAGCTAAATCACGATCTCCGAGCACTGACATGAGGCTGCCTCTTTTCAATGTTGGGAGTGAAGCCAGCCTTGCAGGAGCTAGACCATTGGGGAGATGGTAAGCAGAACCTACCCAAACTCATAGGCAATGACCTTTCCGAGCTACCACATTCATGTATGCCGCGGGAGATCCTATGCAGTTTCCCCGGTCTACGTGTTCAAGCGAGTGCTTGCAAGCGGCTAGGATGTACATCGTACAAGATATCGCTCACTTCTTTTAGGAGGAGGGACTGAGTCAACCTTATCCCTCTCATTTGAGTTAGAGGTCTTATGCCTTTATCACTATGCATAGGGTCTCACCTCCCTTTGACGAAAAATTGAGAAAGACACATTTTCCCCTCCCCCGGCCATCTGGAGGTGCATACCCAATTAGGAACATATACAAGGGGCAAATAGAGAAGTCAATGAAGAAGTACCAAATCCAATGACTTTGATTTGTTCATACCATTCTGTCATCGGTCACTGTTGGGTCAGTTGGTGAGCCACCCAAAAAAAATGCATCAAGAAAGGTCAAAGAAATATGCTTTATGAATTGATCAGTGGTTTCATTTATGCTATGCCCTGCATCGTGTTCGTCTGTGTTTATTGAGCTTTTTTCACTTCAGCGCCATGCACTTTGTTTTGCTTTATAGAAGAAAGAGACCCTTTGAGAGTGAAAAACAAGGGCAAGCGATAGAAATGACAGTCCCTTGCGCGTTCACGCGAACTACTAGAAAATGGTGAGGTTTTTAATGAAAGAAGGACCAACGACGATCTTATCCTAGAGGAGAAGGAGGAGTAGAAGTAGTCAGTTTTATTTGAAGATCGAGGAATGTAGTGTCAGACAATTATGCCATTCGGAAGAAGTCTTCTACAGAAGAAAAGCCTGTTATGAGTAAGTAGAGATGAAAGATCTCCAGAGATTCTTATCTCATTCTATTCCAGTGGCTCAACCAGTAACCAATGGCAAAAACTCAAAAATCCATGGTTTTCCTGTAGAACCCTATTTCACTCAAGTTGTTTCGGAACTGGAAAGAAGAAGCGGTTTTTCGCACAGCTTGCTCATAGTACAGGTCCCACTTGTATATCGTATTTGGCCGAAGAAGCATCAGACAAGTTGGAGTTCTTACCTTCTGGGGACTCCATGGGCCAAGATCTGCTTTTATTATATGGTCAATACCGATATACTTTAGTAGATCATACGGATGTAGAAAAAGCTTATAATTTTGATGAATTGAAAACATCTCTTTTCCATTTCTATTAACCCAGTTCATATCTTTGTTTCGTTTGTTCCCGAGAGGAATTCGATCTCTTCAATCTCGGAATACCACCTAAATAACTGCGGCCAGAGAGTCAAATAGGTCAGGAAGAAAGAGTCAGAGGTCGTGTCAGACGACATACATCTTGGTTGGTCCCACTACCACTTGAGATTGGACATATATAGTTTCTTTCTTCTAAAAAATATATTCTTAGATTTTGATTTTTAAATAGCTGCAAGACCAAAACGGGGTGCAAAAACCGAAAGCCCTTGTTTTTTTTTTTATGTTCATCCCAGATACAAGGCTTATGTACCCAGCTCAACATTCTTGGAAAACAATTGAATCGAGGGCCCGGAGGAGAATTAGCCATTCAATCTCGTGAACTAATTGAGACCGAAATTGCAAAAAGAGATACGAACGGAGATGAATAACCAATCGATGAAAGAACATGAAACCATTCTGTTTTAATAGAGGTACGAGAAAGGGTTGGGGGCAATAAACTAGGTGAAGTGGTTGGATTTTAAGAGCTATTCCAACCACTGTTGGATGTGATTCCAAGAGCCGAATGAGAATGAATACCACACAGAAGAGTCAAGACCAGGCTTCTTAATGGAATGTTTAACTGATCCATTCTGGATCGACTGAATTGGTACAAAAGTTGTAACATGGGAAGACCATGGAAAACACGACTTATTTGAATAACCCGGTGACCTACCAATTGTAGAAGTAGGATTTTTGGCAAGCAATAAGCACTTAAATAATACAATTCAAGTGTACCATCTTCTTTCTCATTTCGGGGAAAAGGTGCGGAAGGAAAAGAAAACAACGAAGGGATCCAAATCGGACCTAAATGGGAATGACATGAAGAGTCTTTTTCAAAACCTAGCATTAAGGGCATTACGACGATATACGAGAGGAATACAGAAAAACTCGTGATTTGTGTGGAGGGGAAGATCTGTTTATGATATAGTTCAAGAAAGAGTCGTCTCATTTCCATACTTCTTCAATCTTTCTAATTCATTCATTTCAAGACTGGTTCTGAACGCCGCGTAAGATCATCTTAAACCAACCTCCATTGTACGTACCTTTCGGTGCGACCACTAAAGAATTGCTTATACACTAAACAACTGCTTATATGCACTTACTAAAAGACTGACTTTCATTCAAACTCACAAGGCCAGCGTAAAACTAAGAAAGAGAGATGTGCCTAAGGCGGCATATAAGCAAGCTGTGTACGCTAAGAAAAAAGAAGAGATGTTCGAAATTACTACCACAAGAAAGCCGCTCCCTATGGGGCCTGTCACTTCGTTCATCCGTTCTTGGCTTAGGTTTCCAGCTGAACAAGATGGCCTTGCCGTCCCCCCGCTAGTAGAAGCTAAGCGCTTGAAAAGCGCACCTTGCTTTTGTTGGCATTTTTGTGCAGCAGTCCACCAATAGCGGAAGAGAGGGTTACCGTACATACAAGAGTCTTCCAGTTCTTACAGAAGCTCTTTCTTACCAGTCAAGTAGTACAACAACCGTATCTTATCTTGTAGACCGGCGGGTCGCCTTTTGAATTCAGTAGATAGAAGTTTCTATTAAATAGATAAGGAGTAGGTGAGTGAGTGAGTCTTCACTGACCTGAGCGATTTCGATCACCTAGTAGGCCTTTTATTTGGTAGGTAACATCGCCAAAGCGTATCATCAGATTTGACTACGAAGGAAGGAACTCGAAGTGAAACGGCACCGTCTTGTGCACAGCAATGATAGTTGGCCCTCTATCATTTTCTATCTGCTAGACTTGGTAAAAGGGCCTCGACTTATTTCCAGAATTAGAGTTCGACCGCAACTCCCCCTTTTTTTTGGGGAGGGGATCAAGTTCCTTGCCAACTGCCAACTATCGACCCCGATCTCTTTTTATTTGTTTTGGGTATTACGAAACCTAGCCTAGCCTTTGTCAATCACACTAAAGCAAAGTACCCAACTATGGAAAAGCCTCCTTAAGGGTAGGTTAGGTTAGTTAGTCCAGCTTGAGAAACGTTTGTTGACAAAACCGCCGTAGGAATTTTGACTTTTCAATAGAGCGGAGGTGAACTAATCAACGAGAAAGAGGCCCTACTCAAACCAAATGAATATACCACAAGATCGGAACTACACTCATGCCTCTCCCGCATCAAGTTGACCGCCCTCCCTACGTAGTGATTCTATCAATCATGTACGTAGGTAGGACCCTCCATTC
This sequence comes from Ehretia macrophylla, assembly GCA_037974665.1. Taxonomy (NCBI): domain Eukaryota; kingdom Viridiplantae; phylum Streptophyta; class Magnoliopsida; order Boraginales; family Ehretiaceae; genus Ehretia; species Ehretia macrophylla. The sequence continues at coordinate 35,280,860 of CM075770.1, forward strand.
TGATTGGTATATCATGAAAAAGAAAAAAGAAAGCCATTTGCACCAAGCGTACTGTGCTTTCCCTTCCGTATATATTCGCCTTTCTAAGTCAAGTAACGGTGACTTGACCCGCTGAAGATTGGAACTTCATAACATGTTGACGAAGACCTCCGAACTGAGAGTTCGGTCAGTAGAAAGGATGACTTTGTCGCCCCAGAAGAAGAATAGCCCCACTCTCTAGCCGACTAATCCCCTTGATCATATAATTGGAAGGGAACGTGTCACATTAGAGGGGAATGATCGGAGGTGTCCTCTAATCACCACGATGAGGCTGGTCCCTCTTTTAGTAGACTCAACTATGAATATTCATGAAGAAATGAATGTCAGAGTCTTTCTTTCACTGCTAACCCTAAGAAGTTTCATAATGCTAATACTTTCTATTTCGTCGAGCCTCGAGCTTGTGGTCCTCCTTTGAGTGTTGGTTCAATTGGATGAATCTATCAATTTAAGGAAAACATACATAGCAACAAGGATGGTGCATCACCTATTTATCATTTTTACTTGGGAGCCAAAACGAACACGCCTGCTACCTACTGTACTGGACCTTTGACCAGGCATTACCAAGACCACTACATTGCGCTCGAACAGTTGAGCGGCCGCTAGCGAGCAACTTCCGTGCATAGATAAATATTCATTCTTCGTACCTGGTCCAGCCTCACAATCCTTCGCTGGTTGGTAAAAAGTCAGTCTTGTTTGGTAAGACGGAATTGGACAAAGAAAATTGAGTGCTCGTGTAATGCCCGAGATTTAGCCATGCATTTAATTACTGTTGCATCCCTTGTTTGCGCATTTACTTATGTGCTTTACTAACTGACTTTTATGACTACTATTCACTCCGTATTTAAACTGCCTTCTATTAGTTAATTAGTATTTTTATTAAATCCTATTAATTATTAAAGTAATGAGAAAAATGTGCAATTGAGCTAGAAGCGGTAGGAGGACTCATTTAGAAAATAGTTTTTGTAGTTGAGTGAATAGTATTACGTAACATACCTTAGGTGATTAATTAGCTAGCATATATTTTACTATCTAAGCTCGTTTTAAAGCTTACTACGCGCATTATATTAGACCAATTAAGCACCCAAATGACCCCACCTCAACTTAGCCCCTTTTATATATCACTTAAGCTCATAAAATGCAAAAGAAAAAAATAATAAAAAGCTGAAAAACAGTAGCAGAAACCCGACAGCAGCATTAGGAGGAAAGGAAGAGATTTTGCTCACCAAGCCTCCAATCCAAGCCTCTCCAAGCCTTGAGCAACTAGTGTAGGGTGTGTGCAAGGTTCCTAGGTGCTCCTACGCGCTTTGGTGAGGGATTTCACGGCTTGTTTTTGCATTTCTAAATAGTTGTCAATTTCTTGATTTGTTGAAAATGTGATCAAATGCCATTGTATTTGTTATCTATGCTAGTATACCATGTATATGAATTCTAGAGAACATATTTGAGCCATCGTTTCGCAATTTAAACGGTTAGAATCGTTAGTTTGATTCTTAGGGTGAATAGTGACGTTTTTCTAGGGTTTTGCGTAATTGCGCGAATTAACTTGATTTAATGCTTCTATTAGATGCCTTAGGTGCTAGTGAAGGTAACCTAATAGCCCCGTGCACTTGCATTGTCCTTAAATCGCCTAAAATGGAAAATAGCCGACTTTAAATTGGGGCTTTCGGGGTTAATGCGAATCCGGGTGAATTTGGACTTCAATTCTAGTATCCTTAAGCTACCTAGGTGCTATAGAAGCCTTGATATCCCTTGTTTGAGGCCCGGACATTGTATGTGTAGTTTAAAGTCATAAGAGTGAATTTGGGACTTTCGGGGTAATCGCGGGCCTTTGAATGAGTTAGAGGGTTGAAAGGGTACCTTGGGGGTTAGTTAGAAGGTTGGGAGAGTTTCCTTTGAAAATGGAATCATTAACCTTAGTTTGGAAGAGAAATAGTTTGAAAAACAAAGGGGTTTAGGTGCAATTTAGGTTGTCTCACACTTCTAAACCCATATCATGACTTCTTGAATGTTTAGAAGTGATTTTAAGTTGATTTGGAGCTTTGGGTATAATTCTAAACTTATCTTGCTAATGTCTCTTTGTAAAATTGCATAATTGCTTATATAATTGTTCTATTCTAATTGCATCGAGGTCAACCTACTTTGTTGATCCTCCTATGTGTTAAAGCTTATATTATTGCTATTAACTTGCCATTGTTAAGTGCATTGCATAGTGGTTACGCAACCATAGTGTTAGGGGCAGATGTGTTGAATATCGGTTGGGCGGCAGAGGGCTTGCCGGTGGATATTCAAACTCCGTGCCCTAGTCCCTCATTCCCCTGGTCTGGAGATTTCCAGGGGATGTTGGGTCGTAGGATACGGGGTATATCCGGAGTACACCCACTGGAGTGTTTGGGGATTATGCCGGCTTATCGTGATCGTGCTCGTGGTTCGTGGATCGTGAATGAAGACCAGTGAAGATTGGTGTATAGGGGATTGTGTGAAATGTATCCTTTTTAATGTGTGGTTACTTAAGTTATCATTGTTTCTTAAATTGTCTAAGTGATATTGCAGTATAACTGTATTATCTGTTGCATTGCACGCCCCGGGACTATATCCCTCACTGGGCAACAGCGGTTGCTCATACCTCGATATATGTTTCAGGAGACGCTGAGGGTGATCCCCAACTTGTTGAGTTAGTTGAGGAGGAGGAAGTTCAGATTGACCCTTTACCTTAGTTGCTGTGCCTGATAGCTTGAGGTGGTTTATTCCTTGCTGCTTTGTGGAAGGCTCAATTGTTTATTTTATGTCCTATTTTGTAGCCTAAGGGCTATGTATATGCTTGTTGTATAAGTTGAAGAATAGTTGGTTGTAGTGTAGCTTTGAAAGCCTATGTACTATAATAACTTATGATCTACTTCTATTCGCTTTGCTTGCTTGGGAGTGAATGGCTTAAAGTAGAAATGTTTGATCTTTCAATTATGTTTAATTGATTTCCTAGAATGTCATGATTATAAAACTATGTTGATAACAAGTTCTCGCATGCTTGTGTGTTTTGGAACTATTGTGTACTATAAGGCTCGGATGGCCTTAGAACTTTGTTGTTTAAGTAAGAAAAGCTTGTTTTGTATTGTTGGGACTTTGTTTGAGTGTTTACAGGTTTTTAGAATGTCCACGGTACAGGGGAGACTCTGTCCGTGTGTCGGGTCCAGACTTAACCTTTAGCTTGGGGGGGGGGGGTTGGGTCGGGGCGTGACATTTAAGTGGTATCAGAGCTATAGATTGCATGAAGCCGGGTTAAATTTCTCGGTCTGTGGGTAGAGATTTGTTATGTGACTTTGTGAATACATAAGTATTTGATTTTGATTTGCCTAAGTGAAATTTGAATAAGGAATGAACATGCTAGCATGGAAATAGAATATCAAGAGTCTAGAATGTCAAGTTTTATCTAGTGATTTATGTTTACTTCAAGGATGTGGAATATTTATTTGAACTTCTATGTACTTGACTTTATGTGAATCTAATTGGACTTTTCTTTATGTGTTTTCTTATAAACTGCATATATACATATATATACCTGTCATAACACTTTGCATTCTAGCTATTCGAGATGGGGCCTCGCCGTCGTGCTGATAATCCGAATGTTGGTGTAGAACCCGAGGGGGTTCATGGGCAAGAAGCTGAGGTGGCCCAAAATGCACCGCAGGTTCAAGAACCGAGCACTGCACAGATCTTGGCCACGATGGCCACTGCTGTGAACACTATCGCCCAGTTTGTTACACAACAGGGTCAGCCAGGGGTCGTTGGAGGTAATCAGACTGCGAGAACCGGAGGTAGTGGCCCTACCGGAGGTAATCTGTATGATCGGTTCATTCATCATGGGGCCTATACTTTCTTTGGGGAGCCGGACGATATGAAAGCTGAGATGTGGCTAAGGAAGTTTGAGAGAGCGGCAGCAATACTCGAGTGCCATGATGACAGGAAGATTACTTATGCTACTTTCCTTCTCGAGGGTGATGCTGAAGATTGGTGGAATACCATCAGTGAGAAATGGGGAGCTGAGGGAGCTCATCATTCGTGGGCCGACTTTGTCCGAGAATTTCGAGACAAGTATATATCGGTAGTTGCCCGCGAGAGGCGTCAGACAGAGTTCCTAAACTTGAAGCAGGGAAGTATGACGGTAGATCAATACGAGGCTACTTTTATCCAGCTTTCCCGTTATGCACCAGCTTTGATTCAGCCGGAGGACATGAAGATCCAGAGGTTCATCCTGGGTTTGAGGAGGGATATTATGCTGAATTTGTCTGCAAATGATTTTCCTAACTATGCTGCAGTTGTCCGAGTCGCCTCGCGATATGAGAAACACAAGGCCGATGTGTTAGCCGAGACCAATCAATCGAGTAAACGGTTTCAGTCTCAGAGTCAAGGGTACCAGAGGCAGGCTGTATCAGTTGGGCTGAGTTCACAGCCAAGGCAGACTCAGAGTTATACAGGGCCTACTCAGACTCAGTCACGACCAGTTCAGAGTCAGACTCAGAGTCAGTTTCGTCCAGCAGTTTCCCGTTCGCAACAGGGTAGTTCAGCTACCTCTCCTCACAGAGCTCCTTCGGGAGGCCCTGTTGCAAGACATCACCAGCAGTGCAGCTTCTGTCAGCGCCAAGGCCACACTGAGGATGTTTGTTGGAAGAAACATAACAAGTGTACAGGTTGCGGCAGTGATCAGCACAGGGTTAAAGACTGTCAGAAATTTAAGAACCCTAGGGGTCAGACGCCAGCTCAGAACTCTCAGACCAGGGCACCAGCCGCAGCACCACCACCACGAGGTCAGGCCCGTGTATTTGCTTTGGATGCTGAGGAGCTTCCGGATACTACTGCTGTGGTAGAAGGTATTTTTCTTCTTAATGATCAGTCAGTTAAGGTTTTAATTGATTCCGGGGCTTCGCATTCTTTTATTACTCCTACTTGTGCACAAAATGCTAAATTGAAACATAATAAACTGTTGCATGAGATTGTGGTTTATACTCCTATGGGTCCGAAGTTTGTTACTAGATCTATTTGCAGAGCATGTAATATATTTATTGAGGGTCGTGTTTTCCCTGCTGATTTGATTATCCTACCCTTCAATGACTTTGAAATTATATTGGGGATGGACTAGTTAAGTAAATATTATGCCCAGCTTGATTGTAGAAAGAAGATTGTGTATCTAGAAATGCCTGACCAGCCTATACTTAAAATAGTTGGTAGTAGAAAATCTACGGGAACTCCTATTATTTCTTCTATTAGGGCATCTAAATTATTGAGCAAGGGTTGTGAGGCTTATCTTGCATATTTGATTAATCAACCTGGGGATCAATTGAAATTGAATGATGTACCTATCGTGAGGGAGTTTCCGGGGGTCTTTCCTGAGGAATTACCTGGGTTACCGCCTGATAGAGAGATAGAGTTCATGATTGATTTATTGCCGGTGACTTCACCTATCTCTAGGACTCCGTATAGAATGGCTCCACCTGAATTGCAGGAATTGAAAGTTCAATTACAGGGCTTGCTTGAGAAAGGATTCATTCAGCCGAGTTCTTCGCCTTGGGGTGCGCCAGTCCTATTTGTTAAAAAGAAAGACGGATCTCTTCGCCTATGCATTGATTATCGAGGTCTTAATCAGGTAACCATCAAAAATATATATCATTTGCCTTTAATCGAAGAGTTATTTGATCAGCTGCAAGGCGCCAGGGTATTCTCTAAATTTGATCTGAGGCAGGGCTATTATCAACTGAGGATTAAGAAAGATAATGTTCCTAAAACTACTTTCAGAACTCGATATGGCCATTATGAGTTTTTTGTCTTGCCGTTTGGTCTTACTAATACTCCCGCCGCATTCATGGACTTAATGCAGAGGGTATTCCGTCCTTATCTGGACCAATTTGTGGTCATATTTATTGATGATATCCTTGTCTATTCTAAATTTGAGGCGGAACATGAACAGCATCTCAGAATTGTGTTGCAGACTCTTCAGGAGCATCAGTTATTTGCAAAGTTTAGCAAATGTGAATTCTAGCTTAAGCAAGTTGCTTTTCTTGGCCATATTATCTCGCAGGATGGTATTTCTGTTGATCCAGCGAAGATTGAAGTTGTGTTATCTTGGAAACGACCTGAAACTGTCACGGAAATTCGTAGCTTCCTTGGTTTAGCTAGGTATTATCGGAGGTTTGTCAAGGATTTATCTAAGATTGCAGGGCCTTTAACACAACTTACTCAGAAGAAAACAGTTTTTGACTGGAATGATAAATGCGAGGCCAGCTTCCAGGAATTGAAGAAGAGATTGACTACAGCTCTTATTCTTGCTTTACCTGAGGGTTATGATAATCTGGTGATCTATAGTGATGCTTCGGAGGAAGGTCTGGATTGTGTATTGATGCAGAATGGCAGGGTTATTGCTTATGCTTCCAGGAAACTGAAGCCTTATGAACTCAACTATCCGACTCACGATCTTGAGCTTGCAGCTATCATTCTTGCATTAAAGAAATGGCGTCATTATCTCTGGGGCAACAAATTTGAAATCTTCACCGATCCTAAGAGCTTGAAATATCTGTTTTCACAGAAAGAGTTGAACATGAGGCAGAGGTGTTGGCTGGAATTACTTGAGGACTATAACTGCACTATTAACTATCTTCCAGGTAAGGCCAATATTGTTGCTGATGCTTTGAGCTGAAAGGCTACTGTTGCTAGTTTGAGTATCAAGAGTTGGGAATTCCTGGAAGAATTGTGCTTATGGAAGCCTAGTACTTCAACTTCTGGTATTCAATTCGCAAGTTTGCAGATTCAATCTCTGTTATTATCCAGGATTCGAGAAGCTCAACAGGCTGATCTTCAATTGTTGAAAGTCTTAGAGAATTCTAAAGGGGAGAGTCGGATTTCAAACTGCACGACGATGGTATTCTCAAATTCAAAGGTAGAATCTGTATTCCGAATGATCCAACTCTGAAGAAGGATATTCTTGCTGAGGCACATAGCTCCAGATATACTACCCATCCAGGCAGTACTAAAATGTATAGAGATTTGAAACAGAATCTCTTGTGGAATAATATGAGGAGAGAAATTGCTGACTATGTTGCCCGATGTCTTACTTGTCAGAAGGTTAAAGCAGAGCATCAGAGACCTGCAGGGTTGTTGCAGCCTTTGGCTATTCCTGTTTGGAAATGGGATCATATTACCATGGATTTCGTCTCTGATTTACCGAGGTCTTCGAAGGGTAATGACTCAGTGTGGGTTATTGTGGATAGACTGACTAAGACTTCTCACTTCATTGCTAAAAAGAAGTCTGATTCTCTTGATAAACTGGTAGAGTTGTATATTGAGAATGTTCTCCGACTTCATGGAATTCCAAAGAGTATTGTGTCAGATAGAGATCCCAGATTCACATCGCAGTTCTGGCAGAAGATTCAGAAAGCTTTGGGCACGACTTTGAATTTCAGTACAGCTTATCATCCCCAGACAGAAGGTCAATCCGAGAGAACTATCTTAATCCTCAAGGATATGTTGCGGGCTTGCATTCTGGACTTCAGTAAGAGTTGGGAGAAGTATTTGCCACTCGTAGAGTTCGCCTATAACAATAGTTATCAAGCTACTATTGGTATGGCACCTTATGAGGCACTTTATGGGCGTAAATGCCGGTCTCCTCTCTACTGGGATGATGTTGGTGAAATGAAGACTATCGACCCTACTCTCTTACCTGAAATGAACAAAATGATTGATCATGTGCAGCTTATCAGAAAAAGAATGCTTACAGCACAGAGCCGGCAAAAGAGTTATGCAGATAGACGACGTCGTGATCTGAAATTTGTTGTGGGGGATCGAGTATTTCTGAAAATTTCTCCTCGCAAGGGTTTGATTCGGCATGGTAAAGGAGGTAAACTCAGTCCGCGATATGTGGGACCATTTGAGATAACTGAAATTGTTGGTGATTTGGCTTATCATCTAGCTTTACCTCCCAGTCTGGGCAGAATTCATGATGTATTCCATGTTTCCATGCTTCGGAAGTATCAGCCAGATCCCTCTCACATACTTGAGCCGGAACCGCTAGAGATCAGTGAAACTTTGACCTACACAGAGAAACCTCTTCGAATTGTTGATCAGAAAGTTCAGGAGCTGAGGACTAAAAGCATTCTGATGGTTAAAGTTCTGTGGGATCATCATGGCGTAGAGGATGCGACATGGGAAAGAGAGGATCAGATGCGGGAACGGTACCCAGAGTTATTCGCCGAATCATGTAAGAATTGCGTGGACGCAATTAGTCTAAGGGGGAGAGGATGTGACGCCTGAGATTTAGCCATGCATTTAATTACTGTTGCATCCCTTGTTTGTGCATTTACTTCTGTGCTTTACTAACTGACTTTTGTGACTACTATTCACTCCGTTTTTAAACTGCCTTCTATTAGTTAATTAGTATTTTTATTAAATCCTATTAATTATTAAAGTAATGAGAAAAATGTGCAATTGAGCTAGAAGCTGTAGGAGGACTCATTTAGAAAATCGTTTTAGTAGTTGAGTGAATAATGTTACGTAACATAACTTAGGTGATTAATTAGCTAGCATATATTTTACTATCTAAGCTCGTTTTAAAGCTTACTACGCGCATTATATTAGATCAATTAAGCACCCAAATGACCCCACCTCAACTTAGCCCCTTTTATATATCACTTAAGCTCATAAAATGCAAAAGAAAAAAAAAAATAAAAAGCTGAAAAACAGAAGCAGAAACCCGACAGCAGCATTAGGAGGAAAGGAAGAGATTTTGCTCACCAAGCCTCCAATCCAAGCCTCTCCAAGCCTTGAGCAACTAGTGTAGGGTGGGTGCAAGGTTCCTAGGTGCTCCTACGCGCTTTGGTGAGGGATTTCACGGCTTGTTTTTGCATTTCTAAATAGTTGTCAATTTCTTGATTTGTTGAAAATGTGATCAAATGCCATTGTATTTGTTATCTATGCTAGTATACCATGTATATGAATGCTAGAGAACATATTTGAGCCATCGTTTCGCAATTTAAATGGTTAGAATCGTTAGTTTGATTCTTAGGGTAAATAGTGACATTTTTCTAGGGTTTTGCGTAATTACTCGAATTAGCTTGATTTAATGCTTCTATTAGATGCCTTAGGTGCTAGTGAAGGTAACCTAATAGCCCCGTGCACTTGCATTGTCCTTAAATCGCCTAAAATGGAAAATAGCCGACTTTAAATTGGGGCTTTCGGGGTTAATGCGAATCCGGGTGAATTCGGAGTTCTATTCTAGTATCCTTAAGCTACCTAGGTGCTATAGAAGCCTTGATATCCCTTGTTCGAAGCCCGGACAATGTATGTGTAGTTTAAAGCCATAAGAGGGAATTTGGGGCTTTCGGGGTAATCGCAGGCATTTGAATGAGTTAGAGGGTTGAGAGGGTACCTTGAGGGTTAGTTAGAAATTTGGGAGAGTTTCCTTTGAAAATGGAATCATTAACCTTGGTTTGGAAGAGAAATAGTTTGAAAAACAAAGGGGTTTAGGTGCAATTTCAGTTGTCTCACACTTCTAAACCCATATCATGACTTCTTGAATGTTTATAAGTGATTTTAAGTTGATTTGGAGCTTTTGATATAATTCTAATCTTATCTTGCTAATGTCTCTTTGTAAAACTGCATATTTGCTTATATAATTGTTCTATTCTAATTGAATCGAGGTCAACCTACTTTGTTGATCCTCCTATGTGTTAAAGCTTATATTATTGCTATTAACTTGCCATTGTTAAGTGCATTGCATAGTGGTTGCGCAACCATAGTGTCACGGGCGGATGTGTTGAATATCGGCTGGGCGGCAGAGGGCTTGCCGGTGGATATTCAAACTCCGTGCCCTAGTCCCTCATTCGCCTGGTTCGGAGATTGCCAGGGGATGTTGGGTCATAGGATTCGGGGTACATCCGGAGTACACCTACTGGAGTGATTGGGGATTATGCCGGCTTATCGTGATCGTGCTCGTGGTTCGTGGATCGTGAATGAAGACCAGTGAAGATTGGTGTATAGGGGATTGTGTGAAATGTATCATTTTTAATGTGTGGTTACTTAAGTTATCATTGTTTCTTAAATTGTCTAAGTGATATTGCTGTGTAACTGTATTATCTGTTGTATTGCACGCCTCGGGACTATATCCCTCACTGGGCAACAGTGGTTGCTCATACCTTGATATATGTTTCAGGAGACGCTGAGGGTGATCCCCAGCTTGTTGAGTTAGTTGAGGAGGAGGTAGTTCAGATTGACCCTTTACCTTAGTTGCTGTGCCTGATAGCTTGAGGTGGTTTATTCCTTGCTGCTTTGTGGAAGACTCAACTGTTTATTTTATGTCCTATTTTGTAGCCTAAGGGCTATGTATATGCTTGTTGTATAAGTTGAAAACTAGTTGGTTGTAGTGTAGCTTTGAAAGCCTATGTACTGTAATAACTTATGATCTACTTCTATTCGCTTTGCTTGCTTGGGAATGAATGGCTTAAAGTAGAAATGTTTGATCTTTCAATTATGTTTAATTGATTTCCTAGAATGTTATGATTATAAAACTATGTTGATAACAAGTTCTCGCATGCTAGTGTGTTTTGGAACTATTGTGTACTATAAGGCTCGGATGGCCTTAGAACTTTGTTGTTTAATTAAGAAAAGCTTATTTTGTATTGTTGGGACTTTGTTTGAGTGTTTACAGGTTTTTAGAATGTCCACGGTACAAGGGAGACTCTGTCCGTGTGTCGGGTCCGGACTTAACCTTTAGCTTGGGGGGGGGGGGGGGGGTTGGGTCGGGGCGTGACAGCTCGACCAGAACAATGGCCAACAAAGATCGTAATTATATAGATAACTGCTTCTCCTTCTCCGCCTTTAAGGCTTTAAGGTGAACTGTATGGCGGCTGGAAAGTGCAATGCACCTTGCCTTCTTATAAATGGTATCAGTGAGAGCCATTTTAGTATGCCCCGTTGACCTTATTTTGTAGATAGAATCTTCAATGAGTAGAAACAAGCAACCTTACTAATAAAGTGCTTGTTGAGTAAGGCTGGCTTTTGAGCCCAATCCCCTTGTATGGGTTGCTTGGATGCTTTCACGCATCTTTCTCATATCGGGCTTTCCTTGAATTTTCAATAAGGGGTGTGAAAGTCATTGCGCTAACATGCATCCGTTTTCTTGCAGGAGTGCTAATGCGCACCCTTACGTTTTCTTCGTTTGCTCTGCAGTACGAGCCTCATATAGAGTCGTGCTCCTTTAATATGATGAGAAGAAGGGGGCCGCCCTCTTTTCTGCACCAATCCTTATTTACTACTACATCTTTTTTTGGGTGTATATTTCAGTTGGTATAGCATTGGGCTTTTAACCTAATCGTCACAAGTTCAAGTCCTGCTATACCCAAACCTACCTTACACTCTACTATGAGTAAGGAGGCATAGTAACCTTCAAATATTACTCTTTGGCCTTTAGACTCGCTTCAGCGACTTCGCCCTTTTGTATTCATTCCCATTCCCATTCCCAGGCGAGCTCCCTTAAGTTATCTTCAATTGTAGTCAAAGACTCCTACGCTTAAAGACTTAACTTAAAGAGGAGTGAGTGTTGCCCCTCCTTTAGCAATGAAAGTTTCTTTATCTTTGGTTTTCTATTCAGTACCAGTGCCTTGTAGCAGTCCCTGTCTCAGTTTAAGCCCCTACCCCTGGAGTCTAAATGCTAGTTCGTAGGGCTCGTCAGTACCAGTTTAAAAGCCAGTTTTAGTAGTGGCATTCCCAGCAGTCTATCTTTATCTGGAAGTCCCATTATTTTACTCAAAAGAAAATGAGAGCCTTCTTAATTGATTTCTCTATTTAGGATGAGAGTAGGCAAGAGCTAAGTCAAAGGTTCGGCTAACGCTAAGTATTAAGGAGAATGCTTTCTTAAATTCAAAAAATAAGAAAGAATTTACAATTAGGAGGACTCTCATATCTCTCCAGAGAAACAAGGGCAAAAGCAGGAAGGAGGCCAACCAGATGGAGTTATCCGAGTAAGAAGGTAATAGAGTAAGCCATTCCTTCTCTTTTCTTTTGAGGAAATCTTTTCTCTTGGCTGAACCAGTGCAAGTCTTTTAACCTTCTGCCTTTGCTGCTAGTCAAAACGAGAGAATCTGATTCCTACCAGAATCAGTTTGTTGTCGATCCAGGCACCGACAAGGATAAAGGGTCCAGGGAAAAGACAATTTTTTTTAATCCAGCAGTCAAAACAAAAGGGTTGGCCAACAACGGCATCAGAGACTATTATGTTATTAGCATTTACTCCAACTCATCCATGCCATTTTCATACAAGGAATTTCGACTAAGAATGACACCTTATTCCCTCTGCTACAACGAACGAACTAAATGGCAAACCATCAAGGGTGAATGAACAGTTAGCGAAAGCTTCTCGTTTGGATCAAAATTGTGGTGGAAATGCTATTGAAAGTAGATGATTGATCACTCTATAGTGTGATATCTCGACTTTAATTAAAGATTCTATTAGTCTTCAGTCTCGTTCAGTTTCTTTGTTTTGAATAGTGATAAAAAAATTGAAAGAAATCCTTTCCCTTTGTCTTTACTACTCGATCGGAGGGCTTTGATAAAGGTGTTAAGAGAATAGCTCAAAAAGAGCCGACAAAGATGAGATTGAGATGAATGCTCAGGCTTCACTAGTTGCTTGCACCGTTGTGACCCTATGGGCAAGGAGTCTCCTTTTCATTCAAAGAGGTTGGGCGGCGGTAGAGAGAACGTTTTGCGATAGTTCTAGAGAGGAGCGGTGGGTGGGTCTAGAGCATCTTTCGATCGATAAAAGGTAATTTGATTTTCATAACCATTAGCCAAAAGATGTCTGTGATTCTAGAACAATAGAATTCTACATCAGTAGAGGATGCAGCATAGGTTGTAGTTTCTCTTCTAATTGTTCCAGGGACTGATTCTGGAACAGAAGTTGGCACTGTAGAATCAACATTTGAAGAAGCAGACGAATCATAGGCCTGCAAATAAGCAAATGAAGTATCTGCCTTTAACTATTTCGTGGCTCTATAGCCGGCAAGGAAAAAGGAGAGAGATGGGATGTGATACCCCGAACCTGACATGTATTCAATAGCATTTAAAGTTCATTTTATTGACCTTTCACCTTGTTTGACCAAACTAGTTGACTTTTCATCTACATTGACCAACTAGGACAAGGTGAAAATTTTTGAAATGTTGAATAAAGGGCAAACTTGGGATTAGAAATAAAAAAAATGCAATGTTAAGTTAGTCAAATTTTGGGTCAACTTTGGAATTAAATCTGAACCAATTGGGGAAGATTTAGGTAGAAAATTATATATGGTTGGAAAGCTCTATGAGTCTAGTTTCTGAGGCTTCAAACCGTTCGTGAATTGGAGTTTTCTAGAAGAAGTTATGGCCGTTTTCGTAAGGTCGCGCATAGCTGTTTTGGTTTAGCGGGTTGACCGAAGCTTTGACCATTTGTCCTCTTTTATTTAAGTGTGTAATACGAAACAAAAGAGCCAAAACCAGAAAAATAAAGAGCCATGGCTGAAACCATGGAGGAAAAAGAAAAAAAAAAGATTTCAACCTTCAAATCTTCAAATCTTCGCCTGAGCTTGCACGGGGTTGTTTCTGAGGCATCCAACGTGGTTTTCCTAGCGTCTAGTAGCGTCTAAGGTGAGGGTTTCATCATTATTTGCGCATTTGAAAAATGTATGTCTAAACTTTAATTTTTAGAACTTCTGCGTAGATTGTTGTTTTAATCATTTTGTTGCTTAGAGAATGTTCCTTGTTGATTGTAGAACATGTATTTATAGCTTTTTAGCATTTTATGAGGTTGAAAATCGAAATTGCAATTTAAATTGATTAATGAATAGTAATTAGTGAATAGTAAACCCTTGAAATGATAAAGTTGCGCTGTTATGCTGTCTGTTGATGTAGAAATGTGCTTGGTATGCTAGAATGTCTTAATGCATGATTTGTTTAGGTTGCGTAATAAAAAAATGAGGAAAACGGCTTAGTGAAAGTCGGGGTCGTTTAGGTCGAGTTTGGCATTTTCTCGTTTTGCGTGTTGGCATTGTTTCAGAAGGCCATGGAAGCACTTTTGGTGCAATTATGGCGTTGGTTGGGTGTTTGGTTGGTATAGTTGTAGTTCAAACGAGGAAAGGGGGAAATCGGGGCTTTGCACGAATACTAGGGTAAAGTAGGGTTTCGGGGTCCTTAGACGTGCCTTATGATGACCTAGGAGGATTGGCGAAGTCGGTTTCCAAAACTCGTGACTCGTTTGGAAATGGTAGTGTTTTGATAGTTGGGGCCAATTTGTGATTTTGCTTGTTATCTTGATATTATGCCTATAGAATGCTTAAGGTTGCTTGGTATACTTGTTTAATTGGTGTTATTGTTGCTTATGATTGCTTGTTATCTCCTTTGTTGTCACTAGTTTTTATTGTTGTGCTATCGCTCGTTTATTGCCTTGTATCGAGTCTTGCATTGCATAGTGTCTCGCGCGTGAGTGATGGGCCTCTCTGGGTAGCCTCGGGTTGCCAGTGTTGGTTGCTCTAGCTCCGCTGCTATTCCCTTTCTCGCTTGGGTTGCCTCCCAGGGAGATTTGGGTTGTAGAATTGATGGATACTTCCGGGGTATTCCAAACTGGTGTTATAAGGTGATTGCGCGCTTATTGTCATCGTTGTCAACATCAAGCTCGAGATTGATGTATCGCTCGTGCAATGGTACACTGCTCGTATGAGTGAACCATAGCCTTCAAAGTGTGGTATAGCTTTGAACGGTTGTGTTAATGCTTTCAGTAATTGCTTATTGTATTGATTGTTTGTTTTGATTGCTTATTTATCAGTTATATTGCTTAACTGTCTTATTTGCATTGCACGACTTTCTTTCTCTCCAATTCGATATATGTCTCGCCCTCACTGAGTATACGTGTTGTGTATACTCACTCCTCACCACCACATTTCAGGAAATGCCATGTTAGCTGGAAAGTTCGTGATTTCGTGAAAGTTCGTGCTTGAAGAGTTGTCCTACGTGCCTATGTGACTTGAGTTGTCAAAGTTATAAAGTTGTATGCTTTTATGTATTGTATGTATTTAATGTTAAAGGGGATGTAATTTAAGTTTCACTAAATCATGTATTTAGTTAATGTAGCTTAACTTCAATGTATATTTGTAATGACAAAGGAAAAGAGATAGAAAGGGTATGATAGTCTAGCTTATGAAATAGGTTGGTGTAGTTTAATTGCTAAGCTTGAATGTATATTTACTGGTGTTTTGCTTGTTGTGAACCAAGGCTCGGATGGCCTTGAGGTGGTTGAATGTTTGGACATGGTATTGGTCCACTTATGTGCTGTCGCAGGTTTTACATCTCGCCTAGAAACAGGGGAGACTCCGTCCGTTTTCCCTGAAAATTATGCCCGGGTTTTGGTTTGGGTTGTGAATAGATTGATTGTTAGAACTCCTGGTCTCGAGAGGGATCGGGGTGTTACATGGGATTTGACAATTCAAAGCCAAACTGACAAGCGAGAGCCCGATGCCGGTGAGTCAGGTAGGGCAAAGGAAATGAATTCAACAATTCCATGAGCGGTGTTTGGAGCGGACTTTTCTGTAAGGGAAGGCGTGGTCCTCATTCCAAGTCTCATCTTTTGAGTGAGGATGTTCTTTCTTTTTTGGAAGCTAAAGTCAAATCTTAAGCAGTAGACACCACTAGAGAAAATGCAGATGAAAGATATGCTAAAATAGAATAATCTGATCTTTCATCCACTGAATCATACATAACATACGCATTTGAATCCGCAGAATCATATGAATCAGAAAAAGCAGCCACTAATACGTCTGTAGAAGCAGACAAAGGATTTTACGTTGAAAAGAGTAAGTTCAAGCTTGAGTGCCCCTTTTTAGGATGGGGTTTCAGTATAGTAAATAAATTCTTTTTTTTTATAGTTTTGTGGAATGATGAAGGAAGACCATGTCATTAGGGGAAGGGTGGTTCTTAGTCTTATTGAGTGAGAAGTTCTTATAACGAAGATGTTCACTAAGCTACGGCTTTTGGCCCTATGAGAGAGAAATTCAATTCCAAAGAAGGATTTGAGTGACGAACCAGAAGCTGGTGAAGAAGATAAAGCCATCAAGGGCTAACTTCTATGATAGGGAACGAGTTTACTCCTTTTAGTCTCATGGGGCGAAGAGAACCATTTAGTAACCAAAAGAAAAGGGAAGAACCAATGTTGTAACGTAAGGAGAAAACCAATTTAATAATAAAGGAGAAAGACGCAGCAAAGCAAAGATATCATATCCGTACAGTTCAGAGAGGAGAACAAGACCTTAATTAAAAAGAGCAGGCCTTCGAAGCCGCGTGTAGAATACTTGGCCTTGAACTGAACGAACCGGCAAACAAGTGCCTAAAAGCCTCTCTTCGTAAAACCTAAAAGAGAATGAGATTCCCTCTTATCTTCCTATGATTATGGAAAAAAAGTATGAAATAGTCTTGCCCCTAGTTTGAATACTGTCTACTAGCAGGCTTGACTTGCCCATCTCCTCGTGATTTAACTCGCATTCAGTTGGTATTGTTCCTGCGGTTGGCCTTTTGAACAATGGTATGAGCTTCCTAATTCGAAGGTGGTGAGTTGAAAGAGTAACTGGTGTATTGGCTACGCACATTAGTTGTTCGGGCGAGTAATGCCAAGGGTAAGACAAGCTAAGTGAGTTGGCTATTCATTTCGGTTTTGAGCAGACAGGTAAAAGGTAGCAAGGCAAGTAGGTATAATAGTCTAAGAATAGGACATGGATAGTGTGGTAGTGGGATGAGAGAAGTGTTCATCTGGGGTATTCTTCCTCAAGTCGGTTATCCGCATCGGTGAAATGACTCTATCCTTAACACATAAGCTTCGGTAGTGAGGGAAAGGTCGATTGAGACTTCATCATCCCCCTGAGGGTTGCCTTCTATGACCTTCTTCGTTTGGGCAGTTAGCTATTCAAAGCAGAGAGAAGCCTATAGAGGGAGAATTTCCACGATTATCTCATTGCCTTAAAGCAACTAGTCATATTCGTAAACATCTTGAATATGAATGTGCAGCCTATGATTCCTAATACCTTCTTCCTGATACTAGGGACATTGGCTTCTTTCTTACCTAGAATATTACCAACTGTTGTTATTCCGCTAAAGCTAGGAGAGCGTCTAATGAAAATTGTCTTCCGTTTAAGCTGGACGTGTACCCTTATATTATTATTATTATCCTTCGAAAAAAAGGAGTTAGAATGGAATGCCTATTGACATTATCAATTTCCCATGTGAAAGCTTTAAAGCAAGGTTCGCAAGACAGTCAGAATCAGAAAGAGGGTATGCCTTGTTATCCCACAGGGTTTAACCCGAAAAACTGCTTTTAGTTCGCACTTCTATCATGCATTCTAAGACCATGCCAGCCTAAAAGAAGAAGAGTCATTCACTCATCCGCCAAGAGGTAAAGGTAAAGCCTGCTGCTCTCATTGCTGCGTCGAAAGGGATAGGGAGGGCTAAGCCCAACAAAATGCACATTATGATGACCCGTATTTGAATTTCGAATGGTAGTATAAGAAAGAAAGTGTTATTTATATGTTTGGCTTACTTCGCTTATGTGCTTGGTGGTTTTATAATAAGAAGATACGTTATAACTAGCATATCAAGCTAAGCATTAGTTTCAATTAACGAGTAATTTGTGCTTGGAAGTGACTAGAAATGCTAAAGGTATGAAATTAACTACCTTACTGGATAGGATTTGCCAGGAGTTGGGACGGTAATAGGATGTGAACCCAGATTTATATTAATCATTTAGCTTTGGAGTTATCATTTGAATTGACTATGAGTAAGCTATTAGAGCAATAGGATAACTTGAGACACTTGGGGTTATCTAGATTATACTACTAGGTTATCTTGAGGATTTATATTGGGGTGCTTGCAGATTTTAGATTTGACCTTAGTGCATGGATGAAGACTATCATTAAGCTATGAATTTGGGTGGCACTACTGATAGTAGCTTAATCTTACGGGACTAGTGAATAATTGGGGTGACTGTTCATCTCCCTTTGATACTTACCTATTTGTAGATAAGTATTGTTGTGTTTGAAGGAACAATGTTAATGTTTATAAATTATTTTGTTAAAGATGAAAGGATGGTGATCTTAGATTACTAAAAGGTTTCAGTTGGATTTGAGGATAGTTAGGCGTTAGGAATATTAAATCTAGTCTTTTATTTGAGTTGAAATTAAATAAGGTACCTGAACAGGCTGTATTCTAATTGAGAAGTGAATAAAGATTGTATAGTTCAATGGGAATTAGAAATAGAGATGAATGATATGATTTTCCCAGATCCACTATTATATGGAAAATGATGGAGTTAGGTTAGAAGTGAATAGATGATAACATATGATGAAGAGATATTCAAAAGATTAATATGTCAATTGAGTAGTTTTGAAATACATTAAAATTTGGATTTACTGGTAGGTAACCTTAGAATATACTTTGCCACTTTTATTTAGGTTAGTATGATTTACTAAGTGTAAATTTATAGTTAATTGATTCTTGGTTACAAGTTAATAGCTTTGAGTAAGATAGACATGGGATTAATTTTCCAGTTATCTAATTTTATGTTATTGAAGCTGGCCACCATTTTAGAATTCTTTAAACTATGTCATTGCCTCCTAGTAAGTAGCTTAATAAGTTCTATTAATCTAGCTAAGCCAATTATATCCCCAAACTATGTCACATAGCCATTTAATTCAGGCACACCACCACGACACCAGCTAGAGCTTTGGTCATATCGTTAATATCATCCAACCGAATAAGCAAGGTGTTTCAAATCAGATTTAAGCAACTGTCCAACAGCCTCACACCACCTCCTGCTTCAATTCCTACGCGTGATTCTGCTTAACTCAGCCATGTTGCACCTAGGTAAACTACTGACGTAAGCAGCTAGCTTGAAGAAAACGAATTCTACCGCCAACCTATACCAATAAGCATTCGAATGGCCTTAGTTAGTATTATCATTAGCACCTACCATTAGCTTAGAAACGCTGGCACTTATCCCCGTTGAAACAACTACCTATCGTGCGAGGTGTCATGTCGCGGGAACATTTAAGAACAGGCAGGCAGCTCTCGCGACATTGCTATCCATTTTTTGTAGACTTGCATGTTAACGTTTTTCCTTAGGCACCACGCAGCAGCTTGCTTCATGGTCTATCCACTTGCATGCTTGCTAGCAAGGGACTATAGCTAAGCTGAGTCACATGGTTTAATTAAGCAGCAATCTAGCTATCAATCATCACCTAGCAATTAGCTTGTCTTAGTTGTCGAGTAAGAAAACAAGATAAGTTGTGAATCAGCATTAGAAATCCACTACAACCACCACACGTAGACACTTAGGGAAATTATGAGTTTGATTGTTGCGGTCCAATGAAAACAAGATCAAGGCACTATAAATAGGCTACTGAACTTTGAGTTTTAACACACACAAAAACAATAAACTTTCATTGACTTTTAATACTTCCCTTAGAGTTTGAAGGCATGCCACAAATTACATTCAAACAAGGTGCGGGTTTTTAAAATTGCATTGCCAACTTTTCTTTATAAAACTATTTATGTGAAATTAGCTATGCGGGTTCTATTTTTAAATTGCATTATTAATCTCTTACATGCAACTACATGTGTAGACTCAGTTGTGCGAATTTGCTTTTCTATTAAAAAACGCATTGCTGATTATATAGTATAAAATTGCAGCTTTGACTTTTATAAGCTATATGAATATAATATAAGTATAATATTTCTGACCTTTTAGGATACATGTCTACGAATATAGCAAGATAATATGTTACAATTATAACCTGGCCGTCAATATGATAAGTTTCAAATTGCATTATTAATTCTTTCATAAGTTTTACATGTAAAATTAGTTGTGTAAAATAATTGATGTGCGAGATTCTGTCTTAAAATACATTTTTTTTTAGAATTAATTAATTGAAATACGGGTTTTCTTTTCTTTCAAAATGTTTTAATAATTTGTGAAAGATTATATAGTATACATACAATAAATAGTCTACTTCTGATACAACTTTGATCTTTTACATGATAAATTACAAGTTTGTGGATTTAGTTTGTATATAATATATAGTCTTTATCTTTCGTAGCCTTGACCTTTTATATGTTAAGCATCAACTTACTCATAAGTCAACCGTGCATGAAGTAAGAAACATATATTAACATAAAGTTGATTTTTCTAGTTGACTAAAAGAGCCAATAGACCCAAAGAATTATAATTACGTATTTGATAGCTAGTTGATATTGTTTTATAATTTGATAACTAGAAATCATTATAAAACTACTTTATCCTTCCTAAATAAATAGGTTAATCAAGTAAGAGTTATTTACTACTAAGTTTTCAAAAAGCAACGATAACCATTCGTTAAATTTATTTACTCCTAAAAAGTGACGACGTTTATAGGGTTTATATTTTAACTAGGGTTATCTATCTTACAATGTAAATTACCTACTCAACTATTATCTTATTACTAATCAGATTACTATCCACTTTTCACATGTATAAATTGTTATCCACCTTTACTATTAAATTATAGAGTGACAATAATGAGTTTATTTTTAATATCTACATATATGCTCGAGAGACGGCCTACCTTGTCGTTCTCTCATTACTTGCACATATGTGTGTTACGTGAATACTTGTGCATGCTTGTGTGTACTTGGGGCTTGTAACCTCAGGTACAATAGCTGGTACGAACACCGGGCGACAAAGGGCTTGCCGGTGCTCCTGTACCTATTGTGGTCCTATTCCTTCTCCCGCTTGGCAATCTCCACCCTCGGGAGCTGGGTCATAGAATTCGGGTACAATTCGGAGAACCCTCTTGGGAGAGATAAGAAGTTCTGAGCTTGATCCGGCCAGCCACCATGAAGACAATCTGTATCCTTTACAACGTGACTTGTACATGTATTTTATATATTGATATACCTGATATGCTTGCATTACATTATGGTTTTTAAAACTCAAAAATATTTTCAAAACCTCCCCGGTTGACTTTCCCGCACTGAGTTTTTTTTGAGCTCACGACCCTTTCACCCCCTGTTATAGGTGCAGCTTAGCTCAAAACAGGTTGACATTGTATGCTGAAGTTGAATAGATACGTGCTCGGAGCTTCTTGCCTATCATGTATCGACCCAAGATGAAAGAGTTAAATTTTGTTTGTATTATTCTCGAGGTAGAAGGGTAGTTGGTCAGGAAGCCTAGTTTGTAACATAGTCGGGTAATTTTTTGGTCTCGGATGATGTAATACCTCTTGTACCAAGAATATTCTTGATAGCTAGTTATTGTTGAAGATCTTTATGCTATACTTCTTTTAAAGTTATAAAAAATTATTTACATAAGACCGCATCGTTGATGAGCATAGATTTTGACCTAATCTTGAGAAGGGTCAGGTTGGGGACGTTACACACATAATCAGATTCCTTTTCTGTATAATAGGAGAGGTCTATCAATGACTTAAAAATGACGCCCTTGATCGAAAGCCCTTGCTCTTATGAAAGAAGACATTCGTGAGGAACCCCTAGATCCGGATTAGTGAAAATAGAACTAGCAAGATTCTAGAACAACAATTATTAGCCTAAGAGCCTTTTCTTCCTCTATCGAGCGTCTACCTTCCTTTCTTTAGCAGTTGAGATACTTCATACCTCTGTCGAGCCAACTCCATTCCTCTCCCTATCGGTCAAGCATCTTCAAACCTCTCCTTACAGTCGAGCTGAATTCCATCTAGCCTCTCCTTACAATTCAAGAGTTAAGAAAGAGGAGTACGCGAAAGGAAATGACACTATGAAGTAGCTAAGTGGTAAGAAGACTAGCTTGAGCTTGAAAGCTTGAACATATAGGCTACACTTTGGATCACACTAGGTGGAGTCTCTAAAAGCCTTATAAGAGTATTAAATTGAAGAAGTCTAGCATCAGTTGGTATGAATGACTCCGGCTAAAAGGTTAGTGAATTCGACTTCCATTCTTTTTGATCTCGTTCTTATTCCGATCGAAGAAAAAAGGTTGAAGTTACGGTGGGTGGGAAAGCTGGAGGAGATACCAATGGTTAAAGTAATTGGCCTATAAGGTTAGTAAGGTTCCTGCTATGGTGAAGTGAAAGATCTTTCACTATAGTGGGAAGAAGAGAGGTGGGAGCGAGCGGAGTACGAGCAAAGCAAGGTTTAGTGGTGGGTTGTCTTCCAGATTTTGTTGAAGTCTCCTATTGTAGAATGACGCAACGGAGGGAGTTGTCGGTGGAGGAGTACACGGCTTAATTTTATCATCTTATTTATGATACGTTGTGATATCATGGAGCTAGAAGAATAGATTTTTGCTGCGTCACTTTCGTTTCACTGCTATTTCATTATGTTGTGCCCGGGTACACCTCCGCATACATAGATGAAACAATGATTAACTACAGTCGCTGACCTTTTCAGTCAACCAATATCCACCATCTTGTACTGATGACCTCAATTTCTCGAGAAAGGATTTAGCACATTTTCTGTAGCTCGACGCCTCTATCTCTACTCTCTGAGAGAGACCTATCCGGCCCGTTTCCGCTTCGGGACAGTGCTAAAAAATAGCATTTTACCTAGGAGAGCCGTATAGCAAATTGTAATATCATAGTGTAGTGTCTCCTAATCCTGCCGTTCATAATCACCCTCTATTTTTAGGTCCAACGCATCGGGATCCTAATTCCCTATTTTTGTCTCATCTTGGTCGTGCTCGTTATCGTGGAAAAAGTAAAGTTCATATGGTACCCACTAGATATCCTCTACTAGTGTCGAACTATGGATTTTAGTGCTAACGACCCCTTATGGATCGGCGTTTAGGGCGCTCCTTGGCCCGGACCGGATCCGCACCACGTTCGTGTAGTTGATCGAGGTTCGAGGGTAAAGCAGAGTTTGGCCTATACCTTCGGCCTATGGGTTATGTATTTTTTCAACACAGGTCCTCTTCCCTTTCTCCGATCATAAAGCCCCCCTCATTACGATTTCTTTCTTTTAGAATAGTTATCTTCCAGCATGTCCTTCCCTTGAGCACTTTATTACTGTACTTTTGAGTAAAGAATTTAAACTAATGGTTTTTTAGTCGGATCACCTGCTGAGAGTGAAGAATTCTAGTGAATTGTGGTTGGTTGTTGACCAACGGAAAACATGTTGAATCTTTCTTTATTTCATTATTGAATTTCATTATGTAATAGTAAATGTAAATGCCTTCTAAAGGAACCAACTACCCCCACTGGACGTTCTCCGCTTGATTCACTTTCTTTGGAATAACACTTTATTTGGATTCATGAGAAAACCAAAACTCCCAAAATTGGAAAGGAAATAGCATTCGATATGTGGGTGTTATCACTACCTCTATCCTCTAGTGGCAACCGAGTCTTTACCTAGAAGTCAAGGTCACGACAGTTGTCGCATCCCTGCCGTTAACCCAATCTGTCAATTTCCAAATAGACAAGCACAACGAAGCATCTCCGACAACTACATATTCTTTCTTTCCACTGATTCCCGCTTATGCCTTTGCCCCTTGGGGCATGAGAATGACTCAAAGGCCAAATAAGGTTTTGGGACTGAGCTTGTATCAGTACTTCGGTATAAGATTGTTACGCCCCAACTCGACCCCACCTACGATCAGTCAGGACGCAACGGAATTTCGGCGGCATAACGACAGTAAACAGATTTCCGAGGTTCTAAACCAACCTCATTAAACATCATACATCCAGTAATTCCTCAATACAAACAACAACATACAACACAACCATGATATACAATAAACCATCCTCGTTATACGCCTCCGTTCCAACATGACATACAATACCTCAACTTTATCATACATTTCAAAAATAAGTTGAGACATATTTACAACTTAACCATAGACAAAAGAAAGCCACTAAGTTAACACCATTTGGATCATCATCTTCCAACATCTATTACAATAAGAACCACAAAGCATATAAAAGTCTATTAAGCTAATATACATGACATTAAACAACATATAATCATGGATAAGACTCGGGAACATATGACTCGTCCACGTAAAGCACATTTTCCACATTCTCCTCTTCAGGAGGCACATACCCGTAATCCGGCTCTGCAACACCTGTAAGCATGCATTAATAGAGAGTGAGCTTATATACATAAGCCCAGTGAGGATCCGATAGATCTCGACAGTATTCACTACGCTCCTTGGATTTAGTCCTTTGAGCAAGTAAACACACAACAACAATAATAACATAAATAAAGCTATCATCACATAACTATATGACCATTCAATAAGGATACTCTATTTGGTGTAGCTCCAAACGCCATCACGATCTCAACCGTTCTTCTTATAACTCCCCATTACTCACGCACCCGAGGTACCTCACTATCCCCTTCCCTCCATGACATCTCCGTCATGCGAGCTGGGGGTAGCCTATGGCAGTCATGCCGGTTTCAACCCGACAGCCCGACGCTGCCCGAGAGGTGGCACACACATACCAAGGCTCCATATTCATCAATCATCATGCAAGCATAAATCGATCAATCAATTGGGAGATCAGCAACAAGAGTGCCCGATTCCCGCATTCAATAATAATCAATCAATAACATCAATATAACATCAATATAACATCAATATTAAATTAAACAACAAACAACGTAGTTAGATGACAAAGTAGGCCATCTAACCGGACATGCATAATATACATAATTAAACCCTAAATTACTCAACAACGACTCACCATTCATCACTCGAACACTACCCAACCATCTAAGGCATCGTTCAAGAAATTAAAGAATGACAACCTAAACTTCTAAAATTCATAACTTACAATCTACTAATCCAAACATTGCCAAATCAGTTCCTATCACTCACCCATTCAACCTACTACATTAGCCCTCTCGAAAATCCACCATAACCCCTCCAATTCATGCCCGATAACCCTAAAATCCTAAGATGTCATGGCTGGATTTTCCGGATTTTCACACAAACAATGTAATCGAAAATTCGGCATTACAACAGCGCTAATACGTAATTATCAAGTATTTAGAAATCGACGGCAATCGATTTCGATCAACACAACTCAATTAAATCAACTTTGAACATTTTAATCAAAATTAAATACCCGGAAAATAAAAATTATGCTATATCCGACAGAAACTCGTAGTATTAGTATATAATGATCCCTAGCATGCAAGGAGCAATAATCTAACATCAGATTTCAATTCTAACGGTTCAATCTTCATTTATACGCAAAAACACAAAAATGACATTTTGAGATCTAGAATTTTTCTCTCACCTTTGATGTGTTTTGATGCAAGAAATGTGTAGAATGGATGCCAAACAATCAATTTCAAGCTTTGAATCACTCAATTCGGCTTTGAAACGCAAAATCTGTGAGAAAAATGCTTTGAAAATGCCTTATCTTTCTCCTCCAAGGAGCCACGGTTTTGTGTGTGTTTTTGGAGTGTGTTTTGTGTTGTGTGAGTGTGTGTTGATGACATTATATAATAAAAAGCTTGGTCAATTAAAAAAATGCAAAGTCAAAGTTAGTTTTAATAGGTATTTTTGTGTTTTTAATGACTTTAATTGCATTTTAGTGCTCACCAAGTTAAAAATAATTATGCAACCCCCAAAATATCACAAGTGGATTATTTTTAGGTGACAAGAAGTTTTACATTCAAAGAATTCCACCCGAGTCGGCTTAAAACTCGATTTTCGCAAAAGTCGGTGTAAAAACCCTAATAAATTCTTAAGCCGATTTTAAAACCATTTTCATCAAACACAGGTCTATTAAAGTCCGTGGACTAGGTCTAGAAGGGTTAAAAAGACCAGTTTCAAAATTATAGCGGACGTGTTTCGAAAACACTATTCACTGAAAATCAACGATAAAATTTCTGACTCCGTTTTTGATGAAAATTTCATGAATGCACATTTAGCACGTATTAGAAGTATTGACATCAAAATTATAACTTTCTAGGTCCTATAGCACATAAACAGATCATATGCACGCAAAACGAGGTAAAGCACGTAAATCAAGTTAGAGCAGAAAAGTGGGGTTTCACAAAGATGGAAGTTACATAAACAAAGACACCTTCTAGTAGCATTGGCCGAAGCCAAAGCCCTTCTATTATATATAAAAGGAAGGCCCTCGACTTATTCTATTTGTAGTGGTGAAGCTACTCGTAATAAAGCTAGCTTTCCGTAATGGGTTGCTTCATCTTTCAATGGGTAAATGTTCGAGATGGCTAGTCATTGAAGAGTTTCATTGCTTTCAACCCCTGCTCATCGTGTGCAAGGGAAGGTCTCATCTGCGAGACTATTGAGACCGTGGAATAGGATATGAATCCTGTTTCTGAACACTGTCTCTTGTCATTCCTGGTCTATTTGTAGTTCCTGGTTTGGTTCTAACATGTAGTTCTAACTAATAAAGATTAAAAAGAAGTGAGACTTTAAGGTAACTAGCAATTTCAGAAGCAAATCGGGAACTGGGATAGGATCAGACTGAATGGGGAATGAGGAATGTAATATACTCATCTGTCTTACCGCTACGCCCCTTTTTTACTCTTTTCGAATCCCCTCTAGCTCTTAGGGAATATATGCTGCTAGAAGAGGTTGCATGAAAATGGCCTAATGTCTCAAATAAGGGAATGCCAACGGTTCCCAATCTTCTTTGTAGTCTTTTTCCGAGACTAGAGCTTTTTGGGATTGAGCTTGAAGGCTTGAACTAAGGGACTGGGATTGATGCCAAGACTCGATTCGAAACTAGAGATTGCTCTGATTCTTATTCATACCAAAGTGCTATTTATTTAGCCAAGGAATGGCGGGATGGATTACTTGCCCATAAAGGCTTAGCGCCTCAGGGAAATGTTAACTACATAGGGATGCCTCCAGTCTCTTTCTGGACCTACCAATTGAAAGATGCCCAGGCTCTTTGATAGAAGAAGCTTCAGATGCGCAGTTAGGACAACAAGTTTGCAAGAAGTAGCTGCGAGAATGCCCTCAGCCTATATTGTAAGGAAAAAGGAAAGTAGGTCAAAAAGACAGACTTTTGAGGACTTTTGACTGCTTGAATAAGCTAATAACATATCTTTTTGCGTCTTTCGAGATGCGAAGAGAAGTAAGAAGATTGGCCTATAAACCTGTCTAGCCAAGATGGGGGAAAGGTCCCTCCATATTTCTAACCTCAAGGGAGGAGGACGTTGATCGAGCTTTTCCATGCCTAGTCCTCGGTTAAAGGCCTAGAGCGGGCTACGGATCTATACCAAGCCTTTTACACCATAATTCATTAAGGTTGATCCCGAAGTTACGGTCTATCCCGTAGCAGTAGTCTCTATTTATTCACCCCAAGAATGAACTATTCTTTGTTTCACGGGATGGATTTAATTAACACGGATAGACTAGAAAAGGTCTTTGCAAGCATACCACTTTATGTTCTCGGTAGCAGTTTTAAGGAAGGCTACCGAGTTCCACGATAGATAAGCATCTATCATCTCTATGCAAAACCTTAACTTTTCATCTTTGATTAGTATTAGCGAAAACTCGCTCGACTTAATAATAGTTTTCTTACTCGACTTGTTTACTAGCTGTATTTTTTACTAATATTCGAATTTGACTTGTGAATTTAGAGAAATAAACTGAGTACACTAGGAGAACAGTAGTTTCCTCTTGTTTCCTCTTTATGAACACGGAATGATCAACATTCCTTCACTGGAAACCAATCTATCTTCATCGTAACCAAACTACAGATCTCAAACCAAAGGAGATGAGACCATATATCGCCTCTTTTCACCTAAAAACTTTCCCTTCCTCCCCTTGAGCTCAAAAACCTGGTGGAGGACTCATATAAATTCGTGGAGGACTCCATGAAGAAAGGTCTTTTTGACATCGAGCTGATGCAATGACCAAGATTTGTTAGCTGCAACTGACATAATGACTCTTTGTCCTAGGCTTGAAGAGCTAGGCAGTCGAATCAAGGAGTGAACAAAGTGAAATTCAATAGGAGATCTGGTTAGGTCAGTCCTGAACCTAAATGAGATCTTTTGGTGGGCAAGGTAATAAAGCGAAGTCGGTTTGTTAGCAACTTCTATTGTCAGTTCCAATCCCAGTCGTCAGTCTGAAACAAGAAAGATTCTCGATAAGGCTAGGTTGGAAGCGAAGAAAGGCTTTTGAGAACGATTGATTGGAATAGATAGAAGAATTAATTGCAATACGGAGATCTTTGTATTTAAAGAAATGAGGAAAAATTCTCTGTGCTTTCCTAAAATGATGAAAGACAAGAAGCTCTATCTCCGTCCCTTCCCTTCTGTCCAAGACTCTTGAATCAGTCTCGTCTTACATTCCTTCCTCTCCGCCTAGGCGAAAGAGAGTCTGGCCTATGGTCTATTCAAAGGTTGAAGAGAAAGATTGTCGGTCAGATCAATCCATTCTGTTATTCAGGGAAGATCTATGGAATAGTAAAGCCAAATCGTATCTATTTTAAGTAAATACTTGGTCGATATGAGACTCTTTCTTAGTTCAGTGGGGTTTGAAAGTAGTCTACAACGAATCTAGTAGGTTTTGTAACAACAGTCCTCAACACTCAATGGAGAATAGAAGGAGAAGTTATGCACTTT
This sequence comes from Ehretia macrophylla, assembly GCA_037974665.1. Lineage (NCBI taxonomy): Eukaryota > Viridiplantae > Streptophyta > Magnoliopsida > Boraginales > Ehretiaceae > Ehretia > Ehretia macrophylla. Next base: position 35,309,525 of record CM075770.1, read on the forward strand.
AGGCCTGTTCCAGGTCAGTCGCTCAAAGAAAGGAAACTACGTCGTGAGCTGTAGGTAGGAAAGAGAAAATAGAGTGATTGGTAAGCCAAGGTTTGAAGATGCTCGACCGATAGTGTGATAACCCGAACCCGGCATGCATTCATTGGCATTTAATTGCATTTAATTAAGTGTTATCTTAAATGTTAGCATTGAATTATGTGTTTATTTTAGTTAAACAATCATTTGTAGCTTCATTTTTATATTTATGTTAATCATCTTTATTTTACTTGCACCTTAATGCTCGGTTTTTAATTAAATGAAAAGTAGCTCCGAGCCGGAGTAAATTTTGAACTATTACTTTTCGAAAATTATATTTTCTTAAATTCTTTGAGATTTAATTGTTATTCTTTTATTGTCGAAAAGTGCATAGCACATCGAGAGCGATAATTAGGAAATGATTTCTAGTCCTCAACAAATAGTGAAAACTAGTATTTAGTGTTTTAATTTTAGTGTTTTAGTTGTTATTAACTAGAATTGGAATTGTGTTGGTTGTTTTAGCCTTAAAATGCCCAAAATAAGCCTATTTGACCAAACTTAAGTTAGCTTTGACCAAGGCTTGACCAATTGACTTATTGTCATCTTTTAATATATCATAGAATAGCACAAAAAAAAAAACGAAAGCTGAAACAGAAAGAGAGCTGGCCGAAACTAGAGGAGAAGAAAAAAAAAACATTTCAACTTCAAACTTCAATTTCTTCGCGGGAGCTTGTGCGGGGTGGTTTCCGAGGCATCCAGCGTGGTTTTCCTAGCGTCTAGGAGCGTCTAAGGTGAGGGTTTCATCGTTATTTGCGCATTTGAAATTATTGTATCTAAACTTTAATTTTTGTGATTTAACCGTAGGTTGTTATTTTATCCATTTCGTTGCTTAAAGAATGTTCCCTAGCAATCGTAGAACATGTATTTATAGCTTTTTAGCATTTTCTGCGGTTGAATATCGAAATTGAAATTTAAATTGATAGTTGAATAGTAAATTATGAATAGTAAATCCCCGTTTCGATGAAGTTGCTCTGTTATGCATTCTATTGATGTATGAAGGTGTTAGATATGCTAGAATGCCTAAATGTGTGGTTTAATTGGATTGTGTAACGGAAAAACGGAGGAAAATGGCTTAGTGAAAGTTGGGGTCGTTTAGGTCAAGTTTGGCATTTTATCGTTTTACGTGATGGCATCGTCTCGAGAGGCCATGGAAGCACTTTTGGTGTGGTTATGGCGTTGGTTGGGTGTTTGGTTAGGGTAGCGGTAGTTCAAACGAGCAAAGGGGGAAATTGGGGCTTTGCGTGAATTCTAGGATTAAGTAGTGTTTCAGGGTCTTTAGACATGCCTTATGGTGACCTAGGAGGATTGGTGAAGTCGGTTTCCAAAACTCGTGGCTCGTTTGGAAGTAGTAGTGTTTTGAAAGTTAGGGTCATTTTGTGATTTTGTGTGTTTTCATTGTATAATGCTTATAGAATGCTTAATAATACTTGTTATGCTTGTTAAAGTTGATTATGATTGAATTTGTATATCAATTGTTGATAATGCTTGTTGGTGTTGTTCTTGTTACTTAATTGATTGTAGTTTCTTATTGTGTGCTTATTGTATCGCCTGTTGTTACTGACTTGTACTTCAGTGCCATGCTCGATTATCGTTAAATAGCTCGTATTGCATTGCATAAGTGTCAGGCGCGTGAGTGATGGGCCTCTATAGGTAGCCTCGGGTTTCCAGTGTTGGTTGCTCTAGCTCCGTGTCCTATTCCCTTTCTCGCTTGGGTTGCCGCCCAGGGAGTTTTGGGTCGTAGAATTGACAGAGTATGTTCGGAGTACTCTAAACGGAAGTTATAAGGTGGGTGAGCCGGCGCGTCATCGTTAAAGTCATCGAATTCGTGATCGGTACATTACTCGAATGAGTAAACTATAGCCTTCAGAGTGTGGTATAGCTTTGAATGGTTGTGTTAATACTTTATCAATTGTTTATTGTATTGATTGTTAGATTGAATGCCTACTTGTCAGATATATATTGCTTAACTGCCTTATTTGCATTGCACGATCTTCTTTCTCTCCATCTCGATATCTGTCTCGTCCTTATTGAGTATACATGTTGTGTATACTCACTCCTCACCACCACATTTCAGGAAATGCCATGTTAGCTGGAAAGTTCGTGTTTTCGTGAAAGTTCGTGCTTGAAGAGTTGTCTTGCGTGCCTATGTGGCTTGAGTTGTCAAAGTTGTAAAGATGTATGCTTTCATGTATTATATGTATTTAATATTAAAAGAATGTAATTTAAATTTAACTAGGTAATTGAAGTAGAATGATAAGCTAGTTTACGTATTTAGTTAGTATAGTTTAACTTCAATGCATGGTTGTAATGTCCAAAGGAAAAAAGTTAGAATGGTATGATAGTCTATTTTATGCATTAGGTTAGTATGGTTTAATTGTCAAGCTTGAATGTACTTGTCAAAGATGAGAAGAGATAGGTTAGCTTGTAAACTGGAATATATATTTTATTGTGTTTAATTGTTGGGAACCAAGGCTCGGATGGCCTTGAGGTGTTTGTATGGTTGGACACGGTGCTGGTCCACTTATATGCTATTACAAGTTTTGCATTTTGCCTAGAAACAAGGGAGACTCCGTCCGTCTTTCCCTAAGTTTTTGCCCGGGTTTGGAATTGGGTTGTGATTAGATTGATTGATAGAACTCTCGGTCTCGAGAGGGAACGGGGTGTTACAGATAGGGAGAGGAAGAGTTTAGTTTTAGTTTCGTGGGAAGAATTACTTTTACTAAGAGAGAATCCAGTAGCTGTCCGAGGGTTGCAAGCAAGCAAGCCAGTTGGAAGAAAAGGTCAAGGTAGTCAATGCTTGCTAAACGATGAAGTTAAGGCAGTCAGTATATGTGAAACCCACTTTTCATCTTGACCTCGATTTGCGTATTTTGCCTCGTTTTACATGCTTTGACCTGTTTATGTGTTATATGAGTTAGAATGTGTTAAAAATGTGATTTATATTCCTAATACATGCTATATGTGCATTCATGAAATTTTCATCAAAAATGAAATCAGAAATTTTATCGTCGGTTTTAGTTAATAGTGTTTTGAACACCTGTCCGCTAAAATTTTTACAGAGGTGTTTTAAAAGTTTTAAAACCTAGTCCTCAAGAATTAATAGACCCATGTTTGATTAAAACAGATTTGGAATCGGTTTTGGAATTTAAAAGGTTTTTACACTTTTTTTGCAAAAAGATCGAGTTTTAAGCCGACTTGGGTGAAACTATTTAAATATAAAACTCTTTGTCACCTAAAATATATTGTCTATAATTAATTTAGGTGTCAGTTTAATAGTTGAGTAGGAAATAGTCAAAAATAGGATTAAAAGACTAAAAATACTAAAAATAAACTAGTTTCCACCTTTGACTTTCTTTTATTTTAGTTGACCTTGAGTATATATGCATCAATACACATTAGCAAAGCACAAAAACGCCTTATTTTGCACACACATGGCCGAGAGCCATTAGAGAGAAAAAGAGAAAGAGTTTCAAGGTTTTCAAAGGCAATTTTCATTAGAAATTGCAATCAAAGGCCAATTTTCATCAACCAAAGCTTAATTCCACCTCTTGAGCATCCATTGAGCATCTTTCTAGCTTCATAACACATCGAAGGTGAGAGAAAAATTCTAGATCTCAAATGTCATCTTTTATGTTTTTGCGTATAATTGAATTTTGAACCGTTAGAAAGTTGAATTGATGTTATATTATTGCTCAGTGCATGCTAAGGATCGTTTATATGCGTTTATATAAGATTTGAACCGTTGTAGCATGAATTTTTATTTTCGGGTATTAAAAGTTGAGTTGTTGGCTATTTGTTGAATATTTTGAGTTGTAGTGGTTGGAATCGATTGCCGTCGATTTGTAAAAGTTTGTTAAATACGGGGTAGTGTCGTTGTAATGCCGAAATTTTGATTGTGATGTCGGTGTGAAAGTCCGGAAATTTCAGCCTAGGTGCAGTGAGGTTTTAGGGTTGTTGGGCTTGATTTGGATGAAGTTTGGTTGGTTTCCGAGAGGGCTAATGTAGTTGATTGAGTCAGTGAGTGATAGGAACTGGTTTGGAGTTGTTTGGATTAGTAGAATGTAATTTATGATTATTAGAAGCTTAGGTTGTCTTTCTTTAAAATGTTGATATATGCCTTTAGATGATCAGGTGGTGTTTGAGTGATTGAAGTGTAAGTTGTTGATGGTTAGACTAGGCTTTGGTTGCGTGTCTAATGCATGTTAAGTTGGGTGGCCTACTTTGTCATCTAACTTAGTTGTTTAGTTGTTAATTGATTTAATGATGTTGTGTTGTTTTAATGTTATTAATTGATTGATGCATTATTGATTATTGATTATTGAACATTGATTATTGATGAACCAAGATATAATCAACGGAAAAGGTTGTCCTCCTGTGATTGATTGTTTATTATTATTGTTAAGTCTTGATATGCGTGTGCCACCTCTCGAGTGGTATCGGGCCGTCGAGTTGAAAACGACATGGCTATCAGAGGCTACCCTTATCTCGCATGGGCAGACATGCCATGGAGGGCAAGGCTAGTAAGGTACCTCAGGTGTGTGTGTCATGGGGGTGATAAGAAGTTAGTTGAGATCGTGATGGCATTTGGAGCTACATCAACTAGAGTATCCTTCATTGAATGGTCATTATAGTTTATGTGTTTATATTGTTATTGATGTTTATTGTGTGTTTACTGCTCAAAGGATGATTTCCAAGGAGTATAGTAAATACTGTTAGAGATCTATCGAATCCTCACTAGGCTTGTTTTATATAAGCTCACTCTCAATTATTGCATGCATGCAGGTGTTACTGATTCTGACTACGGGTACGTGCCTCTTGAAGAGGGAAATGTGCCATATGTGGATGAGTCTTATGTGCAGGAGTCATTGCCATGAGATTATCTTAGTTGTTGTAAAACAATGTATTGTATAACCTATCTTAATATAAAGACATATGTATGATGATTTAGTAGTCTTTATTTTGATCATGATTAGATTACTAAGTTGATTATAACCTATTTTGAAATGTATGTATAGCCTATGTACTAAGTTGGAACAGAGGCGTATAACCATGAATGGGTTGTTGATGGAATGATTATTGTATAATATGGTTATGTTGTATGTTGTTAACTTAATTGAGGAGTTGATGGTTGAATGGTTTGTGGAGTTGGTTGTATGATATTCTGAGAGGTTGGTTTAGAGTCTCGGTGTCCTAATTACTATCGTTATACTGCCGAAATTCCGTTGTGTCCTGACTGATTGTAGGTGGGGTCGAGTTGGGGTGTGATAGTATCAGTCAATTTTGGAGCGGAAAAGTTAGAAGTTAGAACATATCCCGATGTCAAGGTGAGACGTCCAGCTCTTTAAGAAAGAAGGTTCGTCTCGAAGTCTAAGGCAAAACCTGAATCCCAACAGTGCTAAGCTAGTAGGATTTCCTCTTGGAAAGAAATGAATATAGATCATCAGCTATCCAATTAGTAGGTAGGCTGGAAACTCTACTAGAAAAGGAACATCCTGTAGAAAGTTTTATCCTTAAATTGAATATATAATGAAGATCATCATTGAACAGAGGAGAACAGCCAGGATGGATATGAGAGACTACGGTTCAAAGCTTCCAAACAAACTAGCTAAAGCTGGATCTGCTGAACCTGAGGGAATAAGGAAAGAAGCAAGCTTGGGTGTTTTTTGCTTATAGCATGATATGTAGTAAAGTCGGCTGAACACAAAGCCAATCGAAGATAAAGTCTCATTTGAAAGGTAGGAGCTAAAATCCGGCTCAGTTAGGGTAAACCTAGGGGAAGAGCTGCGCACAAAGGTTTGAACCATGGGGTAGGGACGGCGACCAAGAACAGTAGAGCACTCGGTCTAGGTCTTTCCTTGTGATCCTAATAAAGGCTCAGTGGCTCAATTAGGCTTGGGAGCAAGAGAAAAAGCCATACGGACCACCATTGATAAGAATTTACATATTCGCTGTGGCAAGGAAGTTAAATTGTTGATTCGGAGAATACCCTGAGAGAAGGACATGAAGAATGCCCTATTGCTACAAGAATGGCTTATTCACGTGAAGAAGAAAAGGCTGTCACTATTCTAGAAGAGGAAACATGGATTCTAATAATGGAAGATCGCTAGGCTCAAACAAAGGTTGAGGCGGTGAATGATGTTTATGAGAAGGCCACCTTGCAACCATAGAAAGCGCTTTTCTCAGTCTTAATAAGATCCTATCGAGATACCGTCAAATCGAATCTATAGTAAGGAAAAGGACAATAGAATGAAAATCGAAATGCCCATACACAAGTGGGGACCCTTTACCTAAGACACTTGAAGTACACAAGAAGCTGGCTAGTGCTTGACCTTTTTCTGCTGTTTGTGGTTCGTATTGAATGTCAAACTCGCCTAGCTGAACTGCCCACTTCGCTACTCTTCCGGGCGGGTCGGTCTTGCCGAGGATGTTCTTTAGCGGATATTTTGTGATCACTCTTATTGCATGCGGCGGTGATGGTACGGAATTAAACCCAAATCTCTGCCTCCTTGCTGAATAGATAAGGGCGAGTGCTACTTTCTCGACCTTAGAGTACCTTATCTCTGTGTCCAATAAGGTCTTACTGGTAAAGTAGACTGGCTTCTCCTGTCCCTTATCCCAGCGGAATAGGATAGAGCTAATTGAGGACTCTGTAGCTACTAGGTACAAACCTGAGACCTCGTAGGGATATGATAGGAGGCTTGCCAAGGTCCTTTTTGAGGGGTTGAAAGGCGTCTTCGGCCCGAACCAAGGAATCCCTTAGATATGATACAAAATGGATCTTGTTCTATCATTGATCAGTGATTTCTCTATGAACTATACGAATCGGAGTTTGAGTTTGAAGAAGGGGAATGAGTCCTCGACCCGCAACGGATAGAGGAGGATTTATTCAATCACATAGTTTGGGCTCCTAGAATATGGCACCCTTGGGGATTTCAATTTGATTGTATCGAAAAGCCCAATGAATTGGGATTTCCCTATTAGGTCAGGTCATTTCGGGGCAAGCGGATCGTTTATGATGAAGAGGATGGGCTTCAAGAGAATGATTCGGAGTTCTTGCAGAGTGGAACCATGCAATACCAGACACGAGATAGATCTTCCAAAGAACAAGGCTTTTTTCAAATAAGCCAATTCATTTGGGACCCTGCGGATCCACTTTTTTTCTATTCAAAGATCAGCCTTTTATCTTTGTGTTTTCACATCGAGAATTCTTTGCCAATGAAGAGATGTCAAAGGGGATTTTTACTTCCCAAACAAATCTTCCTACATCTATATATAAACGCTAGTTTATCAAGAATACGCAAGAAAAGTACTTTGAATTGTTGATTCATCGCCAGAGATGGCTTACAACCAATAGTTCATTATCTAATGGATTTTTCCGTTCTAATACTCCATCCGAGAGTTATCAGTATTTATCAAAGTTATTCCTATCTAACGGAATGCTATTGGATCAAATGACAAAGACATTGTTGAGAAAAAGATGGCTTTTTCCCAGCTCGGCATGCTTGCTTTAACTCTATCGACAGTATTTTTGGTGTCCAGACCAGTAGCACCAGCAGCGTCGGTTAAGGCTAGTTCCAAAAGAGATATATGTGGAGCGGTTCCAGTCCCCAGTCCCTCTATGGAGGGACTTACGCCAGCTTCGGTCAGCAGAGTTACCCTCAACTCAGCCATGTAAAACACAATTTCGTATACCCCTAATTCTGATTGCAAAAAGGGAATCCAATCAATGTCAATAGGTTCAGGAGAATATGAAATACAATACCAATAAGTGGATGAGTGGATGCAAAAAATCTTTTGAAATTTATCTAGATGCCACCAAGGTCAGACGAGAGAAGGATCAAAGGTGCCATAAAATGAATTTTCTGACATCTGCTTTCCCAAGGCTTAACCACTTCGTGGGGTTATGAAAAAAAGCTTCGATCTTCCTCCTTTGTCCGATGAATGCGCTTATCATGGATTATGTCTTCCTTCCAATAGAGCTATAAAGAAAGGCTTTTCGTGGGCTTATTTAGAGCTACCTTTTCGAGGAAAGCTCTAACTTTAGGCTTTAGGCAGAGACAAGAGTTCAGATCCTATGGTATGGTATTCCAGCCACTAAGGTCTTGCTCTAACTTGCTCACGAAGAAGAATTCTCGATCAAGAGCTAGTACGAGGGTCGTGGGACAAACTATCGGGCTTATGATGTCAGGCTATCTGAATCTGACTTAGAAAAGGAAGAGAAACGTAGGCAAAAGTGAAGGGTTAGGCCTGATGTTACAACTCAATCTCACACATTCCTTCTTGAAACAAGATCCGATAGAGCATTCCTAGGACTGAAAGCTGCCTAAACTGGATCAAAGATACCTATGTGCACAAGAGTAGCTGCAAGAACAGGAACGCCAGAGCCTATGGTTGAGTGAATAGGGCTTGTTCTCGAAGAAAGAAATTGTAAGGCATTTACCTACCTTAGATAGATGCCTAGATAAGGATTCACAGAGGATATTGAATGAAAAGAGGAAGCAGGACAGACAAGTAAGGCACGAAGAGGCTCCAATAAGGTTTAGGCTTGAGGCTTACGTAGCCTATATAAGTATCCCAAGTTGTCAGAATAGACAAAAAGAGCTACAGGCCAACCCGTAATAGAATCCGATGCTTTGAGAGAAGGGTGTGAGGGAGAAGACGATCTTAGAATCGAGCATTCGAAGAAGCCAAGCTCATGTCATCAAAGGGAGGACTCTTATTAAACCTTCATTACTTATCGATATTCTTTACCTAACCTAAGGACTCTTTTGAAGAAAAATCGATTGGGAAAGAAAGGCTTGCTTCAGGCATGGGATAAAGGGATATCCGCGCCCGGATAAGCCTTTTACTCTTTTTCAAGTACTTTTGCCGTCGCTGGTCTTTATTTTTGACGGCAAGGGCAAGAAGATCAGAAGCTAATCCTTGTCCAGGAAAGGCGTATTAGAAAGGATGTCCCCCCATAAGAGCTTCATAGGGAAGGTACGCACCTTACTCGACTAAAAGAGGAGCTGTCCAATCCGAAGGGGTCCTAACAAGGTCGGGGAGTTCTGTCCGTCTACTTTCTTAATATGGAACTGGGATTGGGAATTTTACTTTCATGCTAGGAGTTGAAAATGGAGCTGTCTAAGTTGTTCCCCCAAGAGTAGTCCAATCTTAACGAGAAAGAAAGTCAGTAGATCCTCGAATTCCCGAGGCCGACCCGTAACACCTTCTACTTACTATGAACTAGGATCAGCTCACAACATAAACTAAAAGATGCTAGAAAAGCACATTTAACGCGGTTCATCAGGTTGTTCAGAGGCTCCTTCCTGTCCTGCCCACCACCCTGCTTTAACATATCAATTGTCATTAAGCACCTTTTTCTCTTAACGAGAAGCAAATGGCTTTTGTGTTTGTGATCCTATGTTAAAAGCTTACTAAACGCATGTTAAAAGCTATCACCCCTATTAAGTTTGTCGCTAGTTTCGGAATGCACGACTTCCTATGCTCTAAACTCATATTTGGATTGGATTTCTTCTTTGTTATATAATAAGAGGTGCACGGAGTCCAAGTAAAGAATTTTTGGGCTTCATATCAGCCGGTCATAGGTGCCCACTGTAATACCCGAGCCCGGAATGTGAAAATTCCTTGTTTATTATTTTGAAAATTATATTTCCTTAAATTATTTGGGAGTTAATTGTTACTTTCTCGCCGTCGCAACGTGCATTGCATTTAAGGAGCGATAGCTAGATAACGATTTCTAGTCCTCAACAAATAGTGAAACTAGTATTTAGATTACTTAAATTTTATATTTTAAATGTTGCTAGCTTTAATTGATCTTACCTTAGCTAAAATGGCTTTAAAACGCACAAAATAGGGCTCTTGTTGACCATTTAAGTTTTAAGTTGTTTGACCTTGGAACTTTGACTTGTTGACCATTTAACACTTCTAAGCTAAAAAAAATAAGCAAAATAAAATAGAAACAGCATCAAAATAAGAGTGCAGGCCGTGAGCTTCATTGAGGAAAAAAAAACCTTTCAATTTCCAATCGATCAATCTTCGCGAGAGCTCGTGCGGGGTGGTTTCCGAGGCAACTAGCGTTGTTTTCCTAGCGACTAGGAGTACCTGAGGTGAGGGAAGCATGTTATTTGCGCATTTATACGTTGTGTATGTTAACTTTGTCAATTTTTAGATTTATCCGTAGATCGTTATTTAAAGCGATTTGATGCTTCTAGAATGTTCCTTGGCATTTGTAGAACATGTATTTATAGCTTTGTAACATTTTCTGCAGTTAAATGTTGTCATTGCAATTTAAATTGATCAATGAATAGTCATTTGTGAATAGTAAAATGTTGAAACATTGAAACGTTGAAGTTGCGCTGTTATGCTTTCTGTTGATGTAGAAATGTGCTAGGTACGCTACAATGCTAAAATGTGTGGTTTGTTTGGGTTGTGTAGTGTAAAAAACGAGAATTATGCCTTTGGGAAAGTCGGGGTTGTTTAGGTCGACTTTAGCGTTTTCTCGTTTTGCGTGTTGGCATTGCTTCGGGAAGCCATGGAAGCACTTTTGGTGCGATTATGGCGTTGGTTGGGTGTTTGGTTGTTATAGTTGTAGTTCAAACGAGAAAGGGGGAAATCGGGGCTTTGCGCGAGTTCTAGGTTAAAGTAAGGTTTCGGGGTCATTAGACGTGCCTTATGGTGACCTAGGAGGGTTGGCGAAGTCGGTTTCCAGAACTCGTGGCTCGTTTGGAAATGGTAGCATTTTGATAGTTGGGGCCCATTTGTGTTTTTGTGTGGTTTCTTGTCTTTATGCCTATATAATGCTTATAATTACTTGAAATACTTGTTTGAGTTGTTTTGGATTGAATTGCTTATCAATTGCTGCTATTGCGTGCGAGAGTAACCTACTTTGCTATTCTCCCACGTGTGGCTTTATCGCTTGTTTATCATCTTGTATCGAGTCTTGCATTGCATAGTGTCTCGCGCGTGAGTGATGGGCCTCTCTGGGTAGCGTTGGGTTGCCAGTGTTGGTTGCTCTAGCTCCGCTGCTATTCCCTTTCTCGCTTGGGTTGCCTCCCAGGGAGATTTGGGTCGTAGGTTGATGGATACTTCCGGGGTATTCCAAACTGGTGTTATAAGGTGGTTTGGGCCGGCGCGTCGTCATCGAATTCGTGTTTGAAAGTTGCTCGTGAAAAGAGTATCGTATCCTTTGAATGAGTGTTTTGCAGCTTTAAATACTTGCCTTGCTTTACTATTGGCTTTGGTTGTATCTTTATATGATTTGTATGTATTGCTTGGCTAATTGCATTCAATACTCCTCTCATCTCCGTCCTTGAGACCAATTGCTCTCGCTGAGCAATAGTTTTTGCTCATTCCTTTCTATACCATATTTTTTACAGTAGTAGTTGAAGCAGACCCTCTCGAGGTAATTGAGGAGGAGGAACAGGTGGAGGTATTCCCGTGATTGCACTTCTTTGCTTTGCTGGTGGTTGGTTGCCAGATTTTTGTGCGAGCCTTGCATGATATGTATATTGCTTGGATGTCGTTTAATTTTGAGGCTTGTAGCCTTGTATGTAGTATCTATTTTGAGACCTTGAATGGTCTTATGTTGTAAAGGATTAAAGTTTGTAATGTTGTAAGCTTATACTCATATGACTAGTAAGGAAATGCATGCTATTGGAATTGATTAGTGGCATAAATACTTGTGTAGTATGCATATCATTTTTGGCTTGGAAAGTTGGATAATAAAAAAATGTATGTTTTAAAGAAAGTTGGCTTGTTGGATTATATTATGTCTTTCGCAAGTATTATATTGATTTTTAGGGTTTTCGGATCGTCCGCGGTACAGAGGAGACTCCGTCCGTGTGTCGGGTCCGGGCTTGGCCTTTTGCTGGGTCGGGTCGGGGCGTGACAGCCACTCTCTCTCTTACTTTCTTTCATTTAGTTAGGCGCAGTAAAGGATCTCGCTTGAAAGAGACTCTTGGTTCACCTACTCAGTTAGAATGACTCTTACCCTTACTTATCTCTTTACTCAGAGAAGTCCTTCTCGGAGCTATTCCCCGATGCTGTCTTCTTTCTTTTTACTCTGGGAATCAAGCCTTAAGCCGACCATGATACAGACTTGCTTGCTCTATTTGATTCAGGACCCCTTGCTGCTGCGTGTCTTTTTGATTCGGTTACTAATAAAATAAAAATATTGAAGGCCTGGCTATTCTGATTGAGAATACAAAAGAGGCTATGAAATAGAAGAAAGAAGGTGAGTTCAAACTCTAACTCAAGAGCCCTTACTCAAGAGGTTTTCTCTTCCTCTTATTGTCAGAAGTCAAATAGTTAAGTCCAGTTGGGGCAACTGGGCCAGACGACATTGATAGCGGAGTTTCTGTGGTAAGGTACAAAGCTTTTTTTCTGGGTCTTGGGTAGACATATCAACTGGTACAAATAGAAAGGCTCGTCCATTGAGTGATGACATTGACGAGTAAACTGCAAAAGGGTCTTGCTTGGTATAATATAAGGGGATGAATTAGTTATAATTCGCTCAGATGTGACTTCTTTGCTCAATTCCGGTTGCTTGACTCAATAATGGCCCTTCAAAGTCATTGACTCCATATTTATGTGAGAGCGATAGAAATCCTTTTTTTTACCTCCATCAACTTTGAAACTCGGCAAAACAGCCTGCCTTTCTTTCAATGCTTTAAGATGGAAGTTGGTCGAGTGCTGTCATAGGGGGAGTCCAGACGGACTTGATTGCTTATTTCATTCCATCTCTACTCCTGGAAACAAATCAAGATCAAGGATCTTAAAAAGACAGAGTCAACCAATAGATCAAAGAGTCACAAACCTTGCTGCCACCTAATCGATGAATCTTGTCCCCTTTTTATGGCTTTAGCCCGCTTTTTGTTACCTTGTTACAATAAAAATAGCGTGCGTATAGAATGGGATCAAGAAAAGTAGGTTGGTTCTCTCCCGAGTATCATTAGTGGGTCCACATACTTTTTTTGATAAAAAAGAAAGGATAGGTCCGGGGACCCTAAATATAATAGAATTGGATCACTCCTCTCATGCCGTGGATGGACTCTTATTTGATGTCAATCACTCAGCTTCTTTTTTTAATGAAGGCCCATATCCCCTGAGTGAGACCATTCCTTTGTCTTAACTCGAGCTGAAAAGGTAGATTAGCCCCATATTTCACTCTTTTTGATTTCAAGCTACTTGTACCTATTGTTTATTGGTCCAATGGCCTTACCACTGGCTGTCCCTCTATTAAAATATTAGGAAGTGGCGGGGAATTACCCGTATTCAGTGCGAGCAGAGTAGAAATTGCTCATACCTTTCGACTTTGGCATTTGCCTGTCACCCATAATCCAAAAAGACTGAACTCAATAATGTTCGCAATCAGACATTAGATCCGGATCAAAATAGTACCCGATATAAGATTCATCTATGCAGGAAAAAACACTTTTAGAGCAATTGTCCATCAACGTGAAGGTTTTTTGTTTAAGACTGCTTTTTTGCCCTTACTTTGGAGTCTATCAACTGTAACAAGGGTTGTGGGAATGAGTGCTTTCTATGGGATGAGATGACTATTTACATATATAAGATAGTGGCAATTAAGCTAGGGCGTTTAGCTTACTTAGTTTACTCCCAAGTACTCACGACACACTTTCAAGATTTAGCATCTCATGCTGCTCTCATGGTGTAAGAGTTGAGCCCTCACTTCTCCCTCCCCCAACCGGATCTCCTATGTGTTATATTAGAATCTATTATTTTATTAGTTCAAAGCCTATTGATCGACTCAACCTAACTATCGCCCGACCAATGAAGAGTAGGTCTAGAAAACCTGCCTTATCTGGCCGATAGGAAGAAAAGGCTTTGTAGTGCATCAGATGATGGCATATCTTCCTCTTGTCCGCATACTATAGTCCATCAAGCAGGGGAAAGAGAAAAGCTTGAATCTGCAGCTGTCGAAAGCAGGAAGACATGTCAATAATCAGAGTTCATCTGGCTGGGGAGATCCTACTACCCTATAGATGGAATCCCTATATTGATGCTCAACCTCCTGGAAGTGTTTCGACCTTTTTCTTTTATTCCCGAGTGGATTCCCTATTTGATGTTTCTAAAGGACTTGATTTTTGTACAAACTAGTACGAATAATAACGTATGTTACATTTCAAAGATCAGGACATCATCTATATAAGCTATAGCGAAAAAGTCAAAAGGTTTGAATATCTCGTCCAAAATTCTTCACCTAGCTTTCACCTGCCGATACCGCTTGCAACGAGAAGAGCTTGATTATTACGATTGCCGCTTACCAAAATCTTGTTCTTTCTTTATCACGAGCAAAGTCATAAGCAGGTGGGGTCCTCTTTTAGTCTTGGAGTCGAGCTCACTCCCTAATCTTTCTTCAGAAATAGCATAGCGCGGTCTCTCCTAGAAGATAGGGACACACATATTTTAGCCACTCTGTTCGCTAAGAATCTCCTTTTTGCTCCTCGCACGCATCTTCCTTAGTCCGGGCATTCCGACCGGCAGGATAGGCATTCATAGAATCAGTTTAGCCATCTGAGGCACCTCTATTGGATGAGTTAACCTCACCTCGTTCATTCAGATTTGCAGAGACAAGTGGAACAGAAGCCACACTGGAAGAGGTAGCTAAGCTTGCTGAATCTTGGGAATTAGCATCTATTACCGACCTACGTTGAAAGTCAACCAGCAACTAACTGTTGAGTAAGAAAGGCAGGGTAGGTACTGTGTAGGCAGAACAAAGTAAGGTCGAGAGTCGTGAGTAAACCTAGTAAGCAGTAGTAAAGCCTCGAAAGCGGAAGACCAAGAAGAGTTAGGCACCTTAGCATATCCATACCTACTATGAAGGGAAGACTTAAAGTAAGAGTGGGACTTCGATCAATAGGTTAGGAATTGGTAGAATCTGTGATAACCCAAACCCGGCATGCATTTAATAGCATTTAACTGCATTTAATTAAATGTTTAATTAGTTAAATCAATCATTTTGCACTATTTTGATATTTCTGTTGGAAGCATTTAATAATTTTTATATTGATTAATTAAAATATTATTACCTATTTCTATTAATTATAGTAATTGGATTTATTCTCTTGTATTTAATTAAGTTTCATCTTAAATGTTAATATTTAATTGCATTTGACTACGTGTTTATATTAACTTGTTTATTTGTATCTTGACATTAATTTCATAATTCTTGGAAAATATTCTAGAAATAGTTAAATTAATTATTTTAAATGAATATTGATTATTTTGATTGTTTTAATTATTTTAATAATCGGTTTTAATTGTCTTGCATTAGAATTACTCGGTTTTCAATTAAATGAGAAAAGTAACTCCGAGCCGGAGTGAATTTTAAACTATTCTACTATTCTACTTTTCAAAAATTATAGTTGTATATTATTGCTCATCATTTGATTAGCGATCGTTTATTGACCGTTCGATCGTAGTATTTCGAAAATGAGAGTTAGAGGAATATTCATCGGACTTAGTGGAAAATGTTTTTAGCTTAATTTAGCTAGTTTTAGTTGGTTTTCATTAAAATTGCATTGTTTTAACTTGAATTGGATTAAATGACATCAAAATAAGCTAATTTGACCATTTTTTTTAACTTGAATTGACCAAGCCTTTTGCCTTTGACCTTTTTACCCTTAGTTGTCACCTTTTTAAACAAAAGAAAAGAAAAAATAAATAAAAGAAGACAAAAATTCAGCCATGGCTGAAAATACAAGGGAGAAGAAAAAAAAAGATTTCAACTTCAAATCTTCAAATCTTTGCGAGAGCTTGCACGGGGTTGTTTCCGAGGCTTCCAACGTGGTTTTCCTAGCGTCTAGTAGCATCTCAGGTGAGGATTTAGCCGTAGATTGTTATTTTATCCATTTTGTTGCTTAAAGAATGTTCCTTGATGATTGTAGAACATGTATTTGTAACTTTTTAACATTTTCTATGGTTAAATATAGAAATTGCAATTTAAAATGCGAATAGAATAGTAAAATATGAATAATAAACTCCCGTTTCGTAAAAGTTGCTCTGTTTTGCGTTATGTTGATGTGGAAAGATGCTAGATATGTTAGAATGCTTAAACGTATGGTTTAATTGAATTGTGTAATGGAAAAATAGAGGAAAATGGCTTGGTATATGTTGGGGTCGTTCCGGTCAAGTTTGGCATTTTATCGTTTTGCGTGAAGGCATGGTCGTAGTATGCCATGGGAGCACTTTTGTTACAGTTATGGCATTGGTTGGGTGATTCGTTGAGGTAGCTGTAGTTCAAATGAGCAAAGGGGGAAATCGGGGCATTGCGGAAATTCTAGGGTAAAGTAGGGTTTCGTGGTTTTTAGACGTGCCTTATGGTGTCCTAGGGGGAGTGGTGAAGTTGGTTTCCAAAACTCGTAGCTCGTTTTGAAGTAGTAGCATTGAGAAAGTTGGGGTCATTTAGTGTTTTAGTTGATTTTTTTTAAAATGCTTGCTTATATAATGCTTATTGTGGATTATTATGCTTGTTATACTTGATTATGATTGAATTGTATATCTATTGTTGATAATGCTTGTTAGTGTTGTTCTTGTTATTTTATTGATTGTAAATGCTTATTGTATCGCATGTTGATACTAATCTGCACTTCAGTGCCTTGCTCGATTATGGTTATATTCTCCGTATTGCATTGCATTGTGTCAGGCGCGTGAGTAACGGGCCTCTCTAGGTAGTCTCGGGCTGCCAGTGTTGGTTGCTCTAGCTCTATGTCCTATTCTCTTTATCGCTTGGGTTGCCGCCCAGGGAGTTTTGGGTCGTAGAATTGACAGAGTATGTCCGGAGTACTCTAAACAAAAGTTATAAGGTGGGTGAGCTGGCGCGTCATCGTTAAAGTCATCGAAATCATGATCGGTACATTACCCGTTTGAGTGAACCATAGCCTTCAGAGTATGGTATAGCTTTGAATGGTTGTGTTAATGCATTTATTAATTGTTTATTGTATTGATTGTTTATATTGAATGCTTACTTGTCAGTTATATTTCTTAACTGCCTTATTTGCATTGCACGACTTTCTTTCTCTCCACCTCGATATCTGTCTCGCCCTCACTGAGTATACGTGTTGAGTATACTCACTCCTCACCACCACATTTCAGGAAATGCCATATTAGCTGAAAAGTTCGTGGTTACGTGAAAGATCATGCTTGAAGAGTTGTCTTGCGTGCTATGTGGCTTGAGTTGTCAAAGATGCAAAGATGTATGTTTCATGTGTTGTATGTATTTAATGTTAAAAGGAATGTAATTTAAGTTTTACTAGATTATTGAAGTGGTATGATAAGCTAGTTTATGTATTCAGATAGTATAGTTTAACTTCAATGCATGTTTGTAATGTCCAAAGGAAAATAGTTAGAATGTTATAATAGTCTATTTTATGCAATAAGTTAGTATAGTTTAGTTGCCAAGCATGAATGTATTTGTCAAAGATGAAAAGAGATAGGTTAGCATTTAAACTGGAAATGTAGATTTACTTGTGTTCGCTTGTTGAGAACCAAGGCTTGGATGGCATTGAGGTGTTTGTATGGTTGGACACGGTGCTAGTCCACTTATATGCTATTACAGGTTTTACATTTTGCCTAGAAACAGGGGAGACTCTTTCCGTCTTTCCCTAAAAATAATGCCCGTGTTTAGAATTAGGTTGTGATTAGATTGATTGATAGAACTCCCAGTCTCGAGAGGGATCGGGGTGTTATAGGAGGGATCAGAGCTTGTTTAGCTCATAAGCCGGGACAGGGTCCTCAGTCTGGTGGGTAGTGATCCTTGAATGTGTGCTTGATTAGTGTGTCTTGAAAGTGTGTGCCTGTATGTGAGATTGTGTGTCTTGACTTGAATGTATGTACCTATGTGATATAGTTATGTGTTATGTGTTAAATGTTAAATGTTTCTCAAGTAAAGTGAAGTGTCTAGTTGTGTATTGAATTGACCTATCGAATTGGCATCGTGAATCGAATTGATCTCGTGAATTGTTATTTGCTTGAAGTATTGCTTGTAATGTGTGTCTTGGAATGTCTTGAATTGGTTATGCCGTGATTTGAATTGATTATGTTGTGCTTGACTTGATTGTCGTGCTTGAGTGACTTTGTTGAATAAACTGTTTTATAAACTGTTTTACAAACATGCTTGCATAATAGATTCAGGCATATATGTATAAATGTAATATCTTGTCATTCATACATGTCCTATTGAAATGGTAAGAAAGACTTCTTCCTCCCCTGAAGAAAGTGGTTCACAACTGGCCTTTCAAGGTGTATGGATTGGCAGGAAATGAATGGCATTTAATTAGCCTTTATTAGGGAGTTGGTGTTTGTCTTTGGAGCTCAGTTATTGGCATACTTCTAAGACTCTTCTTTGTGGTTAGCAATCATAAAAGAGTAGCTTTCTTTTGAGGTTCTATTTGGCTGTTCTCTGGAGCATTCTTTGATTTTCTTATTGGGTATTCTTTGGAACTTTTGTTGGCACTTCTTGGTAGACTTGGCTATTGGGTATTCAATCGGACTTACTGCATGGTATTATCTATGGCATATTTGTCTCGATCTTTATTGATG
Source organism: Ehretia macrophylla (assembly GCA_037974665.1). NCBI lineage: Eukaryota > Viridiplantae > Streptophyta > Magnoliopsida > Boraginales > Ehretiaceae > Ehretia > Ehretia macrophylla. The sequence continues at coordinate 35,328,164 of CM075770.1, forward strand.
TGTTACTGACATCCCTTATTGAAAATTCTTCAATGGCATTCTCTAGGATTCTTAGTGGCCATTTGTTTAGTATTTACTTATTGGGCAAACTTGGCTACTTTCTTATTGGAGCACTATTTCGGGTATTTTCTTCAGTGTTCCTCAGTAGGTTTGATATTTGGAATTCCTATCAGACTTATTGTACAGTACTACTTATGGTATTCTTTGGAATTCTTAGTGGGCATTCTACTAGTATTTTTTTTCCTTATTGGCAAGGATGTACAAAGTTCTCACTTGGCAAATAGTGAAGAGGCCTCGGAGTTTGGTTTTGTATATTGTGCACCAGCTCGGTATTTTCCCTTAGGGTTTTTGTCTAGCTAGGAAACTATATTTGTTATTCAACTTGAATGTCTTATTGGGCACGTTATATTTTCTCTGCTATTTCCTTAGATATTCTTCTCAGCATTTAATAGTTGTACTCGGGATCTAATTGGTTATCCTATGGGGTTATTATTTGGAAGACTTCTCTAAAACTTTTGAAGTATATTTGATTGGATTTTCTTAGTACTTTCCTCAGCACTCCTAACAGGGAGTTATTCTATGAAATTCATGACCAGCGGGGTACTTCCTTGGACCTTTGGATGGAACCCTTATTTGAGCCTTTAGTTGGCCTCCTGCTTGGGTATTCTCGAGAGATAATAGTTGAACTACTACTAGAGAATCGTATGTGGGGTATTCATTCGGTATTCTTCTTATCATTAATATGTGATGTTAATTTTATCTACAGTATCTTTGCTTCAGTCTTTAGTTGATATTTTCTCGGCATTCTTGGTTGGGATTTCTATTCAGGTTTTCCTACGAGCATTCTTATTCACTATCTTGCTCAGCAACCGATGAAGATTAGTCAGAATTGGATTTCATATGATGCTAAGTTCTATTGGAAGAAGAATTGCGAGGACACAATTATTTTAAGGGGGGAAGGATGTGATAACCCAAACCCGGCATGTATTTAATGGCATTTGACTGCATTTAATTAAATATTTAATTAGTTAAATCAATCATTTTGCACTATTTTGATATTTCTGTTGGAAGCATTTAATAATTTTTATATTGATTAATTAAAAGATATTACATATTTCTATTAATTATAGTAATTGGATTTATTCTCTTGTATTTAATTAAGTGTCATCTTAAATGTTAATATTTAATTGCATTTGACTACGTGTTTATATTAACTTGTTTATTTGTATCTTGACATTAATTTCATAATTATTGGAAAATATTCTAGAAATAGTTAAATTAATTATTTTAAATGAATATTGATTATTTTGATTGTTTTAATTATTTTAATAATCGGTTTTAATTGTCTTTCATTAGAATTACTCAGTTTTCAATTAAATGAGAAATGTAGCTCCGAGCCGGAGTGAATTTTAAACTATTCTACTATTCTACTTTTCAAAAAGTATAGTTTTATATTATCGCTCATCATTTAATTAGTGATCATTTATTGACCGTTTGATTATAGCATTTCGAAAATGAGAGTTAGAGGAATATTCCTCGGACTTAGTGGAAAATGTTTTTAGCTTAATTTAACTAGTTTTAGTTGGTTTTCATTAAAATTGCATTGTTTTAACTTGAATTGGATTAAATGGCATCAAAATAAGCTAATTTGACCATTTTTTTAACTTGAATTGACCAAGCCTTTTGCCTTCGACCTTTTTGCCCTTAGTTGTCATGTTTTTAAACAAAAGAAAAGAAGACAAAAATTCTGCCATGGCTGAAAATACAAGGGAGAAGAAAAAAAAAAGATTTCAACTTCAAATCTTCAAATCTTTGCGAGAGCTTGCACGGGGTTGTTTCCGGGGCTTCCAACGTGGGTTTCCTAGCGTCTAGGAGCGTCTAAGGTGAGGGTTTCATCGTTATTTGCGCATTTGAAATAATTGTGTCTAAACTTTAGTTTTTGTGATTTAATCATAGATTGTTATTTTATCCATTTTGTTGCTTAAAGAATGTTCTTTGATGATTGTAGAACACATATTTGTAGACTTTTAGAATTTTCTACGGTTAAATATAGCGATTGTAATTTAAAATGCGAATTGAATAGTAAATTATGAATAGTAAACCCCCATTTCGTAAAAGTTGCTCCGTTTTGCGTTCTGTTGATGTGGAAGATGCTAGATATGTTGGAATTCTTAAATGTATGGTTTAATTGAATTTTGTAATGGAAAAACAGAGGAAAATGGCTTGGTATATGTTGGGGTCGTTCCGATCGAGTTTGGCATTTTATCATTTTGCGTGAAGGCATTGTCGTAGTATGCCATGGAAGCACTTTTGGTGCAGTTATGACATTGGTTGGGTGATCGGTTGAGGTAGCTGTAGTTCAAACGAGCAAAGGGGGAAATCGGGGCTTTGCGGGAATTCTAGGGTAAAGTAGGGTTTCGTGGTCTTTAGACGTGCCTTATGGTGTCCTAGGAGGAGTGGTGAAGTCGGTTTCCAAAACTCATAGCTCGTTTGGAAGTAGTAGCATTGAGAAAGTTGGGGTCATTTAGTGTTTTAGTTGATTTTTATAATGCTTGCTTATATAATGCTTATTGTGGATTATTATGCTCGTTATACTTGATTATGATTGAATTGTATATCAATTGTTGATAATGCTTGTTAGTGTTGTTCTTGTTATTTTATTGATTGTAAATGCTTATTGTATCGCATGTTGTTACTAACCTGCACTTCAGTGCCTTGCTCGATTATCGTTATATTCTCCGTATTGCATTGCATTGTGTCAGGCGCGTGAGTGACGGGCCTCTCTGGGTAGTCTCGGGCTGCCAGGGTTGGTTGCTCTAGCTCCGTGTCCTATTCCCGTTCTCGCTTGGGTTGCCACCCAGGGAGTTTTGGGTCGTAGAATTGACAGAGTATGTCCGGAGTACTCTAAACGGAAGTTATAAGGTGGGTGAGCCGGCGCGTCATCGTTAAAGTCATCGAAATCATGATCGGTACATTACTCGTTTGAGTGAACCATAGCCTTCAGAGTGTGGTATAGCTTTGAATGGTTGTATTAATGCCTTTATTAATTGTTTATTGTATGGATTGTTTACATTGAATGCTTACTTGTCAATTATATTGCTTAACTGCCTTATTTGCTTTGCACGCCTTTCTTTCTCTCCACCTCGATATCTGTCTCACCCTCACTGAGAATACGTGTTGTGTATACTCACTCCTCACCACCACATTTCAGGAAATGCCATATTAGCTGAAAAGTTCGTGGTTACGTGAAAGATCATGCTTGAAGAGTTGTCTTGCGTGCTATGTGGCTTGAGTTGTCAAAGATGCAAAGATGTATGTTTCATGTGTTGTATGTATTTAATGTTAAAAGGAATGTAATTTAAGTTTTACTACATTATTGAAGTGGTATGACAAGCTAGTTTATGTATTCAAATATTATAGTTTAACTTTAATGCATGTTTGTAATGTCAAAAGGAAAAGAGTTAGAATGGTATGATAGTTTATTTTATGCAATAAGTTAGTATAGTTTAGTTGCCAAGCATGAATGTACTTGTCAAGGATGAGAAGAGATAGGTTAGCATTTAAACTGGAAATGTATAATTACTTGTGTTCGCTTATTGAGAACCAAGGCTCGGATGGCCTTGAGGTGTTTGTATGGTTGGACACGGTGCTGGTCCACTTATATGCTATTACAGGTTTTACATTTTGTCTAGAAACAGGGGAGACTCTGTCCGTCTTTCCCTAAAAAAATTTTCCCGGGTTTGGAATTGGGTTGTGATTAGATTGATTGATAGAACTCCCGGTCTCGAAAGGGATCGGGGTGTTACAGAATCAATCTGGGCATCCAAGATAAGATACAAATTGAACTAGAGAGCTTGGACACAGATGAAGACATGTTTAGGACGTTGATGTATGGTAGTGGTTCCCGTAGATAGGTCTAGGTCAGTGCTTCCTATGATGAGTAGATCACTGAGCGCTTCGGCGGCAGTGAATGCTTCCATGAAATCCATATTTAGTGCTCCAAAAACCCCTCCTCAAGTTATAGTGTAGCGTTCTTCAGAGAAAAGTGACTTTGATAAGATATAGAAAGTATTATTAGAGTTTTGTATCAATCTCTTCTTGGAATTTACTTAGCTAAGGGGATCTACAACTGCAGGGCAAACACCTTCCCATGTTGCAGAGAAAACACTTTTTTAGTTAAGGGGATAAATGAAAGAAAAAGGCCATTTGATAAGATATGGAAAGTAATTCAAATGTTATATATAGACCATGGTCCCTGATTTTTAATAGAAAAGGTTGCACAATATGAATAAGGTTAGTATTTATTCAAACTAACCTTGGCTAAAATTTTCATACTGCATGCGGCGTGGCCTACTTCTACTTTCACTACTAAAAGGAGAAAGTCTATGAGTCCATGATATAGCGCGGGGGTGGAAATAGTTCTTCGTTTTAGTGAAGGCAATTGAGCCTATTAGCGGTCACTAAAATTCTTGCTCAGGTTGGGCAGCAAGCGCCGATCCTAGCCTAGCAACAGCCCTTTTTTCATCCTTTTTGGTATTATTCCGCAGTGCCTGTTGAAGAATGAGTCGGTGACTCATAGGCAGTGGCTTGGTTAAGGGAACCTACCGGAGCTGTAGCAAAAGCGAGTCTTCACAAGGCAATTGTCATAGCTTATGGCCCCGAACCTGGGTGATCTATCCATGACTAGGATGAAGCTTGGGTGTAACTAAGTGGAGGTCCGAACTGACTGATGTTGATAAATTTGCGGATGAGTTGTGGCTGGGGGTTCAATGCAATGATAGGGAAACTATTAGGGGAGTTCATACAATGGAAAGAGATATTCATATGTTACCATTTCATGCGAGAAGACAGAGTTTTAGGAAACGAGCTTATATGCAATTGTTTATTGCTTTCGTCAGCATGCAGTGGCATGCCAACAAGTGGCACAAAACTTTTCTGGATATGGAGTAGGGTGTTAACTTGGGAATCCAATGGTTACGCATGTATTCTTAAGCATACTCGGGGCGCCCAAGAGTAGGCGACCTGAGGATATAATGGGTGCCTTAAGCATACTCGGGGTGCCCAGGAGTAGGCGATCGATGTTCTCGCTAAGGGGTCCAAACAGAGGACTAGCGTCCCTTCTTGACTTTCGAGTGAGAGATCTCATGAACTCAAAAAACAAGAACTTGCTCGAACTCATGCTTAGCATTTCTTTCGTGTTAGGTGTCATTGCTTTCTGGAAAATGGTCCCGCAGATTCTCCTAGAAGTTGACCCCACTCTGGTCTTATAACCTGAGAAAGTGCAAATCCTCAAGAAGGTGATACTGCATCATGGGTGTCAATCGCTAGATGTGCTTGATGGGAGCATATGTACATGCATGGATAATCTAGTCCATAACCAAATCGCCGAGGATTTCCAACAAAGGAGCTTGAGGCTCATAGAAGAAGCAAGAGCAAAGGCTGGAGCTAATGCTTTTGCGATCGCCCTAGCTTCTACCCTGATGGGAATTACGCTTAATACTGTTACCACTTCTAATATAACAGATTAAGTTGAATCGGGTAGATTGTAATAGAAACTCGTACTTTTCCAATGTTTGTTGCATTCATAAGAGAGAAAGAACATAGTGCGACTTGATCCATTTTTGGGTGTACTTTTTTAAAAAGTTTGATTCCTAAACCTTCACCTTTGCTTTTCGTATTCAATGCGACTTTCTCCAAGTCTAATCTCAGGTTTTTCCTTATCTATGAACTCTATAAATTGATTGATCCGCAAAGAGATTGTACCTACTTCAGTAGTTGTTTATCCTGAACCCTATGGCACTTCGTTGCTTGTTCCAGTAAGGTACCTATTTAATGAAAGGGATATTCTTCTCTATTTTCACTGTGTTTACACACTTGAAAGCAAAAAAAATGAACTCAGACTAATAAAATGAAAGGGAAACTTTTCTTTCTGTCTAGGTCTGCCTCAACGAGCTTTGCTACTTCAACAAGGAGTGGAGAAGGCCCCCCTATCATAGGCGACCGAAGGCACAGCCTGTTTAACAACAACAAGAAGAAAGAAATTTGGCTCTTCTGGAAAGTGACTTTAACCAAATAGAGTATCTTTCCGTATAGGGGAAGGAAAGGCTCTCGTAGTAGTTGTTCTGTAAGGGCTTTCATTAGCGTGAGAAATAAGGTGGTAAAAGGGTATTGAGCTAAGAATGCTTATACAGGGCATAGGGCTTATAGAGAATGAGAGGGGCTTACTTGATAGAGTGCCGAGCATTGTTCGTCGTGCTAGTTCTACTACTCCAGTTCCAGTGGTAAACGAAACCTTCTTTCTCTTGCTTTCGAGCCTACGTTTGTCTTTCAAGGGTTCCACTTTTTTCATAGCTTTGGGCAAGACAGTACTGGTACTCAATCGATTTTGCTGACGCCACTTTCAACTTAAGAGAACAAATAACAGCTTTCGAGCTAGCTATTTTCCCTTATGTTACACAAACAGTGCTTTGTCACCTTTTTTTTATGATGTAGTAGTAGCGCGCGCGCTCGCACGCACTTAGAGCAATTACGCGCTTCTCTCGTTATATTGTGCAAGCCAGCTTTCTCAAGGAGGAGACATGATTTGGCAGTTAATTACATCTCGAAGAAGACCTTCTAAGGACGCCGTCTAGTGGAAAACTATTTGGATATTTTGAAGGAGACACACGAGAGGCGGCCAAAGATTCATACTATGGTTGAAGCCAATTACAAAGGTTCGAAGGAGGATGAGACCCTTTCAAGGAAGTGATTGAGGCAATACGGTAATAACCTTTACATCTACCTATCCTTAGAAAGCGTCAACTCAAAAAAAAGGGTCCCCTTAATGTATGGGATGAGACCAGGTCGGATTAGTAGCTTGAGGGTCGAGTGTTTTGACCATAAAACACTTTTGGCATTGGCTCAGGATGCCCCGACTTAGGACGTATGCTTCGATACACCCCCTGCTCTGTAGGAATTGACATATGATTTCGAATCATCGTTGGTGATGATTTTTTCACTGGCAACTGGGGTAACCTTTCTATGACGGCTTGACTGAACATTTATGAGAAAATCCCTATAAATTGTCGTACCAGATCATTTTGAAAGGCACTTGCTTTGGTTAGTTTCCTTCAGCAGCCCGCAAACTTCTGTCAGAGGTCTTCGAGCCTTACATGGCGGCAGGGTTATCACGAGCAATAAGCGTCGACAACATCCTTCTCCTACACACTGGGCAGTCCATTGCTAAGGACTCGATGCTCAACCGTGCCCATATGCTAGTTGAAACCAATCTTACCTTATTTACGATAAACCTTGAAGACACTACTCAGTCTATGTCCTCTAATGTTAAGTAGTATTTTGTGTTTAAATGGACTGGCCCTTTTTTTAGGGAACCTATATCTTTGTCTTCCCTTAGATCTGAGGGCAGCAATGTTGAGAGGGCGAAAGCACTTTTCTTTTTTCAATCTCTCGGAAAGAGGAAGAGGTGCCCGGTTGATCAAATCCGTGTATTTAACATTTTAGAATGTTCATTCTTCTCTTCTGCTTTTGCTCTAGCCTAGGAGTAAGAGCTCAAGTCAGGCATGCCCTTGATTCTTGCCGCTCATGCCTTGTCTTTTGCTTGCTTAATTTAGATAATCCGCTAATCGTGAATCCCTTGCTCGCTTTGTTCCAATTCATCTTTCTTCTATTGTTAAACGAGGGAAATCCATAGGTTAATTGATAGCTTTTTTTTTTTTTTTTTGTAAACAATAAATATGTGTCCCTCTCTTCTTCTCTGTTGAGTTCATCTCGTAAAGGGGGCTATAGTTCAATAGTATGGGCATTTCTCCTTATAAGAGGGAGGGTGTGTTAAAGCCATCGCATAGGGGCTCCCGTTTAAGCTCCCACAAGGATTGATAATAAGCATCAATTCGGCCTTCTGCGGAGATAAAATGAAGAATCTATTTTTATTATTATCTTGATTTCTATCTCAAGCTCGGTCATTGGCTGTTCTCCTCAATCGATTAGACTATGGCGAATCGCTTGTGTGTTGGTCTTTAGGAGAGTGATTGACGCTATTGCTCGCAACTGGTCTTGATCGGTCTGTCGGTCCAACAAAGAAATCCACTATAGTTGCTTCTTCTGTTTGGTCAGAAACTAGTATTATGTTTATGGTGGTTGGGTCGGCAGCAAGCATAGGGCTAAGGTTGAAAGTGAGATAGAGCGAAGCACAGTCGGCAACGGCTAATTGGCTCAGGCAATTCTTGTTGTTGGTACAGGCGTTATCGAGAATTGAGACAACCCGAAGAGGGACCGTTCGCCATAATTTGATTACGTATATCAACAAAGAGATGCGTAATAAGCTTTGCTCAGGTGTCCAGTCTTTGGGTTTCGTGTTGGACAGCACGAATATACTAGATCAGTTGCCCTAGCCGAGCTAAGGTCTGATTTGATGAAATCCTTCGAAGAAGAGTCCAGTTAACCACTCCTATCATTGGCTTCCTGCATCCTCAGGGGCCATTCGGACGAAGAACCGACAAATCGAGTATAGAATTAGAGCTTGGGTGGGGCATCAACCACAACACAGGTTGCAGACCTATCGAGATGCTTCCTTGCAGAACCTAACAAGGTTGTAACTCAATAGAGTGAGTAGGAAACCTTGTAAACGCGAGCAAAAGAATATAGATGGGTCTATCTTGTCTTAGACTTGACTTACTCCAGCCATCTTGGCTATCTTGAGCTTATGAATAAGCTTGGGGCTACTTTTCATTTTCCGCTTACTACTAGGGCTTCTAGCACTAATTCCTACACTTAATCGGGTCTCATAGCCCCCTTGTAACCTTCACAACATGATTAATGCACTTTAAAAGTGCACTTCTATGGCCTTTCGTCGAGCATTTTAGAGTTTCTTTCTCAGGATGTGCATTTATCTTCACCGGTGCATTGGTATACTTATTGTGAATTTTTGTATGCAATTCCTGCTATTTGTTACTAGTGAGTGTGACATTGATGTCCTTAAGAATTTTCCTATTTCTGTCTACGCTTTCATATGTCTGTGCTTGAAAAGATTCCTAGAAGCCTGCACGTAGTAAGGCCAGAAAAATGAATAAAGTTGCACAGTCTGCGTCTCTTTATCTTCCAATTCCTTGTAAGAAGTCCTAGGAGCCAAGGCAGTAAGGAAGCCAGTCTTTTGTCTTGTCTTTTAATAAGTCTTTCCCTTCCTCGTACCTACTAACCCATATGCTCACCATAAATCGCCCCCTACTTTGACTTTGTTGCATTTTCCCCTTGTATGAAATTCCTATCTCTCAAGAGTCAAAGGGCTACGAACCTCGCTAATCAAACAAGACTTCTTTGGGATTAGTTTATGAAAGCAGAAAAAGGAGTTCCCGCATACCGTACTCTAAGAGCTCCCTAGTCTCACTCTTAGTAGGTAAACGCTACTCCTAGTAGTGTACTCAGTCCTTTCAGAGAAGACATGGGGCAATGAAGACTTCCTTATTTCACTTTATCTATACGATAAGTTTCCACATTTACTGATTCCACTTGAGCAAAAACATCTTATTCAACCGGTAATACTACATCTATTTCTATGTAATATGGCACTGCACTTGCACTATAATTGGAGAGGAATCTTATCCTTGTATCCCTTGTTTGGCTACTTTACTACGCTATTCAAAGCATCGAAGACGCTACCGAACCACTACTGATACTAGTAGCTCATCCTCTCGTCCGTCCCTAGCTGCTTTGAGATAAGAATTAGTTAAGATAGCAGCATTTATTCTTTGAATATATGTATCTTTGTCTCGCCTGCCTGGGGATTTGATTGAACTACTCCAAACTCTTTATCAGTATCTACTTTCAATGCCAGCTGGATTGCTATGTTGTATTCCTTTGCCCGTATGTAAGAGCATTATAGCTACGATCTTTCTTCTCTTATGAAATTTCTAACCAAATGAAACTGATTCAATGGCAGCCCTTCTTCCTTGTTGACAGAAACCATTTTCTAAAGAGCAAAGAGAACAAGACCAATCGCAGCTGAGTCAACTCTATCCATTCTTGTTCCAATCTAAAAGCTTGAGGAAGAAGACCTTATTCAACTCGAGGGTCAACGAAGACCAAGGAAATCTTGATTAAAGTACAAGCCCAAATTACTAATGGAAAGAAGAGCCCATAACTTCGACCAACCCTGAAACTTAAGAAGGTTCTTTTTTCATAGCACACTCTATTCCAGCTATTGGCTAGTCGGTTGGACTTGGCTGCCACTACAACTATAATCCAGGAAGTGATCAGTTATCCAAAAAAACCAAGGTGCATTTATCCATTCTAGCCGGAGGGAGCCAATCTATCTACTCATTTCCTTTCTTTGACTTTGGAAAAAGCCTTATGGGATTGGGTAGGTTAAGATCAATTCTCAATGGAGAAAATCTGTAATCCAAATCGATTGGTCTACTTTATTGTTTTCAAGGCTGATTCCCCTATTGATTAACCTCCTCCAACCTCCGAAGCTGATAAGATCCTAGCTCCTTCTCCAACAACGGCAAGAGATCGTCGGTATGCATCGATATCGTCGCGGTTCGATAGCATAGGGGAGCATGGAATCGGACGCTAGCTTCTCTTAAATGTGGGGTTCTTAACACATGCAGATTGGATCCCTGCCTTTATGGGATTGTCACCTTAGTGAGTGCCTCCTCGACGGAAGTAAGTGTTCCTAAGGCTGGAACAGGGAAGAAGTGATGGAGGTCTTTCGAGATTGAATATGACTGAGAATTGTGTAAAGAATAGTTCTTTCTTTCGAAGCGAGCCATTGGCAAGGAATTGATGCACTGAATCCGCTGCTATTGAAGGAATTACCGGCTTTCCTAAGCTTGGCACAGATGTAATGTAATAAGCTCTTGCCCCAGCGAGAAAGATAATGTTAATTGGCTCTTACTTACTCTTATCTAGTGCACCTAGGACTAATTCCACTCACGGCATTAGAGGTCTTACCCGCCAAAAGTGTTTTTACGATCACACCCGTCAATCTCCGATGAATCAAGTCAGGGGGTAGAATCCGTTACTTGTATGGATAGTATCGAATCAGCTATTGAAGGAATATCCGTTGTGGGACTTCATAAACTCATGCCATCAAAAGTCAGATCTTTTGGAAGATAAGGAGTTGCATATAGAAAGACTGTTGGCAAGTCAATTGCTTTACTTAGGTAGGGGGCGGGCCATTTCGCCTAGTAGGAGTAGAAGTCTTAGCATGTTATCAATTTGAATTGGACAGCTTTCGATAGTTAGGATGGAGCCTTTCCTTAAGTGTCCGTTTGCCTCAGGCAATGACAATTCTTGGTCGAACTAAGAATTCGTTCGGAGTCGCTACGAGAGAATATCTACCAATTTCCCCGCTTCCTCTCCTCGGTCTCAGAGAATGCTTGACTCAAACTATTAAATTGACAAAAGTCTCTTTGAAAATGAAATAGATACTACTGATCACAACCTAGGGGCTACCACAGGAAGTCAACTTCGTCTGTGACCTTAAGGAATACAAAATGTTACCCGAAATTCGTAGCAAGGACTTTACTTTACCTGTTATTCTTTCCTAAATTCATTTCACTGGGTGTTCACTCAAACTCAACACGAATTGAATCCCGAGGTGACTTCACTAGACTTGCTTCTAGTCTGATAGGAAATCCAACTCATAGTCGTAAGAACTGAAGGCAAGGCCTAAGACTGCTTATTCCATCTTGAAAGCTGCCCGCAAATGCCCTTCTTACTAGGCTGACAGTATTGAGGTCGAATCCTAGGGGAAATCCCAATATCAAATCGGAAAAAGCCCCGTGGGAGAATAAGAAAAAGGTGGGGTCTTCAACTAGGGTAAAGTTAGGCGGACATACATCTAAGGGGAAAGTCCTATTGTAGTAAAGCTTACTTGGAAGATCTAAAGATATAGACTGATTCAATATAAGTAAGCATGGAGGTGGTTGATAGTTGAGTAGATTGGGTTGTAGTGATAGGGGGATGACTAGCATGTGATATTTGGCCATAGAAGTGACCCTCTTTCTCCTATGGGTAAAGACTGATACGGATGAGAGAAGGAGATTTCAATTAGAGGAATGCATGTGCGAGCTATAGTAGCGTAAAGAGGAGCAATGAGGATGGATCCTTTCCGGGCAATATTCTCCATTTTCTTTATAGTAAGGGTGTGATACCCCGAACCTGGCATGTATTCAATAGCATTTAAAGTTCATTTAAATTGCATTTTATTGACCTTTCACCTTCTTTGACCAAACTAGTTGACTTTTCATCTACATTGACCAACTAGGACAAGGTGGGAATTTTTGAAATGTTTAATAAAGGGCAAACTTGGGATTAGAAATAAAAAAATGCAATGTTAAGTTAGTCAAATTTTGGATCAACTTTGGAATTAAATCTGAACCAATTGGGGAAGAGTTAGGTAGCAAATTATATATGGTTGGAAAGCTCTATGAGTCTAGTTTCTGAGGCTTCAAACCGTTCGTGAATTGGAATTTTCTAGAAGAAGTTATGGCCGTTTTCGTAAGGTCGCGCATAGCTGTTTTGGTTTAGCGGGTTGACCGAAGCTTTGACCATTTGACTTCAACTTGTCATCTTATATATGCATAATACATTACAAAAACAAGCAAAAATCTGGAAAAAAAAAAAAAAAGAAAGGGCCAAAACCATAGGAGAAAAAGAAAAAAAAAAGATTTCAACATCAAAACTTCAAATCTTTGCGAGAGCTTGCACGGGGTTGTTTCTGAGGCTTCTAACGTTGTTTTCCTAGCATCTATTAGTAGCTAAGGTGAGGGATGCATCGTTATTTGCGCATTAGAAAATATGATGTCAAGACTTTAATTTTTAGAAATTGCGTATAGAATGTTGTTTAATTCGTTTTGTTGCTTGAAATACGTTCTATGATGTTAGTAGACCTTACTTTTGTAAGTTTTTAGCAATTTCTACGGTTAAAATTGATTATTGTATTTCAAATGTTGATTGAATAGTGAAAAACGTGAATAGTAAATCCCCGTTCGAAATTTTGCTCCGAGTTGCATTCTATTGATGCAGAAAGGTGCTAGATATGCTTAAATGCTAAAATGCGTGGTTTATTTTGTTTGTGTAATGGAAAAACGGAGAAAAATGTCAAGGTTTATGTTGGGGTTGTTCCGGTCAAGTTTGGTATTTTCTCGTTTTGCGTGAAGGCATTGTCGTAGTATGCCATGGAAGCACTTTTGGTGCAGTTATGACATTCGTTGGGTGATCGGTTGAGGTAGTTGTAGTTCAAACGAGCAAAGGGGGAAATCGGGGCTTTGCGTGAATTCTAGGGTTAAGTAGGGTTTCGGGGTCTTTAGACGTGCCTTATGGTGACCTAGGAGGATTGGTGAAGTCGGTTTCCAAAACTCGTGGCTCGTTTGAAAGTAGTAGCATTTTGAAAGTTGGGGTCATTTTGTGATTTTGTGTGTTTTCATAGTGTAGTGCCTATAGAATGCTTAATATTGCTTGTTATGCTTGTTAAAGTTGATTATGATTGAATTTGTATGTCAATTGTTGATAATGCTTGTTAGTGTTGTTCTTGTTACTTTATAGATTGTAAATGTTTGATATCTTGTTTATCGCCTCTAATCTGTATTGTTGTGCTATCGCTCGTTTATCGCCTTGTATCGTGTCTTGCATTGCATAGTGTCAGGCGCGTGAGTGATGGGCCTCTCTGGGTAGTCTCGGGCTGCCAGTGTTGGTTGCTCTAGCTCCGTGTCCTATTCCCATTCTCGCTTGGGTTGCCTCCCAGGGAGATTTGGGTCGTAGAATTGATGGATACTTCCGGGGTATTCCAAACTGAAGATATAAGGTGGTTGCGCGCTTATTGTCAATGTTGTCAACATCAAGCTCGAGATTGATGTATCGCTCGTGAAATGGTACATTGCTCGTATGAGTGAACCATAGCCTTCAGAGTGTGGTATAGCTTTGAATGGTTGTGTTAATGCTTTCATTAATTGCTTATTGTATTGATTGTTTGTCTTGATCGCTTACTTTTTAGTTATATTGCTTAACTGCCTTATTTGCATTGCACGACTTTCTTTCTCTCCACCTCGATATCTATCTCGCCCTCACTCAGTATACGTGTTGTGTATACTCACTCCTCACCACCACATTTCAGGAAATGCCATGTTAGCTAGAAAGTTCGTGATTACGTGACAGTTCGTGCTTGAAGAGTTGTCTTGCGTGCTATGTGGCTTGAGTTGTCAAAGATGCAAAGATGTATGTTTCATGTGTTGTTTGTATTTAATGTTAAAAAGGAATGTAATTTAAATTTAACTAGGTAATTGAGGTAGAATGAAAAGCTAGTTTATGTATTCAGATAGAATAGTTTAACATTAATGCATGTTTGTAATGTCCAAAGGAAAAGTGTTAGAATGGTATGATAGTCTATTTTGTGCAATGGGTTAGTATAGTTTAATTGCCTAGCATGAATGTTCTTGACAAAGATGAAAAGGGATAGGTTAGCTTTTAAATTGGAAATGTATATTTAGTTGTGTTTGCTTGTTGAGAACCAAGGCTCGGATGGCCTTGAGGTGTTTGTATGGTTGGACACGGTGCTGGTCCACTTATATGCTATTACAGGTTTTACATTTTGCCTAGAAATAGGGGAGACTCCGTCCGTCTTTCCCTAAAATTTTTCCCGGGTTTGGATTTGGGTTGTATTAGATTGATTGATAGAACTCCCGGTCTCGAGAGGGATCGGGGTGTTACAAAGGGGCAGGAAGATCAAGGCTAAATCCGACCTTCTTTTCGTTTCGTTTAGGTATTAGCCAATTTTGACTTTCTAAGATCTCTCTTCGAAGGACTCTATGCCTGCTCTCGAATCTACAGCAATAAATGAGGATTTCGCTTGCCTTAGTAGAAGCTCAGGATGTCGGTAGAGCTACTTCTGAACTACGTCCACAAAAGACTGAGACGGTTCCCATGAACAGCGAACTAAGACTCCGTCACTGCCTAAGATGTTGGAACTCGTAAGATTCAAATAGATAAATAAGGCATTCCCCTTCGAGAAAAAATAGGACCTATTAGAACTACGCAGACGATATTCTGACATCGGAGTTGAGTCTGTTTCTTCTCTTATTTGCATTAACTCCTTAACTACCAGACAAGAAAGAACAAGGAATGCAGAGCTATACATAGTCTTACTTCTAATACGTTCCTTCCCCATAGACAACGAGGCACCCACTCAAAATGAACAAGGGCTCCTTACTCCTTCATGAGCAGAGGCAGGAAAAGAATAATAATCCCCAGGGAAATCAAGCTAATCCTGGTGGATAGGGGTATAGGGCTGAGAATAATCAGTTGGAGAAATTCCTTAGACACGAGCCGGGTAAGTTCTTTGGAGAGTTGGATGACGAGGCAGCCGAGAAATGGCTTAACCGCGTTTGAGAAGATTTATGCTGCTTTGAGGTACACTGATGAGACAAAGATAGCATATGCAGTATTTCTGTTTGAGGGCGACGCGGAACAGTGGTAGAACACTGTTAGGTTGAGATGGGACTGTGAGGATGTTTCGCATTTGTGGGATGACTTCGTGAGCGAGTTTCGGGACAAGTATATTCCCGAGATAGCTAGGGAAAGGCGGGAAGAAGAATTTGTAAGCCTGAAGCAGGGAAATATGACTGTCGCACAGTATGAGGCTAGGTTTGTCAGATTGTCGAGGTATATGCCTGAGTTGGTGCAGCCAGCTAGGAGGATGATTAGTAGATTTGTTTGTGGGCTGAGAATAGATATACAGCTGCATTTGACTGGGCAGACTTATGCTACTTATCCCGAGGCATTCCAAGCAGCCTTAAAGTTTGAGAAACGGAAGTCAGAGATGATAGCTGAGAGTAGCCAGCCGAGTAAGAAACAGTACTTGGGCCAGAGCAGCCAGAGTCAGAAGAGGCAGTATCACACTTTTGTTCAGGTTCCTCAACAGTGTCCGTATCAGCCTCAGTATTAGATTCATGGGAGACCAGCCGTGACTAGACCCCAGTAGAGAGGTACAGTTCCTACCACTGTCAAAGGCCCCGCACATACAGGAAACACTGTTGTAAGGCAAAATCAGCAGTGTAACTTTTGTAATTGATCGGGGCATATTGAAGCTAATTGCTGGAGAAAGAGTAATAAGTGCACTGGCTGTGGGAACGAGCAGCATAGGGTGAAAGATTGCCCTAAGTTTAAGAATGTTCAGGGCCATATTGGAGGCTAGGGTGTGCAGAACAGGGCTACAAGTGCAGGTCCAACGCAGAGGGTTCAGGCTAGGGTCTTTGCACTAGATGCGGAAGAGTTACCCGATACCACAACAATAGTGGAAGGTACGTTTCTTCTTAATACTTACCCAGTTAAAGTTTTGATTGATCCCGGAGCTACACATTAGTTTATAACTCCTGCATGTGCACGATTTGTGAATGTTAGCATTGATAAACTGCCATATAAAGTTGAAGTTAGTACGCCTTTGGGCACGAAATTTGTTACTGAGTCTATTTGCAAATCTTGTGATATATGCATTGAGGACCGTAAATTTCCTGCTTATTTAATCATATTGCCCTTTCGTGACTTTGAAATCATTTTGGGAATGGACTGGTTGGGGAAATACTATGCTCAGTTGGATTGTAGAACAAAAATTGTTTATCTTCAGATTCCTGACCTACCAGTACTAGAGATTGTTGGGAATTGCAGGGCTACTAGGATACCCCTTTTATCATCAATCAAGGCTTCCAAGTTGTTGAATAAGGGCTGTGAAGCTTACCTAGCCTATCTAATCAATCAACCTACTGATAAGGTGAATTTGAATGAGGTTCCAATTGTTAAAGACTTCCCTGGTGTATTTCCCAAGGAACTATCGGGTTTCCCACCAGATATGGAGATTGAGTTTGTGATTGATCTTATGTCGGGCACTGCGCCAATTTCTAGAAGTCCTTATAGAATGGCACCAGCTGAACTTTAGGAATTGAGAATTCAGCTTCAGAGCTTGCTTGAGAAAGGGTTGTTGTTTCTAGAACTCTAGTTCTTCACCGTGGGGTGCGCCTGTGTTGTTTGTGAGAAAGAAAGACGGCACGCTACGGTTATGTATTGATTATAGGGGACTTCATCAAATCACGATTAAGAACAAATACCCCTTATCGTTGATTGAAGAATTGTTTGACCAATTGCAGGGTGCAAGTGTTTACTCAAAATTTGACTTCAGTTACTATCAACTCAGGATTCGGAGTGATGATATATCTAAGACGGCATTCAGGACTAGGAATGGCCACTATGAATTTGTTGTGTTACCATTTGGATTGACGAATGCACCAGCCACATTCATGGACTTAATGCAGAGGATCTTTCGATCTTATCTTGATCAATTTGTCGTAATCTTTATTGATGACATTTTAGTATACTCTAAGAATGAGGCTGAACATGAACAACATTTGAAGATTGTGTTACAAACTTTGCAAGAAAACAAGCTTTTTGCTAAATTCAGCAAGTGCGAATTCTGGTAGAATCAAATATCTTTTCTGGGCCATATCATTTCACATCAAGGAATTTCAATAGACCCAGCTAAGATTGAAGTTGTTTCATCTTGGAAGAGACCTGAAATGGTGTCAGAGATCCGTAGCTTTCTGGGGTTGGCAAGTTACTATCAGAGGTTTGTTAAAGACTTTTCCAAAATTTATGGGCCTTTAAACTAGTTGACTCGAAAGAAAGTTACTTACAACTAGGATGCTAAATATGAATCCACCTTCCAAGAATTGAAGAAGAGACTAACTACAGCTCCTATACTAGCTTTACCTGAAGGTGAAGAAAACTTTGTTGTCTACAGTGATGCGTCTAAAGAAGGTTTGGGATGTGTTTTAATGCAGAATGGTAAGGTGATTGCCTATGCTTCTAGGAAGTTAAAACCATATGAAGTCAATTACCCTACACATGATCTTGAGTTAACTGCCATGGTATTTGCTTTAAAGAAGTGGCGTCATTACTTGTGGGGTAGCAGATTTGAAATTTTTACTAACCACAAGAGTCTTAAATACTTGTTTTCGCAAAAGAATTTGAATATGAGGCAGCGGAGATGGCTAGAGCTATTGAGCGGTTATAATTGTTCTATAAACTATGTGCCATGTAAGGCCAATGTAGTTGCAGATGCCTTAAGCCGAAAGGCTACTGTTGCGAGTTTAATTATCAAGGATTGGGAGACTTTGGAGGAAATTTGTTCATGGAAGCCAGAAGCTACTGAAACTGGGATTCGATTTACTAGTTTGCAAATTCAATCGGGTTTGCTAACACAAATCAGGGAGGCTCAGATGACTGATCCTCACATATTGAAAATCCAAGAAAAAACAAAAGGGGGAGAGTCAAAGTTTAAACTACATGCAGATGGTATCTTCAGATTCAGGGACAGGGTGTGTGTTCCTGGTGATCCGACTTTGAAGAATGATATTCTGTCTGAGGCACATAATTCAAGATATATGATTCACCCGGGCAGTTCTAAAATGTATAGAGACTTGAAACAACACTTCTGGTGGAACAATGTGAAGAACGAGATTGCTAGGTATGTATCCAGGTGTTTAACTTGCCAGAGGGTTAAAGCTGAGCATCAGAGGCCAGCCGGGCTTCTGCAACCGTTGTCGATTCCGCAATGGAAGTGGGTGCATGTAACAATGGACCTTGTGACTGATCTTCCGAGATCTCCGAGAGGATGTGATTCTGTTTGGGTTGTTGTGGACCGATTGACTAAGGTTTCACATTTTATTCCCGTGAACAAACAGGATAGCCTTGATAAACTAGCTGAGCTCTATGTTGCTAATATTGTGAGACTTCATGGTGTGCCAGTGAGTATAGTGTCAGATAGAGATCCCAGATTTAGATCTCGTTTTTGGCAGAAGTTGCAAGAGGCCATGGGAACTAAATTGAGCTTCAGTACTGCATACCATCCACAAACTGATGGCCAGTCTGAGAGAACCATCAGGATCTTGGAAGACATGCTTCGGGCATGTGTGTTAGACTTTGGGAAGAATTGGGAGAAGTTTTTGCCTTTAGCGGAGTTCGCCTACAATAATAGTTATCAATCTACTATAGGTATGGCTCCCTACGAGGCGTTGTACTGTCATAAATGCAGATCCCCATTGTATTGGGAAGAGGTTGGAGAGATGAGAACAGTTGATCCGACTGTGTTACCTGAGATGATTAAGATGGTGGATAATGTTCATCTTATTCGCCAGCGTATGCTTACAGCTCAGAGTCGTCAAAAGAGTTACGCTGACAAGCACCGTTGGGATCTTGAGTTTGCTTTGGGTGATCAGGTGTTCCTTAAGATTTCTCCTCGAAAGGGGCTAATTTGGGACGGTAAGAGTGGGAAACTTAGTCCCAGGTATGTGGGTCCGTTTGAGATCACCGAAAATGTGGGTCCTTTGGCTTATCGGTTAGCTTTACCTCCGAGCTTGTCGAGACTGCACGATGTATTCCACGTGTCAATGTTAAGGAAATATCATCTAGATCCTTCACATGTACTTGAACCAGAGCCTTTGCAGATTGAAGAAAAGTTAACTTATGAGGAGAAACCGATTCGAATTGTGGATCGAAAAGTTTATGAACTTCGCAGGAAGAGTATTCCGATGGTAAAGGTTCTGTGGAATCATCATGGGTTTGAGGAAGCAACTTGGGAAATAGAGGACCAGGTTCGGAGTCAGTATCCGGAGTTGTTTGTCAACCAGGTAAGAATTACGTGGTCGCAATTGTTTTAAGGGGGAGAGGGTGTAATACCCGAGCCCGAAACACGAAATTTTTCTGTTTCTTTTTCTGGAAATTATATTTTTCTTAATTTCTTTGATATTTAATTGTTATTCGTTCTTTGTCGCAAAGTGCATTGCATATCGAGAGTGTTAGTTAGGAAATGATTTCCAGTCCTCAGCAAATAGTGAAAATAGTATTTATAGTATTTAGTATTTTGGTAGTTTGTTAGAATTAAATTTGTGTTAGTTATTTTAAGTTAAAATGCCAAGAATAAGCCTAGTTGATCAACTTAAGTGAATATTGACCAAGACCTTGACTTTGACTTTAGCTTGTCATCTTTAATAAGCATAAAATAGCGTAAGAAACAACCAAAAAGCTAGAAAAAGGGGCTTGGCTGAAACCATAAGAGAAAAGGAAAAAAATATTTTCAACTTCAAATCTTCACATCTTCGTGAGGGCTTGCACGAGATTGTTTTCGAGGCTTCCAACGTGGTTTCCTAGCATCTAGTAGCGTCTAAGGTGAGGGTTGCATCATTATTTGCGCATTTGAAATTATTGTATCTAAACTTCAATTTTTGTGATTTAGCCGTAGGTTGTTATTTTATCCATTTTGTTGCTTAAAGAATGTTCCTTGATGATGGTAGAACATGTATTTGTAGCTTTTTAGCATTTTCTACTGTTAAATATAGCAATTGCAATTTAAAATGCAAATAGAATAGTAAAATATGAATAGTAAACCCCTATTTCGTAAAAGTTGCTCCGTTTTGCATTTTGTTGATGTGAAAAGATGCTAGATATGTTAGAATGCTTAAATGCATGATTTGTTTGGGTTGTGTAATGGAAAACCGGGGAAAAATGGCTTGGTACATGTTGGGGTCGTTTCGGTCGAGTTTGAAAATTCCTCGTTTTACGTGAAGGCATTGTCGGGGTATGTCATGGAAGCACTTTTGGTGCAGTTGTGACATTGGTTGGGTGATCGGTTGAGGTAGCTGTAGTTCAAACGAGCAAAGGGGGAAATCGGGGCTTTGCGGGAATTCTAGGGTAAAGTAGGGTTTCGTGGTCTTTAGACGTGCCTTATGGTGTCCTAGGAGGAGTGGTGAAGTCGGTTTCCAAAACTCGTAGCTCGTTTGGAAGTAGTAGCATTTTGAAAGTTGGGGTCGTTGTGTGTTTTGTTGGGTTTTAGCATGTTTTGGCTTTTAGAATGTTATTGTTGCTTGTTGTTGCTTATTGTGCTTATTATAGTTGATTGTGGTTGAAATGTATATCAACTGTTGCTATTGCGTGCGAGAGTAACCTACTTTGTTATTCTCCCACATGTGGCTCTATCGCTCGATTGATTGCATTGTATATTGTATTGCATTCATAGAGTCAGGGGCGGTATGATGGGCCTCTCTGGGTAGCCTCGGGTTACCAGGGTTAGTTGCTCTAGCTCCGTGTCCTATTCCCTTTCTTGCTTGGGTTGCCGCCCAAGGAGATTTAGGTTGTAGAATTGAATGATACTTCCGGGGTATTCCAAACCGAGGTTATAATGTGGTTGGGCCGGCGCGTCGTCATCGGAATCGTGAATTGAAGTTGCTCGTGGAAAATGAATTGTATCCTTTAATTGAATGGTTATAGCCTTAATGCTTGTCTTGATTTATTGTTGGCTTAGCTTGTATCTCTATATGTTAATTGACTGATCTACTTGACTATTTGCATTGCATTCTCTTCTCACCTCCGTCCTTGGGACCAATTAACCTTCGCTGAGCAATAGTTTTTGCTCATCCCATTCTATACTATATTTTACAGGAGTAGTTGAGGCTGATCCTATTGAGGCGGTTGAGGAGGAGGAGGAGCAAGTGGAGGTATTTCCTTGATAGCATTTTCTTTGCTTAGCTGGTGGTTGGTTGCCAATCTTTTGTGCGGGCCATGCTTGATGTGTATATTGCTTGGTTGTCGCTTCATTTTGAGGCTTGTAGCCTTGTATGTAGTTTCTATTTTGAGGCCTCTACGGTCTTATGTTGTAAAAGGTGAAAGGTTGTAAAGGTGTAGAGATGTACTCTCGTGACTAGTAAAGAACTGCATACTAATGGTTTACCTGCTTAGTGGCATGAGTTCTTGTGTAGTACGCATGTCATTTTGGGTTGCAAAGTTGGATAATGAGAAGATGTATGTTTCTAAAAGAAAGTTGACTTGTTTCGAATGATTATTGTGGTTTTCGCGAATATTATGTTGAATGTAGGGTTTTCAGACAGTCCACGGTACAGAGGAGACTTCGTTCGTGTGTCAGGTCCGGGCTTGGCCTTTTATGGGGTCGGGTCGGGGCGTGACAGATGGAAGAGATGCATGAAGGAGATTTAGATCCCCATATGAATGGTCTCATGATGGCCAAAAAGATTATAAGAAAAGGGTACTATTAAATCGAGAACGACTGTGAAAATTATGTAAAAATATGCTTTCAATGCCAAGAGCACGGGAACGGAACCTAAGACACACCCCAGAAATGGATCTTTGCAATTTCACTTCGCCATGGCCATTTTCAACATGGGGGATCGACATCATCGGCAAAATCTCTCCCAAGTCCTCCAATGGCCACGAGTATATCTTGGTAGTAGTGGATTATTGCATCAAATGGGTAAAGGTAGCTTCATATACAACAGTCAACACCAATCATGTCATTTTTATCAAGGCCAATATCATGACGATCTTTGGCATGCCCAATGAAATCAGCAGTGACATCAATAGCAAGACAACGGATATGCGAACAAGATCATATAGTTTCACAGAAACCTCATATCCGCAATGAATATTTCATTTTCGCAGATGAGATATCAGGAATGTCTATCTCTAAAAGAGTGGATAAGCGACATCTCTATGCTTCACGTCACCCTCTCTGCTAGTCTTCTTCTTATTCCTACTTGCCTTTCATTTTCATCTTACTATATTCAAAAAGTCTATTTTGTCTACTATATATCATGGCTGATAGTGCTGATCCTTCCTGTGTTATTCTTCTAGGATTGGCTTATCTTATTGTGAAAAAGATTGGACTACTTC
Source organism: Ehretia macrophylla (assembly GCA_037974665.1). Classification (NCBI taxonomy): domain Eukaryota; kingdom Viridiplantae; phylum Streptophyta; class Magnoliopsida; order Boraginales; family Ehretiaceae; genus Ehretia; species Ehretia macrophylla. Next base: position 35,350,889 of record CM075770.1, read on the forward strand.
CTATGGTAAATAAGTCCCAATCCCAGGGCAGGAAGTTCAACAGCTTGTTAGAAAGTCATTCAAAACAAAGGCATGAAGCTTGGCATGGAGACATTTCTAGTGGAAAACTTTAAGGCCTCAATGGAAGGGTTCGCCCTCCAGTACGAACAAAGGTTCAGTCTACTTCCTTGCCGAAAGCTTTTCTACCTACACTAGCTTTGAAAGAGTTGTGGAAGCTGCCAGTCTTGGTTGAGGAAAAAGACTGTGCCAAAGAATGTTTATAAACCTGAGTCAGGTATAGGAAATGCGAAAGAAGTTCGTTAACAGTCAACTTTCTCATATAGTCTAATTCTTGGTGAATGAGCGAAAGATAACTCGAAAAAGGCCAATAGGTATAGGAAAGATCGTCAGACGTCTCTCTCTTATAGCACGCTTAGCAACTCTTTCTTCCTTTAATGGTTACTTCCATCAATGGCCTTTACAAGGTTCATCCAGGCTGCCTGACTGCAGGCATTCAAGTTTCAACCGGGTAAGACTCCTTTTACACGCTTATCTATCTATCTAAACATGGCATTCTCTCTTTCTGCCTTTATGCGACTAGAATCAATATGCCTAGGACACGGTTTTCCTGCAAGCTGAGTGTGTAAGGCCCCACAGGGAAAGTGTAACACCCCCATCCCTCTCGAGACCGGGAGTTCTATCAATCGATCTAATCACAACCCAAAACTAAACCCGGGCAAAATTTTCAAGGAAAATGGATGGAGTCTCCCCTGTTTCTAGGCGAAATGTAAAACCTGTAATAGCATATAAATGGACCACCACCGTGTCCAACCATACAAAACTTCCTCAAGACCATCCGAGCCTCGGTTCTCAACAATTAAACTCAGCAAGTATACATACATTTCCAATTTAAAAACTAACCTATCTCTTTTCATTTTTGACAAGTACACTCAAACCTGAAAATTAAACCATACTAAGCTACTGCATAAAATAAACTATCATGTCATTCTAGCTCTTTTCCTTTGGACATTACAACATGCATTGAAGTTAGGCTATGCTAACTGATTACAGATGCTAGCTTATTAATTTACCTCAACTACCTAGCTAGATTTAAATTACATTTCTTTTAACTATAAATACATACAACATATGAAAGCATATATCTTTACAACTTCGACACTCAAGCCACATAGGCACGCAAGACAACTCTTCAGGCACGAACTTTCACGAAATCACGAACTTTCCAGCTAACATGACATTTCCTGAAATGTGGTGGTGAGGAGTGAGTATACACAACACGTATACTCAGTGAGGGCGAGACAGATATCGAGTTGGAGAGAAAGAAGATCGTGCAATGCAAATAATCACAGTTAAGCAATAAAGACAATAAGGAAACATTCAATACAAACAACAATACTATAAGCAATCAAGAAAGCATTAACACAACCCTTTGAAGCTATACCACACTCTGAAGGTTGTGGTTCACTCATACGAGCAATATACCATTTCACGAGCGATACATCAATCTCGAGCTTGATGTTGACAACGATGACAATAAGCGCGCATCCACCTTATAACACCAGTTTGGAATACCCCGGAAGTATCCATCAATTCTACGACCCAAATCTCCCTGGGAGGCAACCCGAGCGAGAAAGGGAATAGCAGCGGAGCTAGAGCAACCAACACTGGCAACCCGAGGCTACCCAGAGAGGCCCATCACTCACGCGCGAGACACTATGCAATGCAAGACTCGATACAAGGCGATAAACGAGCGATATCAAGCATTCTCAACAATTGATAAACATTTCAATCAATAATCAACTCTAACAAGCATAATAAGCATTAACAAGCATTTGCAATCAAACAAGTAACAAGAACAACACCAACTAACATTATCAAGCATTAACAAGTATTCTATAAGCATTATAAACACTCTATAAGCAATATACTATGAAAACACATAAAATCCCAAAAATGTCCCCAACTTTCAAAACGCTACTATTTTCAAACGAGCCCCGAGCTTTGGAAACCTACTTCACCAATCTTCCTAGGTCACCATATGGCACGTCTAAAGACACCGAAACCCTACTTTACCCTAGAATTCACGCAAAGTCCCGATTTCCCCCTTTGCTCGTCTGAACTACAACTATACTAACCAAACACCCAACCAATGCCATAATCGCACCAAAAGTGCTTCCATGGCCTCCCGAAACAATGCCATCACGCAAAACGAGAAAACGCTAAACTCGACCTAAACGACCCCGACTTTCACCAAGGCATTTTTCTCATTTTTTCCATTACGCAACCTAAACAAACCATGCATTTAGACATTCTAGCATACCTAGCACCTTTTCACATCAACAGAAAGCATAACAGCGCAACTTCATCGAAACGGGGGTTTACTATTCATTATTTACTATTCATTACACAATTTATATTTCAAATTCGATATTCAACCGCAAAAAATGTTAAAAAGCTATAAATACACGTTCTACAATTGCTAGAGAACATTCTTTAAGCAATGAAACGGACAAAATAACAACCTACGGTTAAATCACAAAAATTAAAGTTTATGTTCAATATTTTCAAATGCGCAAATAACGATGAAACCCTCACCTTAGACGCTCCAAGACGCTAGGAAAACCTCGTAGAGTGCCTTGGAAACCACCCCGTGCAAGCTCACGCAAAGATTTGGTGATTTGTAGTTGAAATTTTCTTCTTTCTTTTTCTCTTTCTTTTCCTCATGGTTTCAAGCCTTTTTCTCTGTTTTTTTTCGTGTGCATTCTGCTTATTTAGGAAAAAATGACAAGAAGTCAAAGGTCAAAAATTCGGTCAACCCGCTAAACCAAAACAGCTATGCGCGACCTTACGAAAACGGCCATAACTTCTTCTAGAAAACTCCAATTCACGAACGGTTTGAAGCCTCAGAAACTAGACTCATAGAGCTTTCCAACCATATATAATTTGCTACCTAACTCTTCCCCAATTGGTTCAGATTTAATTCCAAAGTTGACCCAAAATTTGACTAACTTAACATTGCATTTTTTTATTTCTAATCCCAAGTTTGCCCTTTATTAAACATTTCAAAAATTTCCACCTTGTCCTAGTTGGTCAATGTAGATGAAAAGTCAACTAGTTTGGTCAAAGAAGGTGAAAGGTCAATAAAATGCAATTTAAATGAACTTTAAATGCTATTGAATATATGCCAGGTTCGGGGTATCACAGAAAGCCTTTTACCTTTAGGTCAGAATACCGCTATCATGTGCGGATAAGCCTTCCAATTAGCTGACTGAGACCATCTCCGGCTTATAGCTGGTAGAACTTGATAACTGTTAGAACGTTAGGTAAACTGCAATCTATGGCAGTTTCTTAAAGTCTGTAGCTCCGTAACGAAGGTAGGTCGACTAACCCTAAGCCACTAAGGAAGAGTTTTGAATCAATACCTGTTATCTGCCTATAAACATGTCTGAATAAGCCTGATGATTAGCTTGGCCCACCCCGATCGAATATGTCACGCCCCAACTCGACCCTACCTACGACCAGTCAGGACGCAACGGAATTTCGATAGTATAACGATAGTAATAAAGACACCGAGGCTCTAAACCAACCTCTCAGAACATTATACAATCAAACTCGTCAACCAAACAACAATCAATTCCTTAAAACCATTAACAACATCCAACATAACCATATTATACAACAATCATTCTTAGACGATCCATTCATAGTTATTCGCCTCTGTTCTAACATAATACCTTAACTTTAACATACATATCAAAATAGATTATAAACCAACTTAGCAACCTAGATCATAACAAAAGAGACTACTAAGTTAACATCATTTAGTTCATTATCTTTACTACAACTTATACATCATAAATTACAAGGAAAAATAAGAGACAACTAGTTTAATATACATGATAATAGAGTATACAACATCTCAAGCATCAAGGACAAGACTCTGGCACATAGGACTCGTCCCCATACGACACATTATCCCCTTCTGGAGGCACGTACCCAAAATCTTGCGAAAAGAACACCTAGATGCATGCAATAACAGAGAGTGAGCTTATATAAACAAGCCCAGTGAGGATCCAATAGATCTCTAACAGTATTTATTGTACTCCTTGGAAATCATCCTTTGAGCAGTAAACACACAATGAACATCAATAATCATTATAAATGCAACAATAGTAATAACTGTAAACACACAATAAGGATACGATACATTTGCTGATGAAGCTCCATACACCAATTCCATGCTCAACAACTCCTCCAAACTCAATGACACAATCCTGAGGTACCTTGACCTAGACCCACACCCCATGGCCTCTCCGCCCATACGAGATAGGGAGTAGCCATTATAACTGTGCCCGCAGCCCGAGATGCCTCCCGAGGTACCACAACATTATCAAAGCTCACAACAATGAGACTCAACATAAATAAACCGAGAGATCAACAACGAAAGTGCCCGATTCCCGTAATCAATAATCAATCATTATTCCGAGAGATCAACCACAAAAGTGCCCGATTCCCGTACTCAATAATCATAAATATTTTGAGAGATTAGCAACAAAAGTGCCCGATTCCCGTACTCAATAATCATCAATATAACATCAATATTTAATTAAACAACAAACAACTAAGTTAGATGACAAAATAGGCCATCCAACTTAACATGCATGAAACACGTAATCTAACCCTAGTCTAACCATTAACAACTCACAATTCAATCACTCAAACCACACCCAATCAACTAAAGGCATAATTTAACATTTTAAAGAAAGACAACCTAAACTTCAAATATTCATATCTTACATTCTACTAATCCAAACAACTCCAAATCAGTTTCTATCACTCACCCATTCAATCAACTACATTAGCCCCCTCGGAAACCGACCAAAACACATCCAAATCATGCCCAATAACCCTAAAACCCTAATGTGTCATGGCTGAAATTTCTGGACTTTAGCATCGACCTCGCAATAAAAAATTCGGCATTACAACGGCGCTACCACGTAATTATCAAACTTTTAGAAATCGACGGCAATCGATTTCAACCAATACAACTCAAGATAATCAAGAAATGGCAAATAACTCAACTTTAGATACCCGAAAATAAATAATTATGCTACAACGGTTCAAATCTCGTAAGAATACATATAAACGATCCCTAGCACGCATGGAGCAATAATCTAACTTCAAATTAACATTCTAATGGTTCAATAATTATTTATACGCATAAACACAAAATATGAGTTTTGAGATCTAGAATTTTTCTCTCACCTTTGATGTGTTATGAAGCTAGAAAGATGCTCAATGGATGCTCAAGAGGTGGAATCAAGCTTTGGTTGATGAAGATTGGCCTTTAATTGCAACTTTTAATGAAAAATTTGCTTTGAAAAAATGTTGAAAAACTCCTCAAAGAAAGCTAAGGAGTTTCGGCTATGTGAGTGAGAAATGAGTGTGTTTAAAGTTATTTTGTGAGCAATATTGATATATTATGCATAATTGGTCAAATAAAATAGTAAAAGTCAAAGTTAGCATTTTTTTTGTATTTCTAGTCCTTTAATTCATTTTACATATTTCTTGCTCAAACTAATTATGAAACTCCTAAGATATCTCAAGTAGGTTATTTTTAGTTGACAAGAAGTTTTACAATCAAACAATTTCACCCGAGTCGGCTTAAAACTCGATTTTTACAGAAGTCGGTGTAAAAATCCTAATAAATTCCTAAGCTGATTTAAAAACCGTTTTCAACAAACACAGGTCTATTAAAGTCCGAGGACTAGGTCTAGAAGGGTTAAAGAGACTAGTTTCAAAATTTTAGCTGACGTGTTTCGAAAATACTATTCACTAAAAGTCGATGATAAAATTTCTGACTCCGTTTTTTATGAAAATTTCATGAATGCACATTTAGCATGTTCTAGGAGTATTAATATCAAAATTATCACATTCTAAGTCAGATAGCACATAAACAGGTCAATTCACGCAAAATGAGAATAAACACGCAAAACGATACATGATAGAAAAGTGGAGTTTCACAGAATATCCTCTATAGGAAGGTCTTATCTATTCAAAAACCAAGCTATCTATACCTGTAAGCCCACGGGTTCATTCCAATGCTTTGATTAGTTACGGAGTTGTGAACCTTTACCTTTTGTCTTTGCAAGAGTAGGTTCATCGGTGGAAGGGAGGGAGAAGGTTGTTCGACTGAAACCCGACCTCTATGATCTAAAATGAGCGTAGAAATATCCTTTTATGAAAAGGATCTTTACAGAAAAAGAGCCCATAGGTTTAGTTAGCTATTGTCCTATTTTCTTTTTGCTTCTCGATGAGAGGCTTTCCCAACAGCACAGGTTTGTCAACCTCCATGGTCTTTCCCAATCTTTTTCTATTACTGACACTTGGAACCAGCTTAAATTGCTAAAGCAACTCCCGAACATAATTCCTAAAGTCACATACCTGTCGCATAAAAAGAAAATGCATAAATGCATAATAGTTATAGTTGGAATCTCCAATAGGAAAGGCATTAATATTCAAAGGTTGACTCTCCAGCTGGGACATTGTCCACAGCTAGATCCTCATTTAGTTTTGAAAGTAGATCGAAAGGGAAAAGAGAGCCACCCGGTCATCATGGATAAAACTACCCCTATTTCAATTGGCATCTAACCATCTTCTTCTCACTAGGGTCGGGGTTGGTCTTTCTAATCAATCATAAAATGAACCAGTGGATTGATTGACTTTTAGCAACGAGACTTTTTCACCAGAACCATTCATTACGGGTTCATAAAGGAAAGGACCTTGTCCACTTCGACATTTTCTCTCATCGATTGACTTAAAAAAAGGCAAAACCGGCATTCAAGGATTGAAGATGTATTCGATCCCAAGTGCGTCTTCTTTTTAATATTCAATCTTATTAGTTTAGTAGAGTAGGCAAGAGAGCCTTTCATAAACATGTGACATACCTTAGGAAAGACAGGAGAAACCCTATTGAGAGGGGCCTAGGTTCGGTCGTGGTCTTTCTTCCAAAAAGAATATCCATTTAGTAGTAGTCGCTTGGAGAGGTAGAGATGAATGCTTGTTCGTTCCCCATTTCGTTCTGATAGTACGTACCCTTTCATGTAACAATCAGTCTTTCCTCTTAAGCAAGGGCTTTCCTAGGAATGCCTAGCTTTATCTCCCTTCTTGTCTTAGAATATATTATAGTGATGCTTGAACTTGAACGGCTTTACAACAAGAAAGACTCCAGCTGGAGTGAATCCTGGCTCTTGGATGGATAGCTAGACTGGATGAGGAGAACTAGTAGTTCCCCAGTCGTCTTTGTTGGATTGGAATAATAGACTGCCCCTCCTGCCCTAGTTGAGATTCGAATATGATATGGAAATCGCCTAAATACACCATTTGTTTTCGTTCTTCTTGATATGAGATAGTTATTCCATTACCGAGTCCGAGTTCTTTTTTCTATTATATTCTAGTGGAAAGTGCACTTTTATTCTTATGCTTTATTCCCTTGTCGAAAAGTATTTAGAACGCTTCTCAGCGACTCTATCTATGGGCCCAAATGCCACTCAATTTTAAAGCACTCTATATCATAATAAAGCGAATGATTCAATCCAGCCACAGGTATCCCTACGGCTACTTTGTTACGATTTCATTTTGGGATGAATGGGGCATTGATGAAAGCATTAACATTCCTAAAAAACACGACTTAACGGCTATAAGAAAGGATGTCGCAGATCAGCGGTATGACTTAAAACGTGAAGGACGGTCTTGTTTTACCCAAGTCGTAAGAACTAGTCGTTATCTGACCAATACTTATCGATGCTATTTAGGTTGGCTCGAGTGCCAATGGTTATCGACATCAACTCGTACTCCCTTACCCAATCTATCTGCCTTTCCAACTCCTTGTCATTTTGGAAAGGAAGCAATCGTGATTCCCCTTAGTCTAGTGTAAGGACGAGACTAAAGATGGGGCCTTGGTCTAGTGTAAGGACGAGACTAAAGATGGGGCCTTTTACCATCCCTTAGTGGTATAGCTGGTTTATATATAAACCACCCGAAATCCCTTTTGTCTTGATTTTGGGGAATAGGCGCATTGATTAGATTACGTGGTTCGAGCAATCTGTAGGAAGTTTCTTTTTTCTTTTACCATTCATATTAAAATAAGACAGATAGCGCATATTTGACTAGGAAGCAAGCAAAGCTAGTCCCTCCATACCAACTAGCAGTCTCCTTTAGGGAGTCCCCTTATTTACTGAGTAGCGTGCCCGGTGCCTATACGATTATTAAGGCAGGGTGCTACTGTACCAGTAGTGGAGTGGCTTGAATCAAATCGTTTGTCTAGAGAGGGTGTAGCGATAACCAAAGCTGACTGTACTATAAACTCAAGATGCTGTATAGGCAATTGACCTTAGACTAGTGTGTCAAAATACAGGACAGGAGCGACCCATAATCATTGATGAAGAGGAAGGTTTGGAAATGGATCAAACATATTGAGGAGAAGCTCTCACAAAGGCCAATAGCCGGTAGCTGATGTCACTAGCCTGAACTTCTTTATCTACTTGAAAGTTAATGGGAGTACGACTTTCTTCAAGGAAGTGTCCCCTATGATATTATATTAGTAAAGAGCCCTTGGATTTGCCTTTTTCTGTAAGCTGCAGATGGAGGTGCAGTCAAGCCCTTCGAATCTTATCCATTGACGAAGACAGACTTCAAGACTGAACCTGCCCATTTCGAAAACTTTTCTATAATATAAGGTAAGCTTTTTGGATTATTTTAGAGAAAGGGGAAGGGGGATCCCCTTTGCCAAGGAGAGATTCAGTCTTCATTTTCCAAAAAAAGTAAAATGTATTTTTCTTAAAGCAAGACTTGAAATTGACTTCACTAGGTCGGGTAACCATAGAAAAAAATGGAAGGGACAAAAGAGGAATGAAACGCGTCCACTCTCTCATGGGGCAAGCTTACTTAGTAGAAAATTGAATAAAATGGTTGAAGTACTTATTGCCAATGTAACCTAAGCAAGATTGTAGTTTCCCAGCCGAATCTCGGTATCGTTTCGCTTGTGCTTCTTTCAAGGGAAGCATTTTTCTCTACTTCTGCTTGAGTACCGTACCTATTCTTATTTGATGTTCAGATCAAGCATTTCCTAAATCTATCTGTGCTTCCCCTTATGTATGATATAGTTAGGCTCAAATAAAAAGGTTAATCTTTATCGTCCTTTTGTTAACTCTAGCCCATCTTTGAACCTTCCAATCTCCTTGCCCCACTAAGAATTTTTTTAGTCAAGCTTCCCTTCCACAAAAATAAGACCGCCTTCCTTCCAGGATTGTTGCTCATTTATCAAGGGGTACCCTGCATGGCCGATTCCTGCTTAGTTGCTTCAGACAGAAGCTTTGCGGACTGCTCTTGTTCTTACTACTGTTTCCTATGCTTCTTGCTTCTGACTACTTTCCTTTCCCTCACCGTTACTATATTCCCCACTTGATATCCCGTTTTCCTTATCTCATGCAATTAAAGGAAATAAGACTCAAAAACCCAAACTGAGTCCGGCGGGGGAATGCTATTGATACCGAAGCCGTTCTGCTCGCCCCTCTTTTGAGGGGGGACTTCACTTCACTCTCCTTGAAGAAACCAAGTTTGTGGTTACATAGATGATAACCGGCCTATACAAAGGTTTGTTTGTGGGAATCTTCATCTGTTAGAATCTTTTGGGAGGCCTTGGTGGTCTCATACTATATAGAATCGTTTATAAAACTATTCCTACAAGGAAAGGCCTTATTTCTTTCATCTAAAAGATGGCTAATGTCTTTTCATATTAAAAAAAGGAAGGCGCCACTTTAAAGTTAAAGCAAGTCACCGAGGTTCTTAAGAAAGATTTTTTGTTTTGTACAACCCTTGACTCGATCTTTAATTGAAGTATAACATTATTATTTATGTTTCAGAAATTCAATAAGTTAATCAGGGAATTAGAAAAAACCCTTGATAGGAGTTCTCGAGTTTTTTTTTTTTAATCCTTTTTTATTGGTTTACTCATGTAAACCATCCATGTCTTTCTTGTTCTACTAGCTAGGACCAAATTTGCAAATGTCCCTTTCGTTATTACTTATTTCTTTATGTCAAAGACCAGAAGCTGGAAACATCATTTTTTTTCATTCTTTTCGTATGGGGTCGTGTAAAACAACCTTAACCATACAAGCTTAGGCTGGGCCTACCTCCATCCCTAGAGGAGCCATATGAGGCGGAAGCTCCACATACAGTTTTGAAGCCGAGCCTTTCCAACAATGGGGCCTAGGGACCGATATGATGATTGGTTTAGGTAAGGCGACCTGCCTACTACGGGTACCTATAGGGATTAGTGTGTGACACCGTGATCCACAAACTGACACATGGGACTTACCGTTTACTTGGGAATAAAGAGGGGAAAAATAGCATGTCACAAGAGCTAGGTGAGGTTTGGAATCCTACTGCAAGAGGGACGCCTTGCGAGGCGGGCTTTTAGAGAAGAGGCCTTTTGGTGAAGCCAAGTCAATTTCAAGCCACCAAACCCTGCAACTGATGAGAAGGCCCTATGGAGTAAAGGGAAGCGTGTACGTTGTCACACTCCCTGCCTTTCAAAGGTGCCCAGAAGACCGGCCAGACACAGCAGAGCGACAACTCGGGAGTGGATTCCCCACTGGCAGGGGGACAGGAGACGACCATCACAAGGCACATCACGACCTACAGGGAACACCAGCGAGACCAGGGAAGGCAACCCAATGGGGAGTAAGAGGATTCATAGTATCTGTAACCTCCCAGACTTCATATTCATCATTTTTTAAAGTGGGCGAAAGGGATATCTTTTCTGTAACGAAAAAAGAAACGTAGCAGATTTGACTTGGCACAACCTAATGATACATCCAATACCAATGATTTATGCCTAGAATATGTTGCTAGATCTCTACTGATGAAAGCTATACAGGCAACAACGACTGCGATTTGGACATCTGGAGCGAAAGCACGTCGAGGTTGAAGTTTAGACTGCTCACAGTAGTTCTACCCATACAAAATATCATCAAACATAAGATAAGCCACCCATTTATTCCAGCTGAGAAGACTAGTAAAAAGAAAGATCAAGAATGTTGAATCTTTTTCAATCTTGTTGCCTTTGTTTTTTTAAATTTTTGTTTCTTTTCTATTTCGCCAAAGTTTTTTTAGGGAAAGTCTTTTTTTCCTATGCCTTCACTTTCTTGTAGGATGCTTTGAACATTCAGGGCTTTCTGAATTGGCTGTTTTCGTACATGGATAGATTGCCTCTTTCCATGGGGGGCGGAAGTACCGGCTCGTCGAAGCAGTCGCTCTTCGATCTCAATTTATCTCCTCTACCAGATGAGGAAGCTAGCTCCCTTGAAGAAGAAAGGAGAAGGCTTGTCGACTCCAAAGAGTATAAGGAGGCAGATCAATACAACCTCAAGCTGACAGAACAGATCAAGGAGATTCGCCAACGAGCGAAAAAAATCGCTCGAGAAAGGGGACTCTGCCCCGATGATGTCGACTCCGCGACTGGCTATGTGGCCAGCGGGGTCGACGAGCATCCCCAAAACAAGTAACTAGGCTTTCTATCCAAGTTGAGGCAAAGCCTCGAAAACCCTAGCGGCTTCGCCTAGCATCTCATCAAAGAAGAAATTAGGAGATGACGACCTGGCAAAGACAGATTGGTCAAGTTGGTAAGAGCAAGTTGGGTTAGGGTATAGAGCCGTAAGTGCAGTGGGGGGTGACAAAGGATGTGCTCGTATGGTTCATAGAAGGATATGATCAACTACTTGATTTTGGGTACTTTTACTCCTCTATATTCGAAATATGCCTCTCTAGGAGCATTACGATCTGCAGCTCAAATGGTTCCTTATGAAGTCTCTATTGGTCTTATTCTTATTGTGCGCCTTGTGAGCACGTTTGGATCCGCGAAGGCAATCACTTAGATGTTCCCCTAACCTAACCCCGGAACGTAACAAAGGGAACCGCAGCATGGAAAATGTCCGTGTCTCATCGCAAGGCTCATTTTTAGTTATAGGTCATTGGGCGGGTAGCTTTATCTAATTAAGGGCCAGGGCATAGGGGTCCTGGTACTATCCAGGTTTGAAGAACCCCGGAGGTGACTACAATGAGCAAAAATCTCACTCACGGGCCTAAACGACAACCAAACACTAAAACGTGAGAGCAAGGGATCACCCAACGATTAGACGAGCTCAAAGGGGGAGGGGGCCAGAATCATGCTTTTAGAGAAGTTGCAGTCCGAATCTTATCTGAACAGCAAGAATAACTGACTAAGTAGTGCAATGCTATAAGGGGCCATTCTCCAAACAGGACGGGGCCAAGCCTGATGGTTGTTTAAGTAGGTTGGGTGATAGATCGGCCATAGGAGTATTCCGGGATAAAAACCAAGACAACAATAGTGGAGCATACGACGATGCTGCCCATTTTTATTTCGTGGAAGTCCTTGACAGAGGAAATGGCTGTAGATGATGGTGCGTTCTGCTTCAACTCTAGAGAGGGGTGCTGAAATCGTTTCTATTGGTTCGTGCATGGCATCTGGTATAGATGAAGAACAGCGGGCCGTTTTTTTCGGGACCTATTCTCTTAATAGGCGGCAATGCAAAATAGGAAAGGGGCCGAGCTGACTGATGGGTGCCTTTTTAGCCTTTTTGTAAAGGCACTCATGTGGAGCTAACATGGTAGGCTACAAAAAAGTCTAAAAAAAAAAGATGAGATGGGACGGACGGTCAAAGGCCGCAGCGGGACTACCATAGGAAAGCCCATCCCCCTTCTCCCATGCTGAGTCATAGGTAGCGCCTCGAAAAGCACGGACGAGCCACATGCAGGGAAACTTGCACGTGTGGTTCTGGCCGGGGACCTTGGTATACTGTACTAATATGTGTAGGTCCCCGTAATTCGAGTGAGATTGTCATAGCGCAAAATCATATATGGTCTGGTATTCCCTTGTTCTATGTATTGGTTATGTTCTTTATTTCTTGTCTAGCATAAACTAATTGAGCTCCGTTTGATCTCCCAAAAGCGGAAGCTGAAGCAGTTGCAGGCTATAATGTAGAATATGTGCGGGATGCGATCCTTAATAGTTCACTATTGGTAGAAGCCAATGTCCCGGGGTCCCGGGGACTCATTCTGACTGAAACAAGGGGCGGGTCTTTACCAACTTCAAAATATTCGATTTTAAGGAAGCCAAAAAAAGTTAGCACCCCTACACGATCCTTATTAAAAAGGCCCATTACTTTAGATAGGGTGCTAGCGCTGTTTTTTGACTGCAGGGGCGCGTTAGCGCTTTACTAATAAGATAAAAAGGGCTTTTCTTGCTTGTTTAGTCTTGTTTAGTAAAGTCTCGCTTTTTTATAGGAGTAGGTGCTTGCTAGGGCACTCTTCATTCTTCATTCGAAACTAATGAGTGTCGGGTCGGGGGTTTCTGCCTTGTTATCAAAAAGGGAGTTGGGTAAAGCAAACTCCCTCCTTGCTTAGTCAAGTAGAACCGGGTTGCGCTACTTGTTGCTCCGATAAAAAACAAATCAATGGGTCTATGCCAGTACAACTGAATATGTGTTAGAAAGGTCAATCCTTCCCCTACGACAACAAAAAAAACTGGGTCGAACTTCTAAACAGCCCGCCCGCTTCTATCGAACAATATCGTGGCACCATAGACCTAAGTGTCATATTGGATCCTTGGGAACCATCACTAGTACGACCGGCCTATAATTGAATAAAAATGTTGTGTCGTCCATCGGAGCCTAGAAGAAGGTGACTCGCATAGACAGCTTGTAACACCCCGATCCCTCTCGAGACCGGGAGTTCTATCAATCAATCTTACCACAACCCAATTCCAAACCCGGGCAAAAATTTTATGGAAAGACGGACGGAGTCTCCCCTGTTTCTAGGCAAAATGTAAAACCTGTAATAGCATATAAGTGGACCAATACCATGTCCAAACATACAAACACCTCAAGGCCATCCGAGCCTCGGTTCTCAACAAGTGAACACAACCAAATATACATTTCCAATTTAAAAGCTAACCTATCTCTTTTCATCTTTGACAAGAACATTCATGCTAGGCAATTAAACTACACTAACCCATTACATAAAATACACTATCATACCATTCTAACCATTTTCCCTTGGGCATTACAAACATACATTAAAGTTAAACTATTATATCTGAATACATAAACTAGCTTTTCATTCTACCTCAATTACCTACTTGAATTTAAATTACATTCCTTTTAACAATAAATACATACAACACATGAACATACATCTTTGCATCTTTGACAACTCAAGCCACATAGCACGCAAGATAACTCTTCAAGCATGAACTTGCACACAATCACGAACTTTCCAGCTAACATGGCATTTCTTGAAATGTGGTGGTGAGGAGTGAGTATACACAACAAGTATACTCAGTGAGGGCGAGACATATATCGAGGTGGAGAGAAAGATGTTCGTGCAATGCAAATAGGTACAACTAAGCAATACAATTGACAAGCAAGCATTCAATATAAACAATCAATACAATAACCAATTAATAAAAGCATTAACACAACCATTCAAAGCTATAGCACACTCTGAAGGCTATGGTTCACTCGAGCAAGAAATGTACCGATCACGATTTCGATGACTTTAACAATGATGCGCCGGCTCACCCACCTTATAACTTCCGTTAGAGTACTCCGGACATACTCTGTCAATTCTACGACCCAAAACTCCCTGGGCGGCAACCCAAGCGAGAAAGGGAATAGGACACGGAGCTAGAGCAACTAACACTGGCAACCCGAGGCTACCCAGAGAGGCCCATCACTCACGCGCCTAACACTTATGCAATACAATACAAGCTATTTAATGATAATCGAGCAAGGCACTGAAGTGCAAGTCAGTAACAACATGCAATACAATAAGCACACAATAAGCAATTACAATCAATTAAGTAACAAGAATAACACTAGCAAGCATTATCAACAATTGATATACAAATTCAATCATAATCAACTTTAACAAGCATAACAAGCATTATTAAGCATTCTATAGGCATTATACTATGAAAACACACAAAATCACAAAATGACCCCAACTTTCAAAAAGCTACCACTTTCAAACGAGCCACGAGTTTTGGAAACCGACTTCACCAATCCTCCTAGGTCACCATAAGGCACGTCTAAAGACCCCGAAACCCTACTTAACCCTAGAATTCACGCAAAGCCCCGATTTCCCCTTTTGGTCGTTTGAACTACCGCTACCCTAACCAAACACCCAACCAACGACATAATCATACCAAAAGTGCTTCCATGGCCTCCCGAGACAATGCCATCACGTAAATCGAGGAAACGCTAATCTCGACCTAAACGACCCCAACTTTCACCAATGCATTTTTCTCTGTTTTTCCATTCCGCAACCCAAACAAACCATGCATTTAGGCATTCTAACATATCTAGCATCTTTTCACATCAACAGAACGCATAACGAAGCAACTTCATCGAAACGGGGGTTGACTATTCATAATTTACTATTCATTTACCAATTTAAATTGTAATTTCAATATTCAACCATAGAAAATGCTAAAAAACTATAAATACATGTTCTACAATCAACAAGGAACATTCTTTAAGTAACAAAACGGTTAAAATAACAATCTACACATAATTTTCAAAAATTAAAGTTTAGACATAAATTTTTCAAATGCGCAAATAACGATGAAACCCTTACCTTAGCCATTTCTAGACGCTAGAAAGACAACGTTGAATGGCCCGGAAATGATCCTAAGCAAGCTCAAGTGAAGATTTGTTGATTTGTTTTGAAAATTTTTTCTTTCTTTTTCTCTTTCTTTTCCTCATGGCTTCAAGCCTTTCTTCACTTTTTTTTTTCGTTTTTATTTGGCTTATTTAGGAAAAGATGACAAGAAATCAAAGGTCAAAGATTCGGTCAACCCGCTAAACCAAAACAGCTAGGCGACACCTTGCGAAAACGGCCATAACTTTTTCTAGAAAACTCCAATTCACGAACGGTTTGAAGCCTCAGAAACTAGACTCATAGAGCTTCCAACCATATATAATTTGCTACCTAACTCTTCCCCAATTAGTTCAGACTTAATTCCAAAGTTGACACAAAATTTGACTAACTTAACATTGCATTTTTTTTATTTCTAATCCCATGTTTATATTGTTATTGATGTTTATTAGTGTGTTTACTGCTCAAAGGATCATTTCCAAGGAATATAGTAAATACTGTTAGAGATCTATCGGATTGTCACTGAGCTTGTTTTATATAAACTCACTCTCTATTATTGCATGCATACAGGTGTTACAGGACAGGAATACGGATACGTGCCTTAGGAAGCTGAGAATGTGCTTTATGTGGACAAGTCCTATGTGCCAAAGTCTTGTCATTGATATCTCAGATGTAGTTCTCTTTTGTTATCTTGTATAATAAAACTAGATGTTTTGTATTTACTTAGAAGTTTATGATGTATAAGATGTTGTAAAGATAATGAATTAAATGTTGCTAGCTTAGTAGTGTTTTTTTTGAACATGATTAGGTTGCTAGATTAGTTATAATCTATTTTGGGAATGTATGTTATATAGTAAGTGTATGATGTCGGAACGAAGGCGTATAACCTATGGATGCAATGGTAAAGAATGTTTATTGTATGTTGTGGTTGTGTTGTTAATTGTTGAATTATTGTAGAGTTGGATGTATGAGTTTCGAAGAGGTTGGTTTAGAGCCTCTGTGTCCAAATTACTATCGTTATACTGCCGAAATTTCGTTGCGTCCTAACTGATTGTAGGAGGGGTCGAGTTGGGGCGTGACATTCTTGGTCATATAGATGTCTTGATGCCACCATTCTCTCGTTTCAGATGACTGTCCTATCATAGTGAATGGAAGGGTAAAGTCTTCAACAATCTCTTCCGCAGAGAATGGAGGCCAATATGTAGCTTCACGACTCAAGTCGACAGTGATCGAGGCATCCGTGGCAGTTTTTCAAAAGAGGAAATCTCTACTACTTGAAGTAGATCCTGCCCAAAAATAGGAGGATTGGAGGGCTTTTAGAGAATATTTGAGACTTCATTTTCTACTATCTTTTTCACTCCCTCGATATGCATTATTTCAATCACCGAATGTCGAGACTGGGTACTGGTGAAATGGAGCTTCTGACTCAATTGAAGAAAGAGAAGTGAAAGTCGCTTTCTTCCATAATGGATGATTTCTTCCTTACACGCCTGAAGACCTGAAGTGCTTTTGACTTTAGTTATGGTTAGGGGTCTACTTATATTCAATGGAATTCCATCCATTCCATCAACGTTTAGGAAAAGAAAATTCCTTGATGATGCTGAAGAAATCAAATTACTCATTCCAATATGAATTGCCTCTAGTTTCGTTAGACTAGGCGATATCTTCTTTCTTGCTTGCTTATAGTTTCATATTAGGCTTAATTCCTCCTATTAGATGATATCGGATTTTCTACCTATCTGATACTCTGGCTTTCTAAATTGAAAAAAGGTCAGGCCAATTCCAAAGGTAAATGAAAGGCTTTGGTATTTAATATGTAAGTAAAAAGGCTTTCTTATCTTGGAATCCTACAAAGAGTCAGTTTATAGCGAACCAAGGGAAGTGATTGGGACATATAGTCTGCAAAGATGGATTAAAAATAGGATCAATTACTCCTAATTTGGGAAATAGTGACCCCGATAAGGCAACCGTGTCTCGCCCTTTCTAGGAATTTTGACTATCCCACTAAAGATTCATTAAGCATTTAGCCAAAGATGCACATCCTTAAGGTTAACTGGAATGGAGCCTAAAAACTTGTACAATACAATAACAATAAGAGATCCAGCTTTCTCGAAAATCTTGGCAAGGCACCATGCGAAATACAACCTAGACATAGCAATCTTTTATGCGAGCGAATGTAGCATTTAAAAAGCCATTTCCTATTTTTCCACTCACTGTAGAACGCTTCATTTAATGATGCTCTAACATATCTCTTCAACTCATTAGAGCTTTCAATAGACATCAAACCTTTCCTCCTAGACTATCACACAAGATAATAGATGGGACTGAGACTTGCGAGCTAATGAAAGGAAGGGAAAGGCGCAGAGGAACATATGAGAGGTACGACTCTGCTTTCATACATTTTTTTGGGGTAAGTTACTGCTTTTTTTTATTCAATTCCTATTATTTAAAACCTTATTTTATCTATCCATCATTTATTGGACCTATCTGCTTTTATTTAATTGAACTGGTGATTGACTTGATATGAGAATTTCCTTAGAATGATTACTTCCTCTTAGGCGCATGCGCATTTAAACCCTGAGGTCTGGTTGGTTGTGAGCTTCTCAAAAACCCAAGAGTTGGGCACGGGATTGGCTAGAAGGAAAGCTGGGTACCCCGCAGCTATGAGCTTAAAAGCTAGGAGTTATCCTATCTTCCGGATCGAATTTTTGGATATGATGCCTGATAACCTGGGGTAGGAGTGGCAAGAGTTGACTTTCTAAAACGGCAACAATCAGGGATGTCTAGAGAACTTCTCCTCGATTAGCTACAGAAAGAGCTAGAAAGTCATTTCATTTTGTCTGGTCTGAGACTTGGTACAGCGTAAGACGGTATCCTAGTGAGCGGAGTAGTCTTACGGGCTAATCCGTCTTGATACTGAATTTCTAATTTCTTTATGGCTGAGGGTACAGTTGCATTTGAGTTACTAAAGTACTGTAGTCAGGTAATCGTACTACACTGCCTAAAAAAAGCCATCTATCGATAGAGTGAATGTTATACTCCCTTATCTCATTGGTTTTAAAGCTCGGTTATAGATAGATAAATGGTCAAAGAATCGATAACTCGAGCAAGACACTAAAAACGGTATTCCTTCTCAAGTGCGAGAACTTCTATTAGGATTAAAGGCATAAAAGGTAGGATCGAAATAGCAGGAGAGGTTTTTCTACCAGAGGTTTGCAAGATAGGGGTTATCTTTTGGAAATGGTGACTCTTCCACAGGTAGAGATGAGGCTTTAGCCACAGCTGCTAATTATTCTTATTATTATTTCTTTTTTTTTTTAATGTCGAAAGAGCTTTTGACAGCTACTTAATCTTCAAGTGCTATGCCTGCTTCCCTTGCAGAAATTTGAATGAATTTGAATTGTATCAATAGTCTTGCTCTTCCGCTCCTTTTCCGGAATGGGGAAGTTGTGTGTGGATTGGAGTAAAAAGCCGGATCTTATTTCGTATGCCTTAAAAACGAAAGCTAAAGGAGATCCGAGGTTCGGCTTTGGTCACCAGGTCAGCTCTTCCCGCTGAGAGGAGTTATCAAATCAATGGCTTTAGACAGCGATTTCTTTGATGTCTGTAGGAGGAGAGTCATTGATTCATCCGTAGTTATACTGATTTTGGAGTAGGTCTTGGCTCTGAAGGCTTTTCCTCTCGATTGTTTGTCTTCTAGTTCCCGCTTATTCTAAGTCTATGGTAGAGCTAAAGCCTGGGAAGGTTCTCCATGACAGACGAGAAAGGCTTTTTGGTCCTTTAGAATTTAGTAGTAGTCACTCACAACCCCTTTCCTTTAAAGAAGAACTCCGTAATTTATTAGTTGCATTCGAGGTTCAAAGCCCTACTCATAGAAGGGATGGAGACAACTACTTTTAGAATGAGAGAGTCATGGACCAATACAATGAATATGGACTTATAGCAAGAAAGATTATCCACATATCATTCTAATATAAATCGGGAGGATAATCATCCGTTGCTATTAATAGAGCAAAGTCTTCTTTAAAGCCAAATGATATAACTTAATATAAACTACCATGCCAATCTCCAATATTAAAATTGAAAACCTAAGGCCTCTTCTCATTTAGCTTTTAAAGGATGTCAGAATGGTGCTTGCAAGCCTTGAAAAGGGGCCAGTTGATGATTGCTTGGGAATTCCCACCTTTCCTTAGGAAATGTTCAAAAAACATACCAAGGAAATCTGTCAAAAATCATATCAAAGTCAAACACAGAAGTAAGGTAAAACGGCTGTGGAAACTATACCCAAGTAGGGGATTTTTCGGATCAAGGCCCCAAAAAACATAAAGGGATGCTACTCAGTTGGTTCGTAATTTGTCCGTCAGCCATGTCATAACAGACTAAACTATATAAGCCCCCTCCAAACAACAATCTCTTCTTGAAGTGGATCTACGATAGTATACCTTATTATAAGCTTATTCTAATTAAAAGTAGTACTAGTACTAGTAATAGCGCATATGTGACAAGAAAGATGATATACACTTCAAGCTTGCATAAAACAATAGGGAAGGGAAACCAAGCTTCTACGACCGGGCAATGACTAAATGATAGAGGAAAACCTATTACCTGAATATGTTCTTTTCCTGAACATATAGATGTTCGTGAATGAAACAGCTGCAAGGTGAATGAGTAACTATGCGTGTAATCGGTTTACAATGAGGATCATACTTTCATGGCACTAAGACAAATGTAAAATGCTTGCATCTGACCTAAGAAACTGAGACTGCAGCTGCCCATTAGTAACAGTAACGTATACTATAATGCCTGTGTGATGAACATCTTGTGGAAATATTAGGCGTTAAGAAACTGAGGCAAAGTAGTTTATGATTGAGCTTTGCTGTGTCCCTCAAGGCCAGTCTTGGTTGATTCCCTCCAACATCATTGTGTTTGACCATCCCAGCTGAAGAAAATTATACTTTCTAAGCACTTGTTCTTGAGTTTGCTTTCATCGACAGGTAGGGTGACCAAGGCAATCTCGATTTAAGACTAGACTAAGAAATCCTATTAGGTAAGATCCCGCCTTTCATAGTGATTGCATTCATTCATTTATGGATTTGAACGATGTCGCCCGTTTTTATTTCATGGTGGACCACTAGTTCATCTCTTTGTTGGACTCTCTCAGTTCGGTTTACAATCAACGTTTTCGTTTGAGGACTTCGTTCTTCAGCAAAGACCTACAGCGAATCGTATATACATAAGCCACGAGTCTCTAAGTGGAAAAATTAATGCAGCCCTTACACAACCTAAACCGATTACTAGAAAGGGTATGACATCCATACCTATTGCATCGTTTGCCTTAATGATAAAGCAGGCAAGAGCAAAAAACACTTCGTAGCAGAATAGGAGTTTGTTCTTCCATATTTAGATTGCCCTAATTTTCCGAACCCAATCTACTTTTAGCTTGAAGTTTGTGGACGATAGCACGTATGGGTGGTATGAGTGCCATCAACGTATCCTAAGAAATCACTCCTTTGAGCTCACAGGAATAGAACAAAAAGAGAACGAAGGGAACAATAAATGGAAAGGCTCTGCAACTTAAAAAGAAGATAGGCCGGCAAACTGGACAACAGGGAAGAGATACAAAAAAGATGCCGACGATGGGATTGGATTTGAAGACGTCTTTACAAAATCACACTTCCGCTCATGACCGTACGTTACAAGGCAAAAAATTTCATTACTAGGAGAGACCAGGAGGTAGGCTTGGAAGTAGCAAATTCGAAGAAGTACGCATATATCTCGTGGTCACTTACAAGGCGGATCTCTTATTCTTTAGTTGAGAAGGTTCAATAGGAACGGAATTTATACCTATTCCTTAGCACACCTGAGGCTTGGGAAGAAAAAGTACCTGAGGTTTGAAGATGGTCGATCGATAGGGAGAGGAATGCAGAACAGGTTCTTGGATAACCAAGAGATTACTGGAGTGACAAATAATTGCAATATCATCTTCGATAGAGTAGAGCGAATGAAAGGGCTCAAGAATGACTAAAGCACTACTAAGAGGGGAAGTCAAGTAGGGCTTTCACCCCTTTCAAAGATTTGACTAGAAGAAGAAGGCGAGCCAGCAGATAACGACCTATCAAATCTTTTGAACATGCCTTTAGCTTCAATCAAATAGGCCATATATCGAGATTCACTCATAAGACGAGCGACTACCAGAAGACTATAACAACTCCTTACTAAGCAAGACGACTCCATCTCCTGACATATGGGATTGGACTCAAACCAAGGCAAATGAGGTTTTTAATCCTTGATTGAATTTGATTGAAAAGTTGCAAAACACCGTTGTTCAGTCACTCATTCCTGTGCGGAAGTTAGTCTGTTCCGTGGATTTGATCAAGCAAGCTAGCGAGCCAGGAAACTGGACAATGGAAAACACATAAAACACAAAGATATGAGAAAGGTTTGAGTGATTTCGACTAAGAGTAACTCGACTAAGAAAAAGGTAGAAAAAGCTCCTTTCTATTTTCTCTCATTTCAATCTCTGTGAGTTCGGTTTGTCTGCAACACTCAATCAAAGTAGTTCGTCCTCCTTCTCAAGTTCCGGATGACAGCTATTTCACTGGGTGTTCCCTATTCTAAGACATCAATACCGACTTAGGTTTTGACTTCAGCCTCAACATTGTTCTCTATTTCTTATTCTTCATCTAAATCCTATTTCTTCCTCCTTGTAGCTCCCGAAACGGATGGTTCGTGGGGTTTACCTATATGCTGCATGTATTTTCTATTTTCTCTAATGGTGAAGCATAGTGAAACAATAGTTGTTTAAGCCTCGAAGTATGTGTTTGCCTATCGGGCTAGATAAACTTACATTTCTCTACCCTAGGAATGTTCTATTAAACCCGTTTAGGGAAGGTAACCCATGTCAGGACGAGACATCACCATTCCTGGATTCGGGCAATAAGACAGGTTCATCCAAGATGGGGAAAGGGAAATGAATGTAATAGAATAGGTGCGTTGGCCCTAGAAGAGATAAGATCCAACCTAAGAACACAGAAACCAGTTGAAAGTGGATATGCGACTAAGAGTACTAGTAAGAGCTAATATATGACTTACTATACTAGTAGTAGCTTATTATTAGTAGTAGTAGTAACAGCGGATATGTGAAGGAAAGTACCTATTCACAATGGTTGGCTTAGGCTATCCTTCGATATGTTTCTGTCATCCCAGATTCGATCATCTTAGAAACTCGGGCAACCTCATCCCCAATCGCTTGTTCGAGAGCTACAACTTCACCGGTGACATTGCTATTTTCGGATATCAAAGGTGCAATCCACAAATCAATCGCATGCGATAAGTATGGGGAGTAGATTCATTTCACCGATGCTTCGATCACTTCTCGACCGGGACTTCTTCCTATAGATACTGGAGAGATAGATCTCAAGGAAGCTTTGAACTACTTCAATGCAAGGAAAAGATAAATCAATAGTATTACCAATTTCAGGGAAAGCAGACTGAGATAGCGATTCCAAGCCTAGCTTGAAAGAGATCGATCACAGGCATCTGGTGAAGCATAGTGAAAGAAAGATAAGATTAGTGAGGTTTGAAGATGCTCGACCAACGGGAGAGGAATGGAAGTAGTATGAGAAGCTAGATGTAGAAAGAAATATTGGGGTTATGAGCCTGAATGGCAGGGATAAGAAAAAACCTATTCTAAATAGGGATGTCGGCTCGGCGTCATAGACCTCGAATTGTTTCCCTAACATGTGATCCTAGCTCAGAGAAACTGGCTTTCTCACCTTTGGAAGCAGCTCATATAATAGGTCCGGCAGCTCGAAACTGATCCGCTGTCACATCTCGAATAGGTATAGCTATTCTCTTGGAACACCTTCCTCATAGGACTTTCAGCATGCTACCAGTCCGATCTAGTTGCCCGGTAGACCAAATCAAGTAGATAGTGAGGCCTGTCACTGGTTGAGGAAAGAAGACGACAAACTAGTTACATTTCAGGCAGTTCGGGTTTCTTGTGTCTGACCTTCCCAATGATTCTTCCATTCGATTGAACTTTCCCTTAGTGGTGCTCTCTCCTTGCATAGGCATAAGTGATCCGACAAGCACTCTTCGAACATGAGTTCAAGCATGACGCTCAATAGGGTAGTGAGCAGGCATTCCAGGTAGACTACTGAGATTCCCAGAAGCATGAGTCCAATCTTTCTTAGACCAGCAAGTCCCCCGAACTCAGTTAGCAGAATTCCCAACTCTTTCTGACTGGATTGGCTGTCTTCTCTTTGTGACTATTGCAATCTTTTCTTGCATGTGTTCCACATCTGACTTTTGTTACATTTCCGTGTTTTGGATATTATCTGCAGTGAAACAATTTAGAAGGATCTTCGCTCCCGGTGACCGACTTTGCAGGACCGCCATATGGCCTGATCCACTCTTGGCTAAGCTCTTTGGGTGGGACTTTCTCGATCACAACTTCTCACTTCTCTCACTGACAGACTAGCAATTCAATCACTCATCATATAGAATAACGATCGACAAGTCCAGAGTGTGCACCAACAAGAGTACGTTGGAAATATTCTCCGAATAGCAGCATTCGGATCTACTATGTGATTATGTAAGAAGGATTTGGTTATGCTTCTCTATTGGAAAAGCTAGAGAGATCATGCTTTCAGTACATCTCTCTTCTCTCATTGCATGATTGAGAGTGTCATTTCTTCTTTCATTGATGCTATTGACAGACTAATCCCAATCACTTTTCGATGGGATTGATCATAGAAAGGATTAGCATAGCAATCTATATCAACCCTTTCACACTGCAATCAGAGTTTTAGAGTTCATGTCGGCAAATCGTCTGTTAATTCAACTAGGAGACAGCAAAAGAGAAGAGATTTCTTGCTCAGTCTAGGCAGGCCAATCGGGAAGGAAATGGGATTGGAATACGATTAGCCAACAGGATTGTTCACTTCCATCGACGATCCAGTGACCCGGAGAATAGTTTGCACTGTACAGTACGGAATCTCAAATCTCTCTCGATGCCAACACTTTTTTATGTGTCCAGGCCGATCAGAGGTCCGGCTTTCTGCTGTTATGAAATCAAAAGTTACCTATCAAACAACTTATTCCTATTCTTTGAAATAGCAACTCATGAAAAAGAATAGCCACTTCCTTATTTTATGCTATTTATTGAGTTTCTTCCCCTTAGGGGAGGTAGCAACAGCCTTTATCTAATCGACTATTGAACCATCTCACCTGAAAGTCACTCGCTACCTTAAGGCATTCCTTTACTCCAACAACTAACTCAATGGGAATTTATTTTTCTACTAAAACAAAGCCAGTGAAGCTTTCTTCTAGGCACTGAGGTACGTACTGTACTACAGTCCAAAATCCGCCTCTTTCGCAAACAAGCAAGGGCGGTCTACGATCAGAAAGAAAGTCTTATCCCTTGCTTGTTGGATACAAGACTATGCTAATCTTCGCATCGAGAAAGAAAATGGTTCTTTAATAGATTTAGGAGCTATTGACATAAAGGAAATGTGATTCGTATTCTTAACCTTAGGTAAGGCTTTTTGGTATTACATCTTAATGGGAGGCCTTTGCTAGGTTGAAGACAATAGTTAGCTTTCACTCATTCTTGCTTCGTATTTGAAGAGTGACTTCTTAACTAGCTTTAGAGTTAACGACATATGCACCTCTTCTCACGGATACTATTAAGTTCCTTGTCTTACTAAGCTTTCTGGAAAGTAAGGATTATTCCCACATTGAATCTCAACCGGCAATGCGCATTGACTCATTCTATTTCTCCTCTACCTTTTTGGGATGAGGCCAATCTATTAGCTTATTAGCATAAGGATGTCTGATGCCCGGCCAAAGCCAAGGATAGAAAAAGTTCCTTCCAATCCCACCGACTAATCGAAGGCTATTGCTTCTATCTTCCAACCATCTTAGACCGGATTCAATAGCAGCTCCTTCTTTCTTGTTTTCATCCGATCTATCATCTCGGAGCAAGTATAATAGTCTAAGAATAGGACATGGGTAGTGCGGTAGTGGGATGAGAGGAGTGTTATACCGTTTGTTGAATAAGCCAATAAGACTGAAGGGATTTCTCAAGCAAGATAGCATTCCAGAACCTCGTCCAAGTTACTAGAGCTATTTAAGACGTCTTTGTGACTGTTTTCGTGTTCCTTCACCGGAACTGGGCGAGGAAGTTAGTTTTATAATGCATAATAATCCACCAATCCCAATGGTGGCCACAGAGACACTAAGGCAAGAACCTAGACAACTTGAATTGGTTGAGTCCAACCAAGCTCAGTACCTTCCTCACGAGGATCAACTAATAAGGGGAGATTCAGTAAATAACATCTAGCGTCAGCTAATGGCGGGCAAAGAAATTAGCGACGAGAACTTGGAAGAGACCCGCTTACTGGCCCAAGACCTCTTTGATTCTTAGGGAAGTTGTTCATTCAGAATAAGTTCGGGGCTTCTTTTAAAAATGGGGATAATAGTGTAGTCTTCTTTACATATTAAGTCAAGTGGTAAACTATGAAAGGAAAAATGAAAACAGGGGAGTTGGCTAATAAAGATGGACAGTAACGATTGTGTAATATAAATTTTTCGGCCTCGCCATCGAAAGGGGCTTCTAATTGCTCAGAAATTATAAGCTATATGGGGGGCTTGGACTGTCACGCCCCGACCCGACCCCGCAAAAGGCCAAGCCCGGACCCGACACACGGACGGAGTCTCCTCTGTACCGCGGACGATCCGAAAACCCTAAAATCAATATAAAACTTGCGAAAGCTGTATAACAATCAAAACAAGCCAACTTTCTTTAAAACATACATTTCTTATTATCCAACTTTCCAAACCAAAAATGATATGCATACTACACAAGTACTTATGCCACTAAACCATTAGCCATTAGCATGCATTTTTTTCACTAGTCATCAGAGTATAAGTTACAACATTACAAACTTTAATCCATTACAGCATAAGACCATTAAAGGTCTCAAAATAGAAAAATACATACAAGGCTACAAGCCTCAAAATTAAGCAACCTCCACGCAATATACATAACAAGCAAGGTTCGCACAAAAACTGGTAACCAACCACCAGCAAAGCAGAGAAGTGCTATCACGGAAACACCTCCACCTGCTCCTCCTCCTCTATTACCTCGAGAGGGTCTGCTTCAACTACTCCTGTAAAAACATGGTATAGAAAGGAATGAGCAAAAACTATTGCTCAGCGAGGGCAATTGGTCTCAAGGACGGAGATGAGAGGAGTATGCAATGCAATTAGCCAAGCAATACATACAAATCATATAAAGATACAACAAAGCCAACAATAAAACAAAGCAAGTATTTAAAGCTACAACACTCATTCAAAGGATACGATACTCTATTCACGAGCAACTTTCAAACACAAATTCGATGACGACGCGCCGGCCCAAACCACCTTATAACACCAGTTTGGAATACCCCGGAAGTATCCATCAACCTACGACCCAAATCCCCAGGGGAGGCAACCCAAGCGAGAAAGGGAATAACAGCGGAGCTAGATCAACTAACACTGGCACCCCGAGGCTACCCAGAGAGGCCCATCACTCACGCGCGAGACACTATGCAATGCAAGACTCGATACAAGGCGATAAATAAGCGATAAAGCCACACGTGGGAGAATAACAAAGTAGGTTACTCTCGCACGCAATAGCAGCAATTTGATAAGCAATTCAATCCAAACAACTCAAACAAGTATTCCAAATAATTCTAAGCATTCTATAAGCATAAAGACAAGAAAACACACAAAAACACAAATCGGCCCCAACTATCAAAACGCTACCATTTCCAAACGAGCCACGAGTTTTGGAAACCGACTTCGCCAACCCTCCTAGGTCACCATAAGGCACGTCTAAAGACCCCGAAACCTTACTTTACCCTAGAACTCGCGCAAAGCCCCGATTTCCCCCTTTCTCCTTTGAACTACAACTATAACAACCAAACACCCAACCAACCCCATAATCGCACCAAAAGGGCTTCCATGGCTTCCCGAAGCAATGCCAACACGCAAAACGAGAAAATGCCAAAGTCGACCTAAACGACCCCGACTTTCCCAAAGGCTTAATTCTCATTTTTTCCACTACGCAACCCAAACAAACCACACATTTTAGCATTCTAGCGTACCTAGCACATTTCTACATCAACAGAAAGCATAACAGCGCAACTTCAACGTTTCAAGGTTTTACTATTCATAAATTACTATTCATTCAACAATTTAATTTGCAATCACAACATTTAACCGCAGAAAATGTTACAAAGCTATAAATACATGTTCTACAAATGCCAAGGAACATTCTAGAAGCATCAAATCGCTTTAAATAACGATCTACGGATAAATCTAAAAATTGACAAAGTTAACATACACAACGTATAAATGCGCAAATAACATGCTTCCCTCACCTTAGGTACTCCTAGTCGCTAGGAAAACAACGTTGGTTGCCTCGGAAACCACCCCGCACGAGCTCACGCGAAGATTGATCGTTTGGAAGGTTGAATATTTTTTTTTCTTTCTCTCTTGTTTCGGCCTGCTGCTCACTGTTTTTGCTGCTGTTTTTTTTTATATGCTAAGTTATAAGCTTATTTAAGAGTCAAATGGTCAAAGGGTCAAAGGGCTAGGTCAACAACTTAAAAACTTGGTCAAAGGGCCCTATTTTGCGCGTTTTAAAGCCATTTTAGCTAGGGAAAGATCAATTAAAGTTAGCAACATTTAAAATATAAAATTTAAGTCATCTAAATACTAGTTTCACTATTTGCTAGGGACTGGAAATCGTTATCTAGCTATCGCTCCTTAAATGCAATGCACGTTGCGATGGCGAGAAAGTAACAATTAATTCACAAAGAATTTAAGGAAATATAATTTTCAAAATAATAAACAAAGAATTTTCACATTCCGGGCTCGGGTATTACACCCTCTCCCCCTTAAAACAATTGCGCCTACGCAATTCTTACCTGGTCGACAAACAACTCCGGATACTGATCCCGAACTTGGTCCTCTCTTTCCCAATTCGCTTCCTCAAACCCATGATGATTCCACAGAACCTTTACTAACAGAATACTCTTTCTGCGAAGCTCCTGAATCTTCCGATCCACAATTCTAATCGGTTTCTCTTCGTAAGACAACTTTTCTTCAATCTGCAAAGGCTTTGGTTCAAGTACATGTGAAGGATCTGGATGATACTTCTTCAACATAGACACGTGGAACACATCGTGCAGTCTCGACAAGCTCGGAGGAAAAGCTATTTGATAAGCCAAAGGACCTACCTTTTCGGTGATCTCATACGGACCCACATACCTGGGACTAAGCTTCCCGCTCTTACCGTGCCGAATCAATCCCTTCCGTGGAGAAATCTTAAGAAACACCCAATCTCCCAAATCAAACTTAAGATCCCGACCGTGCTTATCTGCATAACTCTTCTGACGACTCTGCGCTGTAAGCATACGCTGGCGAATAAGGTGAACATTATCTACCATCTTAATCATCTCAAGTAACACAGTCGGATCAACTGTTCTCATATCTCCAACCTCTTCCCAATATAATGGGGATCTGCATTTACGACCATACAACGCCTCGTAGGGAGCCATACCGATAGTAGATTGATAACTATTGTTGTAGGCAAACTCCGCTAAAGGCAAAAACTTCTCCCAATTCTTCCCAAAGTCAAGCATACATGCTCGAAGCATGTCTTCCAAGATCCTAATGGTTCTCTCAGACTGGCCATCAGTTTGTGGATGATATGCAGTACTGAAGCTCAACTTAGTTCCCATGGCCTCTTGCAACTTCTGCCAAAAACGAGATCTGAATCTGGGATCCCTATCTGACACTATACTCTGTGGCACACCATGCAATCTCACAATATTAGCAACATAAAGTTCAGCTAACTTATCAAGGCTATCTTGTTTGTTCACGGGAATAAAATGTGTAACTTTAGTCAAGCGGTCCACAACAACCCAAACAGAATCACATCCTCTCGGAGATCTAGGAAGATCGGTCACAAGGTCCATTGTTATATGTACCTACTTCCACTGCGGAATCGACAATGGTTGTAGAAGTCCGGCTGGCCTCTGATGTTCAACTTTAACCCTCTGACAAGTCAATCATCTAGATACATACCCAGCAATCTCCCTCTTCATATTGTTCCACCAGAAGTGTTGCTTCAAATATCTATACATTTTTGTACTGCCCGGGTGAATCGTGTACCTCGAATTATGTGCCTCGGACAGGATCTCATTCTTCAAAGTCAGATCATCAGGAACACATACTCTATCCCTGAATCTGAAGATGCCATCTGCATGAAATTTAAACTCCGACTCTCCCCCTTTTGACTTTTCTTGGATCTTCAAGATGTGAGGATCAGTCTTCTGAGCCTCTCTGATCTGTGCTAGCAGCCCTGACTGAATTTGTAAACTAGCAAATCGAATCCCTACCTCAGTAGCTTCTGGTTTCCATGAACAAATTTCTTCCAAAGTCTCCCAGTCCTTGATAATCAAGCTTGCAACAGTAGCCTTTCGGCTCAAAGCATCAGCAACAACATTTGCCTTACCTGGCACATAGTTAATAGAACAGTTATAACCACCCAATAGCTCTAACCATCTCCGCTGCCTCATATTTAGATCCTTCTATGAAAACAAATACTTGAGACTCTTGTGGTCAGTAAATATTTCAAATCTACAACCCCATAAGTAGTGACGCCACTTCTTCAAAGCAAACACAACTGCAGCTAACTCAAGATCATGTGTAGGGTAGTTGACTTCATAAGGTTTCAATTTCCTAGAAGCATAGGCAATCACCTTACCATTCTGCATTAAAACACAGCCCAAACCTTCCTTAGATGCATCACTGTAGACAACAAAGTTCTCTGTTCCCTCAGGTAAAGCTAGTATAGGAGCTGTAGTTAGTCTCTTCTTCAATTCTTGAAAACTGGATTTACATTTGGCATCCCAATTGTAAGCAACTTTCTTCCGAGTCAACTGGCTCAAAGGTCCATAAATTTTAGAAAAGTCTTTAACAAATCTCCGGTAGTAACCTGCCAATCCAAGAAAACTCCGAATCTCTGGCACCGTCTCAGGTCTCTTCCAAGATGAAACAACTTCAAGCTTAGCTGGGTCCACTGAAATTTCTCGGTCGGAAATGATATGGCCTAGAATAGATATCTGGTTCAACCAGAACTCACAGTTGCTGAATTTAGCAAAAAGCTTGTTTTCCTGCAAAGTCTGAAGCACAATCCTCAAGTGTTGCTCATGTTCAGCCTCGTTCTTCGAATACACTAAAATGTCGTCAATAAAGATCACAACAAACTGATCAAGGTAAGGCCGAAAGACCCTCTGCATCAAGTCCATGAATGCGGCTGGTGCATTCGTCAATCCAAACGACAAAACAACAAATTCATAGTTGCCATATCTAGTCCTGAATGTCGTCTTTGGTATATCGTCACTCCGAATTCTAAGTTGATAGTAACCCTGCCTCAAGTCAAATTTGGAGTAAACACTCGCACCCTGCAACTGGTCAAACAATTCTTCAATCAACGGCAAGGGGTGTTTGTTCTTAATTGTTACTTGATTAAGTCCCCTGTAATCAATACATAACCATAGCATGCCGTCTTTCTTTCTCACAAACAACACAGGTGCGCCTCACGGCGAAGAACTAGGTTGTATAAACCCTTTCTCAAGCAAGTTCTGAAGCTGAATTTTTAACTCCTGAAGTTCGGCCGATGCCATTCTATAAGGACTCCTAGAAATTGGCGCAGTGCCTGGCATAAGATCAATCACGAACTCAATCTCTCTATCCGGTGGTAAACCCGGTAATTCCTCAAGAAATACACCAGAGAAGTCTTTAACAATCAGAACCTCATTCAAACTCAACTTATCAGTAGGCTGATTGATCAAATAGGCTAAGTAAGCTTCACAACCCCTATTCAACAACTTAGAAGTCTTGATCGCTGATAAAAGTGGAATGCGGGCAGCCCTGCAGTTCCCAACAATCTCTAGTACCGGTAGGTCAGGAACCTTAAGATAAACGACCTTTGTTCTACAATCCAACTGAGCATAATACTTTCCCAACCAGTCCATTCCCAAAATGATTTCAAAGTCACGGAATGGCAATATAATTAAATCAGCAGGAAATTTACGGTTCTCAATGCATATATCACAAGATTTGCAAATAGACTCAGTAACAAATTTTGCACCCAAAGGAGTACTAACTTCAACTTCATGAGGCAATTTATCAATGCAAACATTCACATATTGTGCACATGCAGGAGTTATAAACGAATGCGTAGCTCCGGGATCAATCAAAACTTTAACTGGCTGAGTATTGAGAAGAAAGGTACCTTCCACAATAGCTGTAGTATCGGGTAGCTCCTCCGCATCCAATGCAAAGACCCTAGCCTGAACTCTCTGTGCTGGACGTGCACCTGCAGCCCTATTCTGAACACCTTGGCCTCCACCACGGCCCTGAACATTATTATATTTAGGGCAATCCCTCACCCTGTGATCATCACTGCCACAACCCGTACATTTTCCACTCTTCCTCCAGCAGTTAGCCTCAATATGCCCAAGCCGATTACAATAATTACACTGCTGATTTTGCCTAACCGCAGTGTTTCCTGTAGGTGCTGGGGCTCTGGCAGGGGTAGGAACTATACCTCCCTGCTGGGGTCTAGTCACAGCTGGCCTAGCCTGAAACTGCTACTGTGGCTGATACGGACGCTGCTGAGGACCCTGTGCAGAAGCCTGATACTGCCTCGGCTGACTCTGGCTGCTCTGGCCCAAATACTGCTTCTTACTCGGCTGACTGCTCTCAGCTAACATCTCAGCCTTCCGTTTCTCAAATTTCGAGGCTGCCTGAAATGCCTCGGGAAAAGTGGTGTAGGTCTGCCCAGTCAAATGCAACTGTATGTCCATTCTCAGCCCAAGGACAAACCTATGTATCATCCTCCTAGCCAGCCGTACCAACTCCGGCATATATCTTGACAGGCTAACAAACCTAGCCTCGTACCGTGCAACAGTCATATTTCCCAGCTTCAAGGCCAGAAACTCATCTTCCCTCCTCTCCATAGCCATCTCGGGAATATATTTGTCCCGGAACTCACTTACAAAATCATCCCATAAGTGTGGAACATCCTCACAATCCCACCTCAATCTGACAGTATTCCACCACTGCTCTGCATCACCCTCAAATAAAAATGATGCATAATCTATTCTTGCCTCATCAGTGTACCTCAAAGCGGTGAAAATTTTCTCAACTCGATTAATCCATCTCTCGGCCGCCTCATCATCCGGCTCCCCGAAAAACTTTCCCGGCTCGTGCCTCATAAATTTCTCTAACTGATTGTTCTCAACTCTGTACCTTTGTCCACCAGGATTAGCTTGATTACCCTGGGGATTAATCCGGTCCTGCCTCTGCTCATGTAGTACCTGTGTGATCCGGTCTACTGCAGTAGTCATGGTAGCCATAAACTGCTCAGGCAACGGCTGCTGACCCTGTTCTACTGCCTCTTCATCTGATCCTATACCTTGAGTACCACGACGTGGCGGCATAGTAGCAACTCACAATAGCTGGCAACATTTAAAAGCAGTTTATAGACAGAAATATAACACATAAGATTAGATAACACTCAAGTCAATAACAATCCAATATTCTATAACACAATTCACATAAGACAAGTTCAACTTGCCACTATTTCACTTAAACACAAAAACATTCCAAGTTCACAAGGTCATGCTAGAACATCTTCTTTTCACTTAGCAATCATACATAAACACTTTAGCATTTTAGACCTTTACCCCACAGACCGAGAATCATATCCCGGCTCATGCAAGACTATCATGCTCTGATACCACCTAAAGATGTCACGCCCCGACCCGACCCCGCAAAAGGCCAAGCCCGGACCCGACACACGGACGGAGTCTCTTTTGTACCGCGGACGATCCGAAAACCCTAAAATCAATATAATACTTGCGAAAGCTATATAATAATCAAACAAGCCAACTTTCTTTAAAAACATACTTTTCTTATTATCCAACTTTCCAAACCAAAAATGATATGCATACTACACAAGTACTTATGCCACTAAACCATTAGCCATTAGCATGCATTTCTTCACTAGTCATCAGAGTATAAGTTACAACATTACAAACTTTAATCCATTACAGCATAAGACCATTAAAGGTCTCAAAATAGAAAAATACATACAAGGCTACAAGCCTCAAAATTAAGCAACCTTCACGCAATATACATAACAAGCAAGGTTCGCACAAAACTGGTAACCAACCACCAGCAAAGCAGAGAAGTGCTATCACGGAAACACCTCCACCTGCTCCTCCTCCTCTATTACCTCGAGAGGGTTTGCTTCAACTACTCCTGTAAAAATATGGTATAGAAAGGAATGAGCAAAAACTATTGCTCAGCGAGGGCAATTGGTCTCGAGGACGGAGATGAGAGAAGTATGCAATGCAATTAGCCAAGCAATACATACAAATCATATAAAGATACAACCAAAGCCATCAATAAAGCAAGGCAAGTATTTAAAGCTATAACACTCATTCAAAGGATACGATACTCTTTTCACGAGCAACTTTCAAACCCAAATTCGATGACGACGCGCAGGCCCAAACCACCTTATAACACCAGTTTGGAATACCCCGGAAGTATCCATCAACCTATGACCCAAAACTCCCTAGGAGGCAACCCAAGCGAGAAAAGGGAATAGCAGCAGAGCTAGAGCAACCAACACTGGCAACCTGAGGCTACCCAGAGAGGCCCATCACTCACGCGCGAGACAATATGCAATGCAAGACTCGATACAAGGCGATAAACAAGCGATAAAGCCACACGTGGGAGAATAACAAAGTAGGTTACTCTCACACGCCATAGCAGCAATTTGATAAGCAATTCAATCCAAAACAACTCAAACAAGTATTCCAAGTAATTCTAAGCATTCTATAAGCATAAAGACAAGAAAACACACAAAAACACAAATCGGCCCCAACTATCAAAACGCTACCATTTCCAAACGAGCCACGAGTTCTGGAAACCGACTTCGCCAACCCTCCTAGGTCACCATAAGGCACGTCTAAAGACCCCGAAACCTTACTTTACCCTAGAACTCGAGCAAAGCCCCGATTTCCCCTTTTCTCGTTTGAACTACAACTATAACAACCAAACACCCAACCAACGCCATAATCGCACCAAAAGTGCTTTCATGGCTTCTCGAAGCAATGCCAACACGCAAAACGAGAAAACGCTAAAGCCGACCTAAACGACCCCGACTTTTCCAAAGGCTTAATTCTCATTTTTTTCCACTACGCAACCCAAAAAAACCACACATTTTAG
Source organism: Ehretia macrophylla (assembly GCA_037974665.1). Taxonomy (NCBI): domain Eukaryota; kingdom Viridiplantae; phylum Streptophyta; class Magnoliopsida; order Boraginales; family Ehretiaceae; genus Ehretia; species Ehretia macrophylla. The sequence continues at coordinate 35,385,989 of CM075770.1, forward strand.
CATTCTAGCGTACCGAGCACATTTCTACATCGACAGAAAGCATAACAGCGCAACTTCAACATTTTAAGGTTTTACTATTAATAAATTACTATTCATTCAACAATTTAATTTGCAATCACAACATTTAACCGCAGAAAATGTTACAAAGCTATAAATACATGTTCTACAAATGCCAAAAAACATTCTAGAAGCATCAAATCGCTTTAAATAATGATCTACGGATAAATCTAAAAATTGACAAAGTTAACATACACAACGTATGAATGCACAAATAACATGCTTCCCTCACCTTAGGTACTCCTAGTCGCTAGGAAAACAACGTTGGTTGCCTCGGAAACCACCCCGCACGAGCTCACGCGAAGATTGATCGTTTGGAAGGTTGAATATTTTTTTTTTCTTTCTCTCTTGTTTCGGCCTCTGCTCACTGTTTTTGCTGCTGTATTTTTTTATTTTTATTAAGTTATAAGCTTATTTAAGAGTCAAATGGTCAAAGGGTCAAAGGGCTAGGTCAACAACTTAAAAACTTGGTCAAAGGGCCCTATTTTGCGCGTTTTAAAGCCATTTTAGCTAGGGAAAGATCAATTAAAGTTAGCAACATTTAAAATATAAAATTTAAGTCATCTAAATACTAGTTTCACTATTTGCTGAGGACTGGAAATCGTTATCTAGCTATCGCTCCTTAAATGCAATGCACGTTGCGTCGGCGAGAAAGTAACAATTAATTCACAAAGAATTTAAGGAAATATAATTTTCAAAATAATAAACAAAAAAAATTCACATTCCGGGCTCGGGTATTACACCCTCTCCCCCTTAAAACAATTGAGCCCACGTAATTCTTACCTGGTCAACAAACAACTCCGGATACTGATCCCGAACTTGGTCCTCTCTTTCCCAATCGCTTCCTCAAACCCATGATGATTCCACAGAACCTTTACTAACGGAATACTCTTTCTGCGAAGCTCTTGAATCTTCCGATCCACAATTCTAATCGGTTTCTCTTCATAAGACAACTTTTCTTCAATCTGCAAAGGCTCTGGTTCAAGTACGTGTGAAGGGTTTGGATGATACTTCTTCAACATAGACACGTGGAACACATCGTGTAGTCTCGACAAGCTCGGAGGCAAAGCTAATCGATAAGCCAAAGGACCTACCTTTTCGGTGATCTCATACGGACCCACATACCTGGGACTAAGTTTCCCGCTCTTACCGTGCCGAATCAATCCCTTCCGTGGAGAAATCTTAAGAAACACCCAATCTCCCAAATCAAGCTTAAGATCCCGACGGTGCTTATCTGCATAACTCTTCTGACGACTCTGAGCTATAAGCATACGCTGGGGAATAAGGTGAACATTATCTACCATCTTAATCATCTCAAGCAACACAGTCGGATCAACTGTTCTCATCTCTCCAACCTCTACCCAATATAATGGGGATCTGCATTTACGACCATACAACGCCTCGTAGGGAGCCATACCTATAGTAGATTGATAACTATTGTTGTAGGTGAACTCCGCTAAAGGCAAAAACTTCTCCCAATTCTTCCCAAAGTCAAGCACACATGCTCGAAGCATGTCTTCCAAGATCCTAATGGTTCTCTCAAACTAGCCATCAGTTTGAGGATGATAAGCAGTACTGAAGCTCAACTTAGTGCCCATGGCCTCTTGCAACTTCTTCCAAAAATGAGATCTGAATCTGGGATCCCTATCTGACACTATACTCTGTGGCACACCATGCAATCTCACAATATTAGCAACATAAAGTTCAGCTAACTTATCAAGGCTATCTTGTTTGTTCACGGGAATAAAATGTGTAACTTTAGTCAAGCGGTCCACAACAACCCAAACAGAATCACATCCTCTCGGAGATCTTGGAAGATCGGTCACAAGGTCCATTGTAATATGAACCCACTTCCACTGCGGAATTGACAATGGCTGTAGAAGTCCGGCTGGCCTCTGATGCTCAACTTTAACCCTCTGACAAGTCAAACATCTAGATACATACCCAGCAATCTCCCTCTTCATATTGTTCCACCAGAAGTGTTGCTTCAAATCTCTATACATTCTTGTACTGCCCGGGTGAATCGTCTCCCTCGAATTATGTGCCTCGGACAGGATCTCATTCTTCAAAGTCGGATCATCAGGAACATATACTCTATCCCTGAATCTGAAGATGCCATCTGCATGTAATTTAAACTCCGACTCTCCCCCTTTCGATTTTTCTTGGATCTTCAAGATGTGAGGATCAGTCTTCTGAGCCTCTCTGATCTGTGCTAGCAACCCTGACTGAATTTGTAAACTAGCAAATCGAATCCCTACCTCAGTAGCTTCTGGTTTCCATGAACAAATTTCTTCCAAAGTCTCCCAGTCCTTGATAATCAAGCTTGCAACAGTAGCCTTTCGGCTCAAAGCATCAGCAACAACATTTGCCTTACCTGGCACAGAGTTAATAGAACAGTTATAACCACCCAATAGCTCTAGCCATCTCCGCTGCCTCATATTTAGATCCTTCTCTGAAAACAAATACTTGAGACTCTTGTGGTCAGTAAATATTTCAAATCTGCAACCACACAAGTAGTGACGCCACTTCTTCAAAGCAAACACAACTGCAGCTAACTCAAGATCATGTGTAGGGTAATTGACTTCATAAGGTTTCAACTTCCTAGAAGCATAGGCAATCACCTTACCATTTTGCATTAAAACACAGCCCAAACCTTCTTTAGATGCATCACTGTAGACAACAAAGTTCTCTGTTCCCTCAGGTAAAGCTAGTATAGGAGCTGTAGTTAGTCTCTTCTTCAATTCTTGGAAACTGGATTCACATTTGGCATCGCAGTTGTAAGCAACTTTCTTCCGAGTCAACTGGCTCAAAGGTCCAGAAATCTTAGAAAAGTCTTTAACAAATCTCCAGTAGTAACCTGCCAATCCAAGAAAACTCCGAATCTCTGGCACCGTCTCAGGTCTCTTCCAAGATGAAACAACTTCAATCTTAGCTGGGTCCACTGAAATTCCTCGGTCGGAAATGATATGGCCTAGAAAAGATATCTGGTTCAACCAGAACTCACACTTGTTGAATTTAGCAAAAAGCTTGTTTTCCTGCAAAGTCTGAAGCACAATCTTCAAGTGTTGCTCATGTTCAGCCTCGTTCTTCGAATACACTAAAATGTCGTCAATAAAAATCACGACAAACTGATCAAGGTAAGGCCGAAAGACCCTTTGCATCAAGTCCATGAATGCGGCTGGTGCATTCGTCAATCCAAACGGTAAAACAACAAATTCATAGTGGCCATATCTAGTCCTGAATGCCGTCTTTGGTATATCGTCACTCCGAATTCTAAGTTGATAGTAACCCTGCCTCAAGTCAAATTTGGAGTAAACACTCGCACCCTGCAACTGGGCAAACAATTCTTCAAACAACGGCGAGGGGTATTTGTTCTTAATTGTTACTTGATTAAGTCCCCTGTAATCAATACATAACCGTAGCGTGCCGTCTTTCTTTCTCACAAACAACACAGGTGCGCCCCCCGGCGAAGACCTAGGTTGTATATACCCTTTCTCAAGCACGTTCTGAAGCTGAATTTTTAACTCCTAAAGTTCGGCCGATGCCATTCTATAAGGACTCCTAGAAATTGGCGCAGTGCCTAGCACAAGATCAATCACGAACTCAATCTCCCTATCCGGTGGTAAACCCGGGAATTCCTCCGGAAATACACCAGCGAAGTCTCTAACAATCGGAACCCCACTCAAACCCAATTTATCAGTAGGCTGATTGATCAAATAGGCTAAGTAAGCTTCACAACCCCTATTCAACAACTTAGAAGTCTTGATCGCTGATAAAAGTGGAATGCGGGCAGCCCTGCAGTTCCCAACAATCTCTAGTACCGGTAGGTCAGGAACCTTAAGATAAACGACCTTTGTTCTACAATCCAACTGAGCATAATACTTTCCCAACCAGTCCATTCCCAAAATGATTTCAAAGTCACGGAATGGCAATATAATTAAATCAGCAGGAAATTTACGGTTCTCAATGCATATATCACAAGATTTGCAAATAGACTCAGTAACAAATTTTGCACCCAAAGGAGTACTAACTTCAACTTCATGAGGCAATTTATCAATGCAAACATTCACAGATCGTGCACATGCAGGAGTTATAAACGAATGCGTAGCTCCGGGATCAATCAAAACTTTAACTGGCTGAGTATTGAGAAGAAAGGTACCTTCCACTATAGCTGTAGTATCGGGTAGCTCCTCTGCATCCAGTGCAAAGACCCTAGCCTGAACTCTCTGTGCTGGACGTGCACCTGCTGCCCTATTCTGAACACCTTGGCCTCCACCACGGCCCTGAACATTATTATATTTAGGGCAATCCCTCACCTTGTGATCATCACTGCCACAACCCGTACATTTACCACTCTTCCTCCAGCAGTTAGCCTTAATATGCCCTGGGTGATTACAATAATTACACTGCTGATTTTGCCTAACTGCAGTGTTTCCTGTAGGTGCTGGGGCTCTGGCAGGGGTAGGAACTGTACCTCCCTGCTGGGGTCTAGTCACAGCTGGCCTAGCCTGAATCTACTACTGTGGCTGATACGGACGCTGCTAAGGACCCTGTGCAGAAGCCTGATACTGCCTCGGCTGACTCTGGCTGCTCTGGCCCAAATAATGCTTCTTACTCGGCTGACTGCTCTCAGCTATCATTTCAGCCTTCCGTTTCTCAAATTTCGAGGCTGCCTGAAATGCCTCGGGAAAAGTAGGGTAGGTCTGCCCAGTCAAATGCAACTGTATGTCCATTCTCAGCCCACGGACAAACCTATGTATCATCCTCCTAGCCGGCCATACCAACTCGGGCATATACCTCGACAGGCTAACAAACCTAGCCTCGTACCGTGCAACAGTCATATTTCCCTGCTTCAAGGCCACAAACTCATCTTCCTTCCTCTCCATAGCCATCTCGAGAATATATTTGTCCCGGAACTCACTTACGAAATCATCCTATAAGTGTGGAACATCCTCACAATCCCACCTCAACCTAACAGTATTCCACCACTGGTCTGCATCACCCTCAAATAAAAATGATGCATAATCTATTCTTGCCTCATCAGTGTACCTCAAAGCGGTGAAAATTTTCTCAACTCAATTAATCCATCTCTCGGCCGCCTCATCATCCGGCTCCCCGAAAAACTTTCCCAGCTCGTGCCTCAGAAATTTCTCTAACTGATTGTTCTCAAGTCTGTACCCCTGTCTACCAGGACTAGCTTGATTACCCTGGGGATTAATCCGGTCCTACCTTTGCTCATGTAGTACCTGTGTGATCCGGTCTACTGCAGTAGTCATGGTAGCCATAAACTGCTCAGGCAACGGCTGCTGACCCTGTTCTGCTGCCTCTTCATCTGATCCTATACCTTGAGTACCACGACGTGGCGGCATAGTAGCAACTCACAATAGCTGGCAACATTTAAAAGTAGTTTATAGACATAAATATAGCACATAAGATTAGATAACACTCAAGTCAATAACAATCTAATATTCTATCACACAATTCACATAAGACAAGTTTAACTTGCCAAACTATTTCACTTAAACATATAAACATTCCAAGTTCACAAAGTCATGCTATAACATTTTCTTTTCACTTAGCAATCATGCATAAACACTTTAGCATTTTAGACCTTTACCCCACAGACCGAGAATCATATCCCGGCTCATGCAAGACTATCATGCTCTAATACCACCTAAAGATGTCACGCCCCGACCCGACCTCGCAAAAGGCCAAGCCCGGACCCGACATACGGACGGAGTCTCCTCTGTACCGCGGACGATCTGAAAACCCTAAAATTATCATAATACTTGCAAAAGCCATACAACAATTCAAACAAGCCAACTTTCTTTAAAAATATACATTTCTTATTAACCAACTTTCCAAACCAAAAATGATATGCATACTACACAAGTACTTATGCCACTAAACCATTAGCCATTAGCATGCATTTCTTCACTAGTCATCAGAGTATAAGTTACAACATTACAAACTTTAATCCATTATAGCATAAGACCATTAAAGGTCTCAAAATAGAAAAATACATACAAGGCTACAAGCCTCAAGATTAAGCAACCTTCACACAATATACATAACAAGCAAAGTTCGCACAAAACTGGTAACCAACCACCAGCAAAGCAGAGAAGTGCTATCACGGAAACACCTCCACCTGCTCCTCATCCTCTATTACCTCGAGAGGGTCTGCTTCAACTACTCCTGTAAAAATATGGTATAGAAAGGAATGAGCAAAAACTATTGCTCAGCGAGGGCAATTGGTCTCAAGGTCGGAGATGAGAGGAGTATGCAATGCAATTAGCCAAGCAATACATACAAATCATATAAAGATACAACCAAAGCCAACAATAAAACAAGGCAAGTATTTAAAGCTATAACACTCATTCAAAGGATACGATACTCTTTTCACGAGCAACTTTCAAACACAAATTCGATGACGACGCGCCGGCCCAAACCACCTTATAACACCAGTTTGGAATACCCCGGAAGTATCCATCAACCTACGACCCAAATCCCCCTGGGAGGCAACCCAAGTGAGAAAGGGAATAGCAGCGGAGCTAGAGCAACCAACACTGGCAACCCAAGGCTACCCAGAAAGGCCCATAACTCACGCGCGAGACACTATGCAATGCAAGACTCGATACAAGGCGATAAACAAGCGATAAAGCCACACGTGGGAGAATAACAAAGTAGGTTACTCTCGCACGCAATAGCAGCAATTTGATAAGCAATTCAATCCAAAACAACTCAAACAAGTATTCCAAATAATTCTAAGCATTCTATAAGCATAAAGACAAGAAAACACACAAAAACACAAATCGGCCCCAACTATCAAAACGCTACCATTTCCAAACGAGCCACGAGTTCTGGAAACCGACTTCGCCAACCCTCCTAGGTCACCATAAGGCACGTCTAAAGACCCCGAAACCTTACTTTACCCTAGAACTCGCGCAAAGCCCCGATTTCCCCCTTTCTCGTTTGAACTACAACTATAACAACCAAACACCCAACCAACGCCATAATCGCACCAAAAGTGCTTCCATGGCTTCCCGAAGCAATGCCAACACGCAAAACGAGAAAATGCTAAAGTCGACCTAAACGACCCCGACTTTCCCAAAGGCTTAATTCTCATTTTTTTCCACTACGCAACCCAAACAAACCACACATTTTAGCATTCTAGCGTACCTAGCACATTTCTACATCAACAGAAAGCATAACAGCGCAACTTCAACGTTTCAAGGTTTTACTATTCACAAATTACTATTTATTCAACAATTTAATTTGAAATCACAACATTTAACCGCAGAAAATGTTACAAAGCTATACATACATGTTCTACAAATGCCAAGGAACATTCTAGAAGCATCAAATCGCTTTAAATAACGATCTACGGATAAATCTAAAAATTGACAAAGTTAGCATACACAACGTATAAATGCGTAAATAACATGGTTCCCTCACCTTAGGTACTCCTAGTCGCTAGGAAAACAACGTTGGTTGCCTCGGAAACCACCCCGCACGAGCTCACGCGAAGATTGATCGTTTGGAAGGTTGAATATATTTTTTTCTTTCTCTCTTGTTTCGGCCTCTGCTCACTGTTTTTGCTGCTGTATTTTATTATTATTATTAAGTTATAAGCTTATTTAAGGATCAAATGGTCAAAGGGTCAAAGGGCTAGGTCAACAACTTAAAAACTTGGTCAAAGGGCCCTATTTTGCGCGTTTTAAAGCCATTTTAGCTAGGGAAAGATCAATTAAAGTTAGCAACATTTAAAATATAAAATTTAAGTCATCTAAATACTAGTTTCACTATTTGCTGAGGACTGGAAATCGTTATCTAGCTATCGCTCCTTAAATGCAATGCACGTTGCGTCGGCGAGAAAGTAACAATTAATTCACAAAGAATTTAAGGAAATATAATTTTCAAAATAATAAACAAAGAAAATTCACATTCCGGGCTCGGGTATTACACCCTCTCCCCCTTAAAACAATTGCGCCCACGCAATTCTTACCTGGTCAACAAACAACTCCGGATACTGATCCCGAACTTGGTCCTCTCTTTCCCAAGTCGCTTCCTCAAACCCATGATGATTCCACAGAACCTTTACTAACGGAATACTCTTTCTGCAAAGCTCCTGAATCTTCCAATCCACAATTCTAATCGGTTTCTCTTCATAAGACAACTTTTCTTCAATCTGCAAAGGCTCTGGTTCAAGTACGTGTGAAGGGTCTGGATGGTACTTCTTCAACATAGACACGTGGAACACATTGTGTAGTCTTGACAAGCTCGGAGGCAAAGCTAATCGATAAGCCAAAGGACCTACCTTTCCGGTGATCTCATACGGACCCACATACCTGGGACTAAGCTTCCCGCTCTTACCGTGCCGAATCAATCCCTTCCGTGGAGAAATCTTAAGAAACACCCAATCTCCCAAATCAAACTTAAGATCCCGACGGTGCTTATCTGCATAACTCTTCTGACGACTCTGAGCTATAAGCATACGCTGGCGAATAAGGTGAACATTATCTACCATCTTAATCATCTCAGGTAACACAGTCGGATCAACTGTTCTCATCTCTCCAACCTCTTCCCAATATAATGGGGATCTGCATTTACGACCATACAACGCCTCGTAGGGAGCCATACCTATAGTAGATTGATAACTATTGTTGTAGGCGAACTCCGCTAAAGGAAAAAACTTCTCCCAATTCTTCCCAAAGTCAAGCACACATGCTCGAAGCATGTCTTCCAAGATCCTAATGGTTCTCTCAGACTGGCCATCAGTTTGAGGATGATAAGCAGTACTAAAGCTCAACTTAGTGCCCACGGCCTCTTGCAACTTCTGCCAAAAACGAGAACTGAATCTGGGATCCCTATCTGACACTATACTCTGTGGCACACCATGCAATCTCACAATATTAGCAACATAAAGTTCAGCTAATTTATCAAGGCTATCATGTTTGTTCACGGGAATAAAATGTGTAACTTTAGTCAAGCGGTCCACAACAACCCAAACAGAATCACATCCTCTCGGAGATCTAGGAAGATCGGTCACAAGGTCCATTGTAATATGAACCCACTTCCATGAAAAGTAGTGTGGGTCTGCCCAGTCAAATGCAACTGTATGTCCATTCTCAGCCCACGGACAAACCTATGTATCATCCTCCTAGCCGGCCGTACCAACTCGGGCATATACCTCGACAGGCTAACAAACCTAGCCTCGTACTGAGCAACAGTCATATTTCCCTGCTTCAGGGCCACAAACTCATCTTCCCTCCTCTCCATAGCCATCTCGGGAATATATTTGTCCCGGAACTCACTTACGAAATCATCCCATAAGTGAGGAACATCCTCATAATCCCACCTCAATCTGACAGTATTCCACCACTGCTCTACATCACCCTCAAATAAAAATGATGCATAATCTATTCTTTCCTCATCAGTGTACCTCAAAGCGGTGAAAATCTTCTCAACTCGATTAATCCATCTCTCGGCCGCCTCATCATCCGGCTCTCCAAAGAATTTTCCAGGCTCGTGCCTCAGAAATTTCTCTAACTGATTGTTCTCAACTCTGTACCCCTGTCCACCAGGATTAGCTTGATTACCCTGGGGATTAATCCGGTCCTGCCTCTGCTCATGTAGTACCTGTGTGATCCGGTCTACTGCAGTAGTCATAGTAGCCATAAACTGCTCAGGCAACGGCTGGTGACCCTATTCTGCTGCCTCTTCATCTGATCCTATACCTTGAGTACCACGACGTGGCGGCATAGTAGCAACTCACAATAGCTGGCAACATTTAAAAGCAGTTTATAGACAGAAATATAACACATAAGATTAGATAACACTCAAGTCAATAACAATCCAATATTCTATCACGCAATTCACATAGGACAAGATCAACTTGCCAAACTATTTCACTTAAACACAAAAACATTCCAAGTTCACAAAGTCATGCTAGAACATTTTCTTTTCACTTAGCAATCATACATAAAAACTTTAACATTTTAGACCTTTACCCCACAGACCGAGAATCATATCCCGGCCCATGCAAGACTATCATGCTCTGATACCACCTAAAGATGTCACGCCCCGACCCGACCCCGCAAAAGGCCAAGCCCGGACCCGACACACGGATGGAGTCTCCTCTGTACCGCAGACGATCCGAAAACCCTAAAATCAATATAATACTTGCGAAAGCTATATAATAATCAAAACAAGCCAACTTTCTTTAAAAATATACATTTCTTATTATCCAACTTTCCAAACCAAAAATGATATGCATACTACACAAGTACTTATGCCACTAAACCATTACCTCGAGAGGGTCTGCTTCAACTACTCCTGTAAAAATATGGTATAGAAAGGAATGAGCAAAAACTATTGCTCAGCGAGGGCAATTGGTCTCAAGGACGGAGATGAGAGGAGTATGCAAAGCAATTAGCCAAGCAATACATACAAATAATATAAAGATACAACCAAAGCCAACAATAAAACAAGGCAAGTATTTAAAGCTATAACACTCATTCAAAGGATACGATACTCTTTTCACGAGCAACTTTCCAACACAAATTCGATGACGACGCGCCGGCCCAAACCACCTTATAACACCAGTTTGGAATACCCCGGAAGTATCCATCAACCTACGACCCAAATCCCCCTGGGAGGAAACCCAAGCGAGAAAGGGAATAGCAGCGGAGCTAGAGCAACCAACACTGGCAACCCAAGGCTACCGAGAGAGGCCCATCACTCACGCGCGAGACACTATGCAATGCAAGACTCGATACAAGGCGATAAACAAGCGATAAAGCCACACGTGGGAGAATAACAAAGTAGGTTACTCTCGCATGCAATAGCAGCAATTGATAAGCAATTCAATCCAAAATAACTCAAACAAGTATTTCAAGTAATTCTAAGCATTCTATAGGCATAAAGACAAGAAAACACACAAAAACACAAATTGGCCCCAACTATCAAAACGCTACCATTTCCAAACGAGCCACGAGTTCTGGAAACCGACTTCGCCAACCCTCCTAGGTCACCATAAGGCACGTCTAAAGACTCCAAAACCTTACTTTACCCTAGAACTCGCGCAAAGCCCCGATTTCTCCCTTTCTCGTTCGAACTACAACTATAACAACCAAGCACCCAACCAACGCCATAATCGCACCAAAAGTGCTTCCATGGCTTCCCGAAGCAATGTCAACACGCAAAACGAGAAAATGCTAAAGTCGACCTAAACGACCCCGACTTTCCCAAAGGCTTAATTCTCATTTTTTTCCACTACGCAACCCAAACAAACCACACATTTTAGCATTCTAGCGTACCTAGCACATTTCTACATCAACAGAAAGCATAACAGCGCAACTTCAACGTTTCAAGGTTTTACTATTCATAAATTACTATTCATTCAACAATTTAATTTGCAATCACAACATTTAACTGCAGAAAATGTTACAAAGCTATAAATACATGCTCTACAAATGCCAACGAACATTCTAGAAGCATCAAATCGCTTTAAATAACGATCTACGAATAAATCTAAAAATTGACAAAGTTAACATACACAACGTATAAATGCGCAAATAACATGCTTCCCTCACCTTAGGTACTCCTAGTCGCTAGGAAAACAACATTGGTTGCCTCAGAAACCACCCCGCTCTGCTCACTGTTTTTGCTGCTGTTGTTTTTTTATTATTAAGTTATAAGCTTATTTAAGGGTCAAATGGTCAAAGGGTCAATGGGCTAAGTCAACAACTTAAAAACTTGGTCAAAGGGCCCTATTTTGTGCGTTTTAAAGCCATTTTAGCTAGGGAAAGATCAATTAAAGTTAACAACATTTAAAATATAAAATTTAAGTCATCTAAATACTAGTTTCACTATTTGCTGAGGACTGGAAATCGTTATCTAGCTATCGCTCCTTAAATGCAATGCACGTTGCGTCGGCGAGAAAGTAACAATTAATTCACAAAGAATTCAAGGAAATATAATTTTCAAAATAATAAACAAAGAAAATTCACATTCCGGGCTCGGGTATTACATGGATCGTGAACAAAAACAATTGATCAAGAAGTTGGTCAACTTTTGCATGAAAGAGGGTAAAAAAAAAAAGAGTTCGTGCTATTGTTTATCAAACTTTTCATTGCCCAGCTCGAACTGAATGGGATCTAATCAAACTTATGGTTGACGCCTTAGAGAATATAAAGCCCATATGCGAAGTGGAAAAAGTAGGAATAACAGGTACTATTTATGATGTCCCTGGGATTGTAGCCAGGGATCGTCAACAAACCTTAGCTATTTGTTGGATCCTTGAAGCAACTTTCAAACAATGTATAAGCTACATGATAAGCTTAGAGAAATGTTCATTTGCTGAGATACTGGGTGCTTACCGAAAGGGGGGAATTGTATGTAAGAAAAGGGAGAATCTTCATGGACTGGCTTCTACCAATCGAAGTTTCACCTATTTCAGATGGTGGTAAAGTGAGACCACATAAAGAGCTCTTCCTCATTCAGTCAGATTATTCAGTAAGATATGGTTCCTTTTTCCTTTTTGTTTGAATCTTCATATAGAAAACCGGCTTCCTCAAACTCCTCCTTTCATTCATTGAGTTGGAGGAATCCATAGGAGGCTCGCCCGTTATGCATTGTATGAAATAACCTTTCTTTGTATGACTTCTCTTTTGCCTCAGGTCGAATTAATACGAAAGGGAGATCTATAAATAGGCCAAGAATGAAGAAGTAGTGGGCCTTTCACCCTCTCTCTAGTGACTCGGGGAGATGATCTGATAAATGCACTTCAAAGGGAGGGAATTTACATTATCATGTTTGTATTGTCGGGCATAAAAGATTTGGAATAAAGGTCAAAATGAAGAAGTAGAGATAGAGAACAGAACGAAACCGATAGCCATCAGGGTAAGAGAAAGAGTTTACTTATGTACCGGATAGTTGAAACCGCTAACCGAAACAAGACATTCATTTTGACCACAGCCACCCGCATTTGCCTACTCGACTAGCCTGGAAATCAACTCCCTCTTTGACCTTCTTTTCTTCTAACCTAAAATAGTCGTACCTCTCTCCCAAAAGAGATAGATTTCTTGATTCTCTAAGCTCGCTAAAGGCCTAAAACATAAGGAGTTTTATCTAAGCTAAGCCATTAGAACGACTACCAAAACTGGAGATGTATTCTCTGATCCACCGACCGATAACTAAACTAGCTTGATTTTTTTTGAGAGATTTGGAATAAATCAGTGAATGTAGGATATCTTGCCCATGAGACTCTTTAGTTCTTTTAGAGTGGTTGGAGGTGGCATCTCGAGTATTGCCTTGATCTTTGAGGGCTCTATTCCGTTCCGATGGTCAACGAATCCCAAAAATATACCAGGTGAGACACCAAAGGCACATTTTAGTGGATTCATCTTCATCTTATTTGCTGGACACCTCTCGAAGACCCGATCCAATACTGCAATGTGATTCTCCCATTTGTCTGACTTCACCACTATATCGTTGACGTAATCCTCAATCTCTTTGTGCATCATGTCTTGGAATATGGTGGTCATGGCTCATTGATATATAGCACCCGTGATCTTTAACCTGATTGGCATCACTTTGTTATAGAAGTTCCCCTTGGACGTTCCGAACGTAGTCTTCTTGGCATCCACAAGAGCCATCCAACTCTGGTTATACCTACTATAGCCATCTATGAATGAGAACTTTTTGAACCCTTGTCGATGAGTAAGTATATCTATGTTTGGCAGAGAGAATTCATCCTTTGGGCAGGCCTTGTTTAGGTCTCAGTAGTTGGCGCAGATCTTTCTCTTGCCAGTTTTCTTTTTGACTGGAACGAGATTGGCTAGCCAGGTAGCATACTCTAACTCCACAAGTCCACGTTGATCAACTTGTCCACTTCTCGCACAATTGTGTCTATAACCATCGGGTGGTACTTCCTTAGGGGATTCTTTACGAGTGTCTGATCCCTAACGTTCAAGCAATGAACGACCACGGTAGTCGACAACCTGGTCATCTGCTCATAGGACCAAGCCAAGCAATCCTTCTTTCTTCTCAAGCACTCGACGAGTATCACAAACTCTTGACATAGAAGCAGATGGGGTTTAGCATTCATAGAAAGGTAGAGATAAGGAAATTTCCTAAAGAAAATTATTCGAGATCATCCGACAAAACGGGTGAGACCGAGTGAGATTTCGCCTGCCAATCAAGGCTAATAGAGCGAAAGGAACCCTGTGACGATTATGAGGGTCCAAGTGAGTATTCCTTAGTTTATTGAAAGCACTTTAAGGAAGTGTGCTTTACCCTTATGATGAGCTTTTCGAACTATGCTCATCCGAGACAATCCTACTCAACCAATTCTTTCTCTTTTACCGAGGAAGCATGGTCACCAAAGACTTTTAATAACTTTCAGGATAGAATTAAAGCTAGAAGATGGGTGTTAGCCAATGGTTTAACCGGTAGGTGTTTTCTGTCCAATTGGTATTTTCCTTATGACTCCGACTGTGGTTTACCTGAGATTAGATCGATTCTCTTCCTGCTGATCAACCCGCTTGGTCTGACATGACTTTGACCACTTTCTGATTGTTGGTCAATGAAAACCCTAGATCTTTAGCTCTATCCTTTGCTGCCTGGGTGCCCCACAGGGACTACTTCATGCTCTTTGCTTTATTGGTGGATAGGGAAGAACAAAGTTAGACTGTCTCTGAGCCCTACGACTGAGGTATTTAAGTTTGATAGCATAAAAGATTAAAAAAATACTTTTTCAAACCAAAAATAAGCGCTTTAATGAGTGGACCGTAAGCCCCTACTCCTAAGCTGTTTCGAAGTTCAGTCTCTTCCAATATGAGTGTCAAACTTGCATTACATTATCTCCTGTGCTAAGGCACCTAAATAGAAATCCACTTTTCCTAGATCTGACAAAGCACTAACCAGTTTAGGCACCAGCAGTCCGAGCACAGTCAGTGGCGCAAAGAGTGGAAGTCGAAGCAAAAGCATACGCTTCAAACGGGCTGTACTTCCTATTCCAAATTCAAGGTATTAGGGATGAAAGGAAGTTAACTCACGAGATTGGGTTTCAACAGTCTCTCTTTAAGAGAGGGGTGCTCCTTGAAAGCTATCGGTATATTCTGCTGTATCCCAAGCCAGCTGTGAGCTTTGTGAGCTTAGGGATCAATCGACGGATAATGTAGCACTTACAGTACAGTGGCTGGGATTAATACTTTATGTTATCTATAGATACTCAGCCCCTGTCCGGAAGATGCCTTCTATGATGGAGAAGGTATACTATACTACGATTGCATCTATTCACCAAGAGTCTCAATCTATAGAGAGTGGAACTATTCCTTCTTTAAGAAAAAAATTTCCCAAAAGCAGGATGTTTAAGCTGCTTCAGGAGCCCGATAATGTAATGTCTCAGCTTCGCAATAAGCTTGAAAGCAAGCAATGAGAGAGACATGACTCATACCCGGATCATCCAATCCTCTAAGATACCCCAAAGGACTCAAAAGAAAGAAGAATCGAACTAGTAAGAGCACCAAACTATCATTCAGTAGTTCCCTTTCTTTTTAAAGGGTATCAAACTCTCGATCAAATGCAACTGCACCTATCCCTGCTTTCTTCGTTGCTGATACTATCTCTTACTCTCGTGGGTAAACTCCTACTAGATTAGTCAGAACTTCTCTGTCTTAACATGTGGCCCTATCTATTCTCTTCTTTTTAAGAGATATGGGCTACATTTTCTATTCCCGCCGCTTGCTTTTGTGTAAATAAAAAAAATGTGAAAGCTTGAAAACTAAACTTGTCTTAGTTTCTACGTAAGGCACCAAAGCTTGATACCATATCTTGCAAAGAGGTGCTTTCGGTCGATCAAGTATAAGTATATTATAGCTTAAGCTTGATAACTGTCCTTTATACAATACATCTATAATTGGATTTATCACAGGCGGCACTTCCACTTCTACTGGATCTCAAACCGTTAGGAAAGAAGAAATAAGGAAATCATTTATTCACCTGCAAACTTGTATCTCCTAAGGCTGGAACAGAAGTCCTAGACACTACAACTTCCATTAAGCCATCTTCCACTCAATGAATTAAACTTTCTATCAATGGATGGCAGGGAACTTCCAAAAGATAGAATAAGACTATCATTCTCACTAGATGGCCTAAAGGAAGCTAGCTCGGGATATACTTTGAAGTATTGGAAACAAGGCAAGGGAATAGCATTTTCAATCAAATATGCGAAAATATTCAATATTCATTACTGGAAATAAGGAAACTCGCCTACGCCTTTACCTTATCGAAATAGAGGGGATTCAAATTCTATAGTACCGTCTTCTTCCCTCAAACCTAAAAGGGATTGTGAACAAGAAAAGAAGTTAGACCTTTTCTGTGGGCTTTCGAACTTTCCTTCCTACTACTCTTTCACAAGATAGCTTCCAAAAAGAGAGACTAGTTCTTTTTGCGACTCCGTTGCTATTGAATCTACTGTTCTTGTTCGAGAATCTGCAGCACATGAATATGAGTAAAAAGAAATGATTTACCAAGGTCTTACAGAAGGAGCTTCGTCAGCCAAAAAGATGGGCTTTCCATGACCACAAGCAGACTAGGTTGTGAGAGAAGAAAATAACTGATTTAGCAATTATGCCACGTCTCTTGCAAGAATAGGCTTAAGCATCTGGCATCTATAGAACAAGTTAATCAATAGTAGTAGAAGATAGCCGTCTTTTCCTGACTTTTTATACAACCCCATTTCCCTCTATTTCATCCATTAAAGGGAGGTTCTTTGATTGAAAGTAGCACTTGTTAAATCATTTATAGTATATAAGCAACTCTTTCAAAAGCACTAGAAATATCTTATACATTTGTGAGTTCCTACTATGCGGGAAGCCACTTTATAGTAAGGGCTCACTTGCTTTTCGCACTTTACCTTCCTCAGCGCCCTTTGTCTTTGCTTAACTTCCACTCACTTAAACTGGTCTAACGAACTAGGAAAGGTTTTGTTCTTTCCTTAGCACTAGATAAAACAGATGAACCAAAGGCTGTTTCTGACATAGAAGATAAAAAGCT
Source organism: Ehretia macrophylla (assembly GCA_037974665.1). Classification (NCBI taxonomy): domain Eukaryota; kingdom Viridiplantae; phylum Streptophyta; class Magnoliopsida; order Boraginales; family Ehretiaceae; genus Ehretia; species Ehretia macrophylla. The sequence goes on from CM075770.1 coordinate 35,403,107, forward strand.
AAGGCTGGCTGGATAAGCATCTGATGAAGATGCTTAATCATACAAACTAACATGTATAAATGCCCGCAGAAGAGTAGGCCATGGATCCTATCTTATTGATTATAGTAGGAACTGAACCAATCTATCCTGAGAGAGTATAAACAAATGAATAAGGTCGTTGGGAAAAAAAGAATGAGGACTAGGAAAGTATCTCATCATCAACTCCAGAACGGACCATCCCATGAAGGCCTTTTTTCACCTTACCAAAAGAGGGGCTGCTCTCTGTTCCGTGTTCCTGTTGACAAGAAATTCCGCAAATTCCTCCTCGATCCTTTTGGCACCATTTCTTGCATGAATGCTTTGCATTGAATGTCAATTATTCTGGAACAACAAGACGTACAGTAAGCCCGAAAAGGAAATAAATGATCTAATGCTTACTTGACTTGAGTGAATTTAAAAATGAAGGTAAAAGACTCATATAAAGAAGCTGCTGGACAAGCAGAACAAGGATTGTTAGCTCGGTTGAAGGGCAAATATGACATTCTTTTTTTCTTTTACCTGTCTGCCTCCTCATCCTTTGGTTGCCTATCTAGCCACTCATTTCTTTAGTATCCAAGATAGGCTCTTTTAAGAGCTCTATCGGTAGCGCCGTACGTGACATTCATTCTTATCCTTATTTCTTTGTATTAGTTATCTTGAGTAGCGAGCTAGTCTGTCGAAAGCCAGTGATTATCTGGTTGGATTCCATTTGTTTCTTGCCGCTAGTACTGCCTCTGTTGACAACTTTTTGCATTCTTTAAGTGCATAAAGCAGCGAAGCGGGAGAAGCCGCAAAGGAAATGCCATAAGCCCTAAGTGACCTAGCTTAGCCCTAAGTAAGGAAGTTGATTCTCACTCCAAGTTTTATTTTTGATTTGCGTGGTGATCAACTCATTTTCGATTGGCTTTCTTTGTTTGGTTTCCTCTTGTCCATCTTGTCTCTTCCTGTTCAGAATCACGGTCCCGTTCCCTGCCAAGTCTTGGGTGCTCTATCTGGTTATCCCTGGCTATCTGCATATCCCCTGGATGGGTTTCCCTTTTCGATTCTGCTTTCTGCATTCTATTATCACCCATTCTGGGAAGGTCATTGCATGGTCAAGAGACGACCATGGTGCGTTAGAGGTATTTCCTGAGCTGTTGAACTGTGCCGCTGGAGTCACTGACCTACAGGTTCTAGACCCATCCAGAAGATTTTGACGAAATTCAAGCCATGCTAGCATTCGTGCCCAGTAAAAAGGATAGAAGACGAAGTCTGTCTTTTCCTTGATTCCCTTCTACCTCTTGCCCGACTCTAGGCCATGAGGCTTCTCCGCAAGTTCCTGCACCTCTTCTTCTTTTGGGCCACATTCAAACAAGAAAAAATATATTCTTCCTAGCAGTTGAACAAGTGAATGGAACGATTCCTCCCCCGAAGGTTACTTCACTACCTGGATCCTTATCTCTTGAACTCGTTCTGGCAGCTAGTTTAATGGCACCAGCATCTCATCTAGTGACGATCGATTCCCTAAGAGCTTCTTTTGACGCATGCGATTTTTCCCACTTTCTCTTTAGATCTACTTCTGAACTACGTCCACCCTGGTAATAAGGCAAAGCCTTTCCATATCACAACCGCCTTCCTTTATTTGGAATGAATTCGTCTCAAAAGAATTTTAGGCTACGCTTCTTGCGCCTATGGGTGAGAGAAGCAATCCTCCTTCTAGGGCATCTAAGGCACTAAGATCTATTTCTTTCATACCACCAGGAAGCCTAGCTACTTTTTGTATCGGTGACTAAATTATGAAAAGAAAACTTTCGCTAGCAATTCTTGTTCACAACTTCAGTAATAGCCTATCTTTTCTCTAGCCTGGAGCATGGAACTAAATCAAAAGAAATTCTCTTTTGTCGGGCACTAGTACTTCTAGTCTACCTACGCAGCTCCCTTTCGAGGTGAAGTAAGAGCCTATTTGATCACGGACCCCATCGCTAAGGAAAGTAGAATCCTACAGGTAAAAAACCAAGGGTACAAAAGGATAGCTATTCAAAGCATCTCGCACAAAAGGAATAGGACCTAGGGCTTGAAGGCTTAGCTCTTATTTCCTGGAAAGAAGCTGGGCTAGGAAAAGGTGATTGTTCGCTACTAGCTCTATGATTCAAGCATTTCAATAGAAAGATGAAGTGAGAAAGACTTAATTAAAGTCTCCTTTTCACATTCGCCAATCTATGTATGAAAGAAGAATGATAAGTGCGCATTACGTTGTACTTGTCTTTCATTTGATATAGTTGAATACATGTCTTAACTCGTGAGTAACCTTTTTATGTCTAGGGTGGTTGTAAGAGCTTTCGGAACTAGGGGTAGGCCATGATTTTGAATTATTATTATTCTGGTAGTTTAGCATTAAGATCTTGATTATTATGTTTATGGATTTTAGTCTCAGTCTAATCGATCTGTTCTTGATGTTCCTTTAGCGAGAATGAAGTTGTTTGAGGAAATAGCAATGTATCTTGATGATTATAGTTACTTTTATTGTCATGTTTAACTTGTTATTACTTGGAGATGGATCATAAGTTGAGGTTTCCGTGAGGATGTGATTAGACACTTTTGGAGTCTCAACTTAGACTATACTTTCTTGAGGTCATTTTAAAATGAATTTATTTAAGGAATTGGTGATGTATATTTGTGAATGGAATAGATTCTGGTATAACATGTGAATATTTCTACTATTTGGGATTGCTATATTATTAATGGATATTTTGGAGTTTTGATCTCTAAACCTTGGAGACAATTGGAGTGATTTCTGATTAAAGTTACTTTATTCGAAGATGTAATTGTTCAGAGATAGAATTATTTGAGGAAATAAGAATACATTTTGGTGACTGAATATTTACTTGCCTACATCGAGCTTTAGAGTTCTAGGTGGTATGACTTTCTAAATTGTTGATTGGGGATTCTCTAGTGTTATAATGGGTTAGTATGAATCTGTATTGTGTTATCAGATTTTGGAGTCTTCATTAGTTAATCTTGTTGGGTAATCGGTGATTTATCTAGTTTAGTGATTGGTTTGGTACGGAATGTAAAATTTTGGAGTGATTTATCTTGTTTGGTAATTGTTATGACTCCTTAGGTTCTCTAGATCTCTTTAGTGTCTTGTTTTGGAGAAAGATAGATTGTAGGATATGACTTGTTGGTATTTAAATGTGTAGGTGGGACACCCATCTTGTGCTTCATAATTCTATCAGTCTTATTATTCTCTTTTACTCTATTCTTAGTTATTTGAGAGAGAGTTACACTTTTCTAGCTTATCAATTATTTCTTGAAAGTTTTGCTTATTGGATTAATGGATCCTATACCCATTTGACATTGTTTCTATTCTTTACACTCATATATGCTTCTTATAGCAATGTCGCTTATTGGAGTTAAGGTTTGAGACTTCTATATTTCATTCTATATCTCCAGCCATTGGTTTCAATATTTCATTTCATCCTATTACTATTCATTTGGAAGTAATTTCACATTTGGTATACCATTTTACTTATTCGATTTCACTTGTTTGATGTACTCCTTACCTAAGTACATCATTGTCATTCTTGTTGATCTTTGTTAATCCTATTGTTTTATTATTAAATCCTGAGCCATTATTTTGCTTGTAATTGCTCACTCAAAGTACTCGGCAGTATCCTATTGTTATCATTTCTTATTCGTACTTCTTTGGTATTGCGTGCTGAGTACTCTTGCCACTCATGTTTTCTATTGAATTAATCACCTCTTATTTCTTAATTTCATTTCGCCTCAAATACAACTTACTTGTTGGTTCCTTGAACAATCATCGAGAATTGAGATGTCTACTTTTTCAGGAATTTTGTTCAACATACTCAGCACTATTTTGACTCGTCATCATCCTTTGTTCGTACTTATTTAATTGATAGGTGCTGAGACATTTCTTATCTTAGTTATCATGCTTTCTTATTAATCTATTAGCCTCTTGATTCTCTAACATGTTTGACCTCTTGTTCACTTGATTGTTGGCTCGAATATGACTTTCCATATTCTTATTTCCTTGTAAATTTCATAAGAGCCATATTTTGACCAATGTCACTTTTGAGATATTCCCTTGATCAGTAATCATTCATGTTATCGTGAATGAGTTTTTAAACCCTCGGGGTGTTCATAGAGCTCTTTTGTGTAGTAGGGGATGATTGATAAGTAGTGGTGTCATGCTAAGACTTTGGAGTTGCAAATTCTTTCATATGCAATATGATATTAGGTGGGAGAGAATTATGAATTGAAGATTGTCTTGGAATTATGATAATCATCTTGCAGTCAACAGAGTTTGTTCTTCTGAGGTCTTTGGTTAGGTGTCATCCTAAGAGATAAATGAGAACTAAGAGAAGTATTGTTAAGTGTAACGATTGAGGATTTAATTGTCTGTCAGTTCGAGAATTGCGCGGACGCAATTGTTTTAAGGAGGGGAGAATGTGAAACCCCAGTTTTTGTCTTTACCTCGATTTGCGTGTCTTTGCCTCGATTTGTATGATTTGACCTGTTTATGTGTTATATGAGTTAGAATGTGTTAAAAATGTAATTTATATTCCTAATACATGCTATATGTGCATTCATGAAATTTTCATAAAAAACGAAATCAGAAATTTTATCGTCGATTTTGATGAATAGTATTTTGAACACCTGTCTACTAAAATTTTTACAGGGTTGTTTTAAACATTTTAAAACCTAGTCCTCAAGTATTAATAGACCCGTGTTTGATTAAAATGGATTTGGAATCGGTTTTGGAATGTTAAAGGTTTTTACACTTTCTTTTGCAAGAAAACAAGTTTTAAGTCGATTCGGGTGAAACTATTTTAATGCAACCGTCTTTGCCACCTAAAATATAATGTCTAGAATTAGTTTAAGAGTTAATTTAATAGTTGAGCAAGAAATACTCAAGAAATGAATTAAAAGACTAGAAAAACAATTAAAAGACTAATAAACTAACATTGACCATTTTTAATAAGTTTGACCTTCAGCTTATATGCATCAACACACACAAAGGGCCAAGAGGTTCAAGGGAGAAATGAGAAAGAATTTTCAAGGTTTTCAAAGCAATTTTTCATAGAAAACCCTAGTTTTTGTCCGTAGAACTTCGTGCCGAGTTGGATTCTGCTTGTTGGGCAAGCATTGCACGTATATCTAGGCTTATATTGCATCAAAGGTGAGAGAAAAATTATAGATCTCAAAAGTCATATTTTATGTTTTTGCTCATAACTGCATTTTGAACCATTAGAATGTTAATTTGAAGTTATATTATTGATCAGTGCGTGCTAGGGATCGTTTATGTGTATTACTACGAGATTTAAGCCATTGTTGCGAAATTATTTATTTTCGGGTATTTAAAGTAGATAGATTGGCTATTTGAGGATTATCTTGAGTTGTTGTGGTTGGAATTGATTGCCATCGATTTCTAAAAGTTTGTTAATTACGTGGTAACGCCGTTATAATGCCGAATTTTCGATTGCGATGTTTGGGTGAAAATACAGAAATTTCAGCCTAGGTGCATTGAGGTTTTAGAGTTGTTGGGCTTGATTTTGATGTGTCTTGGTTGGTTTCCAAGAGGGCTAATGTAGATGATTGAATGGGGGAGTGTTGGAAACTAATTTGGAGTTGTTTGGATTAGTAGAATGTAATATATGATTATTTGAAGTTTAGGTTGTCTTTCTTTAAATTGTTGAATTGAGCCTTTAGATGATTGGGTGGTGTTTGAGTGATTGAACTGTGAGTTGTTGATGGTTAGACAAGGGTTATATTACGTGTTTAAGGCATGTTAAGTTGGATGGCCTACTTTGTCATCTAACTTAGTTGTTTGTTGTTTAATTGATTATTTGATGTTATATTGATGATAATTGATGATAATTGATGATTATTGATGATTGATGAACGGGGAGATAGGCAGTTCTGCTAGACTGTCCTCCTGTGAATGATGTTTATTTTTATTGTTGAGTCTTGGTATGTGTGTGCCACCTCTCGGGCAGCGTCGGGCTATCGGGTTGATAACGGCATGACTACCAAAGACTACCTCCAGCTCGCATGACGGAGGAGTCATGGAGGGAGAGGCTAGTGAGGTACCTCGGGTGCGTTAGTAATGGGGAGTTATAAGAAGAATGGTTGAGATCTTGATGGCGTATGGAGCTACACCAAATTGAGTATCCTTAATTGATTGGTCATTATAGTTATGTGTTTATATTGTTATTGATGTTTATTACCGTGTTTACTGCTCAAAGGATCATTTTCAAGGAGTATAGTAAATACTGTTAGAGATCTATCGGATCCTCACTGAGCTTGTTTTATATAAGCTCACCCTCTATTATTGCATGCATACAGGTGTTACAGAACAGGAATACGGATACGTGCCTCAGGAAGCTGAGAATGTGTTTTATGTGGACAAGTCCTATGTGTGATAACCAGAACCCGGTATGCATTCAATGGCATTTAATTGCATTTAATTAAGTGTTATCTTAAATGTTAGCATTGAATTATGTGTTTATTTTAGTTAAACATTCATTTGTAGCTTTATTTTCATATTTATGTTAATCGATTTTATTTTTCTTGCACCTTAATGCTCAGTTTTCAAGTAAATGAAAAGTAGCTCCGAGCCGGAGTAAATTTTGAAATATGTTACTTTTCAAAAACTATATTTTCTTAAATTCTTTGAGATTTAATTGTTATTCTTTTATTGTCGCAAAGTGCATAGCATATCGAGAGCGATAGTTAGGAAATGATTTATAGTCCTCAGCAAATAGTGAAAACTAGTATTTAGTGTTTTAATTTTGGTATTTTAAGTTGTATTTAACTATAATTAGATTTGGGTTGGTTGTTTTAGCTTTAAAATGCATAAAACAGGCTTATTTGACCAAGGCTTTGACCATTGAGCTTGTCATCCTTTATAATAGCACATAATATCATAAAATTAAAAAAAAGAGCTGAAAACAGAATCGCTATGGCCTAAAATAGAAGGAGAGAAAAAAAGAAATTTCAACTTACAAACTTCAAATCTTCGCGTGAGATTGCACGGGGTGGTTTCCGAGGCATCCAGCGTGGTTTTCCTAGTGTCTAGGAGCGTCTAAGGCGAGGATTTCATCGTTAGTTGCGCATTTGAAATTATTGTATCTAAACTTTAATTTTTCTGATTTAACCGTAGGTTATTATTTTATCCGTTTCGTTGCTTAAAGAATGTTCCCTAGCAATCATAGAACATGTATTTATAGCTTTTTAGCATTTTCTGCGGTTGAATATCGAAATTTAAATTTAAATTGATAGTAGAATAGTAAATTATGAATAGTAAATCCCTGTTTCGATGAAGTTGCTCCGTTATGCGTTCTGTTGATGTAGGAAGGTGCTAGATATGCTAGAATGCCTAAATGTGTGGTTTAATTGGATTGTGTAATGGAAAAACGGAGAAAAATGGCTTAGTAAAAATTGGGGTCGTTTAGGTCAAGTTTGGCATTTTATCGTTTTGCGTGATGACATTGTCTCGGGAGGCCATGAAAGCACTTTTGGTGCGGTTATGGCGTTGGTTGGGTGTTTGGTTAGGGTAGCGGTAGTTCAAACGAGCAAAGGAAGAAATCGGGGCTTTGCAGGAATTCTAGGGCTAAGTAGGGTTTCATGGTCTTTAGACATGCCTTATGGTGACCTAGGAGGATTGGCGAAGTCGGTTTCTAGAACTCGTGGCTCATTTGAAAGTAGTAGCGTTTTGAAAGTTGGGGTCATTTTGTGATTTTGTGTGTTTTCATAGTGTATTGCCTATAGAATGCTTAATATTGCTTGTTATGCTTGTTAAAGTTGGTTATGATTGAATTGTATATCAATTGTTGACAATGTTTGTTAGTGTTGTTCTTGTTACTTTATAGATTGTAAATGCTTATTGTATCGCATGTTGTTACTAACCTGCACTTCAGTGCCTTGCTCGATTATCGTTATATATCTCGTATTGCATTGCATAAGTGTCAGGCGCGTGAGTGATGGGCCTCTCTGGGTAGCCTCGGGTTGCCATTGTTGGTTGCTCTAACTCCGTGTCATATTCCCTTTCTTGCTTGGGTTGCCGCCCAGGGAGTTTTGGGTCGTAGAATTGAGAGAATATGTCCGGAGTACTCTAACGGAAGTTATAAGGTGGGTGAGCCGGCGCGTCATCGTTAAAGTCATCGAAATCATGATCGGTACATTGCTCATTTGAGTGAACCATCCCCTTCAAAGTGTGGTATAGCTTTGAATGGTTGTGTTAATGCTTTATCAATTGTTTATTGTATTGATTGTTAGATTGAATGCCTACTTGTTAGATATATATTGCTTAACTGCCTTATTTGCATTGCACGATCTTCTTTCTCTCCACCTCGATATCTGTCTCGCCCTTACTGAGTATACGTGTTGGGTATACTCACTTCTCACCACCACATTTCAGGAAATGCCCTGTTAGCTGGAAAGTTCGTGATTACGTGAAAGTTCGTGCTTGAAGAGTTGTCTTGCGTGCTATGTGGCTTGAGTTGTCGAAGTGGCAAAGATGTATGCTTTCATGTATTGTATGTATTTAATATTAAAAGAATGTAATTTAAGTTTTACTAGGTTATTGAAGTGATTGGAAAAGCTAGTTTACGTATTCAGATAGAATAGTTTAACTTTAATGTATGGTTGTAATGTCCAAAAGAAAGAGTTAGAAAGGTATGATAGTCTAACTTATGCAATAGGTTGGTATAGTTTAATTGCTAAACATGAATGTATATTTGCTTGTGATTGCTTGTTGTGAACCAAGGCTCGAATAGCCTTGAGGTGGTTGAATGTTGTACATGGTATTGGTCCACTTATATGCAGTCGCATGTTTGTTTTTTGCCTAGAAACAGGGGAGACTCCGCCTGTTTTCCCTGAAAATTATGCCCGGGTTTGGATTTGGGTTGTGATTAGATTGATCGATAGAACTCCCGGTCTCGAGAGGGATCGGGGTGTTACAGGTGGTATCAGAGCTTGTTTAGCTTATAAGCCAGGACAGGGTCCTCAGTCTGGTAGGTAGTGATCCTTGAATGTATGCTTGTTAAGTGTGTTTTGAAAGTGTATACTTGTATGTGAGATTGTGTGTCTTGACCTGAATGTGTGCACCTATGTGATATAGTTATGTGTTATGTGTTAATTGCGTGCTAAGTGAAGTGAAGTGTCTAGTTGTGCTTTGAATTGACCTATTGAATTGGCATCGTGAATCGAATCGACCTTGTGAATTGTTATTTGCTTGAAGTATTGCTTGTAATATGTGTATTGAAATGTCTTGAATTGGTTATGCCGTGATTTGAATTGATTATGTTGTGCTTGACTTGATTGTCGTGCTTGAGTTACTTTGTTGAATAAACTGTTTTATAAACTTGCTTGCATAGTAGTTTAAGGCATGTTTATAAATGTAATATATTGGCATTCATACATGTTCCGTGGAAATGGTAAGTAAGTCCTCTTTCTCCCCCGAAGAAAGTGGTTCACAGCTGGCCTCTGAATGTGTATGGATTGGTAGGAAATGAATGGCATTTAATTAGCCTTTATTTGAGAGTTGGTGTTTGCTTTTGGAGTTCGGATATTGGCGAGTCTCTAAGGTTCTCCTCTGTGCTTAACAGTTGTGAAAGAGTAGTTTTCTTTTGGGGTTCTATTTGGTTGTTCTCTGGAGCATTCTTCGGTTTTCTTATTGGGTATTCTTTGGAAACTTTTGTTGGCACTTCTCGGTGGACTTGGCTATTGGGATCTCAATCGGACTTACTGCATGGTATTATCTATGGCATATGAGTCTCGGTCTTTAATGATGTATTACTGGCATCCCTAATTGGAAATTCTTCAATGGAATTTTATGGAATTCTTAGTGGCCATTTATTTAGTATTACTTATTGGGCAATTCTTGGTACTTTCTTACTGTAGCATTGTTTCGGAATTTTCTTTAGTGTTCCTCAGTAGGTTTGGTATTTAGAATTCCTATCATACTTATTGTATAGTACTACTTACGGTGCTCTTTGGAATTCTTATTGGGCATTCTATTGGTATTTTCCTTATTGGCAATGTTGTATGAAGTTCTCACTTGGCAAACAGTGCAGGGGCCTCAAAGTTTGGTTTTGTATATTGTGCACCAGCTTGGTATTTTCCTTAGGGTTTTCGTCTATCTGGGAAACTATATTTGTTATTCAACTTGATTGTCTTATTAGGCACATTATATTTTCTCTGCTATTCCCTTTGACATTCTTCTCAGCATTTGATAGCGATACTCGGAATCTAATTGGTTGTCCTATGGAACTTCTCAGCATTATTTGGAAGGCTTCTTTGGAACTTTTGAAGTATATTTGATTGGGTTTCTTAGTATTATCTTCAGCACTCTTAACAAGGAATTCTTATATGAAATTCATGACCAGTGGGATACTTCTTTGGACCTCTGGATGGAACCTTTGTTTGAGCCTTTATTTGGCTTCTTGCTTGGGAATTCTCAGGCAGTAATAGTTGAACTTCTACTAGAAATTCGTGAATGGGGTATTCATTCGGTATTCTTCTTATCATTAATATGTGATGTAATTTTATCTGCAGTATGCTTTAGTCTTTATTGATATTATCTTGGCGCCTTTGGTTGGAATTTTATTCTTCTTCAGTATTCGTGTCAACGGGATTTTGTGCGGTATCTACATTTGAACCTTTATTCGGAATTACTACTTGGAATTTTTTCTTAAACTTCCCTATTGGTTATCTTGATTAATATACTTGCTCAGCAGCTGATGAAGATTAGTCAGAGTTGGATTTCAGTGGATGCAGAGTTCTATTGGAAGAAGAATTGCGAGGACGCAATTGTTTTAAGGGGGGAAGGATGTGATAACCCGAACCCGGCATGCATTTAATGGCATTTAATTGCATATAATTAAGTGATATTGTGACGCCCGAGAATTTGCCATGCATTTAGCTACTGTTGCATCCCTTATTTGCGCATTTACTTCTATGCCTTATTAACTGACTTGTGACTACTATTCACTCCGTTTTTAAAATGCTTTCTATTAGTTAACTAGCATTTTTATTAAATCATATTAATTGTAAAAGTAGTGGGAAAAATGTGCTTTCGAGCTTAAGGCGTTAGGAAGGCTCGTTTAGAAAATAATTTTAGAAGTCAAGTGAATAGTGTTACGTAATAACTTTATAGATTTAATTAGTTAACCAATGTGTCACCCCTTAGACTCACTTTTCAAGCTTACTACGCGTATTATATTAGACCACTCAAGCGCCCAAAGGACCCCACCTCAACTCAACCCCTTATTATATCACACTTTAGCTCATATATCACACAAAAAAAAATAAATAAAAGCTGAACAGCAGCCCCAAAAACCCGACAGCCCTCTTTGCCTTTGGGAGCATTTTTTCCATCTTCAACTCTTCAAATCAAGCCAAGCCAAGCCTTGAGCAAGTGGATTAGGGTGTCTTCAAGCCTCCTAGGTGTTCCTACGCGTAGTGGTGAGGGATTTCATGGCTTGTTTTTGCATTTTTAAATAATTGCTCATTTCTTGAATCGTTGGAAATATGATTAAATGCCATTGTAAATGTTATCTATGCTAATATACTATCTATATGAATGCTAGAGAACACTTTTGAACCGTCGTTTCGCAATTTAAACGGTTAGAATCGTTAGTTTGATTTCTAGGGTGAATAGTGACGTTTTTTCTAGGGTTTTGTGTAATTGCTCGAATTGGCTTGAATTAATGCTTCTAATTGATGCCTTAGGTGCTAGTGAAGATAATTAAATAACCCCGTACACTTGCATTGCCCTTAAATCGCCTAAAAATGGAAAATAGCCGACTTTAAGTTGGGGCTTTCGGGGTTAGTGCGATTCCGGGTGGATTCGGGCTTCAATTCTAGTTTCCTTAGGCTACCTAGGTGCTATAGATGCCTTGATATCCCTTGTTTGGAGCCCGGACAATGTAGGTGTGGTTTAAAGCCAAAAGAGGGAAATTGGGGCTTTCGGGGTAAACGCGGGCATTTGATTGAGTTCGAGGGTTGAAAGGGTACCTTGGGGGTTAGTTAGAAGGTTGAGAGAGTTTCTTTTGGAAATGACATCATTAACTTTGGTTTAGAAGAGAAATAGATCGAAAAACAAAGGGGTTTAGGTGCATTTTAAGTTGTCTGCCATTTCTAAACCCCTGTCAGGCCTTCTTAAGTGTTTATATATGATCTTAAATTGATTTGGAGCTTTTGGAATGATTCTATGCTTATATGGTATAAGTTCATTTGTAAACTGCTTATTAGCTTCTATCCTTGCTTCTATCCTAATTGTATCGAGGTCAACCTACTTTGTTGATCCTCATATGTGTTAATGCTTATATTATTGTTGTTAACTTGCCATCGTTGAGTGCATTGCATAGTGGTTGCGCAACTATAGTGTCGGGGCGGATGTGTTGATTATCGGCTGGGCGGCGGAGGGCTTGCCGGTGGATATTCAAACTCCGTGCCCTATTCCCTCATTCGCCTGGTCCGGAGATTGCCAGGGGATGTTGGGTCGTAGGATTCGGGGTACATCCGGAGTACACCCACTGGAGTGATTGGGGTTATGCCGGCTTATCGTGATCGTGCTCGTGGTTCGTGGATCGTGATTGAAGACCAGAGAAGATTGGTGTATAGGGGATTGTTGAAATGTATCCTTTTAATTGTGTGGTTATTTAAGTTTTCATTGATTCTTAAATTGATAAAGTGTTATTGTTGTGAAATTGTATTATCTGTTGCATTGCACGCCCCGGGACTATATCCCTCACTGGGCAACAGTGGTTGCTCATACCTCGATATCTGTTTCAGGAGACGCTGAGGGTGATCCCCAGCTTGTTGATTTAGTTGAGGAAGAAGAAGTTCAGATCGAGCCTTTAACTTAGTTGCTGTGTCTGATAACTTGAGGTGGTTAATGATTTTGTTGCTTTGTGGAAGACTCATCTGATTACTTTGTGTACTATTTTGTAGCCCAAGGGCTTTGTATATGCTTGTTGTATAAGTTGAATATTAGATGGATGGGTTGTAGCTTTGAAAGTCTACGAACTGTAATAACTTTTATTCTTGTCTTATTTCCTTGCATGCTTGGGAGTGGATAGTTGATGTAGAATGCTTATCCCTTAAGTTACTTTATTGAATTCCTAGAATGTTACGATTATAAGACTATGCTGTCAACTAGTTCTCGCATGCTTGTGTGTTTTGGAATTATTGTGCACTATAAGGCTCGGATGGCCTTATAGCTTTGTTGTTTAATTGAGAAAAGCTGTATTGCATTGTTGGGACCTTGTTTAAGTGTTTACAGGTTTTCAGAATGTCCACGGTACAGGGGAGACTCTGTCCGTGTGTCGGGTCCGGACTTAACCTTTAGCTTGGGGGTTGGGTCGGGGCGTGACAGTTATCTTAATTGTTAGCATTGAATTTTGTGTTTATTTTAGTTAAACATTCATTTGTAGCTTTATTTTCATATTTATGTCAATCGGTTTTATATTTCTTGCACCTTAATGCTCAGTTTTCAATTAAATGAAAAGTAGCTCTAAGCCGGAGTAAATTTTGAACTATGTTACTTTTCAAAAATTATATTTTCTTAAATTCTTTGAGATTTAATTGTTATTCTTTTATTGTTGCAAAGTGCATAGCATATCGAGAGCGATAGTTAGGAAATGATTTCTAGTCCTCATCAAATAGTGAAAACTAATATTTAGTATTTTAATTTTGGTATTTTAAGATATATTTAACTAAAATTGGATTTGGGGTGGTTGTTTTAGCTTTAAAATGCATAAAACAAGTTTATTTGACCAATTTTTAAGTGGTTTGACCAAGGCTTTGACCATTGAGCTTATCATCCTTTATAATAGCACATAATAGCATAAAATAAAAAAGAGCTGAAAACATAATGGCTATGGCCGAAAATAGAAGGAGAGCAAAAAAAGGAAATTTCAACTTCCAAACTTCAAATCTTCGCGTGAGCTAGCACGGGGTGGTTTCCGAGGCATCCAGCGTGGTTTTCCTAGCGTCTAGGAGCGTCTAAGGTGAGGGTTTCATCGTTATTTGCATATTTGAAATTATTGTATCTAAACTTTAATTTTTGTGATTTAACCGTAGGTTGTTATTTTATCCGTTTCGTTGCTTAAAGAATGTTCCCTAACAATCGTAGAACATGTATTTATAGCTTTTTAGCATTTTCTACGGTTGAATATCGAAATTGAAATTTAAATTGATAGTTGAATAGTAAATTATGAATAGTAAACCCCCGTTTCGATGAATTTGCTCCGTTATGCGTTCTGTTGATGTAGGAAGGTGCTAGATATGCTAGAATGCCTAAATGTGTGGTTTAATTGGATTGTGTAATGGAAAAACGGAGAAAAATGGCTTAGTGAAAGTTGGGGTCGTTTAGGTCAAGTTTGGCATTTTATCGTTTTGCGTGATGGCATTGTCTCGGGAGGCCATGGAAGCACTTTTGGTGTGGTTATGGTGTTGGTTGGGTGTTTGGTTAGGGTAGCGGTAGTTCAAACGAGCAAAGGGGGAAAATCGGGGCTTTGCAGGAATTCTAGGGTTAAGTAGGGTTTGGGGGTCTTTAGACGTGCCTTATAGTGACCTAGAAGGATTAGTGAAGTCGGTTTCCAAAACTCGTGGCTCGTTTGAAAGTAGTAGCGTTTGGAAAGTTGGGGTCATTTTGTGATTTTGTGTGTTTTCATAGTATAATGCCTATAGAATGCTTAATAATGCTTGTTATGCTTGTTAAAGTTGATTATGATTGAATTGTATATCAATTGTTGGCAATGCTTGTTAGTGTTGTTCTTGTTACTTTATAGATTATAAATGCTTATTGTATCGCATGTTGTTACTAACCTGCATTTCAGTGCCTTGCTCAATTATCGTTATATATCTCGTATTGCATTGCATAAGTGTCAGGCGCGTGAGTGATGGGCCTCTTTGGATAGCCTCGGGTTGCCAGTGTTGGTTGCTCTAGCTCCGTGTCCTATTCCCTTTCTCGCTTGGGTTGCCACCCAGGGAGTTTTGGGTCGTAGAATTGACAGAGTATGTCCGGAGTACTCTAACGGAAGTTATAAGGTGGGTGAGCCGGTGCGTCATCGTTAAAGTCATCAAAATCATGATCGGTACATTACTCGCTCGAGTGAACCATAGCCTTCAGAGTGTGGTATAGCTTTGAATGGTTGTGTTAATGGTTTATCAATTGTTTATTGTATTGATTGTTAGATTGAATGCCTACTTGTTAGATATATATTTCTTAACTGCCTTATTTACATTGCACTATCTTCTTTCTCTCCACCTCGATATCTGTCTCGCCCTCACTGGGTATACGTGTTGAGTATACTCACTCCTCACCACCACATTTCAGGAAATGCCTTGTTAGCTAGAAAGTTCATGATTACATGAAAGTTCGTGCTTGAAGAGTTGTCTTGCGTGCTATGTGGCTTGAGTGGTCAAAGATGCAAAGATGTATGTTTCATGTGTTGTTTGTATTTAATGTTAAAAAGGAATGTAATTTAAGTTTTCTAGGTTATTGAAGTGATTTGGAAAAGCTAGCTTATGTATTCAGATAGAATAGTTTAACTTTAACGTATGTTTGTAATGCCCAAAAGAAAAGAGTTGGAAAGGTATGATAGTCTAACTTATGCAATATGTAATACCTGAGCCCGGAATGTGGAATTTTCTTGTTTATTATTCTGAAAATTATATTTTCTTAGATTTTTTGAGATTTAATTGTTACTTCTTAACTGTCGCAAAGTGCGTTGCATTTCGAGAGCGATAGTTAGAGGGTGACTTCTAGTCCTCAACAAATAGTGAAATTAGTATTTTGGTGCCTCAAATTTTATGTTTTATTTGTTGTTAGCTAGAATTAATTTGGTGATAGTTATTTTAGTTTAAAAATGCATAAAAATAGGCTATTTGAAAATGCATAAAAATAGGATATTTGACCAATTTTAAGTTAGTTGACCAAGGGGTTTAACCTTTGACCAAGTTATCATCCTTTATTAAGCAAAATAACTAAGAAAAATAAAACACAAAGCTGAAAAAACAGACCTTGAGCATGCCGAAACATTGAGAGAAGAAAAAAAAACCATTTCAACTTCCAAACTTCCAATCTTCGCGTGGGCTTGTGCGGGGTTGTTACTGAGGCATCCAGCAAGGTTTTCTTAGCAACTAGGAGTGTCCAAGGTGAGGGAAGCACGTTATTTGCGCATTTTAATGTTATATGTCTCAACTTTATGATTTTTGGGTTTTATCCGTAGTTTGTTATTTTAATCATTTTAATGCTTAAAGAATGTTCCTTGACAATTGTAGAACATGTATTTGTAGCTTTTTAACATTTTCTGCAGTTGAATGTTGAGATTTTAATTTAAAATGTCAATTGAATAGTAAAATATGAATAGTAAACCCTCAAAACGTAGAAGTTGCGTTGTTATGCTTTCTGTTAATGTGAAAAGATGCTAGATATGCTAGAATGCCTAAATGCATGATTTGTTTGGGTTGTGTAGTGGAAAAATACGGAGAAATGCCTTGGTGAAAGTTGGGGACGTTTAGGTCGAGTTTAGCGTTTCCTCGTTTTGCTTGATGGCATTGTCTCGGGAGGCCATGGAAGCACTTTTGGTGTGGTTATGGCGTTGGTTGGGTGTTTGGTTAGAGTAGTTGTAGTTCAAACGAGCAAGGGGAAAATTGGGGCTTTGCGTGAATTCTAGGGTAAGTAAGGTTTCGGGGTCTTTAGACGTGCCTTATAGTGACCTAGGAGGATTGGTGAAGTCGGTTTCCGGAACTCGTGGCTTGTTTGGAAATGGTAGCGTTTTGATAGTTGGGGTCGATGTGTGATTTTGCTTGTTATCTTAATGTTATGCCTATAGAATGTTTAATATGCTTGTTAGAGTTGATTTTGATTGAAATGCTTATCAACTGTTGCGTGCGAGAGTAACCTACTTTGTTATTCTCCCACGTGTGGCTTTATTGTTTGATTGCTCGATTGTTGCATTGTATATTGTATTGCATTCATAGAGTCAGGGGCGGTGTGATGGGCCTCTCTGGGTAGCCTCGGGTTGCCAGTGTTGGTTGCTCTAGCTCCGTGTCCTATTCCTTTCTCGGTTGGGTTGCCTCCCAGGGAGATTTGGGTCGTAGAATTGATGGATACTTCCGGGGTATTCCAAACTGAAGTTATAAGGTGGTTTGGGCCGGCGCGTCGTCATCGAATTTGTGATTGAAAGTTGCTCGTGGAAAGTGAATTGTATCATTTGAATGAGTGCTTATAGTTTTAATGATTGTCTTGTTGATTGTTGGCTTTGTTTGTATCTCTATATGATAATTGAATGAATTGCTTGGCTATTTGCATTGCATTCTCCTCTCATCTCCGTTCTTGAGACCAATAACCCTCGCTGAGTAATAGTTTTTGCTCATTCCTTTCTATACTATATTTTACAGGAGTAGTTGAAGCGGACCCTATTGAGGTAATTGAGGAGGAGGAGCAAGTGGAGGTGTTTCCTTGATAGCACTTCTTTGCTTAGCTAGTGGTTGGTTGCCAGACTTTTGTGCAAGCCATGCTTGATGTGTTTAATCTTTGGTCGTCGCTTTATTTTGAGGCTTGTAGCCTTGTATGTAGTTCTATTTTGAGGCCTTTATGGTCTTTTGTTGTAAAGGTTTAAAGATTGTAAAGTTGTAAAGTTATACTCACGTGACTAGAGAAGAATTGCATACTAATGGTTTAACTGTTTAGTGAATAAATACTTGTGTAGTATGCATGGCATTTTGGATTGCAAAGTTGGTTAATAAGAAAATGTATGTTTTAAAAGAAAGTTGGCTTGGGTCAAATTTTTAGTTTGGAATTCGCAAGTATTATATTGAATGTAGGGTTTTCGGATCGTCCACGGTACAGAGGAGACTTCGTTCGTGTGTCGGGTCCGGGCTTCGCCTTTTGCGAGGTCAGGTCGGGGCGTGACATCTTTAGGTGGTATCAGAGCATGATAGTATTGCATGAGCCGGGATATGTTTGTCGGTTTGTGGGGTAAAGGTCTAAAATGCTAAAGTGTTATTGTATGATTGTTAAGTGAAAAGAAAGTGCTATAGCATGATTATGTGAACTTGAGTGCTTATGTGTTCAAGTGAAATGGTTGGCATGACAATCTTGTGTTATGTGAATTGTGTGATAGGATATTTGATTGTTATTGACTTAAGTGTTATCTAATCTTATGTGCTATATTTCTGTCTATTAACTGCTTTTAAATGTTGCCAGCTATTGTGAGTTGTTACTATGCCGCCACGTCGTGGTATTCAAGGTCAAGGGGCAGATGAAGAGGCAGCAGAACAGGGTCAACAACCGTTGCCTGAACAATTTGTGGCTACTATGACCACTGCAGTTGACCGGATTACACAGGTATTGCATGAGCAGAGGCAGGACAGGAATAATAATCCCCAGGGAAATCTAGCTAATCCTGGTGGACAAGGGCATAGGGCTGAGAATAATAAGTTGGAGAAATTCCTGAGCCACGAGCCGGGAAAGTTCTTTGGAGAGCCGGATGATGAGGCAGCCGAGAGATGGATTAACCGTGTTGAGAAAATTTTTGCTGCTTTGAGGTACACTGATGAGGCAAGAATAGATTGTGCGGCAGTCCTGTTTGAGGGCAACGCAGGACAGTGGTGGAACACTGTCATGATGAGGTGGGACTGTGAGGATGTACCGCATTTGTGGGATAATTTTGTGAGTGAGTTTCGGGACAAGTATATTCCCGAGATGGCTATGAAAAGGCTAGAAGATGAATTTGTGGTCCTGAAGCAGGGAAACATGACTGTTGCATAGTATGAGGCTAGGTTTGTCAGCCTGTCGAGGTATATGCCTGAGCTAGTGCGGCCAGCTAGGAGGATGATTCATAGGTTTGTTCGTGGGCTGAGAATGGATATTCAGCTGCACTTGACTAGGCAGACTTATACTACTTTTCCCGAGGCTTTCCAAGCAGCCTCGAAGTTTGAGAAATGGAAGGCTGAGATGATAGCTGAGAGTAGCCAGCCGAGTAAAAAACAGTACTTGGGCCAGAGCAGCCAGAGTCAGCCGAGGCAGTATCAGACTTCTGCGCAGGTTCCTCAGCAACGTCCGTATCGGCCTCAGGATCAGATTTAGGGGAGGCCAGCTGTGACTAGACCCCAATAGGGAGGTACAGTTCCTACTACTGCCAGAGCCCATGCACCTACGGGAAACACTGCAGTAAGGCAAAATCAGCAGTGTAACTTTTATAATCGATCAGGGCATATTGAGGCTAATTGTTGGAGAAAGAGTGGTAAATGCACTGGTTGTGGAAGTGATGACCATAGGGTGAAAGATTGCCCTAAGTATAAGAATGTTCAGGGTCGTACTAGAGGCCAATGTGTGTAGAATAGGGCTGTAGGTGCAGGTCCAACACAGAGGGTACAGGCTAGGATCTTTGCACTGGATGCGGAGGAGCTACCCGATATTACAGCAATAGTGGAATGTACCTTTCTTCTCAATACTCAGCCAGTTAAAGTTTTAATTGATCCCGGAGCTACACATTCGTTTAGAACTCCTGCATGTGCACGATCTGTGAGTGTTTGCATTGATAAACTGCCGCATGAAGTTGAAATTAGTACGCCTTTGGGTGCGAAATTTGTTACTGAGTCTATTTGCAAATCTTGTGATATATGCATTGAGAACCGTAATTTTCTTGCTGATTTAATTATACTGCCCTTCCGTGACTTTGAAATCATTTTGGGAATGGACTGGTTGGGGAAGTACTATGCTCAGTTGGATTGTAGAACAAAAATTGTTTATCTTCAGATTCCTGACCTACCAGTACTGGAGATTGTTGGGAACTGTAGGGCTGCCCGGATACCTCTTTTATCATCAATCAAGGCTTCTAAGTTATTGAATAAAGGTTGTGAAGCTTACTTAGCATATCTGATCAATCAGCCTACTGATAAGTTGAATTTGAATGAGGTTCCGATTGTTAAAGACTTCCCTGGTGTATTTCCCGAGGAATTACCGGGTTTACCACCGGATAGGGAGATTGAATTTGTGATTGACCTTATGCCAGGCACTGCACCAATTTCTAGAAGTCCTTATAGAATGGCATCGGCTGAACTTCAGGAATTAAAAATTTAGCTTCAGAACTTGCTTGAGAAAGGGTTTATACAACCTAGTTCTTCGCCGTGGGGTGCGCCTGTGTTGTTTGTGAGAAAGAAAGACGGCATGCTACGGTTATGTATTGATTACAGGGGACTTAATCAAGTCACGATTAAGAACAAATACCCCTTGCCGTTGATTGAAGAATTGTTTGACCAGTTGTAGGGTGCGAGTGTTTACTCTAAATTTGACTTGAGGTAGGGTTACTATCAACTCAGGATTCGAAGTGACGATATACCAAAGACGACATTCAGGACTAGATATGGCCACTATGAATTTGTTGTGTTACCGTTTGGATTGACGAATGCACCAGCCGCATTCATGGACTTAATACAGAGGGTTTTTCGACCTTATCTTGATCAATTTGTCGTAATCTTTATTGATGACATTTTAGTGTACTCTAAGAATGAGGCTGAACATGAACAACATTTGAAGATTGTGCTACAGACTTTGCAAGAAAACAAGCTTTTTGCAAAATTCAGCAAGTGTGAATTCGGGTTGAATCAAATATCTTTTCTAGGTCATATCATTTCAGATCAAGGAATTTCAGTAGACCCAACTAAGATTGAAGTTGTTTCATCTTGGAAGAGACCTGAAACGGTGTTAGAGATTCGGAGTTTTCTTGGGTTGGCACGTTACTATCTAAGGTTTGTTAAAGACTTTTCCAAAATTTCTGGACCTTTAAGCCAGTTGACTCGAAAAAAAGTTACTTACAATTGGGATGCTAAATGTGAATCTAGTTTCAAAGAACTGAAGAAGTACAGCTCCTATATTAGCTTTACCTGAGGGTACAGGAAACTTTGTTGTCTACAGTGATGTATCTAAAGAAGGTTTGGGCTGTGTTTTAATGCAGAATGGTAAGGTGATTGCCTATGCTTCTAGGAAGTTGAAACCATATGAAGTCAATTACCTTACACATGATCTAGAATTAGCTGCAGTTGTGTTTGCTTTGAAGAAGTGGCGTCATTACTTGTGGGGTGGCAGATTTGAAATTTTTACTGACCACAAGAGCCTCAAATATTTATTTTCACAAAAGGATTTGAATATAAGGCAGCGAAGATGGCTAGAGCAATTAAGTGGCTACAATTGCTCTATTAACTACATGCCAGGTAAGGCAAATGTTGTTGCAGATGCTTTGAGCCGAAAGGCTACTATTACAAGTTTAATTATCAAGGATTGAGAGACTTTGGAGGAAAATTGGTCATGGAAGCCAGAAGCTACTGAGGGAGGAAGTCGATTTGCTAGCTTGCAAATTCAGTCAAGATTGTTAGCACAAATCAGAGAGGCTCAGAAGACTGATCCTCACATCTTGAAAATTCAAGCAAAAGCTAAAGGGGAAGAGTCGGAGTTTAAATTACATGCAGATGGTATCTTCAGATTCAGGGACAGGGTGTGTGTTCCTGGTGATTCGACTTTGAAGAATGAGATTATGTCCGAGACACATAATTCGAGATATACGATTCACCCGGGCAGTACTAAAATGTATAGAGATCTGAAACAACACTTCTGGTAGAACAATATGAAGAGGGAGATTGCTGGGTATGTATCCAGGTGTTTGACTTGTCAGAGGGTTAAAGTTGAACATCAGAGGCCAACCGGGCTTTTGCAACCGTTGTTGATTCTGCAATGGAAATGAGTGCATATAACAATGGACCTTGTGACCGATCTTCCTAGATCTCCGAGAGGATGTGACTCTGTTTGGGTTGTTGTGGACTGATTAACTAAGGTTACACATTTTATTTCTGTGAACAAACAGGATAGCCTTGATAAACTAGCTGAGCTTTATGTTGCTAATATTGTGAGACTGCATGGTGTGCCGCAGAGTATAGTGTCAGATAGAGATCCCAGATTCAGATCTCGTTTTTGGCAGCAGTTGCAAGAAGCCATGGGAACTAAGTTGAGCTTCAATACTGCATATCATCCACAAACTGATGGCCAGTCTGAGAGAACTATCAGGATCTTGGAAGACATGCTTCGGGCATGTGTGTTAGACTTTGGGAAGAATTGGGAGAAGTTTTTTCCTTTAGCGGAGTTCGCCTACAATAATAGTTATCAATCTACTATAGGTATGGCTCCCTACGAGGCATTGTACGGTCGTAAGTGCAGATCCCCATTGTATTGGGAAGAGGTTGGAGATATGAGAATAGTTGATCCGACTGTGTTACCTGAGATGATTAAGATGGTGGATAATGTTCACCTTATTCGCCAGCGTATGCTTACAACTCAGAGTCGTCAGAAGAGTTATGCGGATAAGCACCGTCAGGATCTTGAGTTTGATTTGGGAGATTGGGTATTTCTTAAGATTTCTCCTCGAAAGGGGTTGATTCGGCACGGTAAGAGCGGGAAACTTAGTCCCAGGTATGTGGGTCCGTATAAGATCACCGAAAAGGTGGGTCCTTTGGCTTACCAGTTAGCTTTACCTCCGAGCTTGTCAAGACTGCACAATGTGTTCCACATGTCAATGTTAAAGAAGTACCATCCCGATCCTTCACATGTACTTGAACCAGAGCCTTTGCAGATTGAGGAAAAGTTAACTTATGAAGAGAAACCGATTCGAATTATGGATCGAAAAGTTCAAGAACTTCGCAGAAAGAGTATTCTGTTAGTAAAGATTTTGTGGAATCATCATGGGTTTGAGGAAGCAACTTGGGAAAGAGAGGACCAGGTTCGGAATCAGTATCCAGAGTTGTTTGTTGACCAGGTAAGAATTGCGTGGGCGCAATTGTGTTAAAGGGGAGAGGGTGTAATACCCGAGCCCGGAATGTGAAAATTTCTTGTTTATTATTTTGAAAATTATATTTTCTTAGATTCTTTGAGATTTAATTGTTACTTCTTTATTGTCGCAAAGAGCATTGCATTTCGAGAGCGATACTTAGAGGGTGACTTCTAGTCCTCAACAAATAGTGAAACTAGCATTTTGGTGTCTTAAATTTTATGTTTTATTTGTTGTTAGCTAGAATTAATTTTGTGGTAGTTATTTTAGTTTAAAAATGCATAAAAATAGGCTATTTGACCAATTTTAAGTTAGTTGACCAAGGGGTTTGACCTTTGACCAAGTTGTCATCCTTTATTAAGCAAAATAACTAAGAAAAATAAAACACAAAGCTGAAAAAACAGACCTTGAGCAGGCCGAAACATTGAGAGAAAAAAAAAAAAACCATTTCAACTTCCAAACTTCCAATCTTCGCGTGGGCTTGTGCGGGGTTGTTACTGAGGCATCCAGCAAGGTTTTCTTAGCAACTAGGAGTGTCCAAGGTGAGGGAAGCACGTTATTTGCGCATTTTAAGGTTATATGTCTCAACTTTATGATTTTTGAGTTTTATCCGTAGTTTGTTATTTTAATCATTTTAATGCTTAAAGAACGTTCCTTGACAATTGTAGAACATGTATTTGTAGCTTTTTAACATTGTATGCGGTTGAATGTTGAGATTGTAATTTAAAATGTCAATTGAATAGTAAAATATGAATAGTAAATCCTCGAAACGTAGAAGTTGCGATGTTATGCTTTCTGTTGATGTGAAAAGATGCTAGATATGCTAGAATGCCTAAATGCATGATTTGTTTGGGTTGCGTAGTGGAAAAATACAGAGAAATGCCTTGGTGAAAGCTGGGGACATTTAGGTTGAGTTTAGTGTTTCCTCGTTTTGCTTGATGGCATTGTCTCGGGAGGCCATGGAAGCACTTTTGGTGTGTTTATGGCGTTGGTTGGGTGTTTGGTTAGAGTAGTTGTAGTTCAAATGAGCAAAGGGAAAAATCGGGGCTTCGCGTGAATTCTAGGGTAAAGTAGGGTTTCAGGGTCTTTGGACGTGCCTTATGGTGACCTAGGAGGATTAGTGAAGTCGGTTTCCAGAACTCGTGGCTCGTTTGGAAATAGTAGCGTTTTGATAGTTCGGGTCGATTTGTGATTTTGCTTGTAATCTTAATGTTATGCCTATAGAATGTTTAATATGCTTGTTAGAGTTGATTTTGATTGAAATGCTTATCAGCTGTTGCTGTTGCGTGCGAGAGTAACCTACTTTGTTATTCTCTCACGTGTGGCTTTATTGCTTGATTGCTTGATTGTTGCATTGTATATTGAATTGCATTCATAGAGTCAGGGGCGGTGTGATAGGCCTCTCTGGGTGGCCTCGGGTTGCCAGTGTTGGTTGCTTTAGCTCCGTGTCCTATTCCCTTTCTCGCTTGGGTTGCCTCCCAGGGAAATTTGGGTCGTAGAATTGATGGATACTTCCGGGGTATTCCAAACTGAAATTATAAAGTGGTTTGGACCGGCCCGTCGTCATCGAATTCGTGATTGAAAGTTGCTCGTGGAAAGTGAATCGTATCCTTTGAATGAGTGTTTATAGTTTTAATGCTTGTCTTGTTGATTGTTGGCTTTGTTTGTATCTCTATATGATAATTGAATGAATTGCTTGGCTATTTGCATTGCATTCTCCTCTCATCTCCGTCCTTGAGACCAATTGCCCTCGCTGAGCAATAGTTTTTGCTCATTCCTTTCTATACCATATTTTTACAGGAGTAGTTGAAGCTGATCACATTGAGGTAATAGAGGAGGAGGAGCAAGTGGAGGTGTTTCCTTGATAGCACTCCTTTGCTTAGCTGGTGGTTGGTTGCCAGACTTTTGTGCGAGCCATGCTTGATGTGTTTAATGCTTGGTCGTCGCTTTATTTTTTAGGCTTGTGGCCTTTTATGTAGTTCTATTTTGAGGCCTTTATGGTCTTCTGTTGTAAAGGTTTAAGGAGTGTAAAGTTGTAAAGTTATACTCACTTGACTAGAGAATAATTGCATACTAATGGTTTAACTGTTTAGTGGCATAAATACTTGTGTAGTATGCATGACATTTTGGATTGCAATGTTGGTTAATAAGAAAATGTATGTTTTTAAAGAAAGTCGGCTTGGTTCAAATGTTTATTATGGAATTCGCAAGTATTATATTGAATGTAGGGTTTTCGGATCGTCCACAGTACAGAGGAGACTCCGTCCGTGTGTTGGGTCCGGGCTTGGCCTTTTGCGAGGTCGGGTCGGGGCGTGACACAATAGGTTGGTATAGTTTAATTTCTAAGCATGAATGTATATTTGCTTGTGATTGCTTGTTGTGAACCAAGGCTCGGATGGCCTTGAGGTGGTTGAATGTTTGGACATTGTATTGGTCCACTTATATGCCATCGCAGGTTTGCTTTTTGCCT
Organism: Ehretia macrophylla; assembly: GCA_037974665.1. Taxonomy (NCBI): domain Eukaryota; kingdom Viridiplantae; phylum Streptophyta; class Magnoliopsida; order Boraginales; family Ehretiaceae; genus Ehretia; species Ehretia macrophylla. Next base: position 35,428,433 of record CM075770.1, read on the forward strand.
AGAAATAGGGGAGACTCCATCCGTTTTCCCTAAAATTTTTCTCGGGTTTGGAATTAGGTTGTGATTAGATTGATAGATTGAACATCCGGTCTCGAGAGGGATCGAGGTGTTACACTATGTGCCAAAGTCTTGTCATTGATATCTGAGATGTAGTTCTCTTTTGTTATCTTGTATATTAAAACTAGATGTTATTTACTTAGAAGTTTATGATATATAAGATGTTGTAGAGATAATGGATTAAAAGTTGCTAGTTTAGTGGTCTTGTTTTGGAACATGATTAGGCTACTAAGTTGGTTATAATCTATTTTGGGAATGTATGTTATATAGTAAATGTATGATGTTGGAACGGAGGCGTATAATTTATGGATGCAATGGTAAAGAATGTTTATTGTATATTGTGGTTGTGTTGTTAATAGTTGAATTATTGTAGAGTTGGATGTATGAGTTTCGAAGAGTTTGGTTTAGAGCCTTGGTGTCCTAATTACTGTCATTATACTGTCCAAATTCCGTTGCGTCCTAACTGATTGTAGGAGGGGTCGAGTTGGGGCGTTACATTCTTGGTCATATAGATGTCTTGATGCCGCCATTCTCTCATTTCAAATGACTGTCCTATCATAGTGAATGGAAGGGTAAAATCTTCAACAATCTCTTCCGCAGAGAATGGAGGCCAATCTATAGCTTAACGACTCAAGTTGACAGTGATCTAGGCATCCGTGGCAGTTTTTCAAAAGAGGAGATCTTTACTACTTGAAATAGATCATGCCCAAAAATAGGAGGATTGGAGGGCTTTGAGGGAATATTTGAGACTTCCTTTTCTACTATATTTTTCAGTCCCTCGATATGCATTATTTCAATCACCGAAAGTCGAGACTGGGTATTGGTGAAATGGAGCTTCTGACTCAATTGAAGAAAGAGAAGTGAAAGTCGCTTTCTTCCATAATGGAGGACTTCTTCCTTACATGCCTGAAGACTTGAAGTGCTTTAGACTTTAGTTATGGTTAGGTGTATACTTATATTCAATGGAATTCCATCCCTTCCATCAACGTTTAGGAAAAGAACATACCTCAATGCTGCTGAAGAAATCAAATTACTCCTTCCAATATGAATTGCCTCTAGTTTCGTTAGACTAGGCGATATCTTCTTTCTTGCTTGCTTATAGTTTCATATTAGGCTTAATTCCTCATATTAGATGATATCAGATTTTCTACCTATCTGAAACTCTGGCTTTCTAAATTGAAAAAGTCTAGGCCAATTCCAGAGGTAAATGAAAGGCTTTGGTATTAAATATGTAAGTAAAAAGGCTTTTTTTATCTTGGAATCCTACCAAGAGTCAGTTTATAGTGAACCAAGGGAAGTGATTGGGACATATAGTCTGTAAAGATGGATTAAAAATAGGATCAATTACTCCTAATTCGGGAAATGGTGACCCCGATAAGGAAACCGTGTTCGGCCCTTTCTAGGACTTTTGATTATCCCACTAAAGATTCATTAAGCATTTAGCCAAAGATGCACATCCTTAAGGTTAACTGGAAGGGAGCCTAAAAACTTGTACAATACAATAACAATAAGAGATCTGGCTTTCTCAAAAATCTTGGCATGGTACCATGCGAAATACACCCTAGACATAGCAATCTTTTATGCGAGCGGATGTAGCATTTAAAAAACCATTTCCTCTTTTTTCACTCGCTGTAGAACGCTTCATTTAATGTAGCTCTAACATATCTCTTCAACTCATTAGAGCTTTCAATTGACATCAAACCCTTCCTCCTGGACTATTATACAGGATAATAGCTGGGACTAAGACTTGCGAGCTAATGAAAGGAATGGCAAAGCGGAGGGGAACATATAAGAGGTACGACTCTACTTTCATACCTTTTTTTGGGGCTAAGTTACTGCTTTTTTTTTTATTCAATTCCTATTATTTAAAACCTTATTTTATCTATCCATCATTTATTGGACCTATCTACTTGTATTTATTTGAACTGGTGCTTGACTTGATGGGAGAATTTCCTTAGAATGATTACTTCCTCTCCAGCACATGCACTTGTAAACCCCGAGGTCTGGTTGGTTGTGAGCTTTTCAAACACCCAAGAGTTGGGCATGGGATTGGCTAGAAGGAAAGCTGGGCAGCCCGCAGCTATGAGCTTAAAAGCTAGGAGTTATCCTATCTTTTGGATCCAATTTCTGGATGTGATGCCTGATAACCTGGGGTAGGAGTGGCAAGAGTTGACTTCCTAAAGCGGTAACAACCAGGGATGTCTAGAGAACTTCTCCTTGATTAGCTACAGAAAGAGCTAGAAAGTCATTTCATTATGTCTGGTCTGAGACTGGGTACAGTGTAAGACGGTATCCTAGTGAGCGGAGCAGTCTTAAGAGCTAATCCGCCTTGATAATGAATTTCTAATTTCCTTATGGCTAAGGTACAATTGCATTTGAGTTACTAAAGTACTGTAGTTAGGTAATCGTACTACACTGCCTAAAAAAAGCCTTCTATCGATAGAGTGAATACTATACTCCTTTATGTCATTGGTTTTAAAGCTCGGTTATAGATAGATAAATGGTCAAAGAATCGATAACTCGAGAAAGACACTAAAAAAGGTATTCCTTCTCAAGTGCGAGAATTGCTATTAGGATTAAAGGCACAAAAGATAGGATCGAAACAGTAAAAGAGGTTTTTCTACCAGAGGTTTGTAAGAAAGGGGTTACCTTTTGGAAATGGTGACTCTTCCACAGGTAGAGATGAGGCTTTAGCCACTGCTGCTAATTATTCTTATTATTATTTCTTATTTTTTAATGTCGAAAGACCTTTTGACACTTGCTTAATCTTCGAGGGCTATGCTTGCTTCCCTTGCAGAAATTTGAATGAATTTGAATTGTATCATTAGTCTTTCTCTCCAGCTCCTTTTCCAGAATGGAGAAGTTGTGTGTGGATTGGCGTAAAAAGCCAGATCTTATTTCGTATTCCTTAAAAACGAAAGGTAAAAGAAATTCGGGGTTTGGCTTTGGTCACCAAGTCAACTCTTCCCGCCGAGAGGAGTTATTAAATCATTAGCTTTAAACAGGGATTTCTTTGATGTTAATAGGAGGAGAGTTATTGATTCATCCGTAGTTATACTGATTTTGGAATAGGTCTTGGCTCTGAAGGCTTTTCCTTTCGATTGTTTGTCTTCTAGTTCCCGCTTATTCTAAGTCTGTGGTAGAGCTATAGCCTGGAAAGGTTCTCCATGACATACGAGAAAGGCTTTTTGGTCCTTTAGTATTTAGTAGTTGTCACTCACAGCCCCTTTCATTTATAGAAGAACTCCGTAGTTTATTAGTTGCATCCGAGGTTCAAAGCCCTGCTCATAGAAGGGATGGAGACATCTGCTTTTAGAATGAGAGAGTCATGGACCAATGCAATGAATATGGACTTATAGCAAGAAGGATTATCAACATATCATTCTAATATAAATCGGGAGGATAATCATCCATCGCTTTTAAGAGAGCAAAGTCTTCTTTAAAGCCAAATGATATAACTTAGTATAAACTACCATGCCAATCTCTAATATTGAAATTGGAAGCCTAGGGCCTCTTCTCGTTTAGCTTTTAAAGGATGTCAGAATGGCGCTTGTAAGCCTTGAAAAAGGGTCGGTTGATGATTGCTTGGGAATTCCAACCTTTTTTTACGAAATGTTCAAAAAACATGCCAAGGAAATTTGTCAAAAATCTTATCAAAGTCAAACACAGAAGTAAGGTAAAACGACTGTGGAAACTACATCCAAGTAGGGGATTTTTCGAATCAAGGCCCCAAAAAACATAAAGGGATGCTACTCCATTGGTTCGTAATCTGTCCGTTAGCCATGTCCTAAAAGCCTAATCTGTATAAGTGCCGGCCAAACAACAATCTCTTCTTGAAGCAAATCTACGATAGTATACCTTATTATAAGCTTATTATAATTAATAGTAGTACTAGTACTAGTAACAACGCATATACAACAACAAAGTTGATATACGCTTGAAGCTTTCATGAAACAACAAGGAGGGGAAACCATGCTTCTACGACCGGGCAATGACTAAATGATAGAGGAAAACCTATTACCTGAATATGTTCTTTTCCTGAACATATAGATGTTCGTGAAAGAAACAGCTGCAAGGTGAATGAGTAACCATGCGTGTAATCGGTTGACAATGAGGATCATACTTTCATGGCACTAAGACAAATGCAAAATGCTTGCATCTGACCTTAGCAACCGAGACTGCAGCTGCCCATCAGTAACAGTAACGTACACTATAATGCCTGTGTGATGAACATCTTGTGGAAATATTAGGCACTAAGAAACTGAGGCAAAGTGGTTTATGATTGAGCTTTATTGTGTCCCTCAAGGCCAGTCTCAGTTGATTCCCTCCAACATCATTGTGTTTGACCATCCCAGCTGAAGAAAAGTATACTTTCTAAGAACTTGTTCTTGAGTTTGCTTTCATCGACAGGTAGGCTGACCAAGGCAATCTCGATTTAAGACTAGACTAAGAAATCCTATTAGGTAAGATCCCGCCTTTCATAGTGATTGCATTCATTCATTTATGGATTTGAACGATGCTGCCCATTTTTATTTCATGGTAGACCACTAGTTCACCTCTTTGTTGGACTATCTCAGTTCGGTTTACAATCAACGTTTTCGTTTAAGGACTTCGTTCCTCAGCAAAGACCTATAGCGAATCGTATATACATAAGCCACGAGTCTCTCAGTGGAAAAATTAATGCAGCCCTTACACAACCTAAACCGTTTACCTGAAAGGGTATGACATCCGTACCTATTGCATCATTTGCCTTAATGATAAAGCAGGCAAGAGCAAGAAACACTTCGTAGCAGAATAGGAGTTCGTTCTTCCATATTTAGATAGCCCTAATATTCCGAACCCGTTCTACTTTTAACTTGAAGTTTGTGGATGATAGCACGTATGGGTGGTATGAGTGCCATCAACGTATCCTAAGAAATTGCTCTTTTCAGCTCACAAGAATGGAACAAAAAGTGAACGAAGGGAAGAATAAATGGAAAGGCTCTGCAACTTAAAAAGAAGATAGGTTGGCAAACCAGACAACAAAGAAGAGATACAGAAAAGTTACCGACGATGGGATGGGATTTGAACACGTCTTTACAAATTGCAATTCCGCTCATGACCGTAAGATACAAAGCGAAAAATTTCATTACTAGAAGAGACCAGGAGGTGGGCTTGGAAGTAGCCAATTCGAATAAGTACGCATATATCTCGTGGTCACTTACAAGGAGGATCTCTTATGCTTTAGTTGAGAAGGTTCAACAAGAACGGATTTTATACCCATTCCTTAGCACACCTAAGGCTTGGGAAAGAAAAGAACCTGAGGTTTGAAGATGCTCGACCAATAGGGAGAGGAATAGAGAATGGGTTCTTGGATAACCAAGAGATTACTGGAGTGACAAATAACTGCAATATCATCTTCGATAGAGTAGAGTGAAGGAAAGGGCTCAAGAATGACTAAAGCACTACTAAAAGGAGAAGTCTAATAGGGCTTTCACCCCTTTCAAAGATTTGACTAGAAGAAGAAGGCGAGCCAGCAGATAACGGCCTATCAAATCTTTTGAACAGGCCTTCAGCTTCAATCAAATAGGCCATATATCGAGATTCACTCATAAGACGAGCGACTACTAGAAGACTATAACAACTCCTTACTAAGCAAGATGACTCCATCACCTGACATATGAGATTGGACTCAAGCCAATGCAAATGAGGTTTTTAATCCTTGATTGAATTTGATTGAAAAGTTGCAAAACACCGCTGTTCAGTCACTCCTTCATATACGGAAGTCAGTCAGTTCCATGGATTTGATCAAGTAAGTTAGCGAGTCAGGAAACTGGACAATGGAGGACACATGAAACACAAAGATATGAGAAATGTTAGAGTGATTTCGACTAAGAGTAACTCGACTCTAAAAAAGGTGGAAAAAGCCCCTTTCCATTTTCTCTCATTTCAATCTCCGCGAGTTCGGTTTGTCTGCAAAACTCAATCAAAGTAGTTCGTCCACCTTCTCAAGTGTCAGATGGCAGCTCTTGCACTTGGTATTCCCTATTCTAAGACATCAACAACGACTTAGGTTTTGACTTTAGCCTCAGCATCGTTCTCTCTTTCTTATTCCTCATCTAAATCCTATTTCTTCCTCCTTGTAGCTCCTGAAACGGATGGTTCGTGGGGTTTGCCTATATGCTGCATGTATTTTCTGTCCTCTCAAATGGTGGAGCATAGTGAAAAGAGAGCCGTTTAAGCCACGAAGTGTGTGTTTGCCTATCAGGCTAGATAAACTTACCTTTCTCTCCCTACGCATGATCTATTAAACCCGTTTAGGGAAGGTAACCTATGTCAGGACGAGACATCACCATTCCTAGATTCGGGCAATGGGACAGGTTCACCCAACATAGGGAAAGGGAAATGAATGTAATAGAATAGGTGCGTTGGCCCTAGAAGAGATAAGATCCAACCTAAGAACACAGAAACCAGTTGAAAGTGGATATGCGACTAAGAGTACTAGTAAAAGCTAATATATGACTTACTATACTAGTAGTAGCTTAGTAGTAGTAGTAGTAGTAATAGCGGATATGTGAAGGAAAGTGCCTATTCACAATGGTTGGCTTAGGCTATCCTTCGATCTCTTTCTGTCATCCCAGATTCCATCATCTTAGAAACCCGGGCAACCTTATCCCTCATCGCTTGTTTGAGAGCTACAACTTCACCGGTGACATTGCTATTTTCGGGTATCAAAGGTGAAATAAACAAATCAATCGCATGCGAAAAGTATGGGGAGTAGATTCATTTCACCGATGCTTCGATCACTTCTCGACCGGGACTTCTTCCTATAGATACCGGAGAGATAGATCTCAAGGAAGCTTTGAACTACTTCCATGCAAGGAAAAGATAAATCGATAGTATTATCGATTTCAGGCAAAGCAGACTGAGATAGCGATACCAAGCCTAGCTTGAAAGAGATCGATCACAGGCATGTGGTGAAGCACAGTGAAAGAAAGATAAGATTAGTGAGGTTTGAATATGCTCGACCTATAGGGAGAGGAATGGAAGTAGTACGAGAAGCTAGATGTAGAAAGAAATACTGGGGTTATGAGCCTGAATGGCAGGGAGAAGAAACGGCCTATTCCAAAGAGGGAGATCGGTTCGGCGTCATAGACCTCGGATTGTTTCCCTGACATGTGATCCTAGCTCAGAGAAATTGGCTTTCTCACCTTTGGAAGCAGCTCGTAGAATAGGTCCGGTAGCTTTCTTGATTGACCTGCTGTCACATCTCAAATCGGTACAGCTAATCTCTTGGAACACCTTCCTCACAAGACTCTCAGCATCCTACCAGTCAGATCTAGTTGCTCGGTAGACCAAATCAAGTAGATAGTGAGGCATGTCACTGGTTGAGGAACGAAGACAAGAAGCTAGTTACGTTTCAGGCAGTTCGGGTTTCTTGTGTCTGACTTTCCCAATGTTTTTTCCATTCGATTGAACTTTCCCTTAGTGGTGCTCTCTCCTTGCATAGGCATAAGTGATCCGACAAGCACTCTCCGAACATGAGTTCAAGCATGACGCTCAATAAGGCAGTGAGCAGGCATTCCAGGTAGACTACTGAGATTCCCAGAAGCATGAGTCCAATCTTTCTTAGACCAGCAAGTCCCCCGAATTCAGTTAGCAGAATTCCCAACTCTCTCTGACTGGATTGGCTATCTTCTCTTTGTGACTATTGCAATCTTTTCTAGCATGTGTTTCGCATCTGACTTTTGTTACATTTATGAGTTTTGGATATTATCCGCAGTGAAACAATTTAGAAGGATCTTCGCTCCCGGTGTGATACCCCGAACCTGACATGTATTCAATAGCATTTAAAGTTCATTTAAATTGAATTTTATTGACCTTTCACCTTCTTTGACCAAACTAGTTGACTTTTCATCTACATTGACCAACTAGGACAAGGTGGGAATTTTTGAAATGTTTAATAAAGGGAAAACTTTGGATTAGAAATAAAAAAATGCAATGTTAAGTTAGTCAAATTTTGGGTCAGCTTTGGAATTAAATCTGAACCAATTGGGGAAGAGTTAGGTAGCAAATTATATATGGTTGGAAAGCTCTATGAGTCTTGTTTCTGAGGCTTCAAACCGTTCGTGAATTGGAGTTTTCTAGAAGAAGTTATGGCCGTTTTCGTAAGGTCGCGCATAGCTGTTTTGGTTTGGCGGGTTGACCGAAGCTTTCACCATTTGACTTCAACTTGTCATCTTATATATGCATAATACATTACAAAAACAAGCAAAAATCTGGAAGAAAAAAAAAAGAAAAAAGAAAGGGCGAAAACCATAGGAGAAAAAAGAGAAAAAAGATTTCAACATCAAAACTTCAAATCTTCGTGAGAGCTTGCACGGGGTCGTTTTCGAGGCTTCCAAGGTGGTTTTCCTTCCGTCTAAGGTGAGGGTTTCATCATTATTTGCGCATTTGAAATTATTATGCCTAAACTTTAATTTTTAGGAATTATGCGTAGATCGTTATTTTATCTGTTTTGATGCTTAAAGAATGTTCCTTGACAATTGTAGAACACATATTTGTAGACTTTTAGCATTTTCTACAGTTGAAAATAGCAATTGAAATTTTAAATGCGAATGGAATAGTAACATATGAATAGTAAACCCTCGTTACATTAAAGTTGCTTCGTTTTGCGTTCTGTTGATATAAGAAGGTGCTAGATATGCTAGAATGCCTAAATGTAAGGTTTAATTGGATTGTGTAATGGAAAAATGAGGACAAATGCCTTGGTACAAGTTGGGGCCATTTAGGTTGACTTTAGCGTTTCCCCGTAATGCTTGAAGGCGTTGTCTCAGGAGGCCATGGAAGAACTTTTGGTGCAGTTATGACATTGGTTGGGTGATCAGTTGAGGTAGGTGTAGTTCAAACGAGCAAAGGGAGAAATCAGGGCTTTGGGAGAATTCTAGGGTAAAGTAGGGTTTCGTGGACTTTAGACGTGCCTTATGGTGTCCTAGGAGGAGTGGTGATGTCGATTTCCAAAACTCGTAGCTCGTTTGGAAGTATTAGCATTGAGAAAGTTACGGTCATTTAGTGTTTTAGTTGACTTTTATAATGCTTGCTTATATAATGCTTATTGTGGATTATTATGCTTGTTATACTTGATTATGATTGAATTGTATATCAATTATTGATAATGCTTGTTAGTGTTGTTCTTGTTACTTTATTGATTGTAAATGTTTATTGTATCGCATGTTGTTACTAACCTGCACTTCAGTGCCTTGCTCGATTATCATTATATTCCTCGTATTGCATTGCATTGTGTCAGGCGCGTGAGTGATGGGCCTCTCTGGGTAATCTCGGGCTGCCAGGGTTGGTTGCTCTAGCTCCGTGTCCTATTCCCGTTCTCGCTTGGGTTGCCGCCCAGGGAGTTTTGGGTCGTAGAATTGACAGAGTATATCCGGAGTACTCTAACGGAAGTTATAAGGTGGGTGAGCCGGCGCGTCATCATTAAAGTCATCGAATTCATGATCGGTACATTACTCATTTGAGTGAACCATAGCCATCAGAGTGTGGTATAGCTTTGAATGGTTGTGTTAATGCTTTTATTAATTGGTTATTGTATTGATTGTTTAATAAAATGCTTGCTTGTCAATTATATTGCTTAGCTGTACCTATTTGCATTGCACAAACTTTTTTCTCTCCATCTCGATATCTGTCTCGCCCTCACTGAGTATACGTGTTGAGTATACTCACTCCTCACCACCACATTTCAGGAAATGCCTTGTTAGCTGGAAAGTTCGTGGTTATGTGAAAGTTCGTGCTTGAAGAGTTGTCTTGCGTGTTGTGTGGCTGAGTTGTAGAAAGATGCAAAGATGTATGTTTTCATGTATTGTTTGTATTTAGTGTTAAAAGTTATGTAATTAACTTAACTAGGTTTATTAGAATGGTAGGATAGTCTATTTTATGCAGTAGGTTAATATAGTTTAATTGTCAAGTATGAATGTACTTGTAAAAGATGAGAAGAGATAGGTTAGCATTTAAACTGGAAATGTATATTTACGTGTGTTCGCTTGTTGAGAACCAAGGCTCGGATGGCGTTGTGGTGTTTATATGGTTGGACACGGTGCTGGTCCACTTATATGCTATTACAGGTTTTACATTTTGACTAGAAACAAGGTAGACTCCGTCCGTCTTTCCCTAAAAATTGTGCCCGGGTTTGGAATTGGGTTGTGATTAGATTGATTGATAGAACTCCTGGTCTCGAGAGGGATCGGGGTGTTACAGGTGGTGTCAGAGCTTGTTTAGCTCATAAGTCGGGACAGGGTCCTCGGTCTAGTTGGTAGTGATCCTTGAATGTGTGCTTGTTAAGTGTGTCTTGAAAGTGTATGCTTGTATGTGAGATTGTGTGTCTTAAATTGAATGTGTGCACCTATGTGATATAGTTATGTGTTATGTGCTAAATATGTGTTACGTGAAGTGAAGTGACTACTCGTGTATCGAATTGGCATCGTGAATTGAACTGATCTTGTGAATTGTTATTTGCCTGAAGTATTACTTGTAATGTGTGTCTTGGAATGTCTTGAATTGGTTATGCCGTGATTTGAATTGATGATGTTGTGCTTGACTTGATTGTCGTGCTTGAGTGACTTTGTTGAATAAACTGTTTTATAAACTGTTTTGCAAACTTGCTTGCATAATAGTTTAAGGCATGTGTATAAATGTGATATCCTGGCATTCATACATGTCCTATTGAAATGGTAAGAAAGACTTCTTCCTCCCTTAAAGAGAAATGGTTCACAGCTGGCCTTCCAAGATGTATGGATTGGCGGGAAATGAATGGCATTTAATTGACCTTTATTTGGGAGTTGGTGGTTGTCTTTGGAGCTTGGTTATTGGCATACTTCTAAGACTCTTCTTCGTAGTTGGCAATCATAAAAAGATAACTTTCATTGGGGTTCTGTATGATGGCTCTTGGTAGCATTCTTTTGGAATTCTTATTGGGTTTCCTTATTGGCAAGGTTGTATGAAGTACTCACTTGGCAAACAGTGCAGGGGCCTCGGAGTTCGGTTTTGTATATTGTGCACCAGCTCGGTATTTTCCTTAGGGTTTTCGTCTAGCTGGGAAATTGTGTTTGTTATCTAACTTGATTGTCTTATTAGGCAATTCTTGGTACTTTCTTACTGGAGCATTGTTCGGGTATTTTCTTTGGCATCCTTCAGTTGGTTTGGTAATTGGAATTCCTATCAGACTTGTTGTGTAATATTACTTACGGTATTCTTTGGAATTCTTATTGGGCATTCTGCTAGTATTTTTCTTATTGGCATTTGTTGGAAGATCCTACATTTGGAATTCTGCTTGGACTTATTATCTTGTATTGCTTAGGGCATCTCCATCGGCCTTTCCACTCAAGGGAAATCTATACTTGCTGTTTTACCAAGACGTTGCAGTAGGGACTCGGTGATTTGAGGATTTCATTTAGAGATTGGCCTTTGGTATTCTTCTCTATATACTTTTATAGAACTTTCAGCTAGATCTACTTACGGTAATCAGCACTGCATGAGGTGCATCTACTCTGACTATCTTTTAACTTTCTTATTTGGTACTTGATAGACTTCTATTGGAGATTCGTGTGTGGGGTATTCTTCTTGTCGTTATTGTGCGGTATTAGTGACAGCTACAGTATCTCTGCTTCAGTCTTTAGTTGGTATTTTCTCGGCATTCTTGGTTGGAATTTCTATGGGGGTTCTCCTACGAGCATCCTTATTCACTATCTTGCTTAACAACCGATGAAGATTAGTCAGAGTTGGATTTTAGATGATGCTGAGTTCTATTGGAAAAAAGAATTGCAAGGACGCAATTGTTTTAAGGGGGGAGGATGTGATACCCCGAACCTGGCATATATTCAGTAGCATTTAAAGTTCATTTAAATTGCATTTTATTGACATTTCACCTTCTTTGATCAAACTAGTTGACTTTTCATCTACATTGACCAACTAGGACAAGGTGGGAATTTTTGAAATGTTTAATAAAGGGCAAACTTGGGATTAGAAATAAAAAAATGCAATGTTAAGTTAGTCAAATTTTGGGTCAACTTTAGAATTAAATCTGAAGCAATTGGGGAAGAGTTAGGTAGCAAATTCTATATGGTTGGAAAGCGCTATGAGTCTTGTTTCTGAGGCTTCAAACCGTTCGTGAATTGGAGTTTTCTAAAAGAAGTTATGGCCGTTTTCGTAAGGTCGCGCATAGCTGTTTTGGTTTAGCGGGTTAACCGAAGCTTTGACCATTTCACTTCAACTTGTCATCTTATATATGCATAATACATTACAAAAACAAGCAAAAATCTAGAAAAAAAAAAAAGAAAGGGCCAAAACCATAGGAGAAAAAAGAAAAAAAAGATTTCAACATCAAAACTTCAAATCTTCGCGAGAGCTTGCACGGGGCTGTTTCCGAGGCTTCCAGCATGGTTTTCCTAGCGTCTAGGAGCGTCTAAGGTGAGGGTTTCATCGTTATTTGCGCATTTGAAATTATTATGCCTAAACTTTAATTTTTAGGAATTATGCGTAGATCGTTATTTTATCTATTTTGATGCTTAAAAAATGTTCCTTGACAATTGTAGAACACATATTTGTAGACTTTTAGCATTTTCTACAGTTGAAAATAGCAATTGAAATTTTAAATGCGAATGGAATAGTAAAATGTGAATAGTAAACCCTCGTTACATTAAAGTTGCTTTGTTTTGTGTTCTGTTGATGTAGGAAGGTGCTAGATATGCTAGAATGCCTAAATGTATGGTTTAATTGGATTGTGTAATGGGAAAACGAGGAAAAATGCCTTGATACAAGTTGGGGGCATTTAGGTTGAGTTTAGCATTTCCCCGTAATGCGTGAAGGCATTGTCTCGGGATGCCATGGAAGCACTTTTGGTACAGTTATGGAATTGGTTGGGTGTTTGGTTAGGGTAGCTGTAGTTCAAACGTGCAAAGGGGGAAATCAGGGCTTTGTGAGAATTCTAGGGTAAAGTAGGGTTTCGTGAACTTTAGACGTGCCTTATGGTGTCCTAGGAGGAGTGGTAATGTTGGTTTCCAAAACTCGTAGCTCATTTGGAAGTAGTAGCATTGAGAAAGTTGGGGTCATTTAGTGTTTTAGTTGACTTTTATAATGCTTGCTTATATAATACTTCTTGTGGATTATTATGCTTGTTATACTTGATTATGATTGAATTGTATATCAATTGCTAATAATGCTTGTTAGTGTTGTTCTTGTTATTTTATTGATTGTAAATGTTTATTGTATCGCATGTTGTTACTAACCTGCACTTCAGTGCCTTGCTAGATTGTCGTTATATTCCTCGTATTGCATTGCATTGTGTCAGGCACGTGAGTGATGGGCCTTTCTGGGTAGTCTCGTGCTGCAAGGGTTGGTTGCTCTAGCTCCATGTCCTATTCCCGTTCTCGCTTGGGTTGCTGCCCAGGGAGTTTTGGGTCGTAGAATTGACAGAGTATGTCCGGAGTACTCTAACGGAAGTTATAAAGTGGGTGAGCCGGTGAGTCATCGTTAAAGTCATCGAATTCGTGATCGGTATATTACTCATTTGAGTGAACCATAGCCTTCAGAGTGTGGTATAGCTTTGAATGGTTGTGTTAATGCTCTTATTAATTGGTTATTGTATTGATTGTTTAATTGAATGCTTGCTTGTCAATTATATTGCTTAGTTGTACCTATTTGCATTGCACGAACTTCTTTCTCTCCACCTCGATATCTGTCTCGCCCTCACTGAGTATACGTGTTGAGTATACTCACTCCTCACCACCACATTTTAGGAAATGCCTTGTTTGCTGGAAAGTTCGTGGTTATGTAAAAGTTCGTGCTTGAAGAGTTGTCTTGCGTGTTGTGTGGTTGAGTTGTAGAAAGATGCAAAGATGTATGTTTTCATGTATTGTTTGTATTTAGTGTTAAAAGTTATGTAATTAACTTAACTAGGTTTAGTAGAATGGTAGGATAGTCTATTTTATGAAGTAGGTTAATATAGTTTAATTGCCAAGCATGAATGTACTTGTAAAAGATGAGAAGAGATATGTTAGCATTTAAACTGGAAATGTATATTTACTTGTGTTCGCTTGTTGAGAACCAAGGCTCGGATGGCCTTGAGGTGTTTATATGGTTAGACACGGTGCTGGTCCACTTATATGCTATTACAGGTTTTACATTTTGCCTAGAAACAAGGGAGACTCCGTCTGTCTTTCCCTAAAAATTTTGCCCGGATTTGGAATTGGGTTATGATTAGATTGATTGATAGAACTCCTGGTCTCGAGAGGGATCAGGGTGTTACACCCAGTGACCGGCTTTGCAGGACCGCTATATGGCCTGGTCCACTCTTGGCTAAGCTATTTGGGCGGGACTTTCTCGATCACAGTTTCTCACTTCTCTCACTAACAGACTAGAAATTCAATCACTCATCATATAGAATAATGATTGACAAGTCCAGAGTGTGCACCAACGAGAGTACGCTGGAAAGATTCTCTGAATAGCAGCATTCCGATCTACTATGTGATTTTGTAAGAAGGATTTGGTTATACTTCTCTATTGGAGAAGCTAGAGAGATCATGCTTTCAGTACATCTCTCTTCTCTTATTGCATGATTGAGAGTGTCCTTTCTTCTCCCATTGATACTATTGACTGACTAATCCCAATAACTTTTCGATGGGATTGATCATAGCAAGGATTAGCATAGCAATCTATGTCACCCCTTTAACACTGCAATCAGAGTTTCAGAGTTTATGTCGGCAAATCATCTGCTAATTCAACTAGGAGATAGTAAAAGAGAAGAGATTGCTTGCTCAGTCTAGGTAGTCCAATCGGGAAGGAGATGGGATTGGAATTCGATTAGCCAACAGGATTGTTGACTTCTACCGGCGATCCAGTCACCCAGAGAATAGTTTGCACTGCACAGTATGGAATCTCAAATCTCTCTCGATGCCAACACTTTTTTATGTGTCCAGGCTGATCAGAGGTCCGACTTTCTGCTCTTATGAAATCAAAAGTTACCTGTCGAACAACTTATTCCTATTCCTTGAAATAACAACTCATGAAAAAGAATAGCCACTTCCTTATTTTATGCTATTTATTGAGTTTCTTCCCCTCGGGGGAGGTAGCAATAGCCTTTATCTAATCGACTATTGAGCCATCTCACTTGAAAGTCACTCACTACCTTAAGGCATACCTTTACTCCAACAACTAACTCAATGGGAATTTATTTTTCAAGTAAAACAAAGCTAGCGAAAGCTTCTAGGCACTGAGGTACGTATTGTACTACAGTCCAAAATCTGCCTCTTTCGCAAACAAGCAAGGGCGGTCTACGATCAGAAAGAAAGTCTTATCCCTTGCTTGTTCGGTACAAGACTACGCTATTCTTCGTATCAAGAAAGAAAATGGTTGTTTAATAGATTTAGGAGCTACTGACATAAAGGAAATGTGATTCGTATTCTTAACCTAAGGTAAGGCTTTCTAGTATTCCATCTTAATGGGAGGCCTTTGCCAGGTTGAAGACGATAGTTAGCTTTCGCTCATTCTTGCTTCGTATTCGAAGAGTGACTTCTTAACTAGCTTTAGAGTTAATGATAGACACACCTCTTTTCACGGAAACTATTAAGTTCTTTGCCTTACTAAGCTTTCTGGAAAGTAAGGACTATTCATACATTGAATCTCAACTGGCAATGCGCATTGACTCATTCTATCTCTCCTCTACCTTCTTGGGATGAGGCCCATCTATTAGCTCATTACCATAAGGATGTCTGATGTCCGGCCAAAGCCAAGGATGGAAAAGGTTTCTGCCAATCCCACCGACTAATCGAAGGCTATTGCTTCTATCTTCCAACCATCTAAGACCGGATTCAATAAAAGCTCTTTCTCTCTTGTTTTCATCCTATCTATCATCTCGGAGTAGGTATAGTAGTCTTAGAATAGGACATGGATAGTGCGGTAGTGGGATAAGAGAAGTGTTATACCGTTTGTTCAATAAGCCAATAAGAAGTAAAAGATTTCTCAAGCAAGATAGCATTCCTGAACCTCGTCCGAGTTACTGGAGCTATTTAAGACGTCTTTGTGACTCTGTTTGTGTTCCTTCACTGGAACCGGGCGTGGAAGTTAGCTCTATAATGCATAATAATCCACTAATACCAATGGTGGCCCCAGAGACACTAAGGCAAGAACCTAGACAACTTGAATTTGTTGTGTCCAACTAAGCTCAGTACCTTCCTCACGAGGATCAACTAATATGGGGAGATTCAGTAAATAACATCTAGCGTCAGCTAATGGCGGGCAAAGAAATTAGCGACGAGAACTTGGAAGAGACCCGCTTACTGGCCCAAGACCTCTTTGATTCTTAGGGAAGTTGTTCATTCAGAATAAGTTCAGGGCTTTTTTTAAAAATAGGGATAATAGTGTAGTGTTCTTTACATATTAAGTCAAGTGGTAAACTATGAAAAGAAAAATGGAAACAGGGGAGTTGGCTAACAAAGATGGACAGTAACGATTGTGTAATATAAATTTTTCGGCCTCGCTATCGAAAGGGGATGCTAATTGCTCAAAAATTATAAGCTATATGGGGGGCTTGGATCGTGAACAAAAACAATTGATCAAGAAGTTGGTCAACTTTTAAATGAAAGAGGGTAAAAAAAAAAGAGTTCGTGCTATTGTTTATCAAACTTTTCATTGCCCAGCTCGAACTGAATGGGATCTAATCAAACTTATGGTTGACGCCTTAGAGAATATAAAGCCTATATGCGAAGTGGAAAAAGTAGGAATAACAGGTACTATTTATGATATCCCTGGGATTGTAGCTAGGGACCGTCAACAAACCTTAGTTATTCGTTGGATCCTTGAAGCAGCTTTCAAACAACGTATAAGCTACAGGATAAGATTAGAGAAATGTTCATTTGCTGAGATACTGGGTGCTTACCGAAAGAGGGGAATTGTTTGTAAGAAAAAGAAGAATCTTCATGGACTGGCTTCCACCAATCGAAGTTTTGCGTGTTTCAGATGGTGGTAAAGTGAGACCACATAAAGAGCTCTTCCTCAGTCAGTTAGATTATTCAGTAAGATATGGCTCCTTTTTCCTTTTTGTTTGAATCTTCATATAGAAATCCGGCTTCCTCAAACTCCTCCCTTCATTCATTCAGTTGGAGAAATCCATAGGAGGCTCGCCCGTTATGCATTGCATGAAATAACCTTTCTTTGTATGACTTCTATTTTGCCTCAAGTCGAATTAATACGAAAGGGAGATCTATAAATAGGCCAAGAATGAAGAAGTAGTGGGCCTTTCACCCTCTTTCTAGTGACTCGGGGAGCTGATTTGATAAATGCACTTCAAAGGGAGGGAATTTACATTACCATGTTTGTATGGCCGAGCATAAAAGATTTTGAAGAAAGGTCAAAACGAAGAAGTAGAGATAGTGAACAGAACCGATAGCCATCAGGGCAAGAGAAAGAGTTTACTTCGGTGCTAGAGAGCTGAAACCGCTAACCGAAACAAGACATTCACTTTAACCACAGCCACCGGCACTTGCCTACTCGACTAGCTCGGAAATCAACTCTCTCTTTGACATTCTTTTCTTCTAACCTAAAATAGTCGTACCGCTCTCCCAAAAGAGATAGATTTCTTGATTCTCTAAGCTCGCTAAAGGCCTAAAACATAAGGGGTTTTATCTAAGCTAAGCCACTAGAACGACTACCAGAACTGGAGATGTATTCTCTGATCCACCGACCGATAACTAAACTAGCTTGATTTTTTTCAAGAGATTTGGAATAAATCAGTGAATGTAGGATATCTTGCCCATGAGACTCTTTAGTTCTTTCAGAGTGGTTGGATGTGGCATCTCGAGTATTCCCTTGATCTTTGAGGGCTCTATTCCGTTCCGATGGTCAACGAATCCTAAAAATATACCAGCTGAGACACCGAAGGCACATTTCAGTGGATTCATCTTCAACTTATTCGCTGGACACCTCTTGAAGCCCAGATCCAATATTGCAATGTGATTCTCCCATTTGTCTGACTTCACCACTACATCGTCGATGTAATCCTCGATCTCTTTGTGCATCATGTCTTGGAATATGGTGGTCATGGCTCATTGATATATAGCACCCGCGTTCTTTAACCCGATTGGTATCACTTTGTTATAGAAGTTCCCCTTGGACGTTCGGAACGCAGTCTTCTTGGCATCCACAAGAGCCATCCAACTCTGGTTATACCCACTATAGCCATCTATGAATGAGAACTTTTTGAACCCTTGTCGTTGAGTAAGTATATCTATGTTTGGCAAAGAGAATTCATCCTTTGGGCAAGCCTTGTTGAGGTCTCAGTAGTTGACGCATATCTTTCTCTTGCCATTTTTCTTTTTGACTGGAATGAGATTGGCCAGCCAGGTAGCGTACTCTAACTCCACAAGTCCACGTTGATCAACTTGTCCACTTCTCGTACAATTGTGTCTATAACCATTAGGTGGTACTTGCTCAGGGGCTGCTTTACGAGTGTCTGATCCCTAACATTCAAGCAATGAACGACCATGGTAGTCGACAACCTGGTCATCTGTTTATAGGACCAAGCCAAGCAATCATTCATTCTTCTGAAGCACTCGACGAGTATCACAAACTCTCGACATAGAAGCAGATGGGGTTTAGCAATCATAGAAAGGTAGAGATAAGGAAACTTCCTAAAGAAAATTCTTCGAGATCATCCGACAAAATGGGTGAGACCTAGTAAGATTCTGCCTGCCAATCAAGGCTAATAGAGCGAAAGGAACCCTGTGAAGATTATGAGGGTCCAAGTGAGTATTCCTTAGTTTATTGGAAGTGCTTTATGGAAGTGTGCTTTACCCTTATGATGAGCTATTCAAACTATGCTCATCCGAGACAAGACTGCTCAACCAATTCTTCCTCAGTAATCTTTTACCGAGGAAGCATGGTCACCAAAGACTTTTACTGACATTCAGGATAGAATTAAAGCAAGAAGATGGGTGTTAGCCAATGGCTTGACCGGTAGGTATTTTCTCTTCAATTGGTATTTTCCTTATGACTCCGACTGTGGTTTACCTGAGATTAGATCGATTCTCTTCCTGCTGCTCAACCCGCTCGATCTGACCTGACTTTGACCACTTTCTGATCGCTGGTCAATGAAAACCCTAGGTCCTTAGCTCTATTCTTTGCTGCCTGGGTGCCCCACAGGGACTACTCCATGCTCTTTGCTTTATTGGTGGATGGGGAAGAACAAAGTTAGGCTGTCTCTGAGCCCTACGACTGAGGTATTTTTGTTTGATAGCATAAAAGATAAAAAAAAATCGCTTTTCAAACCAAAAATAAGCGCTTTAATGCGTGGACCGTAAGCCCTTACTCCTAAGTTGTTTCGAAGTTCAGTCCCTTCCAATATGAGTATCAGACTTGCATTATATTATCTCCTGTGCTAAAGCACCTAAATAGAAATCCATTTTTCCTGGATCTAGCAAAGCACTAACCAGTTTAGGCTCCAGCAGTATGAGCACAATCAGTGGGGCAAAGAGTGGAAGTCAAAACAAAAGCATATACTTCAGACGGGCTGTAGTTCCTATTCCAAATTCAAGGTATTAGGGATGAAAGGAAGTTAACTCATGAGATTGGGTTTCAACAGTCTCTCTTTAAGTGAAGGTGCTCCTTGAGAGCTATCGATATACTCTGTTGTATCCCAAGCTAGCTGTGAGCTTTGTGAGCCTAGGGATCAATCGACGGATAATGTAGCACTTACAGTACAGTGGCTGGGATTAATACTTTATGCTATCTATAGATACTCAGCCCCTGTCCGGAAGATGCCTTCTATGATGGAGAAGGTATACTATACTGCGATTGCATCTATTCACCGAGAGTCTCAATCTATAGAGAGCGGAACTATTCCTCATTTAAGAAAAAATTTTCCCAAAAGCAGGATGTTTAAGCTGCTTCAGGCGCCCGCTAATGTAATGTCTCAGCTTCGCAATGAGCTTGAAAACAAGCAATGAGAGAGACATGACTCATACCGGGATCATCCAATCCTCTAAGATACCCTAGAGGACTCAAAAGAAGGAAGAATCAAACTAGTAGGAGCACCAAAGTATCATTTAGTAGTTCCCTTTCTTTTTAAAGGGTATCAAACTCTCGATCGAATGCAACTGCACTTATCCCTGCTTTCTTCGTTGCTGATACTACCTCTTACTCTTGTGTGTAAACTCCTACTGGATTAGTCACAACTTCTCTGTCTTAACTCATGGACCTATGTATCATCTTCTCTTTAAGTGATAAGGCTACATTTTCTATTCCCACCGCTTGCTTTTGTGCAAATAAAAAATATTGTCAAAGCTTGAAAACTAAACTTGTCCTAGTTTCCTATGTAAGACACCAAAGCTTGATAACATATCTCGCAAAGAGGTACTTTCGGTCGATCAAGTATAAGTATATTATAGCTTAAGTTTGATAACTGTCCTTTATACAATACATCTATAATTGGATTTATCACGGGCGGCACTCCCACTTCTACTGGATCTCAAACCGTTAAGAAAGAAGAAATAAGGAAATCATTTATGCACCTGCAAACTTGTATCTCCTAAGGCTGGAACAGAAGTCCTAGACACTACAACTTCCATTCAGCCATCTTCCACTCAATGAATTAAGTTTTCTATCAATGGATGGTAGGGAACTTCCAACAGATGGAATAAGACTGTCATTCTCACTAGATGGCCTAAAGGAAGCTAGCTCGGGATATACTTTCAAGTATTGGAAACAAGGCAAGGGAATAGCATTTTCAATCAAATATGCGGAAATTTTCAATATTCATAACTGAAAATAAGGAAACTCGCCTACGCCTTTACCTTATTGAAATAGAGGGGATTCAAATTCTATAGCACCGTCTTCTTCGCTCAAACTTGAAAGAGATTGTGAACAAGAAAAGAAGTTAGACCTTTTTTGTGGGCTTTCGAACTCTCCTTCTTTCTACTCTTTCACAAGATAGCTTCCAGAAAGAGAGACTGGCTCTTTTCGCGACTCCGTTGCTATTGAATCTATTGTTCTTGTTCGAGAATCTGCAGCACATGAATATGAGTAAAAAAAAAAAGATTTACCAAGGTCTTACAGAAGGAGCTTCGTCAGCCAAAAAAATGGGCTTTCCATGACCACGAGAAGACTAGGTTGTGAGAGAAGGAAATAACTAATTTAGTAATTATGCCACGCCTCTTGCAAGAATAGGCTTAAGCATCTGGCATCTATAGAACAAGTTAATCAATAGTAGTAGAAGATAGCCTTCTTTTCCTGACTTTTTATAGAACCCCATTTCCCTTTATTTCATCCACAAAAGGGAGGTTCTTTGATTGAAAGTATCACTTGTTAAATCATTTATAGTATATAAGCAACTCTTTCAAAAGCACCAGAAATATCTTATACATTTGTGAGTTCCTACTATGCGGGAAGCCACTTTGTAGTAAGGGCTCGCTTGCTTTTCGCACTTACCTTCCTCAGTGCCCTTTGTCTTTGCTTCACTTCCACTAACTTAAACTGGTCTAATGAACTAGGAAAGGTTTTGTTCATTCCTTAGTAGTAGATGAAACAGATGAACCAAAGGCTGTTTCTGACATAGAAGAGAAAAAGCTAAGGCTGGCTGGATAAGCATCCGACGAAGATGCTTAATCATACAAACTAACATGTATAAATGCCAGCAGAAGAGTAGGCCGTGGATTCTATCTTATGGATTACAGTAGGAATTGAACCAATCTATCCTGGGAGAGTGTAAACAAACGAATAAGGTCATTGGGAAAAGAAGAATGAGGACTAGGAAAGTTTCTCAACGTCAACTCCAAAACAGACAATCCCGTGGAGGCCTTTTTTTACCTTACCAAAAGAGGGGCTGCTCTCCATTCCATGTTCCTGTTGACAATAAATTATGCGAATTCCTCCTCTATCCTTTTGGCACCATTTCTTGAATGAATGCTTTGAGTTGAAAGTCAATTGTTCTGGAACAACAAGACCTACAGTAAGCCCGAAAAGGAAATAAATGATCTAATGCTTACTTGACTTGAGAGAATTTAAAAATGAAGGTAAAAGACTCATATAAAGAAGCTGCTGGACAAGTAGAACAAGGATTGTTAGCTCAGTTGAAGGGCAAATGTGACTTTCTTTTTTTCTTTTACTTGCTTGCCTCCTCATCCTTTGGTTGCCTGTCTAGCCACTCATTTATTTAGTATCCAAGATGGGCTCTTTCAAGAGCTCCTTCGGCAGTGCCGTACGTGACATTCATTCTTATCCTTATTTCTTTGTATTAGTTATCTAGAGCAGCTAGCTAGTCTGCTGAAAGCCATTGATTGTCTGGCTGGATTCCATTTGCTTCTTGCCGCTGGTACTGCCCCTATTGACAACTTTTTGCCTTCTTTAAGAGCATAAAGTAGCCAAGTGGGAGAAGCCGCAGAAGAAGCGCCATAAGCTCCAAGTAACCTAGCCTAGCCCTAAGTAAGGATGTTGATTCTCGCTCCGAGTTTGATTTTTGATTCGCGTAGTGATAAACTCATTTTCGATTGGCTTTATTTGTTTGGTTTCCTCTTGTCCATCTTGTCTCTTCCTGCTTAGAATCACGGTCCCATTCCCTGCCAAGTCTTGGGCTCTCTATCTAGTTACCCCTGGCTATCTATATATTCCCTGGATGGGTTTCCCTTTCAGATTCTGCTTTTTGCCTTCTATTATCTCCCATTGTGGGGAGGTCATTGCATGGTCAAGATACGACCATGGTGCGTTAGAGGTATTTCCTGAGTTGTCGAACTGTGGCCCTGGACTCACTGACCTACAGGTTCTAGACCCATCCAGAAGATTTCGACGAAATTCAAGCCATGCCAGCATTCGTTCCCAATAAAAAGGATAGAAGACGAAGTCTGTCTTTTCCTTGATTCCCTTCTACCTCTAGCCCGACTCTAGGCCATGAGGCTTCTCCGCAAGTTCCTACACCTCTTCTTTTTTTGGGCCTCATTCAAACAAGAAAAAAGCTATTCTTCTTAGTAGTTGAACAAGTGAATGGAACGATTCCTCCCCCGACGGTGACTTCACTACCTGGATCCTTATCTCTTGAACTCGTTCTGGCAGCTAGTTTAATGGCACCGACATCTCATTTAGTGATGATCGATTCCCTAAGAGCTTCTTTTGACGCATGCAATTTTTCCTACTTTCTCTTTAGATGTACTTCTGAACTACGTCCACCCTGGTAATAAGGCAAAGCCTTGCCATATCACGACCACCTTCCTTTATTCGGAATGAATTCGTCTCAAAAGAATTTTAGGCTACGCTTCTTGCGCCTATGGGTGAGAGAAGCAATCCTCCTTCTAGGGAATCTAAGGCACTAAGATCTATTTCTTTCATACCACCAGGAAGCCTAGCTACTTTTTCTATCGGTGACTAAACTATGAAAAGAAAACTTTCGCTAGAAATTCTTGTTCACAGCTTCAGTAATAGCCTATCTTTTCTCTAGCCTGGAGCATGGAACTAAATTAAAAAGAAATTCTCTTTTGTCGGGCACTAGTACTTCTAGTCTACCTACACAGCTTCCTTTCGAGGCGAAGTAAGAGCCTATTTGATCACGGACCCCATCGCCAAGGAAAGTTGAATCCCACAAGTAAAAAACCAAGGGTACGAAAGGATAGCTATTCAAAGCATCTCGCACAAAAGAAATAGGACCTAAGGCTTGAAGGCTTAGCTCTTCTTTCCTGGAAAGTAGCTGGGCTAGGAAGAGGTGACTGTTCGCTACTATCTCTAAGACTAGGGGGCTATGATTCAAGCATTTCGATAGAAAGATGAAGTGAGAAAGACTTAATTAAAGTCTGCTTTTCATATTTGCCAATCTATGTATGAAAGAAGAATGAAATTCTTTGTGAACAGAGTGTAGAGTCAGTAGGAAGAGGTCCTTACCTCATTTGCAGCATGCTTCACAGCCATCGATCTTTGAATTCAATGAAAGAAGCTTTCAAAGGCTAGAAGGAATACCACAAACAAAAATAGAATGATTGGGTCACAGAAGCCCTCCAACTTATCTTATGCATCAAAAAGGTTACTTGACCAGCCTACTAATTCTTCTTATGGGCCAATACCAATAAAGATATGAAATAAGGGTACCTAAGTCCCTAACTGGAATCACGAAAAAAGCCTCCTACGCAAGTATACAAACAGCTCTCATAGTTCAATAAGACATGTGCTAGGATTCTAATTGTACAAAGGTGGGGGCGTGATGAGAGATTAATGAAGAAAAGAAAGCAAGACCGAAGCATAATTGACTTAGAAAAGAAAAGGGAAAGGACTTGGGCACTACGGTTCACCTAGGTGCTCACTTGGAAGAAAGAGAGGTAAGAGGCCACCTACGGGAGGTCTCTTATCATTCCGAGCTGGGTCAAAAAATTCCAAAATCAAAAAAAGTCCTAGGCAGAAAGACAATAGGACCAGGAGGAAGTGTGGATAGATGGATTGATCATCGATCGCTTTCCAAATCAAGGTGTCTTAAGCCCAACCTTTATCCAGAAATCTCCTTGGCCAAAAGAAAGAATGACCAAAAGAATGATGAAGGAAATCAACTAGGCGAAAGGGCTAGTCAACTCCTTTTTAGCTCTAAAAGGGCATGAGAAATAACAAAGTTTGCCTTTCATTTATATGAAAAAAAGTATTAAAGGGCTGCTCGACAAAAAGGTATAAGAGGTCTTGGGGAATTGGCATGAGAAGTTCATAGCAAGGGGTGTAACACCCCGATCCCTCTCGAGACTGGGAGTTCTATCAATCAATCTAATCACAACCCAATTCCAAACCCGAGCAAAGTTTTTAGGTAAAACGGACGGAGTCTCCCCTGTTTCTAGGCAAAATTGCAAACTTGCGACATCATATAAGTGGACCAGCACCGTGTCCAACCATACAAACACCTCAAGGCCATTCGAGCCTTGTTTCTCAACAAACAATCACAAGCAAATATACATTTTCAGTTTATATGCTAACCTATCTCTTCTCGTCTTTGACAAGCACATTTAAGCTTGACAATTAAACCATACTAACCTATTGCATAAATTAGACTATCATACCATTCTAACTCTTTTCCTTTGAACATTACAAACATGCATTGAAGTTAAACTATACTATCTGAATACATAAGCTAGCTTATCATTCTACCTCTATTACCTAGTTAAATTTAAATTACATTCTTTTTGACAATAAATACATACAACACATGAACATACATCTTTGCATCTTTGACAACTCAAGCCACATAGCACGCAAGATAACTCTTCAAGCATGATCTTTCACGCAACCACGAACTTTCCAGCTAACAAGGCATTTCCTGAAATATGATGGTGAGGAGTGAGTATACTCAACACGTATACTCAGTAAGGGTGAGACATATATCAAGGTGGAGAGAAAGAAAGTCGTTCAATGCAAATAAGGCAGTTAAGCAATATAATTGACAAGTAAGCAATCAATATAAACAATCAATACAATAAACAAGTAATGAAAGCATTAACACAACCATTCAAAGCTATACCATACTCTGAAGGCTATGGTTCACTCATACGAGCAATGTACCATTCCACGAGCGATACATCAATCTCGAGCTTGATGTTGACAACAATGACAATAAGCGCGCAAGCACCTTATAGCTTCAGTTTGGAATACTCTAGAAGTATCCATCAATTCTACGACCCAAACCTCCTTGGGAGGCAACCCAAGCGAGAATGGGAATAGGACACGGAGCTAGAGCAACCAACACTGGCAGCCCGAGACTACCCAGAGAGGCCCATCACTTACGCGCCTGACACTATGCAATGCAAGACACGATACAAGGCAATAACGAGCGATAGCACAACAATACTGATTAGAGGCGATAAATGAGATATCAAGCATTTACAATCAATATTAGCATTTAATTAACTTTTCAAGCATAACTATCATTAATAGCAACAATAACACCAATTAAACAAGTAACAGCAATTCAAACACGAAAACAACAAATATCACTATTCAATCTCTAACTTCCAAAGGCAATTACGAGCAAACGAGCTACGGGATTAGGAAATCGATTTCACTACATTCACTTAGGCACTACAAGGCACATTTCTGTATCACAAAACTTCACTTTCCCAACCGAAGCCCGAAAGTCCACCTACTGCGTTTGAACTACAACTATACTAACCGGTCGCTCAATCAACGCCACAACAGCGCCAAAAGTGCTTCCATGCCCTCAATAGCAAAACCCCCAACTCAATTCGAGCACGGTCAACTTTTGGTCAAAGGCCAGTCCGTTTTTATTGGACATTCTATCTTTCTATTACTAATGGCACCTATCCAAATCAAGCAATCGCAATTCGGATCAAAATATGAAATTCTAGGGTTTACTATTCAAAATTCACTATTCATTATTTTTTTTCAATTTCAAATATGCAATTTCGACCGTAAAAATTGCTAAATAACTATCAAACAATGCTCTACGAACTCAAAGGAAACTATATCAAGCAATTACAGGCATTATAACACATCATATATCAAATCTAAAAATTTGACAAAAAATTCAAATTCGAATTTAAATGCACAAAATCGTGAAAACCCTCACAGAGATTGAAGACCAAGACCCGCAAGGACCTGAGCCACCACTCCTGAGCAATTCCATGCATGATTGTAGAAGAAAAATGCAAAACAATTTCTTTCTTTTCCCTCAAACTTTCGGCCATGGCAAGGACACAAATGGCATTTTGCAAATTGTTTTTATTGATTTTTGCCTTGTTTTATTATTTAAAAGGGTTACAAGGGCATTTTGGTCATTTGTAAAATCAAACTTTAGTTAAAATTGATCAAATAAGCTTATTTTGATGCCATTTAAATCCAATTCAAGTTAAAACAATGGAATTAAATGAAAAACAACTAAAACTAGTTAAATTAAGCTAAAAACATTTTCACTAAGTCCGAAGAATATTTCTCTAACTCTTATTTTTGAAATACTACGATTGAACGGTCAATAAATGATCGCTAAAAAAAGTGATAAGCAATAATAGAAAACTTTAATTTTTTTGAAAAGTAGAATAGTAGAATAGTTTAAAATTCACTCCAGCTCGGAGTTACTTTTCTCATTTATTTGAAAACCGAGTGATTTTAATGCAAAACAATTAAAACCGATTATTAAAATAATCAAATCAATCAAAATAATCAATATACATTTAAAATAATTAATTTAACTGTTTCTAGAATATTTTAAAGAATTATGAAGTTAATGGCAAGATACAAATGAACAAGTAAATATAAACATGTAATCAAGTGCAATTAAATATTAACATTTAAGATGGCATTTAATTAAATGTAATTAAATGCTATTAAATGCATGCCGGGTTCGGGTTGTCACATCCTTCTCCCCTTAAAACAATTGTGTTCTCGCAATTCTTCTTCCAATAGAACTCTGCATCCACTGAAATCCAACTCTGACTAATCTTCATCGGCTGCTTCGCAAGTAGTGAATAAAGATGCTCGTAGGAAAACTCGAATAGAAATCCCAACCAAGAATGCCGAGAAAATACCAACTAAAGACTCAAGCAAAGATACTGTAGATGATAACAATACCACATATTGATGGCGAGAAGAATACCGAAGGAATGCCCTATTTACGAATCTCTAATAGAAGTCTAACAAGTACCAAAGAAGAAAATTAAAAGATAGCCAGAGTAGATGCACCTCATGCAGTGCTGATTACCGTAAGTAGACCTAGCGAAAAGTTCTGTAAAAGAATATAGAGAAGAATACCAAAGGCCAATCTCTAAATGAAATCCTCCAATCACTGAGTCCCTACCGCAACATCTTAGTCAAACAGCAAGTATAGATTCCCTTGAGTAGAAAGGCCGAAGGAGAAACCGTAAACAATACAAGATAATAAGTCTAAGTAGAATCCCAAGTGTAAGATCTTCCAATAAATGCCAATAAGAAAAAAATACTAGTAGAATGCCCAATAAGAATTCCAAAGAACATAGTAAGTAATATTACAAAATAAGTCCGATAGAAATTCCAATTACCAAACCAACTGAGGGATGCCAAAGAAAATACCTGAACAATGCCCCAGTAAGAAAGTACCAAGAATTGCCTAATAAGACAATCAAGTTAGATAACAAATACAATTTCCCAGCTAGACGAAAACCCTAAGGAAAAATACCGAGCTGGTGCACAATATACAAAGCCGAACTCCGAGGCCCCTGCACTGTTTGCCAAGTGAGTACTTCATACAACCTTGCCAATAAGGAAACCCAATAAGAATTCCACAAGAATGCTACCAAGAGCCATCATACAGAAACCCCAATGAAAGTTATCTTTTTATGATTGCCAACCACAAAGAAGAGTCTTAGAAGTATGCCAATAACTGAGCTCCAAAGACAAACACCAACTCCCAAATAAAGGCTAATTAAATGTCATTCATTTCCTGCCAATCCATACACCTTGAAAGGCCAGCTGTGAACCATTTTTTGAGGGGAGAAAGATGACTTCCTTACCATTTCCACGGATCATGTATCAATGCCAAGATATCTCATTTATACATATATGCCTTAATCTATTATGCAAGCATGTTTGTAAATCAGTTTATTCAACAAATTCACTCAAGAACAACAATCAAGTCAAGCACAACATAATCAATTCAAATCACAGCATAACCGATTCAAGACTTTTCAATACACACATTAC
Organism: Ehretia macrophylla; assembly: GCA_037974665.1. Taxonomy (NCBI): domain Eukaryota; kingdom Viridiplantae; phylum Streptophyta; class Magnoliopsida; order Boraginales; family Ehretiaceae; genus Ehretia; species Ehretia macrophylla. The sequence goes on from CM075770.1 coordinate 35,457,167, forward strand.
AAGCAATACTTCAAGCAAATAACAATTCACGAGGTCGATTCGATTCACGATGCTAATTCAATAGGTCAATTCAATGCACAACTAGACACTTCACTTCTCTTGAGATACATTTAACACATAACATATAACTATATCACATAGGAGCACACATTCATCTCAAGACACACAATCTCACATACAAGCATACACTTTCAAGACACACTTAACAAGCAAACTTTCAAGGATCACTTCCCACCAGACCGAGGACCCTGTCCCGGCTTATGAGCTAAACAAGCTCTGATACCACCTGTAATACCCCGATCCCTCTCGAGACTGGGAGTTCTATCAATCAATCTAATCACAACCCAATTCCAAACCCGGGCAAAATTTTTAGGTAAAACGGACGGAGTCTCCCCTGTTTCTAGGCAAAATTGCAAACCTGCGACAGCATATAAGTGGACCAGCACCGTGTCCAACCATACAAACACCTCAAGGCCATCCGAGCCTTGTTTCTCAACAAACAATCACAAGCAAATATACATTTTCAGTTTATATGCTAACCTATCTCTTCTCGTCTTTGGCAAGTACATTCAAGCTTGACAATTAAACCATACTAACCTATTGCATAAATTAGACTATCATACCATTCTAACTCTTTTCCTTTGGACATTACAAACATGCATTGAAGTTAAACTATACTATCTGAATACATAAGCTAGCTTATCATTCTACCTCAATTACCTAGTTAAATTTAAATTACATTCTTTTTGACAATAAATACATACAACACATGAACATACATCTTTGCATCTTTGACAACTCAAGCCACATAGCACGCAAGATAACTCTTCATGCATGATCTTTCACGCAACCACAAACTTTCTAGCTAACAAGGCATTTCCTGAAATGTGGTGGTGAGGAGTGAGTATACTCAACACGTATCCTCAGTGAGGGCGAGATAGATATCGAGGTGGAGAGAAAGAAAGTCGTGCAATGCAAATAAGGCAGTTAAGCAATATAACTGACAAGTAAGCAATCAATATAAACAATCAATACAATAAACAAGTAATGAAAGCATTAACACAATCATTCAAAGCTATACCACACTCTGAAAGCTATGGTTCACTCATACGAGCAATGTACCATTTCACGAGCGATACATCAATCTCGAGCTTGATGTTCACAACGATGACAATAAGCGCGCAACCATCTTATAACTTCAGTTTGGAATACCCCGGAAGTATCCATCAATTCTACAACCCAAATCTCCTTGGGAGGCAACCCAAGCGAGAATGGGAATAGGACACGGAGCTAGAGCAACCAACACTGGTAGCCCGAGACTACCCAGAGAGGCCCATCACTCACGCGCCTAACACTATGCAATGCAAGACACGATACAAAGCGATAAACGAGCGATAGCACAACAATGCAGATTAAAGGCGATAAACGAGATATCAAGCATTTACAATCAATACTAGCATTCAATTAACTTTTCATGCATAACTATCATTAATACCAACAATAACACCAATTAAACAAGTAACAGCAGTTCAAACACGAAAACAACAAATATCACTATTCAATCTCTAACTTCCAAAGGCAATTACGAGCAAACGAGCTATGGGATTAGGAAACTGATTTCACTACATTCACTTAGGCACTACAAGGCACGTTTCTATGTCACTAAACTTCACTTTCCTAACCGAAGCCCGAAACTCCACCTACCGCGTTTGAACTACAACTATATTAACCGATCACTCAATCAACACCACAACAGCGCCAAAAGTGCTTCCATACCCTCATAAGCAAGACCCCCAACTCAATTCGAGCACGGTCAACACTTGGTCAAACGGCCCATTTTCTTTTCATTGTCTAATTTCTAATTTTAACAAAGGCCGGTCCGTTTTTATTGGACATTTTATCTTTCTATCACTAATGGCACCTATCCAAATCAAGCAATTGCAATTCGGATCAAAATCCAAAATTCTAGGGTTTTACTATTCAAAATTCACTATTAATTATTTTTCTCCAATTTCAAATACGCAATTTCGACCGAAAAAATTGCTAAATAACTATCAAACAATGCTCTACGAACTCAAAGGAAGCTATATCAAGCAATTACAGGCATTATAACACATTATATATCAAATCTAAAAATTTGACACAAAATTCAAATTCGAATTTAAATGCACAAAAGCGTGAAAACCCTCACAGAGATTGAAGACCAAGACCCGCAAGGACCCGAGCCACGACCCCCGAGCAATTCCACAAATGATTGTAGAAGAAAAATGCAAAACAAATTTTCTTTCTTTTCCCTCTAACTTTTGGCCATGGCAAGGACACAAATGGCATTTTGCAAGTTGTTTTAATTGATTTTTGCCTTGTTTTATTATTTAAAAGGGTGACAAGGGCATTTTGGTCATTTGCAAAATCAAACTTTAGTTAAAATTGATCAAATAAGCTTATTTTGATGCCATTTAAATCTAATTCAAGTTAAAACAATGGAATTAAATGAAAAACAACTAAAACTAGTTAAATTAAGCTAAAAACATTTTTCACTAAGTCCGAAGAATATTTCTCTAACTCTTATTTTCAAAATACTACAATCGAACGGTCAATAAATGATCGCTAAAAAAAGTGATGAGCAATAATAGAAAACTTTATTTTTTTTGAAAAGTAGAATAGTAGAATAGTTTAAAATTCACTCCGGCTCATAGTTACTTTTCTCATTTATTTGAAAATCGTGTGATTTTAATGCAAGACAATTAAAATCGATTTTTAAAATAATCAAATCAATCAAAATAATTAATATACATTTAAAATAATTAATTTAACTGTTTCTAGAATATTTTAAAGAATTATGAAGTTAATGCAAAGATACAAATGAACAAGTAAATATAAACATGTAATCAAGTGCAATTAAATATTAACATTTAAGATGGCATTTAATTAAATGTAATTAAATGCTATTAAATGCATGCCGGGTTCGGGTTATCACAAGGGGCCCCTCATTTCGTTCATACCTTTTTGGCTTAGGCTTCCAGCTAAACAATATGGCCTTGCCACCCCGCCGCTAGTAGAAGCTAAGCGCTTGAAAAGTGTGCCTTGCTTTTGTCAACTTTTCTGTGCAACAGTCCACCAGTAGCGGAAGAGAGGGTTACCGTACATATAAGAGTCTTCCAGTTCTTACGGAAGCTCTTTCTTACCAGTCAAGTAGTACAATAGTTGTATCTTATCTTATAGCCCGGCAGGTTGCCTTTTGAATTCAGTAGATAGAAGTTTCTGTTAAATAGATAAGGAGTAGGTGAGTGAGTGAGTCCTCACTAACCTGAGCGATTTCGATCAACTAGCAGGCCTTTTATTTGGTAGGTAACATCACCCAAGCGTATCATCAGATTTGACTATGAAGGAAGGAACTCGAAGTGAAACGGCACCGTCTTGGGCAAAGCAACGATAGGTGGCCTTCTATCATCTTCTATCTGGTAGACTTGGTAAAAGGGCCTCGACTTATTTCCAGAATTAAAGTTCGACCGCAGCTCCCTCTTTTTCTTTGGGAGGGGATCAAGTTCCTTGCCAACTGCCAACTATCGACCCTAATCTCTTTTCATTTGTTTTGGGTATTACCAAACCTACCCTAGCCTTCATCAATCATACTAAAGTAGAGCACCCAACTATGGAAAAGCCTTTTTAGGGGTAGGTTAGGTTAGTCAGTCCGGCCCGAGACGCGTTCATTGACAAAACTGCCGTAGGAATTCTGACTTTTCAATAGAGTGAAGGTGAACTGATCAAAGAGAAAGAGGCCCTACTCAAACCAAACGAATACACCACAAGATCCGAACTGCACTCACGCCTCTCCCGCATCAAGTTGATTGTGCTCCCTATGTAGTGATCCTATCAATCATGTACGTAGGTAGGACCCAATATTCATATTGGTATATCATGAAAAAGAAAAAAGAAAGACATTTGTACCAAGCGCATTGCGCTTTCCCTTGCCCAGATGTTCGCCTTTCTAAGTCAAGTAATGGTGACCTGACTCACCGAAGACTAGGGCTTCATAACATATTGACAAAGACCTCCGAACTAGGGGTTCGGTTAGTAGAAAAGACGACTTTGTCTCGCCGGAAGAAGAATAGCCCCGCTCTCTAGTCGACTTATCCCCTTGGTCATTTAACTAGGAAGTAACGTGACACATTAGAGGGAACGATTAGAGGTGTCCTCTAATCACCACGATGAGGCTGGTCCCTCTTTTAGTAGACTCAGCTACGAATATTCATGAAGAAATGAATGCCCGGTTGTTTCTTTCACTGCTAACCCCAAGAAGTTTCTTAATGCTGATACTTTATGTTTCGGCGCGCCCCAAGCTTGTGGTCCTCCTTTGAGTGTGGGTTCAATTGGATGAATCTGTCAAGTCAAAGAAAACGGACGGAGCAGCAAGGATGGTGCATCTCCTATTTATCGTTCTTGCTTGGGAGCCAAAACGAAAACGCCTGCTACCTACTCTACTGGACCTTCGACCAGGCATTCTACCTTTGTCGAATCCGAACCAAGACCACTGTATTGCGCTCGAACAGTTGAGCGGCCACCGGTCAACAACTTCCGTGCACAGATATAGATTCATTCTTCATACATGGTCTAGCCTCACAACCCTTCACGGGTTGGTAAAAAGTCAATATTGTTTGTTAAGACGGAATTGGACAAAGAAAAGAGAGTGCTCGACCGGAACAACGACCAATAAAGACTGTAATTACATAGATAACTGCTCATGCTATTCTCCGTCTTTAAGGCTTTAAGGCGAACTGTAAGGCGGCTGAAAAACGCAGTACGCCTCGCCTTCTTGTAAATGGTGTCAGTGAGAGCCATTTTAGTATCCCCTGTTGACCTTCTTTTGTAGATAAAATCTTCAATGAGTGGAAACAAGCAACCTTACTAATAAAGTTCTTGTTGAGCAAGGAGGCCTTCGAGCCCAAGCCCCTTGTATGGGTTGCTTGGATGCTTTCGCGCATCTTTCTCATATCGGGCTTTCCTTGAGTTTTCGATAAGGGGCGCAAAAGCCGTTGCGCTAACGCGTATCCATTTTCTTGCAGGAGTGCTAACGCTCGCCCTTATGTTTTCCTCGCTTGCTCTGCAGTACGAGCCTCATACAGAGTCGTGCTCCTTTAATATGATGAGAAGAAGGGGGGCCGCCCTTTTTTTCGCACCAATCTTTATTTACTACTACATATTTTTTTTGGGTGTATAGCTTAGTTGGTAGAGCATTGGACTTTTAACCTAATGGTCGTAGGTTCAAGTCCTGCTATACCCAAACCTACCTTATACTCTACTATGAGTAAGGAGGCATAGTAGCCTTCAAAGATTACTCTTTGGCCTTTAGACTCGCTTCGGCGACTTCGCCTTTTGTATTCATTCCCATTCCTATGCGAGCTCCCTTAAGTTATCTTCAATTGGAGTCAAAGACTCCTATGCTTAAAGAGGAGTGAATGGTGACCCTCCTTTAGCAATGAAAGTCTTTTTATCTTTATTTTTCTATTCAGTACCAGTGCCTTGTAGCAGTCCCTATCTCAGTTTAAGCCCCTGCCCCTGGAGTCTAAATGCTAGTTCGTAGGGCTCATCAGTACCAGTTTAAAAGCCAATATTAGTAGTGGTATTCGAAGTAGTCTATCTTTATCTAGAAGTCCCGTTATTTTATGCAAAAGAAAAGGAGAGCCTTCTTAACTGATTTCTCTATTTAGGATAAGAGTAGGCAAGAGCTGTCACGCCCCAACTCGACCCCACCTACAATCAGTCAGGACGCAACGGAATTTCGACAGTAATAAAGACACCGAGGGTCTAAACCAACCTCTCAGAACATCATACAATCAAACTCCTCAACCAAACAACAATCAATTCCTTAATACCATTAACATCATATAACATAACCATATTACATAACAATCATTCTTAGACGATCCATTCATAGTTATACGCCTCTGTTCCAACATAATACCTTAACTTTAATATACATATCAAAATAAATTATAAACCAACTTAGCAACTTAGATCATAACAAAAGAAAGACTACTAAGTTAGCATCATTTAGTTCTTTATCTTTACTACAACTTATACATCATAAATTACAAGGAAAAATAAAAGACAATTAGTTTAATATACAAGATAATAGAGTATATAACATCTCAAGCATCAAGGATAAGACTCTCGCATATAGGACTCATCCACATACGGCACATTATCCCCTTCTTGAGGCACGTACTAGTAATCTTGTTCAAGGACACCTGTATGCATGCAATAATAGAGAGTGAGCTTATATAAACAAGCTCAGTGAGGATCCAATAGCTATCTAACAGTATTTACTATACTCCTTGGATATGATCCTTTTAGCAGTAAACACGCAATAAAACATCAATAACAATATAAACACATAACTATAATGACCAATCAATTAAGGATACTCAATTTGGTGTAGCTCCACATGCCATCACAATCTCAACCATTCTTCTTATAACTCCCCATTGCTCATGCACCCGAGGTACCTCACTAGCCCCACCCTCCATGATACCTCCGTCATGCGAGCTGGAGGTAGTCTCTGGTAGTCATGCCGTCATCAACCCGACAACCCGACAACCCGACGCTGCCCGAGAGGTGGCACACACATACTAAGACTCAACAATAATAATAAACATCATTCAAAGGAGGACAGTCTAGCAGATCTGCCTATCTCCCGCTTCATCAATCATCAATCAATAATCATCAGTAATCATCAATTGTCATCAATTATCATTAATATAACATCAAATAATCAATTAAAAAACAAATAACTAAGTTAGATGACAAAGTAGGCCATCCAACTTAACATACATTAAACACGTAATCTAACCCTAATCTAACCATCAACAACTCACAATTCAATCACTCAAACATCATCCAATCATCTAAAGGCTCAATTCAACAATTTAAAGAAAGATAACATAAACTTCAAATAATCATATCTTACATTCTACTAATCCAAACAACTCCAAATCAGTTTCAAACACTCACCCATTCAATCAACTATATTAGCCCTCTCGGAAACCAACCAAGACACATCAAAATCAAGCCCAACAACACTAAAACCTCAATGCACCTAAGCTGAAATTTTTGGATTTTCACCCAAACATCTCAATCGAAAATTTGTCATTATAACGACGAGACCACGGAATTAAATAACTTTTAGAAATCGACGGTAATCGATTCCAACCACAACAACTAAAGATAATCCTCACATAGCCAATCTATCAACTTTAAATACCCGAAAATAAATAATTGCGCTACAATGGCTCAAATCTCGTAGTAATACACATAAACGATCCCTAGCATGCACTGATCACTAATATAACTTCAAATTAACATTATAACGTTTCAAAATGCAGTTATGAGCAAAAATATAAAAAATGAGTTTTGAGATCTAGAATTTTTCTCTCACCTTTGATGCAACATAAGCCTAGATATGCGTGCAATGCGTGACCAACAAGCGGAATCCAACTCGGCACGAAGTTCTACGGACAAAAACTAGGTTTTTCTATAAAAAAATTGCTTTGAAAACCTTGAAAATTCTTTCTCTTTTTCTCCCTTGAACCTCTCAACCCTTTGTGTGTGTTGATGAGTGTGCTTTGTGTTGTATTTTGTGTGACGCCCGAGATTTAGCAATGCATTTAATTACTGTTGCATCCTTTGTTTGCGCATCTCTTTCTATGTCTTATTAACTGCCTTCTTAAGTTACTATTCACTTCGTTTTTTAACTGCATTCTATTGGTTAATTAGCATTTTTATTAAATCATATTAATTGTAAAAGTAGTGGGAAAAATGTGCAATTGAGCTAGAAACGATAGGAGAGCTCGTTTAGAAAATGATTTTAGTAGTTCAATGAATAGTGTTACGTAACTAACTTAGGTAATTAATTAGCTAGCATATATTTTACTATCTAAGCTCGTTTTAAGCTCAATAAGCGCATTATATTAGATCACTTAAGCACCCAAATGACCCCACCCCAATATATACTCAACATAACATAACATTAACTCATATAACACAAGAAAAAAAAAAAAAAGCTGAAAAAAAGAGGGCAGAACCCGACAGCTCCAAGGGAGGAAAAGAAGGAGATTTTGCTCACCAAGCCTCCAATCCAAGCCTCTCCAAGCCTTGAGCAACTAGTGTAGGGTGTGTGCAAGGTTCCTAGGTGCTCCTACGCACATTGGTGAGGGATTTCACGGCTTATTTTTGCATTTCTAAATAGTTGCTATTTTCTTGATTTGTTGAAAATGTGTTCATATGCTATTGTATTGATTATCCATGCTAATATACCATGTATATGAATGATAGGGAACACATTTAAGCCATCATTTCACTTTTTAAATGGTTAGAATCGTTAGTTTGATTTTTAGGGTGAATAGTGACAGGAATTTTAGGGATTTGTGAAATCGCGCGTTTTAACTTGATTCAATACTTCTAATAGATGCCTTACGTGCTAGTGAAGGTAGTCTAATATCCCCGTGCACTTGCGTTGTCCTAAAATCGCATAAAACGTAAAATAGTTGACTTTAACAAATGGCTTTCGGGGTTAATGCGAATCCGGGTGAATTCGGACTTCAATTCTAGTATCCTTAAGCTACCTAGGTGCTATAGAAGCCTTGATATCCCTTGTTTGAGGCCCGGACATTGTATGTGTAGTTTAAAGCCATAAGAGGGAATTCGGGGCTTTCGGGGTAATTGCGGGTATTTGAATGAGTTAGAGGGTTGAGAGGGTAACTTGAGGGTTAGTTAGAAAGTTGGGAGAGTTTCCTTTGAAAATGGAATCATTAACCTTGGTTTGGAAGAGAAATAGTTTGAAAAACAAAGGGGTTTATGAGCTATTTCGGTTGACTCACACTTCTAAACCCATGGCATAACTTCTTGAGTGTTTATATGTGGTTTCAAGTTGTTTTGAAGCTTTTGGTGTGATTCTATACTTAACTTGCATATGTCTCCTTGTAAAATTTCATATTATCTTATATAATTGTTCTATTCTAATTGCATCGAGGTCAACCTACTTTGTTGATCCTCCTATGTGTTAATGCTTATATTATTGCTATTAACTTGCCATTGTTAAGTGCATTTCATAGTGGTTGCGCAACCATAGTGTCAGGGGCGGATGTGTTGAATATCGGCTGGGCGGCAGAGGGCTTGCCGGTGGATATTCGAACTCCGTGCCCTAGTCCCTCATTCGCCTGGTCTGGAGATTTCCAGGGGATGTTGGGTCATAGGATTATCGGGGTACATCCGGAGTACACCCACTGGAGTGTTTGGGGATTATGCCGGCTTATCGTGATCGTGCTCGTGGTTCGTGGATCGTGAATGAAGACCAGTGAAGATTGGTGTATAGGGGATTGTGTGAAATGTATCCTTTTAAATGCGTGGTTACTTAAGTTATCATTGTTTCTTAAATTGTCTAAGTGATATTGTTGTATAACTGTATTATCTGTTGCATTGCACGCCCCGGGACTATATCCCTCACTGGGCAACAGTGGTTGCTCATACCTCGATATCTGTTTCAGGAGACGCTGAGGGTGATCCCCAGCTTGTTGAGTTAGTTGAGGAAGAAGAAGTTCAGATTGATCCTTTACCTTAGTTGCTGTGCCTGATAGCTTGAGGTGGTTTAATTTCTTGCTGCTTTGTGGAAGGCCCAACTAATTATCTTATGTACTATTTTGTAGCCTAACGGCTATGTATATGCTTGTTGTATAAGTTGAAGACTAGTTGGTTGTGGTGTAGCTTTGAAAGCCTATGTACTGTAATAACTTATGATCTACTTCTATTCGCTTTGCTTGCTTGGGAGTGAATGGCTTAAAGTAGAAATGTTTGATCTTTCAATTATGTTTAATTGATTTCCTAGAATGTCATGATTATAAAACTATGTTGATAATAAGTTCTCGCATGCTTGTGTGTTTTGGAACTATTGTGTACTATAAGGCTCGGATGGCCTTAGAACTTTGATGTTTAATTAAGAAAAGCTTGTATTGTATTGTTGGGACTTTGTTTGAGTGTTTACAGGTTTTTAGAATGTCCACGGTACAGGGGAGACTCTGTCTGTGTGTCGGGTCCGGACTTAACCTTTAGCTTGGGGGTTGGGTCGGGGCGTGACATTTTGTGTGTGTTGATGCATATAAGCTAAAGGTCAAACTTATTAAAATGGTCAATGTTAGTTTATTTAGTCCTTTAATTGTTTTTCTAGTCTTTTAATTCATTTCTTGAGTATTTCTTGCTCAACTATTAAATTAACACTTAAATTAATTCTAGACATTATATTTTAGGTGACAAAGAAGGTTACATTAAAATAGTTTCACCCGAATCGGCTTAAAACTCGTTTTCTTGCAAAAGAAAGTGTAAAAATCTTTAAAATTCCAAAACCGATTCCAAATCCGTTTTAATCAAACACGGGTCTATTAATACTCGAGGACTAGGTTTTAAAACGTTTAAAACACCCCTGTAAAAATTTTAGCGGACAGGTGTTCAAAAATACTATTCACCAAAACCGACGATAAAATTTCTGATTCCGTTTTTGATGAAAATTTCATGAATGCACACTTAGCATGTATTAGGAGTATTAATCACATAATTATCACATTCTAAGTCATATAGCACATAAACAGGTCAATTCACGCAAAATGAGGTAAAACACGCAAATCGAGATAAAGCAAAATATGGGGTCTCACATTCTCCCCCCCTTAAAGAAATTTTGTCCCCGAAATTCTTACTTGCTGAACGGAAAAGATCTGGATACTGCTGCTGCATCTGATCTCGCCTCTCCCAAGTAGCTTCCTCGATACCGTGATGCTTCCACAACACCTTGACCATCGGAATCTTCTTCGACCTAAACTCTCGTTCCATCTGATCAAGAATACAAATTGGCCTCTCGTCATAAGTCAGATTCTTACGAAGCTGTAATGGCTCTAGCTCAAGAATATGAGAAGGATCCGGATTATATTTCCGCAAATTAGACACGTGAAATACATTGTGGACATTAGAGAAATTCTCCTGTAAAGCCAACCGATATGCCAACTTGCCCACTGTGAAACCCCACTTTTCTGCTTTAACTCGATTTACGTGTTTTATCTCGTTTTGCATGCATTTGACCTGTTTATGTGCTATATGACCTAGAATGTTATAATTTTGATGTCAATACTCCTAATACGTGCTAAATGTGCATTCATGAAATTTTCATAAAAAACGGGATCATAAATTTTATCGTCAATTTTCAGTGAATAGTGTTTTCGAAACACGTCCGCTAAAATTTTGAAACTAGTCTTTTTAACCCTTCTAGACCTAGACCACGGACTTTAATAGACCTCTGTTTGATTAAAATAGTTTTAAAATCGGCTTAAGAATTTATTAGGGTTTTTACACCGACTTTTGCGAAAATCGAGTTTTAAGCCGACTCGGGTGAAAGTGTTTGATTGTAAAACTTCTTGTCACCTAAAAATAACCTACTTGAGCTAGCTTGGGTGTTGAATAATTGTTTTGAACTTTGGTAATCAAGAAAATGCATTTAAAGTCAAGAAAACACTAAAAATAATTAGTTTCCACTTTGACTTTCTTTTATTTATTTGACATTTGCTTAATATATGATCAACACACATTGAAAACAAAGCAAAAAACCACCAAAAACACACACAAAACCGTGGCTCCTTCGAGGAGAAAGATGAAGGCATTTTCAAAGTATTTTCCTCATAGATTTTGCATTTCAAAGCCGAATTGAGTGATTCAAAGCTTGATTTCACTTGTTTGGCAGCCATTCTACACATTTCTTGCGTCAAAACACATCAAAGGTGACAGAAAAATTCTGGATCTCAAAACTCATTTTTTTTGTTTTGCTCATAACTGCATTTTGAACCGTTAGAATGTTAATCTGATGTTAGATTATTGCTACATACATGCTAGGGATCGTTTATGTGTATTACTACGAGATTTGAGCCATTGTAGCGAAATTATTTATTTTCGGGTATTTAAAGTTGATAGAATGGATTTTTGAGGATTATTTTGAGTTGTTGTGGTTGGAATCGATTGCCATCGATTTCTAAAATTTTTTTAATTACGTGGTAACGCCGTTATAATGCCGAATTTTTGATTACGATGTTCGGGTGAAAATCCAAAAATTTCAGCCTAGGTGCCTTGAGGTTTTAGGGTTGTTGGGCTTGATTTTGAGGTGTCTTGGTTGGTTTCCGAGAGGGCTAATGTAGATGATCAAATGGGTGAGTGTTTGAAACTGATTTGGGGTTGTTTGGATTAGTAGAATATAAGATATGATTATTTGAAGTTTAGGTTATCTTTCTTTAAATTATTGAATTGAGCCTTAGTTGATCGGGTGAGGTTTGAGTGATTGAATTATGAGTTGTTGATGGGTAAACTAGGGTTTGATTATGTGTTTAATGCATGTTCGGTTGGATGGCCTACTTTGTCATCTAACTTAGTTATTTGTTATTAAATTGTTTATTGATGTTATTATGATGATAATATGATTATTGATGATGATAATATGTTTATTGATGATTGATTGATGATTGATAATTATGGAGTCTTGGTATGTGTGTGCCACCTCTCGGGCAGCGTTGGACTGTCGGGTTGATAACGGCATGACTGCCAGAGGCTACCCCCAGCTCGCATGACGGAGGTGTCATGGAGGGAGAGGCTAGTGAGGTACCTTGGGTGCGTGAGTAATGGGGAGTTATAATAAGAACGGTTGAGATCGTGATGGCGTTTGGAGCTACACCAAATAGAGTATCCTTTATTGAATGGTTATATAGTTATGTGATGATAGTATTATTGATGTTATTGTGTGTTTACTGACTCAAAGTATTATTCCAAGGAGTTTAGTAGACCTTGCTCGAGATCTATCGGATCCTTGCTGGGCTTATTTTATATAAGCTCACTCTCTATTATTGCATGCATACAGGTGTACTATCGCAGGATTACGGGTACGTGCCTCCTGAAGAGGAAAATGTGCCTTACGTGGATGAGTCCTATGTTCCAGAGTCTTATCCTTGATGTTGTATTGTTTTACTATCTTGTATATTAACTTAGTAGACTTTTATATGCTTTGTAGTTCATTATGTAAAAGATGTTGAAAAGATAACGAATTAGTTGATGCAATCTTAGTAGTCTTTATTTTGTCTATGTTTAGGTTGCTGGATTGGCTCATTATGTTTTGTAATGTATATTAAGGGTTCACGTATTATGTTGGAACGGAGGCATATAACGAGGACTGTTTATTGTATAATATGGTTATGATGTATGTTGTTATTTTATTGAGGAGTTGTTTGTTATATGGTTTGTGAAGTTGATGTATGACGTTCTATTGAGGTTGGTTTAAAGCCTCGGTGTCCAAATTACTGTCGTTATACTGCCGAAATTCCGTTGCGTCCTGACTGATTATAAGAGGGGTCGAGTTGGGGAGTGACACCCACTCTGCCAGTAATCTCAAACGGCCCTACAAACCTCGGACTCAGCTTACCACCTTTACCATAACGAGCAAACCCCTTTCGAGGAGACAATCTCAAGAAAACCCGTTCTTCAACTGCAAATTCCAAGTCCCAACGACGCTTATCAACATAACTCTTGAATCTACTCTGCTCCGTAAGCATTCTCTACCTGATCAACTGAACATTCTCGATCTTCTCTAGAAGCTCTGGCATAATAGTCGAATCAATAGTCTTCATCTCCCCTACTTCATCCCAATACAAAGGTGAACGACACTTACGACTGTAAAGAGCTGTAAATGGTGCCATCCCAATAGTAGCTTGATAACTATTGTTATGGGCAAACTCGGCAAGTGGTAGATGTTTCTCCCAGTTCTTCCCGAAGTCCAGAATACAAGCCCTGAGCATATCCTCCAGAATCTGAATAGTCCTCTCAGATTGACCGTCGGTTTGTGGATGGTACGCTGTACTGAAATTCAACATAGTACCCAAAGTCTCCTGAAGTTTCTCCTACAAGCGAGAAGTAAATCGAGGATCTCGATCGGAGACAATACTAGATGGAATCCCGTGAAGTCTGACAATCTGATCCAAATAAAGATCCGGCAACTTTGTAACTTCATCTCCCATCCGCATCGAAATAAAGTGACTTGTCTTCGTCACCCGATCCACGACACCCCAATCTGCATTGTTACCTCTGGGAGTTCTAGGCAAACCAGTGACGAAGTCCATCGTAATATGCTCCCATTTCCACTGTGGTATAGCCAACGGCTGAAGCAAACCTGCAGGTCGTTGATGCTCGGCTTTCACTCACTGACAAGTCAAACATCTGGACACGAACTGAGCAACTTCCCTCTTCATATTATTCCACCAGTAATGTTGCTTCAAGTCCCGATATATTTTGTTTCCACCAGGATGAATGGTGTACTTAGAATTATGAGCCTCCTCCAGAATACCTCGCCTCAAACCCGGTTCAGCAGGAACACAAACCCTATTTCGAAACTGAAGAATACCATCCTCATGGACTTTGAAATCAGACTGATCATCCGTGATCTGATCCTTAATCTTCTAAAGCTTAACATCAAGTTGTTGAGCTTCTCTGATCTGGACAGCAATAAAGGCTGAATACGGAGATGTGAACACATCACCCCAACCTGAGTCAACTCCGGTCTCCAATAAGTAAATTCCTTAAGAACTTCCCACTTTTTGACAGCCAAACAAGAAACACTCACCTTACGGCTAAGAGCATCTGCTACAACATTTTCCTTCCCAGGCAGATAGCTGATAGAACAATTATAATATCCGATAATTTCCATCCACCTCCGTTGGCGCATATTGAACTCCTTCTGTGAGAATAAATACTTAAGACTCTTATGATCAGTGAAAATCTCGAACTTATTGCCCCACAGTTAATGACGCCACTTTTTCAGTGCAAAAACAACAACTGCCAACTCAAGATCATGAGTCAGATAATTCACTTCATAAGGTTTCAACTTTCTAGAAGCATAGGCAATAACCCAACCATTCTGCATAAGAATACATCCCAAGCCCTCCTTGGATGCATCACTGTAAATGACCATATTATCGGTCCCCTCTGGCAGAGCAAGTACTGGAGCGGTAGTCAATCTCTTTTCAACTCCTGAAACCCACTCTCATATTTCTCATCCCAAACAAAGCTAGTATGTTTCTGAGTTAACTTAGAAAGTAGTCCTGCAATCTTAGAAAAGTCCTTGACAAACCTACGATAATAACCCGCCAAGCCAAGAAAGCTACGAACCTCCGAAACATTCTCCGGACGTTTCCAAGACATCACCGACTCAATCTTAGTGGGATCTATAGAAATATCGCTCTTTGTGATAACATGACCAAGAAAAGATATGCGTTGCAGCCAAAATTCACATTTGCTGAATTTCGCATACAACTGATGCTCTTGCAGCTTCTGTAAAACAAGATGTAGATGTTGCTCGTGCTCCGATTCAGTCTTAGAATAAACCAAGATATCATCAATAAAGATAACCACGAACTGGTCCAAGTACGGCTGAAAAACCCGATGCATAAGGTCCATGAATGTTGTCGGTACATTAGTTAATCCAAATGGCATAACTACTAACTCATAATGCCCGTACCGAGTCCTAAAGGCAGACTTCGGAACATCCTCCGTGCGAATTCGAAATTGATAATACCTCCGCCTCAAGTCAAACTTAGAGTAGACTTTGGCTCCCTAAAGTTCATCAAACAAGATTGATCACAAACTCCACATCTCTCTCTGGCGGTAACCCTGGCAACTCCTCGGGAAATACATTGGGATATTCCCGAATAATAGGAACTTCTTCCAGCTGTAGCTTATCAGATGGCTTGTTGATCAAATAAGCTAGATAACCCAAACATCCCTTACTTTCCAACTTAACGGCTTTAGTTGCTGAGATAACAAAGCTCGTCTTAGCACCCTGATTCCCTACTACCTCAACTACTGCCTGATCTAGCAAACGAAACCCTACTACCTTGGTTTTACAGTTCAACTGGGTATCACACTTAGATAGCCAATCCATACCCATGATAACGTCATACCCCCGGATAGGAAATAAGATAAGGTCCGAAGGAAAATTATACCCCTTAACATGAATTATACAATCCTTACATACTAAGCCAGTAATATACTTATCAGTCAAAGAGGTACTAATCTCAAACACATAAGGCAGTCTTTTAGGTTGCACATTAACACGTTGCACACAAGCAGGAGTAATGAAAGAATGCGTAGCACCAGAATCAATCAACACTTTAACAAGTCGATCAAGTATAAGGAAGTTACCTTCCACAACTGCAGTCTCCTCAGGCATCTCCTCAAAGTCAACTGCATAGGCCCAAGCCTAAACCCACTGCTGCTGAGGTGCACTGCCCTCAGGTCGACCCTGATAACCCTGAGTCGCTGCCCGACCCTCAGTCCTCTGATATCTAGGGCAATCCCTCGCCCTATGCTGATAGCTACCGCAACCTAAACAAGCCCCTGACTTCACCCTACAGTCGGTCTCCACATGGCCCTGGCGCTTGCAGTAAGTACACTGCGGTGATGATGCACTGATACTGCCCCTGGAAGAACCAGAAGCTGAAGAAGCAGCTATACCAGCCTGCTGCTGAGGTCTAACAAAACTAGGCCTGTATTGGCCCTGAGACTGGGCTGGCCTGTATTGGGACTATAAGACCCCTGCTGAAACTGAGGTCGATAATAACTCTGCTGACCTTGTGGCCTAAAAGAACCCTGCTGAGCTGGCGGCCTGTACACAACCTACTGTACTGAAGGCCTATACACTCCCTGCTAACCCTGTGGCTGAAAGGGCCTCTTGCTAGGCTGGCTAGATATAATCTGTTCTCCCTTTCTCTTCTCCAGTCTAGAAGCTGTATCAAAGGCCTCAGTAAGTATATCATACCGATTCAGGGCCATCGCATCCTGAATCTCGGGCCTCAACCCCAACATGAACCTACGAGTCTTACGTTCGTTGTCAACCATATACTCTAGTGCATACCGGGACAACCTAGTGAAAATGGCCTCGTACTGAGCCACGGAAGCATCTCCCTGCACCAAGGCTAGAAACTCTGCCTCTCTTCGCTCCCTCGCGATCCTCGGGACAAACTTTGCCCGAAAAGCTAACAGAAAGGTATCCCAAACATACGGAATACCCTGAGTCTCCTAGCTAGTTTTCACCGTGTGCCACCATTCTTCTGCCTCATCATCTAGCAAGTACACGGCAAAAGTGACCTTTCGCTCATCGGTATAATCAAGAGGGTCAAAAATCTTCTCTACCTTACTAACCTACGCCTCAGCTTTCCTATCATCTAGCTCCCTCTGAAACCGCGATGGATAATACCCTAAAAACTCTTTCAGTGTACCACAACCGTGGTACCCACCTTGTGCATTCAACAACTGATTCTGCAATGCTTGATTTTGGGCAGCCTGCCCTGCCAGTAACTGTGCCTGACTGGCCATGATCTCATTCATCCTATCAAAAGCTGCACCTATACGATCATCATCCCTAACTTGGCCTGCTGCCACATTTCTCGGAACCTCATCAGTCATCTCAGGCGTACCTCTGGTCCTCGATCTACCCATCATTCTACTAATCAAAGAGTTAGCACAGGTTATAGCACATAATCAAACTACGAACAACTAATAACACATAAGCAACAAACTCATATAAAGCACATAAATCACTTAAGTATCAATCACATAAACAAATTAGTCACCTAATCACATAATCACTTAATCACTTAACCATATTAACATATAGTTCACTTTTCTTTCGCTTCATACATACTTTCATGCTAAGACCATTACCCACATTCCGAGAATACCCTGACTGACAGCTAACATGCGCTTTGATACCACTTAAATGTCACACCCCAACTCGACCCCACCTACAATCAGTCTGGACGCAACGGAATTTCGGCATTATAACGACAGTAATAAAGACACCGAGGCTCTAAACCAACCTCTTAGAACATCATACAATCAAACACCTCAACCAAACAACAATCAATTCCTCAATACCATTAACAACATACAACATAACCATATTACACAACAATCATTCTTAGACTATCCATTCATACTTATACGTTTCTTTTCCAACATAATACCTTAAATTTAACATACATATCAAAATAGATTATAAACCAACTTAACAACCTAGATCATAACAAAAGAAAGACTACTAAGTTAGCATCATTTAGTTCCTTATCTTTACTACAACTTATACATCATAAATTACAAGGAAAATAAAAGACAACTAGTTTAATATATAAGATAATAGAGTATACAACATCTCAAGCATCAAGGACTCGACTCTGGCACATAGGACTCGTCCACATACGGCACATTATCCCCTTCTGGAGGCACGTACCCGTAATCTTGCTCAAGGAGACCTGTATGCATGCAATAATAGAGAGTGAGCTTATATAAACAAGCTCAGTGAGGATCCGATAGATCTCTAACAGTATTCACTTTACTCCTTGGATATGATCCTTTGAGCAGTAAACACGCAATAAAGCATCAATAACAATATAAACACATAACTATAATGACCAATCAATAAAGGATACTCAATTTGGTATAGCTTCATACGCCATCACGATCTCAACCATTCTTCTTATAACTCCCCATTACTCACGCACCCGAGGTACCTCACTAGCCTCTCCCTCCATGACACCTCCGTCATGCGAGCTGGAGGTAGTCTCTGGTAGTCATGCTGTTATCAACCCGACAGCCCGACGCTGCCCGAGAAGTGGCTCACACATACCAAGACTCAATAATAATAACAAACATCATCATAGGAGGACAATCTAGCAGAACTGCCTATCTCCCGGTTCATCAATCATCAATCAATAATCATCAGTAATCATCAATTATCATCAATTATCATCAATATAACATCAAACAATCAATTAAACAACAAACAACTAAGTTAGATGACAAAGTAGGCCATCCAACTTAACATGCATTAAACACGTAATCTAACCCTAGTCTAACCATCAACAACTCACAATTCAATCACTTAAGCACCACCCAATCATCTAAAGGCTCAATTCAACAATTTAAAGAAAGACAACCTAAACTTCAAATAATCATATCTTACATTCTACTAATCCAAACAACTCCAAATCTGTTTCAAACACTCATCCATTCAATCAACTACATTAGCCCTCTTGGAAGCCAACCAAGACACAACAAAATCAAGCCCAACAACCCTTAAACCTCAATCTACCTAGCCTGAAATTTCCGGATTTTCACCCAAACATCGCAATCGAAAATTCGACATTATAACGGCGTAACCACACAAATAACAAACTTTTAGAAATCGACGGCAATCGATTTCAACCACAACAACTCAAGATAATCCTCAAATAGCCAATCTATCAACTTTAAATACCCAAAAATAAATAATTTCGCTACAATGGCTCAAATCTCATAGTAATACACATAAATGATTTTCTAGCATGCACTGATCAATAATATAACTTCAAATTAACATTCTAACGGTTCAAAATGCAGTTATGAGCAAAAACATAAAAAATGAGTTTTGAGATCTAGAATTTTTCTCTCACCTTTGATGCGAAACAAGCCTAGATATGCGTGCAATGCGTGTCCAACAAGCGGAATCCAACTCAGCATGAAGTTCTACGGACAAATACTAGGTTTTTCTATGAAAAATTGCTTTGAAAACCTTGAAAATTCCTTCTCTTTTCTCCCTTGAACCTCTCGGACCTTTGTGTGTGTTGATGAGTATGTTTTGTGTGTGTTAATGCATATAAGCTAAAGGTCAAACTTATTAAAATGGTCAATGTTAGTTTATTTAGTCCTTTAATTGTTTTTCTAGTCTTTTAATTCATTTCTTGAGTATTTCTTACTCAACTATTAATTTAACACTTAAACTAATTCTAGACATTATATTTTAGGTGACAAAGAATGTTACATTAAAATAGTTTCACCCGAATCGGCTTAAAACTCGTTTTCTTGCAAAAGAAAGTGTAAAAATCTTTAAAATTTCAAAACCGATTTCAAATCCGTTTTAATCAATCACGGGTCTATTAATACTCGAGAACTAGGTCTTAAAACGTTTAAAACACCCCTGTAAAAATTTTAGCGGACAGGTGTTCAAAAATATTATTCACCAAAACCTACGATAAAATTTTTGATTCTGTTTTTGATGAAAATTTCATGAATGCACACTTTGTAACACCTCGATCACACTCGAGACCGGGAGTTCTATCAATCAATCTAATCACAACCCAATTCAAAACCCGGGCAAAATTTTAGGGAAAACGAACGGAGTCTCCCCAGTTTCTAGGCAAAAAGCAAACCTACGACAGCATATAAGTGGACCAATACCATGTCCAAACATTCAACCACCTCAAGGCCATCCGAGCCTTGTTCTCAACAAGCAATCACAAGAAAATATACATTTCTAGTTTACAGGCTAACCTACCTCTTCACATCTTTTACAAGTACATTCATGCTTGACAATTAAACCATACTAAACTATTGCATAAGTTAGACTATCAAACCATTCTCACTCTTTTCCTTTGAACATTACAAACATGCATTGAAGTTAAAGTATACTAACTAAATACATAAGCTAACTTTTCCAATCACTTCAATAACCTAGTAAAACTTAAATTACATTCTTTTAATATTAAATACATACAATACATGAAAGCATACATCTTTGCCACTTCGACAACTCAAGCGACATAGGCACACAAGATAACTCTTCAAGCACGAACTTTTCACGTAATCACGAACTTTCCAGCTAACATGGCATTTCCTGAAATGTGGTGGTGAGGAGTGAGTATACACAACACGTATACTCAATGAGGGCGAGACAGATATCGAGGTGGAGAGAAAAGAAGTTCGTGCAATGCAAATAGGTACAGCTAAGCAATATAATTGACAAGCAAGCATTCAATATAAACAATCAATACAATAACCAAATAATAAAAGCATTAACACAACCATTCAAAGATATACCATACTCTGAAGGCTATGGTTCACTCGAGCGAGAAATGTACCGATCATTACCGCGATGACTTTAACGATGACGCGCCGGCTCACCCACCTTATAACTTCCGTTTAGAGTACTCCAGACATACTCTGTCAATTCTACGACCCAAAACTCCATCAGTGGCAACCCAAGTGAGAAAAGGGAATAGGACACGGAGCTAGAGCAACCAACACTGGCAACCCGAGGCTAACCAGAGAGGCCCATCACTCACGCACCTGACACTATGCAATGCAATACAAGATACAAGCAATAAAGGAGCGATAGCACAACAACACAGATTAGTGGCGATAAACGAGATAACAAGCATTTACAATCAAATAAGTAACAAGAACAACACCAACAAGCATTATCAACAATTGATATACAATTCATTCATAATCAACTTTAACAAGCGTAACAAGCATTATTAAGCATTCTATAGGCATTACACTATGAAAACACACAAAATCACAAAATGACTCAAACTTTCAAAATGCTACTACTTTCAAACGAGCCACGAGTTTTGGAAACCGACTTCACCAATCTTCCTAGGTCACCATAGGGCACGTCTAAAGACCCCGAAACCCTACTTAACCCTAGAATTCACGCAAAGCCCTGATTTTCTCCCTTTGCTCGTTTGAACTACCGCTACCCTAACCAAACACCCAACCAACGCCATAACCATACCAAAAGTGCTTCCATGGCTTCCCGAGACAATGCCTTCACGTAAAACGATAAAATGCCAAACTCGACCTAAATGACCCCAACTTTCACTAAGCCATTTTTCTCTGTTTTTTCATTACACAATCCAATTAAACCACACGCTTAGGCATTCTAGCATATCTAGCACCTTCCTACATCAACAGAACGCATAACGGAGTAACTTCATCGAAACGGGGGTTTACTATTCACAATTTACTATTCAATTAACAATTTATTTTTCAATTTCAATATTCAACCGCATAAAATGTTAAAAAGCTATAAATACATGTTCTACGATTGCTAGGGAACATTCTTTAAGCCTCAGAACGATCAAAATAACATTCTACGGATAAAACCCAAAAATTAAAGTTAATACATAAAACATTCAAATGCGCAAATAAACATGAAACCCTCACCTTAGACGCTCCTAGACGCTAGGAAAACCACGCTGGAAGCCCCGGAAACCACCCCGTGCAAGCTCACGCGAAGATTTGAAGTTTTGAAGATTGAAAATGTTTTTTTTCTCTTTGTATATTTTTGGCCCTTTCATTTCTGTTTCAGCTTTGTTTTTTTTTTTTTTGTGCTATATTGTGCTATTATAAAGGTTGACTCAAGTCCTCAAGTCAAAGCTTGGTCAAAGGTTGCTTAAGTTGGTCAATTAGGCTTATTTCTTGCATTTTAAAGCTAAAACAACCAACACCAATTTAATTATAATCAACAACAACTAAAATACTAAAAATTAAAACACTAAATACTAGTTTTCACTATTTGCTGAGGACTAGAAATCATTTCCTAATTATCGCTCTCGAAATGCAATGCATTTTGCGACAATAAAAGATTAACAGTTAAATCTCAAGGAATTTAAGAAAAGATAATTTTCAAAAGGTAACATAGTTCAAAATTTACTCCGGCTCGGAGTTACTTTTCATTTAATTGAAAAACGAGTACTAAAATGCAAGAAAAATTAAAACCGACTAACAAAATATGAAAATAAAGCTACAAATGAATGTTTAACTAAAAATAAACACATAATTCAATGCTAACATTTAAGATGTCATCTAATTAAATACAATTAAATGTCCTTAAATGCATGCCGGGTTCGGGTTATCACACACTTAGCATGTATTAGGAGTATTAATCACATAATTATCACATTTTAAATCATATAGCACATAAATAGGTCAATTCACGCAAAATGAGGTAAAACACGCAAATCGAGAAAAAGAAAAATATGGGGTCTCACAAGAGCTAAGTCAAAGGTTAGGCTAACGCTAAGTATTAAGGAGAATACTTTCTTAAATTCAAAAAATAATAAAGAATCTAGAATTAGGATGACTCTCATATCTCTCCGGAGAAACAAGGGCAAAAGCAGGAAGTAGGCTAACTAGGAGGAGTTATCCGAGTAAGAAGGTAACGGAGTAAGCCAGTTCTTCTCTTTCTTTTCGAGGAAATCTTTTCCTTTGGCTGAACCAGTGCCAGTATTTCACCTTCTACCTTTGTTACTAGTCAAAATGAGAGAATCTAATTCCTGCCAGAATCAGTTTGTTGTCGATCTAGGTGCCAACAAGGATAAAGGATCCAAGGAAAAGACACTTTTTTTTCAATCCAGCAGTCAAAGCAAAAGGGGTGGCCAATAACGGCATCAGATACTATTATGTTATTAGCATTTATTCCAACTCATCCATGCCATTTTCATACAAGGAATTTCGACTGTGAATGACACCTTATTCGCTCTGCTACAACGAACGAACTAAATGGCAGACCATTGAGGGTGAGTGAAGGGCTAGACAAAGCTTCTTGTTTGGATCAAAATCGTGGTGAAAATGCGGTTGAAAGTAGATGATTGATCACTCTATTGTGTGATGTCTCGACTTTAATTAAAGATTCTGTTAATCTTCAGCCTTGTTCATTTTCTTTATTTTGAATAGTGATGAAAAATCGAAATAAATCCTTTTCCTTTGTGTTTACTACTCGATCGGAGGGCTTTGATAAAAGTGTTAAGAGACTAGCTTAGAAAGAGCTAACAAAGATGTGATTGAGATGAATGCTCAGGCTTCACTAGTTGCTTGCACCCTTGTGACCCTATAGGCAAAGAGTCTTATCTTCATTCAGAGAGGTTGGGCGACGGTGGAGAGAATGTTTTGTGATAGTTCCAAAAAGGAGCAGTGGGCGGGTCTAGAGCATCTTTCGATAGATAAAGGGAAATTTGATTTTCATAACCATTAGCCAAAAGCTGTTTGTGAGGCCCGACCCCGATTTGCGTGCGAAACCTAGCTTCGTGTGCCCTAACCTAGATTTGCATGCTATGACCTAGGTTTAAGAATTGTGTTCATTTTATGTGCCATGCATTGAATTACGTGCATTCGTTTGGGATTGCATGCATTTATTAGAAAAACGTGCATCCGTCTCGTAGTTCGTGTCCTACCTCGTAGTGCGTGCCCTAGACCTAGGAAAGCGTGCATTCACGCTCATCAAGAAAGCATCTTTCACGAAGCACTAGACTATTAAACAATCCTACAAAATCCACTAACAATATAATAATCCAAATTCCATTCACTAGAAGACAAAAAGGCACCAAACACTAGACATTCCTTATTCTTTATTCTTTGTTCTTTTTGCATTTTCAACACACAACAATTAACACCCAAAAGATGACAAGAATTCAGCCATTTCATTAGCCTTGGCCGACCATACCATGGTTTTGCACAAGGTTTGAGCAAATTTTTTTATTCTATTGCATGCCAAGACAATTTATGACTCAAAGCATTAAAAAATTGCTCAAAATTCACTCAATCTCCTCACCATTCTCGACCACAACACCTTGCCCATCCTAGCAATTTCAAAATAGCACATTGGAGACACAAAATGCAGAATTTTGGAGCCCAAGGCCGACATTCTCCTTGAAGATGCAAAAGGCTTCCTTGCTTGTCATTTTCTTCATTTCTTTTCACTCATTTCTCTCCTCATCTCTCCTTTCTCTCTCATTCTCGGCCTTGGCTGAATTCACCATCTTCTCAACTTCTCCTCTTCACACCATAGCTAAGTATTGCAAGCTACAAGTAAAGAACTACAACCGAGCAAGCTAGAGTTCGAAAACTTCTCTTGCATGTGCATTGAAGCTTCATTTTCGGCCTAGGTGAGTTACTAAGCATCCATTTCTTTTCTTCAAGTTCTAGCTATGTGCATGCACTAAGAGATTGATCATTAAGCTAGGAAAAATAGAGAAAAACTAGTGAGGTTCTCAGCTAAGCAAAGGAAAGGAGAAGATTTGAGCTTCAACAAAGGGTCTTGAGCATTTTGTGGTTGATTGCTAAGGTGAGGGTTAAAACCTTTTGAAAACTCTTTAAAAACTCATATGCATGCTCATAAATGTGTGTATTTGCTTCTGTACTTGAGCTATACGGTCGTTCATAAGCTCAATCAACCATGCATGGCAAGATCTTGGCTTGAAAATGATGCTAGGTAAAGTCGAAATGGATGACAGCTCTTTGACCAGTCTGTTCGAGGTAAGTTTAGCTAAACAAATGATGTTGAAAATGCTTGAAAATTGGTGGGTGACTAGTTTGGACATTTTTGAACATTTTTCCAAGAAATAGGCCGAAGCTAATTTTGACTCTAAGGTCCTCAAAATGTCAAATCATTAAAATGTGACCAAATCTGGAAATCTGGAAAAATGAATCAGGTTTTGGCAGATGCACTGACCTTGTGGAACGAACCATATTTGACTTAGTAAATGATGTCCAAAATGTATGAAATTTGGTGTACTGCTATATTTTTTAGTTCTGGACAACTTTGTCAGAAATAGACCAAAGCTACAAATGATTCTAAGGATCTCAAAAACGTCATTTTCTGAAAAGTGTGCAAATCTGGACAGTTTTGTGTTACCTCACTGTTTCGGTTATAACTAATGATTCTGAACTCCAATTGATACAAGGCTTGTTTCTGATTTTAGTTAACTTCATAAGCTTTAATTTTATATCTTATTCACTGAATTTGGAGATTGTTTGATTATCCGATTGATTGTGAGAAAACAGCCTATTGCAGTGAGTGTTCCACTTAGCTATGTGCTTGGAAAACTATTGTAACCTCTTTTGTGGCACTAGTTGCTTGGAATTGTGGTGTTGGAATATTATGTGGACTGTTTTAAGCACTTGAGGATGTATGAATTGAATGATGTATGACTTGGGAATGATGTTAAGTTGACTTAGGGTTTGATCGCACGATTATGCATGAAATGGAAACCCTAATGACTAAGTATTCTTGCTAAGTGTTAACCATTGGATATTGTGAGGAAGCTGTACGGTGCGTGGGCTGCCCGTAAATGTTTTATAACTTTAAAAGTGATCTTGACCATTGCATGTTGACAAATAAGCTTTTCTCGCATTTGAACCCTTGTTGATATCACTGCATGTTGAGTAATCTTATCACTTGATTGCGTGGACTTTTAATGAGTTATATGGCCTGTTTTACATGTGTTACATGGCTGCCCGTTTAATTTCCATATAACTCTATATGCCTTTCAAGTGAAATTTCATGTCTTATCGTGTCCTGCCTGTTTATCTGTCAATGTGCAATCTTATGACTGTCCGGAGGCAACCTACTTTGTTGTCCTCCTTCTGTGATATATATTACCTGTCATAAATGTGCATTGCATACAAGATTGCAACCTTTCCTGTCGGCATGGTAGTGATCACGCACGCCGGGCGGCATCGGGCTTGCCGGTGTTACCGTGACCTCCATGGTCCCATTCCCTCTCTCACTTGGGGGCTAGACTTCCTCGGAGAGTTGGGTCGTAGGATTTTGGGGTACATCCGGAGTACACCCACTTGGTGTGTTTGGGGGATGATTTGAAGTCGGCCGCAGCAACTAATCCTGGATTTGATCTGAGAGCAAAAGCTCACCGTATCCTTTTTATTATGTGTATAAGTACTCCCGCTTGGATCCTAGAGAACCTCGGGGAGGAAAGACCGGTATTCCTGTTTCTGTATTTGTATTTCTGTACTTGTATTTCTGTTGTATTCATGTTTGAAAAAGGGATTTTCATAAGTTTAACCGGAAAATGAGTTTCAAAACTTATTTCTCGTTCCCTCTCGCTGAGTTCATAAGGACTCACCCTCTTTTATCATTTTAGGTGAAGAAGAACAGGTACAGGAACCCGAGCTCAATGTATCTAATGATGAACCCCTGGAGTGATTGCATGTTATTGTTGTTTTGCTTGAACGTGACTACTTGTGAACTTTTGTTACTTGAAGACTATTTCCCTTACGTTATTTGTTGTTTGTGATGTAATAGACCCCCGTTGTAATTTGGGGTCTAATTTTGGTTTATACTTATATTAAGTAGACTGATACTAGACATACCATGATCGTTTTTGCTGTTGCTATCATTAGACAGTCATAGGTTATGACGCTAGTTAAGGAATAGGCAAATGAACTTATCCAATCTCAACAGGTACTCGCTAATAAGCTAAGATCAACAGGTATATTTTGAAACGAGGATAAATGGACAAACGAGACATAGTATCATGCTAGGTTATAAATCAAACGGGACGTCGAAATAACCAATAGGCAATTCAATTGATAACAAAATAGTAAACTCTAGTCGGGAATGAACTTGAAATTGAAAGTTTTAAGGCTGTTAGAAAATTTAGGTCAAACAAAGAGCCTAATTACAGCCGTTATGCTGCCGGATTTCTAAAAAATTTTAGAGTCTAGAATAAAACGTTAAGTGTTAAACCTCCTAGAATGATTAAGAATGTGAAAGGACTTGAATGTTTAGATCACACCCTAGTCTAACCTTTAAAAGCCGGGTTGGGGCATTCTACATTAGTAGAGGATGTAGTAGAGGTTGTAGTTTCTCTTCCAGTTGTTCCAGGGACTGATTCTGGAATAGAAGTTGGCACTGTAGAATCAACATTTGAAAAAGTAGACAAATCATAGGCCTGTGAATAAGCAACTGAAGTATCTGCCTTTAACTCTTCCATGGCTCTATAGCCGACAAGGAAGAAGGAGAGAGAGGGGATTTGACCATTCAAAGCCAAATTGACAAGCGAGAGCCCAATGCTGGTAAGTCAGGTAGGGTAGAGGAAATGAATTCAATAATTCCATGAGCGGTGGTTGGAGCAGACCTTTCTGTAAGGGAAGGCGTGGATCCTCGATCCAAGTCTCATCTTTTGAGTGAGGATGTTCTTTCTTTATTGGAAGCTAAAGTCAAATCTCAAGCAGCAGATACCACTAGAGAAAATGAAGATGAAAGATATGCTTAAACAGAATAATCCAATCTTTCATCCACTGAATCATACATAACATACGCAATTGAATCCGTGGAATTATAGGAATCAGAAAAAGTAGCAACTAACACGTCTGTAGAAGCAGACAAGGGCTTTTAGGTTGAAAAGAGAAAGTTCAGGCTTGGGTGCTCCTTTTTAGGATTGGGTTTCAGTGTAGTAAATAAATTCCTTTTTTTATAGTTTCGTAGAATAATGAAGGAAGACCATGCCATTAGAGGAAGGGTGGTTCTTAGTCTTATTGAGTGAGAAGTTCTTATAAAGAAAACGCTCGCTAAGCTACGGCCTTTGGCCTTATGTGAGCGAAATTCAATTCCAAAGAAGGATTTGAGTGACGAACCAGATGCTGGTGAAGAAGATAAGGCTGTCAAGGGCTAAGTTCTACGATAGGGAATGAGTTCACTCCTTTCAGTCTCATGGGGCGAAGAGAACCATTTAATAACCTAAAGGAAATGGAAGAACCGATGTTGTAAAGTAATGAGAAAACCAATTTAATAATAGAGGAGAAAGATGCAGCAAAGCAAATATATCATATCCATACGGTTCAGAGAGGAAAGCAAGACTTTAATTAAAAAGATCAAGCCTTCGAAGTCGTGAGTAGAATACTTGGCCTTGAACCGAATGAGCCGGCAAACAAGTGCCTTAAAGACTCTGTTCCTAAAACCTAAAAGAGAATGAGATTCCCTCTCCTCTTCCTATTATTATGGAAAAAAGTATGAAAGAGTTTTGCCCCTAGTTTGAATACTGGCTACTAGCAGGCTTGACTTGCCCATCTCCTCGTGATTTAACTCGCATTCAGTTGGTCTTGTTCCTGCCTTTTGAACATGAATGGTAAGAGCTTCCTAATTCGAAAGTGGCGAGTTGAAAGAATAGCTAGTGTATTAGCTACGCACATTAGTTGTTCGGGCGAGTAATGCAAGGGGTAAGACAAGCTAAGCGAGTTGGCTATTCATTTTGGTTTTGAGCAGACATGTAAAGGGTAGCAAGACAAGCAGGTATAATAGTCTAAGAATAGGACATGGATAGTGCGGTAGTGGGATGAGAGAAGTGTTCATCTGGGGTATTCTTCCTCAAGTTGGTTATCCGTATCGGTGAAATAACTCTATCCTTAACACATAAGCTTCGGTGGTAAGGGAAAGATCGATTGAGACTTCATCATATCCCTAAGGGTTGCCTTCTGTGACTTTCTTTGTCTGGGCAGTTAGCTATTCAAAGTAGAAAGAAGGCTTGTAAAGGGAGAATTTCCACGATTATCTCATCACCTTAAAGCAACTAGTCCTATTCATAAACATCTTGAATATGAATGGGCAGCCTATGATTCTTAATACCCTCTTCCTGATACTAGGGACACTGGCTTATTTCTTACCTAGAATATTACCAACTACTGTAATTTCGCTAAATCCAGGAGAGCGTCTAATGAAAATCGTCTTCCGTTTAGGCTAGGTGTGTACCCTTATATTAATATTATTATTCTTCAAAAAAAAAGAAGTTAGAATGTATTGCCTATTGACATTATCAATTTCCCACATGAAAGCTTTGAAGCAAGGTTCGCAAGACAGTCAGAATCAGAAAGAGGGTATGCCTTGTTATCCCACAGGGTTTAACCCGAAAAACTGCTTTTAGTTCGCACTTCTATCATGCATTCTAAGACCATGCCAGCCTAAAAGAAGAAGAGTCATTCACTCATCCGCCAAGAGGTAAAGGTAAAGCCTGCTGCTCTCATTGCTGCGTCGAAAGGGGTAGCGAGGGCTAAGCCCAACAAAATGCACATAATAAGATTCTTTTTCTATATAGTAGGAGAGGTCTATCAATGACTTAAAAATGACACCCTTCATCGAAAGCCCTTGCTCTTATGAAAGATGACATTCATGAACAACCCCTAGATTCGGATTAGTGATAATAGAACTAGCTAGATTCTAGAACAACGGTTATTAGCCTAAGAGCCTTTTCTTCCTCTGTCGAGCGTCTACCTTCCTCTCCTTAGCAGTTGACTTACTTCATACCTCTGTCGAGCCAACTCCATTCCTCTCCCTATCGGTTGAGCATCTTCAAACCTCTCCTTACAGTCAAGCTGAATTCTATCCAGCCTCTCCTTACAATTCAAGAGTTAAGACAGAGGAGTACGCAAAAAGAAACGACACTGTGAAGTAGCTAGGTGGTAAGAAAACTAGCTCAGACTTGAAAGATTGAATGTATAGGCTGCACTTTGGATCACAATAGGTAGAGTCTCTAAAAGCCTTATAAGAGCATGAGACTGAAGAAGTCTGGCATTAGTTGGTGTGAATGACTTCGACCAAAAGGTTAGCGAATCCGACTTCCAATCTTTTTGATCTCGTTCGTATTCCGATCGAAGAAAAAAAGTTGAAGTTACGGTGGGTGGAAAAGCTGGAGGAGATACCAGTGGTTAGAGTAACTGGCCTATAAGGTTAGTGAGGTTCCTACTATGGTGAAGTGAAAGATCTTTCACTATAGTGGGAAGAAGACAGGTGAGAACAAGCGGAGTGCGAGCAAAGCAAGTTCAAGTATGGGTTGTCTTCCAGATTTTGTTTAAGTCTCATGTTGTAGAACAATGCAGCGGAGGGAGTTATCAGTGGAGGAGTACACGGCTTAATTTTATCATTTTATTTATGATACATTATGATATCATGGAGCCAGAAGAACAGATTTTTGCTGCGTCGCTTTCGTTTCGCTGCCATTTCATTATGTTGTGCCTGGGTACACCTCTGCATACATAGATGAAACGGAAATTAACTACAGTCGTTGACCTTTTCTGTGATAACCCGAACCCGGCATGCATTTAAAGGCATTTAATTACATTTAATTAAGTGACATCTTAAATGTTAGCATTGGATATGTCTTTATTTTTAGTTAAACATTTATTTGTAGCTTTATTTTCATATTTCTTTTAGAAGTAATTAGAATAATACTTGAGCTAATTACTTTAACGAAATATCAACTACTATTCATAATTATGTTAATCAGTTTTATTTTTCTTGCGCTTAAATGCTCGGATTTCAATTAAATGAAAAGTAGCTCCGAGCCGGAGTAAATTTTAAACTATGATGCTTTCCAAAAATGATATATTTCTTAAGTTCTTTGAGATTTAATTGTTATTCTTTTATTGTCGCAAAGTGCATAGCATTTCGAGAGCAATAGTTAGGAAATGAATTCTAGTCCTCAGCAAATAGTGAAAACTAGTATTTAGTGTCTTAATTTTAGTGTTTAACTAGAATTAGATTTGAGTTGGTTGTTTTAGCTTTAAAGTGCATAAAACAAGCTTATTTGACCAAATTTAAGTGCTTTGACCTAGTCTTTGACCCTTGACTTGCTTGTCATCTTTTATATGCATGTAATAACAAAGAAAAAATAAAACAAAGCTGGAAAAAACAGTGGGGTGCTGGCCGAAAATAGAAGAGAGGAAAAAAAAGAAATTTCAATCTTCAAAACTTCAATTCTTCGCGTGAGCTTGCACGGGGTGGTTTCCGAGGCACCCAACGAGGTTTTCCTAGCATCTAGGAGCATCTAAGGTGAGGGTTTCATGTTTATTTGCGCATTTGAAAGTTTTATGTGTTAACTTTAATATTTGGGATTTATCCGTATATTGTTATTTTAATCATTTTGAGGCTTAAAGAATGTTCCCTATCAATCGTAGAACATGTATTTATAGCTTTTTAGCATTTTCTGCAGTTGAATATCGAAATTGAAATATAAATTGTTAATTGAATAGTAAATAGTGAATAGTAAAACCCCGTTTCGATGAAGTTGCTCCGTTATACGTTCTGTTGATGTAGGAAGGTGCTAGATATGCTAGAATGCTTAAATGTATGGTTTAATTGGATTGTGTAATGAAAAAATGGAGAAATATGGCTTGGTGAAAGTCGGGATCGTTTCGGTCAAGTTTGGAATTTTCTCGATTTGCGTGAAGGCAATGTCGAGGTACGTCATGGAAGCACTTTTGGTACAGTTGTGACATTGGTTGGGTAATCTGTTGAGGTAGTTGTAGTTCAAACGAGTAAAGGGAAAAATCGGGCCTTTGCGGGAATTCTAGAGTAAAGTGGTGTGTTGTGGGCTATAGTCATGCTTTATGCTAACCTAGGAGGATGGGTGAAATTGACTTTCAAAACTCGCGGCTCCTTTGGAAGTAGTAGCGTTTGGTAAGTTGGGGTCATTTTTTGTGATTTTGTGTGTTTTCATAGAATATTGCTTATAGAATGCTTATATTGCTTATAGAATGCTTATGTTGCCTATAGAATGCTTATAATGCCTGTAGAATACTTGTTATTGCTTGATGATGTTTGTTGGAGTTGTTCTTGTTACTTATTAGATTGTAAATGCTTGTTAATGCTTATTACGCTTGTTAGAGTTGATTGTTGATTGAAATGTTTAACAATTGTTGATAATGCATGATATCTCATTTATATCCTCTATTCTGTATTGTTGTGCCATCGCTCGTTATCGCCTTGTGTCGTGTCTTGCATTGCATAGTGTCAGGCGCGTGAGTGATGGGCCTCTCTGGGTGGTCTCAGGCTGCCAGTGTTAGTTGCTCTAGTTCCGTGTCCTATTCCCTTTTCTCGCTTGGGTTGCCTCCCAGGGAGATTTGGGTCGTAGAATTGATGGTTACTCCCGGGATATTCCAAACTGAAGTTATAAGGTGGTTGCACGCTTATTGTCATCGTTGTCAACATCAAGCTCGAGATTGATGTATCACTCGTGAAATGGTACATTGCTCGTAAGAGTGAACCATAGCCTTCAAAGTGTGGTATAGCTTTGAATAGTTGTATTAATGCTTTCAATAATTGCTTATTGTATTGATTGTTTGTCTTCGTTGCTTATTTATCAGTTATATTGCTTAACTATCTTAATTGCATTGCACGACTTTCTTTCTCTCCACCTCGATATCTGTTTCGCCCTCACTGAGTATACGTGTTATGTATACTCACTCCTCACCACCACATTTCAGGAAATGTCATGTTAGCTGGAAGTTCGTGATTTCGTGAAAGTTCATGCTTGAAGAGTTGTCTTGCGTGCCTATGTGGCTTGAGTTGTCGAAGTTGTAAAGATGTATGCTTTCATGTGTTGTACGTATTTAATGTCAAAAGGAATGTAATTTAAGTTTCATTAGATTGTTGAAGTGGTTTGATAAGTTAGATTATATATCTAGTTAATTTAGCTTAACTTCAATGCACGTTTGTATTGTCCAAAAGAAAGAGTTAGAAATGTATGATAGTCTAACTTATGCAATAGGTTAGTGTAGTTTAATTGCCCAGCATGAATGTTCTTGTCAAAGATGAAAAGGGATAGGTTAGCTTTTAAATTGGAAATGTATATTTAGTTGTGTTTGCTTGTTGAGAACCAAGCCTCGGATGGCCTTGAGGTATTTGTATGGTTGGACACGGTGCTGGTCCATTTATATGCTATTACAGGTTTTCTTTTTGCCTAGAAACAGGGGAAACTCCGTCCGTTTTTCCTAAAAATTATGCCCGGGTTTGGTTTTGGGTTGTGATTAGATCGATTGATAGAACTCCCGGTCTCGTAAGGGATCGGGGTGTCACAGGTGGTATCAGAGCTTGTTTAGCTCATAAGCCGGGACAAGGTCCTCGGTCTAGTGGATAGTGATCCTTGAATGTGTGCTTGTTAAGTGTGTCTTGAAAGTGTATGCTTCTATGTGAGATTGTGTGTCTTGACCTGAATGTGTGCACGTACGTGATATAGTTATGTGTTATGTGTTCAATGTTTCTCAAGTAAAGTGAAATGTCTAGTTGTCTATCGAATTGACTTATTGAATTGGTATCGTGAATCGAATCGACCTCGTGAATTGTTATTTGCTTGAAGTATTGCTTGTAATGTGTGTATTGAAATGTCTTGAATTGGTTATGCCGTGATTTGAATTGATTATGTTGTGCTTGACTTGATTGTTGTGCTTGAGTGACTTTGTTGAATAAACTCTTTTGTAAACTTGTTTGCATAATAGTATAAGGCATGTGTATAAATGTGATATCCTATCATTCATACATGTCCCGTGGAAATGGTAAGTAAGTCTTCTTCCTCCCCTGAAGAGAAGTGGTTAGTAGCGAGCCCCAAGTTATCTGGATTGACGGAAACGAGAAGAGCTTGACTAGGCCTTTATTTGGGAGTTGACATTTGTGATAACCCGAACCCGGCATGCATTTAATAACATTTAATTGCATTTAATTAAGTGTTATCTTAAATGTTAGCATTGAATTATGTTTTTATTTTTGGTTAAACATTTAATTGTAGCTTTATTTTCATATTTCTTTTAGAAGTAATTAAAATAACACTTGAGTTAATTATTTTAACGGAATATCACCTACCTTTCATATTTATGACAACCGGTTTTAGTTTTCTTGCACTTAAATGCTCGGATTTCAATTAAATGAAAAGTAACTCTGAGCCGGAGTAAATTTTAAACTATGATGCTTTCCAAAAATGATATATTTCTTAAATTCTTTGAGATTTAATCGTTATTCTTTTATTGTCGCAAAGTGCATAGCATTTCGAGAGAGATAGATAGGAAATGAATTCTAGTCCTTAGCAAATAGTGAAAACTAGTATTTAGTGTCTTGATTTTAATATTTTTGTTGTTGTTAGCTAGAATTAGAATTGTGCTAGTTGTTTTAGCTTCAAAATGCCTAAAATAAGCTTATTTGACCAATTCTTAAGTGGTTTGACCAATGCCTTGACCATTGACCTTGTCATCCTTTTGCACAAAATAAAAAAAGAAAAAATGCTGAAAACAGTTTGGTCATGGCCGAAAATAGAAGGAAAGAAAAAAAAAACATTTCTTCATCAAATTATCAAATCTTCGCGTAAGCTTGCACGGGGTGTTTTTCGAGGCACTCTACGAGGTTTTCCTAGCGTCTAGGAGCGTCTAAGGTGAGGGTTTCATCGTTATTTGCGCATTTGAAATATTTGTATCTAAACTTTGATTTTTGGATTTTATGCGTAGATTGTTGTTTTAATCGTTTTGTTGCTTAAAGAATGTTCCTTGTTGATTGTAGAACATGTATTTATAGTTTTTTAACATTTTCTGCGGTTAAATGTTGAGATTGCAATTTAAATTGGTTGTTGAATAGTGTTTTGTGAATAGTAAACCCTTGAAACGATGAAGTTGCTCCGTTATGCTGTCCGTTGATGTAGAAATGTGCTAGATATGCTAGATTGCCTAAATGTGTGGTTTAATTGGAATGTGTAATAGAAAAACGGAGAAAAACAGCTTAGTGAAAGTCGGGGTCGTTTAGGTCGAGTTTGGCGTTTTCTCGTTTTGCGTGTTGGCATCGTTTCGGGAGGCCATGGAAGCACTTTTGGTGCGATTATGGCGTTGGTTGGGTGTTTGGTTGGTATAATTGTAGTTCAAACGAGCAAAGGGAGAAATCGGGACTTTGCGTGAATTCTAGGGTAAAGTAAGGTTTCGGGGTCTTTAGACATGCTTATGGTGACCTAAGAGGGTTGGTGAAGTCAGTTTCCAAAGCTCGTGGCTCGTTTGAAAGTAGTAGTGTTTTGAAGTTGGGGTCATTTTTGTGATTTTGTGTGTTTTCATAGAATATTGCTTATAGTATGTTTATATTGATTATATAATGCTTATACTGCTCATAGAATGATTATATTGATTATAGAATGCTTATATTGCTTATAGAATGCTTATGTTGCCTATAGAATGCTTATGTTGCCTATAGAATGCTTATAATGCCTATAGAATACTTGCAAATGCTTGTTAATGCTTATTACGCTTGTTAGAGTTGATTATTGATTGAAATGTTTATCAATTGTTGAGAATGCTTGATATCGCTCGTTTATCGCCTTGTATCGAGTCTTGCATTGCATAGTGTCTCGCATGTGAGTGATGGGCCTCTCTGGGTAGCCTCGGGTTGCCAGTGTTGGTTGCTCTAGCTCTGTAGCTATTCCCTCTTCTCGCTTGGGTTGCCTCCCAAGGAGTTTTGGGTCGTAGAATTGATGGATACTTCCGGGGTATTCCAAACTTATGTTATAAGGTGGTTTGGGCCGGCGCGTCATCGTTAATGTCAACGGAATCGTGATCAGTACATTACTCGCTCGAGTGATCCATAGCCTTCAAAGTGTGGTATAGCTTTGAATGGTTGTGTTAATGCTTTCATTAATTGTTTATTGTATTGATGGTTTGTCTTGATCGCTTACTTTCTCAGTTATATTGCTTAATTGCCTTATTTGCATTGCACAACTTTCTTTCTCTCTTCCTCGATATCTGTCTCACCTTCACTGAGTATACGTGTTGTGTATACTCACTCCTTACCACCATATTTCAGGAAATGTCATGTTAGCTAGAAAGTTCGTGATTACGTGAAAGTTCGTGCCTGAAGAGTTGTTTTGTGTGCCTATGTGGCTTGAGTTGTCGAAGTGGCAAAGATGTATGCTTTCATGTATTGTATGCATTTAATATTAAAAGAATGTAATTTAAGTTTTATTAGGTTATTGAAGTAATTTAAAAAGCTGGCTTATGTATTTAGTTAGTATAGTTTAACTTCAATGAATGTTTGTAATGTCCAAAAGAAAAGAGTTAGAATGGCACGATAGTTTATTTTATGTAGTAGCCTAGTGTGGCTTAATTGTCAAGTTTGAATGTACTTGTCAAAAATGAAAAGAGATAGGTTAGCTTTTAAATTGGAAATGTATGTATTCTTGCTGTGTTTATTTGTTGAGAACCAGGGCTCGGATGGCCTTGAGGTGGTTGAATGTTTGGACATGGTATTGGTCCACTTATATGCTATCGCAGGTTTGCTTTTTGCCTAGAAACAGGGGAGATTCCATCCGTTTTTCCCTAAAATTTTGCCCAGGTTTGGAATTGGGTTGTGATTAGATTGATTGATAGAACTCCCGGTCTCGAGAGGGATCGGGGTGTCACAACATTTATAGCTGGGGTCTGTTTATTGGGGTTCCTTGAAGGTTATCTCCTATGCCTAGTATAAATGACTTCCTTTGGAGTTCTACATGATTATTTTTGGAGCATTTTCTTAAATGTCTTCTTGATTGGGCATTCATTGGGTATTTTTATATTGGCATTTCGTGGGAGACTTGGTTGGGATTTTAATCAACCTTTGGTGTTCATTCTGCATTCTTATGGGAAAACTTTGATTTGAGTCTGCTTACAATGACCAGTTTGTGTAATGCGTACTACTTGGGTATTCCTTGTGGACATTTCTCAGTGGATTTGGCAATCGGAGCTCTTATTGGACTTGCTGCATAATATTGTCTACAATACCTTTGCTCTAGTCTTTCTTGGTATTTTATTGGCAATTGTGATTGGAACTCCTCAATAGTATATGATGCACCTGCACAACATTCCCTCTGATGCTTCTTGAGCTATATATTTTGAAAGGCTTCTTTGAAACTTCTGTAATATGATTGACTGGATTTCTTGTCTGGAGTCTTCCTGAGTAGTACTTGGGATTCTTGTTTAGACTCTCATTCAGATTGTTTATTGGTATGTTCTCG
The DNA here is from genome assembly GCA_037974665.1 of Ehretia macrophylla. Classification (NCBI taxonomy): domain Eukaryota; kingdom Viridiplantae; phylum Streptophyta; class Magnoliopsida; order Boraginales; family Ehretiaceae; genus Ehretia; species Ehretia macrophylla. The sequence continues at coordinate 35,494,630 of CM075770.1, forward strand.
GTACTTTTAGTTGGGATTCTATTATGGCATTCATGACTAGTAAGATTTTTATTTGGGGATCTATTTGGTTGTTCCCTGGAGCATTCTTTGGTTTTCTTAACGAGTGTTCTTTGGAGACTTTTGTTGGCACTTTTCGGTAGACTTGGTTATTGGAATCTCAATCGGACTTACTGTATGGTATTATCTATGGATCCTTAGTGGCCATTTAGTTAGCATTTACTTATTGGGCAAACCTGGCTACATTCTTACCGGAGCATTGTTCGGGCTACCTTGGTGGTAAGTTGTATAACGTTTGCACTCGGCAAATGGCGATGAGGTCTTGGAGCTCGGCCTTATATGTGCTGCATCTACTTTGGCCATCCTTTGACTTCCTTCTTTGATACTTGTTGGACTTTTATAGAGGATTCGTGTATAGAATATTCCTTCGGTTTTTTTCTTGTTAATAATATGTGGAATTGGTAATATCTACAGTATCTTTGCTTTAGTCTTTATTGGCATCTTCTTGGCACTCTTAGCGATGAATTCTTTTATGATATTCTTGACCAGCGGAATTCTTATTTGGATTTCAAGATGGTATTTTCAATTAAGCCTTTATGTGGCCTTATTGTTTTGGAGTTTTCAGTCAGTACTATTAGGGTTTCTTAGTAAGGTATTCTTCGAGCGTTCTTATTCAGTGTCTTGCTCAGCAACCAATGAAGAGTGGTCAGAGTTGGATTTCAGATGATGCAGAGTTTTATTGGAAAAAGAATTACGAGGACGCAATTGTTTTAAGGGGGGAAGGATGTGATAACCCGAACTCGACATGCATTTAAAGGCATTTAATTGCATTTAATTAAGTGACATCTTAAATGTTGGCATTGGATTTGTGTTTATTTTTAGTTAAACATTTATTTGTAGCTTTATTTTCATATTTCTTTTAGAAGTAATTAGAATAATACTTGAGCTAATTATTTTCACGAAATATCAACTACTCTTCATAATTATGTTAATTGGTTTTATTTTTCTTGCATTTAAATGCTCGGATTTCAATTAAATAAAAAGTAGCTACGAGCCGGAGTAAATTTTAAACTATGATGCTTTCCAAAAATGATATATTTCTTAAATTCTTTGAGATTTAATTGTTATTCTTTTATTGTCGCAAAGTGCATAGCATTTCGAGAGCGATAGTTAGGAAGTGAATTCTAGTCCTCAGCCAATAGTGAAAACTAGTATTTAGTGTTTTAATTTTAGTGTTTTAAGTTGTATTTAACTAGAATTAGATTTGGGTTGGTTGTTTTAGCTTTAAAATGCATAAAACAAGCTTATTTGACCAAATTTTAAGTGCTTTGACCAAGGCTTTGACCCTTGACTTGTTTGTTATCTTTTATATGCATGTAATAACAAAGAAAAAATAAAACAAAGCTGGAAAAAACAGTGTGGAGCTGGCCGAAAATGGAAGGAGAAAAAAAAAAGAAATTTCAATCTTCAAATCTTCGATTCTTCGCGTGAGTTTGCACGGGGTGGTTTCCGATGCATCCTACGAGGTTTTCCTAGCGTCTAGGAGCGTCTAAGGTGATGGTTTCATGTTTATTTGCGCATTTGAATATTTTGTGTATTAACTTTAATTTTTGGGATTTATCCGTATATTGTTATTTTAATCGTTTTGAGGCTTAAAGAATGATCCCTAGCAATCGTAGAACATGTATTTATAGCTTTTTAATATTTTATGCTGTTGAATATCGAAATTGAAATATAAATTGTTAATTGAATAGTAAATTATGAATAGTAAACCCCCGTTTCGATGAAGTTGCTCCGTTACGCGTTCTGTTGATGTAGGAAGGTGCTAGATATGCTAGAACGCCTAAATGTATGGTTTAATTGGATTGTGTAATGGAAAAATAGAGAAATAAGGCTTAGTGAAATTTGGGGTCGTTTCGGTCAAGTTTAGAATTTTCTCGATTTACGTGAAGGCATTGTCGAGGTACGTCATGGAAGCACTTTTGGTGCAGTTGGGACATTGGTTGGGTGATCGGTTGAGGTAGTGGGAGTTCAAACGAGCAAAGGGGAAAATCTGGGCTTTGCGGGAATTCTAGGGTAAAGTGGGGTTTTGTGGTCTTTAGTCGTGCTTTATGGTAACCTAGGAGGATTGGTGAAGTCGATTTCCAAAACTCGTGGCTCGTTTGGAAGTAGTAGTGTTTGGTAAGTTGGGGTCATTTTCGTGATTCTATGTGTTTCCATAGAATATTGCTTATAGAATGCTTATATTACTTATAGAATGCTTATGTTGCCTATAGAATGCTTATGATGCCTATAGAATACTTGTTATTGCTTGATGATGTTTGTTGGAGTTGTTCTTGTTACTTATTTGATTGTAAATGCTTGTTAATGCTTGTTAATGCTTATTACGCTTGTTAGAGTTGATTGTTGATTGAAATGTTTAACAATTGTTGATAATGCGTGATATCTCGTTTATCTCCTCTATTCTGTATTGTTGTGCTATCGCTCGTTATCGCCTTGTGTCGTGTCTTGCATTGCATAGTGTCAGGCGCGTGAGTGATGGGCCTCTCTGGGTAGCCTCGAGTTGCCAGTGTTGGTTGCTCTAGCTCCGTGTCCTATTCCATTTTCTCGCTTGGGTTGCTTCCCAAGGAGATTTGGGTCGTAGAATTGATGGTTACTCTTGGGGTATTCCAAACTGAATTTATAAGGTGGTTGCGCGCTTATTGTCAACGTTGTCAACATCAAGCACGAGATTGATGTATCGCTCGTGAAATGGTACATTGCTCGTATGAGTGAACCATAGCCTTTAGAGTGTGGTATATCTTTGAATGGTTGTGCTAATGCTTTCAAATATTTCTTATTGTATTGATTGTTTGTCTTCATTACTTATTTATCAGTTATATTGCTTACCTGCCTTAATTGCCTTGCCCGATCTTCTTTCTCTCTACCTCGATATCTGTCTCGCCCTCACTGAGTATACGTGTTGTGTATACTCACTCCTCACCACCACATTTTAGGAAATGTCATGTTAGCTGGAAGTTCGTGATTTCGTGAAAGTTCGTGCTTGAAGAGTTGTCTTGCGTGCCTATGTTGCTTGAGTTGTCGAAGTTGTAAAGATGTATGCCTTCATGTGTTCTACGTATTTAATGTCAAAAGGAATGTAATTTAAGTTTCATTAGATTGTTGAAGTGGTTTGATAAGTTAGATTATGTATCTAGTTAATGTAGCTTAACTTCAATGCACGCTTGTATTGTCCAAAAGAAAGAGTTAGAAATGTATGATAGTCTAACTTATGCAATAGGTTAGTGTAGTTTAATTGCCCAGCATGAATGTTCTTGTCAAAGATGAAAAGGGATAGGTTAGCTTTTAAACTAGAAATGTATATTTGCTTGTGATTGCTTGCTGAGAAACAAGGCTCGGATGGCCTTGAGGTGTTTGAATGGTTGGACACGGTACTGGTCCACTTATATGTTATTACAGGTTTTACATTTTGCCTAGAAACAGGGGAGACTCCGTCCGTTTTCCCTGAAAATTATGCCCGGGTTTGGAATTGGGTTGTAATTAGATTGATTGATAGAACTTCCAGTCTCAAGAGGGATCGGGGTGTTACATTTTTAGTCAACCAATCACCACCATCTTGTACTGATAGCCTCAATTTCTCGAGAAAGGATTTAGGACACTTTCTGTAACTCGACGCCTCTATCTCTACTCTTTGAAAGAGACATAGCCGGCCCATTTTCGCTATAGGACAATGCTAAAAAATAACATTTTGCCTAGAAGCGCCGTATAGCAAATCGTAATATCATAGTGTAGTGTCTTTTGATCCTGTCATTCATAATCACCCTCTGTTTTTAGGTCCAATGCATCGGGATCCTAATTCCCTATTTTCGTCTCATCTTGGTCGTGCTCGTTATCGTGGAAAAAGTAAAGTTCATATGGTACCCACTAGATATCCTCTACTAGTGTCGAACTATGGATTTTAGTGCTAACGACCCCTTATGGATCGGCGTTTAGGGCGCTCCTTGGCCCGTACCGAATCCACACCACGTTCGTGTAGTTGATCGAGGTTTAAGGGTAGAGCAGAGTGTGGCCTATACTTTCGGCACGTGGGTTCTGTATTCTTTCAACACAGGTCCCCTTCCCTTTCTCCGATCATAAAGCCCCCTCTCATTACGATTTCTTTCTTTTAGAATAGTTCTCTTCCCGCATGTCCTTCCTTTGAGCACTCTATTACTGTACTTCTGAGTAAAGAATTTGAACTAATGATTTTTTAGTCGGATCACCCGCTGAGAGTGAAGAATTCTAGTGAATTGTGGTTGGTTGTTGACCAATGGAAAGCATGTTGAATCTTTCTTTATTTCATTATTGAATTTCATTATGTAATGGTAAACGTAAACGCCTTTTAAATGAGCCAACTACCCCCACCAGCCGTTCTCCGCCTGATTCACTTTCTTTGGAATAACAGTTTATTTTGATTCATAGGAAAACCAAAACTCCCGAAATTGGAAAGGAAATAGCATTCGATCTGTGGGAGTTATTACTACCTCTGTCCTCTAGTGGCAACCGAGTCTTTACCTAGAAGTCAAGGTCAAGACAGCTACCACATCCCTGCCGTTAACCAAATCCTTCAATTCCCAATCAGACAAGCACAATAAAGCATCTCTGAAGACTACATATTCTTTTTTTCCAATGATTCCCGCTTATGCCTTTTCCCCTTGGGGCACGAGAAGGACTCAAAGGCCAAATAAGGTTTTGGGACTAAGCTTGTAATACTATTGCGGTATAAGATGGAAGTTACATAAACAAAGACACCCTCTAGCAGCATTGGCAGAAGCCAAAGCCCTTCTATTTTATATAAAAGAAAGGCCCGTGGCTTATTCTATTTGCAGTGGTAAAGCTACTCGTGATTAAGCTAGCTTTCCGTAATGGGCTGCTCCATATTTCCTTGGGTAAATGTTTGAGATGGCTAGTCATTGAAGAGTTTTTTTGCTTTGAACCCCTGCTCGTTGTGTGCAAGGGAAGGTCTCATCTGCGAGACTATTGAGACCGTGGAATAGGATGTGAACCTGTTTCTGAACACCATTTCTTGTCATTCCTAGACTATTTGTAGTTCCCGGTTTGGTTCTTACATGTAGTTCTAACTAATAAAGATAAAAAAGAAGTGAGACTTTAAGGTAACTAGCAATTTCAGAAGCAAATCGGGAACTGGGATAGGATCAGACTGAATGGGGAATGAGGAACATAATATGCTCCTCTGTATTACCGCTACGCCCCATTTTCACTCTTTTCGAATCCCCTCTTGCTCTTAGGGAATATATGATGCTAGAGAGGTTGCACGAAAAGGCCTAATGTCTCAAATTAGGGAATGCCAACGGCTCCCAATCTTCTTGGTAGTCTTTTTCTGGGACTAGAGCTTTTTGAGATTAAGCTTGAAGGCTGGAACTAAGGGAGTGGGATTGATGCCAAGACTCATTTCGAAACTAGAGATTGCTCTGATTCTTATTCACACCAAAGTGCTATTTATTTTGCCAAGGAATGGCGGGATGGATTACTTGCCCATAAAGGCTAGGCGCCTCAGGGAAATGTTAACCACATAGGGATGCCTTCAGTCTCTTTTCGGACCTACTCATTGAAAGATACCCAAGCACTTTGACAGAAGAAGCTTCAAATGCGCAGTTAGGAAAATTTTTTTGCAAGAAATAGCTCCAAGAATGCCCTCAGTCTATATAGTAAGGAAAAAGGCAAGTAGGCCAAAAAGACAGGCTTTTAAGGACCTTCAATTGCTTGAATAAGCTAATAACATATCTTTTTGTGTCTTTCGAGATGCGAAGAGAAGTAAGAAGATTGGCCTATAAACTTGTCTAGCCAAGATAGGGGAAAGGTCCTTCCACATTTCTAACCTCGGGAGAAGAGGATGTTGATCGAGCTTTGCCATGCCTAGTTCTCGGTTAAAGACCCAGAGTGGGCTACGGATCTATACCAAGCTCGTTACACCATAATTCATTGAGGTTGATCCCAAAGTTATGGTCTATCCTGTAGCAGTAGTCTCTATTTATTCACCCCAAGAATGAACTATCTTTTGTTTCATGGGATGGATTTAATTATCACGGATAGACCAAAAACGGTCTTCGCAAGCATACTACTTTCTGTTCTCGGTAGCGATTTTAAGAAAGACTACCGAGCTCCATGATAGATAAGCGTCTATCATCTCTATGTGAAACCTTAGCTTTTCGTCTTTGATTAGTATTAGCGAAAGCTCGCTCGACTTAATAATAGTTGTCTTACTCGACTTGCTTACTAGCTGCCTTTTTGACTAATATCAGAATTTGACTTGTGCATTTAGAGAAATAAATTGAGTACACTAGGAGAACAGTAGTTTCCTCTTGTTTCCTTTTTATGAACACAGAATTATTAGCATTCCTTCTTGGGAAACCCATCTATCTTCGTCATAACCAAACTCCATATCTCGAACTGAAGGAGATGAGACCATATATCGCTTTTTTTCACCCAAAAACTTTCCTTTCCTCCCCCTAAGCTCAAAAACTTGGTAGATAACTCATATAAATTCGTGGAGGTCTCCATGAAGAAAGGCCTTTTTGACATCGAGCTGATGCAGTGACCAAGATCTGTTAGCTGCAACTGACATAATGACTCTTTTTCCCAAGCTTGAAGAGCTAGGAAATCGAATCAATGAGTGAACAAAATGAAATTCAATGGGAGATCTAGTTAGGTCAGTCCTGAACCTGAATGAGATCTTTTGGTGGGCAAGGTAAGAAAGCGAAATCGGTTTGTTAGCAACTTTTGTTGTCAGTTCCAATCCCAGCTGTCAGTTTGAAATAGGAAATATTCTCAGTAAGGCTAGGTTAGAAGTGAAGAAAGGCCTTTGAGAACGAATGATTGGAATAGATAGAAGAATTAATTGCAATACGGAGATCCTTCTGTTTAAAGAAATGAGAAGAAATTCTCTGCACTTTCCTAAAATGATAAAAGGCAAGAAGCTCCGTCTCCATCCCTTTCCTTCTGTCTAAGACTCTTGAATCAGTCTCTTCTTGCATTCCCTCCTCCCTGCCTAGGCAAAAGAGAGTTCGGCCTATGGTCAACTCAAAGGTTGAAGAGAAAGATTGTGGGTCAGATCAATCCATTCCATTGTTCAGGGAAGATTTATGGAATAGTAAAGCCAAAACGTATCTATTCTAAGTAAATACTTGGTCGATACGAGACTCTTTCTTAGTTCAGTGGGTTTTGAAAGTAGTCTGCAATGAATCCAGCAGGTTCAATAACAACATTCCTCAACACTCAATGAAGAATAGAAGGAGAAATTGCACACTTTAGGCCTGTTCTAGGTTAGTCGCTCAAAGAAAGGAAAGTACGTCTTGAGCTGTAGGCAGCAAAGAGAAAATAGAGCAATTGCTAAGCCAAGGTTTGAAGATACCCAACCGATAGGGAAAGGGAGAGTTTAGTTTCAGTTTGGTGGGAAAAATTACTTTTACTAAGAGAGAATCCAGTACCTGTTGAAGGGTTGCAAGCAAGCAAGCCAGTCAGAAGCAAAGGTCAAGGCAGTTAGTGCTTGCTAAACGATAAAGTCAAGGCAGTCAGTGTCAGTCAATTTTGGAGTGGAGAAGTTAAAAGTTAAAACATATCCCGGTGTCAAGGTGATACATCCGGCTCTTTAAGAAAGAAGGTTCATCATAGCTTAGTCGAAGTCTAAGGCAAAACCTGAATCCCAACAGTGCTAAGCTAGTAGGATTTCCTCTTGGAAAGAAAGGACTATAGATCATAAGGTATCCAATTAGTAGACAGGCTAGGAACTGTACGAAGAAAGGAACATCCCGTAAAAAGCTTTATCCTTAACTCTACGAGGAAAGGAACATCCCGGAAGAGAACAGCTAGGATGGATATGAGAAACTACAGTTCAAAGCTTCGGAACAAACTAGCTAGAGCTAGATCTGCTGAACCTGAGGGAATAAGGAAAGAAGCAAGCTTGGGTGTTTTTTGCTTATAGCATGATATGTAGTAAAGTCGGCTGAACACAAAGCCAATCGAAGAAAAAGTCTCCTTCCAAAGGTAGGAGCTAAAATCCGGCTCGGTTAGGGTAAACCCAGGGGAAGAGATGTGCACAAATGTTTGAACCATGGGGCAGGGACGTCGACCAAGAATAAGAGAGCACTCAGTCAAGGTCTTTCCTTGTGATCCAAATAAAGGCTTAGTGGCTCAATTAGGCTTGGGAGCAGGAGAAAGAGCTAAATGGACCACCATTGATAAGAATCGGCATATTCGTCGTGGCAAGGAAGTTCAATTGTTGATTCGGAGAATGCCCTGAGAGAAGGACAGGAAGAATGCGCTTTGCTGCAAGAATGGTTTATTCACGTGAAGAAGAAAAGGTTGTCATTGTTCTAGAAAAGGAATTGGGGATTCTTGTCACGCCTCGACCCCAACCTATAAAGGCTGGACTAGGGTATGACCTAAATCATTACCGCTATTTTACGACTTAATCGTTTGTTATGATTAACGCTTGAACGTTAGCCTAGAACTCCAAAAGATTTTTTGAAAAATCGACAACATAACGGTTGTAATTAGGATCTTTGGTTTGACCTAATTTCTAAACACCTCAAAATTCCAAATCTTTAATTTGATTCCAACTAAAATTCTTATTTTGTCATCAACCGATATGCCTACTAATTTATCTTGAAAGTCCCATTTGTTAATAAGCCTAGCATGATAAGTATATGCCATTTATTTGTCAATTTCCTATCATGCAAGTACCTATTATCCTTTAGCTTACAAATGAGCACCTAAGTGAAATTTGATAGAGTTAACCGAGTTGATTATTCACCTAGTGGTTTAAACGTCTACGATAACTACTATTCAAGATAATGAAAGCAAATAACCAAATAAACAGTTCGTCCGGTTATAGTTAGTACAAGCCAAAATTAGACCCCAAATTATAACGAGGGTCACTTATAATAACAACATAAGTAGTCTTCAAATCAACCACAACGTCCGTAAAACATCCACATTTAAGCAAAGCACATAAGGCACGTAGTCACTCCAAGAATTCATCAACAAGCACATTCTCCTCGGGTACGTGTTCTAAATCCTCTTCACCTGTGAGGATAAAAGAGGATGAGTCCTTATGAACTCAGCGAGGGGGAACAAGTGACACGGTTTTTGAAATCCTTTTCTGGTTAACTTGTGAAAACTCCCTTGAAAACATGTCTTGTAATACAAATAAGAATGTAAGCATAGTATAAGAATCAAATTGGAGAATAGATACATTTACCAATCATTTCAAGGATACGGTGAGTTTTCACTCTCAAGATCAATCGGTGAGCATTTGCTCTCAAGATCATTTACAATAACCATTGTTGTAGCCGGCATCAGTCATCTTCTTCTCACTCCCAATGGGTGTACTTTGGATTGTACACCAAAATCCTACAACCCAACTCTCCAAGGAAGTCTAGCCCCCAAGCGAGAGAGGGAATTGGACCATGGTAGTCACGATAGCACTAGCAAGCCCGATACCGCCCAGCGTACATGAAATACTACCATGCCACAATGAAAGGTTGCAACCCTGTATGCAATGCACAATTATGCCATTTAACATTTCACATTAGGAGGTCAACAAAGTAGGTTGCCTCTAAGCAAGTATATTATCACATTTTGACATATTGGCACATAAGTCATTGTAAGAACATATAATCATTTCATATATCAATTTGAAAGCAATTAAACATTCACGGGAAGCCAAGTAATCATGTTCAAAATAAGCCATAGAATATCTTTTAACAATTCACATTAGGAGGTCAACAAAGTAGGTTGCCTCCGGATACACGTATGATCACATATCGATGAGTGCCCCCGTGGCCGTGCGTATACTGGTCCGGTAGGCCAAAGTACTAGAGTGGGCATGTTGTGCCAGTCACGGCCATTCTTGGTTGTCTTCTTGATCATCTTTAGGAGTGTCTTGTTGGTGGCCTTGGCTTGTCTGTTGCCTATAAGGTAATATCGGGTCGAGAAGTGATGGTCAATTTTTTGTTGTCTACAAAAACCACCTGTTGGCTCTGAAAATTCGTCCCGTTATCAGTGAGGATCACCCTGGCCGAACATTGCTATGATCTTTCTTGAAATTGGCTACCTAGCTATCACGTTCGCTAGCGACTTGGCTTCAACCCACTTCATGAAGTATTCTGTAGCTGAAAGTATGAAGTTATGCCCATTAGAGGCTTTATTAGGATGAATCTAATCGATAACTGTCAATCCCCACATAGCGAATGGCCGTGGTAGAACATAAGGTGTTTACTCAGCTACCGGTTTAGGGCCAATGCCAATCTTACATGGTTTGGTCTTTCCAAGAGAAGGCTATAGTATGTGGCCAATGCCCGAGGAAAGAGTTGAGTGTGAAAGCGGCAGGATACCCCTCGACTTTTGTTTATGATACAGAAAGAAAAGCCTCTCAGAGGCCAACTCTCAATAGGCAAAATCTAGAGGCAGTAGGCAGCAGAATGAAAGTGTCTTTCTCTTTACGGGCATAGACAATTCTTTTCAGTAGGGAAGGCTCTCTTTCATCTTTTCTAACCCAAAAGTCAATACTCAAGCGCAGCGCGTGCAGGAAGAGCAGTAAAGACAGAGCAAAGCGAGAGTGATTTTTAGTACAAGGGAGAGATCTAATCTTGGGAAAAGAAGTAGAGACATGCTTCCTACAAGGGGTAAAAGCGATCGATAGAAATAGCTCTTCATTAGAGCAAAGCCTTAATGTCGAACTTGGTAAACGAATAAAAACTACTAAAAGGTCTTTTCCCTTCCCGTCCTTTGCTTGCTTGCTTGGATCAGGATCTAAGGCTTAGCCTGAGAGACTTCCGATGGGCGGTTCAGCTAATTCTCATTCAAAAAGGGAAACTTGCGCTTATTCATATAGAAAGAAGAAGTCTTTTTGACCTATAGAAAGTACTACGATTTCATCCTCGCGGCCTAAGGGCTGGGTCCTACTCCTCAACCGGTACACAACCCATTACGTTAGTTAAGTTAGGACTTTCTCGCCATTTGGTACCTCAACTGCTTCCATTCAATACATAGCATGCATTCAAATCCTTCCTCAACAGCCTCTTGGTTCATAAGCAATTAGTGGAAGGGAGAAAGAAATCCATAGAAAGAAAAGGCAAAGTTCTATATCCAAACTCGAAAGTGGGAATCTTGTTCAATTTAGGGAGGTGAAATCCCGTCCAGCAGAACCATTTGTGAGGTTTTATTCTTAAACCGGATGGAGCGGGCGCCTAAGCTTGAGTCATGATCATTTGGAAGTATAACAACTTATTCACTAGCTGCGAGTTAGCCTCCTTATGAGTCGGGCACAACTAATATCTTATTTGAAGAAGAAGAAATAGTATGATCTATGATAAGAGATCTCATCCTCGGATGATGTAATAGCCAGACTACCATATGTTTAATACAAGAAGTTTGTATATTATGAAGGAGAAATCACAAGGAAAGTTGGTTAATCTTCTATTTCATGTCACTGATCGGCTTCTTCCCTTCCTACGCTATGGATAGAGCTGGGGTAGGCAAAATCCCAACCCATAAAGACCGGTGCCGACTCGAGATTCGACATTGCTGTCGACCACCTCATAGGATGCTATTTACCTCTCTGTCTCGCCCTCAAGAAAATGAATTTTAGAATTTAGATGCTAGAGCGTCTCCTGCGGCAGATTGCAATCATTACAGAGCAAGAAAAGGAAAGAAAATCTGAAAGAGAAGAGAAGTAGGTGATTGATAGAAAATGAGCACGATGAATCTGAGTTAGACATACCGGCACACATCAGAGTCCTCTCGACTACAAGGCATTGGCCTTGCTGCAGCAATGGCAACAAGGAAACGGGACCCACTCCCTCTCCGCGTGGTTTACTTGAAGTGTTTTCTTAGTTAGACAAGAACATTTATTATGAAACTCTTTTGAATCTTTGCTCTCTTCGCGTATTGCTTATCTTTTTCCGCCTACCACCCTTGCTCAGGCTTGGTCTAAACCTATCTATCTTTAATGGCTTGTTAGTCACTACCCCTAAACTAATGGTTTAATTTCTTACTTTTCTTCTCCAGCGAGCTACTTGTGTTATCATTCCTAACCTTCCATCAAGAACCTCTTTCTCTTTCTTTTTGTCTTAATTGTTCGTACCCTATACCCATGGGCTACTTCACTCATTCAAAGGCTGGTTAAGAGAGAAAGATTTCTAGATAGTTATCTTTCTCTTTTTAGGAAGGATAACATCCCCCTTAGCTACACCGACCGGGCTGTAAGACGTGTTAGCGATATGCCCTAATGCTATGTGGTTAGATGACCTATTTTTTGGCATTTTATGTAAACTTGTATATTTATCAATGGCAATTTATGGATGTTCATATTCTCCACTTTTATATTATATGAATGTGTCCCCTGATATTCTTGTAAAAGAAATATATTCCAAAAAGCGTTGGAATATCTTGGCATGTTTCTTGCGTATATAGAATATCTAAAACTATTCGTAGTCCTTAGATTATTTGACCGGGACTAGAATAATCTATTATGGACTATCACGTGAATTGTTACCTTTGATTGATATTAGATATTAATGGTAAAGGATGGTGAGCCATGAGCCATAACAACATATGATGCAATTAACAATCACGTGAATGATTATTAGTAGAATAGATCATTGAATGTGACATGAGTAACAAACTACATGATTTCGGATTAATAGTGTGTTATTCGTTGTGAATGTACATGTAATCCTTAGACTTGAGAAATTACGGCTGTAACATATATTGGAATTTAATATTAGCACTTGGACAACACTTGTCTTTGACTTGTCAAGATAAGTCACGACCTCTTGCATATTATCTTTCTAGTATAGTGGTTGACAGGTAATTGTCGAGAAAGGATCTATTAACCTTCGGTGTGAGGCGATGTCCTATGCAATCTAATTTCGGTTGTACAATGAGGAAGTCCTTGGCCAAGGCATGGATGATGGAAAAGTGTTTCCATGAATGTCATCTCTCATTCTACCCTATTAGATGTTTGCATCGTTATCGAGTTTATAGACTTAATCTTTTCATGGTCTTTGCTCGATCGGGACGTATTAATAGAAGGATTAAACTGTACGATTATTTGCGACTATAAATAGATTCACCTGTTTGACTTCATTGCTATATAAATTGTCTTGATACGTTGCTAGACGTCACTCTAGAACGTGAGGGTATTTTGGGAATGGCGGAGATATTCCCAAAATATATTAAAGTCGTTTAATGTTTCCTCATTGTTATATGGCGGTGAATCTAGAGAGTCACACACAATAAAGCGTAATTGAATGAGTTTCGGATAAGCTTGAATTTGGTTTTGGAACGTTAAAGTGTTAACGTTGGCAATGCTCGGCCATTAAGTAGTAATGGGCCGAATGTGTAATTATTTATAAGTGTTGGGACAAAAGTGCAAATACGGAAAGTTAGTTTCCTTAATTTAAACTAATAATGATTAGATTAAATTAAATGTACAAATACAAGATTAATAAAGTATATATACATGTATATGATATGTATATATACATATTAGTCTTGAAAGATGAAGATGCCAAATAGATGGCTAAGATTGTTCCAAATCATCAAGTTGACCATTATTTTTGAAATCAATGGTTAAGATAAAAGAAGACAAAGCACATGTTTTGATGCATTGAGAAGTGCAATTGTTGTCTTCTAAATACACTACATACAATGCATAAAACAAGGAACACATTACACAAGGCATGCATAGAAAAACACAATGCATTGAGAAGAACAATTTTGTCTTCTCTTTTTATTGTGCAATTTTCGTCCATTGCATGGGCAGCCCAAGAAGAGGTTTCATTTTTTCAGAAAAAACTCTTATTCTAGCTTAAAAACATCCCAAAGAAGACTAGCATAAAATCTTTGGTGATTAAGGAACTCATTCAAGCTTGTGTGGACAACCTAGAGCTCTTGCATTTGTGGGAGGACTTGTCAAAGCTTGTTCATCATCATCATCATCATCTTTGCAAGATCTACAAGAGGTATATCTAAATCTACCTCTTTACTATATAGATATATGCTTGAATATATGCTTACCATATGTTAACCACATGAAATCAAGAGTAGAGTTTTTGGATGAATATAGACTTTGTTATAGAAATTTTTGAAATTCTAGCCATGGATTCCTCTTGGTTTTATTCTATATGATTCCATAACTCTTAAAAGAAAGATTCTTTCAAGACGCTCACTCGGGCACAATACTCATTGCTCCCTTCCCGAGCTCCCCATTAAAGAGCTGCAAAGCCATTTTAATGAGGGTTACAGTTTGGCCTAAATAAGAATGAAGGCTTACAGGCTAACAAAGAGATATCGGTGTTTCTGCTATTCTTTATATAGACAACTTTGATAAACAACCTAAATGCTGCAATTTATTCAATATTCAAATGTTTGCTTTAATAGCCTTTAGTCCACTATTCCTGATTATTAACGAATAGAGTAAGGCCTTTCCCTTCTTCTCTTACTTGACTGACTAACTGATACTGTTACAGTCTTGATTTACAGGGGTAGTTGTTATTGTTTTTACTCATAGTTGAGTGAGGGACTAACTAGTCGTTAGGCCCGAGCAGTAACTCATTTATCTATCTGAGAGTGGGCCTCTACTACCTTTCCCTTTCCCTTTACCTTTCGGGGTGAATACTATCTGTAAATATCTCCATTTGCTAAGAGATGCCTCATTCCCTACTCATCCTGCATACTTCTATAGTTAAGGTAAGACAAAAGCGATAGGAGAGGTCCCAATCTTTTTCTTTCTATGACCATCACCCGAACACATATCGTAGGTTGAAGACCCTATAGGTAATTCCCAATCTGTATTTGGGATTTCATTCTCGAAGGAGTTATGCTAAAAGCCTTTCATTCTCTTTTGATGTGACTAGTGTGAAATCCGCCAAATGGATAAGGTCACCCAAAAGTGGGATTGGATTAGTCTTTTAGACATTGACGTGGGAATAGAAGAACAAATAGAATTCTCTTTCACGCCAACCTATTCGCTTTGGTCGGTATCGAAGTGGAAGGCATTAGCTCTAGCAAGGAACTTAGTTTAGCTCTAGCCTTCCGCCCCTAACTCTGGAGCAGGAGTAGTGGATTCGCCTACTTCAAAGTCTTAAGTAAATCCGGATTGACTAGATTTCCTTCAAGCAAGGTTGACTTCATTAGCTATAGGTAGACTTAACACAAACCCAATCATACAAGCAAATAGATCAACATCAACGTTGAATTCCATATAGGGTTTACTACAAACTTCTTATATCTACTGGGGCAACAACCTCTTCCTTGAAGGCCCTATATTGCTTTTCTTTCTTCTCCTAGTTTCTTCTTGGATTCAAATTTCATCTATGCCATGCTTAACACAAGACAGTTGAACAGAAGAACTGTTCCCTAATCAACTCTATAGATTCTACCTTGTTTAAGTTGTCCAATTCTATGTCTTATTTGCCTGGCTGGGCATAGTCAGATCGTAGAATAGAAGTATTTGCTGTTAAGAGCGGATTTTATACCATTCAATAGCACTGGATTGGGATTCATTCTCCATCAAAGCTCCTTCTTTCACAACCAATTCTCTTCCTAGGAACCTATTTTGGCAAAGCCTAAACCGTACTCCTAGTAGGGCACTCACTCTCTTAAGAGAGGGGTAAGACTATAAGGAAAACAAGAAAAATATATTTATTAAAGCAATCAAAATCAAAGCGACAGGGGGTTAATAATAGACAATAAAGCCAAGCTGCAATAACAATCCAAGAAGAGCGCACCTTATTATCCTTTAATAGAAGAGAAACTCTAAAGGGCATAGCTTCTAATAGAATATAGCCATAGCCCATGTATTTCAGTTGCCAGATCACACTAATGAAGTACACATGCATACGACAGACTTTTGAACTAGTGAGACTTGGAAGCCTTACGACTGTATGAAGTGAGGAATTTCTAATTACCCAGTGAGAGTCAACGAAGATCAATCCTGAAATGACATAGATAAGAAGAGAAATTGTTCAGTAGGAAAAATCTTATTATTAATTACATAAAAGTCAGTAGGCCAACCAATCTTGATTGTTTTTTATTTTCGATTGAGAAAGCGGCAGGCCCAAAGAGCTCTACAATAGTGCCTTGCGAGGTCGTAGAGCTGGTAACCCTCCTCCGAGGAGCCTCAACTCAGGGCAACCTTTCTTTCTCGCTTCGCCGCATTCTTTCATTGTCTTTGTTCGGATCTTCTTACAAGTTGCTAAGTATAAGGCTGTGTGACTGGGAACAAGAAAGGGAAGGACCAGCTATTCAATAATGGTTAACTAGCTGCTCACTTGAACAACCAAACAACTTTTCTTTCAAATCAAAAGCAGCCACGAGTGGAGTTAGCCAATTCTATTTATATCCATTACGGGCATAAGTTATTCAATCGGCTTCTTTTATAAGAAGCTGTCTACAGTTAGCCAACCAGCAGGAGCTCGTTCATGACTCTCAGGAATTGGTCAATCTTGCCACACTTCCTCCAAGGAGGGAAGGGCATAGGGAAGCTACTACACCACCATTGTTTGCGCTTATATCGCTCGTTAGCTTCACTAATATCTCCCTACCAATTCATTTATCCTGCGATTTCTCTTTACTGAACCTGGCCAAAGGATTCATTTTCCAATGTATTGGTTGACAAAGCAGTTTACCTAAAGGGCTGTTGACATGAAGAAAAGGAAGAGTTTTCTTTTTTTTACTTATAGCATTAGGACAGGATGCTACCAAGGTCATGATAACTGTATTATAGTTCCCCTAAGACCCTATGAAGCGGATCTGTCCAGAAAGAGAGTGAGAATGCTTGGCTAAGTAGTGATATTGTCTCACTGAAATGTAATGAATGCCTAATACATCAGCTTGCTTCTCCTAATGCCAACACCAATCTGAAGGTCGTTTACCCGCTTAACTTGCATTGGCAACGTCGGCCTATCTATATCCAACATGAGAGACCAATTGCCTTAGTTAGAAGGAAGGCGTTCTTGAGACATAGCTTTCTAATCTGAAATCCCAACTATTACCTGGTGACCTAGTCACAACTCTTTCTCAAAACTGCTCAGCTTCCTAGGTGCCTTGTGAAGTTGCTACTCGGAAAGACCAATGGCAATGGTTGACTCAGAAATGAAAGGTAGAAAGTCTTGTAAAGGAAGCACATACGCTATTCTCTTAAAAGAACTAGTAAATGCCCATTCCTGGACCATCCAATTCCTATTCCTCAAGTTAGAATGAAGACCTTTTATGTACCACATTCCATCCCCTTCGGGAAGTCATTCAGATTGGCCAACCCTATCCTCAGTCACTTTAGCATGCTTTTTGCCTGCTTAGGACATGGGTGATTCTTGAGACAACAATTCCTACAGCATTAGATTGGCCTAAAAGTTTATCCTCAATCCCAGAAATGTGAGTCAAAGAGCAGGTTCCATAAAGAGAAAGAGGTACCGTCATTGTAATGTAATAAGAGTTCAAAATGGAATGATCAGCTTGAGTTGACACCTTTCGTTCACCAATACTGGTAAAGTAGGAAAGAGTGGCAATGCCTAATGGAATGGATACGCATGCGAACTTGGTTGCCAAGTATAGTAATGATAGCAATCTCGTCCCTTTCGTCTAAAAAAGAATTGGTTAAAATAACTATTTTCCCCTCAATACTGTTGGAACGCTTGAGTTCAAGCTTGAAGAAGTTCAGTGCAACAAGAGCTTACACCGGTCAAAGGTTGCCATGTCACGCCCCAACCCGGCCTATAAAGGTTAGACTACGGTGTGATCTAAATATTCAAGTCCTTTCACGTACTTAATCGTTCAAGGAGGTTTAGCACTTAACATTTTATCTTAGACTCCAAAATTTTTCAAAAAACCGGCAGCATAACAGTTGTAATTGGGCTCTTTGGTTTGACCTAGTTCTCTAAACGCCTCAAAATTTACCATCTCAAATTCATTTCCAACTAAGATTACTATTTTACCATCAATTGAATTACCTATTGGTTATTTCGACGTCCCATTCGATTTATAACCTAGCATGATACTATGTCTCGTTTGTTTATTTATCCTCGTTACGAAAGTACCTGTTGATCTTAGCTTAAAAGCGTGTACATGTTTAAGATTTGATAGGTTCATTTACTTAGTCTTTTCCTAAAATGTCATAACCTATAATAGATACTAGCAGTAATAATAGCAAAACGATCATAATAGTGTCTAGTATCTATCTAGCAATATCAGTACAAACCAAAATTAGACCCCACATCACAACGGGGGTCTTTTACATTAGAAATAACAAGCAACATAAAATAAATAGTCTTCAAGTAGCACAAAGTTCACAAGTAGCCACATTCAAGCAAAGCAAACAATGACAGGCAATCACTCCAGGGGTTCATCATTAGGCACATTGTCCTCGGCTACCTGTACCTGTTCTTCTTCACCTGTGATAAAAAAGAGGGTGAGTCCTTATGAACTTAGCGAGGGGAAAACGAGAAATATGTTTTGAAACTCATTTTCCGATTCAATTATGAAAACTCTTTTTTGAAAACATGTCATGTCACGCCCCGACCCGACCTCGCAAAAGGCCAAGCCCGAACCCGACACACGAACGGAGTCTCCTCTGTACCGCGGACGATCCGAAAACCCTAAAATCAACATAATACTTGCGAAAGCCATAAAAACAATTAAAACAAGCCGACTTTCTTTTAAAAACATACATCCTCTTATTAACCAACTTTCCAAACCAAAATGCCATACATACTACACAAGTATTTATGCCACTAAACAGTTAGCTATTAGCATGCATTACTTTACTAGTCATAAGAGTATACTTTTACAGCTTTACATTCTTTCAACTTATACAACATAAGACCATAGAGGCCTTAAACTAGGAAATATATACAAGGCTACAAGCCTCAAAATAAAGCGTCATCCAAGCAATATACATATCAAGCAAGGCTCGCACAAAATCTAGTAACCAACCACCAGCAAAGCAAAGAAGTGCTATCACGGAAACACCTCCACCTGCTTCTCCTCCTCTATTACCTCAATCTGACAGTATTCCACCACTGCTCTGCGTCGCCCTCAAACAGGAATGATGCATAATCTATTCTTACCTCATCAGTGTACCTCAAAGCGGTGAAAATTTTCTCAACACGATTAATCCATCTCTCGGCTGCCTCATCATCCGGCTCTCCGAAGAACTTTCTTGACTCGTGCCTCAAGAATTTCTCTAACTGGTTATTCTCAACTCTATACCCCTGTCCACCAAGATTAGCTTGATTCCCCTGGGGATTATTATTCCTGTCCTGCCTCTGCTCATGCAGTACCTAGGTAATCCGGTCAACTGCAGTAGTCATAGTAGCCATAAACTGCTCAGGCAACGGTTGCTGACCCTGTTCTGCTGCCTCTTCATTTGACCCTATACCTTGAGTACCACGACGTGGCGGCATAGTAGCAATTCAAAATAGCTGGCAACATTTAAAAGCAGTTTATAGACAGAAATATAGTACATAAGATTAGATAACACTCAAGTCAATAACAATCAAACATTCTAACACGCAATTCACATAACACAAGATTGACATGCCAAACTAATTCACTTTAAACACATAAGCACTCTAAGTTCACAAAGTCAAGCTATAACACTTTATTTCCACTTAACAATTATACAATAACACTCTAGCATTTTGGACCTTTACCCACAGATCGAGAAACATATCCCGGCTCATGCAAGACTATCATGCTTTGATACCACCTAAAGATGTCAATCAACCACAAGCATTCTATAGGCATAAAATCAAGAAAACACACAAAGTCACAAATCGGCCCTAACTATCAAAACACTACCATTTCCGAACGAGCCACGAGTTCCGAAAACCGACTTCGCCAATCCTCCTAGGTCACCATAAGGCACGTCTAAAGACCCCGAAACCCTACTTAACCCTAGAATTCACGCAAAGTCCCGATTTCCCCCTTTGTTCGTTTGAACTACAACTATACCAACCAAACACCCAACCAATACCATAATCACACCAAAAGTGCTTCCATGGCCTCCCGAAACAATGCCAACATGCGAAATGAGAAAACGCCAAACTCGACCTAAACGACCCCGACTTTCACCAAGGCATAATTCCCGTTTTTTCCATTACGCAACCCAAACAAACCATGCATTTAGGCATTCTAGCACACCTAGCACATTTCTACATCAACGGACAACATAACGGAGCAACTTCATCGTTTCAAGGGTTTACTATTCACAAAATACTATTCAACAACCAATTTAAATTGCAATCTCAACATTTAACTGTAGAAAATGTTAAAAAGCTATAAATACACGTTCTACAATTGCCAAGGAACATTCTAGAAGTATCAAAACGCTTTAAACAACAATCTACAGATAAATTCTAAAAATCACAAAGTTAACATACATAACGTTTAAATGCGCAAATAACGTGCTTCCCTCACCTTAGGCACTTCTAGTCACTAGGAAAACAACGTTGGTCACCTCGGAAACCACCCCGCACGAGCTCACGCGAAGATTTTAAGATTGGAAGTTGAAATTGATTTTTTTTTCTTTTTCCTTCTTGGTTCGGCCTGGTCAAGGTCTGATTTTGCTTTATTTTTTTTAATTTTATTTTTTTATGTTATAAGCCTATTAAGTGACAAGCTTGGTCAAAGGGTCAAAGCCCTTGGTCAAATAACTTAAAATTGGGTCAAATGGCCTTATTTTGTGCATTTTAAAGCCATCTTAACTAAGGAAAATTAATTACAGATAACAACAATTAAAATATAAAATTTAAGTCATCTAAATACTAGTTTCACTATTTCTTGAGGACTAGAAACCGTTCTCAAGCTATCGCTCCCTAAATGCAATGCACGTTACGACAGCAAGGAAGTAACAATTAATTCTCAAAGAATTTAAGGAAATATAATTTCCAGAATAATAAACAAGAAATTTTCACATTCCGGGCTCGTGTATTACATGTCACGTATTACAAATAATAAGGTACGCAAATATATGAAACAAATCGAGTAACAAATACATTTACCAATCATTTCAAGGATACGGTGAGCATTTGCTCTCAATATCAATTTCGATTCATTCGGTGTGGCCGACTTCAAATAACCCCAAAACACACCAGGTGGGTATACTCCAGATGTACCCCGAAATCCTACGACCCAACTCTCCGAGGGTGAAATGCCAAGCGAGAGAGGGAATTGGACCATGGTAGTCACGGTAACACCGGCAAGCCCGATGCCGCCCGACGTGCGTGAAACACTACCATGCCAAACTGAAAGGTTGCAACCTCATATGCAATGCACATTTATAACATTTAACATATCACATTAGGAGGACAACAAAGTAGGTCGCCTCCGAGCAGTTATAAGATCGCACGTTATCAAGTAATCAAACGAGGCACGATAAGACAAGTAATTTCACTTGAAATGAATATAGAGCCATATGAACATTAAACGGGCAGCCATGTAACACATGCAAGTCAAGCCATATAACTCATTTTGAAGTCCACGTAATCAAGTGATACGATTATTCAACATGCAACAACATCTACGTGGGTTCAGATGCAAGAAAGGCCTAATTGTCAACATGCAATGATCAAAATTACATTTAAGCTTATAAGGGCAACTACGGACAGCCTACTAAACTTATAATTCCACACAATATCCAAATGATCAACACTTAGCAAAACTACCTAGTCATTAGGGTTTCCATTTCGTGCATATTCGTGCAATTTGAGCCTCAACCCAACTCAAAGTCAATCTCAAACAATGCATCATTTAATTCAACATCCTCAAACATTCAAAACAGTCCACACAACATCCCGAAGCTACAATCCTAAGCATTTAATTCAACAAGAGGAGTCACAACAATTTTCTAAGCACAACATTAAGTGAAACCCTTACTGCAATAGGCTGTTTTCTCACAATCAAGAGGATAATAAAACAATCTCAAAATTCAGTGAATAAGATGTCAAATTAAAGCTTAAGAAGTTAACTAAAATCAGAAACAAACCTTGCATCAATTGGAGTTCGGGATCATTAGATATAGCCGAAACAGTGGAATAGCACAAAACTGTCCAGATTTGCACACTTTTCAGTAATTGACGTTTTTGAGGTCTTTGGGTCAGATTTAGCCTTGGTCCATTTCTGACAAAAATGTCCAGAACTGAAACATATAGCAGCACACCAACTTTCATGCATTTTGGACATCATTAACTAAGTAAAATCTGGTTTTTTCTACAAGGTCAGTGCATCTGCCAAAACCTGCTTCATTTTTTCCAAATTTCCAGATTTGGACACATTTTAACGAACTTCCATTTTGAGGACCTTAGAGTTAAAATTAGCTTCGGCCTATTTCTGTAAAACTGTTCAAAACTGTCCAAACTAGTCACCTGCCAATTTTCAAGTATTTTCAACATTATTTTCCTAGCTAAACTTACCTCGAAACAGACTGGTCAGAGAGTTGTCAACAATTCGACTTCACCTAGCATCACTTTCAAGCCAAGATCTTGCCATGCATGGTTGTTTAAGCTTATGAACGAACATATAACTCAAGTACAGAAGCAAATACACACATTTATGAGCATGCATGTGGATTTTTGAAGAGTTTTCAAAAGGGTTTAGCCCTCACCTTAGCAATCAACCAAAAAGATGCACAAAAAACTTGTTGAAGCTCAAATCTCTTCTTCTTCTTGATTAGCCGAGATTCCAACTTGGTTTTCCCTATTTTTCCTAGCCTAGTGACCAAACTCTTAGTACATGCATGAGGTTAGAACAAAAAGAAATGAAATGGAAGCCAAGAAACTTACCTAGGCCGAATAAAAGACTTCAAAGGACATGCATGTGTAGTTTTCACATCCTAGCTTGTTTGCTTGAGTTTCTTTGATGGTTGCTTGTCTTGTTGCACCATATGATGAAGAAGATGAGCTAGGAGGTGGAGAGAACTCAGCCAAAACCGAAATGGAGAGAGAAAATGAGAGGGAAGTGAGAGAAAAGAAAGAGAAATGAAAGAATATGACAAAGAGTGATGTTTTGCATTGATTCAAGCATATGGTCGGCCTTGGGCAGCCCATTTTCAGTCTTTTTGTGTCTTCAAGGAGTATTTTGAAATGGCTAGCATGGGCATGAAGTGTTTGGTCAAAAATGGTGTGCATTGGGTAGGATTTTGGGGCTATTTTATGCCTAGTGTCTTGAGTGTGTGTCATAGTTTGTCTAGGACTAATTTTTTATTCATTTGTATCATTAGTATAGTCATAGGAATGTTGGAAAATTAAGGAATCAAGGTAAAATAAAATATAGGAATGTTTTTTGATAAGTTGAATTATGAATAGAATAATAGATAGTGGGAAATGTAGGAATAGTTTAGTATTATTTTATTGTTAGTGGAGTTTGTAGAGAATTTGAATTAGGAATATAATATTGGTTAGTGGATTGTGTAGGATTATTTTATTGTCTAGTGCTTTGTGTAAGATGCTTTCTTAATTAACGTGGTGGCACGGATTCCTAGGTCTAGGGAACGAATTACGAGGTAGACACGAACTACGAGGTGAGACACGAACTTCAAGACTAATGCACGTACTTCAATGCAATGCACGCAAATCAAGGCACGACTCTATATCTAGGTTAAGGTACGTAGTTCAAGGTTAGGGCACACGAAATGAGGTAACGCACGTACATCGAGGTTAGGGCACGTATATCTAGGTATCGGCTGTCAGTCAGGGATTAGGGCACACTATTCTAGGTCAAGGCACGTGTGACAAGGTATGCACGAAAACCAAGACAGAACACGTAATCCAAGGTCGGTCATATAATTAGGGGTCTATGGCACGCAAATCGAGGTATGACACGTTATTCAGGGTCGGGCCTCACATCCTCCCCTTCTTAAAAGAATTTCGTCCCGAAATTCATTCTTGCCTATTGAGGTCATTTAGACGGATTCCGACCATTGTTATTTTCCAACTCTGGGACGTCCTTAGCTCTGTGGTCTCTCTTACCACAACGAATTCACTTCCTAGCTTTCTCCAATCATTAGTTCGGTGTGACCTCTACATTTACAGTTCTTTTCTTGAACGACTCTATTCTCCATTTGGTCTTAAGGTGAAGTTCATTAACTAAGGTTAGAGTCTTCAAACATAGTCATCAAAGTTGTATCGGTATTCTAACAATATAACTATAACTCCAAAATCATGACTCATGTTGTATCAATCTTGCCTTCATACCTCAAAAGGAATATTACAATAATTCCATGATCCTAGGGTGACATACGCTAATTTCAAGATGATAGGTCTATATCCGATTTACATATCCTATCAACTAGCTTCAAAGTTGTTAACACGTAGGACATACACAAGTTACGGATCATTTCCACCATACGACCCTATTTTTAGGAAGAACTCACCAAGCAACTAATCCATCTCAAATCGTCATCTATCGGTAGTATCATAGTTCTTATCTTGAAGGTACATTGGATTAGTAAATCTTCTAATGACTAGTCTCCCGATTACAAACTCCTATTCACTAATCTCCTTTCCCGGCTTTGTTAACTTTCACGCTCGTAATCAAGAAGAAAGACCGTTGAGATTCATTAAACTCAAACTCTAAGATTTATTAAGCACCACCAACAAATTGTCATTGAAATTGCATGAGTAAACTAATCATGTTACACTAGTTCAACTCGTACAAGTAAATTTCATCAGCTTATGATCTACAATCTATTTTCTTATTCAAATCTCTATTTTCACGTCTCGAGGCTTCCGAATTTCTTGTAATCTTAATCAAAACTCCTAAGGTGAGTAGTTTCAACGTCAAACAAATCCCACTCACCTCAATCCAAGGTTACGTAATACTCAAGAAGACAATGGTCCTACTCACTTAGGGACCTAGTCATTCCTTCGAACACTTAATGCCCACCATTATATCTTCAACATTAGTGTTACTAAGCTAAGGCTATAACCGTGTAAGTGATATCAATGCTCCACTAGGTTATCGGTCATAGAACAACAATCCTAGGACTATAAATGGGTACCAAAATGATCTAGCTCATAAGATACTTATCATACTAATCCAAGTAGCTTATTACACAAAATAACTTCAAGGCTGTGTCAATCATAAGAATTATAACCACAAGGCATCCTTCAATATAATCTAATAGAACTTCAAAAGTAGTCAACGACTCATTTAACTATCACTACAAGATTCGCCCTCCATTTAACGACCACGATTCGAAGTCTACCAACAGCTAGTTTCTAGATATGAAACGGTGCACATAATACGGTTGTCTTACAATAGTCTCTTGGGTCATTATGAATCTAATTCATCTCTATCTTAACTCTATGAAATCTTACTCTTCTCATTTACATGTTCAACTAGCTAAGAGCATCAAGACTCATCGACCTTAGGTCCTAGGGTTCACCATGAATCATCCTGCATACTTACTATTAGCTCTTTAGGATTTCAAATCATGCCCTAACGACTCCACTTTGTAACCGAATGCTTTAATCTCATTTCCATGGTTTATATATTAGGTCCATTGGTATTACTTAGGGATATATGCTCCTTAACATCCTCTACAGTATCCAAATAACGAGTGTATATAATGATTTACTTTGCATAATCACAACTAAATCCGAGGGCACCAAACTGATACCATAATTCTTAATATCACCAATATCCAACTTAGGGCCTTCAGCAACGTTAGTCATCTAATGTAAAATTCAACACCTTACACTTCTATTCGACCTAACATTTTAGGTGTAGTTTTCCAAACACGAGTTCTAGCTACGTGAATTCCTTGATTCCAACATTCCTATACCTTGTTATACTAAAGAATCATCAACCTTGTTAAACTCAGTCTCCATAGCTGCCTACATGTCTTGAGGTTATCCATTGTTAACTCACTTAAATACGCTATCCATGACTTAATAATCTAACCCCTAAAAGTAAATTATTGTCAACTTCCACGAATTCCTCTCTTAATTTCTAGGTCAAGATCTCAACACTTAGTGAACTTGAAACTCGCTAGTATACACCACATCAGATTCATTAATGCTTAATTCCAATCAAGTAAGGATTCAATCGTACGAATATATTGCTAACTTCTTAGATAGTCTATCAAGCCAATTTTAAGATGTGAGAAATGGATTCAAAGAAACCTCCAAGTCAACTTCCACTATCAGCATATGAGAATATATACTACTCTACATATTTAATAGTATACCCTTATATCTAAGGAAGTAGCATGTCTTTAACCTTTATACTTGAACCACAATGAGAAGAACGGTTTAACGGAATCAAAACTTTATAGCCATCAAATTGATAACTTAATCATAGGTATGAGTATTCCAAAGATAAGGGGATAACTTTACCTCAACATTTATACATGTGCTACGCATTTTATATATGCATATCCAATAATACATACTATCCATCAAGTACCTGTGAAGATGCGAGAAATCTCTGACCGAGCCTTTTCGTTCGTCCTGCACAAATTCACTTCCCTGAAAGTCCTAATCCTAACTATCTATATGTATAAACAGTCATTCACGGTTATATAACATGTACATGTATCAAGGAAGGAGTATAAAAGCATGCATGCATTATCGAGGTCACTAACGTATCGGTGTGCATGACACATAATACATATGGTCCTCAAAAGCACATAATATTCAATGTTCAAAGCAATTAAAGCACATTAGCACACATTAACACATATAAACAAGACATCATAATTACCTTAGGGCTTCTACCCATGGTCCGAGAGTTGAACCCGACTAATGCCTAGTTACTAAACTAAGCTCTTATACCATTCTTATAGGTGTCACGCCCCAACCCAGCCTATAGAGGCTAGACTAGGGTGTGAGCTAAACATTCAAGTCCTTTCACGTACTTAATCGTTCAAGGAGGTTTAGCAGTTAATGTTTTATCCTAGACTCTAAAATTTTTCAAAAAACCAGCAGCATAACTGCTGTAATTGGGCTCTTTGTTTTGACCTACTTATCTAAACGCCTCAAAATTTACCATCTCAAATTCATTTCCAACTAAGATTACTATTTTACCATCAATTGAATTGCCTATTGGTTATTTCGACATCCCGTTTGATGTATAACCTAGCATGATACTATGTCTCGTTTGTTTATTTATCCTCGTTACGAAAGTACCTGTTGATCTTAGCTTAAAAGCGTGTACCTGTTTAAGATTTGATAGGTTCATTTACTTAGTCCTTACCTAATACATCATAACCTATGATAGATACTAGTAGTAATAATAGCAAAACGATCGTAATAGTGTCTAGTATCTATCTAGCAATATCAGTACAAACCAAAATTAGACACCAAATTACAACGAGGGTCTTTTACATTAGAAATAACAAGAAACATAAAATAAATATTCTTCAAGTAGCACAAAGTTCACAAGTAGCCACATTCTAGCAAAGCAAACAATGACAGGCAATCACTCCAGGGGTTCATCATTAGGCACATTGTCCTCGGGTACCTGTACCTGTTCTTCTTCACCTGTGATGAAAAAGAAGGTGAGTCCTTATGAACTCAGCGAGGGAAAAATGAGAAATACGTTTTGCAACTCATTTTTTGATTCAATTATGAAAACTCTTTTTTGAAAACATGTCACGTATTACAAATAATAAGGTACGCAAATATATGAAACAAATTGAGTAACAGATACATTTACCAATCATTTCAAGGATACGGTGAGCATTTGCTCTCAATATCAATTTTGATTCATTTGGTGCGGCCGACTTCAAATAACCCCAAAACACGCCAGGTGGGTGTACTCCGGATGTACCCCGAAATCCTACAACCCAACTCTCCGAGGGTGAAATGCCAAGCGAGAGAGGGAATTGGACCATGGTAGCCACGGTAACACCGGCAAGCCCGATGCTGCCCGTCGTGCATGAAACACTACCATGCCACACTGAAAGGTTGCAACCTCGTATGCAATGCACATTTATAACATTTAACATATCACATTAGGAGGACAACAAAGTAGGTCGCATCCGAGCATTTATAAGATCGCACGTTATCAAGTAATCAAACGAGGCACGATAAGACAAGTAATTTCACTTGAAAGGCATATAGATCCATTAACATTAAACGGGCAGCCATGTAACACATGCAAGTCAAGCCATAGAACTCATTTCGAAGTCCACCTAATCAAGTGATACGATTATTCAACATGCAACAACATCTACGTGGGTTCGGATGCAAGAAAAGCCTATTTGTCATCATGCAATGATCAAAATTACATTTAATCTTATAAGGACAACTACGGGCAGCCTACTAAACATAAAATTCCACACAATATCCAAATGATCAACACTTAGCAAAACTACTTAGTCATTAGGGTTTCCATTTAGTGCATATTCGTGCAATTTGAGCCTCAAACCAACTCAAAGTCAATCTCAAGCCATGCATCATTTAATTCAACATCCTCAAAAATTCAAAACAGTCCACACAACATCCCAAAGCTACAATCCCAAACATTTAATTCAACAAGAGGAGTCACAACAATTTTCTAAGCACAACATTAAGTAAAACCATTACTGCAATAGGCTGTTTTCTCACAATCAATCCGA
Organism: Ehretia macrophylla; assembly: GCA_037974665.1. NCBI lineage: Eukaryota > Viridiplantae > Streptophyta > Magnoliopsida > Boraginales > Ehretiaceae > Ehretia > Ehretia macrophylla. The sequence goes on from CM075770.1 coordinate 35,523,251, forward strand.
TAAGCAAAAAATCTCCAAATTCATTGAATAAGATGTCAAATTAACGCTTAAAAATTTAACTAAAATCAGAAACAAACCTTGCATCAATTGGAGTTCGGGATCATTAGATATAGCCGAAACAGTGGAATAGCACAAAACTGTCCAGATTTACACACTTTTCAGTAATTGACGTTTTTTGAGGTCCTTAGGGTCAGATTTAGCCTTAGTCCATTTCTGACAAAATTGTCCAGAACTGAAAAATATAGCAGCACCCTAAATTTCATGCATTTTGGGCATCATTTACTAAGTAAAATCTGGTTTGTTCTACAAGGTCAGTGCATCTGCCAAAACCTGCTTCATTTTTTCCAAATTTCCAGATTTGGACACATTTTAACGAACTTCCATTTTGAGGACCTTAGAGTTAAAATTAGCTTCGTCCTATTTCTGCGAAAAATGTTCAGAACTGTCCAAACTAGTCACCTACCAATTTTCAAGCATTTTCAACATCATTTTCCTAGCTAAACTTACCTCGAAACAGACTAACAATCCGACTTCACCTAGCATCACTTTCAAGCCAAGATCTTGCCATGCATGGTTGTTTAAGCTTATGAACGAACATATAACTCGAGTACAGAAGCAAATACACACATTTATGAGCATGCATGTGGATTTTTGAAGAGTTTTCAAAAGGGTTTAGCCCTCACCTTAGCAATCAACCAAAAAGATGCACAAAAAACTTGTTGAAGCTCAAATCTCTTCTTCTTCTTGATTAGCCGAGATTCCAACTTGGTTTTACCTATTTTTCCTAGCCTAGTGACCAACCTCTAAGTAAATGCATGAGGTTAGAACAAATAGAAAAGAAATGGAAGCCAAGAAACTTACCTAGGCCGAATAGAAGACTTCAAAGGACATTCATGTGTAGTTTTCGCATCCTAGCTTGTTTGCTTGAGTTTCTTTGATGGTTGCTTGTCTTGTTGCACCATATTATGAAGAAGATGAGCTAGGAGGTGGAGAGAACTCAGCCAAAACCGAAATGGAGAGAGAAAATGAGATGGAAGTGAGAGAAAATAAAGAGAAATGAAAGAATATGACAAAGAGTGATGTTTTGCATTGATTCAAGCATATCGTCAGCCTTGGGCAGCCCATTTTCAGTCTTTTTGTGTCTTCAAGGAGTATTTTGAAATGGCTAGCACGGGCATGAAGTGTTTGGTCGAAAATGGTGTGCATTGGGTAGGATTTTGGGGCTATTTTATGCCTAGTGTCTTATGTGTGTGTCATAGTTTGTCTAGGACTAATTTTTTATGCATTTGTGTCATTAGAATTGTCATAGGAATGTTGGGAAATTAGGGAATCTAGGTAGAATAAAATATAGGAATGTTTGTTGATGAGTTGAATTATGAATAGAATATTAGATAGTGGGAAATGTAGGAATAGTTTAGTATTATTTTATTGTTAGTGAGTTTGTAGAGAATTTGAATTAAGAATATAATATTGGTTAGTGGATTGTGTAGGATTATTTTATTGTCTAGTGCTTTGTGTAAGATGCTTTCTTGATTACTGTGGTGGCACGGATTCCTAGGTCTAGGGCACGAATTATGATGTAGACACGAACTATGAGACTAATGCACGTACTTCAATGCAACGCACGCAAATCAAGGCACGACTCTATATCTAGGTTAAGGTACGTAATTCAAGGTTAGGGCACACGAAACGAGGTAACACACGTACATCGAGGTCAGGGCACGTATATCTAGGTATCGGCTGTCAGTCAGGGATTAGGGCACACTATTCTATGTCAAGACACGTGTGACAAGGTATGCACGAAAACCAAGACAGGACATGTAATCCAAGGTCAGTCATATAATTAGGGGTCTGTGACACGTAAATCAAGGTATGACACGTTATTCGGGGTCGGGCCTCACATGCTAGCCCCGAAAGGTACAATCGAAATTATCTTTGGTCCCATCGCCTTATCATTCCTATCCGCAGATTTCATGTTGAAAAAGCAAAGTAGAGTTCCATATTTCTTCGTTCAGTCAGATCGGATCTGTGACGAGATGGATAATATAAGCCGGGTTTTTCCATACAATTGCGTTCCTCTCCCGAGAGGATTACTCCCCCCTTGGCCTAGCCTAACCTTAATGGTTCTATAGCCTCTACCTATTGAGTTGCTTTTCCTGGGGTTCAAGAGTTGCTTTAAGCATTGGGACTTCCATTATATATTGGACAGAGTGCTGCTTTCAGAGCCCTTGATTGAGATCGGAGTCTCATCAGGAACTCATAAAGAAGGTGATCAACCTCTCTTTAGTAATAAGGAATTTTATGACTAACAACCTTCCTGCAATTCAATTCCCTTAAGCCCTTCAGGCCAGTCCTATGGGTGGTCCTGTGATGAAGAATACTTAGATGATGAGAATGGAACTAGTCAAGGAGCTTAGTCATAGTTGACAGTCTGATCCCGATGCCACTATCGCCTCTTGGCTTTGCTTTAATAAAATATAGTGACTATAAGTGAAGCGAACCTTGACTCTAAAAATGAAAAAGGCGAGCAAGGAAAAGTAAATACAGAGCTTAAATAGCTCCATCCTCAACAAGCTAGCACATAGCGCGATGCACTGGTTTTAAGGTCATCGATGAACCGAGCTGGCTTCGTCGGTAGGGATCTTCAAGAGTCCTGCTACTCTTACCTCCCTTCCTTGCCTCGGTGTCTGCTACGTGAATATGCTATGCTACCATTAGTATCAAAGCGTCGCACTTCTAGGCTCGCAGGCAGGGGCGGTGGGCAAGAAAAGGCATTGCGTGATTTGTCAAGCTGCGGGGTGAGTAGGACTACTGAAATATTGACTTACGCTGGTACAATTGACCAACCAAGGAGTAAGCAATGCACATAGGAAAGTCGATCCAAGACACAATATCCTTCTTGATTGATCCTAGTATGGAACCGACGAATTCAACGCTTTAGCTTTAGCCTCTTTTTTCGATCAAGAGAACGTCAGTTTAAGATCCCATTTAAATGAACAGACAGGATCCCTCTTTTTCTATAAAAAAAGGGAAGGTTACAGATTGACATGCCAACAGGGAAGGGAGAAGAAAGGCTATTTTCGTTGTCTGCTAGCTAGAGACATTAGCGTCTGAGGCTGGTGCGAAGAGTAGAGCGAAGGCCAATAGGGAGAGACTTTCTAGACTAGATATTGAGTACTATTCTAGAATAAGGGAAAGACTGATTTGGTCCTAAGCCCAACTCAAACTCATTCAGAAAGTCTAGCTCGATCGATCACATGTCAGTTCACCCCAAAAAAACTAGAGAATTGCCTCCTTGAGACCTAAAATGCATCCCTTCTCCTGGGTCTAGGCAAGTGAGTTTAGTTACTTTCCCTGTCAGCGGATCATAATAAGATGTAAAAAAAGATTACTTCGCTTGTTGCGAAGAGGCCAACCTACGTTCTGAAAGCGGATTTCTACGGGGGGGAACGTCTGGGGACGCCTAGTCTAAGAGGTTGCTTTCGAAAGCCCATCCCTCTGCTAGCCCAAGGCAGCCTTAGAGAGAGATGGAAGCCCCCTTATAAGTAGAGAGAAGACAGGCTAGTAAAGTCAAAGGCAAGGTACTGCTGCTCCAACTCTTTTAGGAAAAGGTGTTCCATCTCGGCAAAACCATGCATGCACGGGGAAGAAACTCTAGTGGCTTTCAAGGTGAAAGTTGCTTATTTCAAAGTCAAATCTTTCTCCCCTTCACCGACAACTCTTAGCAATACAGTAACAGTAATAGTCATACGCCAAATCAGAATATTATAGATATCCCAATAGTCAAGATATCTCATCTACACCTCTCTCTCCCGACTGAACTATTGGTGGGAGGCCAAACAACTGCTGTTGAGAAGATGAATTGTTTGATTTAGACGATTCGTTCACATCTGTCCTTACTAACTGCAAAGTCAGTACTATTCCACTAACCGCTTCATCCCTTTAATAGGGATATTATGTGCCCATATTCCTAAGACCGATACCTTACCTCATATTAAAGATACCAAACGATTGGATGTATGAGTTGGATCCCTTACGTTCTTATGAAAGACTCTCAAAAAGTAAGGACGAAGGCGATATCTTCAGTTCATCAACCATTTTAAGAGCGAGACTGTGTTGAGTGAGTACGACACCTAGGACGGATGCTCCAACGAAGACTGCGATGGCCTTAGCATTAGCAGCCCTAGTTGATTTGCTTGATTGGACCTCTGTTACCTTCCCTGCTGTCCACTCCGGAACCTATGTTACTACGTTTGGTGACTCTTCATTTGTGAATTTTCTCCTCAATCAATCCATTTCTTATGTATATAAGGAAGTGGCTATTGCCAAATAAGTAAAAGGCAACTACAGATCAGTGGTTTGACTCCTAGATCCGATGATTACCACTAACGATCCACATCGTCTTGCCAGTTATGCGTCTTGTGCTGATCTGTTCACTTTTCTAGGGGAATAGGAAGTGGCGGTAGTGATGGAAGTGGTGCATCAAAAAATCTTCGAATTCATTCAACTACTAAAACTATCCTCTCAGTCAGAGGGAAGCAAGAGTTCCTATGGGGAAATCGTTAGTTCCAAGCAGGGAATTTGCTATTCTACATCGCATAGCTTTCAACTAAAGTGGAAATTGAAAAAGTTTCTTAGTTTAAGAGCCATATTCTCGAGACTTCCCTTCCCGCTTCGCTAAGGAAGCTTTTCCTTCTTAAAGTATTCCCTGGTACGGATTGGTTGGGACTCTTTCCCCGATCAAAGAAGCAAGGGGTGAGCAGGGACTAGCTATGGTCTTTTCTCTCTCCCTGTCTCCCCAGTTGTCATCTCACATCGCCGATGACCTATAGCCTTTTCTTGGACCCTCTCCTCATATGTCCGCTGAAAAGCTGTTTACTCGATGGAGACAGGCTTGGATTTCCTTTACTTTCCAAGAAGATAGGAATGTTCTTGTTCTATATATATATACCCGGTTCATTTAAGAAAGAGTAAGTTGAAAGTGTGCAGCAGAGACTCTTTAAAAGCAGAATGTCTTAATTAGATTCAAAGCATATCTTGCCTGACCCGATACGAGAAAGAGAATCAGTGCATAGCTTTAACCGACAGTAGTCCTTCCAACTAAAGAGGCAAGTCCTACCTGTAAACTAATTAAGGTAGGAGAATCCCGTGGAGCAGAGCCCTTCCTGCAATCTTTCCCCACTAGAAAGAAAGAGCAGCCATGTAATCAACAGAAGGTGCTTGCATGAACTGACTTACTTTGTTGACAGCAAAGGCTATGTCAGGTCTAGTGATGGTGAGGATTGAAGATGCTCGACCGATAGGGAGAGGATTGTCTCGAAAAGGAATTCACTTTAAGCTATGTCAGTCTTTCTCTATATTAAACTATACATACAACCTTAGTTACTACTATTGGTAGCCATGCATTTAATTACTGTTGCATCCCTTGTTTGCGCATTTATTTCTGTGCCTTACTAACTGACTCTTATAACTACTATTCACTCCGTTTTTAAAATGCCTTCTATTAGTTAATTAGCATTTTTATTAAATCATATTAATTATTAAAGTAATGAGAAAAATGTGCATTTGAGCTAGAGGCGATAGGAGAGCTCGTTTAGAAAATGACTTTTGTAGTTGAATGAATAGTGTTACGTAACTAACTTAAAGATTTAATTATCTAGCACACATGTATCACCTTAGGCTCGTTTCTAAGCTTTCAACGCGCATTTTAGAAGCCACTTAAACACCCAAACTTGACCCCACCCAACCATATGCCTTATATATCAACTTTAGCTCATAACTTAGCAAAGAAAAAAAAAATAAAAAGCTGAAAACACTGTGCTGAACCCGACAGCTCCAAGGGAAGAAAAGAGGGAGATTTTGCTCACCAAGCCTCTAATCCAAGCCTCTCCAAGCCTTGAGCAACTAGTGTAGGATGTTTGCAAGGTCCCTAGGTGCTCCTACGCGTAGTGGTGAGGGATTTCACGACTTGTTTTTGCATTTTTAAATAGTTGCTCATTTATTGATTTGTTAAAAATATGATTATATGCCATTGTAATTGTTATCTATGCTAATATACTATCTATATGAATGCTAGAGAACACTTTTGAACCGTCGTTTCGCAATTTAAACGGTTAGAATCGTTAGTTTGATTTTTAGGGTGAATAGTGACGTTTTTTCTAGGGTTTTGTGTAATTGCTCGAATTAGCTTGAATTAATGCTTCTAATTGATGCCTTAGGTACTAGTGAAGATAATGAAATAGCCCCGTACACTTGCATTTCCCTTAAATTGCCTAAAAATGGAAAATAGCCGACTTTAACTTGGGGCTTTTGGGGTTAATACGAATCCGGGTGGATTCGGGCTTCAATTCTAGTATCCTTAGGCTACCTAGGTGCTATAGATGCCTTGATATCCCTTGTTTGAAGCCCGGATAATATACGCGTAGTTTAAAGACATAAGAGGAAATTTGGGGCTTTCGGGGTAAACGCGGGCAATTGAATGAGTTAGAGGGTTGAGAGGGTACCTCGGGGGTTAGTTAGAAGGTTGGGAGAGTTTCCTTTGAAAATGAAATCATTAACTTTGGTTTGGAAGAGAAATAGTTCGAAAAACAAAGGGGTTTAGGTGCAATTTAAGTTGTCTCACACTTCTAAACCCATGTCAGGACTTCTTGAGTGTTTATATGTGATTTTAAATTGATTTGGAGCTTTTGGTATGATTCTATGCTTATTTGGTATATGTTCATTTGTAAACTGCTTATTAGCTTCTATATTTGCTTCTATCCTAATTGCAACGAGGTCAACCTACTTTGTTGATCCTCATATGTGTTAATGCTTATATTATTGCTATTAACTTGTCATCGTTAAGTGCATTGCATAGTGGTTGCGCAACCATAGTGTCAGGGGCGGATGTGTTGAATATCGACTGGGTGGTAGAGGGCTTGCCGGTGGATATTCAAACTCCGTGCCCTATTCCCTCATTCGCCTGGTCCGGAGATTGCCAGGGGATGTTGGGTTGTAGGATTCGGGGTACATCCGGAGTACACCCACTGGAGTGAATGGGGTTATGCCGGCTTATCGTGATCGTGCTCGTGGTTCGTGGATCGTGATTGAAGACCAGTGAAGATTGGTGTATAGGGGATTGTTGAAACGTATCCTTTTAAATGTGTGGTTATTTAAGTTATCGTTGTTTCTTTAATTGTCTAAGTGTTATTGTTGCATGATTGTATTATATGTTGCAATACACGCCCCGGGACTATATCCCTCACTGGGCAACAGTGGTTTCTCATACCTCGATATCTATTTCAGGAGACGCTGAGGGTGATCCCCAGCTTGTTGATTTAGTTGAGGAAGAAGAAGTTCAGATCGAGCCTTTACCTTAGTTGCTGTGTCTGATAACTTGAGGTGGTTATTGAATTTGCTGCTATGTGGAAAGTTCAACTAATTGTTTTATGTACTATTTTGTGGCCTAAGGGCTATGTATATACTTGTTGTATAAGTCGAAGATTAGTTGGTTGGGTTGTAGCTTTGAAAGTCTATGAACTGTAATAACTTTTATTCTTGCCTTATTTCCTTGCATGCTTGGGAGTGGATGGTTGATGTAGAATGCTATATCCTTTAAGTTGTTTTATTGATTTCCTAGAATGTTATGATTATAAGACTATGCTGACAACAAGTTCTCGCATGCTTGTGTGTTTTGGAGATATTGTGTACTATAAGGCTCGGATGGCCTTATAGCTTTATTCTTTAATGAGAAAAGCTTGTATGTATTGTTGGGACCTTGTTTAAGCGTTTACAGGTTTTTAGAATGTCCACGGTACAGGGGAGACTCTGTCCGTGTGTCGGGTCCGGACTTAACCTTTAGCTTGGGGGTTGGGTCGGGGCGTGACATTTAAGTGGTATCAGAGCTATAGATTGCATGAAGCCGGGTTAAATTTCTCGGTCTGTGGGTAGAGATTTGTTATGTGACTTTGTGAATACATGAGTCTTTGATTTTGATTGACCTAAGTGAAATTTGAATAAGGAATGAACATGCTAGCATGGAAATGGAATATCAAGAGTCTAGAATGTCAAGTATGATCTAGTGATTTATGTTTACTTCAAGAATGTGGAATATTTATTTGAACTTCTATGTACTTGACTTTATGTGAATCTAATTGGACTCTTCTTTAGGTGTTTACTTATAAATTGCATATATACATATATATATACCTGTCATAACACTTTGCATTCTTGCTATTCGAGATGGGGCCTCACCGTCGTGCTGATAATCCGAATGTTGGTGGAGAACCCGAGGGGGTTCAGAGGCAAGAAGCTGAAGTGGCCGAAAATGCACCGCAGGTTCAAGAACCGAGCACTGCACAGATCTTGGCCACGATGGCCACAGCTATGAACACTATCGCCCAGTTTGTTACACAACAGGGTCAGCCAGGGGTCGTTGGAGGCAATCAGGCTGCGAGAGCCGGAGGTAGTGGCCCTACCGGAGGTAATCTGTATGATCGGTTTATACATCATGGGGCCTATACTTTCTTTGGGGAGCCGGACGATATGAAAGCTGAGATGTGGCTAAGGAAGTTCGAGAGAGTGGCAGCGATACTCGAGTGCCATGATGACAGGAAGATTACTTATGCTACTTTCCTTCTCGAGGGTGATGCTGAAGATTGGTGGAATACCATCAGTGAGAAATGGGGAGCTGAGGGAGGTCATCATTCGTGGGCCGATTTTGTCCGAGAATTTCGAGACAAGTATATATCGGTAGTTGCCCGCGAGAGGCGACAAACTAAGTTCATAAATTTGAAGCAGGGAAGTATGACCGTAGATCAATACGAGGCTACTTTTACCCGGCTTTCCCGTTATGCACCAGGTTTAATTCAGCCGGAGGACATGAAGATTCAGAGGTTCATCATGGGTTTGAGGAGAGATATTATGCTGAACTTGTCTTCAAATGATTTTCCTAACTATGCTGCAGTAGTCCGAGCTGCCTCGAGATATGAGAAACGGAAAGCCGATGTGTTAGCCGAGACTAGCCAATCGAGTAAACGGTTTCAGTCTCAGAGTCAAGGGTACCAGGGGCAGGCTGTATCAGTTGGGCAGAGTCCGCAGCCGAGGCAGACTCAGAGTTATACAGGGCCTACTCAGACTCAGGCACGACCAGTTCAGAGTCAGACTCAGAGTCAGTTCCGTCCAGCAGTTTCTCGTTCGCAGCAGGGTAGTTCAGCTACCTCTACTTACAGAGCTCCTTCGGGAGGCACTGTTGCAAGACGTCACCAGCAGTGCAGCTTCTGTCAGCGTCAGGGTCACACTGAGGATGTTTGTTGGAAGAAATATAACAAGTGTACAGGTGGCGGCAGTGATCAGCAAAGGGTTAAAGACTGTCAGAAATTTAAGAACCCTAGAGGTCAGACATCAGCTCAGAACTCTCAGACCAGGGCCCCAGCTGCAGCACCACCACCACGAGGCCAGGCCCGTGTATTTGCTTTGGATGCTGAGGAGCTTCCGGATACTACCGCTGTGGTAGAAGGTATTTTTCTTCTTAATGATTAGGCAGTTAAGGTTTTAATTGATTCTGGGGCTTCGCATTCTTTTATTACTCCTACTTGTGCACAAAATGCTAAATTGAAACATGATAAATTGTTGCATGAGATTGTGGTTTATACTCCTATGGGTCCGAAGTTTGTTACTAGATCTATTTGCAGAGCATGTAGCATATTTATTGAGGGTCGTGTTTTTCCTGCTGATTTGATTATCCTACCCTTCAATGACTTTGAAATTATATTGTGGATGGACTGGTTAAGTAAATATTATGCCCAGCTTGATTGTAGAAAGAAGATTGTGTATCTAGAAATGCCTGACCAGCCTGTACTTAAAATAGTTGGTAGTAGAAAATCTACGGGAACTCCTATTATTTCTTCTATTAGGGCATCTAAATTATTGAGCAAGGGTTGTGAGGCTTATCTTGCATATTTGATTAATCAACCTGGGGATCAATTGAAATTGAATGATGTACCTATCGTGAGGGAGTTTCCGGGGGTCTTTCCTGAGGAATTACCTGGGTTACCGCCTGATAGAGAGATAGAGTTCATGATTGATTTGTTGCCGGGGACTTCACCTATCTCTAGGACTCCGTACAGAATGGCTCCACCTGAGTTGCAGGAATTGAAAGTTCAATTGCAGGGCTTGCTTGAGAAGGGATTCATTCAGCCGAGTTCTTCACCGTGGGGTGCGCCAGTCCTATTTGTTAAAAAGAAAGACAGATCTCTTCGCCTATGCATTGATTATCGAGGTCTTAATCAGGTAACCATCAAAAATAAATATCCTTTGCCTTTGATCGAAGAGTTGTTTGATCAGTTGCAAGGCGCCAGGGTATTCTCTAAATTTGATCTGAGGCAGGGTTATTATCAGCTGAGGATTAAGAAAGATGATGTTCCTAAAACTGCCTTCAGAACTCGATATGGCCATTATGAGTTTGTTGTCTTGCCGTTTGGTCTTACTAATGCTCGCTCCCGCCGCATTCATGGATTTAATGCAGAGGGTATTCCGTCCTTATCTGGATCAATTTGTGGTCATATTCATTGATAATATCCTTGTCTATTCTAAATCTGAGGCGGAACATGAACAGCATCTCAGAATTGTGTTGCAGACTCTTCAGGAGCATCGGTTATTTGCAAAGTTTAGCAAATGTGAATTCTGGCTTAAGCAAGTTGCTTTTCTTGGCCATATTATCTCGTAGGATGGTATTTCTGTTGATCCAGCGAAGATTGAAGTTGTGTTATCTTGGAAACGACCTGAAACTGTCACGGAAATTCGTAGCTTCCTTGGTTTAGCTGGGTATTATCGGAGGTTTGTCAAGGATTTCTCTAAGATTGCAGGGCCTTTAACTCAGCTTACTCAGAAGAAAACAGTATTTGACTGGAATGATAAATGTGAGGCCAGCTTCCAGGAATTGAAGAAGAGATTGCCTACAGCTCCTATTCTTGCTTTACCTGAGGGTTATGATAATCTGGTGATTTATAGTGATGCTTCGAAGGAAGGTCTGGGTTGTGTATTGATGCAGAATGGCAGGGTTATTGCTTATGCTTCCAGGAAACTAAAGCCTTATGAACTCAACTATCCGACTCATGATCTTGAGCTTGCAGCTATCATTCTTGCATTAAAGAAATGGCGTCATTATCTCTGGGGCAACAAATTTGAAATCTTTACAGATCATAAGAGCTTGAAATATCTGTTTTCACAGAAAGAGTTGAACATGAGGCAAAGGCGTTGGCTGGAATTACTTGAGGACTATAACTGCACTATTAACTATCTTCCAGGTAAGGCCAATATTGTTGCTGATGCTTTGAGCCGAAAGCCTATCGTTGCTACCTTGATTATAAAAAATTGGGAATTCATGGAAGAATTGTGCTTATGGAAGCCTAGTACTTCAAATTCTGGTATTCAATTTGCAAGTTTGCAGATTCAATCTCTGTTGTTATCCAGGATTCGAGAAGCTCAACTGGCTGATCTTCAATTGTTAAAAGTCTTAGAGAATTCTAAAGGGGGAGAGTCGGATTTCAAACTGCACGACAATGGTATTCTTAAATTCAAGGGTAGAATCTGTATTCCGAATGATCCAACTCTGAAGAAGGATATTCTTGCTGAGGCACACAGTTCTCGATATACTATCCATCCAGGCAGTACAAAAATGTATAAAGATTTAAAGCAGAATTTCTGGTGGAATAATATGAAGAGAGAAATCGCTGACTATGTTGCCCGATGTCTTACTTGTCATAAAGTTAAAGCAGAACATCAGAGACCTGCAGGGTTGTTGTAGCCTTTGGCTATTCCTGTTTGGAAATGGGATCATATTACTATGGATTTCGTCTCTGATTTACCGAGGTCTTCGAGGGGTAATGACTCAGTCTGGGTTATTGTGGATAGACTGACCAAGACTTCTCATTTTATTGCTAAAAAGAAGTCTGATTCTCTTGATAAACTGGCAGAGTTGTATATTGAGAATGTTTTCCGACTTCATGGGATTCCAAAGAGTATCGTGTCAGATAGAGATCCCCGATTCACATCTCAGTTATGGCAGAAGATTCAGAAAGCTTTGGGCACGACTTTGAATTTCAGTACAGCTTATCATCCCCAGACAGATGGTCAATCTGAGAGAACTATCTTGATCCTTGAGGATATGTTACGGGCTTGTATTCTGGACTTCGGTAAAAGTTGGGAGAAATATTTGCCACTAGCAGAGTTCGCCTACAATAATAGTTATCAAGCTACTATTGGTATGGCACCTTATGAGGCACTGTATGGGCGTAAATGTCGGTCTCCTCTCTACTGGGATGATGTTGGCGAGATGAAGACTATCGACCCTACTCTCTTACCTGAAATGAACAAAATGATCAATCAGGTGCAGCTTATCAGAAAAAGAATGCTTACAGCACAGAGCCGGCAGAAGAGTTATGCAGATAGACGACGTCGTGATCTGAAATTTGCTGTGGGGGACCGGGTATTTCTGAAAATTTCTCCTCGCAAGGGTTTGATTCGGCATGGTAAAGGAGGTAAACTCAGTCCTCGATATGTGGGACCATTTGAGATAACTGAAACTATTGGTGATTTGGCTTACCGTCTAGCTTTACCTCCCAGTCTGGGCAGAATTCATGACGTATTCCATGTTTCCATGCTTCGGAAGTATCAGCCAGATCCCTCTCACATACTTGAGCCGGAACCGCTAGAGATCAGTGAAACTTTGACCTACACAGAGAAACCTCTTCGAATTGTTGATCAGAAAGTTCAGGAGCTGAGGACTAAAAGCATTCCGATGGTTAAAGTTATGTGGGATCATCACGGAGTAGAGGATGCGACATGGGAAAGAGAGGATCAGATGCGGGAACGGTATCCAGAGTTATTCGCCAAATCATGTAAGAATTGCGTGGACGCAATTAGTTTAAGGGGGAGAGGATATGACGCAATTACTACCTGACTCTTATAACTACTATTCACTCCGTTTTTAAAATGCCTTCTATTAGTTAATTAGCATTTTTATTAAATCATATTAATTATTAAAGTAATGAGAAAAATGTGCATTTGAGCTAGAGGCGATAGGAGAGCTCGTTTAGAAAATGACTTTTGTAGTTGAATGAATAGTATTACGTAACTAACTTAAAGATTTAATTATCTAGCACACATGTATCACCTTAGGCTCGTTTCTAAGCTTTTAACGCGCATTTTAGAAGCCACTTAAACACACAAACTTGACACCACCCAACCATATGCCTTATATATCAACTATAGCTCATAACTTAGCAAAGAAAAAAAAAATAAAAAGCTGAAAACACTGTGCTGAACCTGACAGCTCCAAGGGAAGAAAAGAGGGAGATTTTGCTCACCAAGCCTCCAATCCAAGCCTCTCCAAGCCTTGAGAAACTAGTGTAGGGTGTTTGCAAGGTCCCTAGGTGCTCCTACGCGTAGTGGTGAGGGATTTCACGACTTGTTTTTGCATTTTTAAATAGTTGCTCATTTATTGATTTGTTAAAAATATGATTATATGCCATTGTAATTGTTATCTATGCTAATATACTATCTATATGAATGTTAGAGAACAATTTTGAACCGTTGTTTCGCAATTTAAACGGTTAGAATCGTTAGTTTGATTTTTAGGGTGAATAGTGACGTTTTTTCTAGGGTTTTGTGTAATTGCTCGAATTGGCTTGAATTAATGCTTCTAATTGATGCCTTAGGTACTAGTGAAGATAACCAAATAGCCCCGTACACTTGCATTGCCCTTAAATTGCCTAAAAATGGAAAATAGCCGACTTTAACTTGGGACTTTTGGGGTTAATGCGAATCCGGGTGGATTCGGGCTTCAATTCTAGTATCCTTAGGCTACCTAGGTGCTATAGATGCCTTGATATCCCTTGTTTGAAGCCCGGATAATGTACGCGTAGTTTAAAGCCATAAGAGGGAATTTGGGGCTTTCGGGGTAAACGCGGGTATTTGAATGAGTTAGAGGGTTGAGAGGGTACCTCGGGGGTTAGTTAGAAGGTTGGGAGAGTTTCCTTTGAAAATGAAATCATTAACTTTGGTTTGGAAGAGAAATAGTTCGAAAAACAAAGGGGTTTAGGTGCAATTTAAGTTGTCTCACACTTCTAAACCCATGTCAGGACTTCTTGAGTGTTTATATGTGATTTTAAATTGATTTGGAGCTTTTGGTATGATTCTATGCTTATTTGGTATATGTTCATTTGTAAACTGCTTATTAGCTTCTATATTTGCTTCTATCCTAATTGCAACGAGGTCAACCTACTTTGTTGATCCTCATATGTGTTAATGCTTATATTATTGCTATTAACTTGTCATCGTTAAGTGCATTGCATAGTGGTTGCGCAACCATAGTGTCAGGGGCGGATGTGTTGAATATCGGCTGGGCGGCAGAGGGCTTGCCGGTGGATATTCAAACTCCGTGCCCTATTCCCTCATTCGCCTGGTCCGGAGATTGCCAGGGGATGTTGGGTCGTAGGATTCGGGGTACATCCGGAGTACACCCACTGGAGTGATTGGGGTTATGCCGGCTTATCGTGATCGTGCTCGTGGTTCGTGGATCGTGATTGAAGACCAGTGAAGATTGGTGTATAGGGGATTGTTGAAACGTATCCTTTTAAATGTGTGGTTATTTAAGTTATCGTTGTTTCTTTAATTGTCTAAGTGTTATTGTTGTATGATTGTATTATATGTTGCAATGCACGCCCCGGGACTATATCCCTCACTGGGCAACAGTGGTTGCTCATACCTCGATATCTGTTTCAGGAGACGCTGAGGGTGATCCCCAGCTTGTTGATTTAGTTGAGGAAGAAGAAGTTCAGATCGAGCCTTTACCTTAGTTGCTGTGTCTGATAACTTGAGGTGGTTATTGAATTTGCTGCTATGTGGAAAGTTCAACTAATTGTTTTATGTACTATTTTGTGGCCTAAGGGCCATGTATATACTTGTTGTATAAGTCGAAGATTAGTTGGTTGGGTTGTAGCTTTGAAAGTCTATGAACTGTAATAACTTTTATTCTTGCCTTATTTCCTTGCATGCTTGGGAGTGGATGGTTGATGTAGAATGCTATATCCTTTAAGTTGTTTTATTGATTTCCTAGAATGTTATGATTATAAGACTATGCTGACAACAAGTTCTCGCATGCTTGTGTGTTTTGGAGATATTGTGTACTATAAGGCTCGGATGGCCTTATAGCTTTATTGTTTAATGAGGAAAGCTTGTATGTATTGTTGGGACCTTGTTTAAGCGTTTACAGGTTTTTAGAATGTCCACGGTACAGGGGAGACTCTGTCCGTGTGTCGGGTCCGGACTTAAATTTAGCTTGGGGGTTGGGTCGGGGCGTGACAGTAGGTCTCAAAACATTTGAAAGACTGCTAACGTTTCACTTGCTTACTTCCTCTCCTCCATCCCTATCCATCCTTAGACTGACCATAGAAAGAGATCGCCCGGATAAGACAAACACCGTATAATCTTGACCAATATGGATGTCTGCCCGTTTGAAAAAACTATCTTAAGTGATAAAATTTTCAGAGGTTTTTCCTGCTATTGCTATTTTGAAATCGAATTGCTACTCTAAAGAGACAGAAAGATTACCCATATACTGGTCGGGCTAGCAGGTATGTACCAGAATATCCTCGTGCTCCATCCATCGAAATTCCTACATTCTCTGCTCTTCTGTTGGGCTCCCTGCTTTCCCTCCAATCGAAATTGAAAGAGTAACGTAAGATATAGTCTTAACCGAGCTTTTCTTCTTACTTTATTCTAATATAAGGTAGGGGTGACTCTTTGGGAGAGGCACGAGCGTAATAGTTACAGCTAAGCAAGCAGGTGAATCTACCACTTGCGGTGAGGACTTTGCTTCTTCGACGGAGGCACGAGTGGCTGTCAGGCTAGAAATGAGAAAACTCAGCCTTTTTTCAATTAGAAGGAATTTAGACTGATCTATAAGACGTGTATGTCAAAAGACTTCCCTTTGTTCATCTTTAATTGTGGTCCTTGGCGAAAACCAACCTCCTCCTTGTGGCGTCTTTAGCCTTTAGCCGGTGTAAAAACAACCTCAATGGCCGTGGCAGAACAATTTAGAAAAAAATGAGGAAGGAACAAACCGAAATACTCATAACAAGGGGTCCGGTGAGCATGCCTAAGAGCAGCTAGCAGAGCTAGAAGCAGGAGCTGCAGAAAAGCAAGAATAAAGATGACAAAACTAAATAAAAAAGAGAACAGCAGCAACAAGACCATAGAAAGGACAAAGGAAAGGAGCGTCAGTCAGAGTACTTGTACACCTACAGCTGATATACGATAGTCGTAGTAACAATGGATCAGCGGTAGCAAAGCTTATTATAAGAGTAACAGCGAATCATCGACTAATTCTTACCTTGGAAAAGAAGACTAGTTTGATTGCTTCACTTACTAGTAACAGCTGATATTCGACCATTGATGAGAGGGATCTGGAAGATCTTTCCTATCAAGGAGGGAATGAAAGGAATGCACCAACTTCCGATAGAAAATAACACTTATTCTCCCTTTTATGGAGAGTCTAGAAGATGCAGAAAGATGAGTTAGTTATCAACCACCCGGTATCGCCCTATTTGAAATAGTGGAAAAGGCTTTGAAATGCTTCTTCTTTTCTTTTAATTGAAGTAGAGAGGATGTATATCATAATGTATATTTTTTGGCTCTAATCCTTTTTAATGGGGCATCAAGAAAGGAGGCAAGTCAAACAACCAAGTGATTTAGGAGTTCATACCTGAAAATCTCCGATTCATTCCTAAAGAAAGAGAAAGGCTTGATATTTTATTTGGCATACAACCGGTAGAGGGGGCTACCTATGAAGGGTGGCTCGTTATCGGAGATGATGCTATCTGGAATTCTGAACTGGTAGATGATGTGGGTTTGTATGGACTTGGATACCATTGTTTTTTTGAAATCCGTTCCAGCAATTGCTTCGGCCTACTTAGAGAAATTGTTGGTAGTGGCCAATAAAGACTTCTGCCCTGGTGAAGACGGCGGTGTGAAGGCTCTGATGATGTGTATCCCCAAGGCAATGAGCATGTATGTTGTGACATGCAAGGGTTTCGAAAGCTGGTGATGAATATAGTATGCGTGCTACTTGCAAACCTTGCAGCTTTTGGTGTATTGAATGCAGTCGGATATTGTGGTTGGCTAGTAATATCCAATTTGAGCTGCATTTGTCACTTTGGTCCCGTTTGGTATGCCACGCACACTCCCGAGTGGACCTTTTGCATTGCTCTAGATATCCGTTCTTTGGCTGGCTATGCACTTCATATAGATCCTATCAAGCGATCGCTTATAGAGGGCATCCTTTAACATGATGAACTTGATCACACACCATCGTACTTCGGGCCCGTTTAGCTCGGTCTTCAAGTAGCCTTCCTTGAGGTAGTTTAGAAAGGCTCTCGCCAATCTTGCTTGCCCTCTTCAATAGTTATCATGTTAACTGGCTCCGCCTGGGTGATTTCGCGGAGGAAGACCCTTTGTTCCCTGACCATGATAGTCAAAGTCTTTTTAGACGGGAAAATCGAAGAAGTTGCCAATGAGCGAGTCTACTAGCTAAAATCTCATACTATCTATTTGACTATAGACGATTATTTACTATACAAGAAATCACTATCGAAAAAGGGCTTTCTTTTTAGGATAGGAAGTGAATTCAACTTCAGACAAGTTTGGCAAAGTAGCTTATTTGGTAACACGGTCATCCGTCCAACCTCCCTCAATCGATCTTTCTTCCCCTTTCAATTGCTTGAATTAGTCCAACCAGGAATCTTGAATCTCTAACCATAGCATCTGTCTGACTGATGGGAGAGATCGGCTCTGTGGCTGCCTTAAACTGTAACCCTCTTTAAGCTCTCTTCTAGGGTATTTTATTGGTCAAGTAACAAGTTTCGATAAGCTGTTGCAATCAGGCTATGAGTTAAAATAGATATCTTATTGATCTGTCTTTCAATACTTCCTATATTCATGCTTGGGAATCAGTATCTGTTGCAATCGCTCATTTGTTTTGTCATAACTCTTTTTTCATCCAAACCTTGTATAGACGGTGTATGCTGAAGAAAGTCAGTTTCTTTCTCGCGTTCAACCTAAGAATCCTCCCTAGCTAATCTTTAGTTACTTAGCCCCAACTCCCATAGAATGATAAAGGAAAGCGAGAGCTTGATTCAACAAAAGCTCTTGATCCTCACCCACGGAGATAGTAAGCTCGACTAAAAGGGACTGAAGCATTCTTCCCAAATGGCATGACTAAAAGTTGACGTTATGTTGACTTTAGGCTAAGATGTACTCGTTCCTTCCATAGTCCTTTTCACCTCAAATCATTTTTCTAAATCCAAATCTGGTATAGATGGGACAGATGATAACGGAAGCGTGACTCGACACGCAGACCTTAACTCGCAGATTTCGATGTGTTTCACTCTAACGATGTTGATGACAGACTTTGTTTTTATCTTCAATGAAACTTGATGTATGGATTCCTTTCTGGCATGTTGGCGAGTTACTGTCTTGATGGTCTTGGTAATGTTGCTCCCTAAAAACCCTTCTTCTAGTGAAGTGGAATAAAATGTGAGTCTCACCCAATTAGCCTACTAACCTAGGATTCTGAGAGAGAGAGAGACTGAGAATGATGCTCTTTTTGACCCAACTCTTGACTTTCTTTGCCAATTAGACGATTGAAGGACTTATAGTAGCTTTCTTTCTGTGCATGCCCGACAAAACGCTGTGTCGTCACAAGACTCTTGATCACATTGTTCTCTATCCGTAGTTCGGTTTGGATTTTATTGATTGGCTCCCTCCATTATTGTCTAGTTCGAATTGACAAAGTGTGACAACATAAGATGATGACTCATTCCTAGTTGTATTATCCTGACTGTTATCAGACCCATGTGATGGTCAAAGAAGAGCGGTAGCTCGGCTCGACTAATAGGGATAGGGAAACCTCTCGACTAAACCCCGAACTCGAACCTGTGTCAGAATCCACAGGACTAAGTTCACTGCAACCTTTTTTGAATGCCGGACCAATGTCTCAGTCGGAGGGAGGACTAGCTGACCAACCAAGACCCCCGAGATACTCAATTGGAGTTTCGGTCTCATTCCCATTCTTTTGTATGCCTGGACCAAGACCATATTTGATCGAATTGGAGTCACGATATTATTTCCATCTTTCAACTACCTAAATGCTGATAAGAAAAGAGGATATGACATAGGCCTACAAATGGATAGTTTTCCAGTCCCTATTCGACTATGAATTCCTGAATCTTCAACTGCTTAGCCCAAATTCCCGGCTTCCCTATAGAATGTTGAAATCAGATAGAGGTATCTGCTTGGCTAAAGTTGAAAACCATGGTGATTTCAAGCTTCGGCTCAGTTCAAAAGTCTAACTGATGGGAGCATCACCGCCGAAGCCTACTGGAGCTGTAGCAATATAGGATTTGTGACACCCCGAACCCAGCACTTCATTAATTGCATTCATTAAATGGTTAACTTAGATGTAATTTAGCTAATTACTTCATTTTTGTTATATTTCCATAAATTCAAATATTTCTATTCATGCATTTTATATTTTTATAAAATACTAAATATTTCTAGGGGACTACAGCCCCTGACCGTGCGTGCATTGCATATCGGGATCAACGGGAAAAAATTTGCGAAATGTCTGATGAATAGTACCAACGGGATTTTTTTTTCCAGATTTTTTTTCAGATTTTTGGCATTTGTTTTGCTGAAATTTGATCACCCAAATGACCATTTTGCCCTTACTAAAATGCCTTAATTATTTGACCTACCATTTGACCTCCTCATGATAATAATATAAGCCAAGAACAAAAAAAAAAAAGAGTCAAAAAATTGCCAAAAAATAGTTACAGGAATAGTAACTTTTTCTTGCAAAATTGCTATAGTTGGTCATTTCCATCCATTCCAAGCTTGAATCTTGAGTTCTTGAACATGTTTACACCTTCTTCAAGCTTCTCTAGCCTTGTGTGGTAAGAATTTCATCTTATTTTTGTATTTGAAAATTTTGCACCTAAACTTTATTTTTTTTTTGGATTTGTTGAGATATTACTTGGTTATGCTTGTTTATGCTTGAATTACTCTTATTAATGATCATAGAGCCTCCGGTCTCATGAGGGATCGGGGCGTTACAGGTGGTATCAGAGCTTAGATGCTCTCAGCCAGGATAGGGTCCTCGGACTGCTGGGTAGGGAACCTCGAGTGCATGTGTAACGCCCCGATCCCTCACGAGACCGGAGGCTCTAAAAACCAAGCTATTCTCAACCTAATTCCAACCCGGTCTCAAAATTTTAGGAAAAAACGGACAGAGTTTCCCCTGTACTGTGGACATTATGAAAACCTGAAAACATTTAATAAGATATAGAACAACAATAAAGCTATTTCCAAAATAAAGATCCCAACTTTAAGGCCATCCGAGTCTTAACACATACAAACAGTTTAGATACACACAAGCATGCATTCATAACTTAACTTTTTTACAAAACCGCTTATCATGCCATTCCATGATAGCTTTTAATCATTCTTAGAAATTGAAAACACCTAGTCATTCACTCCCAAGCATGCAAAGAAGCTAAGAGCAGAAATATAAGTTATTACATGCCATAGTTCATATCTCCTACTACAATCAACTAGCATTTAGCTTACAATTTCTCAAACATGTACATAACCACTTAGGCTACAAAATAGAAAATAAGGTAAAGCAAACAAGATCTCTACATAACAGCAGGAACCATAAATCCACCTCACGCAATTAGACACTGCCACTAAGGTAACTGATCCGCTTGGACCTCCAGCTTTTCACCTTCAACAAAAACAAGTTGGGGTTCAACCCCAGGGTCTCCTGAAACATGTTAGCGAGATATGAGCAACCACTGTTGCCCAGTGAGGGATAAAGGCCAATCGGGACGTGCAATGCATTAAATATAACAGTTAACAAGAAAAGCAAGTAAAGTACATTTAGAATAGTAAATAACCACACATATCAAAGGATACGATACACTTCACCCCAACACTCCATGATTCTCTTATCTTTGACCACGATCCACGAACCACGATCAATGTGCCGGCATAACCCCAATCACTCTAGTGGGTGTACTCCGAATGTACCCCGATAATCCTACGACCCAACACCCCCTGGCAATCTCCGGACCAGGCGAGTGAGGGAATAGGGTACGAAGATCGAATATCCACTGGCAAGCCCGCCACCGCCCAGTCGATATTCAATACAACCGCCCCTAACACTATTGTTGCACAACTATTTTGCAATGCACTTAAATCCAATGACAGTATAACCAAATATAGGGCAACAACACATAGGAGGGTCAACAAAGTAAGTTGCCCTCGAAAACAATTAAGATATAAAAAGAATATAACTCAAGCAATTATCTTAAGTCATACAATTTATTAAAGAGAAGATGAATCAAAATGCACAAAAGGATGAAAATCCCTCACCTATTGCGCGTAGGAGCTCTTAGGAGGATAGTAAACACCCTAAACCACTTGCACCTAGCTTGGCTTGGCTTGGAATGAGGATTTGTTGAGCAAAAATCTCTATTTCCCCTCCTATTCTATTCTCGGATTTGCTACGGTAAAATCTGCATCTTCTCTTTTTTTTTGGGTGTTTTTTGAGCTTATTTTTGCTATATAATGTGTAGGCTATGGGTGGGGTCAAGGGGGGGTGCTTAAATGGTCTATTAAAATGAGCTTAGTTAGCTTCAAAACAAGTTCATTGCACATAAATTAAGTTAGCTAACTAAAACATTATGTTTCATACGTAACACTATTCATTAGTTTTCACAAATCATTTTTTAAACGAAGGCTCCTATCGCTTTGAACTCAAATGCACATTTTTCTCATTCCTATAACAATTAATATGATTTAAGAAAAATGGTAATTTGAAGAAAATAGATAGTTGGAAAACGTAATGAATAGTAACCAAGGAAAGCAACAAGTAAATGGATAGTGAAAATACAGAAACAGTAGATAAAATAGTTAATGAATCATGGCAATATTCTCAGGCGTCACATCCTCTCCCCCTTGAACAAATTGCGTCCACGCAATTCTTCTTCATAAGAGAACTCTGCATCAATTGAAAACTAACTCTGATTACTCCTGAACAGTTACTGAAAAGGCCACGGTCTCCTCAAATGAACATCATATGAAAAATGCCAAGTAGAAGTCCCGAGCGGTATGTCAAGAAAGATGCCAAATAAGCAGTTCGAAGAAGAATTATGAATGAGAACCCAGATAAGAATTCCATTAGTACCGTCTAAGAATTCCCAAGTAAGAAGGCCAAATAAAAGCTCAAATGAAGATACTATCTTGAAATCCGCATAAGAATCCCATTGGCCATGAATACCATAGAAAAACAGAAGCCCAACTAAAAGCAGCGAGAAAATACCAATAAGGATTTGAAGTACAAATACCGAAGATAATTCCATATAATAAGGCTGATTAGAATCCCAAACTAAGTCTTCTGAGCAATACCAGTAGGAAAATACTAGAAGAATACTCAATAAGAAAACCAAGAGAATAATCATATAGAAATCCTAAAAGAAGCCATTCATTTCTGACTGCTGAGCGTAGAAGAATGCCTTGGAAGAAATCCCAATAACTGAGCTCTGCCTACAACACTAATTCCCAAATAAAGGACTGATTAATTGCCTCTCATTCCCGCTAATCCACACAACTTGGAGGGCTTGTTGCTAATGAATTCTCTTCAGGGGAAAGAAGAAGTCTTTCTTACCAATTCAACGGGACATGTATGAATGCCAAGATATCACATTTACACATATATGTTTTAAACTATTATGCAAACATGTTTATGTAAGAGTTTATGAAACAGTGTAACCATCAAAGTCATTCAAGCATAACAATCAAGTCAATCATAACACAACTCAATCCAAGAGATTCAAATACACACATTATAAGCAACAGTTCAAGCAATTAACAATTCACGAGGTCAATTCGATTCACGTGGTCAATTTGATGCACAACTAGCCACTTCACTTTACTTAGCATGCATTTAGCACATAACACATAACTATATCACATATGTGCACACATTCCATTCAAGACACACAACCTCACATATTGGCACACACCTTCAAAACATACTTCACAAGCACACACGTAAGGTTTACTACCCGACAGGCCGAGGACCCTGTCCCGGCTTAGAGCTAATGTAGCTCTGATACTACCTGTAATGCCCCGATCCCTCACAAGACCAAAGGCTCTAAAAACCAAGCTATTCTCAACCCAATTCCAACCTGGTCTCAAAATTTTAGGAAAAAACGGACTGAGTTTCCCCTGTACTGTGGACATTCTGAAAACCTGAAAACATTCAATAAGATATAGAACAACAATAAAGGCATTTTCAAAATAAAGATCCTAACTTTAAGGCCATCCGAGCCTTAACACATACAAACAGTTTAGATACACACAAGCATGCATTCATAACTTAACCTTTTTACAAAACCCCTTATCATGCCATTCCATGATAGCTTTTAATCATTCTTAGAAATTGAAAACAACTAGTCATTCACTCCCAAGCATGCAAAGAAGCTAAGAGCAGAAATATAAGTTATTACATGCCATAGTTCATATCTCCTACTACAATCAACTAGCATTTAACTTACAATCACTCAAACATGTACATAACCACTTAGGCTACAAAATAGAAAATAAGGTAAAGCAAACAAGATCTCTACATAATAGCAAGAACCATAAATTCATCTCACGCAATTAGACACTGCCACTAAGGTAACTGATCCACCTGGACCTCCAGCTTTTCACCTTCAACAAAAACAAGTTAGGGTTCAACCTCAGGGTCTCCTGAAACATGTTAGCGAGGTATGAGCAATCACTGTTGCCCAGTGAGGGATAAAGGCCAATCGGCACGTACAATGCATTAAAAATAACAGTTAACAAGAAAGGCAAGTAAAGTACATTTAGAACAATAAATAACCACACATATCAAAGGATACGATACACTTAACTCCAACACTCCATGATTCTCTTATCTTTGACCACGATCCACGATCCACGAACCACGAACCACGATCAATGTGCCGGCATAACCCCAATCACTCCATTGGGTGTACTCCGGATGTACCCTGATAATCCTACGACCCAACACCCCCTGGCAATCTCCGGACCAGGCGTGTGAGGGAATAGGGTACGGAGATCGAATATCCACTGGCAAGCCCGCCGCCGCCCAGCCGATATTCAATACAACCGCCCCTAACACTGTGGTTGCGCAACCACTATGCAATGCACTTAAATCCAATGACAGTATAACCAAATATAGGGCAATAACACATAGGAGGGTCAACAAAGTAGGTTGCCCTCGAAAACAATTAAGATATAAAAAGAATATAACTCAAGCAATTATCTTAAGTCATACAATTTATTAAAGAGAAGATGAATCAAAATGCACAAAAGGATGAAAATCCCTCACCTATTGCGCGTAGGAGCTCTTAGGAGGCTAGTAAACATCCTAAACCACTTGCACCTAGCTTGGCTTGGCTTGGAATGAGGATTTGTTGAGCAAAAATCTCTATTTCCCCTTCTATTCTATTCTCGGATTTGCTACATTTAAATCTGCATCTTCTCTTTTTTTTTGGGTGTTATTTTGAGCTTATTTTTGCTATATAATGAGTAGGGTATGGGTGGGGTCAAGGGGGGTGCTTAAATGGTCTATTAAAATGAGCTTAGTTAGCTTTAAAACAAGTTCATTGCACATAAATTAAGTTAGCTAACTAAAACATTATGTTTCATACGTAATACTATTCATTAGTTTTCAAAAATCATTTTTTAAACGAAGGCTCCTATCACTTTAAACTCGAATGCACATTTTTCTCATTCCTATAACAATTAATATGATTTAAGAAAAATGCTAATTTGAAAAAAATAGATAGTTGGAAAATGTAATAAATAGTAACCAAGGAAAGCAACAAGTAAATGGATAGTGAAAATGCACAAACAGTAGATAAAATAGTTAATGAATCATGGCAATATTCTCGGGCATCACAACATGCTTGTGAAATGTATCTTGATTAGGTGTGTGCTTCGTGTGCCTTGAGAATGTGAGTGTCTTTTGTACAATCTTATATCTTGAACTTAATATGTGATCTATGTGATAGTGATGTGTACTGTGTGTTAAATACTTGTCAAGTGTAGTGATATAGCTAATCATGAATCGAATTGATCTTATGAATCGCTACTTGCTCGAAATATTGATTGTAACGTGTATACTTGAGTGTCTCGGCATAGTTGTGTTGTGAATTGTATTCATTGCATGTGACTCATATTTGAACTATCTTGTTGATTAACTTTGTGTTATACAACTTCTGGTTATATAATAGCTTGTGTGATATATGTCATAATCTCCTGATATATGAACATTACATCAATTACATTAGGTGATATCTTGGCATTCATGCATTGTCCCCTTAAATCGGAAAGTAAGCATGCTCCCCTGAAAGAGATGGCCATTGATGCTGACTGGTGAGAGAATAATGGTTCAACCGGCTATTGGGATCAGTGAAGGGATTTGATGCCCCGAGGTTAAATTTGGACTCTCTTGGCACTTCTTAAACGGTACTTTTTGACTGGAACTCCTATTTGGGAATCTCGGATAGATCTTCTAGTTGGCGTCATATATGGAGGTCTGATTTGATACTCTTATTCAAAAGAATTCATCTTTATGAGTATTGGTCAGTATTCTTTGCGCACACTCCCACTTGGATTTCTTGTTCGGGATTTTACCTATGGTACCACCTTGATATTCTTATTGGGTATTTTCTTCAATATTTTCGTCTGGTATTCTTGCCTAGATATTATTTGGTATTTCCTCTGGACTACTGGTATAACGAGCATATTGGGGATTCTTATATGGTGATTCATAATTAGAGAGATTCTTATTCCAACTTCTAGATTCGTATAATTATTCGGATCCTTTATTTGGCATCCTTAATCAGATTTATTGGTGATATTTTCTCGGAGTCCCAAGCTGAAAATCTAATTAGGCCTTTATTTGGCAATCTTGAGCCTTTATTTGACAGTTAAAGTTGGGATTCACTGGACTTCCTTCTTGGGAATTTCTTGATATTATCCGAGCGTTTTGGATATTAGCTGCATACTCTTCTTAATGGGATTTCTTTTGGTGCTCTCTCAGCATTAGTGAATGGCCTCCTCATGTGACATTCTTACCGAACTCCTATTGGGTATTTTCATAGGAACCTTTATTTAGCTACCCCACTCCGGCTTCCTTCAGTGACGTTCGCTCTTCTTAGTCTCCTTCGGCATTACAATTCTTGACTTCAAGTCCGACGGAAACTGTTGCAGTTCTTGGAAGTCATTTCAGCTCAAGAAATTGCGAGGATGCAATTTTTGTAAGGAGGGGAGGATGTGACACCCCGAACCCAGCACTTCATTAATTGCATTCATTAAATGGTTAACTTAGATGTAATTTAGCTAATTACTTTTTTTTTATATTTTCATAAATTCAAATATTTATTTTTATACATTTTATATTTTTATAAAATACTACATATTTTTAGGGGACTACAGCCCCTGACCGTGCGTGCATTGCATATCGGGATCAACGGGAAAAAAATCGCGAAATGTCTGATGAATAGTACCAGCGGGATTTTTTTTTCATATTTTTTTCAGATTTTTGGCATTTGTTTTGCTGAAATTTGATCACCCAAATAACCATTTTGCCCTGACTAAAATGCCTTAATTATTTTACTTACCATTTGACCTTCTCATGATAATAATATAAGCCAAGAACAAAAAAAAAAGAGTCAAAAAATGGCCAAAAAATAGTTACGGGAATAGTAACTTTTTCTTTCAAAATTGCTATAGTTGGTCATTTCCATCCATTCCAAGCTTGAATCTTGAGTTCTTGAACATGTTTACACCTTCTTCAAACTTCTCTAGCCTTGTGTGGTAAGAATTTCATCTTATTTTCGTATTTGAAAATTTTGCACCTAAACTTTAATTTTTTCTTTTGGGATTTGTTGAGATATTACTTGGTTATGCTTGTTTATGCTTAAATTACTCTTATTAATGATCATAGAGCCTCCGGTCTCGTGAGGGATCGGGGCGTTATAGGATTCCACCCCTGTTGTATATGACCTTCCCACGTCTTTCTGTTTGGCATCCTCTCACTCTCCTATAAAGGATCTATGAAATTCTTTCTCCCTCTCTTTCATACCAGATAGTGATGAAGGGTGATAACTCGCGCATTCTTAACCCACTTAAGCTTTGATTGTTGTACGAGTCACAACCACCTTGGCGAAATGGAATGCCATCCGGATGACTAATTGAAGAACTGATGTGTCTTACCTTTTTTTCTGAGTTCCATAAAGAGCGGGCAGTGAAGGCTCATGTGGAATACGACCGCGTAGACAAGTCAGGTGATAGGATACGAGGATGATGCCCTCAAGTCCTTGTGTTTTTTTTCTCGTGTTTGGCCAAGTTTTATGGTGGGGAATAGTCACAGTTGTGTTGATTGATTTGCTCATAAGCCTTTTTCCAGGGAAGTGGATAGTGAACCCAAATCTTTTTGACTTCATCATCCTACTCACTCTAGCTAGGAAAGCTTTAGTTACTAAAGCACCGATGACACTGCTGGTAAATACTTTGCGGGGGTATTTATTGTTTTCTATCTGATGCAAGATTTCTCTTGATCGGCATTCCTTGGTCTTCAATGGTGGAGATTAGTGGTTCATTTATTGATGTGCTAACTGTAACGCCCCGATCCCTCACGAGACCGGAGGCTCTAATAACCATGCTATTCTCAACCCAATACCAAACCCGATCACAAAATTTTAGGGGAAAAACGGACAGAGTTTCCCCTGTACTATGGACATTCTGAAAACCTGTAAATTCTCAAATAAGGTAACTACAAGGTAAACAAACTTTTCATGGCTAAATATTTAAAGATTCACGGCCATCCGAGCCTTGAAGCAAACAACAGTTCCAAAACCACACAAGCATGCAAGTAACTTGTTTATAATATAGTCTAATAACCATGCCATTCTAGGATAACATTAAAACATACTTAGAGATAAAACATTCTACACTAAGCCATTCACTCCCAAGCATGCAAAGCAACTAGAAATAGAAATATAAGTTATTACAAGCCATAGAATTACCACTGCTACTACATTATCAGACTTCCAGCTTACATATTACTCAAATACATACATGAGCTTTAAGGCCCCAAAATAGATTATACATAGGACAACAAATTCTTCACATAGCAACCATAAAGCACATCCACCTCAGACAAATATCACACAGCAGCTAAGGCAACTCTACCAACTGTGCCACCTGAAACATGTTAGCGAGGTATGAGCAACCACTGTTGCCCAGTGAGGGATATAGTCCCGGGGCGTGCAATGCAACAGATAATACAGTTATACAGCAATATCACTTAGACAAATTAAGAAACAATGATAACTTAAGTAATCCACACATTAAAAAGGATACATTTCACACAATCCCCTATACACCAAACTTCACTGGTCTTCATTCACGCTCCACGAACCACGAGCACGATCACGATAAGCCGGCCTAACCCCAATCACTCCAGCGGGTGTACTCCGGATGTACCCCGAATCCTACGACCCAACATCCCCTGGCAATCTCCGGACTAGGCGAATGAGGGAATAGGGCACGGAGTTTGAATATCCACCGGCAAGCCCTCTGCCGCCCAGCCGATATTCAACACATCCGGCCCTGACACTATGGTTGCGCAACCACTATGCAATGCACTTAACGATGGCAAGTTAATAGCAATAATATAAGCATTAACACACATGAGGATCAACAAAGTAGGTTGACCTCGATGCATTTAGAATAGAACAATTATATAAGCAAATATGCAGTTTTACAAAGAGACATTAGCAAGATAAGTTTAGAATCATACCAAAAGCTCCAAATCAACTTAAAATCACTTATAAACACTCAAGAAGTCATGACATGGGTTTAGAAGTGCGAGACTACCTAAATAGCACCTAAACCCCTTTGTTTTTTGAACTATTTCTCTTCCAAACCAAAGTTAATGATTCTATTTTCAAAGGAAACTCTCCCAACCTTCTAACTAACCCTCAAGGTACCCTATCAACCCTCTAACTCATTCAAATGGCTGCGATTACCCCGAAAGCCCCAAATTCCCTCTTATGGCTTTAAACTACACATACAATGTCCGGGCTTCAAACAAAGGATATCAAGGCTTCTATAGCACCTAGGTAGCCTAAGGATACTAGAATTGAAGCCCGAATTCACCCGGATTCGCATTAACCCCGAAAACCCCAAATTAAAGTCGACTATTTTACATTTTTACCGATTTAAGGACAATGCAAGTGCACGTGGCTATTAGATTACCTTTACTAGCACCTAAGGCATCTATTAGAATCCTTTAATCAAGCTAATTCGAGCAATTACGCAAAACCCTAGAAAAATATCACTATTCACCCTAAAAATCAAACTAACGATTCTAACAGTTTAAATTGCGAAACGATGGCTCAAATATGTTCTCTAGCACTCATATACAAGGTATAATAGCATAGATAATCAATACAATAGCATGTGAACACATTTTCAACAATTCAAGAAATGAGCAACTATTGAAAAATGCAAAAACAAGCCATGAAATCCCTCACCAGTACGCGTAGGAGCACCTAGGAACCTTGCAAACACCCTACACTAGTTGCTCAAGGCTTGGCTTGGCTTGAATTGAAGAGTTGAAGATGAAAAAATTCTCCCAAATGCAAAGAGGGGCTGTCGGGTTTGGGCTGCTGTTTTCAGCTTTCTAATTTTTTTTTTTTTTTGTGCATTTTATGAGTTTAGGTGATATATAAAAGGGTTAAGTTATGGTGGGGTCAATTGGGTGCTTAATTGATCTAATAAAATGTGCGTAGTATGCTTTAAAACTAGCTTAGATGGTAAAATATATGCTAGCTAATTAATTACCTAAGTTAGTTACGTAATACTATTCATTCAACTACTAAAGTCATTTTCTAAACGAGCCTTCCTAACGCCTTAAGCTCAAATGCACATTTTTTCCCACTACTTTCACAATTAATATGATTTAATAAAAATGCTAATTAACTGATAGAAGGCAGTTTAAAAACGGAGTGAATAGTAATTTAAGAAGACAATTCATGAGGCATAGAAAGAGGTGCGCAAATAAAGGATGCAACAGTAATTGAATGCATGGCTAAATCTCGGACGTCACACTAATCGACTTTCGATTGCTGTAGTAACACCTTCTTTTTATTGGTTTTTCGGAATACCTATCTGAACAAGTCGACTAATAAGCCAATAGTCCAATAGTTCTACCAGTCAAAGAGGAATGATAGAATCCTAGTCCAACTCTGAACTCATTTCCGATGTATCATCCTATGCTGATTTAGCTAATTTCACTTTCGTTTTTTATTCATGCAGCAAGGTTGCCAATCACGACTTTCTGTACATCTTAGGCCCCTCATGCAACATACAGGTGGCCCCCTCCGCCTATGAATCCTTTTGTTCATTCTGAAACTATCGATCACTAGCCCCGAGAATCAAAGCTCTCTCCTTTGTTTGGTATAGCAAAAGGTCAACGTCATACATATTGTCACCCGATAGCTAGCAGCAAGTGGCCCATTCGACTAAAGTCTAACCGCAAATGTCAATGGTGCTCACTCAAAGTTAACTGGAACTAAAGCAATCTAATTGCAACAAACCAACTATTCTAACCATGTATAAACAACAATGATGGAGAAGTGACGCCTGCAGACGGGTAACCTGAGAACTCAGAAGGCCGTAGCGAGTGAAGTATTCACTTCCTGTACCTTGCAAGCAACCTCTTTTGTAGGAATCCATGTGGTGTGGGCTTTATGCTTTGGATAATTCCTGCCCTCTAGCAGTTTAAGAAAGTGTTCAGTAATCGTCTGCTCCTGGAGCTTATTGATGGCTCCACAATTGAGTCTCAGTATTCAAGAGCCTGCTGACGTGGCGACTCTAACATTCATCATGGGCCAATCCAATATGCATACACGGATAGGATATTATTGGTGTAAACAGAAACATTAATAATCTTGTTCCCGCGGAATCGATATCTACCCAACCTACGGTAGAGAAAAATCCTATCAGTTTTGCTACTTCGGTCAAGCCAACCTCTTCTTTCCCCATGAACCTTGGATGATTATCCCAATAGGGGCCCCCGGGCAGTGGTGAGGTTCGGTTGTGAATTTTCCTCCATGATCGGCCCACGAAAGGCGTTTGCAGCTTGGATTTAATATTGGGTTTCACTCTTTGGACTTCATTGTCTGGCACAGACCATTATTCACTCGCTTCCCTAGCAAGCAACCCCCACAAGCAACCTCGTGTACTAGCTTATACAACTACTCCTAGCTCCACCCTCTCCTATCTATCCATTTTATCTTTTCTCTCTCGATCCAAGCCTTCATCATCTTCTCTCACTGGTACTCTTCATCCTTACCGCCCTGGGATATTGAGGCTAGGATCTAGATGTTTCTAAGTTACCATTAACGTCCCTCCCAGATTCGCAACAATTAGTAGTTTGTAGTCTTGGCTTACTCTTTTCCTTTATCCCGTGCCTGGGTGAATATGAATGTCTTTCTCCCGACTTACTATGATTTTCGGGTGGGAAGAAAGTCATTGCTAGCTCTTTGAACGAATACGCTCTTGGTCCACAGGAATATCATCTCTCTTTGTCTATTTAAAGATCCGATACAGCTAGTTAAGTTGGTGACATTGGTTCCCCACCCCTACTCTCCTATCTTTCTCACCCTGGTTGGGCTCTGACTTAGTGTGATTAAACTGTGAATCGAGTCAGGAAAAAGAAGTCCAGCTCTTGGCTTTAAAGAAGAGAAGAAAGACATGGCTTCAAGGGAAATGTTTTATTTTAGGAAAGAAAGATCCTAAGCTTATGCTAAATCGAGAATGGACTTGCCTTGGTCTTCTATGAGTTCCAGGGATTCAAATCAAGGTAGTTCAGTTCCCCGAGGCTAATTCAATCCAGTCTTGTAAAGCAGTGAAATAAGCTCTTGCCAACCTCTGCAGAATATAGTCAGTGTGCCGTGAGTCAAGTAAGGATAAGATGAAGGTTGAGGATTCAGTTCAGGTACAATAGAGACAGCTACAATAGAGAAAAGAATTCGCTCAGGTGAATAACCAAAAGAATCACAAGAAGAAGAAATTCATATTCTATCTACCATACCATAGAGAAAAAGGATATAGAAAAGTAAGGTTTGGAGCCCTTCTTTGTTAGGATGGATGCCTTCTCTCTTTTTTCATAAGTTGCATTTTACATATATAAAAAAGAAATAGGAAAGATCCGAAACCAGCCCAACCTCTTCATGGTTACATCCCCTTTTTCGATGCTTTTCGTGTTGTTTCATGTTTCTTACGGTATCCATGTAACGTCCCATTCCCTCACGGAAATAGGAGCTATATATTCCCACTAAACACAACCCGATCCAAAACCCAAGTCACGAAATACGAGGAGAAACGGACAGAGTTTCCCCTGTTTATAGGACAAACAGTTTACCTGCACACAACATATATATGGACCAGTACCGTGTCCAAACATACAACAACTCCATACATGCATTGAACTCAAACCTCATTAAACTATTACATAAACTAGGTTATCAAAGCACTCTACGACCTGGTTAAACTTAAATACATTTATCTCCTACTTTGAGCATATACAATTCATGAAAGTAAAACTTTACAACTTTTACAACTCAAGCCACATAACACGTAAGGCCACTCTTCAAGCACGAACTATCACGTGATCACGAACTACACTTCCTTTGGCTATAACCTGAAAGATTTATGATGAGGAGTGAGTATACCAATAATGTATACTCAGTGAGGGAGAGGGAAACGGGGACAGTATACCGGGTTCGTGCAATGCAGCAATTTAACACAATTAACACAATAAATAAACAATGAATAACAATTCTAATACCATACTTTAAAAGGATACGATCGATAACCCTTATCACTCCAACTTTTGAACCACGATCACGATCACGATCACAATCAATGTGCCGGCATAATCCCCAAACACTCCAGTGGGTGTACTCCGGATGTACCCCGAATATCCTACGACCCAACACCCCCTGGCAATCTCCGGACCAGGCGAGTGAGGGAATAGGGTACAGAGCTAGAGCACCAACCCTGGCAAGCCCGCTGCCGCCCAGAGAGGCCCATCGCATCCGTCCCGATTATATGGTTGCGCAACCAAAGACTCGATAACACAAGAAACAATAATAATAATAACAATATAACAAAATAAGCCGATATACACACAAGAAGGACAACAAAAGAGGTTGTCCTCACACATTAACTAGTTGACCATAATAGAAGCGAAATAACAAGCATTAACCATTAACTCATTCTATTAACTATAAAACTGACAAATCTTGTTAGAATACGCTAAATCACATTAATAGCATGAAAACTATTTAACATATTCGATATACAATAGAGAAATGCAAATAAGATGCAACTCCCTCACCTTGCAAAGCCAATCCTGTAAGAATTTAGTTAAGAACCCTTTCCATATTCTCCGAATGCACCAACTCCTTCCATTCTACTACATAATACAATCAACTAACTATATAAGAAGTTATACATTCATTCTCGGGTATTCCACTTAGCATGCATGGGGCTCTAAATCACATAGACTAACTAGACATTTAACATGCTAGAATTACCAAGTTAATACATGTAGAACACTTAAAACACTTAACTAGAACATTTTCAAACTTCTACCATAAAATTCTTCATTCAAGCATAAACTCAAACACTTAGTTTTCAATATATACATTATTAACTAATCCTTGATCTAACATGAAAATAACCATAAAAACCTTCTAAACTATCAAAAGAGTGCTCTTACTCACTTATGAACTCTAAAATACAAGATAGATATGGAATACAACACATAGCAAGTAGATCTTCATGAAAACATGCCCATTTACAAAACTTCTAACAGAACCTTAAATTTATCAAATTCATTACCTATGTTCTTGGACTCCAAATTCTCTGGTTTTTACATATAAATGTAGATCTTCGAGTGTAGTTGATTTTAGAATCAAACAGAGCTTAATTCCAGTTTAAAATCAACAAGTTATGACCTTTCCCGTGCAACTACACAAACTGTCCAGTAGCAGCGATTTTCAGGACACATTTTGAAAATGGCTAAATCGGAGGCCTAAAACGTTAGAATTAGCCTTAGCTCTAGAAATCAACATTTGTTCTAAACTGTCTAATCTAGCTGCTATGTAAATTTAGTTAATTTTCGAGTACGTTTGCTATGTCAAAATAGCTTCGAAAGACAGGGGCAGTGCACTATTTCGAAATTCAGATTTTGCATACTTGAATTCTCTTGATGTTTTCTTGCATTTGAGCTATCTATGGGCATTAATCTAGCATGTAACACATCCCTATACTTCACTTAGAACATTAAACAAACACATTGTCTACATTTATATTCATATATAGCAAAGTATCAACTACAACTAAAATCAACTATACACAAGCTATAAAACAAGAAATGTGTTCTCTAGCATCTAAATAACAAGTATTAAGCATAGATTTAACAATATCTAACATAAATAATGACTTTTGAAAAATGGATTAGAAAATGTCCTCACCTTTTTTCTGCAAAATAAATGAAAAATAAACCGCTAGAAAGATGCTACACGTCACCACGAACTCAAAAATGCTGAAATTGCGCCTTGGTTCCACTCCAAACTCAAGATATAAGCAAAAATGTGCAAGGGTTTACTATTCATGGTCTTAGCTTGGTCACGGGTGGAAGGGAAGGAGAAAAGCTGATTTTGTGTTTTGTTTTGGCTTATTTAGTATTTAAGTGGAAAGTCAAAGGTCAAAGCTTCGGTCAACTCTCGCGTAGAAAAATCAGCTCTGCGCCACCTTACGAAAACAGCCATAACTTCTTCTAGAAAACTCCAATTCACGAACGGTTTGAACCTATAGAAACTAGACTCGTAGAGCTTTCCAACCATATATAATTTGCTACCTAATTCTTTCCCAATTGGTTCAGATTTAATTCCAAAGTTGACCCAAAATTTGACTAACTTAACATTGCATTTTTATTTTTAATCCCAAGTTTACCCTTCATTAAACATTTCAAAAAAAATTCCCACCTTGTCCTAGTTGGTCAATGAAGGTGAAAAGTAGATAAGATGCAATTTAAATGAACTTTAAATGCAATTTTAAATTTTAAAACACTAAATAAGTCATGTATATGCACATATTATTTTTCAAATAATTATTAAAATAAATGAATGCACATGTAATGAACGTTCGGGTCCTCGCAGCTAGCATTTAAGATAACACGTAATTAAATGCAATACTATTAAATACATGCCGAGTTCGGGGTATCACATCCTTCCCCCCTTAAAACAATTGCGTCCTCGCAATTCTTCTTCTGATAGAACTCGACATCAACTGAAGTCCAACTCTGGTTACTCTTCATCGATTGCTACAGTAAGAACACTGAATAAGAATGCCCATAGGAAGACCCAAGAAGAAATCCCAATAGTACTGCTTAAGAGCTCTTAAGTAATAAGGCCAAATAAAGGCTCGAATGAGAATGTCAAAGAAAATACTGTGCATCTAATAAGATAGTCAAGTAGAATACCAAATGTAGAATCCCGACCGGACGAGAACTAAATGAGAATCTCAAGCGGATGCACCATATATAAAACCAACCTTCGAGGCCCCATCACTGTTTGCTGAGTGAGAATTTTGTACAACAAGAAGCACCAATAAGGAAATATCAGAAGAATGCCCAATAAGAAAATACCAAGGGAATGCTTCAGAGAACAGCCATGCAGAAACCCCAGAGAATCCATTCATCTAGGACTGCTGAGCATAGAAGAATGTCTTAGAGGAAATCCCAATAACCAAGCTCCAACTATAAACACCAACTCCCAAATAAAGGGATGATCAAATGCTTCTCATTCCAGCTAATTCACATAACTTGAAGAGCCTACTACTAATAACTTCTCTTCAGGGGAAAGAAGAAATCTTTCTTACTATTTCAACGGGACATGTATGAATGCCAAGATATCACATTTACACATATATGCTTTAAACTATTATGCAAGCATGTTTATAAAAGAGTTTATAAAACAGTTTATTCATCAAAGTCATTCAAGCACGACAATCATAACACAACTTAATCCAAGACATTCAAATATACACATTACAAGTAACAATTCAAGTAATTAACAATTCACGAGGTCGATTCGATTCACAAGGTCAATTCAATGCACAACTAGCCACTCCACTTAACTTAGCACACATTTAGCATATAACACATAACTATATCACATAGGTGCACACATTCTAGTCAAGGCACACAATCTCACATACAGGCACACACTTTCGAGACACACTTAACAAGCACACATTCAAGGTTTACTACCCAACAGACCGAGGACCCTGTCCCGGCTGAGAGCTAACTAAGCTCTGATACCACTTGTAACGTCCCATTCCCTCACGGAAATAGGAGCTATATATTCCCACTAAACACAACCCGATCCAAAACCCAAGTCACGAAATACGAGGAGAAACGGACAGAGTTTCCCCTGTTTATAGGACAAACAGTTTACCTGCACACAACATATATATGGACCAGTACCGTGTCCAAACATACAACAACTCCATACATGCATTGAACTCAAACCTCATTAAACTATTACATAAACTAGGTTATCAAAGCACTCTACGACCTGGTTAAACTTAAATACATTTATCTCCTACTTTGAGCATATACAATTCATGAAAGTAAAACTTTACAACTTTTACAACTCAAGCCACATAACACGTAAGGCCACTCTTCAAGCACGAACTATCACGTGATCACGAACTACACTTCCTTTGGCTATAACCTGAAAGATTTATGATGAGGAGTGAGTATACCAATAATGTATACTCAGTGAGGGAGAGGGAAACGGGGACAGTATACCGGGTTCGTGCAATGCAGCAATTTAACACAATTAACACAATAAATAAACAATGAATAACAATTCTAATACCATACTTTAAAAGGATACGATCGATAACCCTTATCACTCCAACTTTTGAACCACGATCACGATCACGATCACAATCAATGTGCCGGCATAATCCCCAAACACTCCAGTGGGTGTACTCCGGATGTACCCCGAATATCCTACGACCCAACACCCCCTGGCAATCTCCGGACCAGGCGAGTGAGGGAATAGGGTACAGAGCTAGAGCACCAACCCTGGCAAGCCCGCTGCCGCCCAGAGAGGCCCATCGCATCCGTCCCGATTATATGGTTGCGCAACCAAAGACTCGATAACACAAGAAACAATAATAATAATAACAATATAACAAAATAAGCCGATATACACACAAGAAGGACAACAAAAGAGGTTGTCCTCACACATTAACTAGTTGACCATAATAGAAGCGAAATAACAAGCATTAACCATTAACTCATTCTATTAACTATAAAACTGACAAATCTTGTTAGAATACGCTAAATCACATTAATAGCATGAAAACTATTTAACATATTCGATATACAATAGAGAAATGCAAATAAGATGCAACTCCCTCACCTTGCAAAGCCAATCCTGTAAGAATTTAGTTAAGAACCCTTTCCATATTCTCCGAATGCACCAACTCCTTCCATTCTACTACATAATACAATCAACTAACTATATAAGAAGTTATACATTCATTCTCGGGTATTCCACTTAGCATGCATGGGGCTCTAAATCACATAGACTAACTAGACATTTAACATGCTAGAATTACCAAGTTAATACATGTAGAACACTTAAAACACTTAACTAGAACATTTTCAAACTTCTACCATAAAATTCTTCATTCAAGCATAAACTCAAACACTTAGTTTTCAATATATACATTATTAACTAATCCTTGATCTAACATGAAAATAACCATAAAAACCTTCTAAACTATCAAAAGAGTGCTCTTACTCACTTATGAACTCTAAAATACAAGATAGATATGGAATACAACACATAGCAAGTAGATCTTCATGAAAACATGCCCATTTACAAAACTTCTAACAGAACCTTAAATTTATCAAATTCATTACCTATGTTCTTGGACTCCAAATTCTCTGGTTTTTACATATAAATGTAGATCTTCGAGTGTAGTTGATTTTAGAATCAAACAGAGCTTAATTCCAGTTTAAAATCAACAAGTTATGACCTTTCCCGTGCAACTACACAAACTGTCCAGTAGCAGCGATTTTCAGGACACATTTTGAAAATGGCTAAATCGGAGGCCTAAAACGTTAGAATTAGCCTTAGCTCTAGAAATCAACATTTGTTCTAAACTGTCTAATCTAGCTGCTATGTAAATTTAGTTAATTTTCGAGTACGTTTGCTATGTCAAAATAGCTTCGAAAGACAGGGGCAGTGCACTATTTCGAAATTCAGATTTTGCATACTTGAATTCTCTTGATGTTTTCTTGCATTTGAGCTATCTATGGGCATTAATCTAGCATGTAACACATCCCTATACTTCACTTAGAACATTAAACAAACACATTGTCTACATTTATATTCATATATAGCAAAGTATCAACTACAACTAAAATCAACTATACACAAGCTATAAAACAAGAAATGTGTTCTCTAGCATCTAAATAACAAGTATTAAGCATAGATTTAACAATATCTAACATAAATAATGACTTTTGAAAAATGGATTAGAAAATGTCCTCACCTTTTTTCTGCAAAATAAATGAAAAATAAACCGCTAGAAAGATGCTACACGTCACCACGAACTCAAAAATGCTGAAATTGCGCCTTGGTTCCACTCCAAACTCAAGATATAAGCAAAAATGTGCAAGGGTTTACTATTCATGGTCTTAGCTTGGTCACGGGTGGAAGGGAAGGAGAAAAGCTGATTTTGTGTTTTGTTTTGGCTTATTTAGTATTTAAGTGGAAAGTCAAAGGTCAAAGCTTCGGTCAACTCTCGCGTAGAAAAATCAGCTCTGCGCCACCTTACGAAAACAGCCATAACTTCTTCTAGAAAACTCCAATTCACGAACGGTTTGAACCTATAGAAACTAGACTCGTAGAGCTTTCCAACCATATATAATTTGCTACCTAATTCTTTCCCAATTGGTTCAGATTTAATTCCAAAGTTGACCCAAAATTTGACTAACTTAACATTGCATTTTTATTTTTAATCCCAAGTTTACCCTTCATTAAACATTTCAAAAAAAATTCCCACCTTGTCCTAGTTGGTCAATGAAGGTGAAAAGTAGATAAGATGCAATTTAAATGAACTTTAAATGCAATTTTAAATTTTAAAACACTAAATAAGTCATGTATATGCACATATTATTTTTCAAATAATTATTAAAATAAATGAATGCACATGTAATGAACGTTCGGGTCCTCGCAGCTAGCATTTAAGATAACACGTAATTAAATGCAATACTATTAAATACATGCCGAGTTCGGGGTATCACAATCCAGATGCAGTCCTCTCTACTTCCTATGATTGAAGAGAAGATCCGCAATAGACTATCTATTAGTAAGGAAATAAATAATGAATATCTTTCTAATAGAACTGGGGACTAGTATATTTGTCCCAAGAAAGAGGTGAAAGAGTGGTTGGATAGGCAGAGTCTTAGTCTCTGTTGAAAGCGGATCGAAGGTCTTTACTCAGCAAATAGATCAAAGAAGAGATAGGTGTGGTTCAACAACTATATCTTCGCAAGACCAGTCTCGCACGCACGGTTCGTTAGCTTAGCTATGGGGCTATAGCCAATGGCTACAATGCCACTCTTCTTAAGCAACATTTAGTAACACCATTGATAACCTAGCATTTCGTCGTATATCATATCAGCTTCCACCCCGAACTCGCGGTTAACGGCACTTTTTGGATCCCTTATTTTCATGCTTCTTTCTTTTAAACAATTCTCAATTTCTCGATCACAGGTTTGGAACCCAGGGACTGACAAATCGGAAGTGTTTACTCAAAGAGATATCGACCGAGGAAATGCTAACGTATTGCTTCCATGCAGACTTTCCATATTTGCCTCACCGAAACTACACAAGAATCTGCAAGAGACACTGATTACACTTTACACACGCTGGCCTTTTACGGATTAGCAGAACCAATACCACAATAAGGCATTCAAAAAATCCACTGATAGCGGACGTAGGTGGGGTTATGAAAGAAACTACAACAAGCACACATCTCTTACCTTTCTGCAGGAGATATAAGGCTATGTCCTAAGTCCGATAATAAGGGAATAATAAGACTCTTTCCCACTCCAAATAAAGACCAGGTTGGTCCGATCGTTGCTTCGCTCCTACTTGACGCAGGGGAGTCTAAAGCAAACAAATCTTCTTTGTTGAAAAGCATACTAAGCTTACTCTGTCTAAAGGAAAGAATCACCTATTTATAGGCCGAGAGGAAAGAGAAGAACTAGGTATTCCACTCTAAGACTAAGAAGAGGTATTATGAGTAGGTAAAATACCAATTATATATCACTAGATAAACAAAGAGTTACGATCGATGTACGTGAGGGAGAATTCACTACTTAACACTACCACTACTTTTCTCCATACCAACGCTGGCTGCACAGCTTAAACGCTTTAACTA
The DNA here is from genome assembly GCA_037974665.1 of Ehretia macrophylla. Classification (NCBI taxonomy): domain Eukaryota; kingdom Viridiplantae; phylum Streptophyta; class Magnoliopsida; order Boraginales; family Ehretiaceae; genus Ehretia; species Ehretia macrophylla. The sequence goes on from CM075770.1 coordinate 35,563,961, forward strand.
CTTACCTTGCCACTCCTCACCAAACACCTCTCGATGCTCACTACTCAATGAAACCCATAACCAATAACTGCTCAGTCAAAAGGAAGATTGTTACCTTTTCGAATATACCATGAAAGGTTAGTTACCCGTCTTGGGGTTAGTCTTTACCAAACCTAATATTAGCCTCCGGAGATCCACGAAAGAAGTCATTTCGATTTCCAGAGAAGATAGTTTGTAGAATCATTTTTTGTTGTAAGAAGGTGGGGATAGAATAATGATAGTAAGAGTGCTCAATCCACTCTGGTAGTAGTTAGCCTTGAAGCTAGTGATAGCGCTATATTTACCCTTTTGCCAATCACCTCCGTTGTATGAGTTACCCTTTCCCCATGGAGGACTTCATTCTCAGTTCAAGCAAAATCCAATTAGGGGGAGTTTAAGTCAGTCCACCAGTGAATCCATAAGTCAGTTGACTTGAAAAGGAAGTCATTCCCATTTTGAGGCTAGACCTTGAAGTTGGAAGGTTAAGTTCAAGTCCCTGGTTCAAGAATAAGCAAGAGGATAGTAAACAGTAAACAAACAAGCTAGCAAGGAGTTAGAAAGCTAACCCAAAAGCAGGGGAAAGGTCAAAGTCAGGTTTGAGAGCTGGTTCTATAGATGGTAAGTCCCCAAGGATTAGGATAGACTACGCTTTTAGAGCAATTCCTTAGTGAGAATAGTGATGGTACACAAACCCCGGTGAGTAAGGTTCTAGTAATCTATCCCCTATGCTAGTAGTTAGTTACGCTCTATCAAGTAAGTAATCCCCCCATATAAACCTCTCTCAAGTAGAACTATTAGTAATTCCATATTTTTTGTCCCTAGGAGCTAGAGCATTAATTGGGATATACCAGCTATTAGTTTCCCTGGTGTTGCCAACCCTCGTGCTTGTAAGTTCGTTAGTCATAAATTTAGCACAGAGCGTTGTATGGGGCAACTATCTAATCCCTGGTCCAATAGAAGAAAGCAGAGTCAAAGGGAAAGGTATTTTAAAAGGCTATCTATCCCCCCTCCCCCGCTTCGATGCTTATGGGTAAACGGATGGCATCTTTGAGATGAGAGAGTTGGGATTGATTTTGACCTTGCTTAACACATGGAATTGGCCATCTTTCATTGGCTAGAATGGTGAATTCAAAGTATGTTTTCGAGGGGCTTACAGAAGCTCGTGAAAACTAGATTTATAGGAGTGAAGATGGGAGATGGAAGGAATGCCGAGAATTCGCTGCACGAATACGCTCTTGTCTCTTTGAATCGTATCATCCATGGCGAGTGCTATCATATATAAGATCACAGGCGCATTTAGGAGTGATATTTCCCTCTTCAACAAGCTGGGTTTGGTGTATGAAAAACAACTCCTAAAGAAAGTGGAAGTGACATATGTCATGTCGGCGTAAGCAATCTTTTTATTACGGAATCCCCTGTTTGGATCTTTGATGGAATAGAAAAAGTCTAAGAGGATGACATGCCATAGAAGGTGTAGTTAATGCCATTTCAAGAAGAAGGGTGCAAGTGAATCAGAACTTGAGAATCTAGCTATTGTGAAAACTGTCTTCGCATAGGGAAATGCGAACAGCTTTAAGTCTTCCTACAGAAGAGTTCGAAAGAGAGGCTATTAATGGAAGGCTACTTTTTGGAGGTTGAATGCAGGGAATCGCTACTTACTAAGGTGATTGGGACGGCAGTGGTTTGCTTGATAGGGTGCAGTCCGATGTCCCCATTCTCTCTGAGGCTTTGGATACATTCCTTCAAGCCACGTCACTTTTCAATGGGATGAACCTCTTAGGCACAAGAGTTTGGATTCTCGGTCTTCCCTTCTTCATTCGACCTAACCTCTTCCATTGTGGTAGTTCTATACGGTCTTCCATCATCAACTCCTTGAAGAGATCTTTCACGATTTCATCAGGGAATTCAAAAGACAACCTCTCTTTTTAGGAGTATTTATTCTCACCATTTCCCTTCTCCTTACCCTTTTTCATCATCCTTTTTGGCCTTCCCTATCACCATTCTTTTTTTTTGCTTCGACTCCAGTCATCTCAACCTTTGAAGCTGCCTTGGGCTTTGAGTTGAGCGCCTCTTGCTAAGGTGCATTTCTAGGTCATGTGCCTTGGTGCATAAGTAGTTCAAATCATCAAAGGTTTGAGGCATGAGATGTATTGAGAGTTCATGCCTCAAATATTCGGACCCTTTCGGCCTGCTATGTCCTTTCTTTATGCCCCTACTAGGGAGGGGAGGAAGTGGCTGGTCCTCCAGGGCTAGGGAAAGACGGGGTAACCTTTTGCGAACACCTGAAGAGAATGGCTTGCCATCTCGCGAGAAAGTCAGACATAAAATCATTGTCACGCTTATTGCTTTCAATGAGTTTTGCAACTCCAACTTTCTTTTCAGTCTTTCTCCTCATATGCCAAGTCCAAGGGTCTCACATTAGCTTAGTGATAGTGTAAAATAGAATTCCACTGCTTGCCATATCACGAGATAAGATCTGAGTTCAAGTGTAATAATGAATTGCACACCTACCTACCTGCGAGTAAGAGAAGAATATGACCCCAAGCTCGATCTTCGCCAAGCTAGCATTTTCAAAAGTTCACTCTCGGCTAGGCCTAACACTCCTAATAGAGTTAGTTGGTAAATTAATGTGATTGGGAATGCTTCTTTTCCAGGCTCCTCGAATGGTAGTGGAAGCTCTTGTTCTTGTTGGTGTTGTTGAAAGTAACTCTTTACTATTTTTAGACAAGATGGAATTTCTTCTCAGACAGATAAAGGTCCTTTTAGGTTTCCTATGGAAAGCCTACCGGCTTACTTTGTTCCCAACCTTTTCTTATGTATGGGATTTCAAGTAGAATCAACTGGTACTGACTTAGGATAGTCCTCGACTACCTTCTTATTTACTTGTTGAGCATTACTGGGCAAAGACTTTTTTATATGATTATATGGTATGGGACTTACTAGCTTTCCTCGAGAAGCTGGCTTTTTGGGGGTAGGTATTCTTAGGCATGATAGACCAGGAGTAGGCTTAGGTAAGACCTTTCTATATTCAATTTCTCTTATAGACTGAATCCATAGTTGGCTTGGTCATAACTAGTAGTAGCTTCGATTATTGTTGGAGTTGATGGAATCATCTCACTAGGACTTACAGACCATTTCCTTTCTGGTCCAAGACTACTCAAGTTATTTCACTCTAGCTGCATGAATCCTAAGCTTTGGTTCTAAGATTGGGGGAAGAAGCCGACGGGGAGGTGATGGTAGTGAAGACCCTAGGCAGGGAGAGCTAGGAAACAGAAAGAGGTAGGAAGTTTGCAATTAGTTTCACTCCTAAAGAAGTAGAAGACTAAGATGAAGGTGATGCTGGAGTTCTAGTCTTATTCTTTAAAAAAAAATGGAGGATTGGATCATCGATCAAATCATAGCATCGAGGAAGAAACGATAATAGGCTTATAGTAGACCTTAGCGGCCTACCTTGCGACTATAGAAGGTGGTAGCTCCTACCTTCAAGTGGAGAAGGTAAAGGTACCCCAGCCTTATGGTTGAGGACCTTGTAAAAGATAGCTATGGTGTACCATACCCGAAGCTAATTGAGATGGTTTTCGGATCGAGGCAAGCGAGATAGGCTGCACCGTGCTGAATGAAAAAGTTTCCCCCATTCCCATTGAATCTGTAGAAAAATACCCCTACCTCTTCTCTTCCAACTAGAATTTAGTAGTTTTGGTTTTGTTCCTCGTTCCTGGGCTTGGCTGGTATATCAAGCATATCGACAATCGTGCATGCGCCTTTAGGATGAAGAGTTATATCTGGCGCATATGAGCTGTTGATGTCGCATATCGGTTGTTTATAATTGGATAATGTATCTAAGTATATAAAGATGTCTATGTAATCTTTCGTAGATCGATTTCGGGGCTGTGTCTACCTTGGAAAGTAAGCACTATTCACTTTCAAATGCGTAGCCCACTCTTCGCTACGAATGTAGAAAAGTATCTTGAAATAGTCAATTTAGTAGCCTGCTTTCTTTCTCCGGGTATGAACTCCTTCCTTGAATAAGGCCCATGTTGTGGCAACTCCACCCAGAGGGTATAGTTACTATAACTAATAACAGGCATAGTAAAGTCAGTGTAGAATAATAGAATCTCTTATTAGCTTATGAAGGAATTTATTAGCTTGACCTATAGGGAGAGGAATAGACCCATTTAAACAAAGTTCTAATTCCCCGTGGTAGACAAGACTTGAGTTAACACTACTAAGCTGAACTGATAATGGGCCGGAACACCTCTAATTGGGCGACAAAGTGGACCTTTACCCGAAGCGTAAAAATGATTCTATGACGCTTCCAAGCCTACAAAGGCGAACGAAATAATGTATATAGATAGAAATCGCTACTGATGCAATTGTATGAAAGTTGTCTAGTGATCCGATATTCTGAGTTAACGCTACTCTCGCCCAATGGATATTCATTAGGTGTTCTGTGAGAGGGGCAAGAGTGAATAAATACCAATAGAAGTACTGTATCAACCTTTCAGAACCTTAGTCCTATGAAAGCTTCTAGAAAGCTTTATAATATCGTTGACAAAGCATAGCGTAAAGGATCACTTTATTGAAAAATAGCGTAGCGTATAAAAAGTGAAGAAAAAGCACTTCGAGGCGCTACCCTTTGACAACAAGGGGAAGTCCAGGGGATTGAAAGAGTACCCTCCTTAACCCTATCCTCGAAAGCTGAAGCACTTGGTCATCGAAATCCAAGAAAGCCATACCCTGAGCTATCGGACAAGAAAACTCATTTTCGAACCTGCTTGCTAGTGAGCATAGTCTCTTTGAAGAGCTCATTGAGAGCAAGTAAAGGCTTGCCTCAGAGTTTCAATTTGATTTGTTTATATAAATTCCCGAAGAGCTCTCCTCGCCCTCATCAAAATAGAGCTATGCCAAAACCAAAGATGCCTCGCTAGTGCAACTCTTGATATTCATAGAATATTTTCCTCTCTGGCGGAAGTTTTTCTTAGGCGTGTGCATCGATTTCAAGAATGTCCAGAAAGGCCTTTTACATGGGCTAGAAGGTCGGTTCCCCATCTCTCATGTGGATAGAATTAGAGCACTGATCGAAGCCGATGTACCACTGAAGCTTCGAACAATCTATATACTTTCTATTAGCGAGCTGATTGAAAGGAAGATAGGACGAATTCTATCCAGGGAATCAAAACAAAGATTAAGGCGACCTTCACATGATAAAAATACAGTCATGATTAGGATTAGATTTGGCGACTATTCTATCTATAGTTAGGGATGAGCTGACAACCATGCTACACATGTAGGTCTACTTTGAGAATGGCCTACTGAGCCTGCCTTGAGTATAATCCCGCGTTAGGTTCAAAAAAGTACGATGTGTGTCTTGATCTTGACAACTGAATCACAGCCGAATGCTATATTTTTTTCAGGGTCTCGTTCATGCGGCGATGAAATTTGAAGACCAATGAAGAATCCCAACCCACCAGATTCGTTCGTCAGCTTTCTATGCCCCTTTGTAGAGGTTAGGCGAATCCACTGACTCACGTCGAATACGAACGTCTCTCTCGATAAACTAGCCCATGTCTTTCTATCGGACTAGACCGAACGAAGTAGCTTGTTCTGTGATACAAAGCCCCATAGGTTGTCAAAGATGTGAGTCAGTGCGTATGAATGTGGGTATACCCTTAGAAGCACCTTAAAGTATTTACTCTAACTCCTGTACCCTGGAACTCTCACGTGATTGAACTCACACAAAGCCAAAGAATTGAACGTTGAAGGGAGAAATCGACAGAAGAAGAAGTTTACATTCTTTTATTTTTCGAAGCGATAGAGTAGCTATGATGAATCTAAGGCCTTCCCTTGATCCGCCTCTACGGGAGATGGGTGGGGAATCAAGAGAAGCAAGGCCGGTGTAATACCCGAGCCCGGAACGTGAAATTTTCCTGTTTATTTTTCTGAAAATTATATTTTTCTTAAATTCTTTGATATTTAAATGTTATTTGTTTATCGTCGCAAAGTGCATAGCATGTCGATAACGATAGTTAGAAAATGATTTCTAGTCCTCAGCAAATAGTGAAAACTAGTATTTGGTGTGTTGATTTTAGTATTTTAGTTGTTGTTAACTAGAATTAAATTTGTATTAGTTGTTTTAGCCTTAAAATGCAAGAAATAAGCTACTTTGACCAACTTAAGTGAACTTTGACCAAGATTTTGACCATTTGACTTGTTGTCATCTTTTTAAATAGCATGAAATAGAAAAACAAAACAAATAAAAGCTGAAAAAAAGAGGGGAGGCCGAGAGCTTGAGGGAAAAAGAAAAAAAAGATTTTCAAGCCAAATCTTCAAATCTTCACAAGGGATTACACGGGGTTGTTTTTTAGGCTTCCAACGTAGTTTTCCTAGCGTCTAGGAGTGTCTAAGGTGAGGGATGCATCTTTATTTGCGCATTTGAATATATGTTACACAAACTTGAAATTTTGGGAATTATGCGTAGATTGTTATTTTATCTATTTTGTTGCTTGAAGAATGTTCCTTGATGATTGTAGAACATGTATTTCTAGCTTTTTAGCATTTTCTGCTGTTGAATATAGAAATTGCAATTTAAATTGATAATGGAATAGTAAATTATGAATAGTAAACCCTCGTTTCGTAAAAAGTTACTCCGTTTTGCGTTCTGTTGATGTGGAAAGATGCTAGATATGTTAGAATGCTTAAATGTATGATTTAATTGGGTTGTGTAATGGAAAAACAGAGAAAAATTGCATGGTACATGTTGGGGTCGTTTCGGTCGAGTTTAGCATTTCCTCCTTTTGCGTGATGGCATTGTCGAGGTATGTCATGGAAGCAATTTTGGTGTAGTTGTGACATTGGTTGGGTGATCGGTTGAGGTAGTTGTAGTTCAAATGAGCAAAGGGGAAAAATCGGGCCTTTGCGGGAATTCTAGGGTAAAGTAGGGTTTCGTGGTCTTTAGACGTGCCTTATTGTGTTCTAGAAGGAGTGGTGAAGTCGGTTTCCAAAACTTGTAGCTCGTTTGGAAGTAGTAGCATTTTGAAAGTTGGGGTCGTTGTGAGTTTTGTTGAGTTTTAGCATGTTTTGGCTTTTAGAATGTTATTGTTGCTTGTTGTTGCTTATTGTGCTTATTATAGTTGATTATGATTGAAATTTTTATCAACTATTGCCATTGTGTGCGAGAGTAACCTACTTTGTTATTCTCCCATGTGTGGCTCTATTGCTCGATTGTTGCATTGTATATTTTATTGCATTCATAGAGTCAGGGGCAGTGTGATGGGCCTCTCTTGGTAGCCTTGGGTTGCCAGGGTTGGTTGCTCTAGCACCGTGTCCTATTCCCTTTCTTGCTTGGGTTGCCTCCCAGGGAGATTTGGTTCGTAGAATTGATTTGATACTTCCGGGGTATTCCAAACTGAAGTTATAAGGTGGTTGGGCCGGCGCGTCGTCAACGGATTCGTGATTGAAAGTTGCTCGTGGAAAGTGAATTTTATCCTTTAATTGAATGGTTATAGCCTTAATGTTTGTCTTGATTTATTGTTGGCTTAGCTTGTATCTCTATATGTTAATTGACTGATCTACTTGACTATTTGCATTGCATTCTCCTCTCACCTCCGTCCTTGAGACCAATTACACTCGCTGAGCAATAGTTTTTGCGCATTCCTTTCTATACTATATTTTACAGGAGTAGTTGAAGTTGATCCTATTGAGGTAGTTGAGGAGGAGGAGCAAGTGGATGTGTTTCCTTGATAGCACTTTCTTTGCTTAGCTGGTGGTTGGTTGCCAGTCTTTTGTGTGGGCCATGCTTGATGTGTATAATGCTTGGTTGACTCTTCATTTTGAGGCTTGTAGCCTTGTATGTAGTTTCTATTTTTGAGGCCTCTATGGTCTTATGTTGTAAAACTTGAAAGATTGTAAAGTTGTAAAGATATACTCACGTGACTAGTAAGAACTGCATGCTAATTGTTTAACTGCTTAGTGGCATGAATACTTGTGTACTAATGCATGACATTTTGGTTTGCAAAGTTGGTTAATTAGAAGATGTATGTTTCTAAAAAGAAAGTTGACTTGTTTCAAATGATTATTGTGATTTTCGCGAATATTATGTTGAATGTAGGGTTTTCAGATTGTTCACGGTACAGAGGAGACTCCGTCCGTATGTCAGGTCCGGGCTTGGCCTTTTGCAGGGTCGGGTCGGGTCGGGGCATGACATCTTTAGGTGGTATCAGAGCATGATAGTATTGCATGAGCCGGGATATGTTTCTCGGTCTGTGGGGTAAAGGTCTAAAATGATAAAGTGTTATTGTATGATTGTTAAGTGAAAAGTGTTATAGTATGACTATGTGAACTTGGAGTGCTTATGTGTTTAAGTGAACTAGTTTGACATGTCAATCTTGTGTTATGTGAATTGTGTGATAGGATATTTGAGTGTTTTCTAATCTTATGGGTTATATTTCTGTCTATAAACTGCTCTTATATGTTGCCAGCTACTATAAGTTGTTACTATGCCGCCACGTCGTAGTACTCAAGGTCAAGGGGCAGATGAAGAGGCAGCGGAACAGGGTCAGCAACCGATGCCTGAACAGTTTATGGCTACTATGACCACTGCAGTTGACCAGATTACTCAGGTACTGCATGAGCAGAGGCAGGAAACGAATAATAATCCCCAGGGAAATCAAGCTAATCCTGGTGGACAAGGGTATAGGGCTGAGAATAATCAGTTGGAGAAATTCTTTAGGCACGAACCGGGTAAGTTCTTCGGAGAACCGGATGACGAGGCAGCCGAGAGATGGCTTAACCGTGTTGAGAAAATTTACGCTGCTTTGAGGTACACTGATGAGGCAAGGATAGCATATGCAGCATTCCTGTTTGAGGCTGACGCAGAACAGTGGTGGAACACTGTTAGGTTGAAATGGGATTGTGAGGATGTTCCGCATTTGTGGGATGACTTCCTGAGTGAGTTTCGGGACAAGTATATTCCCGAGATGGCTAGGGAAAGGCGGGAAGAAGAATTTGTGAGCCTGAAGCAGGGAAACATAACTGTCGCACAGTATGAGGCTAGGTTTGTCAGCTTGTCGAGGTATATGCCTGAGTTGGTTCAGCCAGCTAAAAGGATGATTAGTAGGTTTGTTCGTGGGCTGAGAATGGATATACAGCTACATTTGACTGGGCTAACTTATGGTACTTTTCCTGAGGCATTCCAAGTAGCCTCGAAGTTTGAGAAATGGAAGTCAGAGATGATAGCTGAGAGTAGCCAGCCGAGTAAGAAACAGTACTTGGGCCAGAGTAACTAGAGTTAGCAGAAGCAGTATCAGACTTTTGTTCAGGTTCCTCAATGGCGCCCATATTAGCCACAGTATCAGATTCAGGCGAGACCAGCTATGACTAGACCCCAGCAGGGAGGTACAGTTCCTACCACTGTTAGAGGCCCCGCACCTACAGGAAACACTGTTGTAAGGCAAAATCAACAGTGTAACTTTTGTAATCGATTAGGCCACATTGAACCTAATTGCTAGAGAAAGAGTGGCATGTGCACTGGCTATGGGAGCGATCAGCATAGGGTGAAAGATTGCCCTAAGTTTAAGAATGTTCAGGGCCATACTGGGGGCCAGGGTGTGCGGAATAGGGCTGCAGGTACAGGTCCAGCGCAGAGGGTATAGGCTAGGGTCTTTGCACTAGATGCAGAGGAGTTACCCGAAACTACAACAATAGTGGAAGGTACCTTTCTTCTCAATACTCAGTCAGTTAAAGTTTTGATTGATCCCGAAGCTACGCATTCGTTTATAACTCCTGCATGTGCACGATCTGTGAATGTTTGCATTGATAAACTGCCACATAAAGTTGAAGTTAGTATGCCTTTGGGTGCGAAATTTGTTACTGAGTCTATTTCCAAATCTTGTGTTATATGCATTGAGCACAGTAAATTTCCTGCTGATTTAATTATACTGCCCTTTCGTGACTTTGAAATCATATTGGGAATGGACTGGTTAGGGAGATACTATGCTCAGTTGGTTTGTAGAACAAAAATTGTTTATCTTCAGATTCCTGTCCTATCGGTACTAGAGATTGTTGAGAACTGTAGGGCTGCCCGAATACCTCTTTTATCATCAATCAAGGCTTCTAAGTTGTTGAATAAAGGTTGTGAAGCTTACCTAGCTTATCTAATCAATCAACCTACTGATAAGTTGAATTTGAATGAGGTTCCAATTGTTAAAGACTTCCTTGGTGTATTTCCCGAGGAATTACCGGGTTTACCACCGGATAGGGAGATTCAATTTGTGATTGACCTTATGCCAGGCACTGCGCCAATTTCTAGAAGTCCTTATAGAATGGCACCGGATGAACTTCAGGAATTGAAAATTCAGCTTCATAACTTGCTTGAGAAAGGGTTTATACAACCTAGTTCTTCGCCGTGGGGTGGGCCTGTGTTGTTTGTGAGAAAGAAAGACGGCACGCTACGGTTATGTATTGATTACAGGGGACTTAATCAAGTCATGATAAGGAACAAATACCCCTTGCTGTTGATTGAAGAATTGTTTGACCAATTGCAGGGTGCGAGTGTTTACTCAAAATTTGACTTGAGGCAGGATTACTATCAACTCAAGATTCGGAGTGATGATATACCTAAGACGGCATTCAGGACTAGGCATGGCCACTATTAATTTGTTGTCTTACCGTTTGTATTGACGAATGCACCAGCCTCATTCATGGACATAATGCAGAGGTTCTTTCCACCTTGTGCGGAGCAATTTGTCGCAATCTTTATGGACGAAATTTTGTATACTCTAAGAATGAGGCTGAACATGAACATTTGAAGATTGTGCTACAGACTTTGCAAGAAAATAAGCTTTTTGCTAAATTCAGCAAGTACGAATTCTGGTTGAATCAAATATCTTGTCTGGGCCATATCATTTCACATCAAGGAATTTCAGTAGACCCAGCTAAAATTGAAGTTGTTTCGTCTTGGAAGAGACCTGAAACGGTGTCAGAGATTCGGAGCTTTCTAGGGTTGGCAGGTTACTATCGGAGGTTTGTTAAAGACTTTTCCAAAATTTCTGGGCCTTTAAACCTGTTGACTCGAAAGAAAGTTACTTACAACTGGGATGCTAAATGTGAATCTAGTTTCCAAGAACTGAAGAAGAGACTAACTACAACTCCTATACTAGCTTTACCTGAAGGTACATAAAACTTTGTTGTCTACAGTGATGCATCTAAAGAGGGATTGGGCTATGTTTTAATGCAGAATAGTAAGGTGATTGCCTATGCTTCTAGAAAGTTGAAACCATACGAAGTCAATTACCCTACACATGATCTTGAGTTAGCTGCAGTTGTGTTTGCTTTAAAGAAGTGGCGTCATTACTTGTGGGGTAGCAGATTTGAAATTTTTACTGACCACAAGAGTCTCAAATATTTATTTTCACAAAAAGATTTGAATATGAGGCAGCGAAGATGGCTAGAGCTATTAAGTGGCTACAATTGTTCTATAAACTACGTGCCAAGTAAGGCCAATGTTGTAGCAGATGCTTTGAGCCAAAAGGCTACTGTTGCAGGTCTAATTATCAAGGATTGAGAGACTTTGGAGGAAATTTGTTCATGGAAGCCAAAAGTTACTGAAGTAGGGATTCGATTTGCTGGCTTACAAATTCAGTCGGGATTGCTAACACAAATCAGAGAGGCTCAGAAGACTGATCCTCACATCTTGAAAATTAGAGAAAAAGCAAAAGGGGGAGAGTCGGAGTTTAAATTACAAGCAGATGGTATCTTCAGATTTAGGGACAGGGTGTGTATTCCTGGTGATCCGACTTTGAAGAATGAGATTTTGTCTGAGGCACATAATTCAAGATATACGATTCACCCGGGCAGTTCTAAAATGTATAGAGACTTGAAACAACACTTCTGGTGGAACAATGTGAAGAAGGAGATTGCTAGGTATGTATCCAGGTGTTTAACTTGCCAGAGGGTTAAAGCTGAGCATCAGAGGCCAGCCGGGCTTCTGCAACCGTTGTCGATTCCGCAATGGAAGTGGGTGCATGTAACAATGGACCTTGTGACTGATCTTCCGAGATCTCCGAGAGGATGTGATTCTGTTTGGGTTGTTGTGGACCGATTGACTAAGGTTTCACATTTTATTCCCGTGAACAAACAGGATAGCCTTGATAAACTAGCTGAGCTTTATGTTACTAATATTGTGAGACTTCATGGTGTGCCATAGAGTATAGTGTCAGATAGAGATCCTAGATTCAGATCTCGTTTTTGGCAGAAGTTGCAAGAGGCCATAGGAACTAAATTGAGCTTCAGTACTGCATACTATCCACAAACTAATGGCCAGTCTGAGAGAACTATCAGGATCTTGGAAGACATGCTTCGGGCATGTGTGTTGGACTTTGGAAAGAATTGGGAAAAATTCTTGCCTTTAGTGGAGTTCGCCTACAATAATAGTTACCAATCTACTATAGGTATGGCGCCCTACGAGGCATTGTATGGTCGTAAATCCAGATCCCCATTGTATTGGGAAAAGGTTGGAGAGATGAGAACAATTGATCCGACTGTGTTACCTGAGATGAGTAAGATGGTGGATAATGTTCACCTTATTCACCAGCGTATGCTTACAGCTCAAAGTCGTCAGAAGAGTTATGCTGATAAGCACCATCGGGATCTTGAGTTTGCTTTGGGAGATCGGGTGTTCCTTAAGATTTCTCCTCGAAAGGGGTTGATTCTGCACGGTAAGAGCGGGAAACTTAGTCCTAGGTATGTGGGTCCGTTTGAGATCACCGAAAATGTGGGTCATTTGGCTTATCGGTTAGCTTTGCCTTCGAGCTTGTCGAGACTGCACGATGTGTTCCACGTGTCAATGTTAAGGAAATATCATCCAGATCCTTCACATGTACTTGAACCAGAGCCTTTGCAGATTGAGGAAAAGTTAACTTATGAGGAGAGACTGATTCAAATTGTGGATAGGAAAGTTCAGAAACATCGCAGGAAGAGTATTCCAATGGTAATGGTTAAGTGGAATCATTACGGGTTTGAGGAAGCAACTTGGGAAAGAGAGGACTAGGTTCGGAGTCAGTATCCGGAGTTGTTTGTCGACCAGGTAAGAATTGCGTAGACGCAATTGTTTTAAGGGGGAAAGGGTGTAATACCCGACCCCGGAACGTGAAATTTTCCTGTTTATTTTTCTGAAAATTACATTTTTCTTAAATTCTTTGATATTTAAATGTTATTTGTTTATCGTCGCAAAGTGCATTGCATTTCGAGAGCAATAGTTAGAGAGCGTTTTCTAGTCCTCAGCAAATAGTGAAAACTAGTATTTAGTGTTTTAATTTTAGTATTTTAGTTGTTGTTAACTATAATTAAATTTGTATTAGTTGTTTTAGCCTTAAAATGCAAGAAATAAGCTACTTTGACCAAGACTTTGACCATTTGACTTGTTGTCATCTTTTTAAATAGCATGAAATAGAAAAACAAAACAAATAAAAGCTGAAAAAAAGAGGGAGGCCGAGAGTTTGACAGAAAAAGAGAAAAAAAGATTTTCAAGCCAAATCTTCAAATCTTCACGAGGGCTTACACGGGGTTGTTTCTGAGGCTTCCAACATGGTTTTCCTAGAGTCTAGTAGCGTCTAAGGTGAGGGTTGCATCATTATTTGCGCATTTGAATATATGTTACACAAACTTTAAATTTTGGGAATTATGCATAGAGTGTTAATTTATCCATTTTGGTGCTTAAAGAATGTTCCTTGATGATTGTAGAACATGTATTTGTAGTTTTTTTTAGCATTTTCTACGGTTGAATATAGCAATTGCAATTTAAATTGACAATGGAATAGTAAATTGTGCATAGTAAACCCTCGTTTCGTAAAACGTTGCTCCGTTTTGTGTTCTGTTGATGTGGAAATATGCTAGATATGTTAGATTGCTTAAATGTATGATTTAATTGGGTTGTGTAATGGAAAAATGGAGAAAAATGGCTTGGTATATGTTGGGGTCATTTCGGTCGAGTTTGGAAATTCCTAGTTTTGCGTGAAAGCATTGTTGAGGTGTGTCATGGAAGCACTTTTGGTGCAGTAATGACATTGGCTGAGTGATTGGTTGAGGTAGCTGTAGTTCAAACGAGCAAAGGGGGAAAATTGGGGCTTTGCGGGAATTCTAGGGTAAAGTAGGGTTTCGTGGTCTTCAGACGTGCCTTATGGTGCTCTAGGAGGAGTGGTAAAGTCGGTTTCCAAAACTCGTAGCTCGTTTGGAAATAGTAGCATTTCGAAAGTTGGGGTCGTTGTGTGTTTTGTTGAGTTTTAGCATGTTTTGGCTTTTAGAATGTTATTGTTGCTTGTTGTTGCTTATTGTGCTTATTATAGTTGATTATGATTGAAATGTTTATCAACTATTGCTATTGCGTGCGAGAGTAGCCTACTTTGTTATTCTCCCACATGTGGCTCTATTGCTCGATTGTTGCATTGTATATTGTATTGCATTCATAGAGTCAGGGGCGGTATGATGGGCCTCTCTGGGTAGCCTTGGGTTGCCAGGGTTGGTTGCTCTAGCACCGTGTCCTATTCCCTTTCTTGCTTGGGTTGCCTCCCATGGAGATTTGGGTCGTAGAATTGATTGGATACTTCTGGGGTATTCCAAACTGAAGTAATAAGGTGGTTGGGCCGGCGCGTCATCAATGGATTCGTGATTGAAAGTTGCTTGTGGAAAGTGAATTGTGTCCTTTAATTGAATGGTTATAGCCTGAATGCTTGTCTTGATTTATTGTTGGCTTAGCTTGTATCTTTATATGTTAATTGAATGATTTGCTTGACTATTTGCATTGCATCCTCCTCTCATCTCAGTCCTTGAGACCAATTGCCCTCGCTAAGCAATAGTTTTTGCTCATTCCTTTCTATACTATATTTTTACAGGAGTAGTTGAAGCTAATCCTATTGAGGTAATTGAGGAGGAGGAGCAAGTGGAGGTGTTTCCTTGATAGCACTTTCTTTGCTTAGCTGGTGGTTGGTTGCCAGTCTTTTGTGCGGGCCATGCTTGATGTGTATATTGCTTGGTTGACGCTTCATTTTGAGGCTTGTAGCCTTGTATGTAGTTTCTATTTTGAGGCCTCTATGGTTTTATGTTGTAAAAGTTGAAAGGTTGTAAAGTTGTAAAGATGTACTCACGTGACTAGTAAAGAACTGCATGCAAATGGTTTAACTGCTTAGTGGCATGAGTACTTGTGTAGTATGCATGACATTTTGGTTTGCCAAGTTGGTTAATGAGAAGATGTATGTTTCTAAAAGAAAGTTGACTTGTTTCAAATGATTATTGTGGTTTTCGCGAATATTATGTTGAATGTAGGGGTTTTCGGATCGTCCACGATACAGAGAAGACTCCATCTATGTGTCGGGTCTGGGCTAGGCCTTTTGCAGGGTCGGGTCGGGGCGTGACAGCCAGGCACATCATAGTCTTTAGGGATTGTGTCATGTCAATTTTCATCCTTATGAATGGGGCAAGAGCCCATATTTAAAGCATAATTCGTACCAAGGATTGGAAAGATCAATAGAAAGATTCTCTAAAAGGGAGCTGAAACTCATGATAGAAGCCCACTTTCATTAATGAATATTCGACATGTCAAAAGATGTTTGTGTAGACCTCCCTTCTTCCTTAAGAGTCAGCATGTCGTCTTTGATCAATAGCTATCAATTACCTATAAAAAAACTAACCTAGAGTTTGGCTAGGTACCCTCAATTGCCTTGAAAACACTGAATGAAATTAATGAAAATTAGGATATTCATTTTTTTCATGAGTCTTTTTTAGTAGAAATCAATCCATCGATTGCCTCAACGAAATGGTCTTTCTCTTTCTTCTAAGGTGTACCACTCATGAGGTTTCCTGACTGGTACAAACCGAAGTAGATCTCAAACCAATGAAGAGTGAAAGTTGCACGTCAATAGGTTTCGACGAGCTCATGAAACTCGGCTCGTGCGTGAGCAGCGGATCATGTCAATTTACATAGTGAATTTCTTGCGTATCCACCATGAAAGCGAGAGGGAGAGGTGGTGGGAAAGAAGAATCAACAAGATGGGATGCTATCTCCCAACTAAAAAGAGTAGAAAGATTCTAGCTTTGAATCTTGTGCTTGTGACGGTGATCATTTCTGCCACGTCATGGAAGTATTTAGTGCTTTCTGTTTCAATGGGGCCTTGCCCCTTCTAACTTTTTTTATGATATCAGGGAATTTTTTCTCTTGGTCCAGTAACTCCATAAAGGGCTGGTGGGTGGGGGTAGAGCTTGACGCGCTAATGTCGATGAATCAAATGTGTCTATTTATGCTATGGAATAGGAACAGCAAGAATGGAACTACTATCGCTTGTCCTATCATCCGCGTGGAGCTTCTTTCATTCGTCAGTATAGGTAGGTAGAGTCCTTTGCTAGGGTGAAGCTGTTCTTGCTTTGAGCTAACTTTATCATATATGAATTTCTCACTGCTAGCAATATAGGGTAATATGGTATAGTATGTGCCCATGACTAAAATACTAAAGTATGCCTTTCTTCTGACGAAGGCGATTTGGCCCATTTTCTCTTTAGAACTACTTTTAAACTACGTCTACCCTGGTAAGAAGGAAATTCCATATCACAACGGCTTGTCGGCATTCATTCGTCTAAAAAAAAAGAGCTAGTGAACCAAACCAATTCCATTCCTATTCTCTCAAAAAGAGCAGGATAGCTGCCATCAAACTGCCCTTTGACCTTAGAACGAGAGCCTTCCGAGACCAATGCTATAAAGAAGAAGGAAAAATAGCCTTTATAGAGCCTTGAGCTAAACCATTGACCTTGCACCAGGTTTTCGCTCCTAAAGAAAGGGAAGGAATTATATCAAGTTGATTGGTCGGGAAAGCTTTAGCAGGAAGAGATAGCACTGGCGAGTGACTTCAGTCGATAGCAAATCAAGTAGAGCTGTGAAATCCCACTTTTCTATTTTATCTTGATTTGCTTGTTTTATCTTGTTTTCCATGAATTGACCTGTTTATGTGCTATATGACTTAAAATGTGCTAAATATGTGATTAATACTCCTAATACATGCTAATTGTGCATTCATGAAATTTTCATAAAAAACGGAATCAGAAATTTTATCGTCAGTTTTAGTGAATAGTATTTTGAGCACCTGTCCGCTAAAATTTTTATAGGGGTGTTTTAAACATTTTAAAACCTAGTCCTCGGGTATTAATAGACCCGTGTTTGATTAATGCGGATTTGGAAGCGGATTTGGAATTTTAAAGGTTTTTACACTTTCTTTTGCAAGAAAATGACATTTAAACCGACTCAGGTGTAACTGTTTTAATGTAACACTCTTTGTCACCAAAAATATATTGTCTAGAATTAATTTAGTTTTCAATTTAATAGTTGAGCAAGAAATAGTCATTAAATGAATTAAAAGACTAAAAATAGAATTAAAAGACTAAATAAACTACGTTGACTTTCTTTTAATTCATTTGACCTTTACTTATATAGCATCAACGCACACTTGTAAAGCACAAAACATACCCATTTTACACCTACATGGATGAGAGCTTCAAGGGAGAAAAGAGAAGTTGATTTTCAAGGATTTCAAAGCAAAATTTCATAGAAAAGACTAGTTTTTGTCCGTAGTTTTTCATACCGAGTTGGATTCTGCATGTTGGGCACGTATAGCACGCATATCTAGGCATGTTTCGGATCAAAGGAGAGAGAAAAATTCTAGATCTCAAAAGTCATCTTTTGTATTTTTGCGTATAATTGAATATTAAACTGTTAGAATGTTAATTTGAAGTTATATTATTGTTCAGTGCATGTTAAGGATCGATTATATGTATTCTTATTAGATTTGAACTGTTGTAGCATACATTTTTATTTTCGGGTATTTAAAGTTGATAGTTTGGCTATTTGTTGATTATTTTGAGTTGTAGTGGTAGAAATCGATTTCTGTCGATTTGTAAAAGTTTGTTAATTACGTGGTAGCGTTGTTGTAATGCCGAATTTTCGATTGCGATGTTGGTGTGAAAATCTGGAAATTTCAGCCTAGGTGCATTGAGGTTTTAGGGATGTTGGGCTTGATTTGGATTTTTTTTGGTTGGTTTCCGAGAGTGCTAACGTAGTTGATTGAATATGTGAGTGATAGAAACTAGTTTGGAGTTGTTTGGATTAGTAGAATGCAAGATATGATTATTTGAAGTTTAGGTTGTCTTTCTTTAAAGTATTGAATTATGCCTTTAGTTTATTGGGTGGTGTTTGAGTGATTGAATTATGAGTTGTTAATGGTTAGACTAGGGTTTGATTGTGTGTTTAATGCATATTAAGTTGGATGACCTACTTTGTCATCCAACTTAGTTGTTTATTGTTCAATTGATTATTTGATGTTATATTGATGAAAAGATGATTATTGATGAACCGAGAGATAGTCAACGTGAAAGGTTGTCCTCTTGTGATGTGAATGTTTATTTTATTGCTGAGTCTTGGTATGTGTGTGCTACCTCTCGGGCAGCATTGAGCTGCCGGGTTGATAATGACATGACTACCAGAGGCTACCCTCATCTCGCATGGGCGGAGATGCCATAGAGGGCTGGGCTAGTGAGGTACCTCGGGTGTGTGTGTCATGGGGGTGATAAGAAGTTGGTTGAGATTGTGATAGCATTTGGAGCTACACCAAATAGAGTATCATTTATTGATTGGTCATTATAGTTATGTGATTATATTGTTATTGATGTTTATTGTGTGTTTACTGCTCAAAAGATCATTTTTAAAGAGTATAGTAAATACTGTTAGAGATCTATCGGATCGTCACTAGGCTTGTTTTATATAAGCTCACTCTCAATTATTGCATGCAGGTGTTACTGATTCTAACTATGGGTACGTGCCTCTTGAAGAGGAAAATGTGCCTTTCGTGGATGAGTCTTATGTGCAGGAGTCATTGCCATGAGATTGTTTGTAGTTGATGTATCATAAACCTACTTTAACTTAAAGACTTATGTATGATGGTTTAGTAGTCTTTCTTTTGATCATGTTTAGATTACTAAGTTGGTTTATAATCTATTTTGAAATGTATGTATAGTTTATGTAAGAAGTTGGAACGGAGGCGTATAACTATGAACGGATTGTTGAAGAAATGATAATTGTACAGTATGGTTATGTTGTATGTTGTTAACTTAGTTGAGGGGTTGATTGTTGTATGCTTGTGGAGCTTGGTTGTATGGTAATCTGAGGAGGTTGGTGTAGAGCCTCGGTGTCTTAATTACTGTCCTTATACTGCCGAAATTCCGTTGCGTCCTGACTGATTGTAGGTGGGGTTGAGTTGGGGCGTGACATTTAAGCGGTATCAGAGCACATGTCAGCTGTCAGGTAGGGTATTCTCAGAATGTGAGCAATGGTCTTAGCATGAAAGTATGTATGAAGTGAAAGAAAAGTGAACAATGTGTTAATATGATAAAATGATTAAGTGATTATGTGATTTAGTGCTTATGTGATTATGTGATCAATTTGTTTATGTGATTGATACTTAAGTGATTTATGTGTTTTATATGAGTTTGTTGTTTATGTGTTAATAGCTGGTTATAACTTGTTTACATGCTATAACCTGTGTTAACTCTTTGATTAGTAGAATGACTGTAGACCGAGAACGAAAGGTAAGCCCGAAGCAGTTGACGAGGTTCCGGGAAATGTGGCACTAGGTCGAGAAAGGGGTGATGATCGTTTTGAATCAGCCATGGATAGGATTGCAGAGGTTATGGCCGGTCAGGCATAGTTGCTAGCAGGGCAAGCTGCCCAAGCTCAGACTTTGTAGGCACAGTTACTGAACGTACAGGGTGGATACCACGGGCGTGGTACTCTGAAGGAATTCTTAGGATACTATCCACCGAGATTTTAAGGGGAACCAGATGAGTGGAAAGCCGATGCATGGATTAGTAAAGTGGAGAAAATATTTGACCCTATGGATTATACTGATGAAAGAAAGGTCACCTTTGCTGTTTATTTGTTTGGTGATGAGGCAGAGGAGTGGTAGCGCACGGTGAAATCTAGCTGGGAGACCCAAGGTATTCTATATGTTTGGGATACCTTTCTGAGAGCTTTCCGGGCGAAGTATGTCCCGAGGATTGCACGGGAAAGGAGAGAGGCTGAGTTTCTGTCTCTAGTTCTGGGGGATGTTTCAGTGGCACAGTATAATGCTACTTTTACTAGGTTATCCCGGTATGCACCGGAGTTTGTGGCTGACGAGGTACTGAAAACTCAGTTGTAGGAGTTAATAGAGAAGGGTTTCATTCAGCAGAGTTCTTCACCGTGGGGAGCACCTGTTTTGTGAAACCCCACTTTTCTGCTTTACCTTGATTTACGTACTTTGTCTCGTTTTGTGTGCATATGACCTGTTTATGTGCTATAGGGCCTAGAATGTTATAATTTTGATATCAATACTCCTAATACGTGCTAAATGTGCATTCATGAAATTTTCATAAAAAACGAAGTCGGAAATTTTATCGACGATTTTTAGTTAATAATGTTTTTGAAACACGTCCGCTAAAATTTTGAAACTGGTCTTTTTAACCCTTCTAGACCAAGACCAAGAACTTTAATAGACCTGTGTTTGATTAAAATAGTTTTAAAATCGGCTTAGAAATTTATTAGGGTTTTTACACTGACTTTTGCAAAAATCGAATTTTAAGCCGACTCGGGTGAAATTGTTTGATTGTAAAACTTCTTGTCACCTAAAAATAACCTACTTGAGCTATCTTAGGAGTTGCAATTTTGTTTTGAGCAAGGAGATAGCTAAAATGCATTTAAAAGACAAGAAAATGAATTAAAGGACTAAAATACTACTTTGACTTTGCATTTTATTTATTTGACCAAGCTTTTAAATACATATTGTCATCAAAACACACTCAACACAACACAAAACACACTCAACAAACACATAGGAGGACAAGAGGAAGAAGAGAGAAAAAGAAAGAAAAAAACTCAAGCTTTGCAACCAATTTTTCAAAGAAAAACCTAGTTTTTGTCCGTAGAACTTCGTGCCGACTTGGATTATGCTTGTTGGGCACGCATTTCACGCATTCCTAGGCTTATATCGCATCAAAGGTGAAAGAAAAATTATAGATCTCAAAAGTTATCTTTTGCATTTTTGCGTATAAATGAAAATCGAACCGTTAGAATTCTAATCTGATGTTAGATTATTGCTCCTTGCATGCTAGGGATCATTTAGCTGTAATACTACGAGTTTTTATCGGTTGTAGCATAATTTTTATTTTTCGGGTATTTAAATTTGATTAATTTGTTCAATGTTGATTAAATTGAGTTGTGTTGATCGAAATCGATTGCCGTCGATTTCTAAAAACTTGTTAATTACGTGGTAGTGCTGTTGTAATGCCGAATTTTCAATTGTGTTGTCCGTGTGAAAGTTTGGAAAATTCAACCTTGACACCTTAGGGTTTTAGGGTTATTGGGCATGATTTGGAGGTGTTATGGCGGTTTTCCGAGAGGGCTAATGTAGTTGGTTGAATGGGTGAGTGATAGAAACTGATTTGGCGGTGTTTGGATTAGTAGAATGTAGGTTATGAATTTTTGAAGTTTAGGGTATCTTTCTTTAAATTATTGAGTTGAGCCTTAGTTGATCGGGTGTGGTTTGAGTGATTGAATGGTGAGTTATTGATGGGTAAACTAGGGTTTAATTGTGTATATAAATCATGTCTAGTTGGATGGCCTACTTTGTCATCTAACTTAGTTATTTGTTGCCTAATTGATTATTGATGTTATTATTGATGAATAGATGATTATTGATTGATTTTTGATGATTGTTATGGAGTCTTGGTATGTGTGTGCCACCTCTCGGGCCGCATTGGGCTGTCGTGTTGAAAACGCCATGACTAACAGAGACTACCTCCAGCTCGCATGACGGAGGTGTCATGGAGGGCGAGGCTAGTGAGGTACCTCGGGTGCGTGAGTAATGGGGAGTTACAAGAAGAATGGTTGAGATCGTGATGGCATTTGGAGCTACACCAACTAGTGTATCCTTTATTGAATGGTCCTATGGATTATGTGTTGATAGTATTATTGATGTTATTGTGTGTTTACTGACTTAAAGGATTATTCCAAGGAGTTTAGTAGACCTTGCTCGAGATCTATCGGATCCTCACTGGGCTTATTTTATATAAGGTCACTCTCTATTATTGCATGCATACAGGTGTACTATCGCAAGATTACGGGTACATGCCTCCAGAAGAGGAAAATGTGCCTTACGTGGATGAGTCCTATGTTCCAGAGTCTTGTCCTTGATGTTGTAATGTTTTATTATCTTGTCTATTAACTTAGAAGACTTTCATATGCTTTGTAGTTCATAAATGTAAAAGATGTTGAAAGTTAACGAATTAGTTGATGCAATCATAGTAGCCTTTCTTTTGTTTATGTTTAGGTTGTTAGGCTGGTATCAACATGTTTTGCAATGTATATTAAGGTTTCTGTCTTATGTTGGAACGGAGGCATATAACGAGGAATGATTATTGTGTAATATGGTTAAGATGTATGTTGTATTTTATTGAAGAGTTGTTTGTTGTATGGTTTGTGGAGTTGATGTATGTTGTTCTATTGAGGTTGGTTTAGAGCCCCGGTGTTGTAATTACTGTCGTTATACTGCTGAGATTCCATTGCGTCCTGACTGATTGTAGGAGGGGTCGAGTTGGGGCGTGACATTAAAGTGGTATCAGAGCTCATGTTAGTTGTCAGCCAGGGTATTCTCGGAATGTGGGTAATGGTCTTAGCATGAAAGTATGTATGAAAAGAAAGAAAAGTGAAATATGTGTTAACATGATTAAGTGATAAGTGATTATACGATTAAAGTGCTTATGTGATTATGTGATCAATTTGTTTATGTGTTTTATATGAGTTTGTTATTTATGTGTTAATAGTTATTTATAACCTGTTTACGTGCTACAACCTGTGCTAACTCTTTGATTAGTAGAATGACGGGCAGACCGAGAACTAGAGGTGGGCCTGAGATGACTGATGAGACTCCGGGTAACGCGGCACCGAGCCGTGATAGGGGTAATGACCGATTGGGGGCAGCTATGGAGAGGATTGTTGAGTTAGTGGCTAGTCAGGCATAGTTACTTGCAGGGCAGGCTGCCCAGAATCAAGCTTTGCAGGCTCAGCTACTGAATGTGCAGGGTGGAAACCACGGGCGTGGTACCCTGAAACAGTTCTTAGGATATCATCCACCTAGATTTCAGGGGGAGCTCCTGTTTTATTTGTGAAGAAGAAGGATGGTACTTTGAGATTGTGTATTGATTACCGTGCTTTGAATCAGGTGACTATCAAGAACAAATATCCTTTGCCATTGATTGATGAGTTGTTTGATCAACTTCAGGGAGCCAAAGTCTATTCTAAATTTGATTTGAGGCAGGGGTATTATCAGCTTCGAATTCGTACGGAGGATGTTCCGAAGTCTGCCCTCAGAACTCGGTACGGGCACTATGAGTTTGTTGTTATGCCCTTTGGATTAACTAATGCATCGGCAGCATTCATGGATTTTATGCATCGGGTTTTCCAGCCGTATTTAGACCAATTTGTGGTAATCTTTATTGATGATATCTTGGTTTATTCTAAATCTGAATCGGAGCACGAGCAACATCTACGGCTTGTCTTACAGAAGCTGCAAGAGCATCAGTTGTTTGCTAAGTTCAGTAAATGTGAATTTTGGCTGCAACGCATATCTTTTCTTGGCCATGTGATTTCACAGAGTGGTATATCTGTCGATCCCACTAAGATTAAGGTGGTGATGTCTTGGAAACAGTCAAAGAATGTTTCTGAGGTCCGTAGCTTTCTTGGCTTTGCGGGTTATTATCGTAGGTTTGTCAAGGACTTCTCGAAGATTGCTGGGCCACTTTCTAAGTTGACTCAGAAACGGACTATCTTTAATTGGGATGAGAAGTGTGAAAGTGGGTTTCAGGAGTTGAAAAAGAGGTTGACTACTGCTCCAGTTCTTACTCTACCAGAGGGGACTGATAATATGGTTGTTTACAGCGATGCATCCAAGGAGGGCTTGGGATGTGTTCTTATGCAGGATGGCCAAGTTATTGCTTAATGTTCCAGGAAGTTGAAGCCTTATGAGGTGAATTATCCGATTCATGATCTTGAGTTGGCAGCAGTTGCCTTCGCACTAAAAAAGTGGTGTCATTATCTGTGGGGCAGTAAGTTCGAGATTTTCACTGATCATAAGAGTCTGAAGTACTTGTTCTCACAGAAGGAGTTGAATATGCGCCAGCGGAGGTGGGTGGAGCTTCTTGGAGCTTATGATTGTTCTATCAATTGTCTGCCTGGCAAGGCAAATGTTGTAGCAGATGCTCTTAGTCGGAAGGCGAGTATTTCTTGTTTATCTGTCAAGAAGTGGGACATTCTTGAGGAATTCACTTATTGGAGACCGGAGTTGACTCAGGTTGGGGTGATGTGTTCACATCTCCTTATTCAGCCTTTATTGTTGTCTCAGATCAGGGAAGCTCAGCAACTTGATGTTAAACTTCAAAAGATCAAGGATCAGATCGCGGATGATCAGTCTGACTTTAAAGTGCATGAGGATGGTATTCTTCGGTTTCGGAACAAGGTATGTGTTCCCGATGAACCGGGCTTGAGGCGAGGTATTCTGGAGGAAGCTCATAATTCTAAGTACACTATACATCCCAGTGGAAACAAGATGTATCGGGATTTGAAGCAACATTACTGGTGGAATAACATGAAGAGGGAGGTTGCTCAGTTCGTGTCTAGATGTTTGACTTGTCAGCGGGTGAAAGCCGAGCATCAACGACTTGCAGGTTTGCTTCAGCCGTTGGCTATACCAGAGTGGAAATGGGAGCATATTACGATGGACTTCGTCACTGGTTTGCCAAGAACTCCGAGGGGTAATGATGCAGTTTGTGTGATAACCCAAACCCGGCATGCATTTAATAGCACTTGACTGCATTTGATTAAATGTTTAATTAGTTAAATCATCTAATTTCCACTGTTTTGCTAATTCTTTTAGAAGAATTCGAAAATGATTTATATTAATTGATTAAAAGATTATTACCTATTTCTAATAATTGTAGTAATTGAATTTATTCTCTTGTGATCAATTAAGTGTCATCTTAAATGTTAATATTTAATTGCACTTGATTACATGTTTATATTTATTTGTTCATTTGTAACTTAACATGAACTTCATAATTGTTTAAAATATTCTAGGAATAGTTAAATTAATTGATTTTAAATGAATATTGATTACTTTGACTATTTTGATTATTTTAAAAATCGGTTTTAATTTTCTTGCATTAAATTACTCGATTTTCAATTAAATGAGAAAAGTAACTCCGAGCCGGAGTTAATTTTAAACTATTCTACTTTTCAAAGAATTAAAGTTTTCTATTATTGCTCATCACTTTATTAGCGATCATTTATTGACTGTTTGATCGTAGTATTTCGAAAATAAGAGCTAGAGAAATATTTCTCAAATTTCGTAAATAATGTTTCTAGTTTAAATTAACTAGTTTTAGTCGGTTTTCATTAAAATTGCATTGCTCTAACTTGGAATAAATTAAATGGCATCAAAATAGCTTATTTGACCATGTTAAATTAGGATTTTGACTTTGCTAAATGACCATTTTGCCCTTGAGGCTTTGTCATCTTTTAAATAGCCAAAATTAAGCAAAATTGACAAAAAAAAACAAAACAAAAAATGGCCATCTTGTCCTCCCTTGGCCGAAGGTTAAGGAGAAAAGAAAAAAAAATTGATTTTGCATTTTAAAGCCAAAATCTTGCGTGGGATCGGACAAGGTTCGTGGCTCGGGTCCTTGCGGGTCTTGGTCTTCAATCTCTATGAGGGTTTTCACGCTTTTGTGCATTTTAATATGATTTTGATTTTTGAGTCAATTTTTCAGATTTGATATTTATTGCGTTATAATGTCTGTTATTGCTTGAAATAGCTTGCTTAGGGTTCGTAGAGCATTGCTTGTTAGTTATTTAGCAATTTTTACGGTTGAAACTGCGTAATTGAAATTGGGGAAGAACATGAATAGTGAATTATGAATAGTAAACCCTAGAATTTCGAATTTCGATCCGAATTGTGATTGTTTGATTTGGATAGGTGCCATTAGTGATAGAAAGCTAAAATGTGAAATAAAAACGGATCGGCCTTTGTTAAAATTAGAAATTAGACAAAGAAACGTAAAGGGGCCGTTTGACCAAAAGTTGACCGTGCTCGAATTGAGTTGGGGATTTTGCAATTGAGGGCATGGAAGCACTTTTGGCGCTGTTGTGGCATTGATTGAGTGACCAGTTAACATAGTTGTAGTTCAAACGCAGTAGGTGGACTTTCGGGTCTCGGGTGAGAAAGTGAAGTTTAGTGACATAGAAACGTGCCTTGTAGTGCCTGAGTGAATGTAGTGAAATCGGTTTCCTAATCCCGTAGCTCGTTTGCTCGTAATTGTCCTTGGAAGTTGGGGTTGAATAGTGTTATTTGTTGTTTTCGTGTTTGAACTGCCGTTACTTGTTTAATTGTTGTTGTTGTTTATTATTGCTTGTTATGCTTGAAAAGTTAGTTGAATGCTAGTATTGATTGTGATTGCTTGTTATCTCGTTTGCTGTCACTAGTTTGTATTGTTGTGCTATCGCTCGTTTATCGCCTTGTATCGAGTCTTGCATTGCATAGTGTCTCGCGCGTGAGTGATGGGCCTCTCTGGGTAGCCTCGGGTTGCCAGTGTTGGTTGCTCTAGTTCCGCTGCTATTCCCTTTCTCGCTTGGGTTGCCTCCCAGGGAGATTTGGGTCGTAGAATTGATGGTTACTGTGACGCTTGAGATTTAGCCATGCACTTAATTACTGTTGCATCCTTTGTTTGCGCATCTCTTTCTATGTCTTATTAACTGCCTTCTTAAGTTACTATTCACTTCATTTTTAAACTGCATTCTATTGGTTAATTAGTATTTTTATTAAATCATATTAATTGTTAAAGTAGTGGGAAAAATGTGCAATTGAGCTAGAGGCGATAGAAGAGCTCGTTTAGAAAATAATTCTTGTAGTTGAATGAATAGTGTTACGTAACATAACTTAGTGTTTTAATTAATTAGCATACACTCTACTACCTAGGCTCGTTTTAAGCTAACTAAGCGCATTTTATTGGATCACTTAAGCACCCAAACAAGACCCCACCTAAGCTTAGTCATTATATAGTCTTATAAGCTCATAAAATGCAAAAGAAAAAAAAATAAAAAGCTGAAAACAGAAGCAGAAAAGCCGCCAGCTCCAAGAGAAGAAAAGAAGGAGATTTTGCTCACCAAGCCTCCAATCCAAGCCTCTCCAAGCCTTGAGCAACTAGTGTAGGGTGTTTGCAAGCTTCCTAGGTGCTCCTACGCGCATTGGTGAGGGATTTCACGGCTCATTTTTGCATTTCTAAATAGTTGTCAATTTCTTGATTTGTTGAAAATGTGTTCAAATGCTATTGTATTAATTATCTTTGCTATTATACCATGTATATGAATGCTAGAGAACATATTTGAGCCATTGTTTCGCAATTTAAACGGTTAGAATCGTTAGTTTGATTTTTAGAGTGAATAGTGACATTTTTCTAGGGTTTTGCATAATTGCTCGAATTAGCTTGATTCAACACTCCTAATAGATGCCTTAGGTGCTAATGAAGGTAGTCTAATAGCCCCGTGCACTTGCATTGTCCTTAAATCGCTAAAAATGTAAAATAGTCGACTTTAATTTGGGGCTTTCGAGGTTAATGCGAATCCGGGTGAATTCGGGCTTCAATTCTAGTATCCTTAGGCTACCTAGGTGCTATAGAAGCCTTGATATCCCTTGTTTGAAGCCTGGACAATGTATGTGTAGTTTAACGCCATAAGAGGGAATTTGGGGCTTTCAGGGTAATCGCGGGCATTTGAATGAGTTAGAGGGTTGAGATGGTACCTTGAGGGTTAGTTATAAGGTTGGGAGAGTTTCCTTTGAAAATGGAATCATTAACTTTGGTTTGGAAGAGAAACAGTTTGTGAAATAAAAGGGTTTAGGTGCAATTTCGGTTGTCTCACACTTCTAAACCCATGGCATGACTTCTTGAGTGTTTATATGTGGTTTCAAGTTGATTTGGAGCATTTGGTATGATTCTATGCTTATTTTGTATATGTTCCTTTGTAAACTGCTTATTAGCTTATATAATTGCTTCTATTCTAATTGCATCGAGGTCAACCTACTTTGTTGATCCTCTTACGTGTTAATGCTTATATTATTGCTATTAACTTGCCATTGTAAAGTGCATTGCATAGTGGTTGCGCAACCATAGAGTCAGGGGCGGATGTGTTGAATATCGGCTGGGCGACAGAGGGCTTGCCGGTGGATATTCAAACTCCGTACTCTATTCCCTCACTCGCCTTGTCCGGAGATTGCCAGGGGGTGTTGGGTCGTAGAATTATTGGGGTACATCCGGAGTACACCCACTGGAGTGTTTGGGGATTATGCCGGCTTATCGTGATCGTGATCGTGGTTCGTGGATCGTGAATAAAGACTAGTGAAGATTGGTGTATAGGGGTTATGTGAAATGTATCCTTTAAATGTGTGGTTATTTAAGCTATCATTGTTTCTTAAATTGTCTAAGTGATATTGTTGTATAACTGTATTATCCGTTGCATTGCACGCCCCGAGACTATATCCCTCACTGGGCAACAGTGGTTGCTCATACCTCGCTAACATGTTTCAGGGGGCACAGTTGGTGGAGTTGCCTTAGCTGCTGTGTGATATTTGTCTGAGGTGGATGTGCTTTCTGGTTGCTATGTGAAGAATTTGTTGTTCTATGTATAATCTATTTTGGGGCCTTAAAGCTCATGTATATATTTTAGTAATATATAAGCTGGAAGTCTGTCAATGTAGTAGCAGTGGTAATTCTATGGCTTGTAATAACTTATATTTCTAATTCTAGTTGCTTTGCATGCTTGGGAGTGAATGGCTTAGTGTAGAATGTTTTATCTCTAAGTATGTTTTAATGTTATCCTAGAATGGCATGGCTGTTAGACTATATTGTAAACAACTTACTTGCATGCTTGTGTGGTTTTGGGACTGTTGTTTGCTTCAAGGCTCGGATGGCCTTGAATCTTTAAATATTTAGCCATGAAAAGTTTGTTTACCTTGTAGTTACCTTATTTGAGAGTTTACAGGTTTTCATAATGTCCATAGTACAGGGGAAACTCTGTCCGTTTTTCCCTAAAATTTTGAGACCGGGTTGGAATTGGGTTGTGATTAGATTGATTGAAAGAACTCCCGGTCTCGAGAGGGATCGGGGTGTTACAGTTACTCCCGGGGTATTCCAAACTGGTGTTATAAGGTGGTTGCGCACTTATTGTCATCGTTGTCAACATCAAGCTCGAGATTGATGTATCGCTCGTGAAATGGTACATTGCTCGTATGAGTGAACCATAGCCTTCATAGTGTGGTATAGCTTTGAATGGTTGTATTAATGCTTTTGATAATTGCTTATTGTATTGATGGTTTGTCTTGATCGCTTACTTTCTCAGTTATATTGTTTAACTGCCTATTTGCATTGCACGAACTTCTTTCTCTCCAATTCGATATCTGTCTCGCCCTCACTGAGTATACGTGTTGTGTATACTCACTCCTCACCACCACATTTCAGGAAATGCCTTGTTAGCTGGAAAGTTTGTGATTACGTGAAAGTTCGTGCTTGAAGAGTTATCTTGCGTGCTATGTGGCTTGGGTGTCGAAGTTTGTAAAGATGTATGTTCATATGTTGTATGTATTTATTGTTAAAAGAAATGTAATTTAAATTTAGCTAAGTAGCTGAGATGAATTGATAAGCTAGATTATGTAATCAGTTAGCATAGCTTAACTTCAAAGCATGTTTGTAATGTCCTAAGGAAAAGAATTAGAATGGCATGATAGTTTATTTTATGCGGTAGCTTAGTATGGTTTAATTGTCTAGTTTGAAGGTACTTGTTAAAATGGAAAGAGATAGATTAGCTTTTAAATTGGAAATGTATGTATACTTGCTGAGTTTAAATTGTTGAGAACCGAGGCTCGAATGGCTTTGAGGAAGTTTTGTATGGTTGGACATGGTGTTGGTCCATTTATATGCTATTACAGGTTCTGCAATTTACCTAGAAACAGGGGAGACTCCGTCCGTTTTCCCTGAAAATTTATGCCCGGGTTTGGTTTGGGTTGTGATTAGATCGATTGATAGAACTCCCAATCTCGAGAGGGATCGGGATGTCACAGGTGGTATCAGAGCTTGTCTAGCTCATAAGACGGGACAGGGTCCTTGGTCTGGTAGCTAGTAATCCTTGAATGTGTGCTTGTTAAGTGTGTCTTGAAGGTGTATGCTTGTATGTGAGATTATGTGTCTTGACATGAATGTATGCACTTATGTGATATAGTTATGTGTTATGTGTTAAATGTTTCTCAAGAAAGGTGAAATGTCTAGTTGTCTATTGAATTGACTTATTGAATTGACCTCGTGAATCGAATCGACCTCGTGAATTGTTATTTGCTTGGAGTATTGCTTGTAATGTGTGTATTGGAATGTCTTGAATTGGTTGTGCCGTGATTTGAATTGATTATGTTGTGCTTGACTTGATTGTTATGCTTGAGTGACTTTGTTGAATAAACTCTTTTGTAAACTTGCTGGCATAATAGCTTAAGGCATATGTATAACTGTGATATATTGGCATTCATACATGTCCTATTGAAATGGTAAGAGAGACTTTCTCCTCCCCTAAAGAAGTGGTTCACAACTGGCTTTTCAAGGTGTATGGATTGGCAGGAAATGAATGGCATTTGACTAGCCTTATTTGGGAGTTGGTGTTTGTTTATGGAGCTCAGTTGTTGGCACACTTCTAAGACTCTTATTTGTGAATGGCAATCATAAAAAGAATAGCTTTCTCTTGGGGTTTTATTTGGTTATTCTTTGGAGTATTCTTTGGTTTTCTTAATGGGTATTCTTTGGAGACTTCTATTGGCACTTCTTGGTAGACTTGGCTATTGGGTTTTTAGTCGGACTTACTGTATGGTATTATCTATGGCATATGAGTCTCGGTCTTTATTGAAGTGTTACTGGTATTCCTTCTTGGAAATTCTTCAATGGCATTCTCTAGGATTCTTAGTGGTCATTTATTTAGTATTACTTATTGGGCAATTCTTGGTACTTTCTTACTGGAGCATTGTTCGGGTATTTTCTTTGGCATCCCTCAGTTGGTTTGGTAACTGGAATCCCTATTAGACTCATTATCTCATATTACTTACGGTATTCTTTGGAATTCTTATTGGGCATTCTACTAGTATTTTCCTTATTGGCATTATTGGAAGATCCTACACTTGGAATTCTGCTTGGACTTATTATCTTGTATTGTTTACGGCTTCCCCATCGGCCTTTCTACTCAGGGGAACCTATACTTGCTGTTTGACTAAGATGTTGCAGTAGGAACTCAGTGATTGGAAGATTTCATTTAGAGGTTGGGCTTTGGTATTCTTCTCTATATTCCTTTATAGAACTTTCAGCTGGGTCTATTTACGGTAATCAGCACTGCGTGAGGTGCATATACTCTGGCTATCTCTTAACTTTCTTATTGGGTACTTGTTAGACTTTTATTGAAGATTCTTAAATAGGGTATTCCTTCGGTACTCTTCCTGTCATTCGTATGTGGTATTGATGATATCTACATTATCTTTGCTTCAGTCTTTAGTTGGTATTTCCTCGGCATTCTTGATTGGAATTTCTATTCGGGATTTTCTACGAGCATTCTTATATATTATCTTGCTCAGCAATCGATGAAGATTTGTCAGAGTTGGATTTTAGATGATGTAGAGTCCTATTGGAAGAAGAATTGCGAGGACGCAATTGTTTTAAGGGGGGAAGGATGTGATAACCCAAACCTGGCATGCATTTAATAGCACTTGACTGCATTTGATTAAATGTTTAATTAGTTAAATCATCTAATTTCCACTGTTTTGCTATTTCTTTTAGAAGAATTCGAAAAGGATTTATATTAATTGATTAAAAGATTATTACCTATTTCTAATAATTGTAGTAATTGAATTTATTCTCTTATGATCAATTAAGTGTCATCTTAAATGTTAATATTTAATTGCACTTGATTACATGTTTATATTTATTTGTTCATTTGTAACTTAACATGAACTTCATAATTCTTTAAAATATTCTAGGAATAGTTAAATTAATTGATTTTAAATGAATATTGATTACTTTGACTATTTTGATTATTTTAAAAATCGGTTTTAATTTTCTTGCATTAAATTACTCGGTTTTCAATTAAATGAGAAAAGTAACTCCGAGCCGGAGTTAATTTTAAACTATTCTACTTTTCAAAGAATTAAAGTTTTATATTATTGTTCATCACTTTATTAGCGATCATTTATTGACCGTTTGATTGTAGTATTTCGAAAATAAGGGTTAGAGAAATATTTCTCAAATTTCGTAAATAATGTTTCTAGTTTAAATTAACTAGTTTTAGTCGGTTTTCATTAAAATTGCATTGCTCTAACTTGGAATAAATTAAATGGCATCAAAATAGCTTATTTGACCATGTTAAATTAGGATTTTGACTTTGCTAAATGACCATTTTGCCCTTGAGGCTTTGTCATCTTTTAAATAGCCAAAATTAAGCAAAATTGACAAAAAAAACAAAACAAAAAATGGCCATCTTGTCCTCCCTTGCCCGAAGGTAAAGGAGAAAAGAAAAAAAATTGATTTTGCATTTTAAAGCTAAAATCTTGCGTGGGATCGGACGAGGATCGTGGCTCGGGTCCTTGCGGGTCTTGGTCTTCAATCTCTGTGAGGGTTTTCACGCTTTTGTGCATTTTAATCTGAATTTGATTTTTAAGTCAATTTTTCAGATTTGATATTTATCGCGTTATAATTCCTGTTATTGCTTGAAATAGTTTGCTTAGGGTTCGTAGAGCATTGCTTGTTAGTTATTTAGCAATTTTTACGGTTGAAACTGCGTAATTGAAATTGGGGAAGAACATGAATAGTGAATTATGAATAGTAAACCCTAGAATTTTGAATTTCGATCCGAATTGCGATTGTTTGATTTGGATAGGTGCCATTAGTGATAGAAAGCTAAAATGTGAAATAAAAACGGATCGGCCTTTGTTAAAATTAGAAATTAGACAAAGAAACGTAAAGGGGCCGTTTGACCAAAAGTTGACCGTGCTCGAATTGAGTTGGGGGTTTTGCAATTGAGGGCATGGAAGCACTTTTGGCGCTGTTGTGGCATTGATTGAGTGACCGATTAACATATTGTAGTTCAAACGCAGTAGGTGAACTTTCGGGTCTCGGGTGAGAAAGTGAAGTTTAGTGACATAGAAACGTGCCTTGTAGTGCCTGAGTGAATGTAGTGAAATCGGTTTCCTAATCCCGTAGCTCGTTTGCTCGTAATTGTCCTTGGAAGTTGGGGTTGAATAGTATTATTTGTTGTTTTCGTGTTTGAACTGCCGTTACTTGTTTAATTGTTGTTTATTATTGCTTGTTATGCTTGAAAAGTTAGTTGAATGCTAGTATTGATTGTGATTGCTTGTTATCTCGTTTGTTGTCACTAGTTTGTATTGTTGTGCTATCGCTCGTTTATCGCCTTGTATCGAGTCTTGCATTGCATAGTGTCTCGCGCGTGAGTGATGGGCCTCTCTGGGTAGCCTCGGGTTGCCAGTGTTGGTTGCTCTAGCTCCGCTGCTATTCCCTTTCTCGCTTGGGTTGCCTCCCAGGGAGATTTGGGTCGTAGAATTGATGGTTACTCCTGGGGTATTCCAAACTGTTATAAGGTGGTGCGCGCTTATTGTCATCGTAGTCAACATCAAGCTCGAGATTGATGTATCGCTCGTGAAATGGTACATTGCTCGTATGAGTGAACCATAGCCTTCAGAGTGTGGTATAGCTTTGAATGGTTGTGTTAATGCTTTTGATAATTGCTTATTGTATTGATGGTTTGTCTTGATCGCTTATTTTCTCAGTTATATTGTTTAACTGCCTATTTGCATTGCACGAACTTCTTTCTCTCCAATTCGATATCTGTCTCTGTGATATCCCGAACCTGGCATGTATTCAATAACATTTAAAGTTCATTTAAATTGCATTTTATTGACCTTTCACATTCTTTGACCAAACTAGTTGACTTTTCATCTACATTGACCAACTAGGACAAGGTGGGAATTTTTGAAATGTTTAATAAAAGGCAAACTTGGGATTAGAAATAAAAAAATGCAATGTTAAGTTAGTCAAATTTTGGGTCAACTTTGGAGTTAAATCTGAACTAATTGGGGAAGAGTTAGGTAGCAAATTATATGTGGTTGGAAAGCTCTATGAGTCTAGTTTCTGAGGCTTCAAACCGTTCGTGAATTGGAGTTTTCTAGAAGAAGTTATGGCCATTTTCGTAAGGTCGCGCATAGTTGTTTTGGTTTAACGGGTTGACCGAATTTTGACCTTTGACTTCTTATCATTTTTTTTTCTAAATAAGCAGAATGCAAGCGAAAAAAATAGAGAAAAAAAGGCTTGAAACCATGAGGAAAAGAAGGAGAAAAAAAAAAAGAACATCTCAACTTCAAATCTTCGATTCTTCACGTGGGCTTGTGCGGGGTGGTTTCCGAGGTACTCTACGAGGTTTTCCTAGCGTCTAGGAGCGTCTAAGGTGAGAGTTTCATCGTTATTTGCGCATTTGAAATATTTGTATCTAAACTTTGATTTTTGGATTTTATGCGTAGATTGTTGTTTTAATCATTTTGTTGCTTAAAGAATGTTCCTTGTTGATTGTAGAACATGTATTTATAGCTTTTTAACATTTTCTGTGGTTAAATATTGGAATTGAAATATAAATTGTGTGATGAATAGTAAATTGTGAATAGTAAACCCCCGTTTCGATGAAGTTGCTCTGTTATGCATTCTATTGATGTAGGAAGATCCTAGATATGCTAGAATGCCTAAATGTGTGATTTAATTGGAATGTGTAATGGAAAAATAGAGAAAAACGGCTTAGTGAAAGTCGGGGTCGTTTAGGTCGAGTTTGGCATTTTCTCGTTTTGCGTGTTGGCATTGTTTCGGGAGGCCATGGAAGCACTTTTGGTGCGATTATGGCATTGGTTGGGTGTTTGGTTGGTATAGTTGTAGTTCAAACGAGCAAAGGGGGAAATTGGGGCTTTGCGCGAATTCTAGGGTAAAGTAGGGTTTCGGGGTCCTTGGACGTGCCTTATGGTGACCTAGGAGGATTGGCGAAGTCGGTTTCCAGAACTCGTGGCTCGTTTGGAAATGGTAGTGTTTTGATAGTTGGGGCCGATTTGTGATTTTGCTTGTTATCTTGATATTATGCCTATAGAATGGTTAGGGTTGCTTGATATACTTGTTTAATTGGTGTTATTGTTGCTTATTATTGCTTGTTATTTGAAAAGTTAGTTGAATGCTAGTATTGATTGTGATTGCTTGTTATCTCGTTTGTTGTCACTAGTTTGTATTGTTGTGCTATCGCTCGTTTATTGCCTTGTATCGAGTCTTGCATTGCATAGTGTCAGCACGTGAGTGATGGGCCTCTCTGGGTAGCCTCGGGTTGCCAATGTTGGTTGCTCTAGCTCCGTAGCTATTCCTGTGACGCCCGAGAATTTTCCATGCATTTAATTACTGTTGCATCCCTAATCTGCGCATTTACTTCTATGCCTTATTAACTGACTTGTGACTACTATTCACTCCGTTTTTAAAATGCTTTCTATTAGTTAACTAGCATTTTTATTAAATCATATTAATTGTAAAAGTAGTGGGAAAAATGTGCTTTTGAGCTTAAGGCGTTAGGAAGGCTCGTTTAGAAAATAATTTTAGAAGTCAAGTGAATAGTGTTACGTAATAACTTTATAGATTTAATTAGTTAACCAATGTGTCACCCCTTAGACTCGCTTTTAAAGCTTACTACGCGTATTATATTAGACCACTCAAGCGCCCAAAGGACCCCACCTCAACTCAACCCCTTATTATATCACACTTTAGCTCATATATCACACAACAACAAAAAAAAAATAAAAGCTGAATGGCACTGTAGCAAACCCGACAGCCTTCTCTTGCCTTTTGAGGATTTTTGCTTCTTCAAATCATCAAATCAAGCCATGCCAAGCCTCGAGCAACTAGTGTAGGGTGTTTGCAAGGTTCCTAGGTGCTCCTACGCGTAGTGGTGAGGGATTTCATGGCTTGTTTTTGCATTTTTAAATAATTGCTCATTTCTTGAATCGTCGGAAATATGATTAAATGCCATTGTAAATGTTATCTATGCTAATATACTATCTATATGAATGCTAGAGAACACTTTTGAACCGTCGTTTCGCAATTTAAACGGTTAGAATCGTTAGTTTGATTTCTAGGGTGAATAGTGACGTTTTTCTAGGGTTTTGTGTAATTACTCGAATTGGCTTGAATTAATGCTTCTAATTGATGCCTTAGGTGCTAGTGAAGATAATTAAATAACCCCGTACGCTTGCATTGCCCTTAAATCGCCTAAAAATTGAAAATAGCCGACTTTAAGTTGGGGCTTTCGGGGTTAATGCGATTCCGGGTGGATTCGGGCTTCAATTCTAGTTTCCTTAGGCTACCTAGGTGCTATAGATACCTTGATATCCCTTGTTTGAAGCCCGGACAATGTAGGTGTGGTTTAAAGCCAAAAGAGGGAAATTGGGGCTTTCGGGGTAAACGCGGGCATTTGATTGAGTTCAAGGGTTGAAAGGGTACCTTGGGGGTTAGTTAGAAGGTTGGGAGAGTTTCTTTTGGAAATGAAATCATTAACTTTGGTTTAGAAGAGAAATAGATCGAAAAACAAAGGGGTTTAGGTGCAATTTAAGTTGTCTCACACTTCTAAACCCATGTCAGGGCTTCTTAAGTGTTTATATATGATTTTAAATTGATTTGGAGCTTTTGGAATGATTCTATGCTTATATGGTATAAGTTCATTTGTAACCTGCTTATTAGCTTTTATCCTTGCTTTTATCCTAATTGTATCGAGGTCAACCTACTTTGTTGATCCTCATATGTGTTAATGCTTATATTATTGTTGTTAACTTGCCATCGTTGAGTGCATTGCATAGTGGTTGCGCAACCATAGTGTCGGGGCGGATGTGTTGAATATCGGCTGTGCGGCAGAGGGCTTGCCGGTGGATATTCAAACTCCGTGCCCTATTCCCTCATTCGCCTGGTCCGGAGATTGCCAGGGGATGTTGGGGCGGGGGATTCGCGGTACATCCGGAGGACAGCGACTGCAGTGATTAGGGTTATGCCAGCTTATCGGGATCGTACTCGTGGTCCGTGGATCGTGATTGAAGACCAGTGAAGATTGGTGTATAGGGGATTGTTGAAATGTATCCTTTTAATTGTGTGGTTATTTAAGTTTTCATTGATTCTTAAATTGTTAAAGTGTTATTGTTGTGTAATTGTATTATCTGTTGCATTGCACGCCCCGGGACTATATCCCTCACTGGGCAACAGTGGTTGCTCATACCTCGATATCTGTTTCAGGAGACGCTGAGGGTGATCCCCAGCTTGTTGATTTAGTTGAGGAAGAAGAAGTTCAGATCGAGCCTTTACCTTAGTTGCTGTGTCTGATAACTTGAGGTGGTTAATGATTTTGTTGCTATGTGGAAGACTCGTCTGATTACTTTATGTACTATTTTGTAGCCCAAGGGCTTTGTATATGCTTGTTGTATAAGTCGAAGATTAGATGGATTGGTTGTAGCTTTGAAAGTCTACGAACTGTAATAACTTTTATTCTTGTCCTATTTCCTTGCATGCTTGGGAGTGGATAGTTGATGTAGAATGCTTTATCCCCTAAGTTGTTTTATTGATTTCCCAGAATGTTATGATTATAAGACTATGCTGTCAACTAGTTCTCGCATGCTTGTGTGTTTTGGAGATATTGCGTACTATAAGGCTCGGATGGCCTTATAGCTTTATTGTTTAATTGAGAAAAGCTGTATTGTATTGTTAGGACCTTGTTTAAGTGTTTACAGGTTTTTAGAATGTCCACGGTACAGAGGAGACTCTGTCCGTGTGTCGGGTCCGGACTTAACCTTTAGCTTGGGGGTTGGGTCGGGGCGTGACATTTAAGTGGTATCAGAGCTATAGATTGCATGAAGCTGGGTTAAATTTCTCGGTCTGTGGGTAGAGATTTGTTATGTGACTTTGTGAATACATGAGTCCTTGATTTTGATTGACCTGAGTGAACTTTGAATAAGGAATGAACATGCTAGCATGGAAATAGAATATCAAGAGTCTAGAATGTCAAGTATGATCTAGTGATTTATGTTTACTTCGAGAATGTGGAATATTTATTTGAATTCCTATGTACTTGACTTTATGTGAATCTAATTGGACTTTTCTTTATATGTTTACTTATAAATTGCATATATACATATATACCTGTCATAACACTTTGCATTCTAGCTATTCGTGATGGGGCCTCGTCGTCGTGCTGATAATCCGAATGTTGGTGGAGAACCCGAGGGGGTCCGTGGGCAAGAAGCTGAGGTAGGCGAAAATGCACCGCGGGTTCAAGAAGCGAGCACTCCACAGAGCCTGCCCACGATGGCCACAGCTATGAATACTATTGCCCAGTTTGTTACACAACAGGGTCAGCCAGGGGTCGTTGCAGGTAATCAGGCTGCGAGAGCCGGAGGTAGTGGTCCTACCGGAGGGAATCTGTATGATCGGTTTATACATCATGGGGCCTATACTTTCTTTGGGGAGCCGGACGATATGAAAGTTGAAATGTGGCTAAGCAAGTTCGAGAGAGTCGCAGCGATATTGGAGTGCCATGATGACAGGAAGATTACTTATGCTACTTTCCTTCTCGAGGGTGATGCTGAAGATTGGTGGAATACCATCAGTGAGAAATGGGTAGCTGAGGGAGGTCATCATTCGTGGGCCGACTTTGTCCGAGAATTTCGAGACAAGTATATATCGGTAGTTGCCCGCGAGAGGCGACAGACTGAGTTCATAAACTTGAGGCAGGGAAGTATGACGGTAGATCAATACGAGGCTACTTTTACCCGGCTTTCCCGTTATGCACCAGCTTTAATTCAGCCAGAGGACATGAAGATTCAGAGGTTCATCATGGGTTTGAGGAGAGATATTATGCTGAACTTGTCTTCAAATGATTTTCCTAACTATGCTGCAGTAGTCCGAGCTGCCTCGAGATATGAGAAACGGAAAGCCGATGTATTAGCCGAGACCAGTCAATCGAGTAAACGGTTTCAGTCTCAGAGTCAAGGGTACCAGGGGCAGGCTGTATCAGTTGGGCAGAGTTCGCAGCCGAGACAGACTCAGAGTTACACAGGGCCTACTCAGACTCAGGCACGACCAGTTCAGAGTCAGACTCAAAGTCAGTTCCGTCCAGCAGTTTCCCGTTCGCAGCAGGGTAGTTCAGCTACCTCTACTTACAGAGCTCCTTCGGGAGGCACTGTTGCAAGACGTCACCAGCAGTGCAGCTTCTGTCAGCGTCAGGGTCACACTGAGGATGTTTGTTGGAAGAAACATAACAAGTGTACAGGTTGCGGCAGTGATCAGCACAGGGTTAAAGACTGTCAGAAATTTAAGAACCCTAGGGGTCAGACATCAGCTCAGAACTCTCAGACCAGGGCCCCAGCTACAGCACCACCACCACGAGGCCAGGCCCGGGTATTTGCTTTGGATGCCGAGGAGCTTCCGGACACTACCGCCGTGGTAGAAGGTATTTTTCTCCTTAATGATCAATCAGTTAAGGTTTTAATTGATTCCGGGGCTTCGCATTCTTTTATTACTCCTACTTGTGCACAAAATGCTAAATTGAAACATGATAAACTGTTGCATGAGATTGTGGTTTATACTCCTATGGGTCCGAAGTTTGTTACTAGATCTATTTGCAGAGCATGTAGCATATTTATTGAAGGTCGTGTTTTTCCTGCTGATTTGATTATCCTACCCTTCAATGACTTTGAAATTATATTGGGGATGGACTGGTTAAGTAAATATTATGCCCAGCTTGATTGTAGAAAGAAGATTGTGTATCTAGAGATGCCTGACCAACCCGTACTTAAAATAGTTGGTAGTAGAAAATCTACGGGAACTCCTATTATTTCTTCTATTAGGGCATCTAAATTATTAAGCAAGGGTTGTGAGGCTTATCTTGCATATTTGATTAATCAACCTGGGGATCAACTGAAATTGAATGATGTACCTATCGTGAGGGAGTTTCCGGGGGTCTTTCCTGAGGAATTACCTGGGTTACCGCCTGATAGAGAGATAGAGTTCATGATTGATTTATTGCCGGGGACTTCACCTATCTCTAGGACTCCGTACAGAATGGCTCCACCTGAGTTGCAGGAATTGAAAGTTCAATTGCAGGGCTTGCTTGAGAAGGGATTCATTCAGCCGAGTTCTTCACCGTGGGGTGCGCCAGTTCTCTTCGTTAAAAAGAAAGACGGATCTCTTCGCCTATGCATCGATTACCGGGGTCTTAATCAGGTAACCATCAAAAATAAATATCCTTTGCCTTTAATCGAAGAGTTGTTTGATCAGTTGCAAGGCGCCAGGGTATTCTCTAAATTTGATCTGAGGCAGGGCTATTATCAGCTGAGGATTAAGAAAGATGATGTTCCTAAAACTGCCTTCAGAACTCGATATGGCCATTATGAGTTTGTTGTCTTGCCGTTTGGTCTTACTAATGCTCCCGCCGCATTCATGGATTTAATGCAGAGGGTATTCCGTCCTTATCTGGATCAATTTGTAGTCATATTTATTGATGATATCCTTGTTTATTCTAAATCTGAGGCGGAACATGAACAACATCTCAGAATTGTGTTGCAAACTCTTCAGGAGCATCAGTTATTTGCAAAGTTTAGCAAGTGTGAATTCTGGCTTAAGCAAGTTGCTTTTCTTGGCCATATTATCTCGCAGGATGGTATTTCTGTTGATCCAGTGAAGATCGAAGTTGTATTATCTTGGAAACGACCTGAAACTGTCACGGAAATTCGTAGCTTCCTTGGTTTAGCTGGGTATTATCGGAGGTTTGTAAAGGATTTCTCTAAGATTGCAGGGCCTTTAACTCAGCTTACTCAGAAGAAAACAGTATTTGACTAGAATGATAAATGTGAGGCCAGCTTCCAGGAATTGAAGAAGAGATTGACTACAGCTCCTATTCTTGCTTTACCTGAGGGTTATGATAATCTGGTGATCTACAGTGATGCTTCGAAGGAAGGTCTGGGTTGTGTATTGATGCAGAATGGCAGGGTTATTGCTTATGCTTCCAGGAAACTGAAGCCTTATGAACTCAACTATCCGACTCATGATCTTGAGCTTGCAGCTATCATTCTTGCGTTAAAGAAATGGCGCCATTATCTCTGGGGCAACAAGTTTGAAATCTTTACAGATCATAAGAGCTTGAAATATCTGTTTTCACAGAAAGAGTTGAACATGAGGCAGAGGCGATGGCTGGAATTACTTGAGGACTATAACTGCACTATTAACTATCTTCCAGGTAAGGCCAATATTGTTGCTGATGCTTTGAGCCGAAAGGCTACTGTTGCCAGCTTGATTATCAAGAATTGGGAATTCATGGAAGAATTGTGCTTATGGACGCCTAGTTCTTCAAATTCTGGTATTCAATTTGCAAGTTTGCAGATTCAATCTCTGTTGTTATCCAGGATTCGAGAAGCTCAACAGGCTGATCTTCAATTGTTGAAAGTCTTAGAGAATTCTAAAGGGGGAGAGTCGGATTTCAAACTGCACGACGATGGTATTCTCAAATTCAAAGGTAGAATCTGTATTCCCAATGATCCAGCTCTAAAGAAGAATATTATTGCTGAGGCACACAGTTCCAGATATACTATCCATCCAGGCAGTACGAAAATGTATAAATATTTGAAGCAGAACTTCTGGTGGAATAATATGAAGAGAGAAATTGCTGACTATGTTGCCCGATGTCTTACTTGTCAGAAAGTTAAAGCAGAACATCAGAGACCTGCAGGGTTGTTGCAGCCTTTGGCTATTCCTGTTTGGAAATGGGATCATATTACTATGGACTTCGTATCCGATTTGCCGAGGTCTTCGAGGGGTAACGACTCAGTCTGGGTTATTGTGGATAGATTGACCAAGACTTCTCATTTTATTGCTAAAAAGAAGTCTGATTCTCTTGATAAACTGGTGGAGTTGTATATTGAGAATGTTGTCCGACTACATGGAATTCCAAAGAGTATCGTGTCGGATAGAGATCCCAGATTCACATCTCAGTTCTGGCAGAAGATTCAGAAAGCTTTGGGCACGAATTTGAATTTCAGTACAGCTTATCATCCTCAGACAAATGGTCAATCCGAGAGAACTATCTTGATCCTTGAGGATATGTTGCGGGCTTGCATTCTGGACTTCGGTAAAAGTTGGGAGAAATATTTGCCACTAGCAGAGTTCGCCTACAATAATAGTTATCAAGCTACTATTGGTATGGCACCTTATGAGGCACTGTATGGGCGTAAATGTCGGTCTCCTCTCTACTGGGATGATGTTGGTGAGATGAAGACTATCGACCCTACTCTTTTACCTGAAATGAACAAGATGATTGATCAGGTACAGCTTATCAGAAAAAGAATGCTTACAGCACAGAGTCGGCAAAAGAGTTATGCAGATAGACGACGTCGTGATCTGAAATTTACTGTAGGGGATCGAGTATTTCTGAAAATTTCTCCTCGCAAGGGTTTGATTCGGCATGGTAAAGGAGGTAAACTCAGTCCTCGATATGTGGGACCATTTGAGATAACTGAAACTGTTGGTGATTTGGCCTACCGTCTAGCTTTACCTCCCAGTCTGGGCAGAATTCATGACGTATTTCATGTTTCCATGCTTCGGAAGTATCAGCCAGATCCCTCTCACATACTTGAACCGGAACCGCTAGAGATCAGTGAAACTTTGACCTACACAGAGAAACCTCTTCGAATTGTTGATCAGAAAGTTCAGGAGCTGAGGACTAAAAGCATTCCGATGGTTAAAGTTCTGTGGGATCATCATGGAGTAGAGGATGCGACATGGGAAAGAGAGGACCAGATGCGGGATCGGTATCCGGAGTTATTCGCCGAATCATGTAAGAATTGCGTGGGCGCAATTAGTTTAAGGGGGAGAGGATGTGACGCCCGAGAATTTGCCATGCATTTAATTACTGTTGCATCCCTTATCTGCGCATTTACTTCTATGCCTTATTAACTGACTTGTGACTACTATTCACTCCGTTTTTAAAATGCTTTCTATTAGTTAACTAGCATTTTTATTAAATCATATTAATTGTAAAAGTAGTGGGAAAAATGTGCTTTTGAGCTTAAGGCGTTAGGAAGGCTCGTTTAGAAAATAATTTTAGAAGTCAAGTGAATAGTGTTACGTAATAACTTTATAGATTTAATTAGTTAACCAATGTGTCACCCCTTAGACTCGCTTTTAAAGCTTACTACGCGTATTATATTAGACCACTCAAGCGCCCAAAGGACCCCACCTCAACTCAACCCCTTATTATATCACACTTTAGCTCATATATCACACAACAAAAAAAAAAAAAATAAAAGCTGAATGGCACTGTAGCAAACCCGACAGCCTTCTCTTGCCTTTTGAGGATTTTTGCTTCTTCAAATCATCAAATCAAGCCATGCCAAGCCTCGAGCAACTAGTGTAGGGTGTTTGCAAGGTTCCTAGGTGCTCCTACGCGTAGTGGTGAGGGATTTCATGGCTTGTTTTTGCATTTTTAAATAATTGCTCATTTCTTGAATCGTTGGAAATATGATTAAATGCCATTGTAAATGTTATCTATGCTAATGTACTATCTATATGAATGCTAGAGAACACTTTTGAACCGTCGTTTCGCAATTTAAACGGTTAGAATCGTTAGTTTGATTTCTAGGGTGAATAGTGACATTTTTCTAGGGTTTTGTGTAATTGCTCGAATTGGCTTGAATTAATGCTACTAATTGATGCCTTAGGTGCTAGTGAAGATAATTAAATAACCCCGTACGCTTGCATTGCCCTTAAATCGCCTAAAAATGGAAAATAGCCGACTTTAAGTTGGGGCTTTCGGGGTTAATGCGATTCCGGGTGGATTCGGGCTTCAATTCTAGTTTCCTTAGGCTACCTAGGTGCTATAGATCCCTTGATATCCCTTGTTTGAAGCCCGGACAATGTAGGTGTGGTTTAAAGCCAAAAGAGGGAAATTGGGGCTTTCGGGGTAAACGCGGGCATTTGATTGAGTTCAAGGGTTGAAAGGGTACCTTGGGGGTTAGTTAGAAGGTTGGGAGAGTTTCTTTTGGAAATGAAATCATTAACTTTGGTTTAGAAGAGAAATAGATCGAAAAACAAAGGGGTTTAGGTGCAATTTAAGTTGTCTCACACTTCTAAACCCATGTCAGGGCTTCTTAAGTGTTTATATATGATTTTAAATTGATTTGGAGCTTTTGGAATGATTCTATGCTTATATGGTATAAGTTCATTTGTAAACTGCTTATTAGCTTCTATCCTTGCTTTTATCCTAATTGTATCGAGGTCAACCTACTTTGTTGATCCTCATATGTGTTAATGCTTATATTATTGTTGTTAACTTGCCATCGTTGAGTGCATTGCATAGTGGTTGCGCAACCATAGTGTCGGGGCGGATGTGTTGAATATCGGCTGGGCGGCAGAGGGCTTGCCGGTGGATATTCAAACTCCGTGCCCTATTCCCTCATTCGCC
Organism: Ehretia macrophylla; assembly: GCA_037974665.1. NCBI lineage: Eukaryota > Viridiplantae > Streptophyta > Magnoliopsida > Boraginales > Ehretiaceae > Ehretia > Ehretia macrophylla. The sequence continues at coordinate 35,608,692 of CM075770.1, forward strand.
TGGTCCGGAGATTGCCAGGGGATGTTGGGTCGTAGGATTCGGGGTACATCCGGAGTACACCCACTGGAGTGATTGGGGTTATGCCGGCTTATCGGGATCGTGCTCGTGGTTCGTGGATCGTGATTGAAGACCAGTGAAGATTGGTGTATAGGGGATTGTTGAAATGTATCCTTTTAATTGTGTGGTTATTTAAGTTTTCATTGATTCTTAAATTGTTAAAGTGTTATTGTTGTGTAATTGTATTATCTGTTGCATTGCACGCCCCGGGACTATATCCCTCACTGGGCAACAGTGGTTGCTCATACCTCGATATCTGTTTCAGGAGACGCTGAGGGTGATCCCCAGCTTGTTGATTTAGTTGAGGAAGAAGAAGTTCAGATCGAGCCTTTACCTTAGTTGCTGTGTCTGATAACTTGAGGTGGTTAATGATTTTGTTGCTATGTGGAAGACTCGTCTGATTACTTTATGTACTATTTTGTAGCCCAAGGGCTTTGTATATGCTTGTTGTATAAGTCGAAGATTAGATGGATTGGTTGTAGCTTTGAAAGTCTACGAACTGTAATAACTTTTATTCTTGTCCTATTTCCTTGCATGCTTGGGAGTGGATAGTTGATGTAGAATGCTTTATCCCCTAAGTTGTTTTATTGATTTCCCAGAATGTTATGATTATAAGACTATGCTGTCAACTAGTTCTCGCATGCTTGTGTGTTTTGGAGATATTGCGTACTATAAGGCTCGGATGGCCTTATAGCTTTATTGTTTAATTGAGAAAAGCTGTATTGTATTGTTGGGACCTTGTTTAAGTGTTTACAGGTTTTTAGAATGTCCACGGTACAGAGGAGACTCTGTCCGTGTGTCGGGTCCGGACTTAACCTTTAGCTTGGGGGTTGGGTCGGGGCGTGACAATTCCCTCTTCTCGCTTGGGTTGCCTCCCAGGGAGATTTGGGCCGTAGATTGATGGATACTTCTGGGGTATTCCAAATTGGTGTTATAAGGTGGTTGCACGCTTATTGTCATCGTTGTCAACATCAAGCTCGAGATTGATGTATCGCTCGTGAAATGGTACATTGCTCGTATGAGTGAACCATAGCCTTCAAAGTGTGGTATAGCTTTGAATGGTTGTGTTAATGCTTTCAGTAATTGCTTATTGTATTGATTATTTGTTTTGATTGCTTATTTATCAGTTATATTGCTTAACTGTCTTATTTGCATTGCACGACTTTCTTTCTCTCCAATTCGATATCTGTCTCGCCCTCACTGAGTATACGTGTTGTGTATACTCACTCCTCACCACCACATTTCAGGAAATGCCATGTTAGCTGGAAAGTTCGTGATTTCGTGAAAGTCCGTGCTTGAAGAGTTGTCCTGCGTGCCTATGTGACTTGAGTTGTCAAAGTTGTAAAGTTGTATGCTTTTATGTATTATATGTATTTAATGTTAAAGGGGATGTAATTTAAGTTTCACTAGATTATGTATTTAGTTAATGTAGCTTAACTTCAATGTATATTTGTAATGACAAAGGAAAAGAGATAGAAAGGTATGATAGTCTAGCTTATGATATAGGTTGGTGTAGTTTAATTGCTAAGCTTGAATATATATTTACTTATATTTTGCTTGTTGTGAACCAAGGCTCGGATGGCCTTGAGGTGGTTGAATGTTTGGACATGGTATTGGTCCACTTATATGCTGTCGCAGGTTTTACTTTTCGCCTAGAAACAGGGGAGACTCTGTCCGTTTTCCCTGAAAATTTATGCCCGGGTTTGGTTTGGGTTGTGTTTAGATCGATTGATAGAACTCCCGGTCTCGAGAGGGATCGGGGTATTATAGTCTCGCCCTCACTGAGTATACGTGTTGGGTATACTCACTCCTCACCACCACATTTCAGGAAATGCCTTGTTAGCTGGAAAGTTTGTGATTACGTGAAAGTTCGTGCTTGAAGAGTTATCTTGCGTGCTATGTGGCTTGGGTGTCGAAGTTTGTAAAGATGTATGTTCATATGTTGTATGTATTTATTGTTAAAAGAAATGTAATTTAAATTTAGCTAAGTAGCTGAGATGAATTGATAAGCTAGATTATGTAATCAGTTAGCATAGCTTAACTTCAAAGCATGTTTGTAATGTCCTAAGGAAAAGAATTAGAATGGCATGATAGTTTATTGTATGCTGTAGCTTAGTATGGTTTAATTGTCTAGTTTGAATGTACTTGTCAAAATGAAAAGAGATAGATTAGCTTTTAAATTGGAAATGTATGTATACTTGTTGAGTTTAAAGTGTTGAGAAGCGAGGCTCGGATGGCCTTGAGGAAGTTTTGTATGGTTGGACACGGTGTTGGTCCATTTATATGCTATTACAGGTTCTGCAATTTACCTAGAAATAGGGGAGACTCCGTCCGTTTTCCTTGAAAATTTATGCCCGGGTTTGCTTTGGGTTGTGATTAATAGGGGAGACTCCGTCGATTGATAGAACTCCCGATCTCGAGAGGGATCGGGGTGTCACAGTTTGGGTTGTCATAGATCGTTTAACGAAGATAGCTCATTTTATTTCGATGAGGATGAGAGATGAAGTTACAAAGTTGACGGGTCTTTATTTGGATCAGATTGTTAGACTTCACGGGATTCCATCTAGTATTATCTCATATCAAGATCCTCAATTTACTTCTCATTTGTGGAAGAAACTTCAAGAGACCTTGGGTACTCAGTTAAACTTCAGTACTGCGTATAATCCATAGACCGACGGTCAGTCTGAGTGGACTATTCAGATTCTGGAAGATATGCTTAGGGCTTATGTTCTGGACTTCGGGAAGAACTGGGAGAAACATCTACCACTTGCCGAGTTTGGCTATAACAATAGTTATCAAGCTACTATTGGGATGGCACCTTTCGCAGCTCTTTACGGTCGTAAGTGCCGTTCACCTTTATATTGGAATGAGGTAGGAGAGATGAAGACTGTTGATCCGACTATCATGCCAGAGCTTCTTGAGAAGATTGAGAATGTTCAGTTGATCAGGCAGAGAATGCTTACGGTGCAGAGTAGATTCAAGAGTTATGTTGATAAGCGTCGTCGGGATTTAGAGTTTGCAGTCGGAGATCGGGTTTTCTTGAGATTGTCTCCTCGTAAGGGGTTTGCTCATTATGGTAAAGGTGGAAAGCTGAGTCCGAGATTTGTTGGGCCGTTTGAGATTACCGGCAGGGTTGGTAAGTTAGCATATCGGTTGGCTTTACCGGAGAACTTCTCTAATGTCCACGATGTATTTCACGTGTCTAATTTGCGGAAATATAATCCAGATCCTTCTCATATTCTTGAACCAGCGCCGTTATAGCTTCGTGAGAATTTGACTTATGACTAGCATCCGATTCGTATTCTTGATCAGATGGAACAAGAGTTGAGGTCAAAGAAGATTCCGATGGTTAAGGTGTTGTGGAAGCATCAGGGTATCGATGAAGCTACCTGGGAGAGACGAGATAAGATGCAGCAGCAGTACCCAGATCTGTTCAGTACATCAAGTAAGAATTTCAAGGGCGAAATTTCTCTAAGGGGGGGGGGGGGGGGGGAGAATGTGAAACCCCACTTTTTTGCTTTAACTTGATTTACGTGCTTTGTCTCCTTTTGCGTGCATATGACCTGTTTATGTGCTGTAGGGCCTAGAATGTTATAATTTTGATATCAATACTCCTAATACGTGCTAAATGTGCATTCATGAAATTTTTATCAAAACGGAGTCAGAAATTTTATCGACGATTTTTAGTGAATAGTGTTTTTGAAACACGTCCGCTAAAATTTTCAAACTAGTCTTTTTAACCCTTCTAGACCTAGACCCCAGACTTTAATAGACCTGTGTTTAATTAAAACGGTTTTAAAATCAACTTTGGAATTTATTAGGGTTTTTACACCGACTTTTGCAAAAATCGAGTTTTAAGCCGACTCGGGTGAAATTGTTTGGTTGTAAAACTTCTTGTCACCTAAAAATAACCTACTTGAGCTATCTTAGGAGTTCCAATTTTGTTTTGAGCAAGGAGATAGATAAAATGCATTTAAAAGACAAGAAAATGAATTAAAGGACTAAAATACTACTTTGACTTTGCATTTTATTTATTTGACCAAGCTTTTAAATACATATTGTCATCAACACACACTTAACACAACACAAAACACACTCAACAAACACATAGGAGGCCGAGAGGAAGAAGAGAGAAAAAGAAAGAAAAAAACTCAAGCTTTCCAAGCAAAAATTCAAAGAAAAACCTAGTTTTTGTCCGTAGAACTTCGTGCCGACTTGGATTCCGCTTGTTGGGCACGCATTGCACGCATTCCTAGGCTTATATCGCATCAAAGGTGAGAGAAAAATTTTGGATCTCAAAAGTTGTCTTTTGCATTTTTGCGTATAAATGAAAATTGAACCGTTAGAATTCTAATATGATGTTAGATTATTTCTCCTTGCATGCTAGGGATCATTTAGGTGTAATACTACGAGTTTTTATCGGTTGTAGCATAATTTTTATTTTTTGGGTATTTAATTTTGAGTAATTTGTTCAATGTTGATTAAATTGAGTTGTGTTGATCAAAATCGATTGCTGTCGATTTCTAAAAACTTGATAATTACGTGGTAGCGCTGTTGTAATGCCGAATTTTCAATTGCGTTGTCCGTGTGAAAACCCGGAAAATTCAACCTTGACACCTTAGGGTTTTAGGGTTATTGGGCATGATTTGGAGGTGTTATGGCGGTTTTCCGAGAGGGCTAATGTAGTTGGTTGAATGGGTGAGTGATAGAAACTGATTTGGCGGTGTTTGGATTAGTAGAATGTAGGTTATGAATTTTTGAAGTTTAGGTTTTCTTTAAATTATTGAGTTGAGCCTTAGTTGATCGGGTGTGGTTTGAGTGAGTGAATGGTGAGTTGTTGATGGGTAAACTAGGGTTTAATTGTGTATATAAATCATGTCTGGTTGGATGACCTACTTTGTTATTTAACTTAGTTATTTGTTGTCTAATTGATTATTGATGCTATTATTGATGAATATATGATTATTGATTGATTATTGATGATTGTTATGGAGTCTTGGTATGTGTGTGCCACCTCTCGGGCAGCGTTGGGCTGTCAGGTTGAAAACAGTATGACTACCAAAGACTACCTCCAGCTCGCATGACGGAGGTGTCATGAAGGGCGAGGCTAGTGAGGTACCTCGGGTGCGTGAGTAATGGGGAGTTATAAGAAGAATGGTTGAGATCGTGATGGCGTTTGGAGCTACACCAACTAGTGTATCCTTTATTGAATGGTCATATAGATTATATGATGATAGTATTATTGATGTTATTGTGTGTTTATTGACTCAAAGGATTATTCCAAGGAGTTTAGTAAACCTTGCTCGAGATCTATCGGATCCTCACTGGGCTTATTTTATATAAGCTCACTCTCTATTATTGCATGCATACAGGTGTACTATCGCAAGATTACGGGTACGTGCCTCCAGAAGAGGAAAATGTGCCTTACGTGGATGAGTCCTATGTTCCAGAGTCTTGTCCTTGATGTTGTAATGTTTTATTATCTTGTATATTAACTTAGAAGACTTTTATATGCTTTGTAGTTCATAAATGTAAAAGATGTTGAAAGTAAATGAATTAGTTGACGCAATCTTAGTAGCCTTTCTTTTGTCTATGTTTAGGTTGCTAGGTTGGTATCAACATATTTTGCAATGTATATTAAGGTTTCTGTCTTATGTTGGAACGGAGGCGTATAACGAGGAAAGATTATTGTATAATATGGTTAAGATGTATGTTGTATTTTATTGAAGAGTTATTTGTTGTATGGTTTGTGGAGTTGATGTATGTTGTTCTATTGAGGTTGGTTTAGAGCCTCGGTGTCCTAATTACTGTCATTATACTGCCGAAATTCCGTTGCGTACTGACTGATTGTAGGTGGGTTCGAGTTGGGGCATGACATGTTTTATTTGTGAAGAAAAAGGATGGTACCTTGAAATTATGCATTGACTATCGTGGTTTGAATCAAGTGACCATCAAGATCAAGTCCCTTTGCCATTGATTGATGAGTTGTTTGATCAATTTCAGGGAGCCAAAGTCTACTCTAAGTTTGACTTGAGGCAGGGGTATTATCAGCTTTGGATTCGTACGGAGGATGTTCCGAAGTCTGCTTTCAGGACTTGGTACAGGGATTATGAGTTTGTTGTTATGCCCTTTGGACTAACTAATGCGCCGCAGTATTCATGGATCTTATGCATCGGGTTTTTCAGCCATACTTAGACTAGTTCGTGGTGATCTTTATTGATGATATCTTGGTTTATTCTAAATCTGAATTAGAGCACGAGCAACATCTGCCGCTTGTCTTACAAAAGCTGCAGGAGCATCAGTTGTTTGTGAAGTTCAGCAAATGTGAATTTTGGCTACAACGCATATATTTTCTTGGCCATGTTATCACACAGAGCGGTATGTCGATAGATCCCACTAAGATTGAAGTGGTGATGTCTTGGAAAGATCCGGAGAATGTTTCAGAAGTTCGTAGCTTTCTTGGCTTGGCGGGTTATTACCGTAGGTTTGTCAAGGGCTTTTCTAAGATTACAGGGCCACTTTCTAAGTTAATTCAGAAACAGACTAGCTTTGTTTGGGATGAGAAATGTGAGAGTGGGTTTCAGGAGTTGAAAAGATTGACTACTGCTCCAATACTTGCTCTACCAGAGGGGACCGATAATATGGTTATCTACAGTGATGTATCCAAAGATGGCTTGGGATGTGTACTTATGCAGAATGGCTAGGTTATTGCCTATGCTTTCAGGAAGTTGAAACCGTATAAGGTGAATTATCCGACTCATAATCTTGAGTTGGCAGTAGTTGTTTTCACACTAAAAAAATGGCGACATTATCTGTGAGGCAGTAAGTTCGAGATTTTCACTGATCATAAAAGTCTTAAATATTTGTTCTCACAGAAGGAGTTGAATATGCGTCAACGGAGATGGATAGCACTTCTTGGAGACTATAATTGTTCTATCAGTTATCTGCCTAGGAAGGCAAATGTTGTGGCAGACGCTCTTAGCTATAAGGCGAGTGTTTCTTGTTTGGCTATCAAGAAGTGGGAGGTTCTTGAGGAATTCACTTATTGGAGACCGGAGTTAACTCAGGTTAGAGTGATGTATTCATATCTCCGTATTCAACCTTTTTTGTTGTCTTAGATCAAAGAAGTTCAACAACTTGATGTTCAACTTCAGAAGATCAAGGATCAGATCACAGATGATCAGTCTGACTTTAAATTCCATGAGGACAGTATTCTTCGATTTCAGAACAAGGTTTGTGTTCTCGATGGACCGGACATGAGGCGAGGCATTCTAGAGGAGGCTCATAATTCCAAGAATACTATTCATCCTGGTGGAACCAAGATGTATTGGGACTTGAAGCAACATTATTGGTGGAATAATATGAAGAGGAAGATTGCTCAGTTTCTATCTAGATGTTTGACTTGTCAAAGAGTGAAAGCCGAGCATCAACGACCTGCAGGTTTGCTTCAGCAGTTGGCTATACCAGAGTAGAAATGGGAGCATATTACGATGGACTTCGTCACTGGTTTGCCTAGAAGACCGAGAGCTAACAATGTAGTTTGGGTTGTTGTGGATCGTTTGACAAAGACAACTCACTTTATTTCTATGCAGATGGGGGATGAATTTGCAAAGTTGACGGATCTTATTTGGATTAGATTATTTGACTTCACGGGATTCTATCTAGTATTGTATCAGATCGAGATCCTCGATTTACTTCTCGTTTGTGGGAGAAACTTCAGGAGGCTTTGGGTACTCAGCGTAATTTCAGTACAGCGGATCATCCACAGACCGATGGTCAGTCTGAGAGGACTATTCAAATTCTGGAAGATATGCTCAAGGCTTGTGTTCTAGACTTCGGGAAGAACTGGGAGAAATATCTACCACTTGCCGAGTTTACCTATAACAATAGTTATCAAGCTACTATTGGGATGGCACCATTTATAGCTCTTTACGATCGTAAGTTCCGTTCACCTTTGTATTGGGATGAAGTAGAGGAGATGAAGACTATTGATCTGACTATTATGCCAAAGCTTCTAGAGAAGATAGAGAATGTTCAGTTGATTAGGCAGAGAATGCTTACGGCACATAATAGATTCAAGAGTTATGTTGATAAGAGTCGTCGGGATTTGGAGTTTGTAGTCGGGGATCGGGTTTTCTTGAGATTGTCTCCTCGAAAAAGGTTTACTCATTATGGTAAAGGTGGTAAGCTGAGTCCGAGGTTTGTGGGGTCGTTTGAGATTACTGGCAGAGTTGGTAAGTTAGCATATTGGTTGGCTTTACCGGAGAATTTCTCTAATGTCCACGATATATTTCACGTGTCTAATTTGCGGAAATATAATCCGGATCCTTCTCATATTCTCGAGCCAGAGCTGTTACAGCTTTGTGAGAATCTGATTTATGACGAGCGGCCGATTTGTATTCTTGATCGGATGGAACAAGAGTTGAAGTCGAAGAAGATTTCGATGGTTAAGGTATTGTGGAAGCATCACAGCATTGAGGAGGCTACTTGGGAGAGGCAATATCAGATGCAGCAGCAGTATCGAGATCTATTTCGTACATCAAGTAAGAATTTCGAGGACAAAATTTCTTTAAGGGGAGGAGAATGTGAAATCCCACTTTTTTTTCTTATCTCGATTTACGTGTTTACCTCGTTTTGCGTGAATTGACCTGTTTATGTGCTATATGACTTAGAATGTGTTAAATATGTGATTAATACTCCTAATACATGCTAAGTGTACATTCATGAAATTTTCATCAAAAACGGAATCAGAAATTTTATCGTCGGTTTTAGTGAATAGTATTTGAAGCACCTGTCCGCTAAAATTTTTACAGGGGTGTTTCAAATGTTTTAAAACCTAGTCCTCGGGTATTAATAGACCCGTGTTTGATTAAAACGGATTTGGAAATGGTTTTGAAATTTTAAAGATTTTTACACTTTCTTTTGCAAGAAAACAAGTTTTAAGCTGACTCGGATGAAATTGTTTAATGTAACACTTTTTGTCACCTAAAATATATTGTCTAGAATTAATTTAGTTGTCAATTTAATAGTTGAGCAAGAAATAGTCAAGAAAAGAATTAAAAGACTAAAAATAGAATTAAAAGACTAAATAAACTACTTTGAAAAGACTAGTTTTTGTCCGTAGTTTTTCGTACCGAGTTGGCTTCCGCTTGTTGGGCCCTCATAGCACACATATCTAGGCTTGTTTCGAATCAAAGGTGAGAGAAAAATTCTAGATCTCAAAAGTCATCTTTTGTATTTTTGCATATAATTGAATATTAAACCGTTAGAATGTTAATTTAAGTTATATTATTTCTCAATGCATGCTAAGGATCGATTATATGTATTCTTATGAGATTTGAACATTAGTAGCATAAATTTTTATTTTCGGGTATTTAAAGTTGATAGTTTGGCTATTTGTTGATTATTTTGAGTTGTAGTGGTTGAAATCGATTGCCGTCGATTTGTAAAAGTTTTTTAATTACATGGTAGCGCTGTTATAATCCCGAATTTTCGATAGCTATGTTGGTGTGAAAATCCAAAAATTTCATCCTAGGTGCATTGAGGTTTTAGGGCTGTTGTACTTGATTTGGATGCGTTTTGGTTTGTTTCCGCGAGGGCTAACGTAGTTGATTGAATGTGTTAGTGATAGAAACTGGTTTGGAGTTGTTTGGATTTGTAGAATATAAGATATGATTATTTGAAGTTTAGGTTGTCTTTCTTTAAAGTATTGAATTATGCCTTTAGTTGATTGGGTGGTGTTTGAGAGATTGAATTGTGAGTTGTTAATGGTTAGACTAGGGTTTAATTGTGTGTTTAACGCATATTATGTTGGATGGCCTACCATGTCATCTAACTTAGTTGTTTGTTGTTTAATTCATTATTTGATGTTATATTGATGAAAAGATGATCATTGAATGATTATTGATGAACCAGGAGATAGTCAACGGAAAAGGTTGTCCTCCTGTTATGTGAATGTTTATATTATTGCTGAGTCTTGGTATGTGTGTGCCACCTCTAGGGTAGCATCGGGCCGTCGGGTTGATAATGGCATGACTACCAGAGGCTACCCTCATCTCGCATGGGCGGAGATGCCGTGGAGGGCAGGGCTAATGAGATACTTCAGGTGTGTGTGTCATGGGGGTGATAAGAAGTTGGTTGAGATCGTGATGGCGTTTGGAGCTACACCAAATAGAGTATCCTTTATTGATTGGTCATTATAGTAATGTGTTTGTATTGTTATTGATGTTTATTGTGTGTTTACTGTTCAAAGGATCATTTTCAAGGAGTATAGTAAATACTGTTAGAGATCTATCGGATCCTCACTGGGCTTGTTTTATATAAGCTCATTCTCAATTATTGTATGCATGCATGTGTTACTGATTCTGACTACGGGTACGTGCCTCTTGAAGAGGAAAATGTGCCTTTCGTGGATGAGTCTTATGTGCAGGAGTCATTGCCATGAGATTGTTTGTAGTCGATGTATTATGATGTATTATAAAACTACTCTAACTTAAAGACTTATGTATGATGGTTTAGTAGTCTTTCTTTTGAACATGTTTAGATTACTAAGTTGGTTTATAATCTATTTTGAAATGTTTGTATAGCTTATGTAAGAAGTTGGAACAGAGGCGTATAACTATGAACATATTGTTAAAGAAATGATAATTGTACAATATGGTTATGTTGTATGTTGTTAACTTAGTTGAGGGGTTGATTGTTGTATGCTTGTGGAGTTTGGTGTTATGGTACTCTGAGGAGGTTAGTTTAGAGCCTCGGTGTCTTAATTACTGTCGTTATACTACCGAAATTCCATTGTGTCCTGACTGATTGTAGGTGGGGTCGAGTTGGGGTGTGGCAAGAGCTTTGTAGGTAAAAAACATAGAATATGGAATGTAAGCTTAAACTAACTGGTTAGATAATAAAAGGTAAGATTAGGTTTTATAGAAAATGGGAAGGATCCAAGCTAGTTCCACCATTAGTGAGGAATATTTTTTTGATTATTAAAGGAATGAAGTAGACTGGAAAGAAGATGGATTTGTGAATCCATTCGCGAGGAAGACAAAAGCAAGAACGGTAAGAGCTCCATAACCGAATTGTCTTCCTATAACTAAGAAGAAAGCGCTCTTACCTCTCCTTCTTATTGAAACCTTTATTTCATCAATCCCTTTCCATTTTATATCAATAGGGAGCTCCTGCCTCTCATTCATCCAGTTGTGATCAATATCGCCCAACAAAGCCCCTCCTTTATAGATGAGGGGGACTACCTTCGCTACCGCTCTCTCCAAGCCGACCATAATAGAATAGATAGGCCAAGCTTCTCTCATTATTATCTAGCTTGAGTGGCTTAACGCTCCTTCCTCAGGCAAGAAGAATAAACTGATAGACTGAGAACAGAGGGAGGGATGACATTCATTCTTTACTTACCGCAAGAAGGAACGGCAGCTCGCTAAGGCCAACACCTACTCCTCCTCCTAGTACAGCTACTACAGTTATGACTGACCGGTAAGCAAGATCTACGAAGTTCTATTGGTCGACTTGTGTCGTCTCTGTCTATTCCGTTTAGGGAATTAGCTTATGTAGGATAAGGCCAACCTTTTTGAATATCAGTAAGCACTCCATGAAGGGAATGAATGGAAATACTTCGACTCATATGAGTTCAGGTCTTTCTTCACGTCTTGAAGGTGTAAAATCAATAGTAGCTTATTCTGCTACAATGGGTTCAGCCTCTTTAGCCTTTTGTAATAGTTGTTTTCCTTAGTTCTGAGATCTTACTTAAAAATTGACGAAGACAGTCATTCAGTTTACTGAAAAAATAACTATTTGAAAGTGGAGTGAACGGGAGGCTACAAAGAGTATGATTCCCTTTTTTCAATAGTAGTTCTCTCTCCCCTTTATCTGATCCTCTCGATATAGCTCCTTCCCGCGACAATTGCCAATTCTTGGTCATTGAGATTCATGGGCCATTCGGATCTTTATTTAGGTTTGGAACCCTATCTTTTTCCCCATTCAAACAAATAGAAATTCTTGAAGTTTTTCTATTTAGAATCGTGTTAGGTCTAATTCCTATTATTGGCTGGATTATTCGTAACTGCATATTTACAATACAGACGCAGTGATCAATTGGACCTTTGATTAATTAACATCTCTTTTTTATTTACTATCTCATTTCTCTAATCCGCTGGAGGTCAAATTAAGGTTGCTCTTCAAGTTAGTGAAGTCATTTGATTGTAATTAGACCTAACAAGAACGGAATCACGCTTTGTAGGATTTGAACCTACGACATCGGGTTTTGGAGATCCACGTTGTACCGAACTGAACTATGTGCGCTTTCTTATCACAGTAGATACGACTGTAAAGAAAAATGATTCTTTTTCTACCTCCAATACATCTTGCATGCATATAGTCTCATAAAATGAAAATATGTATGTCCAATTTGAATCGATCTCAATGGATCACTCCTTACTGCCCAGAGGAGAAGAATAGGTAGGGATGACAGGATTGGAACCCATGACATTTTTTACCCCAAAAAAAGGCGTTACCAAGCTGCGCTACATCCCTTTCAATTAGTCTACAGTGTCATTGTATAAAATCCCTGCCCTGTTTTCCTTCACCTCGTTATTTCCTCCATCGATATCAAATTTCTCTTTCCATTCCTTCTTTTTTTTTTGTCTTTATTGATTTATATACTCATCATCATCCCGCCGCTCCTAGCAACGCTTACTTATGAGAAAAAAGGGTTATAAATAATTAGCCCTTTGAATAAGTGAGGCTTTCCCAACAGAAAGATTTGTCATGCGACAGAGATCCGAATTCAGTGTATCTGGTTAAGCAAGCCCTGCCCGCCAGCTTCCACCCTGACAAAAAAGTTGAGCTCCTAGCGTGAAAGCTTGCTTTACTAAGAAACTAATAGTCGGCAAGAAACAAGGGGCGCGAAAGCCATTGTGCTAACACGCATCTGCTCGTTAGCGCTTTAGTTTTCAATAAGGGGTAGAGCTTGAAGAAGCGAAGCGAGCCTAGAGTAGCAGCCTATTACGTTTTTTTATGCCCCTTTGATGTGTTGTTAGTCAAGCGCTAGCGCCACTATAGAGTAAGGGTGTATTCTGCTATCAATGAAAGTGAAAGAAAGACAAAACAACCAGTGCCTTTTGTATATATCGAGACTTGTAGCATGATTCTTTACTCATCCCATACTGGGAAGAATTACAGGAAATGGTTCGATAATAAGACTTCTTCCTATTTGTTTCTCAATGATATCCGACGATCAAGACAATTCCCGTGAAACTCGTTCATTTCATAGAAGTTCATTCTTATTCTTACGAAGCAAATAACATTTCCTATTGATTTGTCCCATGGACTGGACCTATTCTGATTCTTAATTATCCATCGCTATGCTATTCCCAATGACTAGCAAAATTGAAATAGCGAAATTCTTGGGTCATCTCAATAGGTTCAGAAATCACACGTTTCTTTGGATAATCATAGCGTACTTCTGCATATCCACTCAGAGGAATGTCTTTTCATAATGGATGACCCTCGAAACCATAGTCTGTTGATATACGGCGTAGATCCGGATGATTGATGGAAGAAACACCAAACATATCCCACAATTCTCACTCCCTCCGGCCGGCTGATGGAAATGGATTGACTACTGGAGATATTTGTGTTAGTTCGTCTACACTGGTTTGTACACGAATGCGTGAGTTATACTGAGTACTTAGTAAATTATAGACCACTTCAAATCTTTGTTTTTGAGAGGGATAATCAACTCCACAAATATTGATCAAAACTTGAACCCTTGTATAGGTGGCAATTTCAGAAAGCACAACAATGGAAATAGGTAGTCTGTATTGGTATTAGATCTATTTCCATGTTCTAATCTTCCATTTTTTTGACCTATTTCTTGGGTAAAGTCTCTCAACTATATTTGAAAATAAATTGATTATCCATAAAGATAAAGAAACTTTTCTTTTAGTTCAGCTTCTTGCTCTAAAAATGAAGAAAGACTTGTCGAAAATCGCCGATTGCGTTGGTCCAACCAAGAAAGGCATAGGAGTCTTTGGGCATTGCTTGGGCCGAGTTAAGTAAAGACTGACTACATAAAAACTAAACAATAAACATGAAAACTTCCCTCTTAACATCACTAAGAAATCATTCTTCTAGTTTTGATTTCATTCTCGATTTAAGACTCTAGTTCTCAATAACATATTAAAGCAATCCTTGGAGTCCTTATAAAAGAGACTCTTTCTGCCATATCATTGGTTGTGCTTTTTGATCGTGCCCAGCTTTTCCAGACCATACTCTTCTTCAAGCATTTCGACGATTTGTTGAATCTTATTAGGTGAGCCTTATATGGATTTTCGTAACTCGATAATAATGTCAGCTACCAGATTTTCCAATGAGGTGAGCCTTCGCATATATGAGGCCTCGTTAGCTTAGCTCCACCCGTTGGCCCCAGTTGCTCCTGTTGCTCTTCTAACTCCCTCCAGATATCCTCTTGGTTGATTTCAACAGCTTGGATTTCAAAGAAAGAAGGATCAGGCTCCTAAGCTAGAGGTAGTGGCTCAGAAACTTCCGACACCGGGGGTAGGGCGGATCCCCATGTGCTAGAGGGAAGACTGGAAAGTTTGTGTTAAGCATATAGTAGGTTCTTGTCTTGTTTAGGCATTTGGCGCCTTCTTTGCTGGCCTGCTTGGTAACAAAGCCACCTTCTTTGGGGTCAATGAGGAGGACAATCCCGCACTCCAGGGGTTTCTTTCTTTACAATCGGATTATACCCGGCCCGGTCCTATTTCAAACAAAAGATGCAAAGAAGGGAAATCTTCGTAAAGGTAGCAAGGGCTTTCACCTTTGAATTGAGTAGTGATTATTCTATATAATCTACTTTTGTAATTGAAACTCTAATTGAAAGCAGACTCAAGCCTCACCCCTTCTTTTATGTATGTGCATTTTCTGAATCTAGTTCTAAATACTGGACTGATATTTCTCTGCTTCAAAGAGGGTCTATTTTGATAGATAGAGATAGACAGGAACTAAGCAATAACAACAGAATACCAAAGGCTTACTCCCATTTCTCTCTACTCTACTCTATCTATTAAGGCTATGAAGGAATTTATTCATAGAATGCTTTTTCATTTCACTACTTTTTGAAAACAACCGTACATGATAGATGTAATGACCCGACTCCCCACGTGGAGCCCACGCAGAGTCTCACCGAGCCGCCACTACCCAGGAATTGTCCGCTATTGGCAGTCCCTGGCCCGCAGGCACAGGTCCCTCACGGTTTTGTCCTCTCGAGAATCTCTTCTCAAAAGGGCCCTGGGCTGATATAAGAGACTAACTCTTATATCCAGCTCTCTCACTTCCAAATCTTCCGATGTGGGATTGTGTTACCACATTCCACCCCCCTTAAGAGGCCCCGCGCCCTCGCGGGCACGAGCACAAGGGAAGACTGGCTCTGATACCATTTGTAACGACCCGACTCCCCACGTGGAGCCCACGCAGAGTCTCACCGATCCACCACTCCCCAGGACTTGTCCGCTACTGCCAGCCCCTAACCCGCAAGCACCGGTCCCTCACGGTTTTGTCCTCTCGAGACTCTCTTCTCAAAAGGGCCCTGGGCTGATATAAGAGACTAACTCTTATATCCAGCTCTCTCACTTCCAAATCTTCGGATGTGGGATTGTGTTACCACATTTCAGAAGGGCGGAGTTCTGGGCTGCTTGATATAAGTGCTAAGTGGCCTTGTATCGTGCGGACGCGTTTTTACGTGGCAGTGGCTGCGTGGGAAGCAAACCCGTGAGGTGTATGGGCGCCAAAGCAGACAATATCCACATAGTGCGCTTTCGGGCAGGTTCGCCATGGCCTCGGTGCACGCTCGTCCCCTATGGGCGGGGTGTATCCTGCAGGCGTGAGAGCTGGGTTCGGGGCGTTACAAAGGTGGTATCAGAGCCAACCTTCTTTTGTACCGTTAGCCCGCGAGGGCGCGGGCCTCCTTAAGGGGGGGTGAATGTGAGGAATCGCATCCCACATCGGAAGGGCAGAGTTCTGGGCTGCTAGATATAAGTGCTAAGTGGCCTTGTATCGTGTGGATGCGTTTTCACGTGGCAGAGGCTGCGTGGGAAACAAACCTGTGAGGTGTATGGGCACCAAAGCGGACAATACGTGCATAATGCGCTTTCGGGCAGGTTCGCCATGGCCTCGGTGTACGCTCGTCCCCTATGGGCGGGGTGTATCCTGCAGGCGTGGGAGCTGGGTTCGGGGCGTTACAATAGACCTGGTGGAGGAGATTGTACCAAAGGAGACCCTTTTAAGCGATAGTTTGGTTGGGTGTGTCCTTAGTCGCCCCGGAGAAGCCATACCCTTAGGAAGCTTACCCAACTCATCGATTAACTCTCAATTAAGGCCAGTAAATCGTGCATAATTTAAGAGGAAATATTCTCTAAAAGCCGGCGCTTTCTTTGTGTTAAGAATGGATACTTCTTGGTCTTTGCTGGAATTCCAACTTGGGGATACCTTTGACCGATTTCCTGCCCCTTCATTATTATTAAATAGAGAAAGGATTTTTTGACGTCCATCTGCCGTAGACGCCAGGACTTACTTGTTTCATCAGAGATGAGCACTCGCATAGTAGTCATCTTTGCCACTGGAATAAACGTCTCGTCGTAGTCAATCCTATACTGTTGTGCTGTGAGAAAGCATGAGCAACCTCGTCCCTTCGACTGATCCATCACTTCGTCGTTTCACCTTATATACCTATTTGCAAGAAATTCTTCGACTGATCCATCACTTCGTTGTTTCACCTTATATACCTATTTGCAAGAAATTGGCTTTACTCTAGCAAGAAATGGAACAAGGTCCCATGTCTCGTTCTTCTTTAGAGTGGAAATCCCCTCGCGCATTGCGTTTTCCCACTCGTCATTACCCTTTGCGTCTTCAAACGAACTTGGTTCCCCGATCTCGGACACAGAACACTGTAAGAGCAGGACGACGTATGCAAAGTCGGCTTGCATATACTTCAGATTACACTTCTTGATCTGCAAAGATCTTCTCAGACTTGGCTGATTTTGAGTCATGATGTCTTCCATTGGTAGTGGTCTCTTCTGTTGACTATCTCGCAACTCTTTTCGTGAGCTACTCTCTCCACTTCTTGGAGAAGTCTTTTCCTGGCTTATTGGCTTTGGACTTTGAACCTCGCGAATACCTATCTTCTATCAAATGGGCCTCAAAGAACTACTAGTTCGTGAACCTTATACCGCTCTGGTAACTGCGCTCGCATACTCGTGTTTAAACTCTCCGAGTCTGGTAACACTACATTCTCGGTAGACCACCTTGATGATGCCTCATCAAAGACAAGATGTGGTAAGACGTATGCTTTATTGGTGGTAGGATCAATACATATCCACCCTTTCTTCTGCTCATTGTACCCAGTACAGATAGACCGTATAGCTTTCTTTTCCAACTTTGTCCTCAACTGGTCGGGCACAAAGACATAGCAAAAGCACCCTAATACACTGAAATGTGAAAGGGTCAGCTCTCTCTTGTAAATACCCGATATGGCGAGAGGAAACCAAGCTTCGCTTGAGGCAATCTGTTGATGACATGGGCTTCAGTCATCATGCATTTGGCTTGGCTGCACATTCTTCACATGCATCATGCCGTTTCACCAAGATGTCGATTCTTCATCTCTGCGACTCCGTTTTGCTGTGTAATATAATAGCAGGCAAACTGTCTGCGAATCTCGTGTTTTTCAAGTAAGCACCAACTTCTGTGATGTATATTCCCCTCCAGAGTCTGTCCTCAAACATAGTTTTCTTTGCCTTTACTTTCAAAAAACATTCTCCACACTAATCTTCTAAACTCCATGAAATTTTGAAAGACTTTGGACTTCTCTTCTAAAAAATATACCCCACGAGTCATCATCAATAAATGATTGTATATAACGCTTACCTAAGCATGATGGTGTGGAGACTCTGCCAAAGACGTCTACTTGAATGAGCATGTCAACTTCTTCCCAGTTCTGTACATGCGCAAAGAATATCTAAGTCCCTCTTCCTTTCCTGAACCTGTGAGAACACTAACAGAATATGCCAGCAAAGATCTCATTCAAGACTTGAGAAATTTCATCCATCACAATAATGTCCTTTTTATGTGGTTGAGTAATAGGGCGTAGCTTTCCAGGTTTTTTTTTTTTTTTTGGAACAAACGATCTATCTATACATGAAAATGATAAAACAAAAAGAAATAATACCTTAATGCCTTATCAATGGAAAGGTCTTTGAAACTATGAATCTTTTATCTTTTCCTCTCCCACGATAAGGACATGTCTAAGGATGCTACTTCGGGAGGGCGTGCTTCTTTCTATGGAGGCGCGCATCACTTTGGATGTGCTTTACCAGCAGATGCATGAGTCGAAACCAAATAGCTAGGTACGTCATGGGAAGAGAATAAACAAAATCTGCATAATCCAAGTAAAAGTCCGCATCTCTCTAATCAAAATCATCATCACGACCAGTAGCTAATAAAATGGCTAGTCGATCTACCAGATCAACTTCTGCCTACCCCGTCCGGTCAAAGATCATTGAGAGTATTTTTTCTTCAACGAGAGGCCAGTCCTGTGGGATAGGATATTTGGCTCCATTGGTACTTCCCCTCCTTCATCCCTTCGTTCCAATCCATCCAGACATATATGGCAACCCGTACTAATTTCTTCGACCATAAAAGAAGGGATTGGACTCAGGTAGGCAAGGTAGGTTCTCAACCCATTTTTCCCATCAAGCAAGCATCAGAGTCCACAAGCTTTGTATCTTTCTCATCCGGGATGGGCTCTGAAAAATAAAGAGTTCTGAAAAATAAAGAGTTGCAAAATAGGAAAGACTTGCACAAAGAAGGGATGACTTTCTCTTCTCAGGCCAGTAACCTTTATTCGATGCGTATAGTTTTTGCTAGAGTGGGCGACTGTGTCCCTCCCACAAAGCGCGGTGCAAAGATGAGTTACAAGATGATTCGATGTTCCCAAATGTAATGATTCCTGTCCCAAGAGAGTCCGAAGTGGCATATTCGATGCAAGATGAACCTCTATCCATCAACTAATATGTTTGGGGGAGGGAAAAAAAGCATCGATCTCCTTCTTCCACCCATGCGTCTTATTCAAAGGCGAGTCTAGTATTCTGCCCTTTCTGGTTGCTTGATTTCGATTCCTCTACTCAACCCGATTCAATCTCTCATGCCTTCTTGTTGTATCTTTCTGCATGATGAACCTCTTGGGGGAGTAGCGGAGTTTTCGCCTGTCCCTCTAGATTAGCCTTTTTCATCGGTGGGGGATAATCTGTCGGTATCACAGGTAGCTCATTCCTCTTGATTTGCCACAATTTGTTCCTAAAGATCCCCCTTTCATCGGGAATGAACCAAACTAGTAGGTCTCATCTGACTGTTCCTGTGATACCCCGAACCTGGCATGTATTCAATAGCATTTAAAGTTCATTTAAATTGCATTTTATTGACCTTTCACCTTCTTTGACCAAACTAGTTGACTTTTCATCTAAATTGACCAACTAGGACAAGGTGGGAATTTTTGAAATGTTTAATAAAGGGCAAACTTGGGATTAGAAAAAAAAAATGCAATGTTAAGTTAGTCAAATTTTGGGTCAAATTTGGAATTAAATCTGAAACAATTGGGGAAGAGTTAGGTAGCAAATTATATATGGTTGGAAATCTCTATGAGTCTAGTTTCTGAGGCTTCAAACCGTTCGTGAATTGGAGTTTTCTAGAAAAGTTATGACCGTTTTCGTAAGGTCGCGCATAGCTGTTTTGGTTTAGCGGGTTGACCGAAGCTTTGACCATTTGACTTCAACTTGTCATCTTATATATGCATAATACATTACAAAAACAAGCAAAAATCTGGAAAAAAAAAAAAAAGAAATGGCCAAAACCATGGGAGAAAAAGAAAAAAAAAGACTTCAACATCAAAACTTCCAATCTTAGCGAGAGCTTGCATGGGGTTGTTTCTGAGGCATCCAATGAGGTTTTCCTAGCGTCTAGGAGCATCTAAGGTGAGGGTTTCATCGTTATTTGCGCATTTGAAAATATTGTATATAAACTTTAATTTTGGGTTTTAGCCGTAGATTGCTATTTTAACTATTTTGATGCTTAAAGAATGTTCCTTGACAATTGTAGAACACATATTTGTAGACTTTTAGCATTTTCTACGGTTGAAAATAGCAATTGAAATTTTAAATGCGAATAGAATAGTATAATATGAATAGTAAACCCTCGTTACGTTAAAGTTGCTTCGTTTTGCGTTCTGTTGATGTAGGAAGGTGGTAGATATGCTAGAATGCCTAAATGTATGGTTTAATTGGATTGTGTATTGGAAAAAAAGAGAAAAATGGCTTGGTACATGTTGGGGTCATTTCGGTCGAGTTTGGAATTTCTCGATTTGCGTGAAGGCATTGTCGAGGTACGTCATGGAATCACTTTTGGTGCAGTTGTGACATTGGTTGGGTGATCGGTTGAGGTAGCTGTAGTTCAAATGAGCAAAGGGAGAAATCGGAGCTTTGCGGGAATTCTAGGGTAAAGTAGGGTTTCGTGGCCTTTAGATGTGACTTATGGTGACCTAGGAGAAGTGGTGAAGTCGGTTTCCAAAACTTGTGGCTCGTTTGAAAGTAATAGCGTTTTGAAAGTTGAGGTCATTTTGTGATTTTGTTTGTTTTCATAGTGTAATGCCTATAGAATGCTTATTATTGCTTGTTATGCGTTAAAGTTGGTTATGGTTGAATTGTATATCAATTGTTGATAGTGCTTGTTAGTATTGTTCTTGTTATTTTATTGATTGTAATTGCTTATTGTATCGCATGTTGTTACTAACCTGCACTTCAGTGCCTTGCTCGATTATCGTTATATATCTCGTATTGCATTGCATAAGTGTCAAGTGCATGAGTGATGGGCCTTTCTGGGTAGCCTCGAGTTGCTAGTGTTGGTTGCTCTAGCTCCGTGTCCTATTCCCTTTCTCGCTTGGATTGCTGCCCAGGGAGGTTTGGGTCGTAGAGTTGACAGAGTATGTCCAGAGTACTCTAACGGAAGTTATAAGGTGGGTGAGCTAGCGCGTCATCGTTAAAGTCATCGAAATCATGATTGTTCGAGTGAACCATAGCCTTCAGAGTGTGGTATAGCTTTGAATGGTTGTGTTAATGCTTTTATTAAGTGTTTATTGTATTGATTGTCTATATTGAATGCTTACTTGTCGGTTATATTGTTTAACTGCCTTATTTGCATTGCACGACTTTCTTTCTCTCCACCTCAATATATGTCTCGCCCTCACTGATTATACGTGTTGAGTATACTCACTCCTCATCACCACATTTCAGGAAATGCCTTATTAGCTAGAAAGTTCGTGGTTACTTGAAAGATCATGCTTGAAGAGTTGTCTTGCGTGCTATGTGGCTTGAGTTGTCAAAGATGCAAAGATTTATATTTTCATGTAATGTATGTGTTTAATGTTAAAAGGAATGTAATTTAAGTTTTACTAGATTATTGTAGTGGTTTGATAAGCTAGTTTATGTATACAGTTAGTATAGTTTAACTTCAATGCATGTTTGTAATGTCCAAAGGAAAAGAGTTAGAATTGTATGATAGTCTATTTTATGCAATAAGTTAGTTTAGTTTAGTTGCCAAGCATGAATGTACTTGTCAAAGATAAGAAGAGATAGGTTAGCATTTAAACTGGAAATGTATATTTACCTATGTTCGCTTGTTCAGAACCAAGGCTCGGATGGCTTTGAAGTGTTTCTTTGGTTGGACACGGTGCTGGTCCACTTATATGCTATTACAGGTTTTACATTTTTCCTAGAAACAAGGGAGACTCCGTCCATCTTTCCCTAAAAATTTTGCGCGCGTTTGGAATTGTGTTGTGATTAGATTGATTGATAGAACCTCCGGTCTCGATAAGGATCGGGGTGTTACAGGTGGTATCAGAGCTTGTTTAGCTCATATGCCGGGACAGGGTCCTCGGTCTGGTGGGTAGTGATCCTTGAATGTGTGCTTGTTAAGTGTGTCTTGAAAGTGTATGCTTGTATGTGAGATTGTATGTCTTGACTTGAATGTATGCACCTATGTGATATAGTTATGTGTTATTTGTTAAATGTTTCTCAAGTGAAGTGAAGTGTCTAGTTGTGTATTGAATTGACCTATTGAATTCGCATCGTGAATTGAATCGACCTCGTGAATTGTTATTTGCTTGAAGTATAGCTAGTAATGTGTGTATTGGAATGTCTTGAATTGGCTATGCTGTGATTTGAATTGATTATGTTGTGCTTGACTTGATTGTCGTGCTTGAGTGACTTTGTTGAATAAACTATTTTATAAACTTGCTTGCATAATTGTTTAAGGCACATATGTATAAATGTGATATCTTGGCATTCATACATGTCCTGTTGAAATGGTAAGAAAGACTTCTTCCTTTCCCTGAAGAGAAGTGTGTAGTAGCAGGCCCTCCAAGTTAGGGGGATTGAGGGGAGTAAGCAGTATTTGACTAGCCTTTATTTGGTAGTTGGAGTTTGTTTATTTGGATTCCTGTAAGGTTATCTCCCATGCTTAGTATAAATGACTTTCTTTGGAGTTCTACATGATTATTCTTTGGAGCATTTTTTTAATATTTCCTTGTTGGGCATTCATCGGGTATTTCTATATTGGCATTTCGTGGGAAACTTGGTTAGGATTTGAATCAACTTTTGGTGTTCTTTTTGTATTCTTATGGGGAAACTTTGATTTGAGTCTACTTACAATGATCAGTTTTGCCTGAGGTGTACTACTTTGGTATTCCTTGTGGACATTTCTCAATGGATTTGGCAATCGGAATTCTTATCGGACTTACTGCATAATATTATCTACAATATCTCCGCTCTAGTCTTTCTTGATATTTTATCGGCAATCGTGATTGGAATTCTTCAATAGTTTATGGTGCACCTACACGACATTCCCTCTGGAATTTTGCCCAATATTTGGTAGCAGTATTATTTTGGGAATCTACTTGGTTATTCAGCTTGGTGTTCATTCATGGACTTTTGATAAGTATATATATGTTGGCGTACATTTTGGATTCCCTATTCAGATGCTTCTTGAGCTATATTTTGGAAGACTTCCTTGAAACTTCTGAAATATGGTTGACTGGATTTCTTGTCTGGAGTCCTCCTGAGCAGTACTTGGGTTCTCGTTTAGACTTTACTTCAGACTATTTATTGGTATGTTCTCAGTACTTTTAGTTGGGATTCTATTATGGCATTCATGTCTAGTAAGAATTTTATTTGGAGTTCTATTTGGTATTCTCTAGAGCCTTTATTTGGCCTTATTATTTTGGAATTTTCGGGCAGTACTACTCGGGTTTCTTAGATTGGTTTTCTTCGGATGTCCTTATGTAGTGTCTTGCTCAGCAATCGATGAAGATTAGTCAAATTTGTATGTCAGATGATACAGAGTCCTATTGGAAGAAGAATTGCGAGGACACAATTGTTTTAAGGGGGAAAGGATGTGATACCCCGAACCTAGCATGTATTCAATAGCATTTAAAGTTCATTTAAATTGCATTTTATTGACCTTTCACCTTCTTTGACCAAACTAGTTGACTTTTCATCTACATTGACCAACTAGGACAAGGTGGGAATTTTTGAAATGTTTAATAAAGGGCAAACTTGGGATTAGAAATAACAAAATGCAGTGTTAAGTTAGTCAAATTTTGGGTCAACTTTGGAATTAAATCTGAACCAATTGGGGAAGAGTTAGGTAGCAAATTATATATGGTTGGGAAGCTCTATGAATCTAGTTTTTGAGGCTTCAAACTGTTCGTGAATTGAAGTTTTCTAGAAGAAGTTATGGCCGTTTTCGTAAGGTCGCGCATAGCTGTTTTGGTTTAGCGGGCTGACCGAAGCTTTGACCATTTGACTTCAACTTGTCATCTTATATATGCATAATACATTACAAAAACAAGCAAAAATCTGGAAAAAATAAAAATAAAGGGCCAAAACCATAGGAGAAAAAGAAAAAAAAAGATTTCAACATCAAAACTTCAAATCTTCGCGAGAGCTTGCACGGGGTTGTTTTCGAGGCATCCAACGAGGTTTTTCTAGCGTCTAGGAGCGTCTAAGGTGAGGGTTTCATCGTTATTTGCGCATTTCAAAATATTGTATATAAACTTTAATTTTTGGGTTTTAGCCGTAGATTGTTATTTTAACTGTTTTGATGCTTAAAGAATGTTCCTTGACAATTGTAGAACACATATTTGTAGACTTTTAGCATTTTCTACGGTTGAAAATAGCAATTGAAATTTTAAATGCGAATGGAATAGTAAAATATGAATAGTAAACCCTCGTTACGTTAAAGTTGCTTCGTTTTGCGTTTTGTTGATGTAGGAAGGTGCTAGATATGCTAGAATGCCTAAATGTATGGTTTAATTGGATTGTGTAATGAAAAAAAGGAGAAAAATGGCTTGGTGCATGTTGGGGTCATTTCGATCGAGTTTGGAATTTCTCGATTTGCGTGAAGGCATTGTCGAGGTACGTCATGGAAGCACTTTTGGTGCAGTTGTGACATTGGTTGGGTGATCGGTTAAGGTAGCTGTAGTTCAAACGAGCAAAGGGGAAATCGGAGCTTTGCGGGAATTCTAGGGTAAAGTAGGGTTTCGTGGTCTTTAGACGTGCCTTATGGTATCCTAAGAGGAGTGGTGAAGTCGGTTTCCAAAACTCGTGACTCGTTTGAAAGTATTAGCGTTTTGAAAGTTGAGGTAATTTTGTGATTTTGTTTGTTTTCATAGTGTAATGCCTATAGAATGCTTATTATTGTTTGTTATGCTTGTTAAAGTTGGTTATGGTTGAATTGTATATCAATTGTTGATAATGCTTGTTAGTATTGTTTTTGTTACTTTATTGATTGTAATTGCTTATTGTATCGCATGTTGTTACTAACCTGCACTTCAGTGCCTTGCTCGATTATCGTTATATATCTCGTATTGCATTGCATTAGTGTCAGGCGCGTGAGTGATGGGCCTCTCTGGGTAGCCTTGGGTTGCCAATGGTGGTTGCTCTAGCTCCGTGTCCTATTCCCTTTCTCGCTTGGGTTGCCGCCCAGGGAGTTTTGGGTCGTAGAATTGACAGAGTATATCTGGAGTACTCTAATGGAAGTTATAAGGTGGGCGAGCTAGCGCATCATCGTTAAAGTCATCGAAATCATGATTGTTCGAGTGAACCATAGCCTTCAGAGTGTGGTATAGCTTTGCATGGTTGTGTTAATGCTTTTATTAAGTGTTTATTGTATTGATTGTCTATACTGAATGCTTACTTGTCAGTTATATTGCTTAACTGCCTTATTTGCACTGTACGACTTTCTTTCTCTCCACCTCGATATCTGTCTCGCCCTCACTGAGTATACGTGTTGAGTATACTCACTCCTCACCACCACATTTCAGGAAATGCCTTTTAGCTGGAAAGTTCGTGGCTACATGAAAGATCATGCTTGAAGAGTTGTCTTGCGTGCTATATGGCTTGAGTTGTCAAAGATGCAAAGATGTATATTTTCATGTAATGTATGTGTTTAATGTTAAAAGGAATGTAATTTAAGTTTTACTAGATTATTGAAGTGGTTTGATAAGCTAGTTTATGTATACAGTTAGTATAGTTTAACTTCAATGCATGTTTGTAATGTCCAAAGGAAAAGAGTTAGAATGGTATGATAGTCTATTTTATGCAATAAGTTAGTTTAGTTTAGTTGCCAAGCATGAATGTATTTGTCAAAGATGGGAAGAGATAGGTTAGCATTTAAACTGGAAATGTATATTTACTTGTGTTCGCTTGTTGAAAACCAAGGCTCGGATGGCCTTGAGGTGTTTATATGGTTGGACACGGTGCTGGTCCACTTATATGCTATTACAGGTTTTACATTTTGCCTAGAAACAAGGGAGACTCCGTCCGTCTTTCCCTAAAAATTTTGCCCGAGTTTGGAATTGGGTTGTGATTAGATTGATTGATAGAACTCTCGGTCTCGAGAGGAAACGGGGTGTTACAGTTCCCATCCCCGGGATCGGCAGATAATTCGACTCTTGTGAAAAAAAGTCTGGAATGCCAAGTGCAGGTATTTTACCTGCATTCCTATCAATGAAAGGTATAACTGTTGGAATAATGATTTCTATTGCTATTTGTTACATTTCGGTCAGTAACATTAGTGAATTAGTGAAATGGAGATGTGCCGCTATCCAGACTATCTTGATGAACCAGAAGTGAGAAGGACTGGGTGATTTCAGGAGTGCTTTTCTTTTGCTTTTGTGCCTCCATCAATTGAATCTATTACACCCGATAGGCCATTAGTCGCAAAGAAGAAGAAATGGGGGACCATCTTGATCTCAAACACAAAATAAGCTGCTCAGAGAACTAGTAGATGAGATGGTAATATATATGGAAGCGAACGAAGGGAAGCAACAGGGTTAGACTACTGATCTTCTAGAGTAGCCTGACCCTGAGAAAGAGACTGTAATCGCCGCCGAGAATAAACATGCTGTGCCGGGTGATTGGAATCCTCTAAGGTCAGCTGAACAGGCTGACAATCGGTAGAAAATACTGAGCAAAGGTGCTAGCCTAAAGAGTGAGGCTAATCCATAACATCAACTACAGAAGAATGAGGTTCGAGTTGATGAACAGGAGAAGGCCGCAATACATCTCTATCATCATTTTCCCCCTGGGCTAATTAATTAGGTTAAGAAAAATATGAGGCGACTCCATTAAAGAGAGCATTCAAGGATACATCGAGTCTCTTGGATTTCTCGTCATAGCATCTATATCCGGAATGAGCATATCGAAGAAAGATATAAGGCCTTGGGGATAATTTTTCTCTTAATTGCGCAAGAATATGAACAAAGCACGTGCATCCAAACAATCACAAATGACATAGTACTGCCCCAGTAAGAAGTTCATGAGGTGCCGCAGTGACACCCCGATCCTTCTCGAGACCGGGAGTTCTATCTATCAATCTAATCACATCCCAAATCCAAACACGGGCATAATTTTCAGGGAAAACGGACAAAGTCTCGCCTGTTTCTAGGCGAAATGCAAAACCTGTAATAGCTTATAAATGGACCAACACCGTGTCCAACCATACAAAACTTTCTCAATGCCATCCGAGCCTTGGTTCACAACAATTATACTCAGCAAGTATACATACTTTTCCAATTTAAAGCTAAACTATCTCTTTTCATTTTTGACAAGTACGTTCAAACTAGAAAATTAAACCATACCAAGCTACTGCTTAGAATAAACTATCATGCCATTCTAACTCTATTCCTTTGGACATTACAAACATGCATTGAAGTTAAGCTATGCTAACTGATTAGATAGACTACCTTATCAATTCACCTCAACTACATAGCTAAATTTAAATTACATTTCTATAAACAATAAAAACAAACAACATATGAACAAACATCTATGCATCTTTGATAACTCAAGCCACATAACACGCAAGACAACTCTTCAAGGACGAGCTTTCGCGAAATCACGAACTTTCCAGCTAACATGATATTTTCTGAAATGTGGTGGTGAGGAGTGAGTATACACAACACGTATACTCAGTGAGGGCGAGACAGATATCGAGGTAGAGAGAAAGAAAGTCGTGCAATGCAAATAAGACATTTAAGCAATATAATTGATAAATAAGAAATCAAGACAAACAATCAATACAATAAGCAATTACTGAAAGCCTTAACACAACCATTCAAAGCTATACAACACTCTAAAGGCTATGGTTCACTCATACGAGCAATGTACCATTTCACGAGCGATACATCAATCTCGAGCTTGATGTTGACAACGATGACAATAAGCGCGCAACCACCTTATAACACCAGTTTGGAATACCCCGGGAGTAACCATCAACTCTACGACCAAAATCTCCCGAGGAGGCAACCCAAGCGAGAAAAGGGAATAGCACACAGAGCAAGAGCAACCAACATCGGCAACCCGAGGCTACCCGGAGAGGCCCATCACTCACGCCCCGACACTATACAATGCAAAACTCAATACAATGCGATAAACGAGCGATGGCATAACAATACAGATTAGAGACGATAAACAAGATATCACGCATTATCAACAATTGTTAAACATTTCAATCAACAATCAACTCTAGCAAGCGTAATAAGCATTAACAAGCATTTACAATCAAATAAGTAACAAGAACAACACCAACAAACATCATCAAGCAATAACAAGTATTCTATAGGCATTATAAGCATTCTATAGGCAACATAAGCATTCTATAAGCAATATAAGCATTCTATAAGCAATATAAGCATTCTATAAGCAGTATTCTATGAAAACACACAAAATCACGAAAATGACCCCAACTTACCAAACGCTACTACTTCCAAACGAGCCACGAGTTTTGGGAATCGACTTCACCAATCCTCCTAGGTTACCATAAAGCACGACTATATACCACAAAAGCCCACTTACCCTAGAATCCCCGCAAAGCCCCGATTTTCCCCTTTGCTCGTTTGAACTACAACTACTTCAACCGATTACCCAACGAATGTCACAACTGCACCAAAAATGCTTCCATGACGTACCTCGACAATGCCTTCATGCAAATCGAGAAAATTCTAAACTCGACCGAAACGACCCCAACTTTCACTAATGTATAATTCTCATTTTTTCCATTACGCAACCTAAACAAACCATGCATTTCGGCATTCTAACATACCTAGCACATTTTCACATCAACAGAAAGCATAATAGCGCAACTTCATCGTTTCAAGGGTTTACTATTCATAAATTACTATTCAATCAACAATTTATATTTCAATTTCGATATTCAACCGCATAAAATGTTAAAAAACTATAAATACATGTTCTACGATTTCTAGGGAACATACTTTAAGCCTCAAATCAATTAAAACAACAATATACGGATAAAACCGAGAAATCAAAGTTAACACACAAAATATTCAAATGTGCAAATAACGATGAAACCCTCACCTTAGACGCTCCTAGACGCTAGGAAAACCTCGTAGGACGCCTCGAAAACCACCCCGTGCAAGCTCACACGAAGAATCGAAGATTAAAGTTTGAAATTTCTTTTTTTTTCTCCTTCATTTTCGGCTCTGCTTATTTTCTGTTCAGCCCTCTTTTTTTGTTTTGTGCTAATTTAAGCTTTTAAAAGGCAATAAACAAGTCAATGGGTCAAGGCTTTGGTCAAACTAACTTAAACTTGGTAAAATAGGCTTATTTCATGCATTTTAAAGCTAAAACAACTAAAATAAATCCAATTCTAGTTAAATACAACTTAAAACACTAAAATTAAAATCCTAAATCCTAGTTTTCACTATTTGCTGAGGACTGGTAATCATTTCCTAACTCTCCCTCTCGATATGCTATGCACTTTGCGTCAATAAAAGAATAACAATTAAATCTCGAAGAATTTAAGAAATATATCATTTTTGGAAAGCATCATAGTTTAAAATTTACTCCGGCTCGGAGCTACTTTTCATTTACTTGAAATTCGAGCATTTAAGTGCAAGAAAAATAAAATCGATTGACATCAATATGAAAAATAGTTGATATGCCGTTAAAATAATTAACTCAAGTATTATTTTAATTACCTCTAAAAGAAATATGAAATAAAGCTACATATAAATGTTTAACTAAAAATAAACACAAATCCAAAGCTAACATTTAAGATGTCACTTAATTTAAATGCATTTAAAAGCATTTAAATGCATGCCGGGTTCGGGTTATCACAGCCGCTACAACTTCTTCCCTCTCTCTTCCCCCAAAAAAGGAGAGAGATATCCCGTCCCTTATTTATGCACATCCATATACAAAGGTGTACAATTTGGTCAAAATCTGCGGTTCTTTAAGTTCATTCACTGACGGTTCTCTTACTTGCTCTAGTGGCTGGCAAAGGCCAACCAAGAGGGGATAACAAATGGCTTAGGAATCGACCAATTCTGAGCAAACTCGTGAAGCTGCAGCTTGGATTATCATAGAATAAGAGGAGCCGTCTTAGGAAATGACTTAACATAAAAGACAGATGCCTGCCACTACGAAACGAGGGAGCAACTTGTTTGGTCTTGCGGTGCACTCATTCCCGTTACGAGATGAGGCCTCAGCTTGGCACGAGACCAAGACTACTTACAAATCACACTAATAGCGGCACTGAGTGGCTAGAGATTGATTGAAAAGGCAGCCCAACCGCCCCTCTCCCCTACTAGCCGTCTGTAACGCCCCAACTCGACCCCTCCTACAAGCAGTCAGGATGCAACGGAATTTCGGCAGTATAGTGACAGTAATTGGGACACCGAGGCTCTAAACCAACCTCTTCGCAACTCATACATCCATATGTTATACGCCTCCGTTCCAATATCATACATTTACTATATAACATACATTCCCAAAATAGATTATAACCAAACTAGCAACCTAATCATGATCCAAAACAAGACCACGAAGCTAGCAACATTTAAATCATTATCTTTATAACATCTTATACATCATAAACTTCTAAGTAAATACAAAACATCTAGTTTTGATATACAAGATAACAAAAGAGAACTACATCTCAGATATCAATGACAAGACTTTGGCACATAAGACTTGTCCACATAAAGCACATTCTAAGCTTCCTGGGGCACGTACCCATATTCCTGTTCTGTAACACCTGTATGCATGCAATAATTGAGAGTGAGCTTATATAAAACAAGCCCAGTGAGGATTCGATAGATCTCTAACAGTATTTACTATACTCCTTCGAAATCATCCTTTGAACAATAAACACCAAATAAACATCAATAACAATATAAGCACATAAATTATAATGACAATTCAATAAAGGATACTATAGAGGTGTAGCTCCAAACGCCATCACGATCTCAACCAACTTCTTATCACCCCTATAACACACACACCCGAGGTACCTCACTAGCCCTGTCCTCCATGGCATCTCCGCCCATGCGAGATGAGGGTAGCCTTTGATAGCCATGTCGTTTTCAACTCGACGGCCCGATACCGCTCTAGAGGTGGCACACGCATATCAAGACTCAGCAACAATAATAAACATTCAATCACAAGAGGACAACCTTTTCTGTTAACTATCTCCTGGTTCATCAATAATCAATATTCGATAATCAATAATCAATAATGCATCAATCAATTAATAACATTAAAACAACACAACATCAATTAATCATTAAGAATTAAACATATAAGTTAGATGACAAAGTAGACCCCCCAACTTAACATGCATTAGACACGCAACCAAACCCTAATCTAACCATCAACAACTCACAATTTAATCACTCAAATACCACCCAATCATCTAAAGGCATATAACAACATTTTAAAGAAAGACAACCTAAACTTTTAATAATCATAACTTATATTCTACTAGTCCAAACAACTCCAAACCAGTTCCTATCACTCACTCACTCAATCAACTATATTAGCCCCCTCGGAAACCAACCAAAATCCATCCAAATCAAGCCCAACAGCCCTAAAACCTCAATGTACCTAGGCTGAAATTTCCGGATTTTTGCACCAACATCACAATCAAAATTTCGGCATTACAACAGCGCTACCCCGTATTTAACAAACTTTTACAAATCGACGACAATCAATTCCAACCACTACAACTCAAAATAATCACCAAATAGCTAATAACTCAACTTTTAATACCCGAAAATAAAATTTCATGCTACAACGGTTCAAATCTTATATAAATGCATATAAACGGCCCTTAGCATGCACTGAGCAATAATATAACATCAATTCAACTTTCTAACGGTTCAAAATGCAATTATACACAAAAATATAAAAATGACATTTTGAGATATAGAATTTTTCTCTCACCTTTGATGTGTTTTGATGCAAGAAAGATGTAGAATGGATGCCTAACAAGCAAAATCAAGCTTTGAATGAAGTGATTTGGACTTGAATTGCAAAATCTATGAGAAAAATGCTTTGAAAAGCCTTGAAAATGCCTTATTCTTCCTCCTCCTTGAACTCACAGTTTTTTGTGTGTTTTGGGGTGTTTTTGGCTTGTTTTAATGTGTGGTGATGATATAAGCTCAAGGTCAACAAAAATAATAAAGGTCAAAGTTAGTTTATTTAGTCTTTTAATTATTTTCTAGTCTTTTAATTGTACTTTTAGACTATTTTATCACAAACTTGCATTCAACACTTAGACTATTTTAAGTAGTATATTTTTAGTTGACAACAAGTTTCACATGCATAGACTTATACTCGACACAGTTAAAAACTCGATTTTTGCAAATAAGGTGAAAAGTCATATTATTTGTTTTCAAATGGCTTTTGAATACAAAATTAATCTAAAATCATTTAATACCACATATAAATACATTTATATTAATATATACTAGGTCAATGAAAGTCAATGCAAGAATCGGGTTGAGAAGAAATCACTATTTGGCTCAAAAATGTTACTTTTTGCCTGAAAAGTCTATTTAAATTACTATTCAGTTTCAGAATCAATTTTCATCAAACACGGGTCTATTAATAATAGAGGACTATGTTTTAAGATGTTTAAAACACCCCTGTAAAAATTTTAGCAGACAGGTGTTCAAAATACTATTAACAAAAATCATCGATAAAATTTCTGATGCCGATTTTGATGAAAATTTTATGAATGTACACATAGCATGTATTAGGAATATAAATCACATATTTAGCACATTCTAACTTATATGATACATAAACAGGTCAAATCAAGCAAATTGAGACAAAACACAAAATTGAGATAAAGACGAAAACTGGGGTTTCACACTGCCTGCCTACTCGTGTTCGTAGCTCGATCGGAGGTCAAGACTTTGGTCCGGTGGAAAAACAGAAATCGTCCATCTCAAATGATACATGAATTGCTCATTAGTGCTTTGCCACTATCGTAGTTGGCGGAAGTAGCTTAATGGAAGAGCATAGCCTTGCCAAGGCTGAGGTTAAGGGTTCAAGTCCCTCATTCTACTCCTGGCTTCGTTGTTTAGTGGTAACGAGTAGAGTGCATAAGCCAGTTTAAAGATAAGGGCGAGCAGCAGCAGCCCCTTGTATAGGGTTCCAAACCTATCAACCTAAGAAGAAAGGGGCAAGCCAAAACCTACTCCTAACAAGTTGTTGGTTTTTCATCCGTCGTTGTGCTCTAGCACGCTTCTCTATTTCAACAGGCTTCTGCAAATATCCAAAAAATTAGGGGCTGTAACTAGTTGTAGCTAGCTAACGAGCTAGTATTTTCCCTTACTGTACAAGATAATGCTAGTTGTAGCGCTCAGTGTACTAGTGAATAGGAAAAAAGAATTGAGATTCCTAATGACGGATGGAGGTTGAGGATAGAACTTGTTTGGCGCCTCGCCCCTGTCTCCTTCGCCGGACACTAAAAATGATAGGAATCCTATCGATAAAGAAGAGGCATAAGCATTGCCTCTCGATCCAATCTGTCTTCCCTGGCCTCCGCAACACACTCTTGATACGAAAAAAGCTCATGCCATATAGAAAAGATTTAAAGTATGGGTCCCCTCGATCACCCTCCCTTGAACCTAAACTGGTCGAGAGAGATGAACTCGCACCACATTTTATAACCTTCGAATCGAAACCCCCAACTAGAGATGGAATTCTAGAACTTAAACAACTCAGTTGAGAGCTCCGTGATAGGTTCAAGAGAAATTCCACCAATGATTGATAGGCCATTCCTCCCTATCCGTCTCTTGATCCCTCATTCCCCTAATCCATTGTTACTGATTCATTCAAGGGATATACTGCCCCTTGTTTATTAGTGCAGGTGTTCATCAAAGATGAAGGCCGCTGAACTTAAGACTTTAGTTGAGAAAGATAGGCCCTCAGGAGGGCTTTCAGGGACTGGGAAAGACGTGTGGATTATAGAGCTAGGGGCAAATCGAAGATTTGTGCATCGGGATTGGGCATGGACAAGCCTCACTGGGCCAGCATTGATGAAAAAAATGACAAAATCAAAACTTCTCCCATCGCATCATTAACCTGTGTAGGATTAAAGATCAGGTCCAGGATTCGAGTCAAATAGACCTTCTCTCTTATCTCAGGGTGAGGCAAGGAATTCAATCAAATCTTTTATGCTTGCCCAAACTAATTATTATTTTTGGAAAGGTTGGAATGCAAGGAACAACTCTTTCATTTCCACTGGTTCTTGAAAGCTATCAATCCCCGCTTCTCCCTCTTGTATCAGTTCTACATCAGATGATGAGCCCACGCACAAAGTTTCTCTTTTATTGGTGCTCGATAGGTAGTCTTTTGGCTTGCCCACTAAACTAACAATGATTATCTACCAACTAAGATATTAGAATATATGTGTTATGTCGAATTCTATCTATTCAATATCTGTTCTCGAAGCCATACTTTTGTTCTTGAAGAACCTTGCTATCGAGACCCTATTAGACAACTTTGTCACTATTAGTGTTGACCGCTGATATCCTAGGTCACATTTCAAGTGGGATGTGTCAATTAGCAATGCGAGGTCATTTAGATCATCTCTCATTCACAAGGTTGTTCTGGAGAAAAGGGGATAGGAAAGAAGATTATAGACTAATTCCAGAGACAGAGTTCAGTCAAAATTAGTCTCCTTCGATCACATTGTATGAAGTGGAAGAAAAAAGGTTAAATACATACGTATGGAACGGGGTGGTCTTCAAAGCAAACCAAGTGTATCAAGGCTGCTAAGGTCTTGTACCATCGATCATTCGCTCACTTTCTTGCTTGTTGATGCAAGGAAGTTACATCTATAAGATATGCATCGAATACCCACTTCCCCTCAACACTGACTCTAACACCAAACCTCACTCACCTTGAACGATTTGAAACTACCTTCAGGCCCTTCCTTCTCTTTCGAATGAAAAAGTCAAAATATCATAAGAGAATAAGAATTGACAAGAGCTTATTCAGTTAGTCAAAAAGCTAGATCAAGAAAGCTGCGCCCAATAGAACAACGCCTCGAGTAGACTGATAAGGTCTCGCAAAGCCGATCATCGTACGCCTACGATCCTATCTGACTATTGAGGAGAGCTCACCTTCCCTCTTTCAACATCTCTGTTGGCATTGGTATCCTCCTCTCTTAAAGAGAAGTGTAACCAAGCCGAAGAGGTCATTCTATTGATTAAGGAAAACATAGTTGGAATGTGGTCTCGTAGCCTTCCATCACCCATAAGACCAAGGATGTTTGAAGTCAACGAAAACTCCTGCGCGAAGCGAGAGCTAGAGCTTTCTTTGCTATACTCTATGTTAGTTGTCTTCCAGTCAAGTAGTATAGGACGGACTATCAGAGCTAGTACGATGATCAGAACCAAGCTTTCGAGATCAATCAGTGTCAAAATAGGACTCAAGGGAGAGGGATGATAGTCCTAATTTCACGGCATCAGCATGACGTTCCGCCGTTCCCAGCTGCTACATATTTTCTTTCGCATAATTACTAACGTCTCTTTATGTCACCGAGCAAAGTGTTCACTTTGCTTGGATCTCGATCCAGATAAAAAAGTGAGTTCGGAAGCTTCAAGTACCGCCTATCAAAATCTCGCTTATCTCCAAGGTTCACTCAATGAAGACGCTGGCATAGAGATTTGACGCATCCCTTTGTATATTAAGCTTTTCAATCGGTAAGATACTCTAGGGCCCGGGCTCACACGCCTTCTGGTCAAGGGTAGGGATCCCTTTATTATTTCCCTCTTACTTGAGAGCTGCACTGGCTATTAGGCCTATTAACTCAATAGGAATACAGTCCTGATTCTTGGTCATTGGTTGCTAGGAGCGAAAGAGGTAGGAAGGAAGATAAGACCTGGAACGAATGAGAGTGAAAAATGTTTCATTTCTCTCTATGAAAGCATCAGGAACAAGCAAATATGCCACCGGTTAAGAGTTGGAGATTGTGCTTCATATTATTTATATATGTATTATCCATTCATTTGGATTTCAAACAAGCCTTAGGTTGAATCCTGACTTGGGCGAGTAGGGATTCTAGGACAGTTTCAAGCAGCTTCTTAGGGCTAGTTACTATCGTATCCAAATTTGCCTTAGCTAGCCAAGCTAGTTCTATTACATCCCTACCAATAATCTATAGGTATTTCCATGAAAGTGCTAATGATAATAGATAGATTTATCTTAAGATTCTAGAGAAGAAATAGCTTTGTTCCCCTTCGCCTATCTAATCTTCTTTATCTACAGGAGACTAATCTACTAGTATACTTATTTAGCTGGGGCGGTATCTTTTTAGTAAGTTTCAGGCCAGGACCTTGCTTATGGATAAGTTGTAGTTATCCCTCCAAATGCGAAAACCTATACAATTTGAGTGCTGAGCCCTATACTTTGCTATCAGTTTTCCTCGAAAAGAAAATGGCTAAATTAAGTAGGGACCTCCTCTAGTTCTTACCATCCAGGTCTACACTGACGCTCTCTATCGTCAGAACCTTTGAGCTAACAGCAGGATATATTAACAAGTTCAATAGCCAGCCTATCTCTTAATCGTACGCTTATGAGCATATCTTAGTTCCATCTCGTGGGAGTCCATCTTCATTCCCCTTTGTTTAAGTTTGAGTTCTACTCGCTAGCAGCGACAACTACTCTTATTATTGCCTTAACCGCTGCAAGGGGCTATCGTTTTACCTGGCCTAGCAAGAGATTTTATAGCTCCAACTAGGCCAACCAACTCTCTGGTTTTGCCACTGTAGCCCCTCGTTGCGCTCTTATTACGATCAAAGCAATTGGATCTTAGGCGGTTCCAGTCCCCTCGCCGAAAGGAAATCGAAAAGTAGTCTCACTCTACCTCGGGAACATAAGAACTAGTTGTAGAAAACGGAATTCAACCACGATTCCTACCTTACTGATAGTAGACCTAAGTTCTTTCTTTTAGACATTCAGTCAGAAGGGATCTTAGACCCTCAGGATCCCGTACACATTGGCTGGGCGAGAGCTTTGATCGATCCAATCCGACAACAAGCGACCTGAAAGAAAGAACTCAAGTTTATGCTTTCTTGGTTAAGTCAGATTGGAGCTTATAACGGTAGAAAATGGAGTAAGAGTGTACCGGCCCTCAGCTACCCAGTTGGCATCTCCTCCTCTTAATTATGAATTAAGAAAAAATACCACACTTAATTTAATGATGAAAGCGGACACTACAAGAAAGGCATAAATAAGGCAGACACATGTAGTTCCTTTATTTAAGTAGTCTTATCACAGAGAGGAAATACCTAAGCACCTAAGGAAGTAATCCAACAATTGTCTTACACTCTTCGTATTAGCTTCCTCATTCATTAGCTCTTCAGCGCTTTTTCGGTATTTCGCTTTCCTTCTTTTAGGCCCCATTATAAGTCCGCATTAAACCGACGTTTCAGCTTCAAGGCTTTCATTCCTATCTTTTCAGCATATAAACTTGTAGGTTCGGGAGTAGAATCATCATAGAAAATAAAATAAATCATCATCGCTTATGCAATTGGGAATAGAGGAAAGCATGAGACTTTTTGGGCGTCAAAGTAGCTTTCTTCTCTTACGAGATTTTGAGTTGTTGGATAAAAAGAGCCCTCCTAAATTCAGTCTTTCTATTTTATACGATACCGCCAAAGGAAAGCTGTCTTTTCAAGAAGAAAGTTACAGTCACACCACTAATAGGCGGAAGAAGAGATTCCCAACTACTAACTCTAATAAGACTAATAGCCGTACCGCATAAAGAAGGTCAACCTCACCTCAGGTAATCACAGCTTTTTTCCTCTCAGGTCAAAGAGTAAGAACTCGCTTTCGAGCTAACCTTACATGGAGCTACCTGCCAACAAGCAAGAAGAGTTCTTATTCGCGACTAACTAAGCATTCGTTCGGAGTTGAAAAGAGAGAGGGCTTACTTTCCTATATTATGTTATGATGGATAGGCTGGCTACACTCCCTTTGAGGTAAAAACAGTTCCTTTTGATTCAATTGCAAGAAAACAACCTCTTATGATTATGATACGAACACTAAGCCAAATATTTATATGGATTCCTAAAAAATGAAATAATAGACTATCATGTCATAATATATGACAAAAGCATCATTATGTCTGTTGGATGCCCTTCTTACTAGCAAAATCAAATCAAGATTAGTGTTTGGCTAGGAAATCACAGTCAGACTAGTGCAAGGCCCAAAGCACCAAGACTGCTTATTCCGCTAAAACAACAAAGAGAGAGGATCGGGACAGTAAAGAGACAAAACTTCTTATGCTAGAAAAGTAAGAAAGTCAAGTCAAAAGTGCTAACGTGCAGCTCCCACTCCGAATCCAAGAGAAACATAAGAGAAGACCATGCTACCATTATGCATGCTAATGGATGCAGGAAGAGCCAACTGCTTTCTTTGGGATTAGTGCTTGTGGTACAATCCATTTCTTTTATAGTACACAACCGAGTATCTTAATAAAGAGAAGTTGGGGACATAGTAAACCTCATATTATAAGAGTGATTCCCTGGGACTTAATCAACAAGAGAAACCACTTGCTTTTTCGCGACTAGATATAGAACTCTATTCCGAAGTGCAACTAGCTTTCGAACCTCCGCTGAGAAACCATAGCCCGTTCTTTGCTTCCTTGTCCTTTGGTGGATAAAGCTTTTGCTTCCTTGCCGTATCCATAGTGGCAGCCTTCTCTTCCCCGCCCGGGACTTGAATTTCGTATTCGGTAGAAAACCTTTGTGTTCATGAAGGGACATTGAGTGCAATCTGTTCCTTGCCCTCGTCTACTAGACATACTACCTCAATTTGTACGACCCTAAAAAAATTGGGTCCCTTACCGTGCCACCTAGATCTGCATAGATGGGTCGGGTAGGTGTGCTGATTCACCCATTCCCCATCCATGGGTCTGGCCTTTCTTTATCTCTATGATGATACTACAAGGCAAGTTCTTGTACCCGCTGTATCCCTCCCTCTTTCTGTCCCCGACTCTTATGAGCTTGGTGATTGAACCCTTGTTATTAGTTGAATTGGCAGCGTTGTTTGCCTAAGCCTGTGAAGCGGTAGAAATGATCGCTACCATCTTGCACTTAATTGAAAGGACCCTGCCTAAACTACCAAAAAGGCTTCGATTCGAGATTCTAACTCTAAATGGATCTTTAATTGGCTCTTTCACTTGCTTAACACATCTAGAGCACTTCCTCCCTTTAACCATTATACAATGGATTGCCATAGAAAGACTTAGCAGAAGGACAGGATTAAACTGGCCTTCCCCGCTTACTCACTGTATGGATTTTCGCTTGCTAAAAGTAGATATCCTTCCGCCGTAAACAGACTCAGAGGGTTCCGGTGGGATTGAATCGTGTCAAGGAAACAGAACTCTAGAGGGGAAGGAACTGTCTAAAAATAGCTCAATTGCTCATTCGCTTACAACCTTACAAGAGTACTTACAGAACAGGGAGAAAGACTAGACATATTAAAATGGGGCTTTGCTACTGGTTAGCGAGTCAGAGACAATTACGAGGGCTCCCAACAAGACTATAGTTGCTAGTAAGATTCATAAAAGACTTTGACACTACATAAAATATGATAGGCCTTGCTCTAGTAGACACTTTATATCTATTAGTATTATTACTCGTTGTCTCCCGTAAGTTCAGGTACGCTTGGTATGAAACGTATTCCTTAGGCCCTTAGTCAAAACGCAGGGAAGAGAGAAGCAACTAAAACTGTAATTGTAGCTGGATACCTCTCTTCACTAGCCTCACTGGCTTCCACAAACTCAGGGGTTTTATGTATTACTGGAAATAAGATATGCTAGAATGGAATATGCTAATACAGGAGATAATATCCCATCGATAAAGAAAGACTTCAAT
The DNA here is from genome assembly GCA_037974665.1 of Ehretia macrophylla. Classification (NCBI taxonomy): domain Eukaryota; kingdom Viridiplantae; phylum Streptophyta; class Magnoliopsida; order Boraginales; family Ehretiaceae; genus Ehretia; species Ehretia macrophylla. The sequence goes on from CM075770.1 coordinate 35,648,560, forward strand.
TCAATTGTTTCGGAGGGACTAGACAAATTAGCCACATCCAAGGGATCTACAAAAAAAGGGAAGTCAGAACTTGCTGGCTTTACTTGCTTTGCCTTGAAAAGAGGTTATGGTTACACTTCCCCTTTCTGGCTTGCTCATATCATAAAATCACTTTCTTGACCTGGCCAGGGTCTAAACTTTCAACTTGTACCAGTATTGAGATGTTTTGGATTTGGATTTGGAGTTGGAAGTAGTATAATCAGGGTAACTAAACTCATCTTTTCTGTACAAAGAAATAGGCATAGAAGACAAATGACCAGGTTCCGTTTCGGTTTCTATGATTGAGATTCACTACTATTATGAAAAAGGGGAGATAGGCTTCCTTGGTCCTACTTACATTACTTAGGGAAGACAACACAACGTTGAGCTGTAAGTACATTAAGGAGAGTGTAAAGCACCAAAGAAAAAACCCATCTTCTTTGATAGGGGGAACTCTCTCTTATTGTCTTGCTAGCTTGCAACCATACCATCATACAGACCCTACAATCGGGACCTTCTTTCTTACCCTCAGGGGGGAGATCGGATTCCTTTCTTTTCTATTTAGAACTGTAGATTTGTCTTTGTCGCTGGTTCGGATGTGTATCGACGGCCTCTTTTCCACTTCAATCGTGGAAAGTCATAAGCAATAATCATTGATTCTTGACCCTCTTATCTACGTCAACTCCAGATCAACTAATTTTCCTTCTAGTTGAGAACCACTACGGGTAAGAGCAGCATCTTAGGTTTGATGAGAACTTGATCTACTCTACAACAACACTGATTGTTGTATTCTTGGTCCCTTACCTTTACTATTATTAGTAAAGCCCTCTCCTTGGGATCCCTATCTGTGTAACATAAGCCTTATTGTATAGCGCACTGAACTATTTAGCTTTCTCCTAGTGCTTACACCTGCAGTTCTTCGTTCCTCATCTCTTTATTGCTTTTATCTTGATACACTGCCCCTGCTTTGGCTTGTTAGCTTCGCAACCTCTGCTCTGGAAGTAGCTTATGTCCCGAACCTTATTGTGTACTGGGATAGGAATATTAATAAGGCTATGTGTGAACTCTCGTAGATCACTCCCGAATGTAACCCTTCTGTTGTCTCGTAATGTAGCCCCTCCTTATGCTATCCATAAGCCTTCTCATTGACAACCACATAGGGATAGGAATATGTAGAACAAATAACGAGTTCAGTCAAGCAGGATATTAAAACAGAACTTGCTCGACCACAGCACAGGGAAACGAATTCACTTCTTTGCTAGTCCTATTTGCCCTCTATACCCTGATGTTAGCCAATAGCCTGATTCTGGCTATTTCTGATTGTTGTATTCTACGTCCCCTGATGGTACTGCTAGAACAGAAGCCTGATAGTTTCCCTCGAGTCTTACTACTTCTATTACCTGATCTCACCCGGATGCCTAACATCATTGAGAACAAAAGAGCACACCCCGGATGTAACCCTTCTTTCAGTCTTATCTGCCTGCTTATTAGGCTTTTAGTGAAATGAAGGAAGAAGGATTCTTATAAGAGGATGAGGTATCGTTTGGACCCCTTATTCACAAGGGTTCCTCACTCAAGTAAGGGTGATAATGGGAAGAGATAAGTTATCTATTAGCTAGGCTGGTGGGGGTCCTCAGTCGATCTCTAGCCGTGTCTACACCATATTTGTCTTAAGTGTTTGATTCTTTCTCGGCTTAGGCTTTCGTTCTCTCTCGGCTTCGAGCTCGAGATCAGTTTCTTGTGCATTTTGGAAACAATCATCACAGTCACAAATTCCCCACCATATGTAGCCTGATTCAGTCTTCCCTTGATAGATAGGTAATCCATCCAAAGAGTAGGCGATGATGGGGAATTCAGAGGCTGCAGCGGGCTGAAGTGTTCCATTCTTGATTTGAGTGGCAAAAGCAGTAAGTGTGAATACTGGCTGATGTTGTGTTGTGTGGGCTGAGAGGGTTTCGATTCTGAGGGGCCTACAGAGCGAACCATGTTGATTTTAGGGATATCATTCTCTGTTTTCAATTCTCAAGTGAACTTTGGTTCCATGTAGCGTGATAAGCTAAGACGGCTCGTTTGTTCTTGCTGCTGATTTCATTACTAGAAGGTCCTGCACTATTGTTGTTCCCATGTGGTGGGAGGGGATTTTGGATTACATTGGGCTTACTTCCTTTCTCAAGTTCAACGCGTAGTAGGTGTTGTTCTCGGAGATCATGGATCTTGTGTCTTAAAGTGAAACATCTGTCAGTCGTATGACCTGAACTTCTCCTCTTTTCAGTTCAGTTTCTATTCTTTTGGTCTGTACTATTCTCGAGATAGTACTCGTTCTTGACTTTCCAGCAGCGACTGCAGTGCCTGTATGTCAACTAGGCACCCTGATTTGACTCCATCTTCCACTCACTCACCTATGATGACCTGGTCTACGAAACTTGATGTAGTATGCCCGATAGGGTGGGAGTAGTATGGATCTTTCAATGTGTTGAAGAAAGCACCGACCATCTCTTTTTCAACCATTGGGGGTTTGACCTATGTTGTGATTTCCCTCCATCTTTGGGCGTATGCCCTGAATGACTCGCTACCCTTTTTCTGCATACGTTGGAGCTCGAATCGGTCCGGTGCCATTTTAGTGTTGAACTTGTATTGTGACAGGAAAGAAGGGGCTACGTTGGACCATGTTCGGATCCGGCTGTGGTTTAATTGGATGAACAACCTTTGAGCTGGGCCGGTCAGACTTTTTTCAGAATTGCTGGATGAGTAGTCTTTCATTATCGCCGTATAAACACATTTCACCACAGTAGACTTTTAAATGGGTAAAAGGACAGCCTGTTCTATCATATTTGTCTAAGTTTAGAGTTTTGAACTTGAGGGAGAGTTTTATATCTTTGAAAAAGCATAGGTCAGAAAAACTGGTACTGCCATAAGAGTAGATCCCCTGTAGGCTTTTGACATTTCTTCTAAGCTCCCTAGCTGATTGGCTACCTTATTTTCTTTGGCTTTTTTCTTCAACTTGTCATCCTGATTACCCTCTTGGGACTCTGGGATGGTGATGTAAACTGCATTCTGAGTGGTGATGGGTGGATAGCTGGTGACCTGAGAGGATCCTGGTCCTATTTTGAATCTCTCTATTGGAACTTATACAAATATGGATACTGGGTCTATTGAAAGTATAAAAGATACTGTTATTCCTACAACTGCCATTCCTCTAACTGGATCGCTGGGAACTGGCATTAGAACTCCATGGGCTTGTGTGCCTTAAAATAGGACTCGAAATGCATCTAAAACTGCTTTGTTTGGACCGTTTAGCTCATTTAGATCGTTGGACACGCTGGGATAGAAAAAGTAGCCACGTTACGTTAGGCCTCTTAGCCAAGGTCTTACAGGTATACCTCGTATGCTCGGTATGAAACTTATTCCTTATGCCTTTTTTTTTTATCTATTACGCTCGTTAGCATGTTATTAATTGTGGTAGAACTTGGTGGACTTGGCGTATTCCCCACATGATATCGTTATTTGTCTATAAGGGTGTCTACCTGTAAAGGGTATTTCAGCATCATTCTCGCTACCAAAAAAGAAAGAAGTAGGGCAACAAAATAGCAGGTATATGAATAGATGGGCTCACGCTCTTCACCCCTCTCTTGATATGATAGTAGGAGTCCCTGCTATGGCACTATCTGACGTTAAGATGAAGATGAGGGGTTCTTTTGTTTCTTCCCAATCAAGTTGATGTCTCTCAACCCAGTTTGTCTGGTTTATCGGTCCACCTATAATAGCATTTGGCGTAGAATAAGAGGCTAATAGATAGAGTAGGCAGCAGTAGCTCAACAAAGTTCCATGAGAGAATATTAAGAGTCGCTGAAGATTATAGGACATCTGCCTTTGTTGCCTCTTTGAGGCATTCCCCCCAAGGAAGTTGTTTGTTCTAGTCACTAAGCGTCCTCCCTTTTAGGAAAGGATTGAATTGCGTAGAATGGGACGCTAATAATGGGATGTTTAAGTTTTGTGCAGGATTGAGTGTCTTTCTTTGGAGGCCCCCAATGCCTAACCTAATAGGGGATTCCTCATAGATCGATCAAGAAAGTAGGGCTCTTATCTTTTAATGCCTTTCGTGGTTTGGGATGAAATCTCAAGAGTCTGCCCGAAGAGATGAAGGAATGAATGCGTAAAGTTGAGAGTACACCGTTTGAAAGCTGGGCTATTAGGGGCCAACTTATAAATTTGAATGTTACTCTTTATGGTTCCAACCCCTATTTTAAAATAAAGACTCTTCGGGGTGACCTTTTCTCATTCTGCGGGAAGTGCTGATCGTAGTTGGGTCAACGACTTCTTTAGGTATGGGTGTCATGAGATGCTATCTCAGATGAGAATAGGCAAAGACGCAGCCGAAGCAGCCTCTGAGGAGATGGCCTAATTTCTATTCTATCTTTGGAAATTTCAATCGAGAATAATCACTTTAAAGTCACATTGAGGCCTGTCTTTGAACATAATAGTTGGCACGAGAATCCTTCTCAACGGAGTCAGAGTCTTTATTTTAAAATAGGGGTAAAGATCGAGGGTAGTTTGATTATGGGAACCAAGGCCGGAGACTGTGACGTCGCTACTGGTACGTTTATCCAAAAGGCAGTGGTAGCCCAAGAATGTCGCTCGCCCTTGACTGTAAGCTGGTTGTCCCGTGTTATCCATAATTTGGGAAAGGGTTCGATCCCCATCATCAATAAGCAATTTTTTTTCCTTTGCATTCCGTGGCATGAACGAGAAGCATCCTCTAGTCAGATCTCAGTCTATCTATTTACTTCATAGGGCCTTCTCTGTAACCGAAGACTCATCAGTGTGAGGCCTGCCACATCAAATCAAGTACTAGTAAGAACAGAAGGGCATCTAAGCTATGAAAACTTGTCTGGGAAGAATGTACCGAAACATCATACTAAAAGCGCTGCCTTACTAGAATAATGTATGAGGATGGACAAATCGAGTGCATTTCCACTCATGGAGAGGGGGAGATTTACACTAGATTTCAAAAGTGGGACAAAGAGAGGGGCTTTTTGAGTCTTTGTCTCTGATACCTCCTCTCAAGGCAGGGAAGTAGCCTTCTATCTTCGACCGAGCAAAGCGCCTTGTTGGTTCTAAATAAGAGAGTAGGCGTGCGTTTGGTTTTGTTAGGATTGCCGTATCTGCCCATTTTTCTTTATTTCAAGCTGAGATAAGTGTTCTATAGTCTAGTCTTTTTTTGAGTATATGAATCATAGATTATGCCATACTATTATATGGATTTCTTCCACGTGCAAATCTACTCTATTAGGCTATCTCCCGCGTAGGAATATCTTGTATCGGCCCATTTCTTGCAAGAAATCTATGTGAGGTTAGTTTTGTCAAATAAAGTAAAGGTCGTGGTCCAATACTAGCTCTATCTCCAAGTTACGTAGAATATACAAAAGAGGGGGACCTATTCGAGTCCTCCACAACTGATTGTGTAAGAGTTGGGCAAGGGATGAGTTGATGTTGCTGGAGTTAAGCAATACGATCATAAAGGAAAGAAACCAAATATATCATAAGATTGTGTAACAAACTAGTCGGCTATTTATTGTTCCTACAGGAAATAGTAGGGTTCATTAGTAATTGTCTAAGAGACTAGTTCGCTCTTCCTGCGGCCAAGCATAAATCTAAATAGAGTGAGGCCTCCCCTAGTAGGGTCCCAATAAGTAGAAGTTATCTTTTTGGCCCCGAATATGCCTTCTTTGTATTAGTACAAGAATTTGTCTATCTCCAAGGGAAATAGGCATAGAATGAGTCTCGGTTCATTCTACGACACAAGGCTTTTTTCGCACAAAAATTCAGTCCCTTCCTGATCAAGCTGACCTACCTCTATCACTAAACTAGACCAAATAACGTCGTGTAATAAATCTTCGGGTACTACACAGTATTGAGGTTCCAATTGAGTTCTTACAATGGACGCCCCAATCAGAAAGCTTACAAGACCTAGTGTTACTAGAGTATGTGTATTGGTTGATCTCTTGAATGATATGCCCAATCTTGGCTGGGGATGGGAAAGTTTGGGCGCTGACAAGGAATCATTTATGAGAATCCCCCGAAGTCTTGCTCCTTCTGTCGTATGAAAGGCCACAGCCTAGATGAATACAAAGCCAGACCTGTTCTAAATAAAGGCAAAGAACCTTTACAGGATGATACTACAAACCCTAATGTAGCCAAGGCTAAAACAGTTGCAGGCCAGGGTGAGACTTCGAAAGCTGCTGAGAGTGTAAACCTAGTCACACAAACAGATCAAAACTAAAAATCAAGAACATCATGTGATTGGGAGGTTTTCGGTTGCGCCTAGTCTAGATGACCATGAAGTGCAATGAGTTAATGCTGCTATAAATGAGGAAGAAACCAATGTTCTTGATAATAATAATCAGAAAGGCGAGATGGCAGGTAGTGTTGAATATCCAGATATGGGATCACGTACTTCATTGATTCCTTTGTTGGCTGGTCTGGCATAGGAACAAGAAAGAGATCTCTTGTTGGTGCAAGTTCGTCCCTCCTTCATTTGTAACTGATGGTATAGCTTCCCCAAAGGCTTCTTCTAATAGGTTAATGTGATTAAATAAAGATTCACTCCCATGGTTCCTAGCCGACCAAGTGGAACAACTTGACTAGGAGATGAAGAGGGCAGAGATTGTAGCTAACACTGTCTCGACTCCTTGCCTTGCTTAATGCTTCTCCATCAACTGCAGCAGGAAGGGCAGCAAGAAAACTATAGCGCTAACTCCTTAGCACAAGCGCTAAGTGATAATAATTGCTTGTGGAAAGTCTTTTTTTAGTACTTGTTAGCGTTCCTTCCCCCCTTTCTATGTACCTAGTCTACGAACCTGACTTAATATAATAGGCCAAGAAGGCCCTGAAAACACCGATACAACATGGTTTCATAGTGTAGGATGGCTCTTACCGGAACTTCTTCACTTAATTATCAAGATTAAAGAACAACGCCAGCCCTTGCCCCTTTCTATAATAATAAGGCAAGCCGAGAAGCAAATCCCAACTTAGAAAGCAAGGCTGGTATTGGTTTAGAAGCAGGCTTCGGAACCCACATTAGTACTTCCCAGCTTAAAGCCTCTGAAGCCCCTTTGTGAATCCTTTGTTTGAACTGTGAACCCTACTATATCGACTTACTCATCTCGATCAGGTGACCTGGTTGAGTCTGGTCTCGAAGCATTATAGTTCGAGCAGTACAATATCCCGTCAAGAGGTCTTATTAGGAGGGGGGCAGAAGCATCAATCATTTTAGTCTCGCTTTCGTCCGTGCTTTCACTCTCATGGATATTTGGCTTGAATCGCTCGTTTAGTGCCCTCGCTCATTGATATACGATGTATAGAGGAGAAGCTTAGGTTGTTTACTTAGTTAGTTCAATATGTTCTTTGTTATTATTATAAAAATAGGAAGAAGAAGAAGACAAATGAATCTGTTGATCTCAGAGAAGAATAATCTTTCTAACATCAACACTTGGACTTCGGTACATTAGGCATAGAAGAAAGGATTCTAAACCTTGTTCGAAAACAATCTATTCTTGGTTCAGGATGAAGGGAAATGACTGGTTCTAAACTAAAGAGATATCATGAAGCCGGGACTGCCTGAAAGCATCATGCAGGTCATCTTGCTGAAAATATGTAGTTGATCATCCTGGTGCAGAAAAAAGAGGAGAGGATAGTCGTTTAAGACGAGCAACAAGCTCAAATGACAACTTGTTTAGAACAATTGAATATGCGTACAGAACAGAAAGAAGATTCCGTTCCTGGTCTTGGCTGCTCAGTGTGATACAAATTTAGACGGATCAGGAGAAAGAGAGAGATGTTGGTCTTGCAAGGTGTGGGTCTTGCCTAAAAATATATACTAATACTTTCCTTTCCCTATGGTCAAACTATTTCATTCCTTAGCACAAGCGCTAAGCGATAATAATTATTTTGTTTATTAGTATTATATTAGTTTAGACAATTAATGCTTTCGCGCTGTTGCTCGCATTAATTAGTCTATAGCAGCCTTTACTAATACTAATAAAAGATTTCTAAAGCTCAATCCCTTGCTTGTTGCTCAAAATTAGGAGTAAGGGCTCTAGGGCCTTTTTCGCGGGCTGCTATGCTAGTTGTAGCGCGCATTAGCTTTACTAATATAATATCAAGTAAAGGGGACTTTATCATGATCTTACGAATCTACAACTCTCTTTACTAAGCAAGACTCTACCCAGATCTAAAGAATTTGCCAAAGAGCCTTCTTCTAACTAGGACAGTCAGCAAGCTACCGGAAGCGAAGCTTTTGGCTCCCTCTTTGAATTACCAATTCCTTTTTTTCATTCTACTTAGGTGGAGCAATCTGAACTCTCGACAAAATATAAAAAAAGTTTTTATTCCTGTGTAGATACCTCAACGAACTCATGTGGACAATCCTCAGCCAGTGGATAATCTCTCAAATACACATTAAGATGTTGACCCGTTTTTCTTTTCTTTGCTGATTCCTCTCAATGAAATTTGCCATGTTGCACAAAGGTTACTTACGGATGTATGCATGCAGTCCGGGAACACTTTGGGATCCGACTTTGAGTATGAATCTGAACTCCCATCATCTTGGTCTTTTATCAGTTCATCTTCAGTCACTCCAGTAATATCATCTTTTACCTTTATTTCGAGGCATAGATTGAAATCAAAATACGCCTGACTCATCCGGTGATTTTCCTGTATTTCCTTGTCTATTACTCCAAGATTCTCACTTTCTTGTTTGTCTGGAGTACTCAAAATCTCCCTAACTCGATCAATAGCTTGGTTTATTCGGTGTGGCTCATCGGCGAGTGGCCTTTTTTCCTCTTCCCTTAATTCATGGACGAGGTCATAAATGGCATCTTCATAAAAGGTGATTTTATCCCCCTCTTTATCGAGGTCAAACAAATCAGAGTTTGGGGTACTTGGATCCCCCTCTATAGGCTATTGCCATTCCCCATCCAAATCCTGAAATATTTCATCTTGGTTAACAGAATGGGGGAAAGAGAAATTGGGAGATAAATCCACTGGCTGAGAATCCATAAACAGATTGAGGGATGAAGGGAGATCTAAAAATGGTTCGAAAGTATGAGTTACCGAAAAAGCTTGAAAAGAAGGAGTCGCAACAAATAGCCAACAATAAAGGGAAAAATCACTACACAAATTCGCTCAAGGATCCTTTTTTTTCATGTTAGATTATTTCGTTTCCTTCCTTATCAAAGAGGGGCCCCTTAGGGAGCAGGGCTTATTTATTGAAAAAAGGCTGAGTTTCATCCTTTCGAGCTTGACAGCCACCCGTGCTCCGAGAAGGATTCTGTTAATGCAATCCCTAAGAGGATTATTGCTAGAGAGATCGCAAAAGCCCTTGATGGCCTTTGTTCCCTCGCCACCTCCTCTGTGCTTATCTCGAGTGGATCAAAAGTTATGTTCTCCGAGGACGAAAACCAGTCCCTCGCCACCTGGTTAGGGGGTCCATCACAGGGACTACTGACTTGATGAGTGCTGCATACATAAGCAAGGAAGATTTTTAGCCCCAACGACAAATGAACCTACGTTCGGGGCATTTTTCGAGAGTAGCTCGCTTCCCACAATAGGGCAATTCCTCGCACATAATTAAGGGAGCAATTAAAAGGTGACTAAAATACCAGAAACGGTAACTACCCGAGCTAATGATAGAGGCAAGAACACTTTCCAGCCAAGTCCTATTAATTGATCATAACGATATCATGGAAATGCTACACGGACCCATATATATAGGAACAGAAACATAATCATCTTGATACTAAACCAGATCGAGCCTGGGATCTTCTTGGAAATGGGAAGATCTAGGATAGGCAACCAACTTCCTAGGGAGAGTGATGTGCATAGACCTGGTGAATAAGGATGCAGCTCTATGGACCGCTCGTCGAGCTTGATAGGTAGTGGTATCACATCCTTCTCAAAGGAACCGTACATGACACTCTCGCATCATACGGCTCTGTCACGAAATCAGACCTTTCATTTCCTTTGACCAATGGGTCCTTCAACCAACCTGTCCTCCGTACTCCATTCATCTCCCTATCGGTCGAGCATCTTCAAACCTCTCCCATTGGTCGAGTGTCTTCAAACCGCGGTAAGTAGTTTCTTTTTCATTCATTCATTCATGGTATCTTTAGCTTGTGTTCAAGTCCAACCGCTAGCAACGGTAAAAGCTAGTCGCCAGAAGCGAACTTTCGGACCAAAAAGGTTTTTTTATGCCGAAAGCCCTAAAACTAGCTATCTTATAGCGGACAACTAAGGTAAGCAGGCTCAACTAATCTCATAAGTAAAGGCTTGTTCATATCGCAACTAATAGAAAAAAACAAAGACGACTAGACTAAAGTATACCCTTGTTGTTCGGATCTTGACCGGATCTGAGCTTCCCAAGCTCTATGCTATTGGGGAACTCTACAAGGGTCTTACCACCTTCTTGATTGACTACACTTGAAACTTTGGAGTACTTTGGATTATATTCTACATTGAGGATTTGTGCTTGTGGGCCAGGGTGAATATTGCAGACGAGCGGATCAGGTGGTCGACAATCGCTCGGACATGGTAAAAGTTATCGCGGTACCTGTAGTAGGACAGAGGATTTATTGCGAAGCCCGCAAATGAGGCTTGAGGGCTTGTTAAGGAAGGCAGCAAGGGCCGACAAAGGGAGGAAACGAAAGGCATTTTCTAGTCCCCCATGAGCGAGGGGGTGCCTGGGGAGGGGAGGGGGGGAGGAGGTGTGCCACGACGAAACAAGGGAATGAAAGGCCGCTTTGCATTGGATGCTATTTACCCTTCTCACAATGATGGCTCTATTGTCTTGGGGGACGTTGAAGCTTGTTTCTTCTCCAGAGTTTTCTTGGTCATCAATAGGATATGTCCTTAATAGAACCAATCTGATTCTCTAAACAATCGGAATTTTGTACTTTTGTTGGATCCTCCCTATCTCATGATTGAGCTTATGTAGGTAGATGTTGCCTGGTTGGGGCGATAGTAATACACTGTGTGGGACGGAGTAAGGTAACTTCTCACCTCCTACAAGTTGTCCGGCGTAAAAGACTTTCTAAATGGAGTAAAAGAACTTGGGATCGTCAATCTCTTCCTTAAAGATTGGGATGAGTCTATGTCAGTCGATGGTGTAAAAACACTTCCTGATGTCAAATTCCAAAAACTTGCAAGAGGTTCCCCACTTTTCTTTGATCTATCTTAGGACCAAGTGGCAGCGAACCGAGCGAAAGTGCGATGTGTCTGGAAACTTGGGATCGTAAATGGATTCGAGTACCATTCTGATCTCCTCATTCATGATCCTTTCTATAGGTAGAACTATTACGAGCGGTCTAAACTTCGAACCTTATTTCTTTCTTCATATTGTAAAGGGAAGCAAAGCCCATTTTTTGCTCCCTCTATTGATAGATCAAGGGCCTTCCTGCCATCGTTTCGGTGATTCATAGGGCTTCCCTCAGCTCAGGATTTTTCTTTCTTGAGAATGGTCGCCACCTCTCCTATGACCGGAATGATTATCCTTGCCCGATGGGTCTACATCCATCCCTGAATGTCATCGGGTACTGTTAACTTCCCCGCCATTCTTGTAACTGTCACTTGTAATCCGCGCAGGTATGTCCGTACCCCCCTGAGTGGATGAGAAAGAAAGGATTTCTCGGAGTAACCCCCTAGGATCCAAACCCAAGAGTCAACTTTCCCGTATGAGCTTTTGGTACATGTATCAGCCCGGGGAAGAGTGAAAGGGTTACCACTACTGAGGATCTCCCCCCTAATCTTAGATAGGTCGTTTGAGGGTTCGCCGTGGTTCATTGTTGTACTTACACACTTGGCTACCCTTTTTTGAAAGCTCCGTCGGATCGCCTACCACTAGTCTTCGGCTAAAGGGGTTTATTGTACTAAAATGTCAGGACGCAGGCTCCCGAAGAGGGAAGCCCAACGAATGTCAGATGCAAAGCCCGCACCTTATTAAGATCGTATTGGCATACTCTCCTAAAAAAGAAATAGCATGCCCCATTGAAGACGAGAATGAGGTACAACAAGGCCATTTTTGTCTACTGCCCTTCTCACAGAGTCGTACGTGGATGTTACCGCTCATACAGCTCCCAGCCAGCAAGCAGTTAGCCTTCCTCTACAAGGAATGGAAGTGTGAATGAATCGACATCAAATAGAGGTAATTTTTTTTCTTTTCGGCAATAACATGACAAAAGCATCCCTTTCACAAAAACCTATGGACCCCCCTATCCTGCCACTTCAATACCTTGTGATATTCTCAAATATCATTACGAGCCTTCTCCGACAATGTTTTTATAGATTCCAAAAATTCCAAGGTGGATCAGGACGAAAATGAATCCGGGAATTCAGGACATACTCATCCTGGAGCTTCTGCTCTCCTCTGGGGAGGGGTTTTTTATAGAGAAAGAGGTGAGTCGAGGGTAGCCTCCCCCTTGAGTAATTTCTCGGAGTCGGAGGAAGATCTCTCATCTGATGACCCTAAACAAGAAGGAGCTACTCTCGATGTGAGATCAGCAACAAAAGAAGGAAGAGGAATTGGATGCCCCAGAGCCAGATAAGCGTTAAAAAAACACACACAACAGACCGAACACAAACAAAAAAAAAGAGGAAAAGGGCCATGATCCTATGTTCATTTTCGCCCTACCCTGATGATGCGCTTCTAGCTTGCAGAGCTACATACCAGAAAAAGAAAAAGACTATCTCCATTACTTTGAGAAGAGAATCGTTGGTTTGACTGACGAACTACGTAGAAAATATGAAATCTAGGCAAGCCCTTACATGTTCTCCCCTTGCCCTTTTTCGATAGAAGAACTACTTATCCTCTGTTAGGTAGTGGTCGATCGGTTCGCATGTATAGTCAATCAATAGGTCCGTGGATCTTTTTTTCTATACGATAAATCGCCATCTCGTAACACCACCACAACACTGATTCTCTAACATAACCCTCGATTTCCCAACAGTTAGGTAGCCGATAGTAATAGAAGTTCTAAGGCTGCTATTCCTGACAAGGAATATAGTAAGGCCTTTACCGATTTGTTCTAGTCATCCGTTCTCCAAACGTTTTCTATATCAAAATAACCTAGTGAACATCATGCCTCTTCGAAGAATTGTTTATTTAGATTAGATTTATCTTTTTGTATTTTTTATTTGAATTAGGACTTTTGTTTTCCTCCAGTATGCTGCTCCATCATCTTCTATCCTATGCCTAAGTAGTTGAAGAGGCCAAGTTGCATAAACGTTTTGGCATCTAATTCTACTTCGCTTGCTTACGCGAACTCATCTTTGCTTGAAAAAGAATATATTACTTCTCTCCCTTTCTCTGAGCTCTTAGGCAACAGATCATACTCCATAAGAAAAGTCATTAAGAGAGAGGGATTCATTTAAAGGAATTCGTACTGTTTGTGCTTACTTACCTATTTGCTTATTAACATAACAAAAAAACACAACCATCTTTGCTTACCCCTTTGCCTTCCAATGAAACAAGAAGGCTTACCTCAGACCCGAAGCCCCTGCTACCTGCCTGGGATAAACGTCCTCTAATCCAAGTACGAGCTCATGTTTTCTTTCTGGCAATGAGCTAGCTTAACCTTGATTGTTTAAGGCTTAATACAGTCATATTGGATCTCCTATTTGTACTGCTACTAGGAAGATAAAGACGAATTACGTATATAATATGGTTTGCTATCTTCCCGAGCTACTGCCTTTACCTTCTTTGGGGGGCCTCTTGTACATTCTAATGCGAGTTCGGATGCTTGTATAGGGATTCTATCAAATTCGATTTCGTGAGATTAGATGGGCTAGGCATCGACTCAGAGTGATATCCTTATTGAGCTTGCATAGCGAGGATTGCTTTTTTTTATTTATTGCTTATTGTTCTCTCTTTCTATCGTACATACGGGGGAAAGCTTCGGGTTGTTAGGCAAAAACAAGGCAGAAAAAACCTGAACAAAAGAAAGCAAGATAAGAACCATTTTTCCATACTTTAGAAACTAAGTGATTTCCATACCTATTTTGCATTTTTTTTTTCTTTTAGATTGATCGTTGGTTGAAGAATAAACTTAAGGTAGGTTTAGTTTAGTTCATGACGTGGTATGACATGGTATACCTAATCGTTTGGTGCCTTCTCCGTCTTTAAGGCTAAGGCAACAAAATTGGTCATAACAGGAAACCCATCAGTCTTGGGTTTCAGTTCTTTGATCGAGTTAAGGTTTTTCTTCTTCCAACGAAGTCCTTTGCTGGGGGCAGAGTGCATCCATTCTTTTTTAGTCGAGTCAGGAGATCAGCCTTTCAGTCGAACAACTTTAGTCAAATCATGAGTGTGGACTTTGGCCCTTCATTCGTACTAGCAATTAGGAGATCGTCCTCGGACAAAGAGCTCAATAGCCTTAGATTTTATGCCGACTTTGGATCAAACCACTTCTTCGGCATAGCACTCAAATCAATAGAGACACAGGAATCGAATAGGGTAGCAAAAAATAGAAAATATTGGTGTGTTAAAAATAGTTGTCTCATCCGTTTGAGGTTTCACTTCTACTGTGAACAAATCCCTGGCATCATGATCTACTGTTGGAGGTCCAACAATAGTAGCCGCTAGTAGAAGGATCCGTTGCTCAAATCAGATGCAAACAAGCTCAGTCTCAATATGCGCATTAGAGAGGGGGTTGGCCTTCGGTCAAGAGGCTAGCGAGCGTCCCACCTTCATGTCTTGACTGGTAGGCACAATCGCTTGAGCCTAGTTCTTGAGCGAATGAATCGCTTTTAATGAAAATTTGGCTTTAGCAATTAGCCATCAGCCCTCTTCAAGCTATCGAATATAGATAGGAGATCCACTTCAATTTCTCTCCTCTATTAGCTCTCCAGCATGGGAATACTTCTTTTTATTGGCTATATATATGTAGTCATAATGCCAGTTTAAGCTATCTTCTGGATAGAGTCAAAAAAGGTATGCACAGTTGCAGTAGTTCAAGGCGAGCATGTAGTAAAGGCAAGCGCATAGATAGGGGATAGGCATTCAAATTACTATCTTCTAATAGTGTAAGTGTATATAAGAGAAAGAGCGGCTCGAGCATCTTTTCTTAGACAAGTCTAGTAGGAAAGTGAATTGTTATAGCAAGCATGAGCGGGAATGAGCAATTACTTGACTTTAGTTCTGGAGTTCGAGCGAGGGTGGCAGGACGGCTTTGCTTAAGATAGGAATGCCCGGCCATAGAATTTAGTTCTGGAGTTCGAGCAGGGGTGGCAGGATGGCTTTGTTTAATACAGGAATGCCCGGCCATACGTCCTCTTTAGTCAGTTGTATATCGGTAAGCATAATTCTAGCAATACAAATAGGCGTGGTAGACGAATGAGCTGTTTTCAACAAATCAATATATGGGTGCTTGGTGAATCCATATGATTCTGCCTTAGAATACCCTTCATGCCTAAAAGGTTAGTTCAAAGGCTTTGATAGGAAATGCACACACTAGTTATCATTTCATATTCGATTCCATTTTTTTCTCACTCCCGGTCAACACGACAACCTCGGAATTAGTCAAACTTGATTTGACTAGGTTAGAGAAGATGACGGGAAGACTAATCCAATCAGCGGAAATCATATCAAAAGGCCTGACTGCAATGCGTTCGGCATTCCTCCAATCCCAAGTAGCTCATTCGTCACTCTACAATCCTCCGAACATCAGTTGTCCCATATCCGCCTTCATAAATCCACAAAAGTCCCATCCTATAAATTCTCAAAATCCATATGCCAGTCACAATACTTATATTAGGTGGATCATGATGCAAAAACTGAGGCCCGAAATGAATAGAATATTGCTATGGCTTCTCACCCCCCGTCTTCCTCTTTCGAAATATGCTACTCTATGAGTCCCGTAAGGGAAAAAGTACATGGTCATTCCTCGATTCTCGGCACCATCGGGTCTGCTTCATCCCAAGCATCACCATCATCTTAGCTCTCGCCATTTCAACCCATATCTAATGTAGTCCACAGCTCACCCCAAAGCCTGCCAACTTTCCAGGCCATTCAATTGTCGTCATTCCACTTTAGCTCACCTCTAACCACCTCGCCCCTATAGCTTATGGCCAAATCCCATTTCCCTGGGACAATGGAGGAGTATGTGGAGAGATGAAAGATGGTTTAGGATTTTTGGAAAAAAGGCAAGACCTATTTTAGCAATTGAACTGGGGAGGAGAAAGCAACAGATACATAGGCAAACCTATCTTGCACACGTATCCGGGTAGAACTCGACATACATGAGGCTCCTAATCGATTTGACAACTCCTAGTTGGAGAAAAGATTTCCATAATATAGCAACCACATGCTTTGGAATATGAACAGCTACCCTTGTAATGAATACGGATGGGAGATGATGTCCTAAACAAAACAAACCTATCCAACTACTAAATTCCAATCAGACGAAAGTAAACCTAATTAGCCTTTACTTTTGAATTCGCCATGGAAGAAAGAACAATTGTTTAGTCTCAACAACTAGAACATAATCCCACAGAGAATATAAGGAATTTAAATGTTCCATTGACATAGAGGGGAAGCCAACCTAGGAAGGTGACATAGACCTATCAATTCGGTGGAAGGACTGAAAGAAAGACGCAAGATACGAGAAGGTGAAATCTACTCTATCAATGATAGAATTCAGAATAACCAAAGTGAAATCTTACAAGAAGATCTACTACTTCAATAGTTCTACAATAATGAAGAAAAAATAATTGACAAAGGTAAGCGAGTCCACCCAAAACTGAGAAACTCGTAATAAGAAAATGAGTCAGTGAAAACTCATTTCCAACAAGAAATGAGGAGGAAGATGATCAGTCAAAATGGCTAGTGATTTTGACTGATACATCGAAATTGCCTTCCCTATTTGTAAAGTACTCAAGAGACAAAAAAGACCTGGTCAAGATGAACCGGTTATCTTATGAAGAAACTTCTCCTAGAACATATTTGGCTGAGGAAACAGAAGAAAATGAAAAGGATAGTAGAACAAGATCAGATTGACTATTTAAAGAATTAAAGAATTTGGTTTTTACCTGGTCTAATCGACAAGATTGAGTATAATCTGGGAAATGACCAGGAAGGTATCATGGAGAACGAATCTATCTTACTTGAATCCATTCCTACCACTACTTGGAAGGGCTAATCATAGACCTGTATTAATGACAACCAAGGATAAGCCATATACTTTTGAGGATGGATCAACAATAATGGCTTATGAATGCAGAATGTATACAATTGATTGAGGAAACTTGGAATGAAACTTCTAGGAATTGGAAAGCTCCTGCCTACTGCTACTAGTTCTAGTAGCAGTAGCAATTCAACAAACGACTAAAGGCCCTACTGAAAATTCAAAAGGCGAAGGAAATGTTAGTACAAAACAAGCAGAAAACACGTGAATGAAAAAGGAAGATTGGAAGCTGAACTTTAAGTCAAGAAGGGTAGGGGAGTTGCTGTGCCAACAATTTCGACAGTTTTAGTTAAAAGGTTTTTTCTTTTTTCCACGCATCTATTAAGAAATGCGGAATCCACATTTTCATCAATTTGAAACGCCCAACAAGCTAGGTTTTGGTTCAGCATGAGAAAATAAGGACAGAAGTTATTAAATTGTTCTCACATTTATCCATCTTATCAAGCCAACAACATATAGCATCAATCCATCAAATATTTAAAATGTTTTGAGGGAAAAAAATCTTCAATCTGATAAGCTATCTATCAACAACATGGGGGCTATTCATAGTAAAAAACTAGACGACTAGATGGATTCCAACTGAACTTCAACTTCTACTTGGTTGATTAATTTAGAGGCAATGCTGGAACATAATTAAGGACGATCACCATCTCCATATGGTAATTGAAGTTAAACAGGAGCAAACCTGGTGCAATTCAATCCTTCTTCCTAGCAATAATTCCCGAAAAATACAAAACCTCACTAAACCGGGGCCCATTGCTTTGGGGACTACACTGTATAAGAGAATGACTAAGGTAATTGCCAATATATTGAAAGACATGCTGGCTCTTTAACAAAAAAAAGGGCAGCCTCCTAATCTCATTTTGATAAGAAGAGATATTGATAATTATCCCAATGAGGCTTTCTACTCAGCTGATAGATCATGTGAGCTAGCCACGATCACTAAACTCACCAAAGCAGCAGCATATGAAAATGTTAATCATGGGTTTCTAGAAGCTTAAGGAAAATGGGATTTGCAGAGTAGGATACGAAAGTTTATTTATATACAATGGATAACACCTATAATCCATGGACGACCAATGGAGTTCATAAACGAAACCAAAGAAAGGTCCATGACAAAGCTGTCCAGTCTCTTCATATCTCTACTTACTGGCTGGGTGAAGAAAAGACTGTAATAATAACAAAGCCAGATAGAGATACTGTTCGTTCGAGGCTTCAAATCTATATTTCTTGTTTCCCTGGGGGAAGACTTTTTCTATACTTTGGTCATTTAAAAAAATCCCAGACGGTGACGGATACTAAAACAACTAGGATTCAAATAAGGATTAACAGATGATCGACGGGCTTACTTGGCTTGGTCCTGGTTTATAGGCATTAAGACAATCTAAAACTAGTTGGAAGAGGCGCAAGGTTTGAAGACGCTCGACCAACGGGAGAGGTTTGAAGATGCTCGCCAGAGGTACAAAGCTACAATAAGAAAAAATGCAATCAAAAGAAGCCTGCCTTAGTCTCAAATAGGGCTTAGCCTCAATGATAGAAAACTCTTATTAAACATGTCTTTTTGGCTTATACCAATCACATGGCTAGCATACTACTGGCATAAATTTGGTTTAGGAAGGATGTTTTTCCCAGTTGTCTAAATTAGAGTCTGCTGAAACTATTGTTGGGGAAGAAAGGAGCAGAGAAAGATAATGAAATAAAACCTTTTCGCTGGTAGCCCAACCCAAAGAAGACGGGGATTGGATATACAACCTTTTGGTATTTACAATAGAGCGTTGAACGACATGAAAATGGCTAGCATAGGAGTCAATTGGATGGAAACAAATACTGTTGAAAAAAAATAGTAATAAATCAAGGAATAAACTAAAACTATATTTGACTGATTATATTCTCTTTGTCCTCTGCCGGGTGGACTTAATATTAATAAAAACTCTAAAGGAAAAGATGATACACGTCTTAGAGTGAAGGACAGAGCACAAAAACCTTTTTTTTCTAGAGATGGAGATAAAGTAAGCGAGGTGCTTTATCTCTTTCCTCCCTGTGTCCCCATTACTTGATATATGGAATTGGAAAGGAATTCTAGATCAATCAGATTTAAGGTTCGAGTTCGGGATATGGATGGAATCGAGAGGGAAGAAAGAGTCTGGTTTCAGAGGCTTGATCAACTGTGTAATCATGGATCATCAACAAATCCCTAAATGTTTCTTTATACTGTCGCCACGGAAAAGGTTCAGGTAGGGAGAACTCTTAGATTATCAAGTTTTACAAAACCTTTATGAAAATCCATCTCCACCTATGTTATGCCCTTCCTCCCAAAGTATTCCGGCATCTGTTATCCCAGGTCTCACCCTGTAAAGCACAGTCGAACAAGGAGGAAAGACATGGAATTGCTAGGGAACCGTAGCCAAGTGGCTAAGGCATGAGTCTGCAAAACTTCTATTCGTCGATTCGAATCCGACCGGTTCCTACAGTGCCATTCTATCCATCATTTTTTTATATGGTTTGTGGATAGAACGGGGGTCCCCATATCAAAGGTTCAAAGTTGAGAATTCTTGAAGTGAGATTTTATTTTTGAAATTCCAGTTTCATTCATTTAGATACTAGTGGGTTCTCACCTCTTTCAGTGCATACCTTTTAGCTCTCTTCCCCAAGGTCAATCTATTTTTTAAGGAGTTTTTACATTCTGAAGTTTACGTATACGGATCAACTTCTCCTTGCTCGGGAGGTTCATGCTTGATCTCAATGCCCTTATGAGGTAGTGGGGTCTGATGGAGGAAGAGCCGCGCGAACAAACTTTGATCCAGCTGAAAAATGGAATGGAATAGTCTAAGATGCTTCATAGCTCCTTCCTCTGTCAAGCCAACTCCATTCCTCTCCCTATCGGTCGAGCATCTTCAAACCTCGCCCCTTTCTAAAACCTTTATATATATAAGGGAAGCTCGATGAGCTTTCTTCTCTTTGTAAGGTTCCTTGAGCACATTAATATTCTATTAATATCATATCGATCAAGGCTTTCCTTTAGTTTGATTGCAGCTAATGGTTTTGGAATATTCCTTGCGCTAAGCGGTTGTGCTAAGTCTTCCTTGGCTCTCTTCTCCTCTATAGCTCTTGTCTAAGATGAGCTTTCGGCTTTGGAGATTGCATTTTCCATCCCTTACAACATAGGGCTTGCAGAAAGAGTAGTTCAAGAAGCCGAGACGAGAAATAAAAACAAGTCCCGCTTCGCTTTAAAGGATAGGGGGGAGAGAAAAACTATCTTTAGCAGTTCGTAGGTGCTTTATTTGATCTAGTAAGGAGAGCTATCGTAAGATTCCCAAGCACTATCCTCAGTTACAGCCCCAGGTCCATATAAAGCAGTCAATCTACTAGTAGTAGAGACTGGAGATATATGTCTACCTATTTATCTACTACAATAAGCGAGAGTAGTTGCAGGTATCGAATGTTGTGAGGGCTTTCATTTTCACGTTAAGGGCAGTCTGTTATAGCACTAGGAATTGGTGTCGTTAGTCTAAACTAAAACTGGGGGGCTTTGGAATCCAATCTGTATTTCGTACGCTAGGAATCCGATCCGAACTTTCATCATAGCCTTTGCTTGAACCAAAGAGTGCAATGCGAACCGTTTAGGAGGTCACAGATAAAACCCTTTGTGATACCTCGAACCTGGCATGTATTCAATAGCATTTAAAGTTCATTTAAATTGCATTTGATTGACCTTTCACCTTCTTTGACCAAACTAGTTGATTTTTCCTAAATAAGCAAAATACAAATGAAAAACAAAAAGAAGAAAGGCTTGAAGCCATGAGGAAAAGAAAGAGAAAAAGAAAGAAAAAAATTTCAAAACAAATCAACAAATCTTCACTTGAGCTTGCTTAGGATCATTTCTGGGCCATTCAACGTTGTCTTTCTAGCATCTAGAAGTGGCTAAGGTGAGGGTTTTATCGTTATTTGCGCATTTAAAAAATTTATGTCTAAACTTTAATTTTTGAAAATTATGCGTAGATTGTTATTTTAACCGTTTTGTTGCTTAAAGAATGTTCCTTGTTGATTGTAGAACATGCATTTATAATTTTTTAGCATTTTATGCGGTTGAATATTGAACTTGCACTTTACATTGGTAAATGACTAGTCAATTATGACTAGTACACCCCCGTTTCGATGAAGTTGCTCCCTTATGCGTTTTGTTGATGTGACAAGATGCTAGATATATTAGCATGCCTAAATGCATGGTTTGTTTAGGGTGCGTAATGGAAAAATGGAGAAAAATGCATTGGTGAAAGTTGGGGTCGTTTAGGTTGATATTAGCGTTTCCTCGATTTGCGTGATGGCATTGTCTCAGGAGGCCATGGAAGCACTTTTGGTGTGATTATGGCATTGGTTGGGTGTTTGGTTAGGGTAGCGGTAGTTCAAACGAGCAAAGGGGGAAATTGGGGCTTTGTGTGAATTCTAGGGTTAAGTAGGATTTCATGGTCTTTAGACGTGCCTTATGGTGACCGAGGAGGAGTGGTGAAGTCGGTTTCCAAAACTCGTGGCTCGATTGAAAGTAGTAGCGTTTTGAAAGTTGGGGTCGTGTTGTGTTTTTTTGGTTTTCATAGTGTTATGCTTGTAGAATGCTTATTATTGCTTGTTATGCTTGTTAAAGTTGGTTATGATTGAATTGTATATCAATTGTTGATAATGCTTGTTAGTGTTGTTCTTGTTACTTTATTGATTGTAAATGCTTATTGTATCGCATGTTGTTACTAACCTGCACTTCATTGCCTTGCTCGATTATCGTTATATTCCTCGTATTGCATTGCATTGTGTCAGGCGCGTGAGTGATGGGCCTCTCTGGGTAGCCTCGGGTTGCCAGTGTTGGTTGTTCTAGCTCCGTGTCCTATTCCCTTTCTCGATTGGGTTGCCGCCCAGGGAGTTTTGGGTCGTAGAATTGGCAGAGTATGTCCGGAGTACTTTAACATAAGATATAAGGTGGGTAAGCCGGCGAGTCATCGTTAAAGTCATCGAAATCGTGATCGGTACATTGCTCGTATGAGTGAACCATAGCCTTCAGAGTATGGTATAGCTTTGAATGGTTATGTTAATGCTTTTTTTAATTGTTTATTATATTGTCGTGTATATTGAATGCCTTCTTATTGAATATATTGCTTAACTGTGCCTATTTGCATTGCACGAACTTCTTTCTCTCCACCTCGATATCTGTCTCGCCCTCACTGAGTATACGTGTTGTGTATACTCACTCCTCACCACCACATTTCAGGTGATATCATATTAGCTAGAAGTTCGTGGTTACGTGAAAGTTCGTGCTTGAGGAGTTGTCTTGCGTGCTATGTGGCTTGAGTTGTCAAAGATGCAAAGATGTATGTTTCATGTATTGAATGTAATTCATGTCAAAAGGAATGTAATTTAAGTTTTACTAGATTATTGAAGTGTTTGTTAAGTTAGTTTATGTATCTAGTTAGTATAGCTTAACATTAATGCATGTTTGTATTGCTTAAAGAAAAGTTAGAATAGTCTGGGTACTTGGAATTGTATATTTACTTGTGCTTAATCACTGAGAACCAAGGCTCGGATGGCCTTGAGGAAGTTTTGTGTGGTTGGACACGGTGTTGGTCCATTTATATGCTATTACAGGTTTTACATTTTGCCTAGAAACAGGGGAGACTCCGTCCGTCTTTCCCTAAAAATTTTGCCCGGGTTTGGAAATTGGGTTGTGATTAGATTGATTGATAGAACTCCCGGTCTCAAGAAGGATCGGTGTATTACAGGTGGTATCAGAGCTTTGTTAGCTCATAAGCCGAGACTGGGTCCTCGGTCTGGTGGGTAGTGATCCTTGAATATGTGCTTGTTAAGTGTGTTTTGAAAGTGTATGCTTGTATGTAAGATTGTATGTCTTGACCTGAATGTGTGCTCCTATGTTATATAGTTATGTGTTATGTGTTAATTGTGTGCTAAGTGAAGTGAAGTGTCTAGTTGTGCATTGAATTGACCTATTGAATTGGCATCGTGAATTGAATCGACCTCGTGAATTGTTATTTGCTTGAAGTATTGCTTGTAATATGTGTATTGAAATGTCTTGAATTGGTTATACCGTGATTTGAATTGATTATGTTGTGCTTGACTTGATTGTTGTGCTTGAGTGATTTTGTTGAATAAACTGTTTTGTAAACTTGCTTGCATAATAGTTTAAGGCATGTGCATAAATGTGATATCTTGGCATTCATACATGTCCCGTGGAAATGGTATGTAAGTACTCTTTCTCCCCTAAAAAAAGTGGTTCACAGCTAGCCTTTCATAGTGTATGGATTGGCAAGAAATGAATGGCATTTAACTAGCCTTGACTTGGGAGTTGGTGTTTGCCTTTGGAGCTTGGTTATTGGCGAATCTCTAGGGTCCTCCTCTGTGCTTAACAGTTGTGAAATAGTAGGTTTCTTTTGGGGTTCTATTTGGTTGTTCTCTTGAGAATTCTTTGGTTTCTTCCTGGGTATTCTTTGGAGACTTCTATTGGCACTTCTCGGTGGACTTGGCTATTTGGATCTCATTCGGACTTACTGTATGGTATTATCTATGGCATGTGAGTCTCGGTCTTTATTCGTGTGTTACTGGCATTCCTTATTGGAAATCCTTCAATGGTATTCTATAGAATTCTTGGTGGTCATTTATTTGGTACTTACTTAATGGGCAATCCTTGGTATTTTCTCACTGGAGCATTGTTTCGGGAATTTTCTTTAGTGTTCCTCAGTAGGTTTGATATTTGGAATTCCTATCATACTTATGGTATAGTACTACTTACGGTACTCTTTGGAATTCTTATTAGGCATTCTATTGGCATTTTCCTTATTGGCAAGGTTGTATGAAGTTCTCACTTAGCAAACAGTGCAGGGGCCTCA
Source organism: Ehretia macrophylla (assembly GCA_037974665.1). Taxonomy (NCBI): domain Eukaryota; kingdom Viridiplantae; phylum Streptophyta; class Magnoliopsida; order Boraginales; family Ehretiaceae; genus Ehretia; species Ehretia macrophylla. Next base: position 35,672,693 of record CM075770.1, read on the forward strand.
GAGTTTGGTTTTGTATTTTGTGCACCTGCTCGGTATTTTCCTTAGGGTTTTCGTCTATCTGGGAAACTATATTTGTTATTCAACTTGATTGTCTTATTGGGCACATTATATTTTCTCTGCTATTTCCTTAGACCTTCTTCTCAGCATTTGATTGCGATACTCGGAATCTAATTGGTTGTCCTATGGGGTTATTGTTTGGAAGGCTTTTTTGGAACTTTTGAAGTATATTTGATTGGGTTTCTTAGTATTTTCTCCAGCACTCTTAACAGGGAATTCTTCTATGAAATTCATGACCAGCGAGGTACTTCTTTGGACTTCTGGATGGAACCTTTGTTTGAGCCTTTATTTGGCTTCTTGCTTGGTAATTCTCTGGCAATAATAGTTGAACTTCTACTAGAGATTCGTGTATGGGGTATTCATTTGGTATTCTTCTTATCATTAATATGTGATGTGATTTTATCTACAGTATCTTTGCTTTAGACTTTATTGGTATTATCTCGGTGCTCTTGGTTGGAATTTTATTCTTCTTCGACATTCGTGTCAACGGGATTCTTGTGCGGTATCTACATTTGAGCCTTTATTCGGCATTACTACTTGGAATTTCTTCTTAAACTTCCCTATTGGTTATCTTGATAAATATACTTGCTCAGCAGCTGAAGAAGATTAGTCAGAGTTGGATTTCAGTGGATGCAGAGTTCTATCGGAAGAAGAATTGCGAGGTTGCAATTGTTTTGAGGGGGGAAGGATGTGATACCCCGAACCTGGCATGTATTCAATAGCATTTAAAGTTCATTTAAATTGCATTTTATTGACCTTTCACCTTCTTTGACCAAACTAGTTGACTTTTCTTCTACATTGGCCAACTAGGACAAGGTGGGAATTTTTGAAATGTTTAATAAAGGGCAACTTGGGATTAGAAATAAAAAAAAATGCAATGTTAAGTTAGTCAAATTTTGGGTCAACTTTGGAATTAAGTCTTAACAAATTGGGGAAGAGTTAGGTAGAAAATTATATATGGTTGGAAAGCTCTATGAGTCTAGTTTCTGAGGCTTTAAACCGTTTGTGAATTGGAGTTTTCTAGAAGAAGTTATGGCCGTTTTCGCAAGGTCGCGCATAGCTGTTTTGGTTTAGTGGGTTGACCGAATCTTTGACCTTTGACTTCATGTCATCTTTTCCTAAATAGGCAAAATACAAACGAAAAAACAAAGAGAAGAAAGGCTTGAAGCCATGAGGAAAAGAAAGAAAAAAAGAAAGAAAAAAATTTCAAAACAAATCAACAAATCTTCACTTGAGCTTGCTTAGGATCATTTCCAGGCCATTCAACGTTGTCTTTCTAGCATTTAGAAATGGCTAAGGTGAGGGTTTCATCGTTATTTGCGCATTTGAAAAATTTATGTCTAAACTTTAATTTTTGGAAATTATGCGTAGATTGTTATTTTAATCGTTTTGTTGCTTAAAGAATGTTCCTTGTTGATTGTAGAACATGTATTTATAGTTTTTTTTAGCATTTTCTACGGTTGAATATTGAAATTGCAATTTAAATTGGTAAATGAATAGTAAATTGTGAATAGTAAACCCCTGTTTCGATGAAGTTGTTCCGTTATGCGTTCTGTTGATGTGAAAAGATGCTAAATATGTTAGAATGCCTAAATGCATGGTTTGTTTGGGTTGCGTAATGGAAAAACAGAGAAAAATGCATTGGTGAAAGGTGGGGTCGTTTAGGGCGAGAGTACCGTTTCCTCGATTTGCGTGATGGCATTGTCTCGGCGGGCCATGGGAGCACTTTTGTTGTGATTATGGCGTTGGTTGGGTGTTTGGTTAGGGTAGTGGTAGTTCATACGAGCAAAGGGGGAAATCGGGGCTTTGTGGGAATTCTAGGGTAAAGTAGGGTTTCGGGGTCTTTAGACGTGCCTTATGGTGACCTAGGAGGATTGATGAAATCGGTTTCCAAAACTCGTGGCTCGTTTGAAAGTAGTAGCGTTTTGAAATATGGGGTCGTTTTGTGTTTTTGTTGGTTTTCATAGTGTTATGCTTGTAGAATGCTTATTATTGCTTGTTATGCTTGGTAAAGTTGGTTATGATTGAATTATATATTAATTGTTGATAATGCTTGTTAGTGTTGTTCTTGTTACTTTATTGATTGTAAATGCTTATTGTATCGCATGTTGATACTAATTTGCACTTCAGTGCCTTGCTCGATTATCGTTATATTCCTCGTATTGCATTGCATTGTGTAATACCCGAGCCCGGAATGTGAAAAGTCTTTGTTTATTGTTTTGAAAATTATATTTCCTTAAATTCTTTGTGAATTAATTGTTACTTTCTCGCCGTCGCAACGTGCATTGTATTTAAGGAGCGATAGCTAGATAACGATTTCTAGTCCTCAGCAAATAGTGAAACTAGTATTTAGATGACTTAAATTTTATATTTTAAATGTTGCTAGCTTTAATTGATCTTACCTTAGCTAAAATGGCTTTAAAACGCACAAAATAGGGCCCTTTGACCAAGTTTTTAAGTTGTTGACCTAGCCCTTTGACCCTTTGACCATTTAACACTTAAATAAGCTAAAAACTAAGCAAAATAAAAAAATAAAAAAAACAGCAGCAAACAGACCAGCCCTGGCCGTGAGTTTCCAAGAGAAAAAAAAAACCTTTCAACTTCCAATCGATCAATCTTCACGAGAGCTCGTGCGGGATAATTTCCGAGGCAACTAGCGTTGTTTTCCTAGCGACTAGGAGTACTTGAGGTGAGGGAAGCATGTTATTTGCGCATTTATACGTTGTGTATGTTAACTTTGTCAATTTTGAGATTTATCCGTAGATCGTTATTTAAAGCGATTTGATGCTTCTAGAATGTTCCTTGGCATTTGTAGAACATGTATTTATAGCTTTGTAATATTTTCTGCGGTTAAATGTTGTGATTACAAATTAAATTGCCAATTGAATAGTTTTTGTGAATAGTAAAACCTTGAAACGTTGAAGTTGCGTTGTTATGCTTTCTGTTGATGTAGAAATGTGCTAGGTACGCTAGAATGCTAAAATGTGTGGTTTGTTTAGGGTGCGTAGTGGAAAAAAAGAGAATTATGCCTTTGGGAAAGTCGGGGTCGTTTAGGTCGACTTTAGCGTTTTCTCGTTTTGCGTGTTGGCATTGCTTCGGGAAGCCATGGAAGCACTTTTGGTGCGATTATGGCGTTGGTTGGGTGTTTGGTTGTTATAGTTGTAGTTCGAACGAGAAAGGGGAAAATCGGGGCTTTGCGCGAGTTCTAAGGTAAAGTAAGGTTTCGGGGTATTTAGACGTGCCTTATGGTGACCTAGGAGGGTTGGTGAAGTCAGTTTCCAGAACTCGTGGCTCGTTTGGAAATGGTAGCGTTTTGATAGTTGGGGCCGATTTGTGTTTTTGTGTGTTTTCTTGTCTTTATGCCTATAGAATGTTTAGAATTACTTGAAATACTTGTTCGAGTTGTTTTGGATTGAATTGCTTATCAATTGCTGCTATTGCGTGCGAGAGTAACCTACTTTGTTAGTCTCCAACGTGTGGCTTTATCGCTTGTTTATCGCCTTGTATCGAGTCTTGCATTGTATAGTGTCTCGCGCGTGAGTGATGGGCCTCTCTGGGTAGCCTTGGGTTGCCAATGTTGGTTGCTCTAGCTCCGCTGCTATTCCCTTTCTCTCTTGGGTTGCCTCCCAGGGAGATTTAGGTCGTAGGTTGATGGATACTTCTAGGGTATTCCAAACTGGTGTTATAAGGTGGTTTGGGCTGGCGCGTCGTCATCGAATTCGTGTTTGAAAGTTGCTATTGAAAAGAGTATCGTATCCTTTGAATGAGTGTTTGCAGCTTTAAATACTTGCCTTGCTTTATCATTGGCTTTGGTTGTACCTTTATATGATTTGTATGTATTGCTTGGCTAATTGCATTGCATACTCCTCTCATCTCCGTCCTTGAGACCAATTGCCCTCGCTGAGCAATAGTTTTTGCTCATTCCTTTCTATACCATATTTTTACAGGAGTAGTTGAAGCAGACCCTCTCGAGGAAATTGAGGAGGAGGAACAGGTGGAAGTGTTCCCGTGATTGCACTTCTTTGCTTTGTTGGTGGTTGGTTGCCAGATTTTTGTGCGAGCCTTGCATGATATGTATATTGCTTGGATGTCGTTTAATTTTGAGGCTTGTAGCCTTGTATGTATTTTCTAGTTTGAGGCCTCTACGGTCTTATGTTGTTTAAGTTGGAAGAATGTAAAGTTGTAACTTATACTCTTGTGACTAGTAAGAAAATGCATGCTAATGGAATTGATTAGTGGCATAAGTACTTGTGTAGTATGCATATCATTTTTGGTTTGGAAAGTTGGATAATAAGAATTGTATGTTTTAAAGAAAGTTGGCTTGTGTTGATTATTATATGGCTTTTGCAAGTATTATGTTGATTTTAGGGTTTTCGGATCGTCCGCGGTACAGAGGAGAGTCCGTCCGTATGTAGGGTCCGGGCTTGGCCTTTTGCAGGGTCGGGTCGGGGCGTGACATCTTTAGGTGGTATCAGAGCATGATAGTCTTGCATGAGCCGGGATATGATTCTCGGTATGTGGGGTAAAGGTCTAAAATGGTAAAGTGTTTATGTGTGATTGCTAAGTGAAAATAAAATGTTATAGCATGACTTTGTGAACTTGGAATGTTTAAGTGTTTAAGTGGAATAGTTTGGCAAGTTAAACTTGTCTTATGTGAATCGTGAGATAGAATATTGGATTGTTATTGACTTGAGTGTTATCTAATCTTATGTGCTATATTTCTGTCTATAAACTGCTTTTAAATGTTGCCAGCTATTGTGAGTTGCTATTATGCCGCCACGTCGTGGTACTCAAGGTATAGGATCAGATGAAGAGGCAGCAGAACAGGGTCAGCAGCTGTTGCCTGAGCAGTTTATGGCTACTATGACTACTGCAGTAGACCGGATTACACAGGTACTACATGAGCAGAGGCAGGACCGGAATAATCCCCAAGGTAATCAAGCTAATCCTGGTGGACAGGGGTACAGAGTTGAGAATAATCAGTTAGAGAAATTTCTGAGGCACGAGCCGGGAAAGTTCTTCGGAGAGCCGGATGATGAGGCGGCCGAGAGATGGATTAATCGAGTTGAGAAGATTTTCACCGCTTTGAGGTATACCGATGAGGCAAGAATAGACTATGCGTCATTCTTATTTGAGGGTGATGCAGAGCAGTGGTGGAATACCGTCAGGTTGAGGTGGGATTGTGAGGATGTTCCACATTTATGGGATGATTTTGTAAGTGAGTTCCGGGACAAATATATTCCCGAGATGGCTATGGAGAGGAGGGAAGATGAGTTTACGGCCCTGAAACAGGGGAATATGACTGTTGCACAGTACGAGGCTAGGTTTGTTAGCCTGTCGAGGTATATGCCCGAGTTGGTACGGCCGGCTAGGAGGATGATACATAGGTTTGTCCGTGGGCTAAGAATGGACATACAGTTGCATTTGACTGGGCAGACCTACACTACTTTTCCCGAGGCATTTCAGGCAGCCTCGAAGTTTGAGAAACGGAAGGCTGAGATGATAGCTGAGAGCAGTCAGCCGAGTAAGAAGCAGTATTTGGGCCAGAGCAGCCAGAGTCAGCTGAAGCAGTATCAGTCTTCTGCACAGGTTCCTCAGCAGCATCCATATCAGCCACAGCAGTAGATTCAGGCTAGGCCAGCTATGACTAGACCCCAGCAGGGAGGTACAGTTCCTACCCCTGCCAGAGCCCCAGCACCTACAGGAAACACTGCAGTTAGGCAAAATCAGCAGTGTAATTATTGTAATCGGTCAGGGCATATTGAGGCTAACTGCTGGAGAAATAGTGGTAAATGTACGGGTTGTGGCAGTGATGACCATAGGGAGAGGGATTGCCCTAAATATAATAATGTTCAGGGCCGTGGTGGAGGCCAAGGTGTTCAGAATAGGGCTGCAGGTGCACGTCCAGCACAGAGAGTTCAGGCTAGGGTCTTTGCACTGGATGCAGAGGAGCTACCCGATACTACAGCTATAGTGGAAGGTACCTTTCTTCTCAATACTCAGCCAGTTAAAGTTTTGATTGATCCCGGAGCTACACATTCGTTTATAACTCCTGCATGTGCACGATCTGTGAATGTTTGCATTGATAATTTGCCTCATGAAGTTGAAGTTAGTACTCCTTTGGGTGCGAAATTTGTTACTGAGTCTATTTGCAAATCTTGTGATATATGTATTGAGAACCGTAAATTTCCTGCTGATTTAATTATATTGCCATTCCGTGACTTTGAAATCATTTTGGGAATGGACTGGTTGGGAAAGTATTATGCTCAGTTGGATTGTAGAACAAAGGTCGTTTATCTTAAGGTTCCTGACCTACCGGTACTAGAGATTGTTGGGAACTGCAGGGCTGCCCGCATTCCACTTTTATCAGCGATCAAGACTTTTAAGTTGTTGAATAGGGGTTCTGAAGCTTACTTAATCTATTTGATCAATCAGCCTACTGATAAGTTGAGTTTGAATGCGGTTCCGATTGTTAGAGACTTCCTTGGTATATTTCCCGAGGAATTACCGGGCTTACCACCGGATAGGGAGATTGAGTTCGTGATTGATCTTGTGCCAGGCACTGTGCCAATTTCTAGGAGTCCTTGTAGAATGGCATCGGCTAAACTTCAGGAGTTAAAAATTCAGCTTCAGAACTTGCTTGAGAAAGGGTTTATACAACCTAGTTCTTCGCCGTGGGGTGTGCCTGTGTTGTTTGTGAGAAAGAAAGACGGCACGCTACGGTTATGTATTGATTACATGGGACTTAATCAAGTCACGATTAAGAATAAATACCCCTTGCCGTTGATTGAAGAATTGTTTGACCAGTTGCAGGGTGCGAGTGTTTACTCCAAATTTGACTTGAGGCAGGGTTACTATCAGCTTAGAATTCGGAATGACGATATATCGAAGACGGCATTTAGGACTAGATATGGCCACTATGAATTTGTTGTTTTGCCGTTTGGTTTGACGAATGCACCAGCCGCATTCATGGACTTGATGCAGAGAGTTTTCCGACCTTACCTTGATCAGTTTGTCGTGATTTTTATTGATGACATTTTAGTGTATTCGAAGAACGAGGCTGAACATGAGCAACACTTGAGGATTGTGCTTCAGACTTTGCAGGAAAACAAGCTTTTTGCTAAATTCAGCAAGTGTGAGTTCTGGTTGAATCAGATATCTTTTCTAGGCCATATCATTTCAGATCGAGGAATTTCAGTGGACCCAGCTAAGATTGAAGTTGTTTCATCTTGGAAGAGACCTGAGACGGTGTCAGAGATTCGGAGTTTTCTTGGATTGGCAGGTTACTACCGGAGATTTGTTAAAGACTTTTCCAAAATTTCTGGGCCTTTGAGCCAGTTGACTAGGAAGAAAGTTGTTTACAACTGGGATGCCAAATGTGAATCCAGTTTCCAAGAATTGAAGAAGAGACTAACTACAGCTCCTATACTAGCTTTACCTAAGGGAACAGAGAACTTCGTTGTCTACAGTGATGCATCTAAAGAAGGATTGGGCTGTGTTCTAATGAAGAATGGTAAGGTGATTGCCTATGCTTCTAGGAAATTGAAACCTTATGAAGTCAATTACCCTACACATGATCTTGCGTTAGCTGCAGTTGTGTTTGCATTGAAGAAGTGGCGTGATTACTTGTGGGGTTGCTGATTTGAAATTTTTACTGACCACAAGAGTCTCAAGTATTTGTTTTCATAGAAGGATCTAAATATGAGGCAGCGGAGATGGCTAGAGCTATTGGGTGGTTATAACTGTTCTATTAACTATGTGCCAGGTAAGGCAAATGTTGTTGCTGATGCTTTGAGTCGAAAGGCTACTATTGCAAGCTTGATTATCAAGGATTGGGAGACTTTGGAAGAAATTTGTTCATGGAAACCAGAAGCTACTGAGGTAGGGATTCAGTTTGCTAGTTTACAGATTCAGTCAGGGTTGCTAGCACAGATCAGAGAGGCTCAGAAGACTGATCCTCACATCTTGAAGATCCAAGAAAAGTCAAAAGGGGGAGAGTCAGAGTTTAAATTACATGCATATGGCATCTTCAGATTCAAGGACAGAGTATGTGTTCCTGGTGATCCGACTTTGAAGAATGAGATTCTGTCCGAGGCACATAATTCGAGGTATAGATTCACCCGGGCAGTACTAAAATGTATAGAGATTTGAAGCAACACTTCTGGTGGAACAATATGAAGAGGGAGATTGCTGGGTATGTATCTAGATGTTGACTTGTCAGAGGGTTAAAGTTGAGCATCAGAGGCCAGCCGGACTTCTACAGCCGTTGTTGATTCCGCAATGGAAGTGGGTTCATATTCCAGTGGTCCTTGTGACAGATGTTCCTAGATCTGCGAGAGGATGTGATTCTGTTTGGGTTGTTGTGGACCGCTTGACTAAAGTTACGCATTTTATTCCGGTGAACAAACATGATAGCCTTGATAAGCTAGCTGAGCTTTATGTTGCTAATATTGTGAGATTGCATGGTGTGCCACAGAGTATAGTGTCAGATAGGGATCCCAGATTCAGATCTCATTTTCGGCAGAAGTTGCAAGAGGCCATGGGAACTAAATTGAGCTTCAGTACTGCATATTATCCACAAACTGATGGCCAGTCTGAGAGAACTATTAGGATCTTGGAAGACATGCTTCGGGCATGTGTGCTTGACTTTGGGAAGAATTGGGAGAAGTTTTTGCCTTTAGCGGAGTTCGCCTACAACAATAATTATCAATCTACTATAGGTATGGCTCCCTACGAGGCGTTGTATGATCGTAAATGCAGATCCCCGTTATATTGGGAAGAGGTTGTGTGACGTCCGAGATTTAGCCATGCATTCAATTACTGTTGCATCCTTTATTTGCGCACCTCTTTCTATGCCTCATGAATTGTCTTCTTAAATTACTATTTACTCCATTTTTAAACTGCCTTCTATCAGTTAATTAGCATTTTTATTAAATCATATTAATTGTAAAAGTAGTGGGAAAAATGTGCATTTGAGCTTAAGGCGTTAGGAAGGCTCGTTTAGAAAATGACTTTAGTAGTTGAATGAATAGTGTTACGTAACTAACTTAGGTAATTAATTAGCTAGCATATATTTTACCATCTAAGCTCGTTTTAAAGCTTACTACGCACATTTTATTAGATCAATTAAGCACCCAATTGACCCCACCATAACTTAACCCTTTTATATATCACATAAACTCATAAAATGCAAAAAAAAAAAATAGAAAGCTGAAAACAGCAGCCCAAACCCGACAGCCCCTCTTTGCACTTGGGAGAATTTTTTCATCTTCAACTCTTCAATTCAAGCCAAGCGAAGCCTTGAGCAACTAGTGTAGTGTGTTTGCAAGGTTCCTAGTTGCTCCTACGTGTATTGGTGAGGTATTTCACGGCTTGTTTTTGCATTTTTAAATAGTTGCTCAATTCTTGATTTGTTGAAAATGGGATCAAATTCGATTGTATTGATTATCTATGCTATTATACCTTGTATATGAGTGCTAGAGAACATATTTGAGCCATCGTTTCGCAATTTAAACGGTTAGAATCGTTAGCTTGATTTTTAGGGTGAGTGGTGACGTTGTTTTAGGGTTTTGCGTAATTGCTCGAATTAGCTTGATTAAATGCTTCTAATAGATGCCTTAGGTGCTAGTGAAGGTAATCTAATAGCCCCGTGCACTTGCATTGTCCTTAAATCGCTAAAAATGTAAAATAGTCGACTTTAATTTGGGGCTTTCGGGGTTAATGAGAATCCGGGTGAATTCGGGCTTCAATTCTAGTATCCTTAGGCTACCTAGGTGCTATAGAAGCCTTGATATCCTTTGTTTGAAGCCCGGACATTGTATGTGTAGTTTAAAGCCATAAGAGGGAATTTGGGGCTTTCGGGGTAATCGCAGCCATTTGAATGAGTTAGAAGGTTGAAAGGGTACCTTGAGGGTTAGTTAGAAGGTTGGGAGAGTTTTCTTTGAAAATGGAATCATTAACCTTGGTTTGGAAGAGGAATAGTTCGAAAAACAAAGGGGTTTAGGTGCAATTTAGGTTGTCTCGCACTTCTAAACCCATGTCATGACTTCTTGAGTGTTTATAAGTGATTTTAAGTTGATTTGGAGCTTTTGGTATGATTCTAAACTTATCTTGCTAATGTCTCTTTGTAAAACTACATATTTGCTTATATAATTGTTCTATTCTAATTGCATCGAGGTCAACCTACTTTGTTGATCCTCATGTGTGTTAATGCTTATATTATTGCTATTAACTTGCCATCGTTAAGTGCATTGCATAGTGGTTGCGCAACCATAGTGTCAGGGCCGGATGTGTTGAATATCGGCTGGGCGGCAGAGGGCTTGCCGGTGGATATTCAAACTCCGTGCCCTATTCCCTCATTCGCCTGGTCCGGAGATTGCCAGGGGATGTTGGGTCGTAGGATTCGGGGTACATCCGGAGTACACCTACTGGAGTGATTGGGGTTATGCCGGCTTATCGTGATCGTGCTCGTGGTTCGTGGATCGTGAATCAAGACCAGTGAAGATTGGTGTATAGGGGATTGTGTGAAATGTATCCTTTTTAATGTGTGGATTACTTAAGTCATCATTGTTTCTTAAATTGTCTAAGTGAAATTGCTGTATAACTGTATTATCTGTTGCATTGCACGCCCGGGGCTATATCCCTCACTGGGCAACAGTGGTTGCTCATACCTTGCTAACATGTTTCAGGTGGCACAGTTGGTGGAGTTGCCTTAGCTGCTGTGTGATATTTGTCTGAGGTGGATGTGCTTTCTGGTTGCTATGTGAAGAATTTGTTGTCCTATGTATAATCTATTTTGGGGCCTTAAAGCTCATGTATGTATTTGAGTAATATGTAAGCTGGAAGTCTGATAATGTAGTAGCAGTGGTAATTCTATGGCTTGTAATAACTTATATTTCTATTTCTAGTTGCTTTGCATGCTTGGGAGTGAATGGCTTAGTGTAGAATGTTTTATCTCTAAGTATGTTTTAATGTTATCCTAGAATGGCATGGTTATTAGACTATATTATAAACAAGTTACTTGCATGCTTGTGTGATTTTGGAACTGTTGTTTGCTTCAAGGCTCGGATGGCCGTGAATCTTTAAATATTTAGCCATGAAAAGTTTGTTTACCTTGTAGTTACCTTATTTGAGAATTTACAGGTTTTCAGAATGTCCATAGTACAGGGGAAACTCTGTCCGTTTTTCCCCTAAAATTTTGTGACCGGGTTTGGTATTGGGTTGAGAATAGCATGGTTATTAGAGCCTCCGGTCTCGTGAGGGATCGGGGCGTTACAAGTGGTATCAGAGCTTAGCCGGGACAGGGTCTTCGGCCTGTCGGGTAGTAACCCTTGCGTGTGTGCTTGATTAAGTGTGTGTCTTAAAAGTGTATGCCTGCATGTTTGATTGTGTGTCTGGTATTGAATGTGTGCACCTATGTGATATAATTATGTGTTACGTGCTAAATGTGTGCAAGGTGAAGCAAAGTGGCTAGTTATGCATCAAATTGACTTTGTGAATTATTAAATGCTTGAACTGTTGCTTGTAATGTGTGTATTTGAATGTCTTTGATTGAGTTGTGTTATGCTTGACTTGATTATCGTGCTTGAATGACTTTGATGATTACACTGTTTCACAAACTCTTTCATTAACATGTTTGCGTAATAGTTTAAAGAATGATTATACATATGCAATTGTTTGGCATGCATACATAGCCGTCGAATGGTAAGAAAAACTCCTTCCTCCCCTGAAGAGAGGTGATTAGTGGCAGGCCTTCCAAATTATGTTGATTAGCAGAAATGAGAGGCAATTAATCAGCCTTTATTTGGGAATTGGTGGATATAGTTGGAGCTCAGTTATTGGGATTCTTCTAAGGCCTTCTTCAGTGCTTAGCGGTCATAAATGAGTAGCTTCTTTTGGGGTTTCTATATGACAGTTCTCTGGAGTATATTCTTGGTATTTTCTTATCAACTATTCATTTGGTATTCTTTTGTCGGCATCTCTCAGAAGAATTGGTATATGGGATTCTTTTTAGCCTTATTATCTGGTATTATTTACAATACTCCTGCTCGAAACTTTTATTGGTATTTTCTCTCCGCTCTTAGTTGGGATTCTATTCTTCTATGGTATTCGTACCAGCGGGATTCTTATTTGGATTTCGAAGTAGCGTCTCTATTGGAGCCTTTATTTGGCCTTATTAAGTGAGGTTCGCAGACAATACTACTGGGATTTCTTAATGAGCTTCCACGAGAATTCGTATATGGTATTCTTGCTTAGCAACTGATGACGAATAATCAGAGTTGGTTTTCAGTTGATGCAGATGTTCTCTTGTGAAGAAGAATTGCGTGGACGCAATTAGTTTAAGGGGGAGAGGATGTGACGTCCGAGATTTAGCCATGCATTCAATTACTGTTGCATCCTTTATTTGCGCACCTCTTTCTATGCCTCATGAATTGTCTTATTAAATTACTATTCACTCCATTTTTAAACTACCTTCTATTAGTTAATTAGCATTTTTATTAAATCATATTAATTGTAAAAGTAGTGGGAAAAATGTGCATTTGAGCTTAAGGCGTTAGGAAGGCTCGTTTAGAAAATGACTTTAGTAGTTGAATGAATAGTATTACGTAACTAACTTAGGTAATTAATTAGCTAGCATATATTTTACCATCTAAGCTCATTTTAAAGCATACTACGCACATTTTATTAGATAAATTAAGCACCCAATTGACCCCACCATAACTTAACCCTTTTATATATCACCTAAACTCATAAAATGCAAAAAAAAAAAAAAATTGAAAGCTGAAAATAGCAGCCCAAACCCGACAGCCCCTCTTTGCACTTGGGAGAATTTTTTCATCTTCAACTCTTCAATTCAAGCCAAGCCAAGCCTTGAGCAACTAGTGTAGGGTGTTTGCAAGGTTTCTAGGTGCTCCTACGCGTATTGGTGAGGGATTTCACGGCTTGTTTTTGCATTTTTAAATAGTTGCTCATTTCTTGATTTGTTGAAAATGTGTTCAAATGCTATTGTATTGATTATCTATGCTATTATACCTTGTATATGAGTGCTAGAGAACATATTTGAGCCATCGTTTTGCAATTTAAACGGTTAGAATCGTTAGCTTGATTTTTAGGGTGAATAGTGACATTTTTCTAGGGTTTTGCGTAATTGCTCGAATTAGCTTGATTAAAGGCTTCTAATAGATGCCTTAGGTGCTAGTAAAGGTAATCTAATAGCCCCGTGCACTTGCATTGTCCTTAAATCGCTAAAAATGTAAAATAGTCGACTTTAATTTGGGGCTTTCGGGGTTAATGTGAATCCGGGTGAATTCGGGCTTCAATTCTAATATCCTTAGGCTACCTAGGTGCTATAGAAGCCTTGATATCCTTTGTTTGAAGCCCGAACATTGTATGTGTAGTTTCAAGCCATAAGAGGGAATTTGGGGCTTTCGGGGTAATCGCAGCCATTTGAATGAGTTAGAGGGTTGATAGGGTACCTTGAGGGTTAGTTAGAAGGTTGGGAGAGTTTCCTTTGAAAATGGAATCATTAACTTTGGTTTGGAAGAGAAATAGTTCGAAAAACAAAGGGGTTTAGGTGCTATTTAGGTTGTCTCGCACTTCTAAACCCATGTCATGACTTCTTGAGTGTTTATAAGTTATTTTAAGTTGATTTGGAGCTTTTGGTATGATTCTAAACTTATCTTGCTAATGTCTCTTTGTAAAACTGCATATTTGCTTATATAATTGTTCTATTCTAATTGCATCGAGGTCAACCTACTTTGTTGATTCTCATGTGTGTTAATGCTTATATTATTGCTATTAACTTGCCATCGTTAAGTGCATTTCATAGTGGTTGTGCAACCATAGTATCAGAGGCGGATGTGTTGAACATCGAATGGGCGGCAGAGGGCTTGCCGGTGGATATTCAAACTCCGTGCCCCCCTCATTCGCCTGGTCCGGAGATTGCCAGGGGATGTTGGGTCGTAGGATTCGGGGTACATCCGGAGTACACCCACTGGAGTGATTGGGGTTATGCCGGCTTATCGTGATCGTGCTCGTGGTTCGTGGATCGTGAATGAAGACCAGTGAAGATTGGTGTATAGGGGATTGTGTGAAATGTATCCTTTTTAATGTGTGGATTACTTAAGTCATCATTGTTTCTTAAATTGTCTAAGTGATATTGTTGTATAACTGTATTATCTGTTGCATTGCACGCCCCGGGACTATATCCCTCACTGGGCAACAGTGGTTGCTCATACCTCGCTAACATGTTTCAGGTGGCACAGTTGGTGGAGTTGCCTTAGCTGCTGTGTGATATTTGTCTGAGGTGGATGTGCTTTCTGGTTGCTATGTGAAGAATTTGTTGTCCTATGTATAATCTATTTTGGGGCCTTAAAGCTCATGTATGTATTTGAGTAATATGTAAGCTGGAAGTCTGATAATGTAGTAGCAGTGGTAATTCTATGGCTTGTAATAACTTATATTTCTATTTCTAGTTGTTTTGCATGCTTGGGAGTGAATGGCTTAGTGTAGAATGTTTTATCTCTAAGTATGTTTTAATGTTATCCTAGAATGGCATGGTTATCTGACAATATTATAAACAAGTTACTTGCATGCTTGTGTGGTTTTGGAACTGTTGTTTGCTTCAAGGCTCGGATGGCCGTGAATCTTTAAATATTTAGCCATGAAAAGTTTGTTTACCTTGTAGTTACCTTATTTGAGAATTTACAGGTTTTCAGAATGTCCATAGTACAGGGGAAACTCTGTCCGTTTTTCTCCTAAAATTTTGTGGCCGGGTTTGGTATTGGGTTGAGAATAGCATGGTTATTAGAGCCTCCGGTTTCGTGAGGGATCGGGGCGTTACAGGTTGGAGAGATGAGAACAGTTGATCCGACTATGTTACTTGAGATGATTAAGATGGTAGATAATGTTCACCTTATTCGGCAGCGTATGCTGACAGCTCAGAGTCGTCAGAAGACTTATGCGGATAAGCACCGTCGGGATCTTGAGTTTGATTTGGGAGATTGGGTGTTTCTTAAGATTTCTCCACGGAAGGGATTGATTCGGCACGGTAAGAGCGGTAAGCTTAGTCCTAAGTATGTGGGTCCATATGAGATCACCGAAAAGGTAGGTCCTTTGGCTTATCGGTTAGCTTTGCCTCCGACCTTGTCGAGACTGCACGATGTGTTCCACGTGTCTATGTTGAAGAAATACCATCCAGACCCTTCACATGTACTTGAACCAGAGCCTTTGCAGATTGAAGAAAAGTTGTCTTATGAAGAGAAACCGATTAGAATTGTGGATCGGAAAGTTCAGGAGCTTCGCAGAAAGAGTATTATGTTAGTAAAGGTTCTGTGGAATCAGCATGGGTTTGAGGAAGCGACTTGAGAAAGAGAAGACCAAGTTCGGGATCAGTATCCGGAGTTGTTTGTTGACCAGGTAAGAATTGCGTGGACGCAATTGTTTTAAGGGGAAGAGGGTGTAATACCCGAGCCCGGAATGTGAAAATTCTTTGTTTATTATTTTGAAAATTATATTTCCTTAAATTCTTTGTGAATTAATTGTTACTTTCTCGCCGTCGCAACGTGCATTGCATTTAAGGAGCGATAGCTAGATAACGATTTCTAGTCCTCAGCAAATAGTGAAACTAGTATTTAGATGACTTAAATTTTATATTTTAAATGTTGCTAGCTTTAATTGATCTTACCTTAGCTAAAATGGCTTTAAAACGCACAAAATAGGGCCCTTTGACCAAGTTTTTAAGTTGTTGACCTAGCCCTTTGACCCTTTGACCATTTAACACTTAAATAAGCTAAAAACTAAGCAAAATAAAAAAAAACAGCAGCAAACAGACCAGCCCTGGCCGTGAGTTTCCAAGAGAAAAAAAAACCTTTCAACTTCCAATCGATCAATCTTCGCGAGAGCTCATGCGGGGTGATTTCTGAGGCAACTAGCGTTGTTTTCCTAGCGACTAGGAGTACCTGAGGTGAGGGAAGCATGTTATTTGCGCATTTATACGTTGTGTATGTTAACTTTGTCAATTTTGAGATTTATCCGTAGATCGTTATTTAAAGCGATTTGATGCTTCTAGAATGTTCCTTGGCATTTGTAGAACATGTATTTATAGCTTTGTAATATTTTCTGCGGTTAAATATTGTGATTGCAAATTAAATTGCCAATTAAATAGTGTTTTATGAATAGTAAAACCTTGAAACGTTGAAGTTGCGCTGTTATGCTTTCTGTTGATGTAGAAATGTGCTAGGTACGCTAAAATGCTAAAATGTGTGGTTTGTTTGGGTTGCATAGTGGAAAAAACGAGAATTATGCTTTTGGGAAAGTCGGGGTCGTTTAGGTCGACTTTAGCGTTTTCTTGTTTTGCGTGTTGGCATTGCTTTGGGAAGCCATGGAAGCACTTTTGGTGCAATTATGGCGTTGGTTGGGTGTTTGGTTGTTATAGTTGTAGTTCAAACGAGAAAGGGGAAAATCGTGGCTTTGCGTGAGTTCTAGGGTAAAGTAAGGTTTCGGGGTCTTTAGACGTGCCTTATGGTGACCTATGAGGGTTGGTGAAGTCGGTTTCCAAAACTCGTGGCTTGTTTGGAAATGGTTGCGTTTTGATAGTTGGGGCCGATTTGTGTTTTTGTGTGTTTTCTTGTCTTTATGCCTATAGAATGCTTAGAATTACTTGAAATACTTGTTTGACTTGTTTTGGATTGAATTGCTTATCAATTGCTGCTATTGCATGCGACAGTAAGCTACTTTGTTATTCTCCCACCTCTGGCTTTATCGCTTCTTTATCCCCTTCTATGCACTCTTGCATCGCATAGTGTCTCGCGCGTGAGTGATGGGCCTCTCTGGGTAGCCTTGGGTTGCCAGTGTTGGTTGTTCTAGCTCCGCTGCTATTCCCTTTCTCGCTTGGGTTGCCTCCCAGGGAGATTTGGGTCGTAGGTTGATGGATACTTCCAGGGTATTCCAAACTGGTGTTATAAGGTGGTTTGGGCCGGCGCGTGGTGATCGAATTCGTGTATGAAAGTTGCTCGTGAAAAAAGTATCGTATCCTTTGAATGAGTGTTTTGCAACTTTAAATACTTGCCTTGCTTTATTGTTGGCTTTGGTTGTATCTCTATATGATTTGTATGTATTGCTTGGCTAATTGCATTGCATACTCCTCTCATCTCCGTCCTTGAGACCAATTGCCCTCGCTGAGCAATAGTTTTTGCTCATTCCTTTCTATACCATATTTTTACAGGAGTAGTTGAAGCAGACCCTCTCGAGGTAATTGAGGAGGAGGAACAGGTGGAGGTGTTCCCGTGATTGCACTTCTTTGCTTTGCTGGTGGTTGGTTGCCAGATTTTTGTGCGAGCCTTGCATGATATGTATATTGCTTGGATGTCGTTTAATTTTGAGGCTTGTAGCCTTGTATGTATTTTCTAGTTTGAGGCCTCTACGGTCTTATGTTGTATAAGTTGGAAGAATGTAAAGTTGTAACTTATACTCTTGTGACTAGTAAGAAAATGCATGCTAATGGAATTGATTAGTGGCATAAGTACTTGTGTAGTATGCATATCATTTTTGGTTTGGAAAGTTGGATAATAAGAATTGTATGTTTTAAAGAAAGTTGGCTTGTGTTGATTATTATATGGATTTCGCAAGTATTATGTTGATTTTAGGGTTTTCGGATCGTCCGCGGTATAGAGGAGACTCCGTCCGTGTGTCGGGTCCGGGCTTGGCCTTTGGCGGGGTCGGGTCGTGGTGTGACACAGGGGCAGAGTGATGGGCCTCTCTTGGTAGCCTCGGGTTGCCAGTGTTGGTTGCTCTAGCTCCGTGTCCTATTCCCTTTCTCGCTTGGGTTGCCGCCCTGGGGGTTTTGGGTCGTAGAATTGACATAGTATGTCCGGAGTACTCTAACAGAAGTTATAAGGTAGGTGAGCCGGTGCGTCATCATTAAAGCCATCGAAATTGTGATCGGTACATTGCTCGTATGAGTGAACCATAGCCTTCAGAGTGTGGTATAGCTTTGAATGGTTGTGTTAATGCTTTCTTTAATTGTTTATTGTATTGTCGTGTATATTGAATGCCTTCTTATTGATTATATTGCTTAACTGTGCCTATTTGCATTGCACGACCTTCTTTCTCTCCACCTCGATATATGTCTCGCCCTCACTGAATATACATGTTATGTATACTCACTCCTCACCACCACATTTCAAGAGATCTCATGTAAGCTGGAAGTTTGTGGTTACGTGAAAGTTCGTGCTTGAGGAGTTGTCTTGCGTGCTATGTGGCTTGAGTTGTCAAAGATGCAAAGATGTATGTTTCATGTATTGAATGTAATTCATGTCAAAAGGAATGTAATTTAAGTTTTACTAGATTATTGAAGTGTTTGATAAGTTAGTTTATGTTTCTAGTTAGTATAGCTTAACTTTAATGCATGTTTGTATTGCTTAAAGAAAAGTTAGAATAGTCTGGGTACTTGGAATTGTATATTTACTTGTGCTTAATCGTTGAGAACCAAGGCTCGGATAGCCTTGAAGAAGTTTTGTGTGGTTGGACACGGTGTTGGTCCATTTATATGGTATTACAGGTTTTACATTTTGCCCAGCAACAGGGGAGACTCCATCCGTCTTTCCCTAAAATTTTGCCCGGTTTTGGAATTGGGTTGTGATTAGATTGATTGATAGAACTCCCGGTCTCAAGAAGGATCGGGGTGTTACAGGTGGTATCAGAGCTTGTCTAGCTCATAAGCCAAGACAGGGTCCTCGGTCTGGTGGGTAGTGATCCTTGAATGTGTGTTTGTTAAGTGTGTTTTGAAAGTGTATGCTTGTATGTGAGATTGTGTGTCTTGATCTGAATGTGTGCTCCTATGTGATATAGTTATGTGTTATGTGCTAATTGTGTGCTAAGTAAAGTGAAGTGTCTAGTTGTGCATTGAATTGACCTATTGAATTGGCATCGTGAATCGAATCGACCTCATGAATTGTTATTGCTTGAAGTATTGCTTGTAATGTGTGTATTGAAATGTCTTGAATTGGTTATGTCGTGATATGAATTGATTATGTTGTGCTTGACTTGATTGTCGTGCTTGAGTGATTTTGTTGAATAAACTATTTTGTAAACATGCTTGCATAATAGTTTAAGGCATGTATATAAATATGATATCTTGCCATTCATACATGTCCCATGGAAATGGTAAGTAAGTCGTCTTTCTCCCCTGAAGAAAGTGGTTCACAGCTAGCCTTTCAAAGTGTATGGATTGGCAGGAAATAAATGGCATTTAACTAGCCTTGATTTGGGAGTTGGTGTTTGCCTTTGGAGCTCGAGTATTGGCGAATCTCTAGGGTCCTCCTCTGTGCTTAACAATTGTGAAATAGTAGGTTTCTTTTGGGGTTCTATTTGGTTGTTCTCTGGAGCATTCTTTGGTTTCTTACTGGGTATTCTTTGGAGACTTCTATTGGCACTTCTCAGTGGACTTGGCTATTTGGATCTCAATCGGACTTACTATATGGTATTATCTATGTCATGTGAGTCTCGGTCTTTATTGGTGTGTTACTGGCATTCCTTATTGGAAATCCTTCAATGGTATTCTATAGAATTCTTGGTGGTCATTTATTTGGTACTTACTTATTGGGCAATCTTTGGTATTTTCTCAATGTGGCATTGTTTCGGGAATTTTCTGTAGTGTTCCTCAGTAGGTTTGGTATTTGGAATTCCTATCATACTTATGGTATAGTACTACTTATGGTACTCTTTGGAATTCTTATTGGGCATTCTATTGGTATTTTCCTTATTGGCAAGGTTGTATGAAGTTCTCACTTAGCAAACAGTGCAGAGGCCTCAGAGTTTGGTTTTGTATTTTGTGCACCAGCTCGGTATTTTCCTTAGGGTTTTCGTCTATTTGGGAAACCATATTTGTTATTCAACTTGATTGTCGTATTGGGCACATTATATTTTCTCTGCTATTTCCTTAGACCTTCTTCTCAGCATTTGATAGCAATACTCGGAATCTAATTGGTTGTCCTATGGGGTTATTATTTGGAAGGCTTCTTTGGAACTTTTGAAGTATATTTGATTGGGTTTCTTAGTATTTTCTTCAGCACTCTTAACAGGGAATTCTTCTATGAAATTCATGACCAGCGGGGTACTTCTTTGGACCTTTGGGTGGAACCTTTGTTTGAGCCTTTATTTGGCTTCTTGCTTGGGAATTCTCAGGCAGTAATAGTTGAACTTCTACTAGAGATTCGTGTATGGGGTATTCATTCGGTATTCTTCTTATCATTAATATGTGATGTGAATTTATCTACAGTATCTTTGCTTTAGTCTTTATTGGTATTATCTCGGCACTCTTGGTTGGAATTTTATTCTTCTTCGGTATTCGTGTCAACGGGATTCTTGTGCGGTATCTACATTTGAGCCTTTATTCGGCATTACTAATTGGAATTTCTTCTTAAACTTCCCTATTGGTTATCTTGATTAATATACTTGCTCAGCAGCTGAAGAAGATTAGTCAGAGTTGGAT
Organism: Ehretia macrophylla; assembly: GCA_037974665.1. NCBI lineage: Eukaryota > Viridiplantae > Streptophyta > Magnoliopsida > Boraginales > Ehretiaceae > Ehretia > Ehretia macrophylla. The sequence continues at coordinate 35,693,241 of CM075770.1, forward strand.
TTCAGTGGATGCAGAATTCTATCGGAAGAAGAATTGCGAGGACGCAATTGTTATGATAGGGGAAGGATGTGATACCCCGAACCTGGCATGTATTCAATAGCATTTAAAGTTCATTTAAATTGCATTTTATTGACCTTTCACCTTCTTTGACCAAACTAGTTGACTTTTCATCTATATTGACCAACTAGGACAAGGTGAGAATTTTTGAAATGTTTAATAAAGGGCAACTTGGGATTAGAAAAAAAAATGCAATGTTAAGTTCGTCAAATTTTGGGTCAACTTTGGAATTAAGTCTGAACCAATTGGTGAAGAGTTAGGTAGCAAATTATATATGGTTGGAAAGCTCTATGAGTCTAGTTTCTGAGGCTTCAAACCGTTCATGAATTGGAGTTTCTAGAAGAAGTTATGGCCGTTTTCGTAAGGTTGCGCATAGCTGTTTTGGTTTAGCAGGTTGACCGAATCTTTGACCTTTGACTTCTTGTCATCTATTCCTAAATAAGCAAAATACAAACGAAAAAACAAAGAGAAGAAAGGCTTGAAGCCATGAGGAAAAGAAAGAGAAAAAGAAAGAAAAAAATTTCAAAACAAATCAACAAATCTTCACTTGAGCTTGCTTAGGATCATTTCCGGGCCATTCAACGTTCTCTTTCTAGCGTCTAGAAGTGGCTAAGGTGTGGGTTTCATCGTTATTTGCTCATTTGAAAAATTAATGTCTAAACTTTAATTTTTGGAAATTATGCGTAGATTTTTATTTTAACCATTTTGTTGCTTAAAGAATGTTCGTTGTTCATTGTAGAACATGTATTTATAGTTTTTTAGCATTTTCTGCTGTTGAATATTGAAATTGCAATTTAAATTGGTAAATGAATAGTAAATTATGAATAGTAAACCACCGTTTCGATGAAGTTGCTCCGTTAGGCATTCTGTTGATGTGAAAAGATCCTAGATATGTTAGAATGCCTAAATGCAAGGTTTGTTTGGGTTGCGTAATGGAAAAACGGAGAAAAAATTCATTGGTAAAAGTTGGGGTCGTTTAGGTCGAGATTAGCGTTTCCTCGATTTGCGTGATGACATACCTCGGGGGGCCATGGAAGCACTTTTGGTGTGATTATGGCGTTGGTTGGGTGTTTGGTTAGGGTAGCGGTAGTTCAAACGAGCAAAGGAGAAAATCGGGGCTTTGCGTGAATTCTAGGGTTAAGTAGGGTTTCGTGATCTTTAGACGTGCCTTATGGTGACCTAGGAGGAGTGGTGAAGTCGGTTTCCAAAACTCATGGTTGGTTTGAAGGTAGTGCCGTTTTTAAGTTTGGGGTCGTTTTGTTTTTTTGTTGGTTTTCATAGTGTTATGCTTGTAGAATGCTTATTATTGCTTGTTATGCTTGTTAAAGTTGGTTATGATCGAATTGTATATCAATTGTTGATAATGCTTGTTAGTGTTGTACTTGTTACTTTATTGATTGTAATTGCTTATTGTATCGCATGTTGTTACTAACCTGCACTTCAGTGTCTTGCTCGATTATCGTTATATTACTCGTATTGCATTGCATTGTGTTAGGCGCGTGAGTGATGGGCCTCTCTGGGTTGCCTTGGGTTGCCAGTGTTGGTTGCTCTAGCTCCGTGTCCTATTCCCTTTCTCGCTTGGGTTGCCGCCCAGGGAGTTTTGGGTCGTAGAATTGACAGAGTATGTCCGAAGTACTCTAACGGAAGTTATAAGATGGGTGAGCCGGCGCGTCATCGTTAAAGTCATTGGAATCGTGATCGGTACATTGCTTGTATGAGTGAACCATAGCCTTCAGGGTGTGGTATAGCTTTGAATGGTTGTGTTAATGCTTTCTTTATTTGTTTATTGTATTGTGGTTTATATTGAATGCCTTCTTATTGATTCAGTTGCTTAACTATACTTATTTACATTGCACGAACTTCTTTCTCTCCACCTCGATATCTGTCTCACCCTCACTGAGTATACATGTTGTGTATACTCACTCCTCACCACCACATTTCAGGAGATATCATGTTAGCTGGAAGTTCGTGGTTACGTGAAAGTTCGTGCTTGAGGAGTTGTCTTGCGTGCTATGTGGCTTGAGTTGTCAAAGATACAAAGATGTATGTTTCATGTATTGAATGTAATTCATGTCAAAAGGAATGTAATTTAAGTTTTACTAGATTATTGAAGTGTTTGATAAGTTAGTTTGTGTATCTAGTTAGTATAGCTTAACTTTAATGCATGTTTGTATTGCTTAAAGAAAAGTTAGAATAGTCTGGGTACTTGTAATTGTATATTTACTTGTGCTTAATTGTTGAGAACCAAGGCTCGGATGGCCTTGAAGAAGTTTTGTGTGGTTGGACAAGGTGCTGATCCACTTATATGCTATTTCAGGTTTTACATTTTGCCTAGAAACAGGGGAGACTCCGTCCATCTTTCCCTAAAATTTTTCCTGGGTTTGGAATTGGGTTGTGATTAGATTGATTGATAGAACTCCCGGTCTTGAGAGGGATCGGGGTGTTACAAATGGTATCAGAGCTTGTTTAGCTCATAAGCCGGGACAGGGTCCTCGGTCTGGTGGGTAGTGATCCTTGAATGTGTGCTTGTTAAGTGTGTTTTGAAAGTGTATGCTTGTATGTGAGATTGTGTGTCTTGATCTGAATGTGTGCTCCTATGTGATATAGTTATGTGTTATGTGTTAATTGTGTGCTAAGTGAAGTGAAGTGTCTAGTTGTGCATTGAATTGACCTATTGAATTCGCATCATGAATTGAATCGGCCTCGTGAGTTGTTATTTGCTTGAAGTATTGCTTGTAATATGTGTATTGAAATGTCTTGAATTGGTTATGCCGTGATTTGAATTGATTATGTTGTGCTTGACTTGATTGTTGTGCTTGAGTGATTTTGTTGAATAAACTGTTTTGTAAACTTGCTTGCATAATAGTTTAAGGCATGTGTATAAATGTGATATCTTGGCATTCATACATGTCCCGTGGAAATGGTAAGTAAGTCCTCTTTCTCCCCTTGAAGAAAGTGGTTCACAGCTAGCCTTTCAAAGTGTATGGATTGGCAGGAAATGAATGGCATTTAACTAGCCTTGATTTGGGAGTTGGTGTTTGCCTTTGGAGCTCGAGTATTGGCGAATCTCTAGGGTCCTCCTCTGTGCTTAACAATTGTGAAATAGTAGGTTTCTTTTGGGGTTCTATTTGGTTGTTCTCTGGAGCATTTTTTGGTTTCTTACTGGGTATTCTTTGGAGACTTCTATTGGCACTTCTCAGTGGACTTGGCTATTTGGATCTCAATCGGACTTACTATATGGTATTATCTATGGCATGTGAGTCTCGGTCTTTATTGGTGTGTTACTGGCATTCCTTATTGGAAATCCTTCAATGGTATTCTATAGAATTCTTGGTGGTCATTTATTTGGTACATACTTATTGGGCAATCTTTGGTATTTTCTCAATGGAGCTTTGTTTCGGGAATTTTCTTTAGTGTTCCTCAGTAGGTTTGGTATTTGGAATTCCTATCATACTTATGGGATAGTACTACTTACGGTACTCTTTGGAATTCTTATTGGGCATTCTATTGGTATTTTCTTTATTGGCAAGGTTGTATGAAGTTCTCACATAGCAAACAGTGCAGGGGCCTCAGAGTTTGGTTTTGTATTTTGTGCACCAGCTCGGTATTTTCCTTAGGTTTTTCGTCTATCTGTGAAACTATATTTGTTATTCAACTTGATTGTCTTATTGGGCACATTATATTTTCTCTGTTTTTCCTTAGACCTTCTTCTCAGCATTTGATAGCGATACTCGGAATCTAATTGGTTGTCCTATGGGGTTATTGTTTGGAAGGCTTCTTTGGAACTTTTGAAGTATATTTGGTTGGGTTTCTTAGTATTTTCTCCAGCACTCTTAACAGGGAATTCTTCTATGAAATTCATGACCAGCGAGGTACTTCTTTGGACCTCTGGATAGAACCTTTGTTTGAGCCTTTATTTGGCTTCTTGCTTGGGAATTCTCGGGCAGTAATAGTTGAACTTCTACTAGAGATTCGTGTATGGGGTATTTATTCGGTATTCTTCTTATCATCAATATGTGATGTGATTTTATCTACAGTATCTTTGCTTTAGTCTTTACTGGTATTATCTCGGCGCTCTTGGTTGGAATTTTATTCTTCTTCGGTATTCGTGTCAACAGGATTCTTGTGCGGTATCTACATTTGAGCCTTTATTCGGCATTACTAATTAGAATTTCTTCTTAAACTTCCCTATTGGTTATCTTGATTAATATACTTGCTCCGCAGCTGAAGAAGATTAGTCAGAGTTGGATTTCAGTGGATGCAGAGTTCTATCGGAAGAAGAATTGTGAGGACGCAATTGTTATGAGAGGGGAAGGATGTGATACCCCGAACCTGGCATGTATTCAATAGCATTTAAAGTTAATTTCAATTGCATTTTATTGACCTTTCACCTTCTTTGACCAAACTAGTTGACTTTTCATCTACATTGACCAACTAGGACAAGGTGGGAATTTTTGAAATGTTTAATAAAGGGCAACTTGGGATTAGAAATAAAAAAATGCAATGTTAAGTTAGTCAAATTTTGGTTCAACTTTGGAATTAAGTCTAAACCAATTGGGGAAGAGTTAGGTAGCAAATTATATATGGTTGGAAAGCTCTATGAGTCTAGTTTCTGAGGCTTCAAACCGTTCGTGAATTGGAGTTTTCTAGAAGAAGTTATGGCCGTTTTCGCAAGGTCGCGCATAGCTGTTTTGGTTTAGCAGGTTGACCGAATCTTTGACCTTTGACTTCTTGTCATCTATTCCTAAATAAGCAAAATACAAACGAAAAAACAAAGAGAAGAAAGGCTTGAAGCCATGAGTAAAAGAAAGAAAAAAATTTCAAAACAAATCAACAAATCTTCACTTGAGCTTGCTTAGGTTCATTTCCGGGCCATTCAACGTTATCTTTCTAGCGTCAAGAAGTGGCTAAGGTGAAGGTTTCATCGTTATTTGCTCATTTGAAAAATTTATGTCTAAACTTTAATTGTTGGAAATTATGCGTAGATTTTTATTTTAACCGTTTTGTTGCTTAAAGAATGTTCCTTGTTGATTGTAGAACATGTATTTATAATTTTTTAGCATTTTCTGCTGTTGAATATTGAAATTGCAATTTAAATTGGTAAATGAATAGTAAATTATGAATAGTAAATCTCCGTTTCGATGAAGTTGCTCCGTTATGCGTTATGTTGATGTGAAAAGATGCTAGATATGTTAGAATGCCTAAATGCATGTTTTTTTTGGGTTGCGTAATGGAAAAACGGAGAAAAATGCATTGGTGAAAGTTGGGGTCGTTTAGGTCTAGATTAGCGTTTCCTCGATTTACGTGATGGCATTGTCTCGGGAGGCCATGGAAGCACTTTTGGTTTGATTATGGCGTTGGTTGGGTGTTTGGTTAGGGTAGCGGTAGTTGAAATGAGCAAAGGGAGAAATCGGGGCTTTGCGTGAATTCTAGGGTTAAGTAGGGTTTCGTGGTCTTTAGACATGCCTTATGGTGACCTAGGAGGAGTGGTGAAGTCGGTTTCCAGAACTCTTAGCTCGTTTGAAAGTAGTAGGATTTTGAAAGTTGGGGTCGTTTTGTGTTTTTGTTGGCTTTCATAGTGTTATGCTTGTAGAATGCTTATTATTGCTTGTTATGCTTGTTAAATTTGGTTATGATCAAATTGTATGTCAGTTGTTGATAATGCTTGTTAGTGTTGTTCTTGTTATTTTATTGATTGTAATTGCTTATTGTATCGCATGTTGTTACTAACCTGCACTTCAGTGCCTTGCTCGATTATCGTTATATTCCTTGTATTGCATTGCATTATGTCAGGCGCGTGAGTGATGGGCCTCTCTGGGTAGCCTCGGGTTGCCAGTGTTGGTTGCTCTAGCTCCGTGTCCTATTCCCTTTCTCGCTTGGGTTGCCGCCAAGGGAGTTTTGGGTCGTAGAATTGACAGAGTATGTCCGGAGTACTCTAACGGAAGTTATAAGGTGGGTGAGCCGGCACGTCATCGTTAAAGTCATTGAAATTGTGATCGATACATTGCTCGTATGAGTGAACCATAGCCTTCAGAGTGTGGTATAGCTTTGAATGGTTGTGTTAATGCTTTCTTTAATTGTTTATTGTTTATTGTATTGTCGTGTATATTGAATGCCTTCTTATTGATTATATTGCTTAACTGTGCCTATTTGTATTGCACGAACTTCTTTATCTCCACCTCGATATCTGTCTCGCCCTCACTGAGTATACGTGTTGTGTATACTCACTCCTCATCACCACATTTCAGGAGATATCATGTTAGCTGGAAGTTCGTGGTTACGTGAAAGTCCGTGCTTGAGGAGTTGTCTTGCGTGCTATGTGGCTTGAGTTGTCAAAGATGCAAAGATGTATCCTTCATGTATTGAATGTAATTCATGTCAAAAGGAATGTAATTTAAGTCTTACTAGATTATTGAAGTGTTTGATAAGTTTGTTTGTGTATCTAGTTAGTATAGCTTAACTTCAATGCATGATTGTATTGCTTAAAGAAAAGTTAGAATAGTCTGGGTACTTGGAATTGTATATTTACTTGTGCTTAATTGTTGAGAACCAAGGATCGGATGGCCTTGAGGAAGTTTTTTGTGGTTGGACATGGTGTTGGTCCATTTATATGCTATTACAGGTTTTACATTTTGCCTAGAAACAGGGGAGACTCCGTCGGTCTTTCCCTAAAATTTTGCCCGGGTTTAGAATTGGGTCGTGATTATATTGATTGATAGAACTCTCGGTCTCGAGAGAGATCGGGGTATTACAACCTTAGTCGGGTTTCTTAAGTACTCTCGGTCAATCATATCATTCTCCAGACGGGGTAGTGTGTGGGCACGTTTATTGGAGCAGTTAGGAAGAACACCGATCGATTTCTTTTTTCAATCCTTAGAAAAAGGAGCTTGGTCAGCCAGGTTCCCTACGTACCCTCTCATTATTCACATGATTCCCCGTTGTACCTATTCTCCACAACTGTCGGTTTAGATCTATCTCAGGTACGGTCACTACACTCCAATCTCTGCCTCGGTTGGTGCACCTATGGTTCTTAAGATTGTTGATGCCAAGAAAGATAAGGAAAATGAGAATATTTCTCCTCTAATTGCGAAGGATATTGCTTACTACATATTCGAGTGAAATGACTAGTGGTAATGATGCGTGGTAAGGTCGTTGCTAACGAATCGTATATGCATGGATAATGATATGGATTCGAGCTCCATTTCCCTCTTGATACTTAGATCTTCCTCTCAAATTTTTCCCATTCCTTGTTTCCTTTGTTCCGCCGACTACATTGATTGGTTACCGCTGGGACTGCCTACGAAGAAAGTATACCGATTATCTCATAAAGCCATTGAATTCACCTTGGTTGTCCTACCCATTTGTTATATCTTATTCCTACTTTGTTCTATTGTTCTTTCTCGATGGTATTCCAGGGCCCTAGTCCTCATTCTCTTTGATACACTTATTCAATTGATAGTGGCCCCTCCTTACCTTACTTTTATTGGGGAGGATTGGAGTAATGAGCGGGTACGGGAGCTTGACCAGGAACAAGATAACGAGAAGTAGGTTTGCTTGGGGCGGGCTCACTTTTCTACCTTTTCCACTCACGATTTAAGGATTTTCTCAAGCAACCTATCAACCTAATAATAAGAAAGGGGTTGCTAGTTGTAGCGCGCTTTCGCCCCTATAGGTTAAGGATTTTCTTATGCGAGACTCCATCCAAATCTGCCACTCGTAGGTTGGTTTTGAATTCTTTTTATTGGGACTATGCTCTCAATTCCATTCTTCATCTTCCTAGTCGCAGTATTCTTGCTCAACCCAATATGAATTTTAGAGTGCCATGGTGGGGCGATAGGCGCGCCGCAGTCATGCATTCGAGCAAGAGTCTTTGCCTTTCTTCGCTATGTAAATATAGGGCTAGAAAAAGTGCAAGACCCTCAACAAAAGAATGGATTAAGGTGATAGAGTGTTATCAGGAGACGCTAGGCTTCGGAATTGAAAAAAAGTGCTCTTTTTTTTCGTCAACGGATTTCGCTCGTCAAGTTCTTGTTTGATCTGCCTTAGAATACCACAATATTCATCTTTTTGGGGTTAATTCTCTCAATGGTGAATCGATCATTCAATATCCTTTGACTTTTGAGATGACGGAATGGAAGAAAAGTAATGAAACCTGCAATGGCTACTGAATAACCTCCTTTTACTTTCTCAATAATAAAGCCTTTGACCTTTGTATTCGTTCGCGAAATCTTGTTCAGTTTCATGCAAGCTCGCTTTTGTCTGAATCTTTTTGGAAGAAGAAGAAGCAGTTCACCAGGCACTACATCTGTGGATCCCACCAAATCATTAAACCTGGCAGCTGCTCTTTCTTTGATCAGTGATTCACCGGCCACTAGATCGATGAAGAATCTCTTCAAAATCTTCTTTTTGATCAGTAATTCACCTGCCACTAGATCTAGGGATCCCACCTTATTCTTAAACCTGATGGCTCGGTTGATTGGCACTCTTATAGGCTCATCTTGCATACAAATTCAAGGGGTCCCAAGTCCTGTATCCACCAAGAACATTTCTTCCCTTAAGCATAAAACTTCAGATTGTAAGGCGTTTCCACTACATAAGAAAAAATTGGAATTAGATCTTAGAAATGATCGACTCAAATAGGTGCTCATCATAAGCTTTTTTTTCCTCCTCTTCCTATTGATCAAAAGCATCCAGCAGCGCAACGCTAGTAGAAAGAGTTAAGCTACTCGATAGAAGCGATTTGCCACTTCCGCCTTTCTAGGCTTCACAATAGCTCTCCCCTCAAAGTACCCCAGTGCTTTGGCCTAGAAAACTCATCCGCTTGTCAATTCTTGGTATAATACTCACTCGTAAATGATTGGTGTCAGAATTTTTCACTAATCAAGTGTGATTAGTCTCATCCATGTAAGAATTAGGAATTCCTCTTCCAAGTCATCCCAGAATAGGCGTTATGGCAAAGAAAATAAGAAAACAAAAGGAGAAATTTGTCCAATAGTAACAAATGGTGCCTCCACAGGTTGACATTCGAGCTAACCTAGTAGTAAGCGATCCGCCAAAAGCAACCAATATATTCCTTGGTGAATCGGGCGAAAACTTGAACTACGTACATATATACTTTTAAAAAAAGGTAAAGCCAACAGACATAAAAATTGGTGCTATTGCGACTACACCTCTCGCTTTGTCAGGTATACTATGAAGAATGGCATGGATCGGTAGGAAATACCATTCCGGCACAATATCAGGCAGGGTGGGCATCAGATTAGCAGGGATATAATTATCGAGATGCCCCAAAACCTTAAGAGCAAAAAAAATACAAATGGAAAAAAGATAGCAAGAGCTACCCAACCTACTAGATCCTTTACATAAAAATAAGGGTAAGAAGCTATTTTATCCATCTCTGAATATACACCCAACGGATTAATTGATCAATATTGATACAATACGGCCAGATGAAGAAGACTGGCACCTACTAAAATAAAGGGGAGTAAATGATGAAGACTAAACAAAATGATTTAAGGTGGCATTGTCCAGGTTACTAGGGTATCTCCTACTACAGGTATGGCGCTAGCTAAGTTTGTAATTACTGTAGCTCCCCAAAAACTCATCTGACCCCAAGGTAGTACATATCCTATAAAAGCTGTCACAATCATTAATAGGAAGATTAAAACTCCGAGACACCGAACAAATTCCCTAGGTTTGCTATAACTCGCATGATATTGACCACGAAAGATATGAAGGTGAACCACAATGAGAAACATACTTGCCCCATTAGCATGCATATAACGGAGCAACCAGCCCCCTTCAACATCTCTCATAATGTGTTCTACATTGTTGAAAGCTAGATCCATATGATGTGTGTAATGCATAGCTAAAAAACACCAGTCACTATCTGAATGACTAAACAAATATCAGCTAACGAACTAAACCCCTACCAATAACTAAGATTGCTCGGGGTTGGATAATCTATCAAATGCTGATTAAGTGTGGAGGATATTGGTTGTTTAAGAAGAGATAATCATTGGTTTCTTTTAGTCATTTATTTCTTTTTTCTTTTCTATCATGACAACTCATGTTCCCCCATCTTTTAGCGTTCTGGGGCCCTACAATATATATTAAAAGATAGTGTACCCTTTCTTCCACCTCCGAAGGATGGAGAGGGTATACAGCGAAAGAAGCGTTGAAGGGGTCGGGTCATCCTGGGTTACTGAAGAGTCGTCCGACTGCTCGGTGACTGAATCAGAGAGGTTTTTACCGCTTTCTCTTCTCTCCAGCACTCTCAGACTGATCATCTTGCTACAACAAAGCAAGCTTCGGAATGAATCTAATTGAAATTTAGGTCTCTGTCCGCTTCGAAGATTATTCTTTCCTCCTCGGTGAAAGAGGGCAAGGGTGTATGGGAGAAAGAATTCTAAAAGGAAAGAAGATTTCGTCGACCAAGAGGGACATAGTGCGACCCCTAAGCAATTGGGGGTTCTCGCCCATCTCTTGGGGGTCTATATCATCTGAAAACTTTTCCTTTTCCATTAGCATAGCTAAATTTGAATAGGATGACTTAGCCTCAGGAAAAGTAAGCCACTTTGCCTTGATTGAATTTGGCTTCGCTCTGCCCTGAATCAATTAAAATATTGATTTGATTCATCCCACATTTCATTTGGGCGAGATGGAGGCTATGAGTCACTTGGGCTATGGATTTGTCAGTTGGTTGATTCTTAAAATTACCTCTTGAAAAAAAAAGGCCAAAGGGTCCAGACCCACAAATGAATAGGAAGCGAGGCGAGGGTCTTTCATTAAAAGGAGGAAAAGAATGGTGGGGCTTTGTTTTGGGAAGGCCGCCTTACGCAGCTTTAGAAAGGAAAGAATCTCAGAAAGTCATTATCTACAACCTTTTCTATCTATCTTTAGAAGTAGGGCGAGAGAAAGTCAATATGATATTTTCCTTGGTTTTTCCAATGAAACTAAGCATTCTCTTTCTTTCTCATTCGGAAGACTCAGTCCCACACTCTAACTTCAATGATAGGACCAACCTTCGTACTTCGGCGCTACAATGAACAAGAGTTCTCCACCTTACTATATTTAGAATAGTGGTCGATCCCTTGGAAGTTACATTCGTAACGTTATGTTCACGCGGTGATATTCTATCCTTCTAATAGTACTACCCTGTACGTAGTCTATGTCCGGGGAGCATACTTGACAGGAGCCGGCAGAGAGGTCCCCCACTTCGATTCCTACCCTATTAGCATCCCCAATCCGAGATAAGGGATTACTCCGTTAGGTATTTTCAGTCTCAAGCCAGCTTGTAATAGATGTAACGCCCCGATCCCTCATGAGACCGGAGGCTCTAGTAACCAAGCTATTCTCAACCCAATTCCAACCCAGTCTCAAAATTTTAGGGAAAAACGGACAGAGTTTCCCCTGTACTATGGACATTCTGAAAACCTGTAAACACTCAATAAAGCCACAACAAGATAAGACAAACTTTTCATAACTAAAGATCAAAGGATTAAGGCCATCCGAGCCTTGAAGCATACTATAGTTCCAAAAACACACAAGCATGCTAGTGGCTAGAGTTAGAACATTCACTACCAAGCATGCAAGGTAATTGAGAGCAGAAACATAAGTTATTACAAGATATAGGTTCCCAAATCTACACTACAACCAACTATCCTTCAACTTCTTACAGCAACCAATATAAACAAAGCCCTTAGGCCACAAAATAGATACACAAATACCAAATAGAAACAAGAAGGCACAGCTACTTCAGAATAACACACAGCAACTAGGGCAACTCCTCCAACTGCGCCACCTGAAACATGTTAGCGAGGTATGAGCAACCACTGTTGCCCAGTGAGGGATATAGTCCCGGGGCGTGCAATGCAACAGATAATACAATTATACAACATTAACACTTAGACAATTAAAGAAACAATGAAACTTAAATAACCACACATTTAAAGGATACATTTCACACAATCCCCTATACACCAATCTTCACTGGTCTTCATTCACGATCCACGAACCACGAGCACGATCACGATAAGCCGGCATAACCCCAAACACTCCAGTGGGTGTACTCCGGATGTACCCCGATAATCCTACGACCCAACATCCCCTGGCAATCTCCGGACCAGGCGAATGAGGGATTAGGGTACGGAGTTTGAATATCCACTGGCAAGCCCTCTACCGTCAAGCCGAGATTCAACACATCCGCCCCTGACACTATGGTTGCGCAACCACTATGCAATGCACTTAACAATGGCAAGTTAATAGCAATAATATAAGTATTAACACATAGGAGGATCAACAAAGTAGGTTGACCTCGATGCAATTAGAAAAGAAGTAATTATATAAGCTAATAAGCAGTTTACAAAGGAACATATACAAAATAAGCATAGAATCATACCAAAAGCTCCAAATCAACTTGAAAACACATATAAACACTTAAGGAGTCATGCCATTGTTTTAGAAGTGTGAGTCAATCGAAATTGCACCTAAACCCCTTTGTTTTTCGAACTATTTCTCTTCCAAACCGAGGTTAATGATTTCATTTTCAAAGGAAACTCTCCCAATCTTCTAACTAACCCTCAAGGTACCCTCTCAACCCTCTAACTCATTCAAATGCCCGCGATTACCCCGAAAGCCCCAAATTCCCTCTTATGGCTTTAAACTACACATACCTTATCCGGGCTTCAAACAAGGGTTATCCAAGCTTCTATAGCACCTAGGTAGCCTAAGAATACTAGAAGTGAAGCCCGAATCCACCCGGATTCGCATGAACCCCGAAACTCCTTTGTTAAAGTCGGCTATTTCACGTTTTATGCGATTCTAAAGCAAGTCAAGTGCACGGGGCTATTAGACTACCTTCATTAGCACCTAAGGCATCTATTAGAAGTGTTGAATCAAGCTAATACGTGCAATTACATAAAACCCTAGAAAAACGTCACTATTCATCTCATAAATTCAAATGACGATTCCAACCGTTTAAAATGCGAACTAATAGCTCAAATGTGTTCTCTAGCACTTATATACAAGGTATAATAGCATAGATAAGCTTTGCAATAGCATTTGATAACATTTTCAACAAATCAAGAAAAATGTAACATTTTAGATATGCATAAAAAGTCATGAAAACCCTCACCAATTGCGCGTAGGAACTCTCGGGAGGTTAGCAAACACCCTAAACTACTTGCTCCTAGCTTGGCTTGGCTTGGCTTGAAGATTTGATGAGCAAAATCCTCTCATTCTCCTCCTACACTATTCTCGGATTTGCTACAGTAAAATTCAGCACTTTTTTGTTTTGATTTTTTGCTAGTTATGATATAAGGTGAGTTGTTTGAGGGGTATATAAGCTTAGGTGAGTTGTTTTAATTTAAGTGTATGGTCAAAATGTGAGTCAAGCTAGTTAGAAACAAGTCCTAAGCGTAATTTTAATGTTAGCTAATTAAACTCCAAGTTGGTTACGTAACACTATTCATTCAACTACAAAAATCATTTTCTAAACGAGCCCTCCTAACGCTTCTAGCTCAAATGCACATTTTTCTCATTACTTTGACAATTAATATGATTTAATAAAAATGCTAATTAACTAATAGAAAGTAGTTTAAAAACGAAGTGAATAGTAGTCACAAAGTCAGTTAATAAGGCATAGAAGTAAATGCGCAAACAAGGGATGCAACAGTAATTAAATGCATGGCTAAATCTCGGGCGTTACATCCTCTCCCCCTTAAACTAATTGCGTCCACGCAATTCTTCTTCACAAGAGAACATCTGCATCAACTGAAAACCAACTCTGATTATTCGTCATCAGTTGCTAAGCAAGAATACCATATACGAATTCTCGTGGAAGCTCATTAAGAAATCCCAGTAGTATTGTCTGTGAACCTCACGTAATAAGGCCAAATAAAGGCTCCAATAGAGACGCTACTTCGAAATCCAAATAAGAATCCCGCTGGCACGAATACCATAGAAGAATAGAATCCCAACTAACAGTGGCGAGAAAATACCAATAAGAATTTAGAGTACAAATACCGAAGATAATTCCATATAATAAGGCTGATTAGAATCCCAAACTAAGTCTTCCGAGTAATACCAGCAAGAAAATACTAGAAGAATACTCAATAAGAAAACCGAGAGAACGGTCATATAGAAATCCCAAAGGAAGCCATTCATTTCTGACTACTGAGCGTAGAAGAATGCCTTGGAAGAAATCCCAATAACTGAGCTCCGCTTACAACATTCTCATTCCCGCTAATCCACACAACTTGGAGGGCTTGTTGCTAATCACTTATCTTCAGGGGGAGGAAGAAGTCTTTCTTACCATTTCAACGGGACATGTATGAATGCCAAGATATCACATTTACACATATATGTTTTAAACTATTATGCAAACATGTTTATATAAGAGTTTATGAAACAGTGTAATCATCAAAGTCATTCAAGCACGATAATCAAGTCAAGCATAACACAACTCAATCAAAGACATTCAAATACAGACATTACAAGCAACAGTTCAAGCAATTAATAATTCACGAAGTCAATTTGATGCATAACTAGCCACTTTACTTCACTTAGCACACATTTAGCATGTAACACATAATTATATCACATAGGTGCACACATTCAATACAAGACACACAATCAAACATGCAGGCATACACTTTTAAGACACACACTTAATCAAGCACACACGCAAGGGTTACTACCCGACAGGCCGAGGACCCTGTCCCGGCTTAGAGCTAACTAAGCTCTGATACCACCTGTAACGCCCCGATCCCTCACGAGACCGGAGGCTCTAGTAACCAAGCTATTCTCAACCCAATTCCAACCCAGTCTCAAAATTTTAGGGAAAAACGGACAGAGTTTCCCCTGTACTATGGACATTCTGAAAACCTGTAAACACTCAATAAAGCCACAACAAGATAAGACAAACTTTTCATAACTAAAGATCAAAGGATTAAGGCCATCCGAGCCTTGAAGCATACTATAGTTCCAAAAACACACAAGCATGCTAGTGGCTAGAGTTAGAACATTCACTACCAAGCATGCAAGGTAATTGAGAGCAGAAACATAAGTTATTACAAGATATAGGTTCCCAAATCTACACTACAACCAACTATCCTTCAACTTCTTACAGCAACCAATATAAACAAAGCCCTTAGGCCACAAAATAGATACACAAATACCAAATAGAAACAAGAAGGCACAGCTACTTCAGAATAACACACAGCAACTAGGGCAACTCCTCCAACTGCGCCACCTGAAACATGTTAGCGAGGTATGAGCAACCACTGTTGCCCAGTGAGGGATATAGTCCCGGGGCGTGCAATGCAACAGATAATACAATTATACAACATTAACACTTAGACAATTAAAGAAACAATGAAACTTAAATAACCACACATTTAAAGGATACATTTCACACAATCCCCTATACACCAATCTTCACTGGTCTTCATTCACGATCCACGAACCACGAGCACGATCACGATAAGCCGGCATAACCCCAAACACTCCAGTGGGTGTACTCCGGATGTACCCCGATAATCCTACGACCCAACATCCCCTGGCAATCTCCGGACCAGGCGAATGAGGGATTAGGGTACGGAGTTTGAATATCCACCGGCAAGCCCTCTGCCGCCCAGCCGATATTCAACACATCCGCCCCTGACACTATGGTTGCGCAACCACTATGCAATGCACTTAACAATGGCAAGTTAATAGCAATAATATAAGCATTAACACATAAGAGGATCAACAAAGTAGGTTGACCTCGATGCAATTAAAATAGAAGCAATTATATAAGCTAATAAGCAGTTTACAAAGGAACATATACAAAATAAGCATAGAATCATACCAAAAGCTCCAAATCAACTTGAAAACACATATAAACACTTAAGGAGTCATGCCATTGTTTTAGAAGTGTGAGTCAATCGAAATTGCACCTAAACCCCTTTGTTTTTCGAACTATTTCTCTTCCAAACCGAGGTTAATGATTTCATTTTCAAAGGAAACTCTCCCAATCTTCTAACTAACCCTCAAGGTACCCTCTCAACCCTCTAACTCATTCAAATGCCCGCGATTACCCCGAAAGCCCCAAATTCCCTCTTATGGCTTTAAACTACACATACCTTATCCGGGCTTCAAACAAGGGTTATCCAAGCTTCTATAGCACCTAGGTAGCCTAAGAATACTAGAAGTGAAGCCCGAATCCACCCGGATTCGCATGAACCCCGAAACTCCTTTGTTAAAGTCGGCTATTTCACGTTTTATGCGATTCTAGAGCAATTCAAGTGCACGGGGCTATTAGACTACCTTCATTAGCACCTAAGGCATCTATTAGAAGTGTTGAATCAAGCTAATACGTGCAATTACATAAAACCCTAGAAAAACGTCACTATTCATCTCATAAATTCAAATGACGATTCCAACCGTTTAAAATGCGAACTAATAGCTCAAATGTGTTCTCTAGCACTTATATACAAGGTATAATAGCATAGATAAGCTTTGCAATAGCATTTGATAACATTTTCAACAAATCAAGAAAAATGTAACATTTTAGATATGCATAAAAAGTCATGAAAACCCTCACCAATTGCGCGTAGGAACTCTCGGGAGGTTAGCAAACACCCTAAACTACTTGCTCCTAGCTTGGCTTGGCTTGGCTTGAAGATTTGATGAGCAAAATCCTCTCATTCTCCTCCTACACTATTCTCGGATTTGCTACAGTAAAATTCAGCACTTTTTTGTTTTGATTTTTTGCTAGTTATGATATAAGGTGAGTTGTTTGAGGGGTATATAAGCTTAGGTGAGTTGTTTTAATTTAAGTGTATGGTCAAAATGTGAGTCAAGCTAGTTAGAAACAAGTCCTAAGCGTAATTTTAATGTTAGCTAATTAAACTCCAAGTTGGTTACGTAACACTATTCATTCAACTACAAAAATCATTTTCTAAACGAGCCCTCCTAACGCTTCTAGCTCAAATGCACATTTTTCTCATTACTTTGACAATTAATATGATTTAATAAAAATGCTAATTAACTAATAGAAAGTAGTTTAAAAACGAAGTGAATAGTAGTCACAAAGTCAGTTAATAAGGCATAGAAGTAAATGCGCAAACAAGGGATGCAACAGTAATTAAATGCATGGCTAAATCTCGGGCGTTACAATAGACCTACACACCTTGTTGTAGACTAGCTGCGGAGCTAAGCCTTGTTCTATTGGTTTGGTGGTTGCTACCAAGACGATTTCTTTATGCTAATCAAAGGACCTCGAGATGCTAATCCACGAAAGATTATACGATAAATTCAAAAGAACTCATATACGGAACGAGGGCAACCTGTGGCAATATATCGGTTTCTTACTCGTGCAAAGGAACTATTTCTTGGCAACTTGGAAAACTTATAACAATGTTTGTCCCGCATATCAGACAGAAGATCAGGATCTTTACAAAAGGTTTTATAAAGCTTTCGTCTCAATTCATATTTAGCCGCGAGCAGTCCACGTTTGTGATCTCGTATATTTCGCTTCTTCGACATCTTACTGAGTTTCCCCCTCATCCTTTTGTAAAAATCCCCTCCACGGTGGTAAAGTCTCATCTTGTGTGTTGGCTGAAGTGACAATAGTCATATTGAACCCTCGAATATGTTCGAAGATCTCGAAATGATCTTCCAGTTCTGGGGAAAATTCGTAAAACTTCGTTACCATCAAGAATTGAATGGAGTTTTCCCGTATTTTGAACGGAGATTCTAACAGAGACATTACAGTGGAGATTATGACAAAAAAATTAGACATTCCATGCCCTCGGAGAGTGCTTTGTCGTGCTAGGTCACTGGCATATCCTTTTTTGTCTTTATTTGACCCCAAGAATGGATTGGATCGAAACGACTTTCCTGTCGAAGCCCTTTGTGTCTGTATTAATTTCTGACTGCACGGAATGTCCATATCCAATTTTCCATTTTGATAAAAAGGTGTTTCCTTTGGTACTACTCTTATTTTACACGATCCAGGAACTTCCATAACGTTGGCATGATTCAGTTTTGGCAACGGATCCTGACATGATACATCTTCGTAATGAAAAGAGAGTGGAAACATGAGTTGGCTTTTCCAGTATCTACATAATAAGCACTATGAACTATCTTCTTCAAAAAGATAGTTGGTTGAATGAAAAACCTTCTTTCTTCGATCGGAATGCGGATGAGTTCAAAAAGGCCATCATTGGGGCAAAAAATGCAATAGATTTGATTAGAGCAAAGCCCAAAATGGCATAACCAAATAATTGTTTAGCCAATGATGGATTTGCACCATAGAATGAATCGAGGAACTAAAGACGTTTCCAATACCAACCGTAGCTCCCACTGAAGCAATTGTAGCAGCTCCGGCACCCATTGATTTTCCCCTTCTGCCTAAACTTCCTCTTCCGTTTTTAGTAACAAAATGAAGCAAAAGTAGGACCAAACCGAGAGTTAGTAGCATAAACAAAGATGGATTTGTGAATGAGAAAGGCAAGTCCATAGGGCAAAGGGAAAACTGTGCAAGTGGGCTATTGGGCGTTACCATATATTGATTACCCAGGGCCTCGAGCCCCTCTTTAAAATAAGGGATGGTCTCCCCATTTCTAAGGAGATCCACATGAATGTTTTCCAAAATGGAAATATTCGTTCTTTTTGAATGAACCCATTGCCCCAAAACATGGGGACTGTCCTCAAAAAGAGTACCGTAGCCCCCCTTCGTCGTAATTCCGGAAACCTTAGATTCAATGAGACTGTGTAATTCGTTGACTTTCTGGGCAGTCCCTTCGGACGTAGCGTCTACCTCAAACAAATCATTGACTATCTCTGAGTTCGACGAAAAGAGCGAATCGGGGGGATATTGAGGTTCATGACCTTCCACCCGTTGGGGAAATATGGTGGGGCAATCTATCTCGCGGATGAGATTAGAAAGCTCATGCTCCCTTGGAGTTAGATTAGTCTCTGCTGGAGCAGCTTCTCCAGGATTACTCATTCTTAATAAAGATACTAGTGGCGGGGTTTGCGTGTATATTGATACTAGGGACTGGTACTTTCGTTTTGGCACTTTCTTTCTTTTTTCTAGTATTTCCGCTTCTTTCTCTAAAAATGAAGAAAGTCTTGTCAGAAATTGCTGGTTGTTCTAACCAAGAAAGACATGGGAGCTTTTTAGGACCAGGTTCTTCTTATATATAATATAATTAGGATCATTTGTTTTCCATAGTAGTTAATACATTACGAAGGTGGTTTGGTTTGATGTAACCAGCGAGCCAGGATCAAAGAAAGATTGTACCCGATGTCCTTTCCTCTCGTCAGGCAGCTATTTCGAGCTCACTGAACACCCACCTAATCTACAATACACCTTTCTAAGAGAAGGCTTTTCATGTCATGTCAACTAACTGATGCTTTATCAATTCCTTTCTTTAATCCGCCTTGATCCTATCTATATACAGGATACACAGAGCCAAAGGTGCGTAGCAGATTCAACCTGAACTATTTGAGAAAACTAATCGAATCCTTACTTTTTGTTATCCCGCTCTTGAGCCATAGTCACTAGGATCCAATGTAACGGCTACTTACTTCCATTGGATCAATCACTTTTATCCGCATCCCTTATTTTCGCTAAAGCCCCCCTCTCTTATGCCAAATCTGAGAGGGGTTATTTTAATTTCCTGGAGCGAGCCAGGTCTGAGATCTTTCCCACACGCCTTCTTTATTTTTTATCGCTTGGTCTTTTTTTTGTATGGGACGTGGGATCTTTCTTTCCTAAATTCGTTTACCTTACTAGCCTAATAAGAGTTATCTCCTCTAACCAAAGGGAACCCTAGGAAAGCAATCAAGCCGAAACCTGTGTCATCTTCAAATAACCCAATCCAATGAGCATATGAATATCCGCTACGAAAGGATCAAGGTTGTCTTTTTTTATGTTTACGCTATTCTTCGCATCTCGAGATATGCAGTCGATTAGTGAGCATCCCATCTCATAAGGAATTAAGGCTTGGTTGCACGTGAGAAGAACTAAGGATCATTCTAATGTGACCTATAGGAGATAGAAGTTGTAGTTATTTTTTTAGTTGTCTGCCCTCGAGTTGAACTACTGACTGACGAAATGACTTATTAAGTTAAAAGTAGCTGTGATGCCCGAGCTTTTTGCTTGCATTGACTTACTGTTGTCTTTCTTAGTTACTATTCATTTCATTTTTTCAAATACTTAATTACATTGAATTAGCATTTTTATAAAATCATATTAATTGCTATAGGAATGGGAAAAATGTACAATTGAGCTAGGAGCGATAGGAGCACTCGTTTAGAAAATGTGTTTAGCATACTAAGAATAGTGTTACGTAACATAACTTAGTTTTTAATTAGCTAGCATTCATTTTGTACCTTAGGCTCATTTTAAAGTTACAACATTCACTTTAAGAGGCCTCTTAAGCACCAACTTGACCCCACATTTTATATAACTCAAAATACACCTCCTAACTCATAAAAACAACAACAAAAAAGAAAGAGCAAGATGAATTTCACTGTGCTGAACCCGACAGCAACTAGAGAGAAAAAAGAGTGATTTTTCATCTTCAAATCTTCAAACCAAGTGAAGCCAAGCTAGGAGCAAGTAGTTTAAGGTGTTTACAAGCCTCCTAAGAGTTCCTACGCATATTGGTGAGGGCTTTCATTCTTATTTGCGCATTTTAAAATTGTTGCTCATTTCTTGATTTGTTAGAAATGCTATCAAATGCAATTGCAAAGCTTATCTATACTATTATACCTTGTATATAAGTGCTAAAGAACACATTTAAGCCGTTGGTTCGCATTTTAAACGGTAGAAATCAATGGTTGATTCGTTGGGGTGAATAGTGATGGGATTTCTAGGGTTTTGTGTATTTGTGCGTATTAACTTGATTCAAGGCTTCTAATAGATGCCTTAGGTGCTAATGAAGGTTGTCCAACAGCCCCGTGCACTCGAATTGCTCTAAAATTGCATAAAATGTGAAATAGCCGACTTTATAAAAGGGGTTTCGGGGTTAATTCTAATCCGGGTGGATTTGGGCTTCACATTTTGTAGTACCCGAGCCCGGAATGTGGAATTTTCTTGTTTGTTATTTTGAAAATTATATTTTCTTAAATTCTTCGAAATCAAATTGTTACTTCTTTATTATCGCAAAGTGCATTGTATATCGAGAGCGATAGTTAGAGGGTGTTTTCTAGTCCTCAACAAATAGTGAAAACTAGCATTTTGGTGTCTTAAATTTTATATTTTATTTGTTGTTAGCTAGAATTAATTTGGTGATGGTTGTTATAGCTTTAAAATGCATAAAAATAGACAAATTGACCAACATAAGTTAGTTTGACCAAGGGGCTTGACCTTTGACCAAAGCTTGTCATCTTTTAATAGTTATAACATAGCAACAAAAAAAAACAAGCACAAAACAGTCCTTGAGCTGGCCGAAACTCCAAGAGAGAAAAAAAAAATTTCAACTTCCAAACTTCAAATCTTCACGTGAGATTGTGCGGGGTTGTTTCTGATGCATCCAACGTGGTTTTCCTAGCGAATAGGAGTGTCTAAGGTGAGGGAAGTACGTTATTTGTGCATTTGAATATCATGTATATCAACTTTATAATTTTTGGGTTTTATCCGTAGTTTGTTATTTTAATCATTTTGATGCTTCAAGAATGTTCCTTGACAATTGTAGAACGTGTATTTATAGTTATTTAGCATTTTCTGCGGTTGAATATTGAGATTGCAATTTAAATTGTTAGTTGAATAGTAAATTGTGAATAGTAAACCCTTGAATCGATGAAGTTGCTCCGTTATGCATTTTGTTGATGTGAAAAGATGCTAGATATGCTAGAATGCCTAAATGCATGATCTGTTTGGATTGAGTAATGGGAAAAAAATGAGAAATATGCATTGGTGAAAGTCGGGGTCGTTTAGGTCAAGTTTAGTATTTTCTCGTTTTGCGTGATGGCATTGTCTCGGGAGGCCATGGAAGTACTTTTGGTGTGGTTATGGCGTTGGTTAGGTGTTTGGTTAGGGTAGTTGTAGTTCAAACGAGCAAAGGGAAAAATCAGGGCTTTGCGTGAATTCTAGGGTAAAGTAGAGTTTCGGGGTCTTTAGACGTGCCTTATGGTGACCTAGGAGGATTGGTGAAGTCAGTTTCCAAAACTCGTGGCTCGTTTGAAAGTAGTAGCGTTTGGAAAGTCAGGGTCATTTTGTGATTTTGTATGTTTTCTTGATGTCATGCCTATAGAATGTTTCAATGTTACTTGATATGCTTGTTAGAGTTGATTCTGAATGAAATGTTTATCAATTGTTGCTATTGCGTGCGAGAGTAACCTACTTCGTTATTCTCCCGCGTGTTGCTCTATTGCCTGATTGCTCGATTGTTGCATTGTATATTGTATTGTATTCATAGAGTCGGGGGCCGTGTGATGGGCCTCTCTGGGTAGCCTCGGGTTGACAGTGTTGGTTGCTCTAGCTCCGTGTCCTATTCTCTTTCTCGCTTGGGTTGCCTCCTAGGGAGATTTGGGTCATAGAATTGATGGATACTTCCAAACTGAAGTTATAAGGTTGTTTGGGCCAGCGCGTCATCATCGAATTCGTGATTGAAAGTTGCTCGTAGAAAGTGAATCGTATCCTTTGAATGAGTGTTTATAGTTTTAATGCTTGTCTTGTTTTATTGTTGGCTTTGTTTGTATCTCTATATGATAATTGAATGAATTGCTTGGCTATTTGCATTGCATTCTCCTCTCATCTCCGTCCTTGAGACCAATAACCCTCACTGAGCAATATTTTTTGCTCATTCCTTTCCATACCATATTTTTACAGGAGTAATTGAAGCTGATCCTATTGAGGTAATTGAGGAGGATGAGCAAGTTGTGGTGTTTCCTTGATAGCACTTCTTTGCTTAGCTGGTGGTTGGTTGCCAGACTTTTGTGCGGGCCATGCTTGATGTGTTTAATGCTTGGTTGATACTTCATTTTGAGGCTTGTAGCCTTGTATGTAGTTTCTATTTTGAGGCCTTTATGGTCTTATATTGTAAAAGTTGAAAGAATGTGAAGTTGTAAAGATATACTCTTATGGCGAGTAAAGAATTGCATACTAATGGTTTACTTGTTTAGTGGCATGAATACTTGTGTAGTATGCATGACATTTTTTTTTTGGTTTGCAAAGTTGTTAATGAGAAGATGTATATTTTCTAAAAGAAAGTTGTCTTGATTCAAATGTTTATTATGGCTTTCGCAAGTATTATGTTGAATGTAGGATTTTCAGATCGTCCACGGTACAGAGGAGACTTCGTCCGTGTGTCGGGTCCGGGCTTGGCCTTTTGTGGGGTCGGGTCAGGGCGTGATATCTTTAGGTGGTATCAGAGCATGATAGAATTGCATGAGCTAGGATATGTTTCTCGGTCTGTGGGGTAAAGGTCTAAGATGCTGAAGTGTTATTGTATGATTGTTAAGGAAAAAAAATGTTATAGTATGACTATATGAACTTGAGTGCTTATGTGCTCAAGTGAAATGGTTGGCATGTCAATCTTGTGTTATGTGAATTGTGTGATAGGATATTTGATTGTTATTGACTTGAGTGTTATCTAATTTTATGTGCTATAATTCTGTCTATAAACTGCTTTTATATGTTTCCAACTATTGTGAGTTGTTACTATGCCGCCACGTCATGGTACTCAAGGTCTAGGAGCAGATGAAGAGGCAGCAGAACAGGGTCAGCAACCATTGCCTGAACAGTTTATGGCTACTATGACCACTGCAGTGGACCGGATTACACAGGTACTGCATGAACAGAGGCAGGAGAGGAATAATCCCCAGTGAAATCAAGCTAATCCTGGTGGACAAGGGCCTAGGGCTGCAAATAATCAGCTGGAGAAATTCTTGAGGCACGAGCCGGGTAAGTTCTTTGGGGAGCCGGATGACGAGGCAGCTGAGAGATGGATTAACCGTGTTGAGAAAATTTTCGCTGCTTTGAGGTACACTGATGAGGCAAGAATAGATTATGGAGCATTCCTGTTTGAGGGCAACGCAGAACAGTGGTGGAACACTGTCAAGTTGAGGTGGGACTGTGAGGATTTTTCGCATTTGTGGGATGATTTCGTGAGTGAGTTTTGGGACAAGTATATTCCCGAGATGGCTAGGGAAAGGAGCGAAGACGAGTTTGTGGCCATGAAGCAGGGAAACATGACTATTGCACAGTATGAGGCTAGGTTTGTTAGCCTGTCGAGGTATAAGCCCGAGCTAGTGCGGCCAGCTAGGAGGATGATTCATAGCTTTGTTCGTGGGCTGAGAATGGATATACAGCTGCATTTGACTGGACAGACTTATACTACTTTTCCCGAGGCATTCCAAGCAGCCTCGAAGTTTGAGAAACGGAAGGCAGAGATGATAGCTGAGAGTAGCCAGCCGAGTAAGAAACAGTACTTGGGCCAGAGCAGCCAGAGTCAGCCAAGGCAGTATCAGACTTTTGTTCAGGCTCCTCAGCAACATCCGTATCAGCCACAGTATCAGATTCAGGCTAGGCCAGCTATGACTAGACCCCAGTAGGGAGCTACAGTTCCTACCACTGCCAGAGCCCCCGCACCTACGGGAAACACTGTTGTAAGACAAAATCAGCAGTGTAACTTTTGTAATCGATCGGGGCATGTTGAGGCTAATTGCTGGAGGAAGAGCGGTAAATGCACTGGTTGTGGGAGCGATGAGCATAGGGTGAAAGATTGCCCTAAGTATAAGAATGTTCAGGGCCGTACTGGAGGCCAGGGTGTGCAGAATAGGGCTGCAGGTGCAGGTCCAACACAGAGGGTACAGGCTAGGGTCTTTGCATTAGATGCGGAGGAGCTGCCCGATACTACAGCTATAGTGGAAGGTACCTTTCTTCTCAATACTCAATCAGTTAAAGTTTTGATTGATCCCGGAGCTACACATTCGTTTATAACTCCTGCATGTGCACGATCTGTGAATGTTTGCATTGATAAACTGCCGCATGAAGTTGAAGTTAGTACGCCTTTGGGTGCAAAATTTGTTACTGAGTCTATTTGCAAATCTTGTAATATATGCATTGAGAACCGTAATTTTCCTGCTGATTTAATTAGACCGCCCTTCCGTGACTTTGAAATCATTTTGGGAATGGACTGGTTGGGGAAGTACTATGCTCAATTGGATTGTAGAACAAAAATTGTTTATCTTCAAATTCCTGACCTACCGGTATTGGAGATTGCTGGGAACTGCAGGGCTGCCCGAATACCTCTTTTATCATCAATCAAGGCTTCTAAATTTTTGAATAAGGGTTGTGAAGCTTACCTAGCTTATCTTATCAATCAGCCTACTGATAAGTTGAATTTGAATGAGGTTCCAATTGTTAAAGACTTCCCTGGTGTATTTCCTGAGGAATTACCGGGTTTACCACCGGATAGGGAGAATGAATTTGTGATTGATCTTATGCCAAGCACTGAGCCAATTTCTAGAAGTCTTTATAGAATGGCATCGGCTGAACTTCAGGAATTAAAAATTCAGCTTCAGAACTTGCTTGAGAAAGGGTTTATACAACCTAGTTCTTCGCCGTGGGGTGCGCCTGTGTTGTTTGTGAGGAAGAATGACGGCACGCTACGGTTATGTACTGATTACAGGGGACTTAATCAAGTCACGATTAAGAACAAATACTCCTTGCCGTTGATTGAAGAATTGTTTGACCAGTTGCAGGGTGCAAGTGTTTACTCTAAATTTGACTTGAGGTAGGGTTACTATCAACTCAGGATTCGGGGTGATGATATACCTAAGACGGCATTCAGGACTAGATATGGCCACTATGACTTTGTTGTGTTACCATTTGGATTCACAAATGCACCAGCCGCATTCATGGACTTAATGCAGAGGGCAGTTTTTTGACCTTATCTTGATCAATTTGTCATAATCTTTATTGACGACATTTTAGTATACTCTAAGAATGAGGCTGAACATGAACAACATTTGAAGATTATGCTACAGACTTTGCAAGAAAACAAGCTTTTTGCTACATTCAGCAAGTGCGAATTCTGGTTGAATCAAATATCATTTCTAGGCCATATCATTTCAGATCAAGGAATTTCAGTAGACCCAGCTAAGATTGAAGTTGTTTCGTCATCGAAGAGACCTGAAACAGTGTCAGACATTCGGAGTTTTCTGGGGTTGGCAGCTTACTATTGGAGGTTTGTTAAAGACTTTTCCAAAATTTCTGGACCTTTAAGCCAGTTGACTCGAAAGAAAGTTACTTACAACTGGGATGCTAAGTGTGAATCCAGTTTCCAAGAACTGACGAAGAGACTAACTACAGCTCCTATACTAGCTTTACCTGTGACGCCCGAGTTTTAGCCATGCATTCAATTACTGTTGCATCCCTTGTTTGCGCATTTCCTTTTGTGCATTATTAACTTTCTTCTTAAATTACTATTCACTCCATTTTTAACTTCATGCTATTAGCGAATTAGAATTTTTATTAAATCATATTAATTGTTAGAGTAGTGGCAAAAATGTGCATTTGAGCTAGAGGCAATAGGAGAGCTCGTTTAGAAAATGATTTTTGTAGTTGTATGAATAGTATTACGTAATATAACTTAGGGAATGACTTAGCTAGCATTCATTTTACTATCTAGGCTTGTTTTAAGCTAACTAAGCGCATTTAGTGAACCATTTAAGCAAGCAACTTAGCCCCATTTAATATATAACTCACACAACACACACATTAGCTCATAACTTAGCAAAACAAAAAAAAACAAAAAAAGAGAGCATGCTGAAAACACTGTAGCAAATCTGAGAATTGCATAGGAGAAGAAATAGAGTTTTTTTTCTAAACAAATCCTCATTCCAAGCCAAGCCAAGCTAGGTGCAAGTGGTTTAGGGTGTCTACTAGCCTCCTAGGAGCTCCTACGGGCATTGGTGAGGGATTTCACGGCTTATTTTCGCATTTTAAAATAGTTGCTATTTTCTTGATTTGTTGAAAATGTGTTGAAATGCTATTGTATTGATTATCTATGCTATTATACCTTGTATATGAGTACTAGAGAACATATTTGAACCATTGTTTCACTTTTTAAGCGGTTTGAATCGTTAGTTTAATTCATGAGGTGAATAGTGCCATTTTTTTCTAGGGTTTTGTGTAATTGCTCGAATTAGCTTGATTCAACACTCCTAATAGATGCCTTAGGTGCTAATGAAGGTAGTCTAATAGCCCCGTGCACTTGAATTGCTCTAAAATCACATAAAACGTAAAATAGTCGACTTTAATAAAGGGGTTTCGGGGTTAAGACGAATCCGGGTGGATTCGGGCTCTACTTTTGGTATCCTTAGACTACCTAGGTGCTATAGAAGCTTTGCTAATCCTTGTTTGAAGCCCGGATGAGGTAGGTGTAGTGTAAAGCTATAAGAGGGAATTTGGGGCTTTCGAGGTTATTGCGGGCGTTTGAATGAGTTAGACGGTTGAAAGGGTTTCTTGAGGGTTAGTTAGAAGGTTGGTAGAGTTTCCCTTTAAATTTGAATCATTAACTTTGGTTTGGAGGATAAATAGCTTGAATAACAAAGGGGTTTAGGTGCAATTTCGGTTGTCTCGCTCTTCTAAGACCTTGGCATGACTTCTTGAATGTTTAAATGTAGTTTCAAGTTGGTGTGGAACTTTTGATATAGTTCTAATTATATCTTGTATATGCCCTTTTGTAAAACTGCTTATTTGCTTGTATAAACTACTTCTATTCTAACTGCATTGAGGCAACTTCGAGCTTAAAACTGTATTAATTGGAGAAGTATTAAGGGTTGAATTAAATACCATTAGAAACCCGTACGAGTCTAGTGTCTACAACTTTGTACGGTGCATTAATCGGAGTTGTCTAGAGCAAGTTATGATCATTTTGGTGAGATGTGTCAGAAATGTCCTGTTATGCGAGAATCTGAATTTTGTTGTTATTTTGCTATAGTAATGATATAATTCAGTTCTAATTGGATGTAATCGATCAAGACCTTATTGTGGAGTGTCCTTGGATGATTAATAACGTAGTGGGGCTCTTATAGTTATGTTGTTTTCATGAATTGTAATTGACATCTAATTGCTAGTAAAGTTAATTTAAATTGAAAGCTATTCTATTCGACTGTGAATGAGAAATGCTAGTAGAGTTGTGATGGTCACCACCTTTAGACATAGGTAATGTTTCTATATATGCTAAATAATTCAACTGTTAGAATTAGTTGTTGTTATCAATGTGCAACTAGTGAACACTTAGAAAGGTCAAGTAAACTATGTGGAAGAATGTGTTTAATGCTTTTTGAAACTACATGTAAGGTTAATTGTAAGTTGATAGTTGTCTATTATATGTTAAATGTAATTAACTTAAGTTAATACTACTAGTGATATGTTAGAATCTTAGCTTGAAGTATAGTTATTTTACTAAAATAGTATGTTAGTTATTAAATGGTTGATAGTTAACTTTTCTATTAGTTGATAAATGCATTTCTTTCCCTATGTGCTAATGTTGGGCTATCTTCATAGAGATATTACTAACTATTGTAAGTAAAGTAGAATATGAATTAGAAGTTCATTAAAGTAGTAAAAGACTGGGTAGTGTCATTGTGAATGAATGTGTCATTTGAACATTAAAGTAACCTAACCTTTATTATCTATATATCCTTTGGAGAAATTCTTTGAGTTGAGTTAATGGCTAGTTTATTGTTATGTGGAGTGAATTAATTTATTGTACAAGTTATTAACTAAAGTAAAATGAGAAAAAGTATGAGAAACTGCAAGCTCATGTGTTGATTTTAGTTAAACTAAATTCTAGCTCGATTTATATCTAGTTATAGCATGCTGGTTGAATCATTCTCATTTAAGTTTTTGAACTATCTTCTTAATTAACTTGTAGACTATTGAAAATATGGAATATATGTTAAGTTAAAGTATATAAAAGTGGTGTTTTGTTAAAAATAGAATTCTAATAGATATTGTATATATGCTAAATAAGCGAAGTTATAAGTTAGCTAACTTAGAATGAATGTTGTAGTTAAAGAGTAATTGAAGTAATGTTTGCTCATAGGTTCAAGGTGACTGGAAATGATGTGATTCAAACTTACATCTTGGAGCTCGGTAGAGGTGAGGGACCTGTATCCTTACGTGCTTCATAGTTTATTTTCTTTCTAAAAGAGTATATTGTTTAGTATAATTGCGTAATTGATATATGCTTATTATTGCTAAATTGTAACTTGGTGCGAGAACAACTTACTTTGTCCTTAAATGTGTTTCCTGATTATATTGTCATTGTTATCATTCTTGCATTGCATCGTGGTTGCGCAACCTCATTGTCGCAGCGGATGCGATGGCCTCGCTGGGCGGCATTGGGCTTGCCAGTGTTGGTTGCCTTAGCTCCGTCTGCTATTCCCTCACTCGCCTTGTCTGGAGATTGCCAAGGGGTGTTGGGTTGTAGAATCGGGTACATCCGAAGTACCCATTGGTGTAAGGAATCCCGCCATATGTAGATGGAGATCTTGGTTCGTGGATCGGGGATCGAAGATTTGGAGTGATAAGGGTTATCGATTGTATCCTTTTAAAATGTGGTATTAGAATTGTTATTCACTGTTTATCTATTGTATTAATTGTGTTAAGTTGCTGCATTGCACGTCCCCGGTAGACCTTATCTCTCACTGAGCAATTGTGATTGCTCATACCTCGCTAAATATGTTTCAGGAAGTGCTGAGGGTGAACCCCAACTAGTTGAGGTACTAGTGGAAGAGGAGGAAGTTCAGGCTGAGCCTTTGCCCTAGTTGTTGTGTGTTTGTTGTCTAAGATGGATTTGCCTTCTTGTTGTTACATGGTGTACTTGTATTGCTATAGCATGATCTATTTTGTGGCCTTAAGGCTATGTATATTCTTGTAGTTGCAAGTTGAAAGCTGTTGGTTGTAATGTTAGCTTTGAGATATTATGGTTTGTAATAACTTTTAATTCTCCTTTTAGTTCTCGCATGCTTGGGGGTGTATGTTTAGAGGTGTTGATTTCAACTTCTAAAATTGCTCTAATGTTATCATAGGATGGCATGTTAAAAAGGTTTAATGAAAAGTTAAGTTGGGTGCATGCATGTGTGATTTGGAGCTGTTGTTTGTCTCCTGGCTTGGATGACCTTGAACCTTTGAATTTTAATTATAAAAGCTTGTTTGAGTATATTGTGTCTATTTTGAGCATTTACATGTTTGAAAAATGTCAGCAGTACAGAGGAAACTCTGTCCATTTTTCCCTAAAATTTTGTGACCGGGTTTGGTATTGGGTTAAGAATAGCATGGTTATTAGAGCCTCCGGTCTCATGAGGGATCGTGGCGTTACATTACCTGAGGGTATAGAAAACTTTGTTGTCTACAGTGATGCATCTAAAGAAGGTTTGGGCTGTGTTTTAATGCAGAATGGTAAGGTGATTGCCTATGCTTCTAGGAAGTTGAGAACTTATGAAGTTAATTACCCTACACATGATCTTGAGTTAGCTACGGTTGTGTTTTCTTTGAAGAAGTGGCGTCATTACTTGTGGGGTAGCAGATTTGAAATTTTTACTGACCACAAGAGTCTCAAATATTTATTTTCACAAAAAGATTTGAATATGAGGCAGCGAAGATGGCTAGAGTTATTAAGTGGCTACAATTGTTCTATAAACTACGTTCCAGGTAAGGCAAATGTTGTTGCAGATGCTTTGAGCCGAAAGGATACTATTGCAAGTTTAATTATCAAGGATTGGGAGACTTTGGATGAAATTTGTTCATGGTAGTCGGAAGCTACTGAGGTAGGGATTCGATTTGCTAGCTTACAAATTCAGTCTGGATTGCTAGCGCAAATCAGAGAGGCGCAGAAGACTGACCCTTACATCTTGAAAATCCTAGAAAATGCAAAGGGGGAGAGTCGGAGTTTAAATTACATGTAGATGGTATCTTTAGATTCAGGGACAGGGTGTGTGTTCCTGGTGATCCGACTTTGAAGAATGAGATTCTGTCCGAGGCACATAATTCAAGATATACGATTCACCCGGGCAGTACTAAAATGTATAGAGACTTGAAACAACACTTATGGTGGAACAATATGATGAGGGAGATTGCTGGGTATGTATCCAGGTGTTTGACTTGTCAGAGGGTTAAGGTTGAGCATCAGAGGCCAGCCGGGCTTTTGCAACCGTTGTCGATTCCGCAATGGAAATGGGTGCATATAACAATTGACCTTGTGACCGATCTTCCTAGATCTTCGAGAGGATGTGATTCTGTTTGGGTTGTCGTGGACCGATTGACTAAAGTTTCACATTTTATTTCCGTGAACATACAGGATAGTTTTGATAAACTAGTTGAGCTTTATGTTGCTAACATTGTCAGACTTCATGGTGTGCCACAGAGTATAGTGTCAGATAGAGATCCCAGATTTAGATCTCGTTTTTGATATAAGTTACAATAGGCCATAGGAACTAAATTGAGCTTCAGCACTGCATACCATCCATAAACTGATGGCTAGTCTGAGAGAACCATCAGGATCTTAGAAGACATGCTTCGGGCATGTGTGTTAGACTTTGGAAAGAATTGGGAGAAGTATTTGCCTTTAGCGGAGTTCGCCTATAATAATAGTTATCAATCTACTATAGGAATGGCTCCCTATGAGGCGTTGTACGGTCGTAAATGTAGATCCCCATTGTATTGGGAAGAGGTTGGAGAAATAAGAATAGTTGATCCGACTGTGTTACCTGAGATGATTAAGATGGTAGATAATTTTCACCTTAATCGACAGCGCATGCTTATAGCTCAGAGTCGTCAGAAGAGTTATGCAGATAAGCACCGTCGTGATCTTGAGTTTGATTTGGGAGATTGGGTGTTTCTTAAGATTTCTCCTCGAAATGGATTGATTCGGCACGGTAAGAGCGGGAAACTTAGTCCCAGGTATGTGGGTCCGTATGAGATCACCGAAAATGTAGGTCCTTTAGCTTATCGGTTAGCTTTACCTCTGAGCTTGTCGAGACTGCATGATGTTTTCCACGTGTCAATGTTGTGGAAATACCATCCAGATCCTTCACATGTACTTGAACCAGAGCCTTTGTAGATTGAGGAAAAGTTAACTTATGAAGAGAAACCGATTCGAATTGTGGATCAGAAAGTTCAGGAACTTCGCAGGAAGAGTATTCTGTTAGTAAAGGTTCTGTGGAATCATCATGGGTTTGAGGAAGCGACTTGGGAAAGAGAGGACCAGGTTCGGAGTCAGTATCCGGAGTTGTTTGTTGACCAGGTAAGAATTGCGTGGGCGAAATTGTTTTAAGGGGGAGAGGGTGTAATACCCGAGGCCGGAATGTGGAATTTTCTTGTTTGTTATTTTGAACATTATATTTTCTTAAATTCTTTGAAATCAAATTGTTACTTCTTTATTGTCGCAAAGTGCATTGCATATCGAGAGCGATAGTTAGAGGGTGTTTTCTAGTCCTCAACAAATAGTGAAAACTAGTATTTTGGTTTCTTAAATTTTATATTTTATTTGTTGTTAGCTAGAATTAATTTGGTGATGGTTGTTATAGCTTTAAAATGCATAAAAATAGGAAAATTCACCAACTTAAGTTAATTTGACCAAGGGGCTTGACCTTTGACCAAAGCTTGTCATCTTTTAATAGTTATAACATAGAAAAAAAAAAAAAACAAGCACAAAACAGTCCTTGAGCTGGCCGAAACTCCAAGAGAGAAAAAAAAAATTTTCAACTTCCAATCTTCAAATCTTCGCGTGAGATTGTGCGGGGTTGTTTCTGATGCATCCAACGTGGTTTTCCTAGCGACTAGGAGTGTCTAAGGTGAGGGAAGCACGTTATTTGCGCATTTGAATATCATGTATATCAACTTTATAATTTTTGAGTTTTATCCATAGTTTGTTATTTTAATCGTTTTGATGCTTAAAGAATGTTCCTTGACAATTGTAGAACGTGTATTTATAGTTTTTTAGCATTTTTTGCGGTTGAATATCGAGATTGCAATTTAAATTGATAGTTGAATAGTAAATTATGAATAGTAAACCCTTGATTCGATGAAGTTGCTCTGTTATGAGTTCTGTTGATGTGAAAAGATGCTAGATATGCTAGAATGCTTGAATGCATGATTTGTTTGGATTGAGTAATGGAAAAAAAAAAGAAATATGCATTGGTGAAAGTCGGGGTCGTTTAGGTCGAGTTTAGCATTTCCTCATTTTGCGTGATGGCATTGTCTCGGGAGGCCATGGAAGCAGTTTTGGTGTGGTTATGGCGTTGGTTGAGTGTTTGGTTAGGGTAGTTGTAGTTCAAATGAGCAAAGGGAAAACTCGGGGCTTTGGGTAAATTCTAGGGTAAAGTGGGGTTTTGAGGTCTTTAGACGTGCCTTATGGTGACCTAGAAGGATTGGTGAAGTCAGTTTCCAGATCTCGTGGCTCGTTTGAAAGTAGTAGCATTTAGAAAGTCGGGGTTGTTTTGTGATTTTGTTTGTTTTCTTAATGTTATGCCTATAGAATGCTTAAATGTTGCTTGATATGCTTGTTAGAATTGATTCTGATTGAAATGTTTATCAACTGTTACTATTAAGTACGAGAGTAACCTACTTTGTTATTCTCCCACGTGTGGCTCTATTGCTTGATTGCTTGATTGTTGCATTGTATATTGTGTTGCATTCATAGAGTCAGGGGCGGTGTGATGGGCCTCTCTGGGTAGCCTTGGGTTGCTAGTGTTGGTTGCCCTATCTCCGTGTCCTATTCCCTTTCTCGCTTGGGTTGCCTCCCAGGGAGATTTGGGTCGTAGAATTGATGGATACTTCCTATTCCAAACTGAAGTTATAAGGTGGTTTGGGCCGGCGCGTCATCATCGAATTCGTGATTGAAAGTTGCTCGTGGAAAGTGAATCATATCCTTTGAATGAGTGTTTATAGTTTTAATGCTTGTCTTGTTTTATTGTTGACTTTGTTTGTATCTCGATATGATAATTGAATGAATTGCTTGATTATTTGCATTGCATTCTCCTCTCATCTCCGTCCATGAGACCAATAACCCTCGCTGAGCAATAGTTTTTGCTCATTTCTTTCTATACCATATTTTTACAGGAGTAGTTGAAGCTGATCTTATCGAGGTAATTAAGGAGGAGGAGCAAGTGGAGTTGTTTCCTTAATAGCACTTCTTTGCTTAGCTGGTGGTTGGTTGCTAGACTTTTGTGCGGGCCATGCTTGATGTGTTTAATACTTGGTTGACGCTTCATTTTCAGGCTTGTAGCCTTGTATGTAGTTTCTATTTTGAGGCCTTTATGGTCTTATGTTGTAAAAGTTGAAAGAAGGTGAAGTTGTAAAGATATACTCTTATGGCTAGTAAAGAATTGCATACTAATGGTTTAACTGTTTAGTGGCACAAATACTTGTGTAGTTTTTTTTTTTTGGTTTGCAAAGTTGTTAATGAGAAGATGTATATTTTCTAAAAGAAAGTTGTTTTGATTCAAATGTTTATTATGGCTTTCGCTAGTATTATGTTGAATGTAGAGTTTTCGGATCATCCACGGTACAGAGGAGACTCTGTCCGTGTGTCGGGTCCGGGCTTGGCCTTTTGCGGGGTCGGGTCGAGGCGTGACACATTTTGTATTCTTAGGCTACCTAGGTGCTATAGAGACTTTGCTAACCCTTGTTTGAAGCCCGGTTGAGGTATGTGTAGTTCAACACTATAAGAGGAAAATTGGGGCTTTCGGGGTAGTTGCGGGTAATTGAATGTGTTTAATGGTTATAGGGGTACCTTAAGGGTTAGTTAAAAGATTGGTATTGTTTCCCTTTGAATTTAAAATGTTAACTTGAGTTTGGAAGGAAAACGGATTGAATAATAAAGGGGTTTAAGTGTAAATTCGATTGTCTCTTGCATCTAAAACCTTGGCATGACTCCTTATGTGTTTAAATGTGGTTTCAAGTTGTTTCGGAGCTTTTGACATAATTCTATGGATATCTTGAATATACTCCTTTGTAAAATTACTTAATTACTTGTATAAATTGCTTCTATTCTAACTATTCCGAGGTCAACCTACTTTGTTAATCCTCCTACGTGTTATTGTTTATATTGTTGATATTGACTTGTCATTGTTAAGTGCATTGCATAGTGGTTGCGCAACCATAGTGTCAGGGGCGGTTATGTTGATTATCGGCTGGGCGGCAGAGGGCTTGCCAGTGGATATTCAAACTCCGTACCCTATTCCCTCACTCGCCTGGTCCGGAGATTGTCAGGGGGTGTTGGGTTGTAGGATTATCGGGGTACATCTGGAGTACACCCACTGGAGTGTTTGGGGTTATGCCGGCTTATCGTGATCGAGATCGTGGTTCATGGATTGTGAATGAAGATCAAGTGAAGATTGGAGTGTTGGGAATAAGTGTAATGTATCCTTTTTCTGTGTGGTTACTTAAGCTATTTTTATTTCTTGAATGGTTTAATTGCTATTATTGTTTAACTGTATTACCTGTTGCACTGCACACCCTGAGAGACTTTATCCCTCACTGGGCAACAGTGGTTGCTCATACCTCGATATATGTTTCAGGAAGTGCTGAGGGTGATCCCCAGCTAGTTGAGGTGATAGTGGAAGAAGAAGAAGTACAGGCAAAGCCTTTGCCCTAGTTGCTGTGTATTTGTTGTCTAAGGTGGATGTGCTTTCTTGTTACTACATGGCGTAATTGTATTGCTATATTATGTTCTATTTTGTGGCCTAAGGGCTATCTATATTCTTGTAGTTACAAGTTGAAAGGTAGTTGGTTGTAGAGATAGATTTGAGAATCCATGGTTTGTAATAACTATGTTCTATTTCTAGTTACTTGCATGCTTGGTTTCAACTCCTAGGAATGTTCCAATGTTATTTTAGAATGGCAGGATAAACGGTGTTATGAAGAAGTTAAGTTGGTTGCATGCTTGTGTGATTTTAAACTGTTGTATGCTTCAAGGCCAGGGATGGCCTTGAACCTTCGAACTTTAGTTATAAAAGCTTGTCTTGTTGTATTGTGGCTTTATTTGAGTGATTACAGGTTTTCAGAATGTCCACGGTATAAAGGAGACTCTGTCCGTGTGTCGGGTCCAGACATAGCCTTTAGCGTGGGGTTGGGTCGGGGCGTGACAGTAGCCTAATGGGAAGGATTGCTTCTAGATTCTATACCAACAAACGTATTCTCTCATCTCTATCAAAGAAGGAAAAATCGCAAGGGCTTTAGCGACATAGCTATGAAAAAAATCCACATATGCCAATCTCGCTGACAGGTAAGAAAAAACTACTAGCTTTTTCAAAGCTAAAGTCCTTCTTTTTCTATATCCCCTTTCTACCTATTCTAGATGGGACACATAATTATTCAGTGTAATTTCTTGTCACACTCTCTCTAGACCCAACCACGGCCCTGTATTCAATTATCTTTTTACTCGAGCCTCGGCATAGCATTTTTGCTCTCATTTGTATTCTAACAAATTCTAAAGGACTCTTTCATATTGCACCGGTGCTGGAAAAGATTGTACTATTCCCTTCTGGGACAACATACACTCTTCAATGGATCCTCCTTAAATCAACTAGTAGATCACCATTTCTTAAGGTTTTGTACGACTTACTACTCAATAGAGATGTATATTTACCAGGAGAAGTTTAGCTAACCAGAAGGAAATTGTCGTGAGACAGTTCGGTTCTCTAAACCCATCTGTCGCCCGGCGTGGTGTTTAAAATGTTGAACCAGAAATGAGTTGGAAAGGAGTGAAACGAAAGCAGACAAGTGAAGACCCAAAGTGAAAGAAAGGCTTATGACTTTACACTATCCAGAACGAAGCCCAACTAATTCGAGTCGATCAGTCGAACAAACAATATAGTTCACAATCAAGTCGTTCACTTCTATTGCGGTTCAGAATTATTTCAAAATCTGTAAAGTTATTCAATTGATCCATCAAGGAGAGACCTTTGGCCCAATAAAGTAGGGGCATCTTGAATGTGATGGCTTTGATGGATATCCCAGAAATGAGGCCACCAACTCTAATGGAAACTCCTAGTCTTAAGCTTGACCTATCTTGCTCAGTAGATTGTTAGCCATTTGTTTTTTATCCCTTGACCTTGCAACTTTCATAGTAGGAAGCCTGGCTACTTTCTTTCGAGACATGGTTGAAGAAAAGGCGTCCGCCCTTACTCTAACGGCGCCTACTCCTTCAAATCCAAAAGCGTGTACTTCTCTCGATTGAACGTATGACTTAGTAGCAGACACCAGAGGCACGAGCCTTTACTATACTAGACTTTCTCCTGAGGGTATGGTATGGAATGGACCCCACCGTGGTTCGTCAGCATCGGTGGATCATCTTCCCTGATTCTGGTTTAGATCAAGAGGTACAGTACCATCTCGTTAAGGATGAAAAAAGATCCTTTGTACTTGACCTCCACTTCCGAACTTCTGCTTACCAATATAGGAAAGGTTGTTGGCTGCTAACACAGGCAAGTTTTAGCCGGGCTAATCAAATACTCATGATTTTTTACCTCACGATAGATTTAGAACCATCCATTGTTCGTCACCTGCAAGAAATGGTTAAAAAAGAGCCATCTTAGAAAATCTAGTACGAATGGGATTTTTTTTATAACTATCCATTGCATTCTATTCGAATTCATAAAGAGAAAAAAACCATCGCTACTTTAGTTGCCCGATTGATGAAGATATGCCACGAATTTCCCATCCTTAGCTAATAAGGAGAATGGGAAATGTGAAATAGCGGACCTATGACTATTCGTAGCCCACCCGCTCGCCTCTTGTGAAACCTTAGCCCAAGAGCTCAAGAAACCACTCTATTTTCTCCGTTCCATTCTAGCCTTACCAAATGCTACTCCTTTTCGGTGGTAGTATGATTAGAAAACCCTCCTATATTCCCCAGCGTCCAACCAGTCACGTGCCTCTTGTTTTCGTTTGGTCCTCGCTCTCAACAATAACTACCCACTTAAAAGAATATTGAAGCAACCTTTCGCATAGCCCTTTCTTGGCCAATTGAATCAAGAACCAGTGCAGAAGACAAGAGGGACCTAACCATTGCATCTCATGCCCTGAGCTCTTTTTGGGGGTTGCATTTTTTTTCTTTTTGGAATATTGTTGACTTTTCCCGAAAGCACATGAAACTTCCTCTTATTCGATCTTAATGGCTTAGCCTGGAGAGTTAGCGGATGCTGATCTGGTAGTGTCAAAGAGGAGATTCTCAATAGCTTCAACAGCAGAGATTATAGGACATGAAGATAGGATGAAGATGGTGGGATGAAGTAGTCTTTAGAAAACCATTGGTTAGAGAAAGCAAAGAAGTAACTGAGGGAAGGGACCTTTACCATTTCGCTTCTTCCGCTATTGGGGATTCCACTAATAGAACAGAACCCAAGGGGAACGAAAGGAATGACCCTCACTCGGATTAAGGGCTAACCTTGAATGTCGAGGTGAGCCAACAAGACCGGGAAACAACCCAATGAGACCCTGTATAAAGCTCGGGTGCTTTATGTAGAGAGAGACCGAAGCCAATCTAGTTCTCTTCATGATGCCCGGACTTACATGCCCTAGGGAAATTGGATTTTCCTATGTTGGGTCGCATGGCATCCCTCATAGAAGTTACTCCCTTTTTATGTAAGGGTAAGAAAAGAAGGAACCCACTTACCCACTTTCACATTTTTCAGAGGTTTACATCTAGTGAATGAGGTTGCATTGGATCGGACAGCTTTAGTTCTTCTTCTGCCTGCAAGCTCTTAACATATGTGAACTCTTTCAACTCTTCATGCTTTGCTATGAAAAAGAATAGGTTGTTTTCAGGTGTAAAGGAGGAGCTGTTAGTAATAAGTGAGAAAACAAGCAAGGGATTGAGCGCGAAAAAGTTTTCTTGCTCGGGTACTTCTTTCTATTAGCCTTCCTTAAAGCACTTGGAGAAAGAGAATGTGAATGCGAATACGGGGTTCTAGTCGATTCCTTTATTTAGTCAACCTTCCTTTTTCATTCCTCTATCAAACATTACTACCGGGAAGAATAAACTCGAACGAGAAGGCTCAGGCGGGTATGGCATGATTGGGTTAGCTAGACTCATTGCGCCGAATAAAATAAATTGTTCTAGTCGCATTTGTTCATGACTTAGTCTCATTAGCAGGACTATGGTTGACTTGCTCGTTTATACCGTAATTCCACTGTCCGTTCAAGGGAAGTATCAATAAATGATCCTGGTGCATTTGACTTTTGAATCTGTCTTTGCTTTTTTGGACATTCAGCTTTTGTTTGGATCTCTATCTTATGAAAGTAAGGCAAGAAAGTAAGAAAGAAGGTAAAGAACTGAATCTGCTGCTATTGATCTACCGCATAAGGATTTTCATTCTCCAAGCAAGCCAGGTATGCAACTGACTCTTATCCATGTGAGACAGAAAGGAAGTCTTCTTACCGCTCCTTTGGTGCACGCATAATAAATAGAATAGATCACGCATCTAACTATGAATTTGATAATAGAAGATGGAGAGTAGCCAGCACTACTTCTCACTTGAATGATATTTTTGCTCTGCTCTTTATTCATCAGGATTCTGTTAGTGTTCATACGGGACCAAAAAGTCGAAGGCAGAGTCAGCACCATCTTGCCATCGACCTTCTCAAATCGAGCTCACTAGCAACGTCAAATACCATACCGCAAAATCGAAGATGGACAGATGAATCATGAGACAATGGACAGTTAATTAAAACTGTTGCCCCGTTATGCCCCTTTCGCTGTGCACCTTCCCTTGTTGCAGTAGCGATGGATGTAGTAGTAGCAGTAGCAATAGGATAAGGCACGCATAGTAAAGAACTGAGATGTGGGGACTCTTTCTTTGGTGGCACCGATGAGGTTGAATCAGAAGAGGACAAGGCAAATCATTCAACTAAAAGAAGAGCACAATTTATAAGAGGGAATTTCTCCTATCCAGAGCTGGAAGAAGCGATTCAATTCTTAATGCCCCAAGATCGGCAATAAGTAGCATATATAATATAAGATCGATCTTTCTTCTCAGGCACTTTCGAAATAGTGAATCAGAAAAAGTTGTTAGTTCATCTGCCACAAAAAATGGGGCAAATCCTATTGAATGGCCTCTTTGAGAAGAAACTTCCTTTGTTTGCGACTAGGTGCCTTAAGCAGAATAGGAGGTTGAATCAATAGTAAGAGAATAGGTGTGACGCCCGAGTTTTAGCCATGCATTCAATTACTGTTGCATCCCTTGTTTGCGCATTTCCTTCTGTGCATTATTAACTGTCTTCTTAAATTACTATTCACTCCGTTTTTAACTTCATGCTATTAGCGAATTAGAATTTTTATTAAATCATATTAATTGTTAGAGTAGTGGGAAAAATGTGCATTTGAGCTAGAGGCGATAGGAGAGCTCGTTTAGAAAATGATTTTTGTAGTTGTATAAATAGTGTTACGTAACATAACTTAGGGAATGAATTAGCTAGCATTCATTTTACTATCTAGGCTCGTTTTAAGCTAACTAAGCGCATTTAGTGAACCATTTAAGCAAGCAACTTAGCCCCATTTAATATATAACTCACACAACACACACATTAGCTCATAACTTAGCAAAAAAAAAAGAGCATGCTGAAAACACTGTAGCAAATCCGAGAATTGCATAGGAGAAGAAATAGAGTTTTTTTGCTCAACAAATCCTCATTCCAAGCCAAGCCAAGCTAGGTGCAAATGGTTTAGGGTGTCTACTAGCCTCCTAGGAGCTCCTACGAGCATTGGTGAGGGATTTCACGACTTATTTTCGCATTTTAAAATAGTTGCTATTTTTTTGATTTGTTGAAAATATGTTCAAATGCTATTGTCTTGATTATCTATGATATTATACCTTGTATATGAGTGCTAGAGAACATATTTGAACCATTGTTTCGCTTTTTAAACGGTTGGAATCGTTAGTTTAATTCATGAGGTGAATAGTGACATTTTTTCTAG
The DNA here is from genome assembly GCA_037974665.1 of Ehretia macrophylla. Classification (NCBI taxonomy): domain Eukaryota; kingdom Viridiplantae; phylum Streptophyta; class Magnoliopsida; order Boraginales; family Ehretiaceae; genus Ehretia; species Ehretia macrophylla. The sequence continues at coordinate 35,734,232 of CM075770.1, forward strand.
GGTTTTGTGTAATTGCTCGAATTAGCTTGATTCAACACTCCTAATAGAGGCCTTAGGTGCTAATGAAGGTAGTCTAATAGCCCCGTGCACTTGAATTGCTCTAAAATTGCATAAAATATAAAATAGTCGACTTTAATAAAAGGGTTTCGGGGTTAAGACGAATCCGGGTGGATTCGGGCTCTATTTTTGGTATCCTTAGGCTACCTAGGTGATATAGAAGCTTTGCTAATCCTTGTTTGAAGCCCGGATGAGGTAGGTGTAGTGTAAAGCTATAAGAGGGAATTTGGGGCTTTCGAGGTTATTGCGGGCATTTGAATGAGTTAGAGGGTTGAAAGGGTTCCTTGAGGGTTAGTTAGAAGGTTGGTAGAGTTTCCCTTTAAATTTGAATCATTAACTTTGGTTTGGAGGAGAAATAGCTTGAATAACAAAGGGGTTTAGGTGCAATTTCGGTTGTCTCGCGCTTCTAAGACCTTGGCATAACTTCTTGAATGTTTAAATGTAGTTTCAAGTTGGTGTGGAACTTTTGATGTAATTCTAATTATATCTTGTATATGCCCTTTTGTAAAACTGCTTATTTGCTTGTATAAACTGCTTCTATTCTAACAGCATTGAGGCAACTTCGAGCTTAAAACTGTATTAATTGGAGAAGGATTAGGGGTTGAATTATATACCATTAGAAAGCCTTACGAGTCTAGTTTCTACAGCTTTTTACGGTGCATTAATCGGAGTTGTCTAGAGCAAGTTATGATCATTTTGGTGAGATGTGTCAGAAATGCCCTGTTACGCGAGAATCTGAATTTTGTTGTTATTTTGCTATAGTAATGATATAATTCAGTTCTAATTGGATGTATTCGATCAAGACCTTATTGTGTAGTGTCCTTGGATGATTAATAACGTAATGGGGCTCTTATAGTTATGTTGTTTTCATGAATTGTAATTGAAATCTAATTGCTAGTAAAGTTAATTTAAATTGAAAGCTATTCTATTAGACTGTGAATGAGAAATGCTAGTAGAGTTGTGATTGTCACCACCTTTAGACATAGGTAATGTTTCTATATATGCTAAACAATTCAACTGTTAGAACTAGTTATTGTTATCAATGTGCAACTAGTGAACACTTAGAAATGTCAAGTAAACTATGTGGAAGAATGTGTTTAATGCTTTTTGAAATTACATGTAAGGTTAATTGTAAGTTGATAGTTGTCTATTATATGTTAAATGTAATTAACTTAAGTTAATACTACTAGTGATATATTAGAATCTTAGCTTGAAGTATAGTTATTTTACTAAAATAGTATGTTAGTTATTAAATGGTTGATAGTTAACTTTTCTATTAGTTGATAAATGCTTTTCTTTCCCTATGTGCTAATGTTGGGCTATCTTCATAGAGATATTACTAACTATTGTAAGTAAAGTAGAATATGAATTAGAAGTTCATTAAAGTAGTAAAAGACTGGGTAGTGTCATTATGAATGAATGTGTCATTTGAACATTAAAGTAACCTAACCTTTATTATCTATATATCTTTTGGAAAAATTCTTTGAGTTGAGTTAATGGCTAGTTTATGGTTATGTGGAGTGAATTAATTTCTTGTACAAGTTAGTAACTAAAGTAAAAAGAGAAATAGTATGAGTAACTGCAGGCTCATGTGTTGATTTTAGTTAAACTAAATTCTAGGTCGATTTATATCTAGTTATAGCATGCTGGTTGAATCATTCTCATTTAAGTTTTTGAACTATCTTCTTAATTAACTTGTAGACTATTGAAAGTATGTAATATATGTTAAGTTAAAGTATATAAAAGTGGTGTTTTGTTAAAAATAGAATTCTAATAGATATTGTATATATGCTAAATAAGCGAAGTTATAAGTTAGCTAACTTAGAATGAATGTTGTAGTTAAAGAGTAATTGAAGTAATGTTTGCTCATAGGTTCAAGGTGACTGGAAATGTTGTGATTCAAACTTATATCTTGGAGCTCGGTAGAGGTGAGGGACCTGCATCCTTACGTGCATCATAGTTTATTTTCTTTCTAAAAGAGTATATTGTTTAGTATAATTGCGTAATTGATATATGCTTATTATTGCTAAATGGTAACTTGGTGCGAGAACAACTTACTTTGTCCTTAAATGTGTTTCCTGGTTATATTGTCATTGTTATCATTCTTGCATTGCATCGTGGTTGCGCAACGTCATTGTCGCGGCGGATGCGATGGCCTCGCTGGGCGGCATCGGGCTTGCCAGTGTTGGTTGCCTTAGCACCAGAAATTGCCAGGGGGTGTTGGGTCGTAGGATCGGGTACATCCGGAGTACCCATTGGTGTAAGGGATGCCGGCATATCGAGATCGTTGTTCGTGGATCAGGGATCGAAGATTTGGAGTGATAAGGGTTATCGATTGTATCTGTCACGCCCCGCCCCAACCCCCAAGGCAAAGCTTAAGTCCGGACCCGACACACGGACAGAGTCTCCCCTGTACCGTGGACAATCTAAAAACCTGTAAACACTAAAACAAGGTCCCAACAAAACAATACAAGCTTTTCTTAATTAAACAACAAAGCTATAAGGCCATCCGAGCCTTATGGTACACAATATCTCCAAAACACACAAGCATGCGAGAACTTGTTGTCAGCATAGTTTTATAATCATAACATTCTAGGAAATCAATAAAACAACTTAAAGGATAATGCATTCTACATTAACCATCCACTCCCAAGCATGCAAGGAAATAAAGGCAAGAATAAAAGTTATTACAAGACATGGCTTCCGATTCTACACCACAATCTACTATCCTTCAACTTGCGCAACAAACATATACATAGCCCTTAGGCCACAAAATAGTGCATAAAACAAATAAATGAACTTTCCACATAGCAGCAAAATCATTAACGACCTCAAGCTATCAAGCACGGCAACTAAGGTAGAGGCTCAATCTGAACTTCTTCTTCCTCAACTAATTCAACAAGCTGGGGATCACCCTCAGCGTCTCCTGAAACAGATATCGAGGTATGAGCAACCACTGTTGCCCAGTGAGGGATATAGTCCCGGGGCGTGCAATGCAACATATAATACAATTATACAACAATAACACTTAGACAATTAAAGAAACAACGATAACTTAAATAACCACACATTTAAAAGGATACGTTACAACAATCCCCTATACACCAATCTTCACTGGTCTTCAATCACGATCCACGAACCACGAGCACGATCACGATAAGCCGGCATAACCCCAATCACTCCAGTGGGTGTACTCCGGATGTACCCCGAATCCTACGACCCAACATCCCCTGGCAATCTCCGGACCAGGCGAATGAGGGACTAGGGCACGGAGTTTGAATATCCACCGGCAAGCCCTCTGCCGCCCACCAGATATTCAACACATCCGCCCCTGACACTATGGTTGCGCAACCACTATGCAATGCACTTAACGATGGCAAGTTAATAGCAATAATATAAGCATTAACACATATGAGGATCAACAAAGTAGGTTGACCTCGATGCAATCAGAATAGAACAATTATATAAGCAAATATGCAGTTTTGCAAAGAGACATTACAAAATAACCATAGAGTTATACCAAAAGCTCCAAATCAACTTAATATCACATATAAACACTCAAGAAGTCATGCCGTGCGTTTAGAAGTGTGAGACAACCGAAATTGCACTTAAACCCCTTTATTTTACAAACTATTTCTCTTCCAAACCAAAGTTAATGATTTCATTCTCAAAGAAAACTCTCCTAACCTTCTAACTAACCCTCAAGGCACCCTCTCACCCCTCTAACTCATTCAAATGCCCGCGTTTACCCTGAAAGCCCCAAATTCCCTTTTATGGTTTTAAACTACACATACATTGTCCGGGCTTCAAACAAAGGATAACAAGGCATCTATAGCACCTAGGTAGCCTAAGGATACTAGAATTGAAGCCCGAATCCACCCGGATTCGCATTAACCCCAAAAGCCCCAAGTTAAAGTCGGCTATTTTCCATTTTTAGGCGATTTAAGGGCAATGCAAGTGCACGGGGCTATTAGGTTATCTTCACTAGCACCTAAGGCATCTATTAGAAGCATTAATTCAAGTTAATTCGAGCAATTACACAAAACCCTAGAAAAAATGTCACTATTCACCCTAAAAATCAAACTAACGATTCTAACCGTTTAAATTGTGAAACAACGGTTCAAATGTGTTCTCTAGCATTCATATAGATGGTATATTAGCATAGATAACAATTACAATGGCATATAATCATATTTTCAACAAATCAAGAAATGAGCAACTATTTAAAAATGCAAAAACAAGTCATGAAATCCCTCACCAAAGCGTGTAGGAGCACCTAGGAACCTTGCAAACACCCTACACTAGTTGCTCAAGGTTTGGAGTGGCTTGATTTGATGATTTGAAGAAGAAAAAATCCTCAAAAAGCAAGAGAAGGGCTGTCGGCTATGCTACAGTAAAATTCAGCATTTTTTTGTTTTGATTTTGTTAGTTATAGTTTAAGGTGGGTTGTGTGAGAGGAATATAAGCTTAGGTGAGTTGTTTTAATTTAAGTGTATGGTCAAAATGTGAGTCAAACTAGTTAGAAACAAGTCCTAAGCGTAAATTTAATGTTAGCTAATTAAACTCCAAGTTGGTTACGTAACACTATTCATTCAACTACTAGAAATCATTTTCTAAACGAGCTCTCCTATCGCCTCTAGCTCAATTGCACATTTTTCCCACTACTTTTACAATTAATATGATTTAATAAAAATGCTAATTAACCAATAGAATGCAGTTAAAAAAATGAAGTGAATAGTAACCTAAGAAGATAGTTAATAAGGCATAGAAAGAGATGCGCAAACAAAGGATGCAACAATAATTAAATGCATGGCTAAATCTCGGGCGTCATATCCTCTCCCCCTTAAACTAATTGCGTCCACGCAATTCTTACATGATTCGGCGAAAAACTCTGGATACCGTTCCCGCATCTGATCCTCTCTTTCCTACGTCGCATCCTCTACTCTGTGATGATCCCACAGAACTTTAACCATCGGAATGCTTTTAGTCCTCAGCTCCTGAACTTTCTGATCAACAATTCGAAGAGGTTTCTCTGTGTAGGTCAAAGTTTCACTGATCTCTAGCGGTTCCGGCTCAAGTATGTGAGAGGGATCTGGCTGATACTTCCGAAGCATGGAAACATGGAATACGTCATGAATTCTGCCCAGACTGGGAGGTAAAGCCAAACGGTAAGCCAAATCACCAACAGTTTCAGTTATCTCAAATGGTCCCACATATCGAGGACTGAGTTTACCTCCTTTACCATGCCGAATCAAACCCTTGCGAGGAGAAATTTTCAGAAATACTCGATCCCCTACAGTAAATTTCAGATCACGACGGCGTCTATCTGCATAACTCTTTTGCCGGCTCTGTGCTGTAAGCATTCTTTTTCTGATAAGCTGCACATGATCAATCATTTTGTTCATTTCAGGTAAGAGAGTAGGGTCGATAGTCTTCATCTCACCAACATCATCCCAGTAGAGAGGAGACCGGCATTTATGCCCATAAAGTGCCTCATAAGGTGCCATACCAATAGTAGCTTGATAACTATTGTTGTAGGCGAACTCTGCTAGTGGCAAATACTTCTCCCAACTTTTACCAAAGTCCAGAATACAAGCCCGCAACATATCCTCGAGGATTAAGATAGTTCTCTCGGATTGACCATCTGTCTGAGGATGATAAGCTGTACTGAAATTCAAATTCGTGCCCAAAGCTTTCTGAATTTTCTGCCACAACTGAGATGTGAATCTAGGATCTCTATCTAACACGATACTCTTTGGAATTCCATGTAGTCGGACAACATTCTCAATATACAACTCTGCCAGTTTATCAAGAGAATCAGACATCTTTTTAGCAATAAAATGAGAAGTCTTGGTCAGTCTATCCACAACAACCCAGACTGAGTCATTATCCCTCGAAGACCTCGGTAAATCTGATACGAAATCCATAGTAATATGATCCCATTTCCAAACAGGAATAGCCAAAGGTTGCAACAACCCTGCAGGTCTCTGATGTTCTGCTTTAACTTTCTGACAAGTAAGACATCGGGCAACATAGTCAGCAATTTCTCTCTTCATATTATTCCACCAGAAATTCTGCTTTAAATCTTTATACATTTTCGTACTGCCTGGATGGATAGTATATCGAGAACTGTGTGCCTCAGCAAGAATATCCTTTTTCAGATTTGGATCATTCGGAATACAAATCCTACCTTTGAATTTGAGAATACCATCGTCGTGCAGTTTGAAATCCGACTCTCCCCCTTTAGAATTCTCTAAGACTTTCAACAATTGAAGATCAGCCTATTGAGCTTCTCGAATCCTGGATAACAACAGAGATTGAATCTGCAAACTTGCAAATTGAATACCAGAATTTGAAGTACTACGCTTCCATAAGCACAATTCTTCCATGAATTCCCACTTCTTGATAATCAAGCTAGCAACAGTAGCCTTTCGGCTCAAAGCATCGGCAACAATATTGGCCTTACCGGGAAGATAGTTAATAGTGCAGTTATAGTCCTCAAGTAATTCCACCCAACGTCTCTGCCTCATGTTCAACTCTTTCTGTGAAAACAGATATTTCAAGCTCTTATGATCAGTAAAGATTTCAAACTTGTTGCACCAGAGATAATGACGCCATTTCTTTAATGCAAGAATGATAGCTGCAAGCTCAAGATCATGAGTCGGATAGTTGAGTTCATAAGGCTTCAGTTTCCTGGAAGCATAAGCAATAACCCGGCCATTCTGCATCAATACACAACCCAGACCTTCCTTCGAAGCATCACTATAGATCACCAGATTATCATAACCCTCAGGTAAAGCAAGAATAGGAGCTGTAGTCAATCTCTTCTTCAATTCCTGGAAGCTGGCCTCGCATTTATCATTCCAATCAAATACGGTTTTCTTCTGAGTAAGTTGAGTTAAAGGCCCTACAATCTTAGAGAAATCCTTGACAAACCTCCGATAATACCCAGCTAAACCAAGGAAGCTACGAATCTCCGTGACAGTTTCAGGTCGTTTCCAAGATAACACAACTTCAATCTTCGCTGGATCAACAGAAATACCATCCTGCGAGATAATATGGCCAAGAAAAGCAACTTGCTTAAGCCAGAATTCACATTTGCTAAACTTTGCAAATAACCGATGCTCCTGAAGAGTCTGCAACACAATTCTGAGATATTGTTCATGCTCTGCTTCAGATTTAGAATAGACAAGAATATCATCAATGAATATGACCACAAATTGATCCAGATAAGGACGGAATACCCTCTGCATTAAATCATGAATGCGGCGGGAGCATTAGTAAGACCAAACGGCAAGACAACAAACTCATAATGGCCATATCGAGTTCTGAAAGCAGTTTTAGGAACATCGTCTTTCTTAATCCTCAGCTGATAATAACCCTGCCTCAGATCAAATTTAGAGAATACCCTGGCACCTTGCAACTGATCAAATAATTCTTCGATTAAAGGCAAAGGATATTTATTTTTGATGGTTACCTGATTAAGACCCCGATAATCAATGCATAGGCGAAGAGATCCGTCTTTCTTTTTAACAAATAGGACTGGCGCACCCCAAGGCGAAGAACTCGGCTGAATGAATCCCTTCTCAAGCAAGCCCTGTAATTGAACTTTCAATTCCTGCAACTCAGGTGGACCCATTCTGTACGGAGTCCTAGAGATAGGTGAAGTCCCCGGCAATAAATCAATCATGAACTCTATCTCTCTATCAGGCGGTAACCCAGGTAATTCCTCAGGAAAGACCCCCGGAAACTCTCTCACGATAGGTACATCATTCAATTTCAATTGATCCCCAGGTTGATTAATCAAATATGCAAGATAAGCCTCACAACCCTTGCTCAATAATTTAGATGCCCTAATAGAAGAAATAATAGGAGTTCCCGTAGATTTTCTACTACCAACTATTTTAAGTATAAGCTGGTCAGGCATTTCTAGATACACGATCTTCTTTCTACAATCAAGCTGGGCATAATATTTACTTATCCAGTCCATCCCCAATATAATTTCAAAGTCATTGAAGGGTAGGATAATCAAATCAGCAGGAAAAACACGACCCTCAATATATATACTACATGCTCTGCATATAGATCTAGTAACAAACTTCGGACCCATAGGAGTATAAACCACAATCTCATGCAACAGTTTATCATGTTTCAATTTAGCATTTTGTGCACAAGTAGGAGTAATAAAAGAATGCGAAGCCCCGGAATCAATTAAAACCTTAACTGATTGATCATTAAGAAGAAAAATACCTTCTACTACAGCGGTAGTATCCGGAAGCTCCTCAGCATCCAAAGCAAATACACGGGCCTGGCCTCGTGGTGGTGGTGCTGCAGTTGGTGCCCTGGTCTGAGAATTCTGAGCTGATGTCTGACCTCTAGGGTTCTTAAATTTCTGACAGTCTTTAACCCTGTGCTGATCACTGCCGCAACCTGTACACTTGTTATGTTTCTTCCAACAAACATCCTCAGTGTGGCCCTGGCGCTGACAGAAGCTGCACTGCTGGTGACGTCTTGCAACAGTGCCTCCCGAAGGAGCTCTGTAAGTAGAGGTAGCTGAACTACCCTGCTGCGAACGGGAAACTGCTGGACGGAACTGACTCTGAGTCTGACTCTGGACTGGTCGTGCCTGAGTCTGAGTAGGCCCTGTGTAACTCTGAGTCTGCCTCGGCTGTGAACTCTGCCCAACTGATACAGCCTGCCCCTGGTACCCTTGACTCTGAGACTGAAACCGTTTACTCGATTGACTGGTCTCGGCTAACACATCGGCCTTTCGTTTCTCATATCTCGAGGCAGCTCGGACTACTGCAGCATAGTTAGGAAAATCATTTGAAGACAAGTTCACCATAATATCTCTCCTCAAACCCCGGATGAACCTCTGAATATTTATGTCCTCCCGCTGAATTAAAGCTGGTGCATAACGGGAAAGCCGGGTAAAAGTAGCCTCGTATTGATCTACCGTCATACTTCCCTGCTTCAAATTTATGAACTCAGTTTGTCGCCTCTCGCGGGCAACTACCGATATATACTTGTCTCGAAATTCTCGGACAAAGTCGGCCCACGTATGATGAACTCCCTCAGCTCCCCATTTCTCACTGATGGTATTCCACCAATCTTCAGCATCACCCTCGAGAAGGAAAGTAGCATAAGTAATCTTCCTGTCATCATGGCACTCCAGTATCGCTGCCACTCTCTCGAACTTCCTTAGCCACATCTCAGCTTTCATATCGTCCGGCTCCCCAAAGAAAGTATAGGCCCCATGATGTATAAACTGAACATACACATTCCCTCCGCAAGTGCCACTACCTCCGGCTCTCGCAGCCTGATTACCTCCAACGACCCCTGGCTGACCCTGTTGAGTAACAAACTGGGCGATAGTGTTCATAGCTGTGGCCATCGTGGCCAAGATCTGTGCAGTGCTCGGTTCTTGAACCTGCGGTGCATTTTCGGCTACCTCAGCTTCTTGCCCATGAACCCCCTCGGGTTCTCCACCAACATTCGGATTAACAGCACGACGGCGAGGCCCCATCTCGAATAGCTAGAATGCAAAGTATTATGACAGGTATATATATATGTATATACGTAATTTATAAGTAAACACATAAAGAAAAGTCCAATTAGATTCACATAAAGTCAAGTACATAGAAGTTCAAATAAATATTCCACATTCTTGAAGTAAACATAAATCACTAGATCATACTTGACATTCTGAACTCTTGATATTCTATTTCCATGCTAGCATGTTAATTCCTTATTCAAATTTCACTTAGGTCAATCAAAATCAAAGACTCATGTATTCACAAAGTCACATAACAAATCTCTACCCACAGACCGAGAAATTTAACCCGGCTTCATGCAATCTATAGCTCTGATACCACTTAAATGTCACGCCCCGACCCAACCCCCAAGCTAAAGGTTAAGTCCGGACCCGTCACACGGACACAGTCTCCCCTGTACCGTCGACATTCCAAAAACCTCTAAACACCTAAACAAAGTCCCAACAATACAAAACAAACTTTTCTCAAATAAACAACAAAGCTATAAGGCCATCCGAGCCTTATGGTACACAATATCTCCAAAACACACAAGCATGCGAGAACTTGTTGTCAGCATAGTTTTATAATCATAACATTCTAGGAAATCAATAAAACAACTTAAAGGATAATGCATTCTACATTAACCATCCACTCCCAAGCATGCAAGGAAATAAAGGCAAGAATAAAAGTTATTACAAGACATGGCTTCCGATTCTACACCACAATCTACTATCCTTCAACTTGCGCAACAAACATATACATAGCCCTTAGGCCACAAAATAGTGCATAAAACAATTAATTGAACTTTCCACATAGCAGCAAATTCATTAACCACCTCAAGCTATCAAGCACGGCAACTAAGGTAGAGGCTCAATCTGAACTTCTTCTTCCTCAACTAATTCAACAAGCTGGGGATCACCCTCAGCGTCTCCTGAAACAGATATCGAGGTATGAGCAACCACTGTTGCCCAGTGAGGGATATAGTCCCGGGGCGTGCAATGCAACATATAATACAATTATACAACAATAACACTTAGACAATTAAAGAAACAACGATAACTTAAATAACCACACATTTAAAAGGATACGTTACAACAATCCCCTATACACCAATCTTCACTGGTCTTCAATTACGATCCACGAACCACGAGCACGATCACGATAAGCCGGCATAACCCCAATCACTCCAGTGGGTGTACTCTGGATGTACCCTGAATCCTACGACCCAACATCCCCTGGCAATCTCCGGACCAGGCGAATGAGGGACTAGGGCACGGAGTTTGAATATCCACCGGCAAGCCCTCTGCCGCCCAGCCGATATTCAACACATCCGCCCCTGACACTATGGTTGCGCAACCACTATGCAATGCACTTAACGATGGCAAGTTAATAGCAATAATATAAGCATTAACACATATGAGGATCAACAAAGTAGGTTGACCTCGATGCAATCAGAATAGAACAATTATATAAGCAAATATGCAGTTTTGCAAAGAGACATTACAAAATAACCATAGAGTTATACCAAAAGCTCCAAATCAACTTAATATCACATATAAACACTCAAGAAGTCATGCCGTGCGTTTAGAAGTGTGAGGCAACCGAAATTGCACTTACCCCCCTTTATTTTACAAACTATTTCTCTTCCAAACCAAAGTTAATGATTACATTTTCAAAGGAAACTCTCCCAACCTTCTAACTAACCCTCAAGGTACCCTCTCAACCCTCTAACTCATTCAAATGCCTGCGTTTACCCCGAAAGCCCTAAATTCCTTCTTATGGCTTTAAACTACACATACATTGTCCGGGCTTCAAACAAGGGATAACAAGGCATCTATAGCACCTAGGTAGCCTAAGGATACTAGAATTGAAGCCCGAATCCACCCGGATTCACATTAACCCCAAAAGTCCCAAGTTAAAGTCGGCTATTTTCCATTTTTAGGCGATTTAAGGGCAATGCAAGTGCACGGGGCTATTTGGTTATCTTCACTAGTACCTAAGGCATCTATTAGAAGCATTAATTCAAGCTAATTCGAGCAATTACAAAAAACCCTAGAAAAAACGTCACTATTCACCCTAAAAATCAAACTAACAATTCTAACCGTTTAAATTGCGAAACGACGGTTCAAATGTGTTCTCTAGCATTCATATAGATGGTATATTAGCATAGATAACAATTACAATGGCATATAATCATATTTTCAACAAATCAAGAAATGAGCAACTATTTAAAAATGCAAAAACAAGTCGTGAAATCCCTCACCAAAGCGTGTAAGAGCACCTAGGAACCTTGCAAACACCCTACACTAGTTGCTCAAGGTTTGGAGTGGCTTGATTTGATGATTTGAAGAAGCAAAAATCCTCAAGAAGTAAGAGAAGGGCTGTCGGCTATGCTACAGTAAAATTCAGCATTTTTTTGTTTTGATTTTGCTAGTTATGATATAAGGTGGGTTGTGTGAGTGGTATATAAGCTTAGGTGAGTTGTTTTAATTTAAGTGTATGGTCAAAATGTGAGTCAAACTAGTTAGAAACAAGTCCTAAGCGTAAATTTAATGTTAGCTAATTAAACTCCAAGTTGGTTACGTAACACTATTCATTCAACTACTAGAAATCATTTTCTAAACGAGCTCTCCTATCGCCTCTAGCTCAATTGCACATTTTTCCCACTACTTTTACAATTAATATGATTTAATAAAAATGCTAATTAACCAATAGAATGCAGTTAAAAAATGAAGTAAATAGTAACCTAAGAAGATAGTTAATAAGGCATAGAAAGAGATGCGCAAACAAAGGATGCAACAATAATTAAATGCATGGCTAAATCTCGGGTGTCACAGTATCCTTTTAAAATGTGGTATTAGAATTGTTATTCACTGTTTATCTATTGTATTAATTGTGTTAAGTTGCTGCATTGCACGTCCCCAGTAGACCTTATCCCTCACTGAGCAATTGTGATTGCTCATACCTCGCTAAACATGTTTCAGGAAGTGCTGAGGGTGAACCCTAACTAGTTGAGGTACTAGTGGAAGAGGAAGAAGTTCAGGCTGAGCCTTTGCCCTAGTTGTTGTGTGTTTGTTGTCTAAGGTGGATTTGCCTTCTTGTTGTTACATGGTGTACTTGTATTGCTATAGCATGATCTATTTTGTGGCCTTAAGGCTATGTATATTCTTGTAGTTGCAAGTTGAAAGCTGTTGGTTGTAATGTTAACTTTGAGATATTATGGTTTGTAATAACTTTTAATTCTCCTTTTAGTTCTTGCATGCTTGGGGGTGTATGTTTAGAGGTGTTGATTTCAACTTCTAAAATTGCTCTAATGTTATCATAGGATGGCATGTTAAAAAGGTTTAATGAAAAGTTAAGTTGGGTGCATGCATGTGTGATTTGGAGCTGTTGTTTGTCTCCTAGCTTGGATGACCTTGAACCTTTGAATTTTAATTATAAAAGCTTGTTTTAGTATATTGTGGCTATTTTGAGCATTTACAGGTTTGAAAAATGTCCGCGGTACAGAGGAAACTCTGTCCATTTTTCTCTAAAATTTTGTGACCGGGTTTGGTATTGGGTTGAGAGTAGCATGTTTATTAGTGCCTCCGGTCTTGTGAGGGATCGGGGCGTTACAATAGGCATCGAATGTGCAGTTAGCCTTAGGAAAAATGCACGAAGAGGCTGCACAAGGTACAAGAGGAAGGGCAAGGGCGTTCTATCTTTAGAAGAAGAGGCATATGCTAGAACAAGAGGATTTTGATGTGGCATTAGCGGTCTTACCTGCTTATTTGCTATTGGATTTAGGCTCTTTGAAATATCCATGGGAATAGCGGAGCACTAACTAGGAAGATTCCCCCAACATGGGACCTTTAGCTCTTTGATTGAATAAGTTATGTACATGAAAAAAAAGAAGGAAATGACACTATGAGGTGGATAGGACAAATGAGATCTTCATCCTCCTGTTTAGATATAACGCTTCTATTGAAAGAATAAAGAGATTCGGCTTAGTGAAAATCAAACTACTAGCAGAATGAATTCATACTGAATCAGTAGCCAAAGTCCCCAGAACCAATCCCTCTAGGGCCTACGAATGAGAATCTAACTCACGGCTTTTTCCGGGTAAGAGAAATAGTAGTGATAGGAAAGCACATCTTTCGCTTTCCCAGGATCGTTCCTTATTGCATTTAATGGATGTGTTACTGTCACTATGCTTAAGGGATGGAATTGATTTACCTACTTTCATCCAAGCGCACTATGCCTTCAGTTTCTTTAGGAAAGTGTATCACTCTTGCTGATTTTTTCTGGCTTTTGGTTTAGGAGTTGCCTCAAGAGTAGGGGTATGTAAGGATAAGTATGGCTTAGTCTTATCTATCTTCTGTTGAGAATGGTCCACTGACTCGCATTCATTGATGCGGCATTAGTAGTCTTAGCTTTGACTTGGCAGTAGGAAGAGTCTAAAGTCCTAACCCTATTACCGCAGTGGGAGGAAGAGAAGTAGGAGCGGCAGGCGAAAGGGAAAGAAATTCCCGACTCAAGTCTTGGAGGAAGGGTGACCACTCTCTCTTTTGAGATTGTCAAAGCCAGGAGTTGAAGAGCTAACCATAGGCAGTCCTTATGCGGACAAGAAAGGGGAAGAGTGGAATAGCGGACAAAGTGGAATATAACTCACTAGGAAAGAAGAGATCAGTGCTTTGGTTAACAGTGGGCTCAAGAGACCCCGTAAGGCAAGCTCTAGTTCGACTAGCTTTTCGTTGGAACGTGGTTAATTTAACCGGAGATCGTAGTCTCAATCCTAACTGCAGTGAGCAGAGGATTTGGCCTAATTATCTGCTAGTTGTCTGGCTGATAAGCTAGGCATCTAAAGAACATAAGATACAAGTTGCCGCCAGACATAAAATTAATAATGTCAACCAGGGAAACTGGCACAACCAGGCATCTCAATCATTTATAAGGGAAAAATCTGGCCTTCATTAGGATGATATTCCTTTCATCCGAATGGCAAGACTTGCTAACTAGCAGGATCGGTTATGCCATAAGTAAAAAGACTTTCAAGCACCTTCGGAAGATTAAGGCACAACTCTTAATTCACTAATTCTGACAACAGTTAGTTGATCGGGAACACCTAACTAAGACTTGTACCATTGGGCAACCTATCGGACATGGTCACTAACGTATGGAAACTACAAGAAAACAATGGTCACTCCTTGTTTGAGTCGTCGAAGGCAAGGCAGCGAGTGAAGGTAGAGGAAGAGAAAAACAAGATACTAAAGGATGAAAAGCAAGGAACAGCTTTATGAAGTGAGCAGTAGTGTAGTTTGCACCTTGCTAATGATATAAGTAAAGACACTAGCTTCAAAGCCCCTTGATAGTAATATGTAAGATGAAGGTGACTAAACAACTATGCTACTATTCATACCCCAACCTAGAACCGATTACTAGAAATCCTACTAAGGGCGGGCATTATGATTAGCAACTCACTCTTTGGAGAATTGTATTGCCGCATGAAGGCACTCGCAGCATTGACTGAAATTTTGGTAGACCAAAGAATAATCTAAATAAACAAGAAGAAATCCCTTCCCTCATACCACATTACCACTTAAGCTCAGAACCTTTTTGGGAGAAGAAAGACTCACAAGGCGGTTGGGCGAGGTGCATAACGAAAGGATTTATCACATTTGAAGGGACTGCTGGTAATCTATGATAAGGGCTTTAACCATCTTCCTAAACAAAGAGGTGTAGAGGCGACCACTAATACATACTACACCTCTATGAGAGGGCTTTAACTGGGCTTCTTCCTAAAAATATATTAGGCGTTAAGATGATCAGAACCTATGAAGACAAATAAACAAGGAGGATAGGAAAGCAGAGATGAAAGTAGAAAGCTAACCTAAACACAAGAAAAGATCCATTAAAAGAAGAGATTCGGGGAGGGAATTGGAAGAATGAGTACAAATAGTGAGTGTCGCATAGTAAAGAGCGAGAAGACATATTTTTGTTGCCAGCAAAAATTTTCCACGGCTTCGTAGAAAAGAGGCCTTGGACAAGGCTTTTTTAGGATGGGCAAGATTTCGATTGTAAGAAGAGGAGATGAATGGCTGGTTTGTCAGGACAACCGCTAGCCACCTGCCTATATGTTTTTCTCTGCTATGCTATGAAACTATTAAGGTAATCCGGTAATCCGTATTTGACATACCTTAGGTTGAGTTAGCCTCTATAGGACTTGAGTGTGGGAGCTTTACAATACCTCACCGTCACCAGACCTTTGATAAAGCCTCTTTGATTTGGCAAGCTATTAGCTAAAGTTGAATGTCAAATCGATTCCTGAAAGAAGGAAGAGGGCTCTTATATATTCTAGTTGGAGAAAAAGACTCTGCAAATACATCAGCTTAGCTTGAAATAGACTTTTCTTTCGTCGTGGAACTGGGTTCCATTGTTTTTCCAAGTACTTTCATTTAAATTGTATCGCTTTAGCGAAAGATCTAAAGTAAAGTAACAATTCATTATTTAACTCAGTGGTAGAATGAAATCTATCTCCTTCTCAGTTGCTATTCTCAGCCTAGAGACCAAGAACCTCTTTTGGGACCTAGTGGTTCCCGGTAGAGGAAGGTGGCGCTTGTTTTTATCAAACTTTTGGCTCAACTCTTAGATATTTCACATTCTTATTTGAAATTTAAAAAAAAAAGTCGGCAGAGCAGAAAAGTCAGTCTCTGGTAGAAGAGGAAGCCTATAAATCATCAAAAATCATAATTGAATGGTAAGGAAGACTAAAATGTCTAGATCAGAGGAAGAGAATAGGGGAATCACAACACTGTGGCTATACCTATGATTGATGGAAACCGCGCCCTTGGTACTGAAATTCCCTTAAAGATTGAGAGAACTTAGCCTCCAACAAGGGAATGGATGAGACCGAGATTCTTACTGATTTGGAAACTCGATTTGTCCCCGAAGACTCTTCTTTTGAAGAAGCCGGTTGACTACTTTCAAATCAGACAAAATCATTTGATTGATCGGGCCGACCGTAGGCTTGAAAGCCTTACTCCTACTTCAGTTTGACGAAATGGACGTTCGGACTCCCACAAGGTACAAACCTCCTATGGAGGATCGACTGAAAGTGCCATCAAACGTTTTTCAGGAGCCTTTGAATAGGAATTTAGCAAAAGAATTATGTTCGTCGGCTTTCCACTCTAGATAAGGCTAAGGAAGTCGATCTAGGATTACATAAGAAGAATACCCAAAATCGACACAAAGACTTGGGTTCAATACTTGAGTTGGACCAAATCTCTATGGTTACTATATCAAATCGATCCTCCAACACTACTAGCACTCTAAAAGAGAGACCGGAATCATCTAGGAATTTCTCTAGATTTTTCGTGCTTAGCTTCACGAATCTTGTACAAACACAACCATCTCTGGTACTCTTTGGAACTAATTCCCTAATTCTTCTTTTAAAGAAGAAAAATTGACCTCTGGCAAAGGAACTTCTGACAAAAGTGAAAGAATTTGTTCCCTAGCTTTCCACTTTAACAAATGAAGTAGATCGGCCAATATCCATTGCAGGAGAAACCTCTTCAACAACAGCAGCCAACGATTGAAAGAAAAATTGACATTCAATATTGTAGAAGGGGATTTGTCAGTCAATGATTAGACTTGTTGGCCTAAGGCGTGAAAGCCCGGAGGAATCTTGTGAATACCTGAAGCCTAAAATGTCAATCAAAATTATCTAGGAATTTCTCTTGTTTTGTCTTCTAGAAGAGGAGGGTTCTTTCTCTAGTTTCACTTTGATATTCAGACTTGAGCTCAGCCCAGTTTGTTATTATTAGATTTTAGTTTTGTCTTTTATGAAATTACACACTCCTCAAAGGAGAGAAAAATTGAAACTCAATTCTCTTTCTTTCATTTGAAGTCGGTTGAAGCCCAAGCATCTAGTGTCAACGGTTCTGCTATTCCTGAATCAGATGATGTCTCCTAAGCCTTTCAGTCTATTACCGTTGAACAAGAGTGAGCAAAGATGGCGGTGTCACTGGTTTTGAATTTCCTTCCCTAGTCCCAAAGCTTTCTAGAAGAAATGCCACTAGTATTGAATTCCTTCATTTAAGGAAGACTGATATAGAGGCTTTTCCTACTATCGGATGTGAGTAGGTCTTGGATGGAGGTGAGTCTCGCCTCATCGGAGATTGTCCCCGATCTCCTAAGAAAATGTTGTCGTGTCCTCTCTCCTAGGAGAAAGAGAAAATCAAGATACAATGCCGATCCTCAAAGATGAGAAGTGGCTCGTGTCACTCCCTCCGTAGGATGTATTTTTTCCCTTCACAAGTGTGGGTTTGATAATGGAACGTTTTACTTTCTACTCACTATAAGAAAATCCAATCATCTTTGGGATTACTACCTTGCTCTTCCTATCCCTATGATAGATACCAGTACATGCTAGTTTCTAGTCTTCTCCACCTAAAAAAAAGTTAACGGTTGTTAGTGTCTGCTCATAGCTTGTTTTTCCTCAATCTATATATCACTCCGATCTCTTCTTTCTTGCTCTACACAAACAGATCCAATTTTGAGGGGGAAGTCCGCTTTCTCATCCAATGGGCAAGCAGGCTCCACAGGTTAGGAGGCTACCTTTAAGTGAAAGGGGCCCTCATTTTATGTAACACAAAGCAAAGCAATTGACATTCACGTTCACTCACTCAAGTTAAGAACGCAACGAAAACACGGAACTGAAAGCATATATTCGAAATAGGAGTCAGTCATGGAATTCCCCTCCAAAATAGAGAATCTAGTTCTTTCTCCCGAGCCACAGGCCAAGTCTTCCATTTCAAACACATCCTAGTTGGCCTTCCCCGATGACCACTTACAAGAATAAGCGCTACGGCGAATGGGAACACAACCAGATAGACATTCCGTCGCAATACCTCAAAGAAAAGGCAATCGTCGTCTACTCTATGACTTAGAAGACATAGAATCCTTTTCCTGATAGACAAAGAGAGAAGAAAAGTAGTCTCCCCTTAAGTGGCTTCGTGCCCAGTTACACAGGAAATTGGAAATAGCGCGCTACCCACTAGGTTCAATTAAATCAATGAATCAGATTCCCACTATCCAGGTGGGGATAAATACTATGAAGTCGACCTTCCGAAGAGATTTTCCTTATGATGGAAGGTACGGTATGTAGATAGACCGATGGACATTCATTGGCTAAACCGTAGTGACACGGATTCCCACTTATACCACCCTAACACCCAGAGGAAGAAAACTCGGTATCAGGGTATGAGAACGACTATCTCCTATAAAAAGGGACATTTAGTAGCAAAACGTATTGACACTTTCCATGGAAGATGGCATAGCTGATTGATTGGTAATATAGCCTTGCGTGTGCGGTAATGGGTAAAGTAGCCTAAAGAAGAAGATACTGATAGCGAGTGATTCACTCCTAAAAGTCCATTATGCTCTCTTTCCGTGGAAGATGGCGTAGCAAGTCTTTTCTTGTTCTTAGGGGGCAGAGGGTTTTCGTAAGAAGATGGAAGTGCTGGCAATCATAAGGGATTGTTTCATGTTCCCTGTTCAGGGGTGGATAAGAAAGATAGTCCAGGAAGACTAATTGAGAATGGGCCCATGAACCAAGATATCGATCCAGCCCAGAGGGAGGGAGGGAAATCAGGATGAAATGGAAAATTCCTTTGATTCTTGCTTAGCTGACTAAGGGTGGATGGGGTGGGCAAGGAGAGCGGCATTGCTATAGGTTTGATTCATCAATGTTGGTATCTCAGTTAGAGATTTCTTTTGTCCTAATACCCATTGGCGGATCTTGTTTTTTACCTAGAATAGCCCCATAATACCCAATTGAGGTTTGAAGATGCTCAACCAATAGCGAGAGGAAGAGTTTAGTTTCCCTTTCGTCGAAAACATTTCAAAATGAGTATGTGACCTGAAACTTCTTCAAAGCCCTCAAGCATGGGCGGTAGGTGAGGGTCCGAAGGAGAAAGTACATGCAAAATCTAGCACCATCATAAAAGGTATGAGACTGGAGATGAGGACAATTTTATAATTGGCTAGATCTCTGTTCATAGAATGCCCCTTTTGGAACTCCCATAGTATGCAGGGTCCAAGTTAATTTGTTGGTCATACATCGATCATAGAAGTGATCTCCTTCATAGCATGGCATCTTCCCTTCTTCCTTGATTAGTCAGTACATGCCATCAATAGTAAGATGAATCAACTATCCTCAATGATAGAACTAAGAATGTGGAATACTAGGACATTTATTTAGATCTTGCTTCCGTCTAGTGGATCCCTCTCTCAGAAGCTGGGATTAAGAGCCATATTTTGTAAATCATTAATAAATCAAAGGCTCTGAGATTGCTACTTAAGGGCCTTCTCCTGGACATTCTCTTAAGCTTAAAGGCAAATTCACCGTTTAGCCCCAAAATGCTCTTGTTAACTGGCTTAAAAAGGCCTGGAAATGTCCATAGGAAGAACACATTCATTTGGCAGTAGGGCTAAAGAAATAGGGAGAATCAGTGAAAAGAGATCTTTTATCTTATTTCTTTTGGGCAAATCCCTTGTTTAAGGCCTCGAGACTTAGTATGAAAATGAAAAGGGCGGGCATGAGAGAAAGAGTGATGATAAGGACATCTAGTCTATGTGCTTATGCTTCTACCAAAAAGGTCCATACCCTTGAATCGAATCATTAGGGAAATAAACCATTCCTCAGCTGAGACTAAAAGGATGAAAGTCATGATAGAAGAGCCAGGGAAAGTTCAATTATTTCTATTGGCTCGAAGCCTAGTTCTTCCAATCTATCCACTTATCTACTTGCTTGTGACCCTACTAGAGGTGAAAGTGTAAGCGAATGGGATTGCCTTGGTCTCATACCGCCCTTACAACTATTGAATCAGTAGCATATAAATGTCCAGAATCAGCAAGATCCTCAACATCTATCGCAGTTGCGCATTGAAGGACCAATCTGCTACACAGTTAATATTTGTCCACTAAACCAGATCTGAGACCAGAAAGCCTAAACCCTCCTCAGTCTTAGAAAGTCGTCAACAATTGGTATGTGAAGGCGATGCTGCCAAAGAGGTGTTCTCAATCGAAAAAGTTTATCAAACCCCGTAAAATTGGCATAGATCTACTCTTGCGGTTTTGTCTTGTCCTTCCACTCTTGACCTACGGGCCTTCCTACTTAATATAGCTCTTGGAGCTGTGTTAGTATAAGGAAGCCAATCGGCTACAGTTGAATCTATCAGGAGAAATAATCAGTCTTGTTATTGATTGTCACTACTACTATATATATAAGGTTAGGCTAATCCCAATTTTTGGATCTTCTGCTGCCAATAAGGAAAGGTAACTTAAAGTCCTCTGATGAAGCTTTTTTACAAAGAATCTTCTCTTCCTAAGTGAGCTGAGGCCCTAATAGATCTTAGTTCTCTGTAATAAGAGTTGGTGATTGCTTTGTCTGCCAAGTCGATTAAGAAGGTCTATTCCCTTGAATGTAATCTTTAGGGATATAAACCAAATGTCCTACCAAAACTATTTTACCCTCTCCATCTAATCTTGATTTGTTGTAAACAAATGATAGTGTCAATTGGCTTATTCGATGCTCATTGCCTGAATTCACGAGTTAACCCGATCGAGATCAAATGATGCAAGGATCGGATTTGAGAAACTTTCAGGAAATTCTCCTATTTCAGGATCTTCTATGACTCTATTAGCTTATTTCTTCCCACGGAGGTCACTTCGCTCACCTAAGAAGGAGTTGTGGTACTTTTTGGTTCAATTGCTAAGAAGCAGACAATCTTGGCTTAGAGAGATGCACCTTTTAGCTTGTTATCGGTTTTTAGGTTCTTGTTCTGGTTTCACGGAATCCCTCACCTAGTTCCATATGGGGATGAATCCAATCCTAGGGCATTAACCTTTCTGGGAAGTCGATCCCCTTACATAGCCATAATAGGCAATTTTTTAGAAGTAGCTGAAGAATTGAATTTGCTGGTATAGAAGAAGCTGCATATGTTTCTTCCTTTATTCTATCAATTTCATTTCTTTTTTATGTCCACATGTCTGCTTTAAAAAGGAAGTCAAGTAAGGCACTATTCTTCTATTTGAGAATAAACTGCTATTGAATCCACAACTAGTTTTTCTTTTGTGAATGACTCTGCTACAAGAAGAGTAAGCGCTCTTTTCAATATCCAGTGTGCTCATAGGAGTGAAAGCCATTTGACTGGTTGGAGAGGAACGAAAGAAGCTCTTTACTGGCCTTAGCCTAGCTAACTTAGGAGTTCTTCCTGAATGACTTTCTTTCCAAAAACTCGTTACCAACTAGCTGCATTCATTCTCCAGTATCTATAGCAGAGGAGGATTATTAGAGCCAAGGTAGCCTTCTTTAACTGAATTTGTGTGTTAAACTTCCTCTCAAGGGCCTTTGAAATACTTCTTTCATCGTCCTCTCAACGAAGGAGGGCCCTTCGCTTTCTTAATGACCACGAGTTGGTTTTTTAGGTTGGTGTAGGCAAGGTCCTTACTTTTTTCACGCATGACATGAGGACTTCGTTCCTCAGACGTATTTGAACTGGAATACAAAGCGGAGGAGTGTAACTGCCTTATCGCGCTATCCGACTTGTATGTGAAAAGCATTTCATACTCGCCTTCCACGCCAAAGGTGTGCTCCAATGGCAAAAAGCAAGAAAAGATAGGCCAGTCGGGAAGTAGGATAGAAGTTGTACTCTTGTCGCACCTTCAGCCAATCTAAGAGTGGAAATAAAGTTTTTGCCTAGCTAGTAAGAGGAGAAGAGAAAGAGCTATCGTCGAAAACTTATCGTTTACACCTTCTTGCTTTAATTGAGAAAGGAACCTTGAAAAAGTCTTTCGAAACTTTACATCCATCAGCATGGAAAATAGCCATGGGGTGAGACAGGCGGAAGCAGCCTTGTGAGATCCTATCGGTCGTTAAGGACCTATTCCTAACCAGTCAATCAAAGAGAGACGGACATGCTATTTGATCAGTCTTTCCCCGTGTAAAGTAAAGAAAGAACGCCTGAATCCAGGCCATCTTGCTTTTCCTTTTAAGGTGTTAAGACCCGACTGGAAGCGGTAGAAGAAAACTTTCACTTTTCAGAGAGACACTTTTTCTTGTAAGGCATTCCCTTCCAGTAATTCCCATCTTAATAGAATGATAAGAGGGAAAGAGGGCACAACAGCTCCTTTTCAAGTGCAAGTCAAATACAGTGATAAGGCCATGCATTTATTGGCCTAAGTCCTGTCCTGTTGATCCAATCCAATTATCTTTCCATGCCCAAAGAAAGCCCTGCCTTAAGATAATCCCTTTGACCTGTGAGTTATCTTTCATCCAGTCTGGTCTTTCTTTTTAAACTCTTGCAAGGGCTCCTCAAAAGCGTCAGTCCATGAACTAAAGGCGGTGTGTTAACCCTCGGCAGAAGGAATATTATTTATATGTGACTGCCCTCAGGCTAAACCTTGAATCTTGGCCTTTTGCTTGGCAGATTGTCGGAATAAGGGTAGGAGTTGCTATTTTATCAGCTGCTCTTCCCGCTCTTGGTGCTTCGTTGGTTTAGTTAGATACGTATTCCAATGGTCCAGGGGCACAGGCACTAGCTGGCCTCCTAGTCAGTCTCAGTCAAAAGATAGGAGCTAGTGAAGTGATCCATTATAGGAAAGGAAAGTCTAAAGTAGAGCGTGAAGTTGTGCCTCTAAGTCAGCTTGGTGAGTCAGACTGCTCTGTTTTTGTAAGATCGAGTGTTAGAATTAAGAACGAATTCTCCTTTATTAGCTAGTCGAAGATGGTTCATCTAGACTTGTATCCTATGAAGTTTTAAATGAATGAAGGAAGCAAGCATTGAATGACTTTCGGTAATAAAGCCTGGAAGATGGAGGGTAAGCCAATCAGTCAATAGGGTTTGGCATTGAATGGGCTATTTTCCTTGCGGCGAATCTGCTCTTAGTTAGAAAGAATAGGTTGAAACTCTTGGTGCATGGTACGGCGTTCTAGTCAGAGAAGAAGCGTATGAAGACGAGTTTCTAGGCACTTTCCAAAGGATCTCCTTCTAAGGATGGAAAGAAGTATGCCAGAAAGTCAACTGTCCTTTCAAGGCAAGTCGAAAGCACTAAATTTGACCAAAGTCAGTGCTTTACCCCATAGGGGATTACACCTTCAACTCTAGGTAAACGGCCGTAAGCTCGCTGAAAAGTACTGTTGAAGCTAAATTTGAGTAGGCGGCATGCCATGAGTTGTTTACTTTACTGTTGTTGACCCTTTTAACCCCTAACCCTCATACAAATAGGCCCTGTGATATGTTAAAATAACATCTTCAAATTCAAATGAGGGACCTACTTTTCATTTTCGCTTCTTCATACAGTTCAGAGTTGCCCGCTCGTTAATGAGATCTAACACCTTCAATGTATTTGTTGCTTGCATGCCAGTGAGTATTCCCTCCGAAAGAATGGAATGCATCAACGGAATGGACCGTTTTGAGCTGCTTAGATAAAGAAATAAATAGATTCTCTTGGGAAATCTGCACAACGATATCCTTTTTGAACATGAGGATATATTCGAGAAAGATGCACGTAGAAGCACGGGGTGATTTACGAGAGATGGCGGGAAAGCATTTCCAACCAAAAGCATATGTGAGCAGGAGCCTGGTGAAAATTTAAAGAGCTGGATGGGGGAGATATTACCCCCTAAAATAAAACAGAGGTGTCAATAGATGAGAGATTAGAAAGCAGTCATGACTGCATCGGCCCAAGGGATCGGTCAAAAAATATAGCAAGAAATTCCTCTCGTACTACGGCTTATCGTACCCAGCCAAAGTTTTGCATGCCAGAGAAAGTCGTGATCCTTGAGTTTCCTCCGTTAATCGTTCAATATTGCCTCGCCTTTAGGTTAGGCAGAGTCTAAGATATGAAATTCTATATACGAATAGGGTTGGTGGCTGGTCCTAACGTCTTTGATCTCCCGGCTAAAGGGGGCTTCTTCAAAGGGTGCAGATGTTGATTCCTGCCCTATTGTCAACCATTGTTCGTCTGATCCTGCTGTTTCATCCCTATCGAACGTAAGTTCAGAGGTTTCTAAGTGATATTGAATTGATTCCACCGCACAAGAAGACTACCATTCTTTGGAGAACATAACTCCATTAGCCAATGAATATTTAGGTTAATGCCCAGAACCAATCACTGAAGAAGCAGAGTGGGTTTAAACCCACTATGATCAGCTAAACATACATCATAGAAGAGAAAAGGTTTCGAGCTATTTGCCATGGGTAATGCTATCGAAGAAGAATGGCTCAAGCCTATAACAAAACAAACCCAAGGTGTTCATAGCGTGAGAAGGAGAGAGGAGTTTAGTAGTTAGTTACTCGCCTATTTAAGGCCCCTTCGCTTCGAAAGCCAACGAGGGACTTCTTGTTAGAGCCCTTCGATCTTGGACAGCTACTGAATTGATTGAATAGTATAGGAAGAGCTTGAGGGGGAGATAACAAAAACTGGTTACTTGTTGCCCTAGCTCCTGGGCCTAGCCCTCTTTCTTTAAGAACTTAGCCGGGAATGAACTTCTTCTTTTTCATAGATCAAAATGAATTTCCGTATCGGAAGTGCGAGATTCACTACCCTTTCTTCCGTTAAAGAAGATGCCTTCATAAATCCGGCAAAAAAAATGGTTGTTCGCTTCCTTTCTTCAAAGCAAGAAATATTTGCTAAAGGTAGATATTAGATATTTGTTCAGTCTAATAATATATATTATCTTTCTTTCCTAGGTGACCAACTACTCCTGCCCTTATTGCTTCTTCTTTTCTCTTTCACTAAGTTTGGGATTTTCGAAGGATGAATCCAATGGTGCCTGCAGTTCTGTCACTGAACAGGGTGGTTTTATTGCCTAAAAGAATGCCGGTTCCGTCATCTGGCCCAAGTCGGCGCCACAATTAGTATAGTGAAGGCGTAAACTTTTATGTATGTGTATGAAAATAATGGCCTGCAATAATGAAAGAATGCACGAACACAAATAATGAGCAGATGCGCCCCCATTTATTTGTGGGCTAATTTCGTAACGTATTTTTTAATAAAGAACCGTGCTCCTAGTTAGTGTAACGTAGGTGTCTTTCTCAGTTGATGGATGGGATGAATGCCTATATCGCTTTGTAATGTTATATTAAAGAATAGAATCTAAAAAAGTTGCTCAAGACTGAGTCCTATTCTCTATAATTGTATTTCTCTTACTGTGTAAACGAACTTCAAGTCCTAATTGTACTCGACAGGAAGCATCACAACCTAGGTTTGGGTCACCTCCGATGTCAATCTGCAGTAATAGTTTTCGGAAGCAGCCTATCTAGTTTTCCGAGGTAGGTTCTATTTACCTAGAGCAATTTGTTTGCTTCTTTCATGGTCATCCTGTTATGTATGTGCAAGCCGAACTACTGCTCTGACCAAGACTCCACTTTTTGCTCTATCCATAGATCGTATGAATTTTCTGGAATGTAGATAGACCAAAAGAGGGAATGAAGGGATAGGAATAGGAATTATAGTACCATTGGAAGAAGGGGCACCTGTGGGAACATCTCTCTACTGACGAACTATTTCAATAGTACGGGTGCTGTCATGCCACGAGGCATGACCATAGAAGTAATGAAAAAGAAAAAGTTATGTAGATGGACCATTTGTTCCATCCGTTCAAGTTTTTCTTCTTATCAGAAGATGAGAGGCTAAAAAAGAAAGTGCTCGCAACATATACCGAAAGGGTACTAATTAAGTCGACCATTAATAACTAGTTCGAACACTAGGAGTGGTCTGATCCTTTATTTGATCAGATCGCTTTTAAAAACAAAAAATAAAAGCAAACTCTCATAGTTCGGAGCCTAGCTACAACTACTTCTTCGTAAGTGAGGTGAGGTACTTTTTTCGATTTGAATAGTGGATCGCCCTTTTTTGGTTGAAGTAGCCACGACTTTGGTCGTAGTCAGTTTAAACACATAAACCTAGTCCATTTGCAACCATGTTGATCAAAATGACTAAGTTTAATGACATAAAACAAACTCTTTTTCCATGACAATAGTCGCGAGTATAAAGGGCAGGGCGGTAAGCTCTCTATCAATAACATGTCTTCAAGCCTTTGTAAATTCCTTGCTTGTGTCGTTGACTTTGTCAACGCTACTAAGGACCGAGGCAAGTGAAACTCAGTAGAGGCTCAAAGAGAGGTTTACTAAGCGAAGGGCCTAAGGCGGCTTTGTTATCCATCCTACTATACCACCGAAGGGCGGCAAGAAAAGTTGCAAGGAGATAGTGCGGCTTTCTTTGTTCTCATGGCAGAGTGAAGGGCCTTATCTATCCGCCAATAGAGCTGACTTTTAGTGAAGATCCACTCATATGCTGCATGAGGGGGGCCAGGTCAAGCAGTCGACGACTGACAGGGAAGGGTCTGACTAGTCTATGCTCCAACAATTTAGGCAGAATTTTGCTTAACCATAATACAAGCAGGGTGAATTCTCGTCAAGGGCGCTCTGCTTGGCCTAAGTACTTGTATGGAACCTACTTCTCTTTCTGCCTCTGACTGTCGTTCCTCTACTGCTGCGGTTGCTGTTGTTGCCGAGGGCGCCTTTCAATTCCACAAGCGTGAGGACCACAATCATTGTGCTGCTTATTGCCCTATTGATTGCCGCTCTACCACTGGACTTTATGTCTTCCATTGAATTCTCTTATTTCCTGCAAGAGCAAAAATCAGGACCTTTATTTTACAATACTTACGATGGTCAAATTTCAATGCAAAGGTAGAATACAGGGCTATGTCTGCTGCCACTAGTGAAGTGGTTTGGTTACGAAGACTTCTATCTGATCTTGGGGTTCATCTCACTGCTGTAATGCCTCTTCATTGTGACAATAACGGTGCCATTCAAATTGCAACCAACCCTGTCGTTAATGAGCGTACCAATAATAAACGAAGTGGCTTTACCCTTATAAATATAATAAAAAAGGGCGTTTCACTCCTGAGAAGTGCTTGAATTAAAAGATAACCCTTTATTTCGCCTTAAATGAGTATGGCCTTCAGATTGTAGATTTGTTCACTAAGTCTCACACTACTCGTGCTCGACATGAATTCTTGGTCGGAAAACTCTTGCTTCTTGACCTTTCATTTATTCGAGTTTGAGGGGGAGTGTAATATCATCTATTATTATTAAGTTTTCTGTCCTTTGCTTTCTTCTTGATTTGTATATGCCTGGGAAGTCAGATTTGATTTCATTGTCTTTAGTTTTACTTAAAGATCTTAAGCCCCTATTTTCCAGTCAATGAAGATTCTTATTCTCCAAAACTTATCTCTTAAAGCTATAGCTATCAGAGACGACATAGGATGGACTGATGATGACGACACATGAATCAAATCGGCATGAATTTGACACTTCATGCATCCCCTGACGAATGTTTTAGAATCTTGATCCATCAAATTATTTTTGAATGATCTTTTTAGCGAGCATCTGGCTGTTGACATGTCCTCCGCATACGCAGGAGCGCCCTGTAGCTCTCTTCGCTTCCTTTGGTCAAAGATATTTTGAGTCTATGTCGACCGATAAGCCCTTCATTATTATTATTAAGATGGGGCGGAGAAGTATAAAGGTGTGAAACTTCTACTTGATGGATTCAAAGACTCGAGCTATCCCTCTCATCTAAAAATATCCATAACCACTTGCCTAAAAGTGCTTGATTCAAGAGCTTTACAGGCCGGAGACCCAGACCTCCCTCCTCTTTTCTACCTTCCCAAAGGAAATCTCTCTTTATCTTTTTAATCCTCGCAGCCACCGAGGATGGAATGGTAAATAATGAGAGAGAATATGTAGGAAGGCTCGCTAACGAAAGGAAAAGACATCTGTTGTGGATAAAAGAGTTAGTTTCCCACCTTTGTATAAATATACTTTAAACTATTCTAACAGAAAAGGGCAAGTCTTCTCTCAAAGTGTTCCACCACCGGATCCCATATCGCCTTAGACTGTTATTTAGCGCCCAATGGGAGACCAAGATAGGAAGATGGGAGGCAACCCACCTTGCACCCCAAATCCGCCGGGAGTTCCTCTATGTTGATCACATCCCCTACTGCTAAGATATAAATTTTCATCAAGTTTCTCTTTATTCCTAAAATTGCCTCGAAGTAACGCAAGGTACATCTAAGGAGTCTGAGCTACAAATGATTGGCTTCACATAGGAAAATAGTGTCATTAGCAAACTGAAGGTGAGGGATAAGAGGCGCCCCAGGCGACTAACAAGTGAAGAAGTCCCGTTTTGGCATGAATCGATTCCCAGTTGGGGCAATCATCCTTACAACTCCATATTCTATTGATTCGGATGAGCTGATCTATTTCATATGAAAATACAAATCTTCAAAAATGGGATAGTTCATCAAGCCATTAATATCTCGGGAGTTTGGTCTTCGATGAAAGCCCTTATGCTTGCTAATCTCAAGAAAGACGTTTCCCCCAACTAAACCCACTCTACTCTTAAAAAATAGCTCAAACTTGATCTTTGAAAAGAATGTTCGAGAACTTTTCTTAAGTCAACTATTGTATATTGAGCAGCTGCATCCTTAGAATAGAGTAATGGATAACAAACTATGAAGTGCTTCTAAACCGCAACCTAGGGATGGAAAGAAACAACACTTTCTGATCAATGAAAGATCCTTTCAATATTGAGTGAGACTCTATTTCTTATTAATATAATTAATATAATAAACCCCGTCTGGAATAGAAGAGGGGAGCTATCTTCAGAGAAGAGAGTTGAAGGTTCCTTAAAATGGGTTGGTTTGGTTCCATTCAGAATAGGTTTTGCTGGTAATTTCTAGTTGGTCATTGTCACGCCGCGACCCGACCCCGCAAAAGGCCAAGCCCGGGCCCGACACACGGGCGGAGGCTCCGCTGTTCCGCAGAGGTCCGAAAACCCTAAATTCAAGATACTATTTTCGGAAGCCATAAAAACAATTTTAAAACAAGCCGACTTTCTTTCAAAACATACATCCTCTTATTACCCAACCTCCCAAACCAAAATGCCATGCATACTACACAAGTATTTATGCCACTAAACATTTAACCATTAGTATGCAATTCTTTACTAGTCATAAGAGTATAACTTTACAACTTTACAATCTTTAAACCTTTACAATAAAAGACCATTAAGGCCTCAAAATAGAACTACATACAAGGCTACAAGCCTCAAAATAAAGCGTCATCCAAGCAATATACATATCAAGCAAGGCTCGCACAAAAGTCTGGCAACCAACCACCAGCTAAGCAAAGAAGTTCTATCAAGGAAACACGTCCACTTGCTCCTCCTCCTCAATTACCTCAAGAGGATCAACTTCAACTACTCCTGTAAAAATATAGTATAGAAAGGAATGAGCAAAAATTATTGCTCAACGAGGGCAATTGGTCTCAAGGACAGAGATGAGAGGAGTATGCGATGCAATTAGTCAAGCAATTCATATAAATATCATATAGAGATACAAACAAAGCCAACAATAAAGCATGGCAAGCATTAAACTATAAACACTCATTCAAAGGATACGATACTCTTTCCACGAGCAACTTTCAATCACGAATTCGATGACGACGCGCCGGCCCAAACCACCTTATAACTTCAGTTTGGAATACCCCAGAAGTATCCATCAATCTATGACCCAAATCTCCCTGGGAGGCAACCCAAGCGAGAAATGGAATAGGACACGGAGCTAGAGCAACCAACACTGGCAACCCGAGGCTACCCAAAGAGGCCCATCACTCCGCCCCTGACTCTATGAATGCAAGACAAGATACGATGCAACAATCGAGCAATAAAGCCACACGTGGGAGAATAACAAAGTAGGTTACTCTCGAACGCAATAGCAATAGTTGATAAGCATTTCAATTAGAATCAATTCAAACAAGTATATCAAGCAACCTTAAGCATTCTATAGGCATAATATCAAGAAAACAAGCAAAATCACAAATCCGCCCCAACTATCAAAATGTTACCATTTCCAAACGAGCCACGAGTTCTGGAAACCGACTTCACCAATCCTCCTAGGTCACCATAAGGCACGTCTAAAGACCCCGAAACCCTACTTTACCCTAGAATTCACGCAAAGCCCTGATTTCTCCCTTTGCTTATTTGAACTAGAACTATACTAACCAAACACCCAACCAAAGCCATAATCGCACCAAAAGTGCTTCCATGGCCTCCCGAAACAATGCCATCACGTAAAACGAGAAAACGCTAAACTCGACCTAACCGGCCCCGACTTCCACAAGGCTTATTTCTCATTTTTTTCATTATGCAACCTAAAAAAACCATGTATTTAGGCATTCTAGCATACCTAGCACATTTTCACATCAAAGTAAAGCATAACAACGCAACTTCATCTTTTCAAGGGTTTACTATTCATGTTTTACTATTCAATTGACATTTTAAATTACAATCTCAACATCAACCGCAAAAAATGTTAAAAAGCTATAAATACATGTTCTACAATTGTCAAGGAACATTCTAGAAGCTTCAAAATGATTAAAACAATAAACTACGGATAAAATCTAAAAATCACAAAGTTAACATACTTGACATTTAAATACGCAAATAACGTGCTTCCCTCACCTTAGGCACTCCTAGTCGCTAGGAAAATAACACTGGACATCTCGAAAACCACCCCGCACGAGCTCACGCGAAGATTGGAAGTTTGGTAGTTGAAATGGTTTTTTTTTCCTCTCTAAGTCTCGGCCTGCTCAAGGCTGTTTCAGCTTTTTTTTTTTTCATTTTGCGTTGTTTTAGCTATTAAAAGATGACAACTTGGTCAAAAGGTCAAAGCACTTGGTCAATTCACTTAAAATTGGTCAATAGGCTTATTTTTATGCATTTTTAAACTAAAATAAACATCACCAACTTAATTCTAGCTAACAACAAGTAAAATATAAAATTTAAGTCACCTAAATACTAGTTTCCACTATTTGCTGAGGACTAGAAAATACTCTCGAGCTATCGCTCCCGAAATGCAATGCACTTTGCAACAACTAAGAAGTAACAATTAAATCCCAAAGAATTTAAGAAATATAATTTCGAGAAAGATAATCAAGAAAATTCCACATTCCGGGCTCGGGTATTACAATCATGGAAATGTCGCGGGGGGTATGGCAACACGAGTGCCGGGGAGTAGAAGAGCAGCGATAATCATACTACAATAGACGTAGTGGTTGTACCAGCTTAATTGATATTAATCTTATATTGCATGATCCCGTTCCCCTTGGGGAGTCAAAAATAATTGCATATTGAATATTCACCCTTATAGGAGTATTGCATGATGACGAGGAGGCAGCATAGCGCCATTGGTAACGTGTGAGTTCGGCTTTTTCACAAATGTCGGTCCTGGAACATACTTCAATCTCGTTTTGATAGAAAGTCTTTTCTGTTTCGTTCTAAAAAGAACTTTCGAGTCTTGGGATGGATCATAACGTTGAGTCAAGGGAAGGATCAAGGTCAAGATAAGAAACTCCATCCAAACCTCTCTCCCCCTTTTTTAGCCAACACCATCAACCCCATTTTTCACCTTGAATTGGTGAAAACCAAAAATCTGATGAATTGAAGGAAAAGGAGATTAGAAGAATAGCAAATGACTTGACTATAGTATAGGTCGGATGTTTCCATGAGCAGCAAGCAACAGATCTTCCCTTATTTTGGGAAGGCTGGTGGCCGTGTGTAAATTCTTTCAAGGCAAGGGGCGGCCTAATTCGACATTGTTGTTTACTCTGATCCGGTCGAGGTGGTTTTTGTTTACCAGCACGTAGGTGGTCTTAATTCCTATGACCGAGTCTTTCTAGCCCCTGTGAACATCTTTTCTTAATGTATTAAAGAGGGCCTCTCTAACTATGAAAAGTGGTGGGTGTCCACTAACGGGCATTCCTGGCTTTGCTCCGATAACGCAATTCCGAGAAGAGTCGGTAGTTGGACACTGGATCTCTTCGGACTTGGAGAACGTGTGAATCTAGGTTGGGGTTTGGTGAACCAACTGGTCGCTCCTCTAGTTGTAAGTATCGGGCCCCTTTTTCATTACCTAGGTTACACCTTCGGAATACCCTAGAAGGAAATTTTCTCTACTCCCCCAAATCTTCACTTTACGCCACGCCGACTCCCCTTTCGTCATAAGGCATGGAATTAGACCAAGGGGAATTTCCATAGGACCTAATCCCTTAGATTTCGCACATAGGAGATCAAGACACAGCCCAGGGCTATGGGGAAAAATGTAGATCGATCGCCCTAGATAGACAACTACATAGAGGGTCTCTACAAGTCTATATATTCTTTGATTTCATTCTCCCCGTAAGATCAATATCACAACCAATGAGGTATGCTAGTTTCACATCTAAGTGACACCTGATTGAATAGTTTACGATATAGATAAATATATATTTAACAACAACATTCTAAAAAAAGATATTAATAGATATCGATAGTTGTCTGGTTGTACCCAAACAATAATATTCCAGAGGGAAATGCACCTAAGATCAAATATTTCGAGCCGGCTTCCGTGGAAAATTTAGACTTTCTTTTTTAGGCTCAATAGCTAAATAGATGGCAATTGAATCATAAGCTGAGATCATAAAAAGCATACTGCAAGTAGGAAATAGAATTAATACAATGAATTCAAAAGCATCAAACCTCTCTTTTTTGAGAGAATTGAAACACATCGAAATGGTACCAGCCGTACTTAATAATAGAAGGATTTGGCAAAAAAATGTAAAATTGTCCCTCCTAAAATGATTGTTCCATAATAAATGGGCAATAGATAGAAGAGGTGCGCCAATGGCGAGTTGAAGCAAGGTTATTAGATAGCTCAAGAAAGCCCGGCCATAACCACACCTGCATGTTTCCCTGCATGTGGCTCATCCGTGATAACTTCTTCGGATTTACATGAACTAGCAGACCAATCACTAAGTGGGCATGCTCCTTATAGCATGAGCGTACCCTTTCGAAACTAATTAAGAATTGATGCCACTACCCTAGCCCGGATCCTACCAGGTTCTATTGATCATGTCCCCTCCCAACAGTTTACCATCTCTTGGGGCATCTTTGGCTTTAAGAGAGAAAGCTCACCGGAGAAAAAGCCAAGTGCCATAGGTAAGCTTTATTCAGCTCGGAGCATTGATTTCCCATAACGAATAAGCTAGCTCTATCTCTCAATTACCTATCTTGTACTCGAGAAGGTCCCTCAGTTCCTCGGCAGCACCTCGACGTGCATTTAATTGTCTTACATGAGACTCGAGATATTCCCACTCCATGGCATGACACATTTCGCTCATCCATTCTGCCCGCCCATCTAGACGCGGCGCCCTTTCTCATTATCATCTACTACCCTTTCTTTCATCCTGGCTATTCATGCATGAAGATCGTCGTACGTATGCTCGACTTCGGTTGTCGGTGCTAAAGGTAGGAGTACATTATGGCAGGATCAGTCACCCGAGCAAACAGCCCTTCTCCAAGAAGAATTGTGCTATCCTCCCCCAATCCCTATAGAGCGAAAGAGCTGCCTGGTGATCCCTAGGTTGCAGCACATCTGGTTGTTAACTCCTCGCGTCACTATCGCCGTTTCTAGGACCGACCAACGCCTCACTTGCACAGGTACCAACA
This sequence comes from Ehretia macrophylla, assembly GCA_037974665.1. Lineage (NCBI taxonomy): Eukaryota > Viridiplantae > Streptophyta > Magnoliopsida > Boraginales > Ehretiaceae > Ehretia > Ehretia macrophylla. The sequence goes on from CM075770.1 coordinate 35,768,422, forward strand.
TAGTGTAGTCTCGGTCGCACATTTAACATAGTGTTCGAACTCATGTGCCTTCCTGAAGCAGGGGTCTTCAAGCCTACTGCGTACGATTAGCCACCTTGCAACGATAAGAAGATTAGACGTCCCCCTACGCTACAATTCCCTACTGTTCAAACCCGGTGTCGCATTAGGTTAGGGAGCTGGACGATAATAGCTGCTTCATATCCCAAAGCGCGTTGCCCTTCTAGGTGCACAATGTGATAACCCGAACCCGGCATGCATTTAATGGCATTCAATTGCATTTAACTAAGTGAAAATTTAAATGTTGGCATTGAATTTGTGTTTATTTTTAGTTAAACACTTATTTGTAGCTTTACTTTCATATTTCTTTTAAAAGTAATTAGAATAATACCTGAGCTAATCATGTTAACGGAATATCAACTACTTTTCATATCTGTGTCAATCGGTTTTATTTTTTCTTGCACTTAAATGCTCGGATTTCACTTAAATGAAAAGTAGCTCCGAGCCAGAGTAAATTTTACACTATAATGCTTTTCAAAATGATATATTTCTTAGATTCTTTGAGATTTAATTGTTATTCTTTTGTTGTCGCAACGTACATTGCATATCGAGAGCGTTAGCTAGGAAACAGTTTCCAGTCCTCAGCAAATAGTGAAACTAGTATTTAGATGACTTAAATTATATATTTTAATTGTTACTAGCTAGAATTAATTTTGGTGATAGTTATTTAGCTTAAAAATGCACAAAAGTAAGCCATTTTGACTAGTTTTAAGTTGTTTGACCAACCTTGACCAAAGCTTTGACCCTTTTGACCTTTGACCTCTTTAAAATAGCCTAAATAACACAAAATAAAAATAAAAATAGAACTGAACAGCAGCTTAGCAGGGCCGAAAATGAGGAGAGGAAAAAAAAAGATTTCAAGCCAAAATCTTCATTTCTTCGCGGGAGCTTGCACGGGGTGGTTTCTGAGACATCCTACGAGGTCTTCCTAGCATCTAGGAGCGTCTAAGGTGAGGGTTTCATCGTTATTTGTGCATTTGAAATATTTGTGTCTAAACTTTGATTTTTAGATTTTATGCATAGATTGTTGTTTTAATCGTTTTGTTGCTTAAAGAATGTTCCTTGTTGATTGTAGAACGTGTATTTATAGCTTTTAACATTTTCTGCGGTTAAATGTTGAGATTGCAATTTAAATTGATTAATGAATAGTAATTAGTGAATAGTAAACCCTTGAAACGTTGAAGTTACCTCGTTATGCTGTCTGTTGATGTGAAAATGTGCTAGGTATGCTAGAATGCCTAAATGTGTGGTTTAATTGGAATGTGTAATAGAAAAACGGAGAAAAACGGCTTAGTGAAAGTCTGGGTTGTTTAGGTCAACTTTAGCATTTTCTCATTTTGTGTGATGACATTGTTTCGTGAGCCCATGGAAGCACTTTTGGTGCGGTCGTGGTGTTGGTTGGGTGTTTGGTTGGTATAGTTGTAGTTCAAATGAGAAAGGGGGAAATCGGGGCTTTGCGCGAGTTCTAGGGTAAAGTAAGGTTTCGGGGTCTTTAGACGTGCCTTATGGTGACCTAGGAGGGTTGGCGAAGTTGGTTTCCAGAACTCGTGGCTCGTTTGGAAATGGTAGCGTTTTGGTAGTTGGGGCTGATTTGTGTTTTTGTGTGTTTTCTTGACTTTATGCCTATAGAATGCTTAGAATTACTTGAAATACTTGTTTGAGTTGTTTTGGATTGAATTGCTTATCAATTGCTGCTATTGCGTGCGAGAGTAACCTACTTTGTTATTCTCCCACGTGTGGCTTTATCGCTTGTTTATCGCCTTGTATCGAGTCCTGCATTGCATAGTGTCTCGCGCGTGAGTGATGGGCCTCTCTGGGTAGCCTTGGGTTGCCAGTGTTGGTTGCTCTAGCTCCGCTGCTATTCCCATTCTCGCTTGGGTTGCCTCCCAGGGAGATTTGGGTCGTAGATTGATGGATACTTCCGGGGTATTCCAAACTGGTGTTATAAGGTGGTTTGGGCCGGCGCGTCATCGTTAAAGTCATCGGAATCGTGATCGGTACATTACTCGCTCAAGTGAACCATAGCCTTCAAAGTGTGGTATAGCTTTGATTGGTTGTGTTAATGCTTTCTTTAGTTGTTTAATTGTATTGTTGTTTATATTGTATGCCTTTTATTGATTGTATCGCTTAACTGTACCTTTTTGCATTGCACGATCTTCTTTCTCTCCACTTCGATATCTGTCTCGCCCTCACTGAGTATACGTGTTGTGTATACTCACTCCTCACCACCACATTTCAGGAAATGCCCTGTTAGTTGGAAAGTTCGTGATTTCGTGAAAGTCCGTGCTTGAAGAGTTGTCTTGAGTGCCTATGTGACTTGAGTTGTCAAAGTTGTAAAGTTGTATGCTTTTATGTTGTATGTAATTATTGTTAAAAGAAATGTAATATAAATCTAGCTATGTAGTTGGAATGGTTTGATAAGTTAGATGATGTATATAGTTAATGTAGCTTAACTTCAATGCATGGTTGTAATGTCCAAAGGAAAAGAATTAGAATGGCATGATAGTTTATTTTATGCAATAGCTTAGTATGGTTTAATTGCCTAGATTGAATGTACTGGTCAAAATGAAAAGATAGGTTAGTTTTTAAATTGGAAATGTATGTATACTTGCTGAGTTTAAATTGTTGAGAACCGAGGCTCGGATGGCCTTGAGCAAGTTTTGTATGGTTGGACACGGTGGTGGTCCAATTATATGCTATTACAGGTTTTACATTTCGCCTATAAACAGGGAAGACTCTATCCGTTTTCCCTGAAAATTTTTCCCGAGTTTGGTTTGGGTTGTGATTAGTTTGATTGATAGAACTCCCGGCCTTGAGAGGGATTGGGGTGTTACAGGTGGTATCAGAGCTTGGTTAGCTCACAAGCCGGGACAGGGTCCTCAGTCTGGTGGGTAGTGACCCTTGGATGTGTGCTTGTTAAGTGTGTCTTGAAAGTGTATGCTTGTATGTGAGATTGTGTGTTTTGAGTTGAATGTATGCACCTATGTGATAAAGTTATGTGGTATGTGTTAATTGTATTTTAAGTGAAGTAAAGTGTCTAGCTGTGCATTGAATTGACCTATGGAATTGGTATCGTGAATTGTATCGACCTCGTGAATTGTTATTTGCTTGAAGTATTACTTATAATGTGTGTATAGAAAGTCTTGAATTGGTTATGCTGTGACTTGAATTGATTATGTTGTGCTTGACTTGATTGCCGTGCTTGAGTGACTTTGTTCAATAAACTGTTTTACAAACTTGCTTGCATAATAGTTTACCGCATGTGTATAACTGTGATATATTGGCATTCATACATGTCCTATGGAAATGGTAAGTAAGTCCTCTTCCTCCCCTGAAGAAAGTGGTTCAGAGTTGGCCTTTCAAGGTGTATGGATTGGTAGGAAATGAATGGTATTTGACTAGTCTTTATTTGGGAGTTGGTGTTTGCTTTTGGAGCTCGGTTATTGGCAAATCTCTATGGTCCTTCTCTGTGCTTAACAGTTGTGAAAAGATAACTTTCTTTGGGGTTTTGGTATGATGGCTCTTGGTAGCATTCTTTGGCTTCCTTATTGGGTATTCTTTGGAACTTCTGTTGGCACTTCTTGGTAGACTTGGCTGTTGGGGTTCCTCTAAGATTATCTCCTATGCTTAGTAAAAATGACTTTCTTTGGAGTTCTACATGATAACTCTTTGGAGCATTTTCTTGATATTTCCTTGTTGGGCATTCATCGAGTTTTTCTATAATGGCATTCATGGAAGACTAGGTTGGGATTTTAATCAACCTTTGGTGTTCTTTCCGCATTCTTATGGGGAACTTTGATTTGAGTCTACTTACAATGATTAGCTTTGCGTGAGGCATACTATTTTGGTATTCTTTGTGGACATTTCTCAGTGGATTTGACAATCGGAGTTCTTATTGGATTTGCTGTATAATATTGTCTACAATATCTTTGTTCTGGTCTTTCTTGATATTTTATTGGAAATCGTGATTGGAAATCTTCTTTGGCATATGGTGTACCTGCACGGCATTTCCTCTGGTATTTTACCCAATATTCGATAGCAATATTATTTTGGGAATCTACTTGGTTATTCAGCTTGGTGTTCATTCATGGACTTTTGATAAGTATATATATATGTTGGCGTACATTTTGGATTTCCTAATCAGATGCTCTTGAGCTATATATTGAAAGACTTCTTTGAAACTTCTGTAATACGATTGACTGGATTTCTTGTTTGGAGTCTTCCCGAGTGGTACTTGGGATTCTTGGTTAGACTCTGCCTCAGATTATTTATTGGTATGTTCTAGGCTGTATAAAGGTTGCACTCGGCAAATGGCGAAGAGGTCTTGGAGCTTGGTCTTATATGTGCTGCATCTATTTTGGCCATCTTTTGACTTCCTTATTTGATACTTGTTGGATTTTTATAGATGATTCGTATATTGGTAATATCTACAGTATCTTTGCTTTAGTCTTTATTGGCATATTCTCGGCACTCTTAGTGGGGAATTCTCTTATGATATTCTTGACCAGCGGAATTCTTATTTGGATTTCAAGAGGGTATTTTTAATTAAACCTTTATTTGGCCTTATTGTTTTGGAGTTTCCAATCAGTACTATTGGGGCTTCTTAGCAAGGTGTTCTTTGAGTGTTCTTATTCGGTGTCTTGTTCAGCAACCAATGAAGAGTGGTCAGAGTTGGATTTCAGATGATGCAGAGTTCTATTGGAAGAAGAATTGCGAGGACGCAATTGTTTTAAGGGGGGAAGGATGTGATAACCCGAACCCGGCATGCATTTAATGGCATTCAATTGCATTTAACTAAGTGACATTTTAAATGTTGGCATTGAATTTGTGTTTATTTTTAGTTAAACACTTATTTGTAGCTTTACTTTCATATTTCTTTTAAAAGTAATTAGAATAATACCTGAGCTAATCATGTTAACGGAATATCAACTACTTTTCATATCTGTGTCAATCGGTTTTATTTTTCTTGCACTTAAATGCTCGGATTTCACTTAAATGAAAAGTAGCTCCGAGCCGGAGTAAATTTTAAACTATAATGCTTTTCAAAATGATATATTTCTTAGATTCTTCGAGATTTAATTGTTATTCTTTTGTTGTCGCAACGTACATTGCATATCGAGAGCGTTAGCTAGGAAACGGTTTCCAGTCCTCAGCAAATAGTGAAACTAGTATTTAGATGACTTAAATTTTATATTTTAATTGTTACTAGCTAGAATTAATTTTGGTGATAGTTATTTAGCTTAAAAATGCACAAAAGTAAGCCATTTTGACTAGTTTTAAGTTGTTTGACCAACCTTGACCAAAGCTTTGACCCTTTTGACCTTTGACCTCTTTAAAATAGCCTAAATAACACAAAATAAAAAAAAACAGAACTGAACAGCAGCTTAGCAGGGCCGAAAATGAGGAGAGAAAAAAAAAAGATTTCAAGCCAAAATCTTCATTTCTTCGCGGGAGCTTGCACGGGGTGGTTTCCGAGGCATCCTACGAGGTCTTCCTAGCGTCTAGGAGCGTCTAAGGTGAGGGTTTCATCGTTATTTGCGCATTTGAAATATTTGTGTCTAAACTTTGATTTTTAGATTTTATGCGTAGATTGTTGTTTTAATCGTTTTGTTGCTTAAAGAATGTTCCTTGTTGATTGTAGAACGTGTATTTATAGCTTTTTAACATTTTATACGGTTAAATGTTGAGATTGCAATTTAAATTGATTAATGAATAGTAATTAGTGAATAGTAAACCCTTGAAACGTTGAAGTTGCCCCGTTATGCTGTCTGTTGATGTGAAAATGTGCTAGGTATGCTAGAATGCCTAAATGTGTGCATTCAATTACTGTTGCATCCCTTGTTTGCGCATTTCCTTCTGTGCAGTATTAACTGTCTTCTTAAATTACTATTCACTCTGTTTTTAACTTCATGCTATTAGCGAATTTGCATTTTTATTAAATCATATTAATTGTTAGAGTAGTGGGAAAATGTGCATTTGAGCTAGAGGCGATAGGAGAGCTCGTTTAGAAAATAATTTTTGTAGTTGTATGAATAGTGTTACGTAACATAACTTAGGGAATGAATTAGCTAGCATTCATTTTACTATCTAGGCTCGTTTTAAGCTAACTAAGCGCATTTAGTGAACCATTTAAGCAAGTAACTTAGCCCCATTTAATATATAACTCACACAACACACACATTAGCTCATAACTTAGCAAAAAAAAAAAGAGAGAGCATGCTGAAAACACTGTAGCAAATCCGAGAATTGCATAGGAGAAGGAAAAGAGGAGATTTTGCTTCAACAACTTTGCATCTTGAGCTCCTAGCTTGATCTTGGGAGGGTTTTGAGCATCCTAGGGCCTTCAACAAGCTTCATTGTCTTCAAAAATTGTGAGGGAGTTTCATTTTCTTGATTTTAAAGTTTATGTGCATATGTTAATTTTCTTGAATTGTCAATTATAGCTATATAACTTGTTATGAATGCTTCCTATGAGTTATTTAATGTCTCTAGAGCTAACTTTTGAGGGTTGATAACAAAGTTAATGGTTGAATGTTGAATTTGATCAAAGAGATGATGAATAGTGCCTAGAACTAGGGTTTTGAAAAAATTTGCTAATTGGCTTGAATTGATGCATCAATTAGGTGCTCTAGACCCTAGGGAAGTTAGTTGAAAAGCCACGTTAGGTTGAATCACTCGAATTTGAGCTTAATTGCATAATTAGCTTACTTTAAAAAGGGGGTTTTATACGTTAAGCAATCCGGGCAAGTTTGGGCATTGGTTTGGGTATCCTTGAGCTAAGGAAGCACCTTTGGTGCTTTCGTTTCGCGAAAATGGGGCTCGGTTAGTATGGTTGTAGTTCAAACCCATTCGGGGCCTTCCCGAACTTTTGCTTCAAAAATGAGTTTTAGTGACTTTAAAGGGTTCCTTTGGGCTTAATTAGGAATATAGCAAGACTAGGGTATGATTGGGAATCTCGAACCATGCTTAGGAGAAAGAAAGCTCGGTTAAAGAAAGGGGAAATGTAGTTTTTAGCCATTTTAGTTGCATTTGGAACTTGTTGTGTGTTAGTAATGCCTTGCATTGAATATTTAGGATGTATTTAAGTTATTTGAGTAGATTATTGGAATTAATTGTGTTGATTGCTTCTTTTGGCATCTATTAGTTAATAACGTGCTTATATGAACTTTTATCGTGCATAAATGTGAGGGCGGCCTACTTTGTCGTCCCTCTTATGTGATATGTGTTATATTGATTGCCTGTGACTTGTATTGGGTTGCGCAACCTCTTTCGGACATGGTAGCGTCGAGAAACACGGGCGGCGTCGGGCTTGCCGTGCTCCCTCGACTACCATGGTGCCTATTCCCTTTCTCGTTGAGGCATACTCCACTACCCCAGAGGCGTGGTTCACCTGCTAGGCATGGACCTACCTCGGGAGGAAGGGTCGTAGAATCGGGATACATCGGGAGTATCCCATTTGTTGGTGTTTGGGGTTTGCCGGCATGTTCGTGATGCTCGTGGTTCGTGGCTCGTGGATGAAGACTTGGAAGTGGAACCGTATCCTTTTTAAAAGTGGTTAATTGCTTGGTTTATTGTCTTGTTGGTTTATGTGGATTATATATGTTTTCTTGTGTTTGCATATCATATTGCACGTTGGCATGTTGCATCACCTCCCTCGCTGGGCAACATTGTTGCTCATTCCTCATTTAATATGTTTCAGGTAAAGCTGAGGTGAATCCTCAGCTGATAGAAGAAGAGGAAGAAGTGCTAGTTAAGCAATTTCGGTGACTTTTTGTGTGATAAGGTTGTCTAAAATGAGAAGCTTACGTGGAGTTGTTGTTGATTGCCTTTTTGTGACCTTGGGGTCTTGAGTATAAATGGTGAATGTAATGATTTGTAATATTGTATGTTGGATATAAAGTGGAATGACATGTAATAATCCATAGTAAACTTATTTTTTTGCATGCTTGTGGGATTAACAAACTTGAAAGTGGAACTTGGCTATTGTTGTATCTAACTACCTATAGTTAAAATTAGAAATGCTTTGCTTGCTTGTGTGTTATATGTAATTGTTGTTCCAAGACTCAGATGGCCTTGTGATTGCGGGTGGCCCATAAAAATCTTGGAGGATTTGTTATAAGAGTTGTTGTTTGTGGATCTAGCATCATGGTGTTTTTGTGCAGGTACCAGTTTAGTCCTATAAACAGGGGAGACTCCGTCCGTTTTCCCCTAAAATTTTGTGCCTGGGTTTGGAATTGGGTGAGAATAGAATGATAAATAGGAGTCCCGGTCTCGTGAGGGATCGGGGCGTTACAATGGGCCTCTCTGGGTAGCCTCGGGTTGCCAGTGTTGGTTGCTCTAGCTCCGCTGCTATTCCCTTTCTCGCTTGGGTTGCCTCCCAGGGAGATTTGGGTCGTAGATTGATGGATACTTCCGGGGTATTCCAAACTGGTGTTATAAGGTGGTTTGGGCCGGCGCGTCATCGTTAAAGTCATCGGAATCGTGATCGGTACTTTACTCGCTCGAGTGAACCATAGCCTTCAAAGTGTGGTATAGCTTTGATTGGTTGTGTTAATGCTTTCTTTAGTTGTTTAATTGTATTGTTGTTTGTATTGTATGCCTTTTATTGATTGTATCGCTTAACTGTACCTTTTTGCATTGCACGATCTTATTTCTCTCCACTTCGATATCTGTCTCGCCCTCACTGAGTATACGTGTTGTGTATACTCACTCCTCACCACCACATTTCAAGAAATGCCATATTAGCTGGAAAGTTCGTGATTTCGTGAAAGTCCGTGCTTGAAGAGTTGTCTTGAGTGCCTATGTGACTTGAGTTGTCAAAGTTGTAAAGTTGTATGCTTTTATGTTGTATGTAATTATTGTTAAAAGAAATGTAATATAAATCTAGCTATGTAGTTGGAATGGTTTGATAAGTTAGATTATGTACATAGTTAATGTAGCTTAACTTCAATGCATGGCTGTAATGTGCAAAGGAAAAGAATTAGAATGGCATGATAGTTTATTTTATGCAGTAGCTTAGTATGGTTTAATTGCCTAGATTGAATGTACTGGTCAAAATGAAAAGATAGGTTTGTTTTTAAATTGAAAATGTATGTATACTTGCTGAGTTTAAATTGTTGAGAACCGAGGCTCGGATGGCCTTGAGGAAGTTTGGTCTGGTTGGACACGGTGGTGGTCCATTTATATGCTATTACAGGTTTTACATTTCGCTTATAAACAGGGGAGACTCCGTCCGTTTTCCCTGAAAATTTTGCCCAGGTTTGGTTTGGGTTGTGATTAGTTTGATTGATAGAACTCCCAGTCTCGAGAGGGATCGGGGTGTTACACACAACACTAAGTAATCCAATCCAACCCATATTACTGACTAATAGTGGATAATCATATTTCTTAGAGGTACTAAATACAAATCCATGAATGAGCAAAATGAAGGTTGCATTAATGATAAAGATCTATGGGAAAACCGTTAAAAAAGATTGAACATGTGAGAGGATCCGAACGAATTCTGCTTTCATTTCCCCTGTATGGAGCACAGCGTTACTTACGTTATGGTCTTCAGCAGGCAGGCTTAACTCTAGGTGGCTAGGAAGGCTCGCTAGGCTAGCAGCCATACCAAGAATGAATGTGTAATGATAATGATTCCACACTAGGCTCAATAAATAATTGAAGGTAGAAACGGGATCCTAAACAAAAAAAGAGTCCATGACCCCTTTTTAGAGCGTATAAGGTCATTAACTCCTCGCGCCGCTGCCGCCATTTCTAGGACCGACCAACGCCTCACCTGCACAAGTACCTACGTAGTGTAGTCTCAGTCACACATTTAACATAGCGTTCGGACTCATATGCCTTCCTAAAGCAGGGGTCTTCAAGCCTACTGCGTACGATTAGCCAGCCTTGCAGCGGTAAAAAGATTAGACGTCCCCCTACGCTACAATTCCCTACTGTCCAAACCCGGTGCCGCATTAGGTTAGGGAGCTGGACGATAATAGCTGCTTCATATCCCAAAGCGCGCTGCCCTTCTAGGTGCGCAACACTAAGTAATCCAAGCCAACCCACATTACTGACTAACAGTGGATAATCTTATTTATTAGAGGTACTAAATACAACTCCATGAATGAGCAAAATGAAGGTTGCATTAATGATAAAGATCTCTGAGAAAACCGCTAAAAAAAGATTGAACATGTGAGAGGATCCGAACGAATTCTGCTTTTATTTCCCTCGTATGAATCACAAAGTTACTTATGTTACGGTCTTCAGCAGGCAGGCTGAACTCTAGGCTAGGAAGGCTCGCTAGACCAACAGCCAAACCAAGAGTGAATGTGTAATGATGGTGATTCCACACCAGGTTCAATAAATAATTGAATGTAGAAAAGGGATCCTAAACAAAAAAAAAGAGTCCATGACCCATTTTTAGAGCGTATAAAGTCGTTAACTCCTCGGGCCGCTACCGCCGTTTCTAGGACCGACCAATGCCTCACCTGCACAGGTACCTACGTAGTGTAGTCTCGGTCGCACATTTAACATAGCGTTTGGACTCATGTGCCTTCCTAAACCAGGGGTCTTTGAGCCTGTTGCGTACGATTAGCCAGCCTTGCGGCGACAAAAGGATTAGACGACCCCCTATGCTACGGTTCCCTGCTATCGAAACCTAGTGCCGTATTAGGTTAGCGAGCTGGACGATAATAGTTGATCCATATCGCAAAGTGCGCTGCCCTTCTAGGTGTGCAACACTAAGTAATCCAAGCCAACCCACATTACTGACTAACGGTGGATAATCATATTTCTTAGAGGTACAAAATACAACTCCATGAATGAGCAAAATGAAGGTTGCATTAATGATAAAGATCTCAGGGGAAAACGCTAAAAAAAGATTGAACATGTGAGAGGATCCGAACGAATTCTGCTTTCATTTCCCCCATATGGAACACCGAGTTACTTACGTTACGGTCTTTAGCAGGCAGGCTGAACTCTAGGTAGCTAGGAAGGCTCGCTGGACTAGCAGCTAGACCAAGAATGAATGTGTAATGATGGTGATTCTACACCAGGCTCAATAAATAATTGAATGTAGAAAGGGGATCCTAAACAAAAAAGGAGTCCATGACCCCTTTTTAGAGCGTATAAGGGGAGTTTGAATTCCAAACCTTTTCTCTCGAGTATACCCATTACCAAAAAATGGATATCACTTTGGGACACATGCGGATAGCCGCCTCGCGTGGCTAAAAGTAAGCCATTTTTCAGACAAAGTAGATAAAAAAACAAAACTATAGTGATAGGACAAGGCTAAGGCAGTAATCTCGACAAAGATTAGGATGAGCTTTGATGAATAAAAGAAGAGTTGGTATAAATTCTCATAGGTGAAGCAAATCAAACCTATTTTCAGACAAAGTAGATAAAAAAACAAAACTATAGTGGCTAGGGAAGCTTTGGAGATTCTATGGGAAATTGAAAATGTCGAAGCGAGCTGTAGTTTATAAATAGTAAGATGAGGAGATAACGGGCGAATGATATTTTTTCTATTATTAATTAGATTGCCATGTCTGATTAGGTCATTACATAAGAAATCCGACAATGCATTTAGAAATTCTTTCTTTTCTTCATTTTTGATTCTCTTATTTAGTTTTTTTATATATTAAAAAATACATTTCTTATTTTTTGATTATCTAATTGTTGATTATTCTTAACCTGCAATTTCATTTGATTTGCTTTCTTCTTTGACTGCTCTGCTCCCTAACAAAATGACGAAAGACTTGTTGGAAATTACAGGTTGGCTTGGTCCAACCAAGAAAGACATGGGGTTTTTTAGGCTGGGCATCAAAGTTGATGTCTTCTCCTACGAAATTTCTATTCTAGTTGGATGAAAACAACACTCCTACCAGTCTTCCTCTCCCTATCGGTCGACCATCTTCTACCCTTGTAATACCCGAGCCCGGAATATGAATTTTCTTTGTTATTATTTTGAAAATTTTATTTCCTTAAATTCTTTGTGAATTAACTGTTACTTTCTAGTCGACGCAACGTGCATTGCATTTAAGGAGCGATAGCTAGATAACGATTTCCAATCCTCAGCAAATAGTAAAACTAGTATTTAGATGACTTAAATTTTATATTTTAAATATTGCTAGCTTTATTTGAACTTACCATAGCTGAAACGGCTTTAAAATGCGCGAAATAGGGGCCTTTGACCAAGTTTTAAGTGGTTTGACCTTTGACCTTTGACCTTTGACCATTTGACACCTTATAAGCTAAAATAATAGGCAAAATAAAAAAAAAAACAGCAGCAATTAGAGAGAGCAGGCCGTGAGCTTTGAGGGAGAAAAAAAAAAAGATTTCAACTTCCAATCTTTCATTCTTCGCGAGAGCTCGTGCGGGGTGATTATCGAGGCAACCAACGTTGTTTTCCTAGCGACCGGGAGTACCTAAGGTGAGGGAAGCATGTTATTTGCGCATTTATACGTTGTGTTAGTTAATTTTATCAGTTTTTAGATTTATCCGTAGATCGTTATTTAAAGCGATTTGATGCTTCTAAAATGTTCCTTAGCATTGGTAGAACATGTATTTATGGCTTTGTAACATTTTCTGCGGTTAAATGTTGTGATTGCAACTTAAATTGTGATATGAATAGTACTTTGTGAATAGTAAAACCTTGAAATGTTGAAATTGCGCTGTTATGCTTTCCGTTGATGTAGAAACGTGCTAGGTATGCTAGAATGCTAAAATGTGTGGTTTGTTTGGGTTGCGTAGTGGAAAAAATGAGAATTAAGCCTTTGGGAAAGTCGGGGTCGTTTAGGTCGACTTTGGCGTTTTCTCGTTTTGCGTGTTGGCATTGCTTCGGGAAGCCATGGAAGCACTTTTGGTGTGAATATGGCGTTGGTTGGGTGTTTGGTTGTTGTAGTTGTAGTTCAAACGAGAAAGGGGGAAATCGGGGCTTTGCGCGAGTTCTAGGGTGAAGTAAGGTTTCGGGGTCTTTAGACGTGCCTTATGGTGACCTAGGAGGGTTGGCGAAGTCGGTTTCCAGAACTCGTGGCTCGTTTGGAAATGGTAGCATTTTGATAGTTGGGGCCGAGTTGGGTTTTTGTGTGTTTACTTGTCTTTATTCTTATAGAATGCTTAGCATTACTTGAATTACTTGTTTGAGTTGTTTTGAATTAAATTGCTGCTATTGTGTGCGAGAGTAACCTACTTTGTTATTCTCCCACGTGTGGTTTATCGCTTGTTTATTGCTTGTTTATTGTCTTGTATCGAGTCTTGCATGGCATAGTGTCTCGCACGTGAGTGATGGGCCTCTCTGGGTAGCCTTGAGTTGCCAGTGTTGGTTGCTCTAGCTCCGTTGCTATTGCCTTTCTCGCTTGGGTTGCCTCCCAGGGAGATTTGGGTCGTAGGATTGATGGATACTTCCGGAGTATTCCAAACTGGTGTTATAAGGTGGTTTTGGGCCGGCGCGTCGTCATCGAATTCGTGGTTGAAAGTGGTTCGTGAAAAGAGTATCGTATCCTTTGATTGAGTGTTTGCAGCTTTAAATACTTGCATTGCTTTATTGTTGGCTTTGGATGTATCTTTATATGTTTTGAATGTATTGCTTGGCTAATTGCATTGCATACTCCTCTCATCTCCGTCCTTGAGACCAATTGCCCTCGCTGAGCAATAGTTTTTGCTCATTCCTCTCTATACTATGTTTTTACAGGAGTAGTTGAGGCAGACCCTCTCGAGGTAATTGAGGAGGAGGAGCAGGTGGAGGTGTTTCCGTGATAGCACTTACCTGCTTTGCTGGTGGTTGGTTACCAGTTTTGTGCAAACCTTGCTGTTATGTATATTGCGTGAGGAACGCTTAATTTTGAGGCTTGTAGCCTTGTATATATATTTTCTAGTTGAGATCTTTATTAGTCTTATGTTGAAATGGATTAAAGTTTGTAAGTTGTAAACTTATACTCGGATGACTAGTGAAGAATGCATGCTAATGGCTAATGGTTTAGTGGCATAAGTACTTGTGTAGTATGCATATCATTTTTGGTTTGGAAAGTTGGATAATAAGAAATGTATGTTTTATAGAAAGTTGGCTTGTTTTGATTGTTTTATAGCTTTCGCAAGTGTTATATTTTTTTTAGGGTTTTCGGATTGTCCGCGGTACAGAGGAGACTCCGTCCGTGTGTCGGGTCCGGGCTTGGCCTTTTGCGGGGTTGGGTCGGGGCGTGACAACCCTCTCCCTATAGGTCGAGCGTCTACCTTCCTCTCTTTATCAGTTGAGCGGAATTCCATCCAGCCTCTCCTTACAATTCAAGAGTGAAGTTTAAGAAAGGCTCTTATCTTATTCTTCCTAGAATATAGGAAGGAGATCTGACTTCCTAGAAGGAGATGAGCTACCTAGATTTGTATATGTATGGGTCTCGGTAATTGAAGAGAAAAGACAGGATGGAGTTGCCACCTAAGATTGAGTATGGAAAAATCACATGATTTATTCTATAAAATGATTTTTTGTTTGAAAAGTGACTCCATATTAGGAGTGAGTCCAACTAATCAGTTTTAACCAAACAAAGGCTAGGTCTGGGGGTTCGATTACGGTATAGGGAAGGGCTTAGGCAGCCTTCACGTCCAAGGCTTGGTACTACCTATTCTTAAGATGAATTGGCTATTAATTAGATTGAGTCTCATGCATGTACGGACACATAAAGCATAGGTCGTAGATGCTACATGTAAAAAGTTAGATATTAAAAATCACGCAAACACATATTAGCATTCGCATACAGATAACACATGAGAGTTTAGAAAGAACACACATTAGAAAAGACGTTTGATGGATAAATTGGTTTATATAGTGGTTATCTTTGGAAGAGAAAGCCTATCCATAATAATTATGTCCCTCTTAGCCGGTTACGTGACAGCTCTCATCTTTCCCGGTTTGTTAGGTTTCGAAATAAATGATCTATACATAGAATCCAATTTCAAAGTCGAGTTTGAGACTACTTGACATCTTGCAATTTACCTTCTGGATTTTTTTTCTTATAAAATGACTTCCTATCCTTAGAGGGTGTTATCGTCTTTTAAAGGAAGAATCAAGGAGCACCCACCAGTAGTAGTGAATACTCAGAACATGAATTCCTTTAGCGCGTTGGATCATCAAAGAATGGATAAATTCCTATCTCTAGTAAGACCACTCATGAGGGTTCATCAACTCATTTCTCAGTCAGATATTGGTCACAAAAAGTACAATTTGATTTTGTCACCAGCCTCATCTGGCTTTTCTAGCTTCATAGCTGATCCCTTGCCAGATGCTTAGTTAGAGCCATTCTTGTTGTGCTTTGAAAGACTACTCGGAGAAAGTCTTTAGGACATACATTCACCGCTTCGGCTTGCCTCTAGAAGCTTTATTTTGATACCTTAGCGGATTACTTGATTGAATCCTTTCAATATCTTGATCTCAATGATCGGATCTCGCACTTCCTTCCTCACCCACCTACCCTCTTTACTAGGTTTTTTGCCCTAAAATTCAATTAGACAAGTCCCCACTTCCGAGGCTAGCAACAAACAACCAACCTTGAGACCACTGCTCCCCCTGTGTATATGTAAACACAAGAAAGAATTGAAAAACGGCAAGCGCCGTATATTCGCCATTAGGAACTACGTTAATTAGAGGTTGTTACACCCCTTCCATGTTTGGGTGGTGGAGATCTTAAGACGTCTCTCCCAATATGGGACTTTTAATTAACCAAACATAGCCTCTTGATCGACTGGTTGGCAGTAGGCGTTGTTTCTCCTTTGAGATAAAGTCGGCCACTAATTGTTTTAGTCTTTCTGTTTGAGGTGCCTTTTGTTAAGCGAAGGTTCTCTCAAGTATGCTTTGTGGTAGGGCAGCCATTGGGATATCACGGTTCTTGGCCTATTTTCGTGCTATTACACCATTTATTAGTGTGGTAGTATGCGGAACAGGTGCACCCTTGTATATGCTTCATATCGTACTCAGTGATGATGTTGTCATTGTTGATTAGGAAGTCGCCAAAGTCTATGAATATGCTTTGGGTAGATTAAGGGAGGGGTAACAATAAGTTATCAAAAGTGCTTGATCCCTCATTCTGGTTTTGCTGAGTTTGCTTAACGCTTCAGGGTTAGGGAATTGAGAAAATATTTATCTCCTATCTCAATTCGGAGTTTGTTAAACTCCCACCATCCATATGGATCCACGACGGTTCATATGAAGTACCCTTTGAAGCGGTTTTCTACCCTTGCTTGGGTGGCTGGTGCTAATTACTGTGTTCTGGCACACTTGGACCATCACCGGTCTGCGCACTATGGGCACCTTTGGGCGATATGGACTAAGATGGAAATGTCGTTCAATCTTTGGATGGGGCGAGGCTATCTTCTCAATCTATATCTAAGTGGTGTAATCAACTTCCTAAGGAATGAGATGAGGCCCAGGGATCTTCAAGTAGTCCCATCCCAGATTAGATGACTTGTTTTCTCTAACAGTGTAGGCTTGCTTCGCATAGGCTAAACAAGCTAGGGATGAAAGATTTTCTTCAGTGGTCTACCCTTAGATCATGGATACAGAGTTGGTTGTAATACTGCCATTGGTACTACAGTACATCTTTGTCACGTGTCCATTAAGGAATTCTTCAAGGCCCTTGTCATCAATCGAAAATAGAAGATCGATCGCACTGATCCTTTGTTGGTGCGTTTCGGTCTTATATGGAAGGTTTATGACATGGTGGCAGTGAGAGGTCTTGATTTCATGGTACCTATCTTGGAATCAGGACCTGGACTAGGTAAGAAGAGTAGTTTTTTATCCCTCTACCCTGGGGCAAGGACGTAATTCTATATAATAGCATTTTTTCCATTGAAATAATCAGACGATTAAGAAACTCTCCGATCGGAGATGTATGCGTCATCTGATGAATGGCATAGTCCAATACTTGTTGATGATCACCTACTTCCATCATGGGCTTTCACTCACAGTCATAAATAGGCATCTCTCTCAAAGATGACTCCCACTTAAGTAATACTCTAACACTAGCTTCTGAAACACACCTACAACTATTTCTTAAATTCTATGCTTTCTGGGCCAAATACTAGATAAAAGCAAGGATAAAAGCAGGGATTGACAAAACTAAAGGCGCACATGCATGAGCATGAGATTGATGCCCTGATGGCTGGAAGGCGAATTTTTCTTCATACCCCCGATCTGGCTAGTCCTATTTTCATGTTTCATGTTGTCACCTTCGAAATAGATGCTTAAGTCGATCCACTTGCATTGGTGGTCTCTCTCTTCCTTCATCGCATGCGCTTCGCTTCGACCAGGGTGCTTTTAAGATGGCTTCTTTCTTTGATTGTCTAGTAGAGTAGATTCCTTCCCTCGATCTGGTCGTCCGTAACAATCAGATCTTTCACTTTCTTATATAAAGCTACTTTGGTGCAGGACAAAGAGGAGTGGAGCAGACTCATGCCTTAGCTACTTGGCTACAGTTCCAGCATAGAACTAGTGAAATCTATTTTCATTGACCAAGCCTCAATAGGCTGCTCCTGCTCTTGGTCCCCAGGGAAAATGGGATGACAAAGAGTTGCTGCTTCACCTAGGTTGGTTGGCTTGGTCCAACCAAGAAAGGCATGGGAGTCTTTGGGCATTGCTTGAGCTAAGTCAAGCTTGGATCGTCTTAAGTCAATACTGGCTATCTCTCTCTTTATACGCAATATCTTTATTTAAGTCAAAGACTAACTATTGATTTATGCTTGTAGTTCCTCTCTTGTTAGTGTAGTGATACAGATACTCCTCTATGTGAATGGTATGGCTTTCAAAAGATGAGTAAGAGGCGACCGATCTGTCTATTCTTATTCTACCTCTAAATGAGATAAGAAGTCTTTCTCGAGCTCGGGAAGGTATTGTACACAGGAGATTCCACCTATTAGGAAGTCTCATCTTAGGGATTTAGCTTAGGGAAAAAATCATCTTACTCAATCACACCTCTTACCTAAGTAAAATAGTCATTCCTTATTTCCCTCTGTTCATTTACATGGAACAAAACTTTTTTTATTGTAAAAAAAAATCCAACTAAGTGAATGAACTCTTACATGGTCTACGGGGCCTAGAAGACCAGACAAGGAAAGATTCCATATCTAATACTTCTCTTCTAACAACTGTCCTAACAAACATACTACTTCAATGATTGGACCAATTGAATTGGAAAAGAAAGACCGGATTTATTTATATAGGATACCACTTGCACTGAATGACTGTCTTGCCCAGAATTGAAGGAAGGAGGCTATCCCGTGCTACCAATCGTGCTAAGAAACGTGCAATCAAGCATGATTTCATTTTCTTTCTTTAGGTTAAGTCTGTATAACAAAAATAACCTATTTAGCTTATTATTGCAATTAAAAAAACCAATTCTCGTAAAGATAAAATTCGATAGCACAAGAAAGAGAGATTCTGGAATCTCTTGACTTCATTGCTACGCACATACTTTTCTTACTCCAAGAGCAAAAAGAAGATCATATCATCAGTTATACTATACGAAATATAGGAGTAGTAGTACTTGCTAAAGCTAAATGTTGTATCCTCCTCGACACATGAAAGCTAAACATAGTCTAGTAGATAAGCCAAGTAAAGAGTGCCAGATACAGATGAAAGACTTTAATCTCCTTTTGAGATAAGTCAATTCCTTATTCAATCCTCCCCCGAGAGGTACTTCTATTGAAGCTTTAGAGAATCCAGGTCCAGCGAAAGACTAAGTAAGGTACGATATAAAGTCCAATCAATCTCCTACAACAGACAATAGAGGGCTCTGACCTGACCACAGTTAATCAATCTATTGTTCTGGTTCTATAGAGTCTAACCCCGAAAATAGAAGACTCCTCTTTGTTAGCCTGGTCCAGGTGTGGGATATCTTTCCCATCTAATATAGTAGCCCTGCCCTTCCGACAAGAGCAGTTACGCCTTCTCCTAAAGCCCTTACTAAACAACTTGGAAGATTCTGGTTTGATATAACCTGGACTTTGCCTAGCTACCATGGAAAGCATAGCCAGAAGAGCTGACAAAATAGCCATGTTACTCTCGGACCTTACCTTAATAAAGGAAGAACTTAAGCCTTTATTAAAAAGAAAAAAACCCTAAGATGAGCTAACTTGGCTTGATTCAGGAAATGGAATCACAGCAAGAAAGAAGGCTAGGAGAGATAGCATACTTTATTTTATTTTTTAGTCTTTCTACCCGCAGATGACTGAACTACCTTTCCTTTCGAACTGAATATCTCGCTAACTCCATTTGATTATTTAATAAAAAAATACTAGCTAATAGAGTGGATTCCTTCCATAAACTAAAGAATTTACTTACCTTCAGCCGGTATCATTTAGCTTGAGACAAGTTTTCTTTTTTTATTATATATATCACCGTTCAAGTGGAAGACTAATAAGACTTTTTTCTCAACAAACGGTCGATTCTCTAAGAGAGGATTTGTTCATAGCCGAGTCTGTCAAAGAGCTTGGCTTAGGTAAGTATTCAAAAGCAGTCTCCTTTCATGACCACTTTCCAGTAGAGGGATCTTTTTTCTTATTATTCCCTTCCCTCCTTCTCTCTTCCATCCCATGGTGAAGCTCTCGGCTTGGACCTTGCTTACCTTTCTCCCCCCGCCGCTTGCTGATCTTGCTCCTGAGTCCTCTCTTTGCCTTTAGTGGGAACTCTTATCAGACTGACGAGTTGGTTAATCAAGGATTCTTGTATTACTCTGGGAAGGTAATATAAGTATAATAGATAGCAGACCTTTGATTTCTCTCCTTTAAAGTAGTTTTTTATAAGAACTGTAAGAGCTTAGTTTTCCTCCAATGCTTACTTCTAAGACTGCATCCATAGGGATTCGTTAAGAGCTCAAATCAGTTACAGTTTGACTATGTATCTTCCTCCCTCACTAAAAAGTTAAAGATCTTACACAACCATTCAACTATTAAAAACCACTTATTCTTAATCATTCATAGACTAAACTGTATTCAAATAAGTGGTAAAGACTCCTCTAAAACTAAAAAGAAGAATTGAGGGCAATAAGATAAAGCATAGATGCCTATTTAGCCTACTGACTGCTTTACCTAATTAATGAATGACAAAGAAAGACTCTATTCCATAGCTTATTCTTGTCCTCGCTTGGAAGGCTATGAGACAGATTCACAGTAAGCACAGCTCTTGCTTATACCCCCTTGAATTGACATCTCTTCATGCTTGGCACACTAAGATATGAAGGATTCAATTCAAAAAAAAAATGAAACTTCTTAGTAAGACTTATTGTGCCAAAGGTCATAGAAGGGGGATGAAGATCTATCCCTAAGAGCTAAGAAAAGCATACTAGAAGGAGAATGCTACTACTCCGATTACCTATTATCCCCCTTATCCGCGCTTTGACTTGATTTAATGATTGGTCCCCCTAGATAGGTATTACTTCAATGACCTTTCTATCTTCAAAGGTAGAAAAAAGTTTAAGGAAGAGCAATGCTTACCTTACCATACAATTCAAATAAAAAAAAAAGAGTAGATTGGTCCATTGGGAGCTACTACTTTCCTCTTTGTTCAAATGCTCGGAAATCTGAAACTGGACTTGAACTTGAAAGAATGGGGAATTAAAGTAAAGCATGGCATGGGAAATCTCAGTATAAAATAGAGCATGAAGTAATAAAAGGGGAATCCCGATAGTAAATGAAGTTATCTTTCCTAGTTAAGTTTGACATTACGATTAGTTGGGAATGAACTAGATTTAGCTACTTGTACTGGGGATTGGCTTAGTAGGAAGATTAAGTTTCGATATGACTTTAATCGAGGAAATCTGTTCTTACTTTATAATGAATAGTGAAGTGAATGTGGACTTAATAAGTGCCTAAGCACAATGAAAAGACTGGGATTGACGGATTTGGCATGCCTAGCTTTATGGTGAATCAAATAGATAGAGTAGATACCGAATCTCATTCCTTATGAATTGTTTGGTTCATTCCAATTCCAGTCTTTAGTAAGTCAAGGCATTCGGGAGCAGGAGATCGATCCGTTCTTTGCAACATCCAAGGTCAGGGAAGCTTTGGGATCGAACTCTAAGAAAAGAACAAAGGTAAGACATGAATTAAGCATGGGAACTTCCTTTATGTCTGAAGCAAGATTTGTACTTGGATCGAACTCTCGGGTTTGGGGCATTTTGTCTACCTTGGATGACCTGAGGAAAGAGAATGATCATTAATCCGTCTGAGCTATGGTTCCATTCTTTGTTGAAGTTAGCCTTGCTTGGAAAGGCATAAGTGGGAAATCGAATATCTAAAGTAGCTCATATTCTCGATGGATTAGAAACCTTACCTTAGCGTGATTCCATGCCTGACTTTCCTGATAGCAGAATCGATAGATGTTCCCATGGAGTGGTAACTATTGGAAATTAGACTTCATCTAAGCACGCAAGAAGTTGGTAAAGACTAATTACATACAGAAATTACCCGGGTAACTAGTTAAAAGAGAGATTGCCGATACTTGTCGATTGGTAAAGGGTGAATAGGAGAGAAAGTTCTTTTTATCTTTACTAATATTGTGGCAAAAGTCAAAGTACGTAATAGAATCCTATTTATCCTTTTACAAAGGCTTTGGTTTACTAGTCAAATGAAAAAAATGGACAAAAGGCTCATCAAGAGTGTATGTCATTCGCTCGCCAACTTCATAAGATTTGTACACTCATTGACATTCCCTTTGGGTCTAATGCGTTTTGTTTTCCCAATCGATATTCCTGCTATTTCTACACCAGCCCCTATATGTACTACCGGAAATGGACCTACTAAAGTCCCTGCACTAGGTAGGAATTCCTATTGAACTTATGACTACAACAACTGGTTTTGTATTTGATCGTACACTCGTTCGGTTGGTTAATGCAAAAAACTCTACTAAGCCTTGTTTTTAATCATTGATGGTGATGTATGCAGGGAGAATCCAACACCAGTAGAAGTAGATCCTGCCTAAGTGGTTGATCCAATTCACCTAGGAGGGGCAAAGTCGTTGTTCCTAGGTAAGCACCATCTAGGTCCACATCTCTACCTACATCGTCCTCAAAATATTTTCTATTGGGGAATTAGGAGAAGCTAGCTAACTACGTTCGTGCTTGTCTGCCCAAACTGTGACATTCCCCTTCTTCTTCTTCCTGTTACAAAATCAAGAGAACTTGATGCTATCACTTTTTCTTTTTCATTCGAAAGAATATAATGTCAGTTTCTTTAGTCTCGGTTGATGCGTAAGGGTGCGGTAGCCCGGAGCGTTGGTTGTTTTCTTGATCGGCTTAATTGACGGCGTTCGCTCCAAGTGTGATACCCCGAACCCGACACGTATTTAATAGTATTTAATTACATTTAATTATGTGTTATCTTAAATACTAACTGTGAGGACCCGAGCGTTCATTACATGTGAATTCATTTATTTTAATCATTATTCAAAAAATAATATGTGCATTTACATGACTTATTTAGTGTTTTAAAATTTTTGACCTTTCACCTTCATTGACCAACTACGACAAGGTGGGAATTTTTGTGGGATTAGAAATTAAAAAATGCAAGGTTAAGTTAGTCAAATTTTGGGCCAACTTTGGGATTAACTCTGAACCAATTGGGTAAGATTTAGGTGGAAAATTATATATGGTTGGAAAGCTCTACAAGTCTAGTTTCTAGGGCTTCAAACCATTCGTGAATTGGAGTTTTCTAGAAGAAGTTATAGTTGTATTCATAAGGTGTCGCAGAGCTGTTTTACCTACGCGGGTTTGACCGAACCTTTGACCTTTTGACCTTCTATTTAAGTTATTTTCATCCAACCAAAGCTAAAAACATTTTTCTCATCTTCTCCACCAGCCAAGAGCCATTTCCTCACATGAATAGTAAACCCTTTCACATTTTAGCTAATATCTTAACTTTGGAGTGGAACCAAGCTGCAATTCCAACGTTTTTGAGTTCGTAACGACTTCTAGCATCTTTCTATCGGAGATTTTAGCTTTATTTTTGCAAAAAAATGTGAGGGCATTTTCTAACCCATTTTTCAAAAGTCATTATTTATGTTATAAATTGCTAAATTTATGCTTAATATTTGTTATTTAGATGATAGAGAACATATTTCTTGTTTTATAGCTTGTGTAGAGTCAATTTTGTTGTAGTTAATGATTTGCAAGATATGAATATAAATGTAGACAAGGTGTCTGTTTAATGTTCTATGTGAAGTATAAGGATGTGTTAAATGATAGATTAATGAGTATAGATAGCTCAAATGCAAGAAAACATCAAGAGAATTCAAGCATGCAAAATGTGAATTTCGGACAGTGCACTGCCCCTATTTTTCGGAGACCTTTTGACATAGTAGACCAGCTCATAAATTAATGTAAATTGTACAGAAGCTAGATTAGGAAGTTTAGAGCAAATGTTAATTTCTAGGACTAAGGCTAATTCTGACGTTTTAGGCCTCTGATCACAACATTTCCAAAATGTGTCCTGAAACTCGCTACTACTGGACAGTTTGTGCAGTTGCACAGGAAAGGTCATAACTTACTGATTTTAAACTGGAATTAAGCTCTGGTTGATTCTAAAATCAACTACACTCGAAAAGCTACATTTATCTGTAAAAACCAGAGAATGTAGAGTTCAAGAGCATAGGAAACGAATTTGATAAATTTAAGGTCCTGTTAGAAGTTTTGAAAATGGGCATGTTTTCATGAAAATCTACTTGCTATGTGTTGTATTCCATATCTATCTTGTATATTAGAGTTCATAAGTGAGTAAGAGCATTCTTTCGATAGTTTAGAAGTTTTTATGGTTATTTTCATGTTAGATCAATGATTAGTTAATAATATATATATTGAAGACCAAGTATTTGAGTTTATGCTTGAATGAAGTGTTTTATTGTAGAAGTTTGAAAATGTTCTAGTTAAGTGTTTTAAGTGTTCTACATATATTAACTTAGTAATTCTAGCATGTTAAATGTCTAGTTAGTCTATGTGATTTAGAACCCCATGCATGCTAAGTGGAATACTCGAGAATGAATGTAAAGTTAACTTAGATTGTTAGATTGTTAATAAATGTCATAGTTAAAGAGTATTTAAAGTTATATGCATGTTGTTGACCAACAATTTAAGATGTTTGCAAACCATGATATAAGGTAAAAAATGTTTCAAACATGTTAGTGAGATGATGTAAAGTAGTTAAGTTTGATGTGTTAATTAACTGCAATCAAATATAAATTGCTCTTAATTAGGAATTCTATTTGAATTGCAAGTTTATGGTGCAAGAAAATATAGAATGACTTTCCTGAAATTAGCAGTTTTTGGGCGTTTAGGGGCTGACCAAGTTGGGCAGTTTTATTCCATCCTTAAATTGGTCATTTTAGACTATTATATGGTTTAATAGCTTGTATTTAGGTAGGAAAAAATGTTGGTAGTTGAAGAGGCATGTTGGTTTGGCTTGGAGATATGTTTTAGTGGTTATTTTGAGTCTATTTGACTAGTTTAAGTGTATGTGTGTACTCTTATGTATTGTGTGAATTGAATATGCTTTATGGTTTTTCAAATTGCTAATGTTTACATACCTATCGAATTGTGGGTTTAATCTAAGAATATTTAACGTGTTGCAAAAAGTAGTGAATGTAATGCGTGCTAAAAAAAAATGTATTTGATAGTTATGATAGTTCAATGGAATCAAATGGAAATTAATAAGTTAATGGAATTATAAACTAGCTTTAGTTGAGAATGAATGTATAACTTTTTATATAGATAGTTGATTGTATTATGTAGTGGAATGGAGGGAGTTGGTGCATTCGGAGAATATGGAAAGGGTTCTTAACTAAATTCTTACAGGTTTGGCTTTCCAAGGCGAGGGAGTTGCACCTTATTTACATTTCTCTATTGAATATGTTAAATAGTTTTATGCAATTAATGTGATTTAGCGTATTCTAACAAGATTTGTCAGTTTTATAGTTAGTTGAATGAGTTTAATGGTTAATGCTCGTTATTTCGCTTTTATTGTTGTCAATTGGTTAATGTGCGAGAACAACCTCTTTTGTTGTTTCTCAATTATGTGTTTATCGGCTTACCTTGTTATATTGCTTTTATTAATACTTTTTGTGTCATCGAAATAATGGTTGTGCAACCTTATTGTCAGGGCGGATGCGATGGGCCTCTCTGGGCGGTAGCGGGCTTGCCAAGGTTGGATGCTCTAGCTCCGTACCCTATTCCCTCACTCGCCTGGTACGGAGATTGCCAGGGGTGTTGGGTGTCACGCCCCAACCCGACTTATAGAGGTTAGACTAGGGTGGGATCTAATCATTTACACTAATTCACATACTTAATCATTTGTTTAGATTTAACACTTAACGTTAGCCTAGAACTACAAAATATTTTTCGAAAAACCAGTAGCATAACGGCTGTATTTAGGACCATTTGGTTTGACCTAATTTCTAAACGTCTCAATTATAACAATCATTAATCCAATTCCATTAAGGACTCCTATTTGGTCATCAACTGTTATGCCTGCTAGTTTATCTCGAAAGTCTTGTTTGATTAATAAGCCTAGCACAATGACTATATCATGTTTACTTGTCGATTCCTATGGCGCAAGTACCTATTGATCTTTAGCTTACTATTGAGCACCTAGGTAAAATTAGATAGAGCTACATCATTTGATTCTTCACCTAGTGATTGAGTTGCCTATGATAGTTACTAAATCAAAATAGTGATAGCAGCCCACAAGATAGTGTGTTCTTCTAGTTATAATCAGTACAAGCCAAAATTAGACCCCAAATTACAACGGGGGTCATTTACAACAACAAACAACATCAACAATATAAGAAATAGTCTTCAAAACAAACATATTGTTCACAAAATAGCCACATTCAGCAAGACACATAAGGCATGCAATCACTCCAAGGAGTCATCAATAGGCATGTTCTCCTCAGGTACCATTTCCTGATCTTCTTTACCTGTGATGATAAAAGAGGGTGAGTCCTTATGAACTCAGCGAGGGAGAACGAGAGATAACGTTTTGAAACTCTTTTCCGGTTAATCTTATGAAAAACCCCTTTTTGAAAACATGTCACGTATTACAAATAATAAGGTATGCCAAGTATAAGAATCGAATTGAACAACAGATACAATTACCAATCATTTCAAGGATACGGTGAGTTTTTGCTCTCAAGTTCGATCGGTGAGCATTTGCTCTCCATATCATTTTCGATAACAATTCTTACGGCTGGCTTCAATCATTCACTTATCACTCACAATTGTGTGTACTCTAGATATACTCCGAAATCTTACGACCCAACTCTCCGAGGGTGGAATGCCAAGCGAGAGAAGGAATTGGACCATGGTAGTCACGGGAGCACTGACAAACCCTATGCCGCCTGGCGTTCGTGAAACGCTACCATGCCACAATAAAAGGTTGCAACCTTGTATACAATGTACATTTATACCATTTAACAATTCACATTAGGAGAACAACAAAGTAGGTTGCCTCCGAGCAATTTCAAGATTACATATTACCAAGTAAACGAACGAGGCATGCTTGACATGAAATTTTACTTTGTAGAACACATAGAGTTATATGAACATTAAACGGGCAGCCAAGTAACACATATAAATCAAGTCATATAACTCATTTCGGGGTTCATGTATCAAGTATTAAGATTATACAAGCATGCAACGACGCTTACACGAGACCGGGTGCAAGAATAGCTCACTTATCAACATACAATCATCGGGAATCATATTTAGAGCTATAAGGACAATTACGGGAAGCCTGTTAACCATACAATTAAACACATTTAATTATAGGATCATCTCTTATCAAATAGTCATAAGCGCTAGGGCCTCAATTCCGTGTTTACACATGCGATTAAGCAAACCATTCATTAATTAATGATCCCAAGTCATGCATCAACCAAATTAAGCAACCCCAACCAAGCACAACAGCACACACAACATCTAAGTGCCACAATTCCTTGAGTTCAATACCTCAAGCAAGGTCTTAACATGATTTAAAGCATATCACTAAGCAAAAACCTTACTGCAATGATCTATTTTTCCACATTCAATTAGCCAAGCAATTAGTCTCCAATTTCTGTGAACCAAATTTCAATTTCAATCTTAATGAGTGATTTAAATCTAGAAACAAACCTCACTGCATTTGGAGTTCGGACTTAGGAGTTATGGCCAAAACCGTGAGACTACACAAAACTATCCAATTTTAGACACATTACAATGTTTTCCATGTTTGAGGGTCTTAGAAGCAGAATTAGCCTTAGCCTATTTCTAACAAAAATGTTCCGAACTACAAAATATAGTAACCTTCTAATTTGAATTCATTTTTATCAACATTTACTAGGTCAAACACACTTCGTTCTACATTGTCAGTAATCTGCCAGAAAAACGAGTTTGCATATCTCTAAGTTTCTAGCCAAAATCAAGCCATGCATGAGAAGATAGGCTCATATACACACATATACAATAACTACAGAGGTAAATATATCCATATGAGAGTATGCATGTGAGTTTTGAAAGCTTTTATAAGAGTTTAACTTACACTTTATGTAACACCCCGATCCCTCTCGAGACCGGGAGTTCTATCAATCAATATAAGCACAACCCAAACCCGGGCATAATTTTTAGGGAAAGACGGACGGAGTCTCCCCTGTTTCTAGGCAAAATGTAAAACCTAAAATAGTATATAAGTGCACCAGCACCGTGTCCAACCATATAAACACTTCAAGGCCATCCGAGCCTTGGTTCTCAACAAGTGAACACAAGTAAATATACATTTCCAGTTTAAATGCTAACCTATCTCTTCTTATCTTTGACAAGTACATTCATGCTTGGCAACTAAACTAAACTAACTTATTGCATAAAATAGACTATCATACCATTCTAACTCTTTTCCTTTGGACATTACAAACATGCATTGAAGTTAAACTATACTAACTGTATACATAAACTAGCTTATCAAACCACTTCAATAATCTAGTAAAACTTAAATTACATTCCTTTTAACATTAAACACATACATTACATGAAAATATACATCTTTGCATCTTTGACAACTCAAGTCACATAGCACGCAAGACAACTCTTCAAGCATGATCTTTCACGTAACCACGAACTTTCCAGCTAACAAGGCATTTCCTGAAATATGGTGGTGAGGAATGAGTATACACAACACGTATACTCAGTGAGGGCGAGACAGATATCGAGGTGGAGAGAAAGAAGATCGTGCAATGCAAATAGGTACAGTTAAGCAATTTAATCAATAAGAAAGCTTTCAATATAAATGACAATACAATGTACAATTAAAGAAAATATTAACACAACCATTCAAAGCTATACCACACTTTGAAGGCTACGGTTCACTCGAACGAGTAATGTACCAATCATGATTTCGATGACTTTAACGATGACGCGCCGGCTCACCCACCTTATAACTTCTGTTAGAGTACTCCGGACATACTCTGTCAATTCTACGACCCAAAACTCCTTGGGCGGCAACCCAAGCGAGAACGGGAATAGGACACGGAGCTAGAGCAACCAACCCTGGCAGCCCGAGACTACCCAGAGAGGCCCGTCACTCACGCGCCTGACACAATGCAATGCAATACGAGGGATATAACGATAATCGAGCAAGGCACTGAAGTGCAGATTAGTATCAACATGCGATACAATAAGCATTTACAATCAATAAAATAACAAGAACAACACTAACAAGCATTATCAACAATTGATATACAATTCAATCATAATCAAGTATAACAAGCATAATAATCCACAATAAGCATTATATAAGCAAGCATTATAAAAATCAACTAAAACACTAAAAGAACCCAACTTTTTCAATACTACTACTTCCAAACGAGCTATGAGTTTTGGAAACTGACATCACCACTCCTCCTAGGACACCATAAGCCATCTCTAAGGTCCAAGAAAGCCTACTTTCCCCTAGAATTCACCCAAAGCCCCGCTTTTCCCCTTTGCTCGTTTGAACTACACCTACCTCAACCGATCACCCAACCAATGTCATAACTGCACCAAAAGTGCTTCCATGTCGTCCCGAGACAATGCCTTCACACATTACGGGGAAACGCTAAACTTGAACTAAATGGGCCCAACTTGTATTAAGGCATTTTTCCTCATTTTTCTATTACACAATCCAATTAAACCATACATTTAGGCATTCTAGCATATCTAGCACCTTCCTACATCAACAGAACGCAAAACGAAGCAACTTTATCGTAACGAGGGTTTACTATTCATATTTTACTATTCCATTAGCATTTAAAATTTCAATTGCTATTTTCAATTGTAGAAAATGCTAAAAGTCTACAAATATGTGTTCTACAATTGTCAAGGAACATTCTTTAAGTATCAAAACAGATAAAATAACAATCTACGCATAATTCTTAAAAATTAAAGTTTAAACACAATTATTTCAAATGCGCAAATAACGATGAAACCCTCACCTTAGACGCTACTAGATGGTAGGAAAACCACGTTGGAATCCTCGAAAACAACACTGTGCAAGCTCTCGCAAAGATTTGAAGTTTTGATGTTGAAATCTTTTTTTTTCTCCTATGGTTTTGGCCCTTTCTTTTTTTTTTTCCAGATTTTTGCTTGTTTTTGTAATGTATTATGCATATATAAGATGACAAGTTGAAGTCAAATGGTCAAAGCTTCGGTCAACCCGCTAAACCAAAACAGCTATGCGCGACCTTACGAAAACGGTCATAACTTCTTCTAGAAAACTCCAATTCACGAACGGTTTGAAGCCTCAGAAACTAGACTCATAGAGCTTTCCAACCATATATAATTTGCTACCTAAATCTTCTCCAATTGGTTCAGATTTAATTCCAAAGTTGACCCAAAATTTGACTAACTTAACATTGCATTTTTTTATTTCTAATCCCAAGTTTGCCCTTTATTAAACATTTCAAAAATTTCCACCTTGTCCTAGTTGGTCAATGTAGATGAAAAGTCAACTAGTTTGGTCAAAGAAGGTGAAAGGTTAATAAAATACAATTTAAATGAACTTTAAATGCTATTGAATACATGCCAGGTTCGGGGTATCACACCTTAGCCTATTGATGGGTGAAGATGCACAAATGCTCTTGAAAATGTACAAAGGGGTCTTCTTTCTTGCTTTGGCCGAGAGGTAGCTTGTGTTCCCTTAATTTCTAACTTAGTTAGCTTGTGTAGGAGGTGTACATGTGTGTGAAACCAAAAGACAAGGAAGAAAACTAGCAAAACTTACCTTAGGCCAAAAATTAAGAGTTTTGAGAGCTTGTGTGCATTTTTCTTGCTTTGCTTGCTATGGTCAAGTCTCTTGGGATCCTTGAGAGCCTAGGTGAGTGTTAGAAGGTGAGCTTGTATGAGGCCCGACCCTGAATAACGTGTCCTACCTCAATTTACGTGCCTTAGACCCAAAATTATATGACTGACCTTGGATTACGTGCCCTGTCTTAGTTTTCATGCATGTCTCGTCATACGTGCCTTGACCTAGAATTGTGTACCATAATCCTCGACTTATGTGCCTGACCTCGATGTACGTGCAATGCCTAGAATTGTGTACCCTGACATCGATTTACATGCGATACCTCGATTTGTGTGCACTAACCTTGAACTGTATGCCCTAACTTAGGTTTAAGAGTCGTACCTCGATTTACGTGCATTGCATTGAATTACGTGCATTCACCTAAGGTTACATGCATTTATTTTAGAAATCTGTGCATTTATCTTGAAGTGCGTACCTTACCTCGTAGTGCGTGGCCTATACCTAGGAATGCGTGCCTGCATGCTAATCAATAAAGATTCCTGTACAAAGCACAAGACAATAAAATAATCATACACAATTCACTAACTATTAAAATAATATTATACTAATCCTACATATTCCACTAACAATATTCTAATCCTAATTCAAATTCTCTACAAAATCCACTAATAATAAATAATTCTTTCTACACAAACACCTGAACATTCTTTATTCTTTATTCTCACCCAAAACCAATGCACCTCAAATTCTACATTTACTATAATCCATAATATACTCACATGAATCTGAAAATTCAGAATTTTCCATGCTAATTTCAGCCATATCAAGGTCTTTGACCAAGCTTGAACAAAAAATATTCTATCCTAAACATTTTATGACACACACAAAACACAATGCATAAAATAATGCTCAAACACCCTACCCAATGCCTCACTTTCTCAGCCCTTTCACCACATATGCTAAAACAATTCAATTGTGCATTAGATGACTCACAAAAATAAGATTTGTAAGGCTCAAGGCTTACACACACACACAAGCTACACTCAACATGCTTCAAACATCAATTTTCTCTCAAAACTCTCTCATTCTCTCTCATTTTCGACCATGGCTGCCCTTTGAGCTCCCAAGACTCCTAACAACTCTCAAGGACACTCTAAGACTCTCACAAGCTCCGCCATAGCAAGCACAAGCAAGAAAGAATTAAGAAAACCTCACACGAAGCTCACAAAACTCTCTATCTCGGCCATAGGTAAGTTTTGATAGTTTTCTTCCATTTCTTTTGGTTTCACACACATACACACTTTCTTCACATGCTAACTAAGCTAGGATTTGAGGAAAGTCAAGCCACCACTCGGCCAAATAGGATCATCTCTTGTCAAATAGTCAAAAATGCTAGGGCCTCAATTTCGTGTTTACACATGCGATTAAGCAAACCATTCATCAATTAATGATCCCAAGTCATGCATAAACCAAATTAAGCAACCCCAACCAACCACAACAGCCCACACAACATCTAAGTGCCACAATTCCAAGCATTCAATACCTCAAGCAAGGACTCAACATGATTCAAAGCAAATCACTAAGCAAAAACCTTACTGCAATGGTCTGTATTTCCACATTCAATTAGCCAAGCAATTAATCTCCACTTTCAGTTAACAAAATTTTTATTTTAAGATTGATGAGTGATTTAAATATAGGAACAAACCTCGCTGCATTTGGAGTTCGGACTTAGGAGTATTGGCCAAAACCGTGAGACTACGCAAAATTGTCCAGTTTTAGACATATTACAATTTTTTCCATTTGTGAGGGTCTTAGATTCAGAATTAGCCTTAGCCTATTTCTGACAAAATGTTCAGAACTGCAAAATTGGGTGGCCTACCAACTTTCATGCATTTTTATCAACGTTTACTAGGTCCAAAACACTTCGTTCTACAAAGTCAGTAATCTTCCAGAAAAACGAGTTTGCATATCTCTAAGTTTCTAGGCAAAATCAAGCCATGCATGAGAAGATAGGCTCATATACACACATATACAATAACTACAGAGGTAAATATAGCCATATGAGAGTATGCATATGAGTTTGAAAGCTTTTAAAAGAGTTTAACCCTCACCTTCTCCTATTGATGGGTGAAGATGCACAAATGCTCTTGAAAATGCAAAAATGGGCCTTCTTCCTTGCTTTGGCCCAGAGGTAGCTTGTGTTCCCTTAATTTCTAACTTAGTTCGCTTGTGTAGGAGGTGTGCATGAGTGTGAAACCAAAAGACAAGGAAGAAAACTAGCAAAACTTACCTTAGGCCGAAAATAATGAGTTTTGAGAGCTTGTGTGCGTTTTTCTTGCTTTGCATGCTATGGTCAAGTCTCTTGGGATCCTTGAGAGCCTAGGTAAGTCTTAGAAGGTGAGCTTGAGCTATGGAGATTCAAGATGCAGCCATGGCCGAAATTGAGAGAGAAAGAGAGAGCTTGAAAGAGTTTTGAGAGAAATGATGCTTTGAGAATGCTTTGAGTGTGTGTGTCGGCATTGAGCTCTTCAAATCTGAAAATTCCTTTGTCATTTGTGCATTTTGAATTGTGAGGAGTGGGTGTGGTGTGTAGGCCGAGAAAGGCATGCTTGGGTAGGGTGCTTGGTTTTATTTTTTTATGCATTGTGTCAAGTTTGTCTAGGAATATTTTTGAAATCCTGCAAGGCAAGACAAAAGGCCTTGGTGGCCAGCCATATGGAGCAAGAATCTGAATTTTTTTTTTGTTTTAGGCTTATTTTATTGTAGGTTGATTGTGGTATTTGAGGTGCATGGATTTTGCAACTAGAATAAGGAATAAAGAATATTTAGTGTTTAGTGCTTTTGTCTTTTAGTGAATTGACTTTGGATTAAAATAATAGTTAGTGGAGTTTGTAGGATTATTTTAGTCTAGTGCATTGTGTAGGATTCTTTATTGATTAGCGTGCAGGCACGCTTTCCTATGTCTAGGGCACGCACTACAAGATAAGACACAAACTACGAGACAAATGCACATATTCTAAGTAAATGCACGCAACCCTAATTGAATGCACGTAAATCAAGACACGACTCTTAAACCTAGATGAAGGCACGCAGTTCAAGGTTAGGGCACACGAAATGAGATAACACACGCAATTCGAGGTCGGGCCTCACATCCTCCCCTCCTTAAAAGAATTTCATCTCGAAATTCAGTATTACCTTTGGAATAACGTCGGATACTGTTGCTCCATCAGGTCTCGCCTTTCCCAAGTTGCTTCTTCAACTCCATGGTGATCCCACAACACTTTCACCATCGGTATTGACTTATTGTACAACTCCCGATCTTGTTCGTCTAGGATCCGAATAGGCTTTTCTTATAAGACAAGTTCTCCCGAAGCGGCAACGGCTCTGGTTCCAAGATGTGCGATGGGTCAGGGTGATACTTCCGCAACATTGAGACATGGAAGATATCGTAAATATTGGAAAGCTTTTGGGGAAGTTCCAGGCGATATGCCAATTTGTTAACCTTCTCAACTATCTCAAACGGTTCTACAAACCTCGAGCTCAACTTTCCACCTTTACCATGTTTAATCAATCCCCTCCGAGGTGATAACTTCAAGAACACCTTGTCGCCGACCTCAAATTCCAAATTCCATCTCTGTCGGTCTGCATAACTTTTCTGCCTGCTTTGGGCGGTAAGCATCTGTTTTTGGATGAGGTGGACATTTTCAACGGTCTTCATAAGTTCTGGTAGAAGGGTCGTGTCAAAAGTCTTCGTCTCACCTACTGTATACCAGTATATTCGGGATCGACACTTACGTCCATACAATGCCTTAAATGGGGCCATCCCGTAGTGGCCTGATAACTGTTATTATAAGCGAACTCCGCTAGAGGCAGATACTTTTCCCAACCTTTTCCGAAGTCTAGAACACACGCCCTCAACATGTCCTCCAAAATTTGAATAGTTCTCTTAGATTGTCCATCAGTCTGAGGGTGATAAGCTATATTGAAACTCAACTTTGTCCCCAAAGCTTCTTGTAATGTCTTCCAAAATCAGGAAATAAAACGAGGATCCCTATCTGACACAATACTTACAGGCATCCCATGTAGCCTTACAATATCCGCCACATACATATCTCCCAGTTTCTCAGGACTATCCTCCTTGTTCATCGGTAAGAAGTGTGCTAACTTAGTCAATCTATCCACAATGATCCAAATGGAATCATGACCCTTTTGTGACCTCGGGAGGTCCATGACAAAGTCCATAGTTATATGTTCCCATTTCCATCGGGGAATTTCTCACGGTTGTAGTAAACCTGTCAGTCATTGTTGTTCTGCTTTGACCCTCTAACAAGTTAAACACCGTGCCACAAACTCTGCAATCTCTCTCTTCACGTTATTCCACCAATAGTATTGCTTCAAGTCCCGGTACATCTTTGTTCCACCGGGGTGAATGGTGTATCTTGAGTTATGGGCTTCTTCAAGAATCTTCTTTTTCAACTCTAGGTCATTAGGGACACAAATTCGATGCCTGAACCTCCAAATACCATCATTATGAAACTTGAAATCTGTGTTGCTTTCCTTAATCTTCTAAAACTGTTGATCCTTCTGTTGAGCCTCTCGTATCTCAGGCAACAAGGTCGACTGAACTTGTGTAGTGGCAAATAGTAATCTTTTTTGAGTCAATTGTGGTTTCCACATAAATGTTTCTTCTAACATCTCCTACACCTTAACCTCCAATTTTGCCATGCTCACCTTCCGACTTAAGGCATCTGCTACCACATTTGCTTTACTGGGCACATAATTGATTGTGCAGTTATAAGCTGAGAATTCCCTATCCTTAATTTGGATTTTACATGCTTTACAAGCTGAGCTAGTAACTAGTTTAGAACCCATCGGAGTACCGACTTCTACTTCGTAAGGCAAACATTCAACTCGTAATTTCACACATTGCACACATAAGGGAGTAATAAATGAATGAGTAGCACCAATTAGCACCCTAATAGGTTGATTCAGGATCAATAATGTACCTTCAACAACAATAGTCTCCTCAGGAAGTTCCTCGCATTCAATAGCATAAGCTCAGGCTGGAACTCTAGGAATTGGAGTCTTACCTCTACCAACTGGTTTATTTTGATTTTGTCCCCCTTGCCATTTAGGGTAATCCTTAACCTGGTATTGATCGCTGCCACACCCCACGCATTGTCCCGATTTCCTCCAGCATTGGGTCTTAGTGTGACCCTTCCTGTTATAGTAAGAATAGGTAACAGCCTGAGTAGCAGGTGAACTACCTGTGGATCCACAGGTAGAAGAGGCTTATGGTACTTTAGACGGGCCACGGTTATTGACTGGTCTGTTCTAGCTCTGGCCCTGACTGCAACTCTGAGTCTGGAAGTTCCTCTATTTTCCATGAGGCTGGTAAAGTTTCTTATTCGGCTGACTCGAACCGGCTCTATCAAGTTTCCTCTTCTCAACTCGGGAAGCAGCAGCAAAGAGAACAGAATATGTAGTAAAGTCATGTGAAGCCAAGTGATCCTGAATTTCTGGACTCAACCCCTTCATAAATTTCCACATCTTCACCTCAGGGGTACTGACCATGTATTGTGCATAGCAGGACAGTCTGTCGAAGCGGGCCTCATACTGAGCCACTGTCATGTTGCCCTGAGTCAAAGTCGTAAACTCTTCAATCCGCCTCTGCCTCGAAACTGCAGATATGTATTTCTCCTTGAAAGCCTTGACGAAGTTACTCCACAAGCGAGGTGCATGATCAGTTTCCCAAAGTACCTCCACAGTGTGCCACCAATGTTCAGCATCCCCGTGTAACAGGTACACAGCAAACTCAATCTTCTCTTCGTCAATATAGTCAAGTGGCCTGTAAATCCTTTCAATCTCAGATAGCCAAGCCTCTGGCTTTTCATCATTAGCTTCCCCGAAGAATTTGGACGGGTGAAAATCAAGGAACTCCTGCATCCTGCTGTTTCTCCCATTGTTACCACCATTCCTATTGTTGTTACCACCAGCTCTGTAATTGTTGTTTTATGGGCTGCTTCACGTGCTTCTTGACGTTCGATTACTCGCGACACACGATCCATAGCACTCGCCATCATGTTAAACATAGCTATGCCAGGATTAGTTTGGTTAGTATCTCCGGCTTCTTGAGGCTCATCGCCCCTATTGGTATTGCGAGTACTAGGGCCAGCCATCTATAGGCACATATTATTATGCACAATTATCGTGACATGATAAGATAAGAAATTAAAACATAGAGTATGCAACATGTAACTTCATGTAGGCATAAAACTTTCAAACATTGAAGACATGTTAATCACATAAGTACATATAAACAAAGAAGGCACAATTATCATTGGCACATATTAACACACATAAACAAGACATCATACTTACCTTAGGGTTTCAACCCACGGTCCGAGAGTTAAACCCGGCTTAAGCAATCTAAGCTCTGATACCATTCTAATAAGGTGTCACGCCCTAACCCGACCTATAGAGGCTAAACTAGGGTGTGATCTAATCATTTATACCAATTCACATAATTAATCATTTGTTTAGATTTAACACTTAACGTTAGCCTAGAACTCCAAAAGATTTTTCAAAAAACCGGCAGCATAACGGCTATATATAAGACCTTTTGGTTTGACCTAATTTCTAAACGCCTCAATTATACCAATCATTAATTCAATTCCATTAAGGACTCCTATTTGGTCATCTACCGATATGCCTGCTAGTTTATCTTGAAAGTCTTGTTTGATTAATAAGCCTAGCACAATCACTATATCCCATTTACTTGTCGATTCCTATGGCGAAAGTACCTGTTGATCTTTAGCATACTATTGAGCACCAAGGTGAAATTAGATAGAGTTACATCATTTGATTCTTCACCTAGTGATTGAGTTGCCTATGATAGTTACTAAATCACAATAGTGATAGCAACCCACAAGATAGAGTGTTTGTCTAGTCATAATCAGTACAAGCCAAAATTAGACCCCAAATTACAACGGGGGTCATTTGCAACAACATAAGAAACAGTCTTCAAAACAAACATAACGTTCACAAAACAGCCACAGTCAAGCAAGACACATAAGGCATACAATCAATCCAAGGAGTCATCAACAGACACATTCTCCTCGGGTACCTGTTCCTGATCTTCTTCACCTGTGATGATAAAAGATGGTGAACTCAACGAGGGAGAACAAGAGATAATGTTTTGAAACTCTTTTCCGGTTAATCTCATGAAAAAACCCTTTTTGAAAACACATCACGTATTACAAATAATAAAGTATGCCAAGTACAAGAATTGAATTGAACAACATATACAATTACCAATCATTTCAAGGATACGGTGAGGTTTTCCTCTCAAGTTCAATCGGTGAACATTTGCTCTCGATATCATTTTCGATAACAATTGATGCGACCGGCTTCAATCATTCACTTATCACTCCCAATTGGGTGTATTCCGGATGTACCCCAAAATCTTACGACCCAACTCTCTGAGGGTGGAATGCCAAGAGAGAGAAGAAATTTGACCATTGTAGTCACGGGAGCACCGGCAAGCCCTATGCCGCCCGGCGTTCGTGAAACGCTACTATGCCACAATGAAAGGTTGCAATCTTGTATACAACGTACATTTATACCATTTAACAATTCACATTAGGAGGACAACAAAGTAGGTTGCCTCTGAGCAATTTCAAGATCACAAATTGCCAAGTAAATGAACGAGGCATGCTTGACATGAAATTTCACTTTGTAGAACACATAGAGTTATATTAACATTAAACGGGCAGCCAAGTAACACATATAAATCAAGTCATATAACTCATTTCGGGGTTCACGTATCAAGTATTAAGATTACACAAGCATGCAATGACGCTTACACGAGACCGGGTGCAAGAATAGCTCACTTATCAACATGCAATCATCGGAAATCATATTTAGAGCTATAAGGACAATTACGGGCAGCCTATTAACCACACAATTAAACACATTTAACTATAGTATCATCTCTTATCAAATAGTCATAAGCGCTACGACCTCAATTCCGTGTTTACACATGCGATTAAGCAAACCATTCATCAATTGGTGATCCCAAGTCATGCATTAACCAAATTAAGCAACCCCAACCAACCACAACAGGCCACAAAACATCTAAGTGCCACAATTCCAAGCATTCAATACCTCAAGCAAGGTCTCAACATGATTCAAAGCATATCACTAAGCAAAAACCTTACTGCAATGGTTTGTTTTCCCATATTCAATTAGCCAAACCATTAGTCTCCAATTTCAGTGAACCAAATTTCAATTTGAATCTTAATGAGTTATTTAAATCTAGGAACAAACGTCGCTGCATTTAGAGTTCGGACTTAGGAGTTATGGCCAAAACCGTGAGACTACACAAAACTATCCAGTTTTAGACACATTACGATTTTTGACATTTGTGAGGGTCTTAGAGTCAGAATTAGCCTTAGCCTATTTTTGACAAAAATGTTCAGACCTGAAACATCGAGTAACCTAGAAATTTTCTTTCATTTTTATCAACGTTTACTAGGTCAAAAACACTTCGTTCTACAAAGTCAGTAATCTGCCAGAAAAATGAGTTTGCATATCTCGAAGTTTCTAGTCAAAATCAAGCCATGCATAAGAAGATAGGCTCATATATACACATATACAATAACTACAGAGGTAAATATATCCATATGAGAGTATGCATGTGAGTTTTGAAAGCTTTTAAAAGAGTTTAACCCTCACCTTAGCCTATTGATGGGTGAAGATGCACAAATGATCTTGAAAATGCACAAAGGGGTCTTCTTCCTTGCTTTGGCCAAGAGGTTGCTTGTGTTCCTTAATTTCTAACTTAGTTAGCTTGTGTAGGAGGTGTGCATGTGTGTGAAACCAAAAGACAAGGAAGAAAACAAGCAAAACTTACCTTTGGCCAAAAATGAAGAGTTTTGAGAGCTTGTGCGTGTTTTTCTTGCTTTGCTTGCTATGGTCGAGTCTCTTGGGATCCTTGAGAGCCTAGATGCGTCTTAAAAGGTGAGCTTGTGTGAGGCCCAACCCCGAATAACGTGTCCTACCTCGATTTGCGTGCCTTAGACCCATAATTATAAAATCAACCTTGGATTACGTGCATCGTCTTGGTTTTTGTGCATGCCTCGTCATACGTGCCTTGACCTAGAATTATTTGCCCTAATCTTCGACTTACGTGCCCTATCCTCGATGAACGTGCAATGCCTAGAATTGTGTACCCTAACTTCGATTTAGGTACGATACCTCGATTTGTATGCACTAACCTTGAACTATGTGCCCTAATCTAGGTTTAAGAGTCGTACCTCGATTTATGTGCATTGCATTGAATTACGTGTCTTGCATTGGTTTACGTGAATTCACCTAGGGTGATGTTCATTTACTTTGAAATTCATGCATTTGGCTTGAAGTGCGTGCCTTACCTCGTAGTGTGTGCCTTTGACCTAGAAATGCGTGCCTGTACGCTAATCAATAAAGATTCTTACACAAAGCACAAGACAATAAAATAATCATACACAATTCACTAACTATTAAAATAATATTATACTAAACCTACATATTCCACTAACAATATTCTAATCCTAATTCAAATTCTCTAAGAAATCCACTAACAATAAACAATTCTTTCTATACAAATACCTAACATTCTTTATTCTTTATTCTCACCTAAAACCAATGCACCTCAAATTCTACATTTATTATAATCCATAATATACTCACATGAATCTGAAAATTCAGAATTTTCCATGCTAATTTCAGCCATATCAAGGTCTTTGACCAAGCTTGAACAAAAAATATTATATCCTAAACATTTAATGACAAACACAAAACACAATGCATAAAATAATGCTCAAACTGTGATACCCCGAACCTGGCATGTATTCAATAGCATTTAAAGTTTATTTAAATTGCATTTTATTGACCTTTCACCTTCTTTGACCAAAATAGTTGACTTTTTATCTACATTGACCAACTAGGACATGGTGAAAATTTTTGAAATGTTTAATAAAGGGCAAACTTGGGATTAGAAATAAAAAAAATGCAATGTTAAGTTAGTCAAATTTTGGGTCAACTTTGGAATTAAATCTGAACCAATTGGGGAAGAGTTAGGTAGCAAATTATATATGGTTGGAAAGCTCTATGAGTCTAGTTTCTGTGGCTTCAAAGCGTTCGTGAATTGGAGTTTTCTAGAAGAAGTTATGGCCGTTTTCGTAAGGTCGCGCATAGCTGTTTTGGTTTAGCGGGTTGACCGAAGCTTTGACTATTGTTGCCATCTTTTATAAGCATAAAATAGCATAGAAAAAAAACGAAAAGCTGAAAAATAAAGAGAGAAAACCAAGAGTTCAAGGAGAAAAGAAAAAAAAAGAATTTTCAACTTCAAATCTTCAAATCTTTGCGAGGGCTTGCACGGGATCGTTTTCGAGGCTTCTAATGTTGTTTTCCTAGCGTCTATTAGCAGCTAAGGTGAGGGATGCATCGTTATTTGCGCATTAGAAAATATGATGTCAAGACTTTAATTTTTAGAAATTGCATATAGAATGTTGTTTAATTCATTTTGTTGCTTGAAATATATTCTATGATGTTAGTAGACCTTACTTTTGTAAGTTTTTAGCAATTTCTGCGGTTAAAATTGATTATTGTATTTCAAATGTTGAGTGAATAGTGAAAAACGTGAATAGTAAACCCCCGTTCAAAATTTTGCTTCGAGTTGCGTTCTATTGATGCAGAAAGGTGCTAGATATGCTAGAATGCCTAAATGTGTGGTTTAATTGGAATGTGTAATGGAAAAACGGAGAAAACGGCTTAGTGAAAGTCGGGGTCGTTTAGGTCGAGTTTGGCATTTTCTCGTTTTACGTGTTGGTATTGGTTCGGGAGGCCATGGAAGCACTTTTGATGCGATATTGGCGTTGGTTGGGTGTTTGGTTGGTATAGTTGTAGTTCAAACGAGCAAAGGGGGAAATCGGGACTTCGCGTGAATTCTAGGGTAAAGTAGGGTTTCGGGGTCTTTAGACGTGCGTTATGGTGACCTAGGAGGATTGGTGAAGGCGGTTTCCAAAGGTCGGGGGTCGTTTGAAAGTAGTAGTGTTTTGAAGTTGGGGTCATTTTTGTGATTTTGTGTGTATTCTTAGAATATTGCTTATAGTATGTTTATATTGATTATAGAATGCTTATATTGCTCATGGAATGATTGTATTGATTATAGAATGCTTATGTTGCCTATAGAATGCTTATAATGCTTATAGAATCCTTGTTATTGTTTGATAATGTTAGTTGATTATTGATTGAAATGTTTATCTTTTGTTGAGAACGCTTGATATCGCTCGTTTATCGCCTTGTATCGAGTCTTGCATTGCATAGCGTCTCGCGCTTGAGTGATGGGCCTCCTTGGGTAGCCTCGGGTTGCCAGTGTTGGTTGCTCTAGCTCCACTGCTATTCCTTCTTCTCGCTTGGGTTGCCTCCCAGGGAGATTTGGGTCGTAGAATTGATGGATACTTTCGGGGTATTCCAAACTGGTGTTATAAGGTGGTTTGGGCCGGCGCATCATCGTTAAAGTCATTGGAATCGTGATCAGTACATTACTCGCTCGAGTGAACCATAGCCTTCAAAGTGTGGTATAGCTTTGATTGGTTGTGTTAATGCTTTCTTTAGTTGTTTAATTGTATTGTTGTTTATATTGAATGCCTTTTATTGATTGTATTGCTTAACTGTACCTATTTGCATTGCACGATCTTTTTTCTCTCCATTTCCATATCTGTCTTACCCTCACTGAGTATACGTGTTGTGTATACTCACTCCTCACCACCACATTTCAGGAAATGCCATGTTAGCTGGAAAGTTCGTGATTCCGTGAAAGTCCGTGCTTGAAGAGTTATCTTGCGTGCCTATGTGACTTGAGTTGTCAAAGTTGTAAAGTTGTATGCTTTTATGTTGTATGTAATTATTGTTAAAAGAAATGTAATTTAAATCTAGCTAAGTAGTTGGAATGGTTTGATAAGTTAGATTATGTATATAGTTAATGTAGCTTAACTTCAATGCATGGTTGTAATGTCCAAAGGAAAAGAATTAGAATGGCATGATAGTTTATTTTATGCAGTAGCTTAGTATGGTTTAATTGTCTAGTTTGAATGTACTTGTCAAAATGAAAAGATAGGTTAGTTTTTAAATTGGAAATGTATGTATACTTGCTGAGTTTAAATTGTTGAGAACCGAGGCTCGGATGGCCTTGAGGAAGTTTTGTATGGTTGGACACGGTGGTGGTCCATTTATATGCTATTACAGGTTTTACATTTCGCCTATAAACAGTTGAGACTCCGTCCGTTTACCCTGAAAATTATGCCCGGGTTTTGGTTTGGGTTGTGATTAGATTGAATGATAGAACTCCCGGTCTCGAGAGGGATCGGGGTGTCACACAAACACCCTACCCAAATCCTCACTTTCTCGGCCCTTTCACCACACATGCTAAAACAATTCAATTGTGCATTAGATGACTCACAAAAACCAGATTTGTAAGGCTCAAGGCTGACACACACACACAAGCTACACTTAACATGCTTCAAACATCAGTTCTCTCTCAAACCTCTCTCATTCTCTCTCCTTCTCTCCCATTTCGACCATGGTTGCCCTTTGAGCTCCTAAGACTCCTAACAACTCTCAAGGACACTCTAAGACTCTCCCACGCTCGGCCATAGCAAGCACAAGCAAGAAAGAAGCAAGAAGCAAGAAAATCTCACACGAAGCTCACAAAACTCTCTATCTCGGCCACAGGTAAGTTTTGATAGTTTTCTTCCATTTCTTTTGGTTTCACACACATGCACACCTTCTTCACATGCTAACTAAGCTAGGATTTAAGGAAATCCAAGCCACCACTCGGTCAAATCAAGGAAAGAGGGCTTTGTGCATTGTCAAGAACATTTGTGCATCTTCATATATCAATTTGCTAAGGTGAGGGTTAAACTCTTTTAAAAGCTTTCAAAACACACATGAATGCTCTCTTATGGCTGTATTTACCTTTTTAGTTCATGTATATTTGTTTAGATGAGCCTATCTACTCATGCATGGCTTGATAATGGCTAGAAACTTGAAGATATGTAAACACGTTTTTCTGGCAGATTACTGACCTTGTAGAACAAAGTGCTTTTGGCTTAGTAAACATTGATAAAAATGCATACAAATTTGTAGGTCACTATTTTTGTCAGTTATGAACATTTTTTATAGAAATAGGCCACGGAAAATTTTGACTCTAAGACCTCCAAAATGGCCAACTATCGAAAGGTGTCTAAATCTGGAAAACTTGGAAATATGAAGTAGGTTTCTTGCAGCTTTCTGACCTTGTAGAACAAAATAGTTTTGGCCTAGTAAAAAATGTCCAAAATGCATGAAAGTTGGTAACCCACTATATTGGTCAGTTCTAAACATATTTGACAGAAATAGACTAAGGCTAAGTTTGAGTTTAAAGGCCTCAAAAGTAGCAAATATCAAAATGTGTATGAATCTGGACAGTTTTGTGTAGTCTCATGGTTTTGGCCATAACTCCTAAATCCGAACTCCAAATTCAGTGAGGTTTGTTTCTAGATTTAAACCACTCATTAAGCTTCAATTTGAAATTTTTTTCACTAAATTTGGAGATTATTCACTTGGCTAACTAAATGTGGAAAAATAGACCATTGCAGTAAGGTTTTTGCTTGGTAATATGCTTTGAATCATGTGGTAACTTTACTTGTGGTATTGAATGCTTGGGATTATGGAAATTAGAAGT
Source organism: Ehretia macrophylla (assembly GCA_037974665.1). NCBI lineage: Eukaryota > Viridiplantae > Streptophyta > Magnoliopsida > Boraginales > Ehretiaceae > Ehretia > Ehretia macrophylla. The sequence continues at coordinate 35,812,511 of CM075770.1, forward strand.
TTTGTGGGCTGTTGTGGTTGGTTTAGGTTGCTTAATTTGGTTGATGCATGGCTTGGATTCATTAATTGATGAATGGTTTGCTTAATCGCATGTGTAAGCACGGAATTAAGGCCTTATCGCTTATGACTACTTGCTAAGAGATGATCCTATGTTTAAATGTGTTCAATTGTGTGGTTAATAGGCTTCCCATAATTGTCCTTAGAGCTCTAAATATGATTCTCGATGATTGCATGTTAATAAGTGAACTATTCTTGTACCCGGTTTTTGTGTAAGTGTCGTTGCATGCTTGTATGATCTCAACACTTGATATATGAACCCGAAATGAGTTATATAACTTGTTTTACATGAAGCTACTTGGCTGCCCGTTAAATGATCATATGCCTCTAAGTGTTTTACAAATTGAATATACATGTCAAGCATGCCTTGTATGTTTACATATCGATATGTGATCTTATAATTGCTCGGAGGCAACCTCCTTTGTTGACCTCCTAATGTGAATTATTAAAAGCTATTCAATGGCTTATTTGAACATGATTACTTGGCTGCCCGTGAAAGTTTAATTTCAAATGGATATATGAAATGATTATATGTTCTTACAATGCCTTATATGCCAAAATGTCAAAATGTGATCATATACTTGCTCGAAGGCAACCTACTCTGTTGACCTCCTAATGTGAAATGTTAAATGGCATAAATGGGCATTGCATACAAGGTTGCAACATTTGATTGTGGCATGGTAGCGTTTCATGAATGCCGGCCAGCATAGGGCTTGCCGGTGCTCCCGTGACTACCATGGTCCAATTCCCTCTCTCACTTGGCATTCCACCCTCGGAGAGTTCGGTCGTAGGTTTGGTGTACATCTAGAGTACACCCATTTGGAGTGATAAGTGGATGATTGATGCCGGCTGCAACAATGGTTATTGGAAATGAACTTGAAAGCAAAAGTGTAATGTATCACTTGAACGGCAGGAACTAAGTGCTATGCGGGGCAAAGTGCTACACCCAAAAGTAGTGGGAGCTACCTCTTGGGCCCGTAGGAGTCATGTGATACCCCGACCCTGGCATGTATTCAATCGCATTTTAAGTTCATTTAAATTGGATTTTATTGCCCTTTCCCCTTCTTTGACCAAACTAGTTGACTTTTCATCTATATTGACCAACTAGGACAAGGTGGGAATTTTTGTAATGTTTAATAAAAGGCAAACTTGGGATTAGAATTAAAAAAAATACAATGTTAAGTTAGTCAAATTTTGGGTCAACTTTGGAATTAAATCTGAACCAATTGGGGAAGAGTTAGGTAGCAAATTATATATGGTTGGAAAGCTCTATGAGTCTAGTTTATGAGGGTTCAAACCGTTCGTGAATTGGAGTTTTCTAGAAGAAGTTATGGCTGTTTTCGTGAGGTCGCGCATAGCTGTTTTGGTTTAGCGGGTTGACCGAATTTTGACCTTTGACTTCTTGACTTTTTTTTTTTTAAATAAGCAGAATGTGCACGAAAAAAATAGAGAGAGAAAGGCTTGAAACCATGAGGAAAAGAAGGAGAAAAAAAAAAGAAAATCTCAACTTCAAATCTTCGATTCTTCGCGTGGGCTTGTGCGGGGTGGTTTCCGAGGCACTCTACGAGGTTTTCCTAGCGTCTAGGAGCGTCTAAGGTGAGGGAAGCATGTTATTTGCGCATTTATACATTGTATATGTTAACTTTGTCAATTTTTAGATTTATCCGTAGATCGTTATTTAAAGCGATTTGATACTTCTAGAATGTTCCTTAGCATTTGTAGAACATGTATTTATAGCTTTGTAACATTTTCTGCGGTTAAATGTTGTGATTGCAAATTAAATTGTGAAATGAATAGTGTTTTATGAATAGTAAAACCTTGAAACGTTGAAATTGCGCTGTTATGCTTTCCGTTGATGTAGAAACGTGCTAGGTATGCTAGAATGCTAAAATGTGTGGTTTGTTTGGGTTGCGTAGTGGAAAAAACAAGAATTAAGCCTTTGGGAAAGTTGGGGTCGTTTTGGTCGACTTTTGCATTTTCTCGTTTTGCGTGTTGGCATTGCTTCGGGAGGCCATGGAAGCACTTTTGGTGCGATTATGGTGTTGGTTGGGTGTTTGGTTGATATAGTTGTAGTTCAAACGAGAAAGGGGGAAATCGGGGCTTTGCGCGAGTTCTAGGGTAAAGTAAGGTTTCGGGGTCTTTAGACGTGCCTTATGGTGACCTAGGAGGGTTGGCGAAGTCGGTTTCCAGAACTCTTGGCTCGTTTGGAAATGGTAGCATTTTGATAATTGGGGCCGATTTGTGTTTTTGTGTGTTTTCTTGTCTTTATGCTTATAGAATGTTTAGAATTACTTGGAATACTTGTTTGAGTTGTTTTGGATTGAATTACTTATCAAATTGCTGCTATTGCGTGCGAGAGTAACCTACTTTGTTATTCTTTCACGTGTGGCTTTATCGCTTGTTTATCGCCTTGTATCGAGTCTTGCATTGCATAGTGTCTCACGCGTGAGTGATGGGCCTCTCTGGGTAGCCTTGGGTTGCCAGTGTTGGTTGCTCTAGCTCCGCTGCTATTCCCTTTCTCGCTTGGGTTGCCTCCCAGGGAGATTTGGGTCGTAGGATTGATGGATACTTCCGGGGTATTCCAAACTGGTGTTATAAGGTGGTTTGGGCCGGCGCGTCATCGTTAAAGTCATCGGAATCGTGATCGGTACATTACTCGCTCGAGTGAACCATAGCCTTCAAAGTGTGGTATAGCTTTGATTGGTTGTGTTAATGCTTTCTTTAGTTGTTTAATTGTATTGTTGTTTATATTGAATGCCTTTTATTGATTGTATTGCTTAACTGTACCTATTTGCATTGCACGATCTTCTTTCTCTCCAATTCGATATCTGTCTCGCCCTCACTGAGTATACGTGTTGTGTATACTCACTCCTCACCACCACATTTCAGGAAATGCCCTGTTAGCTGGAAAGTTCGTGATTTCGTGAAAGTCCATGCTTGAAGAGTTGTCTTGAGTGCCTATGTAACTTGAGTTGTCAAAGTTGTCAAGTTGTATGCTTTTATGTTGTATGTAATTATTGTTAAAAGAAATGTAATATAAATCTAGCTATGTAGTTAGAATGGTTTGATAAATTAGATTATGTATATAGTTAATGTAGCTTAACTTCAATGCATGGCTGTAATGTCCAAAGGAAAAGAATTAGAATGGCATGATAGTTTATTTTATGCAGTAGCTTTGTATGGTTTAATTGCCTAAATTGAATGTACTTGTCAAAATGAAAAGATAGGTTAGTTTTTAAATTGGAAATGTATGTATACTTGCTGAGTTTAAATTGTTGAGAACCGAGGCTCGGATGGCCTTGAGGAAGTTTTGTATGGTTGGACACGGTGGTGGTCCATTTATATGCTATTACAGGTTTTGCATTTCGCCTATAAACAGGGGAGACTCCGTCCGTTTTCCCTGAAAATTTTGCCCGGGTTTGGTTTGGGTTGTGATTAGTTTGATTGATAGAACTCCCGGTCTCGAGAGGGATCGGGGTGTCACAGGTGGTATCAGAGCTTATTTAGCTCATAAGCCGGGACAGGGTCCTCGGTCTGGTGGGTAGTGACCCTTAAATGTGTGCTTGTTAAGTGTGTCTTGAAAGTGTATGCTTTTATGTGAGATTATGTGTCTTGACATGAATGTGTGCTCCTATGTGATATAGTTATGTGTTATGTGTTAATTGTGTGCTAAGTGAAGTAAAGTGTCTAGTTTTGCATTGAATTGACCTATCGAGTCGACCTCGTGGATTGTTATTTGCTTGATGTATTGCTTTTAATGTGTGTACTGAAATGTCTTGAATTAGCTATGTTGTGATTTGAATTGATTATGCTGTGCTTGACTTTATTGTTATGCTTGAGTGACTTTGTTAAATAAACTATATTGTAAACTTGCTGGCATAATAGCTTAATGCATATGTATAACTGTGATATATTGGCATTCATACATGTCCTATTGAAATGGTAAGTAAGTCCTCTTCCTCCCCTGAAGAAAGTGGTTCACCGCTGGCTTTTCAAGGTGTATGGATTGGCAGGAAATGAATGGCATTTGACTAGCCTTTATTTGGGAATTGGTGATTGCTTTTGGAGCTCGGTTATTGGCGAATCCCTTTGGTCCTTCTCTGTGCTTAACAGTTGCGAAAGAGTAGCTTTCTCTTGGGGTTTTAATTGGGTGTTCTCTGGAACATTCTTTGGTTTTCATAACGGGTGTTCTTTGGGGACTTTTGTTGGCACTTCTCGGTGGACTTGGTTAATGGGATTTCAATCGGCCTTACTGCATGGTATTATCTATGGCATATGTGTCTCGGTCTTTATTGGAGTGTTACTGGTATTCCTTATTGGAAATTCTTCAATGGCATTCTCTAGGATTCTCAGTGGCCAATTACTTAGTATTACTTATTGGGCAATTCTTGGTACTTTCTTACTGGAGCATTGTTCGGGTATTTTCTTTGGCATCCCTCAGTTGGTTTGGTAATTGGAATCCCTATCAGACTTATTGTATAATACTACTTATGGTATTCTTTGAAATTCTTATTAGGCATTCTCTTGGTATTTTCCTTGTAGGCAAAGTTGTATGAAGTTCTCACTTGGCAAACAGTGAAGAGGACTCAGAGTTTGGTTTCGGTATATTGTTCATCAGTTCGGTGTTTATCCTTGGAGTTTTCGTCCATCTGGGAAACTATGTTTGTTATTCAACTTGGTTGTCTTATTGGGCACGTTATATTTTCTCTGTTATTTCCTTTGACATTCCTCTCAGCATTTGATAGCAAAACTCGGAATCTAATTGGTTGTTCCATGGGGTTATTATTTGGAAGGCTTCTTTGGAACTTTGGAAATATATTTGATTGGGTTCTTGGTATTTTCTTCAGCACTCTTAACAGGGAATTCTTCTATGAAATCCATGACCAGCGGGGTACTTCTTTGGATCTCTAGATAGAATCTTTGTTTGAGGTTTTATTTGGCTTCTTGCTTGGGAATTCTCGGGCAGTAACAGTTAGACTTCTATTGGAGATTCGTGCGTGAGGTATTCTTCTTGTCGTTATTGTGCGATATTAATGACATCTACAGTATCTTTGCTTTAGTCTTTATTGGTATTATTTCGGCGTTTCTGGTTGGAATTTATTCTTCTTAGGTATTCGTGTCAACGGGATTCTTGTACGGTATCTACATTTGAGCTTCTATTTGGCGTTACTACTTGGCATTTCTACTTGAACTTTCCTATTGGTCATCTTTATTAAATACTTTTTCAGTAGCTAATGAAGACTAGTCAGAGTTGGATTGTAGATGATGCAAAGTCCTATTGGAAGAAGAATTGCGAGGACGCAATTGTTTTAAGGGGGGAAGGATGTGATACCCCGAACCTGGCATGTATTCAATAGCATTTTAAGTTCATTTAAATTGCATTTTATTGACCTTTCACCTTCTTTGACCAAACTAGTTGACTTTTCATCTACATTGACCAACTAGGACAAGGTAGGAATTTTTGTAATGTTTAATAAAAGGCAAACTTGGGATTAGAAATAAAAAAAAATGCAATGTTAAGTTAGTCAAATTTTGGGTCAAATTTGGACTTAAATCTGAACGAATTGGTGAAGAGTTAGGTAGCAAATTATATATGGTTGGAAAGCTCTATGAGTCTAGTTTATGAGGGTTCAAATCGTTCGTGAATTGGAGTTTTCTAGAAGAAGTTATGGCCGTTTTCGTGAGGTCGCGCATAGTTGTTTTGGTTTAGCGGGTGGACCGAATTTTGACCTTTGACTTCTTGACATTTTTTTTTTAAAATTAGCAGAATGTGCACGAAAAAAACATAGAGAGAAAGGCTTGAAACCATGAGGAAAAGAAGGAAAAAAAAAAGAAAATCTCAACTTTAAATCTTCGATTCTTCGCGTGGGCTTGTGCGGGGTGGTTTCTGAGGTACTCTACGAGGTTTTCCTAGCGTCTAGGAGCGTTTAAGGTGAGGGAAGCATGTTATTTGCGCATTTATACATTGTATATGTTAACTTTGTCAATTTTTAGATTTATCTGTAGATCATTATTTAAAGCGATTTGATGCTTCTAGAATGTTCCTTAGCATTTGTAGAACATGTATTTATAGCTTTGTAACATTTTCTGCGGTTAAATGTTGTGATTGCAAATTAAATTGTGAAATGAATAGTGTTTTATGAATAGTAAAACCTTGAAACGTTGAAATTGCGCTGTTATGCTTTCCGTTGATGTAGAAACGTGCTAGGTATGCTAGAATGCTAAAATGTGTGGTTTGTTTGGGTTGCGTAGGGGAAAAGACGAGAATTAAGCCTTTGGGAAAGTTGAGGTCGTTTTGGTCGACTTTTGCGTTTTCTCGTTTTGCAGGTTGGCATTGCGTCGGGAGGCCATGGAAGCAGTTTTGGTACGATTATGGTGTTGGTTGGGTGTTTGGTTGATATAGTTGTAGTTCAAACGAGAAAGGGAGACAGCGGGGCTTTGCGCGAGTGCTAGGGTAAAGTAAGGTTTCGGGGTCTTTAGACGTGCCTTATGGTGACCTAGGAGGGTTGGCGAAGTCGGTTTCCAGAACTCTTGGCTCGTTTGGAAATGGTAGCATTTTGATAGTTGGGGCCGATTTGTGTTTTTGTGTGTTTTCTTGTCTTTATGCTTATAGAATGTTTAGAATTACTTGGAATACTTGTTTGAGTTGTTTTGGATTGAATTACTTATCAAATTGCTGCTATTGCATGCGAGAGTAACCTATTTTGTTTTTCTTTCACGTGTGGCTTTATCGCTTGTTTATCGCCTTGTATCGAGTCTTACATTGCATAGTGTCTCGCGCGTGAGTGATGGGCCTCTCTGGGTAGCCTTGGGTTGCCAGTGTTGGTTGCTCTAGCTCCGCTGCTATTCCCTTTCTCGCTTGGGTTGCCTCCCAGGGAGATTTGGGTCGTAGGATTGATGGATACTTCCGGGGTATTCCAAACTGGTGTTATAAGGTGGTTTGGGCCGGCGCGTCATCGTTAAAGTCATCGGAATCGTGATCGGTACATTACTCGCTCGAGTGAACCATAGCCTTCAAAGTGTGGTATAGCTTTGATTGGTTGTGTTAATGCTTTCTTTAGTTGTTTAATTGTATTGTTGTTTATATTGAATGCCTTTTATTGATTGTATTGCTTAACTGTACCTATTTGCATTGCACGATCTTCTTTCTCTCCAATTCGATATATGTCTCGCCCTCACTGAGTATACGTGTTGTGTATACTCACTCCTCACCACCACATTTCAGGAAATGCCCTGTTAACTGGAAAGTTCGTGATTTCGTGAAAGTCCGTGCTTGAAGAGTTGTCTTGAGTGCCTATGTAACTTGAGTTGTCAAAGTTGTCAAGTTGTATGCTTTTATGTTGTATGTAATTATTGTTAAAAGAACTGTAATATAAATCTAGCTATGTAGTTGGAATGGTTTGATAAATTAGATTATGTATATAGTTAATGTAGCTTAACTTCAATGCATGGCTGTAATGTCCAAAGGAAAAGAATTAGAATGGCATGATAGTTTAATTTATGCTGTAGCTTTGTATGGTTTAATTGCCTAAATTGAATGTACTTGTCAAAATGAAAAGATAGGTTAGTTTTTAAATTGGAAATGTATGTATACTTGCTGAGTTTAAATTGTTGAGAACCGAGGCTCGGATGGCCTTGAGGAAGTTTTGTATGGTTGGACACGGTGGTGGTCCATTTATATGCTATTACAGGTTTTGCATTTCGCCTATAAACAGGGGAGACTCCGTCCGTTTTCCCTGAAAATTTTGCCCGGGTTTGGTTTGGGTTGTGATTAGTTTGATTGATAGAACTCCCGGTCTCGAGAGGGATCGGGGTGTCACAAGTCACCTCTAGAGTCCTATACGTATCAAAACATATCCTTTTTACTATGTGTTTAAGTACTCTCGCTTAGTTCCTAGAGGACTTCGGGGAGGAAAGACGGGTAAATATTTTCATTTATATTTATGTTATGTTATGAACTTGCTTATTTCATATGACATGTTTTCAAAAGGGTTTTTCATATGAGTAATCGAAAAAGAGTTTTTAAAACGTTATCTCTCATTCCCCCTCTCTGAGTTCATAAGGACCCACCCTCTTTTATCATCACATGTGAAGAAGATTTTGGAACAAGTACCCGAAGAGAATGTGCTTGTTGATGATTCCTTGGAATGATTACGTGCTTTATGTGCCTTGCTTGACAGTGGCTTTTTTGTGAATGTTGTGTTTGCTTTGAAGACTACTTATTTTGTTGATGTAAATGACCCCGTTGTAATTTGGGTCTAATTTTGGCTTGTACTGATTATAACTAGACGAACACTCTATTTGGTTGTTTTGCTATCACTATTTTGATTTAGTAACAATCATAGACAACTGAAGCATTAGGTGAAGGATCAAATAAATGAATCTATCTAATCTTACCCAGGTACTTACTCATAGGCTAAAAGATAACAGGTACTCGCGTAAAATGGATTGACAAGTAAACGGAACATAGTTATCTTGTTAGGCTTGTTAATCAAATGAGAATTCCAAGTTAGACCAATAGGCATATCGGTTGATGATTAATAGGGGTCTTAGTTGAAATCGAATTAATGATTGAAAGTTTTTGAGGCGTTTTAGAAAATAGGTCAAACCAAAGGTCATAAATACAACCGTTATGCTGCTAGTTTTCTGAAAAAACTTTTGGAGTTCTAGGCTAACGATTAAGCATTAATCATAGTCAAACGGTTAAGGACGTAAAATAACAATGATGATTTAGGTCACACCCTAGTCGAGCCTCTATAGGTCGGGTTAGGGGAGTGACACCTATATTAGAATGGTATCAGAGCTTAGTTTACTAATTAGGCATTAGTCGGGTTCAACTCTCAGACCATGGGTAGAAGCCCTAAGATAATTATGATGTCTTGTTTATATGTGTTAATGTGTACTAATGTGCTTTAATTGCTTTGAGAATTGAATATTATGTGCCTTTGTGGACTATATGTATTATGTGTCATGCACACCGACACGTTAGTGCCCTCAATAATGCATGCATACTTTTATACTCCTTCCTTGATACATGTGCATGTTATATAACCATGAATGACTGTTTATACACATAGATAGTTAGGATTAGGACTTTCAGGGAAGTGAATTTATGCAGGAAGAACGAAAAGGCTCGGTTAGAGATTTCTCGCATCTTCACAGGTACTCGATGGATCGTATGTATTATTGGATATGCATATATAAAATGTGTAGCATAGGTATAATTGTTGAGGTAAAGTTATCTCCTTATCTTTGGAATACCCATACCTGTGATTAAGTTATCAATTTTATAGCTATGAAGTTCTTGATTTCGTTAAACCGTTCTTCTAATTGTGGTTCAAGTATAAAGGTTAATGACATACAACTTTCCTTAAGACATAAGAGGATACTGTTGGACATGTGGAGTAGTACATATATATTCATATGCTTATAATGGACGTTTGACTTAGGAGTTTCTTTTGAATCAAATTCTTATATCTTAAATTGGTGAAATAGACTATTTAAATGATTGAATCCTTACTTGATTGGAATTAACCATTGATGATTCTTTAGTATAACAAGATATAGGGATGTTGGAATCAAGGAATTCACGTAGCTAGAACTTGTGTTTGGAAGACTACACCTAAAATGTTGGGTCGAATAGAAGTGTAAGGTATTGAATTATGCATTAGATGATTAACGTTGCTAAAGGTCCTAAGTTGGATATTGGTGGTATTAAGAATCATGGTATTTGATGTGACTGTATTTGCAGCACTCAAACCTTGATATTTGTACTATATTTGCATCTTAATTTGAGAATTATTGCAATACTTTGATATTTTCGATGCAATGTAGGATGACACAGAAAAGTGAAAAATCAGACCCAAAATGATCCAAATTGCAAGTCAAGAAGTCAAGAATGCAGAAGCACGAGAAGCAGTTGAAGAATGAAGCTCATAGAGAAGAAATTTGGTTGAAACTAGCACGAAATTGGATTCAGAGCATTGACCCAGATGATCTCAAATAGTGACCCATGTCCGTTTTCAGCAAACCATATCCGTTTTTCGGGTAGAAACAACAGTCTGAGCAAAACACAGGACTTTAGTCCTGTGGGTGGCGTGATTTTAGCCAAATTCTATCATTTGGAGGGTCAAAACAATGAAAAATGCCTGAAGATGTTGCGGTCAACGAACCGGTCAAAGTCAAAGACAAGCTCAAGTGTTGACCAAGAATTGAATCCCGTAGAGGAAGAATTTGACCAAACGGAATGCGGAAACGGACTCAGAATGCCGAATAAACTTGGAATAGCATTGGTCAACTTTTTGGTCAACGCGTGAATAGTATCGGTCAACGCGTGAATAGTGATGGTCAACTCGTGAACAGTAAAAACTGCATGCAGAATACGTGAATAGTAACCGCGTGAATAGTAGCCACGGGAATAGTAGTTGAGTGAATAGTACCCGCGTGAATAGTAGCTAAATTTTCCTATAAATAGACATCGACCCTCTTCATATTTTCTCACAAAATTTTTGAGAGCTTTGGATATTTTTCCAATATTTTCAAGTTTTGTCAAGTTAATTTTATAGTTCTTATTTAGGATTTTACCTAAATAGCTATATACGAAGGAAGTCCTGCCTAGTGGCTCTTATTCAGGGGCATTCTGCCTGCATAGCTACTGTACAGCGGGCATCCTAACATTCATTTTTTAGCCTTTGCTCATAAATAGCTCTTATTCGGGGGGAAGTTCTGCCCGAATAGCTATAGAATTTATGTTCAGACCTGGAGTTCAGAAATACGCGTTCATCAATACGGGGGAGCCTTTCTTGACTCTCTTTTATTTGTATAAACTCGTATTTATTATATCTGAGTAGAATTCTTATCTAGGGTAGGATATTGTAAATAATGGTCTTTTAATATATGGTCTCGGATTCGGATAATTTAGTTTTAATGAAATATAAGACTTGTATTAATTAAGTATTCTCTTTCATACATAATGTTTTTAAGTAGATGATATGATTGCTTTATTTTCGTGTCATATATCCATGCTTTAATAGTGAATCAATAGCTTGACAACCTTAAAGATTCTAAGAAATTATAGGTAATGCTTTTAAGTAGACCATAGTTTCTAGCCTAGTAAGGAGATGTTGATTACTTATGTTGAAACAGACCTTTAGTTTCTAGACTAGTAAGGAGATGTTGATTACTTATGTTGAAACAGACCTTTTACACCAGGTTGCAAAGACAGATCCATACTATGGCTACACGCTCGTAGATGGAACAGCACCTACATCAGAGTTAGTAATCGGGATTTTAATAGACTAAGTTAATTGACTAGGTTAATGCTTGTAGCTTAACCTCTTGTATAGAATTTGAGAATCAGGATACCGAGCCTACATTGATTGCCTTATTTAAATATTTGATCCCTAGATATTCTTCTGTATTTAGCTATTATTTAGCTTAACTTAGGCAATTTTGTTAGTTATAGTTTAGTTTACATTCTCGCATGTTACTTCAACTCTTTCCGAACTGTCACTTAAGCGCTTTAACACTTTCATACTACTTCACTAACTTAACTAACGAGCTTCCATGTGGTACGAATCCGCACTCAAAGCACACTATACTACATGATCCGTGCACTTGCGGGTTATTAAAACTTGGTTATTTTGCACATATTTATAACACACACCAAGTAGCGATCAGTATGAATTTGGTATCCCTCGGATTTAGTTGTGATTATGCAAAGTAAGTCATTCTACACACTCGTTATTTGGATACCCTAGAGGATGTTAGGAAGTATATATCCCTAAGTAGTACCGAAGAATCTGGTATATAAACCATGGAAAAGAGATTAACGCATCCGGATGTAAAGTGGAGTCGTCAAGGTATGATTAGTAATCCTAAATAGCTAATAGTGAGTATGTATGATGATTCATGGTAAACCCTAGGACCTAAGGTCAATGAGTCTTGATGCTCTTAGCTAGTTGAACATGCAAATGAGGAGAGTAAGATTTCATATAGTTAAGATGGAGACGGATTAGAGTCATGATGACCCAAGAAACTGCTGTTAGACAACCATATTTATGTGCACCGTTTCACGTCTAGGAACTAGCAGTTGTTAGACTTGGCATCGTTGTGAGTCCCTAAATTTTGCTTTATCTCAATTTGCGTATTTTACCTCATTTTGCATGAATTGACCTGTTTATGTACTATATGACTTTGAATGTGATAATTATGTAATTAATACTCCTAATACATGCTAAGTGTGCATTCATGAAATTTTCATAAAAAACGGAGTTAGAAATTTTATCACCGGTTTTGGTGAATAGTATTTTTGAACACCTGTCCGCTAAAATTTTTACCGGTGTATTTTAAAAATTTTAAAACGTAGTCCTCGAGTATTAATAGACCCGTGTTTGATTAAAACAGATTTGGAATTGGTTTTGAAATTTTAAAGATTTTTACACTTTCTTTTACAAGAAAACGAGTTTTAAGCCGATTCGGGCAAAACTTTTTTAATGTAACCTTCTTTGTCACCTAAAATATAATGTCTAGAATTAATTTAAGTGTTAAATTAATAGTTGAGCAAGAAATAGTCATTAAATGAATTAAAGGACTAATAAACTAACTTTGACTTTGCATTTTTTTAATTGACCAAGCCTTTTTATGCATAATATCATCAACACACACAAAACACAACACAAAACACACTCAAAATACACACATATTGCCGTGAGCTTCCATGAGCAAGAGAGAAGTTTTCTTCAACATTTTTCAAAGCAATTTTTCATAGAAAAACCTAGTTTTTGTTCGTAGAATTTTGTGCTGAGTTGGATTCCGTTTGTTGGGCACGCATTGCACATATCTCTAGGCTTATATCGCATCAAAGGTGAAAGAAAAATTCTAGATCTCAAAAGTCATATTTTATGTTTTTGCTTATAATTGCATTTTGAACCATTAGAATGTTAATTTGAAGTTATATTATTGCTCGGTGCATGCTAGGGATCGTTTATGTGTATTACTACGAGATTTGAACCATTGTAGCGAAATTATTTATTTTCGGGTATTTAAAGTTGATAGATTGGCCTTTTGATAATTATCTTGAGTTGTTGAGGTTGGAATCGATTGCATTCAATTTCTAAAAGTTTGTTAATTACGTGGTAACGCCGTTATAATGCCGAATTTTCGATTGCGATGTTTGGGTGAAAATCCAAAATTTTTAGCCTAGGTGCAATGAGGTTTTAGGGTTGTTGGGCTTGATTTTGATGTGTCTTGTTGGTTTCTGAGATGACTAAAGTAGTTGATTGAATAGGTGAGTGTTTGAAACTGATTTGGAGTTGTTTGGATTAGTAGAATGTAAGATATGATTATTTGAAGTTTAGGTTGTCTTTCTTTAAATTGTTGAATTGAGCCTTTAGATGATTGGGTGGTGTTTGAGTGATTGAATTGTGAGTTGTTGATGGTTAGACTACGGTTAGATTACGTGTTTCATGCATGTTAAGTTGGATGGCCTACTTTGTCATCTAACTTAGTTGTTTGTTGTTTAATTAAATATTGATGTTATATTGATGATTATATTGATGTTACATTGATGGAAATGGATGATTATTGATGATTGATGAACCGGGTGATAGGCAATTCTGCTAGGTTGTCCTCCTATGAATGATGTTTATTATTATTGTTGAGTCTTGGTATGTGTGTGCCACCTCTTGGGTAGTCTCGGGCTATCGGGTTGATAACGACATGACTACATTATTATTATTGTTGAGTCGTGGTTTGAATCAGGTGACCATCAAGAATAAATATCCTTTGCCACTGATTGACGAGTTGTTTGATCAACTTCAGGGAGCCAAAGTCTACTCTAAATCTGACTTGAGGCAGGGGTATTATCAGCTTCGGATTCGTACAGAGGATGTTCCGAAGTCTGCCTTTAGCACTCGGTACGGGCATTATGAGATTGGTGTTATGCCCTTTGGATTGACTAATGCACCGGCAGCATTCATGGACCTTATGCCTCAGGTTTTTCAGCCCTACTTGGACCAGTCCGTGGTTATCTTTATTGATGATATCTTGGTTTATTCCAAGTCTGAATTGGAGCACGAGCAACATCTACGGCTTGTCTTATAGAAGTTGCAAGAGCATCAGTTGTATGCGAAATTCAGCAAATGTGAATTTTGGCTGCAACGGATATCTTTTCTTGGCCATGTTATCACACAGAACAGTATTTCTGTAGATCCCACTAAGATTGAATCAGTGATGTCTTGGAAACGTCCAGAGAATGTTTCGGAGGTTCGTAGCTTTCTTGGCTTGGCAGGTTATTATCGTAGGTTTGTCAAGGACTTTTCTAAGATTGCAGGGCCACTTTCTAAGTTAACTCAAAAACAGTCTAGCTTTGTTTGGGATGAGAAATGTGAGAGTGGGTTTCAGGAGTTGAAAAAGAGATTGGCTACTGCTCCAGTACTTGCTCTACCAGAGGGGACCGACAATATGGTCATTTACAGTGATGCATCCAAGGAGGGCTTGGGATGTGTTCTTATGCAGAATGGTCGGGTTATTGCCTATGCTTCTAGGAAGTTGAAGCCTTATGAGGTGAACAATCCGACTCATGATCTCGAGTTGGCAGCTGTTGTTTTCGCAATGAAAAAGTGGCGTCATTATCTGTGGGGCAGTAAGTTCGAGATTTTTACTGATCATAAGAGTCTTAAGTATTTATTCTCACAGAAGGAGTTGAATATGCATCAACGGAGGTGGATGGAACTTCTCGGAGATTATAATTGTTCTATCAGCTATCTGCCTAGGAAGACAAATGTTGTAGTAGATACTCTTAGCCGTAAAGCGAGTGTTTCTTGTTTGGTTGTCAAAAAGTGAGAGGTTCTTGAGGAATTTACTTATTGGAAACCGGAGTTTACTCAGGTTAGGGTGATGTGTTCACATCTCCGTATTCAACCTTTATTGCTGTCTCATATCAGAGAAGCTCAGCAACTTGATCCAAAACTTCAGAAGATCAGGGATCAGATCACGGATGATCAGTCTGACTTCAAATTACACGAGGATGGTATTCTTCGGTTTCAGAATAGTGTTTGTATTCCCGATGAACCGGGCTTGAGGCGAGGTATTCTGGAGGAGGCTCATAATTCTAAGTACACCATTCATCCTGTTGGAAACAAGATGTACCGAGACTTGAAGCAACATTATTGGTGGAATAATATGAAGAGGGAAGGTGCTCAGTTCGTGTCTAGATGTTTGACTTGTCAACGAGCGAAAGCTGAGCATCAATGACCTATAGGTTTGCTTCAGCCGTTGGCTATACCACAGTGGAAATGGGAGCATATTACGATGGACTTCGTCACTGGTTTGCCTAGAAGTCCCATAGATAACGATGCATTTTGGATTGTCGTGGATCGTTTGACGAAGACAGCTCACTTTATTTCGATGCGGATGGGAGATAAAGTTGCAAAGTTGACGGATCTTTATATGGATCAGATTGTTAGACTTCACGAGATTCCATCTAGTATTGTCTCAAATCGAGATCCTCGATTTACTTCTCATTTGTGGGAGAAACTTCAGGAGACTTTGGGTACTTAGCTTAACTTCAGTACAGCATTCCACAGACCGACGGTCAGTCTGAGAGGACTATTTAGATTCTGGAAGATATGCTTAGGGCTTGTGTCTTGGACTTTGGGAAGAACAGGGAGAAACATCTACCACTTGTCGAGTTTGCCTATAACAATAGTTATCAAGGAACTATTGGGATGACACCTTTTGCAGCTCTCTACGATCGTAAATGCCAATCACCATTGTATTGGGATGAAGTAGGGGAGATGAAGGCTATTGATCCAACTATTATGCCAGATCTTCTAGAGAAGATTGAGAATGTTCAGTTGATCAGGTAGAGAATGCTTACAGCGCATAGCAGATTCAAGAGTTATGCTAATAAGCGTCTCGGGACTTGGAGTTTGCAGTCGGAGATCGGGTTTTCTTGAGATTGTCTCCTCGTAAGGGGTTTGCTCGTTATGGTAAAGGTGGTAAGTTGAGTCCGAGGCTTGTGGGGCCGTTTGAGATTACTGGCAGAGTTGGTAAGTTAGCATATCGGTTGGCTTTACCTGATAATTTCTCTAATGTCCACGATGTATTTCACATGTCTAATTTGCAGAAATATAATCCGGATCCTTCTCATATTCTTGAGCCAGAACCGTTACAACTTCGTGAGAATCTGATTTGCATTATGATGAGCGACCGATTTGTATTCTTGATCAGATGGAACGAGAGTTGAGGTCGAAGAAGATTCCGACAGTCAAGGTGTTGTGGAAGCATCACGGTATCGAAGAAGCTACTTGGGAGAGGCAAGATCAGATGCTGCAGCAATATCTAGATCTTTTCCGTTCAGCAAGTAAGAATTACGGGGATGAAATTTCTTTAAGGCGGGGAGAATGTGAGATCCCATATTTTGCTTTATCTCAATTTGCGTGTTTTATCTCGTTTTGCGTGAATTGGCCTGTTTATGTGTTATATGACTTAGAATGTGATAATTATGTGATTAATACTCTTAATACATGCTAAGTGTGCATTCATGAAATTTTCATCAAAAACGAAATCAGAAATTTTATCGTCAGTTTTGGTGAATAGTGTTTTTGAACACCTGTCCTCTAAAATTTTTACAGGGGTGTTTTAAACGTTTTAAAACCTAGTCCTCGAGTATTAATAGACCCGTGTTTGATTAAAACGGATTTGGAATCGGTTTTGGAATTTTAAAGATTTTTACACTTTCTTTTGCAAGAAAATGAGTTTTAAGTCGATTCGGGTGAAACTATTTTAATGTAACCTTCTTTGTCACCTAAAATATATTGACTATAATTAATTTAAGTGTTAAATTAATAGTTGAGCAAGAAATAGTCATTAAATGAATTAAAACACTAATAAACTAACTTTGACTTTGTATTTTTTTAATTGACCAAGTTTTATATGCATAATATCATCAACACACACTAAACACAACACAAAACACACTCAAAATACACACACACTGTCATGAGCTTCCATGAGCAAGAGAGAAGTTTTCTTCAACATTTTTCAAAGCAATTATTCATAGAAAAACCTAGTTTTTGTCCGTAGATTTTCGTGCCGAGTTGGATTCCTCTTGTTGGGCATGCATTGCACGCATATCTAAGCTTGTTTCACATCAAAGGTGAGAGAAAAATTCTAGATCTCAAAAGTCAATTTTTTTATGTTTTTGCTCATAATTGCATTTTGAACCGTTAGAATGTTAATTTGAAGTTATATTATTGCTCAGTGCATGCTAAGGATCATTTATGTGTATTACTACAAGATTTGAACCATTGTAGTGAAATTATTTATTTTCGGGTTTTTAAAGTTGATAGATTGGCCATTTGATGAATATCTTGAGTTGTTGAGATTGGAATCAATTGCCGTCGATTTCTAAAAGTTTGTAAATTACGGGGTAGCGCCGTTATAATGCCGAATTTTCGATTGCAATGTTTGGGTGAAAATCCAGAAATTTCAGCCTAGGTGCATTGAGGTTTTAGGGTTGTTGGGCTTGATTTTGATGTGTCTTTGGTTGGTTTCCGAGAGGGCTAATGTAGTTGATTGAATGGGTGAGTGTTTGAAACTGATTTGGAGTTGTTTGGATTAGTAGAATGTAAGATATGATTATTTGAAGTTTAGGTTGTCTTTCTTTAAATTGTTGAATTGAGCCTTTAGATGATTGGGTGGTGTTTGAGTGATTGAATTGTGAGTTGTTGATGGTTAGACTAAGGTTAGATTACGTGTTTCATGCATGTTAAGTTGGATGGCCTACTTTGTCATCTAACTTAGTTGTTTGTTGTTTAATTAAATATTGATGTTATATTGATGATTATATTGATGTTACATTGATGGAAATGGATGATTATTGATGATTATTGATTGATGATTGATGAACCGGGAGATAGGCAATTCTGTTAGGTTGTCCTCCTGTGAATGATATTTATTATTATTGTTAAGTCTTGGTATGTGTGTGCCACCTCTCGGGCAGCGTCGGGTTGTCGGGTTGATAATGGCATGACTACCAGAGACTACCTCTAGCTCGCATGACGGAGGTGTCATAGAGGGAGAGGCTAGTGAGGTACCTCAGGTACGTGAGTAATGGGGAGTTATAAGAAGAATAGTTGAGATCGTGATGGCGTATGGAGCTACACCAAATTGAGTATCCTTTATTGATTGGTCATTATAGTTATGTGTTTATTTTGTATTGATATTTATTTGTGTGTTTACTTGCTCAAAGGATCATTTCCAAGGAGCATAGTAAATACTATTAGAGATCTATCGGATCCTCACTAAGCTTGTTTATATAAAGTCACTCTCTATTATTGCATGCATACAGGTGTCCTTGAGCAAGATTACGGGTACGTGCCTCCAGAAGGGGATAATGTGCCTTACGTGGATGAGTCCTATGTGCCAGAGTCTTGTCCTTGATGCTTGAGATGTTGTATACTCTATTATCTTATATATTAAACTAGTTGTCTTTTATTTACCTTGTAGTTTATGATGTATAAGTTGTAGTAAAGATAATGAACTAAATGATGCTAACTTAGTAGTCTTTCTTTTGTTATGATCTAGGTTGCTAAGTTGGTTTATAATCTATTTTGATATGTATGTTAAACCTAAGGTATTATGTTGGAACGGAGGCATATAACTATGAATGAATCGTCTAAAAATGATTATTGTAAAATATGATAATGATGTATGTCGTTAATGGTATTGAGGAATTGATTGTTGTTCAGTTGTGGAGTTTGATTGTATGATGTTTTGAGAGGTTGGTTTAGAGCCTCGGTGTCTTAATTACTGTCGTTATACTGCCGAAATTCCGTTGCATCCTGACTAATTGTAGGTGGGGTCGAGTTGGGGCGTGACAATCGTGGTCGTTGAATAGAAGGTGGATCTTGTAGTGATAGTTAAATGAGTGGTTGATTACTTTTGAAGTTCTATTAGATTATATTGAAAGATGTCTTGTGGTTATAATTCTTATGTTGACATAGCCTTGAAGTTATTTCGTGTAATAAGCTACTTGGATTAGTATGGTAAGTATCTTATGAGCTAGATCATTTTGGTACCCATTTATAGTCCTAGGATTGTTGTTGTATGGCCGATAACCTAGTGGAGCATTGATATCACTTACATGGCTATGGCCCTAGCTTAGTAACATAAAATAACAAATGTCAGAATCTATCTAAATTGCCTCAATATGTAAGAACGAATTATGAGACGAAATTCTTTCAAGGAGGGGAGGATGTGAGGCCCGACCTCGAATAATGTGTCCTACCTTGATTTGTGTGCCTTAGACCCAGAATTATATGGCCGACCTTGGATTACGTGCCCTGTCTTGGTTTTCGTGCATACCTTGTCATACGTGCCTTGACCAAGAATTGTGTGCCCTAATCCTTGACTTACGTGCCCTAACCTAGATGTACGTGCGATATCTAGAATTGTGTGCCCTAACTTCGATTTACGTGCGATACCTCGATTTGTGTGCACTGACCTTGAACATGCGTATCCTAACTTAGGTTTAAGAGTTATACCTCGATTTATGTGCATTGCATAGGTTTATGTGCATTTACCTAGGGTTACGTGCATTTACTTTGAAATCCGTGCATTTGCCTTGAAGTACGTGCCTTACCTCGTAGTGCGTGCCTACACGCTAATCAATAAAGATTCCTACACAAAGCACAAGACAATAAAATAATCCTACACAATTCCCTAACAATTAAAATAATATTATATTAATCCTACATATTCCACTAACAATATTCTAATCCTAATTCAAATTCTCTGCAAAATCCACTAACAATAAACAATTCTTTGTACACAAACACCTAAACATTCTTTATTCTTTATTCTCACCTAAAACCAATGCACCTCAAATTCTACATTTATTATAATCCATAATATACTCACATGAATCTGAAAATTCAGAATTTTCCATTCTAATTTCGGCCATATCAAGGTCTTTGAGCAAGCTTGAACAAAAAATATTCTATCCTAAACATTTTATGACGCACACAAAACACAATGCATAAAATAATGCTCAAACACCATACCCAATGCCTCACTTTCTTGGCCCTTTCACCACACATGCTAAAACAATTCAATTGTGCATTAGATGACTCACAAAAATCAGATTTGTAAGGCTCAAGGCTGACACACACTCACAAGCTACACTTAACATGCTTCAAACATCAATTTTCTCTCAAAACTCTCTCATTCTCTCTCTTTCTCTCTCATTTTCGACCATGGCTGCCCTTTGAGCTCCCAAGACTCCTAAAAACTCTCAAGGACAGTCTAAGACTCTCCCAAGCTCGGCCATAGCAAGCAAGAAGCAAGAAAATCTCACACGAAGCTCACAGAACTCTCTATCTCGGCCATAGGTAAGTTTTGATAGTTTTCTTTCATTTCTTTTGGTTTCACACACATGCACATTTTCTTCACATGCTAAGTAAGCTATTATTTAAGGAAAGCCAAGCCACCACTCGGCCAAAACAAGGAAATAGGGCTTTTTGTGCATTTTCAAGAGCATTTGTGCATCTTCATCTATCAATTTGCTAAGGTGAGGGTTATAATCTTTTAAAAGCTTTCAAAACTCACATGCATGCTCTCATATGGTTGTATTTACCATTTTAGTTCATGTATATGTGTTTAGATGAGCCTATCTACTCATGCATGGCTTGATAATGGCTAGAAACTTGAAGATATGTAAACACATTTTTGATGGCAGATTACTGACCTTGTAGAACAAAGTTCTTTTGGCTTAGTAAACATTGATACAAATGCATGAAAATTGGTTGGTCACTATTTTTTTCAGTTATGAACATGTTTTGTAGAAATAGGCCAAGGCCAATTTTGACTCTAAGACCTCCAAAATGGCTAAATATCAAAAGGTGTCTAAATCTGGAAAACTTGGAAATATGAAGTAGGTTTTTGGCAGCTTTGTGATCTTGTAGAACGAAATAGTTTTTGCCTAGTAAAAGATGTCCAAAATGCATGAAATTTGGTAACCCACTATATTTTAGTTGTGAACATATTTGGCAGAAATAGGCTAAGGTCAATTTTGCGTTTAAAGGCCTCCAAAGTAGCGAATATCGAAATGTGTACGAATCTAGACAGTTTTGTGTAGTCTCACAGTTTTTGCCCTAACTCCTAAATCCGAACTCCAAATGCAGCGAGGTTTGTTTCTAGATTTAAACCACTCATTATGCTTTGATTTGACATTTGGTTCACTAAATTTGGAGATTATTTTCTTGGCTAATTGAATGTGGAAAAACAGACCATTGCAGTAATGTTTTTGCTTGGTAATATGCTTTGAATCATTTGGTAACTTTACTTGTGGTATTGAATGCTTGGGATTATGGAAATTAGAAGTTGTGTGGGCTGTTGTGGTTGATTGAGGTTGCTTAATTTGGCTAATGCATGGCTTGGATTCATTAATTGATGAATGGTTTTCTTAATCGCATGTGTAAGCACGGAATTGAGGCCCTATCACTTATGACAACTTGCTAAGAGATGATCCTATGGTTAAGTTCAATTTTGTGGTTAATAGGCTGCCCATAATTGTCCTTAGAGCTCTAAATATGATTCCCGATGATTGCATATTGATAAGTGAACTATTCTTGCACCCCGTTTTGCGTAAGTGGTGTTGCATGCTTGTATGATCTCAACACTTGATATATGTACCCGAAATGACTTATATAACTTGTTTTATATGAAGTTACTTGGCTGCCCATTTAATGTTCATATGCCTCTAAGTTTTTTACAAAGTGAATATACATGTCAAGCATGCCTTGTATGTTTACTTGCCGATATGTGATCTTATAATTCCTCGGAGGCAACCTACTTTGTTGACCTCCTAATGTGAATTGTTAAAAGATATTCAATGGTTTATTTGAACATGATTACTTAGCTGCCCGTGAAAGTTTAATTGTTTTCAAATGGATATATGAAATGATTATATGTTCTTACAATGCCTTATATGCCAATATGTCAAAATGTGATCATATACTTGTTCAGAGGCAACCTACTTTGTTGACCTCCTAATGTGAAATGTTAAAAGGCATAAATGGGCATTGCATACAAGGTTGCAACCTTTCCTTGTGGTATGGTAGCGTTTCACGAATGCCTGGCGGTATAGGGCTTGCTGGTGCTCCCGTGACTATCATGGTCCAATTCCCTCTCTCGCTTGGCATTCCATCCTCGGAGAGTTGGGTCGTAGGTTTGGTGTACATCCGGAGTACACCCGTTCGGAGTGATAAGTGGATGATTGATGTCGGTTACAACAATGGTTATTGGAAATGAACTTGAAAGAGAAAACGTAATGTATCACTTGAACGGCAGGAACAAAGTGCTATGCGGGACAAAGTGCTACACCCAAAAGTGGTGGGAGCTACCTCTTGAGCCCGTAGGAGTCACCTCTAGAGTGCTATACGTTTCAAACGTATCATTTTTACTATGTGTTTAAGTACTCTTGCTTGGTTCCTAGAGGACCTCGGGGAGGAAAGACGGGTAAATATGTTAATTTATATTTATGTTATGTTATGAACTTGCTTATTTCATATGATATGTTTTCAAAAGGATTTTTCATAAGAGGAATCGGAAAAGAGTTTTTAAAACGTTATCTCTCATTCCCCCTCGCTCAGTTCATAAGGACTTACCCTCTTTTATCATCACATGTGAAGAAGATTTGGAAAAGGTACCCGAAGAGAATGTGCCTGTTGATGATTCCTTGGAATGAATACGTGCTTTATGTGCCTTGCTTGACAGTGGTTGTTTTGTGAACGTTGTGTTTGCTTTGAAGACTACTTATTTTGTTGATGTAAATGACCCCGTTGTAATTTGGGTCTAATTTTGGCTTGTACTGATTATAATTAAACGAACACTCTAATTGGTCGTTTTGCTATCACTATTTTGATTTAGTAACTATCATAGGCAGCTGAAGCATTAGGTGAAGGATCAAATAAATGAATCTATCTAATCTTACCCAGGTACTTACTCATAGGCTAAAGGATAACAGGTACTCGCGTAAAAGGGATTGACAAATAAACGGAATATAGTTATCTTGTTAGGCTTGTTAATCAAATGAGATTTATGAGTTAGATCAATAGGCATATCGGTTGATGATAAAATAGAGGTTTTTGTTGAAATCGAATCAATGATTGATAGTTTTTGAGGCGTTTTAGAAAATAGGTCAAACCAAAGGTCTTAAATACAACCGTTATGCTGCTGGTTTTTTGAAAAAACTTTTTGAGTTCTAGGCTATCGATTAAGTATTAATCATAGTCAAACGGTTAAGGACGTAAAATAACAATGATGATTTAGGTCACACCCTACTCTAGCCTCTATAAGTCGGGTTGGGGGCATGACAGCTTGAGCTATGGAGATTCAAGATGCAGCCATGGCCGAAAATGAGAGAGAAAGAGAGAGCTTGAAAGAGTTTTGAGAGAAATGATGCTTTGAGAATGCTTTGAGTGTGTGTGTAAGCCTTGAGCTCTTCAAATCTGAAAATTCCTTTATCATTTGTGAATTTTGAATTGTGAGGAGTGGGTGTGGTTTGTAGGCCGAGAAAGGCATGCTTGGGTAGGGTACTTGGTTTTATCTTTTTATGCATTGTGTCATAGGTTTGTCTAGGAATATTATTGAAATCATGCAAGGCTAGTTAAAAGGCCTTGGTGGCCGGTCATATGGAGCAAGAATCTGAATTTTTTTATTTTGTTTTAGGCTTATTTTATTGTAGGTTGATTATGGTATTTGAGGTGCATGAATTTTGCAAATAAAGAATGTTTAGTGTTTAGTGCTTTTGTCTTTTAGTGAATTTACTTAGGATTAAAATAATAGTTAGTGGAGTTTGTAGGATTATTTTAGTCTAGTGCTTTGGGTAGGATTCTTTATTGATTAGCATTCAGGCACGCTTTCCTAGGTCTAGGACACACACTATGAGTTAAGGCACGAACTACGAGACAAATGCACGTATTCTAAGTAAATATATGCAAACCTAACTGAATGAACGTAAATCAAGACATGACTCTTAAACCTAGGTTAAGGCACACAGATCAAGGTTGGGGCACACAAAATGCGGTAACGCATGCAATTCGAGGTCGGGCCTTACACATTGGGTCGTAGGTATCGGGTATATCCGGAGTACTCATTGGTGTAAGGGATGCCGGCATATCGAGATAGTTTTTGTGGTTTGTGGATCGAGGCTCGTGAATCAAAGATTTAGAGTGATAAGGGTTATCGATTGTATCCTTTTAAAGTATGGTATTAGAATTGTTATTCATTGTTATTCATTGTTTATTTGTTGTGTTAATTGTGTTAAATTGCTGCATTGCACGAACCTCGGTATATTGTTCCCTTTCCCCCCTTCCTCATTGAGTATACATTAATTGTATAATCACTCCTCATCATGAATCAATCAGGTTATAGCCAAAGGAAGTGTAGTTCGTGATCACTTGATAGTTGGTGTTTGAAGAGTGGCCTTACGTGTTATGTGGCTTGTGCTGTAAAAGTTGTAAAGTTTTACTTTCATGAATTGTATATACTCAATGTAGGAGAGAAATGTGTTTAAGCTTAACCAGGTCATAGAGTACTTTGATAACCTAGTTTATGTAATAGCTTAATGAGGTTTGAGTTCAATGCATGTATGGAGTTGTTGTATGTTTGGACACGGTACTGGTCCATTTATATGCTGTGTGCAGGTAAACTGTTTGTCCTATAAACAGGGGAAACCCTGTCCGTTTTTCCTAAATTTTGATGCCCGAGTTTGGATTTGGGTTGAGTATAGCATGTTTAATAGAATTACCAAACTCGTGAGGGGTCGGGGTATTACAAATGATATCAGAGCTTTGTTAGCTCTCAACCGGGACAGGGTCCTCGGTCTGTCGGGTAGTAACCCTTGTGTGTATGCTTGTTAAGTGTGTGCCTGTATGTGAGATTATGTGTCTTGATTTGAATATGTGCACCTATGTCATATAGTTGTGTGTTATGTGTTAAATGTGTTTTAATTGAAGTGAAATGACTAATTGTGAATCAAATTGACCTCGTAAATTAAAGTGACCTTGTGAATTGTTGTTTGCTTGAACTATTGCCTGTAGTGTGTGTATTTGAATGCTTTGAATTGGTTGTGTTGTGATTTGAATTTGTTATGTTGTGACTTGTCCTTGAATGACTTGGTTGATTAAACTGTTTTTATAAACTGTTTTATAATCATGCTTGCATAATAGCTTAAAGAATGTTATACATAAGTGATATCTTGGAATTCATACATAACATGTCGAAATGGTAAGAAAGACTTCTTCATTCCCTTAAAGAGAGGAGATTAGTAGCAGGCCCTCCAAGTTGTGTGGATTCGGAATGAGAAACAGTTGATCAGCCCTTTAATTGGGAGTTGGTGTTTATAGTTAGAGCTCAGTTATTAGCATGCTTCTCAAGCATTCCTCTATGCTCAGCAGTCAGGAATGAGTAGCTTCTTGGGGATTTCTATATGACAGTTCTCTGGAGCATTTCATTAGTATTTTCTTGTTGGGCATTCTTCTGATACTTTCTTATTGGCACTCCTCAGCAAGCTTCGTATTTGGGGTTCTATGCAGAGTGATTACTCTATATTACCTGTGGTATTCTGTCGCTTTCTCATTACATTCCCTTAATGGCAACTCCGTACTCTATTCCCACTCAGTTTTCTCGCGCAGCCGGGGATCTATATTTAGTATTCAACTTGACTATCTTATTGGATCCACGGTATTTTATTTGGTATTTTCTTTCATATTCCCTTTGGCATTGCTCTTAGCATTCGATAACGGTATTCGGGATTTATTTGGTTCTTCTATTGGGTATGTCATTTAGGGACTATATTGATATGTAAGTATATTGGTGTACATACTGGGATTCTCATTAAGATTTTTGATTGGTTGTTCATTGGACCCTTTATTTGGTCTTATTACTTGGGAGCTCTTAAGCAGTACTATTGGGATTTCTTCTTGGGTCTTTCTATGGGCATTCGTATTTAGTGTTCTTACTGCAGCAATTGATGAAGAGTAACCAGAGTTGGACTTCCGTTGATGTCGAGTTCTATTGGAAGAAGAATTGCGAGGACGCAATTGTTTTAAGGGGGGAAGGATGTGATACCCTGAACCCGACACTTATTTAATAGTATTTAATTGCATTTAATTACGTGTTATCTTAAATACAACCTGTGAGGACCCGAGCGTTCATTACATGAGCATTCGTTTATTTTAATCATTATTTGAAAAATAATATTTGTATTTACATGACTTATTTAGTGTTTTAAAATTTAAAATTGCATTTAAAGTTCATTTAAATTGCATCTTGTTGACTTTTCACCTTTATTGACCAACTAGGACAAGGTGAAAATTTTTGAAATGTTTAATGAAGGGCAAACTTGGGATTAAAAACAAAAAAATGCAAGGTTAAATTAGTCAAAGATTGGGCCAACTTTGCGATTATCTCTGAACCAATCGGGTAAGATTTAGGTGGCAAATTATATACGGTTGGAAAGCTCTACGAGTCTAGTTTCTAGTCCTTCAAACCGTTCGTGAATTGCAGTTTTCTAGAAGAAGTTATAGCCGTTTTCGTAAGGTGTCGTAGAGCTGTTTTACCTACGCGGGTTTGACCGAACCTTTGACCTTTTGACCTTCTATTTAACTTATTTTCATCCAACCAAAGCTAAAAAAAGTTTTTCTCATCTTCTCCACCAGCCAAGAGCCATTTTCTCACATGAATAGTAAACCCTTTCACATTTTAGCTAATATCTTAAGTTTGGAGTGGAACCAAGGCGCAATTCCAACATTTTTGAGTTCGTGGCGACTTCTATCATCTTTCTAACGGAGATTTTAGCTTTATGTTTGCAGAAAAATGTGAGGGCATTTTCTAACCCATTTTTCAAAAGTCATTATTTATGTTAGATATTACTAAATCTATGCTTAATACTTGTTATTTAGATGCTAGAGAACATATTTCTTGTTTTATAGCTTGTGTAGAGTCGATTTTAGTTGTAATTGATGATTTGCTATATATGAATATAAATGTAGACAGGGTGTCTGTGTAATGTTCTAAGTGAAGTATAAATATGTGTTACATGCTAGATTAATGCCTATAGATAGCTCAAATGCAAGAAAACATCAAGAGAATTCAAGCATGTAAAATATGAATTTCGGACAGTGCACTGCCCTTATTTTTTGGAGGGTTTTTGACATAGTAAACGAGCTCATAAATTAATGAAAATTGTATGGCAGCTAGATTAGGCAGTTTAAAGCAAATGTTAATTTCTAGGACTAAGGCTAATTCTGACATTTTAGGCCTCGGATTGCATCATTTCCGAAATGTATCCTGAAAATCATTGCTACTGGACAGTTTGTGCAGTTGCACGGGAAAGGTCATAACTTGCAAATTTTAAACTGGAATTCAGCTATGTTTGATTCTAAAATCAACTACACTCGAAGAGATACATTTATATGTAAAAACCAGAGAATTTGGAGTTCAAGAGAATAACTAATGAATTTGATAAATTTAAGGTCCTGTTAGAAGTTTTGAAAATGGGCATGTTTTCATGAAGATCTACTTGCTATGTGTTGTATTCCATATGTATCTTGTATATTAGAGTTCATAAGTGAGTAAGAGCATTCTTTTGATAGTTTAGAAGTTTTTATGGTTATTTTCATGTTAGATCAAGGATTAGTTAATAATGTATATATTGAAGACCAAGTGCTTGAGTTTATGCTTGAATTTTATGGTAGAAGTTTGAAAATGTTCTAGTTAAGTGTTTTAAGCGTTCTACATGTATTAACTTGGTAATTCTAGCATGTTAAATGTCTAGTTAGTCTATGTGATTTAGAACCCCATGCATGCTAAGTGGAATACTCGAGAATGAATGTAAAGTTAACTTAGATGGTTAGATTGTTAATATATGTCATGGTTAAAGAATATTTAGAGTTATATGCATGTTGTTGACCAATAATTTAAGATGTTTGCAAACCATGATATAAGGTAAAGAGTGTTTTCAAACATGTTAATGAGATGATGTAAAGTAGTTAAGTTTGATGCGTTAGTTAACTACAATCAAATCTAAATTGCTCTTAATTATGAATTCTATTTGAATTGCAAGTTTATGGTGCAAGAAAATATAGAATGACTTTGCTGAAATTTGCATTTTTTTGGCATTTAGGGGCTGACCAAGTTGGGCAGTTTTATGCCATCCTTAAATTGGTCATTTTAGACTATAATATGGTTGAATAACTTGTATTTAGGTAGGGAAAATGTTGGTAGTTGAAGAGGCATGTTGGTTTGGCTTCGAGATATGTTTTAGTGGTTATTTTGAGTCTATTTGATTAGTTTAAATGTACTTGTGTACTCTTATATATTGTGTGAATTGAATATGCTTTATGGTTGTTCAAATTGCTAATGTTTATATGCCTATCGAATTGTAGGTTTAATCAGAGAATATTTAACGTGTTGCATAAAGTAGTGAATGTAATGCGTGCTAAATAAAGAAATGTATTTGATAGTTATGATAGTTCAATGGAATCAAATGGAAATTAATAAGTTAATGGAATTATAAACTAGCTTTAGTTGAGAATGAATGTATAACTTCTTATATAGATAGTTGATTGTATTATGTAGTGGAATGGAAGGAGTTGGTGCATTCGAAGAATATGGAAAGAGTTCTTAACTAAATTCTTACAGGTTTGGCTTTCCAAGGTGAGAGAGTTGTATCTTATTTACATTTCTTTATTGAATATGTTAAATAGTTTTCATGTTATTAATGTGATTTAGCGTATTCTAACAAGATTTGTCAGTTTTATAGTTAGTAGAATGAGTTTAATGGTTAATGATCGTTATTTCGCTTCTATTGTTGTCAACTGGTTAATGTATGAGGACAACCTCTTTTGTTGTTCCTCGATTATGTGTTTATTGGCTTACCTTGTTATATTGTTTTTATTAATTCTTTTCGTGTCATTGAAATAATGGTTGCACAATCTTATCGTCGGGGTAGATGCGATGGGCCTCTTTGGGCGGCAGCGGGCTTGCCAGGGTTGGTTGCTCTAGCTCCGTACCCTATTCCCTCACTCGCCTAGTCCAGAGATTGCCAGGGGGTGTTGGGTCGTAGGTATTGGGTACATACGAAGTACCCATTGGTATAAGGGATGCCGGCATATTGAGACTGTGTTCATGGTTCGTGGATTGAGGCTCGTGAATCAAAGATTTGGAGTGATAAGGGTTATCGATCGTATCCTTTTAAAGTATGGTATATGAATTGTTATTCATTGTTTATTTATTGTGTTAATTGTGTTAAATTGCTGCGTTGCACGAACCCCGGTATACTGTTCCCGTTCCCCCTTCCTCACTGAGTATACATTATTTGTATACTCACTCCTCATCATGAATCTTTCAGGTTATAGCCAAAGGAAGTGTTGTTCGTGATCACGTGATAGTTCATGTTTGAAGAGTGGCCTTACGAGTTATGTGGCTTGAGCTGTAAAAGTTGTAAAGTTTTACTTTTATGGATTGTATATACTCAATGTAGGAGAGAAATGTATTTAAGCTTAACCAGGTCATTGTGATAACCCGAACCCGGCATGCATTTAATAGCATTTAATTACATTTAATTAAGTGTCATTTTAAATGCTAGCATTGAATTTTGTGTTTAATTTTAGTTAAACATTCATTTCTAGCATTAACTTCCTAATTCTTTAAAATATTCTAGAAATAGTTAAATTAATTATTTTTAAATGAATATTGATTATTTTGATTGTTTTGATTATTTTAATAATCAGTTTTAATTGTCTTGCATTAAAATCACTCAGTTTTCAAATAAATGAGAAAAGTAACTCCGAGCCGGAGTGAATTTTAAACTATTCTACTATTCTACTTTTCAAAAAAAATTAAAGTTTTCTATTATTGCTCATCACTTTATTAGCGATCATTTATTGACCGTTCGATCGTAGTCTTTCGAAAATAAGAGTTAGAGAAATATTCTTCGGACTTGTGAAAAATGTTTTTAGCTTAATTTAACTAGTTTTAGTTGTTTTTCATTTAATTCTATTGTTTTAACTTGAATTAGATTTAAATGGCATCAAAATAAGCTTACTTGACCATTTTTAACTAAAATTTGATTTTACAAATGACCAAAATGCCCTTGTCACCTTTTAAATAATAAAACAAGGCAAAAATCAATAAAAACAATTTGCAAAATGCCATATTTGTCCTTGCCATGGCCAAAAGCTTGAGGGAAAAAAGAAAGAAAATTGTTTTGCATTTTTCTTCTACAATCGTGAGTGGAATTCCTCGGGGGTCGTGGCTCGGGTCCTTGCGGGTCTTGGTCTTCAATCTCTGTGAGGGTTTTCACGCTTTTGTGCATTTAAATTCGAATTTGAATTTTGTGTCAAATTTTTAGATTTGACATATAATGTGTTATAATGCCTGTAATTGCTTGATATAGCATCCTTTGAGTTCGTAGAGCATTGTTTGATAGTTATTTAGCAATTTTTACGGTTGAAACTGCGTATTTGAACTTGGGGAAGAATAATGAATAGTGAATTATGAATAGCAAAACCTAGAATTTCGGATTTTGATCCGAATTGCGATTGCTTGATTTGGATAGGTGCCATTAGTGATAGAAAGATAAAATGTGCAATAAAAATAGACCGGCCTTTGATAAAATTAGAAATTAGACAAAGAAACATAAAGGGTCCATTTGACCAAAAGTTGACCGTGCTCGAATTGAGTTGGGGGTTTTGCAATTGAGGGTATGGAAGCACTTTTGACGTTGTTGTGGCGTTGATTGAGTGACCGGTTAGCATAGTTGTAGGTCAAACGCAGTAGGTGAACTTTCGGACCTCGGGTGAGAAAGTGAAGTTTAGTGACATAGAAACGTGCCTTGTAGTGCCTAAGTGAATGTAGTGAAATCGGTTTCCTAATTCCGTAGCTCGTTTGCCCGTAATTGCCTTTGGAAGTTAGGGATTGAATAGTGATATTTGTCGTTTTCGTGTTTGAACTGCTGTTACTTGTTTAATTGGTGTTCTTGTTGATATTAATGATAGTTATGCTTGAAAAGTTAATTGAATGCTAGTATTGATTGTAAATGCTTCATATCTCGTTTATCGCCTCTAAACTGTATTGTTGTGCTATCACTCGTTTATTGCCTTGTATCGTGTCTTGCATTGCATAGTGTCAGGCGCGTGAGTGATAGGCCTCTCTAGGTAGTCTCGGGCTGCCAGTGTTGGTTGTTCTAGCTCCGTGTCTTATTCCCATTCTCGCTTGGGTTGCCTCCCAGGGAGATTTGGGTCGTAGAATTGATTGGATACTTCCGGGGTATTCCAAACTGAAGTTATAAGGTGGTTGCACGCTTATTGTCATCGTTGTCAACATCAAGCTCGAGATTGATGTAATGCTCGTGGAATCAAATCGAATGGTACATTGCTCGTATGAGTGAACCATAGCCTTCAGAGTGTGGTATAGCTTTGAATGGTTGTGTTAATGCTTTTATTAATTGCTTATTGTATTGATTGCTTATTTTGATTGCTTATTTGTCAATTATATTGCTTAACTGCCTTATTTGCATTGCACGACTTTCTTTCTCTCTACCTCGATATCTGTCTCGCCCTCACTGAGTATACGTGTTATGTATACTCACTCCTCCCCACCACAGCCATGTTAGCTGGAAAATTCGTGATTACATGAAAGTTCGTGCATGAAGAGTTGTCTTGCGTGCTATGTGGCTTGAGTTGTCAAAGATGCAAAGATGTATGTTTCATGTGTTGTTTGTATTTAATGTTAAAAATGAATGTAATTTAAGTTTTCTAGGTTATTGAAGTGATTTGGAAAAAGCTAATTTATGTATTCAGATAGTATAGTTTAACCTCAGTGCATGTTTGTAATATCCAAAGGAAAAGAGATAGGTTAGCTTTTTAATTGGAAATGTATATTTAGTTGTGTTCGCTTGTTGAGAACCAACGCTTGGATGGCCTTGAGGTGTTTGAATGGTTGGACACGGTGTTGGTCCACTTATATACTATTACATGTTTTACATTTTGCCTAGAAACAGGGGAGACACCGTCCGTCTTTCTCTAAAATTTTGCCCGAGTTTGAAATTGGGTTGTGATTAGATTGATTGATAGAACTCCCAGTCTCGAGAGGGATCGGGGTGTTACAGGTGGTATCAGAGCTTGTTTAGCTCATAAGCCAGGACAAGGTCTTCGGTCTGATGGGTAGTGATCCTTGAATGTGTGCTTGATAAGTGTGTCTTGAAAGTGTATGCTTGTATGTGAGATTGTGTGTCCTGACCTGAATGTGTACTTCTATGTGATATAGTTATGTGTTATGTGTTAATTGTGTGCTAAGTGAAGTGAAGTGTCTAGTTGTGCATTGAATTGACCTATTGAATTGGCATCGTGAATCTAATCGACCTCGTGAATTTTATTTGCTTGAAGTATTGCTTGTAATGTGTGTATTGAAATGTCTTGAATTGGTTATGCCGTGATTTGAATTGATTATGTTGTGGTTGACTTGATTGTCGTGCTTGAGTGACTTTGTTGAATAAACTGTTTTATAAACTTGCTTGCATAGTAGTTTAAGGCATGTGTATAAATATGATATCTTGGCATTCATAGATGTCCCATGGAAGTGGTAAGTAAGTCCTCTTTCTCCCCTGAAGAAAGTGGTTCACAGCTGGCCTTTCAAAGTGTATGGATTGGCAGGAAATGAATAGCATTTAATTAGCCTTTATTTGGGAGTTGGTGTTTGCCTTTGGAGCTCGGTTATTGGCAAATCTCTAAGGTCCTCCTCTGTGCTTAACAGTTGTGAAAGAGTAGCTTCTTTTGGGGTTCTATTTGGCTGATCTCTGGAGTATACTTTGGTTTTCCTATTGGGTATTCTTGGAACTTCTGTTGGCACTTCTCGGTAGACTTGGCTATTGGGGTTTCAATCGGATTTACTGCATGGTCTTATCTATGGAATTTGTGTCTCGGTCTTTATTGGTGTGTTACTAGCATCCCTTACTGGAAATTCTTCAATGGCATTCTCTAGAATTTTCAGTGGTCATTTATCAAGTACTTATTTATTGGGCAATTCTTGGTGCTTTCTTACTGGGGCATTGTCGGGTATTTTATTTGGCATCCCTCAGTTGGTTTGGTAATTGGAATTTCTATCGAACTTATTGTGTAATATTATTTACGGTGTTCTTTGGAATTCTTATTGGACATTCTACTAGTATTTTTCTTATTGGCATTTATTGGAAGATCCTACACTTGGAATTCTACTTGGACTTATTATCCTGTATTGTTTACGGCTTCTCCTTCGGCCTTTCAACTCAGGGGAATCTATACTTGTTGTTTTACTAAGATGTTGCGGTAGGAACTCAGTTATTGGAGGATTTTATTTAGAGATTGGCCTTTGGTATTCTTCTTGCCATTAATATGTGGTATTGATATTATCTACAGTATCCCCGCTTTAGTCTTTAGTTGGTATTTTCTCAGCATTCTTGGTTGGGATTTCTATTCGGGTTTTCCTACGGGCATCTTTATTCACTATCTTGCTCAGCAACTAATGAAGAGTGGTCAGAGTTGGATTTCAGATGATGCTGAGTTCTATTGGAAGAAGAATTGCGAGGACGCAATTGTTTTAAGGGGGGAAGGATGTGATATCCCGAACCCGGCATGCATTTAATTACATTTAATTAAGGGTCATCTTAAATGTTAGCATTGAATTTTGTGTTTAATTTTAGTTAAACATTCATTTCTAGCATTAACTTCCTAATTCTTTAAAATATTCTAGAAATAGTTAAATTAATTATTTTAAATGTATATTGATTATTTTGATTGTTTTGATTATTTTAATAATCGATTTTAATTGTCTTGCATTAAAATCACTCGGTTTTCAAATAAATGAGAAAAGTAATTCCGAGCCAGAGTGAATTTTAAACTATTCTACTATTCTACTTTTTAGAAAAAAAAAATTAAAGTTTTCTATTATTGCTCATTACTTTATTAGCGATTATTTATTGACCGTTCGATCGTAGCATTTCGAAAAGGGGAGTTAGAGAAATATTCCTCTGACTTAGTGAAAAAAATGTTTTTAGCTTAATTTAACTAGTTTTAGTTGTTTTTCATTTAATTCCATTGTTTTAACTTGAATTAGATTTAAATGGCATCAAAATAAGCTTATTTGACCATTTTTAACTAAAGTTTGATTTTGCAAATGACCAAAATGCCCTTGTCACCCTTTTAAATAATAAAACAAGGCAAAAATCAATAAAAACAATTTGCAAAATGCCATATTTGTCCTTGCCATGGCCGAAAGCTTGAGGGAAAAAAGAAAGAAAATTGTTTTGCATTTTCTTCTACAATCGTCCGTGGAATTGCTCGGGGGTCGTGGCTCGGGTCCTTGCGGGTCTTGCTCTTCAATCTCTGTGAGGGTTTTCATGCTTTTGTGCATTTAAATTCGAATTTGAATTTTGTGTCAAATTTTTAGATTTGATATATAATGTGTTATAATTCCTGTAAATGCTTGATATAGCTTCCTTTGAGTTCGTAGAGCATTGTTTGATAGTTATTTAGTAATTTTTACTATTGAAACTGCGTTTTTGAAAGTGGGGAAGAATAATGAATAGTGAATTATGAATAGTAAATCCTAGAATTTTGGATTTTGATCCAAATTGCAATTGTTTGATTTGGATAGGTGCCATTAGTGATAGAAAGATAAAATGTGCGATAAAAACGGACCGGCCTTTGATAAAATTGGAAATTAGACAAAGAGACGTAAAGGGGCCGTTTGACCAAAAGTTGACTGTGCTCGAATGGAGTTGGGGGTCTATTGAGGGTATAGAAGCACTTTTGGCGCTGTTGTGGCGTTGATTGAGTGACCGGTTAGCATAGTTGTAGTTCAAACGTAGTAGGTGGACTTTCGGACCTCGGGTGAGAAAGTGAAGTTTAGTGACTTAGAAACGTGCCTTGTAGTGCTTAAGTGAATGTAGTGAAATCGGTTTCCCAATTCCGTAGCTCGTTTGCCCATAATTGCCTTTGGAAGTTTGGGATTGAATAGTGATATTTGTCGTTTTCGTGTTTGAACTGCTGTTACTTGTTTAATTGGTGTTCTTGTTGCTATTAATGATAGTTATGCTTGAAAAGTTAATTGAATGCTAGTATTGATTGTAAATGCTTGATATCTCCTTTATCGCCTCTAAACTGTATTGTTGTGCTATCGCTCGTTTATCACCTTGTATCGTGTCTTGCATTGTATAGTGTCAGGCGCGTGAGTGATGGGCCTCTCTAGGTAGTTTCGGGCTGCCAGTGTTGGTTGCTCTAGCTCCGTGTCCTATTCCCATTCTCGCTTGGGTTGCCTCCCCGGGAGATTGGGTCGTAGAATTGATGGATACTTCCGGGGTATTCCAAACTAAAGTTATAACGTGGTTGTGCGCTTATTGTCATCGTTGTCAACATCAAGCTCGAGATTGATGTAATGCTCGTGGAATCGAATCGAATGGTACATTGCTTGTATGAGTGAACCATAGCCTTCAGAGTGTGGTATAGCTTTGAATGGTTGTGTTAATGTTTTTATTAATTGCTTATTGTATTGATTGTTTATTTTGATTGCTTACTTGTCAGTTATATTGCTTAACTGCCTTATTTGCATTGCACGAACTTTTTTCTCTCCATCTCGATATTTGTTTTGCCCTCACTGAGTATACGTGTTGTGTATACTCACTCCTCACCACCACATTTCAGGAAATACCATGTTAGCTGGAAAGTTCGTGAATACGTGAAAGATCATGCTTGAAGAGTTGTCTTGCGTGCTATGTGGCTTGAGTTGTCGAAGATGCAAAGATGTATGTTTCATGTGTTGTTTGTATTTAATGTTAAAAATGAATGTAATTTAAGTTTTCTAGGTTATTGAAGTGATTTGGAAAAGCTAGTTTATGTATTCAGATAATGTAGTTTAAGTTTAATGCATGTTTGTAATGTTCAAAGGAAAAGAGATAGGTTAGTTTTTAAATTGGAAATGTATATTTAGTTGTGTTCGCTTGTTGAGAACCAATGCTCGGATGGCTTTGAGGTATTTGTATGGTTGGACACGGTGCTGGTCCACTTATATGCTATTATAGGTTTTGCATTTTGCCTAGAAACAAGGGAGACTCCTTCCATCTTTCCCTAAAATTTTGCCTGGGTTTGGAATTGGGTTGTGTTTAATTGATTGATAGAACATCCGGTCTCGAGAGGGATCGGGGTGTTGCAGTCATAGAGTGCTTTGATAACCTAGTTTATGTAATAGCTTAATGAGGTTTGAGTTCAATGCATGTATGGAGTTGTTGTATGTTTGGACACGGTACTAGCCCATTTGTATGTTGTGTGCAGGTAAACTGTTTGTCCTTTAAACAGTGGAAACTCCGTCCGTTTTCCGTAAATTTTGGTGCCCGGGTTTGGATTTGGGTTGAGTATAGCATGTTTAATAGAATTCCCAATATCGTGAGAGGTTGGGGCGTTACACTAGGGTTCAGTGATCTTGAATGAACTTGACTTGGTAGCCCGTGAGTGAGGGGAAGGGCTAAAACTAACTTAATCCACTATCCGAACCAAATAAAAGGCTTCGTCCCTATTGCCGCAAAAGCCGATGAGAGGTGTATGGAGGATTCTCCGATTGACCCTTTGCTTTAATGATCATGTTTTTACGTAATGAGGTCTTCTGAGCTCTCTTTTTTTGCAAAGAATGGTCGAGCATCTTCAAACCTCACCCTTCTTCCAATCAAATCTATTCTAAGGTGTTCGGAGGCAGGGGAAAGAAATGAGGGATTGATCGACCAACTTGAATAGATCCATAACTTGCTTCCATCTGTCTTGAATAAGGGAATTAAGGCAAGTATAGTAGAACTAAACTGGTTGATTCTAAGGTGGGTGATAAGCAGCTGTATCTGTATCAAGCCTAGCATCTCCGTGGACGCTATGTTATCCAAACTCCCAGCATCAATGATTATCTTTGCACTGGCCAATTCCGACACAGATTAGGAATACAGCCTTCCGTCTCCTCCTCCTTTTTGCTGACGTTGGCTCACGTTGCCACACAATCTAACGACAGCAAAATTGTCTCATCTCCTAAGCTTCAGAACCGCCACTCTGTTTCCGACTTGAACTTACCTTTAGATCTTCCGGGGCTCTATGCTCCACAACGTTGACTCTTTCATCTTCAGCTGGTCTATTTTGCACTCCCCCAGTAGCATTCATCCATCTGAACATTGGAACAGTAACGAGTAAAATGCCCCACTCCTCTACATTCATAACAATTACCAGATCTGCTCTGCTGGCCTCACGCTCCAAACTGATGGCGTCTCGACGTTCTCCTTGAAGCCGTCTTGGCACTTTCCCACTTTATGAAGTTTGTAAAAAGGCTCACATTTTTTGGCTTCCTATAAACCCCTGATAAGTTGTGGCAACTTTCTACTCCTCCTGAGCTATCTTGCGATATCAAAAATGGCTTCGAGCATTCAGCTTCACCACTGCTGCCTGCTCTCTCCTTCTTCAGCATTTCCCAGTCCACAACAGACCTGATCTTCTCTTAATCCATTTGAATCACACCCTTGCTAATCCAATGGACAAGAAATAACACTTTCGTTTGAGTACTCTTTCACGTACAATCTCTTTTCCTACTACACCTAGAAGACTATACTCAGAGTTCCAAAGCCCCAGTGAGTGACTATAAATGATTATGTCATTGAGGTTTTCCACTACAAACTAGTCAAGGTAAGGGTTTTAGTTATCTATTTAAGTGCGGAACAAGACCTGAATGAGGATGATATTCAGTGGTCGCTTACTGTTTGTGTACGTTATGGATTCTCCATTCCATGTTGAAAGCTCTTTCAAATAGCATGAGCATTGAAAGTCTTCAATTAGACTAGAGCCTTAGATTCTTTTTTTTTTGACTTCATTCAAGGGGGAATGAATGGGGGGAAAGTGGTTCACTAAAGTTTCTCTCTTGAAAATGGTTTTATTTATTCTCTTGAATGTCTTTTTCTATCTTTTTTTCATGGTATCAAATCCAACAATATAATTTGGGTCCTAAAACAATAACCCAAAACCTGCTTGTTTAGAGAATAAAACTGTTCCTGTTTGCTTTTTCTTTTTTGATTTTATGACCGATATAAATTGACACTTTTTTTGTTATATGCCCAATACCCACCCAATTTCTTTGGTAGATCTTAACACGAATTATGTACACAATAAAGATCATAATTATTCATACAGTTTAGTTTGGATACCAAGCTATATTATCAATATATTTACAAAAAAGCATTCGATGTAGTGATGAAAATGTGATACGTAATCAATCCTAATTGTTTTGTTCATTACTAAAATGAATCGAATCCTATCAAATATTTATATTTATCTTTTGAATTACTCATATATATCCTAAGAATTTCGTTTCGCACTGGAAACTATTCTAGCAGAAGTTTGAATCCGTTCCGTTCGGATATTGATTGGCCTTGGTTTGACATGGTTTACGCGTTACTGGTTCCCGAAAGAGTTAATATCTCCATTAGCTAAACCCTTTCTTACCCTGCCTTTGAACTCATATTTTGTTTGTACACAATCAACGGAGGCCTTCTTGACATATGTTGCAATGTCTTCAATAGCTTGCTCTTACTTCGTCTTTCCCTTAATAAGTCATCAAATTTGGTGCTTTTTGATCCCCAGTTGCTATGGGGAACAAAGGACGAAATACAATCGATTCCTCCATTTAAGTGGTTCTCGCTTCTCCTTGTTCCTGTTCCTAACTCCCGCTCGGGTAGTTCCCAATCTTTGGCACTTTCTATACTTCATGGGTGCAACATCAACAAATTCGCTCATGATCAAGTTACAACCTAAGATCTATGACCATATTATGTTAACTGTTCGTATTTCGTTCATTCCTTCAGTACGTTCCCAGGTACCTGTAATTGTGATCCGTTTGCCAAAACCAAGGGGTCATTCTGTAGAAACCTCTACGAACAATCGTCAATTTTTTTTTTATGGTTTTTTTGTTTCTCACAGTTGATCTTTCCACACCTCCGGATATCTGGTGCCAAATTGTGGCCCGTTTTCTTCTTTCTTTGATAATAGGGTTGGCTATCTTTGTGGCATCGATTATACAAGTTCGTTAAGAGGGCTAGACGAGTGGAATGAGGGAGAGCGGCTCGATCGAGAAAAAAGAAGAGTATCCCCCTGGAACCTGGGAAAGTCATTATCAATGAATTCCTGAGCAATTCTCAACCAACATATGCGATTCATTCTCGTAAAGATTCTAACACATAGAATACTCATTACCTTAGGAGCGGGATCAGTGATATATCTGGCGAGCGCTGGTGAAGAACGCAAGCAAAGCTGGAGCTCGGGTATTTATATATTGCGTCAAGAGAAAGGAGGCAGACTAGCAAGAAGGCCGACCACATAGGGGGAGCGAACCGAAAAACTCAGCTTTTCGGAGCGGACCAATCTTTCGTACCACCCCCTTTACTCTCTCTATAAAAAAGGCCTGCGGGAAGCGCGAAGAGCTAGCTAAGCCACTAATCTCATCGCGAAGGTTATATCTCAGAAAGTCAGCGAAGCTAAGGCTTCGTATGTGTTATATCCTTTCGATCGAGCAAAAACTTCTAAGGAAGGCCTTCATTGCCCTTTGAAAAAAGTCAGAAAAGAGTGCTAGGGAAATGGAGAGAGAGAATCTTGCAGAAGTGCTTCTAGAACTCATGGAATAAGGCACAATTTATACCAACACTTTCCATCTCTTGCTATCATAGAAAAAAAGAATTTAGGAGATGAAATCCCGATTACATTATCACAGACCAAAAATCTATTTGAAAGAACAGTCAATAGAAAAAAAAAGTATTCTGAAGCCAAATGCTCTTGGATGGGTAGTTGAATAGGGAGATAAATCCCTTTTTCTCCTTAATATTGAATGTAATCTATTGCTAGAAATTCGTGAGACTATCTCTTGGAATTCTACTAGGATCAACTCGTTATACATAATAATTAGCAAGTTTAAATCAGAGAATTAGGATTACCTCTTTGAACGATTTGTGGTAGTGTTATGAAATTGACCAACGGAAGCGTCTAGTTCCTCCTACTTCGCATGCGAACAAGGATGAAAAAGGAGGAGGCTATAATTTTCACAGAGAGAGGGTTTTTTTAATTCTTGTTTCTACGTTTTCAGAAAAACAATATATGTCAATCTATTTTCTTGGAAACCCTACATGGCCTTTCTTATAAAGACCACGTGGGCTAGGCTCTTCAAAAGTCCAACTCCCAAAATAGTTTTAAAAAAACCCAATCTTTTAATGTGGGTTTCCATAAAGGCCACACGATTCAAATTAAATCACTATTTAATTTAAATCAATTAGCCTAGGATTTAATTGATGAATCATAAATCTAGTGCTAGCTAGAAATTGTCAAATAATTAAATCCATGACCTAATAATAATTAGATAATATTTAATTCTAAATTAAATATTTATCACAAATAATATTTAATTCTCAATTAAATATTAATCACAAATAATATTTAATTCTCAATTAAATATTGATTATAATTAGGTCGTCTCTCCAATTAGATCACTTATTCTTTTGCGTGACTCCATAGGTTCAAACTTAAGCCTGTAGCATAAAGACTATTCTTACACTAATCGAAGATACCATATAGCAATGGTTCCCCACGACCGAATAAGCTGAATAAGTACAAGGAAACATTCAACGAACCTCGGTACAATGGTGAATTCCCTATGACCCTCGATGTTCCGAAATAACCCTAGGGACATGGTTAACTGTCAAATCCCTAATTAGTTACTTCATGCCAAATTTCAATCCTGTCATGACACATCATGACTTACCCTCGTGACTCATCACGAGATATGCTTTGGCCAAAGACTTTCTGAATTGAAATTAAGCGAAACACCATTCTCCAAATACCCGGAGCGGTCAATCCCATCTTGACTCAAAGATTGACTTCTCCGGCACTTGCCCATACGCAGTAACCTTCCGCTACCAAATTAGAAATCTGGATAGTCCAACACCTAAGCATGAGGAGTAATCTATAAGTCTCCATGGCAGTCTCAGGTCAAAGGGAACATGTCTACCACATGTACTACGAGCTATCCTTAGACAGTAGGGTACATACCATAGGACGCTCATAAAGAGAGTCATGTTCAATGAACATGTCTCCATATGTCACCTGTTTATCGCACCGGTGTCTCAACACCCATTGGTCATGACGATAACGAACCAATACAACAAACAATAAGCTATACTTGATGGAATTGACGTCTCAATACCAATTTCATCATTTGGTTATGAACAAAGTTTAAGAATGACCAAAATCAACCCTCATTCATATGATTCTATAAAGTCATTCTAAAGACTGTATGATGATCAATCAAAGGTAAAAGAAGATGGACAATATGATGTAATGGCCAAATATTATTAATAGAATAATAATCCACATACAAATTAATTTGCCAGCTACACTCGATGACAGACTTTAGGACACAATTCCTAACAATCTCCCACTTGACCTAAAGCCAGTGGGATTTGTATCCTATGCCCATCTTTTCTCGATGTGCATCGAACTCTTTGATCCCGAGAGCTTTGGTGAAGGGGTTAGCTAAATTGTCTTTACTATCAATCTTTTGCAAAGTGACGTCACCTCTAGCAATGATCACTCTAACTAGGTGGTAACGTCTCAGTACATGGTTGGCTTTCTGATGAGATCGGGGTTCCTTAGCTTGTGCTATGGCTCCAGTACTATCACTGAATATCGTGACGGGACTAGTCAGATAAGTAAGAACTCTAAGCTCTGTGATGAATTTTCTAAGCCAAACTGCCTCCTTCGCCGCATCAGATGCTGCTATATATTCTGCCTCATAGACAGAATCAACTACAGTCTATTGTTTGGAACTTTTCCAACTGATGGCTCCACCATTCAAGGTGAGCACAAAATCGGATACGCTCTTACTATCATCTCTATCTGATTGAAAACTTGAATCAGTATAACCAACCAGTTTTATATCAGAATCTCCATAAACGAGCCATTGGGCCTTTATATTTCTTAAATACTTTAGGATGGTCTTAACCACTTGCCAATGTTTCTCACCAGGATCAGATTGGTATCTACTTACTATTCTGAGGGAATAAGCCACGTCAGGTCTCGTACAAGACACAGTGTACATGATAGATCCTACTGCCGAGGCATATGGGATTCTACTCATGCGCTCTCTTTCTTGAGGAGTTGTCGAACAATCCTTTTTAGAAAGAGTAATTCCATGACCTATAGGGAGATAGCCTTTCTTTGGAATTTTTCATGCTGAACCTTTTCAGCACGGTGTCTATGTACATAGACTGGGTCAATCCCAGCAACCTTCTTGATCTATCCCTATGGATCCTGATCCCAAGGATATAGGAAGCCTCTCCTAAATCCTTCATGGAAAATTGGGATGACAACCACAACTTCACGCTCTGCAATGCAAATATTTCATTCCCTATAAGGAGAATATCATCCACATATAGCACCAAGAACATGACCACATGACCATTTGCCCATTTATAGATGCAAGGCTCTTCTTTATTCATTTTGACAACCTTGTGAAAATGTATGTTCCAACTCCGAGAGGCTTGCTTGAGTCCATAAATGGATTTCTGTAGCTTGCATACTTTAGATTCATTTGTGGATGTGAAACCTTCAGGTTGTGTCACGTACACCTCCTCTTCCAACTCACCATTAAGGAAAGTTGTCTGGACATCCATTTGCCAAATTTCATAATCTAGGTACGCAGCTATAGCAAGCATAATGTGAACCGATTTAAGCATTGCTACGGGAGAAAATGTCTCATCATAGTCAATACCATAATGTTGACGAAATCCCTTAGCAACCAAACGGGCTTTGTAGGTCTCTATCTTCCAATCTGCTCCTATTTTCCATTTAAAAACCCATTTATACCTTATGGGTTTTACCTCTTCGTGGGGAGTCCATTGTGAAATAATCCCATTCTTCTCAAGGTAACCTAGAAACTCATTGGAAATATACTCACCTCCATGATCAGATCGTAGAATCTTGATATCTTTCCTAATTTGTTTCTCTATTTCATTACTATATCTTTTGAACATTTCAAAAGATTCTGACTTATTTCTCATCAAATAGATATACCCATACCTAGATAGATCATTAGTAAAGGTAATAAAGTAGGAGTATCCTCCTCTAGAACTTGTGCTCATAGGCCCACATATATCTATATGCACGAGGCACAAGAGCTCTGCAGCCCGGTCATCTTTTCCAATAAAATGAGATTTGGTCATTTTACCTAATAGACAAGACTTACAAGTAGGTAGTGATGCTGGATCACTAATATCAAGCAACCCTTCCTTGATTAACTTGTTAATCCTGTTTTCATTTATATGACCTA
The DNA here is from genome assembly GCA_037974665.1 of Ehretia macrophylla. NCBI lineage: Eukaryota > Viridiplantae > Streptophyta > Magnoliopsida > Boraginales > Ehretiaceae > Ehretia > Ehretia macrophylla. The sequence goes on from CM075770.1 coordinate 35,856,004, forward strand.
ACCTGTAGTGCCAAAGGTAGGCACCAGAGTTTATTCCTTGCTTTGGACGCTTATTGCTAACATACATTATGTTTACAGGCTGTGTTATAACATAAATTTCATGTTTCAGTTGTCCTTTAATGACAGTAGTGTTATTCAAAATAACATCAAAATCATTATTCATAATAGTAAAGGAATAACCATCCTGGGCTAAAAGCCCAACTGAGATAATGGTCAAAACAAACTCTAGACAATAGAAAACATTATTAAGACTAAAGTTTCCTGAGTTTGTAGCTAAAGATAAACACCCTAAAGCTAGTACTGGAACTTGATTTCCATTTCCAATGCTGAGGTATCGCTCACCAACTCTGAACTTCCTACTGACCTTCAGCCCCTGCAACGAATTCCAAATATGATAAGAACTGCATGTATCTAATACATAGGTAATAGAGTCTATAACACTGAAGTTGCAAGGTATTATCATATACATACCTTGCTGAACAACTCATTGTTGTCTCTTTGGCCTGTTTGGATCTAACGACGCCAGATACTGAGGACAATTCCTCTTCCAGTGTCCCTTCCTTTTACAGAAGAAACATTCTGCTTGACTCTGGTCAGCTTTCTGCTTGTGAACTTGTGGTTGCTACTGAGCGGGTTTCTTAACCCCGCTTTGAGCTGCATATGCATTTTTGTTTTTTTCTTGCCACGTCGTGAAGAATTCTTGCGTTTTGAGGAACTAGCACCTCCAACCACATTAACCGTATTTTTGAGGAGCTGATTATCTTTCTCAAAGGTTTGCAACAACCCCAGAAGTGCATGGCAGTTAACAACTGGCTTGCTCATCTTGAACTGGTTCAAGAAAGGGAGGTAGGATGGAGGAAGAGAGTTGAGGATGGTATCCTTGCCAAGCTACTCATGGAGCAGATAACCTAACTTAGCCAACTTCTCAATCTGCTCAGTCATGTACAATACATGATCAGTGACGAAAGTCCCTTCTCTCATTCTAGTTCTGAAGATGGCACAAGAGGTCCTATGTCTTTCTGCGTCATCAGATGTACCGAAAGATTCATTCAACGCTTGAATGATGTCCTCAGGTTGTGTTTCCTCAAATTTGCGACTGAATTCATCATTCATTGCAGCCCTTATGATACAGCGAACTGTTATTCTATCAACAACCCATTTTTGATATCGCCGATGATCGGCAACAGTCGATTGGGCAGCAAATTCAGCAGGTGCTAAATCAGACAAAACATACAGGATACGTTCATGCTCGAGCACAATGCACAATTTACGATACCAGCTATCGTAATTTGGCCCAGTCAACTTTTCACTATCTAATAGTGATCTCAAAGACAACGTGTTAGCCATTAAATCTGCAAATAATTGAAGTAAATGAAATAAATAAGCTAAAATATATGAATTATCTAATCACATTAGACATAGGCCAGTGTCTAAAGGATTCTCCCACTATTTTGTTCAGATTGATAGCCTCTACCTTCAATCCGAAGGAATTTCCGATCCAAATTCCCTTAGTGGGTACTGAGATCCAAATAATTGTACATATGCCAGTGCATTAGTTAATCCAAAGGGCATAACCACAAACTCATAATGCCCGTACCGAGTCCTGAAGGAAGACTTCGGAACATCCTCCGTGCGAATCCGAAGCTAATAATACCCCTGCCTCAAGTCAAACTTAGAGTAGACTTTAGCTCCCTGAAGTTGATCAAACAACTCATCAATTAATGGCAAAGGATACTTGTTCAATGCATAACCTCAAGGTACCATCTTTCTTCTTCACAAATAAAACAGGAGCTCCCCAAGGTGAAGAACTCTGCTGAATGAAACCCTTCTCTATTAACTCCTGTTATTGGGTTTTCAACTCCTTCAACTCAGCTGGTGCCATCCAGTACGCTGATTTAGAAATAGGTTGAGTACCAGGAACAATATTAATGACAAACTCCACATCTCTCTCTGGCGGTAACCCTGGCAACTCCTTGGGAAATACATTAGGATATTCCCGAATAATAGGTACTTCCTCCAACAGTAGCTTATCAGATGGCTTGTTGATCAAATAAGCTAAATAACCCGAACACCCCTTACTCACCAACTTAACGGCTTTTGTTGCTGAGATAACACAACTCGTCTTAGCACCCCAGTTCCCTACTACCTTAACTACTGGCTGATCTGGCAAACGAAACTGTAATACCTTCGTTCTACAGTTTAACTGGGCATCATACTTAGAAAGCCAATCCAGACCCAAGATAACATCATACCCCCGGATAGGAAATAAGATAAGGTCCGAAGGAAAATTATACCTCTTAACATGTATTTTATAATCCTTACATAATAAGCTAGTAATATACTTATTAGTCAAAGAGGTACTAATCTCAACCATATAAGGCAATTTTTCATGTTGCATATTAACACGTTGCACACAAGCAGGAGTAATGAAAGAATGCGTAGCACCAGACTCAATCAACATTTTAACAAGTTGATCAAGTATAAGGAAGTTACCTTCCACAACTGCAGTCTCCTCAGGCATCTCCTCCAAGTCAACTGTGTAGGCCTAAGTCTGAACCCGCTGCTACTAAGGTGCACTACCAGTAGGTCGACCCTGATAACCCTGTGTTGCTGCCTGACCCTCAGTCCTCTTATATCTAGGGAAATCCCTCGCCCTATGCTGATTGCTATTGCAACCCAAACACGCCCCTGCCTTCACCTTGCAGTCGGCCTCCACATGGCCCTGGCGCTTGTAGTAAGTACACTGTGTTCATGAAGCACTGACACTTCCCCTAGATGAACCAGAAGCTGAAGAAGCAGCTGTACCAGCCTGCTGCTGAGGTCTCACAACACTAGGCCTATATTGACCCTGAGACTGGGCCGACATATACTGGAACTGAGCCTGATAAGACCCTTGCTGAAACTACGGCCGATAATAACTCTACTGACCCTGTGGTCTATAAGAGCTCTGCTGTGCTGGTAGCCTGTACACAATCTGCAGTACTGAAGGCCTATACATACCCTGCTGGGCTTGCGGCTGAAATGGCCTCTTGCTAGGCTGGCTAGATACAATATGTTCCCCCTTTCTCTTCTCCAGTCTAGAAGCTATATCAAAGGCCTCCATAAGTATATCATACCGATTCAGGGCCATTGTATCCTGAATCTTGGGCCTCAACCCCAACATGAACCTACGAGTCTTACGTTCCTCGTCAGCCACATACTCTGGTGCATACCGGGACAGTCTAGTGAAAGTGGCCTCATACTGATCCACTGAAGCATCTCCCTGTACTAAGGCTAAAAACTCTGCCTCTCTTCACTCCCTCGCGATCTTCGGGACATACTTCGCCCGGAAAGCTAACAGAAAGGTATCCCAAACATACAGAATACCCTGAGTCTCCTAGCTAGTTTTCACCGTGCGCCACCATTCCTCTGCCTCATCATCCAGCAAGTACACGACAAAGGTGATCTTTCACTCATCGGTATAATCAAGAGAGTCAAAAATCTTCTCCACCTTACTAATCCACGCCTCAACTTTCCGATCATCCGGCTCCCCTTGAAACTACGGTAGATAATACCCTAAAAACTCTTTCAGTGTACCACAACTGTGGTACCCACCTTGTGCATTCAGTAACTGATTCTGCAATGCCTGAGTTTGGGCGGCCTGCCCTACCAGTAACTGTGCCTGACCGGCCATGATCTCGTTCATCCTATCAAAAGCTGCACCTATACGATCCTCACCCTTAACTTGGTCTGGTGCCACATTTCTTGGAACCTTATCAGTTAGCTCAGGCCTACTTCTGGTCCTCGGTCTACCAGTCATTCTACTAATCAAAGAGTTAGCACAGGTTATAGCACATAAACAAACTATGAACAACTATTAACACATAAACAACAAACTCATATAAAGCACATAAATCACTTATGTATCAATCACATAAACAAATTGATCACATAATCACATAAACACTAAATCACATAATCACTTAATCATTTAATCATATTAACACATAGTTCATTTTTCTTTCACTTCATACATACTTTCATGCTAAGACCATTACCCACATTCTGAGAATACCCTGGCTGACAACTAACAGGTGCTCTGATACCACTTAAATCTCACACCCCAACTCAACCCCACCTACCATCAGTCAGGACGCAACAGAATTTTGGCAGTATAACAACAGTAATTAAGACACTGAGGCTCTAAACCAACCTCTCAGAACATCATACAACCAATCAACAATCAACTCCTCAATTAAGTTAACCACATACAACATAACCATAATATACAATAATCATTCTTAGTTATACGCCTCCGTTCCAACATAATACATTAATTGAACATACATTTCAAAATAGATTATAAACTAACTTAGTAACCTATCATAGTCAAAAGAATAACCACTAAGTTAGCAACAACTAGTTCATTATCATTACTACAACTTATACATCATTAACTATAAAGTAAATAAAAGACAACTAGAATAATATACAAGACTATAAGGTATACAACATCTCTAACATCAAGGACAAGACCCTGGCACATAGGACTCGTCCACATATGGCACATTCTCAGCTTCCTGAGGCACGTACCCGTTATCTTGCTCAATAACACCTGTATGCATGCAATAATATAGAGTGAGCTTATATAAAACAAGCTCAGTGAGGATCCGAAAGATCTCTAACAGTATTTACTATACTCTTTGGAAATGATCCTTTGAGCAGTAAACACACAATAAAACATCAATAACAATATAAACACATAACTATAATGACCAATCAATAAAGGATAATCAAGTTGGTGTAGCTCTAAACGCCATCACGATCTCTGTAACAACCCCCGCTCCCCACGTGGAGCCCACTCAGAGTCTCACGGGACACGTCACTTACAAGGAATTATCCGCTATTGGCAGTCCCTGGCCCGCAGGCACAGGTCCCTTACGGTTTTGTCCCTTCGAGCATCTCTCCTCAAAAGGCGCCTTCGCTGATACAAGGAATTAAGCCGTTATATCCATTTCTCTCACGTCCAAAACTTCCGATGTGGGAATGTGTTACCACAATCTCAACCGTTCTTCTTGTAACTCCCCATTACTCACGCACCCGAGGTACCTCACTAGCCTCACCCTCCATGATACCTTCGTCATGCAAGCTGGAAGTAGTCTCTGGTAGTCATGTCGTTATCAACCCGACAGCCCGACTCTGCCCGAGAGGTGGCACACACATACCAAAACTCAGCAATAATAATAAACATCATTCAGAGAAGGATAATCTAGAAAAATTGCCTATCACCCAGTTCATCAATCATCAATCAATAATCATCAATAATCATCAATAATCATCAATTGTCATCAATATAACATCAAGTAATCAATTAAACAACAAACAACCAACTTAGATGACAAAGTAAGCCATCCAACTTAAAATGCATTAAACACGTAAACTAAGCCTAGTCTAACCATCAACAACTCACAATTTAATCACTCAAATACCACCCAATCAACTAAAGGCTCAATTCAACAATTTAAAGAAACACAACCTAAACTTCAAATAATCATATCTTACATTCTACTAATACAAACAACTCCAAATCAGTTTCTAACACTCACCCATTCAATTAACTACATTAGCCCTCTCGGATACCAACCAAGACACATCAAAATCAAGCCCAACAACCCTAAAACTCAATGCACCTAGGCTGAACTTTCTGGATTTTCACACAAATATCGCAATCAAAAATACGGCATTATAACAGCGCTACCACGTAATTAACAAACTTTTAGAAATTAACGGCAATCAATTCCAACAACTACAACTCAAAATAATCAACAAATGGCCAATCTATCAATTTTAAATACCCGAAAATAAAAATTCTTGCTACAACAGTTCAAATCTTACAAGAATACATATAAATGATCCTTAGCATGCACTGAGCATTAATATAACCTCAAATTAACATTCTAACAGTTCAATAATCAATAATACGCAAAAACATAAAAAATGACTTTTGAGATCTAGAATTTTTCTCTCACCTTTGATGTGTTTTGAAGCTACAAAGATGCTCAATGGATGCTCAAGAGGTAGAATCAAGCCTTGGTTGATGGAAATTGGCATTGAATTGCAACTTTTAATGAAAATTTACTTTGAAAAAATGTTGAAAATGCTCTCAAGAAAAGCTATGGAGTTTCGGCCACCTTGTGTGTGCTTTGAGTGTGTTTTGTGCTTTGTTAGTAGGTGTTGATGCATAAATAAGCTAAGGTCAAATAAATTAAAAGAAAGTCAAAGTTAATTTTAATCTTTTAATTCTATTTTTAGTCTTTTAATTCATTTCTTGACTATTTCTTGCTCAACTAATAAATTAATACCTAAATTAATTCTAGACAATATATTTTAGGTGGCAAAGAGTGTTACTTTAAAATAGTTTCACCCGAGTTGCCTTAAAACTCGTTTTCTTGCAAAAGAAAGTGTAAAAATCTTTAAAATTCTAAAACTGATTCCAAATCCGTTTTAATAAAACACGGGTCTATTAATACCCGAGGACTAGGTTTTAAAATGTTTAGAACACCCCTGTAAAAATTTTAGCGGAGAGGTGCTCAAAATACTATTCACCAAAACCGACGATAAAATTTTTGATTCCGTTTTTGATGAAAATTTCATGAATGCACACTTAGTATGTATTAGGAGTATTAATCACTTATTTAGCACATTCTAAGTCATATAGCACATAAACAGGTCAATTCATGCAAAACGAGGTAAAACACGCAAATCGATATAAAGCAAAATATAAGGTCTCACATGGCCCACCTATGCACATTTATCTAGTAGGTTCATAACCTGTTATTTATCCAAATAACTCTCAGTGATCTCAATTCTGCCCCAATCACCCCTTTAGCAGGACGAAGGTCCTCAACTGAAAGGCCTAGTTAGGTCAAACCATTAACATGATGTCTCATAGTCCCTCTCTAAGCTTGATAAGTAGGCTTGACGGAGGCCAGCTCATCTACTCACCATCTGTAATACCCGAGCCCGGAATGTGAAAATTCTTTGTTTATTATTTTGAAAATTATATTTCCTTAAATTCTTTGTGAATTAATTGTTACTTTCTCGCCGTCGCAACGTGCATTGCATTTAAGGAGCGATAGCTAGATAACGATTTCTAGTTCTCAGTAAATAGTGAAACTAGTATTTAGATGACTTAAATTTTATATTTTAAATGTTGCTAGCTTTAATTGATCTTACCTTAGCTAAAATGGCTTTAAAACGCACAAAATAGGGCCCTTTGACCAAGTCTTAAGTAGTTTGACCTTGGACCTTTGACCCTTTGACCATTTAACTCTTAAATAAGCTAAAAACTAAGCAAAATAAAAAGAAAAACAGCAGCAAAACAGTGAGGGCAGGCCGTGAGTTTCCAAGAGAGAAAAAAAAAGATTTCAACTTCCAATCGATCAATCTTCGCGAGAGCTCGTGCGGGGTGATTTCCGAGGCAACTAGCGTTGTTTTCCTAGCGACTAGGAGTACCTGAGATGAGGGAAGCATGTTATTTGCGCATTTAAACGTTATGTATGTTAACTTTGTCAATTTTGAGATTTATCCGTAGATCGTTATTTAAAGCGATTTGATGCTTCTAGAATGTTCCTTGGCATTTGTAGAACATGTATTTATAGCTTTGTAACATTTTCTGCGGTTAAATGTTGTAATTGCAAATTAAAGTGTTAATTGAATAGTGTTTTGTGAATAGTAAACCCTTGACACGATGAAGTTGCGCTATTACGTTTTCTGTTGACGTAGAAATGTGCTAGGTACACTAGAATGCTAAAATGTGTGGTTTGTTTGGGTTGCATAGTGGAAAAAATGAGATTTATACCTTTGGGAAAGTCGGGGTCGTTTAGGTCGACTTTAGCGTTTTCTCATTTTGCGTGTTGGCATTGCTTCGGGAAGCCATGGAAGCACTTTTGGTGCGATTATGGCGTTGGTTGGGTGTTTGGTTGTTATAGTTGTAGTTCGAACGAGAAAGGGGGAAATCGGGGCTTTGCGCGAGTTCTAGGGTAAAGTAAGGTTTCGGGGTCTTTAGACGTGCCTTATGGTGACCTAGGAGGGTTGGCGAAGTCGGTTTCCAGAACTCGTGGCTCGTTTGGAAATGGTAGCGTTTTGATAGTTGGGGCCGATTTGTGTTTTTGTGTGTTTTCTTGTCTTTATGCCTATAGAATACTTAGAATTACTTGAAATACTTGTTTGAGTTGTTTTGGATTGAATTGCTTATCAATTGCTGCTATTGCGTGCGAGAGTAGCCTACTTTGTTATTCTCCCACGTGTGGCTTTATCGCTTGTTTATCGCCTTGTATCGAGTCTTGCATTGCATAGTGTCTTGCGCGTGAGTGATGGGCCTCTCTGGGTAGCCTTGGGTTGCCAGTGTTGGTTGGTCTAGCTCCGCTGCTATTCCCTTTCTGGCTTGGGTTGCCTCCCAGGGGGCTTTGGGTCGTAGGTTGATGGATACTTCCGGGGTATTCCAAACTGGTGTTATAAGGTGGTTTGGGCCGGCGCGTCGTCATCGAATTAGTGATTGAAAGTTGCTCGTGAAAAGAGTATCGTATCCTTTGAATGAGTGTTTGCAGCTTTAAATACTTGCCTTGCTTTATTGTTGGCTTTGGTCGTATCTTTATATGATTTGTATGTATTGCTTGGCTAATTGCATTGCATACTCCTCTCATCTCCGTCCTTGAGACCAATTGCCCTAGCTGAGCAATAGTTTTTGCTCATTCCTCTCTATACTATATTTTTACAGGAGTAGTTGAAGCAGACCCTCTCGAGGTAATAGAGGAGGAGGAGCAGGTGGAGGTGTTTCCATGATAGCACTTCTCTGCTTTGCTGGTGGTTGGTTACCAGTTTTTGTGCGAACCTTGCTTGTTATGTATATTGCGTGGAGGTCGCTTAATTTTGAGGCTTGTAGCCTTGTATATATTTTCTAGTTTGAGGCCTCTATGGTCTTATGTTGTATTAGTTGAAAGAATGTAAAGTTGTAACTTACACTCTTGTGACTAGTAAGAAAATGCATGCTATTGGAATTGATTAGTGGGATAAATACTTGTGTAGTATGCATATCATTTTTGGCTTGGAAAGTTGGATAATAAGAAATGTATATTTTGAAGAAAGTTGGCTTGTTTTGATTATTATATGGCTTTCGCAAGTGTTATATTGATTTTAGGGTTTTCGGATCGTCCGCAGTACAGAGGAGACTCCGTCTGTGTGTCGGGTCCGGGCTTGGCCTTTTGCGGGGTCGGGTTGGGGCGTGACACCATCTCTAAGAGATTCCATGGAATTCATACAATGAATAATAATCTCAACACCTTGATAAAAGCCAGGCCGGAGGGCCTCCAACGTTTATTAAGATGTTGGGCCTATTATTATTCACTTTAATGGGAGGCAGTGAGTTGAACATCTAATGTTCAACCCACTTAAAGGGCCTAATAATTTAAAGGATTTTAATTATAGTATAATGATTGGTTTTATTTGCCTTATTATTAATTAATCCAATTAATTGATCGTGAGAGATATATATATAAATAAGACATACATAATAATAAATTGAGCATAAATAATAGGTGGTTACGGGCTTTCCTAATGTGGTCCACTAGAGCTATCATGGACTACTCTAGTCATGCAAATAAAGATTATTACATTTAATTGGATTAACCTGGACAGGCCCAGGCCTTCTAGAAATTTTCAACACCTTTATCCATGCTCCAAAGCCCTATCTCTATTAATTACATAAACATGATAGAGAACTCCTTCTAAAATGAGGGGATACATTACTTGGGGTAGGGATTTACAACCAGAAAAATAGAAGGCTGGGCTCACATGCCCAATTTAACCCAAATAAATAATTAGAACAATTTATAATAATAAAATACAATAATCATCATGATATGAAAACCCATAACCTTCTTTAAATCCATGTCATACATCATTAACACAAATAGATATACACATAGACATTCTATATAATTTCCAAGGCATGAAATCAGTTTAATCAAATTAAATCGATATTTCCAATTAATTAAACTAATTTTAAATTAATTGGATGTCCTACAACAATATTCAAAATAAATAGTGTTAAAGAAGCGCAAATTAATAAACAATTTATTAATATAAGCAAAATTAACAATTAAGTTTAACATTTTTCTAATTAATTAAACTAACTTTGAAGTAATTAGATATCCTAAATTAATTCACCAAATTAATTTAGTTAAATAAATACAACTAATAAACTATATACTAATTGCTATCTAAATTAACAATTAATTTAAATTTAATTAAACTCAATTGCAATACTATGTTTTGTTTTTTAAATAATATGGTCCTAGTGCAATTCTATGAAACTATTTCATATACCAAAACAATTAATAAATTATTTTATTAATTGTTGATCCAAAATAAAATTTAATTCATATTGGATTAACACTATCAACTAATTAATATTAATTTGGACTTAGTTTAAATTAATTTAATAGTTGAGCCCAATGTTTCCAAACCATTATAGAAATAGACATTTAATTATCATATAAGCCCCACATAAAAAAAATAAGTGAATAAATTAAGGCCCAATAGAATTAATATATCCTAAGGCCTAAAGAATTAGAATTAACTTAAGCCCAACTCCTTGAGCCCAACAAGAAATAAAATAAAACTATGCAAGATTGGGCTGAACTGATCCAAATTGGGTCAAGCCCAATCGGATCAGGCAGCCCATTAGGGTTCAGATCTTTTTTTTTTTTCCCGCTACAGTACTCGCTACAGTACCATCGCTACAGTAACATCGCTACAATAACGTCGTACAATACGCCTTTTTCTTTTTTTTTATTATGCTACAGTAACAATATGAAAAAAACAAATATATCAACCATATCATATAGGCAACGTATAATCTTGTATTAAATACCACTGCTAGAAACTCGTTATACATAATAATTGACAATTTAAAATCAGAGAATTAGGATTACTTCTTCGAATGATTCGGGGTAGTATTATGGAATTTCCCAACGGAAGCGTCTAGCTCCTCTTACTTCGCACGAGAACAAGGATGAAAGAGGAAGAGGCTATAATTTTTAGAGAGAGGGTTTTTTTTTTTTTTTTCTTGGTCCTACGTTTTCAGAAAAATGATATATGTCAATCTCTCTCTTTGAAAATCCTACATGGCCCTTCTTATAAAGACCATGTGAGCTAGGCTCTTCAAAAAGCCAATTCCCAAAATAGATAAAAAAAAAATGCAATCTTTTAATGTGGGTTTCCATAAAGCCCACAACGATTCAAATTAAATCACTATTTAATTTAAATCAATCAGCTTAGAATTTAATTGATGAATCATAAATCTAGTGCTAGCTAAAAATTGTCAAATAATTAAATCCACGACCTAATAATAATAATTAGATAATATTTAATTCTTAATTAAATATTAATCACAAATTAAATATTGATTGTAATGAGGCTGTTTCTCCAATTAAATCACTTATTCTTTTGCGTGACTCTATAGGTTCAAACTTAAGCTAGTAGCATAAAGACTATCTTTACACTAATCGAATATACCATATAGTAATGCTTCTCGACGACCGAATAAGCTAAATAGGTGCAAGGCAACATTCAACAAACCTCGGTACAATGGTGAATTTCCTATGACCCTCGATGTTCCGAAATAACCTTAGGGACATGGTTAACTGTCAAATCCCTAATTAGTTACTTCATGTCAAATTTCAATCCTGTCATGACACATCATGACTTACGCTCGTGACTCATCACAAGATGTGCTTTGGCTAAAGACTTTCTGAATTAAAATTAAGCGAAACACCATTCTCCAAATACCCAGAGCGGTCAATCCCATCTTGACTCACATTGACTTCTCTGGCACTTGCCCATACCCAGTAACCTTCCGCTACCAGATTAGAAATCTGGATAGTCCGGCACCTAAGCATGAGAAGTAATCCATAAGTCTCCATGGCAGTCTCAGGTCAGAGGGAACATGTCTACCACATGTACCACGAACTATCCTTAGACAGTAGGGTACATACCATAAGACGCTCGTAAAGAGAGTCATGTTCAGTGAACATGTCTCTACATGTCACCTGTTTATTGCACCATTGTCCCAACACCCATTGGTCATGAGGATAACCAAACAATGCAACAAAAAATAACCTATACTTGATGAAATTGACGTCCCAATACCAATTTCATCATTTGGTTACGAACAAAGTTTAAGAATGACCAAAATCAACCATCATTCATATGATCCCATAAAGTCATTATAAGGACTACATCATGATCAATCAAAGGTAAAAGAAGATGGACGATATGATATAATAGCCAAATATTATTAATAGAACAATAATCCACATACAAATTAATTTGCCAGCTACACTGGATGACTGACTTTAGGACACAATTACTAACATCTATCACTTTGAGGTCATGAGAACCTTGTGATTAGATATAAATTATGGCATGCATCTCTGAGGAGAGTGGCGCGGCCAAACATCATCCTAGAAGAGAATCAACTTACCATTGCCCAAGTTCTGCCTGAAATTATCTCTGTATCAAATAATACCTTTCGTTATGCAAGATATTTAAGAGGTGGGTTGGTCAATCCATTTTTGCCATTGGAGAGGTACTTAGCAGCCAAATATGAGCACTATGGCCTTTTCTTTTCCTTTGGAAATATCCATAGCCACCTCATAAGAAGGGCTAACTTGGTTGAAGTCCACCTCATTCGTTAAGGTTTTTGAAAAAATCCAAACCATAAAAAGATTTTCTTTTTTGTATGGGATGTTAGTAAAGATGAACATGACGAGGTCTTATTGCATTACTTTTTTTAATTGAAATTCAAACATATCTATCTCAATCTTGTGGCAATTTCCTCTTCAAATCACATCAAAATGAACTTTGAAGGAGTAGGGAAGGCTACTTTGGGAATTCGGATTATGGTAGGGTCATAAGAGATGGCAATGGTGCTGTAATGTGGAATTGAACAGATTTCCTCTAGGAATCAAATATGCAACCTTTGCAAAAGCAGAAACTCTCCTACATGGCCATAGTTTTGTCCAAACTATTGATTATTTTCAAGTCATCATATCAAATTTCCTTTTTTTCTTTTGGCTAAGAAGCCCGTAGGTTGTACGCTAGCCATACGTAGCTTGAACTGTGATAGCCACCGTTTGCACTTCCTACATTCACTCCCAGAAATTGAAAAGAAAAATAGGAATTGTAACCTCCCGGTCTACTGTAGTCAGCCTCACATTGTGCCTGACCGGCGAGTCTACCGTCTCCATGGCTTTCCCTTTTTTTGGGCTACTCCTCAAGCCTTTGAGTGCCGAGCTTTGCTTGGGCAGGCTCGTAGGCTCTACCCTAGCTTTTCATTGGTTTCTCACAGGGGCCTTTATAGTATCGCGCGCGTATCTTCAAGCAATCGGGGGAGGCACCGAATACATAGATGAGGCGGTCCCGGGAATAAAAGTCCATTCCCTCGTACTCTGGAACTCCTTAACTTCGGTTGAACAAATAAGGTTCAATCTTATGAAAGCGTAGCGTAGGCAAAACCTGGCAGCCCACCGAGAGTTTGACCTTCTCTGATCCTGGAAGGAAACCTTACTTTCCTTCCTTCCCCCAGCAGGCAACAACACTGGGAGGAAGACGATCTGGATCTCACGTATGACAGCTCTTGGAACAAACTCCGAATCCAAGAGGTACCTACCTAGAAAAAAAGGAAAATCACCACTCACTGGTGAAAGAAGAGAGAGAAAAGACCAATTGAAAGCCCTGGTGCCCAACCATGGTCCGTGGATACATTTAGACAATTTCTTTAGCTGCTCCCAAAGACATCTCATCTTAGATATCAGGTTTGAGGCCTTTTATCTCGTCCAAGGCAGAACAAAATGTTTATCTATCTCTGCAGCTAGAAGATAAAGCCTGATCAGATCTCTGTATGTCATTAATGTCATAGTTATATTCCAGATCAGCCAAATTCTGCCATTCCCGGCTTCATTCTCCACAGTAATAGCTTTATAAAAAGCCTTTCCCAAGCATTTGGTAATTCTGGCCGCCTTTCTACTTCTCGCTTTGGTTTCCACCAAGCCAATCAAATATGTCTCTTGTGCTATTATATAATCTTTGGCCTCTCTCTGCTTCTCGACTTTACCGATCTTTCTGACATTCCATATAAGGACATGAATGTTGAACTATTGTTGTTTTTACATTCCCCTCAGACCTTAGCGCTGCCTCTGGTTTTTCGTCTAGTACAGCTCTTATTTGTCTTTTGTTCGTTGGCCTTGACTTTCCCCCTCCCCCCTCTTTCTTAGAATTCAACATCTCTAATATGTTCTGCATTTTGTTCGCCCACTCTTCATTTAGGGTGATTCAAACCAGAGGAAGATCTTCCACCTTTAAGGTCATAGCACTACTACCTGAACGCTTACTCTTACTGCTCTTTTTAGGTTCACCTATTTTCTTAGGATTGGCTGCCCTGAGGTTCTTCTTTGAAGTCATTTGTTTATTACAGAACAAGTCCCCCTCAGTCACTACCATAGTTGACCTAGTATCAACCCTTTCTTCTAGATACTCGCTTCTATAGGCCAAATCACTCTTCTCGAGAGTTATCTCCTTGACTATACCTTCCTCAGCTTTGTTACCCAGGCACTCATCCTGAGCAATCTCTTCCGGTTTAGTAATGTCCGGATCTAGCATCTTTGCCTTTTCTTGTTTAGGGTCTTCAAGAACCACAAAACGGTTCGGGTTGACTAGGTCCAGTTGGGTCATTCCACTAGCACAACTAGTGTCTAGTTCCCCCTCGCTTTGCCATTGTCACTACTGGTACTTGACCCTGTCGGCTCGACATTTTTGAAAACACCGACCCTTAGTCAATAGGGCAATTTAAAGAGGAGAACGAGGACGGCTGACTATCGCTAAAAGTCAGACTACGAGTACACATTGTCTAATTGAAAACTGCCGCTGCATACTACCCGGTGCTTGTAGGTCTAACTGGTGCCTTCTCTCCAACAGCTGCTTCAATCAATGTTTAGTCTGACTACGAGGCTTCTTAACCCGCAGCTGATTACTTATTGAAAGACCGAACAGGAAATGAAAAGTCATACTACAACAACTGTAAACATTTTATCCCCACTCTGACTTTGATCGACTTGCCCGCACAACATCTTTTTTGAGAGAAGAGGTCAAGGGGCTAAGTGACACTCGAAAGTCATCTTTTGTATTGTATCGCGTCAAGAGAAATGACATAGATAAGATCATTGCTTAAAGAGTTTCATTGTTGAATTGATCTCAGAATTGGATCCCAATAGTAGCTGCTACCCAAAGGTGCTTTATGAAAGCCGGTCCACAACAGTGAAACTATGATGGATTCCGTCGATCGAACGAAAACCACTTCTTGCTTTTTTTTTTTTGCCTCTCCGGCTTGACTACTCTGCTTGCTTAACACAAGTCTTATTTCACCTTCACGAACCATTTCAGTACCAGCAAGCTCCGGCTCGAAAGCAAGAAGCAAGGGACGCAAAAGTCGTTATGTTAACGCGCATCCGCTCGTTAGTGCTATTTTTTGATTGCTAGGCCTTTAGGCTTTACTAATACTAATAAGATAGAAAGGGCTTTTTTCCCTTGTTTGGGACCATATAAGGCTTTCTTCAATCGGCAAACAAGGGATGGATCGAAAATTTGATAGGGCTTTAAGAGATAGGGACTCCAGCGGTAAGAAGAAGTCACTCAGTGAGTCGGTGGATCACACACTTGGAGATAGGGACAGGGGGATGCCTGAGTCTTTAAAAAATTTACAAGTGTTGAAAGAGTGAAGTTTGGGGACAACGGTAAACGTGAAGAATGGGACCTCTAAACAAATTTCCCTACTAAAGAAGTTCGCAAGCAAGGGACATGCCGAACACCTACCATTCCAACTAAGTCCAATGCGACTTTAATTGACGATGCGTTCTGTCGTCAGCAAGCAGTGGCCAACAAGGCCTTTTTCCCTAAATATCTTCAGAAGCGAAGATGACAGGTTTGAAACTCATTCGGTAAGATTCTCTTAAAGGTAGGCATTTACCTAAGGCATTGATATTCTTAGTCTTTTAATTACACGTGTTTTAGGGAGTTGAACTTCTTATTCTTATGAGTGGCCTATGTGAATATAAGCCAGGAGCAAGGATTCGGGAAAGTCAAATCTAATTCGATATTGCAAATGCAAGTCGACGTTGCTTATATGAAAGTGAAAGTGGAGTGAAAGCCGGCCCTAAGTAGGATCCAAAGATGTTTAAGTCCAGTTCCAATCTAGATATAAAAGTCAAGTTCAATCGTTGAAAGTGATCTCTCTTTTAGTCTGGTTTTCTTTTTTCTTTTGAGTCAGGTTCTTAAGATAGGAAATCAGGTTTTCTGAATATCTCTCTTCCGGCCTATTAAGTAAGTTAGTTCGAGATCGAAACTGGACCTGTGACAGACTAGTAAGAGTAGGTGCGCCTTCAGTTGAGGAGAGCTGTTCACAAGTAGTGGTTCATGAGCTCTTTCTTGTTCTGTTTTAGAAGAGGTAATTCCTACAGTTGTACTAGTGGATTGAATAACCTTTTTTTAAGTGCCAACAAAGTGCATGTGTTGTTGGTTAATAAAAACATGAGTTTCGATCGGCTAGATGACTGATACTAGAAGTAGGACAAAGGTCTTAAAAGAGAAATGAAAGGCATTTTTTAGCATTTTTCCACTTATCCAAGGTATGAAGTAACTCGACTGATAAGGAGAGGAAGGTAGACGCTCAACCTATAGGGAGAGGGTGGAAGATGCTCGACTGATAGGGAGATGAATGGTTTCTTGGCATTTGTATATGAGAGAGAGTTATGCTTAGGTCAGTTCCTTCAGTAAACTTTTTTGGTAGCCAAAAGTGAACTTTGGGTAAGTATGTAGTCCCATATGAAATTCATAAAACAATTCATATCTGGCACTTGAGGAGGTCAATCTTAAGTGTTGGAAGCTACTACTAAGGGAATCCCCCTCATCTATAAAGGATAGGCAATTGAAAGAGAATAGGGCGATAGCCCGGTTTTGATTGAATATCATTTTCAGTGCTTGTCTTGTATTGAGGTATACTGAAGAAATGAGTAAAAGTAGGTAACAGAAGGGGAGGGATTGCTGTTTTTTATTAGTGAGGTCAAGCAGCTTTCATTTTATTAAATCTAATGGTAGGGCTTTAAAGAGTAGGCGGTTCGTATATTTCTACGAACCCCAGAATAAGAAGTAGGAGGATAGGTAGAGCAAGAGCTCTCAAAGTCTCCCCGGGCACGCTTCTTCATTCATCCATTTAGGCCCGACTAGGAACACGTGGATCATGCAAGGAACCTGGCTCGAGAACGACTTCTTACTAGTAGGAGCTAATCATAGTAAGAGAGTCCAATCTCTGAAATAGAGCTTAGTTCTCCATAGTAGTATACTAGTAGTTGGCTTAGGTTATGACTTGATCCAATACAATAGAGTCAGAACACCTTTCTATCTAAAATAAATGGTGCTCGATGAAAGGATCCAGATTCCACACTATGCTGTGGGCAGGGGAGAGAGCTGTTCTGCGAAGTTGGGCGTTCAGTGTTCTTATATAGGAACCATACTATAAAATAGAAAGGGCCTTCAAAAAAGAACGAGGGAGTGATGGGCAACCTTAGTCTATATGTTGCTCGTAAGCCACCAAGTACCAGTCTCGAAACAGTATTGGCGCAAAAGGATTGGTCCTTCACTTGCTGATCGTTCGCGAGTCGAACTCGCTCTCTTGCTACACCTTTCACTCACTCGCTTGAGTCAGACTCAATCACTCTTTTTGTTTGGGGGATCATCCGTTCTTCACTCTCTTGCTACTACCCGTAGGGAGCACAGCAACCAAGGTGCATATTATCATATAGAAAGAGGTAAAGCGTAGCGATTCGTACTACCGAAAAAGTTTCGCTAACCGGCAGGCAATAGAATCAGCCGATAGGCACAAGCAAGCATATCGAATCATATAAAGAAGCACCTGCCAGCCAGTGCATGGATAGATAGGGCTTTTTGAAGGGGATGGATGTCTGAGCGGTTGAAAGAGTCGGTCTTGAAAACCGAAGTATTGATATGTATACTGGGGGTTCGAATCCCTCTCCATCCGTGATGTCATAAGCTCTCTCTTGCATTATCTATAGATAAGAACGAATCAGATCAACTCGACTGATATGATAGATGGAATGGTAGTTTGTGTTATGATTTAGTTAGGACCTTGTCTCCCTTTCGTTATCTTCTGCTCTTCTTGTATAGGTTAGGAAAGGGCCGGGTGGATTACCTTTAGGAGCTAAGTCAAAGATCTCGGTGGTCTTGTGAATGGGAGTGTGTGTTGTACCAGAAGGCAAGTAGGTGATTCAAATTATTACGTATTAAAAAAGAGAGTCGAAACTTTGGAGAGCTATCGACCTGTATCGCTTTCCTGTACTTACCTATGATGTGAGCGCTTGGATATAGCATGGGTTGTGCCCCGGGTTCCCCTATGGGAGTTAAGAAAAGGCTGACATCAAGAGCAACATATAATAAGAAAGAACTGGAGGTTCGAGCGAATGAGATGCATTTCTGGTACTAGTGGTATTGGAAAAGCTCTTAGGAAATAATCTCTTTATTATTTCTACCTTTCTTTCCCATGACAACTAGGAACAAGAAAATCCAAATTTTCACTTTGAATTTCGGACCTCAACATCCTGCTGCTCATGGTGTTTCACGATTAATATTGGAAATCAACATAGAAGTGGTGGAACGTGCGGAACCACATATTGGATCACTCCAGTGTGGCACGAAGCTGTTGATGTTGAGTTGGCTCCTATGCCGCTAGCTATGCCCTGCTTGGTCCCGCGTCACGGTGGAGGTTTCGTAGCGCGTCATGAGCACTGTGCTAAGGGGTGGTTGAGCAACTCAAGCTAACCGCCTGACCTTATTACAACATAGGCATAGAAGGGAGAAGGTTGTAAAAGTGGTCTCGTTATCCATACCTCCGGTTGGATAAATGGAGGACCGACTAACCTGGGCTTTTATGAGCGTTGGCAGGTTCTGGAGTGCCAATCAAGGGCACTAGCACATACCCCAGGGTGATCATTACTACTTGTGCCACACATCTCAGCACAATGGAATGTGTAACCCGCTTGCTGTTCTATTCAACTACATTTGTTCCGGTAATCCATAGCCTAACAGAACGCAGCAGCGAGGGACAACCAGCCCATACAACCAGGGGAGAGGATGGCACTATTGGCAAAGACCGTCTAGAAAAAATGCCGTAGGCGCGAAGTGTGGTAGGCCTGCGCCGAGGGAGCATAGTATAGGGAGGAAAGGGAGCCCGGAAGGTAGAAGAGCCAGGGGAGTCCTGGTCATTTGACAGAAATGGAAGGCTTTTCCCTATTAGAGAAGGCCCTACGGAGTAAAGGGGAGTGCATGAATTCTTAGGTAGCGAGCCTATATAAAAAAGAAATGCAAGAAAGTAATTTTAATGAATAGATAGAGTCAACGGTACAAGAAATAGCGCTACCTACACGCAAATTAGCTTCCAAGGTTGATCAGTCTCAATTTCACTACAGGATTTGCGAATGAATGTTGGGCTGGGCCACCTCGAATGGCGTGAGTTGTATACGGGGAGACCCGCACGTACGGTTTTTAAGGGGATCTGGTCGAAAGACTGGCCGGTGCCCACCCGACTAGAGGGACTGAGAAATTAATAGAGTACAAGACATATATTCAAGCTTTACCTTATTCTTATCATTCAGAGGGCGATCGCGGGGTCACTGAATGAAGTCCTCCATTTCTTTTGGAGGTGCTGACCCGCAGCGAGGTAGAGATGACTAAGTGACATGGAATATGGCGATGACAACAACATGTCGTAGAAAGAGATAAGAGGTGGAGCCAGCAACCCACTAAGACTAACCTATCTGCAATTACATCCCCGAGCGGCAATCAAACGGGGGCGTGAATGTGAGATGCCAGCGGAATGATCAGCCGAATAGAGGCTAGGGCTGCTTTTTTCCCATTGCGTCCTTCCCTGTGTATCGAAGATATAAAGCGAATGCATTGAAAAAGAATGGGAACTGTGTCGATCTGTTCTATTGTGAAGCATCCAAAGCATAACTGCACACTTACACGATCTTTACCGAAAGATAGAAGAATTTGGTAGAACTGGTAAACTATACTTGCTTCTGGATAGATATGTGGGATAGACGGCTCGTGGTACCTATTGCCCACCCTTCCTCCTCTGCTTTGAGAACCGTGTGAACGAAGAGTTGGCAGAAGAGAATGAGGTCCTCATACGAAGTCGCACACTTACTTGAGCAGTGCGAGAAACTAGGGAATGGGTCGAGTAAACTCCCCCGAGGCCAAAAAGATAAAAGACGAAGCTTTACTTAGATAGGGCTTTGATTGGTATTTCTTTATCTTAGTCATTAGAAAGGAGGGTGCTTGGGTATATTATAGAAAGGGAATGCTGAGGCATCGAATGGCGAAGAGAGGCGACTCGGCAGGTAAAGAATGGGAAATCGTAAAGGATGACTTATTTGTTGGCGAAACGAAGGTCGCGTTAGCACCAATGATTCTCTGAGCTGGTCTAGATTTCCGAGGCCTTGGGAAACTGGTCGAGATAGATGAAAACATCTTTTTCCCTTCTTCCAACGGGGAAAATCTTCTCTTATGGCCTTCACCTTTCGCCCAGCCCGGAAATAGAGAACCAAGCCCCCTTCTGATCCATTCATTTCTAAAAGCAAGGAAGATCCAGAGTTAGGCCCCCTCCTATCCCACAAGTACCCAACCTTCATTTTGCTCTTTCTTCGGGTTGCCTCCACGAACTCGCCACCTAGGAGCCCTACTCTCCAACCAAAGGTGCTACTTCAATTCAAGTGCAAACCCTCCCTTCTATTTCATAACCTAAAAAGACTATAAACAAAGTACCAAAGGTGGGAATGATATGCTTTGGTTACCGGCGAATGCTTCCAAAGGCTACCAGCTTTTAATACTAGTAGTTATCTTACGCTGCCATTTTTCCAATATTATTGAATTGAATAGCATGGCCTTGACCTAAGATAACTCAAGTGGGAGAGTCGTGTTATGGGTGACCTTATTGCACGGTTTTGAGAGCAGTTGTGTATGTGATACAAGTGAACGTGTACGAAAAAGCTGTCGCAAAGTTTTGTTGTTCGTTCCATCATTGACCCTATCTATATTTCTATGATGGCCCAAGAACACGTTCATTCTTTAGCTGTAGACAGACTTTTGAATTGCGAGGTACTATTACGAGCTCAACATATACGAGTGTTATTCCATGAAATAACTCGAATTTCAAATCATTCAATTGCTTTAACTACTCATGCTATGGATGTGGGAGCATCAACTCAGTTCCTATGGGCTTTTGAGGAGCAGGAGAAATTGTTGAAATTCTATGAAAGAGTCTTAGGAGCCAGGATGCATGGCAGTTTCATACGACCAGGTGGAGTGGCACAAGATTTTCCCCTTGGCTTATGTCGAGATATTGATTCCTCTAGACAATAATTTGCTTCTCGTATCGACGAATTAGAAGAGATGTCAACCGACAACCATATCTGGAAACAATGATTATTGGATATTGGTACTATCACTGCACAACAAGCAAATGACTGGGGATTTAGTGGTGTAATGTTAAGAGGTCCAGAGGTATGCTGGGTTTTGTGAAGAGCAGCACTTTACGATGTTCATGACCAATAACGTACCAGTAGGTACCAAATGTAATACCCGAACCCGGAATGTGAAATTTCTTGTTTATTATTTTGAAAATTATATTTTCTTAGATTCTCTGAGATTTAATTGTTACTTCCTTGCTGTCGCAACGTGCATTGCATTAGGGAGCGATAGCTAGAAAACGGTTTCTAGTCCTCAGCAAATAGTGAAACTAGTATTTAGATGACTTAAATTGTATATTTTAATTGTTGCTAGCTAGAATTACTATTGGTGTTAGTTATTTTAGCCTAAAATGCATAAAAATAACACAATTTGACCAATTTTAAGTTGTTTGACCAAGTAGCCTTGACCTTTGACCAAATAGTCACCTAAATAAGCTTAAAACATAACAAAAAAAAACAAAGCAAATCAGACCTTGAGCTGGCCGAAGCTATCAAGAGAAAAAAAAAAAACCTTTCAACCTTCCAATCGTTCAATCTTCGCGTGAGCTCGTGCGGTGGTTACCGAGGCAACCAACGTTGTTTTCCTAGCGACTAGGAGTACCTAAGGTGAGGGAAGCATGTTATTTGCGCATTTAAATGTCAAGTGTATCAACTTTGTGATTTTTAGATTTTATCCGTAGATTATTGTTTAAAGCGTTTTGATGCTTCTAGAATGTTCCTTGGCAATTATAGAACCTGTATTTATAGCTTTTTAACATTTTATGCGGTTAAATGTTGAGATTGCAATTTAAATTGGTTGTTGAATAGTGTTTTATGAATAGTAAACCCTTGAAACGATGAAGTTGCTCCGTTATGCTGTCTGTTGATGTAGAAATGTGCTAGGTGTGATAGAATGCCTAACTGAAAGGTTTGTTTGGGTTGCGTAATGGGAAAAATGGGAATTAAGCCTTAGTGAAAGTCGGGGTCGTTTAGGTCGAGTTTGGCATTTTCTCGTTTTGCGTGTTGGCATTGTTTCGGGAGGCCATGGAAATACTTTTGGTGCGATTATGGCGTTGGTTGGGTGTTTGGTTGATATAGTTGTAGTTCTAACGAGCAAAGGGGAAAATCGGGACTTTGTGTGAATTCTAGGGTTAAGTAGGGTTTCGGGGTCTTTAGATGTGCCTTATGGTGACCTAGGAGGCGAAGTCGGTTTCCAGAACTCGTGGCTCGTTTGGAAATGGTAGTGTTTTGATAGTTGGGGCCGATTGGTGATTTTGCTTGTTTTCTTGATATTATGTCTATAGAATGCTTAGGGTTGCTTGATATACTTGTTTGAATTGATTTTGATTGGAATGCATATCAACTATTGCTATTGCGTGCGAGAGTAACCTACTTTGTTATTCTCCCACGTATGGCTTTATTACTTGTTTATCGCCTTGTATCGAGTCTTGCATCGCATAGTATCTCGCGCATGAGTGATGAGCCTCTCTGGGTAGCCTCGGGTTGCCAGTGTTGGTTGCTCTAGCTCCGCTGCTATTCCCTCTTCTCACTTCGGTTGCCTCCCAACCAGATTTGCGCCGTAGATTGATGGATACTTCCGTGGTATTCCAAACTGGTGTTAGAAGGTGGGTTGGGCCGGTGCGTCATCATCGAATTCGTGTTTGAAAATGGCTCGTGGAAAGAGTACTGTATCCTTTGAATGAGTGTTTATAGTTTTAATGCTTGCCTTGCTTTATTGATGGCTTTATTGTATCTCTGTATGATATTTGTATGAATTGCTTGACTAATTGCATTGCATACTCCTCTCATCTCCGTCCTTGAGACCAATTGCCCTCGCTGAGCAATAGTTTTTGCTCATTCCTTTCTATACTATATTTTTACAGGAGTAGTTGAAGCAGACCCTATTGAGGTAATAGAGGAGGAGGAGCAGGTGGAGGTGTTTCCGTGATAGCACTTCTTTGCTTTGCTGGTGGTTGGTTACCAGATTTTGTGCGAGCCTTGCTTGATATGTATATTGCTTGGATGACGCTTTATTTTGAGGCTTGTAGCCTTGTATGTATTTCCTAGTTTAGGCCTCTTTGGTCGTATGTTGTATAAGTTGGAAGAATGTAAAGCTGTAAAAGTATACTCTTATGACTAGTAAAGATATGCATGCTAATAGCTAACTGTTTAGTGGCATAAATACTTGTGTAGTATGCATGGCATTTTGGTTTGGAAAGTTGGTTAATAAGAGGATGTATGTTTTTAAAAGGAAGTCGGCTTGTTTTAATTGTTTTTATGGCTTTCGCAAGTATTATGTTGATTTTAGGATTTTTGGATCGTCTGCAGTACAGAGGAGACTCCGTCCGTGTGTCGGGTCCGGGATTGGCCTTTTGCGGGGTTGGGTCGGGGCGTGACATCTTTAGGTGGTATCAGAGCATGATAGTCTTGCATGAGCCAGGATATGTTCCTCGGTCTATGGGGTAAAGGTCCAAAATGCTAGAGTGTTATTGTATGATTGTTAAGTGGAAAGAAAGTGTTATAGCATGACTTTGTGAACTTAGAGTGCTTATGTGTTTAAAGTGAATTAGTTTGGCATGTCAATCTTGTGTTATGTGAATTGCGTGTTAGAATGTTTGATTGTTATTGACTTGAGTGTTATCTAATCTTATGTGCTATATTTCTGTCTATAAACTGCTTTTAAATGTTGCCAGCTATTGTGAATTGCTACTATGCCGCCACGTCGTGGTACTGAAGGTATAGGGTCAGATGAAGAGGCAGTAGAACAGGGTCAGCAACCGTTGCCTGAGCAGTTTATGGCTACTATGACTACTGCAGTTGACCGGATTACCCAGGTACTGCATGAGTAGAGGCAGGACAGGAATAATTATCCCCAGGGAAATCAAGCTAATCCTGGTGGAAGGGGTATAGAGTTGAGAATAATTAGTTGGAGAAATTCTTGAGGCACGAGCCGGGTAAGTTCTTCGGAGAGCTAGATGATGAGGCAGCCGAGAGATGGATTAATCGTGTTGAGAAAATTTTCACCGCTTTGAGGTACACTGATAAGGCAAGAATAGATTATGCGTCATTCTTGTTAGAGGGTGATGCAGACTAGTGGTGGAATACTGTCCGGAGGTGGTGGGATTGTGAGGATGTTCCACATTTATGGGATGATTTTGTAAGTGATTTTCGGGATAAGTATATTCCCGAGATGGCTATGGAAAGGCGGGAGGATGAGTTTGTGGCCCTGAAGCAGGGAAATATGACTGTTGCATAGTACGAGCCTAGGTTTGTCAGCCTGTCGAGGTATATGCCCGAGTTGGTACGGCCGGCTAGGAGGATGATTCATAGGTTTGTCCGTGGGCTGAGAATGGACATACAGCTACATTTGACTGGGCAGACCTACACTACTTTTCCCGAGGCATTCCAGGCAGCCTCGAAGTTTGAGAAACGGAAGGCTGAGATGTTAGCTGAGAGCAGTCAGCCGAGTAAGAAGCAGTATTTGGGCCAGAGCAGCCAGAGTCAGCCGAGGCAGTATTAGACTTCTATGCAGGTTCCTCAGCAACGTCCGTATCAGCCACAGCAGCAGATTCAGGCTAGGCCAGCTATGACTAGACCTCAGCAGGGAGGTACAGTTCCTACTACCAGAGCCCCAGCACCTACGGGAAACACTGTTGTAAGGCAAAATCAGCAGTGTAACTATTGTAATCGATCGGGGCATATTGAGGCTAATTGCTGGAGGAAGAGTGGTAAATGCACAGGTTATGGCAGCGATGACCATAGGGTGAGAGATTGCCCTAAGTATAACAATGTTCAGGGCCGTACTGGAGGCCAAGGTGTGCAGAATAGGGCTACAGGTGCACGTCCAGCATAGAGAGTTCAGGCTAGGGTATTTGCACTAGATGCGGAGGAGCTGCCCAATACTACAGCTATAGTGGAAGGTACCTTTCTTCTCAATACTCAGCCAGTTAAAGTTTTGATCGATCCCGGAGCTACACATTCGTTTATAACTCCTGCATGTGCACGATCTGTGAATGTTTGCATTGATAAATTGCCACATGAAGTTGAAGTTAGTACACCTTTGGGTGCAAAATTTGTTACTGAGTCTATTTGCAAATCTTGTGATATATGCATTGAAAACCGTAATTTTCCTGCTGATTTAATTATACTGCCATTTCGTGACTTTGAAAGCATTTTGGGAATGGACTGGTTGGGGAAATATTATGCTCAGTTGGATTGTAGAACAAAGGTCGTTTATCTTCAGGTTCCTGACCTACCAGTACTGGAGATTGTTGGGAATTGCAGGGCTGCCCGAATTCCTCTTTTATCAGCGATCAAGACTTCTAAGTTGTTGAATAAGGGTTGTGAAGCTTACTTAGCTTATTTGATCAATCAGCCTACTGATAAGTTGAATTTGAATGAGGTTCCGATTGTTAGAGACTTCCCTGGTGTATTTCCCGAGGAATTACCGGGTTTACCACCGGATAGGGAGATTGAGTTCGTGATTGATCTTGTGCCAGGCACTGCGCCAATTTCTAGGAGTCCTTATAGAATGGCATCGGCTGAACTTCAGGAGTTAAAAATTCAGCTTCAGAACTTGCTTGAGAAAGGGTTTATACAACCTAGTTCTTCGCCGTGGGGTGCGCCTGTGTTGTTTGTGAGAAAGAAAGACAGCACGCTACGGTTATGCATTGATTATAGGGGACTTAATCAAGTCACGATTAAGAACAAATACCCCTTGCCGTTGATTGAAGAATTGTTTGACCAGTTGCAGGGTGCGAGTGTTTACTCCAAATTTGACTTGAGGCAGGGTTACTATCAACTTAGGATTCGGAGTGATGATATACCAAAGACGGCATTCAAGACTAGATATGGCCACTATGAGTTTGTTGTGTTGCCGTTTGGATTGACGAATGCACCAGCCGCATTCATGGACTTGATGCAGAGGGTTTTTCAGCCCTATCTTGATCAATTTGTCGTGATCTTTATTGACGACATTTTAGTGTATTCGAAGAACGAGGCTGAACATGAGCAACACTTGAGGATTGTGCTACAGACTTTGCAAGAAAACAAGCTTTTTGCTAAATTCAGCAAGTGTGATTTCTGGTTGAATCAGATATCTTTTCTAGGCCATATCATTTCAGATCAAGGAATTTCAGTAGACCCAGCTAAGATTGAAGTTGTTTCATCTTGGAAGAGACCTAAGACGGTGTCAGAGATTTGAAGTTTTCTTGGGTTGGCAGGTTACTACTGGAGGTTTGTTAAAGACTTTTCCAAAATTTCTAGACCTTTAAGCCAGTTGACTCGAAAGAAAGTTACTTACAACTGGGATGCCAAATGTGAATCCAGTTTCCAAGAATTAAAGAAGATACTAACTACAGCTCCTATAATAGCTTTACCTGAAGGAGCAGAGAACTTCATTGTCTACAGTGATGCATCTAAAGAAGGTTTGGGCTATGTTTAATGCAGAATGGTAAGGTGATTGCCTATGCTTCCAGGAAGTTGAAACCTTATGAAGTCAATTACCCTACACATGATCTGGAGTAAGCTGCAGTGGTGTTTGCTTTGAAGAAGTGGCGTCACTACTTGTGGGGTAGCAGATTTGAAATTTTTACTGACCACAAGAGTCTCAAGTATTTGTTTTCACAAAAGGATCTGAATATGAGGCAGCGGAGATGGCTAGAGCTATTAAGTGGTTACAACTGTTCTATTAACTACGTGCCAGGTAAGGCAAATATTGTTGCTGATGCTTTGAGCCGAAAGGCTACTGTTACAGGCTTAATTATCAAGGATTGGGAGACTTTGGAAGAAATTTGTTCATGGAAGCCAGAAGCTACTGAGGTAGGGATTCGATTTGCTAGTTTGCAGATTTAGTCAGGGTTGCTAGCACAGATCAGAGAGGCTCAGAAGATTGATCCTCACATCTTGAAGATCCAAGAAAAAGCTAAAGGGGGAGAGTCGGAGTTTAAATTACATGCAGATGGTATCTTCAGATTCAGGGACAGAATATGTGTTCCTGGTGATCCGACTTTGAAGAATGAGATTCTGTCCGAGGCACATAATTCGAGGTATACGATTCACCCGGGCAGTACAAAAATGTATAGAGACTTGAAACAACACTTCTGGTGGAACAATATGAAGAGGGAGATTGCTGGGTATGTATCCAGATGTTTGACTTGTCAGAGGGTTAAAGTTGAGCATCAGAGGCCAGCCGGACTTCTACAGCCGTTGTCGATTCCGCAATGGAAGTGGGTGCATATAACAATGGACCTTGTGACCGATCTTCCTAGATCTCCAAGAGGATGTGATTCTGTTTGGGTTGTTGTGGACCGCTTGACTAAAGTTACACATTTTATTCCCGTGAACAAACAGGATAGCCTTGATAAGCTAGCTGAGCTTTATGTTGCTAATATTGTGAGATTGCATGGTGTGCCACAGAGTATAGTGTCAGATTGAGATCCCAGATTCAGATCTCATTTTTGGCAGAAGTTGCAAGAGGCCTTGGGAACTAAGTTGAGCTTTAGTGCTACATATCATCCACAAACTGATGGCCAATCTGAGAGAACTATCTGGATCTTAGAGGACATGCTTCGGGCATGTGTGCTAGACTTTGGGAAGAATAGGGAGAAGTTTTTGCCTTTAGCGGAGTTCGCCTACAATAATAGTTATCAATCTACTATAGGTATGGCTCCATATGAGGCATTGTATGGTCGTAAATACAGATCCCCATTATACTGGGAAGAAGTAGGAGAGATAAGAACAGTTGATCCAACTGTGTTACATGAGATGATTAAGATGGTAGATATTGTTCACCTTATTCGCCAGCATATGCTTACAGCTCAAAGTCGTCAGAAGAGTTATGCGGATAAGCACCATCGGGATCTTGAGTTTGATTTGGGAGATTGGGTGTTTCTTAAGATTTCTCCTCAAAAGGGATTGATTCGGCACGGTAAGAGCAGGAAACTTAGTCCTAGGTATGTGGATCCGTATGAGATCACCGAAAAGGTAGGTCCTTTGGCTTATTGGTTAGCTTTTCCTTCGAGCTTGTCGAGACTACACGATGTGTTCCACGTGTCTATGTTAAAGAAGTACCATCCAGACCCTTCACATGTACTTGAACCAGAGCCTTTGCAGATTGAATAAAAGTTGTCTTATGAAGATAAACCGATTTGAATTGTGGATCGGAAAATTCAGGAGCTTCGCAAGAAGAGTATTCCGTTAGTAAAGGTTATGTGGAATCATAATGGGTTTGAGGAAGCGACTTGGGAAAGAGAGGACCAAGTTCGGGATCAGTATCCGGAGTTGTTTGGTGACCAGGTAAGAATTGCGTGGGCGCAATTGTTTTAAGGGGGAAATGGTGTAATACCCGAGCCCGGAATGTGGAAATTTCTTGTTTATTATTTTGAAAATTATATTTTCTTAGATTCTTTGAGATTTAATTGTTACTTCCTTGCTGTCGCAACGTGCATTGCATTTAGGGAGCGATAGCTAGAGAACGGTTTCTAGTCCTCAGCAAATAGTGAAACAAGTATTTAGATGACTTAAATTGTATATTTTAATTGTTGCTAGCTAGAATTAATATTGGTGTTAGTTATTTTAGCTTAAAATGCATAAAAATAAGACAATTTGACCAATTTTAAGTTGTTTGACCAAGTAGCCTTGACCTTTGACAAAATAGTCACCTAAATAAGCTTAAAACATAACAAAATAAAAAAAAAACAAAGCAAATCAGACCTTGAACTGGCCGAAGCTATCAACAGAAAAAAAAAAACCTTTCAACCTTCCAATCGTTCAATCTTCGCGTGAGCTTGTGCAGGGTGGTTTCCGAGGCAACCAGCGTTGTTTTCCTAGAGACTAGGAGTACCTAAGGTGAGGGAGGCATGTTATTTGCACATTTAAATGTCAAGTATATCAACTTTGTGATTTTTAGATTTTATCCGTAGATTGTTATTTAAAGCGTTTTGATGCTTCTAGAATGTTCCTTGGTAATTGTAGAACGTGTATTTATAGCTTTTTAACATTTTATGCGGTTAAATGTTGAGATTGCAATTTAAATTGGATGTTGAATAGTATTTTATGAATAGTAAAACCTTGCAACGATGAAGTTGCTCCGTTATGTTGTCCGTTGATGTAGAAATGTGCTAGGTGTGCTAGAATGCCTAAATGCATGGTTTGTTTGTGTTGCGTAATGGAAAAAAATGGGAATTATTCCTTGGTGAAAGTCGAGGTCGTTTGGGTCGAGTTTGGCATTTTCTCATTTTACGTGTTGGCATTGTTTCGGGAGGCCATGGAAGTACTTTTGGTGCGATTATGGCGTTGGTTGGGTGTTTGGTTGATATAGTTGTAGTTCAAACGAGCAAAGGGGGAAATCGGGGCTTTGCGTGAATTCTAGGGTTAAGTAGGGTTTCGGGGTCTTTAGACGTGCCTTATGGTGACCTAGGAGGATTGGCGAAGTCGGTTTCCAGAACTCGTGGCTCGTTTGGAAATGGTAGTGTTTTGATAGTTGGGGCCGATTGGTGATTTTGCTTGTTTTCTTGATATTATGTCTATAGAATGCTTAGGGTTGCTTGATATACTTGTTTGAATTGATTTTGATTGGAATGCATATCAACTGTTGCTATTGCGTGCGAGAGTAACCTACTTTGTTATTCTCCCACGTATGGCTTTATTGTTTATTTATCGCCTTGTATCGAGTCTTGCATTGCTTAGAGTCTCGCGCGTGAGTGATGGGCCTCTCTGGGTAGCCTTGGGTTGCCAGTGTTGGTTGCTCTAGCTCTGCTGCTATTCCCTCTTCTCGCTTGGGTTGCCTCCTAGGGAGATTTGGGTCGTAGATCGATGGATACTTTTGGGGTATTCCAAACTGGTGTTATAAGGTGGTTTGGGCCGGCGCGTCGTCATTGAATTCGTGATTGAAAATGGCTCGTGCAAAGAGTACCGTATCCTTTGAATGAGTTTTTATAGTTTTAATGCTTGCCTTGCTTTATTGATGGCTTTATTGTATCTCTGTATGATATTTGTATGAATTGCTTGACTAATTGCATTGCATACTCCTCTCATCTCCGTCCTTGAGACCAATTGCCCTCGCTGAGCAATAGTTTTTGCTCATTCCTCTCTATACTATATTTTTACAGGAGTAGTTGAAGCAGACCCTATTGAGGTAATAGAGGAGGAGGAGCAGGTGGAGGTGTTTCCGTGATAGCACTTCTTTGCTTTGCTGGTGGTTGGTTACCAGTTTTTGTGCGAGCCTTGCTTGATATGTATATTGCTTGGATGACGCTTTATTTTGAGGCTTGTAGCCTTGTATGTATTTCCTAGTTTAGGCCTCTTTGGTCGTATGTTGTATAAGTTGGAAGAATGTAAAGCTGTAAAAGTATACTCTGATGACTAGTAAAGATATGCATGCTAATAGCTAACTGTTTAGTGGCATAAATACTTGTGTAGTATGCATGGCATTTTGGTTTGGAAAGTTGGTTAATAAGAGGATGTATGTTTTTAAAAGAAAGTCGGCTTGTTTTAATTGTTTTTATGGCTTTCGCAAGTATTATGTTGATTTTACAGTTTTCGGATCGTCCGCGGTACAGAGGAGACTCCGTCCGTGTGTCGGGTCCGGGCTTGGCCTTTTGCAGGTTCGGGTCGGGGCGTGACACCAGAGGAGGTCGCTATGATCGTTACTATATTCATATCGAAGAGATGTGAAAAAGTGTTCGGATCATTGTGCAATGTCTTAATTTAATGCCTAGTGGCATAATCAAAGCCGATGATCGTAAGCTATGTCCTCCATCACGAGGTCGAATGAAACTATCCGTAGAATCGTTCGTCGTGTGAAATGTAAATCATCGATGTTCTTAACTGATACTCAGGTTAAGCTCTGTCTCCGAACCTTGTGGGGTTAGGAGTAAAGCATCCCGAGGTTGATGCATCTCGTTAAGCGTAGAGAAGCATTGGGAACCCCAATTTCTTTCTTCGGAGCCTTTTTTCTTCCCGTCCCTTTACCCTAGCATAGTGCTTCGCTTCCGGTTCTTCGGACGAATCAGCTTACGTCTCTCTTCTTCATTGATCTGGGGCAAAAGGAACCGTCTACTAGTTGGGAAGCTAGACATCAAGTAAGTGGCTTGATTGGGATAACTAAGCTGACACACCGGAGTTGGCTGTTGGCAAAACAGGGTGGTACCTTACCGCACCGTTGGTGGGCTCGCGGTAGCATTCGTGGTGGTACTTCAGAATTCCAATGTACTGCGTCCAAGATCAAAACGAGCTTGTTGGCAGACTACTGTCGTACTATTCTTGAGTGAGTTGGAGCGTAACCATCTTATCCACTGAACTATCTAGAAGCTATCGCTTTGGGTCGAAGTACTAAAAAAAAATGACCGGGAAACGCAGTAGCATAGGAGCCACGGGAGCCCTACTAGTAAAGGTAAAACGGAAGTGCGCTCCTGCGCACCAGCTGAAAAAACCAAGTCCCTTTTTAATAATAATAAGGTAAGTTTCATAGTTCAACCTAGTAAAGGGGCTTTGATGCCCTTTGTATAGGTTGGGTTTTTGGATACGAGATCCTCATAGTAGGCTGGACCAATATCCAGCTGAGAGAGGGCAGTCTTTAGAAACAACAGGTTGGGAAAGCAAGAGAACGATTCATCTTTTCTTATCTTCTTCCCGCCCTAGGAGTAGGAGTAGCAAGAGCCCCAAGAAAGTGAGAATTTTTTAGGACTAACGGTAATTAAGCGCAGTATAAGATGGAACAACGTATGAGCGTAAGCTATAGAAGGGCAGCGAAGGGAAATTGGCCACTAGTTACAAAGCTCCAATAAGGTATCGAGAGGGCTATCACAGTCAGGTGCGAAGCAATTACCCCTATTCCTATTTATGGATTTTAGACAAAAAATGGATTGATGAATCGTTCCGTCCATTCCCTCCCTATCGGCCGAGCATCTTCAAACCTTGCACTGGCCCCATTCACTTAATTCTCGTAGAGGCTGTAAATACACTGTGCCCCACAATTATGAATAGTATGGTTGGGTTGAAAGACAAGAGTGTAGGACACTTTTTCGGGAATGCAGTTTGAGATAATCGTAGCTGTATATATATAGAAATATATCTTCGATGCTGTCATTTTGAAATGTCCGCTTCAACCATTGTTTCACCTCCTAAAGAGCAAAGTTGGCTTGATGAACGAAGATGAGGAAGCGGGAGCAAGAAAACCAATAATATATTTCTTGTTCTTCTACTTAAGGGGAAAAGAGAAGCGCTTTTGCTATAGAGAAAGCGAACGGTCAGGGAAAAGGTTTCAAAACTTAGCCGAGCGTTAGCGAAGCTAGATTCTCATGACGAGGCGCTTCGAGTTAGCAAAGCACTGTAGTAGTGCCGAAGCCCTATGTGCTATAATGCTGAGCCAAGGATGCTCCGCCTTATCTATAGAAGCAGTAAACTGAGTTCTGAACGAATTTGCTCCTTGGTAATAGCTCAATCTATAGATAGAAAGCCCTATGATGGGAAACTACCACGTTAGGTTTGGAGATAGATAGGACCAGTTATATAATAGGAGAAACAGATGCAAGCTTTTTCTTTCAATAGCCGACCAAATGACTACAGGATCATCGGTCTACTCTACCTCAATTCACCATTTCAAACCTTATACATAAGGTTTTTCCGTACCAGCTCCTTCGACCTATACCGCAGTTGAAGCACGTAAGGGAGAATTTGGTGTCTTTCTGGTTAGTAATGGAAGCAATCATCCCTACCATCATAAAATAAGAGCACTTGGCTTTGCCTGTTTACAAGGACTCGATTCTATGTCCAAACATCACATGCCAGCAGATGTGGTCACCATCATAGGTACTCAAGATATTGTGTCTTGAGAAGTGGATAGATAGGACTACTAGTTGCTTGATCAGGACCCTAGCCTTATTGTGAGCCAAAAACCTTGATAGAATCCCCTTCCCCTTCTATCCTCAATACTAGAGATGAATGAATTCCATATGCCCGAAATTTAGATCGAAGAATTTGATTTCTATTGTTGGTCATGGAATTTCATGAACGCGGAGCCAATGAGTTCAGTCGAACAGCCTATATAATAAATAGAAGTGGAAGAGCCTTTCGTTTCATTTAGAGTTGTTTAAAACGAAAGGAACCACCACAGGTGTATGCACACAGCAGTGAATCGAAGTACGTAAGCCCCTTTAAAGTAGAGATAGGGGCGGGCCATTGAATAAATCGAATCAAAGAATCCAGAAAAAAAACAGAACAAAATAAGGCCATAGAGAAGGACACAACCCACAATAAGCCGCAATGGACTATCAAAAAAGGGCGAATTTGACTAAGAAAACCTTTTGATAATAAAAAAGTCCACTGCTCAGTTACGCACTTCGCTCGCTACAAAAAATAAAACCAAAATGCAACTGAAAGCAACGAAGATAGAGCTCAAAATGTGCTAGGTTCCTGCAGGAGAGGACTCTAACTCATGCCAATGGAAGTTGTTTCAAGGGATGAACATGCCCATCTGCCTTTTTGACCTGCCTACATACTTGGTAAGATTGGATGTCAGAATGGACTAAGGCTTCATCTACTTATTATTCATATTTCTCTTCATCCGTCTTATTTCACTAATTGATTTTTGACAGTTGCTTATCATATTAAGGTGCTTATGATCCTGTAGGTTAGGATTCTAGAAAAAGAGTGGAATCACTTTTCTTTGATACCATTCTATTGTTGCGGCTTCTGGTTGTTAATGCTAAACTTTTCTAACACTCTAAGTAGCCCAATGGACAAAGCCTATTTATGAGTTCTTGTCTTGCTCTCGTTACCCCTTGGTTGCCAATGTTGTCATTTCCTATGACAAAGTAGTATGGTACAAGGAATATCCCGTATCTTACCTTATAGGCGCTAAAAAATCTATAAGCTTTGCAAAGAAACTAGTATCCCCAGGAAGTATGAAGAAACAAGTTATCAAGTTTGAAAACTGTTCAGTCAAAGGCCACGCAAATCAATACTTTTCTTTGCCTTACCATGGCCTATTTGAATCAAACCTAAACGCAAATGGGCCAGTGAATCCACTTTGTGCTCGACTCTTTGGATCGCGTTAATGCGAATCGGTGAGAAGTCAACTTGGCGATTTGACGACCCAAAAAGAGATGTTCTTTACAAATGGACCCCACGTACTTCGACTTTGATCAGGCAGGCGAACCCCGACGAATGAATCAGCTAATGGACGAATCAAAGATTAAGGCAGCAACCATGCTGATCTGACCTGAAGACGTCAGATGGACACCGACTGTGTCGACTTAGTCACTGGACTTAACAGTCATTTATCTGGTGACTCCTGAATCACCTATTGGCTAGTCGACAACAACGACTGTACAAGACCCAGAAGTCAGATCCGCCGAACTTAAGTTGCAACTCCACTTCACTTAAGGCAGGATCCTACTTTGAGAAATCCTCTGCCTCTATCGGTCAAGCAAGATTTAGCAAAAAGATATTATTCTTAAGACTTAGCCATCATACTCTGGGGTTTCAATCAACCATCGGTGATTAATGAAAAAAATGGCAAACTGGCGCATACATAATCAAATTCTTTTTTTTTTAGACGGGGATTTCAGAATCAGTTAAGGGAGGACGACTCGAACCAAGTGGCACCACTATCTGTCCAACAAAGATCAAACCGTTGCGGAACTCTGCACTTCCTGGATCAACCACATGAGGTACGGAATAGCTACCCTGCTGTCCTTGTGAAGAAACTGAAGACCTGCCCTTAGCGAAGAATGTGTAATCATGTGTACAGAAGTCAAAGACTGCATCATGGGCTCTCTTCACTTCCACAAACCGAATATGCTCGTGTCATGCCTCCCTTGTCTACCTCTCGTGATTATCTTTCCTAACAAGAAGCATTTTTGCTATGAACTCTATCACATAGTGCCCCATCTGCCCACACCTCACTTATTCTTATTGGAAGAGCTCCCAAATCTTGCTTTTGCCTTCCCCTTAAATTGAATTTGGATGTAGAAGTGAACAAAAGTATATCCCTAGGATTAGGATCTACACTTTGTCCAGATAGGCTCAGCTACTTATACGTAAACGTCTTATCATGCACATTTGCATTAAGAAAATAATAAAAGGTCATGTTGATGCAGTAGTAAAGACTTCCTTATCCCATCAAATTTTGAAATTTATACTCTTCATGCTTTGACTAAGATTATCGGTATCATAGTTTTTCATACCAAGAGCCTCCAACTGATCACAATGGTTCTTCACCCTAACACAGTAACAAGAATCAAACGACCCCGCTTCAGGCCATGTTGTTCAGTCTCAAGGCATTGACGCTTACTTGCGGGTGCATGTTCATTAACTTCCCACAAAGTGTGCCATGCATTTCTTGGGTCTGTAATGCCCCCATATAATATATTTGGAGGCGCATCTTATCAGCAACAGACACTATGATCGCATGCATATAGCCCTTCCTGACCAGAACAACATAAAAATGGCTTCTTACTCGCTACATCCTTCGATTTACCTCCTGCACCACTAATAATTATTTGACATTCTTGGCCCATCAAGAATCACTTTACCTCTTCATGAACATTTATAAAATTTTGCCATGTTGGAGTGAACAGCACACAATCAACAAGCATGACATTATTTCAAATGCAAAAAAAAGAATTTGATGATCTGATTCTGGAGGAGAATACATGTCCACAGATTTTTCTCAATATCTTATGTCCAGAGGCACTATTCATCAGAGATCTTGTGCATATGAAAAGTTAAGAGGAAAAAAAGATACTTATTGGAAACGATTAGAGCTGTGTAGAATGTACCTCGTTTGGGTAGAAGCTGTGTTGACCGCAACTTGATCAATCGCATACTGTCTAAGTTCTTGCTGGAAGCATCCCTGATTACTATCATTTAAAACTCTTTTGCTGCTATTCATATTGTATTTTTTTTAGTTTATTTAAAGAAAGGAAATGAAACTAAAGAAAGAAACGAAGTGAGCAACAATAAGAAGATCGGTAGTAGAAGGTAACGAACTAGAGACTCAGAGAGAGATCAGAAGCAAAACTCAGCAAGGAGAAGGCTAAACCCAGGTGCTATACTAAAATAGGTGTTACCTGGGGCCATACGACTTAGGCAAACTCTCTACCTGTGCGCGTTCCTATTTCACTTTAGGAGGTATCAGAGCGGAGTTTTGGGTAAATCCTTTTCGATTTCTGCTAATTCTCTTCTTGTTGTACCATGTCCAAAGCGTGACGGACCTGCCATACTCTAATTAAGAATCTCAGTTCCCGAGCTATTAACGAAGAGGAGAAGCAAAATCGATCATAACAACACTTCCAATAGTGGAATTGGAATCAAGGAATGTGGAATCGACGAATTCTTTAACTCAGGCTTTAGAGGAAGGACTAATCAGAGCTTAGTAGAAAGACTAATGGGTGAAGCGCTTAGTTGTTAGTTGAAAGAAACTGGGCCTAATAGCATAGAAGGAGGATTGCTTATATAATAACCCATATGTAGACGAAAGTAGCATTCAGGCATCAGTGGAAGTGCTAAGTGAAAAATGTGAAAAAGCTTTGAAGCCGATCGAACACAATGAGAGTATCGGATTAGTGGCTGATCTTCTACCTGATCTATCTACCATATTGATATATTAGAGAGACCGAGTTCCTACGAGGGAAAAAAAGATTCACCAGCTCTATCGATTATCAAATCCCTGTACCTTTATGAAAGACATCGTGGAGTAGCTTACACGGAATGGAGCTTGGTACAAGGTCAGACTCAAAATAGAAGTTCCTTAGCTAGAAGGAATGAAATCAGGGGTGGATAATAGACTGACTACAAAGGAGCGGAGCATCTCGACTAGAGGGAGAGGTTTGAAGATGATCTAACAGATCTGAGTTTAGCAGTTGTACCAATAAGTGAAAGAAAAAAGCAGACCGCAACTAGACCTAAGAAAACTGCAGCTTTCAGGCATCCTCTCATTGAGGAGGTCTTAGATAGAAAATGAGCTGATAGTAGGACTCTCTTAGAGTGTGGGAGTATAACAGTAGCAACAGTTATGGCCCTATACCAATGAGCATTGGCGTGAGCAGCTAAGCTAAGGTTAGAAAGGAAGAATGGGTGGCCTTACAGGCTACCTATTTCCTCAGCCGATAAGAGAATTTGTCTTCAGCATAGATCGAGGCTTGTCGAAGATAACTATTAAGTACTCTTTCGCTAGACTAGACTAGATTTCAAAGATTGAGGAGTGGCAACTCTCAATGGAATTCCAGAACCAACTCCTAAAAGAAAGGTAGTCAAAGACTACCTTTTTTTCCTGGTGTGATACCCCAAACCCGGCATGCATTTAATGGCATATAACTGCATTTAATTAAATGTTTAATTAGTTAAATCAACCATTTTGCACTATTTTGATATTTCTTTTAGAAGCATTCAATAATTTTTATATTGATTAACTAAAAGATTATCACCTATTTTTATTGTTTATAGTAGTTAGATTAATTTTCTTGTGTTTAATTAAGTGTCATTTTACATGTTAGTAATTAATTACATCTGACTACGTAGTTATATTAACTTATTCATTTGTATCTTAACATTAACTTCATAATTCTTTAAATATTGTAGAAATAGTTAAATTAATTATTTTTAAATGAATATTGATTATTTTGATTGTTTTGATTATTTTAATAATCGGTTTTAATTTTTTTGCATTAAATTACTCAATTTTCAATTAAACGAGAAAAGTAACTCCAATCCGGAGTGAATTTTTAAAACTATTCTACTATTCTACTCTTCAAAAATTATAGTTTTATATTATTGCTCATCATTTTATTAGCGATCATTTATTGACCGTTTGATCGTAGTGCAT
This sequence comes from Ehretia macrophylla, assembly GCA_037974665.1. Lineage (NCBI taxonomy): Eukaryota > Viridiplantae > Streptophyta > Magnoliopsida > Boraginales > Ehretiaceae > Ehretia > Ehretia macrophylla. The sequence goes on from CM075770.1 coordinate 35,894,446, forward strand.
CGAAAATGAGAGTTAGAGAAATATTCCTCGGACTTAGTGGAAAATGTTTTTAGCTTAATTTAGCTAGTTTTAGTTGGTTTTCATTAAAATTGCATTGTTTTAACTTGAATTGGATTAAATGGCATCAAAATAAGCTTATTTGACCATTTTTAACTTAAGCTTGATTTTGCAAATGACCAAAATGCCCTTTGTCACCTTTTAAATAATAAAACAAGGCAAAAATCAAGAAAAACAAATTGCAAAATGCCTATCTTGTCCCCTCTTTGGCCGAATGCTCCAAGGAGAAAAAAAGAATTTTGCTTGCATTTTCTTCTACAATCATGCGTGGAATTGCTCGGGGGTCGTGGCTCGGGTCCTTGCGGGTCTTGGTCTTCAATCTCTGTGAGGGTTTTCACGTTTTTGTGCATTTATATTCGAATTTGATTTTTGTTTTAAATTTTTAGATTTGATATATAGTGTGTTATAATGCCTATAATTGCTTGATATAGCTTCCTTTGAGTTTGTAGAGCATTGTTTGATAGTTATTTAGCAATTTTTATGGCTGAAATTATGTATTTGAAATTTGGGAAGAATAATGAATAGTGATTTTGAATAGTAAAATCCTAGAATTTCGGATTTTGATCCGAATTGCGATTGCTTGATTTGGATAGGTGCCATTAGCGATAGAAAGATAAAATGTGCAATAAAAACGAACCAGCCTTTGTTAAAATTGGAAATTAGACAATGAAACGAAAAGGGGCCGTTTGACCAAGTGTTGACCGTGCTCGAATTGAGTTGGGGGTTTTGCTATTGAGGGCATGGAAGCACTTTTGGCGCTGTTGTGGCATTGATTGAATGATCGGTTAGCATAGCTGTAGTTCAAACGCAGTAGGTGGACTTTCGGGTCTCGGGTGAGAAAGTGAAGTTTAGTGATATAGAAACGTGCCTTGTAGTGCCTAAGTGAATGTAGTGAAATCGGTTTCCTAATCCCGTAGCTCGTTTGCTCGTAATTGCCTTTGGAAGTTAGAGATTGAATAGTGATATTTGTCGGTTTCGTGTTTGAATTGCTGTTACTTGTTTAATTGGTGTTCTTGTTGCTATTAACGATAGTTATGCTTGAAAAGTTAATTGAATGCTAATGTTGATTTTAAATGCCTGATATCTCGTTTATCGCCACTAATCTGCACTTTCGTGCTATTGCTTGTTTATTGCTTGTATCTTGTATTGCATTGCATTAGTGTCAGGCGCGTGAGTGACGGGCCTCTCTGGGTAGTCTCGAGCTGCCATGGTTAGTTGCTCTAGCTCCGTGTCCTATTCCCGTTCTCGCTTGGGTTGCCGCCCAGCGAGTTTTGGGTCGTAGAATTGACAGAGTATGTCCGGAGTACTCTAAATGGAAGTTATAAGGTGGGTGAGCCAGCGCGTCATCGTTAAAGTCATCAAAATCATGATCGGTACATTACTCGTTTGAGTGAACCATAGCCTTCAGAGTGTGGTATAGCTTTGAATGGTTGTGTTAATGCTTTTATTAATTGTTTATTGTATTGATTGTTTATATTGAATGCTTACTTGTCAGTTATATTGCTTATATGCCCTATTTGCATTGCACGGCTTTCTTTCTCTCCACCTCGATATCTGTCTCGCCCTCACTGAGTATACGTATTGTGTATACTCACTCCTCACCACCACATTTCAGGGAGATGCCTTGTTAACTGGAAAGTTCGTGGTTACGTGAAAGATCATGCTTTAAGAGTTGTCTTGCGTGCTATGTTGCTTGAATTGTCAAAGATGCAAAGATGTATATTTCATGTGTTGTATGTATTTGATGTCAAAAGGAATGTAATTTAAATTTAACTAGGTAATTGAGGTAGAATGATAAGCTAGTTTATGTATCCAGTTAGTATAGTTTAACTTCAATGCATGTTTGTAATGTCCAAAGGAAAAGAGTTAGAATGGTATGATAGTCTATTTTGTGCAATAGGTTAGTTTGGTTTAATTGTCAAGCTTGAATGTACTTGTCAAAGATGAGAAGAGATAGGTTAGCTTTTAAACTAGAGATGTAGATATACTTGTTGTGTTTATTTGTTGAGAAACAAGGCTCGGATGGCCTTGAGATGTTTGTATGGTTGGACACAGTACTGGTCCACTTATATGCTATTGCAGGTTTTGCATTTTGCCTAAAAACAGGGGAAACTCCGTCCATCTTTCCCTAAAATTTTGCCCGGGTTTGGAATTGGGTTGTGATTAATTGACTAATAGAACTCCCGGTCTCGAGAGGGATCGGGGTGCTACAAGTGGTATCAAAGCTTGTTTAGCTCATAAGCCGGGACAGGGTCCTCGGTCTGGTGGGTAGTGATCCTTGAATGTGTGCTTGTTAAATGTGTCTTGAAAGTGTATGCTTGTATGTGGGATTGTGTGTCTTGACTTGAATGTATGCATTTATGTGATATGGTTATGTGTTATGTGCTAAATGTGTGTTACGTGAAGTGAAGTGACTACTCGTGTATCGAATTGGCATCGTGAATCGAATCGTCCTCGTGAATTGTTATTTGCTTGGAGGATTGCTTGTAATGTGTGTATAGGAATGTCTTGAATTGGTTGTGCTGTGATTTGAATTGATTATATTGTGCTTGACTTGATTGTCGTGCTTGAGTGACTTTGTTGAATAAACTATTTTATAAACTATTTCATAAACTTTCTTGCATAATAGATTAAGGTATATATGTATAAATGTGATATCTTGGCATTCATACATGTCCCGTGGAAATGGTAAGAAAGACTTCTTCCTCCCCTGAAGAGAAGTGGTTAGTAGCAGGCCCTCCAACTTATGTGGATTGACGGGGATGAGCAGTGATTAGCCTTGATTTGGGAGTTGGTGTTTGCTTTTAGAGCTCAGTTATTGGCAAATCTCTAAGGTCCTCCTCTGTGCTTAACAGCTGTGAAAGAGTAGCTTTCTTTTGGGGTCCTATTTGGTTGTTCTCTAGAGCATTTTTTGATTTTCCTATTGGGTATTCTTTGGAACTTCTGTCGGCACTTCTTGGTAGACTTGGCTATTGGGGTTTCAATCGGACTTACTACATGGAATTATCTATGGCATATGTGTCTCGGTCTTTATTGGTGTGTTACTGGCATCCCTTATTGGCAATTCTTCAATGGCATTTTATAGAATTCTTAGTGGCCATTTATCTAGTACTTATTTATTGGGCAATTCTTGGTACTTTCTTACTGGAGCATTGTTCGGGTATTTTCTTTGGCGTCCCTCAGTTGGTTTGGTAATTGGAATACCTATCAGACTTATCGTGTAATATTACTTATGGTATTCTTTGGAATTCTTATTGGGCATTCTACTAGTATTTTCCTTATTGGCATTTATTGGAAGATCCTACACTTGGAATTCTGCTTGGACTTATTATCTTGTATTGTTTATGGCTTCTCCATCGGCCTTTCCACTCAGAGGAAATCTATACTTGTTGTTTTACTAAGATGTTGCGGTAGGGACTTAGTGATTGTAAGATTTCATTTAGAGATTGGCCTTCGGTATATCTCTCTATATTCTTTTACAGAACTTTCAGCTAGGTCTACTTACGATAATCAACACTGCATGAGGTGCATCTGCTCTGGCTATCTTTTAACTTTCTTATTTCGTACTTGTTGAACTTTTACTGGAGATTCGTATGTGGGGTATTTCTTCGGCATCCTTCTTGTCAATAATATGTGATGTTAATTTTATCTACAGTATCTTTGCTTCAGTCTTTAGTTGGTATTTTCTCAGCATTCTTGGTTGGGATTTCTATTTGGGATTTTCCTACGAGCATCCTTATTCACTATCCTGCTCAGCAGCCGATGCAGATTAGTCAGAGTTGGATTTCAGATGATGCTGAGTTCTATTGGAAGAAGAATTGCGAGGATGCAATTGTTTTAAGGGGGGAAGGATGTGATACCCCGAACCCGGCATGCATTTAATGACATATAACTACATTTAATTAAATGTTTAATTAGTTAAATCACCATTTTGTACTATTTTGATATTTCTTTTAGAAGCATTCAATAATTTTTATATTGATTAACTAAAAGATTATCACCTATTTTTATTGTTTATAGTAGTTAGATTTATTTTCTTGTGTTTAATTAAGTGTCATTTTAAATGTTAGTAATTAATTACATCTGACTACGTGGTTATATAAACTTATTCATTTGTATCTTAACATTAACTTCATAATTCTTTAAATATTCTAGAAATAGTTAAATTAATTATTTTTAAATGAATATTGATTATTTTGATTGTTTTGATTATGTTAATAATCGTTTTTAATTTTCTTGCATTAAATTACTCGGGTTTCAATTAAACGAGAAAAGTAACTCTGAGCCGGAGTGAATTTTTAAAACTATTATACTATTCTACTCTTCAAAAATTGTGGTTTTATATTATTGCTTATCATTTTATTAGCGATCATTTATTGACCGTTTGATCGTAGTGCATCGAAAATGAGAGTTAGAGAAATATTCCTCGGACTTAGTGGAAAATGTTTTTAGCTTAATTTAGCTAGTTTTAGTTGGTTTTCATTAAAATTGCATTGTTTTAACTTGAATTGGATTAAATGGCATCAAAATAAGCTTATTTGATCATTTTTAACTTAAGCTTGATTTTGCAAATGACCAAAATGCCCTTTGTCACCTTTTAAATAATAAAACAAGGCAAAAATCAAGAAAAACAAATGCAAAAATGCTATCTTTGTCCCTCTTTGGGCGAATGCTCCCAGGAGAAAAAAAAAAGAATTTTGCTTGCATTTTCTTCTACAATCATGCGTGGAATTGCTAGGGGATCGTGGTTCGGGTCCTTGAAGGTCTTGGTCTTCAATCTCTGTGAGGGTTTTCACGCTTTTGTGCATTTATATTCGAATTTGATTTTTGTTTCAAATATTTAGATTTGATATATAGTGTGTTATAATGTCTATAATTGCTTGATATAGCTTCCTTTGAGTTCGTAGAGCATTCTTTGATAGTTATTTACCAATTTTTACGGCTGAAATTACGCATTTGAAATTGTGGAAGAATAATGAATAGTGATTTTGAATAGTAAAACCCTAATAATTTGAATTTTGATCCGAATTACGATTGCTTGATTTGGATAAGTGCCATTAATGATAGAAAGATAAAATGTGCAATAAAAACGGACTGGCCTTTGTTAAAATTGGAAATTAGACAATGAAACGTAAAGGGGCTGTTTGACCAAGAGTTGACCATGCTCGAATTGAGTTGGGGCTTTTGCTATTGAGGGCATGGAAGCACTTTTGGCGCTGTTGTGGCATTGATTGAATGACCGGTTAGCATAGCTGTAGTTCAAACGCAGTAGGTGGACTTTCGGGCCTCGGGTTAGAAAGTGAAGTTTAGTAACATAGAAACGTGCCTTACAGTGCCTAAGTGAATGTATTGAAATCGGTTTCCTAATCCCGTAGCTCGTTTTCTCGTAATTGCCTTTGGAAGTTAGAGATTGAATAGTGATATTTGTCGGTTTCGTGTTTGAACTGTTGTTACTTGTTTAATTGGTGTTCTTGTTGCTATTAATGATAGTTATGCTTGAAAAGTTAATTCAATGCTAATGTTGATTGTAAATGCTTGATATCTCGTTTATCCCCACTAATCTACACTTTTGTGCCATTGCTCGGTTATCGCTTGTATCTCGTATTGTATTGCATTGCATTGTGTCAGGAGCGTGAGTGAAAGGCCTCTCTGGGTAGTCTCGGGCTGCCAGGGTTGGTTGCTCTAGCTTCGTGTCCTATTCCCGTTCTAGCTTGGGATGCCGTCCAGGGAGTTTTGGTTCGTAGAATTGATGGAGTATGTCCGGAGTACTCTAAACGGAAGTTATAAGGTGGGTGAGCCGGCGTGTCATCGTTAAAGTCATCGAAGTCATGATCGGTACATTACTCGCTCGAGTGAACCATAGCCTTCAGAGTGTGGTATAGCGTTGAATGGTTGTGTTAATGCTTTTACTAATTGTTTATTGTATTGATTGCTTATATTGAATGCTTACTTGTCAGTTATATTGCTTATCTGCCCTATTTGCATTGCACGATCTTCTTTCTCTCCACCTCGATAACTGTCTCGCCCTCACTGAGTATACGTGTTTAGTAAACTCACTCCTCACCACCACATTTCAGGAAATGCCTTGTTAACTGGAAAGTTCGTGGTTACGTGAAAGATCATGCTTGAAGAGTTGTCTTGCGTGCTATGTGGCTTGAGTTGTCAAAGATGCAAAGATGTATGTTTCATGTGTTGTATGTATTTGATGTTAAAAGGAATGTAATTTAAATTTAACTAGGTAATTGAGGTAGAATGATAAGCTAGTTTATGCATCCAGTTAGTATAGTTTAACTTCAATGAATGTTTGTAATGTCCAAAGGAAAAGAGTTAGAATGGTATTATAGTCTATTTTGTTCAATAGGTTAGTATGGTTTAATTGTCAAGCTTGAATGTACTTGTCAAAGATGAGAAGAGATAGGTTAGCTTTTAAACTGGAGATGTATGTATACTCGTTGTGTATAATTGTTGAGAACCAAGGCTCGGATGGCCTTGAGGTGTTTGTATGGTTGGACACGGTGCTGGTCCACTTATATGCTGTTGCAGGTATTTGCATTTTGCCTAGAAACAGGGGAGACTCCGTCCGTCTTTCCCTAAAATTTTGCCCGGGTTTGGAATTGGGTTGTGATTAGTTTGATTGATCGAACTCCCGGTCTCGAGAGGGATCGGGGTGTTACACCTGGTCTGGCTGGCTCTCCTACCTGGGATCCCAACTACTATCCATATCCATTTACCCTACCTGCTATCAACAGTCCTTCCACCTGTTACTCACTCTCCGAAGGGAGATGGATGGATCGTGCTTGTGCTATGAAGCTGAAAAATGACTGCTTTCGAGCAGTATTCACGAAAATGAAACAGATTGAAGTAAACAGATTCGCTAGTTGGGTCAATTGGCACTATTTCACTAGTGATTGTAAGCTAGTTGCCCTTAAATGACAGGAGGGGAAGAAGCTCTAACGGAAGCATCCAATCCACCGGGAATCCCACTTTTTAGATTCTACATCTACTACTGCTGGAGTGGAGAATGAATCTACTACCTGTGCTAGCAAACAAACAAATACTATAAATAAGAAAAGGCTAGGTATCCATGCCACCAACCTACTCCTGAAAGAAAAACAAGAGCTTCCCTGACAAACCACAAGAAGTTACCCATAGAGTCGAGCAATGATCTAGTTGGAGAGGCAAGCTGCTCTTTGTCACCCCATTTCCCTTGGGACCAAGAATAAGCTCCAAAGAAGAAGAAGGACTTAACACAATCTCAGATACAATGGCTAGTTGGAAAGCCTTTCAAGCCAATCTCTTGATTTACATTCATGTGAAACCGTTACAACCGATCCTGCATACCAATCATCTGCCACTTACAGTAATGGCACTAAGCCAGGGTTTCTATGGATTCAGTCCTGTGGAAAAATTCATAAATTAGGGCAATTTAGTTAGTAGTGTCACCGGTCTATCCCTCGGATAGATGCGATTCCATCCTTAAAAGCCCTAAAAATTTGGTCCATGAAGCCTTAGATACTCCAAGCCTCAATCTTTTTTGTCCTTGGACCTAGACCATGGAAGTATGGTTATAGTCCCATTCCATTAGTGGGATCCATAGCCTACGGGTCTTTCCTAAGCCAGTAAACGAAAAAGGTTTTCGAGGACTACCCTAAGCCTACAAGTATGCAGGACTTTCAGTTACAATGTGACGGTTAGGAAAGCCTTTCTAAAGCCAATCGATTATCGGATTTCACCAACCCAACTACCACTACCAGGGGATTCCTAGATCCGCTCTCAGATCTTATTAAGATTCCAGTCTTCAATCAAACAGAATGAAAGCAGGAGATTGATTAGCTATAGTAGCTGCAAACAAATCTCGTGACGGTGATCAAACATTATTGCTATTGAATAGGCAGCTAGAAGTGAATTCCTCCCTTGCTTTGAAAACTTCTTCGGAAGTCTCTACTCAGACGGGGATAGGTTTTGTTAATCCAGGTCGTACTCTATTGACTCAAAAAAAGTAGGATTAGAAGGTGATACCTCTGCTAATTATCAAATTGCGTCTATCGGATAACTACTTTAATCAAAATTCTCAGTTTCCTCAATGCTGGCAAAAGAACTTTGAGACTTCCTGCCTGAGGAAATAATATGAATCAATAATGAATGCGATGATCAAAGAAGCGGCATCACATAGGTCAAAGGTACAACTGTTACTACCAGTAGGATTTCATTGCTTTACTAACGAGATAACCTCCGAACTGCTCCGTGGGATACGCGAAGGGACGCATTAAGGAACAAGAGTCAAAGACAATGTGGACTTCATACTACACAACACAAGCAAAGACAGGAGGGCATTTACATAAGGGCGCGCCTTACGTGCCACAACCAACCCTCTCAAGGTTGCTAGTGTGATAACCTAAACCCGGCATGCATTTAATTGCATTTAATTAAGTGTCATCTTAAATGTTAGTATTGAATTTTATGTTTATTTTTAGTTAAACATTCATTTGTAGCTTTATTTTCGTATTTCTTTTAAAAGAATTAAATAATACTTGAGTTAATTATTTTAACGGAGTATCAACTACTTTCATATTTATGTTAATCGGTTTTATTTTTTTCTTGCACCTTAATACTCGGTTTTCAATAAAATGAAAAGTAGCTCCAAGCCGGAGTAAATTTTCAACTATGTTACTTTTCAAAAATTATATTTTCTTAAATTCTTTGAGATTTAATTGTTATTCTTTTATTGTCGCAAATTGCAAAGCATATCGAGAGCGATAGTTAGGAAATGATTTCTAGTCCTTAGCAAATAGTGAAAACAAGTATTTAGTGTCTTAATTTTAGTGTTTTAGTTGTTGTTAGTTAGAATTATAATTGGGTTAATTGTTTAAGCTTTTAAATGCCAAAAATAAGCCTATTTGACCAATTTTTAAGTAGTTTGACCAAGGCTTTGACTTGAGGACTTGTTGTCATCTTATTTAAGCTTATAACACATTGCAAAATAAAAACACAAAAGATGAAAACAGAAAAGGAGCAGGCCGAAAATACAAGGAGAAGAAAAAAAAGATTTTCAAGCCAAATCTTCGCGTGAGCTTGCACGGGGTGGTTCCGAGTCATCCAGCGTGGTTTTCCTATCTTCTAGGAGCGTCTAAGGTGAGGGTTTCATCGTTATTTGCGTATTTGAAATAATTGTGTTTAAACTTTAATTTTTGAATTTTAGCTGTAAATTGTTATTTTGATCGTTTTGATGCTTAAAGAATGTTCCTTGATGATTGTAGAACACATATTTGTAGCTTTTTAACATTTTCTATGGTTAAATATAGCAATTGTAATTTAAAATGCTAATGGAATAGTAAAATATGAATAGTAAACCCTTGTTACGTTAAAGTTGCTTCATTTTGTGTTCTATTGATGTAGGAAAGTGTTAAATATGCTAGAATGCCTAAATGTATGGTTTAATTGGATTGTGTAATGGAAAAACGGAGGAAAATAGCTTAATGAAACTTGGGGTCGTTTAGGTCAAGTTTGGCATTTTATCATTTTGCGTGAAGGCATTGTTGAGGTATGTCATGGAAGCACTTTTGGTGCAGTTATGACATTGGTTGGGTGATCGGTTGAGGTAGCTGTAGTTCAAACGAGCAAAGGGGGAAATCGGGGCTTTGCGGGAATTCTAGGGTAGAGTAGGGTTTCGTGGTCTTTAGACGTGCCTTATGGTGACCTAGGAGAAGTGTTGAAGTCGGTTTCCAAAACTCATGGCTCGTTTGAAAGTAGTAGCATTTTGAAAGTTGGGGTCATTTTGTGATTTTGTGTGTTTTCATAGTGTGATGCCTATAGAATGCTTAATATTGCTGTTATGCTTGTTAAAGTTGATTATGACTGAATTTGTATATCAATTGTTGATAATGCTTGTTAGTGTTGTTCTTATTATTTTATTGATTGTAAATGCTTATTGTATCACATGTTGTTACTAACCTGCACTTTAGTGCCTTGCTCGATTATCGTTATATTCCTCGTATTGCATTGCATTATGTCAAGCGCATGAGTGACGGGCCTCTCTGGGTAGCCTCGGGTTGCCAGTATTGGTTGCTCTAGCCCCGTGTCCTATTCCCTTTCTCGCTTGGGTTACCGCCCAGGGAGTTTTGGGTCGTAGAATTGACAGAGTATGTCCGGAGTACTCTAACGGAAGTTATAAGGTGGGTGAGCCAGCGCGTCATCGTTAAAGTCATCGAAATCATGATCGGTACATTGCTCGTATGAGTGAACCGTGACCTTCAAAGTGTGGTATAGCTTTGAATGGTTGTGTTAATGCTTTCTTTAATTGTTTATTGTATTGTCATGTATATTGAGTGCTTTCTTATTGATTATATTGCTTAACTGTACCTATTTGCATTGCGCGACTTTCTTTCTCTCTACCTTGATATCTGTCTCGCCCTCACTGAGTATACGTGTTAAGTATACCCACTCCTCACCACCATATTTCAGGAAATGCCATGTTTGCTGGAAAGTTCGTGGTTTCGTGAAAGATCATGCTTGAAGAGTAGTCTTGCGTGCTATGTGGCTTGAGTTGTCAAAGATGCAAAGATGTATGTTTCATGTGTTGTTTGTATTTAATGTTAAAAATGAATGTAATTTAAGTTTTACTAGGTTATTGAAGTGATTTGAAAAGCTAGTTTATGTATTCAGTTAGTATAGTTTAATTTCATTGCATGTATGTAATTGTCTAAAGGAAAAGAGTTAGAATAGTTTGGGTACTTGGAAATATGTATATTTACTTGTGATTGCTTGTTGAGAACCAAGGCTCGGATGGCCTTGAGGTGGTTGAATGGTTCGACACGGTGCTAGTTCACTTATATACTATTGCAGGTTTTGCATTTTGTCTAGAAACAGGGGAGACTCCGTCCGTTTTTCCCTAAAAATTTTGCCCGGGTTTGGAATTGGATTGTGATTAGATTGATTGATAGAACTCCCAGTCTCGAGAGGGATCGGGGTGTTACAAGTGGTATCAGAGCTTGTTTAGCTCATAAGCCGGGACAGGGTCCTTGGTCTGGTCGGTAGTGAGCCTTGAATGTGTGCTTATTAAGTGTGTTTTGAAAGTGTATGCTTGCATGTGAGATTGTGTGTCTTGACTTGAATGTATGCACCTATGTGATATAGTCATGTGTTATGTGTTAAATGTTACTCAAGTGAATTGAAGTGTCTAGTTGTGCATTGAATTGGCCTATCGAATTGACATAGTGAATTGTTATTTGCTTGAAGTATTGCTTGCAATGTGTGTATTGGAATGTCTTGAATTGGTTGGGCCGTGATTTGAATTGATTATGTTATGCTTGACTTGATTGTCATGCTTGAGTGACTTTGTTGAATAAACTATTTTATAAACTCTTTTGTAAACTTGTTTGCATAATAGTTTAAGGCATGTGTATAAATGTGATATCCTGGCATTCATACATGTCCCGTGGAAATGGTAAATAAGTCCTCTTTGTCCCGTGAAGAAAGTGGTTCACAGCTAGCCTCTCAAGGTGTATGGATTGGTAGGAAATGAATGGCATTTAATTAGACATTATTTGGGAGTTGATGTTTGCTTTTGGAGCTCGGTTATTGGCGAATCTCTAAGGTCCTCCTCTGTGATTAATAGCTATGAAAGAGTAGTTTTCTTTTAAGGTTCTATTTGGCTCTTCTTTGGAGAGCATTCTTTGGTTTTCTTATTGGGTATTCTTTGGAAACTTTTGTTGGCTATTAGGATTTCAATCGGACTTACTGCACAGTATTATCTATGGTATATGTGTCTCGGTCTTTATTGGTGTGATACTGGCATCCCTGATTGGAAATTCTTCAATCGCATTTTATAGAATTCTTAGTGGGCATTCTACTAGTATCTTTCCTTGATGGCACTTATTGGAAGTCTTACACTTGGAATCTTGTTCAGACTTATGATCTCATATTGCTTATGGTATGCTGTGGAATACTTTGGGCTTTCTAGGTGGTAAGTTGTATAAAGTTCTCACTTGGCAAACAGTGAAGAGGCCTCAGAGTTTGGTTTTATATATTGTGCACCAGCTCGGTATTTTACTTAGGGTTTTCGTCTATCTGGGAAACTATATTTGTTATTCAACTTGGTTGTCTTATTGGGCACATTATATTTTATCTGCTATTCCCTTTGACATTCTTCTCAGCATTTGATAGCTATACTCGAAATCTAATTGGTTGTCCTAAGGGGTTATTATTTGGAAGGCTTCTTTGAACTTTTGAAGTATATTTGATTGGGTTTCTTAGTATTTTCTTCAGCACTCTTAACAGGGAATTCTTCTATGAAATTCATGACCAGCGAGGTATTTCTTTGGACCTCTGGATGGAACCTTTATTTGAGCCTTTAATTGGCCTCCTGCTTAGGAATTCTCGGGTAGTAACAGTTGAACTTCTACTAGAGATTCGTGTATGGGGTATTCATTTGGTATTCTTCTTATCATTAATATGTGATGTGATTTTATCTACAGTATCTTTGCTTTAGACTTTATTGGTATTATCTCGGTGCTTTTGGTTGGAATTTTATTCTTCTTTGGTATTCGTGTCAACGGGATTCTTGTACAGTATCTACATTTAGGCCTTTATTCGGCATTATTACTTGGCATTTCTACTTAAACTTCCCTATTGGTCATCTTGATTAATATACTTGCTCAGCAGCTGATGAAGATTAGTCAGAGTTGGATTTCAGTGGATGTAGAGTTCTATTGGAAGAAGAATTGCGAGGACGCAATTGTTTTAAGGGGGGAAGGATGTGATAACCCAAACCCGGCATGCATTTAATGGCATTTAATTGCATTTAATTAAGTGTCATCTTAAATGTTAACATTGAATTTTATGTTTATTTTTAGTTAAACATTCATTTGTAGCTTTATTTTCGTATTTCTTTTAGAAGTAATTAAATAATACTTGAGTTAATTATTTTAACGGAGTTTCAACTACTTTCATATTTATGTTAATCGGTTTTATTTTTTTTTCTTGCACCTTAATGCTCGGTTTTCAATAAAATGAAAAGTAACTCTGAGTCGGAGTAAATTTTGAACTATGTTACTTTTTTCGAAAATTATATTTTCTTAAATTCTTTGAGATTTAATTGTTATTCTTTTATTGTCGCAAAGTGCATAGCATATCGAGAGCGATAGTTAGGAAATGATTTCTAGTCTTTAGCAAATAGTGAAAACTAGTATTTAGTGTTTTAATTTTAGTGTTTTGGTTGTTGTTAGTTAGAATTAAAATTGTGTTAATTGTTTAAGCTTTTAAATGCCTAAAATAAGCCTATTTGACCAATTTTTAAGTAGTTTGACCAAGGCTTTGACTTGAGGACTTGTTGTCATCTTATTTAAGCTTATAACACATTGCAAAATAAAAATAAAAAAGCTGAAGATAGAGAAGGAGCAGGCCGAAAATACAAGGAGAAAAAAAAAGATTTTCAAGCCAAATCTTCGCGTGAGCTTGCACGGGGTGGTTTCCGAGGCTTCCAGCGTGGTTTTCCTAGCGTCTAGGAGCGGCTAAGGTGAGGGTTTCATCGTTATTTGCGCATTTGAAATAATTGTGTTTAAACTTTAATTTTTTGGATTTTAGCTGTAAATTGTTATTTTGATCGTTTTGATGCTTTAAGAATGTTCCTTGATGATTGTAGAACACATATTTATAGTTTTTTTAGCATTTCTACGGTTAAATATAGCAATTGTAATTTAAAATGCTAATGGAATAGTAAAATATGAATAGTAAACCCTCGTTACGTTAAAGTTGTTTCGTTTTGCGTTCTGTTGATGTAGGAAGGTGCTAGATATGCTAGAATACCTAAATGTATTGTTTAATTGGATTGTGTAATGGAAAAACGAAGGAAAATAGCTTAGTAAAACTTGGGGTCGTTTAGGTCAAGTTTGGCATTTTATCGTTTTGCGTGAAGGCATTGTCGAGGTACGTCATGGAAGTACTTTTGGTGCAGTTGTGACATTGGTTGGGTGATCCGTTGAGGTAGTTGCAGTTCAAAGGAGCAAAGGAAGAAATCAGGGCTTTGCAGGAATTCTAGGGTAAAGTAGGGTTTCGTGGTCTTTAAACGTGCCTTATGGTAACCTAGGAGGATTGGTGAAGTCGGTTTTCAAAACTTGTAGCTCGTTTGAAAGTAGTAGCGTTTTGAAAGTTGGGGTCATTTTGTGATTTTTTGTGTTTTCATAGTGTAATGCCTATAGAATGCTTAATATTGCATGTTATGCTTGTTAAAGTTGATTATGACTGAATTTGTATATCAATTGTTGATAATACTTGTTAGTATTGTTCTTGTTACTTTATTGATTGTAATTGCTTATTGTATCACATGTTGTTACTAACCTGCACTTCAGTGCCTTGCTCGATTATCGTTATATTCCTCGTATTGCATTGCATTGTGTCAGGCGCGTGAGTGACGGGCCTCTCTGGGTACCTCAGGTTGCCAGTGTTGGTTGCTCTAGCTCCGTGTCCTATTCCCTTTCTCGCTTGGCTTGCCGCCCAGGGAGTTTTGGGTCGTAGAATTGACAGAGTATGTCCGGTGTACTCTAAACAGAAGTTATAAGGTGGGTGAGCCGGCGCGTCATCGTTAAAGTCATCGAAATCGTGATTGGTACATTGCTCGTATGAGTGAACCGTGACCTTCAAAGTGTGGTATAGCTTTGAATGGTTGTGTTAATGCTTTCTTTAATTGTTTATTGTATTGTCGTGTATATTGAGTGCTTTCTTATTGATTATATTGCTTAACTGTACCTATTTGCATTGCACGACTTTCTTTCTCTCCACCTCGATATCTGTCTCGCCCTCACTGAGTATACTTGTTGAGTATACTCACTCCTCACCACCACATTTCAGGAAATGCCATATTAGCTGAAAAGTTCGTGGTTTTGTGAAAGATCATGCTTGAAGAGTAATCTTGCGTGCTATGTGGCTTGAGTTGTCAAAGATGCAAGGATGTATGTTTCATGTGCTGTATGTATTTAATGTTAAAAAGAAATATAATATAAGTTTTACTAGGTTATTGAAGTGATTTGAAAAGCTAGTTTATGCATTCAGTTAGTATAGTTTAATTTCATTGCATGTATGTAATTGGCTAAAGGAAAAGAGTTAGAATAATTTTGGATACTTGGAAATATGTATATTTACTTGTGATTGCTAGTTGAGAACCAAGGCTCGGAGGGCCTTGAGGTGTTTGAATGGTTGGACAGTACAGGTCCACTTATATGCTATTGCAGGTTTTTGCATTTTGCCTAGAAATAGGGGAGACTCCGTCCGTCTTTCCCTAAAAATTTTGCCCGGGTTTGGTATTGGGTTGTGATTAGATTGATTGATAGAACTCCCAGTCTCGAGAGGGATTGGGGTGTTACAGCTAGCCCTTCTTTTTAAGCTATAGAGCGTACCAACTTTGATTAACATCGAGTTGTATATTTCGCTACTGTCTGATGAGGCACAACATCGGTCTGTCCAAGGGACTGGATCCCAAGGCTCATCTTAGTCTAACATGATTGTTGTAACCTCGGTGGGTTGCTCATTCGATTTTGATGGAATTCAATGACAGTCCGCTGCTTAGGTCATACCAAGGTACCCTCCCTTACCTATAGGGCTCCCCGTAACTAGGGATCCCATATAGGGGAGATCACCGTGTCGGTATACCAGAATTAGTGGAGGGTCGACTCTTTGTCTAGTGAGGAAATCAAAGGCAACAAGCCGATCACCAACGTAAATCTAAAGATTGATAACAGATTTGCACTTGCTAGCTCTGTAGATCTTTATTATATTCTATTTTGATCTTTATCCTTGGTAGGCATTCCCCCATCTAACCTTAATGGGACAGGGGTACTAGCAGGGAAAAGGGCATTAAGTAATCGATATGAATCGCTTTACAAAGCTCTTTTCTTCCCTAATTGGTGTGTCACCGCTGAGATGACAGTTGTTCGAAGACTTTCCGGTCCTAATAGGATTCTTAAAATGAATCTTGTTAGTGGCTACTGGTAGTCTTACCAAGGAGTCGTGCATAGCCGTCTACTTGTATGCAAAGGAAGTCTAGCGGCTTATGCAAAAGTCTAGTGCTTTGCATGTTACGTTTTATCTAAAGCAATGTGTTAGCTCTTTACAATTAGCATATGGAGGAGATAAATGCCCTCCTGAGCTTCTGGTTGTCCCCGTTTCTCTAACCCTAAAGGGTTATCCTCGCATCATCCTTTCGTTCATCAGTCAAAAGATGTACCGGAAAGATACGACTGCAGATCTATTGGTCAAGTGCTGGCTGTCTTTCTTCTATCTATCAAGAATTATCTTGGTAGCGAAGGAGGTTGATAAGTCTTTATTTGAGCCAATGACCTCACCAGTCCGTGATGCGGACCGAGCTGACATGATGGTCAATTGGATAGTTGAAAAGCTACCTTCTTTGATAGATATCACGGCATACCCCTTGGATAGATCGTATTCCCCTTTATCGAGGGATAACGTGGGAACCAACTTGGAACAAATCATGCACCCAATTGACCAAGAAATTGATCAAGGATGGCGTCAATCCTATCTTAGCAAAAACTAAGTCTTGCTTCACTGTTTACCCGTATGAAATGGGTGCCTTCACTTTCTTGGTGAAGTTTTTCCATGCGTACGGCCAACTGTGGTCACAAGGGACCCTCTGGCACCACTATACACAATATGCCTTAGACCCAGCTAATAAGTTGTTCTCAGGTTGGTCGTTGGATTGGTATCAGGCCTATGTAGACCCAATACTTCCCTATGGTGTTCGCTATGACCAGATCATCACAGAACGTTTGGGTTGCTCGCTAGAAGGGGCAGGAAAACGACGTGTATTCACCATAGGGAACTATATGAATTATCGCCTTCTTAGACCTGTTCACGAGTGGCTTTGTGCTGTCTTATGAAGGTTGCCTACTGATGGCACCTTTTGGCAAACAAAGCAAAGCCTCTTGACCGGTTGATAGGCAGGTAGACATATTACTCCTATGAATTGAAGTCAGCCACTGATCGGTGGCCATTGTACTTCTTGTTTTGGGTCATGTGCTTCCTTTTTGATCGATCTTTCGCATCCAGTGAATTCCACTCTAGCTATGAATAAGTTCGAAGTACCGTTTGTAAAACGGTTTACCACTGTCTCATTTGTTGCCAGTCAGACCCTTGGCTATTATGCTTCGTGGCCTCTCTTTGCCTTCTCCCACCACACACTCTAGCTAGGAATATCCAGGTGGAGTCTTCTAGGATTACATTGTCCTATGGACAATGTTGTGATTGTAGATGAGAAGGTAGCCTCGGTGTATAGCTCCGCTTTGGGGGATCTTGGGGTTGATATATCCTATCAAAAGTCCATGATCTCCTATACGGGCTCTGCCGGGTTTGCTAAGAGATTCAAGGTTCATGGTCTTACTGTGCATTTATCCCAGTATCCGCTAAATCTTGTTTGAACGCTCACCACCTGGGGTGATGGATATTCATATGAAGTCTTCCTGTGCTCACTTTTCGACCTTGTGTCGTCTAGCTGGTGTAGGGTACCAGTCTCTTTCACGCTTGGCACATTCCCGCAATCTAAAGATTATTAGATTGTGGGCAACGTATACTAAGGCCCCACTTCCCCTTGACCTATGGTTAGGTCAGGGTCTACCGCTAGATCCGTATGTTAAGGGGGCTATTAATGCCCTCCTCATATGTGAGCTTAAACTAAAATAATTGGTTCTCCCTCCGGATGAGGTCTTCCCTGGCTTAGGAGCTAACTTCATTCCTTTCCCTATAGGTCGAGCGTCTACTTTCCTCTCCTTATTAGTCGAGCTGAATTCTATCCAACCTCTCCTTATTGGTCGAGCATCTTCAAACCTCTCTAAGTCATTCCCTTACTCGCCCTAAAGCCGAAAGCAGCGTCAGCAAAATCGACTGAGTACCAGTACTGCCTTGCCTAAAGCTACCAAAGCAGAACATAGTCTTGATGTGGGTTGCAAGAGTCCAACAAGAACCCTTTATTCCCACGAGTAAACTACCGCTTGCTATTGCTACTCTGACTACGAGAGCTAGGAGTTGACTTTCACAGTGTAACATAAATAATAAAAGAAAGCAATATAAAGATTTCGCATGTATTCGGGGACGGAACCTGCTTTCTAGGGCTAGGTACCGAAAACATATAACCTTCTAGCACACCATAAGAATCTATCCCATGCTCCCCACCTTGTCCAGTCGGAAATACTTGTGTTAAGCTTGTTCTGATCTCTTTCTTCATTTTCGATTGTGAATTTTCTTTCCCGGGCTTAACTTAAGCTCGAAATTGGCATTGGGACTGTTTGAATAAGCAATAGCAGCACTCGTCATTAGCTTCTTCTCTGTCTTTGACTGGAGTTCTTGAGCTAGAGTTCGTTCAAAAGCGCATAAGATGAGTTCAATAACCTGAGCTAAGGCAATGTAAATTATAATTCCGTCTTGACTTCGGCTTGACTATATGATGCCCTAATTTCCCAGTTTGAATCCCAAAAAATGTGTTATACTATGCCTTTTCATTCTCATTCTGGTTCTGGCTAGTCACCTTCAATAATGATTTTCGATCATCTCCCGACCTTGCCAAGATCAATTCAAGTAGAAAAGGCGAGTAAAAACCTACCTCTAATGGTTTAACTGAACGAAAGTCTTGTTTTGCTGCTGATATGGAGGAATTGGTACTAGCCTACTCGATATCTTCCTTCCGTCAATGGTTGAACCTTCTTTTCATTTGCATGCCCGTGATGTTTGATGGTTCCTAGTATTGAGAAAGGCCAGGTCACAGGAATCTTCAAATTATGAGTCAACAACCGGAACTCGTGCACTTTGCCCTACCTCTTAGCCTGAGCCCAGTCATTCCCCGCCACTCCCGCTTCGACTACGAGCAGGCTGCCAGCTCCCCCATTATCTCAAGTTCTTAAGCGGTGACAAGATTCGAACCTGCAGTCTTTAGGTCATGAGCCTGATGAGTTGACCAATTCATCTACCGCGCTTCTTCTCCTTCTCTTTGTTTCACTATTCCCACCCAGGTCCCTGGCTTTGATTGCTTGGCTGGGATAGAACCAGCGCTTAGTAAGCGGTGGCGACAACCCGTTGTATAGGTTGGAACTATGAAGCTTACCTTATTATTAGAGAAATGAGACATGGCTTTTTCTTCTGACTAGCTAAATTAAGTCTTCGAAACCCCATAACATAAAAAAGTCGTGGGGTGCATCAGCCCCTTTAGAGATAACGGCGACTTTCTTGTGGTAGTAATTGCGAATGAGCAAGTAGGGGACGACAACTAAAGGAGGTAGTGAGATTGACCACAATTGCCGGAATAAGTTGACTTTCTTTCATTTTGGTTATGGAAAGTGAAAGTAGTTTCATTTAGTATGAGATCGCTTCACACCTCGCAGTGCTTACACCTCTCACCTATCGAAGTTTTGTTCAAAAACCTCGTCCGAGAACTTGTATGGAGAAGGATTTCCAACGGCGCCACAGTTCTTCCGTACGAACTTAGCTGCCCAGCGCTGGTATTGGCATAACAACCAGTACACCATAGGTTGGCCCAACCCAGTCCTCTCGTACTAGGGTTGGCTCCTCGATTTTCTCCCTTTAACACCAACGGTAGATAGGAACCGAACTGTCTCATGACGTTCTAAACCCAACTCATATACCACTTGAATCAGCAAACAACTGAACCCTTGGGACCTTCTTCAACCCTAGGATGTGATGAGTCGACATCGAGGTGCCAATGACTCCGTCGATAAGAGCTCTTGTGAGTCATCAGCCTATTATCTCGGCGTATCTTTGATCCGTTGAGCGAGAGCCCTTCCGCATGGGACTCCCGGATCACTATGGCCGACTTTCGTCTCTGTTCGACCAGTCAGTCTCACAATCAGGAAGGCTTATACCATTACATTCATGAGCAGAATCTTAGCTTGAGCCTACCTTAGCACACCTCTATTACTCTTTAGGAGGCATCCGCCCAGATAAACTACCCACCTCGCAGTGTCGTGCCTCGCCCTGAATGATCGATGCGGCGGTTAGGCATCCTTAGACGAAAGAGTGGTCTTTCAGGATTGGCTGTTGTGTGTCACCACCTCTCACCTATCCTACACATTCGATCAAGGTTGTCACTACGAAGCTATAGTTAAGGTTCATAAGGTCTTACCGTCTAGCCATTGGTACTCTGCATCTTCACGGAGAATTCAATTTCACCGGGTCTATGCCGGAGACAGCGTGGTAGCCGTTACACCATTCGTTCAGGTCGCTACTTATGCGACAAGGAGTTTCGCTACCTTAGGACAGCTAGAGTTACTGCTGCTGTTTACCGGGGCTTCCATTCAAAGCTTATAACATTTCTCCTTCTGACCTTCCAGCTCCATGCAGGTGTTAGACTCTATACATCGTGTTACCACTTAGTAGAGTCCTGTGTTATTAATAAACAGTCACTACCCCCTGGTATGTGCCGCATTCCTAATCAAAAGATAGGAGAGCACCCCTTCTCCAGAAGTTACGGGGTCATTTTGCCGAGTTCCTTCGACATGGTTCTCTCAAGCTCCCTAGTATACTCTACTTGTTCACATGTGTCGGTTTGGGGTACAGTTAGTTCACCGGGAGGATCGCCCTCCCAATTTGAAGTTTTTTCCTGAAAGTTTCAACCTTGTTGACTATGACAACAGTCGCGACTATAAACAGACTTGTGACTATGGCAGGGCAGTACGCTCTACTCTTACGCGACCCCTACTCTAATCAAAAGACTAAAGGCCCCTATTGAAGATAGGTCACCAAACTGCAACGAGAGTTTCTCCTTTTGAAGCTCGCGTAGGGCGACCGGGCCAGGCCGAGTCAGAAAGGCTTTGATGACTCAAGGGAGTTAAGCTTAGGGAAAGGAAAGTGAGGGGAAGAGGGGGCATCCCTCAGCCCGATCATCCAATTCACTCCAACAGACAGGCATGGTTCTGTAGTCAAAGCAACTTCGTCACTTTCATGTACCCATCGGACGGCAGCCCTTTCGGGGGTTCCTTAGGGACCAATTCACTCTACGTAGATTGACTGAATGCATAAAACCTTCCACTAGTAGGCGATCGTGTTTTTCACAGGATTTCTCGTTACTCATGTCAGCATTCTCACTTCTGATATCTCCAGGTCTTGTCACCAAAAACCTTCCGTGATTGACAGAACGTTCTGCTACTGACACTTGAAAAAATAGCTTTCCAGGTCTCGTCGCTTCGGTGAATCACTTGAGCCCTGATACATTTTCAATGCCATGGAGCTAGACTAGTGAGCTATTATGCTTTCTTCAAATGATGGTTGCTTCCAAGCCCACCTCTTGGTTGTCATCACTCAATCACCTCCTTTTCCACTAAGTGATTGCTTAGGGACCTTAGCGTACAATCTGGGCTGTTTCCCTATCGACTTTGGATCTTAGCACACAAAAAGTTTGTTTGTACAAGCAAATGATGACGACCTGTATTCGGAGTTTCCTTAGGTTTGGTAAGGCAAAATAGGGCCACCTTAGCCCATTGAGTGCTCTACCTCGGGCCATCAACATCATATGCTCTACTGAAATATATTTTGCAAAAAACCAGCTATATCCGATCTTGGTTGGCATTTTACCATTAGCCACAAGTTATCCCTGTATTTTGCCACATACGTGGGTTTGGTCCTCCAAGGCCTGTTAGAGCTCTCTTCAACCTGCTCATGGCTAGATCGATATATTTTGGGTCAAATAGGAAGAACTAAAAGATTCCACCTCTGGAAAGCGCCTACACCCAATGGCTTAAGCTGCTCTTCCCATTTCCTTGCTGACCCATCATGCAAAAGGTACGCCGTTAGAGTGAGTGTACTTTACTAAAAAGTCAAGCTCTAAGCTCTGCCCGTTCGATTGATTATTCTCATCGGATCTCAGGTTCTCTATTGCACTCCCTAAATAGGGTTCTTTTCACCTTTCCCTCACTGTACTTGTACGCTATCAGTCATTGAGGAATACTTAGGCTTAGAGGGTCGTCTCCCTTTCTCATGTAAAAGCGATCAGAATTTGAACACGCCACATTTTACTGGGAAGAATCGAACCATGGGAATAAATCTACATGGCTATCACCTTCTTTGGACAGATCTTCCAATCTTTACACAATTATAGTTCACAGCGCCCGCTTCTTCTAGAAAAGGGCGGTGACTTGAAAGCTTACCTTATTATTAGAGAAAGGTTTGGAACCCGTCTTTGTTTTGAAGTTTTCACCCCAACCTAGGTTATGGGGACCTTAGAACGCAGCTTGCTGCTGAAAAACATAATAGGCTAGCGCGGCTCGCTTCACTCTTCAAGCTCTGCCGCCCTTACTCAACCTCTTAATCTATAAAAAAAAAAACCAAGTCTCCTTTTCATAATAATAAGGTAAGCTTTGAAGTCGTAGCTTGCTGGTTTTTCCATCATCCAATCCACAACAAATCAAATGAAACCTGGCGAAAAAGAAGTGAACATTTTCATTGAAGGGCTTGGCTTTCCCGACATGTTTGTTTTTCTTCAAACCCCTAATCCGCTCTCGCTCGCCGCTACGAATGGGGTCTCGGTTGATTTCCCTTCCTTTAGCTACTTAGATGTTTCAGTTCGCTAAGTTTGAAAAGTCCAAAGAGCGCAGACTAGCCATGAAGCTTAAATACGGTTTTCCGATCGGAGATCCATGGATCATAGACGGTATCTTTCCATGGCCTTTCGCCTCTAAAAGCATCCTTCATTCTCAATGCCCGGGCATCCATCCAATGCATTCTTTTCGATCTTGTACTAAGGTACACAGAACACCAACCCAATCTCGACGAATCAAAGAAAAGTACAAGCAACTACATCTCCTTCGGACGCTAACGTGAATGGCCGCTTTCTTGGAACTAATTCATTGGCGTTTTCCATTAGTTAGACTTCACACACTAGACTATATAAACAAATATAACAAGCGTACGATACAAAGCATCAACCTACGGAGAAAGGAATTGATTGACTATTGAGTGTAACCCCATAACTAGATAGACTATAGGCAGTTCAGGTGCGCTTAAAGTCTTATATAATGCATGCCGATGTTGCCATCATCAAACGTTTGAGTTTGACTATGAAAAGCACCAAATAGGCACACAGTAGTTTATAGTAGAAGGAGCTCTAACTTGGAATTCAATAGTCCCCACCCCTAAGAGCGAAGTTGGAAGAGTTTATGTTGCCGTATCTGATGATGCTAGCGCAGTCAGAAGAATGGGTCAAGTAGGAATTGATTCGTTTAAGTTTTCGAAGTAAGTTCGCCTAGTTTTAGGTTTTAGCACCTTTGCTGTAGAAGTACCTCTTTTCGACGCTAAGCGCAAAAGGCACTCAAAGAAGTAGTGGGACCAACCATCACTACCATAAGGCTAACCTGGTAAATCCTGCCACCTCAGACTCTATTTCCCCTCACGTGTCAACAAGCATGTTGGGTGTTCTCCCGTAATATAGTAGGACTCTGTTGCAGGTCTTGACATTGGCTGATTAAAAAAGGTATCCTTGTCCCCACATCGCTGCTCAACTCGTGATTTGGGAGGATTCCTATGAAGAAGGCAATGAGGAATAAAAGATGATAAAAGAAATAGCTACTCGTTAAGGCAAGTGGGAGATTCACGGGCAGTAGCTTAGACTATCTCGAAGGCCGAGGAGCAGAAAGGAGTCAGTCAATTCTTTTTGTTATGAGCAATTGAAGAGAAGAGAATCCACTCGGGAAAAATAGGAAAATTCTTGCATTTGATTTGAGGGGACCCGTTGAAAGGCTATTAATAGTAAATAGACATGGTCTACAAAAAAGAATCACCCAACACAAAAAAAGAGTCATAAATTCCTACTGCTTAAGAAGTTAAGAGAAGATATTTTTCCCAATGGATGAGCAAAAAAGAATGTGAGCTAAGCCGGAACGTGAGCACGAGACTTTTTCACTTACTTACTATACATAGGCGCACGAGTGCCATTGGCTTGAAAGTGTTTTAAAGAACTGAAACCGTTATTCTAGTAGTACTTCTTGCCAAAATGATTGAAAGCGATATGTATGGATTTACGAATCAGCAAATCTAGAATAGAATACTTAATAATATCTGACTCTGTCTTTGGGCTAAAGCCTATAGTTCTCTTCTCACTAACGGAAGTCTCTTAGTAAGTAGCATCAGCTCTTCTTGGGGAAAAGCCTAAGTAAGGAGTATTCGCGGGCTATCCACAAGCATTAGTTCTCCCCCTGACCTGCCCCTTAACCTCAAGATCAGTGAACGACACCTTATTCTGAAAGTCCTCCCTCTTTGCTTTGCCCCAGCAAAAGAGACTGAAAAAGATCTGTACTCCATTCCTCTCCCTATCAGTCGAGCATCTTCAATCCTCTCATTCTTTTTCAAGGCCCTCGCTTTAAAGTTCGAGCGCGATCGGTCGTCTGAATAAGATCTTCTACTTTACCGCCATGGTGATTGCGGTAGAAGGGCAGGATAGTACTTTTTGATACTATCTGGCTCTTGAAAACACGAGTGCTTCAAGGTACACGGCGCTTAGGCTCACCCAAGAGGCCTTTCCAGAAGTCGTAGGGAACTTGAAGGTCCAATTTCTGAAGAGCTGGGGGTGGCTATATGACTTTCTTACTTCAGGTGACAGGGAAATAAAATAGGTCTGGGGGAGATACACGAAGGACCAGATCGTCGAAATCGCAACTTTAAAGAAGAAGAAGAAAATGAAGAAATGAAGCCTTTTCGTCCCTGAGATCACTGAATCTTTTCCCATGTCGGAAGAGCTGAATTCTATCTAGCCTCTTATTGCCGGGAACGAGCAAGCTGAGCCCTCTCAGCCTTTTGTTTATGAAGTGGAGGAAATGGTTCGCACCTACCTTAAGCAGCATGGCTAGCCAGAGGAATACGAGTTGGAATTCCTATTAGAATATTATGCCCTTCTCGACTGGCTCGCGGTTTCACTTATTTCCATAAGCCTCAGTCAACAAAGAATTTCATTATATTTGGGCGAATAAAGCAAGAAAAAAAAATCCTTCTTTCTTTAAAGGGAGTCCTACATATCCATTACGCTAATTCTAGTCTCAATTCTTTGTCTGGAGCCTCTAATAAATATGATTTTTGGGTCTTTGATGACTTTCAATTAAGAAAAAAAGAAGAAGAAAACGAGACCTATTTGAACAGCCTCTTAAAAGTTCTTGATGGAGAAAAGTCTTTCTTGGAAAAAGAATGAAATATACAAAAAAGGGTGCCCGTCCTTCTTGGGGCCCAGTCTCTTCCAAAAGCAATACGAGAGTCGGGACCAATTCCAAAAAAAGTTGATTCGCTTGCCCTTACGAAATCCAATTGAGGACTTGAGTGAAGAGCGATTGATAGCCACTTTTTGGGGCTGCATGAAGAGGTGGAGAAGCACTCTTCCTCAAAAAGCTAGGCAACTCAATCAAGCACCCGAGATACAGTACAACCAAACATCGGTCAAACTCGTAGATTACATACTTAGAAGGGACATAAACCAAAGGCCCTTCCCCCCCGAATTCCTCCGCCATGAAATTTCCACCTTCGTATTCGAAAAAAATGAGAATTGCGTGATATGTACAGACCAGGGTGAATTTTGCACCTCTACACACAAAGAATACACACTCTCCTACCTACTCGATCAGTATGGGGGCGAGATAAAACCTGAAGATCAACAGTTTTTTCCAGTAGAATTTGAAAAACGTTCCAATGAACTAGATTTCATTGATATGAGTGTCCGTGAAAACACTTTACAAGGGGACCCCATCTCCTTATTCTGCTTTACTATTATTCCATTAGAAAAGAAAAAAAGTAAAATTAAAAGAAAGGAGGAGATCATCAAGGCACTTAAGAACATGACGGGAAACTTTCGCTTTGTTCGGCACGAAGAACCCAATCTTCTTGATTATATGGTTTGGCCATTAAGGGTGGCGGTCAGAGTACTTGACCCCTCGAAGTTTGATAGATGCTCTCTACATGTGACACGAGATATGTGAAACTCCAGTTTTCGTCTGTACCTCGATTTGTGTGTCTTTGCCTCGATTTGCATGATTTGACATGTTTATGTGTTATATGAGTTAGAATGTGCTAAATATGTGATTTATATTCCTAATACATGCTATGTGTGCATTCATGAAATTTTCAAAAAAAATAGCATTGCAAATTTTATCACCGGTTTTAGTGAATAGTATTTTTAACACTTGTCTGCTAAAATTTTTACAGGGGTGTTTTAAATGTTTTAAAACCTGGTCCTCGTGTATTAATAGACCCGTGTTTGATTAAAACGAATTTGGAATCGAATTTGAAATTTTAAAAGTTTTTATACTTTCTTTTACAAGAAATCGAGTTTTAAGCTGACTCGTCTGGAAATGTTTGAATGTAAAACTCTTTGTCAACTAAAATATATTATCTAGAATTAGTTTAAGTGTCAATTTAGTGTTTGAGCATGAAATAGTCTAAAAATAGAATTAAAAGACAAAAAAACCCTAAAAATAACTAAGTGTCAACTTTGACTTTCTTTTATTTGTTTGACCTTTGCTTAATATATCATCAACACACATTAAATGCTCACAAAACATACTCATTTTACACACACATTACCGAAAATCCATGAGGGAGAAGAAAGAAGGCATTTTCAAGGTTTTTCAAAGCATTTTTCACATAGATTTTGCAATTCAAGTCCAAAGCACTTCATTCAAAGCTTGATTTCACTTTTTAGGCGTCCATTCTTCATGTTTCTTGCATCAGAACACATCAAAGGTAAGAGAAAAATTCTAGATGTCAAAATGACATTTTTATGTTTTAGCATATAATTGAATTTTGAATTGATGTTATATTATTGCTCAGTGCATGCTAAGGATCGTTTATATGTGTTTATATAAGATTTGAACCGTTGTAGGATAAATTTTTATTTTCTGGGTATTAAAATTAAGTTGTTGGCTATTTGTTGTATAATTGGAGTTGTGTTGGTTGGAATCGATTGCTGTTAGTTGTAAATGTTTGTTAAATACTTGGTAGTAATGTTGTAATGCCGAAATTTTGATTGTGATGTCGGTGTGAAAGTCCAGAAATTTCAGCCTTGATGCATTAGGGTTTTGGGGTTGTTGGGCTTGATGTGGATGGTTTATGGTTGGTTTCCAAGGAGGTGAATGTTGTTGATTAAGTGGGTGAGTGTTAGAAACTGGTTTGGAGGTTATCGGATTAGTAGAATGTAAGTTATTATTTTTAGAAGTTTGGGCTGTCTTTCTTTAAAATGTTGAATTGTTCCTTTGGATGTTTGGGTGGTGTTTGAGTGACTGAATTGTTAGTTGTTGATGGTTAGATTAGGATTTGGTTGTGTGGTTATTGTATGTTAAGTTGGATGGCCTACTTTGTCATCTAACTTAGTTGTTTGTTGTTTATTTGATTAGTTGTTGTTATGTTGTTGAATTGATGATTATTGATTGATTATTGTTGAACCGGGAGATAGGCAACCTACTTTGTTGTCCTCTTGTGATAATTGATTATTGATGAACCGAGAGATAGTCAACGTGAAAGGTTGTCCTCCTGTGATTGAATGTTTATTATCATTACTAAGTCTTTGTATGTGTGTGCCACCTCTCGGGCAGCATCGGGCTGTCATGTTGAAACCGGCATGACTACCACAGGCTACCCCCAGCTCGCATGACGGAGGTGTCATGCGGGGATGGGCTAGAGAGGTACCTCGGGTGCGTGAGTAATGGGGGGTTATAAGAAGAACGGTTAAGATCGCTATGGCGTTTGGAGCTACACCAACTAGAGTATCCTTTATTGATTGGTCATTATCGTTAATGTGCTTATATTATTATTGATGATTATTGGTTGTTTACTGTTCAAAGGATGATTTCCAAGGAATATAATAAATACTATTAGAGATCTATCGAATCCTCACTGGGCTTGTTTTATATAAGCCCACTCTCAATTATTGCATGCATATAGGTGATATTGATCAAGATTACGGGTACATGCCTCAGGAAGCTGAGAATGTACTTTATGTGGGCGAGTCTTGTATGCCGAAGTCGTTGCCATGAGTTTGTCTTAGTTGTTGTAATATGTTATATTGTATAACTTACTCAATTATAAGACTTATGTATATTGCTAATTTAGTAGTTTTGTTTTGGAACATGATTAGGTTGCTGAATTGGTTATAATCTATTTTGGGAAAATGTATGTTATATAGTAAATGAATGATGTTAGAACGGAGGCGTATAACTTATGGATGTAATGGTAAAAGAATGTTTAATGTATATTATGGTTGTGTTGTTTAATTGTTGAATTGTTTGTGGAGTTGGTTGTATGAGTTGCGAAAAGGTTGGTTTAGAGCCTCAGTGTTCGGGTTATAGTCGTTATACTGCCGAAATTCCGTTGCGTCCTGACTGATCTTAAGGGGGGTCGCGTTGGGGCGTGACAAGATAGCCTAAAAGGGACCTCGCTTGATCAGAAAAGAAAAGTCAATTTTCAATCAACTAAGGATCCAATCTACTTTCAATTAATCGACGACTGTTCCTCTTCTATTCTGAACATCTTAAAGTGCACCATTTAGAAAAGGTAGGGTTAGAGGGCACTCTAAGGTGGAGATTTGTAAAAAGGATTCCCAATTAATTAGTAAGGGAAGACCCTTGTTAAATACTTAGCTCGAACGTCCAGAGTTAGATGCTTAACCATGCTATCCCTTTCAGCCTTAGAAAGTATTATTCCATAATCTATCATTCTAAAAAATTCCCAAAAAGGCCCCGGGCTTGACAAGTTCAGCAAAAGCATAGAGAGAGCGGGCTCCACCTAGCTTAGCCTATCCAATATCCAATTCAAAAAGTGCTTGGATTGCTATTTTTCCTCTCTCTGTATAAAGTAAGCCAGTCCCAGTGTTGGGCAGAGCCTATTGTCAAAGGATCGTTTCGCTGGAATGCTTGTTGAATATAGCTACTCCCATTAAAAGGAATTTTGCACTCTATACAGTATGGCTACAAACTGAATGAAGAAGTCGGAAGCAGCTCATCGCCTATGGGAGCTTGCTGATAGTGAGAAAGCCATAATTTATCTATCAGATTGCCTATTTTTCTATCTGTCTGGTGAAGAGACTCTCAATAGGGCAAGCACCCAATACCTCGTCGAGTCCAAAGCTCCAGCTCAAGCAGTTCAGTCCTAAAAAGAGATGTCTACCTTCGTTCTCGCTCAAGCTAAAGCTCAGTCCGCTAGCTCAAGTCGCAAGTCAAGTAATGGAGATCCAGTGACAGATAGAAAGGAGAGTTAGACTGGAATGCATGAACGAATTTCAAAAAGGTCTGCTCCCGCAGTCAGGATTGCGACTTTGTAGGTTTCTAGTAAAAGGTATACGTAAAAATATGATTTTCTTTACCCATACTATACCCTATGTATTCTACTCGTATCGTAGCATGAGACCCACTCGGAAGTAGTTGAAGATCTAAATATGAAATCCGGGCTAATTGATTCTTGAACTCTATCTGTCAATGGGGATATTCGATGACAGACTCCATAGATCGAGCATTTTCATTTCTCCTACTATTAAAGTGGGGTGGTTGGGCTCACATTGAAGATTGCAGATCGCTTAGCATCGGGGTGATTTATTTCACTAACAAAGATAGAGAGGGTGGTTGGCATCAGCGATCTCATCCTGGAGTCCCCGGATGAAGGTGAGATCAACCAACTTATGATTAGCAAAGTCCTTTCCAACTCCATCGAATGGTTTCACTCTTCTTTTCTCCCTTCTTTCAGTTCTTTGTCAGTCAGTCAATTCCCGTCCCTCAAACGATTGTCAAACTTCAGGTTTATTCATCGATATATGGGCAATCTTTGGCGGTCAGAGAAGATAAGATCTCTATGAAAGTAGGAGGTCTTAAAAATTAGTCCGTCTTCAAATGCGGGAAGGTTAGACATTTAGTTCGATGAGGGTGGGTTCCTACATATTAATTTGAATTGATTAATTGGGAAAGCTAGTTCCGTAGCATTAGAAGCTAAGTATCCATAAAGAAGAGGGAATGAGGATGTGGAAAAGAAGAGACAGTCTTAGACCTTATCTTAGCTGTTTAAATAAAGCAGCGGCTACGTCTTTGTCCCCGGATTCACTGAAAAAAGGGTTTTAGATGGGATGGACAAAAGAGTTTGAATGGGCGAGTGACTTTAGGGTTCCACTGGTTCAAAAGGCTAAAAGCCGGAGTAGTTGATCCAATAGTTCTAAATATAGATAGAAGAATCCCGAATGAACAACCATCCACAAATGTCAATTCATTCGAGCAAGAGAGTGCAACAATCTTTCATTTGGCACAGGTCCTGTAAACGAGTGAAAAATACCTTGTAACCTTTCCCTTTTCATTTTTAGCCAGTCCAAAAGTTCAGTTCACTCGAAAGAGGGTAGCCATTACGGAAAGCGGCTGATGGATATTTGGTTTGAACCGCTTGCCCCATCCCTTTAAGTACTGGTGAGAGGGAAAGAGCGCTCATGCCCTTTACCCAAAGAGTACAAGAATGGCAATCCACTTATTGGTGTACTGCTACCTTCAACCGACCTGATCGTCCCTGTGACACCCGAGAATTTCACCGTACACCTTTTAGTTGTTGCATCCACTATTTGCGCATTCCTCTGTGCATTACTTGTTACTCTATGCAATTACTATGCATTGCATTTTTCAACTTCATAATTACTTCGAGTTAGCATTTTTGACAAATTATGAATTCTTAAGGTGCTGCTATTTTTTGTCTTTAGCATCGATCATCAAGATTCAAAAAAAAATTAAAAATGTACAATTGATGATCCATTTGTTTGACGTAAAATAATTTACCGATAGAAAATATTTACAAGAAAAAATATATTTTTAAAAGTTAAAATATTTTCTTGTATTTAATTGTCACACTGATTTTTTTTTTTACTATTTAAATTTATAGTGAAAAATATATTTCGATGATAAATTTTTTTTTAAAAAACACACATACACATACACATATATATATATTCATACAATACACACACACACACATATATATATTCATACAACACAAACACATATATATATATATTCATACAATACACACACACACACATATATATATTTATACAACACAAACACATATATATATATATATATATATATATATATATATTCATACAATACACACACACACACATATATATATTAACACACACACACACATATATATATTCACACACACACAAAAGGGGTGACAGAAGTGAAGTGGGGTGGGGTGGGCCGGTAAGGGTTGACGGGAGTAGGAAAAGGGTGGAGGGAATAGGTGAAAGGAGGGCAGATGTGGGGGGTAGGGGTTGGGATTGGATAGAGTTAGTGAAAAATATTTTCATTTATTTTGATCGAAAAATATTTTTTGATTGATCAATTTCTCAGAAAAATATTCTAGAAGTCCTTATAGAATGGCACTGGCTGAACTTCAGGAATTGAAAATTCAGCTTCAGAACTTGCTTGAGAATGGGTTTATACAACCTAGTTCTTTGTCGTGGGGTGCGCCTGTGTTGTTTGTGAGAAAGAAAGACGGCACGCTACGGTTATGTATTGATTACAGGGGACTTAATCAAGTCACGATTAAGAACAAATACCCCTTGCCGTTGATTGAAGAATTGTTTGACCAATTGCAGGGTGCGAGTGTTTACTCCAAATTTGACTTGAGGCAGGGTTACTATCAACTCAGGATTCGGAGTGACGATATACCTAAGACGGCATTCAGGACTAGATATGGCCACTATGAATTTGTTGTGTTACCGTTTGGATTGACGAATGCACCAGCCGTATTCATGGACTTAATGCAGAGGGTTTTTCGACCTTATCTTGATCAATTTGTCATAATCTTTATTGACGACATTTTAGTGTACTCTAAGAATGAGGCTGAACATGAACAACATTTGAAGATTGTGCTACAGACTTTGCAAGAAAACAAGCTTTTTGCTAAATTCAGCAAGTGTGAATTCTGGTTGAATCAAATATATTTTCTAGGCCATATCATTTCAGATCAAGGAATTTCTGTAGACCCAGCTAAGATTGAAGTTGTTTCGTCTTGGAAGAGGCCTGAAACGGTGTCAGAGATTCATAGTTTTCTAGGGTTGGCAGGTTACTATCGAAGGTTTGTTAAAGACTTTTCCAAAATTTCTGGACCTTTAAGCCAGTTGACTCGAAAGAAGGTTACTTACAACTGGGATGCTAAATGTGAATCCAGTTTCCAAGAACTGAAGAAGAGATTAACTACAGCTCCTATACTAGCTTTACCTGAGGGTATAGAAAACTTTGTTGTCTACAGTGATGCATCTAAAGAAGGTTTGGGCTGTGTTTTAATGCAGAGTGGTAAGGTGATTGCCTATGCTTCTAGGAAGTTGAAACCATATGAAGTCAATTACCCTACACATGATCTTGAGTTAGCTGCAGTTGTGTTTGCTTTAAAGAAGTGGCGTCATTACTTGTGGGGTAGCAGATTTGAAATTTTTACTGACCACAAGAGTCTCAAATATTTATTTTCACAAAAAGATTTGAATATGAGGCAGCGGAGATGGCTATAGCTATTAAGTGGCTACAATTATTCTATCAACTACGTGCCAGGTAAGGCAAATGTTGTTGCTGATGCTTTGAGCCGAAAGGCTACTGTTGCAAGTTTAATTATCAAGGATTGGGAGACTTAAGAGGAAATTTGTTCATGGAAGCCAGAAGCTACAGAGGTGGGGATTCGATTTGCTAGCTTACAAATTCAGTCGGGATTGCTAACACAAATCAGAGAGGCTCAGAAGACTGATCCTCACATCTTGAAAATCCAAGAAAAAGCAAAATGGGGAGAGTCGGAGTTTAAATTACATGCAGATGGTGTAACACCCTGATCCCTCTCGAGACCGGGAGTTCTATCAATCGATCTAATCACAACCCAAATCCAAACCCGGGCAAAATTTTCAGGGAAAACGGACGGAGTCTCCCCTGTTTCTAGGCAGAAAACAAAACCTGTAATAGCATATAAATGAACCAACACCGTGTCCAACCATACAAAACTTCCTCAAGACCATCCGAGCCTCGGTTCTCAACAATTAAACTCAGCAAGTATACATACATTTCCAATTTAAAAGCTAACCTATCTCTTTTCATTTTTAACAAGTACATTCAAACTTAAAAATTAAACCATACTAGGCTACTGCATAAAATAAACTATCATGCCATTCTAGCTCTTTTCCTTTGGACATTACAACATGCATTGAAATTAAGCTATGCTAACTGATTACATAAACTAGCTTATCAATTCACCTCAACTACTTAGCTAAATTTAAATTACATTTTATTTAACAATAAATACATACAACATATAGAAGCACGAACTTTCCAGCTAACATGACAACTCTTCACATAGGCACTCAAGCCACATAGGCACGCAAGACAACTCTTCAGGCACGAACTTTCACGAAATCACGAACTTTCCAGCTAATATGACATTTCCTGAAATATGGTGGTGAGGAGTGAGTATACACAACATGTATACTCAATGAGGGCGAGACAGATATCGAGTTGGAGAGAAAGAAATTTGTGCAATGCACATAAGACAGTTAAGCGATATATCTGATAAGTAAGCATTCAAGACAAATAATCAATACAATAAGCAATTACTGAAAGCATTAACACAACCATTCAAAGCTATACCACACTCTGAAGGCTATGGTTCACTCATACGAGCAATGTAACATTTCACGAGCGATACATCAAACTCGAGCTTGATTTTGACAACGATGACAACAAGCGCGCATCCACCTTATAACACTAGTTTGGAATACCCCGGAAGTATCCATCAATTGCACGACCCAAATCTCCCTGGGAGGCAACCCAAGCGAGAAAAGGGAATAGCAGCGGAGCTAGAGCAACCAACACTGGCAACCTGAGGCTACCCAGAGAGGCCCATTACTCACGCGCGAGACATTATGCAATGCAAGACTCGATACAAGGCGATAAACGAGCGATAGCACAACAATACAGATTAGAGGCGACAAACAAGATATCAAGCATTATCAATCAAATAAGCAACAAGAACAACACCAACAAACAATATCAAGCAATAATAAGTATTCTATAGGCAATATAAGCATTCTATAAGCAATATAAGCATTCTATAAGCAATATAAACATTCTATAAGAATTATAAACATTCTATAAGCATTATAAACATTCTATAAGCAATATACTATGAAATCACACAAAATTCCAAAAATGACCCCAACTTTCAAAATGCTACTACTTTCAAATGAGCCACGAGCTTTGGAAACCGACTTCACCAATCCTCCTAGGTCACCATAGGCACGTCTAAAGACCCCGAAACCCTACTTTACCCTAGAATTCATGCAAAGTCCCGATTTCCCCCTTTGCTTGTTTGAACTACAACTATACCAACCAAACAGCCAACCAACGCCATAATCGCACCAAAAGTGCTTCCATGGTCTCCCGAAACAATGCCAACACGCAAAATGAGAAAACGTCAAACTCGACCTAAACGACCCCGACTTTCACTAAGCCGTTTTTCTCCGTTTTTCCATTACACATTCCAATTAAACCACACATTTAGGCATTCTAGCATACCTAGCACCTTTCTACATCAGCAGAACGTGTAACAGAGCAACTTCATCAAAACGGGGGCTTACTATTCTTAATTTACTATTCATTATACAATTTATATTTCAATTTCACTATTCAACCGCAGAAAATGCTAAAAAGCTATAAATACATGTTTTACAATCAACAAGGAACATTCTTTAAGCATTAAAACGATTAAACTAACAATCTACGCATAAAATCCAAAAATCAAAGTTATTATACAAAATATTCAAATGTGCAAATAACGATGAAACCCTCACCTTAGACGCTCCTAGACGCTAGGAAAACCTCGTAGAGTGCCTCGGAAACCACCCCGTGCAAGCTCACGCAAAGATTTGGTGATTTGTAGTTGGAATTTTTTTTTCCTCCTTCTTTTCCTCATGGTTTCAAGCCTTTCTTCTCTATTTTTTTTCGTGTGCATTCTGCTTATTTAGGAAAAAAAATGACAAGAAGTCAAAGGTCAAAAATTCGGTCAACCCGCTAAACCAAAACAGCTATACGAGACCTTACGAAAACAGCCATAACTTCTTCTAGAAAACTCCAATTCACGAACGGTTTGAAGGCTCAGAAACTAGACTCATAGAGCTTTCCAACCATATATAATATCCTACCTAACTCTTCCCCAATTGGTTCAGATTTAATTCCAAAGTTGACCCAAAATTTGAATAACTTAACATTGCATTTTTTTATTTCTAATCCCAAGTTTGCCCTTTATTAAACATTTCAAAAATTTTCACCTTGTCCTAGTTGGTCAATGTAGATGAAAAGTCAACTAGTTTGGTTAAAGAAGGTGAAAGGTCAATAAAATGCAATTTAAATGAACTTTAAATGCTATTGAATACATGCCAGGTTCGGGGTATCACATCCTTCCCCCCTTAAAACAATTGCGTCCTCGTAATTCTTTTTCCAATAGAACTCAGCATCATCTGAAATCCTATTCTGACTAATCTTCATAGGTTGAAGAATCACGTTGACACGAATATTGAAGTAGAATAAAATTCCAACCAAAAGCGCCGAGATAATACTAATAAAGACCTAAGCAAAGATACTGTAGATAAAATCACATCACATATTAATGATAAGAAGAATACCGAATGAATACCCCATACACAAATCTCGAGTAGAAGTTCAACTATTACTGCCCGAGAATTCCCAAACAAGAAGCCAAATAAAGGCTCAAACAAAGGTTCCATCCAGAGGTCCAAATAAGTACCCCACTGGTCATGAATTTCATAGAAGAATTCCCTGATAAAAGTGCGAAGAAAATACTAAGAAACCTAATCAAATATACTTCAAAAGTTCCAAAGAAGCCTTCCAAATAATAACCCCATAGGACAACCCATTAGATTCTGAGCATCGCTATCAAATGCTGAGAAGAATGTCTAAGGAAATAGTAAAGGAATTATCATGTGTCTAATAAGACAGTCAAGTTAAATAACAAATATAATTTTTCCAACTAGATGAGAAATCCGAGTAAGATTCCCGAGCAGGTGTACAACATACAAAACCAAACTCCAAAGCCTCTTCACTGTTCGTCAGGTGAGAACTTATACAATTTACCACCATGAAAGCCCAAAGTATTCCACAGCATACCATAAGCAATATGAGATAATAAGTCTGAACAGGATTCCAAGTGTAAGACTTCCAATAAGTGCCATCAAGGAAAGATACTAGTAGAATGCCCACTAAGAATTCTATAAAATGCCATTGAAGAATTTCCAATCAGGGATGTCAGTATCACACCAATAAAGACCGAGACACATATACCATAGATAATACCGTGCAGTAAATCAAATTGAAACCCCAATAGCCAAGTCCACCGAAAAGTGCCAACAAAAGTCTCCAAAGAATGCCCCAGAGAACAATCAAATAAAACCACAAGAGAAAGCTACTCTTCACAACTGTTAATCACAGAGGAAGACCTTAGAGATTCGCCAATAACCGAGCTCCAAAAGAAAACACCAACTCCCAAATAAAGGCTAATTAAATGCCATTCATTTCCTGCCAACCCATACACCTTGAGAGGCTAGCTGTGAACCACTTTCTTCAGGGGAGGAAGAGGACTTACTTACCATTTCAATAGGACATGTATGAATGCCAATATATCGCAGTTATACACATGCCTTATACTATTATGCAAGCAAGTTCACAAAAGAGTTTATTCAACAAAGTCACTCAATCACGATAATCAAGTCAAGCACAACATAATCAATTCAAATCACAGCATAACCAATTCAAGACATTTCAATACATACATTACAAGCAATACTTCAAGCAAATAACAATTCACGAGGTCGATTCGATTCACGATGCCAATTCAATAAGTCAATTCGATAGACAACTAGACATTTTACCTTTCTTGAGAAACATTTAACACATAACACATAACTATATCACATAAGTGCATACATTCAAGTCAAGACACACAATCTCATATACAAGCATACACTTTCAAAACACACTTAACAAGCACACATTCAAGGATCACTACCTACCAGACCGAGGACCCTGTCCCGGCTTATGAGCTAGATAAGCTCTAATACCACCTGTAACACCCCGATCCCTCTCGAAACCGGGAGTTCTATCAATCGATCTAATCACAATCCAAATCGAAACCCGGGCAAAATTTTCAGGGAAAACAGACGGAGTCTCCCCTGTTTCTAGGTGAAATGTAAAACCTGTAATAGCATATAAATGGACCACCACCGTGTCCAACCATACAAAACTTCCTCAAGGCCATCCGAGCCTCAGTTCTCAACAATTAAACTCAGCAAGTATACATACATTTTCAATTTAAAAGCTAACCTATCTCTTTTCATTTTTGACAAGTACACTCAAACTTGAAAATTAAACCATACTAAGCTACTGCATAAAATAAACTATCATGCCATTCTAGCTCTTTTCCTTTGGACATTACAACATGCATTGAAGTTAAGCTATGCTAACTGATTACATAAACTAGCTTATCAATTCACCTCAACTACTTAGCTAAATTTAAACTATATTTTCTTTAACAATAAATACATACAACATATGGAAGCATATATCTTTACAACTTCGACACTCAAGCCACATAGGCACGCAAGACAACTCTTCAGGCACGAACTTTCACGAAATCACGAACTTTCCAGCTAATATGACATTTCCTGAAATATGGTGGTGAGGAGTGAGTATACACAACATGTATACTCAATGAGGGCGAGACAGATATCGAGTTGGAGAGAAAGAAATTTGTGCAATGCACATAAGACAGTTAAGCGATATATCTGATAAGTAAGCATTCAAGACAAATAATCAATACAATAAGCAATTACTGAAAGCATTAACACAACCATTCAAAGCTATACCACACTCTGAAGGCTATGGTTCACTCATACGAGCAATGTAACATTTCACGAGCGATACATCAATCTCGAGCTTGATGTTGACAACGAAGACAATAAGCGCGCATCCACCTTATAACACCAGTTTGGAATACCCTGGAAGTATCCATCAAGTCTACGACCCAAATCTCCCTGGGAGGCAACCCAAGCGAGAAAAGGGAATAGCAGCGGAGCTAGAGCAACCAACACTGGCAACCCAAGGCTACCCAGAGAGGCCCATCACTCACGCACGAGACACTATGCAATGCAAGACTCGATACAAGGCGATAAACGAGCGATAGCACAACAATACAGATTAGAGGCGACAAACAAGATATCAAGCATTATCAATCAAATAAGCAACAAGAATAACACCAACAAACAATATCAAGCAATAATAAGTATTTTGTAGGCAATATAAGCATTCTATAAGCAATATAAGCATTCTATAAGCAATATAAACATTCTATAAGCATTATAAACATTCTATAAGCATTATAAACATTCTATAAGCAATATACTATGAAATCACACAAAATTCCAAAAATGACCCCAACTTTCAAAACGCTACTACTTTCAAACGAGCCACGAGCTTTGGATACCGGCCTCACCAATCCTCCTAGGTCACCATAGGCACGTCTAAAGACCCCGAAACCTTACTTTACCCTAGACTTCAGGCACAGTCCCGATTTCTCCCTTTGCTCATTTGAACTACAACTATACCAACCAAACACCCAACCAACGCCATAATCACACCAAAAGTGCTTCCATGGCCTCCCGAAACAATGCCAATACGCAAAACGAGAAAATGCCAAACTCGACCTAAACGACCCCGACTTTCACTAAGCCGTTTTTCTCCGTTTTCCATTACACATTCCAATTAAACCACCCATTTAGGCATTCTAGCATATCTAGCACCTTTCTACATCAACAGAACGTGTAACGGAGCAACTTCATCGAAACGGGGGTTTACTATTCACAATTTACTATTCATTATACAATTTATATTTTAATTTCAATATTCAACCGCAGAAAATGTTAAAAAGCTATAAATACATGTTCTACAATCAACAAGGAACATTCTTTAAGCATTAAAACGATTAAAACTAACGATCTACGCATAAAATCCAAAAATCAAAGTTATTGTTCAAAATATTCAAATGCGCAAATAAACGTGAAACCCTCACCTTAGACGCTCCTAGACGCCAGGAAAACCTCGTAGAGTGCCTCGGAAACCACCCCGTGCAAGCTCACGCAAAGATTTGGTGATTTGTAGTTGAAATTTTTTTTTTCTCCTTCTTTTCCTCATGGTTTCAAGCCTTTCTTCTCTGTTTTTTTTCATGTGCATTCTGCTTATTTAGGAAAAAAAATGACAAGAAGTCAAAGGTCAAAGATTCGGTCAACTCGCTAAACCAAAACAGCTATGCGCGACCTTACGAAAACGGCTATAACTTCTTCTAGAAAACTCCAATTCACGAACGGTTTGAAGCCTAAAAAACTAGACTCATAGAGATTTCCAACCATATATAATTTGCTACCTAACTCTTCCCCAATTGGTTCAGATTTAATTCCAAAGTTGACCCAAAATTTGACTAACTTAACATTGCATTTTTTTATTTCTAATCCCAAGTTTGCCCTTTATTAAACATTTCAAAAATTTCCACCTTGTCCTAGTTGGTCAATGTAGATGAAAATTCAACTAGTTTGGTCAAAGAAGGTGAAAGGTCAATAAAATGCAATTTAAATAAACTTTAAATGCTATTGAATACATGCCAAGTTCGGGGTATCACAGATGGTATCTTTAGATTCAGGGATAGAGTGTGTGTTCCTGGTGATCCGACTTTGAAAATGAGATTCTGTCCGAGGCACATAATTCAAGATATACGATTCACCAAGGCAGTACTAAAATGTATAGAGATCTGAAACAACACTTCTGGTGGAAGAATATGAAGAGGGAGATTGCTGGGTATGTATCTTGGTGTTT
Organism: Ehretia macrophylla; assembly: GCA_037974665.1. Lineage (NCBI taxonomy): Eukaryota > Viridiplantae > Streptophyta > Magnoliopsida > Boraginales > Ehretiaceae > Ehretia > Ehretia macrophylla. The sequence continues at coordinate 35,934,426 of CM075770.1, forward strand.
AACTTGTCAGAGGGTTAAAGTTGAGCATTAGAGGCCAACCGGGCTTCTACAACCGTTGTCGATTCTGCAATGGAAGTGGGTGCATATAACAATGGACCTTGTGACCGATCTTCCTAGATCTCCGAGATGATGTGATTTTGTTTGCGTTGTTGTGGACCGATTGACTAAGATATCACACTTTATCCCCATGAACAAACAGGATAGCCTTGATAAACTAGTTGAGCTTTATGTTGCTAATATTGTGAGTCTTCATGGTGTGCCACAGAGTATAGTGTCAGATAGAGACCCCAGATTTAGATCTTGTTTTTGGCAGAAGTTGCAAGAGGCCATGGGAACTAAATTGAGCTTCAGTACTGCATACCATCCACAAACTGATGGCCAGTCTGAGAGAACTATCAGGATCTTGGAAGACATACTTCGGGCAAGTGTGTTAGACTTTGGGAAGAATTGGGAGAAGTTTTTGCCATTAGCGGAGTTCGCCTATAATAATAGTTATCAATCTACTATAGGTATGGCTTCTTACGAGGCATTATACGGTCGTAAATGTAGATCCCCATTATATTGAGAAGAGGTCGGAGAGATGAGAACAATTGATCCGACTGTGTTACCTGAGATGATTAAGATGGTGGATAATGTTCACCTTATTCGCCAGCGTATGCTTACAGCTCAGAGTCGTCAGAAGACTTATGCGGATAAGCACTGTCGGGATCTTCAGTTTGCTTTTGGAGATTGGGTATTTCTTAAGATTTCTCCTCGAAAGGGTTTGATTCGGCACAGTAAGAGTGGGAAACTTAGTCCCAGGTATGTGGGTCCGTATGAGATCACCGAAAAGGTGGGTCCTTTGGCTATTCGGTTAGCTTTACCTCCGAGCTTATTGAGACTACATGATGTTTTCCACGTGTCAATGTTAAGGAAATATCATCCAGATCCTTCACATGTTCTTGAACCAGAGCCTTTGTAGATTGAGGAAAAGTTAACTTATGAAGAGAAACCGATTCGAATTGCAGATCGAAAAGTTCAGGAACTTTGCAGGAAGAGTATTCCGTTAGTAAAGGTTCTGTGGAATCACCATGGGTTTGAGGAAGTGACTTGGGAAGAGACGACCAGGTTCGGAGTCAGTTTTCGGAGTTGTTTGTCGACCAGGTAAGAATTGCGTGGACGCAATTGTTCTAAGGGGGAGAGGGTGTAATACCCGAGCCCGGAATGTGGAATTTTCTTGTTTATCTTTCTGAAAATTATGTTTTTCTTACATTCTTTGAGATTTAATTGTTGTTTCTTTATTGTCGCAAAGTGCATTGCATTTCGAGAGCGGTAGTTAGAGAGTGTTTTCTAGTCCTCAGCAAATAGTGAAAACTAGTATTTAGTGTTTTAATTTTAGTGTTTTAGTTGTTGTTAGCTAGAATTAAAATTTCATTAGTTATTTTAGCATTAAAATGCATAAAACAAGCTAAATTGACCAACTTAAGTTAGTTTGACCAATTGACAAAGGCTTGTCATCTTTTATAAGCTTGTAATAACAAAGAAAAAAATAAAACAAAGCTGAAAAACAGAAAAGGAGCAAGCCAAAACCAAGAGAGGAAAAAAAACATTTCAACTTTCAAATCTTCAATTCTTCACGTGAGCTTGCACGGGGTTGGTTCTGAGGCATCCAGCGTGGTTTTCCTTGCGACTAGGAGTGTCTAAGGTGAGGGAAGCATGTTTATTTGCGCCTTTGAATATTTGGTTCACAAACTTTGATTTTTGGATTTTATGCGTAGATCGTTAGTTTAATCATTTTAATGCTTAAAAAATGTTTCTTGACAATTGTAGAACATGTATTTGTAGCTTTTTAGTATTTTCTGCGGTTGAATATCAAAATTGCAATTTAAATTGATAATTGAATAGTAAAATATGAATAGTAAACCCTTGTTTTGATGAAGTTGCTCCGTTATGCGTTCTGTTGATGTGAAAAGTTGCTAGATATGCTATAATGCCTAAATGCATGATTGGTTTGGATTGTGTAATGGAAAAAATGGGGAAAAATGACTTTTGAAAGTTGGGGTCGTTTAGGTCAAGTTTAGTGTTTTCTCGTTTTGCGTGATAGCATTGTCTCGGGAGGCCATGGAAGCACTTTTGGTGCGGTTATGGCGTTGGTTGGGTGTTTGGTTGGGATAGCTATAGTTCAAACGAGCAAAGGAAAAAATCGGGGCTTTGCGAGAATTCTAGGGTAAAGTAGGGTTTTGGGGTCTTTAGACGTGTCTTATGGTGACCTAAGAGGATTGGTGAAGTCAGTTTCCAAAACTCGTGGCTCATTTGAAGGTAGTAGTGTTTTGAAAGTTGGGGTCGTTTTGAGATTTTGTTTGTTTTCTTAATGTTATGCCTATAGAATGCTTAATATTGCTTGATATGCTTGTTAGAGTTGATTCTGATTGAAATGTTTATCAACTAATGCTATTGCGTGCGAGGGTAACCTACTTTGTTATTCTCCCACGTGTGGCTTTGTTGCTCGATTGCTCGATTGTTGCATTGTATATTGTATTACATTCATAGAGTCAGGGGCGGTATGATGGGCCTCTCTAGGTAGCCTTGGGTTGCCAGTGTTGGTTGTTCTAGCTCCGTGTCCTATTCCCTTTCTCGCTTGGGTTGCCTCCCAGGGAGATTTGGGTCGTAGAATTGATGGATACTTCCAGCGTATTCCAAACTGAAGTTATAAGGTGGTTTGGGCCGGCGCGTCGTCATCGAATTCGTGATTGAAAGTTGCTCATGGAAAGTGAATCGTATCCTTTGAATGAGTGTTTATAGTTTTAATGCTTGTCTTGTTTTGTTGTTGGCTTTGTTTATATCTCTATATGATAATTGAATGAATTGCTTGACTATTTGCATTGCATTCTCCTCTCATCTCCGTCCTTGTGACCAATAACCCTCGCTGAGCAATAGTTTTGCTCATTCCTTTCTATACTATATTTTACAGGAGTAGTTGAAGCGGATCCTATTGAGGTAATTGAGGACGAAGAGAAAGTGGAGGTGTTTCCTTGATAGCACTTTCTTTGCTTAGCTGGTGGTTGGTTGCCAGTCTTTTGTGCGGGCCATGTTTAATGTATATACTGCTTGGTTGACACTTCATTTTGAGGCTTGTAGCCTTGTATGTAGTTTCTATTTTGAGGCCTTTATGGTCTTATGTTGTAAAAGTTGAAAGAATGTGAAGTTGTAAAGATATACTCTTATGACTAGTAAAGAATTACATACTAATGGTTTAACTGTTTAGTGGCATAAATACTTGTGTAGTATGCATGGCATTCTGGTTTGCAAAGTTGGTTAATGAGAAGATGTATGTTTTTAAAAGAAAGCTGGCTTGTTTCAAATGTTTATTATGGTTTTTGCAAGTATTATATTGAATGTAGGGTTTTCGGATCGTCCACGGTACAGAGAAGACTCCGTCCGTGTGTCAGGTCCGGGCTTGGCCTTTTTGCTGGGTCGGGTCGGGGCGTGACAATCCAAGCTACCAGGGAAGGGGAGAGGGGAACTGAGGTAACCATCAAACTATAGAACTTCACCTCAAACAAAGGCCCTCGGAAGAGCCTGAAGTAGAAAAACCTACAAATAACAGAATACTTACCAAAAGCTTCACCTCGATAAACCTTTGGAATACAGATCGTCGAGCCGTCGACAACTCCCAGGGTTCACTAAAACAGGGGGTACTCTACGAAAGACTATTAAATGACCTGTCGAGTTGATCCAATACCAAGTGGGCCGCACCTCTGAGGACTCAATATGAAAGAGAAAGGGGTTCCTCTCCTTATCAGTCGAGTTACTTCATACCTTTAACCCCGAAAACCTTCGCTTGCTTGGAGGCTCACGCAACACAACCTAAGAGCAGAGCCAAGCCCAACCATTATAGTCAGGAGACGCGCGGGCAGATATAAATGCCTATAGATGAGGGTGAGGGCAGCTTGCCTGTAGCGTGTATGGTAGTCTTTTGTTTGATGAGAACGGGAACAGCAATTGACTGCAACCTTTTTTAGCCTATTTGGTGAGGGCAACTGGAGGAAGACAACACGGGGCAAAGCAAAGGGCAGAGCTTTGAGTGACTTGTTAGGGCTGTCGAAGAGAAAAGAATCAAGTCACTCGAAGCTCCTCTGGTGCACCCTAGCCGAGTAGTCCTCGCCTGCACCAACAAGCAGATTTGCCCCCTCATTCTCTTATTGTGCCGGCAGGCCTGTGCGAGCAAGGTATGGTTAGATTAGAGGGAAGAGGACTACGAACATCCATCCCATGAAGCACTAGGGAACCATGCATTCCTCCCGGGCTTGGCTCTAGCGTGTCTGGGCTCCGATCAGATCAACCAGCGACCGGTTTATGGAACAAGGAGTGTTGCAATGGCCAGGAGATTGATGAAAAAACCTGGCCGAAGTCAGTCTTGTGTTCAATTCCGTTGTTGGAAGGATGTCATTCCCTTCTCTTAGCAAAGTAGGAAAAAGTCAAACTTTTGGCATGCTACAAACTGGGCTCAGGGACTGCAGTCAGCCACTTCCCTTGTAGTCGTCAGCTCATTCTTGACAGATCCGATCGTGTGTTCATAATCTTGAGTAAAAGGATTCGAACCTTTGCATGCCAATACAAAAGACCGATGCCTTACCACTTTGCTATACTCCATATGGACGGTAGGAATAGGGAGAGGGGGAAAGGGGAAGCAAGGCTTGAAGAACGAGTCAAGCTGTGGAAGGATGTAGGGATATAGCAAGTAAGCAGCGGGGTTCTCCATTTAAGATCGACTATAACAAGCTCGCGACTCTAATAGAAAGAAATGGTAAGCTCTCTACTCTATTTACTTGCAATGCTAAGCCTATCAAAGTTGGCGAAGGCTTCTGTTCTAAAACCTTATACTCGTTACGCTGTTCGACTGAACTCGTTGGCTCTGCGTCCACCAAAAGCCCTTGGTACTTGTCTAATCAATCACACTGATAGCTTCAATAGTTCACTGAAAGCCCTTCTGAAAGAAAGACATAATAAAGGGTTAGTTGCGGGTGACGAAGGTTATCTGGCCGATACGACTGGTTACCGGTGTCACACCCCAACCCGACCCCGCAAAAGGCAAAGCCCGGACCCAACACACGGACGGAGTCTCCTCTGTACCATGGACGTTCCGAAAACCCTACATTCAAAATAATACTTGCGAAAGCCATAATAACCATTTGAAACAAGCCAACTTTCTTTTAAAACATACGTCTTCTTATTAACCAACTTTGGAACCCAAAAATGATATGCATACTACACAAGTATTTATGCCATTAAACAATTAACCATTAGCATGCATTTCCTTACTAGTCACATGAGTATATGTTTACAACATTACAACCTTTAATCCTTTACAACATAAGACCATTTAGGCCTCAAAATAGATACTACATACAAGGCTACAAGCCTCAAAATAAAGCGATGACCAAGCATTAAACACATCAAGCATGGCTTGCACAAAAGTCTGGCAACCAACCACCAGCTAAGCAAAGAAGTGCTATCAAGGAAACACCTCAACTTGTTCCTCCTCCTCTATTACCTCAATAGGGTCCGCTTCAACTACTCCTGTAAAAAATATAGTATAGAAAGGAATGAGCAAAAACTATTGCTCAGCGAGGGTTATTGGTCTCAAGGACGGAGATGAGAGGAGTATGCAATGCAATTAGTCAAGCAATTCATACAAATATCATATAGAGATACGGACAAAGCCAACAATTAAGCAAGGCAAACATTAAAACTATAAACACTCATTCAAAGGATACGATACTCTTTCCACGAGCAACTTTCAATCACAAATTCGATGACGACGCGCCGGCCCAAACCACCTTATAACTTCAGTTTGGAATACCCCGGAAATATCCATCAATTCTATGACCCAAATCTCCCTGGGAGGCAACCCAAGCGACAAAGGGAATAGGACACGGAGCTAGAGCAACTAACACTGGCAACCCGAAGCTACCCAAAGAGGCCCATCACTCCGCCCCTAACTCTATGAATACAAGACAGTATACAATGCAACATTCGAGCAATAAAGCCGCACGTGGGAGAATAACAAAGTAGGTTACTCTCACACGCAATAGCAACCATTGATAAACATTTCAATCAAAATCAACTCCAACAAGCATAATAAGCATTAACAAGCATTAACAAGTATTCTACAAGCAAAATTCTATGAAAACCAACATAAACACAAAACGACCCCGACTTTCCAAACGCTACTACTTTCAAACGAGCCACGAGTTTTGGAAACCGACTTCACCAATCCTCCTAGGTCACCATAAGGCACGTCTAAAGACCTTGAAACCCTACTTTACCCTAGAATTCACGCAAAGCCCCGATTTCCCCCTTTGCTCGTTTGAACTACAACTACCCTAACCAAACACCCAACCAACACCACAACCGTACCAAAAGTGCTTCCATGGCCTCCCGAGACAATGCCATCACACAAAACGAGAAAACGCTAAAATCGACCTAAACGACCCCGACTTTTACTAATGCATTTTTCTCAATTTTTTCATTACACAATCCAAACAAATCATGCATTTAGGCATTCTAGCATATCTAGCATCTTTTCACATCAACGGACAGCATAACGGAGCAACTTCATCATTTCAAGGGTTTACTATTCACAAATTACTATTCAACTAACAATTTAAATTGCAATCTCAACATTTAACCACAGAAAATGTTAAAAATCTATAAATACATGTTCTACAATTGTCAAAGAACATTCTTTAAGCGTTAAAACGATTAAAACAACAATCTACAGATAAAATCCAAAAATCACAAAGTTGATAAACATGTTATTCAAATGCGCAAATAACGTGCTTCCCTCACCTTAGGCACTCCTAGTCGCTAGAAAAACCATGATGGATCCTCGGTAACCACCCCGCACGAGCTCACGCGAAGATTTGAAGATTGAAGATTGAAAAGCTTTTTTTTTTCCTTCTATGTTTCGGCCAGCAGGTTTCTGTTTTTGTGCTTTGTTTTTTTTTTGTTAAGTTATAAGCTTATATGGTGACAAGCTTGGTCAAATTGTCAAACCCCTTGGTCAACTACTTAAAAATTGGTCAATTTAGCCTATTTTCATGCATTTAAAAGCTATAACAATATCACCAAATTAATTCTAGCTAACAACAAATAAAATATAAAATTTAAGGCACCAAAATACTAGTTTCACTATTTGCTGAGGACTAGAAAACACTTTCCAGCTATCGCTCCCGAAATGCAATGCACTTTGCGACAACAAAGAAGTAACAATTAAATCTCAAAGAATTTAAGAAAATATAATTTTCAGAAAGATAATCAAGAAAATTTCACATTTCGGGCTCGAGTATTATACCCTCTCCCCCTTAAAACAATTGCGCCCACGCAATTCTTACCTGGTCAACAAACAACTCCGGATACTGATTCCGAACCTGGTCATCTCTTTCCCAAGTTGCTTCCTCAAACCCATGATGATTCCACAGAACCTTTACTAACGGAATACTCTTCCTGCGAAGTTCCTGAACTTTTCGATCCACAATTCGAATCAGTTTCTCCTCATAAGATAACTTTTCCTCAATCTGCAAAGGCTCTGGTTCAAGTACATGTGAAGGGTCTGGATGGTATTTTCTTAACATTGACACGTGGAACACATCGTGCAGTCTCGACAAGCTCGGAGGCAAAGCTAACCGGTAAGCAAAAGGACCCACCTTTTCGGTGATCTCATATGGACCCACATACCTGGGACTAAGTTTCCCGCTCTTACCATGCCGAATCAACCCTTTTCGAGGAGACATCTTAAGAAACACCCAATCTCCCAAATCAAACTCAAGATCCCGACGGTGCTTATCCGCATAACTCTTCTGACAACTCTGAGCTGTAAGCATACGCTGGCGAATAAGGTGAACATTATCTACCATCTTAATCATCTCATTTAACACAGTCGGATCAACTGTTCTCATCTCTCCAACCTCTTCCCAAAACAATGGAGATCTGCATTTACGACCGTACAATGCCTCGTAGGGAGCCATACTTATAGTAGATTGATAACTATTATTGAAGGCGAACTCCGCTAAAGGCAAAAACTTCTCCCAATTCTTCCCAAAGTCTAACACACATGCCCGAAGCATGTCTTCCAAGATCTTAATAGTTCTCTCAGACTGGCCATCAGTTTGTGGATGGTATGCAGTACTGAAGCTCAACTTGGTTCCCATGGCCTCTTGCAACTTCTGCCAAAAATGAGATTTGAATCTGGGATCTCTATCTGACACTATACTCTGTGGCACACCATGAAGTCTCACAATATTAGCAATATAAAGCTCTGCTAGTTTATCAAGGCTATCCTGTTTGTTCACAGGAATAAAATGTGTATCTTTAGTCAAGCGGTCCACAACAACCCAAACAGAATCACATCCTCTCGGAGATCTAGGAAGATCGGTCACAAGGTCCATTGTTATATGCACCCACTTCCATTGCGGAATCGATAACGGCTGCAGAAGCCTAGCTAGCCTCTGATGCTCAACTTTAACCCTCTGACAAGTCAAATATCTGGATACATACCCAGCAATCTCCCTATTCATATTGTTCTACCAGAAGTGTTGTTTCAAATCTCTATACATTTTAGTACTGCCCGGGTGAATCGTATACCCCGAATTATGTGTCTCGGACAGAATCTCATTCTTCAAAGTCGGAGCACCAGGAACACACACCCTGTCCCTGAATATGAAGATACCATCTGCATGCAATTTAAACTCCGACTCTCCCCCTTTTGCTTTTTCTTGGATCTTCAAGATGTGAGGATCAGTCTTCTGAGCCTCTTTGATCTGTGCTAGCAATCTCGACTGAATCTGCAAGCTAGCAAATTGAATCCCTACCTCAGTAGCTTCTGGCTTCCATGAACAAATTTCCTCCAAAGTCTCCCAATCCTTGATAATTAAACTCGTAACAGTAGCCTTTCAGCTCAAAGCATCAGCAAGCCTTACCTGGCACGTAGTTTATAGAACAATTGTAACCACTTAATAGCTCTAGCCATCTCTACTGCCTCATATTCAGATCCTTCTGTGAAAACAAATACTTGAGACTCTTGTGGTCAGTAAAAATTTCAAATCTGCTACCCAACAAGTAGTGACGCCACTTCTTCAAAGCAAACACAACTGCAGCTAACTCAAGATCATGTGTAGGGTAATTGACTTCATATGGTTTCAACTTCCTAGAAGCATAGGCAATCACCTTACCATTCTGCATTAAAACGCAGCCCAAACCTTCTTTAGATGCATCACTGTAGACAACAAAGTTTTTGGTTCCCTCAGGTAAAACTAGTATAGGAGCTGTAGTTAGTCTCTTCTTCAATTCTTGAAAACTGGATTCACATTTAGTATCCCAATTATAAGTAACTTTCTTCCGAGTCAACTGGCTTAAAGGCCCAGAAATTTTCGAAAAGTCTCTAACAAACCTCCGGTAGTAACCTACCAACCCAAGAAAACTCCGAATCTTTGACACCGTTTCAGGTCTCTTCCAGGACGAAACAACTTCAATCTTAGTTGGGTCTACTGAAATTACTTGATCTGAAATGATATGGCCTAGAAAAGATATCTGATTCAACCAGAATTCGCACTTGCTGAATTTAGCAAAAAGCTTGTTTTCTTGCAAAGTCTGTAGCACAATCTTCAAATGTTGTTCATCTTCGAGTACACTAAAATTTCATCAATAAAGATTACGACAAACTGATCAAGATAGGGCCGAAAAACCCTCTGCATCAAGTCCATGAATGCGGCTGGTGCATTCGTCAATCCAAACGGTAACACAACAAATTCATAGTGGCCATATCTAGTCCTGAATGCCGTCTTTGGTATATCGTCACTCCGAATTCTGAGTTGATAGTAACCCTGCCTCAAGTCAAATTTGGAGTAAACACTCGCACCCTGCAACTAGTCAAACAATTCTTCAATCAACGGCAAGGGATATTTGTTCTTAATCGTGACTTGATTAAGTCCCCTGTAATCAATACATAATCAAAGCGTGCCGTCTTTCTTTCTCACAAACAACACAGGCACACCCCACGGCGAAGAACTAGGTTGTATAAACCCTTTCTCAAGCAAGTTCTGAAGCTGAATTTTTAATTCCTGAAGTTCAGCCGATACCATTCTATAAGGACTTCTAGTAATTGGCGCAGTGCCTGGCACAAGATCAATCACAAATTCAATCTCCCTATCCGGTGGTAAACCTGGTAATTCCTCAGAAAATACACAAGGGAAGTCTTTAACAATCGGAACCTTATCCAAACTCAACTTATCAGTAGGCTGATTGATCAAGTAAGCTAGGTAAGCTTCACAACCCTTATTCAACAACTTAGAAGTCTTGATTGATGATAAAAGAGGAATTCGGGCAGCCCTGCAGTTCCCAACAATCTCAAGTACTGGTAGGTCAGGAACCTGAAGATAAACAATCTTTGTTTTACAATCCAACTAAGCATAGTACTTCCCCAACCAGTCTATTCCCAAAGTGATTTCGGAAGGGCAGTATAATTAAATCAGCAGGAAAATTACGGTTCTCAATGCATATATCACAAGATTTGCAAATAGACTCAGTAACAAATTTCGCACCCAAAGGCGTACTAACTTCAACTTCATGCGGCAGTTTATCAATGCAAACATTCACAGATCGTGCACATGCAGGAGTTATAAACGAATGTGTAGCTCCGGGATCAATCAAAACTTTAACTGGTTGAGTATTGAGAAGAAAGGTACCTTCCACTATTGCGGTAGTATCGGGCAGCTCCTCCGCATCTAGTGCAAAGACCCTAGCATGTACCCTCTGTGCTGGACCTGCACCTGCATCTCTATTATGCACACCCTGGCCTCTATTATGGCCCTGAACATTCCTATACTTAGGGCAATCTTTCACCCTATGATCATGGCTACCACAACCTGTACATTTACCACTCTTCCTCTAGCAATTAGCCTCAATGTGCCCCGATCGATTACAAAAGTTACACTATTGATTTTGCCTTATAGCAGTGTTCCCCGTAGGTGTGGGGGCTCTGGCAGTGGTAGAAACTGTACCTCCCTGCTGGGGTCTAGTCATAGCTGGCCTCCCCTGAATCTGATGTTGAGGCTGATACGGACGTTGCTGAGGAGCCTGAATGAGAGTCTAATACTACCTCGGCTGACTCTTGCTGCTCTGGCCCAAATACTGCTTCTTACTCGGCTAGCTACTCTCAGCTATCATCTCCGCCTTCCGTTTCTCAAACTTCGAGGCTACTTGGAATGCCTCGGGAAAAGTAGTATAAGTCTGCCTAGTCAAATGTAACTGTATATCCATTCTCAGCCCACAAACAAACCTATGAATCATCCTCCTAGCTGGCTGCACCAGCTTAGGCATATCCCTCGACAGGCTAACAAACCTAGCCTCATACTGTGCAACAGTCATGTTTCCCTGCTTCAGGGCCATAAAATCGTCTTCCCGCCTTTCTCTAGCCATCTCTGGAATATACTTGTCCCGAAACTCACTCACGAAATCATCCCACAGATGCGGAACATCCTCACAATCCCACCTCAATCTGACAGTGTTCCATCACTGTTCTGCGTCACCCTCAAATAGAAATGCTGCACAATCCATTCTTGCCTCATCAGTGTACCTCAAAGAAGTGAAAATTTTCTCAACACGATTAATCCATCTCTCGACTGCCTCATCATCCGGCTCTCCAAAAAACATATCCGGCTCATGCCTCAGGAATTTCTCTAACTGGTTATTCTCAGCCCTGTGCCCCTGTCCACCAGGATTAGCTTGATTTCCCTGGGGATTATTATTCCTATCCTGCCTCTGCTCATGCAGTACCTGTGTAATCCGGTCAACTACTGTAGTCATAGTAGCCATAAACTGCTCAGGCAACGGTTGCTGACCCTGTTCTGCTGCCTCTTCATCTGCCCCTTGGCCTTGAGTACCCCGACGTGGCGGCATAGTAACAACTCACAATAGCTGGAAACATTTAAAAGCAGTTTATAGACATAAATATAACACATAAGATTAGATAACACTCAAGTCAATAACAATCAAACATTCTAGCACGCAATTCACATAACACAAGATTGACATGCCAAACTAATTCACTTTAAACACATAAGCACTCTAAGTTCACAAAGTCATGCTATAACATTTTCTTTCCACTTAACAATCACACAATAACACTCTAGCATTTTTGACATTTACCCCACAGTCCTAGAAACATATCCCGGCTCATGCAAGACTATCATGCTCTGATACCACCTAAAGATGTCACGCCCTGACCCGAGCCTGCAAAAAGCCAAGCCCGGACCCAACACACGGACGGAGTCTCCTCTGTACCATGGACGTTCCGAAAACCCTACATTCAAAATAATACTTGCGAAAGCCATAATAACCATTTGAAACAAGCCAACTTTCTTTTAAAACATACGTCTTCTTATTAACCAACTTTGGAACCCAAAAATGATATGCATACTACACAAGTATTTATGCCATTAAACAATTAACCATTAGCATGCATTTACTTACTAGTCACATGAGTATATGTTTACAACATTACAACCTTTAATCCTTTACAACATAAGACCATTTAAGCCTCAAAATAGATACTACATACAAGGCTACAAGCCTCAAAATTAAGCGATGACCAAGCATTAAACACATTAAGCATGGCTCGCACAAAAGTCTGGCAACCAACCACCAGCTAAGCAAAGAAGTGCTATCACGGAAACACCTCCACTTGCTCCTCCTCCTCTATTACCTCAATAGGGTCCGCTTCAACTACTCCTGTAAAATATAGTATAGAAAGGAATGAGCAAAAACTATTGCTCAGCGAGGTTATTGGTCTCAAGGACGGAGATGAGAGGAGTATGCAATGCAATTAGTCAAGCAATTCATACAAATATCATATAGAGATACAAACAAAGGCAACAATAAAGCAAGGCAAACATTAAAACTATAAACACACATTCAAAGGATACGATACTCTTTCCACGAGCAACTTTCAATCACGAATTCATTGACGATGCACCGGCCCAAACCACCTTATAACTTCAGTTTGGAATACCCCGGAAGTATCCATCAATTCTACGACCAAATCTCCCTGGGAGGCAACCCAAGCGAGAAAGGGAATAGGACACGGAGCTAGAGCAACTAACACTGGCAACCCGAGGCTACCCAGAGAGGCCCATCACTCCGCCCCTAACTCTATGAATGCAAGACAGTATACAATACAACATTCGAGCAATAAAGCCGCACGTGGGAGAATAACAAAGTAGGTTACTCTCGCACGCAATAGCAACAATTGATAGGCATTTCAATCAAAATCAACTCCAACAAGCATAATAAGCATTAACAAGCGTTAACAAGTATTCTACAAGCAAAATTATATGAAAACCAACATAAACACAAAACGACCCCGACTTTCCAAACGCTACTACTTTCAAACAAGCCACGAGTTTTGGAAACCGACTTCACCAATCCTCCTAGGTCACCATAAGGCACGTCTAAAGACCCTGAAACCCTACTTTACCCTAGAATTCACGCAAAGCCCCGATTTTTCATTTTGCTCGTTTGAACTACAACTACCCTAACCAAACACCCAACCAACACCACAACCGTACCAAAAGTGCTTCCATGGCCTCCCGAGACAATGCCATCATGCAAAACGAGAAAACGCTAAAGTCGACCTAAATGACCCCGACTTTCACTAATGCATTTTTCTCGATTTTTCCATTACCCAATCCAAAAAAATCATGCATTTAGGAATTCTAGCACATCTAGCATCTTTTCACATCAACGGACAGCATAACGGAGCAACTTCATCGTTTCAAGGCTTTACTATTCACAAATTACTATTTAACTAACAATTTAAATTGCAATCTCAACATTTAACCACATAAAATGTTAAAAAGCTATAAATACATGTTCTACAATTGTCAAGGAATATTCTTTAAGCGTTAAAAAGATTAAAACAGCAACCTACGGATAAAATCTAAAAAATCACAAAGTTGATAAACATGTTATTCAAATGCACAAATAACGTGCTTCCCTCACCTTAGGCACTCCTAGTCGCTAGAAAAACCACGCTGGATGTCTCGGTAACCACCCCGCACGAGCTCACGCGAAGTTTTGAAGATTGAAGATTGAAAATCTTTTTTTTCCTTTTATGTTTCGGCCAGCAGGTTTCTATTTTTGTGCTTTGTTTTTACTTTATTTTGTTAAGTTATAAGCTTATAAGGTGACAAGCTTGGTCAAATGGTCAAACCCCTTGGTCAACTACTTAAAAATTGGTCAATTTAGCCTATTTTCATGCATTTAAAAGCTATAACAACATCACCAAATTAATTCTAGCTAACAACAATTAAATTATAAACTTTAAGGCACTAAAATACTAGTTTCACTATTTGTTGAGGACTAGAAAACACTCTCTAGCTATCGCTCCCGAAATGCAATGCACTTTGCAACAACAAAGAAGTAACAATTAAATCTCAAAAAATTTAAGAAATATAATTTCCAGAAAGATAATCAAGAAAATTCCACATTCCGGGCTCGGGTATTACAACCGTGAACCTTATGGTTCCCAGGAGACGATGTTCCCATTGTAAAGTAGGCCTTTTGATAACTAATTAGAGTTGACATGAAAGGATCACGGAAGAAGACATATCCGTTAAATGAATGATTCAATCTCTTCCCACTCACACGGGTTCTTCTGTTGAAGAGGTTCCCCTTCTTCTATGTGAGGTGGGGCGTACATAAGAGTGGAATCTAGATAGAAAGCATAGCACCGGTCCCGACCGCCAATACAATTACCATGCAACCCAGCTCTTACCATTGCCGCCTATAGATATAGATGGGAGGTAGGCGGGGGTAGCTTTCTTCTCTTCTCCTAGGCTACCTGCACATGTTATTCGCGAAGAAAAGGCAGCGAGCGGTTCTTCTCTTCTCCTAGGCTCCTTTTTGCCCCTCTCCTTCTTGCTTGCTTACCTAGCTCTTGTCTTAGTGACTCTTCCTCTTTTCTAGGTTTTTTTCTGAATGTTAAAACGATAGATTTTTCATTTGCCAATGAAATAGATCTGCCCCGATTCGATTAATAATGGGATTCTTGGCATCAGAAAGGTTTTGTGACATGGACGGCCAGCCCAACTGGGTCGGTCGGTTGGCCCACCTAACAGATGATGAGACTCTCGATCGATTTGATCGCATTTTGAAAAGTCTTTCTCACTATTCAGAACAGTGGAGCTTTCGATCAAGATCTTCTCGCCTCCCTCGTTTGGGCTCTCACTCGAATCGGAACCTTTATGCGTTGGTCGATTTTCGACTCAATCTAATAGCCTACTTATCGGGCACCAATAAAAGAGAAAATTTGCTCATGGGCTCATCATCTGATGCAGAACCAATGCGAGAGGGAGAAGCGGGGATTGATAGCTTTCAAGAACCAATGGAAAGGAAATAGTTGTTCCCTGCATTCTTTCTTTTCCAAATATAGTAATTAGTTTGGGCTGGCATAAAAGATTTGATTGAATTCCTTGCCTTACCCTTAGATGAGAGAGAAGGTCTATTTGACTTGAATCCTAAACCTGATCTTTAATCCTATACCGGTTAGTGATGCGATGGGAGAAGTTTTGATTTTGTCATTTTTTCATCAATGTTGGCCTAGTCGAGGCTCGTCCATGCCCAATCCCGATGGACAATCCTTCGATTTGCCCCTAGCTCTATAATTCACCCGTCTTCCCTAGTCCCTGAAAGCCCTCCCGGGGGCCTATCTTTCTCCACTCGAGTCTTATGTTCAGCGGCTTTCATTGTTGATGAATACCCATGCTAATAAGACAAGGGGCAGTCTATGCCTTGAATGAATCAGTAACAACGGATTAGGGGAATGAGGGATCAAGAGACGGATATAGTGGAATGGCCTATCAATCATTAGTGGACATTCTCTTGAACCAGTCACGGAGCTCTCAACTGAGTTGTTTAGATTCTAGAATGCCATCTCTAGTTGGGGGTTTCTATTCGAAGGTTATAAAATGTGGTACGGGTTCATCTCCCTCGACTAGTTAAGGTTCAAGGGAGGGTGATCGAGGGGACCAAGACTTTAGATCTTTTCTCTATGGTGGATTGGATCAAGAATGTGTTGGGGAAGCCAGGGAAGATGGATTGGATCGAGAGGCAATGCTTATGTCTCTTCTTTATCAATAGGATTCCCATAATTTTCAGTCTCTGGCGAAGGAGACAGGGGCGAGGCACCGAACATGTTCTATCATCAACCTCCATCCGTCATTAGGAATCTCAATTCGCTTTTCCAATTCACTAGTACACTGCGCGCTACAACTAGCAGCCCCTTGTATAGTAAGGGAAAATGCTAGCTCCTTAGCTAGCTACAACTAGTTATAGCCCTTACTTTTTTGGGATATTTGAAGAAGCCTACTGAAAAAAAGAAGCACGCTAGCACGCAACAGCAGATGAAAAGCCAACAACTTGTTAGGAGTAGGTTTTGGCTTGCCCCTCTCTTCTTAGATTGATAGGTTTGGAACCCTATATAAGGGCTTGCTTGTTGCTCGCCCCTATCTTTAAATGGGCTTATGCACTCCACTCGTTACCACTAAACGAATAAGCCAGGAGCAGAAGGAGGGACTTGAACCCTCAACCTCAGCCTTGGCAAGGCTATGCTCTACCATTAAGCTATTTCTGCCAACTACGGTAGTGGCGAAGCACTACTGAGCAATTCATGTATTACTTGAGAAGGACGACTTCTATTTTTCCGCTAGACCACAGTCTTGACCTCCGATCGAGCTACAAACACGAGTAGGTAGACGGCTAAGGGGGGAGAGGGGTGGCTAGGCTGCCATTTCAATCAATCTCCGTCCGCTCAATGCCGCTATTGGTGCAAGTTGTAAGAAGTCTTGGTCTCGAGTCAAGTTGGGGCCTCATCTCGTTACGAGAATGAATGTACCACAAGACCAGACAAGTTGCTCCCTCGCCTCGCAGCGGTAGCATCTGTCTTTTAAGTTAAGTCATTTCCTAAGATGGCTCCTCTTATTCTACGATAATCCAAGCTGTAGCTCCACGAGTCTGGTCAGAACCGGTCGATTCCTAAGCCATTCGTTCTTCCCTCTCGGTTGGCCTTTGCCCGTCACTAAAGCAAGCAAGAGAACCGTCAGTGAATGAACTTAAAGAACTGCAGATTTTGACCAGATTGTATACCTTTGTGTCTGGCTATGTATATGGATGTGCATAAAGAAGGGACGGGACATCTCTCTCCTTTTTTGGGGGAAGAGAGAGGGAAGAAACTACAGCGGCACCTCACAAACGTTTTACTAGGGAAGTACTATAGTCATTTACGAGTGTTTGGATGCACGTGCTTTGTTCATATTCCTGCGTAGTTAAGAGAAAAATTGTCCCCAAGGCCTTGTGTCTTTCTTGGATATGCTCATTTATGATATAGATGCTATGATGTGAAATCTAAGAGACTCGATGTATCCTTGAATGCTCTCTTTAATGGAGTCGCCTCATGTTTTTCTTAACCTAATTAATCAGCCCTAGGGGAGAATGACGATGGAGATGTATTGCGGCCTTCTCCTGTTCATCAATTCGAACCTTATTCTTCTGTAGTTGATGTTACGGATTAGGCTCACTCTTTAGGCCAGCACCTTTGCTCATCATTTTTTGCCGATTGTCAGCCTATTTAGCTGACCTCAGAGGATTCCAGTCACCCGGCATAGCATGTTTATTCTCGACGCCGATTACAGTCTCTTTCCTAGGGTCAGGCTACTCCATAAGATCAGCAGTCTAGCCCAGTTGCTTCCCTTCGTTCACTTCTATATACATTACCATTTCATCTACCAAATTTCCTAGGAGATTCGATCATAGTCCCATAAGCAGTAGGGACTGCAAGAGAGCTTATTTCGTGTTCGAGATCAAGATGGTCCCCCATTCTTATTCTTTGCGACTAATGGCCTACTGGGTGCATTAGATTGAATTGATGGCGGCACCAAAGAAAAAGAAAAGCACTTCTGAATTCACCCAGTCCTTCTCACTTCTGATTCATCAAGATAGGCAGAATAACGGTACATCTCCATTTATTCTTTCTTCCATTCGCTGCTTGAGAAGAAGCTATGGGACTTGAAGGAGTGCATTGGAGTTTTCAGAGCTTGGCCTTTCAGCCGTAGCTTGCTGCTCTTCTAGCAGCATTTGTAGCCTTCTTTCAAGGCCCCTGCTTTGGGATAAAACAAGCTAGGCATCTTCCCCAGTCTTGTTAACCGATTCACTTTCACTCACCGTCTCCTTACCACGCTAGCTTTGAATAGCCAGGCATTTACCTTGGAATGGTAGACTGAAGACCAAACCTTCATTACATTACAAAGGGGAAACGGGCATCCTCTTTGCTTTTGCTTAGCCTTATCTTATAAGCCTTGCTAGTATAATTCATAAAACCTTGCCTATCCTTCTGAGGAGAAGGCTTTCCTCTAACTAAGTTAGACTGCCTCTTACGATCAGGTAATCTACCTTCTAAACCATGCTCCACTAGACTTTCTTCTAAGCCATCTTTGAAATAGTAAAAAGTAGCTAAGGAAGAATGAGTGGAATATGGGGAGAAAGCGATCTCATTCAATCATTTTTGGGGTTGGACATTCATCATTCTTACACCATTATCGGCAGAAAAGATAAAGGCTATTCCTATCAAAGACTGTATTTTTCCAAACACCGTATTCAGCCAAAACTATTTACTACTTAAACAAGGACTTGATTAGCTCCTATTAGACGTTAATGTCCGAGTTCGTAACTCCTTGATGACTTTCTTACCTTAATTAACAGATAGCTTTTGTAATAAGGCTTCTTCAAAGAAATGAGAAGAGATGGATTCAGTCCCAACAATTCCCATCTTTGGTGTGTTAAGCGGAAGAGGGGGCAGGGCTTTAATGCCCATTCCCTAGCCAACTATCTTTCGTTCTGAGACTAATAAGATTGTTCCTATTAAGGCAATACAATTATTAATGTCCGATTAATAGCAATAGTATTGTGGAACTTCTTCTGACTTTCTTGTTGAGCATAAAACTTCTGGTGGATTTGATATGGATGTCACTTGCTTGCTCTAGAAGAATCTATTATTGAATCAATCAACTGTGAACGAATCGGATGTTACAAGAAAAGAAGAAGGACTTTGGTTCTTTCTTTTGTCGATTCCGCCCATTGCAAGAGGTTAGGCTTTCTTAGAAAGAATATGGGATTAGAGTCTAATATAATTTGTTTATTTTGAAAGAAGGAACTGCACATGAATAGTGTAACACCCCGATCCCTCTCGAGACCGGGAGTTCTAATAATCAATCTATTCACAACCCAAATCCAAACCCGGCAAGATTTTAGGGAAAGACGGACAGAGTCTCCCCTGTTTCTAGGCAAATTGCAAAACCTGTAATAGCATATAAATGGACCAACACCGTGTCCAACCATTCAACCACCTCAAGGCCATCCGAGCCTCGGTTCACAACAAGCAATTCACAAGTAAATATAAATTCAAGCTTAGCAATTAAACTACACCAACCTATTGCATAAAGTAGACTATCATGACTTTCTATCTTTTTCCCTTTTTGTCATTACAAGTATACATTGAAGTTAAGCTACATTAACTAAATACATAATCTAGTGAAACTTAAATTACATCCCCTTTAACATTAAATACATATAATACATAAAAGCATACAACTTTATAACTTTGACAACTCAAGTCACATAGGCACGCAGGACAACTCTTCAAGCACGGACTTTCACGAAATCACGAACTTTCCAGCTAACATGGCATTTCCTGAAAAGTGGTGGTGAGGAGGGAGTATACATAACACGTATACTCAGTGAGGGCGAGACAGATATCGAGATGGAGAGAAAGAAGATCGTGCAATGCAAATAGGTACAGTTAAGCAATACAATCAATAAAAGGCATTCAATATATATAACAATACAATAAACAATTAAGAAAAGCATTAACACAACCAATCAAAGCTATACCACACTTTGAAGGCTATGGATCACTCGAGCGAGTAATGTACCGATCACGATTCCGATGACATTAACGATGACGCGCCGGCCCAAACCACCTTATAACACCAGTTTGGAATACCCCGGGAGTAACCATCAATTCTACGACCCAAATCTCCCTGGGAGGCAACCCAAGCGAGAAAGGGAATAGCAGCGGAGCTAGAGCAACCAACACTGGCAACCCGAGGCTACCCAGAGAGGCCCATTACTCACGCGCGAGACACTATGCAATGCAAGACTCGATACAAGGCGATGAGCAAGCGATATCAAGCATTCTCAACAATTGATAAACATTTCAATCAATAATCAATTCTAACAAGCGTAATAAGCATTTACAATCAAACAAGTGACAAAAACAACGCCAACTAACATTATCAAGCATTAGCAAGTATTCTATAGGCATTATAAGCATTCGATAGGCAACATAAGCATTCTATAATCAATATAAACATACTATAAGCAATACTCTATGAAAACACACAAAATCACAAAAATGACCCCAACTTCAAAACACTACTACTTTCAAACGAGACACGAGCTTTGGAAACCGACTTCACCAGTCCTCCTAGGTCACCATAAGGCACGTCTAAAGACCCCGAAACCCTACTTTACCCTAGAATTCACGCAAAGTCTCGATTTCCCCCTTTGCTCGTTTGAACTATAACTATATCAACCAAACACCCAATCAATGCCATAATCGCACCAAAAGTGCTTCCATGGCCTCTCGAAACAATGCCAACACGCAATACGAGAAAATGCTAAACTCGACCTAAACGACCCCGACTTTCACCAAGCCATTTTTCTCCGTTTTTCTATTACACATTCCAATTAAACTACACATTTAGGCATTCTAGCATATCTAGCACATTTCTACATCAATGGACAGCATAACAGCGCAACTTTATCGTTTCAAGGGTTTACTATTCACTAATTACTATTCATTAGTCAATTTAAATTGCAATTTTGATTTTCTACAGATATAAATAGCTATAAATACATGTTCTACAATCAACAAGGAACATTCTTTAAGCAACAAAACGATTAAAACAACAATCTACGCCTAAGTTCTAAAAATTAAAGTTTAGATATACAATTTTCAAATGCGCAAATAACGATGAAACCCTCACCTTAGACGCTCCTAGACGCTAGGAAAATCTCGTAGAGTGCCTCGGAAACCACCCCGTGCAAGCTCACGCAAAGATTTGGTGATTTGGAGTTGAAGTTTTCTTTTTTTTTTTCTCCTTCTTTTCCTCATGTTTTCAAGTCTTTCTTCTCTATTTTTTCGTGTGCAATTCTGCTTATTTAGGAAAAAAAAATGACAAGAAGTCAAAGGTCAAAATTTGGTCAACCCGCTAAACCAAAACAGCTATGCGCGACCTTACGAAAACGGCCATAACTTCTTCTAGAAAACTCCAATTCACGAACGGTTTGAAGCCTCAGAAACTAGACTCATAGAGCTTTCCAATTATATATAATTTGCTACCTAACTCTTTCCCAGTTGGTTCAGATTTAATTCCAAAGTTGATCCAAAATTTGACTAACTTAACATTGCATTTTTTTTATTTCTAATCCCAAGTTTGCCTTTTATTAAACATTTCAAAATTTTCCACCTTGTCTTAGTTGGTCAATGTAGATGAAAAGTCAACTAGTTTGGTCAAAGAAGGTGAAAGGTCAATAAAATGCAATTTAAATGAACTTTAAATGCTATTGAATACATGCCAGGTTCGGGGTATCACAAATAGGCTCTTCCTTATGCCTTCAAGGAGGAAGCGGGGATGGCACGTATGAGTAGCTGTCACAAATCGAATGGGAAAGAAAAAGTCAATCTACGAGGAGGGGCGAAAGAAGATGGCTCAGCTGTCACGCCCCGACCCCATCCTGCAAAAAGGCCAAGCCCGGACCCGACACACGGACGGAGTCGCTTCTGTATCGTGGACGATCCGAAAACCCTACATTCAACATAATACTTGCGAAAGCCATAATAAACATTTGAATCAAGACAACTTTCTTTTAGAAAATATACATCTTCTCATTACCAACTTTGCAAACCAAAATGTCATGCATACTACACAAGTATTCGTGCCACTAAACAGTTAACCATTAGCATGCAATTCTTTATTAGTCATATGAGTATATCTTTACAACTTCACATTCTTTCAACTTTACAACATAAGACCTTAGAGGCCTCAAAATAGAAACTACATACAATGCTACAAGCCTCAAAATGAAGCGTCAACCAAGCATTAAACACATCAAGCATGACCCGCACAAAAGTCTGGCAACCAACCACCAGCTAAGCAAAAAAGTGCTATCAAGGAAACACATGCACTTGTTCCTCCTCCTCAATTATCTCAATAGGATCCGCTTCAACTACTCCTGTAAAATATAGTATAGAAAGGAATGAGCAAAAACTATTGCTCAGCGAGGGTTATTGGTCTCAAGGACGGAGATGAGAGGAGAATGCAATGCAAATGGTCAAGCAATTCATTCAATTATCATATAGAGATACAAGCAAAGCCAACAATAAAACGAGACAAACATTAAAACTATAAACACTCATTCAAAGGATACGATTCACTTTCCACGAGCAACTTTCAATCACGAATTCGATGACGAAGAGCCGGCCCAAACCCCCTTATAACTTCAGTTTGGAATACCCCAGAAGTATCCATTAATTCCACGACCCAAATCTCCCGGGGAGGCAACCCAAGCGAGAAAGGGAATAGGACACGGAGCTAGAGCAACCAACACTAGCAACCCGAGGCTACCCAGAGAGGCCCATCACACTGCCCCTGACTCTATGAATGCAACACAATATACAATGCAACAATTTAGCAATCAAGCAATAGAGCCACACGTGGGAGAATAACAAAGTAGGTTACTCTCGCACGCAATAGCAACAGTTGATAAACATTCCAATTAGAATCAACTCTAACAAGCATATCAAGCAATATTAAGCATTCTATAGGCATAACATTAAGAAAACAAACAAAATCACAAAACGACCCCCACTTTCAAAACGCTACTACTTTCAAACGAGCCACGACTTTTGAAAACCGACTTCACCAATCCTCCTACGTCACCATAAAGCATTTCTAAAGACCCCGAAACCCTACTTTACTCTAGAAGTCCTCCAAACCCCCAATTTTTCCCTTTGCTCGTTTGAACTACAACTATCCTAACCAAATACCCAACCAACGCCATAACCACACCAAAAGTGCTTCCATGGCCTCCCGAGACAATGCCATCACGCAAAACGAGAAAATGCTAAACTCGACCTAAACGACCCCAACTTTCACCAAGGCATTTTTTCCCGTTTTTCCATTACACAATCCAAACAAATCATGCATTTAGGCATTCTAGCATATCTAGCATCTTTTCACATCAACAGAACGCATAATGGAGCAACTTCTACGAATCGAGGGTTTACTATTCATATTTTACTATTCAATTATCAATTTAAATTGCAGTTTCGATATTCAACCGCAGAAAATGCTAAAAAGCTACAAATACATGTTCTACAATTGTCAAGGAATATTCTTCAAGCATCAAAACGATTAAAATAACAAACTAAGGATAAAACCCAAAAATTTAAAGTTGACACATATAATATTCAAATGCACAAATAAACATGCTTCCCTCACCTTAGACGTTCCTAGACGCAAGGAAAACCACGCTGGATTCCTCAGAAACAACCCTGTGCAAGCTCACGCGAAGAATTGAAGTTTTGAATGTTGAAATGTTTTTTTTTCTCTCTATGTTTTAGCCAGCTCCTTTTCTGTTTTCAGCATTGTTTATTTATTTATTTTGTAATGATATATGCTTAATAAAAGATGACAAGCCTTGGTCAATTGGTCAAGCCTTTGGTCAACTAAATTAAGTTGGTCAATTTAGCTTATTTTTAGGCATTTTAAAGCTAAAACAACTAATGCCATTTTAATTCTAACTAACAACAACTAAAACACTAAAATTAAAACTCTAAATACTAGTTTTCACTATTTGCTGAGGACTAGAAAACACTCTCTAACTATCGCTCTCGAAATGCAATGCACTTTGCGATAATAAAGAAGTAACAATTAAATCTCAAAGAATTTAAGAAAATATAATTTTCAGAAAGATAAACAAGAAAATTCCACATTCCAGGCTCGGGTATTACACCCTCTTCCTCTTAAAACAATTGTGTCCACGCAATTCTTACCTGGTCGACAAACAACTACGGATACTGACTCCGAACCTGGTCTTCTCTTTCCCAAGTCGCTTCCTCAAACCCATGATGATTCCACAGAACTTTTACCAACGGAATACTCTTCCTGCGAAGTTCCTGAACTTTTCGATCCACAATTCGAATCGGTTTCTCTTCATAAGTTAACTTTTCCTCAATCTGCAAAGGCTCTGGTTCAAGTACATGTGAAGGATCTGGATGGTATTTCCTCAACATTGACACGTGGAAAACATCGTGCAGTCTCGACAAGCTCGGAGGTAAAGCTAACCGATAAGCTAAAGGACCTACCTTTTCGGTGATCTCATACGGACCCACATACCTGGGACTAAGTTTCCCACTCTTACCGTGCCGAATCAATCCCTTTCGAGGAGAAATCTTAAGAAACACCCAATCTCCCAAAGCAAACTCAAGATCCCGACGGTGTTTATCCGCATAACTCTTCTGACGACTCTGAGCTGTAAGCATACGCTGGCGAATAAGGTGAACATTATCCACCATCTTAATCATCTCAGGTAACACAGTCGGATCAACTGTTCTCATCTCTCCAACCTCTTCCCAATACAATGGGGATCTGCATTTACGACCGTACAACGCCTCGTAGGGAGCCATACCTATAGTAGATTGATAACTATTATTGTAGGCGAACTCCGCTAATGGCAAAAAGTTCTCCTAATTCTTCCCAAGGTCTACCACACATGTCCGAAGCATGTCTTCCAAGATCCTGTTGGTTCTCTCAGACTGGCCATCAGTTAATGGATGGTATGTAGTACTGAAGCTCAATTTAGTTCCCATGGCCTCTTGCAACTTCTGCCAAAAATGAGATCTAAATCTGGGATCTCTATCTAACACTATACTCTGTGGCACACCATGAAGTCTCACAATATTAGTAACATAAAGCTCAGCTAGTTTATCAAGGCTATCCTGTTTGTTCACGGAAATAAAATGTGAAACCTTAGTCAATCGGTCCACACCAATCCAAATAGAATCACATCCCCTCCGAGATCTAGGAAGATCGGTCACAAGGTCCATTGTTATATGCACCCACTTACTCTGCGGAATCGACAACGGTTGTAGAAGCCCAACTGGCCTCTGATGTTCAACCTTAACCCTCTGACAAGTCAAATACCTGGATACATACCCAGCAATCTCCCTCTTCATATTGTTCCACCAGAAGTGTTGTTTCAGATCTCTATACATTTTAGTACTGCCCAGGTGAATCGTATATCTTGAATTATGTGCCTCGGACAGAATCTCATTCTTCAAAGTTGGATCACCAGGAACACACACTCTGTCCCTGAATCTAAAGATACCATCTGCATGTAATTTAAACTCCGACTCTCCCCCTTTTGTTTTTTCTTGGATTTTCAAGATGTGAGGATCAGTCTTCTGAGCCTCTCTGATTTGTGCTAGCAATCCCGAATGAATTTGTAAGCTAGCAAATCGAATCCCTACCTCAGTAGCTTCTGGCTTCCACGAACAAATTTCCTCCAAAGTCTCCCAATCCATGATAATTAAACTTGCAACAGTAGCCTTCCGGCTCAAAGTATCCGCAACAACATTTGCCTTACCTGGCACATAATTTATAGAACAATTGTAGCCACTTAATAGCTCTAGCCATCTTCGCTGCCTCATATTCAAATCTTTTTGTAAAAATAAATATTTGACACTCTTGTGGTCAGTAAAAATTTCAAATCTGCTACCCAACAAGTAATGACGCTACTTCTTCAAAGCAAACACAACTGCAGCTAACTCCATATCATGTGTAGGGTAATTGACTTCATAAGGTTTCAACTTCCTAGAAGCATAGGCAATCACCTTACCATTCTGCATTAAAACACAGCCCAAACCTTCTTGAGATGCATCACTGTAGACAACAAAGTTCTTTGTACCCTCAGGTAAAGCTAGTATAGGAGCTGTAGTTAATCTCTTCTTCAGTACTACGAAACTGGATTCACATTTAGCATCCCAGTTCTAAGTAACTTTCTTTCGAGTCAACTGGCTCAAAGTTCCAGACATTTTGGAAATGTCTTTAAGAAACCTTCGATAGTAACCTGCCAACCCTAAAAAACTCCGAATCTCTGACACCGTTTCAGGTCTCTTCCAAGAAGAAACAACTTCAACCTTAGCTGGGTCTACTGAAATTCCTTGATCTGAAATGATATGGCCTAGAAATGATATTTGATTCAACCAGAATTCACATTTGCTGAATTTAGCAAAAAGCTTGTTTTATTGCAAAGACTGTAGCACAATCTTCAAATGTTGTTCATGTTCAGTCTCATTCTTAGAGTACACTAAAATGTCGTCAATAAAGATTACAACAAACTGATCAAGATAAGGTCGAAAGACCCTCTACATTAAGTCCATGAATGTGGCTGGTGCATTCGTCAAACCAAACGGTAACACAACAAATTCATAGTGGCCATATCTAGTCCTGAATGCTGTCTTAGGTATATCGTCATTCCAAATCCTAAGTTGATAGTAACTCTGCCTCAAGTCAAATTTGGAGTAAACACTCGCACCCTGCAACTGGTCAAACAATTCTTCACTCAACGGCAAGGGGTATTTGTTCTTAATCGTGACTTGATTAAGTCCCCTGTAATCAATACATAATCAGAACGTGCCGTCATCCTTTCTCACAAACAATGTCCCCACGGCGAAGAACTAGGTTGTATAAACCCTTTCTCAAGCATGTTCTGAAGCTGAATTTTCAATTCCTGATGTTCAGCCGATGCCATTCTATAAGGACTCCTAGAAATTGGTGCAGTGCCTGGCATAACATGAATCACAAATTCAATCTCCCTATCCGGTGGTAAACCTGGTAATTCCTCGGGAAATACAATAGGGAAGTCTTTAACAATCGGAACCTCATTCAAATTCAACTTATCAGTAGGTTGATTGATCAGATAAGCTAGGTAAGCTTCACAACCTTTATTCAACAACTTAGAAGCCTTGATTGATGATAAAAGAGGTATTCGGGAAACCCTGCAGTTCTCAACAATTTCTAGTACTGGTAGGTCAGGAATCTGAACATAAACAATTTTCATTCTACAATCCAACTGAGCATAGTACTTCCCCAACTAGTCCATTCGCAATATGATTTCAAAGTCACGGAAGGGCAGTATAATTAAATCAACAGGAAATTTACGGTTCTCAATGCATATATCACAAGATTTGCAAATAGACTCAGTAACAAATTTCGCACCCAAAGGCGTACTAACTTCAACTTCATGCGGCAATTTATCAATGCAAACATTCACAAATCGTGCACATGCAAGAGTTATAAACAAATGTGTAGCTCCGGGATCAATCAAAACTTTAACTGGCTGAGTATTGAGAAGAAAGGTACTTTCCACTATTGCTGTAGTATCGGGTAGCTCCTCTGCATCCAGTGCAAAGACCCTAGCCTGTACCCTCTGTGCTAGACCTACACCTGCAGCCCTATTCTGTACACCTTGGGCCCCAGTACGACCCTGAACATTCTTATACTTAGGGCAATCTTTCACCCTATGCTCATCGCTCCCACAACCAGTGTATTTACCACTCTTCCTCCAGCAATTAGCCTCAACGTGCCCCGATCGATTACAAAAGTTACATTGCTGATTTTGCCTTACAACAGTGTTTCCTGTAGGTACAGGGGCTCTGGTAGTGGTAGGAACTGTACCTCCCTGCTGGGGTCTAGTCATAGCTGGCCTCCCCTGAATCTAATACTGAGGCTAAAACGGACGTTGCTGAGGAGCCCGAACAAAAGTCTGATACTGCCTCTGCTGACTCTGGCTGCTCTGGCCCAAGTACTGTTTCTTACTCGGCTGGCTACTCTCAGCTATCATCTCTGCCTTCTATTTCTCAAACTTCGAGGCTGTTTGGAATGCCTCAGGAAAAGTAGTATAAGTCTGCCCCGTCAAATGCAGCTGTATATCCATTCTCAGCCCACGAACAAACCTATGAATCATCCTCCTAGCTGGCCACACCAGCTCAGGCATATATCTCGACAGGCTGACAAACCTAGCCTCATATTGTGCAATAGTCATGTTTCCCTGCATTAGAGCCACAAATTCATCTTCCCGCCTTTCCCTAGCCATCTTGGGAATATACTTATCCCGAAACTCACTCACGAAATCATCCCACAGATGCGGAACATCCTCACAATCCCACCTCAACCTGACAGTGTTCCACCACTATTCTGCGTCGCCCTCAAACAGAAATGTTGCATAAGCTATTCTTGTCTCATCGGTGTACCTCAAAGTAGCGTAAATTTTCTCAAAACGGTTAAACCATCTCTCGGCTGCCTCGTCATCCGGCTCTCTGAAGAACTTACCCGGCTCATGCCTCAGGAATTTCTCCAACTGATTATTCTCAGCCCTAGGCCCCTGTCCACTAGGATTAGCTTGATTTCCCTAGGGATTATTCCTTTCCTGCCTCTGTTCATGCAGTACCTGAGTAATCCGGTCCACTGCAGTGGTCATAGTAGCCATAAACTGTTCAGGTAACGGTTGCTGACCCTGTTCTGCTGCCTCTTCATCTGCCCCTTGACCTTGAGTACTACGTCGTGGCGGCATAATAACAACTCACAATAGCTGGCAACATTTAAAAGCAGTTTATAGACAGAAATATAGCACATAAGATTAGATAACACACAAGTCAATAACAATCAAATATCCTATCACACAATTCTCATAAGACAAGATTGACATGCCAAACTAGTTCACTTAAACACATAAACACTCCAAGTTCACATAGTCATGCTATAACATTTTTCACTTAACAATCATACAATAACACTTTAACATTTTAGACATTTACCCCACAGACCGAGAAACATATCCCGGCTCATGCAATACTATCATGCTCTTATACTACCTAAAGATGTCACGCCCCGACCTGACCCCGCAAAAGGCCAAGCCTAGACCCGACACACGGACGAAGTCTCCTCTGTACCGTGGACGATCCGAAAACCCTACATTCAACATAATACTTGCGAAAGCCATAATAAACATTTGAATCAAGACAACTTTCTTTTAGAAAATGTACATCTTCTCATTTACAACTTTGCAAACCTAAAATGTCATGCATACTACACAAGTATTCGTGCCACTAAACAGTTAACTATTAGCATGCAATTCTTTACTAGCCATATGAGTATCTCCTTACAACTTCACATTCTTTCAACTTTACAACATAAGATCATAGAGGCCTCAAAATAGAAACTACATACAAGGCTACAAGCCTCAAAATGAAGCGTCAACCAAGCATTAAACACATCAAGCATGGCCCGCACAAAAGTATGGAAACCAACCACCAGCTAAGCAAAGAAGTGCTATCAAGGAAACACATCCACTTGCTCATCCTCCTCAATTACCTCAATAGGATCCGCTTCAACTACTTCTGTAAAATATAGTATAGAAAGGAATGAGCAAAAGCTATTGCTCAGCGAGGGTTATTGGTCTCAAGGACGGAGATAAGAGGAGAATGCAATGCAAATGGTCAAGCAATTCATTCAATTATCATATAGAGATACAAGCAAAGCCAACAATAAAATGAGACAAGCATTAAAACTATAAACACTCATTCAAAGGATACGATTCACTTTCCAAGAGCAACTTTCAATCACGAATTCGATGATGATGCGCCGGCCCAAACTACCTTATAACTTCAGTTTGGAATACCCCGGAAGTATCCATCAATTCT
The DNA here is from genome assembly GCA_037974665.1 of Ehretia macrophylla. NCBI lineage: Eukaryota > Viridiplantae > Streptophyta > Magnoliopsida > Boraginales > Ehretiaceae > Ehretia > Ehretia macrophylla. The sequence goes on from CM075770.1 coordinate 35,964,343, forward strand.
ACGACCCAAATCTCCCTGGGATGCAACTCAAGCGAGAAAGGGAATAGGACACGGAGCTAGAGCAACCAACACTGGCAACACGAGGCTACCTATGATAACCTGAACCCGGCATACATTTAATGGCATTTAATTAAGTGGCATCTTAAATGTTAGCATTGAATTATGTGTTTATTTTGGTTAAACATTCATTTGTAGCTTTATTATCATATTTATGTTAATCGGTTTTATTTTTCTTGCATCTTAATGCTCGATTTTCAATTAAATGAAAAGTAGCTCCGAACCAGAGTAAATTTTTAACTATGTTACTTTTCGAAAATTATATTTTCTTAAATTCTTTGAGGTTTAATTGTTATTCTTTTATTGTCGCAAAGTGCATAGCATATCGAGAGCGATAGTTAGGAAATGATTTCTAGTCCTCAGCAAATAGTGAAAACTAATGTTTAGTGTTTTAATTTTAGTAATTTAGTTGTTATTAACTTGAATTTGATTTGTGATAGTTGTTTTAGCTTCAAAATGCATAAAATAAGCCTATTTGACCAAGTTTAAGTTAGTTTGACCAAAGCCTTGACCAATTGACTTGTTTGTCACCTTTTAAAAGCTTATATTAGCACAAAATAAAAATTAAAAAAAAGCTGAAAACAGAATGCAAAGGGGCCGAAACCATGGAGAGAAAAAAAAAGTTCAACATTCAAAACTTCGATTCTTCGCGTGAGCTTGCACGGGGTCGTTTCTGAGGCATCTAACGAAGTTTTCCTAGCATCTAGGAGCATCTAAAGTGAGGGTTTCATGTTTATTTGCGCATTTGAATATTTTGTGTATTAACTTTGATTTTTGGGTTTTATCGGTATATTGTTATTTTAATCATTTTGAGGCTTAAAGAATGTTTCCTAGCAATTATAGAATATGTATTTACAGCTTTGTAACATTTTCTATGGTTAAATATTGAAATTGAAATATAAATTGTTTAGTGAATAGTAAATTGTGAATAGTAAACCCCCGTTTCGATGAAGTTGCTCCGTTACGCGTTCTGTTGATGTAGGAAGGTGCTAGTTATGCTAGAATGCCTAAATGTATGGTTTAATTAGATTGTGTAATGGAAAAAATGGAGAAAAAGGCTTAGTGAAAGTTGGGGTCGTTTCGGTCAAGTTTGGAATTTTCTCGATTTGCATGAAGGCATTGTCGAGGTACGTCATGGAAGCACTTTTGGTGCAGTTGTGACATTGGTTGGGTAATCGGTTGAGGTAGTTGTAGTTCAAACGAGCAAAGTGAGGAAATCGGGACTTTGGGTGAATGCTAGGGGTAAGGGGGGTTTCGGGGGCTTTAGACGTGCCTTATAGTGACCTAGGAGGATTGGTGAAGTCAGTTTCCAAAACTCGTGGCTCGTTTGAAAGTAGTAGCGTTTTACAAGTTGGGGTCATTTTGTGATTTTGTGTGTTTTCATAGCATAATGCCTATAGATTTCTTAATATTGCTTTTATGCTTGTTAAAGTTGGTTATGATTGAATTGTATATCAATTGTTGATAATTCTTGTTAGTGTTATTCTTGTTACTTTATTGATTTTAAATGCTTGTTATCTCGTTTATTGCTTGTATCTTGTATTGCATTGCATAGTGTCAGGCGTGTGAGTGATGGGCCTCTCTGGGTAGCCTCGGGTTGCCAGTGTTGGTTGCTCTAGCTCCGTGTCCTATTCCCTTTTCTCGCTTGGGTAGCCGCCCAGGGAGTTTTGGGTCGTAGAATTAACAGAGTATGTCCGGAGTACTCTAACGGAAGTTATAAGGTGGGTGAGCCGGCGCGTCATCGTTAAAGTCATCGGAATCGTGATCGGTACATTACTCGCTCGAGTGAACCATAGCCTTCAATGTGTGGTATAGCTTTGATTGGTTGTGTTAATGCTTTCTTTAATTGTTTATTGTATTGTTGTTTATATTGAATGCCTTTTTATTGATTGTATTGCTTAACTGTACCTATTTGCATTACACGATCTTCTTTCTCTCCACCTCGATATATGTCTCACCCTCACTGAGTATACATGTTGAGTATACTCATTCCTCACCACCACATTTCAGGAAATGTCATGTTAGCTGGAAGGTTTGTGATTTCGTGAAAGTTCGTGCTTGAAGAGTTGTCTTGCGTGCCTATGTGGCTTGAGTTGTCGAAGTTGTAAAGATGTATGCTTTTATGTATTGTATATATTTAATGTCAAAAGAAATGTAATTTAAGTTTCATTAGATTGTTGAAGTGGTTTGATAAGTTAGATTATGTATCTAGTTGGCATAGCTTAACTTTAATGCATGTTTGTAATGTCCAAAGGAAATAAGTTAGAATGGTATGATAGGCTGTCTTATGCAATAAGTTAGAATGGTTTAATTGTCAAGCATGAATGTACTTGTAAAAGATGTGAAGAGGTAGGTTAGTTTGTAAACTGGAAATGTATATTTGCTTGTGATTGTTTGTTGAGAACAAGGCTCGGATGGCCTTGAGGTAATTGAATGTTTGGACATGGTATTGGTCCACTTATATGCTGTCGCAGGTTTGCTTTTTGCCTAGAAACAGGGAAGACTCCGTCCGTTTTCCCTAAAAATTATGCCCGGGTTTGGTTTGGGGTTGTGATTAGATTGATTGATAGAACTCTCGGTCTCGAGAGGGATCGGGGTGTTACACTACCCAGAGAGGCCCATCACACCGCCCCTGACTCTATGAATGCAACACAATATACAATGCAACAATCGAGCAATCAAGCAATAGAGCCACACGTGGGAGAATAACAAAGCAGGTTACTCTCGAACGCAATAGCAACAGTTGATAAACATTCCAATCAGAATCAACTCTAACAAGCATATCAAGCAATATTAAGCATTCTATAAGCATAACATTAAGAAAACAAACAAAAAAACAAAATGACCCCGACTTTTCAAACGCTACTACTTTCAAACGAGCCACGAGTTTTGGAAACCGACTTCACCAATCCTCCTAGGTCACCATAAGGCACGTCTAAAGACCCCGAAACCCTACTTTACCCTAGAATTCCAACAAAGCCCCAATTTCCCCCTTTGCTTGTTTGAACTACAACTATCCTAACCAAACACCCAACCAACGCCATAACCACACCAAAAGTGCTTCCATGGCCTCCCAAAAGGCTAAACTCGACCTAAACAACCCCAACTTTTACCAAGGCATTTTTCCCTGTTTTTCCATTACACAATCCAAACAAATCATGCATTTAGGCATTCTAGCATATCTAGCATCTTTTCACATCAACAGAACGCATAACAGAGCAACTTCTACGAATCGTGGGTTTACTATTCATATTTTACTATTCAATTGGCATTTTAAATTGCAATTTCGATATTCGACCGTAGAAAATGCTAAAAAGCTATAAATACATGTTCTACAATTGTCAAGGAACATTCTTTAAGCATCAAAACGATTAAAATAATAAACTATGGATAAAACTCAAAAATTTAAAGTTGATACATATAACATTCAAATGCGCAAATAAACGTGCTTCCCTCACCTTAGACACTTCTAGTCGCTAGGAAAACCACGCTGGATGCCTCGGAAACAACCCCACACAAGCTCACGCGAAGATTTGAAGTTTGGAGGTTGAAAATCTTTTTTTTTTCTCTCTATGTTTCGGCTAACTCCTTTCTGTTTTCAGCTTTGTTTTTTTTTTTTTTTTTGCAATGTTATATGCCTAATAAAAGATGACAAGCCTTGGTCAATTGGTCAAGCCTTTGGTCAACTAACTTAAGTTGGTCAATTTAACTTATTTTTATGCATTTTAAAGCTAAAATAACTAATGCCATTTTAATTCTAGCTAACAACAACTAAAACACTAAAATTAAAACACTAAATACTAGTTTTCACTATTTGCTGAGGACTAGAAAACACTCTCTAACTATCGCTCTCGAAATGCAATGCACATTGCGACAATAAAGAAGCAACAATTAAATCTCAAAGAATTTAAAAAAATATAATTTCAGAAAAATAACAAGAAAATTCCACATTCCAGGCTCGGGTATTATATCATCTCTTAGCTGATCTTTTTCTTTTCTTTGTTGATTCCTTTCAATGAAATTTTCCACGTTGCACTAAGTTACTTACGGATGTATGCATGCAGTCCGGGAACACTTTGGGGTGAACACTCATCTGATCAAGTAGGGTCAATAGTTCAGCATTTAGGTCGTAACATTTAGCAACAAAAAAATCTTTAACCCAACAAGTGCTCTCCAAACCAAGCTAGATAGTTTCCTATCACTAAGCTCACCAACCAATCTAGACTTTGATTCTTATTATTCCTACCTGATATCAAAACAAACCATAAGGATTATTTATAGCCATGAGTTCCCCTATGATATAAGCGCTCTTGGGTGGGGTGGGCCATCATCCGCCAAGTCTTTGAGTGCCCGTCTTACCACGCGGTTCGTGCACTAGGATGATCGAGAATCGACTTTTCAGATCTGGAACCTGTGCCCGGCCCGATCTCCCAACTCTTAGTGGCTCTATGTCCGGTCTGTGTAGGAGCAGCTCAAACAAAGAAGAGTTTGGTTTGGTCTAAATTCAGGCACATCCCGCCCGTCTGCTGCTAGGTCTGGCAATGGTGCCAGGTGAGGGCATTGCTATGCCCCTTAATGAATCGAATGGTCCTTCGACCTTCATTTGATTCCAATGGCCAGCATAGATCTTATGAGACCCGCTCACTTAACCTATGAAAAAAGCCATGCACTTTTCCTTCACTACTAGGAAAGTAAGCAACTCCTATTAGTGCCGGACCTTGAGTCGAATTGATCGTGTCATGTGCAACGTCCACCAATGATGGTTCATTAATGTCCATTGATTTAAACTCCTTCCCCCTATTGATGGTTCATTAAAGTCCATTGATTTAGACTCCTTCCCCCTTCTCAACTATGAAAAATATCGAGAGGGGCCCGAACCAAACCAAGAACGGAAACGGAAGCCCTTCGATTCACTCCCTATTCTCTCTTAAATAAATAAGGCTCGCCCTTGAGCCTTGGGCCGGTTGGCCGGATCTTTCCCTGTTGTTCTGTTCCCACCATGAGAAAGACGCACGGAAGAGGTATACCCAGCATGCGGAGGATCCGTTGAGAATTTGTCTCAATAGGGAATTGTACGATCTTTTCCCCTATTGTATTGAATCAATAAAAAAAGAGGTCAGTGCTATGGTCCCCTATTGTTTGATCTAATATTGATCGAAGACGAGCCCCGACTTCCATAGGTCCTTGGTTTGACCTCCCATAGTGGTCCTTACTTTTACGAAAGCGGAGCGAGGCCAATATCTCGTACTTGCTTAGTGTACCCCCTTTCTTCGAGTGCCCCGCCAGGTTCACTGGGCTATTGGCCTACCAAGCACTTGCCCACTGCTCCTACCACTGGCTTGGCGGGCAGAGCGCTCGTTATCCTGAGTTTTCTCTCTACTGGGGCCCTCTTATTGCTAACGCCATAAGCTATGGCAGCTCTAGCTTGCACAGGGGCCCGCCATGCGAGGCCAGAGTGGGCTCAACGGTCAGCCTCCATTTGAATTATGTTATGGGTTCTTTCGCTTTTGCCAAATCTAGAGAGATATTACAAGTCCTCTGTCCCAGATTCTATCGCCGTGGCCATTTGGTTCACTTGTACTACCAAAAAGTCTCATGCTTACGTTACTCTTACTGATAGTTTGATTATCTTGGACCACGAAGACCCCAATAATGCTTATGGTTTTCATTCCTATCATCATATTGATGACATCTCCTCGTGCTCTGCCATAAGAACTTGGAGTCTGTATCATGGTGAAGATAAGGTAAAGTTGTGATTCTTGCTCAAAAAATAGACCGAACGTGTCATGCCCCAACTCGACCCCTCCTATGATCAGCCAGGATGCAACGAAATTTCGACAGTATAACGACAGTAATTAAGACACCGAGTGTCACGCCCCGACCCGACCCCGCAAAAGGCCAAGCCCGGACCCGACACACGGACGGAGTCTCCTTTGTACCGCGGACGATCCGAAAACCCTAAAATCAACATAATACTTGCGAAAGCCATAAAACAATTAAAAACAAGCCGACTTTCTTTAAAAACATACACTTCTTATTAACCAACTTTCCAAACCAAAAATGATATGCATACTACACAAGTATTTATGCCACTAATCAATCCCATTAGCATGCATTTCCTTACTAGTCACAAGAGTATAAGTTTACAACTTTACATTCATTCAACTTATACAACATAAGACCGTAGAAGCCTCAAACTAGAAAATACATACAAGGCTACAAGCCTCAAAATTAAGCGACATCCAAGCAATATACATATCAAGCAAGGCTCGCACAAATCTGGTAACCAACCACCAGCAAAGCAAAGAAGAGCTATCACGGGAACACCTCCACATGTTCCTCCACCTCAATTACCTCAAGAGGGTCTGCTTCAACTACTCCTGTAAAAATATAGTATAGAGAGGAATGAGCAAAACTATTGCTCAGCGATGGCAATTGGTCTCAAGGACGGAGATGAGAGGAGTATGCATTGCAATTAGCCAAGCAATGCATACAAACATCATACAGATATATAATAAAGCCATCAATAAGGCAAGGCAATTATTTAAAGCTGTAAACACTCATTCAAAGGATACGATACTCTTTTCACGAGCAACTTTCAAACACGAATTCAATGACAACGCGCCGGCCCAAACCACCTTATAACACCAGTTTGGAATACCCCGGAAGTATCCATCAACCTACGACCCAAATCTCCTTGGGAGGCAACCCAAGCGAGAAAGGGAATAGCAGCGGAGCTAGAGCAACCAACACTGGCAACCCGAGGCTACCCAGAGAGGCCCATCACTCACGCGCGAGACACTATGCAATGCAAGATTCGATACAAGGCGATAAACAAGCAATAAAGCCACACGTGGGAGAATAACAAAGTAGGTTACTCTCGCACACAATAGCAACAGTTGATAAGCATTTCAAACAGAATCAATACAAACAAGTATGTCAACCAACCATAAGCATTCCATAGGCATATTTTCAAGAAAACACACAAAGACACAAATCGACCCCAACTATCAAAACACTACCATTTCCAAACGAGCCACGAGTTCTGGAAACCGACTTCGCCAAACCTCCTAGGTCACCATAAGCCATGTCTAAAGACCCCGAAACCTTACTTTACCCTAGAACTCGCGCAAAGCTCCGATTTCTCCCTTTCTCGTTTGAACTACAACTATATCAACCAAACACCCAACCAACGCCATAATTGCACCAAAAGTGATTCCATGGCTTCCCGAAACAATGCCAACACGCAAAACGAGAAAATGCTAAATTCGACCTAAACAACCCCGACTTTCACCAAGGCTTAATTCCTATTTTTTCCACTACGCAACCCAAACAAACCACACATTTAGGCTTTCTAGCCTACCTAGCACATTCCTACATCAACGAACAGCATAACGGAGCAACTTTATCATTTCAAGGGTTTACTATTCATAAAATACTATTCAACATCTAATTTAAATTGCAATCTCAACAGTTAATAACAGAAAATGTTAAAAAGCTATAAATACACGTTCTACAACTGCCAAGGAACAATCTAGAAGCATCAAAATGCTTTAAACAACAATCTACAGATAAAATCTAAAAATTGAAAAGTTGACATACATATCATTTAAATGCGCAAATAACATACTTCCCTCACCTTAGGTACTCCTAGTCGCTAGGAAAACAACGCTAGTTGCCTCGAAAATCACCCCGCACGAGCTCACGCATAGATTAAACGATTGGAAGGTTGAAAGGTTTTTTTTTTTTCCCTTGGAGCTCACGGCCTGCTTGGCTGTTTCAGGTGCTATATTTTTTTTATTTTGTTAAGTTAAAAGCTTATTTAAGTGCTAAATTGGTCAAATGGGCAAAGGCCTAGGTCAAACAACTTAAAACTTGGTCAAATGGCCTTATTTTATGCATTTTAAGCTCAAATAACTATCACCAATATAAATTTCAGCTAGCAACAATTAAAATATAAAATTTAAGTCATCTAAATACTAGTTTCACTATTTGCTGAGGACTAGAAACCGTTCTCTAGCTATCGCTCCCTAAATGCAATGCACGTTGCGACAGCAAGAAAGTAACAATTAATTCTCAAAGAATTTAAGGAAATATAATTTTCAAAATAATAAACAAGGAATTTTCTCATTCTGGGCTCGGGTATTACACCCTCTCCCCCTTAAAACAATTGCGCCCACGCAATTCCTACCTGGTCAACAAACAACTCCGGATACTGATCCCGAACCTGGTCCTCTCTTTCCCAAGTTGCTTCCTCAAACCCATGATGATTCCACAGAACCTTTACTAACGGAATACTCTTTCTGCGAAGCTCCTGAACTTTCCGATCCACAATTCTAATCGGTTTCTCTTCATAAGACAACTTTTCTTCAATCTGCAAAGGCTCTGGTTCAAGTACATGTGAAGGGTCTGGATGGTACTTCTTCAACATAGACACGTGGAACACATCGTGCAGTCTCGACAAGCTCGGAGGCAAAGCTACCCGATAAGCTAAAGGACCTACCTTTTCGGTGATCTCATACGGACCCACATACCTGGGACTAAGCTTCCCGCTTTTACCGTGCCGAATCAATCCCTTCCGTGGAGAAATCTTAAGAAACACCCAATCTCCCAAAGCAAACTCAAGATCCCGACGGTGCTTATCCGCATAACTCTTCTGATGGCTCTGAGTTGTAAGCATACGCTGGCGAATAAGGTGAACATTATCTACCATCTTAATCATCTCAGGTAACACAGTCGGATCAACTGTTCTCATCTCTCCAACCTCTTCCCAATATAACGGGGATCTGCATTTACGACCATACAACGCCTCGTAGGGAGCCATAACTAGAGTAGATTGATAACTAATGTTGTAAGCGAACTCCACTAAAGGCAAAAACCTATCCCAGTTCTTCCCAAAGTCTAGCACACATGCCCGTAGCATGTCTTCCAAGATCCTCATGGTTCTCTCAGATTGGCCATCAGTTTGTGGATGATATGCAGTGCTGAAGCTCAACTTGGTTCCCATGGCCTCTTGCAACTTCTGCCAAAAATGAGATCTAAATATAGGATCTCTATCTGACACTATACTCTGTGGCACACCATGCAATCTCACAATATTAGCAACATAAAGCTCAGCTAGCTTATCAAGGCTATCCTGTTTGTTCACGGGAATAAAATGTGTAACTTTAGTCAAGCGGTCCACAACAACCCAAACATTACATCCTCTCGGAGATCTAGGAAGATCGGTCACAAGGTCCATTGTTATATGCACCCACTTCCATTGCGGAATCGACAACGGTTGTAGAAGCCCGGCTGGCCTCTGATGCTCAACTTTAACCCTCTGACAAGTCAAACATCTGGATACATACCCAGCAATCTCCCTCTTCATATTGTTCCACCAGAAGTGTTGCTTCAAATCTCTATACATTTTTGTACTGCCCGGGTGAATCGTATATCTCGAATTATGTGCCTCGGACAGGATCTCATTCTTCAAAGTTGGATCATCAGGAACACATACTCTATCCCTGAATCTGAAGATGCCATATGCATGTAATTTAAACTCCGACTCTCCCCCTTTAGTTTTATCCTGGATCTTCAAGATGTGAGGATCAGTCTTCTGAGCCTCTCTGATCTGTGCTAGCAACCCTGACTGAATCTGCAAACTAGCAAATCGAATCCCCATCTCAGTAGCTTCTGGCTTCCATGAACAAATTTCTTCCAAAGTCTCCCAATCCTTGATAATTGAGCTTGCAACAGTAGCCTTTCAGCTCAAAGCATCAGCAACAACATTTGCCTTACCTAGCACGTAGTTAATAGAACAGTTGTAACCACTCAAAAGCTCTAGCCATCTCCGCTGCCTCATATTCAAATCCTTATGTGAAAACAAATACTTGAGACTCTTGTTGTAACACCCCGATCCCTCTCGAGACCGGGAGTTCTATCAATCGATCTAATCACAACACAAACCAAACCCGGGCATAATTTTCAGGAAAAACGGACGGAGTCTCCCCTGTTTCTAGGCAAAATGTAAAACCTGCGATAGCATATAAGTGGACCAATACCATGTCCAAACATTCAAAACCACCTCAAGGCCATCCGAGCCTCGGTTCTCAACAATTTAAACTCAGCAAGTATGCATACGTTTCCAATTTAAAAGCTAACCTATCTCTTTTCATTTTTGACAAGTACATTTGAACTAGACGGTTAAACCATACTAAGCTACTGCATAAAATAAACTATCATGCCATTCTAACTCTTTTCCTTTGGACATTACAGACATGCATTGAAGTTAAGCTATGCTAACTGATTACATAAACTAGCTTATCAATTCACCTCAGCTACTTAGCTAAATTTAAATTACATTTCTTTTGACAATAAATACAAACAACATATAAACATACATCTTTACAAACTTCGACACTCAAGCCACATAGGCACGCAAGACAACTCTTCAGGCACGAACTTTCACGAAATCACGAACTTTCCAACTAACATGACATTTCCTGAAATGTGGTGGTGAGGAGTGAGTATACACAACACGTATACTCAGTGAGGGCGAGACAGATATCGAATTGGAGAGAAAGAAAGTCGTGCAATGCAAATAGACACAGCTAAGCAATAAAATCAATAAGAAAGCATTCAATACAAACGACAATATATTAAACATTCAAGAAAGCATTAACACAACCATTCAAAGCTATACCACACTCTGAAGGCTATGGTTCACTCTTACGAGCAATATACCATTTCACGAGCGATACATCAATCTCGAGCTTGATGTTGACAACGATGACAATAAGCGCGCAACCACCTTATAACACCAGTTTGGAATACCCCGGAAGTATCCATCAATTCTACGACCCAAATCTCCCTGGGAGGCAACCCAAGCGAGAAGAGGGAATAGCTACGGAGCTAGAGCAACCAACACTGGCAACCCGAGGCTACCCAGAGAGGCCTATCACTCACGCGCTGGACACTATGCAATGCAAGACTCGATACAAGGCGATAAACGAGCGATAAACAAGATATCAAGCATTATCAACAATTGATAAACATTTCAATCAATAAACAACTCTAACAAGCGTAATAAGCATTAACAAGCATTTACAATCCAACAAGTAACAAGAACAACACCAATTAACCTTATCAAGCAATAACAAGTATCCTATAGGCATTATAAGCATTCTATAAGCAATATAAACATTCTATAAGCATTATAAACATTCTATAAGCAATATACTATGAAATCACACAAAATCCCAAAAATGACCCCAACTTTCAAATGCTACTACTTTCAAACGAGCCACGAGCTTTGGAAACCGACTTGACCAATCCTCCTAGGTCACCATAAGGCACGTCTAAAGACCCCGAAACCCTACTTTACCCTAGAATTCATGCAAAGTCTCGATTTCCCCCTTTGCTCGTTTGAACTACAACTATACTAACCAAACACCCAACCAACGCCATAATTGCACCAAAAGTGCTTCCATGGCCTCCCGAAACAATGCCAACATGCAAAACGAGATAATGCCAAACTCGACCTAAACGATCCCGACTTTCACTAAGCCGTTTTTCTCCGTTTTTCCATTACACATTCCAATTAAACTACAGATTTAGTTATTCTAGCATATCTATCATCTTCATACATCAACAGAAAGCATAACAGTGCAACTTCATCGAAACGGGGGTTTACTATTCATTATTTACTATTCATTACACAATTTATATTTTAAATTCGATATTCAACCGCAGAAAATGTTAAAAAGCTATAAATACACGTTCTACAATTGCTAGGGAACATTCTTTAAGCAATGAAACAGACAAAATAACAACCTACGGTTAAATCACAAAAATTAAAGTTTACATTCAATATTTTCAAATGCGCAAATAACGATGAAACCCTCACCTTAGACGCTCCTAGACGCTAGGGAAACCACGATGGATGCCTCGGAAACAACCCCGTGCAAGCTCACGCGAAGATTTGAAGATTTGAAGGTTGAAATCTTTTTTTTTTTCCTCCATGGTTTCAGCCATGTCTCTTATTTTTCTGGTTTTTGCTCTTTTGTTTCGTATTTAAACTTAAATAAAAGATGACAAATGGTCAAAGCTTCGGTCAACCCGCTAAACCAAATCAGCTATGCTCGACCTTACGAAAACGGCCATAACTTCTTCTAGAAAACTCCAATTCATGAACGGTTTGAAGCCTCAAAAACTAGACTCATAGAGCTTTCCAACCATATATAATTTTCTACCTAACTCTTCCCCAATTGGTTCAGATTTAATTCCAAAGTTGACCCAAATTTTGACTAACTTAACATTGTATTTTTTTATTTCTAATCCCAAGTTTGCCCTTTATTAAACATTTCAAAAATTTTCACCTTGTCCTAGTTGGTCATTGTAGATGAAAAGTAAACTAGTTTGGTCAAAGAAGGTGAAAGGTCAATAAAATGCAATTTAAATGAACTTTAAATGCTATTAAATATATGCCAGGTTCGGGGTATCACACTTGTGATCAGTAAATATTTCAAATCTGCAACCCCACAAGTAGTGACGCCACTTCTTCAAAGCAAACACAAATGCAGCTAACTCCAGATCATGTGTAGGGTAATTGACTTCATAAGGTTTCAATTTCCTGGAAGCATAGTCAATCACCTTACCATTTTGCATTAAAACACAGCCCAAACCTTCCTTAGATGCATCACTGTAAACAACAAAGTTTTATGTTCCCTCAGGTAAAGCTAGTATAGGAGCTGTAGTTAGTCTCTTCTTCAATTCTTGGAAACTGGATTCACATTTAGCATCCCAGTTGTAAGCAACTTTATTCCGAGTCAACTGGCTTAAACGCCCAGAAATTTTGGAAAAGTCTTTAACAAACCTCCGATAGTAACCTGCCAATCCAAGAAAACTCCGAATCTCTGACACCGTCTCAGGTATCTTCCAAGATGAAACAACTTCAATCTTTGTTGGATCCACTGAAATTCCTCGATCTGAAATGATATGGCCTAGAAAAGATATTTGATTCAACGAGAACTCGCACTTGCTGAATTTAGCAAAAAGCTTGTTTTCCTGCAAAGTCTGTAGCACAATCTTCAAGTGTTGCTCATGTTCAGCCTCGTTCTTCGAATACACTAAAATGTCGTCAATAAAGATTACGACAAACTGATCAAGATAAGGTCGGAAAACTCTCTGCATCAAGTCCATGAATGCGGCTGGTGCATTCGTCAAACCAAATGGCAAAACAACAAATTCATAGTGGCCATATCTAGTCCTGAATGCCGTCTTTAGTATATCGTCACTCCGAATCCTAAGTTGATAGTAACCCTGCCTCAAATCAAATTTGGAGTAAACACTCGCACCCTGCAACTGGTTGAACAATTCTTCAATGAACGGCAAGGAGTATTTGTTCTTAACCGTGACTTGATTAAGTCCCCTGTAATCAATGCATAACCGTAGCGTGCCGTCTTTCTTTCTCACAAATAACATAGGCGCACCTCACGGCGAAGAACTAGGTTGTATAAACCCTTTCTCAAGCAAATTTTGAAGCTGAATTTTTAACTCCTGAAGTTCATCCAATGCCATTCTATAAAGACTCCTAGAAATTGGCGCAGTGCCTGGCACAAGATCAATCATGAACTCAATCTCCCTATCTGGTGGTAAACCTGGTAATTCCTCGGGAAATACACCAGGGAAGTCTCTAACAATCAGAACCTCATTCACCTCAACTTATCAGTAGGCTGATTGATCAAATAAGCTAAGTAAGCTTCACAACCCTTATTCAACAACTTAGAAGTCTTGATCGCTGATAAAAGTGGAATTCGGGCAGCCCTGCAGTTCCCAACAATCTCCAGTACCGGTAGGTCAGGAACCTGAAGATAAACAATCTTTGTTCTACAATCCAACTGAGCATAGTACTTCCCCAACCAGTCCATTCCCAAAATGATTTCAAAGTCACGGAATGGCAATATAATTAAATCAGCAGGAAATTTACGGTTCTCAATGCATATATCACAAGATTTGCAAATAGACTCAGTAACAAATTTTGCACCCAAAGGCGTACTAACTTCAACTTCATGCGGCAATTTATCAATGCAAACATTCACAGATCGTGCACATGCAGGAGTTATAAATGAATGTGTAGCTCCGGGATCAATCAAAACTTTAAATGGCTGAGTATTGAGAAGAAAGGTACCTTCCACTATAGCTGTAGTATCGGGTAGCTCCTCTGCATCTAGTGCAAAGACCCTACCCTGAACCCTCTGTGCTGGACGTGCACCTGCAGCTCTATTCTGCACACCTTGGCCTCTAGTACGGCCCTGAACATTGTTATACTTAGGGCAATCTCTCACCCTATGGTCATCACTCGCACAACCCGTACATTTACCACTCTTCCTCTAGTAGTTAGCCTCAATATGCCCCGAATGATTACAATAGTTACACTGCTGATTTTTCCTTACAACAGTGTTTCCCGTAGGTGCTGGGGCTCTGGTAGTAGGAATTGTACCTCCCTGCTGAGGTCTAGTCACAGCTGGCCTAGCCTGAATCTGCTGTTGTGGCTGATACGGACGTTGCTGAGGAACTTGTGCAGAAGTCTGATACTGCCTTGGCTGACTTTGGCTGCTCTGGCCCAAATACTGCTTCTTACTCGGCTGACTACTCTCAGCTAACATCTCAGCCTTCCGTTTCTCAAACTTCGAGGCTGCCTGAAATGCCTCAGGAAAAGTAGTGTAGGTCTGCCCAGTCAAATGCAACTGAATATCCATTCTCAGCCCATGGACAAACCTATGAATCATCCTCCTAGCCGGCTGTACCAACTCGGGCATATACCTCGACAGGCTAACAAACCTAGCCTCGTACTGTGCAACAGTCATGTTTCCCTGCTTCAGGGCCACAAACTCATCCTCCCGCCTTTCCATAGCCATCTCGGGAATATACTTATCCCGAAACTCACTTACAAAATCATCCCATAAATGTGGAACATCCTCACAATCCCACCTCAATCTGACAGTATTCCACCACTGCTCTGCATCACCCTCAAATAAGAATGACGCATAATCTATTCTTGCCTCATCGGTGTACCTCAAAGCGGTGAAAATTTTCTCGACACGATTAATCCATCTCTCGGCCGCCTCATCATCCGGCTCTCCGAAGAACTTTCCCGGCTCGTGCCTCAGAAATTTCTCTAACTGATTATTCTCAACTCTATACCCCTGTCCACCAGGATTAACTTGATTTCCCTGGGGATTATTCCTGTCCTGCCTCTGCTCATGCAGTACCTGTGTAATCCGGTCTACTGCAGTAGTCATGGTAGCCATAAACTGCTCAGGCAACGGCTGCTGACCCTGTTCTGCTGCCTCTTCATCTGATCCTATACCTTGAGTACCATGACGTGGCGGCATAGTAGCAATTCACAATAGCTGGCAACATTTAAAAGCAGTTTATAGACAGAAATATAGCACATAAGATTAGATAACACTCAAGTCAATAACAATCAAACATTCTAACACGCAATTCACATAACACAAGATTGACATGCCAAACTAATTCACTTTAAACACATAAGCACTCTAAGTTCACAAAGTCTTGCTATAACACTTTATTTCCACTTAACAATTATACAATAACATTCTAGCATTTTGGACCTTTACCCCACAGACCGAGAAACATATCCCGGCTCATGCAAGACTCTCATGCTCTGATACAACCTAAAGATGTCACGCCCCGACCCGACCCCGCAAAAGGCCAAGCCTGGACTCGACACACGGACGGAGTCTCCTCTGTACCGCAGACGATCCAAAAACCCTAAAATCAACATAATACTTGCGAAAGCCATAAAACAATTAAAACAAGCCGACTTTCTTTAAAAACATACACTTCTTATTAACCAACTTTCCAAACCAAAAATGATATGCATACTACACAAGTATTTATGCCACTAATCAATCCCATTAGCATGCATTTCCTTACTAGTCACAAGAGTATAAGTTTACAACTTTACATTCATTCAACTTATACAACATAAGACCGTAGAAGCCTCAAACTAGAAAATACATACAAGGCTACAAGCCTCAAAATTAAGCGACATCCAAGCAATATACATATCAAGCAAGGCTCGCACAAAATCTGGTAACCAACCACCAGCAAAGCAAAGAAGAGCTATCACGGGAACACCTCCACCCGTTCCTCCTCCTCAATTACCTCAAGAGGGTCTGCTTCAACTACTCCTGTAAAAATATAGTATAGAGAGGAATGAGCAAAACTATTGCTCAGTGAGGGCAATTGGTCTCAAGGACGGAGATGAGAGGAGTATGAAATGCAATTAGCCAAGCAATGCATACAAACATCATACAGAGATATAATAAAGCCATCAATAAGGCAAGGCAAGTATTTAAAGCTGTAAACACTCATTCAAAGGATACGATACTCTATTCACGAGCAACTTTCAAACACGAATTCGATGACGACGCGCCGGCCCAAACCACCTTATAACACCAGTTTGGAATACCCCGGAAGTATCCATCAACCTACGACCCAAATCTCCCTGGGAGGCAACCCAAGCGAGAAAGGGAATAGCAGCGGAGCTAGAGCAACCAACACTGGCAACCCGAGGCTACCCAGAGAGGCCCATCACTCACGCGCGAGACACCATGCAATGCAAGACTCGATATAAGGCGATAAACAAGCAATAAAGCCACAGGTGGGAGAATAACAAAGTAGGTTACTCTCGCACGCAATAGCAACAGTTGATAAGCATTTCAAACAGAATCAATACAAACAAGTATGTCAACCAACCATAAGCATTCCATAGGCATATTTTCAAGAAAACACACAAAGGCACAAATCAGTTCTGGAAACCGACTTCGCCAAACCTCCTAGGTTACCATAAGGCACGTCTAAAGACCCCGAAACCTTACTTTACCCTAGAACTCGCGCAAAGCCCCGATTTCTCCCTTTCTCGTTTGAACTACAACTATATCAACCAAACACCCAACCACGCCATAATCGTACCAAAAGTGCTTTCATGGCTCCCCGAAACAATGCTAACACGCAAAACGAGAAAACGCTAAAGTCAACCTAAACGACCCCAACTTTCACCAAGGCTTAATTCCCGTTTTCTCCAATACGCAACCCAAACAAACTACACATTTAGGCATTCTAGCATACCTAGCACATTCCTACATCAACGGACATCATAACGGAGCAACTTTATCGTTTCAAGGGTTTACTATTCACAAAACACTATTCAACATCTAATTTAAATTGCAATCTCAACATTTAACCGCAGAAAATGTTAAAAAGCTATAAATACACGTTCTACAACTGCCAAGGAACAATCTAGAAGCATCAAAATGCTTTAAACAATAATCTACAGATAAAATCTAAAAATAGCAAAGTTGACATACATATCATTTAAATGCGCAAATAACATGCTTCCCTCACCTTAGGTACTCCTAGTCGCTAGGAAAACAACGCTAGTTGCCTTGGAAACCACCCGGCACGAGCTCACGCGAAGATTGAACGATTGAAAGGTTGAAAGGTTTTTTTTTCCCTTGGAGCTCATGGCCTGCTTGGCTATTTTAGCTGCTGTATTTTTTTTATTTTGTTAAGTTAAAAGCTTATTTAAGTGCTAAATTGGTCAAATGGTCAAAGGCCTAGGTCAAACAACTTAAAACTTGGTCAAATGGCTTTATTTTGTGCATTTTAAGCTCAAATAACTATCACCAAAATAAATTTCAACTAGCAACAATTAAAATATAAAATTTAAGTCATCTAAACACTAGTTTCACTATTTTCTGAGGACTAGAAACCGTTCTCTAGCTATCGCTCCCTAAATGCAATGCATATTGCGACAGCAAGAAAGTAACAATTAATTCTCAAAGAATTTAAGGAAATATAATTTTCAAAATAATAAACAAGGAATTTTCACATTCTGGGCTCGGGTATTACACCGAGGCTCTAAACCAACCTCTTCAGAACTCATACAACCAAACTCCACAAACAATTCAACAATCAACTCCTCAATTAAGTTAACAACATACAACACAACCATATTATATAATAACCATTCTTTCAACAATCTATTCTTAGTTATACGCCTCCATTTCAACATAATACATTAACTTTAATATACATTGCAAAACAGATTGAAACCAACTTAGCAACCTAATCATAATCAAAAGAAAGACTACTAAGTTTAATATACAATATAACAAAAGAGTACGACATCATAAATCAGGGACAAGACTCTGGCACGTAGGACTCGTCCACATATGGCACATAATCCTCTTCTGGAGGCACGTACCCGTAATCCGGATCGGTAACACCTGTATGCATGCAATAATTGAGAGTGAGCTTATATAAAACAAGCCCAGTGAGGATTCGATAGATCTCTAACAGTATTTACTATACTCCTTGGAAATCATCCTTTGAGCAGTAAACACACAATAAACATCAATAACAATATAAACACATAAACTATAATGACCATTCAATAAAGGATACTCTAGTTGGTGTAGCTCCAAACGCCATCACGATCTCAACCAACTTCTTATCACCCCCTGACACACACACTCGAGGTACCTGTCACGCCCCGACCCGACCCCGCAAAAGGCCAAGCCCGGACCCGACACATAGACGGAGTCTCCTCTGTACCGCGGACGATCCGAAAACCCTAAAATCAATATAACACTTGCGAAAGCCATATAATAATCAAAACAAGCCGACTTCCTTTGAAACATACATTTCTTATAAACCAACTTTGCAACCCAAAAATGATATGCATACTACACAAGTATTTATGCCACTAATCAATTCCATTAGCATGCATTTCCTTACTAGTCACAAGAGTATAAGTTTACAACTTTACATTCATTCAACTTATACAACATAAGACCGTAGAGGCCTCAAACTAGAAAATACATACAAGGCTACAAGCCTCAAAATTAAGTGACATCCAAGCAATATACATATCAAGCAAGGCTCGCACAAAATCTGGTAACCAACCACCAGCAAAAACTATTGCTCAGCGAGGGCAATTGGTCTCAAGGATGGAGATGAGAGGAGTATGCAATGCAATTAGTCAAGCAATACATACAAGTATCATATAGAGATACCAATAAAGCCATCAATAAAGCAAGGCAAGTATTTAAAGCTGTAAACACTCATTCAAAGGATACGATACTCTTTTCATGAGCAAACTTCAAACACGAATTCGATGACGACGCGCCGGCTCAAACCACCTTATAACACCAGTTTGGAATACCTCGGAAGTATCCATCAACCTACGACCCAACACTCCCTGGGAGAGAACCCAAGCGAGAAAAGGGAATAGTAGCGGAGCTAGAGCAACCAACATTGGCAACCCGAGGCTACCCAGAGAGGCCCATCACTCACACGCGAGACACTATGCAATGCAAAACTAGATACAAGGCGATAAACAAGCACTTAAGCCACACATGGGAGAAAAACAAAGTAGGTTACTCTCGCACGCAATAGCAACAGTTGATATGCATTTCAATCAAAATCAACTCAAACAAGTATATCAAGAACTCTAAGTATTCCATAGGCATAGAATCAATAAAACAAGCAAAATCACAAATCGGCCCCAACTATCAAAACACTGCCATTTCCAAACGAGCCACGAGTTCTGGAAACTGACTTCGCCAATCCTCCTAGGTCACCATAAGGTTCGTCTAAAAACCCCAAAATCGTACCTGACCCTAGAATTCACACAAAGTCCCATTTTCCCCTTTTGCTCGTTTGAACTACAACTATACCAACCAAACACCCAACCAACGCCATAATCGCACCAAAAGTGCTTCCATGGCCTCCCGAAACAATGCCAACACGCAAAACGAGAAAACGCTAAAGTCGACCTAAACGATCCCGACTTTCACCAAGGCTTAATTCCATTTTTTTCCATTACGCAACCCAAACAAACCATGCATTTAGGCATTCTAGCACACCTAGCACATTTCTACATCAACGGACAGCATAACGGAGCAACTTCATCGTTTCAAGGATTTACTATTCACAAAACACTATTCAACAACTAATTTAAATTGCAATCTCAACATTTAACCGCAGAAAATGTTAAAAAGCTATAAATACACATTCTACAATTGCCAAGGAACATTCTAGAAGCATCAAAACGCTTTAAACAACAATCTACGGATAAAATCTAAAAATCACAAAGTTGATACACTTGACATTTAAATGAGCAAATAACATGCTTCCCTCACCTTAGGCACTCCTAGTCGCTAGGAAAACAACGCTGGTCACCTCAGAAACCACCCCGCACGAGCTCACACGAAGATTGAACGATTGGAAGTTGAAAGGTTTTTTTTTTCTCTTTGAAGCTCACGGCCTGCTCACTGTTTTTTTCAGCTTTGTTTTTTTTTATTTTGCTTTGTTTTAGCTTATTAAGTGATGACTTGGTCAAATGGTCAAAGCATTAGGTCAAATGACTTAAAATTTGGTCAATTAGGCTATTTTTGTGCACTTTAAAGCCATTTTTACTAAGGAAATATTAATTATAGCTAGCAACAATTAAAATATATAATTTAAGTCATCTAAATACTAGTTTCACTATTTGATGAGGACTAGAAACCGTTCTCTACCTATCGCTCTCGATATGCAATGCACGATGCGACAACAAGGAAGTAACAATTAATTCTCAAATAATTTAAGAAAATATAATTTCCAAAATAATAAACAAGAAATTTTCACATTCCGGGCTCGGGTATTACATCCATGGCATCTCCGCCCATGCAAGGTGAGGGTAGCCTCTGATAGCCATGCTGTTTTCAACCCGACGGCCCGATACTGCCCGAGAGGTGGCACACGCATATCAAGACTCAACAATAAAAATAAACATTCAATCACAGGAAGACAACCTTTTCTGTTGACTATCTCCCAGTTCATCAATAATCAATATTCAATAATTGATAATCAATTAATCATCAATCAATTAATAACATTTCAACAACATAACAACAACTAATCAATTAACAACTAAACAACTAAGTTAGATGACAAAGTAGGCCACCCAACTTAACATGCATTAGACACACAACCAAACCCTAATCTAACCATCAACACCTCACAGTTCAATCACTCAAACACTACCCGATCATCTAAAGGCATATAACAACATTTTAAAGAAAGACAACCTAAACTTCTAATTATCATAACTTACATTCTACTAATCCAAACAACTCCAAACCAGTTTCTATCACTCACTCACTCAATCAACTACATTAGTCCTCTCAGAAACCAACCAAAACACATCTAAATCATGCCCAACAACCCTAAAACCTCAATGCACCTAGGCTGAAATTTTCAAACTTTCACATTGACATCACAATCAAAATTTCGGCATTACAACGGTACTACCCCGTATTTAACAAACTTTTACAAATCGACGGCAATCGATTCCAACCACTACAACTCAAAATAATCAACAAATAGCCAACAACTCAACTTTTAATACCCGAAAATAAAAATTCATGCTTCAACGGTTCAAATCCTATATAAACGCATATAAACGATACTTAGCATGCACTGAGCAATAATATACCATCAATTCAACATTCTAACGGTTCAAACTTCAATTATATGCAAAAACATAAAAATGACATTTTGAGATCTAGAATTTTTCTCTCACCTTTTATGTGTTTTGATGCAAGAAAGATGTAGAATGGATGCCCAACAAGTGAAATCAAGCTTTGAATTAAGTGATTTGGACTTGAATTGCAAAATCTATGTGAAAAATGCTTTGAAAAACCTTGAAAATGCCTTTTTTTCTTCTCCCTCATGGATTTTAGGTAATGTGTGCATAAAATGAGTGTGATTTGTGAGCTTTTAATGTGTATTGATGATATATTAAGCAAAGGTCAAACAACTAAAAGAAAGTCAAAGTTGACACTTAGTTATTTTTAGTGTTTTCTTGTCTTTTAATTCCATTTTAGACTATTTCTTGCTCAAAACATTAATTTAAGACTTAGACTATTTTAAGTAGTTTAGTTTTAGGTGACAAAAGTTTTCTCATGCAAAGACTTTCACCCGACTCGGCTAAAATCACAATTTCTACAAATGAAGGTGAAAAGTCATATTATTTGTTTTCAAATGTCTTTTAAATGCACAATTAATTTAAAATCATTTAATATCACATATAAATACATTTATATTAATGTATACTAGGTCAACGAAAGTCAATGCAAGAATCGGATTTAGAAGAAATTACTATTTGGCTAAAAAATGCTACTTTTCGCCCGAAAAGTTTATTTAAATTACTATTCCGTTTCAGAATCAATTTTTATCAAACATGAGTCTATTAATAATAAAAGACTAGGTTTTAAGACGTTTAAAACACCATTGTACAAATTTTAGCGGACAGGTGTTCAAAATACTATTCACAAAAATCGTCGATAAAATTTCGGATGCCGTTATTAATGAAAATTTCATGAATGCACACATTGTCACGCCCCAACTCGACCCTACCTACAATCAGTCAGGACGCAACGGAATTTTGGCAGTATAACGAAAGTAATTAAGACACCGAGGCTCTAAACCAACCTCTTAACAATATCACACAACTAACTCAACAAAGCATTCAACAATCAACTCATCAATTAAATTAACAACATACAACATAACCATATTATATAATAGTCATTCCTTCAACAACCCATTCATAGTTATACGCCTCCGTTCCAACTTCATACATAAACTATACATACATATCACAATAGATTATAAACCAACTTAGTAATCTAAACATGATCAAAATAAAGACTACTAAATCATCATACATAAGTCTTTAGGTTAAAGTAGGTTTATAATACATCATAATACATCAACTACAAACAATCTCATGGCAATGACTCCTGCACATAAAACTCATCCACGAAAGGCACATTTTCCTCTTCAAGATGTACGTACCCGTAGTCAGAATCAGTAACACCTGCATGCATGCAATAATAGAGAGTGAGCTTATATAAAACAAGCTCAGT
Organism: Ehretia macrophylla; assembly: GCA_037974665.1. Lineage (NCBI taxonomy): Eukaryota > Viridiplantae > Streptophyta > Magnoliopsida > Boraginales > Ehretiaceae > Ehretia > Ehretia macrophylla. The sequence goes on from CM075770.1 coordinate 35,987,391, forward strand.
GAGGATCTGATAGATCTCTAACAGTATTTAGTATACTCCTTGGAAATGATCCTTTGAGCAGTAAACACACAATGAAACATCTATAACAATATAAACATATAACTATAATGACCAATCAATAAAGGATACTCTAGTTGGTGTAGCTCCAAATGCCATCACGATCTCAACCATTCTTCTTATACCTCCCTATTACTCACGCACCCAAGGTACCTCACTAGCCTCTCCCTCCATAAAACCTCCGTCATGCGAGCTGGGGGTAGCCTCTGGTAGTCATGCCATTATCAACCCGACAGCCCGACGCTGCCCGAGAGGTGGCACACACATACCAAGACTCAGCAATAATAATAAACATCACATCACAGGAGGACAACCTTTTCCGTTGACTATCTCATGGTTCATCAATAATCAATCAATAATCATCTTGTCATCAATATAACATCAAATAATCAATTAAACCACAAACAACTAAGTTAGATGACAAAGTAGGCCATCCAACTTAACATGCATTAAACACACAATCAAACCCTAATCTAACCATTAACAACTCAAAATTTAATCACTCAAACACTACCCAATCAACTAAATGCATAATTCAACATTTTAAAGAAAGACAACCTAAACTTCAAATAATTATATCTTACATTTTACTAATCCAAACAACTCCAAATCAGTTTCTATCACTCACCCATTCAATCAACTACATTAGCCCTCTCAGAAATCAACCAAGACACATCAAAATGAAGCCCAACAACCCTAAAACATCAATGCACCTAGGCTGAAATTTCCCGATTTTCAAACAAACATCGCAATCAAAAATTCGGCATTATAACGGCACTACCACGTAATTAACAAACTTTTAGAAATCGACGACAATTGATTCCAACCATTCCAACTCAAAATATTCAACAATTGGCCAATCTATCAACTTTAAATACCGAAAAATAAAAATTTATGCTACAACTGTTCAAATCTCACAAGAATACATATAATCGATCCTTAGCATACACTGAGCAATAATATAACTTCAAATTAACATTGTAACGGTTCAATATTCAATTATAAGCAAAAACATAAAAAAAATGACTTTTGAGATCTAGAATTTTTCTCACCTTTCATTCAAAACAAGCCTAGATATACGTGCTATGAGTGCCCAATAAGCGAAATCCAACTCGGTACGAAAAACTACGGACAAAAACTAGCCTTTTCTATGAAATTTTACTTTGAAAACCTTTGAAATTTCTTTCTCTTTTCTCCCATGAAGCTCTTGGCCATGTGTGTGAGGTTGAGTGTGTTTTTGTGCTTTGCAAGTGTGTGTTAATGCTTATAAGCTAAGGTTAAATAAATTAAAAGAAAGTCAAAGTTGGTTTTTAGTCTTTTAATTCTATTTTCTAGTCTTTTAATTCATTTTATTGACTATTTCTTGCTCAACTATTAAATTAACACCTAAATTAATTCTAGACAATATATTTTAGTTGACAAAGAGTTTTATATTAAAATAGTTTCACCCGAGTCGGCTTAAAACTCATTTTCTTGCAAAAGAAAGTGTAAAAACCTTTAAAATTCCAAAACCGATTCCAAATCCATTTTAATCAAACACGGGTCTATTAATACCCAGGGACTAGGTTTTAAAATGTTTAAAACACCCCTGTAAAAATTTTAGAGGACAGGTGCTCAAAATACTATTCACTAAAGTCGACGATAAAATTTCTGATTCTGTTTTTTATGAAAATTTCATGAATGTACACCTAGCATGTATTAGGAGTATTAATCACATATTTAGCACATTCTAAGTCGTATAGCACATAAACAGGTCAATTCACACAAAACGAGGTAAAACACGCAAATCGAGATAAAGCAAAATATGGGGTCTCACACACATAGCATGTATTAGGAATATAAATCACATATTTAGCACATTCTAACTCATATAACACATAAACAGGTCAAATCACACAAATCGAGGCAAAGACACGCAAATAGAGATAAAGACAAAAACTGGGGTTTCACATTCTACCCCTCTTAAAACAATTGCATCCGCGCAATTCTCGAACTGACAGACAATTAAATCCTCAATCGTTACACTTAACAATACTTCTCTTAGTTCTCATTTATCTCTTAGGATGACACCTAACCAAAGACCTCAAAAGAACAACCTCTGTTGACTGTAAGTTGATGATCATAATTCCAAGACAATCTTTAATTCATAATTATCTCCCACCTAATATCATATTGCATATGAAAGAAATCGCAACTCCAAAGTCTTAGCATGATACCACTAATTATCAACCATCCCCTACTACACAAAAGAGCTCTATGAACACCCCGAGGGTTTAAAAACTCATTCATGATAACATGAATGATTACTGATCAAGGGAATATTTCAGAAGTGACATTGGTCAAAATATGGCTCTTATGTAATTTACAAGGAAATAAGAATATGGAAAGTCATATTCAAGCCAACAATCAAGGGAACAAGAGGCCAAACAAGTTGGAGAATCAAGAGGCTAATAGTTTAATAAGAAAGCATGATAACTAAGATAAGGAATGTCTCAGCACCTATCAGTTAAATAAGTACGAACAAAGGATGATGACGGATCAAAACAGTGCTCAGTATGTTGAACAAACATTCCTGAACAAGTAAACATTTCAATTCTCGATGATTGTTCAAGGGACTAACAAGTAAGTTGTACTTGAGATGAAATGAAATTAAGAGATAAGAGATGATTAATTCAATAGAAAATATGAATGTCAAGGTAATGAGTATCTCAGCATGCAATAACCAAAGAAGTATAAATAAGAAAAAACAGTGTTGAGTATATTAAATGAGCAATTACAAGCAAAGTAATGGCTCAGGATTTAATAACAAAACAATATGATTAACAAAGATCAACAAGAATATCAATGATGTACTTAGGTAAGGAGTACATCAAGCATGTGAGATTCAAATAAGTAAAATGGTATACCAACGGATAGATTACTTTCAAATGAATAGTAATAGGATGAAATAAAATACTGAATCGAATGGCTGGAGATATAGAATGAAATATAGAAGTCTCAAACCTTAACTCCAATAAGCGACATTGCTATAAGAAGCAAATATGAATGTTAAGAATAGAAACAATGTCAAATGAGTATAGGATCCATTAATCCAATAAGCAAAACTTTCAAGAAATAATTGATATGCTAGAAAAGTGTAACTCTCTCTCAAATAAGTGAGAATATAGTAGAAAAGAATAGTAAGACCACTAAAATAGGAAGCACAAAGGGGGTGTCCCACCTACACATTTAAATACCAACAAGTCAAATCCTACAATCTATCGTCCTCCAAAACAAGACACTAAGGAGATCTAGAGAATCCTAAGGAGTCATAACAATCACCAAACAAGATAAATCACTCCAAAATTTTATATTCCGTACCAGACCAACCACCAAACAAGATAAATCACCGATTACCCAACAAGATTAACTAATGAGGACTCCAAAATCTGATAACACAATATAGATTCATACTAACCCATTATAACACAAGAGAATCCCCAATCAACAATTTAGAAAGTCATACCACCTAGAACTCAAAAGCTCGATGTAAGCAAGTAAATGTTCAGTCACCAAAATGCATTCTTATTTCCTCAAATAATTCTATCTCCCAACAATTACATCTTCGAATAAAGTAACTTTAGTCAGGAATCACTCCAATTGGCTCCAAGGTTTAAAGATCAAAACTCCAAAATATCCATTAATAATATAGCAATCCCAAATAGGAGAAATATTCACATGTTATACCACACTTCATTCCACTCACAAATATATATCACTAAATCCAAAAATAATTTCACTCTAAAATAACCTCAAGGAAGTATAGTATGAGTTGAGACTCCAAAAGTGTCTAATCACAACCTCACGGAAACCTCAACTTATAATCCATCTCCAAGTAATAACAAGTTAAACATGGCAACAAAAGTAATTATAATCATCAAGATACATTGCTATTTCCTCGAACAACTTCATTCTCGCTAAAGGAACATCAAGAACAGATCCATTAAACTAAGACTAAAATCCATAAACAAAACAATTAAAATCTCACTGATAAACTACTAGAATAATGATAATTCAAAATCATGGCCTACCTCTATTTCCGAAAACTCTTGCAGTCATCCTTACTTTACCCAAAAGAATCACCCACTGTTATATCATATATACAATTATATCTCATGAAAACAAGTACCAACATATTACATGATTATCATATATTACAACATTATCACATAACACACAATTCAGCATATAAGAAGCCAACATCACATAAACAGGTTATATCACAGAAGTAAGTTATAAACAATTAAAGTCACATAAGCAACAAACTTCACATAAGACAAGTTGATCACGTAACTCACATTGGTCACTTAAAGTACATTGAGCACCTAAAGCACGTTGTTTCACATAAGCTAGTTATAAACAATTAAAACCACATAAACAACTAACTTCACACAGACACTTCAATCACATAAAACACATTTGTCACATAATACACATTAATCACAAAACGCATATTAACTACAATACAATGAGTACGTAAGACACGTTATCACATAAAACATATTGACCATATTAGTTCACTTAACGCAAAAAGCATATTGATCACATAGAAAGTTACACACATAAGTAAATTAATCACATAAACATATTAACATATGTTTCACTTTTCTTTCACTTAATACATAATTGCATGCTTAGACCACTACCCATATTCTGAGATACCCTGGCTGACAGCTAACATGCGCTCTGATACCACATAATGTCACGCCCCAACTTGACCCCTCCTACGATCAGTCAGGACGCAACAGAATTTCGGCGGTGTAACGACAGTAATTAAGACACCGAGGCTCTAAACCACCCTCTTCAAAACTCCTACAACCAAACTCCACAAACAATTCAACAATCCACTCCTCAATTAAGTTAACAACATACAACACAACCATATTATACAATAACCATTCTTTCAACAATCCATTCTTAGTTATACGCCTCCGTTCCAACATAATACATTAACTTTAATATACATTGCAATACATATTGAAACCAACTTAGCAACCTAATCATAATCAAAAGAAAGACTACTAAGTTTAATATACAATATAACAAAAGAGTACAACATCATAAATCAGGGACAAGACTCTGGCTCGTAGGACTCGTCCACATATGGCACATAATCCTCTTCTGGAGGCACGTACCCGTAATCCGGATCGGTAACACCTGTATGTATGCAATAATTGAGAATGAGCTTATAAAAAAACAAGCCCAGTGAGGATCCGATAGATCTCTAACAGTATTTACTATACTCCTTGGAAATGATCCTTTGAGCAGTAAACACACAATAAAACATCAATAACAATATAAACACATAAACTATATTGACCAATCAATAAAGGATACTTTAGTTGGTGTAGCTCCAAATGCCATCACGATCTCAACCAACTTCTTATCACCCCCATGACACACACACCCGAGGTACTTCACGATCCCTACACTCCGTGGCATCTCCGCCCATGCGAGATGAGGGTAGCCTCTGATAGCCATGCCGTTTTCAACTCGACGGCCCGATACCGCCTGAGAGGTGGCACACGCATATTAAGACTCAACAATAAAAATAAACATTCAATCACAAGAGGACAACCTTTTCTGTTGACTATGTCCCGGTTCATCAATAATCAATAATCAATAATCGATAATCAATTAATCATCAATCAATTAATAACATTTCAACAACGTAATATCAATTAATCAATTAACAATTAAACAACTAAGTTAGATGACAAAGTAGGCCACCCAACTTAACATGCATTAGACACACAACCAAACCCTAATGTAACCATCAATAACTCACAATTCAATCACTCAAACACCACCCGATCATCTAAAGGCATATAACAACATTTTAAAGAAAGACAACCAAAACTTCTAATTATCATAACTTACATTCTACTAATCCAAACAACTCCAAACCAGTTTCTATCACTCACCCACTCAATCAACTACATTAGCCCCCTCGGAAACCAACCAAAATACATCCAAATCAAGCCCAACAATCCTAAAACCTCAATGCACCTAGGCTGAAATTTCCAGACTTTCACACTAACATCACAATCAAAATTTTGGCATTACAACGGTACTACCCCATATTTAACAAACTTTTACAAATCGACGGCAATCGATTCCAACCACTACAACTCAAAATATTCAACAAATAGCCAACAACTCAACTTTTAATACTCCAAAATAAAAATTCATGCTACAACGGTTCAAATCTTATATAAACACATATAAACGATCCTTAGCTTGCATTGAGCAATAATATAGCATCAATTCGACTTTCTAACGGTTCAAAATTCAATTATATGCAAAAACATAAAAATGACATTTTGAGATATGGAATTTTCCTCTCACCTTTGATGTGTTTTAATGCAAGAAAGATGTATAATGGATTCCCAACAAGTGAAATCAAGCTTTGAATGAAGTGATTTGGACATGAATTACAAAATCTATGTGAAAAATACTTTGAAAAACCTTGAAAATGTCTTCTTTCTTCTCCCTCGTGGATTTTCAGTAATATGTGTGTAAAATGAGTGTGTTTTGTGAGCTTTTAATGTGTGTTGATGATATATTAAGCAAAGGTCAAACAAATAAAAGAAAGTCAAAGTTGACCCTTGGTTATTTTTATTGTTTTCTTGTCTTTTAATTCCATTTTAGTCTATTTCTTGCTCAAAACATTAATTTAAGACTTATACTATTTTAAGTAGTTTATTTTTAGGTGGCAAGAGTTTTCTGATGCAAAGACTTTCACTCGACTCGGCTAAAAATGCGATTTCTGCAAATGAAGGTAAAAAGTCATATTATTTGTTTTCAAATGTCTTTTGAAAGCACAATTAATCTAAAATCATTTAATACCACATATAAATACATTTATATTAATATATACTAGGTCAACAAAAGTCAATGTAAGAATCGGGTTTAGAAGAAATTAATATTTGGCTCAAAAATGTTACTTTTCGCCCGAAAGGTATATTTAAATTACTATTCCGTTTCAGAATCAATTTTTATGAAACATGGGTCTTATCCGAAAAGTAGATTTAAATTACTATTCCGTTTCAGAATCAATTTTTATCAAACATGGGTCTATTAATAATAGAGGACTAGGTTTTAAGACATTTAAAACACCCTTGTAAAAATTTTAGCGGAAAGGTGTTCAAAACACTATTCACAAAAATCGTCGATAAAATTTATGATGCCGTTTTTTATGAAAATTTCATGAATGCTGTGACGCCCGAGTTTTAGCCATGCATTCAATTAATGTTGCATCCCTTGTTTGCGCATTTCCTTATGTGTATTATTAACTGTCTTCTTAAATTACTATTCACTCCGTTTTTAACTTCATGCTATTAGCGAATTAGCATTTTTATTAAATCATATTAATTGTTAGAGTAGTGGGAAAAATGTGCATTTGAGATATAGGCGATAGGAGAGCTCGTTTAGAAAATGATTTTTGTAGTTGTATGAATAGTATTACGTAACATAACTTAGGGAATGAATTAGATAGCATTCATTTTACTATCTAGGATCGTTTTAAGCTAACTAAGCGCATTTAGTGAACCATTTAAGTAAGCAACTTAGCCCCATTTAATATATAACTCACACAACACACACATTAGCTCATAACTTAGCAAAAAAAAAAAAAAAGAGCATGCTGAAAACACTGTAGCAAATCCGAGAATTGCATAGGAGAAGAAATAGAGTTTTTTTGCTCAACAAATCCTCATTCCAAGCCAAGCCAAGCTAGGTGCAAGTGGTTTAGGGTGTCTACTAGCCTCCTAGGAGCTCCTACGCACATTGGTGAGGGATTTCACTGCTTATTTTCGCATTTTAAAATAGTTGCTATTTTCTTGATTTGTTGAAAATGTGTTCAAATGCTATTGTATTGATTATCTATGCTATTATACCTTGTATATGAGTGCTAGAGAACATATTTGAACCATTATTTCGCTTTTTAAACGGTTGTAATCGTTAGTTTAATTCATGAGGTGAATAGTGACGTTTTTCTAGGGTTTTGTATAATTACTCGAATTAGCTTGATTCAACACTCCTAATAGATGTCTTAGGTGCTAATGAAGGTAGTCTAATAGTCCCGTGCACTTGAATTGCTCTAAAATCGCATAAAACGTAAAATAGTCGACTTTAATAAAGGGGTTTCGGGATTAAGATGAATCCGAGTGGATTCGGGCTCTACTTTTGGTATCCTTAGGCTACCTAGGTGCTATAGAAGCTTTGCTAATCCTTGTTTGAAGCCCGGATGAGGTAGGTGTAGTGTAAAGCTATAAGAGGGAATTTGGGGCTTTCGAGGTTATTGCGGGTGTTTGAATGAGTTAGAGGGTTGAAAGGGTTCCTTGAGGGTTAGTTAGAAAGTTGGTAGAGTTTCCCTTTAAATTTGAATCATTAACTTTGGTTTGGAGGAGAAATAGCTTGAATAACAAAGGGGTTTAGGTGCAATTTCGGTTGTCTCGCGCTTCTAAGACCTTGGCATGACTTCTTGAATGTTTAAATGTAGTTTCAAGTTGGTGTGGAACTTTTGATGTAATTCTAATTATATCTTGTATATGCCATTTTGTAAAACTGCTTATTTGCTTGTATAAACTGCTTCTATTCTAACTGCATTGAGGCAACTTCGAGCTTAAAACTGTATTAATTGGAGAAGTATTAGGGGTTGAATTATATACCATTAGAAAGCCTTACGAGTCTAGTTTCTACAGCTTTTTACGGTGCATTAATCGGAGTTGTCTAGAGCAAGTTATGATCATTTTGGTGAGATGTGTCAGAAATGCCCTGTTACGCGAGAATCTGAATTTTGTTGTTATTTTGCTATAGTAATGATATAATTCAGTTCTAATTGGATGTATTCGATCAAGAACTTATTGTGTAGTGTCCTTGGATGATTAATAACGTAATGGGGCTCTTATAGTTATGTTGTTTTCATGAATTGTAATTGAAATCTAATTGCTAGTAAAGTTAATTTAAATTGAAAGCTATTCTATTCGACTGTGAATGAGAAATGCTAGTAGAGTTGTGATGGTCACCACCTTTAGACATAGGTAATGTTTCTATATATGCTAAACAATTCAACTGTTAGAATTAGTTGTTGTTATCAATGTGCAACTAGTGAACACTTAGAAAGGTCAAGTAAACTATGTAGAAGAATGTGTTTAATGCTTTTTGAAACTACATGTAAGGTTAATTGTAAGTTGATAGTTGTCTATTATATGTTAAATGTAATTAACTTAAGTTAATACTACTAGTGATATGTTAGAATCTTAGCTTGAAGTATAGTTATTTTACTAAAATAGTATGTTAGTTATTAAATGGTTGATAGTTAACTTTTCTATTAGTTGATAAATGCATTTCTTTCCCTATGTGCTAATGTTGAACTATCTTCTTAATTAACTTGTAGACTATTGAAAATATGGAATATATGTTAAGTTAAGGTATATAAAAGTGGTGTTTTGTTAACAATAGAATTCTAATAGATATTGTATATTTGCTAAATAAGCGAAGTTATAAGTTAGCTAACTTAAAATGAATGTTGTAGTTAAAGAGTAATTGAAGTAATGTTTGCTCATAGGTTCAAGGTGACTGGAAATGATGTGATTCAAACTTACATCTTTGACCTCGGTAGAGGTGAGGAAGACTTCATCCTTATGTGCATAATAGTTTATTTACTTGTACTTAGATTATGTGCACTTATTGTCTATATATTGTGTGTGAGGGAAACCTACTTTGTTGTCCCTCAACCATGTGTTTATTGATTTATACTATTGTTATCATTTTGAGTGCATTGCATCGTGGTTGCGCAACCATTCGGGCATGGTAGTGTCGGGGAAACCGGGCGGCATCGGGCTTGCCGGTCCACCTCGGCTACCATGGTTGCCCAGTCCCTCTCTCGCTTGGGATGCCGCCCAGGGAGAGTTGGGTCGTAGGATTTCGGGGTACATCCGGAGTACACCTATTTTGGAGTTATAAGGGGATGCCGGCTTATCGATATCAGTGTCATTATTACATCGAGATTTCAGTTCGTGGCGTCGCTGGTGTGCCTCTGCCCTTCGGGGTATTCGCTTAGCCGGGACGTTACAGAAGTCAAAGTGTATCGTATCCTTTTTAATGTGTAGTAACTTGTTGTTTTAATTGTTCTTTGGTTGTAAAATGCTTTATTTGTACTAACTGCTGCATTGCACGCCCTCAGTAGACCTTATCCCTCACTGAGCAATTGTGATTGCTCATACCTCGCTAAACATGTTTCAGGAAGTGCTGAGGGTGAACCCTAACTAGTTGAGGTGCTAGTGAAAGAGGAAAAAGTTCAGTCTGCGCCTTTGCCCTAGTTGTTGTGTGTTTGTTGTCTAAGGTGGATAAGCCTTCTTGTTGTTACATGGTGTACTTGTATTGCTATAGCATGATCTATTTTGTGGCCTTAAGGCTATGTATATTCTTGTAGTTGCAAGTTGAAAGCTGTTGGTTGTAATGTTAGCTTTGAGATATTATGGTTTGTAATAACTTTTAATTCTCCTTTTAGTTCTTGCATGCTCGGGGGTGTATGTGTAGAGGTGTTGATTTCAACTTCTAAAATTGCTCTAATGTTATCATAGGATGGCATGTTAAAAAGGTTTAATGAAAAGTTAAGTTGGGTGCATGCATGTGTGATTTGGAGCTGTTGTTTGTCTCCTGGCTTGGATGACCTTGAACCTTGGAATTTTAATTATAAAACTTGTTTTAGTATATTGTGGCTATTTTGAGCATTTACAGGTTTGAAAAATGTCCGCGGTACAGAGGAAACTCTATCCGTTTTTCCCTAAAATTTTGTGACCGGGTTTGGTATTGGGTTGAGAATAGCATGATTATTAGAGCCTCCGGTCTCGTGAGGGATTGGGGCGTTACAAATGCACACATATAATGTATTAGGAATATAAATCACATATTTAGCACATTCTAACTCATATAACACATAAACAGGTCAAATCACGCAAATCGAGGCAAAGACACACAAATCGAGATAAAGACAAAAACTAGGGTTTCATAGAACGCGTTCGAGTTATTGGCTCGTCCGACCCGGCAGCATTCATGAGTCACTCGTTTAACTGTCCCTCGGAGACAGGGTTGAGAAGTACCACGCATGGTTGTTCCCCATTATTTCCCTAGCGCGAGCCTTATTTTATTAGTTTAGTAAAGTCAAGTTTTGGCTCCCTAGAAAAAAAAATGGGGGGACTTCCGCAACGGGCTATGCCACCCAAACCAACTGAGGCAAGTCGCATCCGTCCCATTGCAAGCACCTATAATGTCATGATCCCATTGGTTTAGCCTTTTTTTCTTTGGTAGTTTAACGGATGGTCACCCCTCCAACAAGAAAAGGTATAAATATGGAAACTTCTCTGCCTTTCGGATCGGAGAATTTATGGAGGAAATCGGTTTTAAATTCCCAAAAATCGCACGATTATATAACCAAAGGGAATAGGCCGCGCCTAAAATCATCCCAAGCGCTTATAATGTGGCTACTAAGCTATTTCTTTGGAAAACTCCTAGTAAGATGAGAAATTCCCCGATAAAGTTGATAGTACCAAGTGAACTCATATTGGCCAAAGTGGAAGAGAAAAAAATGGTAGGGAAATTCGGCATGGTGCTCGCTAAACCTCTGTAATATCTAACAAGTCGAGTCTTATGTATGTCATATAGAACACCAACACATAGAAAAAGGGCTAAAGAAACCAGTCTATGACTTGACATCGGTAGAATGCTACCTCCAATTCCCTGTATGTTCGATAGCCAAAGATTCCTCCCCACTGATCAGAGTATGCCGATTACCCCCTGAACCGTACAAGATAGTCACTGTGACACCCCGATACCTCTCAAGACCGGGAGTTCTAACAATCAATCTATTCACAACCCAAACCCAAACCCGGGCAAGATTTTAGGGAAAGACGAACAGAGTCTCCCCTGTTTCTAGGCAAATTGCAAAACCTGTAATAGCATATAAATGGACCAACACCGTGTCCAACCATTCAACCACCTCAAGGTCATCCGAGCCTCGGTTCACAACAAGCAATTCACAAGTAAATATAAATTCAAGCTTAGCAATTAAACTACACCAACCTATTGCATAAAGTAGACTATCATGACTTTCTATCTTTTTCCCTTTTTGTCATTACAAATATATATTGAAGTTAAGCTATATTAACTAAATACATAATCTAATGAACTTAAATTACATCCCCTTTAACATTAAATACATATAATACATAAAAGCATACAACTTTACAACTTTGACAACTCCAGTCACATAGGCACGCAGGACCACACATCAAGCGTGGACTTTCACGAAATCACGAACTTTCCAGCTAACATGGCATTTCCTGAAATGTGGTGGTGAGGAGTGAGTATACACAACACGTATACTCAGTGAGGGCGAGACAGATATCGAGATGGAGAGAAAGAAGATCGTGCAATGCAAATAGGTACAATTAAGCAATACAATCAATAAAAGGCATTCAATATATATAACAATACAATAAACAATTAAGAAAAGCATTAACACAACCAATCAAAGCTATACCACACTTTGAAGGCTATGGATCACTCGAGCGAGTAATGTACCGATCAAGATTCCGATGACATTAACGATGACGCGCCGGCCCAAACCACCTTATAACACCAGTTTGGAATACCCCGGAAGTATCCATCGTTTCTACGACCCAAATCTCCCTGGGAGGCAACCCAAGTGAGAAATGGTATAGCAGCGGAGCTAGAGCAACCAACACTCGCAACCCGAGGCCACCCAGAGAGGCCCATCACTCACCCCCGAGACACTATGCAATGCAAGACTCGATACAAGGCGATGAGCGAGCGATATCAAGTATTCTCAACAATTGATAAACATTTCAATCAATAATCAACTCTAACAAGCGTAATAAGCATTAACAAGCATTTACAATCAAACAAGTGACAAAAACAACACCAACTAACATTATCAAGCATTAGCAAGTATTCTATAGGCATTAAAAGCATTCTATAGGCAACATAAGCATTCTATAATCAATATAAACATACTATAAGCAATATTCTAAGAAAACACACAAAATCACAAAAATGACCCCAACTTCAAAACACTACTACTTTCAAACGAGCCACGAGCTTTGGAAACCGACTTCACCAATCCTCCTAGGTCACCATAAGGCACGTCTAAAGACCCTGGAACCCTACTTTACCCTAAAATTCACACAAAGTCCCGAATTTCCCTTTTGCTCGTTTGAACTACAACTATATCAGCCAAACACCCAACCAACGCCATAATCGCACCAAAAGTGCTTCCATGGCCTCCCGAAACAATGCCAACACGCAATATGAGAAAACGCTAAACTCGACCTAAACAACCCCGACTTTCACCAAGCCGTTTTTATCCGTTTTTCTATTACACATTCCAATTAAACCACACATTTAGGCATTCTAGCATATCTAGCACATTTCTACATCAACGGACAGCATAACATCACAACTTTATCGTTTCAAGGGTTTACTATTCATTAATTACTATTCATTAGTCAATTTAAATTGCAATTTCGATTTTCAACTGCAGAAAATGCTAAAAAGCTATAAATACATGTTCTACAATCAACAAGGAACATTCTTTAAGCAACAAAACGATTAAAACAACAATCTACGCATAAGTTCTAAAAATTAAAGTTTAGATATACATTTTTCAAATGCGCAAATAACGATGAAACCCTCACCTTAGACGCTCCTAGACGCTAGGGAAACCACGATGGATGCCTCGGAAACCACCCCGCACAAGCTCACGCGATGAAATGAAGATTTGAAGTTGAAATGTTTTTTTTTTCCTCCATGGTTTCAGCCATGGCTCTTATTTTTCTGGTTTTTGCTCTTTTGTTTCGTATTTAAACTTAAATAAAAGATGACAAATGGTCAAAGCTTCGGTCAACCCGCTAAACCAAAACAGCTATGCGCGACCTTACGAAAACGACCATAACTTCTTCTAGAAAACTCCAATTCACGAACGGTTTGAAGCCTCAGAAACTAGACTCATAGAGCTTTGCAACCATATATAATTTGCTACCTAACTCTTCCCCAATTGGTTCAGATTTAATTCCAAAGTTGACCCAAAATTTGACTAACTTAACATTGCATTTTTTTATTTCTAATCCCAAGTTTGCCCTTTATTAAACATTTCAAAAATTTTCACCTTGTCCTAGTTGGTCACTGTAGATGAAAAGTCAACTAGTTTGGTCAAAGAAGGTGAAAGGTCAATAAAATGCAATTTAAATGAACTTTAAATGCTATTGAATACATGCCAGGTTCGGGGTATCACATCCTTCCCCCCTTAAAACAATTGCGTCCTCTCAATTCTTCTTCCAATAGAACTCAGCATCATCTGAAATCCAATTCTCACTAATCTTCATCGGTTGAAGAATCTCGTTGACATGAATACCGAAGAAGAATAAAATTCCAACCAAAAGCGCCGAGATAATACCAATAAAGACCTAAGCAAAGATACTGTAGATAAAATCACATCACATATTAATGATAAGAAGAATACCGAATGAATACCCCATACACGAATCTCGAGTAGAAGTTCAACTATTATTGCCCGAGAATTCCCAAACAAGAAGCCAAATAAAGGCTCAAACAAAGGTTCCATCCAGAGGTCCAAATAAGTACCCCACTGGTCATGAATTTCATAGAAGAATACCCAGTTAAGAGTGCTGAAGAAAATACTAAGAACCCAATCAAATATATTTCAAAGTTTTAAAGAAGCCTTCCAAATAATAACCCCATGGGACACCCAATTAGATTCTGAGTTTTGCTATCAAATGCTGAGAGGAATGTCAAAGGAAATAGCAGAGAAAATATAATGTGCCCAATAAAACAACCAAGTTGAATAACAAACATAGTTTCCCACCAAAGCCAAACTCTGAGGCCTCTTCACTATTTGCCAAGTGAAAACTTCATGCAACCTGGCCAATAAGGAAAATACCAATAGAACGCCCAATAAGAATTTCAAAGAATACCCTAAGTAGTATTATACAATAAGTCTGATAGGAACTCCAAATACCAAACCTACTGAGGAACACTGAAGAAGATATCCGAAACAATGCTCCAATAAGAAAGTAGCCAAGTTTGCCTAATAAGTAAATATTAAATAATTGGCCACTGAGAATTCCAGAAAGTACCATTGAAGAATTTCCAATCAAGGATGCCAGTATCACACCAATAAAGACCGAGACACATATACCATAGATATTACTGTGCAGTAAGGCCGATTAAAATCCCAATAGCCAAATCCACCGAGAAATGCCAACAAAAGTCTCCAAAGAATACCCATTAAGAAAACCAAGAATGCTCAAAAGAATAACCAAATAAAACCCCAAGAGAAAGCTACCCTTTCACAACTGTTAAGCACAGAAGAGGACCATAGAGATTCGCCAATAACCGAGCTCCAAAAGCAAACACCAATTCCCAAATAAAGGCTAGTCAAATGCCATTCATTTCTTGCCAATCCATACACCTTGAAAAGCCAGCGGTGAACCACTTTCTTCAGGGGAGGAAGAGGACTTACTTACCATTTCCATAGGACATGTATGAATGCCAATATATCACAATTATACAAATGCCTTAAACTATTATGCAAGCAAGTTTGTAAAACAGTTTATTCAACAAAGTCACTCAAGCACGGCAATCAAGTCAAGCACAACATAATCAATTCAAACCACGGCATAGCTAATTCAAGACATTCTATACACACATTACAAGTAATACTTCAAGCAACTAACAATTCACGAGGTCGATTCGATTCACGAGGTCAATTCAATAAGTCAATTCGATAGACAACTAGACATTTCACCTTTCTTGAGAAACATTTAACACATAACACATAACTATATCACATAAGTGCTTACATTCAAGTCAAGACACACAATCTCACATACAAGCATACATTTTCAAGACACACTTATCAAGCACACATTCAAGGACCACTACCCACCAGGCCGAGGACGCTGTCACGGCTTATGAGCTAGACAAGCTCTGATACCACCTGTGACACCCCGATCCCTCTCGAGACCGGGAGTTCTAACAATCAATCTATTCACAACCCAAATCCAAACCCGGGCAAGATTTTAGGGAAAGACGGACAGAGTCTCCCCTGTTTCTAGGCAAATTGCAAAACCTGTAATAGCATATAAATGGACCAACACCGTGTCCAACCATTCAACCACCTCAAGGCCATCCGAGCCTCGGTTCACAACAAACAATTCACAAGTAAATATAAATTCAAGCTTAGCAATTAAACTACACCAACCTATTGCATAAAGTAGACTATCATGACTTTCTATCTTTTTCCCTTTTTGTCATTACAAATATATATTGAAGTTAAGCTATATTAACTAAATACATAATCTAATGAACTTAAATTACATCCCCATTAACATTAAATACATATAATATATAAAAGCATACAATTTTATAACTTTGACAACTCAAGTCACATAGGCACGCATGACAACCCTTCAAGCACGGTGTGGTAACACAATCCCACATCGAAAAATTAGGAAGTGGTACAGCTGGTTATAAAGGTTCAAGTCCTTGTAACAGCCAGGAGCGCTTTTCACGTGGGAGACCACGTGAGGAACAAAACCGTGAGAGTATTGGTTCCCTTCGGGGCTTGCTCAAAGCGGACAATATCCTGGTAGTATCGACTCGTGCGCCCCTTCGTGGGAATAGTGATCGGGTCGTTACAAATGGTATCAAAGTCTACCACGTGCGAACGTGGCGTTGTGACGTTAGCCCGCGAGGGCGCGTGCCTCTTATGGGGGGTGGAGTGTGGTAACACAATCCCACATCGAAAAATTAAGAAGTGGTACAGCTGGTTATAAAGGTTCAAGTCCTTGTAACAGCCAGGAGCGCTTTTCACGTGGAGACACGTGAGGAACAAAACCGTGAGAGTATTGGTTCCCTTCGGGGCTTGCTCAAAGCGGACAATATCCTGGTAGTATCGACTCGTGCGCCCCTTCGTGGGAATGGTGATCGGGTCGTTACAAATGGTATCAGAGCCTACCACGTGCGAACGTGGCGTTGTGACGTTAGCCCGCGAGGGTGCGTGCCTCTTAAGGGGGGTGGAGTGTGGTAACACAATCCCACATCGAAAAATTAGGAAGTGGTACAGCTGGTTATAAAGGTTCAAGTGCTTGTAACAGCCAGGAGCGCTTTTCACGTGGGAGACCACGTGAGGAACAAAACCGTGAGAGTATTGGTTCCCTTCGGGGCTTGCTCAAAGCGGACAATATCCTGGTAGTATCGACTCGTGCGCCCCTTCGTGGGAATGGTGATCGGGTCGTTACACATGGACTTCCATGAAATCACGAACTTTCCAGCTAACATGGCATTTCCTGAAATGTGGTAGTGAGGAATGAGTATACACAACACGTATACTCAGTGAGGGCGAGACAGATATCGAGATGGAGAGAAAGAAGATCGTGCAATGCAAATAGGTATAGTTAAGCAATACAATCAATAAAAGGCATTCAATATATATAACAATACAATAAACAATTAAGAAAAGCATTAACACAACCAATCAAAGCTATACCACACTTTGAAGGCTACGGATCACTCGAGCGAGTAATGTACCGATCACGATTCCGATGACATTAACGATGACGCGCCGGCCCAAACCACCTTATAACATCAGTTTGGAATACCCCGGGAGTAACCATCAATTCTACGACCCAAATCTCCCTGGGAGGCAACCCAAGCGAGAAAGGGAATAGCAACGGAGCTAGAGCAACCAACACTGGCAACCCGAGGCTACCCAGAGAGGCCCATCACTCTCGCGCGAGACACTATGCAATGCAAGACTCGATACAAGGCAATGAGCGAGCGATATCAAGCATTCTCAACAATTGATAAACATTTCAATCAATAATCAACTCTAACAAGCGTAATAAGCATTAACAAGCATTTACAATCAAACAAGTGACAAAAACAACACCAACTAACATTATCAAGCATTAGCAAGTATTCTATAGGCATTATAAGCATTCTATAGGCAACATAAGCATTCTATAATCAATATAAACATACTATAAGCAATATTCTATGAAAACACACAAAATCACAAAAATGACCCCAACTTCAAAACACTACTACTTTCAAACGAGCCACGAGCTTTGGAAACCGACTTCACCAGTCCTCCTAGGTCACCATAAGGCACGTCTAAAGACCCCAAAACCCTACTTTACCCTAGAATTCACGCAAAGTCCCGATTTCTCCCTTTGCTCGTTTGAACTACAACTATATCAACCAAACACCCAACCAACGCCATAATCGCACCAAGAGTGCTTCCATGGCCTCCCGAAACAATGCCAACACGCAATACGAGAAAATGCTAAACTCGACCTACACGACCCCGACTTTCACCAAGCCGTTTTTCTCCGTTTTTCTATTACACATTCCAATTAAACCACACATTTAGGCATTCTAGCATATCTAGCACATTTCTACATCAACGGACAGCATAACAGCGCAACTTTATCGTTTCAAGGGTTTACTATTCACTAATTACTATTTATTAGTCAATTTAAATTGCAATTTCGATTTTCAACCGCATAAAATGCTAAAAAGCTATAAATACATGTTCTACAATCAACAAGGAACATTATTTAAGCAACAAAACGATTAAAACAACAATCTACGCATAAATTCTAAAAATTAAAGTTTAGATATACATTTTTCAAATGCGCAAATAACGATGAAACCCTCACCTTAGACGCTCCTAGACGCTAGGGAAACCACGATGGATGCCTCGGAAACCACCCCGCACAAGCTCACGCGACAAAATGAAGATTTGAAGTTGAAATGTTTTTTTTTTTTTTCCTCCATGGTTTCAGCCATGGCTCTTATTTTTCTGGTTTTTGCTCTTTTGTTTCGTATTTAAACTTAAATAAAAGATGACAAATGGTCAAAGCTTCGGTCAACTCGCTAAACCAAAACAGCTATGCGCGACCTTACGAAAACGGACATAACTTCTTCTAGACTCATAGAGCTTTCCAACCATATATAATTTGCTACCTAACTCTTCCCCAATTGGTTCAGATTTAATTCCAAAGTTGACCCAAAATTTGACTAACTTAACATTGCATTTTTTTTATTTCTAATCCCAAGTTTGCCCTTTATTAAACATTTCAAAAATTCTCACCTTGTCCTAGTTGGTCAATGTAGATGAAAAGTCAACTAGTTTGGTCAAAGAAGGTGAAAGGTCAATAAAATGCAATTTAAATGAACTTTAAATGCTATTAAATATATGCCAGGTTCAGGGTATCACAGTCACCACCTATCATACGGCTTTCTAACTTAACTTCTTTTTTTGGTCGTTCTGCTCTATTGATCGAGGGTAGTATAAGAGATCTGTAACCCCCCAAAATTATTTACATAATAATGGTTCCTGCTTCCTACCCATAGTTAGCATGTATCTCCCGCCCTAACTCTATCTTCCTTATCAGTGAACCGAAACATAGTGCATAGGTTCCTTCGATGTAGCGGGGACGAGATAAGGTGACATACTACGATCATGTACAGAAGTGCTGCCCTTCGTCTTGGCAATGTGGAACCTCTCAACTGCTCTCATATTTGTATGGGGTCCTATCGGGATAGTTAGGCCCAAGCCTTTCCCCTATCCCTCCTTCCATAAGACCCTATTTCCCCCTCGGGAAAGATAAAGAAGAGAAGAAAGGATTCCTTTTTTTCTTTCATGTGAACGGGGGTTGGTGGGGCTTATATCGAAAGGTTTTTCGTGCTATACACCACGTTGAGAAAGAGCAACCTTCTTTGTACCTTAGTATTTTTTTACCTCGAAAGGGAGGTCCTCCTTATGATGCTATGGACGGTTGTTCGAAGTACAAGGGGCAATATCGAACTCGGATAGGATAGGATTGTGCATGTCGGGCCTTTCGGGTGTCATTTTTTAGGCGAGTTTACTGGACCTTCGGCCCCTAGGCCATAATATTTTGTTATGTTCTACTACTGTTATGCCAAAAATCAAAGGTTTCACACGAGTTCTATTCTATGGCGTGGTGGCAGGACCGCTAGGGGAGTGGCTTCGGGTATAGATAGGGTTAAATCTGCAGGGGTCATGCAAATACATAGGCCCCTTCGCTTATCTTTTGGTGGTTTAAAAGGCGCTTTCCGATCTACGATCCCTCGGAGCGAAGGGTTAAGCAGGTAGTATGGGCCCTCTGACTTCCAGCTATGTGCTTTGTGGCTCCCGCGAAGCGAATAAAGGAAAGCTCGAAGAGCTTACGCTTACTCTTAGCCTCTTTGATTGGTAGACGGATGGGCTAAGCCTCCTACTTAAGATTCAATCCATAAGGCTAATTTTATGCTGTCGTGATGCTTTAGTTAGGCCAACTACTATAGGCTAGCTACTTTTATCTTCTATAGTGGCCCTTCGACTTTGGTCTAGTTTTAGTTTGTATTGGTACTGAATGAGCATATCAAACAAAGGCGAGTAGTATAAGCCCATCTCCGGCCTGGGAAAACCAACGAACTCTATAAGCTAGGGCTTTGTTCACCTTTGGACACGAAGACTATTCCGTTCTCAGCGGAAACCCGCCTTAGGGATTGAACGACAATAAGATAAGTCGACGTTCAATCTAAGACAGGGCTGAGCGCTAATAGCTTGTAGTGAACAGCCCCTTTATGAAACCAACTGAAAGCAGCCTTTGGTACTTAAGTAGTTACGGTTTGGAACCCTTGCAACTATGATACAAAGTCGCTTGCTTATTGCCAAACCCTTCGCCTTCTTTTGAATGACAGTAGGTCGCGACTCTTGTATTCTAGATATACGGATAGAATAGATGTTTATGGATAGACGGACATTCCATTGATTCTTAGTTTTTTGACTGAAAAAGCTCGTCGATCCAAATGAATCATTCTTCTGGCCTCTCTTCGCTCCCCGCCCCGAAACTAATCCAAGGCACAACGCCCATTTGCTTCGCGCGCGGGAAGGCAACGAAGCTTAGTTTATGAGACCGCAACAGAATGGAGCAGCCGCGACACTAAGTTCCTTAACTTTGCTGGATCTCGCTGATGCCACCTAAATGGTAGGTAGGTGAAAAATGTGTGACGTTTGGAGTTGTCATTTGTGCACCTGTCCCTAAATGGAAGAATGAGTGATCAGTTTCCCAGCATATCATGGCCTTACTACTCGGTCCCCGATGGCCAGCGGGGGATTTGGTATAGCAACTAACGTTCATTTGGACTACACGTTCACACTGGACTGGACACATGTTAGCTATAGGAAGTATGGATCTGAAAGTGACTTCGGTACGCCAGTTTAGGCTCAATTCCTCACTTTACGTTAGTGGACCTACAGGTCAGGCCGGGGCTGTGACGCCCGAGATTTAGCCATGCATTCAATTACTGTTGCATCCCTTGTTTGCGCATTTCTTTCTATATCATATTAACTGCCTTCTTAAGTTACTATTCACTCCATTTTTAAACTGCATTCTATTGGTTAATTAGCATTTTTATTAAATCATATTAATTGTAAAAGTAGTGGGAAAAATGTGCAATTGAGCTAGAGACGATAGGAGAGCTCGTTTAGAAAATGATTTTTAGTAGTTGAATGAATAGTGTTACGTAACCAACTTAGAGTTTAATTAGCTAACATTAATTTATGCTTAGGACTTGTTTCTAACTAGCTTGACTCACATTTTGACCATACACTTAAATTAAAACAACTCACCTAAGCTTATATAACACACACACAACTCACCTTATATCATAACTAGCAAAATCAAAACAAAAAAATGCTGAAATTTACTATAGCATAGCCGACAGCCCTTCTCTTGCTCCTTGAGGATTTTTGCTTCTTCAAATCATCAAATCAAGCCACTCCAAGCCTTGAGCAACTAGTGTAGGGTGTTTGCAAGCTTCCTAGGTGCTCCTACGTGCATTGGTGAGGGATTTCACGGCTTATTTTTGTATTTCTAAATATTTGCTATTTTCTTGATTTGTTGAAAATGTGTTCATATGCTATTGTATTGATTATCTATGCTATTATACCATGTATATGAATGCTAGAGAACATATTTGAGCCATCGTTTCGCAATTTAAACGGTTAGAATCGTTAGTTTGATTTTTAGGGTGAATAGTGACGGGAATTCTAGGGTTTTGTGAAATCGCGCGTTTTAACTTGATTCAATGCTTCTAATAGATGCCTTAGGTACTAGTGAAGGTAGTCTAATAGCCCCGTGCACTTGCATTGTCCTAAAATCGCATAAAATGTAAAATAGTCGACTTTAATTTGGGGCTTTCGGGGTTAATGCGAATCCGGGTGGATTCGGGCTTCAATTCTAGTATTCTTAGGCTACCTAGGTGCTATAGAAGCCTTGATATCCTTTGTTTGAAGCCCGGACATTGTATGTGTAGTTTAAAGCCATAAGAGGGAATTTGGGGCTTTCGGGGTAATCACAGCCATTTGAATGAGTTAGAGGGTTGAGAGGGTACCTTGAGTATTAGTTAGAAGGTTGGGATAGTTTCCTTTGAAAATGGAATCATTAACCTTGGTTTGGAAGAGAAATAGTTTGAAAAACAAAGGGGTTTATGTGCTATTTCGGTTGTCTCATACTTCTAAACCCATGGTATGACTTCTTGAGTGTTTATATGTGATTTTAAATTGATTTGGAGCTTTTGGTATGATTCTATGCTTATTTTGTATATGTTCCTTTGTAAACTGCTTATTAGCTTCTAGAATTGCTTCTACCCTAATTGCATCGAGGTCAACCTACTTTGTTGATCCTCCTATGTGTTAATGCTTATATTATTGCTATTAACTTGCCATTGTTAAGTGCATTGCATAGTGGTTGCGCAACCATAGGGGCAGGGGCCGATGTCTTTAATATCGGCTGGGCGGCAGAGGGCTTGCCGGTGGATATTCAAACTCTGTGCCCTAGTCCCTCATTCGCCTGGTTCGGAGATTGCCAGGGGATGTTGGGTCGTAGGATTATCGGGCTCCATCCGGAGTATACCCACTGGAGTGTTTGGGGATTATGCCGGCTTATCGTGATCGTGCTCGTGGTTCGTGGATCGTGAATGAAGACCAGTGAATATTGGTGTATAAGGGATTGTGTGAAATGTATCCTTTTAAATGTGTGGTTACTTAAGTTATCATTGTTTCTTAAATTGTCTAAGTGATATTGTTGTATAACTGTATTATCTGTTGCATTGCACGCCCCGAGACTATATCCCTCACTGGGCAACAGTGGTTGCTCATACCTCGATATATGTTTCAGGAGACACTGAGGGTGATCCCCAGCTTGTTGAGTTAGTTGAGGAAGAAGAAGTTCAGATTGATCCTTTACCTTAGTTGTTGTGCCTGATAGCTTGAGGTGGTTTAATTTCTTGCTGCTTTGTGGAAGGCTCAACTGTTTATCTTATGTCCTATTTTGTGGCCTAAGGGCTATGTATATATTGTTGTGTATAGTGGAAGGACAGTAGATTGTGGTGTAGTATTGGAAGCCTATGTCTTGTAATAACTATGTTTTTGCCTTTATTCACTTTGCATGCTTGGGAGTGATTGGCTTAAGGTAGAAATGTGTTATCTTTTAATTATGTTTTATTGATATCCTAGAATGTCATGGCTACTAGACTATGTTGTAAACAAATTTCTTGCATGCTTGTGTGGTTTTGGTATTGTTGTTTGCTTCAAGGCTCGGATGGCCTTGAATCTTTACATATATAGCCATGGAAAGTTTGCTTACCTTGTAATTACCTTATTTGTAAGTTTACAGGTTTTCAGAATGTCCACGGTACAGGGGAGACTCTGTCTATGTGTCGGGTCCGGACTTAGCCTTTAGCTTGGGGGTTGGGTCGGGGCGTGACATTTAAGTGGTATCAGAGCTATAGATTGCATGAAGCCTGGTTAAATTTCTCGGTCTGTGGGTAGAGATTTGTTATGTGACTTTGTGAATACATGAGTCTTCGATTTTGATTTGCCTAAGTGAAATTTGAATTAGGAATGAACATGCTAGCATGGAAATAGAATATCAAGAGTCTAGAATGTCAAGTATGATCTAGTGATTTATGTGTACTTCAAGAATGTGGAATATCTATTTGAACTTCTATGTACTTGACTTTATGTGAATCTATTTGGACTTTTCTTTATGTGTTTACTTATAAATTGCATATATACATATGTATACCTGTCATAACACTTTGCATTCTAGCTATTCGAGATGGGGCCCCGCCGTCGTACTGAAAATCCGAATGTTGATGGAGAACCCGAGGGGTTTCATGGGCAAGAAGCTGAGGTGGCAGAAAATGCACCGCAGGTTCAAGAACCGAGCACTGCACAGATCTTGGCCACGATGGCCACTGCTATGAACACTATCGCCCAGTTTGTGACACAGCAGGGTCAGCCAGGGGTCGTTGGAGGTAATCAGGCTGCGAGAGCCGGAGGTAGTGGCCCTACCGGAGGGAATCTGTATGATCGGTTTATTCATCATGGGGCCTATACTTTCTTTGGAGAACCGGACGATATGAAGGCTGAGATCTGGCTAAGGAAGTTTGAGAGAGTGGCAGCAATACTCGAGTGCCATGATGACAGGAAGATTACTTATGCCACTTTCCTTCTTGAGGGTGATGCTGAAGATTGGTGGCGTACCGTCAGTGAGAAATGGGAAGCTGAGGGGGTTCATCATTCGTGGGCCGACTTTATCCGAGAATTCCGAGACAAGTATATATCGGTGGTTGCCCGCGAGAGGCGTGAAGCAGAGTTCATAAACTTGAAGCAGAGAAGTATGACGGTAGATCAATATGAGGCTACTTTTACCAGGCTTTCCCGTTATGTGCTAGCTTTGATTCAGCCGGAGGACATGAAGATCCAGAGGTTCATCCTGGGTTTGAGGAGAGATATTATGCTGAATTTGTCTGTAAATGATTTTCCTAATTATGCTGCAGTAGTCTGAGCCACCTCGAGATATGAGAAACGCAAGGCCGATGTATTAGCCGAGACTAGTCAATCGAGTAAGCGGTTTCAGTCTCAGAGTCAAGGGTACCAGGGGCAGGCTATATCAGTTGGGCAGAGTTCACAGCCGAGGCAGACTCAGAGTTATACAGGGCCTACTCAGACTCAGACACGACCAGTTCAGAGTCAGACTCAGAGTCAGTTCCGTCCAGTAGTTTCCCGTTCACAGCAGGGTAGTTCAGCTACCTCTACTTACAGAGCTCCTTCGGGAGGCACTGTTGCAAGACGTCACCAGCAGTGCAGCTTCTGTCAGCGTCAGGGCCACACTGAGGATGTTTGTTGGAAGAAACATAACAAGTGTACAGGTTGCGGCAGTGATCAGCATAGGGTTAAGGACTGTCAGAAATTTAAGAACCCTAGGGGTCAGACGTCAGCTCAGAACTCTCAGACCAGGGCACCAGCTGCCGCACCACCACCACGAGGTCAGGCCCGTGTATTTGCTTTGGATGCTGAGGAGCTTCCGGATACAACCGCTGTGGTAGAAGGTATTTTTTTTCTTAATGATCAATCAGTTAAGGTTTTAATTGATTCCGGGGCTTCGTATTCTTTTATTACTCCTACTTGTGCACAAAATGCTAAATTGGAACATGATAAACTGTTGCATGAGATTGTGGTTTATACTCCTATGGGTCCAAAGTTTGTTACTAGATCTATTTGCAGAGTATGTAGTATATTTATTGAGGGTCGTGTTTTTCCTGCTGATTTGATTATCCTGCCCTTCAATGACTTTGAAATTATATTAGGAATGGACTGGTTAAGTAAATATTATGCTCAGCTTGATTGTAGAAAGAAGATTGTGTATCTAGAAATGCCTGACCAGCCTGTACTTAAAATAGTTGGTAGTAGAAAATCTACGGGAACTCCTATTATTTCTTCTATTAGGGCATCTAAATTATTGAGCAAGGGTTGTGAGGCTTATCTTGCATATTTGATTAATCAACCTGGGGATCAATTGAAATTGAATGATGTACCTATCGTGAGGGAGTTTCCGGGGGTCTTTCCTGAGGAATTACCTGGGTTACCGCCTGATAGAGAGATAGAGTTCATGATTGATTTATTGCCAGGGACTTCACCTATCTCTAGGACTCCGTACAGGATGGCTCCACCTGAGTTGCAGGAATTGAAAGTTCAATTGCAGGGCTTGCTTGAGAAGGGATTCATTCAGCTGAGTTCTTCGCCTTGGGGTGCGCCAGTCTTATTTGTTAAAAAGAAGGACGGATCTCTTCGCCTATGCATTGATTATCGGGGTCTTAATCAGGTAACCATCAAAAATAAATATCCTTTGCCTTTAATTGAAGAGTTATTTGATCAGTTGCAAGGCGCCAGGGTATTCTCTAAATTTGATCTGAGGCAGGGCTATTATCAGCTGAGGATTAAGAAAGATGATGTTCCTAAAACTGCTTTCAGAACTCGATATGGCCATTATGAGTTTGTAGTCTTGCCATTTGGTCTTACTAATGCTCCCGCCGCATTCATGGATTTAATGCAGAGGGTATTCCGTCCTTATCTGGACCAATTTGTGGTCATATTCATTGATGATATTCTTGTCTATTCTAAATCTGAGGCGGAACATGAACAGCATCTCAGAATTGTGTTGCAGACTCTTCAGGAGCATCAGTTGTTTGCAAAGTTTAGCAAATGTGAATTCTGGCTTAAGCAAGTTGCTTTTCTGGGCCATATTATCTCGCAGGATGGTATTTCTGTTGATCCAGTGAAGATCGAAGTTGTGTTATCTTGGAAACGACCTGAAACTGTAACAAAGATTCGTAGCTTCCTTGGTTTAGCTGGGTATTACCGGAGATTTGTCAAAGATTTCTCTAAGATTGCAGGGCCCTTAACTCAACTTACTTAGAAGAAAACAGTATTTGACTGGAATGATAAATGCGAGGCCAGCTTCTAGGAATTGAAGAAGAGATTGACTATAGCTCCTATTCTTACTTTACCTGAGGGTTATGATAATCTGGTGATCTATAGTGATGCTTCGAAGGAAGGTCTGGGTTGTGTATTGATGCATAATGGCAGGGTTATTGCTTATGCTTCCAGGAAACTGAAGCCTTATGAACTCAACTATCCGACTCATGATCTTGAGCTTGCCGCTATCATTCTTGCATTAAAGAAATGACATCATTATCTTTGGGGCAACAAGTTTGAAATCTTTACATATCATAAGAGCTTGAAATATCTATTTTCACAGAAAGAGTTGAACATGAGGCAGAGGCATTGGCTGGAATTACTTGAGGACTATAACTGCACTATTAACTATCTTCCGGGTAAGGCCAATATTGTTGCTGATGCTTTGAGCCGAAAGGCTACTGTTGCTAGCTTGATTATCAAGAATTGGGAATTCATGGAAGAATTATGCTTGTGGAAGCCTAGTACTTCAAATTCTGGTATTCAATTCGCAAGTTTACAGATTCAATCTCTGTTATTATCCAGGATTCGAGAAGCTCAATAGGCTGATCTTCAATTGTTGAAAGTCTTAGAGAATTCTAAAGGGGGAGAGTCGGATTTCAAACTGCACGACGATGGCATTCTCAAATTCAAAGGTAGAATCTGTATTCCGAATGATCCAACTTTGAAGAAGGATATTCTTGCTGAGGCACACAGTTCTAGATATACTATCCATCCAGGCAGTACTAAAATGTATAAAGATTTGAAGCAGAATTTTTGGTGGAATAATATGAAGAGAGAGATTGCTGACTATGTTGCTCGATGTCTTACTTGTCAGAAAGTTAAAGCAGAACACCAGAGACCTGCAGGGTTGTTGCAGCCTTTGGCTATTCCTGTTTGGAAATGGGATCATATTAACATGGATTTCGTATCAGATTTACCGAGGTCTTCGAAGGATAATGACTCAGTTTGGGTTATTGTGGATAGATTGACCAAGACTTCTTACTTTATTGCTAAAAAGAAGTCTGATTCTCTTGATAAGCTAGTAGAGTTGTATATTGAGAATGTTGTCCGACTTCATGGAATTCCAAAGAGTATTGTGTCAGATAGAGATCCCAGATTCACATCTCAGTTCTGGTAGAAGATTCAGAAAGCTTTGGGCACGAATTTGAATTCCAGTACAGCTTATCATCCTCAGACAGATGGTCAATCCGAGAGAACTATCTTAATCCTCGAGGATGTGTTGCGGGCTTGTATTCTGGACTTCGGTAAAAGTTGGGAGAAGTATTTGCCACTCGCAGAGTTCGCCTATAACAATAGTTATCAAGCTACTATTGGTATGGCACCTTATGAGGCATTGTATGGGCGTAAATGCCGGTCTCCTCTCTACTGGGATGATGTTGGTGAAATGAAGACTATCGACCCTACTCTCTTACCTGAAATGAACAAAATGATTGATCATCTGCAGCTTATCAGAAAAAGGATGCTTACAGCTCAGAGTCGGCAAAAGAGTTATGCAGATAGACGCCGTCGTGATCTGAAATTTGTCGTGGGGGATCGAGTATTTTTGAAAATCTCTCCTCGCAAGGGTTTGATTCGGCATGGTAAAGGAGGTAAACTCAGTCCTCGATATGTAGGACCATTTGAGTTAACTGAAACTGTTGGTGATTTGGCTTATCGTCTAGCTTTACCTCCCAGTCTGGGCAGAATTCATGATGTATTCCATGTTTCTATGCTTCGGAAGTATCAGCCAGATCCCTCTCACATACTTGAGCCGGAACTGCTAGAGATCAGTGAAACTTTGACCTACACAGAGAAACCTCTTCGAATTGTTGATCAGAAAGTTCAGGAGTTGAGGACTAAAAGCATTCCGATGGTTAAAGTTCTGTGGGATCATCACGGAGTAGAGGATGCGACGTGCGAGAGAGAGGATCAGATGCAGGAACGGTATCCAAAGTTATTCACCGAATCATGTAAGAATTGCGTGGATGCAATTAGTTTAAGGGGTAGAGGATGTGACGCCCGAGATTTAGCCATGCATTCAATTACTGTTGCATCCCTTGTTTGCGCATTTCTTTCTATGTCTTATTAACTGCATTTTTAAGTTACTATTCACTCCATTTTTAAACTGCATTCTATTGGTTAATTAGCATTTTTATTAAATCATATTAATTGTAAAAGTAGTGGGAAAAATGTGCAATTGAGCTAGAGACGATAGGAGAGCTCGTTTAGAAAATGATTTTTAGTAGTTGAATGAATAGTATTACGTAACCAACTTAGAGTTTAATTAGCTGACATTAAATTATGCTTAGGACTTGTTTCTAACTAGCTTGACTCACATTTTGACCATACACTTAAATTAAAACAACTCACCTAACCTTATATAACACACACACAACTCACCTTATATTATACCTAGCAAAATCAAAACAAAAAATGCTGAAATTTACTGTAGCATAGCCGATAGCCCTTCTCTTGCTCCTTGAGGATTTTTGCTTCTTCAAATCATCAAATCAAGCCACTCCAAGCCTTGAGCAACTAGTGTTGGGTGTTTGCAAGCTTCCTAGGTGCTCCTACGAGCATTAGTGAGGGATTTCACGGCTTATTTTTGCATTTCTAAATAGTCGCTATTTTCTTGATTTGTTGAAAATGTGCTCAAATGATATTGTATTGATTATCTATGTTATCATACCATGTATATGAATGCTAGAGAACATATTTGAGCCATCGTTTCGCAATTTAAACAGTTAGAATCGTTAGTTTGATTTTTAGGGTGAATAGTGACGGGAATTCTAGGGTTTTGTGAAATCGCGCGTTGTAACTTGATTCAATGCTTCTAATAGATGCCTTAGGTACTAGTGAAGGTAGTCTAATAGCCCCGTGCACTTGAATTGTCCTAAAATCTCATAAAATGTAAAATAGTCGACTTTAATTTGGGGCTTTCGGGGTTAATGCGAATCCGGGTGGATTCGGGCTTCAATTCTAGTATTCTTAGGCTACCTAGGTGCTATAGAAGCCTTGATATCCTTTGTTTGAAGCCCGGACATTGTGTGTGTAGTTAAAAGCACTAAGAGGGAATTTGGGGTCTTTTGGGTAATCACAGGTATTTGAATGAGTTAGAGCGTTGAAGTGGTACCTTGAGGGTTAGTTAGAAGGTTGGGAGAGTTTCCTTTGAAAATGGAATCATTAACCTTGGTTTGGAAGAGAAATAGTTTGAAAAACAAAGGGGTTTATGTGCTATTTCGGTTGTCTCACACTTCTAAACCCATGGTATGACTTCTTGAGTGTTTATATGTGATTTTAAATTGATTTGGAGGTTCTGGTATGATTCTATGCTTATCTTGTTTATGTTCCTTTGTAAACTGCTTATTAGCTTCTATAATTGCTTCTATTCTAATTGCATCGAGGTCAACCTACTTTGTTGATCCTCCTATGTGTTAATGCTTATATTATTGCTATTAATTTGCCATTGTTAAGTGCATTGCATCGTGGTTGCGCAACCATAGTGTCAGGGGCGGATGTGTTGAATATCGGCTGGGCGGCAGAGGGCTTGCCAGTGGATATTCAAACTCCGTGCCCTAGTCCCTCATTCGCCTGGTCCGGAGATTGCCAAGGGATGTTAGGTCGTAGGATTATTGGGGTACATCCAGAGTACACCCACTGGAGTGTTTGGGGATTATGCCGGCTTACCGTGATCGTGCTCGTGGATCGTGATTGAAGACCTGTGAAGATTGGTGTATAGGGGATTGTGTGAAATGTATCCTTTTAAATGTGTGGTTATTTAAGTTATCATTGTTTCTTTAATTGTCTAAGTGTTATTGTTGTATAATTGTATTATCTGTGCATTGCACGCCCCGGGACTATATCCCTCACTGGGCAACAGTGGTTGCTCATACCTCGATATATGTTTCAGGAGACACTGAGGGTGATCCCCAGCTTGTTGAGATAGTTGAGGAATAAGAAGTTCAGATTGAGCCTTTACCTTAGTTGCTGTGCCTGATAGCTTGAGGTGGTTTAATTTCTTGCTGCTTTGTGGAAGGCTTGACTGTTTATCTTATGTCCTATTTTGTGGCCTAAGGGCTATGTATATATTGTTGTGTGAAGTTGAAGGACAGTAGATTGTGGTGTAGTATTGGAAGCCTATGTCTTGTAATAACTATGTTTCTGCCTTTATTCACTTTGCATGCTTGGGAGTGATTGGCTTAAGGTAGAAATGTGTTATCTTTTAATTATGTTTTGTTGATATCCTAGAATGTCATGGCTACTAGATTATGTTGTAAACAAATTTCTTGCATGCTTGTGTGGTTTTGGTATTGTTGTTTGCTTCAAGGCTCGGATGGCCTTGAATCTTTACATATATAGTCATGGAAAGTTTGCTTAATTTGTACTTACCTTATTTGTAAGTTTACAGGTTTTCAGAATGTCCACGGTACAGGGGAGACTCTGTCTATGTGTTAGGTCCGGACTTAGCCTTTAGCTTGGGGGTTGGGTCGGGGCGTGACAGGGGCTCTGTGCTCTTTCTTTCTGTGTAGGACGATACCGGGGAGAGAAGGGAATATGTTGAGGCAGCGAACAAGACAACTACATTTCGGCTTTTCCCACCATGAGATGAGCCCAGTGCATTGGACCGATGGGATGGATAAGAGAACCGAGTTGGCCTAAAAAGCGCTTGGGCGCTCTACGTACGATGTAGACTTCATCAGATACATATCGATTTCTTTTTGATGGATCCTAAGAATAGATAGTTGTCTCATCAATAGATAGAAATATTAGATTTCTCCTTATTCTTGATAGATTCCCTCCCTATCTTTTTCGATCCATCAGAACAGATCAGACTATCTATCAATCGATTTGAAAATAGCACGTTCATATCACTTTTCATTCATTTTCGCCACGAAAACATAGCCGCCATAAGAAGAAGCAGGCGAAGTAGCTATAAATACTCACTTCACGCCCTTGAATTCTTATTCACGAATGAATTGGGAAAGCCAAAAGTAAGATTCGATTCTGACTTTGTAGAGCCAGTGCTGCTCTTGCCTATGCATAGGGCCGTCCCCCACTCCCGTCTCGTGGCGTTAAGGGGCCTTTGTTTTTGGAACAGACGACAGTGTTTTGTTGACACCTCGAATCAAGCTTTTATTGCAACATGCTATGTTTTCTCCCCCATTGCTAGTAGGTTGATGGGTCGTACGCCCAACATACATGTTTTGGCCTTGTGTGTCCATAACTAAAAATAGGTAACCTAATGGCTGCCGCCCGACTAAACATACCAATAGTCACCAGATTCATATGAGCTACTAAGGAGTAAGCAATGATCTTCTTAAGACCGACCTGTCTTAATGTGGTCGAGGAAGTATATATTATAGAAATCGCGCTTAAAGTATAAATGAAAGGAGTGGAACAAAGTGTCTCTTCGGGAAACAGGGGTATTAAAAGTCTTAAAAACCTGTAGGTTCCCAATTTTAAAGGAATTCCTGCCAAGATGACAGATCCTGCAGTAGGTGCCTCTACATGAGCTTCAGGTAACCAAATATGAACTGGCACCATAGGTACTTTAACGACGAAAGAGGCGAAAGAAGTAATCCATAGAAAGATTTGGCGCCGCTCACTAAATTATGTGGTTAATGATATTTGTAAATTGGTTGTTCGGTTGTTCCTGTTTAGAGAAGAATCAACATAATAACTACTAGCATAAAAACAGATCCAAGTAAAGTACAAAGGAAAAACTCATATGCTGCCTTGATCTTTCTTTGTCTCGAACCCCATACCCCTATAATAATGGTAGAGTAAGGGGTGGCCCCAAAGCTGAATTGACCAGTGGTGGTTGGTCGAAGCTCCAATAGGTAGCCACTCTCTTCTCAAAGAACTGTACGTGAGACTTCCGCCTCATATGGCTCCGTCCTGAGCTTCTACCGTCAGCCTTGGCATTAGACCACGATCTATGCATGTATTTTCAGCCTAGACTCTCGAATCTTTTGCTTCTCGGGTGGTGGCGAACAATGCTGCTTGCCTTGCGAGAGATACCCGCCCGTAGGGCCTGGCCTGCTTCCTGCCCAAAAGAACCGCTCACTAGTTAGCTGGACTAATGGGGTCCCGTATTTAACAAACTTTTACAAATCGACGGCAATCGATTCCAACCACTACAACACAAAATATTCAACAAATAGCCAACAACTCGACTTTTAATACCCCAAAATAAAAATTCATGCTACAACGGTTCAAATCTTATATAAACGTATATAAACGATCCTTAGCATGCACTGAGCAATAATATAACATCAATTCAACTTTCTAATGGTTCAAAATTCAATTATATGCAAAAATATAAAAATGACATTTTGAGATATAGAATTTTTCTTTCACCTTTGATGTGTTTTGATGCAAGAAAGATGTAGAATGGATGCCCAACATGTGAAATCAAGCTTTGAATGAAGTGATTTGGACTTGAATTGCACAATCTATGTGAAAAATGCTTTGAAAAACCTTGAAAATGCCTTCTTTCTTCCCCCTCATGGATTTTCTGTAATGTGTGTGTAAAATGAGTATGTTTTGTGAGATTTTATTGTGTGTTGATGATATATTAAGCAAAGGTCAAACAAATAAAAGAAAGTCAAAGTTGACACTTAGTTATTTTTTTTGTTTTCTTGTCTTTTAATTCCATTTTAGACCATTTCTTGCTCAAAACATTAATTTAAGACTTATACTATTTTAAGTAGTTTGTTTTTAGGTGGCAAGAGTTTTCTGATGCAAAGACTTTCACTCGATTCGGCTAAAAATGCGATTTCTGCAAATGAAGGTGAAAAGTCATATTATTTGTTTTCAAATGTCTTTTGAAAGCACAATTAATCTAAAATCATTTAATACAACATATAAATACATTTATATTAATATATACTAGGTCAACAAAAGTCAATGTAAGAATCGGATGTAGAAGAAATTAATATCTGGCTCAAAAATGCTACTTTTCGCCCGAAAAGTATATTTAAATTACTATTCCGTTTCAGAATCAATTTTTATCAAATATGGGTCTTATCCGAAAAGTAGATTTAAATTACTATTCCGTTTCAGAATCAATTTTTATCAAACATTGGTCTATTAATAATAGGGGACTAGGTTTTAAGACATTTAAAACACCCTTGTAAAAATTTTAGCGGAAAGGTGTTCAAAACACTATTCACAAAAATCGTCGATAAAATTTATAATTCCGTTTTTTATGAAAATTTCATGAATGCACACATAGCATGTATTAGGAATATAAATCACATATTTAGTACACTCTCACTCATATAACACATAACCAGGTCAAATCACGCACCCGAGGCAAAGACACGCAAATCGAGATAAAGACCAAAAATTGGGTTTCACAGAATGCGTTCGAGTTATTGGCTCGTCCGGCCCGGCAGCATTCATGAGTCACTCGTTCAACTGTGCCTCGGTGACAGGGTTGAGAAGTACCATGCATAGTTGTTCCCCGTTATTTCCCTAGCGCGAGCCTTATTTTATTAGTTTAGTAAAGTCAAGTTTTGGCTCCCTAGAAAAAAAAATGGGGGGACTTCCGCAACAGGCTATGCCACCCAAACAAACAGAGGGAAGTCGCATCCGTCCCATCGCAAGCACCTATAATGTCATGATCCCATTGGTTTAGCCTTTTTTTCTTTGGTAGTTTAACGGATGGTCACCCCTCCAACAAGAAAAGGTATAAATATGGAAACTTCTCTGCCTTTTGGATCATAGAATTTATGGAGGAAATCGGTTTTAAATTCCCAAAAATCGCACGATTATATAACCAAAGGGAATAGGCCGAGCCTAAAATCATCCCAAGCGCTTCTAATGTGGCTACTAAGCTATTTCTTTGGAAAGCTCCTACTAAGATGAGAATTTCTCCGATAAAGTTGCTAGTACCAAGTGAACTCATATTGGCCAAAGTGGAAGAGAAAAAAATGGTAGGGAAATTCGGCATGGTGCTCGCTAAACCTCTGTAATATCTAACAATTCGAGTCTTATGTCTGTCATATAGAACACCAACACATAGAAAAAGGGCTAAAGAAACCAGTCTATGACTTGACATCGGTAGAATGCTACCTCCAATTCCATGTATGTTCGAAAGCCAAAGATTCCTCCCCACTGTTAGGAGTATGCCAATTACCCCCCGAACCGTACAAGATAGTTACTTCCTATCATATGGCTTTCTAACTTAACCTCTTTTTCTGGCATTTGCTCTATTGATCGATGGTAGTATAAGAGATTTGTAACCTCCTAAAATTATTTACATAATAATGTTTCTTGCTTCCTACCCATAGTTAGCATGTATCTCCCGCCCTAACTCTATCTTCCTTATCAGTGAACCGAAACATAGTGCATAGGTTCCTTCGATGTAGCGGGGACGAGATGAGGTGACATACTACGATCATGTACAGAAGTGCTGCCCTTCGTCTCGGCAATGTGGAACCTCTCAACTGCTCCCATTCTGGTATGGGGTCCTATCGGGATAGGTAGGCCCAAGCCTTTCCCCTATCCCTCCCTCCATAAGACCCTATTTCTCCCTCGGGAAAGATAAAGAAGAGAAGAAAGGATTCCTTTTTTTCTTTCATGTGAACGGGGGTTGGTGGGGCTTATATCGAAAGGTTTTTCGTGCTATATACCACGTTGACAAAGAGCAACCTTCTTTGTACCTTAGTATTTTTTTACCTCGAAAGGGAGGTCCTCCTTATGATGCTATGGACGGTTGTCCGAAGTACAAGGGGCAAACTCGAACTCAGATAGGATAGGATTGTGCATGTCGGGCCTTTCGGGTGTTATGTTTTAGGCGAGTTTACTGGACCTTCGGCCCCTAGGCCGTAATATTTTGTTACGTTCTACAACTGTTACACCAGAAATCAAAGGTTTCACACTAGCTCTATTCTACGGCATGGTGGCAGGACTGCTAGGGGAGTGGCTCTGGGTGTAGATAGGGTTAAATCTACAAGAGTCATGCAAATACATAGGCCCATTCCCTTATATTTTAGTGGTTTAGAAGGCGATTTCCGATCTATGGTCTCTCCGAGCGAAGGGTTAGGTAGGTAGTATGGGCCCTCTGACTTCTAACTATGTGCTATGTGGCTCCCGCGAAGCGAATGAAGGGAAGCTCGATTAATTTCTCTCAACCTATTTGATTGGTAGATGGGTGGGCTAAGCCCCCTACTTAAGATTCAATTCATAAGGCTAATTTTATGCTGTCGTGACGCTTTAGTTAGGCCGACTACTATAGGCTAGCTACTTTTATCTTCTATAGTGGCCTTTCCACTTTGGCCTAGTTTTAGTTTGTATTGGTACTGAATGAGCATATCAAACAAAGGAGAGTAGTATAAGCCCCTCTCTGGCCTGCGAAAACCAACGAACTCTATAAGCTAGGGCTTTGTTCACCTTCGGACACGAAGACTATTTCGTTCTCAGCGGAAACCCGCCTTAGGGATTGAACGACAATAAGATAAGTCGACGTTCAATCTAAGACAGGGCTGAGCGCTGATAGCTTGTAGTGAACAGCCTCCTTATGAAACCAACCGAAAGCAGCCTTTGGTACTTAAGTAGTTAAGGTTTGAAACCCTTGCAACTATGATAGAAAGTTGTTTGCTTATTGCCAAACCCTTCGCCTTTCTTTTGAATGAAAGTAGGTTGTGACTCTTGTATTCTAGATATACAGATAGAATAGATGTTTATAGATAGACAGACATTCCATTGATTCTTAGTTTTTCGACTGAAAAAGCTTGTCGATCCAAATGAATCATTCGTCTGGTCTCTCTTCGTTCCCCACCCCGAAACTAATCCATGGCACAATGCCCATTCGCTTCCCTCGCGGGAAGGCAACGAAGTTTAGTTTATGAGACCGCAACGGAGTGGAGTAGCTGCGACTCTAAGTTCCTTAACTTTGCTGGATCTCGTTGATGCCACCTAAATAGTAGGTAGGCGGCGGATGTGTGATGTTTGGAGTTGTCATTCGTGCACCTATCCCTAGTGGAAAAATGAGTGATCAGTTCCCCTGCAGATCATGGCCTTACCACTTGGTCCCTGATGGCCAGCGGGGGATTCGGTATAGCAACTAACGTTCGTTTGGGCTACACGTTCACACTGGACTGGACACATGTTAGCTGTAGGAAGTATGGATCTGAAAGTGACTTCGGTACGCCAGTTTAGGCTTAATTCCTCACTTTACGTTAGTGGACCTATAGGTCAGGCAGGGGCTCTGTGCTCTTTCTTTCTGTGTGGGACGATACCAGGGAAAGAAGGGAATATGTCGAGGTGGCGAACAAGACAACTACGTTTCGGCTTTTCCCACCATGATATGAGCCCAGTGCATTGGACCGATGGGATGGATAAGAGAACCGAGTTAGCCTAAAAAGCGCTTGGGCACTCTACGTACGATGTAGACTTCATCAGATACATATCGATTTCTTTCTGATGGATCCTAAGAATAGATAGTTGTCTCATCAATAGATAGAAATATTAGATTTCTCCTTATTCTTGATAGATTCCCTCCCTATCTTTTTCGATCCATCAGAACAGATCAGACTATCTATCAATCGATTTGAAAATAGCACGTTCATATCACTTTTCATTCATTTTCGCCACGAAAACATAGCCGCCATAAGAAGAAGCAGGCGAAGTAGCTATAAATACTCACTTCACGCCCTTGAATTGTTATTCACGAATGAATTGGGAAAGCCAAAAGTAAGATTCGATTCTGACTTCGTAGAGCCGGTGCTGCTCTTGCCTATGCGTAGGGCCATCCCCTACTCCCGTCTCGTGGTGTTAAGGGGCCTTTGTTTTTGAAACAGACGACAGTGTTTTCCTGACGCCTCGAATCAAGCTTTTATTGCAACATGCTATGTTTTCTCCCCCATTGCTAGTAGGTTGATGGGTCGTACGCCCAGCATACATGTTTTGGCCTTGTGTGTCCATAACTAAAAATAGGTAACCTAATGGCTGCCGCCCGACTAAACATACCAATAGTCACCAGATTCATATGAGCTACTAAGGAGTAAGCAATGATCTTCTTAAGACCGACCTGTCTTAAAGTGGTCGAGGAAGTATATATTATAGCAATCGCGCTTAAAGTATAAATGAAAGGAGTGGAACAAAGTGTCGCTTCGGGAAACAGGGGTATTAAAAGTCTTAAAAACCTGTAGGTTCCCAATTTTAAAGGAATTCCTGCCAAGATGACAGATCCTGCTGTAGGTGCCTCTACATGAGCTTCGGGTAACCAAATATGAACTGGTACCATAGGTACTTTGACGACGAAAGAGGCGAAAGAAGTAATCCATAGAAAGATTTGGCGCCGCTCACTAAATTATGTGGTTAATGATATTTGTAAATCGGCTGTTCGGTTGTTCCTGTTTGGAGAAGAATCAACATAATAACTACTAGCATAAAAACAGATCCCAGTAAAGTACAAAGGAAAAATTGATATGCTGCCTTGATCTTTCTTTGTCTCGAACCCCATACCCCTATAATAATGGTAGAGTAAGGGGTGGCCCCAAAGCTGAATTGACCAGTGGTGGTTGGTCGAAGCTCCCATAGGTAGCCACTCTCTTCTCAAAGAACCGTACGTGAGACTTCCGCCTCATACGGCTCCGTCCTGAGCTTCTGCCATCAGCCTTGGCATTAGACCACTATCTATGCATGTATTTTCAGCCTAGACTCTCGAATCTTTTGCTTCTCGGGTGGTGGCGAACAATGCTGCTTGCCTTGCGCGAGATACCCGCCCGTAGGGCCTGGCCTGCTTCCTGCCCAAAAGAACCGCTCACTAGTTAGCCGGACTAATGGGGTCCCTATTTGGAGACATACTGAAAACCATGAATTTTGAACCGAACGCAAGGCCTGTCTTTCATATCAAAAGAAAAATGGGCTCGTTGGGAAGAAAGATGGAGTGCGGCCTATAAAGCACATATAAGGCACAGTCGGGTTGCTCAAGCAGCGGAACTCTCTCTATCTATAGATAGAGAAAGAGAGAGGTGTGAAAGTAATAGCCTTATGTTATGGCCACCCCCCGACTTTGAACCTTTACGCTACTACTACTGTGATGTAAGCAGTTCAAATAGGTATTTCCCAATCATCCTGGCCGGAACTTGTACGTAGCACTTATACAGGCATAAAGGTTTGGAACTCTTTTCTTATCTGAATCTTAAGGACAGGACCCTACCTTATTCTCAAACCCTCTGCCGAACTTTACACTGCCTGTATTTCCTTTTGAAGGGGCCAAAAAAGTGTCTCCACCTGCTGCCAACAGTCTTTCTTCAAAATTTGACTGAATAGGTCGATCCTCCCCTCCCGTTTGTTTTAGCAACTTATCATATGGTCTCCTCACCAAAAGCTCCCCGACAACGACAAAAGAAGCAACTCGCCTGTTGTGGCGGGGCAACTTTTTTCTTTCACAATAAGACCTGACGATTATCCCTACCCTCGGTAGCTTACGAGTTTACGTCCATCCCTGGTTGGGTATAGTTTCCTTTCGATTTCTCCCTTGTAGCCATTACCCAAATTCGCACAAGTGTGTCCACACCCCCTAAACTAACTTGACGAGGAATCCATTCTCATGAACAAACACAACCCCTACACACACCTAGGAGCACCCATTCCTGCATATCCATACAAGACCCGACTAGGCAGGTCGAGGTCTTATGAGGTACCCACTACTCGGAGTACCCTCCCATAAGGAAAAAGACGTGTCTGTTAGGTTCAGTTCTTCTTAGTTGGGTTGGGCGGGTTCGACCAGAAATGCTATGCTTACACACAAGACTACCCCTCTTCCTGAAAGCTTCGCGGGGACTACTTTACAGACGACTGCCCACAGGGGGTTTACTACACAAGGCCCCTACAAAGGAAAATTTTTATACCAGCGAATGGAAGATGCTCAGCTCCGCACAACATAGGGATTGGCACACTTTCGGGAAGAACATATAATAGTAGAAGATCCAGCATGTAGAAGACATCGATCATTAGCAATTCACAAATTAGAGACGCTATAATATACTCTTTCCCATAACTTCTCATACTAAACCAACCCACTGAAATGAAAATAGGGATAAAAAATGTGGTCAATATCACGAAGAATAAAGAGA